>JAQQSE010000011.1:0-4800000 GCA_035772565.1 Antheraea assamensis
CTTGGTCCGTAATTTCGAACTGTTAATCGGTTAGACGGCATAAACTGGAGAACGTGCCGCTAAATTCTTAACTTTTGAGTTAATATAAATAAAATAACTAACTAGACTTACTGTTTACTGGTGTAATAATAGAAGGTATGCTGGTTTTGAGAACATGAACGAGTCACCAGTAATGTTAATTTTAAGTACTTTTCAACCGTATGAATTAATAACAATGAACACATATAAAAATTCAGCACGCAATTACAACCTCCAAAAAAGAGGCCGCAAGGGTCTATCCGGCTGGGTGCGGCCAAGTGGCGGCCTCCCTTGAAGCCGGATTGAGTGCGGCCGCACAGGACACGCTACGGGTTTTTGATAATGTTACGAGTTTATTCACCTCACTTTCACTGGTGTCATATATAATTCCGTACGGACTTATTAGTCCGCGGTATGAGTTACAGGTCATACGATTTTTTGCCTCGGCCTTAAAGCTTAGCAGCTTGGGTTAGTTTGGTGTGAAGCAACCAAGATAATGTCTATTGTATGCGGGATATGTTACTGATTCGTCTTTAGGTAAGTTGGTAGTTACTTATAGCTATTAGGGAAATCGTATTTTTAGTAAATGGAAAATGTTTGATTTCTAATCTATTGGTTGTATAAACAGATTCAATAAATCGTTTCAATAAAGTAACAGACGACTTAATGGGCTACAAGGGCAAAAATACGAAAATTGATATAGAAGAGTCAGTGTGTCTAATTGATAAAATATTATTTTTGAACGCATTGCGATCTAAAATAAATATTACAGAATAAAGACGTTTCTCGAGTCGTCTCTGTGTCTGTGAGTGCTAATAAACTATGTATTGGATTTTAATACATTATTCCCGTAGTCCGGTGAAAACTGTAGCGGCCTTAACAAACGAACAGTGCAGCCAGTTCCAAACAAAAAAAAAATTATATCTATAAATAATATTGAAATATTATAAAACAATGTCACTTTTCGATACGGTTTTCAGTATCTTTTTAATAATTTATTTCAAATAGTTTAATGTATTATATATGCATATTATATTTATATAAATATATATTTTATATTCATAGAAATAGATAGTAATTTATAATTACTATGTTGAAATGTTGCAACAATGTCTTTGTTTCATGAGTGTTATATGGATTCATGAGCGGACTTCTTTTTCTGATTGAAATTTTACCTTACTATTTAAGTCTTCTGATTCTGATACAGATTATAAACTTTCTTTCCTTAATTTTATTGTTGTTGCTTTACCCACACATATATCACTACTTTAAAGTTTTCATTTTAGGTCTCATCGCAATCAATTCAGCCGATTCGAAAATTAGTATGGACACATAATAGAAGACTTTCATTTATACGGGGTATCTACACCAATATCTTTTCGATAAAATATACTAACATGTGCATCACAGGTGCATAACAGATTTTTTATGCTTTGATAATTACAGCTCATCGAGTTTAAAGAAGCTTCTTAATTATTTTTGCACACATAATTTTATTTGTGTTTTCGTAATTTTAAATCTCTGGAATCGTAGTATCACAATAAATTATGAAAAATTCCTAATCTTTACTTCCTTATTTTTACTAGCATTATAAATGTGACGGTGAGTTTGTTCGTTCGTTATGTTTTCACGCCTAAACGGCTCAATCGATTACCAGGATATTTTGCATACTCATTAACAGGAGTACAGAAAAGGACATATGGTAAATTTCGTCCCGAAAAAAGTATTGTTGCTGAAGGATAAATCAAATCTACTTTAAGATTGACGAAGCCGGAATCAAAACCTAGTTGTATATTATTTGATAACAAAACGGTGTTGTTTTATTTTCATTATAATTAAAAAATATATTAAACATCAAATAACTTTTTGAATCTAATCTAGTCTAATCTAATCTAATCTAGACGTCAATGATTTCTGAAAAAAACTATAGTGCGTATCCGTCACAATGTTTATTTTAACTGATACATCACGTATAGCTGCTTTAGTCAACACAACGTGTAGACTTCATTCATACTATCAAAGTAAAATTCTTTTAACGTAATTACGTCACCAACAAGATATAGCCGCGATAAGCCATGCCTTCGCGACCGTTAGCTAACTAGACGGTTGGCGCGAAATTTAATTTAACAAGCCGCGGGAAATTCTACCTTAATAATTCGATTATTTTCTTGTTTGTAACATATTTAAGACTTAATAAATACCCCAGTTTTGCACAGGCATAATGTACTAACGATGAATTATAAGTACGCAATATTTATAGATTACCAAAGACATACAAGTTTTGTAGTAACCTTCACCCAATACTAATTTAGTTATGCATAATTTTAAAATTATTATATCTTCTAAGTCATTCATGCAAACAATATGCCAAGATGGACAATTTAAACATACTATACCAGTTATATTTAGTTACCTAGATATACATAATTGGATAAGGACTCATTTATTTAATTATCAAATACTACATACACAAAAAAAAGTATAAAATGCGTCGTGGTGGTCGAGTGGTTTGACCAGTGGAATACCAATCCGATGTCCGGCAAATCCGGCATATACCAATGAATTTTTCTGAATTCACGAACAATTACTCATTCAAATTGGTGACACTATCGGTTAACAGTGAAGAAAAACATCGTGGGGATATCTGAATCTGAGAAATGTTCTTTTAGTACCTCTGTATGTGGAAAACATAGAACTATGGATTTCTCAGAGTTTAATTAAAATCACCAATACATCGTGGGCTGGCGTAGTGATTGTGGTCATGCCTTCAATAAGAATGAAGCCATTCGCCTTGTAGTGTGTCTTTTACAGGCTGATGATAACAAATTACTTTATAATAATTTGTAAAAGATAAAAAGTTCACTTTTTGGTTACCTTTATGAAATAGATCATTGATTTATATGAATATAATATACATATAATATTTCAAATATTAGTGAAAACCGTATCACAATCTTTTGCTTTGATAATTCAGAGGAGCTAAAAAAACACAGATAAACGCTTTGTTCTTTAATAGTTGTTTATATGCTATATGTTTCATTAAAAACAAAATTTTAGACTTAAATTTATTGAAGTAATTTTTAAATAAACTTCATTTTTACTTTTACAACTTTTCTTATATGTTTGAGGACAAATTTGTAAGTAGCGTCAAATATCTCTCTATCTCTCTATCTCTAAAAAACTGTGAACCCTAAACATTGAAAATATACGATGTACGTAATTAATTATTTGCACAAAACTAAACTTAGAAAAAATCATTTCAGAAAGTCACTCAGACATTTCAGATTCTTATCTAATTACTATCCACTTACTTTGATTATATATTCAAAAAAAAAAATTAATACATTCTCTTGACTTTTAAAGGATTTACCTTGTAACCACAATATTGACTGATAATAAATATTAATGTGTTCAAAAGCATAAATACTTTAAATATATAGTGCGTCTGCCACACCACACTCATAGAGACTTGGTAAAAGATTTTGAAACTGTTTTAGTAAAGCCGTGAAGGCCTATGAGGCTAATAAATTAGTTAGCTTCGAAAAAAATATTTTCAAACTGAAACGAGAAGCTAACCTGGCGAACTTATAAAATGAGCTGCCACATTGCTATAGTTTCAGCAGGACATTTTCCTTCGAAGTACTCACTGACGTGGTATTTGAATACGCGAGTGATGAGAGTGATGAGTCAGCTCCGCGTGTTTTATTATAATTTGTTATTTAGTAAGTACCTATGACTACGTTGTTTACTAAAATGTAATGATTATATGTGATTGCACAAAGTTTATTCCCAAATCTATTTACTGTTAGATAAAACTTTTACTTAATATTCCCTAAATTTAAACGTTACTATGTGTATTGATATTGATAGTGTTGTGAAACAAAACAAGTTGTGCAGCAAAGCAAATAAAACTTATAAATTATGTATCATAAATTTCAATAATATATAAGTAGTCCGATTTTTTTTTACTTACATCAATTTAACATTTGTTTGTTTCAGTATACTAAAATCTCAGAGCGTAGCTGTATCATATAAGATGTAGGAAAAATATTATAATCGTCAATGAAAAGTGTTGTTTCTTTTCGAACTGACTACACTGTTGGTCTGGCAAGGCCTCTACAGTTTTATCGGACAACTAAAGGGAGCGCTAAAGGCACTCACCTGATTTTATATAGGCAACCATCACAGGGGCGCACGGTGCGCCTGGTCTTGAATTGTCACCGAATATCCCGAGTAGAACTAAGCTAACTGTTATTTCATATAAATATGAATTTGTGAAATATAGACGTGTACCATGCTCTATATCTGACTATTAAAACTACTACTAAAACTGACTAGTAAATTAATGTAAACTAACTCCGTTCGAAAAAGGGATAAAAACAAATCCAAGCAATATGTGAATCTACATGTGTGTATGTGCACGTGTGTGGGGTGATCTGTGTTGTGTTGTAATAACTAGTGTTTGAAAATTTATTCAGTGTCACTATATTTGCGCAAGCAACGTGCTCGAGGGCACCATTCCGGAGAATCAGACCTCGGCTTGAGGCAGCTGCTGATGGGAGGCCTAGGTATGTGTGCTGGGGCAAAATTCACTATATGTGATTACTTGGACATGAGCACGCACACGCTCTGTTTCGAGGGACGTAAGGGTACTGAAAATTAGCTAACGAAATTTCTTCAGGAGGATCAGTGAAAATAAATCGCGGACGTCTTTTGCACCGCGACGCGTCGGGTACGGTGTTATAAGTTGCGGCGGATACCACCTAACGAACTGGGATGATACATAGCGCTATCGAAAAAACTAGTTGTGAGTGTTTTGACGTACTCCCAAATAGACGGCATCTCCAGGTCCCTATGGAGGTTGACTCTCCGGATGTATTACGGGGTACCCACCGCTTTACGTAGAAAACAGTTCTATAGCTTTTGTAATATTTCAAAGTTATACCTTGACATATGCGCGAGAACAGGACAGCTATATGTCAGAATAGGATGAATACACATCTTATACAAGGTAGTCTTATGTCTGAGGGATATTTTACTTTTTGAGCATATTAACGGATGTAAACGATCCAAAACCTTTGTGGTTTTGTTTCGCACTCTTTCTACATATGCTTTAAAAGATAGGTGCCTATCTAATGTAACTCCGAGATATATGACCTTAAGGGCCCAAGAAGTCTCGGTTTCGTATTGCCTGAGGAGCTTTAGATTCTTAGGTCCCGGACGATTTACGGGGTCGAAAAATATCGCGATGCTTTTTTCAGGATTGAACTCTATTCTCCATTGACGATACCATTCACGGAGTGTGACGATGGCCCGATTGATTCAATTTCTAAGAAAGTCCGGCCACCAACTGGCAGCGTATATAACTGTATCATCAGAATAGCAACCTAATTCGATCCCCGGGGACCAGTGTGCCAGACCTTATCGAAGGCCTTGGCGACATCGAAAAAGACTGCTATATTGCGTTTCGGTATAGGTTTATGCGGGGTGACCTTTTTTCGTGGATTTTCGTTAAATTTAGAAAAAATGTACTCCGTGAGGTGGTGTACTTGATTCGTATATGAGTGCTTAGCGAGAAATTGCCGTATTGAAGATACAGACCAGGGGAACTATGATGTGGTCAAGAAGGACCCCATCAGGACCTGGGGATTATCTAAGCTTGAAACGCTTGATGGCGGCCGACACTTCATCGAAACTAACCGGGGTTACGGTATCCGCTCAAAGAGACGTGAGAGAACGTTCTAACGGGTGTTCGTTCGATCCGATATGGACAGGGTCGGTGTTAGCAGTGTTCGGAGAACATTACTCCTCTAAATTCGCGGTAAGATATTCCGCTTTGTCGATACTTTCGAACGTGGGAAGAAATCCAGGACTTATTTCTAACGGGAGCATGGATGCATTAAGATCTGATTTGAATCTACGTACTATTATCCAATACGTCACGTGGGACGGCTGGATCTCCTCCAGAAGTTTGTCCCACCTGGCGGCTCAGATTTCTGAAATACGAGATCTAACTAGTTTACGTAACGAACGTAACCGATCACGATAATTTACAGACGGGTAAGTGTCATAGGCTTGAGTCATGGCATTCTTTTCCATGATCAACGCTCTCACGTTGTCGAGGAGTATAGAGCGACGATCGTTCACCGCTTGTACCTCTTTCGAGGTTTCCCTAACGGCGGTCTGAACAAAGTCAACCAGGGAATCGATAGTCTGTTCCGCGTCGGCTTTAGACACCAACGCGCCCAAGATTCTATGTAAGCTATCCGAGGAGGGATTATTTTTTAAATATCTACTGAGCTTCGCGTAATCAGCTACGCACGCGGGCTGACACTCGATATGGGAATTCGAACCTAGCTTATATCACGGGGTGGTGGTCTGAATTCAAATCATGTACAACTTGTATGAGCAGTATCGGAAGCGTGACATTTTTTAAAAGTGCTACATCTATTAGTGTCGGACGACAGTGATTCGAATATTGAGTGGGTTCCAGCGGGGCTACGATGTCAAAAACGAGATCGCTACCTTGCTCGTCGAGAATTTGCCCGTTGCGAGAAGTACTCGGACTGTTCCAGAAAACGTTTCCACTGTTGAGGTCCCCGACTATGATGACCGAGTTTCCTCGCGCGAACATCGCCTCTAAGTGGGACTTGAGAAGCTCTCTATTCGGTGAAAGATATGCTATAGATACCCTTCACACTGACACTTCCATATTAGAAAGAACGGGTGTCTCTATCGGCATACAGTACAACGAACATTTATAATAAAATAAAGTGCCGCCCCCGCGGGTGATACGATCGTTTCTGACTATATTATAATTCGCGATCCGGGGATTGCCCATTTTCGGTTTTGTAGGTAGTGTTTCCTAAACTATAAAGAAATATCTATTTGTCTATCGCGTAAAAAATCGGTTACTAAGTCGCGTTGTGTATGGAGACTTCTCGCGTTAAGAAACAAAATACAAAGACCGCGTGGTTTTATTTTATTTAACGCAGCGAGCTTTATTTATTACTATTTACGGAGGCGCGGGCGAGGCGTCGTGTCATCACGACAACGCCTGGGAATGAAGAGAGCACGTTAAGGAAGCCAATGTTCCTATTACTATTAATTATTTTATTGAACGCGACGATCTCCTCAATATCGTGTTCAAGCAGGACCTGTGTCAGCCAATCGATGCTGGGAATGAAGAGAGCACGTTAAGGAAGCCAATGTCCATATTACTATTAATTATTTTATTGAACGCGACGATCTCCTCAATATCGTGTTCAAGCAGGACCTGTGTCAGCCAATCGATGCGTGACTGAGATTGAGAAAACGTGGACAGCCAGGGTAGGCATCGCTCTCTGTGGCTGGGGCTGCGTCTGAGGCTTGAGAACCTGAGGTTATGCCTTAAAGCCCAGTGGGCTACGGAGGCCCGCCAGGACTGGAGGGCGAGCGGCACAGAGGGTGCCTCGCGTGGCGTGGGAACCGGCGCTACCGGGATACAGGAGGTACCCGGCAAGTCAGGGAAGGCCTCCACGGATTTGAGAGCTTCGGCTTGTCTCGCTTGGTGGGGACGTTGTGTGCGCAGCGCGTGGGGGACTTGCCATAGGTCGCAAGGTGACCCACGTTACCTCAGAGGACGTGGCTCGTAGGCTCGAGAGTGTCGGGAGTGCGTGCGCACTCCTTCGTAGGGTGGTCTAAGCACTTAACGCACCTGGGACAAAGATGGTAGTTTGCATACTGAGTGACTATAACTGTGACAGTTATGGCACTGCGACGGAGTATGGGACTTGCAAGGGGTTTCAACGGTGATGCCGGTGACACCACAGACAGAGGTGAGGCCGAAAATGGCCTTACCCTCCTGTGATCGGTCAAGGACGACCAGGATATAAGGTATCCTATGTACCTCTCGGAAAGGAAAGTCTTGCTCCTTAAGGGAGCCTGAGAAGTCATCGGTCGATATCTCGACCGGAACACGTCTAACTACGGCGCAAAGGAGGCGCCCTTCCTCGAGCGCGAAAGTGAAATAAGCGAGCTTCCTCTCTGGGAGAAGAGAAGTAAGCTTACACGGTGGTCAGTGGTGGACGAGACTTTTACTTGAATACCTGTGGGAGTATTCAAGGTGGATGTGTACCGGATATTCTTTTCGTTTAACCAAGTAGATATTGTGGATGACTTGCCTGTATAGTAACGGGGGCGGGGTGCGGGGCTTCTTAGCCTCAGCTACAAAACGCGTAGCATGGGCTTGGAAGCTACCTAAGCCAGCACGCATGTGAGATGAGACGGATGCAATTACGCCCTCTACTAGTAGTATCATAGTTATCGGGACTTCCGTACCCGATTCTGAATCTGAGGCATGTGACGTGACGGTAACGGGCAGTTGCCGCTTTCGGCTTAAGTTTGTAAAATCATCGTTCGTGATTGCGGGGGTCACGCTGGTATCAAGCTCCATGTCAGAATCAGGGCTAGAGCTCGACATGGGAACTTCAAATACTCCTGTATCTACCGATATCTCCTGGAATAAAGGTGGCGCTAATGACGCGAAAGAAATCGTGGTTGCTAGACGGGGAACGCACATAATATTATCCGATGACGTTAACGAATTCCGTGAATAACGATGGGGCGCGAGTAGCGACAAGATATCGCAGCCTATCGAACTGTTCCTGTAGTGACGCCATGCCGTGGTTTAACGGAAAAACGACGACAAAACAAAAGAGGGTGCGCAAAAACGAATTCTCGGAACGCTCCACGCACTTGTTGTCACAGTTAATGTTAACACGCGGGTCGCACTAAAAAGTGCGGTTTACGATCACACAAACAATCGCACAAAACACTTTAAACAGGTGCGTTTCTCGGAAGTAATTGAAGTTCAAAAACACAATAGTATTAAGCGATGAATCACTCGATAGTACTGCTCACCTAAACGACAACTTATTAGTTCACGAAACAACATCTGGTGCGCATCGGACACGTCCTTACGTGATGGCTACTGGATCGGAACTCCATGAAAAGTGTATTAAAATTCATTACTTACTTTACAAATAAAGGTACAGCAAAGATACGAAAAATTACTTTGTTTTATATATTGTATTTATAGATTCCAGCGGGCCTCAAAATATAATTATTTTATTATCACCTGCATAACTTTCAAGTATTAAGAGTGACAGTGGAATTCAGAATTTATTAAATGAAGTAATTTGATATCATGTATATGTAAATATTTTGAATTATTCTAAAGTAACTGATAAACTGACAGCGGAAACGTAGTACATAGTTCGGTCATATTGTTATGTCATAGACACAACGGAATGTGTTAGGGTCATTGAACATTCGCCTTTGATGTACTGATGCTGATTTGATGTTAAACGCTTTTGATGTAATGCCGATACCAACCAAAAATAACCATCGTTCGTGTTGCGGGTGGCGGCAATGACCGAGGGGGGGGGGGGGGGAGCATTGCTCGGGAGCAGGGCAACGGACATTGCATAATGTGTTAGTAGAAAATACGTTCTTGTACTGGGTGTCCCTTGTTGTTATGCGCTAGACATTAATTCTTCTCATTTTACTTTATGTTATTAAGATATATGTGTACTTAATTACCTCTGGGAATATTACGAATAATTGGTATGAAATGGTAATAAATATAATGAAATGTATGCTATGACTATTATGAAATCAATAAATAGATTTATATACATATTGTCCAGTATCCGTGAATTGCTTTGCGTGAAAATGTTTCTTTCTCTCTGTTATCTTCTTCGTTTCTGGATAGATTGTGAACGGTTTTTTAAATTATTTATTGTATATTTCTCTTTTACTGTTCAGGAAAGTAAAAAAAGGTTAAGTATATCTACACAAACATTTTTTTTATATCGTGTAATACTAAACCTGTCATATCTTATAAGACAATCATAGAAAATTGTGCGATGCACAATATTATCGTTATTAAATACCCAACATAACCATAACATTGAATTATGTGATGCTTACACCGATAATAATTGGATTATTCAATAACAATTAATTATTATATTGATCTAAATACCGTTGCAAATAACCCGTTTTTGTTTGATAATATTTTGAAGATAAAACAGATACTGGGGCTAAACTTTCCTGAATCAGAGAAATATAAAAAAGTGTCTTAACGTTTGTCATATTGTATACAGAGAGAGTATTTTATTTTAAATTCGTGGCTTATATGAATAATAGTTTTCGGAACAATTAAGTGTACTCATATTATAATAACAAATCTATCAAAGTTTATTGAAATAACGTCAAAGATTACCCCCGCGTTTCTCAAAAACGACACTGACATGCTTTTTGGCGATTTTCGCGGGGTTTAGACATGAATTTTGACGCCTACTTCAAAGGCACGGTCGTTGAAAATACTGTATTTAGCCGTGCCTAATACATCATAATGTGGTGTAATTATGCAATGTGGTCCTATATTTTGTCTATATTGCTTAAATAATAGAGATACATTTTGAATGTTTCGAATCGTTATATAATTAAATCTCTTTCAATATATATAGACATCGGTGATAGAAAACTACTCCTTTTAAAGAACTTTGTATTCCATTGTAAAGATATCTACACTTAACAGTTTGGCAAATGTTATAACTATTGGCGATTGGTCCCGGGAAGATATTTAATTGATACTTGGGTATGCAGGTGGATACTAAAGTAATAATATTCTGAAGCCTGCTACTATTTATAAATATTACAGAACAAAGTTATTTCTCAGCTATCTGTATTTTCGAAGTTCTTCTACACTACGTAACAAATTTAGATACAGCTTTCACCATCGTTTAGAGATTGTCTTCTGCTAATATAACATGGCTAAATGTAGCTTTTAGTATATTATGAATTGTTTTTTACTGGCTGAGTAGCAGTAAATATTACATTTTGATAAAAAAAATTGTTTAAATTGGTATAGAATCAGTGAATAGATTTATTCAAACACTAGCTAGTGCGCTCGCGACTAGGGCATGCAATATTCATCTGATTATATTATTCGAGTTTTACGAATACCACTATCAGTACTATTAGACTTTTAAGAGTTTTTCGAATACCTTTGTATTATTGAATATCTAAAACGATGAATATGCTGTAAGTCTTGTTTCATAACAATCATACCTATAATTGCCTTAACACGATTACCTAGATACATATTGACAACATAATAATTGACTAAAATTTTTTTTGAGAACTGGCTTTACGCTGTTGGCATGAGAGGCCTTCACAGCTTTACCGGACTAAAAATTAACTAACATGTAAAGATTGCCAAATACATGTTAGTCAACTAGCATTTCCTTTTAAAATTTGTAGCTTAAACCTGTGCTTTATGCTCAAACATAAAGCACATTAATGAGTATTGCAGCAAGAACAACACAGAAGTCATAGTTTTAAATATTTAATAAGTACTCTCATCAATGATTTCCTTGGCGTGACATACTAGAAAATAAATCAAATTTGAAGGCAATAATCATTACAAAGACATATAACAAAATTACAAATTTAATTATTAATAAGAACACATGCTTCGTAGTTTAAAAACATATTGTGTCGATATTAGTACAAATTGATACATACAATATTTATTGACTAAAATTATTGCATTATCTTTCTTTGTAAGGGCGATTGATGTTAGGAAGTTGTATATTGTTTTACTTGAGACTCACATGTGATTTATTATGTTACAAGTTAAGAGTGCCGGTGATAGTAAAATGTTCGTTCTTGTCCTCTCCAGCTATATTGAATGACAAAGTTCCTCAGGGTTATGTAGGTGTATAGTTCTTTTACATTAGGATTGCTCAACTATTCGAAGATCTCGAATACTTTGGCCAGCATTATTCGAATAGTAAATATGGGCGAATACCCGAATAAAATGAATACTCAAATAGTATGCCTTACCCGCGACTTCCTTCTAATGAAATTGTTTTCTTTTTTTGTATTTATGGAAAATACGCGTCTGAATTTTATTAAAAGCGATTTTTTTTCGTAATTGTAGTTAGTGTTTAACATGTTTACTTATTTCGAATTACCTCTGTTTAATTTTATTATGGTTGCTTTGATCCTATGGAAAAACGTAATAATTAATAGTTTATATAAAATTTTTAAAATACATATTTTCTAAGTCAATTCGAAAACACTTCAGTAGTTTATGAGGTTAGAACAAACAAACAATAAACATTTTAATTTTATTCATACTATCACCCCGTCACAACTACCTACGCGTGCATCACAAGTATCTAAAGGATTTGGATTCATTATATAGACTTTCATATTTACAGTTCAATGAAGCTGTGTTAATATCTTTCAACATTTTTTTTTTTTGTGGCGTGTAATATTAAATCACGATATCGACTTACGATATAAATATAATAATAAATTTTGTTCAATGTCCCGATTTTAAGTTTATTTTGCAACATTAACAACGATAAAATTACTAGTAATACGTTTAAAAACAATAAAATAGATCTATGTTTTAGTAACATAAAACAAAGAAACAAAAATAATTAGTATATAAAAAGCGAGCGGACAAGCCACGGACAAATTCTAGTATATTTATGTATCAAAATAAAAAAAAAACCATCAAAATATTTCGAATACGCACTAAGCTTTTCAGATAATTATTGTACTAGTAATATTTATTGTCACAAAACGTAATAAAAACAAACGAATATTGATTGAATGAGAAAACTTCTAAAACCATAATAAAATTGGACATTATTGGTACAATTTACTAGTATTGCATTAAATTTTAAAATCATTATTATTAGGAGCGATATAAATCACAAATTATAAGACGACGTATCAATAAGGCCCCAATAAAGGGTCCCGATTGACAATAGTAAAATAAAAGTGTACTTTATGACGTGGACATAAGAGATATAATCGTAAATTTGGGACATTAATTGTCCTTACTGTGTGTGACCTTGTGCGAGAGCAACGTGATGTGCTGTCCCTTTCATACCTATAGGTGATCAAATATTGTTTGCTTTTTCGTACGCCGCCATAACTTCAGTTGAATACTTTTTTGTTATATGCTTTAAATATGCTAGTATTTGAATATAATTTCACCTAATATTAAGTGACGACGTGGCTTAAGATGGTAAGCTAGTAAAAACGTTGAAATGGATTGGCTCTCAACTGCAGCTGCTGGACACATCTGTAGGTCTTTGATGGCAAATTTCTAATTCGAGGTTGACCAGAGCATGATCAGATGGGCATTATAATATACCTGACTTTTATCCTACAAAAAATCCGGTATGTTGCTGGAGTTTGAATCTACACCGAGCAACGCGGTATCTAAGCACGTCTACCATTAAGTCATCATCGTTTTAAAATAAATAATATCGGCCAACAAGTAATGTACAGCAACTTCTATAAGTTGTAATGAATTGCGTAAAAATAGTGATAAATTACTTTAAAAAAATCATTATTCCGGCTATAAAATTGCCTAAACCAAATTTGTCTACTTTGAAATTAGATTTATTGAGTGAAGAGTACGAATATAATATACCGCACTGCTCTGCGTAGGAAGTTTGGCAACATCGCATTGTTTTAGGAGTTACCAGAATCCGTTAAATAAAAGATAATAATTAGTATATCCAGACGCTATAGGATTTGAAGTGCGGGTGGGAGTGCCGAGAGTTTGCCATGTCGTCAGTGATATACGTATAATTATATATTAACAGGTTATAATATTTTGGAATAAAAAGTCGTTTTCATACGATTAAATTAATTAATTAACCGACATTCGCAGAGATTTTTCTTCTACCTAAAGTAGAAGTGCCAGACGTCAGTATGTTAGCATATATAAGGACGGAAATTCATTCCCGGGATGTATATATATATATATATATATATATATATATATATATATATATCTTGTTACATATGAATAACAAGAGGCTGCCGATTAACTCCGTAACCGAAATGTTGAAGCGTCGCAGTGTCAGTGCCTCAGTTACTAAAGTCGCACGTGCGTAGTAGCCGATTCGCTCAGTCGCACGTGCGTAGTAGCCGATTCGCTCGGTCGTAATCTCTGTCATAATTACGTCATTTTGAAAATTAGATTATTTCAATAAGCTTTCAAAAATCAGGGGAAGGCGTACAGACGTCTTAGGATAGTAATAGGTAACAGATTCAGTTTAGTAACACAATTTGCACAAACATAAACTTATTGGTCAGTACGGGTAAGTTTTATTTTATTATTTTAATCACGCATGAAATAATTTTTGTCTGACATAGCCATACTTTTGTAAATGCAATATTATTTTTAATGAGTTCATTTATCAATAGATTATTTATTAAAGTTATTTACAATTAGCTAGAATTACAGCTTGAATGAATTATAGCTAGAACAAGTTAGAAATAACTGATTTATTTGCGTGGAATAACTAGTTAGCTACTTTCACAGGTAATAACAAAGAAATCCTAAAAGACCATACCATATCAATTTTATTGCATATTATAAACTATTTTTTTAAGTTCCACGGTATCTCTGTCTTATCTTGATTATAAGTGTTTCGGTTCACTCCTACATAAACTTAATATATACATTTAAATCGTTTTTGTAGTTAACACGTATTACGTGTTCCAACATGAAAATTTAAAATTTTTCTATACAAGTGGATTTTTTTAGACGAGGCAACCAGGCCCCTTAATTGTGTCATTGTATGTTATAAAATATTCGACAACTATGGCTTCGTAATATTAATCGGTTACTGCAGCCTGTATGAATGACCTTAAAAGAGCCGCAGTACTGAGTTCAGTCACAATTGGTTGCTATCCTTAAGGATAGAGAAGAAATGCTTTATATAAATGTTGGCTACCAAACTCTTCGGACTGAAACTCAGCAAGGCGAACATTGCTCGTTTGCCACAAATAAATGTGACAATGATGCTTCAGGATGTGAACCTTCATCAAGCTATACGTTTCCATCCTACAATTGACTGTAATTTATACAATCGAAAACCACGCGAACAAAATCGCAGGTAACACCTAGTTATTTTATACTATTGCTATTTTAGTGAAAATGTCAAAACCGATCCATGTGAACGATGCAGTCCTATGGTATATGAACGATTTGACTTCACGCATTGTTGCGAAAACAGGCATCCCAAGCGACAGGTTTCATCTCGGTAAAATACTATTTCATAGTATGAAGGAAACTGATCCTGATGTAATAATGCAGGTAAGGAAATATTATTCCAATAATTCTAAAATAACTAGTGTTAAAATAAAGACATGCATCCAAAGAAACGCGAGCGCATGAGTTTACCAAATGGGCCAATTTAATTGGATCATCGCATATTTTGATTTTTGATACCTTTCTCATCTCCCAACCCTTTATTTTAACAACGACTCTCGCACGCGCGCCTACACGGTAGCTGTTACCCACAAAAATTGGAAGTCACGTTTAGACCTGTGAACCTGTGGTACTTTCCAAGTCTCCTGTATTCACCCACATCAATGTGCTTAGTAAGTGTGATTATCCAACAACTAGACTTGGGATCACCAAACAAATCCTCAATGAGTTGTTCTAATAACTGCCTAACATTAACTGGGCTTACAAATCATATCTTTCAAAGTCAATTACAACATTATATAAAAGTTCCAAATTAATATCATTCTTTACACGCGAAGGGGCCCTTCATGAAATAGGTTTGCACTTATGAGGGATGTCACTTACTGTGACAAAATATGACAAGGGGTCCGAGGGTCCAAGGAAATATGACGCCGGGGCTCATCTGAATTTTTTTTCTCTCGATTTTTCTTTTCATTTTATTTCTATTTTGTTACGATTTAAAGTCATTCGTTTCATATTTATAAATGTATAGATATTTTGTATATATTTGTACATGTACGCAGAGGGAATCTATCATTCATAACGTAATAGTTATAGTGGGATCGCATAATGACTAAGGGGGAGAGTGAAATAAAAAGGTAAAATGTTGCGTAACGTATTTTATGAACTGTCCCTTCGAATAACTCAGTCTCACTTTAATTTGGAAAGTAGTAACGTTGTGTTATCAAAGTGATCAGAACACTTGTCTATCTAAACTTAAAGTGGCCGGTTCTCTTGTTAATAAAAATCTGTATCGTTTACAGAAGCTCAGAAACACTTAAGCATTTAATTATAATGATCTATCATATCAAATAAATTTCAGATTTATTTAAAAGTACCTTGATTATGAACGAAGACTTTTGATCGCTGTCTCACCTGATATTAAATAATGATGTGGTTTAAGACGATAAACACGTTAAACCTAGAAGAACTGGCTCTCAAGTAGAGCTGTGGAGTTGGCAACAGATTTTCTACTTGAGTTACTGAGTTGAAGTGTTAGCTGGCTAGACGAGATTAAAATAGCCCTACGAACATACTATTGTTTCATCATAATATTTTTCTACACTGAAAGCTCTATTCGCAAGAATTCAAATCAACGGTGTTCGAAAATACTTACAAATAGGCTATGAATGCTTACAAAATACAAAAAGGATACATAATGTTCAATATATAATTAAGAATAATCTGCTGTTGGCAGAAATTGAGCTAAACGAAACTATACCTACTTTTCTGTGATATCTTCCGTCCTGTAACACGTAATATTTCCAGAAACAGTATATATCACAAGATCCAGGATGTACAAGACAAAAATATAAATAATGTGGAAAAATTTGTAAAAACATAAGGGTATATGTTTTTCTTCTACATCATTAGAATACAAAAAACTATATTTTTAGATTGACGGCGGAACTGGACAATCAGAGAACTACGGATCAGTATTGAAAAGAAGTGTGAAATGTGCAAACGCACTCACAAACCTTGGAATAAAGAAAGGTGATGTTATGATTCTTATGGCACCGAATCATTTGGATTTAGCTATACCATTTTATGCTGCGTTGTATCTCGGAGTCACTATTGCTCCTATGATTACGACTTTAGGAGTCGGTAAGTAGAAATCGTCACCAGTTAAATAAGACTAGAATTATTATTTTTCTTTTTTTTTATTATCTCGATTAAAACAGCTTTTTACGGAACACGTCAGTTACTGCTTCTATCAAATTAAACGAGGTCTTTCAATGAGTAGTCAACGACTCTTTTGCCTTCACCTTTGATAAAGGTTTGCTATATTATTTCTCTAGTTAATTCGCGCCCACTTCGGTTCGCATAAAAACAATAGCAATGGGTTACATAGAATACAAAAATAAGTAGCCTAGAACTATCCATGAAAATTTCCACATTAAATGGACATAGTCCTATGTCGATTTGTTTGGTAGTTTGGACATAATTTAGCTACAAAGCAACTTTATTTTCATAATATACACATATACAGACATTAGATATTTTAATTCCGCTTTCTGAAGCACCACCTTGTTTTACCCCTTTAGATTTTACCATCTTTCTGTGTTTCCACCAGAATATTTTCTTCCGTACTATTGAATACTAGATCATTATAAGATATAATTTCAATTTTATTTTAGGTGAATTACAATACATGTATTCAATTTACCAACCTAAAATAATATTCTGCGAAAACGAAAGAGGCCTTAAACAATATAAGTTCTGATGCTAAAATCATAACATTTAATAAGGGAGATCAAGTGTGCAGTTTTTCTGAATTCCTTGACAAGTTCGGATCTGATACGCCTGTTGAAGATTTCAGGTATTTTTCCTTTAAGAAGCAGTTTCGCTTTGAATTCTTGGACCTTGCCATCAATAATGTCAAATTATTTAATAATTTAACATAATATTCAAATGAAGAAAATTGTGTAGGTATATATGTAAATATTACGTTCAAGCATTCAAAAAAAAAGTAACTTTAATAATACAAACAATATAAACTAAGTTTCGATTAATTGTAAGACTATTCAAAATATTTAGACGTCCTTAATAACATATATTATTAATTCAAATATGACTTTGTTTGCTTGCTTGTCAGGCTTTCACGTCTTAACAAGTCAACTGATCGTCATGAAATTTTGCATACACTTCGCCATTGGTATAGAAAAGGCCATAAGGTACTTTTATTCAGAAACTAGCTGACCCCGGCGAACTTCGTACCGCCTAACAGTCGATTCTTTAAATATTTTTTTTTATACTTATTCTGCTATTCGGGACCATCGTATAAATATTGACATTAATAGTTATACGATACTAACGTCACTCAATTGTTTTGCCTTCCCGGAACCTCTCCACGAACACTTAAACTTTATGGTATAGTATTAAAGTTCAAATTGAGTTTTAAGTATTATTACGAATCGTTTGTATGGGAGTATAGAAAAGTGTTGTTTTTAGACTTTTTCAGGCATTTTTTTTTAATTTTCTCTCCGTAAGATCCATCCTCGTACTTCAAGGAATATTCTAAAAGAAGAATTAGCGAAATCGGTTTAGCTGCTCTCGAGATTTGCGCTTAGCAACACATTTAGCGATTCATTTTTATATTATAGATAAACGAAGCTGTCATAAGGACTATCGTCAAAAGTGAAAACCCAAATCAATGGAACAATTGTGTTCTTTTTTGAATCTTCAAATTAATTAAGGGCATGAGAACTATAGTGGCCTAACTTTTTTTTTTCAATATTGAATTTATGATTGTTTGTACTTAAAATTAAAAATGTTAATACAACCAAAGTGATCTAAAAGTGATAATGAATATTCACTAGATAGCAGCAAAAACACTGTTATGGTTTTTAGTCTGTGATCAAAAGGTAAAAAATAACGCGCGGAGATATATCTATGTATATATACACAGTATACATATAGCTATATACAGTAAACGTTCGGCGACACTGACACGAATATCATTGTTTTTATTCCCCTGAAAAGTGCTCACCGAGCCTAAAGAAGTTTTTACTTCAAAAAAACGAACCCCAAGGGATAGGCCAAATCGACATTAAAACACGCGTAGTTACGAGCAAAAGCTAGTATATAAGCTACTTGTTTCAACAACAATTACTTGTTTCAGACCAACTGATTTCGATGCAGAAGATACTACTGCATTATTCTTGCCCACAAGTGGCACTACAGGTCGCTCGAAGGTGGTCGTAGCTACTCATAAAAATTTTGCCATTACCCTACCCAACAAGTGGTGAATATTAACTTTTTTTATAATAGCTGAGTAATTTATTAACGTATGACAAATATATCAACATTTTTTTTATTAATTAGCAAGAAAATGCTGTTCAAAATGACAATAACAAAATTTGTCAAAGTTTGAAATCTTATATATATGAAGGATAAGAAATATTTACCCAAAAATAATAATCGTAAAAAGCATCAAATAATAAATGACCAGAACGGTGCTAATATAGTTAAAGGATTCATTGAAATTAATTTTTGTTCAATTAAAAGTTTTTAAACTGCCGCTATATATGTAAATTTTACAATGATTAGTGCGTTCCTTCAAATTTCAACCTTTATTTCCAGCAGCATTATCTAAATTTGATACATTCTGAAGAATACATTTTATACACAAAGATACTGCTCCTTATTCCCATGTCTTATGTAATGACTAACGTTTTGGTCTAATGAGCCTTCATAACTTCACCCGAACATTAGAGCGAGCGCTTATGGTCCTCAGCCGTTTGGCAACAAGCTCAATTGCCTTGGATGCAACAACTTGAATCTAATTAAGCTAAACTAGCCAACCCAATTATACATATAAGAATTAGTAAAATACACATGTGTACCAGCAGGTGGTAGTAGTGTAGGTGGTAGAGCTATGCTGAAGCTATTACTGCTTTCAGCATGAATGGGTCGGCTCGCCCGGAGTAGTACCACCCTCTCACAGAAAACCGACGTGAAGTAACAGTGTTTGCACTGTTGCGTTTCGTTCGGTCAGTGAGAGCGCCGGAGGCCCACATATATTAAAAGGCCGGCAACGCACTTGCGACTCCCCTGGTGTTGCTAGTGTCTATGGACGGCGATGATCACTTACCATCAGGTGACCCACCTGTTCGTTTGCCCCCTATAATAACGAACTCAAACATGTATTTTGTATCTGTTAATTTAGCTAAACTAAGCTAACCAAGTTTGAAAAATAAGGGGTTAAAAATTAAAGGCTTCCATCATATGTATACCTATTTGTGCGTGTGTGTGTGTGTCCAGGTACATGGGGGTGATTTGTGTTGTGTGTCTTAAGTTAAAGAGTAAAATGTTCAGTGTTACTGTATCGCGCTAGCAGCGTGTTCAAGGGTTCCACTCCGGGGATCGAACCATAGCTTGAGCCGCTGCGAGGTTAGGTGGGCGTTGCGGCGAGTCTACAGGAGCGAAATTTACTGCCAGACCAAGGCGGCGTAATCTGTGGTTACGGAGATGCAGGCGCGCAAACGCTCTCTTTGAAGAGTCGAGGGGTACTGAACATTGGCTGTCGTTATTTTATTGGGAGGATCTCAGAAGATATTTGGCGGCCGACTTTTAAATTTTTATTTTAAGTACGAGCATATTGACAGAAACTCCAAGTACTTATGGATATCGATCTTACGGACGTAACATGGAGCACCGATCGCCTTCCGTAAGAAGCGATCTTGTAAGATCGAAATTTACAATGGAAAGTAATTGTCATTTGAGGTTAATTTTAACCCCAAATAACTTTTAAACCAATCGACTTAGCAAAAAAACGATTTAGAACATTTTTGTAGATCGTTCAATTTCCTTTAAAAATGTATATTACTTTTTATGTTTCGTTCATTCATTATAGCTTAATCTATTTTTAATGAAATATATGTATACACTAGCTGTTGCCCGCAGCTCCGCATGCGTATTTTTTATAATTATAAATTACTTCTTCTATCTGTTAGAGAAAGTTCCGTGAATAATGGTTCAAACGTTTTGGAGTTAGTACTACAGACGAAGCCACAGATGACAGCTAGTTTATAATCCAATATAAATAAAGTATCCAAAAATTAGTCCAGCCGTTTCGGAGATTACCCGGAACATACAAACAGACAGACAGACAAAAATTTTAAAATTTTGTATTTTTGTTATCAGTATCGTGTATACGTTCATATCCAATCAGTAAAAGTCGTTATTTTGATATTACATACAGACACTTCATTTTTATTATATGTATAGATTTACATAAAATCGGCATCTGTTAGTCATCAATATCAACAGTTCAAATTGACAGAATTTTATTTGGTTATTTTGAACAATATTAGTGAATAATAGAAAAAAAATCGCTTTATTTGGCCCACCCTATATAGTACACACTAATAGTTTATACATACATCATAATGTAACTTAATTTTATTTTATTTACGCTCAGTGATTGGCATGTTCGAATACCATGGCGATCGATGTAGGTTCATCAGATCAATCGAACCGGAGCTTTCGTTGAAGTAAAACATCGTGATGAAACCATAGCAGGATGGTAGGGATTTTTCTAAACCTTCCTGGTTAGCTACTACTGCTACCAAGCATCTATTAGTGTGTTCCAGTAGCTGCACTTAAGAGACAGCCCTTCTAGTTTTAGCGTGTTTACAGTCTTGGATCAAATTATTGTTCAACATCAGGTGTGATCGTAGTCAAACTCCAAAACCTATTAAGTATAATATCTGAAGTTATTAATTTAGTTATAAGTATTTACAAACTTCGTTATATTAATCATGATTAAGACCAAATCATAAAGTAAAAAAGTATTTCCAGGGCTAGATACACACAATTTCCAACTCCGACACGCTTAGTTCTAATCGTGGCTCAGCTTGAGTGGGTTTCAACGAATATTCACCTTTTAAATTCGCCTATTTTGAAGTATCCACGTGTACAGTCTTCTTTACCGATAACACGAGAACATGCATATTACTTGATAAATACCTATAAGGTAAGAGAATCAGAGAAATGAAATAGACTATATATATATTTAAATGATATTGAAGTAATAATTAAGTTAGATAACCCTATCATCAACTGGCAAGCGCGATTAACCTTGCACTATGCCGTGTATTATTGCTGAGTGATCCATACACTTCGCGGTCTATTTTAAAAATGGTTAAACTATATAAAAAATATTGAAACATCGAACAGAAACAAATAATGTTAAAAGCCAGACGCATACTTATTTGATGTTGTGTTTTTTTTTATATATTTATTTTTTTATTTATATTTCAGCCTTCCTTTATAACAATTAATCCTACCATAATGACAACATTAATCAAACCGAGTGATGAGGAACAGTGTGACTTCACTTGCTTCGATTCAATATGGTTGGGTGGGTCTTCGGTACCGCAAACCCTGATCAACGAAATTAAGGTAATTGGCTACAAAATGGCAAACAAATTAGTCTTTTGTTGTCTATTAACTAAGGTATATAAGGTATATAGCTTTACTAAATCAAATAGTTAAAACCACTGTAGGACGCACTTCATAAAAATAATTCTTTAAAAAATAAATACATATTTATAACATAAAGTTGTTTTTCGTGTCTGGCTGTGTGTTACCTTAGTTCTTCTAAACTACGTAACGCATTTTCATACGGTCTCCACTATCGTTTAGATACTTTCTTCTAGTTCACTATTTTCTACTATTACAATTACTAGGATCGTAAAAGGTTCAAGTCAACATTCTAATATTTAGAGGTCGCTCAAGCTTTTTTAAGTTTCCAAGTAGAAGAGTAACTTAGACCTTTTCAACCTTCTGAACATGAATATTAATGTTTTTTTTTTTTGCTTTGCATAGGGTTCTTAAAACATGATAAACTGACATATTTTCCCAAGAGACTAGACAGAAAAAATAATCGGTTTTTTACCACCCTAAAGTAAAGAAGCATAAAAAGTAGAGAACTTGATGTATTCTAATAAAGTCGTAAGTAGGAGTTTTAGAATGCTTACATTAGTAGTACATCATTATCCTTTTGAGATTCATAAAAATAATGTACCTACTACAGAATTGTACGATTTAAAAATGGCTACAAAAAGTCCGCAGTGGTATATATATGTATCGGGAGGATAACCCACAGTAATCATTTTTATCTTTTACCCATTATTAAATAACAATTGGTTATTTACGACGTCATTTTAACAAATATAATATGAATCTTTTTTCAATTAAATAGATTAGCTACGTTTTATATATATATATATATATATATATATAGTGTTCTGCTTAATGCTTTATAAATAATACTACGTTCTTATTACAGATAGTCACAAGGAATATGAATATGATAAACTTAGATTTAATTTGTTACTTATTAATTTATATATTCATTACCTTTTGTTATACCATTTATTAGTCAAAGAAGAAATTCTTCACATGAACTAGGTGCGTCTGTATTCAAATTGGCAGCCGAGTTTAGAAGTCTGCTTATGTGCACCCAATCCCCAAAAAAAGGAACCACTCAGAGCCGTCGAATTATCTACTAATCGCCATCACTTCGTTGCTTTCCAAAATAATGGAGTCCATTATTAACTGCCAGCTGTTGAAGTACCTTGAAGACAACCAGCTTATTAACGACCGCAATATAGCTTTCGCTAATGTCGCTCAGCTGGTGTCCTTCTAGCCTTCCTGACACATCGATGGGCGGAGGCAATCGAAAGCAAGGGGCAGGCCATAACCGTAAGTTTAGACATAGCGAAGGCTTTTGATCGGGTTTGGCACAAAGCTTACTTCCTTTGGACTTCCCAGGAACTTATGCAGTTGGTTGTCCAGCTTCCTCACCGGACGAAGCATAAAAGTCTTAGTCGATAGTGCATGCTCTGATTTGAAGCCCGTGAATGTTGGCGTCCCATAAGACTGTGTACTATCCCCTACTCTCTTTTTTCTGTATATCAATGATATGTTGCAAGTTAACAACATTTATGGCTATGCGGAAGACAGTACTGGGGATGTTCTGTACACTGGTCGTGCTAATATTTCCCGGGAACGCGTCGTTGAGTGCCGGAACCAATTTGTGTCTGAAGTGGAGACCTCACTCGAGCACGTCTCGCATTAGGATAGACAGAACATGGTCCATTTAAATCCCACTAAGACACAACCTTGCGCCTTTACCGCAAAAAAGACAAAATTTGACTCAATGCCTAGCTTTCAGTCCCCTTAGTCGCCAAGCCCAGTATTGGTGTCCTCGGCGTTGATATATCGAGTTACGTTCAGTTCAGCGGTCATTTGGTAAGCAAAGCGATACTAGCCTCCAAAAACCTAGGTTTCCTTAATAGGGAAAGACAGTATTTCACACCAGAACATCGTTTATATAATGCGCAAATCCGCCCACACATGGAGTATTGTTCTCACCTTTGGGCTGGAGTGCCTCAATATCAGCTGCTTCGGTTTGACCGCATCCAGCGTAGAGCGGTTCGAGTCGTTGACAACAAGGTGATATTCGATCGGCTCGACTCATTGGCGCTGCGTCGGGATATCGCGTCTCTTTACGTCCTGTATCGCATCTACCATGATGAGTGTTCCGAGGAGTTGTTTGGACTAATACCTGCCGCTGCATTCTACTATCGTGCAACAGGCCTGAAACTGAAATCTCATTCACACCACCTCGATGAGTGGAGATCTTCTACGGTGAGGTTTTCAAGATCATTTCTTCCTCGAACTTCAACCTTGTGGAATTAATTCTCAGCGGTGGTGTTTCCAAGCCATTACGAGTTAGAAACGTTCAAGACACCAGCGTGTACTTCTTTAAAAGGCTGGCAACGCACTTGCGACTCTCCTGGTGTTGCTAGTGGTCTATGGACGGTGGTGATCACTTACCATCTGGTGACCCATCTGTTCGTTTGCCCCCTATATTAAAAAAACAAAAAAAAATATTAGAGTTGGCCAATGTTTTTTATGAGATAGAAGGAAAATTGTTCAAATGATGATAAAGTCTATATCAAAAATTCAAAATCGGTCACAAACTCTAAGCGCACAAAACAGACAGAAATAAAGACTTTATTTCTAAACATATCAATGACAAAACAACTATACATTAGAGTATATAAAAAAAAAGTATTTTAATTTGATTTTTCAAATGTTGCTGAAATTTTGACAAAAATTCTGTTAACACAATGAGCCTTTACTATTGATGTTTAGAGGTCGCGAGTCGAATTTATTCATTTATCTTTTTTTTAAACACATGAATATTTCTTTTTAAACTTTGGAATTCTTTAACTCAGACTCTGCTTATCGTGCTAACAAAAACATCTTATATTCTTATAGGAAACTGAATGTCCTACAAAAAAGGTATGTTATGATTTTTTTATAAATCCACTTCTGTAAAAGATATTCAAGGTGAAAGTTAGACATCCGGCAAATCCGAATTTTGTAATTATCAGATATAGATACATAAAGCATAATATAAGTATATTTAAATTTTAATTAACTGTCTGCACAACATAATCCTGAGGAGGAGGAGAATTAGATTAATGACCTTGTAAACATCTATAACATTATAGACCATTGCACCAGAAACGGAGATTATTGACGCATACGGAATAAGCGAATCTACAGGATTGATATTTCAAGACAGCGACCCGCCAACACGCTCATGTGGAAAAAGAATTGCTATATTCCAATACAAAGTAAGATTATTATAGACTTATTAATTATTTCATGGAGTTATGAAGCTTTTGTAAATAATATGTATTAAATAAAACGCTTGAAACGTTAGCCAATTACAATCATTTAATTTAATCTACATCAGGAATCTGAGGTACTGAAATTAAAATTAAATTATATATTAAAAAAAATTATGCATATAAGTGGGTTATAAAGATATTTTTGTACATTTTATTCGATGCCTAAGATAAACTTTACAAATGAGATTCCACCTCGTGGTTTCAAGGTGTTATTATAGTTCTTTAAATAATTATTGCCATCTGTGTACACTTTATAATATTTCTTTACACGTACACAAACATAATGGGTATTAGAACAATAATTAATGTATATTAATGTAATTAAGATAAAGCTTACAAATAAGATTCCGCCTCGTGGTTTCAAGGTGTTATTATAGTTCTTTAAATAATTATTTCCATCTGTGTACACTTTATAATATTTCTTTACACGTACACAAACATAATGGCTATTAGAACAATAATTAATGTATTATTCATGCAGCATATCCAATAACCTTCACGAACATTTGGTGCAAAGTCTCTTTAATTTAATAAGATATATCTAATATAATTAACTCAAATACATCTAAAATGTTACGTCACATTTTAAGGAATAATAGTTAAAAAAAACACTATATCTTCAGCGGTACACTTGCAGTATTCTGCGCTATATCTTAATCTAACAGGATGTGAATGCGTTACCACAACATCTAACTCCGATTTTATAGACTTGTAAACACTTTTACAGCTGATTTACAAATTCCCATTTAATGTTTTTTTTTAAATCTGACTATTCGCTGTGAGTTTCACCGGGCTTATCATGCGAACGGTTATGGCACTCAACCTTATGACAACAAGCTCAAAGGCGCATGGGCACGTCTCGGCTTGAGGTTTTGCCTTGCATATAATGTAGCATATCGATCTAAGCTATACACGCAAGCTAAGCTAATCATACCTGTATGCGTTGGTAAGATATATACGCCTTCTTCATATCTTCTTCACGAGCGCTAACATGTATTTCAAGCTTAACAATTTCTGTAACACTAATTAATCAAAAAAATAGAATAAATAAGGTTAAAGGAAAACCCTTCCACAGCATGTGGACCTACCGTGTGTCTACGCACGTGAGTAGTATGATCAGTGAACCCCTTTTATTGAGACTAAGCAGATAACAAAATTCGACGAAAAAGATAACAAAATTGCAAAGGTACATACTAATTTAGAAAAATAATCAGTATCAATGGGCAGTAATTATTTATTTATTATGCGTTGTTGTTTTCCTTGGCGCAGCTGCTTTCTTAATCCGAATAATCTAGTGAACATACTTTAATCTCGAAACGCTTGGTCTTTTCAGAACACCACTTGTAATTTCAAGTGTAGTTAACACAATACCGTTTCAACATTAAATTTAACATACTATAAGAATGGTTAAATTACAAAATGATTCAATAAGAGTCATAGGAACATATTATATACTTATATTCAACAACAAAAAACTACGTACTCAACTGTTACGCTTACGTCACTCTGGTGTCAATCAATTAGCTCAATTACTCCTTAGCTGCATTTCACTACAAAGATTTGTTACACATATAATAATCAGATATAAACTATAACACCCACACACACATATACTCACACACACACCTACGCACGCACACACACAACATACATGCGCCCACGTGCACGCGTTAAGTTAATTATTGCACAATATTACAAACAACTTCAAACACTTAATTTTTCGTAATGCGAAATGTAAAACGCATTACTTCATAATTGGCACTCTGTAATTATATTCATATGTTTTTAAAATACCATGATTGTGCTGTGAAGTTCTTATAATAATAAAATAAATAAATAAATATTTCATAAATAAGAATATATATATATATATATATATATATTCTGTTTAATACAAACATACATTACAGTTAACGGACTTGAAAACTGGAAGAATAATTGAAGAACCGAATGTACCCGGTGAACTGTGGTTAAAAGGTCCCGGCATTTTTAAAGTATGTTTTTCGTAATTATTATACTAATATCTAGCTAATAACTAGTTTAAATAACATTTAATACCTCTTATCATATGGATTATAACTAATTTTCTATGGCCACGTGCCTCTGGTAAATATTGTTTTTATTTTCTATATACTAAAGTTATTCTTATGTCAATACATATAAGTTGTAATTCGACTACAATTCATTCATGTTTAAAGTTTCAATATTAACGAAGAAAGCGAACTTTTTTTATTTGTAAAGTCTTCAATACAAAAAAAAAAACATAATTGCATGAGAAACGAAGCAGGACGATGTTCTCAACTGAGTTGTCTCTGTCTATTTATATATGGAATAAGTAGAAGATAGATGATTAATATTGAAATATCTGTTGTTAAGAACAACTCTAAAACTACTGAACCTATTTTGACAAGACTTCTGCTAGTATGTAGAGGAACATTCACAGTACATTAGCATTATTGATAAAACTTAAGCAAGGTAACTTTAAATTGCTGAGAGAGTTATAGGGGTTCAGCAATAATGACAAATTACAATTGAATGAACAATATTTCTTCAACTTCATGAGAACGTAGCCGCGGCAACGAACTAGTGGAATATATATTCCAGCACGTGCATTTGTCAGATATTCATATTACCCAGAAGACTACACAAAATTCCAACAATTAGAAGAATTGTACAAATTTGTGTAATAAATATTTGCAGTGCTATTACAACAACCCAGAGGCAACAAAAAAAGCTCTCATAGACGGATGGTTTAAGTCAGGCGACATCTTCTACAGAGACGAGAACTGGAACTATTATTTTATCGAGCGTATTAAATTACTAATGAAGTATAAAGAATATTGGGTTTGTCTATTTCACTTATACTTAACAACGCAAGAACAATTAAAAACCTAATGACAGAACAAATGTATGGCATTCTATGTTTAATGACTTGTAAGAAGTAATACATCTCAACAAAGATACGAAAATAGGTCTTTTTTCCAGTTGACTACACTGTTGACCTGGCAAGGCCTCTATAGTTTCACCGGACTACTAAGGGGAGTGCTTAAGACACTCACCTGATTTTATATAGGCAACCAGCACAAGGACGCAAATTGTATTAAAAAAACATCTTTCTATTAATAAGCTTCTGGTATTTATTTTTATTATAGCGACATTTTGAGGAGGATCTAAATAATGGAGTTTCAATTATATCAATAGCCGTTCTGACACGCTATGACAGTGACGTGAAATGTCGATTAATCTTTGTAATAAATTAATCAAATGCTGCTTTGTTTTGCACTGATGCGAGTTTGTTGGAGGTGGTAGTTGTGCTGGCCAGCGATCCTATTGGTTATGGTTCGAGAAAAATAAGTTATCGATTTTAAGAATTTGCCGACAATGTCTACTGAAAAGTAGTAAGAATGAATCTTAATCTCTACAAGTCGAATATTTCCTTACAACATCCGCCTGTTGAAATCCTTCATAATTTGAAAACTCTATGACTCGAATTTTTTGACGTCTCCCTTGAAGTTCGGCTTACAGAGGTCCTGTATTAATAATTTTTCTTTGTCTGAAGTCCTCAATATATAGTAACTCCCTTCTGCATAGATATCTCCAGTGCAGTTAGAAAACGTGATCCGAATGAATCCTGGCGTGCTTGACGTAGCTGTGACAAGTGTACCGGATCGAGAATGCGGGGACTTGCCAGTCGCATGTGTCGTGCCCAAACCTGGTCACACAATCATCGCGCAGGAGATCAAGAACTTAGTGAAAGGTATTTTAACATTCTACGTCCAGTCATATATTAGACATACCTACTGTGATCTTTAAAGCTCCATGCATGCAATGTGTTTTTAGATTTATTCCGTGAGTTAATAAACCATGTACAGTACCCAGCATTTGATTTGGTATGTCGGGAAGAAGACCAATATAGTCGACTATGTTCGGTTTCGTATAGCGTAATCTTCGTCCATTGCAATCATTGCGCTGTGATCGAGAGAACACTTTATAAAAACCGAAGCAAGCCTATCATCATCATGACATCTTCAAGATATTTTTCTCCACTAAAAGTTCCAGCTCATTGTAGGACTCGTCCAAAAAGCCAAAACCATCATCGGTTCAACAATAAATTTTACTACTCAAATTATACCTAGAATTATTTTTTTATACATGTTTTAGTTTTTCAACCACAAACTGACGTGATTTTAAATGACTATGTGGTTTAAGACCTTAACACACCAAACCTAGAGAGAGATTAGCTTCCAAATAGGTGACAGGACACACATATTTGACAACAGATTTTTAACTTGAAGGTGGAAACTAGCAAAGCGGATTTAGAAAACGCCCTACCGTCATACTACGGTTTCCTCACGATGTTTTCCTTCACCGAATGTTCCAGCTCGTTCGCATGGATTCGAACTTACGTCGATCGACGTGGTGTTCGAAAGCGCTAATCAATGAGTCATCATCGCTTCAAATTAAACTTGAACCCACCTCTAATTACGTCTTACAGATTCACTTACGGATACAAAGCAACTTTGGGGAGGAGTGATTTTTATGAGCGAACTGCCAACAGCGTCATCGATGAAGCTCGAAAGGCAAAAATTAAAAGAAATTGTGCTCACCATGAACAGAGAATAAATTGTAATAAATACCATGAAAACTCAATAAAAATATTACACGTTAACTTATTATTAGTAATAATGGAAGACGTGTGTGGATGAAGGTTGAAATTTATGGGTTTATGACCTAAATAAAAGTGTTATGTCCATATGCGTATTCCATTCTTGCAAGCTTAGCGCAAATAGGACTGGAAATAAAAACAACCACCATCTAAACTATACAGAATGGACATTTTTAATGCCACCTGGAGGGAAAGTATTCTAAATAATAGAGATAGCAAATTTTACTTCAAAGAAACATTCCTTTATTTTTGAAAAGAAATAAAACTGCGTTCAAAGATTTTCGAAAATTCTCTTGCTTCACCCGATAATCGAACCGACTGAAATCTGCAAAAATTACACCCTGTAATTTTATTGCATCGATTGTTAGGGTCAATCGCAAGGATGAAATCTCTCTAACATACTTGGTAAATTTAATGAAAGGAAACCATGAAATCTTCTATTATTTTAATTATTTACAAAAAATAGTTAACTAATTAGTTGCTCGAAATGGGCTCTATTTTCTAGAATACACAAATTTATTCTTTTAAAAAATTCATGTCTAGTAACCTTTAATTATGTGTTGTGGTGAATATTATAAATCGTATTCTGAACTTCGTCTCGCAACTCGTTTACACTCGCATAAGATTGAATGTGTAGCGACACACATACCTACATCAAACGTGATATGTGTGTACTACAACAACTTAAGTGAAAAACCAGCGATACTCTAAAACAGCAGTAACAAATAGATTAAGAGCACGGATTATAGCCCAGGTGTCGGCCACATGATACCTGGGTGTAATTATAATCTCGCCGACAAAACCCATTTACGACGCGGCGCATTATTATTGTTTTGTTTTATTTTGCACTTATTTATATTTGTAGTTTTACTTTTATTTTATTACTGGTTTTTATTGTACACTGCGTATTGTTACAATTGCTTTATTGCTCCGATATGCCCAGTTTCTATTACTCGAATAATATTTGTGTTTTGCCGACATTTAATCCTGTACACGTGTTCTGTTCCCTTTAAATATACTTGCTCAGCTTCAATAAAGGAGATTCGTAATCCAGCTGCCAAAGCGATTACTAGTCTGCACAAACGGAGTTAGTTATTTTATTTCAACCTTCTGAAGTTAGCAAGTGGTAAACACGCTACCACTTCCGCTAAAGTGGTGACCCCAAAGAACGCGCAAAACGCTGAAACAACTCCCGCAAAAACACGCAAAGAGGTGCTGAACTACACCCCTGAAGAACACCCAATGAAACGCTGAAACACACCCGTAAGAACTCGCAAAGAAAACGCTGTACACCGAATCCGGATATTGTCAACATGACGACCGAAGCAGCCCAAATCACAGAAGACACACACAAACTACACTACGAAGAACTCTCTATGGCACTCTCCATGCGCATTCCGCCGTTCTGGCGTGACAAACCACAACTCTGGTTTTTCTCGTTCGAGGCAGCAACCAGCGAACTCGGAGGAGACGAAGCACGACTTGCACAAAAGTTAATAACGCGTCTTGAAAAAAAAGACATGGAACAAATTGAAGACTTGTTGTACAACATGCCAAAAATTAATCAATACACCGTCCTCAAAAATCGACTCATCGCTACTTACGAAGAATCTGATAGATGTCGACTTCACAAGCTACTGAAAGGAACGAAACTTGGCAACCAACGGCCATCCCACTTACTTCGTCGAATGCGAACACTAGCGCGAAATTTGTTTCCCGACTCAACGCTCAAACTCATATGGGTCAGTCAATTGCCTAACTACTTACGTTGCATTCTCGCTGCTATCAACTCACACACAACGCTAGATGAACTCGCAGTGCTAGCTGATAAAATTATTGAACAAACACAAGGTGTATCTACGTTTAGAAAGCCACAGGAACAAGAAAACAGCATTCATCAGTTGACTCAACAAGAGAATCCTCCGTTAAAGAAGATTGCCTTGCCTTACGCCGATTCACTGTCTACTAACTGCAAGATCCCAACTACACTGGACTACGAAGCCGCAACCAAAACACAGGAGCAACAAAGCAGCACTCATCAGTTGGTTGAAGAAAACAATCTTCAGACAAAGAAGAATACTATTTCTTCCGCTAATCCGTCATTCATAACTTTCACGGCCTCAAGACAAAACCTGCCAGAAAAAATCCGTCGTAACAATCTCGACGCCTCACGGACCATAAGCCACCATGGCAGCCAAGCAACAGGCGTAACAATATCGCACCAAGTCTCCCGGCCATCTATACACATCGACGTTATCACTAGGGCGAGGCCATGCACCCGTTATCAACGGCGCAAAATACAACACCACTCATCAACGAAGCCTCCTAACTACGTCTCACAACCACAACGCAGCGCGATCAAGAGGTTCACAAATACTTCATCAGACGGAACCCTCCGACCCACGTCAATATGTAAAGGACACCGCAACTTTGTCTGTATAAACCACGCCAGAAAATTTCCTCGACCACCAGAAGGCCATTTCAATATTGTCAGAAAATACGACAAATCCGACGCCATCCAGTTACGTGACCGCTAAAAAGATCCCCTAGCATCACCGACTCAAGCCTCTCTATATCAACGTTAACGCCGAGCAATCTACACCTAATTCACCCACACGTGTGACATTACCGCTAACACATTACCGCCGAACAGCAACCAGCAATACTTACATATCGCCAAACGCCGCCCGCACCGATCAGCCGATCGAGACATATCATTCGTCCACCAGTACGCTTCGCTTAAGGGGGAGCACTGTAGCGACACACATACCTACATCAAACGTGATATGTGTGTACTACAACAACTTAAGTGAAAAACCAGCGATACTCTAAAACAGCAGTAACAAATAGATTAAGAGCACGGATTATAGCCCAGGTGTCGGCCACATGATACCTGGGTGTAATTATAATCTCGCCGACAAAACCCATTTACGACGCGGCGCATTATTATTGTTTTGTTTTATTTTGCACTTATTTATATTTGTAGTTTTACTTTTATTTTATTACTGGTTTTTATTGTACACTGCGTATTGTTACAATTGCTTTATTGCTCCGATATGCCCAGTTTCTATTACTCGAATAATATTTGTGTTTTGCCGACATTTAATCCTGTACACGTGTTCTGTTCCCTTTAAATATACTTGCTCAGCTTCAATAAAGGAGATTCGTAATCCAGCTGCCAAAGCGATTACTAGTCTGCACAAACGGAGTTAGTTATTTTATTTCAACCTTCTGAAGTTAGCAAGTGGTAAACACGCTACCACGTCCGCTAAAAATGTATATTTTATTTTTTACATATCGCCCACATAAAAAATCTAAAGGGTTGAGATCTGGTGTTCTCGAAGGCCATCTGTGATTGTGCCGTTTGTACCAATCCAGGTATTAAAACGGCTATTAATGTAGGAAGTACTGATTCTGCTGTTATGGGCTGGAACACCATCTTGTTGTATGATTATTTGGTTTCGTTCTTCATGGGGAAAAGCATTTAACTCATTTCTCAAGAGGTTCAGTATTTCAAGATACTTGACGTGTTTAAATGACTTTAGTACAAGTAAACTAAAACAATCATATTTCTCATAATTCCGCACCAAATGTTGAAAGAAAATCTTACTTGAGAGTTAGTATCATGAACAGGATTCACTCGAGACCAATAGTGGTTATTACGGCGATTGTACATACATTTATTGCTGCAGTTGGTTTCGTCAGATCATACAATGTTGCTCAAAAAATTAGGGTTACGGTCAATTTCTCTCAGCATGCTTTGACAAAATCGTAGTCGTCTCTCACAATCCCCAGGATGCAAGTATTGCACCAACCGACCATAACGATAACATTTAATCTTATACATTTTCAGCACTTTCAAGTACGCGAGTGTGGGTTGTTCCAATTATTTCGGCAGCTTCTCTGCTTGAAGCTTTCAGAACTACTTCGATGTATATTAAAACATTTGGATTAAAATCGTTATTGTTCTGCTGAAAAGTTTGCCGCCGACTTTTGTAACTGCTCTTTCTTTAAATTTTCTACCATTCTTTTCAATACGAACCGAGTTGGTGGCCGTCGGTCTCGATATCTTTATCCATACCACCGCAGAGCTAGCTTCACATTTTTGTTATTTAAAAAACAATCTTCCATTAAATCAAATTGTTTTGATATGGCATTTTTTTGAGACAATCTATTTTCTAATGTAACATTGAATATTTAAAACTACCTCATACACGCAGTTATGTCGCATTTAAAAAAGGAGTTTGCATTACAAACACGTGCTATTGCAATCGTCTTATGAAAAGTGCTTTAGCTTGACCCATTGAATTTATAAGTACGTATTTCATGGTTTTCCTTTCATTAAATTTATCAAGTATCTTAGAGATTTCATCCTTCTGATTGACCCTAACGATCGACGCAATAAATTTACAGGGTGTAATTTTTACAGATTCTAGTCGGTTCGATTCCTGGGTGAAGCAAGAGAATATTCGATAATCGTTGAATGCAGTTTTATTTCTTTTCAAAAATAAAGGAATGTTTATTTGGGGTAAAATTTGCTATCTCTGTTATTTAGAGTACTTTCGCTCCAGGTGGCATTAAAAATTCCAACCTGTATACTTATATGTCGTGTAAATTGTTTATGTGTCACTAAATTCAACGAAGTCTATTAATAATCATAAATAAATAAACACTCTTTTATAAAACTATTTTTATTTAAATTGTATATATAAAACAAAAACAATCGTCCTTAAAAAAAATATAAACATTGAACATTTATCTACAACAAATTAAAATCAAACATATATTTTGATTTCGTCAATTCCGAGTTTAGCTTCACTTCTTTGTCATATTTTAATAACAGTACTGTAATTTGATAAATTCACGGAACCCCGTAGAGCTTTCTTTTGAAGGTTCTGAAATAACAATATATAACTGTTTATCATATATTTATACATTTTATAATGACAAAGTTTTAGAAAATTCTGCTATCTATATAAATAAAATGATAGAGGTCTGTCGTTGTGTGCGCATCATACAAAAACTACTTGGATAGATTTCTATCAGTTCTTTTAGTGCTACTTCTTAGACACTTGGTCCTTATGTAAAAGAAAAAATATTACGTGTCTTCCTTTAATACAGATTTAAAATTAAAGTTTAAAGTTCTTGTAATAGAAAAGTGGGGTAAACGGTGCAGTGCTTATATTTTTTTCCTCTGTACCTAAAATATATTATATACGATTTTTTTATACCTTCTAGATTTTAGCGTTTGCCCGCAACCTCACCTGATGTTAAATGACGTGTGGTCTAAGGTGGTAAAAAAGTGTGAGTATACTTATGACCACACTAAAGAAGTGAAAACTTCTATATAAACAGTACAACCATCCAAGTACTAACCGTGCCTGACCTTGGTTAACTACGGCGATCGGACGGAAACCAGTGTTTTCAACACTCTACCCGACATAGTGTTGTTTACCCCCACCACTTTACGTCACACAAAAAGTTTGCTGATTAAAATTTCAAAGCCTTCCTATAAGAAGTTTCACTTCAAAATTGTAAGCGAAAATATACCTTTAGACGCAATGAATTGAAATTCATGTTTCATCATCGTCCTTTTCGTATTATTCCTCGTTAAATTTAGAATTTTCTTACCTTTTTGAATATATTTGCCATCAGTAAATTGGTCTTTTTAATATTCTCTTTTCTCGCTTCCTCCTTCTTCTGTCTCACTTCTGGTAGTGACTTGTAAATTTTTTCAGAATGCTTTTTCATGTCCCGCTCACTTAGAATTTTTTGTGTATCTGTAAAAATCGTAATCACCTATCCTTGAAATTAATTATACCCATGAAATCCATAATTTACTACGAGACGTGTTTTACAGCAAATAGAAATACAGTAAATTACAACAATTAAAATAAGATCTATCAACTTAGACAATAATTAAATTTAAACGGTGTTTATATCTAAACAAGGATAAGACACTCTTTTATGATCAAACTTTTTTAAACAAATGTTCAACGCGTATTTAACTTGTTTGTAATAAGACAGCGTATAACATCTTGAGATACAGAAACATCGACACAATAAACAAGGATATCGAAAATTTAAATTTAAACATTCCAAAGATTTTAATTTTAGTAACAAAACATGGACGTTTTTCGAATATCGTTCAATATGAATAACCTTTCTTGTTACCAGGTAATTTTAGTATCTATTTATCTGGTCTAAAATCCGTTTTCTAAAAGACTCATATAATTAGTAGACGTACGTTTTTTTGGGGTCAATTTGATACCAATATCTCTCGCTAGTTGTCGTAACTCGTCAATGTTGAGAGCGCTTAGTGGTGACTCGCGGTCCACGTGTGCTGACAACAGTTCCCGGTTGACGGCGCGTTCATTTGCTCTGTAACAATAAAAGGAATTAGTGGAAAACACACAAAGCTGTCATAATAAAATGCAAACCACCGAGTAATATATAAGACTAGAACATATCAACTAAGAACCCGCCTCGACTTCATACGTGCAATGTAGTAATGTGACGTCATAAGTGTCTAAAATATATTGACACACTTTTTGCGGCTTTAATACTGAAAGTTCGCACAAACAAGAATCTATTTGTTACGCCTAATTTAATATATGATATCTAACATATTCATTTATATGATACACTGTGAAGGGTAATTTTCACGTGCATTAAATACAAATGGTAACCACAATATTTAATTATATAAGGACTAACACTTCATTGATCAAAACAGTTGCGCAAATATAACATACAACTAGGTTTAATAACATTTAAAAAATAAAGATGGTTACTATATGTTGTATATAACAAGAGACGAGGAAGCATGATGAGGTAGTTGTATCTCTAATCTGCAGGGAGTGGAATCACAGATATCCTTGAGTTTTTGTCTTCCACCTCAAGACCACAGTGTGTGCCACATGTTTCTCCAAGTGGCCCTTTCTCGCGCAACACTACAAATCAAGCCTTAGAATCGATATATAACCATAGATGATCTACTGAATGTAGATGGAAAACACCTCGTTAAAAAGTTACTGTGGAAAGAAACCACGTAAAAAAGTTACATGGAGTGAGTAGACAACGTGGTTAAAAACACGAACGCGGGTCTTATGGCAGATGCAGGTAGTAAACCGGGTTAAAAACAGACCATGGGAGAAACCCATGAAAAAAAGTTACAAAGGAGTAGACAGCCGCATTAAAAAACACTGACTGGCGTTAGTTAAATAAGGCACATTCTTCACTGCTGGGCTAGATCAAGGAGAAAAGAAGTGGGGGATGAACGGGGAGACAGACTCGTCGACCGAACTGTATCCACAGAGGACGGCCTGTCGTTCGCGCTGGAATTTGCCATCAAGCCGTCGCAATGCATGCCAAGGCGTTTTGGTGACCCCCCCTTGGAGCAGCAAACGGTACATCGAGAGGTTTAGGTAGGAATCCGACATTACCCACTCTCTCTCCTGGGTGGGTTTGTAAAATTTCCCCACGTAAAATGGTCATATTTAGTAAATTACTTTACGACCCGCAGACTTGTCTGTGAGCCCTTTAAGATTATACTGTTACGTATTACTTTATTTTGATGTATCTCATAAGATTTAGCCAGTGTTAGCAGAGTATACGGCCAAAAAAAAAAAAAATTTTGCGGCTTAATTAAAACACGTAGATTTTTCTCACTTTGTACACATATAATACACACGAATTTCCACATATCGCCTTCGGCAGAAATTCATCGAATGACAATAAAAATCATATCATAATCCATTCTTTTTTCAATTTTCAAGTAATCGTTTGAAATAATCGGGTAACAAAGTTAAACTGTGAATGACCTAAATAGATTATTTTAGGAATACTGGAAAATATTTCGTTCTTGACACAGACGGAATCTACTAAATAGCGAATTAGACCATACAAATAACCACATTAGGATAAACTCACCAATTCTTGTTACTTCACTTTGAATCGTTTGCGTACATGGGTCAAAACATGCATTACAAGTCATTGGAACACCTACAAACAATATTTAGTTTATAACTTGATTTATTAATTATTATTAAAAAAATTATCCGCTACATATACTTTAAATAATACCTCCACAATACATGTTACAATTGGCAACAGATCCCATGCAGTTAGGTGTGTGAACGACAACCATTTTCAAACGAGGGGAAGGACACGAATCCTTATCTCTGAAGTAAGAAAAGTTGGTGAGTTGTTTATAACTAGGGTTCTACTTATTATAGATGAAAATAACGGTTATATGTTATTACTTTTCAACAGCAAATAACTGTTGCCCGTTATTCTGCTATTAAAAAAACTATATGATAATGAAATGAGTAAGACTGTTTTTACACAAAATAACACATAAAACATCAAATGATTACCCAATAGATGACATTAATAATCAAAATAAACATTATTCTCATTAGAATAAAACATAAACTCGTAACAAGACATGTTATTTAATTTCGTCAAAAGACTATAATTAATTGTAAATATACACGTGAACTTCATTGCATACGAGGATACTAGGATAACAATAATACATTCAAAGATTTTGAGTATGAGCAAAACGAAATGCAATCTCTGTCACACCTACTGTTATATAATGTTTGGTTATTCAAATGTTACAATAACAATACCGGCCAATCATTTTCAATAACAATCACAGATAATCTACAGCAGTTTCCAATAATTTCTTATTGATTGAGTAGGGATAATTAATTTAAAATTATTGTTTGTTAAAATAATGACCACCGTTAACAAAAACCATTTATATACTTCAACCAAACAGGTACTAATATACATTTCATTGAAAACATGAGGCAAGTTCACACACCTGAAGGACTACAAAATAAACATTTACAAGTAGATAAGCATCCATATTCTTCTTTCTTGGTGTCTAAATATTAGTGTGGCGATATATAACATTTTTATATATTGAATTTACTCCACAGATAGTGCTCTTTACGTTATCTTACTTTTATTCATACATTGATTTATTATACCGTAATGATTTTTGACTCTTCATATCTATTTATATAATAGAATGACTGACTGGCGAAGAAATGACGGATTTTCACACAAACTTTCATCACCTTAGGGTTGATTTTCGAAAAACCCTTCCTTAGTGCTCACTTACAGTACATATAAAAAAGAAATCCGCATACAAATTTTCACGGACCAAGTAGTTTGGGTTGTGTGTTCATAATATCAGTTTGATATTCTTTTTTATATATATATATATATATATATAGATTATTAACATAACTCCGTTGGATATTTCAATTAATAAAGTACCTACAATGTTTTATTGTAACTCCTAAGCAAACAATTACAGATGGCTCTATCGATGTACACTTCAATTTCTAAATTTACAAAAGTGAACTATAATGTTAGATCATACCTGTTATATTGCAATGGACTCCAATTTTATCTTACCTTGATTTATTGACGACTTTCAAGCAATCTTGACGCTGCACACATTTCTCAATAAAATCGGGACGGTTTATTTCAAGGTATTCTCTAACAGTGCATTCTTGGGACTGTTGAGACCTATCATCAGCGCAAGGTATTTCATACTCATTTGGACAACTCTTAGACCTGTGATATTTAGTATTGCACCTCGGGCTACAATGAGACATTTTCTTCTCAATTTTCGTTTCCAACTCTTTAAAAGGTATAAAACCCTCATTTCCTCTTGACGGCACTCTCACAATGATGTTTTTGAGTGGTCGACGATTATTATCGCAGACTGTTTCCTCACTGATCATACTTTCTGAAGTTTGAATAATCAAGTTGTAAGCGACAGATTTCTTCCCTGTTTTATCACTCTTGGATTTCGATTTATGTGCTTTACACTTATGCAGTCGACATGAACAATGATGGATCTTGTTACACTGATTGCAATTAGCCGAGGTGCTGCTAGACGCATCGCATATTTTACCTCCCCCATGAGATTTGCAACGTTTCTGATGATATCTCTCGCATTCCTTTTTAATTTTATTCAAAACTTTACATGTCGCTGAATCAGTAGAGGTGCTCGGTATATCAGTTGATGTAGCCATATCAGAGGATTCCATATTACGTAACCTATTTTTAGATTTCTTCATAGTCATTTGTACACCTTTGTCAACTTTATTTATGGTCTGACATGATTCAGATACCCTTGTGACTGGTTTCTCAGTTTTAGATTCGACATTATCATTAGATACATGGCAGCTATTGACAGTTTTTACATGATCATGATCTGTAGAGTCATCTGTATCCAAAAGATAGTTTAATACAGTGACAATCTCTTTAAAACATTTCTTCCTCTTGTGTTTTTCTATATCATCTTTAGAATATTTCTTTGTTATATCTTTTATTAAATTTAATATAGGGTCGTTAGATGTTCCAGATGCAAGTTGCTTCCCTTTCTTACTATTAGGAATATGAGATACAAATTGCTCGTTTTTATCATCAGAACTCTTCGATCTCTCTGTTGAGTCAGGCTCAACCTCAGAATTATATACAGATTGAGTTTCTGGTAATGTTTCGGACTGGTTAATTAATTGATTACTTATTTCTTTTTTCTCAGCTTCCATATTAAAGTTACCAGCATATTTGGATGAAGTGTAATTATTATCCATATAATTTTTTAGGTCATTAGTAGATTCAGTTGGTAATATTGTATATGGGATGTCACTTTGTGTCTCAGTGTCTGTAGTTATAGCTTTTTTAGGAGTTTCAACAGTAGTATGTTTGTTTTTCACTTCGACAATAGCAATACTATCAGGCAATTGTGATAAATATGTTTCAGATGCTATTTGATTATTAATATGCGTATTTGTTTTCTGAGACATAATGTCACCACTAGGTATACCATCGGTCTGAGTATATGCTACAAATTTGCCCGTATCAGTACTTGAAGGCAAAGATGGCTTCTTCTCATTTATTGGATATGTATTAAATTTGAATTCACTTAAACTACCACAAGATTTGTCGAATCGTTGGAATTGAACTTTTGAAAGTTTACTGTTTATATTATTACTATTATGATCTATAACATGATGTGGATTACTGATATTTGCACTAAGCTCTTTATTTACAAGTGTTTGGTATTGGACGCTGTTGCAAGATATTTCATCAGCAGATGTAGACTCTTGTGAATAATCAGATTTTTCTCTTAAACTCTGTTTAACTGGTTTTGAGTCTGTTTTTGACAGTTCACTTTTCTTATGATCGTTAGAGCCAATGCTTACTATTAATTTCATGTTCGTACCTTGAATTGGTATAGTAAAATTATCTGTTACAATGTCTACCTCATTTACGTCAATATTATTCTGTTGATCATTGTTATTTGCACTTCCATTAAATAATTTATCATTAACGGTTTTTGGTTTATAAGTTTCATCTATTTTATCCTGAGACATTTCCAGTTTTTTTATATTTTTATAACATATGTCATGGTTGTTTCTATCATCGCGCTTACTTATATGGTCAACAGAATTGCAATTTGATACTTCTTTTACTTGTTCATTAATGATTTTGACACTTTCTGCATCATTAATTATGTGTATGTCGGGCAAAGAAGGATCTGATATTTGTGGGTTAATACTTATTTCTGTTTGGATACATCTAGTTGCTTCATGGACTACTACTTTGAAATCTGTAGATTCTGTTCCTATTGAATTTGACATTAAATCTGTTTTTAAATCAGAAGCAGACGAAGCATCACTTCTTTCATTGTGTTTTTGACTTAACATATTCAGCAACAGATTAGTTTGAGATGATTTAGAAACCTTTGTTAACTGTGCATTGTCTGAACTACTTTCTTTGATGATTTGTTCTTTATTTAAATCAGAATCTATATTAGGTTCTAATGCATGAGATTCTGTATCAACACACTTACATGCACAATTATTCCTCGAATTCATAACTGGTTTAGAATGCATGCAGGAAATGTTGTCTGACTGAATACCCTTACTTGTTAAACGAGAACATTTATAAACCAAAAACTTGTCACATACATCCTGGGATAATACTTTTTCACTACACAAACATACATATTTAATATCATCTGTTACATGACTTGAACATATTTGTGGCATTTTCTGTGAAGGTCCATCACATTTATTAACTGTACACACATTTTCATTTGATGGATTCAGTTCTTTAAAATTCACTTGTACACAACTGTCAGATACACCATATTTATTATTCATGGAATGATGTGGACAGCAACAATAATGAACATTTTCCCTAGTTGAACCAGGTCTGGATGAGTTATGTAAATCAGTTTGTAATCGTTTTTTTAAATTAGGTTTCTTGCTTTGACCATTTGTATTACATGATGACAATGTATACACAGAATGGCTTCTGTGGTTGTTGTGATTTAACCTTTCATAGTTGATATTGCTATCAGAACCTCCTTCCAATTTACTAGCATCACCAGACCCATCATCATAATTATTTCTAATTAAGTCATTCATTAAATCTTGAAATTTTCTATTACTCATTTTGTCATCTGGATTTTTTAGAATTTTGAAAGCAGAATCTGAGCTAGTCAATTTTTGCTTCAAAAATATTTCTTTATCGTTTAAATGTTTTTTGTAACTTTCTTCCTTTTTTAGAGCATCCAAGTATTTTCGATAGAGTTCCTCTGAAGTAGTTCTCGGAAATATAGTGTTAGTAGAAGCTTTTTCTAGACTAGATATATCAGAATCTGTATTAGAAGATGTCAAATGTTTTATAAATTTAGAACTAATAGGTTTATCACTGTGTGTTGCGGTTGGTAAGTTTGGAGCACTTTGAGATGTTGAAGAGATAGCATTAGCATTAAATTTGTCCATTCGTAATATTGATTTCTTTGGTTTTGCCATTTTTTTCTTTTCTGTTGAATTATTGCCATCACCACTACTTGTAGTGTTGCTGTGTTCTAAACCAAGATTTTTACTACCGAAACTTAAGCCAGATAAAAAATCTGTTGTACTATCATCATCTCTATATTTTGATTTGAGTAACCTTTGTATAATTTCTTTTACTAATTTATTTTTTAAATTATCATCATAGCGTTGCTGCAATGCTCCTTTTAGCAACTCTATGCTTCTTTCTAAATCTTTGGTAAATGAATGTTTAGATCCATTACTAGAATCAGTAGTCAAAACACCACTTGATTCTAAACTAGATTTGTTACTTACAATTTTCTTTGGTGAACTTTGTTCAAGCTTTAAATGTTTTTCATTATAAATATGTCCAGGCATATACTCAAAACTCTCTGCTTCAGATAATTGGCCTCCACTTCGTCCCTGAACATTTATACTTTCTTTTTCAATAGATCTATTTTTCTTATACCTTGCTTTCTTTTGTGCTAACCTGAACTTCCTTCTTCTATTTTTCTTTTTTAAAGTATTGACATTCATTAATATAGGTGTTTTTTGACTCACTTGAGTGTCTTTGATCCTAGTATTCTCTTTAGTGTTAATCACAGTTGTTTGAATCTCTTTATCTATGTTCTCTTGTGGAATAACAACAGTATCTACTGGTGCCTTCTGTGGTGAAACATCAAGATCATTCTTTATATTTTCTAGTAATAACTCCCCACTTTTATTAACACTAAATGATATATGTTTTGTTAAATTCACATTAAGACATTGAGAAAGTTCATTTATGGAATTTTGAGGCACATTTAACTCAACTGATTCTACATCTTTTTTATGTATTTTTATAGACTTTTTCCCTATACCTTTTTTACTTTTAAAAACAGTTTGGATCTCATCTAAAGGTGTTGAATGAGCTGTTGGAGGACCTAAATCTTGCCTTGTCTCATTATTTGAATACTGTTGTTGTAATGCGAGTCTTTCTAAAGTACTTAGACTTGATGCTGACATTTTTCGGTCACTCTCATTTGCATAACCAACATCAGCTAATGAATCCCATTCAAGCTTACGCTGTGATGTTACACTACTAGTTGGTGATAAGGCTTTGTTCATTAATGTATCTAAAACCATATCTAAAGCTGCAATGTAAAAATAAGTAACAATTATAATATTATAAAGTAAACATAACATAATTAATAATAATTGTGTACTAATTTCCCATTATTTCTAAACAAATAAAATATTACATAGCTTTGACTGGCCTTAATTTGTGTATTGTCTGTGAAAATACATACATTTCTGTGAATTTTCATCACCAGATTTTCCAGAACCATCATCGGAACCCCTTGAAGTGGGTCTTGATACATTCAGTGCAAAGTCCTCAGTTATTATTGGAGGTGAAATTGCTTCTGTTTTACTTCTAGTATTTTCATCCTGTAATTAAATGAGTTTTTAAATATGAATGATAATGTGCCATTTATTTATTATAGTACATTATAAATTGGTTAATACTTAATTGCATTTTTTAATTTGTACACTGGCAAGATTAATGATAAAAGTCATTTTCTTCCTGCTAACCCACTATTGTGAAAAAACATAATGATGTCTGTGTTAAGTTTGGAATTTAATAGTCGTATATGAAATGATGTCTTCTTATTTATTATATAGAAAATACATAAACAATAACATACACAATATTGATTTTTAGATCATACAAAGAAAACCAAGATAAAATCTTAATTTCGTCTACCTAATTTTTTGTTTATCAGAGTTTCACACATAACAAAGAGACAATTACTAAGTAGCTTTAGACACCACAATAAGCCTAGGCTCTCAGTGAAGGAAAACATTGTAATGAGACATAGTATCATGGGAAAGCATTTCCTAATGTCTGAGTGAATAGTTACTACTCTTACAGCCATATTGAGATTAAATCACTTTGTGTGTCACCATCTTACACTGCAATTTGCCCTCAATTACGGTCAAACACAGCACCCTGTCAAGAAAATGTTTTGGTAAATTTGTATTAGCTTAGCTATTTGTGATAATCAATACAGACCAAAATTGAAATACTACAAATAATAAAGCCGAGCTATATATAAATAAGAAAAGACAAAACAGTTTACATCCTCTTCCTCTATTTCTCAACCAATTTTCTTTATCTTATTTTTTGTTTAGTATAAACCAGTGATTCCCAAAGTGGTTCAGGTCAACCCCCAGGGGTCCACGAAACTCGATGGGGGTGTACGTTGGCGTGACAATGAAATGGGGGTGCACAATTAGTAAGCTGGGGTCTGTGAAAAAAAGTCTGTTTTTGATAGTGTGAAGAACTAACAATGTTGGCTTGACTTCATATTGAACCTGCAGGGGGTCCACTGGAACCAGTAATATTTAGAAGAGGGTCTATGAGAAACAATGTTTCGGAACCTCTGATATAAACTATAATAAAAACAATAGTATTGTTATATGGATCCAAGTGCTGGGTACGAAAGTGATGGATGAGAAAAAATTACATGTGACAGAGATAGGTATGTTAAGATGGATGTATGGTGTAACTAGAAAGGATAAGACTAAGAATGAGTATATAAGAGCAAGTTTGAAAATAACATCAGTGACAGAGAAGTTTAGGAATAATAGGTTAGCATGGTAATGTTATATTATGAGAAGAGATAAAAGTCATGTAACAAGAAAAGTTTTGAGTTTGAAAGTTGGATATAGCAGTAGAGGAAGATCGAAAAAGTTGAGGATGGATTGTATGAAAAATAATGTATATAAAAGGTGTGAATACTGAGATGATATCTGACAGGGGAAAGTGGAAAAGGAAAACATGTTGTGCCAACCCTACTTAGGTGGGATAAGGGCAAGTTGATGATGATGATGATGATGATAGTAATGATAATGTGTTCTTATCAGCCTGCAAAATGCCTTTTGATTAACTGTGATTTACCTGTGAACTTGACGGATCAGGAATTGAACACTTGATCGATATTCGGCAAAGTTCCTGAGAAGACTCACTCCTTTTCCCGCCAGAATCCGAAGAGTCATTGTGTACCTTCATATTTCTCCAAAATGTCCCCGTAGGGTCCCTAACTTCACCTTGTGCTGTCGATAGAGAAAAGTACTGCTCTAAATCTCGATTTCGACCAAACTTTTTGTAATAATCCAATATTATAGAGTTCACTGCCGAACTGTTCACAACATCTTTTTCATCGTCCTCATCACATTCCATATCTATAATTCTCAAACAAATAAATAAGTATGTTTGGAATTATTTGAAAAAACAATGTAATTTATAACGTATTTTCAATGACTTCTTTTTATAACGAATTCTAAACATTTTCCAAAATCCAAAACAACATTCTTTTGTTCACTAGGTTCGCAGAAGCATTTGCCAGTATCAGAGTGTAACTTCTAAAGAAATTTAATCATTGTCTATAAGCTATCAATCTATTCATATGGCCATAAGACAAAAGGTGTACAAAAATATGTGTGTACTTATGTACGCACCTATGTAGTTATATTTCTTTAGATTAAAAAAGATATTAAATTCAATTGATACCGTTTCAATTAAATAATATAATTAACTATATAAGACTTTATAATTAATTTTATATTTATCTGTATGTAGATTCAAAAAGACACCAAAAAGAAATAGAATAAATAGTTTATTAAATAATAATATAATAATAATAATAGTTTAAAATGTAAACATATAAAAAGAATTCATACGGACAGTTAACTTTATATCTACAAACCTACTTAAAAAAGTTTATAACAAAAAAAACACTTGTATCACAAATACTTACAATAAATTATAATTTACTACCAATTCAAATTTAAAATTGCACACAAATACATAAATAACATTGAATATCTGTTATCGTTATATAGGTATATATTTGAAATATTATAATTGAAAGAATGCGAACAAATAAATATACATCTATTTTGTTTTACCGTATAAGGTCAGCAAAATATGTGACAAATATTTATCATATTTAACTCTTTTTATTCATCTATTTAAAACGGTTCAACGTGTTCAATCAATTGTTTGCTTTACAAAATTTCCCAAATTTAAACAAGAATGTAACATAAAATTATTTTTGCAGTACTGTGTACCTAGTTCATTAATAATATCCTGTATATAATATTTTCAAAATACCCATAAAATGCCTATTACTATTTGCTTTAAATAAATATATATTGCTTTTTCAGTAGAATGAGTAGTAACTCATTCTTCGAACAGTCATTCTAATTTCCAAACATTCTTTAATCAAAAAGTTCCATAGAGTTAAATGTCTGTATAATAAAGGTTTTTTAATAGGTACCTACATACCTATCCAACGCAACAGCAAATTTTCTGTATAATCGAGTGAAACCCGTATTGTTTCACAAATTTAATTTTGTACCAGAGATAATACGTAGTATATATTCAATACGCTATGGAATATTTTGTCTGTGTCATAGTAGGATACTTGATGTTAGTGTTTGAAATTTTGTACTGAAAATTATCAAACTTTACATATTATTTACAGAATCATGTCTCGACAAACTTCTAGATTGGACGCCAAAAAAGTCGTAAGTGAAATATGTATTGTGTAAAAAAAATGATTGTATAAAAAAATAATGTTATTTCTTACATACGTCAATGGTTTTTTTCAGAATTCCGAATTATTAACTCTCACGTATGGCGCGCTAGTATCTCAGATGCTAAAAGATACAGAAAACACAGAGGATGTGAATAAGCAGCTGGAGAGGATTGGCTATAATATGGGCGTCAGGCTTATAGAGGACTTCCTTGCACGAACGTCATCGAATCGCTGTTTGGAAATGAGGGAAACCGCAGATAAAATACAACAAGCCTTCAAGTTCGTAATATATAATCATATTCAAATTTTATCATACAGGGCTTTTATATAATGGGTAAGAAGTTAGAGGTGTACTTGGTAGGTGGTAGTGCTGTCAAAATATAACTATTTTTTGAAACGATAATGCCTCAGTTGGTAGTGTGTTCGGACACAGCGTCGCAGTACGTATTTGGCTGTTAAACTCTTATATCAATTTTTATGATGGAAATAATTGATTCTTTTAATAGTTATTAATGAGGAAACAGATAATGAAGTAGGCTCAGTTAGTTAAGGGTTCAAGATATATAATTTTTAAAATAGTATATCTAAATAGAGTAATTATAATATTTATCAATGAGATGATCAATTAATATGGAGCAATGCAGTAACCATACTTTTCGCCACCACCTGGGAAGCTGGGAAACACAACTAACATGAAGCCCCATATCAATATGTCACTGTGATTAAATAAGCCTTTATGAAATTGGAAATTAAAATTTGACTGTGGCTAAATATGTTTATGTTTATTATATTATGTTGATTGTATATATCTTATATTATGTGTGGTTTAGTTAGATTTAGTTTTTTCTAAGAAATAATTGTTATCCTAATAGTAATCTGGCACCTTGTGGTTTGAAGGAAAAAATGCATGAGCCTATTGTTTACTAGGAGAATGTGAGTGTAGTAATGATCCTGTTTGCATATGGTTAAAGATAGTTATTTTGACATCAAGTAGACTGGAATTTTTATTATCTACTATTCTCTTAACACTTCATCTCTCTCTCTGCATGCCATGTACAGTTTAGTCCTAGGAGGACATATTCCAAAAATTAGTAAAGAAATGTGTTTAACTGAATTGTTATTAATTAATATATAACCTCAAAATTTTTAAAAATATATAGTGTGTGTGTGTGTGTATGTGAAAAACACATAAAAGATTACACTAGCTGTGTTTCTAGATCTGCAGATGTGTCTAAACTTAACCCATTACATGGGCCCCTGGCACTGATAGGGTTAAGGTATCTACATAGATAAAAATAAAAATAAATGTACATATGCACATCACTTCATAAAGACTGTAATTATTTTTTGTTGTTTGCATAACAAAAAAAATATATGTTTAATAAATTGTATGGGGAAAATGACAAATTTGTGATAAAAATGTCTTCATATAAAAAGTGCGTAATGAATTATTGAGACTGAAGATTATATTATATTATTAAAATTAATCTCAGAATGTCAGAATTTACCTTCAGTTTCCATTTTATTATTACATGGTGTACTATAAAGGTAAGATTTGATCCCATTTTCTTCATTAATATATCTGTGCAAAGCTGGAGTGCATAGCTAGTAAACTAATACAATGAAAAACTATATTTTTAGATATTATGATACAGTTGAGTAACAAAAAAGAAATATACATAAACAAGATTTCAATAAATAAATGAATAGTTTTTTTTTTCAGATTGTACTTGAGCATGCAGCCCACAGTAACAAGTTGGAGCAGCTCAGGTGACGAGTTCTCCTTAGTCTGGGATCAGTGTCCACTTAGTGAATGGGTCGAGATGCCCAACAATGGACTCAAATATTGTGCTTTAATACCTGGAGCTATAAGGGGGGCTTTGCAGATGGTACAACTTGAAGTGCAGTGTTGGTTTGTACAGGTAAAATAAAGATTGTCTTTATTATTTCATCTTTTTCTATGTTTGTTTGCTTTCTTCTACTAAATGTATTTTTAAATATTGCTCATTAATGAATAACTCACGCAAAAGAATATTTACTAACACCCAGTGAAGAAAAGTTATTAAACACCTTAGAGGCTGTTCAAGAACGTGGTAAGCAGAATTTTAGTCATTTTTGGGCAGGCATTGTTGTAATTTCTTATAAAATCTCTGGTTAGTTTCAGTTAGTTTTTAATAAGATAGAAACGATAAGTAAATATTGGTGATGCAAATGCTATTCAGACTGCATCCATACTCCCATGTCATGAAAAATAAGGAGAGCATAAACCTCGAGCCCCCAACCTTTGGTGTTTATGTCATATTTGAAAAGATCCCTTATTAGTAAAAAAATAGACTATATTCAGAATTTTTGACTGAAATAGATTATTGGAAAAACGAAAAAATTCATTCATGCTTCTGTATAACAGTAACAAAAAAATGTATCTATTTTACATATTGGAAGTGATAAAGTTTTTAAGTATTTATTGGCACATAATTTAATTTTGTGAAATGTTATTATAAAAAAGTATCCAGTTTATATGTATTTGCGATTCACTCATTTATATGATTTATGCTACTGTTAACCTTTTTAGAACTTTTTAAAAAAAATAATTTCAACATATCACTCACTGTCTTTGGCTAACTAACAATTTATGCACCTCTTATATTGCATTATTTTTTCCTAATTACAGCACTAATCATTAAATTTTGGTGAATTGAAACAGTATCTTTATAAATTATAGCTGGTGTATTATGCTGATGTATTAGCTGTTAAAATCAGTTCAGTAATTTTTATGTGAAACAACAGAATAGTGAGATGAATATTCGTTATTGACATCTTTGAATGTAGGCAACGTGATATTCTCTCCCTTTCGCATCTATTGGTGATAACATAATGCTTGCCTTTTCGTACTTATTGATAATACTGGCCGACCAATGTAATTATCAATAAAAATAACAGACCACATATAATCAACAACATAATAATCATGTCTTTAATAATAAATAAAAATTATTAATATAAAAATTGTATTTCATCTTTACTTCCAGGACCAATTAAAAGGGGATTCAGTCACAGAATTAAGGGTTAAATACATAAAGAGATTAGAAGATGCAGTTCCTGCAGGAGAGGATTAGACCATCTCTGACAGTTAGACTTTTATTTAGTTATTTAAAACTTATAAGTTTTTCAATTTAATATTTTGTATAAGCCATGTTTCGTTGTTAGACTTGTTTATATATATATTGTATAAGTCTACATGTATTTTTATGTCCAAAATATAAGGTATCACTTAGTTATTTAAAACAATAGTATTATTTTAATGGTGTAAATAAATTTGATTGTTCTCCCGCTTTGTTTATAATCTTGTTAGTTTAATATTGTAATTTTTATATTTATGTAGTAAGCAATGAAGCATGTACCGCCCTAGTCTAAAGAAAGAAGGTCGATCTCGCTGTTTTTTTTTTTTTTATTTTGAGATGTATATATGTCAAACGTCACGAAGGAAGGGCAGTTCCAAAAGTAGACGTCAATCATTGGTGACATCCTTTTTATCAAGTAATCTTTCAGTCACTTTTTACCTTTAACACCAGCTTCAGTAATATACTACTGAATATAATAAGGTATTATTTTAAGGGATGTGAACGGTCTGACGCTCGGTGCGAAAATGGTCCTCTTTTTTTTTTCGTACTGACTTACACTGTTAGCCAGGCGAGGCCTTCTCAGTTTCACCGGACTACGAAGGGGAGCGCTTAAGGCAGTCACCCGATGATTTGATCCTCTCTTCTTTTTCGCTACGCCATTATAGGCTTACTTCATATTAGAGGGTAGGGCGTTATATTTTTCTCGGGACACATACTTTTTGACGGTAGAACGGACCTTTCCGCCGACTTATATCTTTGGAATCAAGAAAAAGGGTGCATCTAATAGTTAAACGAAAAAAAAACGAGTTAAACTTATTTTTGCTAAAGGTGCAGGCTGTAAACTTTTTGATTTTTCTTCGATTTGCTTATTAGTTAGTTGCGTCCCTTTTCTTTACGGCGACAGTATATTGGTACTATAGTTAAAATTTAAGAAAACCGAAGGAAAAACAGTAGTGTGTGTGCACAAGGATGTAATGGATGATCTATTATTTTTTATAATAAGCGTTTGACCACAATCTCATCTGATGTTAAATGACAATTTGGTATAAGATGGTAGCCACGCTAAACCTAGACTTTCAACTTGAGGGTGGTAGCTAAACAGAGGCATTTAGAAAAAGCCCTGCCATTGAGCTATGGTTTCAGCACGATGGTTTCTTTTACCTAAAGCTCCGGTTCGTATCTTGTTTGATCGAGGTGGGGTCCGAACACGCTAATCATTGAGCCAACATCGTTTTAATATTACATTTTTATAAGGGTATTAGTACTGGCCATCTGGTTGCCCTACTTCGCTCGAATTTTAGGAACGCGAGAAAAAAAAAGAGGAGGAATAAAATGACATAAATCTGAAACAATGCATATTTAAAATAAATTAAAGTAAATAAGATAATCATTTTTTTATTGAAAGATCGACTTATTCTATTTTACTTCAATTCTATTTTCGGAGATTAAGTTTTTCACACGTTTAAATCAAAAAGAGAACGAATAAAAGTCATCCATTTTCGTAGTTTTGATCGTGTTGAACTCGTATTACCTTGTTTATCCTCTTGGTTCGATTTTCCAAAAGTCTTTTTATTTGATATTCCTGTGTACAGCAAATAAATTACAAAGTGCAGTATACAGTTAATGTCGTTAGATACCATGACAAAGGAACGAACTAAATAAATGAAACAGTCGCAGTTCAACACTTGTACGCGAGTTGAACTGGATGTCTGTCACACCGAAAATTATTGTAAAAATAGATGAAGCCACGAATTAGATTTATGTATGTTCTTTAAGTGTACTATGTGATCTAATATACATCTGAGAGTAACGATTTAAGCCTAGAGGAGTAGGCTAACTAGTGCAGCTGAGCGAACTCAGTTTTAAGCGTTTAACAACGAATTTTCAACTTGACGAGGCTAATTATTTAGACAAGCGTAACAAAATATCCTACCTACATATATATTGTTTTAAAACGATTAGTGGTCGTAATTCGACAGAAATTCGTACATTTCTCAAGTTTAAACATAAAAGCAATAAATGAACTATTTTCATTTTTTTTTTATTCATAACAATAAAGTTCGTCAATAACAACAAAATAAAAAAAAGCGATTGATGTACAAAGGAGAAACGTGTAGTTATCTGTTTTGACTTTGTTGATATATAGATCAGTGATTCAGATCAGTGGCGTCATACTTTTTTGCCAAAGGGCAACATGTAAGGTATAACAGCGGGCCGCACATTCATGGGTTGGCTAGTTGACACCGTCAATTAATTAGCATACTATTTATGAGAACATGCGGCCCGCAGGCCGCAGTTTGACGACTGTTAATATACAAAAAATTTTGGTTCATCGTAGATCAATCTATACGTAGTTCATACTCTCTGCCACTGAGCAATTCATTGTTTAGATATGTTATGAAAATAATGTTCCACTATGTAGAAGATGTAGACAATATACTTCATTTAGCATCGTTTGAGTGGTTCCATTTGAGTAAATATGAGATTCTGCCTACAATATAACAAATGGTATTGATTTTATTCAATTTTTTATATCTAAAAAATTTATATTTATGTTATAAGTTGGAAAAACTTTATAAAGCGAATATTATTTTATTTCGAGACATTAAATCATATGGGAGATCTATTGAAAAAGATCATTATGGGATATTAGTTTTGCTAGCTTTTAGAGTTTTAAGGGATAGAAATAATCATCTCAAAAAATGAAGCAAGCAAGGTATAAGAATCTTTGATCACCATCTACGGCTTCGCGGTTTAAGATACCTCCTGCTTGAAAGGATTCATATAGGGGAAGTGGTAAGTAAATTAATACTATGAACCTTCATTCAACCTTCATAAGCTTCATGGAATAAATAAATTGTCTAAAATGGGCATTTGATGTGGGCCAGTTAAATTTTACGAAGCCCTCTTATATCTAAGGATCCTAGGTGGAAGGTCATTATGGAGTGAACCTTCTTTGAACGTTACGGAATTAAAATTTCCAAGGTCGAATTTTGGTACGCTCTGTTAAGTGTTGCCGGTAACTTTTAACAGATTATAAGCTAAGTAATCTGTAGAATTTGCTTGTTGGTTTTGCAATATGAAGCTTTCAAAGTACGAGATGTCTTCACCCAAATATCCTATGCGGTACGCCGCTCCTGGGATTATTTTCCCGAGAAAAAACAAGGTTATTCTTAATCCTGTATAATTATTTAAAAAATTCCACACCTAATATGCTATGAATAACAATTCCGTAAATACAATACAGCGTTACGCTTCGGTGTAATAGACATTTAGGTTTATGAGAATGTATAGTCACAAGAATCGTGTGCTTGTTTAATTAGAGCCAGGGTAGAGTCAAATAGAAAACAATAGCAGAGTGCTATTGTCGTTCGATGTGGATTCAATATCGGTTGATTGGCAATGTTTTTCTTTCGACATTTCAGTTATTATGCACATATCTGAATAACTTGATTATATCTACCTATATTAGTATTTTATTACTTATGCCTTATATATAGATAAAAACTCAAGTCTTTAATTAATTAATAGTACTTTATTTTTGAAAAATACGCTGTTTAAAGGCCGCATACACCTTGTATATTATTTATCAACGTACCTATCCGGTTACCTATTCTAAATGTCGATGATGAGACCCATTTTAAATTTCACTTTAATTTTATTATAACATATTCATCTTAAGCTACATTTCAAAGAAAAGTAGATATATTAAGGACGACATATTTATTAGACACATATAAGTACAGTTTTCTTATTGTCAAAACATATATATGTTTTAATATGCAGAACAGTTAAAATTATCTATGAACATGTTCCATTCCCTATTAAAGCGTTCAATAACTGTGCCAATATCGTTGCCTAAAGCGCTACATGTTATTGAATTTAATGCGAGTTGCTTTAATAATTTCAAATCGGAATGTTTACTAGCGACACCGACGAAGGCAACGTAAAAATCATCAGTCAAAGGTTCCGCGTCCCAAGCTCCTGGGTCATCACTTGACAGAACTACTGGTAGATTATTTGCCAGCATAATACTTAAAGGATGGTTGCGTACATCTCGAACTAAAGAAAGAACAGCATTAGATATCACATTCACTTCCAAGCATATGTGGTCTTCAATCACTTTTTTCATCAACAAAGGGTGTTTAGGAAGCGCGTACGCATGCCCTATTCGTTTCGTACCCAACAAAATCGCATCCACTAAATTTTCGTCAGTTAACATTCCAGACCAGTCAGTTTCTCCAGCGTGAAAGAAATAGTTAAAATCTTTAGAAGCCGCTAATAACTGTGGCACAAAATCAATTAAAGGGTTACCTAAATCTTCCTGTCCTACTAAATCAAAACCAGCAAATAAACCAGGCACCTCGTTCTTTATATTCAACGCTAACTGAAGATACATTTCTACCGTGGTCCGGTTAACCTTTCTCGATGGGGCGTAGATTAGCTTTGCTCCTATAAATTCGGGATAATCCTTGATGAATTTTTTTACCGTTTTCTGATAAGCTTTGGCTGTAATTAACGGATCGTAAATCGTACCATCTAATTCATAAAGCTGTGGTAATATACTTCTCACTTCAACGTACATTATGTTATCCTCCTTGAATTTCTTCAAAGCATCATAGAAATACTGTTCCCAAATAGGTCGATAGCTTAGCAAAGGGTACACAGTGGTGAAGTACTTTATAAAAGCCGTCCAAGACTCTTTAATACATGGATAAACAACATCAGGGCTGTTTACGACTATCGTGAAATGTTTTCGTAAATCTGCGTCAAATTTTGTAACATTATCTGCTGATTTTCTCACGTCTGACATAATTAGCCATTTTGTTTTGCAATGACTCTTAGGTACACTATTTGAAAATATTAATAATAGATTGTTATCTGTACGACACATGTATAAACCCGGCGTATATGTTAAATTGACAAGGTAATCCGCACTCAGAAGAGCCATATCGTGGACGTGCAGCGCAGCTCCTTTCGGCATACTCTTTATTATCTTATAAACTTTCGACTCCTGCATCTTGGCCTTGTAAGTGAAGTAGTGATGGGAGAAATTAAAATACTCAGGATTATCGAAGTCGTAATCTAATTCACGGATCTTGTGCTTCATTAGGCAATCGTTGACAACCATTTCTTTTTCACTTAGTGACGTATTCCCGCCAACCGTCATGAAAAGTTCATCATTCAAGAGTTTGGCTCGCCTAGTGTTGTAATCAGTTGTAGTAACATCACATAAAATGTAAACAAAACAGAACGCGCTTAATATGAATAATGTGCGCATTATGGTTACGAGTTTGCTGAGAGCGTTTTAATACCATACGATTTATACGTTTACAGTGTATTTGTTTCAAGTGTATACTGAGTTGACGTCGGTAGGGAGCGATGACCTTTATAACCTCAGTGATAAAATTTATAGATGACTTTATACTAACTACTGTGCAAAGAAATAGTATTTACTAATCGTTTAAACCGAACAGCGAGTTACATTTAATTATGTGCAATTACAAGACATACACTCTTAATATATTTATGTTTGTTAGAATGCTTAAAGATTATTTTTAAAGTTAAGGAGGTAGTTAGTTGCCTTCGTAATGACCTAATGTCTTTTCGATTTTGAATAGGTATGTAAGTGTATTTATTCCCATGTATTTACTAAACAACTTCCAGTTAATTAGAGAACTAAATCCTTAATAATATTATTAAAGCGAAAATGAGTTTTTTTGTTACGATTAGGTACACGCCATTACTTCTTAACTTCTGGACTGTCCAAAGTCATCATAGTTTAAGTGCCATACTGAATGTAGACCTCATGAAGTACGAGTCAACAGCCTGTTGGTAGCATAAGCTTAAAAAACATCTGATTTATTACAAAACTTTGAAAAATAACAAATTGTGTACTGTAAAATCATAATTGTTATGTGAAATGTATTTTTTAATTATTTTTTCCATTTGCACGAACTTTCTTTTAGTAAATCAAGAATTTTACAGTGTAAGATGTTGTGAAATGAAAAAAAAAATTAAAAGCGTTGTCCGCCATTTTGAGATCTGGATGTTAAAAAACAAACAGCCGTCGTCGGGTTAACCGATTATCACGAAATTTTGCATACACGTTATCAAGGGTGTAGAATAGAACATAGAGTACTTTTCATCTAGAAAAAAATGTTGTTCACAATGAATAGGTAATATCTACATCGAAGACCCGGGTAAAAGCTAGTAACAAGATAATTTATATTGAGAATTAACAAAACAAGTGTTACAAACTATAGGTAATTATATTGTTATTACTATAATGTGTTTTATCATTACAGATATGTCCGATTATTATTATATCAAGCAATTAAATTGTACCTACCTTGTTTTAACACAAGAGCAAGTTTTAAAATCTTTAATTGTACTTTGCGTTTTATTCTACCTAGCATAAGTGACCTCAAACAATAATGATTACCTAATTGGTACAAATGCATGATACAAAAAAAAAAAACTTAAAAATCTTCAATTATTAGTTCCTCATCTTATACTCTGAAATCATCACCAGAAAGAACCAATAAAGGATAAGCATTAAGAACGTAAGTACGATTAACTGTTATATATAATATATAAAAGGGGAAATACATAAAGTAAACATAGTCGAATATATAACTGAATGTATAAAGGTACCATTAATATGTTTTCCTTGTTTTTTTCCCTTGAATTTGTACTAGAACATATAGGAAAATAAGTTAGCATTAATTTTAAGCCATAACAATACACACATTTAGTATTTATATTATTAAATACAAGAAAATAATTAATCATTAATACCTGTTAGTAAAAACTCTTGCTCATTGACTATATTATAATGAATCAACAGCGCATTTAACAAGAAAAATATGCTAACAATTTACAGCACACACGTACAAAGTCTTCAATTCGCTTCACAGTAGGCAAAATGGCGTAAACAATCAGTCTCATGTATTATTAAACGTCCAAATTAAATGCGCAATATCATTGTTGTGTGTTCTAAGTACAATAAACGTCTCTATGCCTCTCGTTCACAATAGATATAGCATAATTATCAATTGTTATCATACTCAGTGAATTACGATAGGAAATATTAGGTACCACATGACTAAGCACATACATATAAATCAAAGACGAACAATCTATGATGTATACAGTTGTTGGTTAGTAATCATTTTGCGATTTATTCATAAACTATCTGTTAGAAATCGTTTCACTCAGGTTTAGTTTTTTTTAACTACGAATTTCTATAAATACTTACAGGTAAGCTTCAGTAACAACCCAATGACCTACGAACTATAATTATAATAAAGTGTCTCGTACTAACTACTTAAAGAATAGCTACGAAATAAAATCAAAATAAAACATTTAGTAATACGAAACGTTATGGAGATAAAAATAAATGGACGAACGTAGTATAACAGAATAGACTCCAAGATTAGAGCAAAAGAAGCAAAGAGACGCTTGAGCCAGGGGATAGATCAATGAGTTAAAAAAAAATCCCCTATATTCCCCTATTGTTAAAATTGGCACAAAGCCGCTCAGTGGTAAAGAAAGTGGAGAAGGCATTCTCGTGCGTAGACGCATTATATAAGGAAAATTAATATCATAGTTATCGATGTACCTAATAAACTGTACCATCACATATATTAGCTACACCCGTGGCTCTGCCCGCGTTTACCTTGTTTAAATAATCTACGTGCTCAAATATGTACACATACCAATTTTCACAAGAAACGATTAAAGAGCATAGTATAGGTGATGATGCACTTCAACGCCACCTAGTCGCGAGTTACAGTAAAATTAATATCATAAAAACATTCTCCATGTGCTAAATTTCATGGGCACCAGTTATAGATATGGTGTTAGTTTACCGACCTCAGACATAGATACTAACATTTATTTTTATATAGGTACACATACTAGCGTTTGCTCGCGGCTGTATGTAATACATGTTAGTTTACATATATATAAAACGGAGCGATCGTTCGTCGCTTACTAATTTATACGTAGATATAAATCAAATTGAATTGTCTATTGTTTGTTCGAGCTGATCTCCGAAACGGTTGTATTGAAACTAGTAAGAGTTTTACAGGTAGATAGAATACTTTTCAGAGAATTATTTATATATCATATCGTTTTTCACAGGAGTTAAGCAGAAAAGATAAAATTACACATAAATCATTTCGACGGGATCCAAGTCGTGGTCGCGGACGCTAAGTAGTTTAGTTATGACCATAGCAATCATTTAATTCCTACTGGTTATGGCCGCGGCTTCATTCGTGTTAATGAATTTTTGACGTATACATTGGGAACTACTTTTAATTTGGATGAAAGGTGTCCTATATATTTTTCTGTAGCCCTGATAACGTATGTACAAAATATCATTATTACCTGTTGAGTAGTTAAAACGTAAAGTTTTTGTTTAATCAATCTTGCTGTTGTATATATTTATATAAAGTTTATTAACTGTAGTTTTTTTGGAATAGGTACCTATTATTGTAAAAATATGAGAACAACTGTATGAATAATAGGTACGAATGACATATAGGTACCTATGCGTCGATAAATTATGTACGTGTTACATTAGCTTAATTAGTTCAAATATCTAATCAATTGCTAGAATCGCGATAGATTCAACAGAACTACTAAGAAACTACTGGTTTCTGTGAATTTAAAAACGATTATTTATATCTCAACTTCGTCATTTATAAACAGATTTCGCAAATTCTATTTGTTTTTTACATTGTACTTTGAATTTAAAAGATACACCGGAGAACTTCTTGAAATCGAATAGGAAATGTTTTTTTTTTTCGAACCGACCTACACTGTTAGCCTTTGCAAGGCCTTCCCAGTTTCACCGGACTACTACTAAGGTATAACTAAACTAGAATTTTTCGAAGTCAGTTTTATTTTTTGTTAAAATTTTATCTTGTTTCATGAGAACATAGTTTTATTTGAATTAATCAGGGGCTGTGTTATATTTTTTTTAATTATAATTACATGTATATATTATTTAACCCTCTGCTGAAAAAGTACAAATTTTAAATTACCCTGTGTTATATTTTATCATTATTGTTTAACTTCGCTATGATAAAGTATAATGGTTTATGATGTAAATAACAGTTCGAACAAATTGCTCATAGTGTACTAATTATATCAAGAACATTGCTATCTAATTGTATGTTATGTAGTTTTGTTTATACGCGAGTGTATTTACATATATCTGAAAAAAAAAGAAATAAAACATCTATGCCACATAGGAACTGGAATCAAAAACAGACGGACCAGACAATGGGTTCGTTAGTAACAAGAACCCTCCATTCGAGATTGTCACTCGACAAGTTTGTGGTGTAATCCTTAAAAATAAGAGTGAAATCATATAAATGTTTTGTAAGCTTTAAGGGCAGGGGAATAAAGAACAATTTTGTTTGTACGATCGCATTTGATATTGCAAAGTGAAGCGTTGCATCCATAGAGAGAGATGTAGAGAAGGCTGAAGAATTTCTTTTTTATGGGTTGATTTTCGTATTTCATACTAGGTTCTGATGTTAGCTCCGCCCTTTATAATAACAAAAGTAGTTTATAAAATTCTTTCTTTTTTTTTCGAACTGTCTACACTGTTGACCTGGCAAGGCCTCTACAGTTTTACCGGACTACTAAGGGGAGCGCTTAAGGCATTTACTCGATTTCAATTCTTTCTTACTCCAATCTACAACATACATTTATGATACAAAATGGCGTGAGACTTGAGAGGAGGTGATTTTACTTAGATACTCCTTGAAACATTGAATTCATTCACAATTTTGACACATCATTGCTCGAATGATATAATTAAAATAACATTTTTATACTAGTTAAAATTATTTTAATTTCTTCCTCTTATAGTTAACAATGATTATTCAATGTAATATTCGCATATCAATATATACATATATATATATTTATTAAAAATTTCATAATACAGTAACCACTCTTTATTCCCGGTTGCAATTTTTCTGAGAAAAAACAACTACAAAAATAGTCATTTGTTGGGAGAGTTACATAAGCGTCACAGTCTTTAATGACACAAAGTAGTATTTAAGCCTAATGTGCTTTCTCAAAAGCCTGCGCCTCTTCCGAGTTAAAAAAAGCTCCTTCGAGTAGGGCTTTAATATAAACCCCGCTTGTTCATGTGTGAATCTTAACAATGAACTATTATACCAAATATAAATATAGGTTAAAATAAGTTTGAATGAGGACACGAATAAAGACTAGTATAATAGAAACAGACTAGTAAAACAATTTACAACCACTTACGACGAAGCATATTCCATTGACATTGAAAAGGTCAGTTGAGATTGAAAAACCTGTGCAACGAATTACCGATGACCAGCGACGTGTGTATGATTTTCATTAAATTTAATCAAAAGAATAGTCTTATTTTTAATGGATAAATTGTTAATGCGACGACAGAATAGCAAAGAAAATTTAATTATCTGTCATTAAAAAATAAGACATTAAAAATTCATTAAATTAATGAATAGATAATCTACATGAAACACTTAATATTGTTTACCTCAATTAATTGATTTTATTATGATATATTTTTATTTTATATCCTCCAATAACATCTTTTCCTAAATTCTTACATAAAATAGAATTCCATATTTGCTACGTAATTATGAAATGCATTTCTCAGGAATAAAGAGAGTTTACTGCAATTCTAACAATATTATTTCAACTTTCAAGTTTATTTGACTATGCATACAAAAATTTTAACATACAAATGAATGGAAATTTAGAATAACTTACTTTATAAATAATCTAATGAAATTCCTTTTTAATTTAATATCTACTCATTTTACGTGAAATAGTTATTATCATAAAAAAATATCAAAAAACATACCTAAAAACATAAAGGTAAATATATTTTTTTTACATTATTTCATTTGTATAAATACACTTCATAAATTAAGTTGGTAACCATTTAATACATAGAACAATCGAAAGTGTCTATGAAATTGTTCCATCGTACATTGAACTTTTCTATTGCTACAATTTTCTTTTCTTGATCTAACGCACTGCATTTTAAAGAATTTATTGCAAATTGCTTCAAAAGTCGTAAATCCGAATGTTTACTTGCAACTCCAACAAACGCAATATAAAAATCATCCGATAACGGTTTCGCTTCCCACGCTCCAGGATCGTCGCTTGATAACACAACTGGTAGTCCGAGAGATATAAATACACTTAAAGGATGATTACGTGAATCTCGCAGTAACGACAGAATTAAATTCGATATAACATTTACTTCCAAACATATATCTCTGTTCACTACCTCCTTCATCAATAAAGGATGTTTCACTAACGCATAGGCATGCCCTATGCGTTTAGAACCTAGCAAAATAGCGTCCAGTATATTTTCATCCGTCGATGTACCGTACCAATTCGTTTCTCCTGCATGAAAGAAATATGAAATTTCCTTATTAGCTCTTATAAATTGTGGCACGAATTCAATCAATGGTTTACCTAAATCTTCTTGACCTACTAGGTCGAAACCAGCAAACGTGTCTGGTATAGTTTTCTTTATATCTCGCGCCATCTGGAGAAAATAATCCAGGTCGGTTGCGTTCATCCTCCTGGAGAGTGAATATATTAACTTTGCACCAATGAAATCTGGGTAGTCTTTTTTAAATTTCTTGACGACTCTATCAAACGCTTTAGCGGTTGTCATTGTGTCGTATACAGTGCCATCGGATTCATATAAATTAGACAAAGCTGTTCTCAGTTCCACGTACATTACATTATCCTCCCAAAACTTCATTAATGAATCATATAACTGCTGTTCCCATATTGGTCTGTAAGTTATCAATGGACTGACAGCTGAAAAATAATTTCTGAAGTCTGCCCAAGTATCAGTGCTAGAATGTACCCAAGTATCAGTGCTAGTTACAATCGTGAAATGTTTTCGCAGGTCTTCATCGAATCTTGTTATATTTCGTGATGAATTTCTGGCATAAGACATAGATTGCCACTGATCATCACAATAAACAGTTGGAGTGAGTTTTGAGAAACGTAAATAGAGTTTGTTTTTACCAAAACATACGTATAAATCCGGCAAATATGTAACTCTAACGAAGTAGTCGGCATTTAAAATTGCCTTATCGTGGACGTGTAGCGCTGCTCCTTTGGGCATATTTTTTATAATACGATAAACTTTCGATTTACGAATATCATTCCTGTAAGCGAAGTAATGATGTGACATATTGAAATACTGTGGATTATCGAAGCTATAATCTAGTTCACGGAACTTGTACTGCATCAGACACTCGTTGACGGCCATTTCTTTATCACTTAGAGTTGTATTCCCACCGATAGACAATCTTAATTCCTTCTGAAGCAATCTCCTTCTTTCGATTTGGTAATTCAAAATATTCAATGAATCACAAATGACGGCAAACATTACGAGCGAGTATATTTGTAAACGCATTCTTAAATACGACCTGGTATGACTGGTACGTACGACCCCCACAACAGCTTATTCTAAACTGAAGCTATCGATGACTTGTTATAATAATTATACCCATCACAATCGCAAATAGATACGCTAGCTTTACTATAATTAATATTTGAGAAATAAATGACTGTGAATGAAAATGTTATTGAAAGTTCGCGGCAAATTTTTCGAAGTACGAACTGATAAAAGAGCGAAAGCCATTAAGCTGTTTAATTAATTGACACTATATATTAACAACTTTAGTTTTACGTGTGAAAGACGGTTGTAATTTCACTTGATGTATCGGTTAACCTTGCCTTATGTTTAGGGTTGCCGTCTTTTATATCAACAAACAATATATTGATTATGACTATAAAACAAAATCATCCGCCGCGTCTATCTGTTGGTCTGTTCGCTATAAACTCAAAAACGACTGAACGGATTGTAAAGTGGTCATCACCAATAGATAGAGCAATGCACGGGAAAGGTTTAGGCATATAATTTGTCAAAGTTTTTTTTGTAAATTGGTTGAAATGTAATTGTTGAAAGAACCGGAAAAAGTCAAGCCACATTGAAGCTTTCGTCGAAAACGCTGCCTAACCCCTTTGAGATATAACAAAACAATGCATACTGAGATATTCCTCTTTTATAGATCTATAAAAAAGTCTACGTTAGCATATACATGATTTTTAGGATAGCTTACTATACGCATGTATCCTTCAAAAAATGGTCACACAAAATTAGGTGATTGGAATGATATTTAGACGTATACAGTATTAATCCTTATCAAATTAAAAACATTTGATGCACATAAGTATATATTTTTTATTATTAAGGCGGGACAACGTCCGCCGGGCCTGCTCGTTGATTAAATTTTTGAATCAAGTAATATATGTGTCGTGAGACAGTGTATAATGCTTTATATCTTCATTTATTTTATTATCTACTAATGGTACATTACACTTAAAGGGAGGTTTGTATTCATATCACAAATAACAAGTTAACATTAGAAAAAAGTAAGGAATCATGTAATAATATTACTGTACTCAGTTCAATTATGATAAAAAATAGTGCCCAATCCAGTCACTCCATTGGTCCATGATATGTAATGTACAAAATTATGATCACCTGTGTCATTCTTCCAAATAATTTACGTATTTTTTTTAAATAATAATAGCGTAAAAAGACAAGAGAAGGAAAACAAATGCCAGTGAACCTCTCGAATGAGATTTGCTGGAAGAAATCCACTTGGCAACGATAAACCTAAAATCAGAGCCTATGGAGGTACTTTTACGGATGCATCATACAAGCGTGTCATTTGAATACTTACCACTCGGTATTGAAGAGTCAATTATCCACGTTTGGCATCCACACGTAGTTGAAGTTATAGTGGTACTACAAAATAATCCCAAGGAAGGATGAGGGAAGACGTGTGGTCGATCGTAAAAATTAAGCCAAATCATACATCACGACATGACAAACTACGACTATACGACTATATCCTTTTCAGTACTCCTGACAACGTGTATGCAAAATATCATGATGACCCTTTGAGTAGTTAAGGTATGAATACTTAACACTTACAAAAAAAAGTCAAATTCACATATATTAGTTAGGATATAGTGTTTCACCACACACTATTCAATAATGTTCAGTTAAGCCTTAAAAACTGTTTAAATATTTACAAAAAAAAAAACATAAAAAGAAACACAAGTAAGAATTAAATAAAATTAGAAACTCACTCACAACATAAACGATAAAATTTACCAAAAAAAAAAACCTGAACTGGTGTAAATTACAGCCAGTGGCGTTTATCAAAAAGGGGTTTCATTTTCAAAGCTTTACTCTGGAGAAACTAAAATAAAAATAAAATATAATAAAAGAAACATAAAGGCCCCGTCATCCGCCATGCTGATTTTATGCAGAGAAAGGGTTGGGGTAGGATTAAGTGGCACTTCACAGTACCGCCCCGCTGTATGCATTCGTATTAAGAAAAAAAAAAACATGGCCGCGACACGTAGTACCTCGCGTACGTTACTGAGATCGCAATTTTGTGAGATATCTCTAAGCAGCGTTGTCACCTGTCCCTTTAATCTTCTGATTGCAACTCCCCCATTCTTGAATACGAGTACGAAATGACGTGATATTCGTAAGAGCATAGATACGACACCTATTTAGGTATTTTTTAATGGATCCAGAGGGACAGTTTAATTTCTTTACAGAAACATAGATTGAACACATGTTCTTATATTTAAAAATGAATCTGGTTTCTCCAAGATCGACGAACTTCAAATCCGTGGGCATGACGATAAAGAAAGTTTTCATGGAAAATATTTTCGTGTTAGCTAATTGACTACAACTCGCCACTATATGGCACAGCAATGCCCAAAACCGTTCAACAGATCGTCATAAAAAATTGTGTATATAAATAAGTACGGCAGCGTAACAAGCATACAAACTCATATTCGCATTTGTAATATTAGTAACGATGTGACTAAGAAGAATATTCATATGATTGTAGGTGGTAGAGCTCGCATTTGTAATATTAGTAACGATGTGACTAAGAAGAATATTCATATGATTGTAGGTGGTAGAGCTCGCATTTGTAATATTAGTAACGATGTGACTAAGAAGAATATTCATATGATTGTAGGTGGTAGAGCTACGCTGAAGCTATTACTGGTTTCAGCATGAATGGGTCGGCTCGCCCGGGGTAGTACCACCCTCTCACAGAAAACCGACGTGAAGTAACAGTGCTTGCACTGTTGCGTTTCGTTCGGTCAGTGAGAGCGCCGGAGGCCCACATATATTAAAAGGCCGGCAACACACTTGCGACTCCCCTGGTGTTGTTAGTGTCTATGGACGGTGGTGATCACTTACCATCATGTGATCCACCTGTTCGTTTGCCCCCTATAATATAAAAATCCATTTTGCTATCTCAACTATACCTATATTACAATAAATTGCAATTACGACAAATAATAACAAATGTGTGTGATGTCGCGGACTCAGCTTCTACGAGTATATAATAAAATTCTACAGGTCTCTTAGAAGCTAAATATTAAAGACGGGAACCCATTCAGCTATTAGCGAATTCCAATTTGAGACTAAAGTATTCGACAATACTTTTTAATAATAATTTTATACTTTCTTTTGTTTTACTATCGTCTTCTACTTCTTTTTGTATTCCGTGTATCTGTTTTATGTGCCTCGTTTATAATTGTTTCTTTATTCTTTGGGTTATTTTGTTATGTTATGTCTTATATCTATTACAATTTTATTTATGCCCTATTTTTGACCATTTTCCTGTTGTCGTCTTAAACTAATACATTTATCCATCTTGTTATAATTAAATATATACTTTGTTTTTATAATTTTTAATACATTTTACTTTTACAGTATGACATTATTTAATGTTTCATTTTCTATGTTCTATCTGGAACCTAGCAACCTTTACCACCCTTTCTTTATCCCTTCCTTATTTTATTAATTATTATATTATTTTTTTATATTATTTAATTGTTTAACTCGGGCTCAAAGACTTTTATACCTATATCTCACATCTGTAGAGATATTATTGATACAACTGAAATAAAAAATGGATAATATAAATATTATAAGACAGCTAAATCTGAAACTGTAGACGACATCATTAATTATAATGCTAGTCCCATACCTGCGCAACAAAGCTTCGGTCACTTGTGCCGCAAAAAAGTAACCTCAAAATTAATCCGATAAACGCGTAGAATACGTTTGCACACCATTGTCATTTCAATAGTAACTCAAAATTTGCGTCTCCAAGTTCCTTTGATGTGTGTAAAAATCGCGGCCTCAGTTATCGTGCTGCGTGTATCGTCACGCAATCCGATAGTTCGTAACGCATAACGATACTATCATCCCACATCTGCATTTAGTCTGAGCATAGACAAAACTTCATGCCGATACACGCAGGTATGGGAGTAGCATTATTAAAAAGATTATTTCTTCCGTGTCAGGGTACTTCCCAGGATATAACGTTTAGACAACATTTTGTTAACTGGGGATTCACACGTACGACACTATCACAGGTTATGATTCGATCATTTGTAATTCAACACAAAACAGATGGCTTTATATAATGTGCGATTAGCGTAATAGATATATTTAAAATATCATGTATCTATACGAGTGTTTATATATATAAAAAAAATGTCAAACGTATACTATTTATAAGTATACCTGAAGGGGCTGATGGGACCGTGTAAATAGGTCCCACCAGGAAGGAAGCGGTGAAAAATAAAAGGTATAAAAAAATGCGTGAAATGCAGAGAGAGAGCGTAGAGCGGTTGGTGGTCTTGCCTATAAATAAATATAATAACAAAGACCCCAAATAAAAAGCGTGCACTAACCTGCAAACTCAGCACCTAGTACGGAGCAGCGGCGTCTCAGGATCTCACTCTTAAGATATCTGTAGAAGCGGTGCAATGATAATAGCGGATTTTCTTGTGAAAGCGTTTCGACGTCCACTGCGTATTAAACACTGATGTTGCAGTTCTTAGGAGTATAATTTTCTCCTTTAAATCTTGCAATGTACAGCGAAGAATATATATGCGGTATAATATATATGAGCGGTGCCAATAATTATAGTTCTAATAATTCTGATAGTAAAGCAGAAACATATATCTGCGGTATATAGCTGCGGTGACATTTATTTTCTCGTAATTCTAATTATATTGACATATTTAAAATTTTCTTCTTTACTCATCGAAATGACAGCGTTACTAAAGCGTCTGCATACTCCGTATTCGATCAATGAGATGCAGGCCAGTAACACATCTCATTATCTGGAGCGCAGCTATTAAATTTATTTATAAGGCCGAACCATGCTCCCCGCGTTGAAAGTTCAAAGAACTTTCAAAAGAATTATGAAGATGAGAAGAAGATTGATAAGAGAGAAAAAGAAGAAGAAAATATATATCTGAATAAAATGTTATATTAAGTAAAGCGGTTATCATTACAATATCTTAGTAATAATTTATTATTCGGTAACGGAAATACTTTGACGATAGAGCGTTTAAAAACAACCGAATTTTGTTTTTACCGTCACTACTCTAACTATACGATCCGCACCGGGATAAACAGCGATTATTACACCAATGGGTCAACTTGAAGATGGAGAATTTTTCTGTCCAACAAGTACGACAGTTTCAGCTCTACCTAGTTTATCTGGAACTGCCAATTTTTGTACTGGCTGTGGTGTAGGCAAACAGTCAAAACGTCACTTTTCGCTAAAAAACTATAGTGCTATCAAACAACCTTTGCAATGTGCAAGATTGATGCGGTGATCAGATATATTAGCAGTAAGCAAATATAGTAATAACGTTGACCTTAAGAAGAGTGCGGGTGTGATAATTTTGTAATACGGTTCATATGATGATAATACGTCAAAGAGGCGAGAATTACAACTGGCAATTGAAAGCGTTATATAAAGCGTTGATCAAGAGAATATTTGCATTAGCGGAAAATATCTTATAAAAGGTCGGGAGTAATTTACCCAATATGTATATGTATTATTCAACATATTGTTGTTGGTGAATAATTATTTAGCGGACAAAAAATATACAGCGATTAAAAGAAATAAAATAAAATAAGCGAGTTATTACAAATGGAGTATACTAAAGCGGATTTCAAGATAGAAATATCACTAGAATGTCCCACTGACATTGTGTCAAATTTAATATTTCTATGATGCGGGTAAGTATTACTACTTGGTAAGACTAGCGTATAACGAAATTCAGGCCGGTATTTACAATATTTTTGAAAAGCGTATTGTTCTTCTTCAGTGCAATTAATTGATGCAGAAGAGATATTTTTGCTCATCGATTTTTCAGACGATAGTGGCTGCGTCTTGGGTAATTTCTTTGATTGCAGAATTCTATGAATTAAGCCATTCGAGGCTAATGCGGTAAATGAAGAAGACGCAAGTTGCGTTGGCGGAACAACGGATGGAGGTAAATGAGTGCATTGCACAGAAGATATATCGCGGTTATGTTTTTTACATTTTAATGAATGCTTATTTCTAGAAACGTCTTTATCAAAATGTAAAAGACTGTGATGTCGTTTATTGCATATTTTACAAACAGATGACGATTTACATTTTGATGAAGTATGGAAAGTACTTAGACAATTGATACATCCGCGTTTACATTTAATAAAATCAAATCGTTCTTTAGTCGTTGATAAATTCTTAAACTTCATGCAACGATAAAGATGGATGTGATTATTGTTATTGCAAAAAACACAAAATGACCGTGAAATAAGCGCGGTAGCGGAAACGCGAGTGGAAGCGGGAGCGGGAGCGCGAGTAGAAGCGGGAGCAAAAGCGGGAGCGGGAGCGGGAGCGGGAGCGGGAGCAGAAGCGGGAGCAGGAGCAGAAGTACAAGCGGGTGCAGGAGCTGAATGAACGGTACCCGAGATGAACGCATTGTCACTTGCGAAGAAGCTCTTAAAAGTATTATGTTGGCGTGATTCGTTTAATTTTGCGGGTGGTGTATTATTTAGTTCACTATATTCACTCTTCGTACTAGAGTGCGAGTGAACCGTGCTTGATCGTTCTAAGATCTTAACATTATCACGAACAAAATTTATTAAGTGCTCAGTAGTCGGAATTTCGATACTACGAACTGACATTTCAAAAGCTTGTGCGGTTTGAATATCTATGTTTCTAAATGCGGAATGAAATAATATGAAGTCTGTCAAATCCGGTATGTCTAATAATTTGAGAGCAGACACCGATGACGTAAAATGTTCTATGAAATAGTCAAAACTTTTTGATGTAGATGAACAATTTTCTATGTCTAATATATTATTCAAATAATGCGTACCTAACGCACGTTTGTCTTGGTACTTTTTCACTAAATTGTTCCAAATAATTTTATATGTATCACCGTTAGGCAATATTCCAGCGGTTACCTTTAATGCGTCATGCGTTAATTTCCCTATGAGGTATTGAACCCTCTGCGAGTCTGACAATTGCTCATTGCAATGTATATTAGACTTAAAAGACTCGTAAAATACAGGCCAATTCTCCATATTTCCATCAAAACTAGGTAAATCAATAGGCGGTAATCTTATTGTGAATTTAGCGGACTCATTACAGTCGGAGCGCGACGGTAAAACCGTAGAGCAATCATTCAAAATTCTATTGCGCACGCGTTTTACACGAATATATAAATCGTCAAAGGATTCCAAACTCGAATAGTCGACGTTAGAATCTGGATTCAAAGTTAATTTTATATCATTTATTTTATCTATAATAGCTTCGAATCTAAGTTGCAAATCGTCAATAGTTTCAGATTCGGTCAGGAAATCTTCGTTAGAGCGGGAATCGAAAGATGTAATATTTTTCGATAAATTGTAGATGCGATTGATTCGGGAAAAGAGCATTTCCTTTTTCTGTTCTAGCTTAGCTAGAGAGAATTGCGCATTTGCTTGGGCCATTTTGAAATATAGCGATAATAAAAGTAAAGGAAAAGCGTAATTATAAGAATTCACCAATTATAATTACGTGAATCTTATACTAATAAATAATTGCGAATATGGAGAACCAAAATAATTGTGAAAGCGGAAAATTTAAAGCGTGAAATATATATACGGCCAAATAAGGAACAAAACTTATGTATGCGGTGATATGAACGTGGAAAAATATCCGGCTTACGAAGGACCAATGAAGGGGCTGATGGGACCGTGTAAATAGGTCCCACCAGGAAGGAAGCGGTGAAAAATAAAAGGTATAAAAAAATGCGTGAAATGAAGAGAGAGAGCGTAGAGTGGTTGGTGGTCTTGCCTATAAATAAATATAATAACAAAGACCCCAAATAAAAAGCGTGCACTAACCTGCAAACTCAGCACCTAGTACGGAGCAGCGGCGTCTCAGGATCTCACTCTTAAGATATCTGTAGAAGCGGTGCAATGATAATAGCGGATTTTCTTGTGAAAGCGTTTCGACGTCCACTGCGTATTAAACACTGATGTTGCAGATCTTAGGAGTATAATTTTCTCCTTTACATCTTGCAATGTACAGCGAAGAATATATATGCGGTATAATATATATGAGCGGTGCCAATAATTATAGTTCTAATAATTCTGATAGTAAAGCAGAAACATATATCTGCGGTATATAGCTGCGGTGACATTTATTTTCTCGTAATTCTAATTATATTGACATATTTAAAATTTTCTTCTTTACTCATCGAAATGACAGCGTTACTAAAGCGTCTGCATACTCCGTATTCGATCAATGAGATGCAGGCCAGTAACACATCTCATTATCTGGAGCTGCCACCCTCAAGTTAAAAACTGTCGCCAAGCACCTGTTGGTGTGTTTCGGCAGCTACACTTGAGAACCAATCTCCCTCTAGATTTAGCGTGACTACCATCCTAGACCACATCATCATTTAACATCAGATGGGACTGTGGTTAAACGCTAACCTATAGAGTATAAAAAAAAACTGAAAACCATAATGATGCAGAAATAATTCTCTGCAAAGTCTTTTCTATCTATCTTTAAAAGTTTTGTCACAATCGATTAAGCCGTTTCAGAGTTTAGCGCGGAATTTTACCCATCGATTGATCGATTATTCGTACAGAAGTCCATGCACCGCATCGCCATCTAGTGGTGTGGTAAGTAAAATGATAAACTTTTAAATAAAATTTAATAATAAAATTTTTGCATATACTATTAGTAGATAGATGACTATACATTTTCAACGCACGTTTGGACTCGACAAATGTATCCAGGTATATTTTAACTTCGAATTTATATTTGTTTTAATACAAACCAACAGGTAATGCAATTGATGACTTGGGAAAAATGTTTGGGACATATTTTTATATATCGTGTGGTTAATTTTATCGCAACACAGTACATCTATTTCTATCGCAAAGCAGTACGTACTACTTATTATTGGCGTCAGGATTTCGGTTCTTTTGAGGTTAATTACACAGGTTTTAATGATCATGTGAAGTGGCCGTGATGGAAGGATGGCTAAAACATAAAAGAAAAAATAAACCGCCATTTTCGACCTTTAAGAATATTGCAAGGTTTTGACATCTGTCACGTAGACATCTTTAAATATCTGTTACCATTCTTAACTCAAGGTTTTGCCACTATGGTAAAGTCTTAAGCAAGGAAGAAAGAGAAGAATGCGAGTGCCTGAAGTGAGCGTAGCGTGTCACCCATGACTTTGTTTTCCTTTAGTTTACTAAACTCGCACTCAACTGGTACTTAATCGTGTTTTAACATCACAACACGGCGGTTGTATGTGATCCAAACGAATCGTGTTATAATGGTTTATTGTCCAATTATGGAATGTTAAAGGACAGTGGAAATAAAAATATGTTAAATGGAGGTATTGTACCTATGTCATCGGAGAATATAATTGATTAATTAATGAAAGAATTAATTAATAAATAAATCTACTATTTTTTTAAATTTTTAACTGTTATGCATGAAATTTTTGCACCAGGAGTAGGTACACGTCAGAAGTAAATTAATGGTCCTTGAAAATTATCAATAAAATGCTTTTAGAGACCGGAGAAAGTGTTTTCTCAACTCAACCTCAATCGATTTTAATTACATGTTGACGGCCAAATAAGACAACAATATCCACTTTGACAATGACAACCGTAAGGCAGCGAACCTCGATCTGTAATTATTAACATGTTTCAACGTGACATATACTATTTGGATACCGTTCAAGCCTTGAATGAAAAACTTATACTAACTACAACTTATACTAATTTTACGCAAAATAAAATTGAGTCTTATTTCCAAAATCAGAGGGATTAAATTAGATGCGAATATTCGTTAATTTAATTTGTTTTAGATTCATATTTCTTTAGAAACGGGATTGGTTTTTCATTATTAGTTATAACATTCTCTTTGTATGATTTTGGCGACACTGGTTCCGTACGTTGATACGCGTTGTAGCATTTCTCCTTTTTTTTTTGTTCCCTGTTCTGACACAACTGTTTGATACGAAATATTATTATGAAGAAACGACTTCATAGATTTCATACTAAATTACTATAATTTATTCAAGTAGTCACATTGTCGCCACAGCGATAATGTTATCATATGAAATTTTATTTCAACTTCCATTTCTTACTGATAAAGTTTTACGTTATCGGAGCGTATATTTCAAAACGAATTTATTAAAAACACTCTGTTTGTCTTTTCGTTGTGTGATATATTTATTAACAAATTCAATGTATGATAATATATTGGTATCTAAGTCTTTCTTTTTTATGCTAACGTCGGAACAAATATTCACTATTCAAAATTATTACTGACATAATTGACTTCTGTTTTACAAAGCATCTTGTGATATGTAATGAATGATATGTAGTATTTCCTTTTGCGTTTAGAGCAGGGACACTGACAGTAGTTGTAGTAGCTCGTTTTATAAGTCACAACAGTTGCGGAGATTTCTCAAAGGATGGAGAGAATTGTATTAAAGGTAACTCGATGGGAATCCTTTTGTCGTCAACCACGTCAGCTTATGTAAGCTGTCTAAAATCGTGACATCCGTGTTAGAACGTTCTGGAATAAAGTGACATGTCAGAATTTGTGTCCCATGTTGTTATTTCTAATTAACTTCAGTTCGCAATATAATTAAACTATATTACTTGATATGTCACCAATATTACTATATAAATAATAAAATGATTGCCGAATTTGACTTTTTGACTTTTGATATTTGACTAAATCTTTTTTGTCATCTTCGTAATTATCAGAAAAAGGTTTGCCTGAAAGAAGCTGTTTATAAAGTTGCATGGAAAAGTGTAAAAAAATGGTAAAAAAATGCCCTTATACAAAATTGAGAGAATAAGTGAAACAAAAAAAAATAAGGAGACCTTAAAAAATATAGACCGAATTGACAGACTTATTCAGTTGCCATTTTATTTCATTATATGGCCGTGCTGTAAAAGGCAGATGACACATTTACTTCCTTAGTACGCCCGTGCGAAGCCGGAGCGGGCAGTTAGTATTATACAAAGTAGGTTCAAATTACGCAAGTTTATGAAAAAAAAACCAGATGACAGCTTAATATCCCGTCTAAAAGTCTTAAGCGCATTATTTTTCAGTATTCGTATTGTTTAGTAATATCCGTGTTAAGATATGTTAAGAATAATAACGAATTTTTTTTTTCCTATATTTTTTTTAATTAACAGACGAAATTCTATTCAAAACTTATCTACTATTATACTACCGATTGATAATTTACCTCACTTTTTATGTCTCTGTTGTATTCTCAACACCGCGTCTTATTTTGTAATTCGCATAAGAAAAGCGACAGCATGCTTGGAGATATATTAGTTTCAAAAGCACATATTTAGAATATACATCATTCATAACCAAGCTTTAGCAATGCTAATGCTGTATACCCAAGCCGAGGTCCGGCCACTTTCAGCTTGTTGTCAAGCGGCTAAGCGCCACAAGCGCTCGCGACATTAGTCCGGTGAAGCTGTGAAGGCCCAACAGGCCAATTTCGTTAGTCAGTTTGCAAAAAGAAAGCTTCTGTATACGTAATACAGATTTTTTTTAAAGAATCAATTTATAAAGAAGAGTAGATACACGTATAAGTTTATATAATGCCCTAAACATGATACGAATTTGCTATTTTAGGTGTCGATATTTATTCACTTCTGTTACAGGTTTGTTCTTGTAAAATAAGTTATTACGAGCTGTTCTTGGCTTCATTTTAAGTGTCTGGTAAACGTTAAAATATGTAATTCGTTTCGTGACCATACATTTTTTATGACAAAATATTGAGGTATTGTTCGATAGGAATTCCAATTTCAAATCGAAAATGAAACATTGTAACAAATAATTTTATTTATTTTATATTACCTCAGTTATTTTCCATATAATCTGATGTATCGGTAAATCACAATATAAGTGCATTACTGTTACATATATGTAACACACTAAATTACATTTATCACATATATGATTAGTTATAATTAAAAAAAAGGGCTTTAAGTAATACGTAAGTAACGATCACAAAGATATTATAATCCTCAAAATTTGGAAGTCACTACTAAAGCGGTTATTCGTGTATGCAAAAGAATTCTTACGCATAATAGACATATTGTTTAAGCTACTACCATATATAGGCCAAATGAGAACTGTTATTTGATTTTAGACTTTATTAATCCAAGCAGGCTTATTGATAAGTATTTACACATAATATAATGTTGACCGTGTATACTAAAAAATTATGGAAATTCTTAAGAAATGATGTTACTAGAATTAATAATGATGTAACTATATTTAGTAAACTGAGACAGTTTTCAGAATGATAGCTTATCCACTGTTTATTTGAAATTATTAAAAGTGTATTATTCCTTTTGCGTTTAGAGTAGATACAGTCACAGTAGTTGTAGTAGGTCGTTTTATAAGACAAAACAGTAGCGGAAATTTCTCAAAGGATTGAGAGAATTGTATTAAAGGTAACTTGATGGGAGGAATCCTTTTGCCGTCAACCACTGGTGACTCTTCGACGTTATACAAAGAAAATTGCGTTCACAAGTTGAAAACATTTTAAAGTCTCTTTAAATAGTTACTTAATTTTTATAATTAAGTTTGATATATGTTTTCATTACAAAGTTGTTTAACTGTAACGATCTATAACACGGTATTTTCATTAACAAAGGCAAATTAAATAATAGAAAAGCAAAACCGAAGGTCGCGCGCTGTTTATCGATATTCTTTCAGTACGCGTTAAATCTACATCAATTGATTGTAAGTTTTTTGCTTAGTAATATCAACACTACGAATCGGTTATGACATCGGAACCTTGCACCAAATAATTCTATAAATATAGGTGTTCAGTGTCTGTTTAGTGATCGATCGCTTAACTACGGTGAAAATGAATGTTATAATTTATCTTGTTTTATGTACTGTCGCCGCTGATAATAGTTTTGACGATATAATCAATAGTAGAAATAAATTATTAAAAAATGAATTAGACATGATGTTAGGCAGTGATATAAGGTTAAGTGACAGTGAAATTATAGCCAATGATATTTTAATGGATCTGAAGTGGAAAGAATTAGATTATGGTTTCCATCATCCGAAGACATTTAATTTATCAAAACACTTTTTCGAATATAAAGATTCAGTGAAAGAAACCGCTCTGTTTAAACTCATTCAAATGATGCCGAAAGGAGCTATACTTCATGCTCACGATACGGGTCTATTGAGCCCTGATTATGTCTTGAAATTAACATACGAAGATAACCTTTATGTTTGTTTTGATGAACACGATGTACATTTTCTATTCTCGAAACAATTGCCAAATAGAACGTGCCCTACGAAATGGCAACTTTTAAGGGATGCTCGATATTCATCAGGTGATGTTGAAAAATTTGACGCTAATCTACGTAAACATTTTACAATCGTTGTAGACAATCCTAAAGATGTATATACTGATGTGAATACCGTTTGGAGTAAATTCCAAGGATATTTTATTACTAGCGGACCGATAATGACTTATAAACCAATTTGGGAAAAGTATTTTTATGATACATTAAAAGCTTTAAGAGAAGACAATATAATGTATATAGAATTAAGAAGTGTTTTACCACAGCTTTATGATTTAGATGGTAATGTTTACGATTCGGTTGCAACCGCCGAGACAACTAAAAAAGTTGTTGATGAATTTTTACAAGACTATCCGGACTTTTTTGGTGCGAAGTTGATTTTTGCCCCGCTTAGAATGGTAGATGTGAAAACGGTCCAGGAATATATAAAAATAGCAAAAGAAATAAAGCGGAAAATGCCCGATTTTTTTGCAGGATTTGATTTAGTCGGCCAAGAAGATTTGGGAACGCCGACAAAAGATTTTTTACCTGATTTATATGAAGCAAGAAATGAACTGGACTATTTCTTTCACGCCGGTGAAACTAATTGGTATGGGACAAGCTCTGACGAAAATCTAGTTGATGCTATTTTACTTGGTTCTAAACGGATTGGACATGCTTTTGCTCTCATCAAACATCCTTTACTATTAGAAGAAGTAAAAAAAAGGAATATAGCTTTGGAAATAAATGTAATCTCAAACAGTGTTTTAAAGTTAGTGGATGACCTAAGAAATCATCCATTAGCAGCTTTTCTTGCTTTAAATTTGCCCGTAGTGCTATCGAGCGATGATCCAGGTATATGGGAAGCAGATCCAATTTCTCATGATTTTTACGTAGTCTTCTTAGGAGTAGCGAGTCGTCACGCAGATTTAAGACTTTTAAAAAAATTGGCCTTAAATTCGCTATACTATAGTATGTCTGGTATGAAAGACAAGCTCGTCCATGAGTTTGAGATACGCTGGACAAAATTTATTGGCAACATTATCAGAGAACAGTGGTAGTGTTACGAATCTCAGCATAGGAGTCTATATCGAATTAATTTATGTATATAAAAAGTAATAAAAAAAGTACTGTGAATATCTAAGATCCAGTAAATGTGAACAAATAATTATATCAATATCCAAACAAGACAGACATCCACCAATTAAGACTGTATAGCGTAATAACAAAGTACATTATAGGAATTACAATCACACACCTCTCTAACAACAGATAAATTGATGTTGTATATAATATAACTAAACAACATTCTAATTTAATGATAGATTGTTTTGTTGTTCCACCCAAAAGTACAGAAAGTGAGTTTTGTTTCAAGTTTATCAAACTTTGACCTATAAAAGATCACACATCACAACAAGAACACATCGATGTGTGATCCAATATTATGAGTGTAAAGTTACATATATTTATATGTGAAAACATTAATATCATACATTTGACCTAAATTATGCGAATAAAATACATACAATCTACGTTTCTGTGCAAATAACATATATGTTCCAGCACTCTAACAAAACTAGGTATATTGTCTCTTCGATTATTGTTAAAATAGAAAAATATAATGAAGATAGTTTAATTGTAAAATAACTGAAATGTACTGTAACGTAATATGTATATGTTTTAATCGCTTATGTGTCCATTGAAAAATTTGTAAATTTTTAGGTTATAAAATTAAAATCGATTGTGCGTCCATTCAAGAACTTTTGAATTTTGAGGTTATAAATATAGATACACTTGGGTATGTATTTTTGTTACTCAAGACTATTGTTAGTAAATGCTAACTTAAATGGGTGGTGCTATAATCGATATTAACAAATTATTTACTTAAGAATCAAAATTACTCATATTCATAATATATGTTTTGGTTTAGTGGTAAAAAATACCACAAAACATGAACTCGGTAGGTGGCACTGTAAGAACAGGTAGAGCAAAGTTTACCGGGGCCCCTAGTATGTAAAAGTAATTAAAAATTTATAACTAATCATGTAATTATATATCGGTAAGTAGATAATGACCCCGTGAAGAAGGATGTATCAGTAATTATAAGTACATTATCTACACATCATCATAGCACGGAATTTGCGATTTAAATAATGCTGTTAGTTACAAAGATAATATTTGATCTTCGTTGTAAATCAAACAGCTGCTATCGATGGCTTAAAATGATAGTTATGATTAGGTTGTAAGCATTCGTTACTACGCAGCCATACATATGTACACAAATATTTGGTTGTCATGGTTACTAAAGATTGTGTGATTGATGAGTGTTCCTTTTATAATTTTAGCAACCAATCTTTTTTATTAGGTTATTATTGCCATTATCAAGTGAGTGAATGTTCCGTATTATAAGGTTTAGTTCAACGACCTAATAAAACTGCGGATTCCTCGTTAAAATTTTTCAAGGAGTTTTTGTGACATTCAAACTTCTTGTTTTATGTTATTATTTGTAATCCACTTCATTTATTCATAATAACCAAAGATATTAGGCAAATACCATCAATTCATTCATGTAAATAAAATTGTATTGTTTGTTGTTTCTCCGCACTAATCTTCAAAACGGCATTCGATTGAGACTTTTAGTTACAGACAGAAATATTTTTAGAGTTCTATTTAAGTCACATATCATCACACACATTATAATAGCTACGCAGGGAAGGTAAAATTCCATATAGGTTATTTAAAATCGATAAAAAAAAATAAAGAGGTTATGTAGTAATAAAAAAAAGTACAAAATTAATACAACTAATACACATAGCTCCAATGAAAATTATTATAATTTTTGTAAACTTTTTCATTTCCCTATCTAGTTATATTCCAGTAGGTACTGCAGATATTATGTTAGTTTACGCAAGAAATCAACAAGTCGAAACGTTGGAATATTTTAACAACTCGTCTCGATTTTTAAAGCCCTCAAATATTCTAAATAACTATAATCAACAACTCTTTTTTTAAGTTTTAGTCTATGGCCCCTATGACCAAATGGCACAATTCTGCTGCCGACGTTAAGTAGATTTTTTAACTTATAATAATGAAAAAAATCGTTTTGGATTCGTCACTGACATTGTAACTTTTTTTTTCGAACTGACAACACTGTTGACCTGGCAAGGCCTCTACACTTTCACTGGACTACAAAAGGGAGCACTTAACGCACTCACCCGATTTTATATAGGCACTTTGATAACCTCTCTATAATTTAATAATACATTACTGTGCTATATTTTTGGCATGCGTGGTATATATTATTAAATAAAGTACCGAAAATACTGTTTAAGTTAGTTTCATAGACATGTATTACGTTTTTAATATAGAGAAAAGGTTGTTAAAGACTAAAAACTGTAAATATAAATAAATAAGTATATAGTAAAATACTCTGTTTTTTTTTCTTATATCATAGAATAGTCTGTTTAATGTACGTGTATAATGTATTTTTTACAGATAATTTTGAGGTAATCAGTGATTAGGTAAAAAAATGTAGGCAACTCTACCCATGTCATAGATGTATAAGTTACAAAGATGTTTTTAAATGTTATCGACTTGTTCTCAAGAGTTACGAGCTTAATTTGATTTATCTTCCATTACATAGCTTGTTCGTTGAAGATTTAGGCTATATATAACTTCAAGTTTGAGTTTTTGGCGGGATCTTAGTCTGTCATGTAGTGGTTTTTATATTTTATTCATAATCTTGTGTTATTAGACTCTATATTTTGTAATATTGATGGTGATTTACGTAATATAGTTCGGTTATTATGCACAAGTGAAGTGGATGGGAAATAATACCACGGAGCATGCATTCTGAGATGCCACCAAAACTCCATGGAAAGTTCTAACAAGGAAACCACCATCTTGTTAGAACATTATAATTTTCGCAAAACACTTGGCAAAATCTCGTTACTTGACGCTGGCTAGTCCATAAACCGTGACGGAGCCATAAAAATAACTTCAAGTTATAACTCAACAAAATTTTAACACGGATGAAATACCAGGCATATCTTTTTTATTTTTACATGGGCAAAATCTCTAACGGTTACGGTTATGGTTAATACATTGTAATCCAAAACAACGGTGTCTGTCAAGAGATTTACAATCGATGGTTACCGCTGTTATGCTAGGTTGTACGACGGCCACGTCATCGAAAAGGAACTACCAGAGTAAGCGAAATCGTTGGAGAAGGTTATACGGTGGTGACGTCCCAACAAAAGACTTGCTATGGGACGGTGAACGTTGTCAAGTAGTACTATACTTTTTAGAATTGAGAATCAAACTTGTAAATGAGCACGGAATGCTATTTTCCATCTTCTTATTAAGTTGTTGTAGTTTAAAATACTTCAAATACACCATTGGGTTAAATTATCAGAAGCAATTATCTTTGCAAACATATATTTTCTACCATGGCGGAAGTAATAAATTTTTTAAACAATTTATATTGACAATGCAAGGCTGACAATAATTAAAAAAAATAAATGCAGTAAATATAAAAATACTTTGAATTATTGTAAGGCTAGAACTCAAAATGTACAAAGTCGGAATTTATAACAAATTATATCTGTATAATTAAAGAATTCGCTTTATGTACACTTTAAGCCCACGGTTTACTGTAAAAATAATTTATTAGATAAAATCCTTGAACTGTATTTAGAAGTAAAGGAAGACTTGTAAAGTTATATGGATTATTTTGGATTAATTAGTAAAAATTTTAGTGACAGACAGAGTGAAACTATTAATTACATAATATAATAATACCTACATTTTCAGGGAAATATGAAATCTTTTTATGCCACTTATTCATAAATTAAATTAAGTTATGTACAAAAATTGCATTAATGAAAAAGTTATTCAATAGGGAAATATTAGATATTAGTATATAGAATAGTGAAGAAGAAGAAGAAGAAGAATAGTGTGAATAGACATATTAGATATTAGTGGTTTTACAAATTTTCTTGATCCATGATCTTGAATATCAGCTGTTTTTTGACTACATGCTACGCCATCACAACACATCATAATTGCAATGGCTGACCAAGAGTAGAGTCTCACGGTGCGGCAGGTGTACGTAGCATCGAGTAAGCAATTTCAGTGTAAATGTTCGACAACCCGATTCCTCCGTTCTCACATTCTTTTGGTATGAATTATTGGCCCGGGTGGTCATTTGTCAGTGTTAACCCAGCATCGGTAGCATTCGAATATTTATAGTTTTAGACTCTTTTATAAGTTAAAATAAATTAAGTGTATAGTAATTCTTTTTTTGATCCTCCGGCACTGACCGTTCGTAATTCATCGGTAAACATTTTTTGTGTTGTTATTAAAACTAACAAAACAAAATACAGTCACGGATAAGTATATAAGTTACGGTATATCTATTGTCGTTACGGTTAACGTGTTATTCTGGAGCGTGAATACTCACAGTTCTACGTCATTAGTGAAACTCCCTCGTTCGAATTTACACTTCTAGGCAAAATGGTATAACTCTGTTTATTAAAAAAGTATATATATATTATTTGTATTTTATTATACGAGAACACGTTAATTAACACTAGTATCGGTTATTTTGTTTTGCAATTTATATTTATATTGTATTGCAATATGTAGCAGTGAAAGGAGAATGTGATGAATATTCGTTGTCCATATTGTAACTTTGAATACATGAGTAACATGCCGTGTTCTCTTTTACACCTATTGGTTGTCGCAATATGTAACATATCTATAACATATAATATAATAATAACAAATAACACAATAATATATATAACAGTGAAAAGAGAATGTGATGAATATTCGTTGCTCATATTGTAACTTTGAATACATGAGTAATATGCAGTGTTCTCTGTCATACCTATTGATTTTCGCTTAATGAGTTACTTTGAATGTATCGTATGTTTGTTAATAATAGTAATGAACGACGTAAAATCAAGAACAAAACAATGTTTTCAATAATTTGTTATTTAAAACGTAAAAATTATAAATTACTGTAATGTTCATCTCTAATGACTAACATAAACATACACGTTTTACTCTGAATTATAGTAACATAATCAAACAGCAGAGTAGAATACAAATACCTTTTTTTATTTAGGTTTTAGCGTTTGATCACAATCTCGTCTGAGGGATGTTAAATGACGATGTTGTCTAAAATAGTAAACACGCTAAAGCTAGAGAGGGACTAGCTCTCAATTGCAGCTGCTGGAACACACCAATAGGTACTTAGCGACAGATCTAAGCGAACTTAGAATAAGCCCTATCACGATGCTATGGTTTCGTAACGATGTTTTCCTTCATGGAAAGATTCGACTCAGTTGCAAAGATTCGAACCTACGTCTATCGACGAGGTATCTGGACATGCTGCTAACTAAGTCGTTATCGCTTCAAATCCCTAAAATAAAAACCCATTCCATAAATATATTACTCTGTGTTAGAATCAAGTTCTGTATTATTATGGAGAGGAGGATTATCGCAGTTTGTTGTAACTAGAGAATTCGCTAATTACTTCGCCATAACTACTTACCGGACGTAATAACTCGAGATATTTATATACTCTTCGTTAAGGGGAAATGATTCATACCCAAGAAGGGTTAACTATAAGAATAAGAAAAAAATATAATCTATCTATGAAAAAATAACAAAAAATAAAACCGACTTTAAAATAATGTATTCTGCAAAATTACACCAGAATGTTCTTGACCATTGCTAAGCACCTACTTGTCTTGGATTGTCATAAATCTGTCAATTTCTTTATACATTATACATTTCTTATTCGATTTTGAGGAGTACCTTGTTGTATTTTGAAACTCCTAGGCTTCTCCAGTCTTTGAAATATCCCTTTGCATAAATTTAATTTCTTATAAAATAGTTTCTGCAAAAATAAGGTTTATAAATGTCAAAATGCTCAAGTAATAAATAGATAAAAAAAAGGAACGGAATGAGAACCTCTTCCATTTTGAAGTTGGTTAAAAATCGAAATGTCTCTTATTTGTCCGGGTTAATCATTAAAACGGCTGAATCGATTCTAATGAACCTTGTAATGGCAGATAGAGATCTTTTTAGAATATTATCTAGTGTGTCGCAAGATTTACAGGCTTTCACTATCTACTACAAAAATGTTTGCATGTAAGTATCTAAGAGTGTCGCGCATTTTTAGAAGAGTATATGAATGCGTCGCTGAGTTAAAAACGTTGGAAACCGCCGATTTAAACGATATGTCGATACATGTTAATCAGTCATGACACATTTTAATATACTTAACCAAAAATTCATGAGAGTTATAGGGGTCTAGTAGAAACAACAAAAACAATTATTTATTTCAATGAATTCCCGTAATTCCCTTAGTATATCTAGCTATTACAATAAGTATAGGAATGCAATGATTTGATTAGAAAATGCTGTACTTCTTCATTTATTTTGGGGTATTTTTTTTAACTATAAACACCACAGTATCCTTGGTTTATTCTGCAAAGAGATTAGTCTTATGTCAGTAATGTTATTATAATGTATGGATTTTATTATGGTCAGATGAGAAATAGTTAGTTAATGATCTTTGTATTGGTTCTATAGACTTTTTTGTCATTTCCTATGTATGATTTCCTGAAACTCGATATATGCTCAATTTACCAGTTGTGTGATTTCCGTGAATAAATGTTACTTAGGAATTACTTTTTGTATTGCCACAAAATAATTCCGCAAACTCTTTGTCATTTTGTAATTTTATTATTTATACAGTTAAATTAGCAGCTTATTATAATTAATAAACAACATGTACTTTTTAAGATTATTTTACAAGATATTAGGTATTACTTAGATACTTTGATCATATTTTAATCATAGCATGGTGATAGGGTTTTTCTTAGACCGCCTGAATAGTTATCACTCTCAAGTTGAAAACCTGTTACCAATCACTTATAAGTGTATTTCGCCAGCTGCACTTGAGAGCCAATCCTCTTAGTGTTTAGTATCTGATACCACATCATTATTTAACATCAGGCGAGACTGTGGGCAAATGTTAAATCTTATAAGTATAAAAAAAAACTGAATTTATCTAATTTTATTATAGTTGAATTGTTGTTAAAAAAATTATAGTAAATTTTAGTACTTATATTAATAAAGTGCTTAGTGTAAACGTAAACATATAACACAGAAATAAATAACGAAAAAGTTTTTATTGTTGGAACACAAAACGGCTACAAAATATTTAAAAAAAAACATGCCAATTAAAAATGCCCAACAACAACATTCCTGTTCAACAGAACACTGCAGTATTAGGTAACACTACAGCGCTGATAATCAATGGGGAACGATAGTAAAGACATCTAGTCTGTAACTTAATAAAAATGTTAGAAAACTCGATAAATACAAATAATAATAAAACCATTAAATTAAATGTACAACAATACAGTAATATAGTAATAAGAAATGAATCAGAAATCTATAAGGTATTCTCACGATTTCTTATTAGTAGTAATAATATCGGTCGTAGTTGCATTAAAATAAAGTAAACAATAGCAAATAAAATTCTATGATGTGGTGTGTAAATATCGAACAAAGCTTTAATACCAAACACTATAAACTGACTTCCAACAGTCATAGTAATTCCAAGCTACAAACAAAGTATACTTGTTACAGATACGATAGCTATAAATTCTCGAAACTTCCATTGTTAACAATACACTTAGTAACACGATTGCATTATTTCTAAGAAAATTACCGCAAACAAAGTGATTCATGAAATGAATTAGTTATCAGTGGTAAATTAATCATACTATATGGATTAGGTAAATAGCAATACTATTAGCAATATACTAATATAATAGTAATTATAAATAGGAGTTTTATGTGCAAGATGATGTCCTTAAATAAAGTTAAATATACTCCATCTATCTAAAAATATACGGCACATTTTTTCTACTTATTTTTTTTGGCAACTAATATTCTAGATCATCGGTAGAGTAGGTAATAAATATTTCAAGTGTTTTGTGATAATTTCAATGTTCTAAACAGATGGTGACACCCTTGTTAGAATTTAATTAGTTAGTTTTAGTGACATCTCAGAATTCAGGTTCCGTGGTAGATATTATTATCCATACACTTCACTATCAACTTCACACACAATAACTGAACAGTATTAAGTAAAATGCCACTAATATTACAAAAGATAGAGTAAAATAACACAATGTTTTTAATAAAAGCCACTACATGACAGACTAATATCCCGCTAAAAACTATCACATTATTATAACCACAACATCAATTAAAGACATGAGTGGATAAAGATAATATACATATTTTAAATTTGTTTTTTATGGCTTAAATGGAAATGTTATGCCCATACACGTATTCTGTTCTTACAAGGTTACCGCAAATCGTCTTAGAAAAAAAAACTATATTACCCAAACTATATATATATATATATATATATATGATATGATCAAAAATATAACCAAACTTTGGAACGCATTTCAAAATCACAATTTAGTGACATATTATGACCTTCGTACACTCACGTCTTCAATTATATATCTTCAAGTTTATGATATACTTGAACAGATACAATATTGCAAAATTGTGCATTATATCGTTTTCATAATTTTTAGGCTTAGTCTATTTTGGCTGTATGTACAGACGTTAATTAAGCCACGTTCACACTTCACGCAGATGTGAAATTACGTGAAAATTTAGTTCAAGATTATTATGCGTTCACACTAATTGGTGTCAACGGAGACACTCAAAAGATTTATCGACTTTAAGAATACAGTGTACCACAAAAGTTTACATATATCAATTGTATGCCTTATTAGTTAATGTAAGAAAATTATTATAACAAAATGTACTGTAATGTAATGTATTAGAATTTTATGATTTTATTCTTTTTGAGTATTTTGTTACACAATATTTAATGCGAAATTATAAACAACTATACCAAATTCATTGAACGCAGAGACGCAATGTAAACAAACCATTGAAAGGTTCTTTTAGGTATCATGTTCATTACAAGTGAAAAATTAAACAAAAATTATTAGTGTCTTTTGGAATGTTTGTAAAACAAAAATAAGCGATGTACTTTCTAAAGAAAAAAGAGTTGTATTCCATACATTTGGATTATAATACTTTAAATTATTTTGAAATACTTTTTCAATTTATTAATATACATAAAAGACCCACAAAAGTATGAACTGTCAAATATCCAGTACTAATACTACCAAATTAAAACGTACCGTTGGCGCATAAGTTTCAGACTTTGTCTTTTTCACATTGTTATCCTGGCAAGGCCTTCCCAGTTTACCGGATCACGAATGAAAGAAAACAGATATACTATGGGGATCTGTTGGATTAGAACCGACGCCTCTTTAATCATAGTCGAACATTCTTCAACAGTCGAGCCAAAGAAACACTTACTAAAATATTATTTTTGCGTTTAATCGGATCATATGCGCCATTTTCATTCCACTTTATTAATGTTGACACGGACGCACTTTGCTAACATAATTTGTTTTGTAAATATAATTATTTCATAACGATTTGTATTCATATTTTTTCCTCTTTAAAAAAATAAAATGTACCTACCTTAAAATAAGTTTTTTTTATTTATGTACAAAACCGGAATTAAACATTTCAAACTCTAAGAAATCCACAGTTCTATATTTTTCCCACATACGGTTATACTAAAAGAACATTTCTCAGGTTCAGGTTTCCTCACGATGTTTTCCTTCATCGTCAGCCGATAGTGTTACCAATTAAAATTAGTAAATGTCCGCGAATTCCGAAAAATTCGTTAGTACATCGGATTAATATTCCACCGATCGAACCACCAGACCGCTAGGACTTATTTATTTACTTCTTTCCATCTTAGAGAAATAAAAAAAAAACAAGAAGAATACATTCCGTTGGTCTTGTTAACAAAAGCGTGCGAGCAGGTAGACTTTTGCACGCTGCCGTGCCACCAAATTTGTGTATAACGACCCTCTTGCTAGAAATTATGTTTTTGAGTACATCTAAAAATAACGCTGGTAAGCACAGTTCAGGGTATAAAATGCAAAAATGAGAGATTATTATTTAAACCTCTTTATTGTACAAAAAATATAGGTAGTTATATTTTTCAATCATACATACAAAGAAAGAAAAATATTTATTGTCATAGACATAAAAGTGTACAAAATAACCCTTAAACACAAAAAATAAACATATGACAAGAGACCTGGCGTCAGCGTACTGGCGTCTGTAAAAACGGCGCTGATTTTCAGCAGGTCTCAAATTTTCCCGTCAACATATACCTATACCTAAATACCTCCACTCATTTCGCGCTCAAAAATCATAAGCATAAAAAACTCATATTTACATACATGTAAATAAGTCAATTGTTTAAAAAAATATATATATAATATATATATATGAATGTAACCTAAACGAGAATAAAAATAAAAGAAAAAAAGACGTGGTCGTGCCATGCTCTATAGTCATATCAATAAGGTATCAAATCTATTAACGAGATTGTAATTTCTTATTGACGACCTAATTTTTGTTGCTCAAGAATTTGTAGTTTTGACGGTTTTATATGTTATGCAACAGGTTTTTAGAATTCCTTAATAAAATTGAAACTGAATTTAATGTTATAGGTTTAAGCGTTTGACTAGAATCTCATCTGATGTTAAATCAAGATGCGGTCTAAGATGGTAAATACGCTAACCCAAAGGGGGACTGGATCTCAAATGCAACTGCTGGAACACACCATCAGGTGTTTGGTGGTGTTTTGTATATAGTCCGGTGAAACTGTAGAGGCCTTGCCAGGTCAACAGTGTAGGCAGTTCGGAAAAGGTGCTTTGTACACCGACCGAGAATAACAAAAAAAATGGCGTCATATAAGAATAAGAAATCGTTTATTCATAATGCATTACACATATCATACCATATCGGTATTTATTTTGTGGTTATCAATAACAGATTATTTCCCATACAATATCTTAGTTTTGTGACTTGAAAAAAAATTCAGATTATCATGTTCATTTGACAGAATTATGAAGATTGCGAATTACATCATATCTTAAACAAATTTATATTTATTATAGTTAACCTAATATTGTTAGTATTTACTTAATCAATCTTTTGGAGATATTAAATTATCTATAATTACAACTAATGTTAATTGATCAAGAATGAAAACACTATAAACTTATAACAGTGTGGAACGTAATACATATGGATCACATCAAACTTGTGAGCTATAGACTGCAACACTAAATAATACAATAAATCACAAAATCAACTTGCAATTCATGCCTATGGACAAAACAAACCCAAAACCTCTAAGAATTGACTCATAAGGTTGTTCACAATATCGTCTATATGAAATGAAAATAGTAGTCATCTACTTGGACCATTTTATCACAATCCAAGAAGTCCATTAGATCTTATTTTATTTCTATTACTTTCATATCTTCCATATAGACTATCATTTTCTTCATTAATTTTCTGTATAAATACATTCCATCTCCTATTGAATACATGGAATAATTTAGTTTTACCTATATCGTCTAAAGCACTGTATCTTATAGAATTGATTGCTAACTGTTTTAAAAGTCTTAAGTCAGCACGTTTGCTGGCAACTCCAACAAAAGCTACGTAAAAATCATGGGAAAGGGGTTCTGCTCCCCATGCTCCGGGATCGTCACTCGATAGCACGACGGGTAACCCTAAAGCTAAGTACGCTGCTAAAGGATGATTCCTTACATCGCCAGTTAATGCCAAAACTGCATTTGAGAGAACATTAATCTCCAAAGCTATATCTTTTTGTTTAATAGCTGCTAGTAAATGGGGATGTTTTACCAAGGCATAAGCATGACCAATTCTCTTGGAACCTAAAAGTATAGCATCAACTAAATTTTCATCTGAGCTTGTCCCAAACCAATTTGTTTCTCCACCATGGAAATAGTAGTCTATTTCATCTTTCGCTTCAACTAATGCAGGAAGGAAATCCAACAGAGGTTTTCCCAAATCTTCCTGGCCAACCAAATCGAATCCAGCGAATAAATCTGGCACTTCATGTTTCAGCATTCGAGCCTGGTCAAGTGCATCACGTACTTGTTCTATTGCTACTGCTCTATTTTTTGCTAAAATTAATTTGATACCGATAAAATCAGGATAGTCCTCGATAAATTTCTTTGCTACACTTTGATATAAGTCGATTAAATATAATTTCTCATGGACGGTCCCATTTAACTCGTATAAACTATTCAATCCACTGCGTATCTCAACGTACATAATGTTGTCATTATAAAAGTTCTTCAAGCTCGCATAGAAATACTTTTCTCTCACTGGTCTATACGAGATGAGAGATTTAATAACTTTATGTACTTTATCGAATCTCTTCCAAACATTATTGATGTCAGTATCATAATGTTCACTATCTTGGTTGTACATTGTAAATTGTTTTTTTAGTTCTAAATCGAATGCAGTAACGTTGTTGCTATTATTTCTAAGATCCCTCAGTAGTTTCCATTTTACTGAGCAAGGTCGATCAGGAACAATCTCCGAGAAATATAATTTTAAATCATCGTCTGCGTAACAAGCATATAAGTGGTCCTCGTATGTCAGATGCAACAAATTGTCCGCGTCCAGCATTTGCGAGCTGTGAATATGCAGAGCCGCACCTTTTGGCATTCGCCTTATTGTTTGGTAAACTTTACTCTTCTCTATTTGACTCTTATAAGAAAAATAATGTTTAGACAAATTAAAATTTTTCGGATCATGGAATGAATTATCTAATTCACTCCTCTTCCAGTTCATTAGTATATTATTCGCTTTAATTTCGTCTTCACCAAGAGTTAGGCGTCCTCCTACGGATGATATAATTTCATCTTGTAGAATTTCATTTCTTTTGTGTGTGTAATCTTGAATAATAATTCTAGCATCCAGCAATTGTATGAGGAAACAAAATACACTGTAGACATATATAGCGTACATACTTACAACGGAATATCAACGTCTCACACAAATTTCTCGGCTTTGTTTACGAGCTACGTTCACGACAACTGACCGCCGAGTGCGTGATACATTCTATATATACTTTTGTATGACGGTTAACTAATATTAATCAAATCTTAAATTGTTTATTACAGGGTAATAACAATGAGTAAAAACCAATGTACAGTGATGCCCCGTAAAAGGTTTAAATTATTGTCATGAGGTTAAAGTTGAAATAGTTGTTTACGTTTGGAGTTATATTTATTGGAGTTGAAGTTAACTTTGATAAATTTCCAATTATAATTATGTTTTAACTGTACATCTATATATAATTAAAAGTTATGATGGTATGTTCTATTGCAAATAGTGAACTTTCTTTTGATATAGAAACCAGATTAGTTCATTATTCAATGTCTTGATTCATCAACTGGTAGCTCTAGTGATCCCCATCACATAAAAACTTTTTTTTAACATTTCTTTATGATGAATGATTATTATCGAAAATGTGTTGGGATTCCAACTCACAAATACGAACTGCAGTACACCTATATACACATTTAATTAGGCTAAATCACGTCAAAATAGTGAACTTATTAGCATAACACTATGACCATTCGTAATTTTACATAGACGGTTTTTTCACTGTTAATTTTTTTGGATTTGATTGACCCTTTGCCTTTTTGTAAGGCTCAACGAAAGGGACAAGAATCATCAGCTATAATGTGTAATTCAAACGTGTTACTAAGCTCTTTCACTTCAAATAATGTGTTTTTCTTCACATAAAATAAAATAAAAGTATGCACCTGTAGGTTTTATTACACGTAAAAATGGCAACAGTGAGTGGATTCGTTTTCTCTTATTGTATTGCGTAAATAGTATATTTGCCTATATAATATTTTTATAATAATAAAATACAGTGGTCTGTCTTTATTTTTAACCATTTATAATCTATTATAATAAATCGAAAAAAACAATTTCTTGGCTAAATCATCTTTATTGTGGTAATAATTATCAAGAGAAGGTTTTCATGAAAGATAGTGTTTAACAAGTCCTACAGAGCAGTGAAAAATTTGGGTTAACCCCTGGACTGTTCAAAGCCATAAAGATTTAAGTTTTATACAAATAAATGTAGACCTCATGAGGCACAGGTCAACAGACTGTTGGCACCATAAGCTTAAAAAAATACCTGATTTATTACAAAACTATGAAAAAAAAACAAATGATGTATTGTAACATTATAATTATTATGTAAAATGTATTTTTAAATTGTTTTTTTCAGTTGTACAGATTTGTTTACTAAACGATGAAATTTACAATTACGATGTATTGAAATTAAAAAATATATAATCCGCCATTTTGAGATCTAGGTCTGAAAAAATCAACCGAGGGGTTAAGAATATTCAATTGAAAAAATATAGAGAGACAGAAGACAGTAAGGGATCTTCAAAGATATTGAGAGATTGACGTTCAGTTCATGTGTTGCCTTTTTTTCTCTAAATGATCGCACTGTAAGATTTGTTTTCATTATACTTTATTAAAACACCCGCGAGAATCCGGGGTGATTTGCTAGTGTATAAAAAACATTTTTGTGCAACGATTTCTAATTTCATACGGCCTATCTGATTTAATAGTAAGTAGCCCTTATTATCACTGTGGCACGAATTTACAATAAATAACATTGTCACTGGAATGACCTGTACGAATGCTCTAAACTTGCATCTGTTTATTTGTTATGGTTTTTGTAATATTGCCTTATATATTGTCGAGTGTATACGATAGATTTATTGATAACACATAGCAATTATACCAAGCGTGATAATATTGCAGTGAACCCGATAATAAATGATAAGCGTCTATCAACAGATGTAGCAACGCCTGCAAATACTGCAAAAACCTCTACAATTTACTTCAGCTAATTCGTAAGCATAATAGCTCATCAAATCAAATCTGAAATCCTATTTGTATAAGAAAAAAAAATTCTGCGCTCATACAGACAACAATCTCATAAACTCATTGTCACAGAAATACATTTACTTACACCTTATAACAGTCGTAGTTCCCTCTGTTCCTGTTTGTATTTGATTCGATGTGCTAAATAGAACTCTATTCGGACTTTTTTTATTTTTCGAACTGAATAAACGCTGTTGGCCTAACGGGCCTTTACAGCTTCATCGGGCTTTTAGGGCGAGCGCTTAGGGCACTCAGCCGAAAGGCAACAAGCTCAAGGGTGCCAGAGTGGCCGAACCTCGGCTTGGGCAGTTGCCTTGGGATGAACACGAATCGAATTAAAATAATCATTTAAGCTAAGCTAACCATACATGTACACTTTAGTGAGACACATATATCCATACCTTCATATGTGTCACACTAAGGTGCACATGCATATAGTGCCTGATATTTTTGGCTAAGGTAAACTAGCCAAAAAGGAAAACGGTCCCTTACACAACCAGTGTACGTACCGTGTGAATGTGCACGTGTGTGGAGTGCAGTGTCGTGTGTGCAAGGAGCTAGTGAATGTGGTCTCACTGTATCGCGCTAGCAGCATGCTCGAGGGCTCCCGACCGAGGGATCGAACCTAGGCTTAAGTTGCTGCCGAGGGAGGAAACGGCGGGTGTGCGGGAGCGAAATTAACCGTCCGACCGCGGCGGCGTGATCGGTGGTTTCGGGGGCGTGGGCGCAAGCACGCTCTATTTAAAGAGTCGTCGGTATGCATATAATTCGCAGCCGTTATGTCATCCGGGGGATCGCTGAGAATGTGTCGCGGTCGTCTTTTAGGATACTTTTCGGCGGGTTTGGGGGTGTAGTTCGCAGCGGATACCACTAACCGGTTGAAATGATTTGTGGCCTTGTCGAAATAATTAGTTGTGAAGGACTTGATGTACGCTTGAATCGAAGTAATCTCCAAATCCTTATGAAGATCGTCGTTCCGAAGATAGTAAGGGGCGCCGACACATTTTCGTAAGCAGCGATTTTGTATAACCTGCAACTTTTAAAAATTATCTTCCGATGTATGTGCAAACACGGGGCAACTATATGTAAGAATAGGGCAGACACACGTCTTATAGAGAGTGAGTTTATGTCTGAGAGCCACGAGGAACGCTTTATGTACCTTTCATCAAAGGCGGGTGGAAAACTCTGGCAACGTTCGAGACGTGCTATTATTAGAACCCTATTGTATTTCGTTCCCATGGTCGATGTGCAATCTCTTTTTACTTGTACGTACCAATACTTTATAAGGGTAGCGTTTGAATGATATTTTATGTTGTTTTTGTACTGACTACACTATTGGCCTGACAGGCCTCTACAACTTCACCGTACGAAATCAATCATTTTATGTTTCCACTTGCATCGTTGTTTCATAAAACCACACAATTATTTTTGACGTGATAATGTCTTATAAATCGATGAACGTCGGCTGCACGCACGAAAAAGCATGATTCATCGTCATTGGCCTAAGCGTTCGGCTTGAGACGCATAATTTTTCATCAATGTCTTCTTATGACGTTATCACGTAAAATTATTGTCCGTTAACCAACTTTACAGACAATCAATCTTTTATTTATTTGATGAATGGGATTTTCAAATTTTAAGTGATAACAATGAACAAGATTCTTTTTCATTTGAAATAGTTTCACGGGAAGTGTTACTGCGAGACACATAGATAAATATGTTTGGTTTGGATGACAGAGGACCGGCTTTAAATAACAATCGTAACGTAAAAACGTATCCTGTACATAACTTGATTTATAAGAAATCTTTTATATAAACATTTTAATGCGTTACTTGCAATTTACTGTCATCGAAAACCGCGAAAGAAATTAGTCAATAGACATAAATAACTGTTGCAATGTTCAGACAGAACATTTCATTGTATCAAAGAACTTTAAGCAATTCCAATTATTACGTGATAGTATTTCCAAGCAATAAACAGGACAGGGTTCAAAGCAAGAAATAAATAATTTTATTATTATATAAAGACGGTTTTCCAGAAGTAAGAATTCAGTATCTTAATTCTGCTCTTAAGTAAGTGGCGGGCGGTCAGTCCCCAGCTTATCCAGCCCATTGATGTGTGCTATTTTTTTCTTAAACAGTTTATGCTCTGCAAGTTGCTTCTCGACGGTTTCGTTTCAGAAGCGATATGACAACTTTACGTTACAACCGCCGTAGACAATTTCGGGACAAAACTGAAAACAGTATCAAAATTTATATATGTATATGGCGACAAATACATACCTAATGCGAAGCGCACACAATTGCCGTCTGTATTTCATGGGTAATCAAATAAATTTTTTAATAATTTTATATGTTGGTTAAAACTTTTAATTTTATACTTCCACATTTTACTGATACATTGATAGGTTCACGTTACTTCTGCTCAAGAAAAATATGCTAATGACCTAATGACGACCAAAGGATGTTCACTAGTTATTTATAATCTACTATCATCTAACTGGCACGAGAGAAACTAATCAACACGCGTAAATAGCTGTCGTAATGTTCAGATAAATTGTTTATTACATTGCATAAAAATACTATGTTATTATTTTAAAATGTTACATGATAATATTTCATACAATCAACATGACTGAGTTCAAGGTGAACAGATATTGTTCCTTTATTTATTTGAACGCATTTATCTCTGGAACTGCATGTATGTAGGATTTTATAACTTCTTATCGCATTCGTTGAAATTCGTGTATTGAGGTAGGTTACACGATATATATCTAACGTTACGCTACGACTTCTAGGAGACGAGCAACTACCATACAAAGTGTAGGTCATAATGTATAACTAAAAGAGTGATGCATAGTTATTATAGTTATAGGATGTATTCTGTTGGTAGGTATGTTATCGAAATAAAGTACTGGAGCGATTTCGATATTTTTCTTTAAGCGTTACTTCTAATCTAAAAAAAAATTGCGCGATAGTTTCATCCTTACTAATATTATAAATGCGCAAGTGTTTTTGTTTGTTTCTTACATTATCACTATACGAAGAAAAACTGTACTGTTCTCGAAGGACAGATCAAATTTACGTTAATACGAACGAAACCCGCGAACAAAAGCTAGTTTAATATTAAGTTATTAAAAATGTAAGACGCTGCGATCTTTATTGGCACCGCGTGTTCAGCGATGTGAATTTTCTTGCTGTAGAGAAATGGGGCAAATTGTGTGGACACTTATGTTTTTTTAGAGACGTAAAGTTTTTTACATTTACAATATGTACGTAATCTCAAGAATTATTGACTCAATTCCGAGCATTATTCCACTAATATAAAGACGTGTTTTTCCGGAGCGACCTGGTATATGTTTTTATATTGAAATGCCTACGATAAGATAGGGACTGCACACAACTCTTTTAATCTATGGAAAGAGCAAATATATTGTCAATATTTCATTATCAATATTCCAAAGCATTTGCATCTTCAATGGATGTTTGAATAATTAATTAAGGATGAATGTTAGAAGCATTTTGCTTTCCGAAGCTCAACGCAACGCTTATGATTTACCATTTCGCTTCATTAATAATAAATAGCATTTGCTATTTGGCTATTTGAATTTAGAACAATGGTTATGAATTGAATAAAACGTTGGAACCTCAATCGGACAATTCGATAAAGAAGCATGATACTACAAATAAATTATATAACTTGTTATCATTGGGATTAAACTAATATCATATCATTAAGCCAATACACCTCCCTAACGTATTTTTTTCTCCGCGCTTAAGAGTTAAGAAAATCGATAAATAAATCTTTGTACTATTTAAGTAACAAAAAGTATGTGACTGATCCTAAATAAATGAGAAAACAGGAACTTTCATTGAAAAATATTTCAATCTGGTTAACCAACTACCAATCTTGAAATAAGCGCCATCTAGTGACGTTCATTTTACCTATTTGAACATTATTCATAATTGATGGTCACTCAAGTACGAGTGGACTGTCGGCACTATAGAAACTATTGGCGTAATATTTTAATAAAACTAATATACTAGTGTACTAAGGCTCTAATGGTGCCATCTAGTGACAATATTTAAAATGTCTGTCTTATATAAAATCTTGCTTATTAAATCACATAACGCATAGTTTTAACAAGTTTCTTTTAAATTGTATATAAAAAAAAAATACTTAAGAAAATAAACTGTTACAAAAAAGAATAAATATTCGTATAGGAATTCAGTAAATACGTCGATTATTATGATTTTATTAAGTAGAATGTCGCCATTTTTTTAAATAAGGTCGCACAAATGAAATTATGTATAACATATATATACTTCGACATTCAGTCATAATAAGTGATTCACACGTTACAATCTTCAATCCTATAGTTAAATCAAGTGTTTGTACAGATTTCAAAGGAAACTTAACAATATGAAGAAACTTTAGCAGAAATTAACTTTTTTTTTATACTGGAGAAATCTTCATGGATACCCTCATACTGCCGGAGGACAGCGTGTTACGTTAGACTCTTACTGACTTAAACTCCAGTTGTCGCATTGCGCGTATGTGGACCAGGGTGCGGGCTCACGCTCAGCATACTCCACTACCCTGGCCACGCGCTTGGGTCACCCGTAGATGTTCAGACGGGGACCCTCGTCTCGAGAGAGAAAAAACACCTCTCTCTGCTGCTTCCTACTGAAGCTGCGGCTAGCCGTACTTCACAACGTCACGGGCACTCCATACGCGGCAGCAGACAACCCCGTGTCTACCGCCTGCAGGCTAATTAGGGGGGTATGTGGTGGAAAAGTCCTCCACGTCTCCTTCCTCAGCAAAAATTAACCTAACCTAATCACAAGAGAATATCCAACTAGTTCTGGAATGGTCGTTAACCCACTCTATATCTAATAATAAAAATGTTCAATTTAATTATAATTGTAAGTAGCTTAATTACTTAAGTAATGTAAACAAACGAAATATTAATCAACAATTACATGCATAAAATTAAAATCTTTTGTTTTGCCTGGTGTATCTTGATAACGGGTGAACTAATTTCGGCAAGGTTTTTACTTATAAACCCTGCATATATTTATATTTTTATAAGGGTTAAGATGTTATTATGTAACTACAATTAAAGAAATTAAAAGTATCTCACAATTACTTCACATGCTACGCAACACATAAGTCTCGTGAAACAAAAAACTCATTCCACGAGAACGAAATCTCGGAACCGGTTAGTGACTTATATAATTTTTGAAGTGAAAACATTTTTAGTCATGTTGAACGATCTTTTGGTAAGAGAAAAGATTATGGGATCGCGTCACCGATGGCTTCGACATGCGCATGACGTTTTGCGCTTGCGCCAGACTAGCGACGCGTAGTATAACGGCCTGTGTACATGTAATATTCATATTTTGTATTGATATTGTGCAGCCCATCATGCGTTTTATTAATTAAGAGACTTAATAAAAATGTATAAATTATTACTCGGAGTGCTAATAGATATGTAAACCAGACAAATGTTAATAAAATCAATTTACAAATTGTGAAATATAAATAATTCCGTCTATAATTTATTTCGAATTTCAAAAAGAACATAGTTATTCCATTGTTAAATCATAAAGACTGCCTCGACGTTTTTAATGATATAATTTATAATCAATTTCTGTATGAGAAAAAACAGCTACCAAAATATTAAAATAATGTAATTCTTATGAGTGACATACATATATCAAAATGTTTTATTGAATAGAAAAAATATGTATACACTTGATATATGTAATAAAACAACGTAATTTTGTAAAATACCAATTGTATTTATTTATAATATATGTGTATAGGCGTATGAAATATTATAAATTCGTAATTTAAAGTCTGTTTATTAAATACAAGCCTAATCATGTTCCATATAAATACTACTCAATATAAATTCCATGATAATTATTGACATGGAAAATGACTAGTATTATTTTTAGAACTATAAAATGAATTTAGTTACAAGTTCAGAACTCTAATAACAGGTGTCGCTACTAGACGTACGAATATTTCCATTATGACTAGCGCCAAGTGTTTAGAAGAGTAGAACTAACAAAAGAAACCATAATATAGAGTTTTTGGCGGGATCTTAGTCTGTCATGTAGTGGTTTTTATATTTTATTCATAATCTTGCGTTATTAGACTCTATATTTTGTAATATTGGTGGTGTTTTACGTAATATAGTTCGGTTATTATGCACAAGTGAAGTGGATGGGAAATAATACCACGGAGCATGCATTCTGATATGCCACCAAAACTCCATGGAAAGTTCTAACAAGTAAACCACCATCTTGTTAGAACATTATAATTATCACAAGACATTTACTTGGCAAAATCTTGTTACTTGACGTTGGCTAGTGCACAAACCGTGACGGAGCCAAAAAATAAAGAAGAAGAAGAACCATAATATAAAAGATATTTCATATGTCACTGTGATGTTAATACGAATTTTATAGTAAATTTTGGTACATTCTTTATTGCTCTAATGAATAGATGAAGCTTATGAACTACAGACTTCACCGGCGTGCCTACAAAACCACCCACACGTAATCCAATCAATGGAAATAACAATCAAAACATTAAAATTAAAACAGCATATCCAGCAGGACGTATTATTCAATTGATATTTTCGAGGGACCGTTGTATAGGAGTCACTTAAACAAAATTGTTTGGTCCGGTACGAGCAAATATTTTGAAAATAGGGGTCCACCTCGGTCATTGTCAAATTGACCGAATTATTGGTAAGGGGAACGAACGAATGTAATGGACTTCTGTATTGGCTATTAGTTTGAGAACGTTTTATGATATTATGGATTTTAATCTATTATTTCTCACGTATATAAATTCTATAGAGCAGCGGGGTGGTAGTTTGTGTACATCGGTCTGTTGCCAAAAGTCTTGCAGGTCGACATTATCATGCCGACGAGTACAGATAGATGGTAGAACTATCGATGATTGCCTTTTGTGTTTCAATTATTTCTGTTACTTATATAATACTCTTTTATTACGTGTAACCCATTTCTTATTTCATCAGTTTATTACCTTCCTTAAAAATACCGCAAGTAATCGATGTCAATTTAATAAAAACAAATGTTATTATCAATTTTCGGCAAAATATCTTTTCGGTGAATTGACAAAAACCCTCTAATCCGGATTGTTGCTTCTGAAGTTCTGATAAAAATTGAAAAGCTCTGTCGCACTAGTTTGACACAGAGGATGCACTCAAACTATACCCTAAATGCAAATTGAGTGAAAATAAGCTGCTTAATAACCATAAACTCATGGTTGACATATACCGACATTGTATTGATCAGGTTCTTGACAACTTTTTTTATGTGAGGAAATCTTGCATAAGGTTTCTAATTTGACACTGGGCAGCGGAGGTGAGGTATTTCAAGTTTCTAATAACTAAAAGCCTTTGGTGATCTTTTTACATATTTTTGGCTGGGGAGCGGGAACTGCCTTGAGGGTATCATGGCCGCTCGTAATTTTTAAGACCTGGCACAACAATTACTGCACAAGTATACTCTGAAGAACTGCAAATAATGATGAACAAGCTCGCTTTGAAACATCGGAGACTTCTTCTATTCCACTCCTTGACGACAACGCATATCTGACCGTCTCAAAACTGGAAGAGTTTCAATTACCATCTTTCCGCCTTTCACAGTCGTGAACATACATTAATCTCACTGATTTCCATTTATTTCAAAATTAAGATAATTTTTACAAGATAAAATATTTAAATACGATGAGAAGGTGACTTTTAAACAAATAATCGATTCCCTTGATCCCTCCCTCTGGGCTTCTATGACACAGGCATCAATGAAGTTTAACTAAAATGGTAAAAATGAAACTACAATAATGTAATAAGTCAATTAAATAATAGTATATTTTATTTATTTAAGCCTTAATTATTTCCTGTAACTTTAACAACTTTTTTTTTACAATTTTTAGTGTCAGGAACCCTCTCCGGTGATGGCCTCCTCCAAGGCTTGCCATCTTTTAAAAAAGTATATACTTTACATAAAAATACAAATTTTCATTATTTTTATAAAAATCGGTACCTAATGTTTAGGTAAGGAGCTAATATATAGCATGATTAAGAAGACACACTAACATACGAGATATTCTAAAACCTCAGGAATGGAAACGTATTATTAACTGGTCTAGATAAAGAATACAGTCCTCTTTGAGATCAATTGTAAATATTTGCCGAGCCTACATAGCATTTTTAAAGAAATTAGAAAGAAAAAGGTTTTACGATTGGGATTTTTGGTTTTCTTTATTAAGAATTCCATTTATTTAAATGTAATATTATCATCAGGTACACCTTAAACTCGATAAAGTTTACACCGAACTTAAGTTATATCTGTTAAATTTATAACTACTGCTTAGCACTCACGGCAAAGCTTAATGATATATAGACTAGATAATGCTCTGGCAGGGCCTCTATAAGTTTTGTTTCGTCAAAATCGCTTCCACCATTTTAGAGATGAACTTTAATTTTATTTATAGTGCTCAAGACGTAGTATGAAGACGCCAGCGGCAAAGACGAGGTGTCAAAGTAAACATTCGGAAGGAGTTTTTGGCGGGATCTTGGAATGTCTTGTAGTAAATTTTATATTTTATTCATAATCTTGTATTATTTCGCTCTATATTTTATAATACTGGTGGCGTTTCACGTAACATAGTTCGGTTATTGTTCACAAGTGCAGTCGATGGCAAATAATGCAACGGAACATGGATTCTGACTTGCCACAAACACATCCCGCAAGTTCTAACAAGATGGCCGCCATCTGGTTAGTTCATTGAAACGACCGCAAGGAATTTGTTAATATCATTACCTCCTTGACAATGGCAGTAATAATCCTCTAGAAGATTGGCTGCCAAACGAAAAAAAAAAAACGGCATATCGGAATCTATAAAATCAACAACCTTCAAAACTCTCGGGCAAACATCCCGTCAACTAAGTTATTATACTATATAGTATACGATAACACTTTTTATAATGCAAAAAAAGAAATGGAAACATTTTGCCAAAACTTAATAAATTACTCTCGCTTTCTACTTAAAAATAATTATGTAACATTTAAATTTAAACGTAGTTAATTTTCATTATTAAACATAAAAGATGCTGGTGGACTGTGCTAGTTAATAATTACAGGCAAGCTGAATTCAATTAGAAACGTAAAACCTTTTAGTTCTATTTACCCTTTTAGAATGCAAATATTGTCAAGATGTGAAGAGGGGAGGGGAGGGGTTCAAGGGGAAAGCGTCAAAGGAAACCGCCGCTTTGATCCTCAGTGACACTGCACCTGTGCCGAGATAGATTTATAACCGAGCGGTGCATTGTACTTGGGAGATAAGTGTTCCCCGAGCAAAAACTACTAATGAATGACATAAACCGCTTGTCATGTCGATCTCGAATTTCTTATTGATGTGGTGTTCTTATGAGCTCGTCGAGTGTATTGTTTTGCTTGGATTCTATTAGTAAAGCGAATTTCTTTTATAGTAGTACGATATACTAGTAGCACTGTGCCTGTTGGTAAGCACACTATAACCTAAGCGCTCCTTGGTTATTGAGCAATCTCTCATACCAACAATCGTTTCGGCTGCTAGATAGGTACAGGTTGACCCTAAATTCGATAAATTAAAAAATATCACTATAGCGAGCTATTTACCACATGTACGGCGGCCACAATGAAGTCGAGTACATATCTTTATCCACCGCTTTGGATTATATACAACGACTAATCCGACCCACAAGCATAGGCGTGCAAACTACGGCGGATATTACATCTAACGGCCGCAGTCCGTTGTCAGTTCGAACGATCCATTCGCATGGATGGCGTAATAGTACAGCATTTTAGACTAATCATTTAGCTAGCTTCCACAAATTGTAACAGCTACATTGGAGAGTACAAGTACCCCTATTTCCGATTTCGGAATCAATTTAAATTGGCAATACTATCGATTAACGGTGAAGGAAATCATCGTGAGGAAACATGAATCTGAGAAATGTTCTTATGATTCAAAATCTAAATCAAAAATACTGTATTCAGTTTAGGCCATGAGAAGGCGCTTGTGAACGTCAAAGTTACCGCCGGTTCGTAAAACGACCCAGTCATCGAGAAGAACCGGCGAGAAACTCGATCTGGTTTACCTTTTCATCAAACATATTATAACTCATATTTTTAAAACATAGTTACAAACAAGTAATTACATTCGGTTTTAGTGGATGCAAAGGGAGGGCGTCATTTCCAGACGTCACCATCGTTCACATATTGATCCACACTGTAATAGTCTTTAGACATCACAACCCGCTTGACATGGTGCTTGAACTTAGTATCCGGCAAATCGGTAACGTGTTTTGGAATTTTATTATAAAACTTAACACTATTACCTAAAAAACTGTTACCGCTCCTAGTGAGCCTAAACCATGGAATGACCAATTTGTTATTATTTCTTGTATTTAGATTATGTCGGTCCTTTACGGAATCTAGTTTATCTAAGATTCCACCGTATGTGGGAAAATATATAACTGTAGATTTCTCCCAATTTGAAATTGTCAATACATAGTGGTTTCGAGTGGAAATTATGCTCATACCACTCTTCGGGAAGAGGGCTATGGTCCAGAAGTGGGTCTGTTGCTGCAATACTGCTGTTCAAAGAAAAACGCATCTGGAGTTTTTTTTTTTGCAATATTGCGTTTTATATATATTCGGTATAAAAGAAAAAGGTGTATCTAGTTGTAACTTTTGTACACCTATGAGCTTCTAGTCACAAATTATGCCTAACCAAATTTTAACTAAATGGGCTCCGTATATGGTGGCGACATATTTTCCTAAACTATTTATAATTTTATACGTACGTCTACAACCTCACCTCACGTTCAGTAACAATGCAGCCAAAATTGATAGCTCACTAAGCTTCGAAAGGGCTGAATCTCAAGTTGAAGCGATGATGGCTCAGTTGGTAGTGTGTTTGAACACAGCGTCGAAGGACCTAGGTTCGAATCCTGTCAACTGAGTCAGTGCTATCGGCGAAGGAAAACATCGTGATGAAACCATAGCACGGTGGTAGGGCTTTTTCTACGTCCACCTAGCTAGCTACCACCCTCAAGTTGAAAATCTGTCGCCAAGCAACTGTTTGGTACTTGGTGTGTTTCGGCTTCTATACTTGAGAGCCAGTTTCTCTTTAGGTATAGCGTGAATACCATCTAGACCACATCATCATTTAACATCAGATGAGATTGTGGTAAACGCTAACCTATAAATTAATTTTAAAAAAGTGCTGCTGATGGAGGACTCCTACACGTGCTTGGTGATAGATTGGACTTGAAGGTGGTAGCTATGGTTATATCATGATGTTTTTCTTCGCTGAAGCCTTTGACTCATAGTAGGTATTCAAATGTACGTCGATCTGCGCAGTATACGAATGAAATATCAATGCGCAATAAAGATGTATTTACAACAGTGTAAGATAAAATGCAATGTTAAGCCAAGTTAACAAAGAGGTAAGGAAGTGAATTCCGTTAGACGGCATATGGTAACCACTAATGGTTACGGAAAGCCGCAATTTCTACGGGACCGCGTCTGATGAGCATGCGCGGGCGCAACCGCAGTTTATGTGCCAATTACTAATTATTTTCGATTGTTGCCAGTACAAAAAAACCTAACCCACAAATGAGGTGTTTCCGAGATAATGCGATCGCGTGCGAACGTTTTTTTGTAAGGTTCTATACCTTTTTTTGTTATAAAACTACATGCTGATTAGTTTATATTTTATGGGGACCGTAATATTGTTTTTTTTTTTACGTTAATTTATTTTTTCCAGAAATTATCTATTTTAGTTTGTCACGTATGTTATATAAAGTATTTAAAATAATATTTTACTGACTTTTGTGAAACTACAATTTCATAGATTCAATAAAACTAATTATTGTGTTTGCATCATAAGACGGCGTCAGTCATTCAAACTGTTGGTTTGGAACGATGTTTTACGAGGAATAAATAATTCAAATAAAGTATAGACGTATAAGCAGTGAGTCCAAACTAAATACCTAATACCTCATCTACAGTGCTTAAACTATGTAATTTACAGAAAAAGTCGATATTCTATTATAATAGGTGTCAGCCGATTTGCTGCAGTAACAGAAATATGACAAATTAGTTAAAAGTAATTTTGCAATTATATATTGAATATCTTGATAGAATATGTTCCAATTGGCCGACCCTGATGCACCTACTACGAGATTTTCTTACTAAGGCCATAACAACTAAACTTCGTGACGGAAGTTTTTTTTTAAATTACCAAGCAAACCCACGAAATATTGGGGATTACAGATGGTTAGAAGTTTGTAATTCTGTATATTGTATTCTTAGGGTACGAATGCTTCCCTTTAGCATAGGCAACATAATATCATTCTTTTCTTTGTAGTATTTAAGCAGTAAAAAACTTACAAGCACAAAGACAAAAGACAGCCCCCACTTTTATACGGCTTGTAGTTCCCGCGGAACAGAAAAAATATTGTCACGTGAGAAAAGTGGCGAGTTTAAAAAGAAAAAAATATTTAATAGATTTCGTTAAGATATCTCATGAATTACTCTAATTGAATCTATTATTATATGTTATTGTTAAGTCGAACTTCCCTTGAAGGATATCTTCACTATTGTTCGTTACGTATTAATTTGTTTTATTTTTCAATAACAATACTTTAATGACGTTTTCTGTATTGGCAGGTAGGGCATGTTGCGACATGAGGACAGTTGTAGAAACAATTATCATTGTTCAAGAGAAATACATTCGACCCTAATTTGTAAGAATTAATAGGTCGGCAGAAAATTGTCGGTGGCGCGGCGGGACAAATGTCGTCTATAGGAATGTTCGTTCGTTTGTAATTGATGTCAGCGGTAGAATTTATATACGTTACGTGTCTAGTTTTACTGAGTCTGAAGATAATACTTTAATGGTTAACATCTATATATAAATGGGCAAAAATAAAAGTGTTCACTACAAATTTTTGCTCTTTTTGACAACCGATGTTATTTTTTTATTTAGTATCTATTGAGGAGCTTTAATATTTTAAATATTTGCTTTAAAGAAAAGTTGTTTATTTTTTTTTACCAGTAAACAATATAGTTATGACTTGATTTAAAAAGATATAAATGAAATAAAACACACCTTAACGCTTAGATTATGTAATGAAAACCACAGTTAAAGAAAGAGATATACTTTAATAATGTTAACGACAGATTGCAAACGGGAGCAGCAGATTAATAAAAGATTAATTTCTTATAATATCTCGACAACTTCTTATTTCACGTCCGGAAAATTAAAAATCGTAAATGGTACATTGAAATATTAAAGCAATATTACAGAGGCGCGTTTGAGAGCCGCAAATATAATATTGTGGATGACAAGGTGTGCGTGCGGTTTCTGTTGTAAATTACGTTAGCAATATATCATTTAGGGTTTTGTGAGTACGTGAGGAGGTTTCCGTGATCATTGTGCCATTATTCTGTATTGAACTTGTCGTCGGCGTAAAGATAGGTTGTGAGTATACAAGCGACTTATAAATGAGCGTTAAATATTATTTATAGGGGCTTAAATTAAACTATATTTTATAATTTTTTGCACTTTATGTTTCAATTACTTAACATAGTGTATACTGAATAATGTATAATATTGGACATAGACATCGCGCAAATAAAATCAAACGTTTTTTTGTAACAGTGAGACGTGGCAACAGATAATTAATTTCAGGCGGAACTGCAAACTAACGTCCAATATAATAGTTCACCGATTACTGCGTAATATTCAAACAAGATTGCAACAACATGTTTTGCTGTATACGTTTTAAAAAAACAAGATAGAGTACCACGGAAACTCGTGTCTGGCTCGAAGAAGAAAATTTATTTCATATTTAATTAAAATATGAAAGTGAAAGATCAAAGTAATTAAATAAGTGTTGAATATCTTTAATCTTCTCATAACAATATAAACGGAAAAATTACATTATTTCTAATAATTATAATATTTTAAATATAATTCGTTTCTTTATAATAAAATAATAGTTTTAAGATCGTATTCATATCACATTTTATTGCCGCTATAAGAGCATCTCTCTGAATATATTCATTTCCTCATGAATCTATTTCTTTTTTCAATTTATTATTCTTAACACCTGGGCTGATTTTTTAAGACCGAGATTTCAAAATGGTGGATTATATTTTTCATATATTACTATTTCACTGTATAGTAAAAAAATGTTCGTATAAATAAAAAATAATTTAAAAATACAGTTTACATAAAAATTATGATTTTACAATACGTCGTTTGTAATTTATTCAAAGTTTTGTAATAAATCAGAATTTTTTTCAAGCTTATGCTACCAACAGTGTGAAAACTTGAACCTACAGAGAATATTTTTTTACCTATATATCGTTTACTATCGATCTAAATCTACGATGAATATTATTAACCAAAGTCGCTTTTCGCGCCTGTCTGTCTGTGTGTTCCCTAAGTGCTTTTAAACAATACAGGTACCGGATTTTAAAACAATTATAGTTATCGTTTAGTTGATTTCCGCCGATAGCTTTACATGTGTATGTTATATATATGTATGTTGAGTATAATTTTTTTTAAAGAAGCCTGTATTTAACTTCTTTACAGTCCAAAACCATAATGGTTTAAGTGCCATACAAATGAATGTAGACCTCGTGAGGCATAGGTCAACAGACTCTTGGCAGCATAAGCTTAAAGTGTACCTAATGTATCACAAATATTGACAAATATAACATTAGCTTTTATACAATTACATCTTTTAGTTACAATAAGCCTTTAAAGTAGATCAACGTTGCCTTAAAGAGCGTATAATTTAAAAAAATAGATTAAAATGTATCACAGATTTATTATTATGCGTATCAAAAAAAATAAATCTGTATGAAAATTCTCATGAAGACTTTAGAACCATATCAGGTGTTATCTCATGTATTAGCCACATTAATACTAGAAATATTAAATGTCTTTTTCTTACCTTTTCACAACCAAGTCACTGAACCGATCGTAATTAAATATAGTGTAGAGATAACTTCAAAGACCATACGAGGATCTTACAACACTTCATGACTACTTATTATAAAACAACTAGCGGCCCGCTTCGGCTTCGCACGGGTATAAAATATATAACCTATGTCATTCATTGAAAAAATGATGAAAATCGATCCAATAGTTTTGATTTATTCATTACTGCCCGTGGCCCGCACGCGTTAAATTTGGAGTAACGTAAAAAATAACAGTATTCCACTATTTCATTTATGTTATTATACATATAAACCTTCCTCATCAATCACTCTATCTATTAAAAAAACCGCATCAAAATACGTTTGCGTAGTTTTAAAGATAAGTTAAGATAAGTTTTTTTAAGCATACATAGGGATATAGGGACAGAGAAAGCGACTTTGTTTTATACTATGTAGTGAAGACATCCGCCGCGTCTGTCTATCTATGCGGTCTTCATTAATAGATACAGTAATACATGATAAAGGTTTAGATATATCATTTGTCTAGGTTCTGTGTAAATTGGTTGAAATATAACGATAATTGTTGGAAGTGTTGGATAAAGTGAAGCTCCCTGGGAGCTTTCATCGAAAACACTGCCTAATTCTTTTGAGGTAGAACAAAACAGTGTAGTGTGAGATATTCTTCTTTTATGGATCTATAAAAAAGTCTGCGATAGCGTATACTTATCTTTTAAGGATAGCTTGATATACGCATCTATCTTAAAAAAAATGGTCACATACAATGCGGTAATTGGAAGGCAATTTAGACGGATACAGTATTAATCCTTATCAAATTAAATACATTAGTTATCTTAAACATTTTATGCACATAAGTATAGATTTTTATTATCAGGGCAGGACAACGTTCGCCGGGCCTGCTAGTAATCATATAAAATAAAATAACGGCCAACAAATACTAAATTATAATGATACAAATGTTTTCTAACAAACAAAAAAATAATTTCCTTATATTAGAGACTTCGCAAATAAGTACTTAACCATAAGTAGCTAATAAACTAGTATAATTAGAGAAAAGGATGGTCGATATTATAGCAAATATAGCGAACGTTCTGTGAACTATAGAGAATATTTTCCGTCACTTCGTATTACGCAGTGGGGGATTGCGTTCGAACCGCAAATCATACGAATTGTAACCGGATAATAACAGCTCCTGCTAAATAAAATTTGGTAAATCACTAGATAGAGATAAAATAAGCCACTTTGCCATAGATATCTGATTAGTTTTTGTTCTGGATATACTTTTTGTGGCAGAGCGATTAAAGAATTCAGCTGAAAACAGAGATTAGGTAACAATTCAAATTTGGGTAGAAATGTGGTGTTCTTTATCATACGCTTTTTAATGTGACAATATTATCTACAATTAATTATCAAAAAAAGACTAAGCTTTTCTTAGAGCGTAACATGTCCTTAGACTTTCATCTCATATCTTTCGTAATGGCTTGACCGATTTTGATGACTTTTTTATACTCGTGGCGTATCCTGGTAAAGTAAGCAAATTTACTTCTGATTGGCACTGGTAAGTGGTATTGTTATAGAGATAGGAAGCATTTACAACACGCCGCCTTGCTCTGGTGGTGAATTTCGCTCCTGCACACTTGCTGCGATCTTCCTCGGTAGTGGCTCATGTCTAGGTTCGACTCCCCAGAGTGGAGTCTTCTAGGACGCTGCTAGCACAATAAGACCACACACAACACAGATTATCCTCACATACGCGCATACACACATATAAGTACACATATGGTGGAAGGTTTTTATTTTTTTTCCTTACTTTTCCAACTTAGTCAATTGAGTTTAATCGAGTTGGCAGATACAAAATATATTATTGAGTTTGTGAGGCACGCATTTTGTTACAAATGTTTCCAAATCAAATCAAAAAATCCGTTAGAAAAATTTATATTATATAATATTGATATTGAAGCGTTTAAAAATAAATGTGTGTGTCAACTGCGACGCACGACTGGAGTTTACTCCTTAAGAACGATTATCTCTGAACAGACATAGAAAAAGGCTAAAAAATGACCGATATCATATCAATGCGTAAATAAAGGCATCCATGAAAATACTTAAAGAATGTATTACATTTTTTATGACTATTCGGCAAAATATTACTATAGGTACATGAAACATTTTACATAAGTAGAACCATACCTTGTTGTACCCAGTGTTCGATCAGTATCAGTAACAATATTTAAATTAAGGTCGGATTTTAAAAATTGTATTAATCCCAATCCGTAATATTTTAAAAGGTGCGCACAATAGGTTGCGCACAAAAACGTAACGCTGTCATTCGATGACTAAATTTAATTCTTCATATTTTTTTCATACTGTGAGCTTTATATGAAAACCAATTTCTAAGGAGTAAACTCTAAAAAATAATTTTTATTTTAAATAATATCACATGGAAATAAGTACTAAATTTGTCAAATTAAAAACAAACGTATAAAATTAATCGGTACCACATCCAGACATATTTAAATCCATTGCAGAGAGATAATAGCCGAAGCAAACTGTTCGGTTAGCGCGCAAACAAACAAGTACACTGCGTGTGTGTGCCGACATTCGCAAACTCAATAAGGGTTGATTCGCTTGATTGCAATCAGCGTACGCTCGCGATACTCACTCTACGAGTCGATACGTGATTGGAAAGAATACGTTTCGAGTTTTGTTGATGAGACTTTATCGTGTTATTCACTTAGTAATAAAGTCGGTACCTATTGCGTATTGTTTTCATAATTTTATTTTAGGAGTCGGTGTAACGCAGTCACGTTGTGCCGTCGATCGTCAACAAATGAACTTTTATTGAATAGGTATTGTGATTTCAAATAAAACTTATTATAACGACTTTCTGAATTTATTTATTTACTAGCTGGTGTACGTGACTTGATGCCCGTAAAATGGTTTTATTGTTTCTTAGAGAGTATGTATTTTATCCGAATATATTTTTTGACGTGATGAACGCCGGCTGCACGCCCGAAAAAGCATGACTCATTGTCACGTTCCGCCTGAGTTGAGCGTGCAAACGAGAGCGCGGAACAAGCGATAGGGGGACGCGATCGGCCTAAGCGTTCGGCTTGTGTTGCAACCATCTATCTTCCACTCCACCGGCCAATGCATCCCAGTAGAAGTGAGACAGCGGTAGTAAACAACCTATATTATTCCTATGGTATTTTGCTGTGGGGGACAGAAGCTGAGGTAGACACCATATTTTTATTGCAAAAACGAGCAGTTCGAGCAATATACAATATGGGACCTCGCGAATGATTAAAGAATGATTTTCAGAATTCGGTATCTTAACTCTGCCTTCCCAATACATTCTGGATAATTTAATGTATGTTCGCAAAAACTTTGATAAGCTGGAGTTCGTAAAACACAGGCATGATTTAAAAACTAGAAACTGTGACAAACTGGTCGTTCCATGTTTTAGACTCAGTAAAACCAGTAACAGTTTTTTAGGTAATAGTGTTAGGTTTTATAACAAACTCCCAATGCATATTACTGATTTGCCAGACTATAAGTTTAAGTGCCATGTTAAGCGGGCTTAGGTGTCAAAGGGCTATTATAGAGTGGATCAATATGTGAACGATGGTGATGTCTGGAATTGACTCCTCTCTGTGCATCCACTAAAATCGATTGTAACGTATAATGAATTTTAATTATATAAGTATATGTTAAAAAGATAAACCCGATCGAGTTTCTTGCCGGTTCTTCTCGATGACTGGGATGTATTCCGAACCGGTGGTAGTTTTGACGTTCATAAGCGCCTTCTTAGGGCCTAAATTGAATAAAGTATTTTTGATTTTGATTTTTGATTTATACGTAAACTGTTTTGTCCTCTGTTTATAAAGTAATGTGAAAATTTAATGTGGTTTCCATTGTTTATTACAACAAGAATCAACGTTATCTTACGAAGTTATCGCGTAAATTTATGGCCTGTAAACCGACTTTACAGACAACCAATTTTTTTTTATTGCAATTTAGTTAATTTACTAGTAGACCTCCACGACATTTTTACCAATTTGTAAGTTGTCTCTGTTAAATTGTATTATTACTGCTTAGCTTTATAGAGAAGGATAGACTGTCCCTATTCTGTAGCGCTTCCAGGATGTTTACATATGTTTGGAGGGATGATTTTTATGCGATCATGTCCAAGAGAGCAGCATCCATCCTAGGTAGACTTCGCAACATTGCCAACAGAGTAATGAAAATACTGTTACATATGTTTTATTGGTGGTTGTATAATACTGTTATACAATGTGGCATTACATTTTTGTTACAACCTCGATTAAGTTATACTTAAACTACATGTAATATCTTATTTTAATTAAGTAGGTATATTTTTCTGGTAATATGTGTATATTTATGTAACAGACCCACGCTGTCTTTTCAATAAATGAAATAATAGCAATAGTACATAGAATAAATAATAGTCTGAAGAATCGTCTATCTGGCGGTGTAACTGTAGTTGAATCAATTCACCCGTTTCGGAGATTAGCTCCAACAAACAACAGATACTTCAATTTCATATATATATATATATATATATTTACTAGCTGCCCGCTCCGGCTTCGCACGGGATTGTTAACGAAAAAATTGAGACTAAGGTCTGTTTCAGAGTGCAGGCGGATGGTGAGTGCTTCCGTGGGAGCATGTAGTTCAAATGTACGTAGACGCCGCGCCAACAGCGTTCACAGTGATGCTAGCGGTAGCGCGGCTGCACACTGAAACAGACTTAAATCTTTCCTTACAGTACAACCATGTAATGACATAACACGACAACTAAACAACTGAATGTCAATCGGTTAATTCTGTCAATATTTTTAAAGATCTCGTTACTGTATTCTGTCTTATTCATTCACTCAAATATTTATATAGAGATTTTTCAAACATTTTCTTTCATAGAAACTTTGTCCTGAAAATTACAAATACATTAAAAAACTTAGCCACATAGTGCACTCCTTATAAAGTGATTCGGTTATATACATTGGGCAATTGAGTTTTATTCGCATAGAATATTGATTAATTTCAACCCTCGTATTCATTACAATTTAGCTGCACCGTTAATGGTAAAAATTATTGTAAAATTACTTTACTAATGGCGCAAATTGCTGATACTGTTTTTTCTTGATTACTAATATTTTAAAAGTTGTTGGATTATCTGCAAATTAAACAATTAATTATTTCCGTTTACATTAAATACCACTTTTTGTTATGACTGCTTTTTTGTGAGTCAGGCGCTGCGGAATTCTAAGGCGTCTCAAGTGTGGACCTAAAGAAAAGCCTTGAAAAAGTAGGAGGAGTAGAATTATCTTGTGAATGGTCAGGAGGAGGCTTCTAGCTGTCATTATCAGCAGGTACTGCTCAGCACGTGACCGTGTTGCTCGACTTCAATTTGCTCGAAACTGTGCTATATACTGCATGTTTTCTGATGAACTAAAACTCTTTGCAAAGGTCTTCACCTTTGAACGAACGTTAGTACGTACTTAGTACTAACTTTGGGATAGAAGGTTAGAGGTACAAGCAAGAATTAGTACCTACTTGCGTTTACTTCTACAACAAACAAAAAAACAGAATATACATAACCACAAAACTACAATAGCTTAATATTATGTTATTGTTCAACTTTAGTGTTCTTGTACTTCGCGTGTGGTTCTAAGTACATGTCCCATAAGTTAGAGATGCGCCATATTTTATTTTATATCGATTTATCGTATCGATATCTATGAATATTGTTTGTGATTATATCGATATACTATTTTATCGCTTGTCAATATAGAACACGACAATTGTGTCTGGTTGAACAAGAACAAGTTGTAACTCATGCTATAGTAACGCGCTTAGACACGTCGTGCTCTGATATCACTTTGTATATATTCTATAATCAATGTGACGGCAGGGTTATAGACGTCTATATTGCTACAACCATGATAAGCCCGTTAGTGGGGTATTCTTTTGGTTTTCTCATGTTTCAGGATCGACCAGTGCATTTCTAGCCCGAGAGGTTTGGACACCGGCATGACAATGGTAATTTTTGCATGATGGTAGAGATTTTTCTGAAACCGCCTGGCTAGCGAACACCCTTAAGTTGAAAGTCTGTAGCCAAACATTAGTTGATGTGTTCAGGCAGCTGCAATTGAGAGCCAATTCTTCCAGGTTTAGTGTGTGTTACCATGTTAGTACACATCGTCATTTAACATCAGTTAGGATTCTGGTCAAACGCTTTCAGCTACAAAGGATATCAAAACTGTAAATTATTTACAAATCATGTACAGTGCAAATTAATTGTCACACTCTGTTAAAACAAAATAAATTTGAAATATCATTTTTAGTATAAATTAAAAAAATATAGTATTTAAATAAACAAATTTTATTATGAATGCTTTGAAGGTGTTCAATAATGTTTAATAGAAATATGAATTATCCACATACCTATATCTGAATATTGTGATAAATATTAGATAAATATTATTAAAAATAACGAAATAATTTATACTCACATTTAATTCAACACACCGATCCAGTACCTACTATCCAGTATAATTGAACTATAATTGTGTCGCCGTATTAAAACCTTACATAAAATTTATCTGAATCGATATCAAACTACGATTCAACTACATTTTCATTCTTGTTTGGCAAATAGGTAACATGGCGAATGATAGAATAACAACTTATAATGACAGGTATCGATTGAAATCATCGCGGTATAATATTTTTGAATATCGATAAATTTTCAGCATCCCTAGAACGACACTGCAGTATGTGAAGACACGCCCGGCGTACTTGTTCGTGTGCGACCATCTCGTTTGCGAGTCGGCAGTAAACCTATCCAGGTTATGATGTTTATCATATTCACCGCGGGTATATTGTTTATTCACATCTGTTAATATTCAATCACATGATTTATACTACGTTTATCTCAATTAAAATTCAGTACTAATTAATTGATTCTTTTGCTTCTTTTATTCGCGGCCAGTGTTAACCGGTGCTAATAGTAACTAATAACTGAAAATGTGAGTTTGTTTGTTTCTTATACTTTCACGCCTTCATTACTCAAACAATAATCATGAAATTTGTATGGATCCCATCAGGCCTACAGCAAAGGAAATAAGATGCCCTTAATGACCCCACTTCTCCACGGCAAGAAAATACACATGGTTGCAAAATTATAAAAAGATTATCGTAATTGAAAAATCATAGTTTCTTAAAATTTTTATGAATTTATATGAAATGAAGATATAGAGATATATTTTTTTAAATAAGGATCTGATTTCTAGGAAGTGAAACAAAAAATAAAAAAACGAAATCTATGCAATAGATTTTGCGTGACCCGCGAATAACTGCAGACATTATAAAGATACTGGCAGATTTTCGTCCGTTTCGTTGGCCATTAATAGATAGTTAATAATCAATCGAATTCCACAAATGAATAGCTTGAAACCATCTTCCAAAAAAATCCGCTTTGAATAGTCATATCCATAGGGTTATAACTATTGGCATAGCCATAGCCTATACATTCAATAGTTTCGCTTGTTTGAAGCTCAAAGAAACTATACTATATATATATTATTTGTACTTTTTGACTACAGACTCGTTTTTAACGGGTATACAAAAAGGGGTATGATTTTTATACATCACCATCGTTCACGTAATAATCCTATATATAGGCCTTTTGATAAAGTATGACCGTTACTATCAAGTATATTAAAAGGCGACATACCATTTTCTTTCAGGTTATATACATGAAAGACGAGTGTTATTTTTTTTTTCGGACTGACTATATTGTACGCTTGTTAAGGCCGCTACAGTTTCACCAGACTACAGACGCGTGTTAGAAAAATACTCTACCGTATATGTACGGTCTATGTTCTTGCTGCTTCATAATCCTTCAAGTTCGTACATTACAGAGTAGTCTTACGTGCCACTTTACACTCGTAAACTTAAAGGTAATAATAATTCCATGCGAAACAGTACAAAAACGTACACGAACTTACATACGAGTACACGAGTTCTCGGAACGATTCCGCTTGAAGTAGGCGTGCCGGATTCGAAAAAGCCTTCCGAAGAAATATATCAAAATGCACTTTAATTAAATACGTATACGATATAAATTTGTACAACATTCACTTATATGGTAGAGTATGTATCCAAGTATGTTATATACTGTTAATATATATAAATTAATACCAGTATGGGCATATAAAGAAAGGCGATTCGTTAGTGGGTAATTAATCGGAGGAATATTCAATAATTTGCAATATTAATGGGCATACGATTCGAACTGCCTAGAGGTTAATTATATTTTATATCTCGAAATGCTATAAATAAAGTATTAACTTAAGAAAAAAATATTTAACACGCAAATTGAGCATAACAATAATAATCATTACACATATAAATAATCACAATTCGACGGTAACTGTATCAAATTATATCTACAGCCTAACAAAATATGGGTACACACAGATAAATAAAATTAAAATGTCTGAGCTAATCTCTGAAGTCTGAAAGGACTGAACCGATTTTCAAGAGCTTTTTATTTGAACATAGAGAAGATTGCAAAGTGTTATAATGATGACATATCGTTATTTTTTCTTCTGTACATATAATATATTTTGTTAAAACAATAAATAACGCAGACGAAGCCGCGGGTATCAGCTAGTAATTAATAAATTTGGAAGTTATTACAATTTATCACGTTTTTCTTGATCGCTTTCTTGTTTGCATGTCCTGGTGAAATTTTGTAATTGCTTTTTAACTTAACTTCTTGACGAGCTGACTTGAAATTTAGAACATCGCCTAGGATTGAACGATACTGCAAGAATGTTCTAAGAACAGAGAGGAGTGAAAAAATTTTAAAAGAAAAGGGTGGAGTGAAACAGTTTAATATATTATCATAATATAATTGAAATGAACCTGTGATTTGTAGCAAAATTACACACGCACATTATAATGTAGAATGTGTTCCTCTTGTGCCTAGCGTTTTCCCGGTCCGGGTCTGCTTTCCATCTTAGTTTCTTCCAATTTTGCTGGGTCTACGACATCTTTTTGTGTGAGGTAATTTTTCGTCATATCCGCTTTTACAATATCCAGCCAGCGTTTCTCGGGTTTGCCTAAAATGTAAATGAAAATTTGAATTTAAAAAATTATATACAACACTTTAAAGACTGATTAAAATGAAATTATTGTTTATAGCCTAATAATGATATAAGATTTCATACAAATTAACCCCAACATTTGTGATAATAAATTTGTAAGAAAATATTTTTTTTTTTTTTTTTTTCGAACTGACTACACTGTTGACTTGGCAAGGCCTCTACAGTTTCACCGGACTACAAAGAGAAGATACTAGTAAGCATTCGCTACATTACTGTAAAATGCAGAGAGTAACAACAAATAAAAAAGAAACATTTCCTATCACCGGCAATTGTTTTTACCTTATAAGTTTTTTTAGTCTATTTTAAAACGTGGTATATTAATTTTTGTTGTATGAATTTATACTTCTTTTGGCGCGTTTGGGAAAAATGTCGAGAGTGAATTTTTACGCGCGCACTCACCGACACCTAAAAGCGACATCATGAATTTGATTGGTAATTGGCTGTCAAGTTTTCGTTAGAACTGATAACCATATTAAGGTAGAGTTATTCAAATATATATGAATCTACAACACATGTTTTTAATCAACGGAAATAGTAAAGTATAGAAATAATTATGCATTTCTATCTGTGTTTCTTTCCTTAATTAAAACGTTATCAATTGCAATTAATGCCTTCTCTATGCTAAAAAAGTATAACTTCTTACGCGTGTACATAAGTACACACACCCTTTTTTATTTATTATCGGTAATTGTTTTTTTGTTTGCATTTGCAAACTTACAAATTCTGCCAATATAACTATATGTTTAACCATTAAAAATCGAATAAGGTTAAAACTCCATAGCAAAGTAGTTTTGCAAGTAACACTTAATTTTATAATAAGCATTGGCTTAAAAGGCTAGCCGCTACCTTTTAGATTTGTAAGACACATAACTTATTAAACGTTGTTTAGCAACCTATCAGCCTTTAAAAGTTATAAATGTAACGAGTCTGTATCTATTTAAAACCCCTATAATCTAAATGATCTAGTGTGTTTTGTGTATGTTAAGATTGGTTTTCTTTTTTTCTATCTATTTGTTTGTTCCTAAGTTATATTATTATAGCAATCCCCAACGACTACGTACTCGTTAAGTAAAATATAAAACTCAATAATAATAAAATGTAACTTATACTATATATTTATAATGATATCGTGGCCAATTGAAACAATAATTGCCAAGTTAGAAAAAAAATGCCATTTCGGAGATAATCCGGAGTGTGGTGGTACATATATCCTTGGAGTTATACGAGAATATAGTGTCATCATTTGTACAGGTACAAACGCCGAAGAAACCGAGTGCAGCTGCTAGTAATAGTATGGGCTGTGAAATTGATCTTTATATAAAAAGAAAATCTACGGAAAACAGTTTTACAAAAATAGCTATAGCCAATTTTGTTATGAAATTGAGTTTTTTTTTTTGATTATTTATATTGCAATTTCTACAAAATTAACCCGTATAGTATCACGGACTCTTTAACCGGTCTTTTAATAGTCTTTTAGTAGAATAATATTGTTTTACATTCACGTCATCTACCTATTTATTATATTTGTACTTTTTAACGTTTGACTACAATTTCATTTGATATTAGACGCTAGATCTAAAGAGAACTTACTCTGGAGAGCAGTATCTAAATAGAATTATTATGTTATCACAAAGCGATATGATACAGACTAGGGTTTAATATGGCGCCAACTGACAGGACGCCATTTTGAATGCTTATATCTAAAAAACTATAACGAAATCCGCTGACGAACATTTCTAAATTAGCACGACAATTTTCATAAAGGTACCGTGTAGATAGTTTGAACATATAGATAGTATAAAACAAAAGAACGTAATATAGTAGTTGAGAAAAACACATTGGAAGTTTTTAAGTGAAGCTAAGAAACAATTACTTAGATTATTATGTGTTCTGAAATGTATAATCTTTTTGTCTGTATTTTGTTAAATAAAGTAATTGTTTTTCTTTTTTTTTTTAATTATATGACTTAATTATCGTCACATAGAGTATATAGTGGCAGAATACGAGTACAAGTAGTTATACAGAAGTCATTCAAGATGAATTATTCAATAGACTGCGACTGAAGACTGTTGGGGTGAAACTAGGGGTAAGTGGACAACGGCGGGGTGTCTAGACTGGCGTGTTTTTGTTTTACGAAACAAGGTTGGACATTTCAGATAGATGTTTATTTGTTTTAGGTTGATACGTGTTTTTACATTTATGTATTACCGGCTAGTATTTATGTAAGATTGTTTTTATTTTCAGTTATATACAAATGTACCAACAAATGTTGGTTTCGTTTGCTCAATTCGGCAAAGATTTTTGTATTTTTTAATAGTAAGGCAAAGTGTCGATACTATACCTAAACTAAAAAGAGTCATTGTAACAAATTTATAAGCAAGTACATCATGATCACGACTTAATACCGCGCCGCTTGAATACTGAACACCTATTGATCCCACACTTGAGTGTGACATTATGATTGGTATTGCAACCGGGGTATATTGGTCGCAATTCAGATAGGTAAAGATATTAAGTTCTACCATACGTTAAAAAATCCTAAGAAGCTTGTAATCTACCAATATACATATACTAACAACTTACTGCACATTTCTTATACACACAAATATTCAATGGTGACTGTTTGAGATCAAACACTCCGATCGCCATTACTTACTTGGTATCACATCTAATATTATTTTATTAAGATCTGCATTTAAAACTACTATAAAATGTTGTGATTAGCAAGGCGAAACATTCCTAATTATTTTCATCTGCCGTAGCCTTATCTATCAGGGCTTCTATTGATTGTATGAAAGAAATACACAGAATAAATAAAATACGGTGTTGCTGTGTTCAAATTCGCTTACTATAAAGATCATTGAAAGCAACATAGTTATTTCATCTTCTTACCCTTATCCCACCTAAGTAGAGTCGGCACAACATATTTGTTATGTTGCGATGTACTATGATTTGGCCCAATTTCGGCCGCCTGCATGTCATCAACCCTCCTTGGATACATTTTGTAGTACCACTATAACTTCGATAAGAATTGATAAGGATTGAAACAACGCGTTTGTGTACGATATATTCGTTTAATGTATGGAGGGGCCATAGACGCTGGTTCGAGGTCTGTAGTAGCAATGAGGTTTGCTCGCTACAAAACTGATTCAGGAGGTTCACTGTCAATTTTATTCATTTTCTTCGTCAAAATCAAATCAAATCAAAATCAAAAATACTTTATTCTATTTAGGCCTTAAGAAGGCGCTTATGAACGTCAAAACTACCACCGGTTCGGAATACATCCCAGTCATCGAGAAGAACCGGCAAGAAACTCGATCGGGTTTATCTTTTTAACATATACGAGTGCTTATATAATTAAAATTAATTATACATTACAATCGGTTTTAGTGGATGCACAGAGAGGAGTCAATTCCAGACATCACCATCGTTCACATATTGATCCACTCTATAATAGCCCTTTGACACCAAAACCCGCTTAACATGGCACTTAAACTTATAGTCTGGCAAATCTGTAATATGCTTTGGGACTTTGTTATAAAACCTAACACTATTACCTAAAAAACTGTTACTGGTTTTACTGAGTCTAAAACATGGAACGACCAGTTTGTCACAGTTTCTAGTTTTTAAATCATGCCTGTGTTTTACGAACTCCAGCTTATCAAATGGTCAATCAAATGGTCTTTTTGGGTATTATTATTAAAAAGTAATACAAAGCTAAATATGAATTTTCTTCTCAGTTACAGACAATATTTATAAATTGTATATAATAATTTTGTATTGTCAGTGACATCTCGTTGACAGATATCGTTATAGTTATGAAGTTATTTATAGGTACGTAATTAAAAATTATCTATAGCGTTTTAGTTTTAGAATTCGTTGCGTTGTGCTCGCGTGAAACATGAAAATTGTTGTTAATGTTTTTTTGGACAACACAAGCCTTTTGTTTAAGAAATTAATTCAGAATTTAATCATTTACCTACTGCATTATATTGGACAATAGTTAATGGTTTAGCTTATATATTGAAACAAAATGTACGGTGACTTATTTAAAACTCATAAATTGTTTCATATAATTACCTATTGGAGCAGAATATACAAATCTGGCCATAGAATACACCTATGACATAAAAAGAATCGTATGAATCGGTCCACTGGTTTTCGAGATATAAGTACACTGTCTGGCAGATATACAAACAGACATTTCGTTTCATTATATCAACGAATAAAAACAATGCAGTAAGTAAACTAATATTTTAATCTATTTTTTAATAATCCGTAAAAATAAAACCGATATTTACTGGCTCAAAAAATCCTTGCAAGCGTAAATACTTACAAAATGGCGTCCTGTCAGTTGGCGCCAAATTAAACCGTATTCTGTATCATATCGCTCTTTGATCTCACTCTGTGAGGAGTGTTTGTACAGCAGCGCGTCTGTCTGTTTGTCCTCCAAGCGTTGAATGGGACCTCGTGAATGCTTGAGGACGGTCTCTTTCAATAGGAGATTTATATCGGCGGAGGATGCGGTCGACTATAGCGTCGCAATTTGTGGATTGTAGATACAATGATAAACATCCTACGTTGGGGAAATACCACACTGCGACTCGCGTTTAAATGCATAGCGATAATTATCATTCTCTAGTGATGCGCGGGGACCTTTGTTTAAACTCGTATGTGTAGTTTAACCTGTGGTGTTTACGAATGGCGTTTAATATTTTAGTTTTGATAAACCCAAGATTATTTATTTACGATATTTAGAAAACTTTAACTGAGTTTATTATGTACTTAATTGAGATTGTGATGGTTGATCAGTGGTTAGCATGTTTAGATACCGCGTCGATCTTCGTAGTTTTCGAATCCTTGCTAACGAGCCAGAGCTTTCGATGAAAGAAAACTTGGGCACTCTGGTTATTTTTACTTCTAAGTCTAACTTAACCGTACCTTCTATGAATAGAATACGTATATGGACATAACACTTTCATTTTGCTCATAAAATGAAAAATGTTATAAAGTGTGTTTCACCTTTTCCTATTCATATCTTCAATTGCTTTAGGTATTAAAACAACCAAAATTTTACATGGAAGTACCCTATTTAGTTATAGTTATTATATTTTAACCCGTAGCTAAAAACATTGCCGACACGCGATGGAAAACACAGGATATAGTGTCCCGTAGCATCATTTTAACTGTAACATTAGCCAAATTGAAATATTATTACTTTATATGATACCCTACTGGTTTGTGTAAATATTTTAATCACCTACTTGTGTTAGGTCATATATAGAAACGAATAAAACAATATATAAAATAACAGTTATAATTCACCTATAACGAGAGATGAAAGTTTGTATTTTTCTACTTTTAAAGCAGATGGAATTTTTTATCATTATATATAAAGTCCGATGTGCGTCTGTTCGTAATTCAAGACGATCCCTAGTTATAGTTAGAGCCGATAGAAAAGTATACATTTTCCAATTGTTTTTGCATCCTAATACTTCTTGATAATTTTAATCCAGGACTGTTCTGTATTCACAAGTTATTAAAGTTCATAGGAGAACAATGTCTACCTACCGAATCGACAAGCGTATTTATTAAAATGACTTAAGTTAAATTTATCTTATTGAATAGAATACACCGATTATTTATTACATTTTATTTTATCGATAACACAACAATTTCATGATAGTTAGTTAACCTTTTTTATTCATTCGAGCGTCAAAATAGGGGTGAACGTAATCGAATATCGTGAATTGATGAGTTCTGCGGACGTCCATCATCATAACGATTATATATTCGATATGAATAAGGATTATTACGTTACTGAATTAGATGAATGATCGGTCCGGCAATTAGGCTCGGTATGGACGAGAGCCAAACATAGTCGCTTAGTTGTGGTGGTCTTTCGAGACGCGATGAGTTAGTTTTTAATGTATATTTGCATCGAACATTGTTGTATAATTCACTATGTTTTTACTATGATCAACTCTGCCGCTGCAAGGGAAATGGTTGCATCAAATTAAAATACAAATCGGATAATAGCATATATGGGTCTATATAGGTAAATAAATAGTCTATATAGGTAGCCTACACAATTTTAGTAAAGTACTTTTAATTCGTTCCTGGATTAAGTTTGAATTGAGATCAAAAAATACATGAACAAAAACACTAGTAAACGGGCCTTGGTCTCCTTCTTTTGAATACCTACACCTAAAACTCAGTATTTGTAAAAACAAATGTAGTTAAATATGCTGCACTTTCTTTGAACGGCAGAACTGATGTAATTATTTTCATAATTTGTGTTTTCTTTTGAAATGCTTTCAATAGATGTTATTAAATAATTATTACAACCAAGAAGAGAGACTGTATTTACGCTTGTCTATACAAAAAATAACAACAGACAGGTATTTGAAATTCGATTCAACAGATTTTGAAGAGAGTTTTACTGGTAGATATAGGAGTTTTGGAGTATTACAATATAAATTAGTACACATAATAACCCATGGATATAGTTAAATAACAAAACTATTTTCATGACAACGAAGTCGCATGCACAAGCTAATCTAGAATATTCTTTGTTATTCCCAATAAGATATTTATACAGTTAAGTATTTATCCATTTACAATACAGTAATAATTTCTGTTAAAACTAAAGATAAACTAACAATTTTCCTAATAATATATTATATTACTAGCTGACCAAGCGAACTTCGTACCACCTAACAGTTCATGAATGTCATGTTAATTTTTAGCTAAACTTAATTTATAATTTTATTAAAGTAATAAAACAATTACTAAAAGTTACCAAGGGAAATAGTTTATTACGATAATGTATATAATTTTTCCTTTATATGATTTTGTTCATATTTTCATAGTTATCCTGCTATTCCGGATGAAAACAAATCCAAAAGTCAAAGATGATGAGAATCGGTACAGCCATTCTTGAGTGATAAGTGTTTAAACAAACTCGACTTCGTTTTATATATTTAGTTAAATGCGAATATCAGTTCATTTTTTTGGACAACATATCATAACACTTTAATAGGTGTCCACAATCATTATAACACTTTACAGAAGTAACTTAAAATCGATACAAATATTATCAGGGTAACAAATATAAACGACAAAATTACGTTTCACTATAAATTATAAGTGGTGATATTATAACGTTCTTAACATAGAACTGAACGGTTACTTATGAGGTCAATAATTTGACATGTAAATAAATTTCCACCCCATTACAAATACGATAAAATCAATCGTAAACTTTAGAAAATGCAACATAATATTTTCTCTTAAACAGCATAGTCACCTAGAGAAAGCGGAAGTGACGGCGGCGATGCGCGTGCGTCGCGCTTCCTGCCGCGTGTAAGCCAAAATGGCGGCGGCACGCTTCCTGCTTGGATAGGAAGTTGCAGCTAGGGTGCCGCCGTTGCGACGTATAAATTACGGTTAGGGATGCTGCGACGTCTATTGTTCGTTGTACAAACGCTAAGCAAATGCGTAATGGATCTTTCTACACTTGATGGGGTAAATGACACTGATTTTCATTCTGTTTCAAAGTATAAGTTATTTTATGACAAAATCTAAATCACCATTCCATACCTACATAAAGTAGATTTAGTGATAGAAAGTTTTAATTATAATCACGTCAAACCTTAATTTGCATGAAAATTATATTAAATCTATTATAAGTTAATAATACTACTATTGAGTAATAACTTCTATACCGTATTACTATATATGACATTTCTTTATTGAAACCTATGGCTAATAGAAAATCTACTTACAATTTTATGTTTAACTCTTTCAAATATTAAGGCGATATGTCTAAAAAAAATATTATTCTAAGGCCGTTTCTATGTCATGAGTATCATACAAATATAATGTATGGTTAAAGAAATAGTATACTGTGAATTAACAATATGGCAATGAAAATGAATGTTATTTCCTATAAAATTATATTAACTTTAATTAGCGATTACTATTGAATTAGTTTGGTTATTGCTTATGCTAGTTTTCAGTAATATACGAAACTAGTTTTCACTCCCGGTTTCGCTTGCGTTTATATATATATAATTCACCTGAACAGTATATCTTTCTAGATACCCTACGTCCTTTTTTGTACTCGTGACAAGCGTAAAAACATCCATACTCGTATCTGTACTTGATATTGCGACAGAAATAGAACCAAACAGACGGTTTTACCACTTTTCAACGACTAACGACTAACGACTAATCCTCTGAAGCGACCGCAATGGAATTTAACATCGCTGTAATCTGATACTTAATACGTTCGGTGCCACATGTATCACCGGTGGTACACGTTAAACTTGATGTTCAGGCCACATATACCACCGGTGGTACACGTTAAACTTGATGTTCAGGCCACATATACCACCGGTGGTACACGTAATTAAATTTATTTAATGCGTTACAAAACATACATTTTATAACAAATGTAATTCTGTAATATATATTTCTACCAAAATTATGAGACATTATACAAAATGCGGTATATAACAAAATACATAAGTTTATATAATTGATGTATATACAATAAATAAAATTATTTGGAATATATTATTTTTTTAATGAAAATATCAAATGGCCTGAGCGACATGTCAGGCAAAACTGCCTTGTCACGGAATGTGTTAAAGAAATCCATAGGTGAATTTTCTATTTGAATACACTGAAAAACATACAAGGAAAGTCACGGGAAAAATTCATATTTTTAAATATTTAATTTAAAAGCGACGATGGCTTCGTTGGCAGTATGTTCAGACACAGCGTTGAAGGACGTATATGTTCGAATCCTAGCAACTGAGTCGGAGCTTTCGGTGAAGGAAAACATCGTGATAAACAACATAGCATGGTATAGCGCTTATTCTAAGTCCGTCTGGCTAGCTACCGCCCTCAAGTTTGAAATCTGTCGCCAAATACATATTGGTGTATTCCGGCAGCTGCACTCGAGAGCCAGTCTCCCTCTAGGTTTAGCGTGACTACCATCTTAGTCCACATCATCATTTAACATCAGTAAACCTGTAAAGTATAAAAAATAGATATATGACAGCTTTGTTAATTTATCAGCAGTAGTAGAATCTATGAAAATATGACCCTTAGATCTAATTTACATGTTGACCGTTGCACTGCATTTATTCTAACAACTAACTGCGCATACATTGAGACACGCAACCGTCTTATAAGGATCGCAGCAAAAACCATGTACTTTAAGTAGTAAGTGATGAAGCGTGGGTCGTAAACGTCGCGTACCTTGGAAAAATATGTTGTTGGCATAAATTAATGGAATAGTTATTTTACTGCGACAGAATGGGAACTACAGGAATGCTGATTGACTAACGACGTTTTACGAACGATGAAGTATGTAATAAAAGGAGGTAATACACTCATTCATTTATATTATTACATTTATTACAATAATTTTTAACTTAAATCATTGTTATAGCTTACATACGCGTAAATAAGATGATGCATGTTAATATTAAGAGGTTTTAATGCGATATCTGACAACTAGGCAAACTTAGGCAAGCGCCAGACCTTAGTGCAGTGCGGCATATGTATACATTAATCGATCTATCTCCTTAACCTAATTTTATAATATCTAGTATATTTTATGTATTTTTATGGTACATTATGATATAAAAGAGAACTAAAAAACAATGGGCAAAATTTCTAAAATTTCGTTTTGAAAATTTTACTTCCGATTCTGTACAAAAGATTTTTCCAATTTTCAAATAAGTAATTAAATTTTTATATCAGTCGCTACTCCTAATGTTTGATTGTAAATGTGTTGTATTTAAATAACTATTTCCAAAGAATCCGAATTTCAAATATGCCTGCTTATAAAAACCCACAGCTTGACATATAAAGATAATAGAAAAAAAGAAAGTGTAATCACGTTCATATCTAATAGAAGTCCAATCAGGCTGAATATGAACGAACCTCATATTTTTTTCATTGTACGATTCACGTGAAATACCCCAGTTAAAGGTTAAATTTCATAAAATGGATTAAGCAATTAAATATCATAGTAAAACCCCAATACCTGACGTAATATTGAATATCTGTATATCTTATAAGTCTTTGGAATACCTAAATGTAACAACGAATATGGTCAGAGGATTTGGTAGTGCATTCTGTCCTCAACATTACCATAACCTATAGTCGATAACATTGACAATCAATATATAATGCAGACTTAAAACAATACTCAAGCGAAATTTCTTATGCAAATAATGTAATTAATCTTTGTTTTTTTTTAAGATTAACAGTAAAGGTTAAATACGTCTGTCTGTATTTGTCCCACTATTCCTGATATAAAGAGATTTGTAATTATTATTGAATTATTTTACTAAACTGATATATTTCACGAAACAAAAAAAATCCAATGCGAACTAAAACTTCCCCGTTAGTAATTAAAATATATAATTATACATTTCAATTTATTTATTTGCTTCCATAATTATTCAACGTGTTGCGTGAGATATATTTATTCTTAGATGCCTTTATATTGTTTGTAACAGATAGATAATCCAATAAAAAAAAAATTAATAGGTGTATCCCAGGTAATTTTTTTTTTTTTTTTTTATGCCAAAGGGCAGCAAACAGGCAGACGGCCCATCTGATGTGAAATGGTTACCGTCGCCTATGAACAACTGCAACACCAGGGGCATCGCTATTGTGTTGCCGACCTTGAAGAACGTGTTTCAATCCTTTTTTGAAGAAACCCATGTCATAACTCTGGGGAAACACCGTGGCTGGTAACCCATTCCACAACCTTAGCGTGCGCATAAGGAAACTTCTAGAGAATCTTACGGTTGTCGCCATTCTACTAGGCTTTAGGGTATGTGGATGAGCAGCCAGCCAACGGCGGGTGGTGCGAGTTTGAAACGGTGATGAGGGCACCATACCGAAAAGTTCATCAGAGCACTCTCCGTTATACATGCGGTAAAGCACACATAAGGACCCAATGTCTCTGCGATATTCTAGTGACTCTAGATCGTATGTCAATTCGGGATCGTCAACAATGCGAATAGCTCGCCTTTGCAGAGAGTTCAAAGGAGAAAGCTGGTAGGCAGGAGCACCGGCCCAGATGTGTGAGCAGTACTCCATATGTGGACGTACTTGTGCTTTATAGAGCACAAGACGTTGCTTTGGGGTGAAGTACTGCTTTGACCGGTTGAGGATACCCAGCTTTTTAGCTGCCAATTTGGCCTTGCTTTCCAGATGAGATCGGAATTGCACATCGCTGGAAATGTTGACACCAAGGATCCCGATATCGCTAGAAACATTCAGAGAAGTGCCCTGAAACTTAGGTGCTTTGACAAATGGGGTTTTTTTCGTGGAAAACGCACAGACTTGTGTTTTTGAGGGATTGAATTGGACAAGGTTTGCCTCTCCCCAATCGGAGGCCCTGTCCAACGACATTTCAATTTCAGACACAAGTTTGGTTCGGTTTTGCTCCACGAGTACTCGAGACATGTTTGCATTGCCCGTGTATACCGCATCACCCGTACTGTCGTCCGCATAGCAATGAACATTAGGGATATCCAAAAGTTCATTGATATGTAGAAGGAATAGCGTAGGTGATAGCACAGAGCCTTGTGGGACACCGGCATTTATTACCATGGCATCAGAGGTACAGCCATCGACTACAACTCTTATGCTCCGCTCGGACAAAAAGCTCGATACCCACATGCAAAGATCCTCGGGGACACCGCAGGACCTCAGTTTGGAGAGGACAGCTTTATGCCAGACCCTGTCGAAAGCTTTTGCGATATCAAGACCAACTGCCAGTGCTTCTCCCTTACTCTCTATAGCTTCAGCCCATCGTTGTGTGAGATATACCAGAAGGTCACCAGCCGAACGACCGCGGCGGAAGCCATACTGGCGGTCGCTGACCAACTGGTGCTCCTCGAGGTACCTCAACAACTGTATATTGATGGCTCGCTCCATCACCTTAGAAAGAAGGGAGGTAATCGCAATCGGCCTGTAATTATTGGGGTCCGTCAGATCACCTTTCTTGGGTATAGGATGTATGTTGGCTGTCTTCCAAGATTTTGGGACCTGACCAGAAGTGTAGCAAATCCTGAACAAACGTACGAGAGCAGGAGTCAACTCAGGAGCACACGTTTTTAAAACTATTGCGGGAATTCCGTCTGGCCCACTCGACTTATTGATGTCAAGGGAAAAGGTAATGCTCGATAGCAACAAATTGGCCGCGGCATAGTTTTGAGGTTTCATAGTTGACTATCAGTTGCCACTGAATTAAATAAAGAAATAAAAATTGTTTACTAGTTTGGTACACTTTATAGTTTTTAGCGTTTGACCACAGTCTCTTCTGATGTTACATGACGAAGTTGTCTATGACGATAAACACGTTAAACCTAGAAGGAGACTGGCTTTAAAGTGTGGCTGCCGTAATACACCAATAGGGGCTTGGCAATAGATTTATACCTTCAGAATGGTAGTTAACCAGGCAGACTTGGAAAAAGCTGTATTACCATGCTATAGTTACATCACGATGTTTTCCTTCACCGAGAGCTCCGATTTAATTGCTATAATTCGAACTTACATCTATCTATACATGTGGTGTCCGAACACGCTATCAACCAAACCATCATCGCTTTTATGGTTAAACGCTAGATTTAAATGTTTATGCGATTATTTTTCGTTGTGTTCAGGATAAAAAGGTAAAACCGAGATAGATCTAATTGAATTTGTACTATCAGTGTAAACTACGTATAAAGAGATCACAGTGTCATAAGTCAATCGGCTTTTTTTTTCTCAGAATTATCGCAGATACCGCTCTAGTATCATAGCTTACATACAAACCGAGTCATATAAATTAGTTCCGTGTGAGAGAGCAACACCGCGTAGCAGGTAATTCAATAAAAAAAAAGACAAATACATTGTTTTATGATTGTGTTATAATTATAGCCTAATAGATTATGTTAACGCAAATTGAAAGTTAATTGTACCTTCTCATCGAGCTATATTGAGTGTAATAACTGCGGTTATTAATGTCACGGTACGTTTGTTATACGTTATTTTTTAACAAATTTCTGGGAATGAAATTAAATTTAGATTTCTGGTTTACATGAAACTAATTATGACCGCGGCTCCGTTCGCCAGAACTATACAATATTGCTGAAGTGTTTTTATTAAGCTTTTTAAACATCGCACGATTTAATTTATATATAACTACCGACCCGTCCCAACTTCTCACGGGCGCAATGTTTATTTATATAGTTAAGGTTCACAAAACTGAGTTCGATGAGCAGAGATTGGACATGAACCCTGCTAAACAACACAACATGCACAAAATAAGAGGTGTTTCATAGTACATATAAAAACAAAAAAAAAAAAATTATTTTTTCTCTAGTTGAAGTCAAAGAAACTCGGAGAACAATATCGAATTTGAAACGTAAACTATTATTGTGCTTAGTAGGTATATTGTATATGTGACGTCATACGTGTCTAAACGACTTAGTTCCATTTCTTACCGCTTTGATATTCACAAGTCATCAAAATCATAGAGGTTAAGTTACGTAATACTTTTTATGGAAACTTTTCTTTGCGCGTTATTTGATTAAATCTGTAATATCTTATAAGATATTCATTAAAATATTACGCTGAAGAAGGCAATTTTTAATGCCCTAATATTAATGTCCAATGTAAACAACCTAATGTATATAATTGGGAAAAAATTAATATTGGTGAAAATAATGTAGTTTGTAAATAGTGTAGTTTATATAAATATAATATTCAAGTTTTATACATATTGAGATTCTTCAAATGTCAGTGAAAATGGTATCGGAATCCGTTGTGTAGTTGAAACGGTATAAGGTAACACGCAGGCAGATACAAAAGGCAACTTTATTTTGTGATATTTAAAGATATAAATGATTATTGCTGCTCTTTTATGTACATAATATTGATTTCTTAAACATTAGGACCAAATAGGATACTGATCGTTAAGGCATCCAATATATATATATATATTTTTGACAATAATGTTAATATTTTTTTTTAATGTAAAAGATAGCTACAAAATGAAGCTATACGAGTATTTATAATAAGCTAAATTATTTCTCATCTTATTGATTGTTTTATAGTTTATCTAATGTAATTAATTTTCTAAGGAGAAAACCAATTATGTGGTCGTATGAAACCACGATGCAAGTGAAACTTTTTTCGGTTCGTAGGAATTGAACTGAAAATTTTTGGCAAATTATTCGATTTAGGGTATAAAAATCACGTTTTTAATCTTAACTTCATAATTGGGAAATGGGAATGATAGTGGGAAATAAGTAGTAGACAAGTAATACAATTTTTTATATTAACCTGCGTATTAGAGTACGGGATACATAGTAAATACAACCATTTAGATTATAGACGCATTTTAAAAACAGAGCACAATATTTATTTAAATCATAGAATCATTTTGAATTGAGTGATTGGCACCTCCATATTGGCCTTGGTTACTCTGCCGAGCGCCTTTCACCATTCCCTTAATCGGCAACCGGATGTAATGCGACATGCGATGGATGGACTGCAAAATTTAAGGCAGCGTAAAAAAAGTTTCACTTTAAAAAGTCAAAATGTATGTATTTAATGCTCTTAGTAAATACCAACTGATTCCCGTTCACTTGGTGGGACATTACAAAAAATTACAAAGGGTCAATCGAATAGAAAAACTAAGTAGCTTAGAACCTTCTACAATAAATTCTGCATCAAATGGCAAATGCCAATAGTCCTACGTCGATATGTTCAATAGTTTTAAAGTGATTGAGCCTTGTATATGTGGGATACAGAATTTATTGCAAAATACGTCTTTTTACAACTCGTCTCGTCGTTCAACCTCTAACAACATCCTCATCCATCATCAGTCTTCCGGGTCCATCACATCCATCCAACCATCTCTTTTACTCACACTCTTGTCATCTCTTTCACTTTATGCCAATAAACAATAGATATAATAGATAATTTTCTTATTTAGAATAGATAAATGTAATAATATCATACATCCTACATATATACAAGAACATGATAACAAAAATGAAACGTGAGAAACTATTCTAATAAAAATATATCCACATTAATAAAAAAGATTTAATTAACTAAATCAAATCTTAATCAAATAAATCAAACAACAAAAGAACTATTAAGAAAATAATATTAAAAGGACATCCTTATTATAATAATTAAAATCCACTAAACTGATTTATGACCACTTCAGACCCCCATCGTTTAAGCCTTTCTCTTACATTTAATTGGTAGGATCTCGAAACTGGAATTTCCCTTTTTTTGTTCGCCAATGTATTCAACGCAGGAAGTGCCTTGTTGGTTCAAACCCATGTTTTTGGGTTCGGTTGCATGCAGATCTGAATGGGCCATATGATATGACATATTTTATTGCCGGTCCTCATGCGTAGGCAAATTAGCCGGATATATCAATCCCTTTTTCAATACGTTTCTCGTTACGTTTTTGTGGATTTTCGAGGCGACTCCTTTTGCTTCGGGCCGCTCCAATGAATAGTAATAAGTATTGTCAATTGTCCATTTTTTATCTTGTATTTTTTAAACAGGATTCATATGTCAGTTTTTAAGTCCAATACGCTTTTAAGATAAACAGAAAGAAAAATATAAATTTGCCCTAGAGATCAAAAGGTTTTATTAAAATCTTTTTAACATAATAAGTAAATCCATCCATCCCAGATAGTGCTGGTTTTCAGGCAGCTCTAAAACTTTTCCGGCAAGCATATAAATCTACATCAATCATTTCGCGTAAATATATCGAAACCTATCTAGTACTCTTTATGTGACACACTGCAGACCTCTGTCATTTTATTTATATACATTGACTAGTATCTATAACTTCGTACTCTTACTTCGAAAAGTGTATTATTGTTTCATAGGAGTATTTTTCTACTATTTCTTATCTTATTGTATCTGAATTTTTGCATCATCATTATGGCTTTTGCATCTTTGGTAAATGATTTAAGTAGCATCTTGGCGAAATTTTCATTCGTGGCTTAGGAGCGCGATCTGGGAATGAATCGCTCAGTAGTACACGGGACGATTATACATACCCCCAGGTGAACAGGGGTTAGAAGCCCTTTCGTGATGCTTCATAAGTATTCCCTTTATTTATTGAAATCAGGCGATGTCGTGCTTTGACTGACCTTCGTGAATTATCTGACACTTTATTCTTTCTTCTTTTTTTTTCAAACTGACATACCCTGTTGGCTCTTTCTATAGATTCACCAGACTACTCATTATCTGACACCTTTCTGCGCGGTCTTCGGTTTGCTGTTTGGGATGTTAAATGAAGCCGTGTCGCTTTTGGCACAATCATTCAAGTGAAGCATGGGATGCCCAATATTTGTATTTGTATTTATAACCTTAGAATAAATCCTGTCTTTTATTAATTTTTATTCTAATTTTGTTGTTAACCCTGTAACATTTTTACCAATTTTAAGTTACCTAGGTATAGTTTACAATACCCGAAAAAAATTCTATTTGCTAGAAAAAGTTTCGTCAAAATCGGTTTAGCCGTTTCGAAGATAATCCCGTACATACAAGGAACACTTGGAACTTTATTTATTTGAATACTAACTTTCCACGCGGCTTGCACGTTTTAATGTAGACTTGAAGTATCCCTCGGGAACGATATTCTTTTCTGGTTTAACCCCTGGACTGTCCAAAATCATTAAGGTTTAAGTTCAATAAAAACGAATATAGACCTCGTGAGGTACAGGTCAACAGACTGTTTGCAGCATAAGCTTAAAAAAATACCTGATTTATTACATAACTTTGAAAAATAACAAATTATGTATTGTAAAATCATAATTTATATGTAAAATGTATTTTTTTTTCATTTGTATGAACTTTTTTCACTAAACCATGAAATTTACAATGTACGATATAGTGAAATAAAAAAAATATTAAAAACATAATCCGCCAGTTTGACATCAGGGTTTTAAAAAATAACCCAAGATTTTAAATGTAACCTATGCCATTTTCTACACTCCTGACAACATGTATGCAAATTGCCCTAATGGTTGATTAAATAGTTCGTTCGTGAAAGTGTTACAAACAAACACATTCGCATTTATAATAGCAATAAGGAGTAAGAACTAAATATATTTTAACCATAAATGATACATTTTTCTTGACGTATTTGCCTGTGTCTTATTTTATAATATCGTAGTAGTTACATTTTGATACTAACCGTCTTATCGGGAATATTTTAACCCAAATCATTGGTAACCTAATTCGATAAATCCCTATAAAATCTGTTTCACAGACACAGCGGACACGCACTCTACCCTACTAGGGAGCCCTCGGCGTATTTGCCCACGAAATAGATCTGTTGGTTCAGTTGATTGCCGATCGAAACTTTAGAGCACTGACCACTCGGATCGGATTGCCGGTTCGTTACTCGCTGACCATTTTTGCTGTTTGCCCAACCGCTAACAACGGTAGCAAACACTGTCAGTTTGCGTCGGGTTTGGTTTTCTAATACATTATTTGTGTTACAATCGCGTAGTTTTGCTTCGTTACTGTGAATCGTGCGGATAGGGTTTCGAATTAACACGTTTTGTATGATTTGTGTTCGGTGCTTATTATTGGTTTTTAATAGTTTTGCGCTTGTTATGTGGCTACAATAACACCTCCCTAATTAGTATGATTACCATAACATTACCTATCACTGTCCTGATGTAAGCTATTTTACTGTAATACCGAAACAAAATGAGACATTGTATTTCCAAGGTAATGAAACCTATCACAAGTGCTTTTATAATCTATGTGTGTACTATGTATTTTTAATAGATATAATTAATAATAGGTTTATATGTTAGTTGTAATTTTTTTTCCTATAGTTTACATTTCTTGGGCCTATGTATTTTTGTGTGCATTTTTAGGTAATTGATTTTAAACATCAATCGCCTTATCACTAAAAAGTTAAACATGCGTTGAACTTTTCTTTAAAAAAAATTGATGGTCTATATATTTTTGTGTGTATTTTAGGTAATTGATTTTATACATCAATCGCCTTATCACTAAAAAGTTAAAATGCGTCGAACTTTTCTTTAAAAAAAACTGATCACAAAATAGTGTCTTACCCTTGTTTAGAGATAGATACTATTTTAATTTAAACATTGTCTAAAACTTGTCTAAGTCGACAGTTCTTGTTTTATTGCAATTTATTGTATTTATATTTGCCGGCAAAAGACGTTTCGTAGTAATTTATGGACTTTGTAGGTATAATTAATATGGAACATGTGTAGATAAATTAAATAAATTTAGAGATTCACAAGTAAATCATAACGACTACTATATGAAATTATTGACATTTGACGAAGTATTTAAACTGAGATTTAATTGTTGTTCCACTTTACGCACTTCGAAGTAATATATTAAACTTATATATTAATTATTTTAATAATTACATCGTCTTTTTAACAAAATTTGTCACAATAATAATATTAATAAATTTTACTCAAAATCAATAACTTTACTTAATGAAGATCTGAATGAAAATATCATTTATAAATTCAAATTGTTTGCATAACATCTACATGTAATAAATAGAAAGTTTTTGAATAATGAGATTGAATTAAGTGAATACTATTCAAAATTGTTTGCGTAAACAAATTAAACTAGATATTAAGCTAGACACCGTTCAGAAACAAAAACAAAGTCAAAAATACTTTATTCAGTTTAGGCTTATGAGAAGGCGCTTATGAACATCGAAGTTACCACCGGTTCGGGAAACAACCCAGATATCGAGAAGAACCGGCAAGAAACTCGATCTGGTTTATCTTTTCAACACACATAACTTATATTTTTAAAATATAGTTTTAAACATAGATAATTATATTCGATTTTGGTGGATTCACAGAGAGGGGCGTCATTTCCAGACGTCACTATCATTCACATATTGCCGAATAAGTAATAGTATCTATGTAAGCGTATATCACTTCAGAAAGACTGCAACTAATTAGCTAATCTTTTTTTGTTCTACTAGCAATTGTCAGGACAAAGTCTGTATGAAAGATCGTACGAAAGAGTTAAACATCTGGGATCAAAAATATCCATATAAAATTTAGTGTAAAAAAGTTAGTGAGTCAGATAAAAGTTTCTACGGACATATGCAAAAATATTAACAGAATTGGAAGATTCGCATTCGATTGTTCAGTTGCCATTTCATTTTATTATATACACTTGAAAAGAAAGACTTAGTCTAATTTTTTTACTACACCCGCGTGATGCCGGGGCCGACAGCTAGTTCACAATAATTACTAATGGTGTAAATGTAGAAATTTCAAGCACGAAAATCCATGAAAGAATACAATTTTTTTGAGAATATATCTACATGAACGGACATGTTTGTCGAACCAGAAAAAATATATGTAAAAATTATTTATATGGCCTAGCTAAATTAGACAATCTTAGTTGAATTTTAAAAATATTACATTTTTTTTTTCTTAAACGTAAGTGGCAGCATTCATTCGGTCATCGAACAAAAAACGGGACCGAGAATTGTTTCTCTGAAGAGCTCTATTAAAAATCGAGTCAGCCACGTTAATCAGCCTCATTACCACCATTCGATTCAAGGATTCCTGATGTCTCCGAGAAACCAGCCTTCAATCTTCCGTCCAATTACGCGTGGAACGCACGAACTGTCAGCAATTATGGATTCTATCGGCTGTTTTATTCTCTCTATTTGGTAATTCTGGAATTATAACGACACCGTAAGTAATTTAATAGAATCGTTGGCACTATCGGTAAAATATCCGTCATTAACGTTACATTCAGTTATTCTAGAAGCATCTTTTACGCACAGCATAGAAAATAGCAATGTTTATATTTTTCGAATTACTGAACCTCATGTATATAATCAAAAAACATTCAAGCCGAATGTATGACTACTATGTGTAGTACTATGTACTACAGAATGGCTGCACATATATTGCAAATTCTTTTTGTTGTGTTTGTAATTGTCAGAACAAGATTTGTATGAAAGAAAATGTAGAGGTTAAATAACCTTCATGCAAAAAAGGTGTGCGAGTGAGTGAGACAGAAGACAATAGAAGGATCTTTAAAAGCATTTATAGATTAAGATAGATTAATCTATAGATTAATTTATAGATTCAGTTGTCATTCTATTTGATTACACGGTCGTTCTGTAATGAGAAGATTTTATTTCGTCTCCTTCATTAGAATACTTGTGTAAAGCCGTGTGCGTACTAAATATATTACAACTTATAAACAAAAAAGATCTCAATCTCTTCAAAACAAAGCTACCTCTTCAATATGCGTGGGCTTCTGTTGAAGGTAATTATCGTGATGAAGCCATTGGGGTATTTTTTTAGGGATCACTATAAACTTCAAATCGAAACTCTGTTACCAAGTATACTTAGATATATTCCGGCAGATGCATTAAAAGTCGGACCCTCTCAATGATTTTCTTGTTTTGCCATCTTAAGTCACGTTTTCATTTAACCTCAGATATGACTGTGACACTAAACTCCTATATACAATAAAAACAGAATTTTACTTTGATATGGCATTGTTAATATCGAAAAATAAAGACTGCTACCCAACCTGGCATCAGTCCTCTATCTGGCACAATAATGTAGAATAGAATACCTTCGATAAATATCATTAGAAAAGAATTGACGACCTCGGTCTTAAGGGATATATCTAAATAAGGTATACAATCAGCTTAATCGTTAGATATAACTCTATTTTACGCTTTATTCCTTATACGTTCTATTCTATACGCTTTAATCAAAGGCATAAAAGTTGAATGAATTCAATATCGAGCTATAATTGCGAACTTAATATGATGTTTTTTTAATACATAGGTATGTATATATATAATTTTATACATAAAATATCAAGCAATTACTTATTAAAAATGATTTACATTGTCAACTCAGAGGTGTTCATAATTACAAAACCTAACATAATTATTCTGTTATCGGTTAACCCTTATTGTTAATTAATGACAACGGTGAGCCGGTGTTGTCACAAAATATGAATAAGCATACTGCATTATGCAACCTACGTGTGAAAGAGAGAGTACCTTCACCTTGCTCCTACTCAAACTTATGATATATATAACGAACGTTTCGAAATTACGATTATAAACCTTAAGCGCAAGTCATTTAGTTCACTTTAAACTATATATAGCCTTAAAATGTATTTTCACCCACATAATATTATTATAATATTGATACCAGATGAAAGCGTTTCCAACTACCATTATTTTTCTGACTATAATTAATTCATTTAATTGCATGTAATTTAAAAATACTGACACAATTGGAATTGAATTCAAACAATTAGTTATTTCTCGTAAGACTGGATTAATTTAGTGAAGTGCTTTTATTTTGCCTTAAATATAACAAAATGAATATATTTAATATCGTCAAATGAATTATGTTTAAAACATTACAGCGTGAAGGTAATTTCAAGCGGTTAGGCTGTTCTCTGAGCTATTAATAAAATATACTTTTACACAATTATAATCTTACCAGCGAATCTGGTGGACGTTGTCCTGCTTTGATAATACAAAAAAATCTGAGATCAGACCGCAACGTCACCTACCGTGTCCAATTGTGAACCGAACCAAACATCAAAATCTGTCCAGCCGTTTAGGAGTTTAGTGTCTTAAAACTTTAGGAGTACGGTTGCATACACACGTATATAAGAAGTACAGTACATATATATATAGATATAAAGATTAGATATGTAGGTATATGTATTGCGATAAAAGGAGTTACTTAGATGTAAGGTACATGTATCTATATAGTCAAGTTTGTTTATAAAAGTAACAACCAACATTCGTTGATCACAATCGTATATCGGCAGTCGAAAACACGTTTACACGGGTCATTTGGGCGCACGTCATCTGCCAAACACATTACTATGGCCCGACGTAATTAAATGGAGAGAGAAATTTAGCTAAACAGGGCATAAAAGTAAAAGCTATACTGCCGATAAAACCAGTCAGAGGGTGTAGATAGAGGGGTAAGTTACGAAAGACATTTCGTTTACTTTCGGAGCTAATAACGTTACTAACTACAGTATGTTTGACGCTTATATTATTGATTTTTAAATTATTTTCCAGTCATAATATAAAATTACAAATACGATAAAAATTATGCTTAGAGATAATTGAAAGGAACAGCTGCCTAGTTACATATTTATAGGTTAAGAAAGGTTGTTCACGCCAGCACTGAATAATCTGTGTGAGTTTAGACATATTAGATGGCAAACAGTACCAAAAATTATGTATTTGTTAAGACTGTTTCTCATGAAGACGTGGTACCGCGCTGACATAGACATTCACAGTTCAACCTTTTTTTTTAATGTGGGGAAGTTCATCATAGACCGCCACCCTCCCGGGGGAGAGGAGAGATAGTGTGAGATTCCTACTCACTAAAACCCCAGGATGTATATCCGCTGCTTTTGTTGGGGCGACACGAGATCTCGTCAGCATACATCGTGTCGCCCTAGCAGTTGGCCCGGCATCAAACAGTGCCACCGGGCCCCGTCCTTGTCAGGAGATGATGTGTTTGCGTTCGATGTTTTTATTTTTATGGTATTTGCTTCGTTTCTCAGAGTCGTAGCGTGATGTTAGATAGCATATAAACTTCCGCAATAGAGATAAAATAAAACGCAAATAAATCTGTTCAAACTGGATTGGATAGTGGTAGGACGATAAGAGATTAGCGTGTTAAATTACTTGAAATACAATCTCTTGAGCATCTAGTAATTTAAATAATTTATCATAAATGATCAAATCGTAAGTCTGCATATTTACTTGACAGTCACTTCCGTTATTAGTTTTAGGGTTAGTCAATATTAAAAAAAATATATATCACCTAATATTATTGCTAAATCTTAGGTACTGACAGTATAAGAAAAAACATATTTATTAGTTTGCATTATCTTATCTAGGCTGGCTCTTACACTGACGGGTCTATCTCCTCTGCCGCGTCATTATGGCTTGCCTAACGGAAGTGGCGTCAGGCGTCGCGGCGCGTGCGTTACAAATCACTACTTTACAACTTCCGGTATACTCAGTGCGTCGTCGACAATGAAACGGGATGGACGTGCAAAAAAAAACATAGAATGCGCAACGTCTAATAATTTTCGGTCACGCTTGGATGAATTAACTTAATGGTCGTGTGATGATATTATGGAATATAATGATTTGTCTCCTTTCCCCTCTTGGTTACGATTTGGGGACCTGTTTTGTAATTTTCCTTATTGAATTTTTTTATATCTGAGTAGTACTTGTCTAAGTAATTATTAGTTTATATTATGGTTTAAAGAAAATGTGAATTATAAATAAGCAAATATTTTTTATGTCTATGATTAGAAAAGATATTTATTTTATAGATATCTTTCTAACCATATATTCTGATATAGTAAAGTTACTGGCCTTTGATAAGTGTTTCATGGTAGAATTATTTTTCTCTTCCATTTACTTTATTGTGATAAACCGCCTCTCAGTACGAATGAGGATCACAATAAAAGCGGCGATTAATTTCGATATATCTATATACTCTATGTATATTCTATTTGATGCATGTAATTTGTATAGATTTGTTTTTTGAATTTAATATTATATAGAAGTATTTTTTTTTAGTTTGTTTACTACAAACGCCTAGTTTACTAAACTCAAAAGGACTGCAATCCTGAGAATAATCGTAATTGGTTGGTACTCCTAAGTAAAGAGTAGAAACGCCTCATGTGCCATAGTTTGCCGATATATATGTTGTCAACCACACCTTTGCTACTTCGTGATAGAAATAGATGTGCTAATGGTACTCTCGCGGTCGAATCTTGCCCAGATGCTACTACTTTGCAACTAAAAAAAAAATTTTAAATATAGGAAGCCACTGTTTCGATTCTGAATATTCTTTTACTAACGAGAAACTACAATATCTCCTATTGCTATTCTAAATAGTCCTAATCCCAATCCTAGTTACAACTAATAATATAATAAAGGCGAAAGGTGGATGCTTATTTGTTTCTTTGTAACGCTTTCACACCTTAACTACTCAACTGTTGGTCAGGAAATTTTGTATACACGTTGTCAAAAGAACAAAAAAGGTCATGAAAATCCTTTTAGCCAGAAAAAGATAGTGTTCTTGAGGCATAGATAAAATTTACATTAACGAGTGAAGTCGCAAGTAAAAGCTCGTAGGCTATATTTTATTATTATTATATTAAATAACATATGTAAAGTTGATTACAGAAATTTAGTAATAAAAGATTTAGTAATAAAATAAATTAGGCAACATGGAATAAATCTGTGGCATGTTTCAGGCCTATTTCAAATTGGAGGCGGGTGTGGGTGCTTGCACAGGTTTATGTAATTCAAATGCATGTAGACGCCGCTAATGTCACCGTGGATGCTAGCTCTCCTCGCAGGTGGCAAACGAATAGGTGGGTCACCTGATGGTAAGTGATCACCACCGTCCATAGACACTAGCAACACCAGTGGAGTCGCAAGTGCGTTGCCGTCCTTTTAAATATGTGGGCCTCCGGCGCTCTCACTGGCCGAACGAAACGCAACAGTGCAAGCACTGTTACTTCACGTCGGTGCCAAGTGACTTACCTCAAAGCAATTCAATTTGCTTACATCCATAAAAGTGACTATTGATTGGTCCTCGCTGTTTTATAGTTAAAGTATCATATGATCACCATTGCTCTTAATGAGAACTTCACTTCTCATAAGTAAAGATGAAAACGTCAAATTGCTTGTTTGTTCTCTTAAACATTTTGTATTAAACCTCATAACAAAATATAACAGGCCACTACAATGTTTTTAAGTATTCCATCACCATTTTGTTATAATTAAATAAACGACTACCTCGTAAACTTTATCGGTGACATGGGGATCGTAAAAGACCACTTCATAATAAACGAAATCAAATTCGACCGACAAACAAACCGGCGTAATAAATTTTGTACGTATTAAAATATAAAATCCGTTCTTACATATTGTCCAAATACTGTTGACCCTCGGCGGTGTAAAGGAGATGACACTGAACTCTTTATCTAAAATTTGGCAGGAGGTCAAACATCGTTGGAAATTTTACCCCAAATATTGTCGGGCACGTGTCTTAGCCACCCTTTCTATGAAATATCCCACCAACTTTGTACACAATAAATATTTGGACAAATTATAACAAATTTTATTTTGATTTAATTCTCATTATCTGTTTATAGATATACAAGATTGGAACAAGAGTTAAATCTTAACAATGAAATATAGTAAGTATACATTATTTTATCTTGGCTTATGAGCGAACAGAAATTCTATATACGTTATTATTATTTACATTATTCTTTCTATTTTATATTGCCTAAATATATAAACACAATTATTGGTTTCTGTTGTTTGTATGGACTCATCTCCTAAATGGTTGAACCTAGTTAAATTAAACGTTTACTGGCCTATATAGAACCTACGCTACAAAATATTACAATACCGTGGTATTCGAGTGGTTTTACCGGTGGGAAATATCAATCTGATGTCCATCCAGGTTCGAGCTTTTCGCGAGTCACGTACCTTTATTAATTTAAATTGGTAACCGCAGTTGACAGTAGAGAAAATAATGTGAGGAAATCTGAACCTGAGAAATGTTCTTGTGGTAACACTCTTTATGGAAAAATTTATAACTGGATTTATAGGAGTTTGAAATCGCCAATACGTCGTGGGTCGGCGTGGTGATTATACCTTCTTTCGGAAAGCCCTTGCAGTGGGTCTTTTAAAGGTTGATCATGATTATGATGATGACCTAGTCTACTTATATACACTATTCTATAAGGAGTGAACAGTAATATAAAAATTAAATCGATCCATACGTAGACGTAGTACCCCTTACACAACAGAGTCCCTGTCATATAATCAAAGTCGCGGGCACACTTATAATCAATTCGTCGTTGAAGTTTATTGATTTTAATTACATCATATTAAAAATATATAGTTAACAAGTAATACTTCATATTAATTTTTATTACTTATAATATTGTCGACCATATCAAAAGGACGTCTTACTAAGATAACAATATTTATTAATTCGTTAACATCAAAGTTCTGCAAAAGTGCAAGAAGCATGATTATTAAAAAAAATCTAATCGTATAAATGTAAAAGGTGGATGAAAAAGAGGGAGGTAGCTCCCTCTGACGTCAAAAGGAAAGGACACGTCACGCGAGCGCGCACATATTTCATTGATACGATCCTTCACTAAACTAATGTAAGTGAAAATAAGCGGCGATTGCCCTGTGTACAGCATGCAAAATAGTTTATTTTTTATATCTACAATTTTCCTTCGTAACTGAATGACACCATTTTTTTTTTTTTTTTATATCATAGGGGGTAAACGAACAGGTGGGTCACCTGATGGTAAGTGATCACCGCCGTCCATAGACACTAGCGACACCAGGGGAGTCGCAAGTGCGTTGCCGGCCTTTTAAATATGTGGGCCTCCGGCACTCTCACTGACCGAACGAAACGCAACAGTGCAAGCACTGTTACTTCACGTCGGTTTTCTGTGAGAGGGTGGTACTACCCCGGATGAGCCGACCCATTCATGCTGAAACCAGTAACAGCCTCAGCGTAGCTCTACCACCTGCAAACCTGTACCAGTACCTGTCGCGTGCATGTTTTTTTTTTTATATATTATTGGGGGCAAACGAACAGGTGGGTCACCTGATAGTAAGTGATCACCGCCGTCCATATACACTAGCAACATGTGTGAACCATGCTTAATTAATTGAGCAGGTATTGTTTTTCAGTTAAACAATTGGGTTTTTGTAATTGAATTTTATGACCATAATCATTAAACAGATCACCTTTAGTTATATATCAAAATATATTGAAAATATCCCCAAGGATTAGGACGGTCTGTATGAAATCTGTACAAATATTATCAAGCTTTAGGATATGTTTGCTTTTTCGTTTGTTTAAATACGCCAATCTCTTGCAATATCAAACAGATTTAAAAATCATTTTCGCTTTTTATAATTTATTTACTTAGGAAGTTATATAATCTATTTAGATCACGCTAGTACCCTTAGGGGCAGAGTAATTACTATACAAACAATAGGTCAGATAATACTGGCTGAAACCCATACGAGTAAAATCGCACGACAACTGACATATATATAAATAAAAAACTTCAACATAATTGGCTAATTTCGCCAATTAAAAAAATCTCAGAAATGCAAATTAAACTACTTTGTAGAATGTTTTTGATCAATATGTATAATTAATATAATGTGAGTAAAATTTTATATTATCTTTGCCAACCGTACAATAATGGTCCTGTTACGGTGCGTGGCCGTCGAACAATGCAGGCCACCCCGGCCGCGCCACAACGCTCGTTACTACTCCACCGCACTGTACTCCTGGTAGAACGTAGCAAATCGTGTGGGACAACACACTATTTCTTCTACACTTATTTCTAGGTAGTGTTTGCAGTACAAAAATATTCGTAAACAGAAAACAATTCTATTATAAATTCATCTCGTATTCTTATTATAATAAAGTTTAATTGGTAATTTGATTTTTTCTTCTTTATTTGCACATATATTTCTCACTCATTTCTATGTTCCGTTACTATATATATACGAAAGAATCATCTTTTTCTATTGATTTGAATTTTTTTATTGTCAGCCAGGTTTACTAACATCTGCAAATTGAAAATAGCATAGATTTGGGTGGCTTGTTGGGTTATAGGACATAATAATTTTGTGTGACTGGATCGGGGCTACTACATTTTTTTTGGTACTATATATTTTTATAACGTTTGTCCACAATCTTACATGATGTATAAATACGCTAAACCTTGAGAGGGACTGCTTCCCAAGTATAGCTGCTGCTACACACCTATAGGTACAGGGCGTCTGATTTACAACTTGAGGGTGGTAGAACGGTGGGCGGACTTGAAAAAGCCTTACTACCACGCTACGGTTTTATCACAATGTTTCTCATCACTGGAAGTCCTTATGGATACCCACCCTCCCGGGGGAGAGAGTGGGTTATGTCCGACTCGCACGGACTAAAACCCCACGGTGTACCGGCCGCCGATTTTGGTTGGGGCGACATGGGATCGTGCTGGGCTATCACCATGTCGCCCCATCGGTCAGCCCGGCGAAAGGCCGCCGGGCTCCGTCCTAATAGGGAGGTAGACTGGGTACACAACCAGCTACCTCCCCTCGTCCAGATCTCGGACCCTCTCCGCCGCCTCCTTCTGCGAGATAACTTCCTCGCAGAAGGAGGCCATGGCCATCCATGCTTCTTCGCTGCCGAGCATGGCCACAACCACGCTCGGCAGCGACAAGTCACCACCTACCGCCGCAGTCAGAGCGCGGCATCACTGGAAGTCCTGGCTCATTCGCAAGTATACGAAGATATGTCAATCGACGCGGTGTACGAATACAGTAACCACGAGTCATTATCGCATTAAAATGCCATTATAATTAATAGCTATTTTATGATAAATTAATTAATGAAGTATATTAAAAATAACCAAATTGTTTTGTTCACATTTTAGCAAATGATGCAATATTATATACTGTCATGGAATCTATGATACCACCCAGGGCGTCTCTGTCTTTAATGTCTATATTTACGAGTAATCATAACATATCTTTGATTGCGCACCATTTTGTCGGGTATAATACACTATTTATGTATTTTAAAAGCGTACACAGTTCGATAATGAGTTCAGATTGAAGTCACGGAAGGAAGATTTTAACAAGAACAGGAGTTACCAAGTCGTTCTTGTGTTTATAATGTATTGTAATCACGTAAACATACAAATAAATAAAACTGCAAGATTCCCTCTTTATGTAAAGAAGTCCCAAATAAGCTTGCTCTGTGAACGACTTTTCATGTTGAGTACAATTGCAGCCCGTGGTCTTTTATAACCGAAACCAAATAAGGTTATGGTTATTATTTGATCCATCAATTGATATCAAGTATATGTTCCAAATTTTAGTATTAGTAAACGTGTAAAGAATTTATTTTTTAAATGTACATCTATATATATGTAATGTTTGAGGCTCAATCATGTGAAAAGTACCGAACGTTTCGGCGTAAGACTATGATGATTTGATGTGGAAGTTATTGTAGATGGTTATAGGCTACTTATTTTTTGGGTTCGATTGGGACTGTCATTTATTTAATGCCTGACCTAGCGGGCGGGAATTAGCTAGTAATATGTAAATACAACTGCAGATTTAGCACTGTTGCCAGGTGGCTGTCACGTCTTCACTCCGAGTCTAGCAAAAGAATCCTCTAAAATTCGAAATAGACAAACAATATCACCTCACGTATAGTCTACAGAAAACTAAGAGGAACACTATTCTGCAACAACGCACTGTTAACTACATGTTATACGCAATAATGTCCACCATATGTGGTTAAAAATATTCATGACGTCTCACTGTAATGTGATAAAAAGGAGAGGATGAAATTAGAACATACAATTCCTATGCATACTGCGCGAAATATAACCCACAGAAAACTAAGAGGAACACTCCATTGCGAAAATGCATTGTCACCCTCATCAGTCATTTGAGTGACAAGATCTTTTATCAAAAGTATATACCAGAAATATATAAACTAGCTTTCACTCGCGGCTTCTCTCTTCTTAATGTAGTTTTGATGTACCTATCTGTCGGGAATAAGACACTTTTTTTAGAGTAATAGTTAAAGAACCATATTTATAAAGGAAAAATAGGTTAATGGTTTCCTAAAATATCATTGCGAAATATATTGTTATTGATTAAACATATTTACACATTCTTTTTAATACACAATGTAATTCAGAACAATTCAGGGACAGGGACACGCTCTTTACGATCGGCAACACAATAGTGATGCCTCTGGTGTTGCATTGGTCCATAGGTTTAATTAACCATGTAACATCAAGTAGACCTTCTGCATGTTTACTGCCCTTTAGGAAAAAGAAAAATTGAAGGCAACAAAAACAACTCTCTCTCAACCGCAGTCGTCGCCGAAAACACAGATAAAGGTTCTTGAAAACAGATTTTAAATTTATAGACGAAATAACCAGGATAGCACTAGAAACAATCCAATTCTAAAAAATCAGCCCATGTATATGAAGACACAAAAAAATATTATTCTTCGATGAATTATCATCTCTATTCTTTGCTGTGCTCGCTACTCGGATGATAAAACTGTAATAGCTTCAGTAGCCCCGGGGATCTCATGACCGTGTTGTCTAATGCTTGTCTATATAATGTGTGAACATCTATTCAGAATGAGCGAGGGTCTTAAAGTAATCAATACTTTTATCTACACGCAAAAATAATAAACTGTGAAGTTCTTATGAGAATAATGTTGCTAATAACGGAGATTATGTTTAAAGACTATAATTGTATATGACCATTTGCCCTTTAATCGATGACAGCACTAGCGGGGTTTTCTTACTTACCAACAGATGTTGTAATTGGTTCAATAGTTACTAACTATAATTATTACTCCGGTATTTCTGAGATTATAAATAGCTATAATCTAATACAATGACGATTTAAGATCAGGAGGACTCCAAGCCTGTCTGCTACCTTATAACATAAATATAATGTATAAGATTTCAAACACCTAAATTATTCTATGTTCGCGCTACATAATAGCACTTCTCTCCTTCCTTTCCTGTCCTTTTCTATAGTTCACTACTATTCTGGCGCTCTTATCTGTGGTTGCCTTGGAATCATCGAATGATATGTTAACGCGGTGTCGAAATAATATCGCCGAGCGCGTCTACGGCGGTTTAGAATACGGATGGAAGACTGATTTTATTTTTTTCCCCCTTTATTCTTGGTGCCCGGGATACACTATGATCACCAGGTGCTTGCTGAGCACCTTCAGCACGAATTATTAAGTGGCTTTCGATAACTAATGCGGTTATAACAGTTGCGATTCTAACGTCCTGACACCGTCCGGGGTGCGCGTAGACGTGACGTGCGGATTCCAAGACAACCATAGATAAGAATGACAGGATAATACTGAAATATAGAAAAGGACAATATATAGAATGAAAGAGAAGCGCCATTATGTGGCGCGAACATTCTCTATAGCCTGCTCTGTAGACAAAATTGCAAGGGCTCTCAACTATATTGTCGATAAATACAATTAACATTGGGAATATAGAAGCTGTCCACACAACACACTATATCATTAAAATTTTTTCTCTGTAAGGTTGTCTATATTAAGTTTTATAGTAACTTAAGCTCAAAATCTGGTAGTGACGTTCTGTTCAACAAAGCACGAATAAACAAAAATATTAGGATGTAACTTGGCCCAAAACTAATTGAAGACGACCTTTATTCCCAAGATGTCTAACAACAAAGATAGTTCATTTCAATTTTCGATAGAGATTATAAAATACTCTTTTATAAATTTCACATCCAACTCCTTATAGATAACATCAAAAAGTTTGAGTTACGTAAATAGAGACATTACTCATTGGAAAGGAAAGTCACGAACGGGCAATTTGATAGCAATCAATGCAGCATCGATTGCTACGGATCATGCCACCCACGGATTTGTAGTTTGTATTTAGCTTTTTACTTTGTCTCATCGTGAACTATGCGTAGATTATATTAATGAATAAGCAGATTAATTTTAGTTTTATAGATTATGTTACCTATATATATATATGTCTACATTTTATTATTTAAATTATTGTTTATACAATTAATGTTATTCGTAGTTCATAATTAAGTCATTATTAAATATGTAATTGAAATGATAATAATTCTCAGATCCTTCAATTTGTAGCTCGTTACTTTTTTATAATTGCTTTAGTCTTATTAAGCCTTACTAAATTGAATTCTCACGATCGGCAAAAAAATACCTTTAGGTTTTCATTGTGAATTGTGAACCGTTGTCATCTATACATAGCGAAGATCGTGCCCCAGACATACAAAAAAAGGATTAAAAAGAAAAAACGCAAAGGTCTTAATATTTGTTACCTTGACACTAACTAGGCCGTTTCGTATCCACACACAGCCAACGGCGTCCACACCTCGTTCGAAACGAGCCGGTAATAAAAAACAAAGGTCGAAAAACCAACAAACCGAATTTCTCGGCACCTCTGCCCGAGGAGCCGAAATTTAATCATACATATTATCCTGTTATGACAAGCGACCCCGAAAACTTACATAGTGTGTTCACAAAAGTCATTCATAGTCTTTATATTTCAATGGTAAAGTATAGATTCCAATAGAATATTATTATTTACATGGGCACAACAAAGTATGTGAGTACTTGGTCGAGCCAAAAACTTTTTTAGTAGCCGTGAAAATATCATTCAAAATGAATAAAAAACATAATCGGTAAAGTTTGAACTTTTAATATTAACATTTGTACCAAATAAAAAAAAGTGTGTGTGTAATATAAACTTATGTACACGCGTTAGAAGTTATACTTCTTTGGCGTAACAAGATAAAAATCTTTTCAAAAATTTTATCTTTCGCCTTACTCTACGTTTGAAAAAACGACACTAATAATAGAAAAAAGGTATTTAATACATAAATACTTTTTTTGGATAAAATGTTGACTATAGCTAACTTCAGGGTGTCGGTTTTTCGTGACGGTGTGCGCGCACATCGTAAAAATGTACTCTCTTAATTTTCCCTAACGCGCCAAAACAAGTATAACTTCCAAAAGTCGTGTTATTTCAATAAGAGAACAAAGATCACGAACAGATACCACTTAGTGTTAATATTAAAAGTTTAAAATTTAGCTAGATTTTTTGTCATCATCTTGGAGGTTATTTTCACGGTAACTAAAGAAAAAAATATGAATGTGTTTTATTTTTGGCCCACCCTTGTGAATAAACGCACTGTACTGGACCACAAGCAAAGCTTACTCCAACAATAGTAAGAACCGCTGTGCTATAAACCATCAGAACTAACTAGTTCTATAGCCTATTAACAGTAGCCGGCGTCATAGCGGCATGTAAGACTCAATAACTGGATACCCACTCGCTACGTGACGAACGAAAAAAGTATCATTTTGACTGGTTTATGTGCATGGTGCTGGTGGTTCAATCAAGTACATAAATTCTACCACTCACTTGAGTACTAGATTTACACCAGCTAACCCAGAAACGCCAACTACCTAAAGTCCTCAATAATCTTTGTAGCTGATGTGAACATAGATGGGCACAACACAAAATCTATAAATGTGTATTATATATGCATAGCAACAAGACAACTTAAGGATAAGCCAATACCAGTTTTAGATTCCTATAATAATATTTTAACTATATTTGTTTAAACTCTCGACTGTATTATGCATAATCGTAAATTTAAGGTTACATTCAGAGCAGTCAAAAAGATTGACGAGGGACTGTAAGTACAGTGAATAACATATGGTAGGACAATCATAAGTGCATACGGTAATCTCGATCGAGCGAATCATCGTATCCTACTACGCGGCAAAATAAATAACTCTGAAGCTTCACTCGGCTTTAGATAGGGGCATTTTTAATCTTATCCGATCGCACTATTGATTGCACTAATACTAGATCTATTTTATTTTCTGCCATTAATTGTTCTTCGACTGGAAGATTAGACAGAAGATCTAATTCAGTGGCGTATATTTTGGAAAGGCTATTTTAATTCATAGATTGACTAATACAGGTTGATTCGATTTTGAATTATTTTACGTCTATGTTCTGATTAAGCATATATATTTTTGAAATGACCTCTTTTGTTGGTGCATTAAGCATTGAACAAAAGTGAACCATCATGGTCGAGTCATTGACCAATGCGTAATTTGTAAATTTCCCCTAGTATCATAAGCATACACCCACTTTTCAATACTGTATACGTCTTTAGGATTTAACCACAGTCTCAGTGCTCTAAGACGGTAAAACATTAAACCTAGAGAAGCATAGACTGTCCAGGCCAGTTGCCAGAACACACTTTTAGGAGCTTGATGATATATTTTCAACTTGATGGTGGTTACCAATATGAGCCTTAGAAAAAGCCCTATCTATAAGCGCTCCCTTAGTAGTCCGGTGAATCTGTAGAGGCCAAAAGGATCTCTTTCCTATATTAAAATCCTTTAGGATAATTCCTTCACCGAAAACTCTGGTTCGTTGTAAGATCCGTCATCGCTTCAACTTTATTGCGTTGTGATGGATTAATTTGTTTCACATCGTTTCTTTATTATAAATTTATTTAGAATTTATCAACAAGATTCAGTCATGTTGTGAGCAAAACATTAACACTTGTTGTTATATCTAATCACTATATATAACTCTTTTACTTATTTTAAGTTACCTGTATTAGATTGTATCCTTACTATTAAAGTACTATGAAAATGCATAAGAATAAGTAGCTTAAATGATACTGAGAATAGCTCTCTATGTGGTAAAATTGATTCAACTGTTGCAGAAATTAACCTGAACAAATAAATAACTCTTCAATATTACTTGCCGCGTCTGTCTGTTTGTCTGTTCGCGATAAACTCAAAAACTACTGAACGGATTGTAATGTGGTTACCAATAGACAGAGTAATACGTGAGGAAGGCTTAGGTATTAATTTGTCAAGGTTTTATGTAAATTGGTTGAAATATAACGATAATTGATGGAAGTGTTGGAAAAAGTCAAACCGCCTGTGAGCTTTCATAGAAAACGCTGCCTAATTCTTTTGAGATATAACAAAACAATGCATAGTGAGAGATTCCGCTTTTATAGAAAAAGTCTGCGATGGCAGTTACCTATCTTTTAAGGATGGCTTACTATACCCATCTATGTACTAAACAATGGTCACATATAATGAGGTATTTGGAAGGCTATTTAAACGGATACATTATTAATCCTTAACAAATTAAATACATTAGTTACCTTAAAAATTCCATGCACATAAGTATATATTTTTTATTATCAAGACAGGACAACGACATCCGGTCCTGCTACTTGAGTATAGCTGTAAGTTCGGGCTTGCGCGTAATATTGTCAAAAGTTTAAAACAAAATAAAGTTAAAGTAGTATTATTGGAACCTAAAATCGGCATTTACTTATCCTTAAGGTGTCTCGATGTTATGCATATAATGTAATACATATTTTTACCTACATTTGTATTACTCTGTACAACTTTATTTAAAACGGTCAAAACGTTTGGTGCGGACTGTATTACGTCTACTAGAAAACTTATAATAATTTTTCAAAACTATCAGTTCTCTACATAATCCAAAATACACGTTGAAATTTGGAACCATCTGTATATTTGACCATACAATAATTTATAAGGTACGCTCGCCCCGTATAATTAGGCTTGGTCTGACCAACGCTGATTGCTTATTATATTGATGTTTCAATTTTATACCCATTTTTATGGTCATCGACCAACCGTGGGGGGTGGCCACCCAGACCGTCTTCCCTCCCTCTCGCACCGGTGATAGCTTACGTAAGTCTGCACTCGTGTACTTTTACTTTAACCTTTACCTGTATTTCTGTCCTTTTCTCGCTAATACGTGTTTGAGATTGTATCCTTTTCTGGTGCGAGATAGTGATTACGACGGTGAAGAAAGTTGCTCCTTGCCGTGATGGAACGGCTATTTAGTAATCAGCTAGCGGGTGATCGAATTGAACACAAATGTTTCCTTAACGAATGACTGATAATACAAATCACGATTTCAGTCGCACGCTGTATAAAAACGTCCCGAATAAGTATAAAACTAAATTGCCTTGTTTGTTTGGACGAAAACCATAACTACGTTTTCGATTTTATTGAATCACAAGTTTGTTCATTAAAAAGTGATACTTTGAACAATATTTCAAAGTAGTAACGAGGAATGATTAATTTGTATAAGTAATTCGAACTATACTAGTCTAAATGAACCACATTAACACGTGAATGATTTTGGGTTTATAATAGAACAATAATTACGACAACATTACCTGGTGCCAGGCACTTCGTTCGCGTGAAATTGATTTTACATGAGAATTGCTTGTCTTATCTGGATTAATTATGGTCTACGATTTATATTTTAACTAGCATCAGCCAGCGGCATCGCTGGCATTAATGTAGATTGGTCAAATTAATATAAATTCTTTCGAGAATAGTAAGTACTTTTTTTTTGTAAAAAACTACCCTATGTCCGTTTAAGTACCCCTGATATGTATGCAATTTTTTTGGGGGTGCGAACGTAATATACAGGAATACATTTGCATTTATAGTATTAGCTACGACCATAATTTATCTAATTACTATTTAACTCCTCTAACCTTCTTACCCAATTTAAGTTACTTCTGTTAAGCCGTATTGTCTCTGCTTAGCACCTGTGAAACAGCATAATAAAATGTAACCGAAATTACCCTCTGAAGAGTAATCTTTCTGTCAATAAAAGGCTAGTTTAAATCGGTTCAACCGTTTCAGAAATTCCCTCGCAAACAATAGGCATTTCAATTTTATTTATACGTATAAAAAGCAATCGATATAAAGTTCTACAGTTGATTAAAGAACTCCTTCCGTGAGAAAGCAAGGAGATTCAACAACAGTTCATTGATTTAAACACCGTGAATTATTTTGTATTTTCACTTTTGATGACATTACCAGGAAATAATTGTTCAAAAATTTGTGTATTTTCTGTTTTCGCTCCCACGTGCTTAATTAAAAGCCAAGTATTGTACTATGCCTGTAATATAGGTTATAGATTCTCGACTGTACCGCATTTGATTTTGAAGCGTTGATGGATCAGTTGGTAGTGAGCTCGGACACAGCGCCGAAGGAAGTAGGTTCGAATTCTAACAACTGAGTCGGAACTTTTGGTGAAGGAAAACATCGTTATGAAACCATAGCATAGTGGTAGGGCTTTTTCTAAGTCCGTCTGGTTAGCTACCACCCTCAAGTTGAAAATCTGTCGCCAAGCATCTGTTGGTGTGTTCCAGAGCTGCACTTGAGAGCCAGTCTCCCTTTCTGGGTTTAGCGTCACTACCATCTTAGACCACATTTATCATTTAACATCAGATGAGATTGTGGTCAAACGGTAAACTATAAAGTTTATAAAAAAAAATGGAAATGGGAACTTCGATGAAACAAAAAAACCACATTAAAATAGGACAAACATATATATCTATAGAATTTAAAAAGCGAGAGAATGAGATAGAATACATTATGCGTTATTCACGGTCTCATTATAGTATATAACACTACCTAATATTTGCTCCGGTCAGAGTGTTATATGCGATGTGGTGTACGTGTGTATAATATGTGTATGAACCTGTGTTTTACGAAACCTCGGGGAAAAAGCTTCACAATCAGCATAGTGTATTTATTCACGTGTATTCTTCACATTAATAACTTGAAAGATTTAACTTCTACCGCGTGTGAACTCTATACATTTTAGATCAAGTTAATTAAAGCTTTAGGTAAATATTTCTATATACTTGTGTTCATTTTATAGTTATAATTTCTACTAATTAGGGAATCAGTTTATGTTATTTTTAATTTGGTAACAAACCTTTGTTATTAAAGATAATTACTAGCACTATTCGTTGTGTAATTGTTTGGATAATTTCAGCGTTATGACAAAATAGGCTACCATTATGTTTATTGAGAAATCGCATAAGTATCCTGTACTGAAAATGTTATAAAAATCAGTCAAACCGTCTTTGAATTCAGTCTGGACACAGATTAAACGAATGTTAACATCATTTTTGTCATCAGTGGTCTTATAACAAATATCTATCAAAATATTTCGAAAAAAGATACACACGTATTAATAATATACTTAGAAAGACATACAATTTTTGCAAATCCAAACTAGGCAAAAAGAGCAGTGACCAAAAATTTAATATGCTTAACTGAAGCAGTCATCGTTTTGATAACTAGTAAATTCTGAAGTGTTTTATAATCGAAATAAATTAAAAAAAAATGCCGAATGTTTGTATGTGCGTTACTTCAAAGCGGCTGTACTTTTTGTTGCGTTTGTAATTATCAAGACAAGGTTTGTATGAAACAAAATGTTTAAAATAATTGTGTTAAAAATGTGCATATACAGACAGACAGGAGAGACAGAACGCAGTAGGGATCTTCAAAAATGTTGACAGAATTTACTGATTGATTTTTAGTTACTCAATTGTCATTTCATTTAATTATGTGGTCGTGCTATGAATGGAAGTTATAGGTCTCATTTTCCTAATTATTGAATCCGCGCGAAGACTAGCGAAGCACGTATTTTATATCAAAAACCATTGTTATAAGAACGAAATCGCAATTACCAGCTAGTGATACCTCAAACAGTGATGGTGTAACTTAAGATAATCGAGATCTTTATTGAACAGCGTGTAGATAAAAAACGATAAATAGAAAATATCGAGATCAGTCGCGGTATGCCGACTCGTCGACAGCATATCTGTGTCAAACACGTATATATTCTGTGGTATCCTAATGAATTTGTTGGACGTTTCTTTTTGTCGAACAGGAATCCGTGCGGTCCGTGCCATTGTTTTTTCTACCCGTTTAAATTTGTTTTTAACCCTAAATCGTTCGCTCGAATTGATGTCGCGTCTATCTCGACGCTTTGATCTCGTTTCCAAGTCAGCGTTTTACAAAGTTTCGTTTGTTTGTTACATTATTAACTATTGGTGTCACAGACTTAGTTATGTATATAAAGGTTTAAAGTAATTGATTAAAGTATAATATGTATATTATACAAAATAATAATAATTTACCAATTATATGAAATTTTCAAAACTTAGATAGGTATCAATGCATTATATTTTTTTTTATTTCATGTGCTTCTATATACCTGGAATGTATATATAATGTTTTTTTTTTTTTTAACTCACACGTGCACACTTATGTAAATACTTAGAAACATAGGCAATATATCAAATACTAATCCATACTATATCTCAATAAAATTGAAGTGTCTGTTATTTATCTGGACTAAAGTAGGAAACGGTTGAAGCGATTTTGACGAAACTTTTACTAACAAGTCTATACTGCATTTCATTACACTTTTCTAAAGTAGTTAAGCGTTAATGACAAAATTTAAGAAATGTAAAAGTGTTTTAAAAATGATGTAGTAAATACAAATTTCCAATTAAACAAAAAAAAGACAATCCACAATGAATGCAGATGGAATGCGTAGTTCCTATGAGACAACAAAACCATTATAAGGATTATAATCATGAACAAAAAGCTAAGAGTAGTGATAAAAAATATTATATATCATAAATATTATTATTTTATTGGAAACTTTGAGAACCGCAGCGGTTGGCGGCGGCGCCTGCGCTTCATTTATAAATCACAAGCGACCATCTTTAAGATTATCAGATTAACTATTCGACTGTTAAGGAACACGGATCCTTTCTCTTCGACCCATGTTTTTGACTACTATTACATTCACGCTCGTTAAGTTTTCGACATGAATATTTGAAACAGTTTCGGTGAGTTTTGAAGTTTTTTTAACTAGCAAATACGGTTGTAGAACCATAAAGCTGTTGTAACTGTATTCGCAATTAACTAAAATAAAAAGAAATACTACTATAATTGAGACCTTTTAAATTATTTTTCATTTTATTTTTCGTTTTTAAATTTTTCGCTACTTGTTTTTATTATGAATTACAGAAATAGCAAACGGAAATTGAATTCATACATGTATGGCGTATATAGTTAAAATATTAGAGGTCTGTCTTTATGCACATATCACTCAAAAACGTCTGGATAGATATCGATATTTTTTTGTAATTATTGTACTACTAGTGTCTAACTTGGTCCTTATCTAAAAAGATAATTGTCACGGTAGTTTCATTTAGTATCAAGTTATCAAAATTTTAAGAAACTACTATGTTTATAAGTACTACGCGTTCTGCGACGTTTGTGTTCTCTTGCGTGGAAAAGTGGGGCAAGCGGTGTGGTGCTTATGTTTTTTCCGCTGTACATAAAATATATTATTAGAATAATAAACGATGCAATCGGAATCGCGTATAGCAGCTAGTATTACATGAAAACAATAAAGAAAAATTTAGTGTAGCGTGGGAAGAAAATACGTCACGATTGGTGCTATTAAAACTTCGAACCAATCAATACACTATTTTTACATTACATAACTTAAAAGATTTTTTGTTAGGATGCCGTGAACTCTGGAACTAAAAATTATTATTTTTTGTACATCTTATAGTATATTTATTAAGGAAAAAGCTATATATTGAATGATCCTTAGATGCGGTACAATTATCATACAAAATATACGTTAGGATGTACACTAAGTTAGAACGGAGAACGGTGTTGACTTAGTGGGGCGTGGAATATAACAGAGCTGTAAGCAGTCCGTGGAAATAAATTCATAATTTCGTGGTATGGAGCTTCGGACTTCAGGGGCAGAGTAGCTGCCAGAAAAGAACAGAGCATTACCGGGAAGAGTGGAATTGGCATGATGACAGTAATCATAAATTACAAAAATAATCTGTTTATCCCATAGAACCGTATGAATAGGTTAGGAAAAATGTATTTATTTTTATATACAGGTTGAAATTGATAATTTATATAATAAAATAAAACTATAAAATACAGCAATCGTCCATCTTATGTTGAACACCAATCAGATCGAATGACGTCACGCTTCAGCAAACCTCATTTTGTACTAGAGCTGTTGATATTTTTATTATATATATTATACACTTTATCATTCATACTTATAACGCAAAATAACTAATTTGTTGCTTTGTTCACGTTAAGTTCTAATCTATGACATAAAGTACTCTGTAGTTCACTCGTTATGTGCTTGCTGTATATATTGTCAATATCATGACGTCATAAACAGACGCCATGACACGGGCAAGCGTTTTGGCACGCATTTTAAATTTAAAATTACATTTGCGTTTATTTTTAAAAAAATCTTTGTTTTCTCCAAAAATATTATATTTTTTGGAAACAGTATATATTCTAGAGTATTATAGGACAGTAATTGAAAATTAGTCATCATGCCAATTGTAAATGCTTATGTCAGCGAGGTATTTGCACAGCTCAGTACGGTATTGGATCCTAACGCAATAGTCGTATTTTATATGAAATTTCTTCAAACTTACAGGCCACGACCCTCCTTGGCAACAACGCAAGACTAGAATCGATCCAACGGAATGAAGCTCTCGAGCACGCTGCTTGCGCGATACAGTGACACTGAATATTTTCACTCACTAGCTTAACATACACAACACAGATCATCCCCACACGTAAAATTAAAGTACACATATGGTGGAATGTGTTTTTTTTTCGAACTTGGCTTAAATTTAAAATTACATTTTAAAATTTTTAAAATGTAATTTTTTCTAGAATATTAATTAAAATGATATTCTGTAAAGGACAAATTTAATCCACATTAAATGCACAATATGACTAAAAGACTTAATTGAATAAGAATTAAAACTTTGTTGATCGAAATAGCATCGTAAATGAGCATTTTTTTTAACAATATGTAAAAGATAAAAACGATTACAGGAGGTTATTCTTAACAGATAGCCATAAACCATCGTCGACTTTACTGTTGAAACTTTTAAAAGCAACAATTTCGTATTACATTATTTTGATGTACCTCATAAGATTTAGCCAGAGTTACCAACGTCAGCACCCGAAAACTCCTTACGAAATCATTAGAATAAGTCCACTTTTCTCTAAACCTATCGAATTACATTCTGTGAAGGATAATGAAGACTGTATCAAATAAAATCAACTAAGAGAACAACCGGTAGACGCCAACAACGACTTTGTTTTATAATATTTCTAGATCGTTCTTAATTCAGCTTTTTTATCCGAGTAACCTACCTATGTTAGTTACTAAAAACTAAAATAGACTAGTCTTTGCTGAACATCTCTGTCGTTGTGAGTTGATCTTAGTCACTCAGTTAAGAGAAGGAAATAGTGTAAGATTATTTGCCTCTCTCTTTTCGTTGGACCTACATAAGATTGGTGAAGGTAGTTCAGTTAATAGTAACACTTACTGAACTACAGTGTAATGTAGATAACTTCGTAATATGTTATCTTTGCCGTAAAGCCGACTAGTGTGTTCTCTTCTTATAACGTAGAGTCCTTCAAGCGTATTTATTTATACTTTATAGGTTAGCGTTTGACCAAAATCTCACCTGATGTTAAATGATGACATGGTCAAAGATGGCAGTTACGCTAAACTTAGTGGGGGACTGGCTCTCAAGTGCAGCTGTCGGAACACACCAACAGGTGCTTAATGATAGAATTTCAGCTTGAGAGTGGTAGCTAGCCAAGCGGACTTAGAAAAAACCCTACCACCATGCTAAGGTTTTATCACAATGTTTTCCCTTCATCGAAAGCTCCGACTCAGTTACTTGGATTCAAACATACGTACTTTGACGCTAAGTACGAACACGCTATCAAGTAAGCCATCATCGCTTCAACGTAAAGAAATATTTATGTCATACATGACAGCGACCACCGGATTGTTTGAATTTTCGATGTTCCTCTCTGTTTTTAGTTGTACTGTATTTGCAAAAAGGCAATGATCCGAACAGTGTTATAAAAAGTTGTTATTTTTTTTAACGACATATGATATGTATATGATACATTTTAGATCGCATTCGGTGACGCTGTAAAAGCCAATGAGTCCAACAGCCAATTTTAGTTGAAAAAAAAAATACCCAGCTTGCTACAAATTCGATGCGATCGGTTGTGAAATAGATATATATCCGCAGGGGTCTATTAATTTTTTATGATAAAAAACAAAAAAACCAACAAAGCTACTAAAAATAAATTCAATGTGACATTTTTGTGTGTTTGTTTTATGGAAAAAAAAATTAAACGCGTAAATATAAATGTTCAATATTTTTTGCTTTTTTTTTAATTTTCTATCTATAAATACCATGATGTATTGTAGAACTCTCGAGTTTGTAAATTGGATACTTATGTACGCCAAAAATATGGAGATTATTTAGGCTGCTTAACAGATTAATAAGTCCATTCCTTTTTTTAAATGTAATCTGTGTGTATGTCTGTTTGATCACGTTAACCTTAAAAATAACTAAATGAATTTTCACAACGCTTTTACAAGTGACTTATGTGTAGCTTAGAACAACGTATAAGCTCTGGCTTATCAAAATCAGCTCACAGGAAAAGGAAGACATATTAATTTAGAATTTTAGAAGTTTTTCTTAACATAACAAAATTTGTACAGCCCTCGCCAAACTTTTTGACCGCTCTGAATACAGAAAACTAATTTCGATATAAATAATTATTATATTATATGCATAACATCTTAAGGATAAATGAATGCCAAGTTCGGATTTCTATATATTTGAATATTGTTTTGCATTAAACTCTTGTACGCAAGCCCGAACTTATCGTTATATTCAGAACAGCCAAAAAGATTTACGAGGACTGTACAAAATTAAAAAAAGATTGTACATTAATAGTCGATTTTCAGCCTCATTATGTTAGTTGACCTTAGTTTCAGTTGCTTTTCGCAGGGCCAGCTCTCCATCACATTACAGTCCCATCCCGCCCCAAACCAAAAGCGGCGGCCGCTACACCGTGGGGCTTTAGTCCGTGCGAGTCGGACATAACCCATTCTCTCCCCCGGGAGAATGGGTATCCGCAAGGGATTTCCCCACGTTAATAAAAAAAACTCTGCCTCACACTATGGCCAAAAAAAATGGCCGTTAGAAAAAATAAGATCATCAAACTTTTTTTTTATAAAATCTGTTTATATACTTTGATTTGGACCAAAATTATAAGATTTTTGATGTTGATCTTTTGTTTTTAAAAGTGCACGGTTAAGTAGGAAAACGGCTTAGTAGATTCTTATTGTATTGAAGCTGAATTTTAATTAGACCCTGTTGCTTCATCCTAATACATCTAGAGATAAAATTTGCTTGGATGAGTAGATCTAACAGTAGACCATCCCACCAATATACTACGTATTTCTTGTGAGTTCTCCTTTTTGTTTTACAAGTGTACGAATTTGGCACAGAATCGAGTATATTAAAATCAATTGTAGATGTATTATTTTAATCTGAAATGTTCTTTTAAAAAGCCTTATTCGATAAAATGCCAAGCAAGTAAAATAACAAGCAAATCATAAGGGTAACACGCAAGTAAAGCACAAAACAAAAAGTAGACATCCCAAATACACTTCGCACAGCTAGTTATTTTTTTCTATAAAAGAAATAAGCAAAGTTAAAACAGTTCAGTACCTCTTTCTCCTACATTTGTCAACCGATTTCGTCTACTTTTTTCTTGTTTAATAGGTTTTGACGAGCTTTAGTGTTGTCAATAAAAACTTGATATCATTTTTTTCCATGTCATTGAAGAACCAAAGCCTTTATTTATAAGTCTTCTTTCGTAATATTTCACGATTCTTACGTCTGCTAATCCAAAATATATGTAAGTTCCTTGGTAAAAAAAAAACCTCAATAAATTCGAAATTAATAAAATAAAGAGACTAGAGATTATTTGTCAGTGAACGTGTATTAAGCCCATGTGTTTGTATGTAAAGTCATTACTTTTATTATAATGTAGTGATCACAACACGCTCTCTCATACAAAAATGCAAGATGAATGAATGCAAGACCAAGAGTCAGACTGCGAGACCAAGATCGATTTTGAGCAACACCACCCATAGCCCAAACCTTTCCAAAGCAATAACAAGTACTGCCTCTGAATACATAATACGACATCTTCCTGCAGTGGATCTCTTACAGGCTGATGTGATATCAAAGAAAGAATTTAATTAGAAATTCGTCATCTCACTATTCGTACGCCTAATAAGATTTTCTATAACCGTTAATTTAATTACTTTGAAGTGTGGGATGACTTTGGAAAAAAAAGAATTAATTAGCGATTTCCTACATTAAGGAACTTCAGCGCAAAATGTAGAATCACCTTTTTAAGCTATACTTTGTATATTTGTTTATCTTAAGGATTATATTGAGAAGATATGTCTCATAATGGACAACAGTTTTACTTACCAGCACTACTATAAACTCACCGCAAAATGTGTCCAAATTTGTTTAAAATTTTTAGACATCCTATTATACTAATATCAGCAATTATACGCATAATAATAATAATATGCACATCTAGAATCATAGAAACAACACACACACACACGACATCTAAAATTCACCGCCAAGCATCTCAGGGATCTTGCACGACCCGCGTTAATTCCAGCAGTCAACTAGTAATTGACCCCATCGCTTCCTATTTAACTGGACCACCCATGATTACATGCCTTTGAAATTTGCATCATCCTTTTTAATATTAGCCTCGCTCTTATATAACTAGTTGGTACACATATGAAGGAAGGGTTTCATTTATTATTCGAACTTGGTTAGTTAGTGTAGCCAAGCTATCAGATTTTAAATACATGTTTGAGTTCGTGAGCCACACATGTGTAGACCACTCAGATAGAATGTATAAATAGCTTGGCAGACCATTTCCAATACGAGGTTCTACCACTCTGGTGCACTTGAGCTTATTGTTGTACAGCTGAGTTCCTTACTCACCTAAAAAAATTTGGTGAAGTTGTAAAGGCCCGTCAGGCCAATATCATCAGGCCGATGGCGTATGGTCATTAAAAAAAGACTATTTGCAAGATAGTTTTTTTGTTTTTTTATTATACTATGCTAAACAATCTTAACTGATGTTAGGGGGAGATACGACTATAAAAGGTAACGGTGAACCTAGAGAGACATTGGTTCATAAGTGTGGAAATCAAGCGATAATGGCAGTGCCCGGACATTGCATCCATCGACATAAATTAAAGTCCTTGTGAAATACAATATTATGAGAATACCATAGCATGGTGGCAGGGCTTTTTCTAAGCCCAACTGGCTAGCTATCACTCTCAAGTTGAAAATTGACATAAGTTGGAAATTGGCAAGTGTTCTTAAGAGTCAGTCTGTCTAGGTTTAGCTTATTTACCATCTTGGACCACATCATCATTTAGCATCCGGTGAGATTATGTTCAAAGGTTAATAAAATTTAAAAATTTAAAATTTAAAATTAATTTGCCTTTGTAGATTGGAATGATGACACTTGATCTCCAAGAGTCAGACATATTGCAGTTGGTAAGTATGCGATTAAAAAGGTCAGTAAGTATAGTCACACCATAAGGTCCCATCGATTTCCACGCTTCAATCGGTAAATCATCAGGTCCCACAGCTTTTCGGATTTTCATACTGCAGAGACAATTTAGTACCTCGTCAGACGATATAGGGGCAACAAGTCCCAGATTAGGAGGCAATTCTGGTGGGAAAATGTTTGTGCGGTGCGTGTTGAGTAGCTCGTTGAAATAGCTCCGCCACCTCTCTTTTACCCAACCTGCGTCGCATACAAGAGTGCCATCTGAGGTCTTCACACAAAGACATTTGGTCATGTCCTGTATTGACACGTCGTGATCTTCAGGGGAATCGGTCTCTTGCCACTTCTTGAAGAGCGTTTTCTTCTCCCGGATGGCCTCCTGCACCTTGTCATTCCACCACTATGTCTCTTTGTCGATGACACAGCCTCCCTTCGAAATGCCAAGCACCTGTTTACCAAGTGTACTGACTGCCGACTGGATCTTAAAGTACCAACTATTCGCGGAGTTTTCGTCGCTTACACTAAAGTCTAAACTAAGTGCAGCCTCGCGGAAGTCATCTCTCCGTGGTCCACTCAGCAGCCACCACTTGGTCCTGGAACTACATCGTTCGGGTACTTTCTTTCTCGGTACTACCAGAAAGTCCATACCAAGGATGCGATGTTGTGTTGTGAGACTTTCTCCTGGAATGACTTTGCAATTTGATACTTTGCTGATTTGGCTTCTTCTTATAAGCAGATAGTCAATCTGAGTAGCGTGTGACCCACTTTTGTAGGTTATAAGATGCTCGGGTTTCTTTTGGAAGAACGTATTCACAACCGCTAGGTCTGATACGAGGCAGGTACCTAGAATTGAATCTCCCTCTGCGTTTGGGCGACCATATCCGAAGCCGCCATGAACACGCTCAAACCCGCGAGATTCCTCACCTACGTGGCCGTTAAGGTCGCCACCTACGATAATGCTCTCGGAATTGGGAATGCAGCGCAGTACGTTCTCGAGCTCGTTCCAGAAGGCCACTTTCTCTGACTCTTGGCAACCGACTTGAGGAGTATAAGCACTAACTAAATGTGTGATTACACCTTCAGTCAGTACCTTTACCCGAATGAGTCGGTCATTTCGTCTGTCAACTTCAAGCAGACCTTTCTGAAACTCTTCACACAGTACAACCGCTACGCCATTTTACGCCAAGATTAGGTGAATTGTTTTCCGTTTATTATTTACATCAATTTACATAGTCACGCCCCTAAATTAATACAAATATGATGACTAGATAAGTTTACTCGTGTTTTTGAGTTGGACTTCGTTGGCGCGTTACGAGAAATTGTTAAGTGCGAATTTTTAGCCTGACACGGATGTTATACGCACCGATTTGATCCTTGGACTGTCCAAAACCATAAAGGTTTAAGTTTTATACAAACGAAGGTAGACCTCATCATAACAGACTGTTGGCAGCATAAACTTCCAAAATACCTGATTTATTACAAAACTTTCAAAAATAACAAATAATGTATTGTAAAATTGTAATTTCTATGTAAAATGTATTTTTTCAGATTAGTAGTAGTATTAGACCATTGAAATTTACAATGTACGACGTACATTGAATAAAAGATAATTAAAAACATAATCCGCCATTTTGAGCTCTGAGTCTTAAAAAATCAGCCAAGGGGTTAACTTACCATATACTTAGTTTTTTTTTTTATCTTTATAGTATTAAAAATGCCAATGTGAGTTTGTTGGTTTGTTACATTCACATGCCTTAATTGTTCAACCGAACATCATTCTAGTGTTAATAAAATTTATACATAGCATATACGTTACTGACTTTTTAAACATCTTAAATGTTTATGTTTGTTTATTAATTGTATGTTAGTCTTAATTACGCGAAACATTTTTTTTGCGTATTTACATTTACCTATTGCGATACTAAAATTTTCAGTAGAATATAAATCGGAATTACAATTTTTTTTTCTTGAAAGCAGACAAATTATGGAGGTTATTATAAAGCATTATTACATAAATAAATTTGTGTGGGTGATATGTTCGATAGAATAAAAGACACTAAAACTAAAATGAAATTCAAAAACAACGATGTTACTGTAGGTTATTTATCATTCTCTTCATTTTCTTTATATTTGGGAACTATTTTTCATATAGTAGTAATTCAGTACTCTTAGTAGTTTCTTAAATTCAGCGCTTTTATTGAAAATACATCTTACCAAAATTTTGCTTAGTTCACGCAAACAGGATCACGTGTACAGCTAGAATAATCTATACATATAATAAAAGGTTAACGAGAGGAAATCTGTACTTTAAATATATTTAAGAAAAAATACTCTGGGGGGTCTGAGAATCAATGACAGAACGCATTTCTATTTTTTTAGAATTTTTGTCTGTCTATCTGTCTGTCTGGCTTTTTCACGCGCATTACGCAAAAACTACTTGACAGATTTTGACGAAATTTGGTATGGTGATAGATTAGATACGACATGTTTTACATATATATCGCATTCGTATATACATTTATCTTACTAATAAGAAAACACAAAAGAGAAGCAATTTACGCAAAAGCTGCTGGACAGATTTTGGCATTACTGACTGTTGTTTTAAGTGCCGTATCGAAAGTCAGAATTATACATTCATAGTATGAGCAACTGCTAGACGTTGTAGTACCACGCCACGCCTCTAAAAACAAAACCGTCGATGGCTCGATGTCGAGTTTTGATACGCCTTTTTATGTATGATTTTATTAATCACTGTGTTGAGAATTGTATGATTGATCAAAATTACACATTATCATAAATATAAAACTTTGTGGTTAATTTAAAAAAAAGTGTGTGTGTACTTATGTACACGCGTTAGAAGTTATACTTCTTTGGCGTAACAAGATAAAAATCTTTTCAAAAATTTTATCCTTCGCCTTATTGTACGTTAATAGAAAACACGACACTAATAATAGAAAAAAGGTATTTATATATGTACATACTGTTTTAGAATAAAATGTTGACTATAGCTAACTTCGGGTTTTTCGTGACAGTGTGCGTACGCATCGTAAAAATTTACTATCATCATTTTTCCCAAACGCGCCAAAAGAAGTATAACTTCAATAAATCTTATGTTAATTTTCATTAATAAATCATTTAAAGTCCACAGATACTCTTGAATGGTTGCAATACATAAATGATTAAGACGAAGTTCCTAAGCTATGTTCAAATTCGGACTGTCAAAAGCCGATGTCAGGAACGTTTTACCCTTCAAGTGTCTCCGGCATTCCCTACCCTCCCAGTCTACTGCACTGCCCGCTTTCTTACCCCCTCGTTGACCCTTTGTATTACTGTATTACCACTGGTTCTCGATAGTGTGATTTATTTGGACGATTATTAACACGTTTTTAAATTGAGTAAAACATCATATTTTGCCTTAATTTCTTTCCGTTTGGTATATACAATTTAGATAAATACAAGCATATATATTTCACAATGTGAAGCGATGGTGGCTTAGTTGGTATCATATTTGAATAACGCGTTGATCAACGTAGGTTTAGGTCCTGCTGAGTCGGAGTTTTCGGTGAAGGAGAATATAGCCTGATTAGCTATTACCCTGAAATTGAAAATCTGTCGCCAAGCAACTGTTGTTGCGTTTAGGCAGCTTTGATAATCAGTTACTATATATTTAGCGTATTTACCAATTAACACCACACATCTAAGTGGTCAAACGCTAAAATCTGTATAATATAAAAAAGATGGGATCCTTTTAAAGATGCGTTAACTAATTACAGATTTAACGTTACATTTTCATTTTTTATAATACCAAATTTGCTGCCGTAATTTATTATTCTTATGCTTTTTTTTCGAGCTGACAATACGCTGTTGGCTTGAGAGGCCTTCACAGCTTCAGTGGACTAATTATTCCTATGCATATTTTGGCTTAATTGAATAATATTAAGGTTTGTGGCTAGTTTAACAAACGGAGTCATCCCTCAATATATAGAAGCGTTGGTACATCGTGGTGTCTAGAAGCGATATCGGCTTCATTACTAGGCACCTTTTTATGTGATGTGATGAAAACACCAGTTCTTGTTCAATCATCGAAGATAAGCAACGTCGGGAGCGGTCAGTTCTTGCATGGTTGACTGCTGGGTAATACTGTGTGACGTAGGTTTTTTGTTGTAGTTTTTTAAGAAACGTTTTTAACTTCTTTTTGTGGTCATAAGAAAACCAACACTTTTTTTATTTATGCTTGCACTTTATGAAGCAAATGACATATAAAGCTAACATTTTTGTAATAACATATGTTATATTAAGATATGGTATATATATAAGTAATATATGTGTACCAATGAGTACATTTCAAAATTAGTCAAGCTCAAATATAATCTTCCATATAAGATCTTTATTCTTTTTGAAGTTTATTTACACCGTGAAAAAAGTCCAAATATTACCGTCTTTAAGATTTTCAGTAGCTATATTCTTATGATCTTCAAATATGACATTAATAAAATATAAAGAACTTAAAAAAAAAACTTATTAACGGCTAAAATGAACTTTGGTTCATTTTGAAATTTAACGACTCAATATGAGATAGGATAGGATCGCCCTGTGCTTGTGGCACTATCGCGCCGGAGCCCCTTGACCGGGGCCCCTGGAATTTTGCCACCTGTCACTGTGTATTCAGTATTGTTACTCTACTAATTGCAACTCCTAAGTCTTGTTTTTAATTATTCTCTGTATGATGAAAAAAATAAACGTATAAAGCGAAAGATATTCTCGATAACATATAGATGCTTTTCTCTGTAAGATTAGAATTTATTTATTGCTATTTATGTATATCTGCTTTAATATGTAAGTAACATTACCTGAACAAGATTATCCCAAATGTATGTCAATTCGAATGGCCAATTGTGTTTTAATTAGTATACATTTTCTAAAAGAAGCGTATGAAAGTAATACTGAAAAATGTAGTTTATCAATTGAATCGAGAACGAATAGTAAACCACTTGAACGGACACCCAAAGGTGTCATGGAGACGGCTAACGGCTCACTCGAGCGAACTTATATGGACTTGAGTCTAATATAGCCTAATACGAGCTCCTCGGGGCTCACGATCGCCCTTAAGTGCTGGCCCCGCTTGAGAGAACACGAAATTAGCACTCGAGAAATTCTTGAGGCCTATGTCAATATAAAAGTATTTCTTTGTACGTATTATTGGAAAATCTCGTGACTTTCTTTGTTATTCAAGTACTTTTGTAAACATTTATTGACCGCAAGCGTGAAAAATTTTTTGAAAGATCTTTACTTCTTTTCAGGTTTGATTGGGGATGTAATAAACTTAGAATAACAGACCAGTTCTTTCTATTACATCATACACTGAATACATGATATAATTCATAGGTCTGAATTGTATCGAATTCTGCTTTTTTTTTAATCTAATTGTTAATTATATTTTAAACTGGTGTTACCTAATCGGTAAGTAATAACTTATAGGGTGGTTATTTAGAAAATTGTGTAGCTAGCTAATAATAGTCAAAATTTTATCGCGTTATCTTCACCGCATTATTTATTATCTATTAAATGATATCGATTTATATCTGGTTTGAATGTTCACTGAAACTTCTATTATTATAAAATATGGTTAAAATATTAAAATATGGTCTGACCGTAAAGAACTATTTGTTAAAATAAATTTTGATGAGCCTCACGGCTACTGTAAAAAAATAGCTAAACTTATATCCAAAAGTCAATAGATTAGATTGTTTAAATCATATTTATATTCTATTCAATTTTTACACATATTTCATTGTATGATGGTATGTTTGAGATCGATAAATTGCAATACCAACGGACTGACCATCAGGAAATTGGGACAAATAAATGTTTTTCACCGTTTTCATTACTCGCTACTACACACTTCACTATAATTTTATGTGGGCACTGTTTATTACCGATCGTGGGCTTACAGAACCAACTAAAGTTGGTTGGTTAATTTTAAATTAAGGTTTAATGTCAATGATTCAATCCATTGCGTTTTTCTTCTTACTATTAACATAAAATATAGCAGATAAATATAAAACCTATATAACAACTTCTTTGTTGTAACTTCTATGTAATTATGTATAAGACACATCGAGGAAATCATATGGAAAGGGGTTTTACTCGCTAGATTGAGATACAAAGGTACCCATTGTTTTTCAACGTAAAAATAGATTTTTATCCGAACTCTTTGGTCTGATTGGTTAAAATACAAAACAGTTCTATTTCCGAAATAAAAATCGTCCATGACAAAGTTTTAAATTGATTAAGTGCATAACTGTGTTGCATTTATAGTGTAAATAAAAATGTTTCATTAAGTTTTGACCACATTTTACACGATATATGTAAGTGATAGGAAGTTCACCGGGTCATCTAGTATATATTTATATATATTTGTCATATTCTGCAAAAAATATATATTTAGTTCCATATATTTACATGTCACAAATTATTTCTAAGAAGGGTACCTGCATTTTCCATGCTAAAATTGTACCCATCATCATTAAAAAATGTAAACTAGATATTTCGAAAACCACAAACTTCTTCACTATAATTAAACTTCAGTACGGAATATTTAAAACTGTCCGCACACGGCGACTAGCTTCGTTAATAAAACATCTCATATCGATTACTTACTGTACGGTGTTTATCGTATCAGTTTTCGTCGTACGGAGCCAATTAAAGTGGTATAAACCTCTTATCAACCACCCCGTGGTAGTTCCCCCACTTTCCCACTAAACCAACATGGCGTCACGATTGTCACCTAGCCGCAAACAATTTTCCCAAGCTTGTCATAACTAGCAAAATTCAATCTTAACCGTCTAAAAATAAAGGAACACGTATGGAATTTAAAAACTAGTTTCACCACCTTAAAGGCTTATTCTTTAAACCCGTGTGCAATATTCGCCTATTTCACACTTAGAATATTTTACTTCGAATTTAAGATTTATCGTCATAGATATAGAGTTGAATTTCAAATACAGTCTTTGGAGTATTGTTAGTTTTGTTGTTCGAAGTACGAGCTGGAGGCGTGACATTAACGCCCGCGGGTGTACAAGAATTATACATGAAGGGTTGTCGCGGTAGGGTTAAGTGGAATATTTTTAACGACGAAGGAAAAAGGGTGATTTATTATTGATGAAGGAATGGCCGGCCGTGTCGCCTTTTGAGGACCTTGTCAATTGTTCCTTGCTTTCTCGAAATAAATAGTCTCGAGTTAGGTGTACTTTGGCTTTGAATTATTTATGTGTACGACGCGACGCGACAAGGACTGTAGCTGTGTCTACATTCGTAATTTAAAATTTGAATTACTTTTTTTTTTAATTTTGAAGGAACCTGTGGACATAGACAACCTTTTTATTACATTAATGTATTTAAAACGATAGACTTTGTTTCAACTATCTTTTACTTTTTAAGGTTGTAGTCGGACCTTATTGTAGGAGTGAAAAAGTGATATTTTAAAGCACAGTGGATCCTCTTACCAGATCTAAGTCATTATTATTGTTGTCCTCTGAGGCCCTACAGTCTTAGGCAACTAGTTTGTTGGTCGTTACGAGCGTCATCCACCACTCATCTATGCATCCAGGCCATCCGATCTATTTTGATCGTCAATTTATTTTTAATACCTCTTATTAATTTAACAGGCATATGTCTTACTTACCCTATGTTGTGTTAAAGCATATATGGTAAAGAAGGAAACACTCGGACATCATTAAAAAAGTGCTTTCAAAGATACAAATATTTTACGATGTATCCATAAGATGAAATATTAATAACATGAAGTACTCTTGTAGGCCGAAATCGCCTTTTGGCGGACCCAACCGCGGAGTAAGCGAAAGAGAACAAAACGATCGAACACACGACTCAGAACCACCTATAATAAGGCTATTGTTTTTATACAAATACAATATTGCGGTTATAAATCGGTGGAGCCTACACGCACAGGGAAATCTTTTGAGTAGCCTTATACCGATTTACTTTTAATTTGTTAATAAATTTTCATTACCTTTAATTTACTTATGCTCAAATGGATAATAACGAAAATTATAATTAAAATCTCTTCATGATTTAATGTTTTCATGTCAGTCAACATTGATTACATATTTAGATACTTATTGCTTTACACCTTTCTATTTCTAGACTAAAGTGGAGTGGCGGAATGTTTACGAGATATATTGATATTTTTTTACCACGGTAAAATAATCCGAATGCTGAGGCAAGAGAGCATAAAAGGGCTAACTACTATTTTCCGTATATATTTAATGTATATGCGAGTAATTGAGGACTGTATTAAATTGTTATTTAATTTACAAAGTTTCTTTATGCAGAAAGCTTGAAGTATTAATATTGGAGGCATGAACAAAGTCTGTGCTTCCCTGACATGGCAAAAGATACGTGGAAGTGGCCCAGCAAAAAATGATGTGTCAATAAACACAACATCCGAACATCAAAAAACTAAGTGTCAACTTTTTATTTTCTTACAAACTGCACCAATATTATGTAACAGAACAGACTCTTTTTTTTGTGAGCCAATTTTAATAATCTAAAGTCTATATGTTGCCTCAAGCTACGATCAAGTCATTTGTGAAAATCCCGTGAATATTCATCCGTCAGCTAAGAAGGTAACCTACAAACTTTATCATCTTATCTTTTTATAAACATGTGTAATACTCCACATACCATATTTTTTTTTCGATAAAGATTAAGAAATCGTGCATTTAACGGTTAATAGTTAAAACTAATTTCATAGTACCTACTGCTGATTTTGTTCAGTAATTTTTATTCTAAGCTTCCATATATTGCACTAAATTGGTATATATTTAATTGACCATGTAATATATAGTAAAAAATATACTGTAAGTTGTTTACAGTTTACTCAATTTACCTTTAACCTCAAAACTTACACTATATATTACCTAATATAAAATATATATATACTTTAAAACCTACCTAGGGAATAAATCATAATATAATCATAAAAATATATATCCAAATCAGCAAAGTGGTTTTTGAATTATGGGCACACTGACAGACGGACATACAAAGAGATTTTATAGTATCTAAGAATAAGTATAAATACAAGGATTTACTGCATTAATTTTTGGTATTCAATTGTGAAACTCCATTCGGTACTATTTTTAAGATTCGCTAGTAAAAATTTATTATAAATAATTTTTTAATACAGTAACGACAGCTCCTGTCACCTCTGTCCACATATTGGGCAATAAGAGGAGCGCGCGCGTCGACGTTCCTGGCGCCAGTAGCCAGCATTTGTATTTATTTATTTATACCTTGTCTGCACTCGTTTATGTATTTATTCATTTTTGTTACCATCTAATGCTGTTACAGCGATATCAAGAATATTTGGTATCGATGAGTTCGTCGTCGTTGGCTTGAAGACCTTTTTTATAACTCAAGCTGGTAGCCGAAAGGGTATATCAATAAGTAATATAAAATAAGGTCGCTTTGTGTGACTGTCCGTATATATACATATTTCTTCTAACGAATATGGAACGGATTTAGATACGGTACCCATTATCATTTCGAGAATTTCTCCCAAAAGGTTTATAGGTAGATACACTGCAAAAAATGTCTATACTAATGTCATAAAAAAAAGTGTGTGTGTACTTATGCGCACGCTCTAGAAGTTATACTTCTTAGGCGTAACAAGATAAAAATCTTTTCAAAAATTGTATCTTTCGCCTTATTCTACGTTAGTAGAAAAAATGACACTAACAATAAAAATAGGTATATAATACATACATACTTTTTTTGAATAAAATGTTGACTATAGCTAATTTCACGGTGTCGGTTTTTCGTGACGGTGTGCGCGCGCATCGTAAAAATTTACTCTCATCATTTTTCCCTAACGTGGCAAAAGAAATATAACTTCAAAATAGCGGCTGTAGTTTTTACTCACAACAATAATATTATTATTGATGTAATATAATTTAGTTTTGTCTATTTACTTCACTCCGTTTCAAAAATTTACAATACAATTCTTGTATTTTTACTGCATATTAAGCAAAACAAAATCAAATAGCGCGTAACTGAGCCACTAAGGTTAATAATTTAGTCAAATTATAATACGTGTAAAATTAGTACATGAAGTTTGTAATTTTTTTTTTTTATATTATAGGGGGCAAACGAACAGGTGGGTCACCTGATGGTAAGTGATCACCGCCGTCCATAGACACTAGCAACACCAGGGGAGTCGCAAGTGCGTTGCCGGCCTTTTAAATATGTGGGCCTCCGGCACTCTCACTGACCGAACGAAACGCAACAGTGCAAGTACTGTTACTTCACGTCAGTTTTCTGTGAGAGAGTGGTACTACCCCGGGCGAGCCGACCCATTCATGCTGAAACCAGTAATAGCTTCAGCGTAGCTCTACCACCTACAAGAAATTACAACTCATCTTAGTATGTTTCCTAACAAGTTTTGGTAGATTACTGTTCTTGTATTGTACATTGAATTGGTAACACACTGATTTGTAATTTTACACTCATAATTTGTATTGCAAAACTTCTGTAGCTAAAAATTAAACATTAATGATATATTTATAAAAGGTTGAGAAAAACGTCCAATTAAATGTGATAAGGTTGTCAACAAAAAAACATCAATGTAATGTAGTAAAATAATGTATATCATAATAAATTCTACACAAAGCTCTCATGGTTAGGTACTGTCCACTAACGATAACCCATAGCAGCAATATTTATCTGTTACATATCTATTATTAAAAATGTGTTACATACATACGAAGCTATTTTCACCAATGCAATATAGAATTTTATCGAGTTAAATATAATAAGATCTTGATGATAATTATGCATACAATTATTAAAACTGTACAAAAACAATGAAATGAAATAACTATTTTCAGATATGAGCGAGGCATATTTCTTAACAAAATTGTTGTAAATAAATCACGGGTATGATAGAAAGATGGGTTACGTATTTGCAATCAACGTGTTGTACTTCCAAGGGAATAATGTATTGACACTACTCATAATAATAATAACATGGTGTGTCAAAACTTGAAATAAAAATAAATAAAAAAACTCACCGTGAAATTATGGATAAATTAACTAATTCGTTGAACAACATATCAGATCAAAGCTCATTTTATGCATTATATCAGAAATGAGAATAAGGTACAGTAGTGTATAGGTAAGGTTTATTAAGAGAACAAAGTAAGTTCTTTAATAATACTGATACCATCATTAAAGTTTGTGTTTCATAAAAACAAAACAAATATGTAATACATATAATATGAACTCTGGTTTTTTTTCCCCTTAATTCACATGCCATTTCACATCAGTCATTTTACACGTTACTATATCATTGTAATTATGAGTTAGTAATTATTTAGCCAAAAAGTTAAAATAATAAGTTACCTACACTACCATCTTTATTTTCTATGGGAGACAGCCGCCACGTGGTATGGTCTGGCGGTGATACTTTGTCGGTGAATCAAAGGACACGCGTCGCCACGACCGCCGCGCCGCGCCGCGCCGTCGGCGTACATGCCGACTTGCGCCCGCGCAGCTTCTACTGCGGTACAAGTTTAAAGAACTCAAATAAATAAATTTAATGTATATATATTTCATGCCCAATTATCATAATTTAGATTCTCATATCAATACCATGAAATTTATGTTGTTGTCCAAATCATAAGCGGAAGCGAATTTATACATAATTGATCAGTTGCTATTATTTATAACTACCATATCTATAAACTAGGTATGAAGAGGGAAGGAATATGTGAAAATCTAGAATTCTCCACAATCAGTAAGCACTTCATAAGAATTCCTAGGCAAGATAACTCACCATGGAATGCAGAGATTCTTCCAAGAAATAGTATCGCTAAAAGTATCGTAATAGGACAAACGACTCTCGAACTTTCGATTTCAATGTGTATTTAAACGAGTCACAACGGAGATAAATCTAGTTTGAACATCGAAGCGATAACTGGGAAAAAAATCTACAAGTGGAGAGAACTATGACTGACACTAAGGAGGATTTATGAAAGTATTTTTTTTTTAGTGAAACGTTTTTTACTTCTCGTCAATATTTTTTTGTCCATCTATCGTATGTCGCAATACAGTCAGCTGCGAAACACTCAGCTTTTAAAATGCATCTATCATCTAAATGATTGTATTTATTATGTAATCCGTACTCTAATACGCAGATTGAAAAACGCGAGTTTAATACCCTACATTGGAAAATTTTAGCTAAACGCTTACTTTCCGAAAAGAAATTTCATTTGTATCGTCGTTTTATAAAACCACCATGGTGATTTTAATTTCGTCTCTTGTGTATGTGAATAAATTCTTTAACCGATATACACAATATTATTATTTTTAAATTGTTAAATAGTTTTAACAGAGATAGAACACTTTAGAAATCTTCTAATAGGAGAGCACCACCCCCATAGATATTTCTGTCGCTAAGTAGAATGCTACTATGCTATAAGTAGAATGCTGAATAAGTAATTAATCACACAGTTGTGTTCGAATTGGATAAGTGTGTCTAGCAATACACATCGGTATACGATACAGTCTAGCAAATTTCTCAGGAGTCTATTATGACTAATTTGAGAACTGCAGTCCTTTTTTCTGCTTTTTAATATTATTTTGTTGCTTTATAAAATCTCTATGTTAATAATAATTGGAAATATAAGTAATATGATATCTGATATGAATTAAATAAAATAAAAAAAAAATCATAACTCTCTTATGTCTTGTACCACAAATATCCACGTTCACAGGAATGGAATGCGACGTCCGCATAGCGTGGGCGAATGCAGTGTCTAATCAATATTAAGGTTTGTATGGATGACGGAAGCATTTCTCACCGGTTAGTTTAAGAAAAAAAATCGGTATTTGCTTACATCGGTATATTAAATAATTTGTAGTTTAATAATTCTACTCACACCAATAGCAGTTTACTTTGCACCAGCGTACTTCAAATATTAAAGTCTTAATTTTTTTAATTATTTACGTTTTTTTCTTTATTTTTCTTACTAAACCTATACTACTAGAACTTATGTATTTAATCTTGTTTATTCTTTCTAACTATAATTATTATCAACTAGCATCGCAGCTTCGCACGGGTATAGTGACGATGTAAACAAGACCAGATCTTCCCTTTACAGTACGATAATGTAATGTAATAAAATGGGAACTGAACAACCGAATCTCAGTCTATCAATTCCGTCAATATTACCTCTACTGTCCCTACTATCTTGTGTCTTACTCATTCACCTTGTCAATTACAATACATTCGGTAATTGAATTTTATTTGTGTAGAATGCCCTATATCTATATATATATATCAATGTCATTAGCATGCGAATATAATTCAATTAGCAGATTTATTCTGACAATAAATATGGATAGAACATTTTTTATATGTCTTTTACTTATTTCGGTTTGAGATTCGTAGACTCCAGTACCATATAACCGATTACCATTAAAGTTGGAACACATAAGTATTTTTCATGGGGTATGATTTTCTGCTTTCAACTTTTTTGAACTATCCACAGCCCACAACTGTATCAAAATTGGTACTTACAAAACGTCCATTTTGTTATAGCCCAAATATTATTTATTAAAATAAATATGTAATAATTACAACATACAATAACAGTAAAAAGTATATAGTATGCGAGTACAGGTTTTGTAGGTGGTAGAGCTACGCTGAATTCAGCATGAATGGGTCGGCTCGCCCGGGGTAGTACCACCCTCTCACAGAAAACCGACGTGAAGTAACAGTGCTTGCACTGTTGCGTTTCATTCGGTCAGTGAGAGCGCCGGAGGCCCACATATATTAAAAGGCCGGCAACGCACTTGCGACTCCCCGGTGTTGCTAGTGTCTATGGACGGCGGTGATCACTTACTATCAGGTGACCCACCTGTTCGTTTGCCCCCTATAATCCAAAAAAAAAAGTATATAATAAAATCGTAAATTGTCCATACTATTACTAATCATTTTAAAATAAATTAATCGATTTGAACGTATTTTCGGATCACAATATAACTGAGCTCACGAAAGGGTGGGTTAAAGTTAGATTCTCCTATTTTCACGTAGCTGCTAATTGCTATTAAATAAATTAATTGCAATAAAATGCAAACACACTACATTGAATGCTTTGAGGACATATAGCCTCGTAGAACTTGGAAAGTACTTTACATAGATGAGCAAGATCTAACTTTATATATAAGAAATTATCTCACCTGTGGCCGATTCATTCATTAATCAGGTGGTAAATATATCATACATTATTACTACTTTTCACACGACTTAAAACATAACTTGTCCTATGATGTAAATCCAAAAGGCCTGTTACATATCATGCAAATATATTATTATTAGTTGATTCCATAAGCTATAATATGCTGAATTAATACGTCTGCTTAATTTTATATTGCATTATTTCTCAATACAAAGCTTAAAAGATAATGTCTAAAATAAAATATTAGGTACACCAATGGCAAATAAATATAGCAAGCCACATTCAGAGATTCTACAGTGGTAATTATTGTGAAAAATGAAATATAGCAGTTTCTCATTTACGGTATTTAGAACAGCTGTTATAAAAAATCATATCACTGCTATATAATCATATTATAATAACTATAACTTCCATGTATTGATCAAAGGAAACACAGCTGCTAGGTACATATTATAAGAATTTTAAACACCTAAATACAACAAGAACAAACAAGATTAAATACAAAAGTGTTCCGTGTGTTGTACTGAAACGCGACAGCGAGATCTACAAGAAAGATGAATACCATTAGTCTATGAAACCTGTCGTTAACAATACTCACAAGGTAAAACGAGTACTTTGCAGCCTATAGAAAACTTTAGCCGAGAGACAAATGCCCATCCTCGCAAGCTAACCTATTCGGCCTTTTTGCAGATTTATTCTGAGCGTTCAGTCGTCGTTGCATCCCATTGCCAACATTGTAAACGGCTATTTCACATAAGGCATATAGACTATAGCTCGGTCAGCAGCTGCACTTGACAGCCAGTCTCCCTCTAGGTTTATTGTGGCTACCATCTTAGACCACATCATCATTATAAAGTATAAAAAAATATGATAATTACTTTACAATTATATAGGTATACTATATATGGAGGTATAACTACCCAAATGATTTAGATGAAGTTTCTTGAGCTTTGATGTTTGTTATATGTCATCGAAGTCATGGAAACTACGAAAGGATCTACACAAAAACAACTTTTTTTTTGTTGCATATAAGTTTATATCTGTAATATCTCCCAAGATATTCATTGAATTGTAAAATAACTTGTGATATTTATTGAATTTGGCACTTTTAAGAATCGGAATTTTATTTTAATTCGGACTGCATTAAAATCCATAAAAAGGTTTTGGGTGTGTGTATGTGTATGTACGTGTGTTTGTTTATGACCACTCGAAAGAAGTGAAAACTGCTTTATAAAAAGTACCATGTTGCTACTCGATCACCCATACAATCGGGTGAGTGCCTACAATCGGGTGGGTGCCACAATCGGGTGAGTGCCCTAAGCGCTCCCCTTAGTAGTCCGGTGGAACTGTGAAGGCCTAATAAGCCGGCAGTGTAGGTCTGTTCGAAAAAAAAAAAAAAAAAGGCGGTCACCCATCAAAGTACCTACTGACCATGCCCGAGATCGCTTAACTTTGGTGATGGGACGAGAACCGTTGTTGTCAACACTTTACCCGACACAGTCTTTACCCCCACCACTTTTCGTCACAAAAAAAATACTGGCGATGAGAATTTTTCAAAGCCCTCTCATATGAAGTTTCTCTGCAAAAACACCAAAATTTGAAATGGGCGTCAAGTTTCCTTTCTATTCATCATGTTATAGGTATAGAACGTAAAGAACATTTTTTGGATAATATTAATAGCGTTCGTTACTTTTAGTAGAATATATTAATGAAATGATATATAGAATATTATAATAATTATTGTATATAATAAATAAATTACTAAGAATAAATCATTAATTAAACGTAACATTTAAGTTATTGTGAAATCTGAAGTGGGTAACATTTATTACAAACACAGAACATGAAATCCGAAGTATCACAAGAACTCTTTGGAAAATTTCTATAAAAGAAGTTTCAATTCATTAGCCACCAGAAGACACTGATTTTAGAATACTATTTGTTTAATGGCACTGATAGTATAAATTATATAGTTTTTAATGACGAGAATTGGAGGGCAAAATAAAGTGAAAGAAAAATTAATTTGATTACGGGAATGTTTATTCGTTCATTAAATTCTAAATATAAATAGCTCAAACTTAAATATATAATGTTATTTCAGTAATTAATTCAACGATTTGTTCCTTCTAACATATGTGAGAAACACGAATCAAGAATTTGTCGCGAGGGTAAAAATTCCTGAAACGGAATTTACAAGAATCCTTGTCGCTTGAGAACACAAATTTATTCTCAAACGTTTCTTACAAGTCTACCGTTTCGACTCTTTCTCAGAATGGGACGGAGAGATATACCTAATGCTTAATTTCATTTTTCACTTTAAATTTATCGTCGCCCCTAATGTAAAATAAAATCACCTTTTAATCTACCGAAAAATCTAGAACTGTAAAAATATAGATTTGAAACTGATTAAAAACTTTAAAAAACTCAGAATACCTACTACGTCATATGAATGGGCGGGTGGTCCATCACTAACATGCCGCGATGCTCCCCGCTGTGACCACCTCACATACCGGCTTGTCTTTAATACGATAATAAAATATTTCATATTACCAATAATCCCACCAAACAATCTTTGTCATCAATAACTACGTGACCTACTTCATGTTATTCGAAATATTGGCAAATGTTATCCATACTTTTTTTGAACTTCGAACGTGTAATGCATTTTATAAAAATAAATAAAAGTCTATGGAACGCGAGCAGACATTCAAATAAAGAACATCGCGGGCGCGTTGGCGCCAACGTTCCGTGTTTACTTTTTTTACGTGAACCACGATTCAATTTGCTGGAAGATCAGCCGCTGACGGGGGTCACGATTGATGTCATCGGCGCTTGATTCTACTCTCTACTAATTAACATGAAACATGTAAATGTCTAAAATAAACAAGTAATTGCCCTTTCTAATTTATATATAATTAAATCTATATATAATTAGACGAACATAAAACAATTCAGTACCATTTTCTCCTTTATTTGTCAACCCATTTTCTTTATTTTTTTTATAGTATCTACTGATGAACTTCACTAATATCAGTAGAAAAGGATTAGAAATAGTTTTTTTTGTCTCTAAACCAACGATGAATCAAAGCCTGAATTTGTATATCTCTATTTGACACACTTCACGCTTTTTACGTTGACAATCTACAATATTTGTACAATACTCAATATTGTATTCAATTACAAAAGAAAATACAAATAATTACAACACTTATAGTTATACATGAAGGAAAAATGATGTAACCCTTATTATGGTTGAGTTTCCACTACTGGACGAACATTAGTCTAAATAATTCCGCAATTCTGTTTTACTGGATAAGCCATTTTTATTTATAAACAATATTATTACGAATACTAGAAAAATACTTTGGTTTCACTCTGGCACAAATGAATCGCATACAGAATGTTGCGACAAACGAAAATTAAAAAATAATTGGTCACGCTTTATAGAACCTATTGAATAACGTATCTCAGAACGCAACCATTCCAAGTTTAAATTGTAGAAATTAATCCAACAAATGCCACTTAAAAATGAACGCACCCGAACAATTCGTAACGATTTCGGATGCGTTCGGACATTGTCGCAAAACGGATGATTGAATTACGCAACCGTGCGGAAACATACGCAGAGTTTTTCTAATAGATTGGCAAAGGCACCGGTTTTATTCTTATGGGATTGGATTGGTGTAATCCTTGCAAAAAACACACAATGTGCCTCGACATTTCGTCTTAATGCACAATCAGTGTTAAACGTTTCTGAATTGTTTGTACTAATGTATATAAATTCTTGAGACGTCGCGCTTAGTATAATAATAATTCTTTGGTTTTTATTTTTCAAGAATAATTAATTATAACAATTAAAACATAAAAACGCGTTCTTAAAAATGTTAAATGCTACAGAATGCATGCCTTATAATGAATCTTAATTATCATTATTATGTTAAGATTCATCTTTTATTTAATGTAGTCTTAAATTACATTAAACCTAACTATATAATTATTTTTTTTTATTTTTGTGTAAACTTCGTAGATTTTAGCGATTTACCACAATCTCACCTGATGTAAAATGAGTATGTGTCCCAAGATAGTAAACACACTAGAAGGGTACTGAATCTCAAAAGCAGCGACCGAAATATACCTACACGTTTACGTAGCAACAAATTTTCAGGTCGAGAGTGGTACCAAGCGTGACGAGCTTTTAGCCCTACTATCACGCTTTGGTTTTATCATGATGTTTATTCACCGAAAACTGTGGCTCATTGTAAGAAATCGATCGACATGGTATCCGAACACATTACCACAGACTTCTGCTTAATATAAGATTAAACATGAAATTTTTGCGGGATTCTGGAAGGTCATGTATTGGATTTTATATTTTATTCATAATATTGTATTATCTGGCTCTATATTTTGTAATATCGGTCGCGTTTTACCTAATATAGTTTGGTAATTGTGCACAAGTGAAGTGGATGGGAAATAATGCCACGGAGCATGGATTCTGACTTGCCACAAAAACTCCCTGGAAAATTATAGCAAGACGGCCACCATCTTGTTAATTCATTGAAATGATCGCAAGAAACTTGTAATATCATTATACCTACCTATATCATACCTACTCGATAATGGCATTAGGGTAAACCAGGCAAACGTGCCCCACTATTCAAATAATCAAAATATTTTTTTTGTTTTACATAGAACATGTTTATTAAGTAATCAGTCTTAACCTCTGACTCAATTGACACAAAAAAAACTAAAAAAACCTTCTTAAATGTAATTAAAACTTATTGAGATCAACTATTTCCTTAAATGTAGGGTGGGGCACATTACACTGATACATCAGTCTTAAGTGCCCCACCAAACCCTCTTACTTTGACGTCTTTTTCCTTTCTCTTTCCCTTTATTTTTTGCACCACACTTCTTGCATTTTTCTACATGACTTGTACAGTCTTCGTGTAACTAGCCAGAACACTGAGTATACTGAATACAGTCACTCTTTTCCTTGGTGTGATGGTAAGATTCGAGACATTCCACACAAATATTTTCATTTTCATCTATACATTCTTCACTAAGCTAAGAAGAGTTGCCTTCTTCACTTTCTGATGAAGAAGACGAATTCTTCAAAAAGTTCTTTCTATGCTTTGGTGCCACAGTAATCAATTTTCTTTCTTGTGACTTCTTTTTATCTTCAAATAATTTACGAGTCGGTAAAAGATTTTCTGATGTCAAAGCCTTAAATATTCTGTCTCATTTTGTTTATTTTTTGGTGAATGATAGGAAATGGACTAACTGTTTGTAAGGTTTTATGTTATGTTTGGTATTTCTTCTTGTGGAACAATAGAAGCAAGCGATGTGGATATCTGAATTTCTTGATTATGCTCCATAAAAGATATAGCGGTACCCGGTAAAGAAAGTTCATTGGTATTCTGAATTGGTTGTGGATTGCCGTTGATTGATTCCAGATTATCATTTTGTGTGTTTCCCATAGATGCATCAGATATTCTAAATTCCTACCAATGCTCTGCTTATACCTACATCTCCTGAGGGTGTGTCTTCAATGCGTTCGTGACGGTATTTGATAAAAACGACTCGCCTTATTCACTCCCATTTTTTTACTTGTTACATCCTCCACGGCTTTTTTCATATTTTCTTCCGTTCATTTTCTTGGGTCTAGAGCTTTATTCTTCCCCATTTATTGAATCATTATAATTTAATTATACCCTCACAAAAATAAAAAATAAAAACAATGTTTAGGTAGGGCACATTACCTGAAAAAAATCGGGGCACATTAGCCAATGTTCAATATAATCTGCCCCACTTGAATTCAAATGAAAAAATGACGAAAAACGAAACGTAATTACCGCCAAACAAAAGTTTAGAGGTTAGTTTTTGGATAAAATTTTAAATAAAGTAAATTCTACTCAGCAAATATTTTAATCTTGTTTGAAAGCAGATCCAAAACAAATTCACATAGTTGTAGAAACCTTTTTTTGACTTTGTCTCACAAAATCTTATAAAACCAGCAGTGTGTTGTTTATATCGTAGGTATACTTGTGTTATTGACCTGTTTCGACCAAATTCGCGGCAAATTTAAAAACGCATCCCAAAATTTTTCGAGTGGGGCACGTATTCGACTGGGGCACGTTTGCCTGGTTTACCCTAATAATCTACTAGGAAATTGTTTTCCAAAAATAAAATAAAAAAAAAACTAAACACGTTTCGCAATTTTGTCTTAAATTTCTACTTCATTCATTACGGCCATAATATAAAATTATAAAGCTATTTCATGCCAAAAAGATTTTTTATGGAAATTTACTGAGAGGGGAAATGGGTAAAGGTAGTCCCTATAATCAAAACCCTATCATAACTTTTAAAATCAAAGTAGGTAGAAAACCCTCTCACCGACTCATAAAGCCTATCCACTAACCTCCGTTCACTTACTAAATTAAAATCAATCTACAACTAAAATGAACTAAGATAAATCTATCGTATCCTTTAAATTATTGCTTTAACTTTGTCTTATGTTCATTTAAACAAATATCGTACTAGCTTTTGCCCGTGGCTTTATTCGCGCCAATGTCGATTTAACCTGTCCCTCGGGAACTATAATTTTCTTCTGGACTCGCATTCAAATTTGTAATATTAGTTAGGTGAGCATTATTCTTTTAAAGATGTCACTGGTCAACGTATTTACATTTTGCAACATACATACCCCTTACATAGACACATTAATACTATTAACTAATCTCCTAGATTTTTACTGCCGTTGTCGAATAGGTAATAACATTACAAGTGGCTTATGCTAATTACATTGTTCTAACAAGATGGTGACTCCTTTGTTAGAACTTTCCATGGAGTTTCTGTGGTATCTCTGTATTCATGCTCCGTGGTATTATTTTCCATCCACATTACTTGTGCAGCACAATAACCGAACTATGTTACATAAAACGCCACCAACATTACAAAATATATAATTACATAACGCAAGGTTATTAATAAAAATTAAAATATAAAATCCACTACATGTGACAGACTAAGATCCCGCCGTAAAAACTCCCACGTTAATATTTAAGAGTTCCATTAAATATTGAAGCCGAAAGCTTTACGTAGGTATATACCTAACAATGGGTTTATTAAAGCGCAGTTAGTAAAGCATACTCAATCAATATTTATTTTATATTGAATCAGTTATGTCGATGGGTTTGTTTCGGTCGGTCGTTACAGAAAGTTCAAGCGAGTGCGCCGTGCAACCGAATTCGGGTACAAATTGTACGTAATTGCTCGACCGCCGAACCTATAAATTGTAAAGCAGTATTTACATTGACAATTTTTGTAAACTTCTTATATACACCTGTACATATAATAAGAATATAACTTTAACGTGTCTGTATTTTTCAGATTATTGTAAAAGAATATTGTAAGTCACCTAAGAATAAGTAATTCATTACATTTAAATCATTTTTAGAAAATATCTGTTTGTTTGTGCATTCACCAATGCAAAATTACTGCGTTTATAATAAAACGTCAAATATCATCATCATAAATCATATTCTCAAGTAATATTTCCTCTTTATTTTATCAAAATTGGTTGATTGTGTCAAAAGTTATTTCAATTTGTTTGTGGTAGCGAGCCAGGCGGACTTAGAAAAAGCCTTACCACCACGCTATGGTTTCATCACGATGTTTTCCTTCACCAAAAGATCTGACTTAGTTGCTAAGATTCGAAACTACGTCCTTCAACGCTGTATCCGAACACACTGCCAACTCAACCATCATCGTTTCAACAGCCATGGGCCGTCTAGTTTGTATTTTTTCTTCAAATACTATTCAATATTAAGTATTAATGGCCAGCAACTTCTCCGATATTTACAGTAGCAGTAATTCCAAAAATTACCCAATTCATTTCTATTTCAAATGTCGTCCGAACGTCACACGACATCTGCTTATCCAATCAACCGACAATACGTACAAACGAATAAGCCCACTAACATGAACGCATCTTTAGTAAACTACCGAAATGTCACTACAATTCGACTCGGCTCGTTGCCTCTGGATACCGTTCCGAAAAAAAAATGATCCCACAACTTTCGAGAGATTAATTTGTCATTTGGAAAGAAACTAGTTTTAAATCGCATTCGAGGTGGGTGAAAAAAAAAATTGCGAGCCAACGGACCGTCGGCAGTTGTATTTGTTCAGCTAGCTGTTAGTACAATTTTAAAAGAAGCATTTTAATGTTCTATGTGTTTAAAGAACAAGCTAAAAATTATTATTTTTAATGCTACACAAAAAGCTTGATTTTTTATATATTTATTCTAGAATATGGACTATACTTCTATTGTAGTCTAAACGAGATACTCGTAGATGTCTATACTAAGATGTATCAATAGTAACTGCGTACTTTTTAAAAATATGTACATAAATAGGCATAGATAAAACATTTCAGTACATTTTTCACATCTTTTGTCGACAGATTTTCCTTATTTTTGTTATAGTTATAACATTAAAAATAATCCGTTTTTGCCATACCATATTCAAGTCTTTGTCTCAATTTTTTAAATGTTTATTCGCCTTACTGCTCGTCGCTTCTATAATATACAATATTTATACAATAACAGTTCAGTACAGTATAGTACAGTCTTTAATTTAAAAAAAAAAAGTTCACAAAGAAGTACTGTTAATATCCATGTATTAGCGTGTGAAGAAAAAACCTTGTACCACTGGACGACCACTGGCAAATATTATTTAATAAAGCATAATTACAATACTTATAAGACTTTTTATAATCGGCAAAACATTGTTATTATATCTGTGACTCTATCAGATTAAACGGAATAAGCAACATTTTCTTGATTGGCGACGTTATTATTATCTATGGCCGGATTGAGCACGTAGAGTTAAAAGTCTTTTAGAGTGTATACATTTATTCGTTTTAATGGTGGTCTGTCAACAAATACTTATAAGCTACGTACCGTAGGTGAGTGTAAGAGTTTATCAATCTCCGATATACACACCAACATTTATTTTCATATATATAAACAGACAAATCTATGTAACTGGAACACCGGACTCCGACAACCCACAACGACGCAAGCGAAAAAGGTTAAACATCAAAACAAAGCAAGTAAGAGCCGAGCTTGTAACTCGGCCGAGTTTAATACGACCCAGGCGGGTGTAAAAGCCGGGTGAGGGGGGCATTATTACACCTACGAGCGCGTATCCCGGCTATTTTCCGGATAATTTCGCACAGGCTCCGGCGGGTCGAGAGAGAGCGCTAAACACGCCAGCCTTTTATGGCCGGCCGTCTTTGAGTAGCGTGACGTAAGAACATACGTCGCTATCTCCACTACTTTAGTGGAAATTTAATTTTACTGTGAATATATTACCCAGTTATGGTTTTTTTTATGCAATTGAAGGCAAACGAACAAACGGATTACCGTAAGCAATCACCGCCGCCTATGGACACTTGCGACACAAGGGGCATCACGGATACATTGTCAGCCTTTAAGAAAGGAGTAGGTTCGTTTCTTGAAAGTTTGTAGGTAACGTTGATCTGGAAGCGCTGAGAATTCATTCCAGAGAATCGATGTTCGTGGAATAAACGCACGCGAAAACTACACAGCAGATGACTTCCAACCGTCTGGAATATAATTTTTTAATTTCATTGGTATAATATATTATTACCCATGTTATGTTATATAAACAATATCATGTTAATGGTTGAAGGTTGTTTCTAAATCCATATGGCTAACTACGACCCCCAAGTTGAAAATCAATTACCAAGCACCTATGGGTGTGTGCCCGCAGCCACACTTGAGAGCCACATCTTTGACTACATCGTCATTTAATATCAGTTGAGATGCGTATGATCAAAGGCATATATATACCTGTGAAATATTAAAAAAACTTTGTTGGTGTTTATAGCAATCTGTTAGTTAATATATCGGTTTGTTTGATTTAATTTGCTTAGTTTTTTGTTTGTAATGGATAAATAAAACTAGAGGGGGGCTGGTCCTATGGGGACCTGACCTTCCGTTGCACATTGGTTCAATAGACGGATGCGTAGCTTGACAAGTCTGTCGTTGCAGCCTGGTGTCCGCGCTGGGCCTTATTGTTGGAGTGGCATGGTGTTTGCTTTACACGAACCCGTGTCACTCCATAGCGCGGCAGACAGTATCTGGTGGAGGTGACTAGTTCTCTAGTGCAGCTGCCTCAACACACCAACAGATGGTGACAGATTTACAACTGGAGTATAGTATCTAGCCAGACGGACCTTGAAAAAACCCTACCACCATGCTATGTTTTCATCACCTTTTCCTTAACTGAAAGCTCCGGATCATTCATGAAGATTTGAACCTACGTGAATCAACGCGATGTCCAAATACGCTATGAACTAAGCCACGATTGCTTCAATTGCAAAATGAGACTTGCGATAATATAAGTCAAATGAATTGTTGTTACTGTTGATATGTTTTAGCGCCAGATTTTCAACTTGAGCGTAGTAAATATCTAGGTAGCCTTAGAAAAATTACGTAGAGAAATTAAACGTGAGTGGAAAGGAAAATAAAATAAAGTTGTGTCGGAAATAAGATAAATATCGTTGAGCTCAATGAAAAGGGAACGAAGAAAGTTTGGAGAAAATTAACCCTTAAGGAAGTGGGTAATTAAGAAGGTCAGCCCTCGCAAACAGCTTAACTGTTGGAGTTAACCAGCGATACTTTGGAACTTTCTCCGTCTGTTGAAATATAACGAAGGGTCTGAGCGGTAGAGGACAGAGGGCTATCTTCCCAGATAATTACGGTGGAAATTATCAATTCCATTGAATAGATTACTCAGTTTAATATTTTATGAATTTAGTTGGTTTTCTTGGTTAAGTTTTTTGTATGATGTGTTTACTTATAACCTAATTTTTTATGAAAGTTATAATGATGTTGCTGGGGCTATTTGTACTACTGTCCTGTAACTCTCATAATTGCTTTAAACTCCATCTATCAACTTATTTTCGTACTACAGTACTGTTAGCAATTCTTAAATGTTCAATATTTTGTAATATTAACTTGCTTTTTATTACTTATCCACGGATGGTGCAGTAATTTAAGCTAACACCTTACCACTGCCACGGCGCTGAATGTTGTGGGTTCGACAATAATTTGGGCATACACGACAATAACTAGAATCCACAAATGATTTTTTTATCTGGGTATAAAGTTTCTTTTGACACATAGCTTGATCCTTGATGGAAGAGCTGTAAAGAAACAATCGTCTGATTATAAATACAATCAGTTAACGTAACTTGATCTGAGAGCACGAAATTGACAAAATTTCCAAGTAGATACAATAGGTAGGTTAATCAGAGAATTTTATTGATTTAAGCGTTTATCAAGTGTGCTATTTCACATTTGCCAGACGTCATACGATGGCTCACTTTTTATAACACACGGCCATTTTGTCACTTTTTATAAATCCAGGATATATACTTTTTCAAAACCGAGAGGACAAAAGCTATTATTCGTATAGTAGATATTGCATTTTAGTGTATGATTTCTAGTTTTATTTATGTATACAAAATGGTAAAAAATCAATGACTATCCGAAACCTTTCCAAATTTAGAATATCACCTATATAAATAACTAAAGAACTTGATTTGGAATTATCAGAAGATACGATACATTGTACACTGAAATCACTAACTAACAAATATATGACACAGTAGTGTAACGTGTCACATAAAGTCCTGAGCTCATATTAAGTCCTCGTACACGTGCACACAAGCACACGGCTCGTGTCGGTGGGAGGGGGAATCTCCGCTGACCCGTGGCGCCGCCTTCAGATTGTTACGGCCAGAGAAACACTCCTCGAGCATATAGAAATCGACAGAGTTGCTTAAGTTATCTCTTATTCTTTATATTATTGTTATTTCTGAACAAGAAAGCTGTATTTCCCAAGAGATCAATGACAGCGGCAATTCACAATAAATTGTAAATCCCTTACTATACTTACCATCAAAGAACGTATCGTCACTTAGTCGACCTATATTAAAATAAAAAATACAATTCTTTCCAGCGCTGAACAGCCAAATAGGGGCAAAATATTAAAGGCGTAACTGAGAAATATCTAGATGCAGCAGACCAATCATGAATAGCGCTTCTTATTGACGATTAAAAAATTATTTTTTTAGCAAAGTTCTAGCTGAATTTTGTAAGATTATTTAATTTGCCACTTACTAAAATAATAAAATATAATAGTAAAATAATAAAATGAGAAAATACTTTTGTTCTCATCAAGACAACCTTGGAACCTATCAATAATATGGTTCTTTTTAAATATTACCAGCAACAATAACATGTCGAAAATCATTCCTTAGTTCTTAGCTACGTTGTGTGTATAAGAAGCTTCCGTCTAAAATTTCATGTTTCTGAAATCACTGTTTTTTTAAGCTTTGCGTTGTCCATCAGTGTGTCTTAAGAATTTTATTAATATTTTATCTACTTAATATTTTATTTTATCTACTTTATATAGCATCATTAAAAAAATCGGAGGTCACTAACGATGACTCCCAAATTTGAAAGTATTTATGGCACTCTCATCAGTAGGTCTTAATAACAACCTGACATTGTCGAGGTGGCTTCTCACTCACAAACCTCGTCAAATTGAAAAAAATTGAGAGTGAGAGCGTGAAGAACTACGTTAACTCGTACTGTGAGCCACTTCCGCTGTCAAATAGTGGCAAAGAGACAGACGGAGCAGATCATCGAGTGCCCTCCAGCGCTTCTTTACCTATTAGCGATGGGTCAGGGATGATTTTAACCTCTGTAGAAAGGATTTGCGATTGAATAATACGGAAAAGTCTATATACCTAATGTAGCAAATATAAACCTAGCAAATGTGTTCCACCGCCTCTTACCGGTTTTTCAATGTAATTTAATTGAGTCTCAAGCCCCAAAAGAAGGCTCCTTATGTGAGGTCCGTTGCAGCTAAATCAAGTGTATAATATACGAAAGTAGTTCTCTACCGCCAGCCAAAAGATTATGAAGAAACACCGTGAGGTTTTAGGTGGTAAGAGTCCTGTATATCACTCTACAGCCCACTGGTGGTGGGTATCCAATGTAGGGCTTCCTCACGTACAAACAGGACTTGAAACCAAATAATAAACGATTTTATTAAAAAGATAATTCAATCGTCTCCAATCATTCCTGTGTCCATTCTCAGAACACATTTCAAAGGATCGCGAGTTTCTTGCGTCCCGCGCCACTTTCATTTCATATTTTTATTTATCCCGATGCCAGTATTTTTACAACGGCTAGACTCAACTGTTTTTTATGATGTTACTATTGTGTCAGCGTATAAAGATGAAGTTTGTGTGATTGCCCACTTGATGTTCAAGCGCGGTATTCTTAAATACGAGTATGGGCTCGCAAAAAAGGATACATATATACATCAAAAATAATGTTGACATGTCTGAAACTCCCTAAACTTTAACACTGTTTCAGCGATCATAGCAAAAGTTGGTACACCTAAGTGTTTTATGATCGAAGCGTTTACTATAACTAGTGGAGAGTGGTGTTATTAGCCTATATTTTATTGTTATTAAGTTTTATGTTGTAAGTAAAGCGGACGAACTCGCGGGCGATTGTTTGTTTTGTATAAAAGATATTGGTAGTTTGTAAAGTCGGTTTACAGACGATAATTTTACGTGATAACGTCGTAAGAAAACATCGATTAAAAATGACGTACTTTTATGAATTGAATTGAATTATTATCACTGAATAACCGATTCCCTTCTAATCCGGAAGAGATATAGATACGTGACAAGCCGAACGCTTTGGCCTATCGCTTGTTCCGCGCTCTCGCTTGCACTCTCCTACCTAGTTTTAAGTAATACGCGTACAACTGCAGTCCTCTATCATTATAATTACATTGATTTAGAAAAATAAAGAAATAAAATTTACCACACATCGATTTGATTTACCCTGGATCCATCCTAACGGTAGGTAGGTATCGACAAATTTAATTGCAGTCATACTCCAGCATTTAGCAGCTTGATATTTTTTAAACTTACTAGTTACTCTTGACGTAATTGCACTGATTAATAGACAATAAAAATGAAAAAAACAACAATAATGGGTTGACGTGCTCATTTTATCAATGGCCATGTAAAAATTCAACTATAAAAGATAGGCGCGCTCTTTGTACACAAGCACACTTGTAGTTGAAGTCATGGTGGTCTAGTGGTTTGACTGGTGGAATATCATTTCGATGTCCGCAAGTTCCAACCCTAGCATGTACCAACGATTTTTTCGGGATTCGCGTATATTACTATAATATAAGTTGGTAACATTATCAGCTGACGGTGAAGGAAAACATCATGAGGAAACCCGGTCCTGAGAAATGTTCTTCTAGTACTACCGTATGTAGGACAAATATAGAACTGTGGATTTTCTCAGAGTTTGAAAACGCCAATAGCCAATACGTCGTGGGCTGTCGTGGTGATTGTGCCCATACCTTTCTTCGGGAAGAGGCCTATGGCCCTGCAGTGGGTCTCTTGCAGGCTGATGATAATGATGATACTCGTAATTATCGATTTACAAACTTAATTAATTTAGGAATCGAGAATATTAACACTTACGTACATATTAAATGCCATAAATTACTTACTTATCCAGAATTTGTAATGAATATAGATCTTAAGCAAAAATGCTTTAAATACATTTAAACGTAATCTAAATATACACAGGTTTATTCGTCCTGCGTTAGACATTTCATCTAGATTTCTCTAACGTTTCAGACCAACGTCGTCACATTAGTCAATGTCTCTCGCAGACAGTACCTAAGTACAGTCATACGCTACATCCTTATACAATTTATCTTATTTTGTATGAATAATAAACCATAGAATAGGAAAATAATTGATTGATATAGTATCATAACTTATAATTTAAAAGGATATTTATGTCTATACAATAAATTATTTATCTATGGTGAACCCAAACTAAATGACAAAATATACTCGGCCTCAAAATCTTACAGTATTGATTTTACTCCAGTATACTTTAGTATGCCTTCAGTAGGCTTGGTTATATTAAGTGTAGTCAAGAAAATTGTTTTTTTGAAAGATAAGTTTAATATCATGGATATTTATTTAGCGTAGTTTACGTATAACCTCAAATACCTAGCGACGTCTTTGATAAGGTAAGCTTGAAAATGTATGCGAAAACCTCAAATTAAAAAAAAAAAAATATATATATATATATAGAAGTATTACCCTAGTTATGATAATATAACATCGAAATGTCTAGTACTGAGTACCTTTACGTAATGGAGACATCAAAATTATATTGAGACAAAATAAACACTGCATAGAAGTAACTAAGTTAGTCTGAACCGAAAGATCACCAATAACGAAAAATAGGTAAGTGTCTGGAGAACCATAAAATCCAAAACTTTTACACAAACCATTGTTATTGGCGAAGACATGCGATTATCATTAAACTGGGAATGTGGTTTATCGAAAATTCCCAATAAAGTACCGTGGCGCACAGAAGTGGCACGCGGGGTGGTGTGGTGTTGGGGAAGGGAGTGGGGGGTCAGAGGCGCTGCTTGCGGCGCCTGCACCAGCGCCCGAGATAAGCGACGCCCGACGCCCGTCCTATGAAATTATAGCACCCCTGACCGCGGCTCGTTGTCTAGTTTAGGAGCAATATGCTTCTTATAATCTTTAATTCATACTATGTTCGAATTTGCGTTATCTTCTGAACTTAAATAAACATAATATTTCTATTAGACATGGAGATATACATGGGTATTTTAAAATGTAATGGGCTCATTTAATAATACGATAGGTTTAGGTATTCAGATTTTCCTGTACATATATCCAATAATTAGCTATAGTGTGTCTCTATATTTATTATATTATTGATACTATTGTAAACTCTAAATATAATGCCGTACGACCTTACGTGAGCTATCATATCAGAAAATCACTTTCCATTCTTGAACATTACACCGCGTTCGCTGATAAGGTTTTTAATCATTAAAAATTATATCAATAACAAGTAACAAGAAATTGAAATATAATAATAAAAGTTACCAAAAACGTGTCAATAAAATATCAAGATTATTCGCAAGAAGCTCCTTTACGTGACTGCGAACCTCAAGAGGGTGCCGGGGTCGAGCTCTCCTCCGAGCCATTTGTCAGTGACAGGACGTCGCGCACGGTCGCAGGGGGCGAGGGTCCCCACCCGAACCCCAGATTCCTACACACGTTTGCAGCTTGTGCATGCGACTGTATCTACAAGAACCTACAATTGTGAACATAGTGTTGCCAGTAAAATATAAGACGCTTCATTCAAACACATCTTATAAGATATTATTAGCTTGAGAAATTTATTTTTCGAGCTCTTATGAAAATAAAAATTATATGTTAACTCTAGAGAAACGTTTCAAGTTAATGCTAATAAATATAATGCAAGTAACAGATATAGGCGTAATATTTAGGTAATAGAAATAGCATAGACATTACCTGTTTATGCTATACATAAATCTTGCAAGTTAAATGAAGATATTATTGGTTAAAGTATGGATATTTCCAGAAAAGAAAAGGATCTAATAAAAATAACAGTAGAATTTCTGTACACCGTTTTAAAGGTTAAATACACTCACGTGGATAAGGCGTTCGCCATTGAGTGATTGGTATATTTTTTGCACGCAAGCCGTTTGTTCGTATTTATGCGTATTTGACCTATCTACACTACATTGTTTCTGGATAAAGAGTACCGCAGTGGTCGTTTATTTAAGCCCTGAAAGAGTAGCAAACAAACAGACTAATTTATTATTTATTCTCTTAAAAAAACCACCACTATACTATGGTTTCGCCACGATGGTTTCCTTCACCGAATGTTCCGGCTCATAAGCAAGGATTTAAATCTACATCATTCAATACGATGCCCGAACTTACTAACCACTGTGGCATTACCGTTGTTAAATATTTAATTATTATGTGTTATAAATACTGATAAAATAAGTTTAAAAATATACTATTTATCGGAAACAAATATATTCAGAAATAGAAGATATTATGTTGGCAACATTGCTGGTGTTAAATTACACCGAACGCTTGGTGTATTATAGATGCGATAGCATTTGGCTAGTCTAGTGTTGTGGGAAGCTGGCAGCTCGTATATAACTGATAATTTATAAGGCACGTTGTCTCTTCACTGTGTTTACAACGATTCTTGGAATAAACCACGTTCGTGTAATAGTTATAAATGTCGATGTAGGAGTTTAATTTGCTAAACTCTCTTTCTTTATTTATTACTAGTTTTTGCCCTCGGCTTTACTCACGTTGATGCAGATTTAACCTATCCTTCCGGAACTGTTATTTATAGAACATCCGAAAAGTTGATACTTTATGTCTTTTTCTGCATCCCTGACAAAGTATACGCTATAAATTCAGGATGATCCTTTGACAATTTAAGACAAGAAATCGTAACAAACAAACAAACTCCAATCCATATTTGTAATTAGCTCTAGCCCGCGGTTGTGCTAGCGTTGTTGTAGATTTGACCTATCTTTCGGCAACATTACTTCTTTCTGAATGAAAAGTATCCTGTATCCTTTTCTATATCCTACCATGCGTTACGATATACATAAAACAGTGTCAAAAAGAACTTCCTCCGTTTTGCCATATGCCATACTATGAGCTACGAACGTCTCATGCTCGTGTGGTGATCACAAATAATATTATTTATTTTTGAAATTTGAAATAAATAAAGTTTTCCTAAGCGCCTACCTACCTACTACTAGCTAATGCTCTCAACTACATTCTCGTGAAAATGATTTTATCTCATGGAAACCACGCGTTTCAATGTGTCTTTTGAATTGTTGCATTTTTTTTTTAATATAATTTTGTCATTATTACTTAATCCATACGAAAAAACCATAATGATATTTGGGTAACAAATATAATCCTCAATACAGACCATTAAAACCAAATATACATTTTTTTCTTTATTTTATTTAGGGTATTTCATCATCATAGATAGATCAGTCCCATCATAGTTTATGTCTATTTACAAATAGGAAACATAATATAATAAAAATATAGATAAAAAAGTTATTGTGTGTGTGTGTGTGTGTGTCTGCTTATGACCACACGAAACAAGTGAAAACGTCTGTAGAAAAAGTACAAAACAAAGGACAACGTCACGCATGACGTGGTGTTTCCAGGCGGTCACCCATCCGTCACTCATACAAGAACTGACCGCGCTCCACGTTGCTTAACTTCGGAGATCGGACGAGAACCGGTGCTTTCAACACTCTACCCGACACAGTGTTTTCGTCCACCACCTTTCGTCCCACACAAAAAGATTGCAGATCTGAATTTCAAAACCCTCCCATTGAAAGTTTTACATCAATAAACGATGTTAAAAAAGTTAATTGGAGAAGAAACTTGAACAAACTACAAGACATTCTGGAAACATTCGAAGTTGGTTCTACCAAAATACTGTGATACAACATAAATTATATTATAAAGCTAGTAGCAATATATTGATTTAACCAGTTCTAATCACACCAAAGTATAATTCGTCTCTAAAAATAAACGAATCCGCTCGTTTTATTATTTAAATTATATATCATATGCTATAAGCATGTACAATACAATGTTATGCTCTTAAAACCCTAATTGGATTCGGGCTGGACCTCGCTGAATATTTAGCCTAATCTCCTTATTATATTTGGTGTCTCTGCTTACCTTTAAGGAGTAGTACGTCATAATATTATAAGCCGTTTATGTAAGCCAGTAAATACGATTAACCCTAAACCTTTGTGTAATTGACAGCGACACTAAGAAGCATTCATAATTAGACTAACCTTTGTTAGTGATGTGTGCTGATCTATAAGTAATAAGGGGCAGAAAAAAGTTTCCAAGTCCGTTGTTAGTTAAAATAAAATTCGATTATTATATAGGTTTTATCGTTTTACCAAAATCTCATATAATATTAAATGACGATGTAGGCTAATATGGTCAACGTGGTATACCTAGAGGAAGACTGGCTCTCAAGTGCAGCTGCCGGAACACAGCAATAGGTGTTTGCCGATAGATTTTCAACATGAGGGTGGTAATTAACCAGGCGGACTTAGAAAAAGCCCTACTACCATGCTATGGTTTCTCCACGATGTTTCCCTTCACTAAAAGCTCCGGCACATTCATAAGGATTCGAGCCTACGGCGATCGACGCGCTGTCCAAATACGCTATGAACTAAGCCATCACTGCTTCGAATGCAACACGGCACTCGCGATGAAAAAAATTTCGAGTCAATTCAATACTATCATTTCTTACGGTTAAAATATATTCCATGCAATTAGATAGATCAAAGAATTTTTAATTCTCATTTTGAGTAGGTTATAAAATGGAACATTGTCGTGTTCGACAGAGGCCCGGTTTTTTTTTTTCGTTATGAAGGAAATATATGTACTAAAATGACTTGTTTAATTGACGGATTATTTCAACTTATAGGGGCTTGAATGGAGTAATCGGATCTAGTATATGGTCCTTGAAAAAAGGTAACAAAATATTTTTTCGTGTTTTGTAGTATTTCGGTTTATCGAGGTTCGACTTAAAGTGGTTTTACTGTATTTTATATTATAAAATACCGTTGTCTAGAAAGATTTACGTGTGTTAAGAAATTGCCCTATCTCGTAGGTACTGGGCCGGAGTATTAACAACATTCATAAATCAAGTCTTGTATAAAGTTTTACCGAATGTCCCCTCGCACTATCGCATACATTCCCTATTTTTTGTATTTCAAAACATCAAACTGTTTAACTTAAGGCAAATATAATTAATGTCTCACAACCATATTTCGTATTTGTTTTTACAAAAGAGTAATTTTTGTATGAGTTATCTATCTAAATAAAAACATGTATGTAAGAACTCTTCTTACTATTATATGGATATAGAAAAATGGACGTTATATATAATCTAAGAGTAATTAACGAACACCGTTTGACAATTGGCACCACACCTATTTGTGTTTTACGGATACATTTTATACCTATAACCCGCTACTAGATGATTCTGTATTACACCAACTTATATACTGTTCAACCGATTGTCACAAGACGGTGTAGATATATAAACTAGGATGTTTACACAGTATTCATATGTAAGTCGCTGTTCATGTTTGTCTGTGTTTTACCTTATTTCTTGCAAACTACGATTGCGCATTGGGCTTACTTTATCATTAAACAGATTTTTTTTTCAATTTGTATGTATAATATATATATAGAATATTTATTTATTTATTATACAGTGGAGAAAAATCGTTGTATTCCTATGAAGTGGTAATAAGGAGTTTTTGGGCATTTATATTAGAAACGCATAGATACACCAAAATAAACTACTACAAGATTGTATGTACATCTTAGCAATATGAATATGACTTATTATCACGTTCCGCCTGAGCGGAGCTTGCAAGCGAGAGCGCGGAACAAGCGATAGAGAGGCGCGATCGGCCTAAACGTTTGGCTTGTGACGTATCTATCTCTTTTTTGGAATGGAAAAGAATCAGTAGTTCTGTGACAATAATTCAATTCAATTCATAAAAGTATGCAATTTTTCATCAATGTAAAATAATTGTCTGTAAACCGACTTTACAGACTACCTTTTTTTACACATTACAAAATAAATGATTATTTGCGAAGTTATCTTGACTAATGTATTATTAATACTTTTACAATTAAATACATTAGTTACATTGGGCGCTAAATGTAGATTAAAATCAGAAGATATTACAGATTAAAAACAACATGCAACAAAAAAAAGTAGTGAATTATGTGAAGATTGTTAGATAGGTTATCTTCTATGACTTTGATGAATTGCAAATTTTACGTCAAAGCACTTAAAATTGATCTAGATTTTATAAATACCTTCTTATGACGAGGTATAAAACGAGGCGTGTCGCTAGTTTTACAAATGCTAACTACGACAAATAATAACATACTCCTAGTATTAGATAAATGATAAGAATATAAAATAACAAAATCAAAATCATCGTGGAAAAATACAATACACTGTATTTTCTGATAGTAAACAAAGTATAATAATTTATCTGAAATAAACACGAAATTTCCAAAGCGAATAAACAACATTATCACGTGGATGGCAATACCAATTAGTAATACATAATATAATAAGATAAAATTTTGAAGTAAACAAAACGACAAAAAGCCAGACCACATGAAAACGGCCACGTAAAACTTGCACAGGGGTCCTCCGAGCCTACTATATCATAGCCACATAACGACACTAAGGTCCGGTAAGGCGATTACTACGCCACGCAAGCCGAGAAGCCTCCCGGTGAAATTGATCCCCGGGGGGCCGACCCCACTCCCCGTGGGGGTGGGCGATGGCCGCTTTCCTTTGTGTTGGCCCTTTATCCGGGGACCATCGGCGTGACTTACCGATGAGATCCACGCGGATCTGAGACTTTAAGAGATAGTTTGCTCTGCGGTTTGTTATTTGATATTTGTATTTTAACCATACTCTGCGAGGGAAATGTGATATGATATATTAATTGTATAATAAAATAGTTTCATGGGAACTAAATATATTATCCGAGAGATGTCTTTCATTTTTATGTCCTTTGACCAATAAAAGACTATTACCGATTCTAAGTTAGGTACCTTTAGCTAAACCCTTATGCCTATGTAGCCTTTAAAAAGTTTTCTATCTGCCAATAAAAGCTATAGAAACAAGACATACTTCTATTTTATTTTGTGTAAAAAAAATATTTTATCAGTGTAGAATCAATATAACCCCTTACGCTTATTCTTTTATGAATCAATGTTATTGACGTCAGTACTTATAGATTAAGTGCTATCTTTTTTCTTTTACAACGATGGTGGCAAACAAACATGCGAGCCGTCTGATGGTGGGCGGTCACCGCAATATTTGAACGTTTGCAACACTGAAGGTATGGAACGCACGTTGCCGCGGACCTTTTAGAAACCTTTAAAAAAGATTCGCATACTGTAGTCCCTTGTAAAAGCCTCAGCTGGAAGCGCATTCCACAAACTTTGCGTTCGTGGGAGGAAACTCCTCTGAAACCAGACTATCCGTGACCATTTCGATTCTAAGATTCGAAGTTATTATTATAGAAATTCAAGACGAGGGCTTTAATATTAAGTTGGTAAATATATAAATAAATATTCATTCAGACGGCCAATTTTCTTAACTTGTCGGCCCTTAGATTGCAAGCAAATGAGTAAGACTATTGGATTAACAATTGGTTAAACAGTGTGTAACAATGTTTTATGATTTGGTTCACTTGCAAACTGTTATCATTCGATCACAGCTCCTACTGTAAAATCTTATTTGCGCGCTAGCATTCGAGTAGGGGTGTAGTATATAGTGTTCGAACCGATTTGAATACCTAATAGTATTTGATTCCAATTGAATATTCAATTTGTTCCAATATTCAAACTATACGACTCTATTCAACTATAATTTCAACGATTCTTCATTGAGTACGCATATAACAACCATTTAGTAGGTAGGTAGGTACCTATATGATAACATTCGAAGTATACCTAAAAATTATTTCAATTAATTGTACCTACAGAGTGAATTTTTCTGAATAGTTCAAGTTATACGAATTATTCGAACAGTTTGAATATTTGATTCGACTTTTATATTTCTTTAGTTGTAGTCTTTTATTTCGAATTGACTACGCTAATGGCCTAACAGACCTCTACAGCGTCACCGGACTACTAATGGGAGCGCCTAAGGCACTTACTTACCCGATATTATATTGGCAAGGGCTTGTAGTCAGCCAGGCGGGATTAAAAAAATCCTTACCACCAAGCTATAGTTTCATCAGAATGTTCTCCTTCAACAAAAGCTCCAGCTTATTCGCAAGGATTTGAATTTACATCGATCGACGCGGTGTCCGAACACGCTAATTAATCTCTTCGATTCGTTCACAAGTATCAATAAAATCGCTGTCGTGCTATCCTGCAAGTCTCTAAGTAGTTTGATAAACACTGACAGTACTCGAAACAAGAGAACTAGCAAGAGTTACATGAAGGTAACGTGGTGCCTCGTTTTATTGCCTTTACTTGACCTAAACGAGTCACTACGGCGGGTTTTGCATATTAAATTATTCCCAGTGTATTTAAGTACATAGATATTAAACTGTTATTTCAAACAATAGCGAAGAAAAAAAATCAGTGGGTTTAAAGCGATCACGGACTTTTCATATCAAAGTTACATATTAGGTATATTCCAATATAATTAATATTGGTTTTATAAAAACATCAAAGAGTTCAACATCCTCGTATGGTTGTCATGTGCGAATTGCATAAAACCTAAAATATTACAAGCATAAAAAATACTCCGCACATTTTCATGTTACGTATGCATTCACACGACAATAACAAAATCATTGTCTAAGTGACAACAATACGGACATACCTAAACACAAATTAAGAAACCCGCTTCGCTATTAAGTTATCTCCACTCGCATAAGTCTGATAAAATCAACGACTTTACTCTTGACAATTTTGTTATCACGGTCCGTTCACTCAAAAATCAACTTTATTACATTGAACGACGGCAGTAACATGTTGCGAATATATTTTTGTCGTGAATCATTACACGTGCTAACGTCAATATTTGCGGGACGCAGTTGCGAAGAGGCAAATGAATATACATTTTTACAGGAACATTTATATTTAAACCATTATTTTTTTATAACAACTTATTGACTAATTTCCTTCAACATTGTCCGATTTGCTTCAATAAATCGTAATTATTGGAACGATGCACTCGTTGTCAGACTGTAGGTAAACGTGGTTGATGACGACTGGAGCCCAATATACACGATCCAGTGCGTCACCGACTCAAGCACGCGTTATGTCGAACGGATTCGAGTAAACACGATTTAGCGTCACTGTCCCGAGCGTGACATTTCACTTTCGTTCACTGTTTAATACGTTAAAACAAGTTTTTTTTTAACATATTAATACTCCATGTGGCATTAAACAAGTATTATTTCAACAGAACCGGTCACGGTGAATTTCCTTCTTAGTAAGATGGCTGCGGTGCCTATTTTAAGCGTTCCCAGTAGTGCGGGTCGGTTCGCTGGGTTCGTCCGACGATCCGGCGCGTGACACGAACAAAACGTGATAGACGCGACCATACAGATACGCGGAGAGATTGATCGCAGAGCCCTTTCTACGAACCGCTCGTTTATGTTCATACATTGTATGAAATGCTTTATTTAGAATTACATTTCGTCACGTTGTCCGTTGAGAATGCGATTCCGTTTTGACCATTTTTGAACATACTATTATTATAATTTATTAAAGTGAAACGTTTCTTTTTCAACGTCTCAATTTTTTTCGTCTATCTATCACACGTCGCATTACAGCCGGCCGCGGAGTAGGGGTAAAGTGAAAGGCGCTCAGCAAAGCACCTAAAACCAATATGGCGGCGCCCATGACTTACTTCAAAATAGATTTGATGATTTAAATAAATATTGTGCTCGGATTTTTAAAATACGTTTATCATCTGAATGATTGTATTTATTGGGTACGTATTCCGATTTATAGTCGGATATCTTGTGTACTATTGGTTTCCCATTTTCCAGTTATTAAGTTAAGATTAAAAAAGAGGTTTAATACCCTAAATAGAATAATTTTCCGAAAATGTTCAATTAAATGCCTACGATCCGAAAAAAAGTTTCACTTGCATTGTAGTTTCATAAAACCACACAGTTATTTTTCGTAGAATATATGAACTAATTATCTACTTAAACTGATAATGCTTAAATTGATTCAAATCGTATAATGAGCCGGAGCTTAGAGTGAAATATAACAGTGATTTAACTATGACATGGTTGTAATGCTTTTTCTAATGCTCACCCGGCTAACTACCACCCTCAAGTTGAAAATTTCGTTAAGAACGTAGATATGTGTTCCAGCAGCTACACTCGAAAACCAGTTCCCTCCAGGATTATGAAAGAGGAATATTAAATGCTAAAACCTATATCCCAGTATTTGGAAAATGCAAGCCGTTTTGACAAAACTATTTTTTTAAACAGAGACACCGATACCGTGTCATCTTGAATTGGCGCCTGGAATAAGTACCTCCCTTATTCTTCCATAAATCCGGGATTATTCAAGTTTAAAGAATATTATGCAAAAAATATGAAAACAATTCACATAATTTTTTTTTGAGATAGTCAAAATATTAAACACCTAAGTGTACCTAAGTTGTAATTAAGGGTTAAGTATAATTGAAGTCGATTTTAACGGATAAAAACAATGTATCGAATGAATGGATAGACGTACTTATAGCTAGATAGTAACAAGGTCTATTTGATATGTATGAACTTATCTTGCACTATAATCAACACGTAGCGAATGAAACGTGAGGACTATCCACCAATCACGAATAAGTATTGCGACCCTTCACACCAGAGGCGTGAAACCCAACACCTTTTATAATCGCAGTTTGAAAGTATCATAACTTTTCTTTATTACACATTCGAAATTCTGCTTTATTCTTTAGGCATAAAGATCAAATTAGCTTGAATATTAAGGTGTGAAAATTTACGCCTAAATTGGAACTGTTTTATTGTATTTTCTAAGGACTTTATTGTAATATATATAAAGTCGAAAATAGGTTAACAATACTATACTAGTTCCTGTAAACTGGTCAATGATAAGCAAATATAAATATTAATACAATAGAATAGAGTTGTTAATAGTTTGATAGGAGAAAGGTGTTACAATTAACACCAGATCTATTGTTGTTTTTGTGTCTCGTTGCGATTGGTTATCTGGATATATCATATTTGGACTTTAATGTATGTATGCTGTGCAATACATAATGTTCAAAAATTTGAAATCAGTCAAATAAAGTAGTCGTCGTAGTAGTCGTTGTTCATATCAGTCTACAAAAATCAATGAAAATATTTTTACAGAACAATAAAGTTGTTTTATTAATTACAATTAATAAAAATGTATAAAACTGATACCATAAACAAAATATAAAGATACTTTCTACAACATATACCAATTAAGTATAGACTAACTAACGCGTAACTTTATTATATTAGGTACTAATTATTACATTACTATAAAATTTGCTATTAGGTAGGTTACACTGAACCATTTTTCAGATTGTAAATTAGAATTTACCTCTGTAAGGTTTTATCATTACCGCGTAGTCTCCGTAGAAAAGCATGATTAGGTACATGAAGACTAAATAAAGCCTTTTATCTATCTATTTGTGATTAAAAATCTTCTCAAAATGATTTCAGCTGTTTTAGAAATCAGTTCGGACAAGCAAAAATCACTTCTATTTTATTGATTCTATGTAACTAAAGTTTATGCATGTAATTAAAATAAATACCTATGTCAGTAGATAACAATTAAGCATCAAGTTCATTCACCGTTAGCGTAATACCAAAATATACCTATTAAATATATAAATCATTCAGGAAACTTAAGGTTTAGAAATATTTTACAATAATCAAGCCACGTAACCCGGCGGCGCTGCTCGTTAGTAAGCGATACGATTCGAATTTCAAACAAAATTCAATCAAACGATAAGTACGTACCTACGTACCGACCTCTTTTGTTTTTTGCCGCCACAAAGCTGTCATATTCACGCGCCATTGGTCAATTTATTTTTTAATTTTCCCATCAGATCTCCTCCGACGGTATCTAATGTCTATTTTAAAAGAGTTCTCGTGTTACACGGTGTGTTGATTAATAGAAAAAAAAACATGTTTGTGACATGGAGACCCTTTCACGTACATGTTTAATAATCGTTTCTAATTCTTACATATTTTTTCCCTCCGCTAAGACATGTTAAGCGCACGCCATATTGTTTACAGATTTACTTGTCAATCATTTAAGACTAATCGATTACTTTGCGACGAAGGAGTTTTGTAATCTAGAAATAAACGAGTCAGCCATTATGTAGTTTGAAATTAGTACAATAAATTTGTCAATTTTATTATATCTAATTTAAATTAAGTAAATTAATGAACTATTATAAATGTGTTACTAGATACAAGATATTTAATTTTTATAGTTATATGGTTGTTATATAGTTGTACGATTATATAGGTATTTAGTTAGAATAATTATTGGATTAATACAAATAGGCGTTAAGGTTCATTTTTTTAACGTATTACGTAGTATATAAATGCTATTATTTGTGCTTCTATATTATTTATGGTTATATGTTTTTTTTTTTTCTAAATTGTACAAATCTTGTAAATTAGTAGACGGAATCATCGTTAAATATAACGAATAGAGACTTATAAGCATAGCGAGTCGTTTATGGTAAGAGGAGAAAAACTAACTATTATTACCTACTAATTTTTGTCTTGATAATACCTACTAAAATTAGCCCCTGGACTGTCCAAAAGCATAAAGGTTTACATACAAACGAATATAAGGCTCACGAGGCACAGGTCAACAGACTATTGGTAGCATAAGCTTAAAATAATACCCGATTTATTACAAAATTTAGTAAAATAATTTGTTGAAACTACTGTAAAATTATATCTTTTATGTAAAATATATTTTAAAATAATTGTTTCATTTGCACGAACTGTTTTACTAAACCATGGAATTTACAATGAACGATGTTGTGAAATTATATATATATAATCCACCATTTTGAGATCCGAGTCTTATAATATCAGCCGAGGGGTTAAGTTACTAAGCTAAAAATAAATAAAGACAATCGGATGACAGACGTACGAGAAAGTGATAATGAACTCTTTTATCTTCTTATATATATAGATATAAATTTACTGGCTTGTTAATTTTATCAAAGATACAATAAAGCATCTAAATCGAGCTAAACTTCTCTCAAAACCTTTTAGTGTTACAAAATATTAAAATAATTATTTCTACTCTAAACGGATTTAGCGTTATTATTGGCACGCGATATAGAATGTTGACGTATTAATTTATTCAATAAATACCTGTCTGTCTGTACTTAAGGCCTGACATTAAATTACAAGTAACTAGTAACACAATGTTATGAAAAAGTTTTACGGCATAGTTTTAATATTTCATGAAGTACGGACACCCAGACCGCGACATGATGCTCGTTGGACGTTATGTCGTATATTATGTTGTGTTGTGTCGGCGCAAGGTTTCGTATAAATAATGGAGCTTGGATGGGATAACGCGCCTCTCGCTGTGGCCTAGGCGCCGTGTACAGGACACAGATTCTGTAGAGTCGTCGTGGGAAACTATATTTGTTTCCAACTTATTAATAAGCTATAATACAAAGAATTCAAATCGAATATAATTTTTTTTATTTGCAATACGCTTGTACAAAAAAATATGTCCCTTCTACGTTAGAGGACAAAATATTTTCAATAAAGAAAATTTAAGTTTAATAGCAGTATCTTCTTCTATATCAGCATTTTTTAAACAAGTTTCTCTATATTAGTTTGTGAAAAGCGTCAAAATTATATTTCAAATTTCTTGTAACTCACTTGGATACTTGACAAGTTGTTTTGTATAGAAGGACTGGAAAAAAGAAATTGGATGTCTGATTATTAAAGCTTTTATTCATTCATACATTATTGATATATTTTTCAAATGGGGTAATGAGTCACATTATCTTTAATATCAAGAGTCAATAGTTATCTTATCAGAAAGTAAAATGAATTACACTTATAAATCAAATAGGCATCAAGAGTAGGTCCATGATATCCGTATTCCGACGCTTGGGTGGCGCCCGCCGCTATAAAATTCGGACTGCGGCGCGGAATCCCACAGATTCCAAGTTAATATTAATTGTCGATCGACTAACCTCAGAATTCATCCCCTCCATCACCCCTCGACCACGGCCGACGTGGGTAAAGGAAATCGATAACAATTCTAATGATTTTCAAATCGAATACCTTAAGGATCGGGCACTTAAATAGTTAATAAGTCAGAATATTTATAATAAAACATTATAGACATAAAAATATGTGATTTCAAAATTACCGGAAACAATTACAGTGGATGTCATTAATAACCATCACAGTTATAGCGATGTCAGACTTACGTTCTTTGAATTTAAAGCATACTTTGGTAGGAAATTAATTTGGCTATTGCAACTTCGGGTATAGCGTCAATTTCAGGTATAGCGACTTGTTCTTATGAACCATTAGTGACAGACTCCTAGAAATTCTATGGGCATATTACGACTAAGTCAGCAAAGGTATAAATACACATTCATGAAACTATTAAGCTTTGTTATCCTTTGTTAAATTAGCCAAATATGCTTGCTTTGTTTGTAGGTACTTATAAATCAGTTACATAGCAATTTCCAGTGTGTAAACAGAGTTTTGTAAACCTGTAAATATGGCTCCAAGATATAAATTAACTAATTAAGAGAAAACATAAATAGCTCGATAATTACTTAAATATAATACATGACTTTCTGCTATTTTGGATATAGCGACTATATTAAAGTGGTCCCTCCAATGTCGTTATAACCGAAATCCACTCTATCTATACAAATCTATAGATATGTATGCTTGTTTATCCTGCAATTAACTTCTGTGATAATATGAAAATTGCCTTTTAATTATATCCAGTACTTCAGAAAAACAAAGATAGATTTTTGTGAACTGTGTACGTATTTACTATTATATCAGGAACAATAATAATATTATATATACTACTATGTAGAGTATATATAACTACTTCGTAGAGTAAAATTATAAAGCTTAAGATTTTTATGTTTCTAATAACATGTAACATTTCAAATTATGATTATTATCTCTGTACTACAATAACTATAAATGGAAAATTAACGTGGAACACAAAATATAGGTATTACCTTAAAGTACTCAATTAAAAATAAAAATTTTATTCCTACCAGTTCTGTACGTTTTACCTATTTTGAATACAAAACAAGTTGTTACGTGCAACTCTCCTTTCTCAAGATTTTTTGTTGTCTTATCGGAGCTATATACTTTATCTGGATGAATTGTGGTCATTCCTTTATTACCTAACTGTCTTATTGTCATTATCACTTAATTATTACAATCTTTTTACCGATTTTTAATTACTTCTGTTAAATTTTATTATTATTACTTAGTCCTATGAAAAACGTATTATTGTACTAGACGATAATCTGAAAAAATATCTATCTGCCTGTAAAAGTTTCGTCAAAATCGATGCAACCGTTTCAAAGATTCTCCCGGTGAAATAATAGATATATATATTTTTTTTGTATAGACCTAATTCTTTTTAATATTTTATTGGTTTTAGTGATTTGACAATCTCACCTAGCATTAAAGTTAAAGGACGTGCATGTGCCAGAACATACTTATCGGTGCTTAACCGCAGATTTTCTGTTTGACAATATTAGAAATAGCCTTAGTACGCTAGACTTTGGTTTCGTCACGATATTATAAAATTTACTGAAAATTGAGGTTCATTGCAGGGTTTTTAACCTACGTCGATCGATGTGGTGCCCAAACACGTCACCACTAAGACATCATCGATTCTATAGGTAATCACTACGCTAAAAATACAATTGGTTTAAAAAAAGTCTTTGATGTCTTAAAAAACAGTCAACTATCACAATTGGCTTGTTAACACAATATTATTTACCTTATACTGATTTTAATCTTTGGTATCGAATCCTGTTACCAGACAAATATATTGTTAACGATTCAAAACGCATTTTCAAAGTTATAAGCTTAATTATAACTAACGTTAAGTGCCTTTTGTAATTCTTGTTCGATTTATATTTATTATAATATATTAACCGTTACAAACGGAGTAGGCATAGTTTTGAGTTGCATACTTGCTTTAAAAAAAAAAAATTAATTTAATGTCAGTTTTACTCTTAAAAATTAGTTTCAATTTAGCTTCTATCATCTTCTATCACCGTATCAATGGCCGTGGTAAAATAACGAAGTAGCTTAGAATACTTAAAAGTCACATTAATTTTATATAAGGATAAATTCCGTTCAAAAATAGCTGTCGCTAGTTCAGATCTTATGTTTGATTTAGTCGAAAATAAAGTAACTTAGAACTATATTTAAATTTAAGTCGATATCCCTCTTACCAAACCTCCAATTACACGATAATTTACGACTTTTTAACTCGATACCAAATTTGTTGAAAAAAAAACCGTTTTCCGTAAAGGCTCCACACAAAAGGCATAAGTAGATAGTTAATACTGTTTGATTTGTAGTTCCCAACAGTTGAAAAGGAGGTGGTGATTCCATTGGAAACCATATGTTAGGTTCACCATAAATGTTTTATTTGCGGGACACCATTTGGCGGTGAACGAATGGAATATGAATGAAGTGAATGACATTACAAACGTTTTTACTAAGTTTTAGAGTTTTCTTAACGATCATTAAACATTTTTCTATGCATTCACTTTCTTTATACATAGCTAAAGAGAATACCAGCGAAAATACGGAATTTGTCATTTACTCGTTATATATTTTTAGTTAAAAAGATAAATTGCAAAGTTAAGATATTTTGTTCAAAATTATTTAACCCTAATTTGGTTGCATCTTTATAATAAGCTATTGATCCATTGGAACAAGTAATAATGTACATTCATGGACAAACTACACACTGCTGGTTAGTCGGTAAATAAAATACATAATCTGTCCAAAAGATCTTTCATAACATAATTTATCTTCAGGTTTATAGTAATCAACATAGTAGAACCAAGCTTTTAAGCCAACTGCACATACGAGTAAATGGATAATTTTTTTAGTATTTTTCTTTTCTATGCTATTTATCCTAAATAAACCAATTACTTTTAATATACAAGGTGTCGGTAAAACCATCTTTATTGTGAGAATGGATTGTAATAAATCTAACAACTATGAATAAAGAAGAAAATATTGAAGTGGGGTTTTTCGTTTTCTTATTATTCATTCTATTTTATTTCAGTTAACTGAAGTAGCAAACAAGCATAGAGTCGATTTTATATTAAGTCGGTATTTCAACTAATCGCTGTGTAACCCGAAATGGACAATAATAATGAGGTCAGGTAAAAAAGATAGCTACTCTTTTTGGAACGCGTCGAATGCATATATGTATTTCTAATTATACCCTTCAAATTAAAACGTAGAAGCGTGACTTCAGCTACTTTACTACAGAAATAGGTGTGAAGGTGATGCCTTTACAGTTAAGCTATGTAGAGAATTTAACACTCTTTTGAAAAGAATAACATCCATTAGTGGTGCCTTGGAAAGAATTATCTGGAAAAATATATTTCCAGCAGTACATAACGGTAGATATTTATATGCAAAATATACCTGAATATTATAAAAAAAAAAACAAAAGACGCTCAGACTATGCGATATGATACAAGGAAAAATAATATAAATACAAGCTAATGTAGTCCAAGACTAATAGATTAACTAGCCGAATCTGGAGAATATATTCGTAAGCAACGCAAAGTCCAGAAACGTATAGATTTGACGTTTAATAGTAACCCATTAGGTATCCTATCCCTAAATAACACTGTTATTCGAGTCATAACACTGTTATTCGAGTCATGTCCCAGTTTACGGCGACACATGGCAAACCTACACTAAGGAGGCAACGTTCGCCGCAAAATTATAGTAAAGTCATATAATTAAGGACATGGCCGGGTAATTTCCGCGTCTTGCGGTCGGCACTTCCTTCCTATTGTTCGCTTTTTAAGAACGTATTTTTCAAAAACACTATGCTGCACAATATACTTGGACGGGTGATGTCTCTAATCGATTTTAATATTTTGACAGTTGCGGTTGGTACGCGATTTTCGAATGTTTTTTTTGGGTGATGTGAAAAGTTTTTTTGTTTACTTCACGTGGGTAGGTGGTCAGGTTTTTTAATGTAAAGATGTGAAGTCAAGAGAAACGCAACATTAGAGAAAAAAAAACAATGAAAACCATTTAGGTCATTTGTTTCTTTGATCACGGTGGTAAATTATTACTGGTATATCTATCTATCATCAAGCCTGGTTCCTACTGTGTTATGCAAAGAACATGGAGCCTAATTTTTTTTACTTTTGCAAATTCCTTTCATCTATCTCTTGAATGTCTCTTACTTTCACTATAATTTGTATTTTTTTATATGATTCACAAGAAGGAGGTTCGACCATCTCCGGTTTCTAAAACTCCACACACAAAGGTTTCGTTAAAATATAGTACTAAAAATATCTATTTAAATTATAATTATTTTAATATAATCCCTGTCATTATTTTTACATCACTGCTATTTCACGTGATAAATTAAAACCGGCTATCTATTATCACCAGCACATATCCTAATAGAATAAGAAATGATGGGAGAAATTCCCAACTGAACGACATTTTTCTAGCTCCTCGGCCCAATTTATAGCGCACCAATAACACCTGTGGAATTAATAGTCTTATTTGAGAAATTATTTTTCACACCATATAAAAAATAGCTTATAAAACAAATTATTTTAATTAAATTTAATTATTGAAAATTACCAGTGATGAATGAATTATTCCATGCCTATGGAAGTTCTTTAATTTGTTTGTACATTGTTGTACCTTAATCGAGGTTTGTTTTAAGTTTAATTATTCGGATTTTATTAGATTTCTATTCTGCATGACAAATATGCAATATTCTTTAGAGTATTCAACAGCATTCCCAAATCTATAATAATACCTATAAATTTTTAAAAGGTAATTAAGTATTATTTCATGAAATATAAAATGTCCGCCAAAAACCTTATATTCTAAGAACATAATTGCTTATTTACGAATAAATAAGTAAAGATAAAGCAGATACTCTCTTTTTCTGTTATATATATTAACAGATTTTGTTTTTGAAGTTATACTTTCTTTTGGCGCGTTTCGAGAAAAATGATGAAAGTGAAGTTTTACAATGTGCGCGTACACCGACACCTAAAAGCTACACCATGAAGTTGGTTGGCAATTGTCGGTCAAGTTTTCATGAGATTTAATAAGTAGGTATATTCAAGATATTCAAACATATATGAATCTATAACACGTATTTTATATCAGTGGAGATAAAAACATATATTAATACATCAATAGATATGTGTATCTGTGTGTGATTTTAAAATTATAAATAGTGGTGAATGATAATTTATTGTGAGTACTCGTGATAAAAGAATTTGTTTTATATTTTTAACTTCTTTAACTGGGTTTATAGATTTGAGATCGTCATGTATTCTTTTTATTCGCTAACACTATACATTATTATTATTTGTTAAATAATCTATTCTACTTATTTTTGGTATCTTACTTGATTCTGTATACAGATATATAGACAATTCATTATAGAACTTTTTAAAGTTAATTATAATTTTTTAATTACAACGTTATCAATTGCATTTAATGCCTTTTTTTAAGCTAAATAAATATAACTTCTGACTTCCGTACATAAGTACACACATACGTTTTTTATTTGTTTAATAGTTATTCTTGCTATCAATAAAACATTTGTAAATAGTTTGTATTTCTTACCAACGCCGCGTTCTTATAGCCTTTATTTATAATGTATGTATTTATTCGCTATACTTCACGCTCCTTACTTCTACTAATACACAATATAATATATTCTATAGAAAAAGCGAAGCGATGATGGCTCAGTTGGTAGTGTGTTCGGACACAGCGTCGAAGGACGTAGGTTCGACTCCAAGCAACTGAGTCGGAGCCTTCGGTGAAGGAAAACATCGTGATTTTTTTTTAAATGTTTTACAGGCATGTGCTTGGCCTCGATCTCACCTGATTTTAAGTGTAGATGAGGCCGACGATGAATCGCGCTTACCCTCTAGATGATGAAACCATAGCATGGTGGTAAGGCTATTTCTAAGTCCGTCTGGCTAGTTACCACTCTCATGTTGAATATCTATCGCCAAGCACCTTTTGGTGTGTTCTGCCAGCTGCACTTGAGAGCCAGTCTCCCTCTAGGTTAAGCGTGACTTACCATCTTAGATCACATCATTATTTAATATCAGATGAGATTGTGGTCAAAACGTTTACCTATAAAGTATAAAAAAACACCCTCTGTAATATTGAAATATAAAATAATAATGAATTGTCGTCAAATTTCGATCACAAACTTATATATACAATTTTCTAGAATTTCTTTCATAGGTGTTTTAATGTCCTATATGTAACTTTAAAATACAACGAAATCAAAATCTAATAATACCAGAATAAAACTCATCCAATATCCTGTTTTAATTAGTTAGTCATATTTGATTCCATTTGACCTCATTTATAATAATTTAGTTTAATCTATTTCATTCCATGTAAATCTATTTTATCGCAATACTATCTAACTTCGACTTTGACATTTTAGTGTAATTTTAGAACAAACAATCGCCCGCGACATCGTCCGCTTTAAATTGTGATAGAAAATTTAATAACAATAAAATATATCTCAGGAACAATTAATGTGAAGTAATAGTAGAACGGATGAAATAAAAACCATAGCCATGAAAAAACAATAGATATATGCTAACTTTCATAATATTGGTCAAACATATTTGATCAATGTAGGTGTTACTTTGAGGAATTGCAATAATTTAATATTAGAGTGGACGTTACTTTGCACTTCCGCTTGGAATTGGTTGGTGGATTGACACGGTGTCTAGACGGTAACTACTGAACTATTATCGTGTACTATATCGCTATGTATTCTGTGCTGGGATATCCTATACAAACAAATAGTTAGGTACATATATATATATATATATACCAATACTAACATACCTACCCGTTTCGCTGTGCATTAAATAAACTTGTAATTTGTAAAAGAATTGCAAAAGGTCAATAGAATTAAGAAAATAAGTAGCCTAGACCCGTTTATGATAAAATCAGCATTGAATGGTCTAGTCTTATACCGATACGTTTAGTCGCTTAACATAACTGAGCCTCAAAACAACTACATTCTCTACATCTTTACCTATGTAAACTAGCGGGCCAGGCGGATGTTGGCCTACCCCTGATAATAAAAAAAATCTAGAATCAGACCACGGCGCCACCTATCGGTTCCAATTGTAAATCTAAGCTATTCTCAAATCCACCTGTAGACACACAATAGTTTCTTCAAAATTTGTCCAGCCGTTTAGGAGGAATTCAGTCACATACACACATACAGAAGAATCATATTTAAGAAGATAGAAGAAGTTCATCATCATCGTCAGTCCATAAGACCCACAGCAGGGCCAAAGGCCTCTTCCCGAAGGAAGATATGGGCATAATCGCCACGGCAGCCGATGACTAATTGGCGATTGCACAATTCCATATTTTTCCTACATACGTGGTTCTTTCAATACATTTCTCAGGTTCAGGCTTCCTCACGATATTTTCCTTCACCGTCGGCCGATAGTGTTACTAATTTTAATTAATAAATGTACTCGAATTCCGAAAAAATCGTTGATATTTACATGCCAGAGGTTTGAACCTGCAGACATCGGATTGATGTCTGGACTGTCCCACTAAGCCACCACGACCTAAGAAGAATTATTATAAGTTAGTTATTAAATTTATGAAGAAAATGTTAATCAATAAATTAGCTGCGAAAAAAAACACAAAGTTAACGAACACCATTCTAGTATTGTTTTTGATAATACCGCTTATGGTAACTACTACTCATAAGAAGTTGTTTGTATTGTTTGTCTGTATCTTCATTACAGTTTTAAACGCACACCTTTCGTTGATACCTTATTAGTGGGTTTCATCAAACAGCGACAACCTAAAATTCTTGCCATATACGCCATCTACGTAGAATGTTAGTTAACTGCAATTATTTCATTTATAAATGTCATTAGGGTTTTTCACAGAGGCGCTACAAACGGCGACGATGTAATGTTGCCACTTTTTATTAAAAATAGTCTTCATTACAACGACCAATAACGTAATACATTATTCCTATGCAATTCATAAATTAATTATTGAAGACACCGTTGATTATCTGTTATTATATATTTGATAATGATCAGCCGGTGTTATCGGAACGTGTGAATAAGCATTATGGAATAAGTAATAAGTGTGACAGAGAGATCTTTTCGGTTACTAACAAAGGAAGATTAATTTCATTCACTTATTGAGAAGTAAAACAAGCCGCGTAATTTATTATTCATGTATAACTTATCGTTAGTCAATAGTCAACAGTAATTTTTGGTCAATAGCCAATGGTAATCACATACCTTCTCTCCGATTAACGTTACAAAAATATTATACCAGTTATTGAGAGATGGTGCCTTCGAACGTCCTCCGGAATGGAGGAGCCCTCGAGCACGTTGCTTGCGCGACTACAGTGACACTGAATAAATTATCAAGCACTAGTTTTTACAACACAACACCGATCGATCCCACACGCGTGCACATACACACATGTAGATACATATAGTGGTTGGGTTTGTTTTATAATCCCTTTTTCGATTGGAGTTAGCTTAAATTAACTTAGTAGTCAAATTCAAGATATATGTAGAAAGTTCGTGAAACATACCTACATGCTTGGTGCTCATGTATTTTTCACGAATTTATGTATGAAATAATAGTTAGCTTTCTGTTAGCTCAGCTTAGTTAGACTCGGGATATTTGGTGACAGTCCTAACCGAGGCGCACCGTGCGCCCTTGTGCTTGTTGCCTATATAAAATCGAGTGAGTGCCCTAATCACTCCCCTTAATAGTCCCGTGAAACTGTAGAGGCCTTGCCAGGTTAACAGTTCGAAAAAACAAGTGCCGTCGAAGGCAATGTCATACATTGCAAGTATGAATTCAGAAACTCCTCTAATAACACTTCATAGGGAGTTTCTAGATGTTCAACTGTCAAGCTATGTATATGCTAGTAATTGCTTAAAAATAATTTTATTGGTTCAAGGAAATATCGCAATAACCTATAACAATTTAAACGATGCTAAGTTACCTATGTTACATTTTGTCATTATTGCTTATATTCAGAGAATTTTCTTTTTATACTTTATACGTAAGGGTTTGACCACAATCTCATCTGATATTAAATAATGATGTGATCTAAGATGGTAAGTCACGCTTAACCTAGAGGGAGACTGGCTCTCAAGTGCAGCTGCCGGAACACACCAACAGTAATTAAAAATCGCAATAATTCTCAACTTTATTCTTTGAAGCGATGATAGATAGCTCAGTTGGTCGTGTGTTCGGATACAGCGTCGAAGGACGTAGGTTCTAATCCTAGCAACTGAGTCGGAGCTTTCGTTGAAGGAAAACATTATGATGAAACCATAGCATGATGACAGGGCTTTTTCTATGTCCACCTGGTTAGCTATCACTCTCAAATTGAAAATCTGTCGCCAAGCACCTGCGGTCCTGTTTCGGCAGCTGCACTTATGAGCCAGTTCCTTTACGTTTAACATGTTCACGATCTTGAATCACATTGTAAATGAACATCAGGTGAGATTGTGGTCAAATGTCAAAAAACCTAATAAACAAGGAACTGGACAGTACGTGACCATTAAAGTTTTTTTTTTAATGTGATTGGAGGCAAACGAACAGACGGGCTACGGCCACCCATAGACACCTGCGACACGAGAGGCATCACAAATGCGTTGCCGGCCTTTGAGGAAGGAGTAGGCTCGTTTCTGGAAGGTCTGTGGGTTGTATTGTTCCGGAAACGTTTCAGGGTTGGAGGGTGAAAATTCCTGCAGACGACTGAATTTAAGTAAGAATAGACTTACATATCTTCTTTTATCTATATATGTATGTATATAGTTAAAATACAGTTCCTTTGAAGCTAAAAACTATTAAGCATAACTGCTTAGGACTATGGAGTACCTATTCGTTGCGAAATTTTTCGTAAATATTATCGGGCTATTTATTTTTTGAATTCGATTGACCCTTTGCCATTTATTCAAAGCCCAACAAAGCGGGTGGGAATCAGCTAGTAGTTACATATAATAGTTATTATTTTATATTTTTTCTAATAATTTATCTTTTGCGCAAGAAGGCGATGTCATGGGTAAACTTTAGTATATGAAGTTAAACGGTCACGGCTCCAATCGTCCGTTATTATTTAGATTAATGAATTACTATGTTATTACATTTTACAAGATTAAAATGTTTAAAATTTACAATTGAATCAGCGTATCAAATGGTATATTCGAATTAATGAAGGCGAGCAATTTGAAATCGGACGAGTGCGGGCGGGCCTCGAAATAATTCTATAATGGATATATTGGTAATTATGCTGAATACAAAATACATAATCATGAATATGTTAATACCAAATTGGACACGACGTTGATCTTGTTTAAACCACTTATAAAATTAGTTAAACTATTTAATAGTAGGTACTTGAAAAAAAAAATTGGGTGTGTGCTTATAAGCACACGATACAGGTGAAAACTTTTAAATGCACATGCAAGTTCGAACAGTTTATTAATGTTTATATGTAATTAATGAATAGTTTCTAATACTTAAATGCGCACAATACATTTGAAATATTACACCAATTCCAATTCCACTGATTACAATTCCATTCCATCAGAGGTCTTACGAAACAATTTGCTTCCACATTTATTATACGTACAGCTAAGGAGTGGTATGCACTCGCGTCATCTGTCTTTTCGTCCTCTTATAACTTGGGAGTATTCAGTTGCCCTCATCTTCACTTACCCATCAGATGAGATCGAGTCCGAGCGCGTGCCCGTAAAACATAAAAGTAGAAACTGATTAATTACAAAAAATATATATTACAGTCACCACTTCATCAGTGTATAAGAGACTCGCTGCAAGGGTTATAGGTTTCTTCACAATGGAAGGTATAGGCATAATTCACCACGCCACGTGCTAAAAATCAACTTTTATAGACTAAGAGGTTTTTTAGGTGTAGTTTTTTTGCTTGCAATAGCTTCAGTGTACCTACTATTATTAGACTCATATATATACTTGAGTTAATTTGGCTTATTTTAGTTACGTAAAATTTGTATGAAGCTGGCATGAGAAGTCAGGATAATTCTGGGATCGCAAAAGCAAAACGGTAATATTTTTTCGTATGCTTATACCTAGTATTAGTTATTTGTAATTTTTTGACATATTTCACATGATGCTTAACTGTGATTCTTTTTTATAAATTGTATTACATACCTCTATTTTTTTTCTTTTTTTGGTGACTTACAATAATTTTAGGGGCCAAAGTAAAGAGATCCGCATATTTATACTTGCCTTACTCACTTACTGTTTTAAATTATTGCTAAAAGATGTTACTCAAAACAGAGATAAAGGCGTTTCCTTGACATAGAGACGTGGGGTAACGGTGTAGTACTCACGCGCAGGAGTGAGGAAGTAAACTGATAACATTGTTCACTGATAAATTTTATAACCAATTTCATTTGATTTCTCAGTAAGTAAAATATATTTGTTAAGATAATAAACAACGCAGACGATGTCGCGGATATTAACTAGTTATTATATAATAAGGGAAATAGAAACCCACAAATGAAAAAATGAAATTTTTTGTTATTTAAACATATTAATAAAACGGTTTTTAATTGAGTGCCTAATTGTACGTAAAAATATTTAATTTCTCTTGCCTTATTTAATTCACAGACTTCGCACTTAAATATTATAGAGTGTATGTACGTCATTCGTACAATTAACGTGAATTCAACGATATAGAGTGTGTTACACAAATGTACATACATTAGACAATAAATCCACAATTTATTTGTCAGTTATTAAATACTAACAAGCTCCTGCGACTTCATACACATTGCATACATTACATGCAATACTTGATAAAAATAAAACGGAACCAATAACTATTATATTGGACGAAGTTACTGTCAATAGAAGAATTTTTAGAAAAGTATCACCAGTCCAAGATTTAACCTTTATTATTAAAACTATACTTCCATACACCAATATAGGTAACTGTGGAAGATCCAAACGAAAGAAATAGTAAATAAAGGAATCAATGTTATGTAAGCGATATTGAAAGCGTCATACGTTTCTGTACGTCGTACGTTCACAATTCAAAAGGAATTATGACAATACGCGCCCTATCGAGTGACGACAGATGTTTAAATTCGATTTTCGAAATCCTGCACGCTGAACATTGAAAACTTTTTTGTTGCACAAGCACTCATATATGACCATAGATAATACAAAGAATTGGAAAAAATAATTCTTATATCATTTTTAAATAATACAGATTATAAAAGTGTTATAATTTGTTTTTAAAATTATTATACTTGTTGATATTGCTATTGTTGTTGTTGCCACTGGATACTTCTTTAAGCTATCGTGTATACTTAATAGTGTAGAGTTGAAATAGTTTATACATTTCATTGTTACTAAGTACTGCATATAAAAAAAAAAGTAGTGTGTATACCCGTTAGAAGTTATACCTTCTTTGGCGTAACAAGATAAAAATCTTTTCAAAAATTGTATCTTTCGCCTTATTCTACGTTCGTAGAAAAAATGACACTAACAATAAAAATAGGTATATAATACATACATACTTTTTTTGAATAAAATGCTGATTATAGCTAACTTCAGGGTGTCGGTTTTTCGTGACGGTGTGCGCGCGCATCGTAAAAATTTACTCTCATCAAATCTCCCTAACGCGGCAAAAGAAGTATAACTTCAATAAAATGCAAGGTATTCTTACTCTTATTGTCATAAAATTACAATTTACACAATTGCGGTTCAAATATGTCGGCGAGGGACACATGTAAATAGGGCGCAAGAAAATAAACTTTTTTGGAAAAAAAGTTTGGGAGAAATGACCTCAGTTAACAGTGGCCGGTTAGGAGCATGATTTGGAAAGCCAATAGGTACTTAATTATATGTTGCCTGTCAAGCTATTTGGACGCTCTGAATATAGCCGTAAATTCGATCCTGCGCGTAACATAGTCACGAATTTATTACAAAACTAAGTTTAAGTATTATTATATAAATCTAAAATTGGCTTTGATTTATCCTTAAGTTGTCTCGATGCTATATAAATATAATACAATGTATATTTATACATAAATTTATGTTCTACGCAACTACATTCAGATTGGTTAAAAAGTTTGGCGCGGACTATATACATACTGATTAATTTGAAAATGTGAGATTAGGAATAACCATATGTACCTATATTTAAAACTGATACATATTTAAAAGCGCATGGAAAGATGGATACTAAGTCATAAAAAAAGGTTTGAAGGCATACAGAATTGATAGTTATTCAAGAACTCTGTAAACATATTTCTGTTTATTTCTTCGGTTAAATTTTGTTTCCTGATAGATTTTCTTGCTGATTGTTCTCGATGACGGATATAGTATTCGAATACCGACATAGTCTAAACACTAGAAGCAATAACAAATTAGTCATTCCACGTTTTAGGCTCACTAAGACCGATAACAGTTATTTAGGTAACAGTTATAGGTTTTATAACAAAATTCTAAAGGACATTACCTATTTGCCGGATACTAAGTTCAAGCACCATGTCAACCAAGTTTTAATGTCTAATGACTGTTATAGGACGATGGTGACGTCTGGAAATATCACCCTTTTCTGTGCAACCACCAAAAACGAGTGTAACTATCTATGACTATAAGTATGCATATTCGTAAAAATATGTTGTGTCTTATATTATTTATGATGAAAAAATAAATCTAGTTGAGTTTCTTGCTGGTTCTTCTCGTTGATTGGCTTGTTTTCCGAACCGATCCTCTAGTTTCGACGTTCAATAGCTCCTTCGCAGGCAGGAACTGAATAAAGTATTTTTGATTTTGATTTCGAATCAGTGGGCTTGTTTTGGCCTCTATGAATGCCTTCTTAAGGTACAAATTGAATAAAGCAGTCTTGATTCTGAAATCACCTCGCTCGAAATTACTTTGAAGTTTAAAATGAGCCAGAGTTTTTGATGAATTATGTCAGCGTGATGAAACTGTAGCATGTTGGTGGGATATTTTCTAATTCTGGCATGGTTACCTACCACGTGATACCTAGAATTAATCTATGGGCGAGCACCTACGTGTTCTGGTGAATGCTGAATTTAAGAACTCAATTATTAATATAATTAGGTCCAAAAACAATATTTACGAGACTTAACTCTAAGCTTCTAGTGTAATGGGCGCTTACTACTCAGTGGCGTTCGTCCTTTGTTTGTCCACTAACAATTTACATGCAAAATTGATTCGTAACTTGAAATGGTCATAAGTATTCAAAACCCATTGTAGATCCTGAAGATAAGGCACCTATTTACAATGAGATTAATATAAGAAAATTGTATAGATAAATTTAAAGAAATATTTCAATTGAATTACATAATTGAATTAAAGGATTCATATTTATAACTATCAATCTCTTTTTTATTTTATACTCTAATTATTTGACTACTTAAGTAAAATTTGTATTTATTTATTTGAATAAAACATTTTTGGTATCGTCTCAATTTTTTTTCGTCTATGTATCGCATTACAGCCGGCCGCGGAGTATGGGTAAAGTGCAAGGCGTTCGGCAGAGCAGCCGAGGACAATATGGCAGCACCTATGGCTCAATTCAAAATGATCCAATTATTTTAAAACGATTAAAAACGTGTATTATACTCTGAAACGAATAATTGTCCGAAAATTGTCAATTAAATGCCTCTCCGATCTGAAAAAATGATTCACTTGCATCGTGGTTTCATAAAACCATAAAATTTTTCTATTATTCATTCTCTATTACTCTTGACATCTAATTTACTCTATGCAATTTAACCCTAGATTACAATAATTTTACGTGCGTGGTTATTGATCTGTAATAGGTATGTAATAAGTTCACATATCAGAATTAGATGGAAAATACTTTCCTTATTGGAATATAAAAATTAATAATGTACCTATCAAATTAACTTACATACTAATCTGGTGCAGTAGTTACAAATAATATATTTTTCCCGGTAAACCGGACTACCGTTTGTTCATAATCACACCGTATTTTAGGGAAGATTTCTTAGAAAATACAACTCGTTTAACGTGGAATGGATACGGTCTGACAAGGGTAACGGCCGGAACAAGCCGACAGACAACGCGATCATTAATTCCCTAGTACATTTTATTAATAATTTATTTAGATTTTCATATCCAAACCCACGTGATACGACTCGCGAGTAGGTACGTACAATCCGGCTGCGGGTAGACCGACAGCACTCTATTCCGCCCTAACGGATAATTAGGGTAATTTGACACTATTCTAAAGCAACCGCCAGTTTATTATAAGGAACGGAAATAGTTCGTTTTTTGTCTGAATCAACACTTCATTATGTATTTAGATATTACATGCGGTTTCAATATTACTGATGTTTTTTTTTAATTATTACCTACTCTATATTAATGCTAGCGGAATAGGTAATGTCTATTGTGCAAGAATAACATCTGCTATTTGCGAGCACAACTCACTCTTGGCCGGTATTTATTATCTATAACACTAGCAGGCCCGGCGGATGTTGTCCTGCCCTGAAAATAAAAAAAATATACTTATGTGCATGAAACGCTTAAGGCGGCTTGACTTTTTCCGATTCTTTCAACAATTTACAAAAAAACCTTGACAAATTACTTACCTAAACCCCAACTCCCTGTGAATTACTCTATCTATTGGTGAAGACCGCATTACAATACGTTCAGTAGTTTTTGAGTTTATCGCGAACATCCAGATAGACAGACAGACAGACTTTGTTTTATAATATGTATTTTAATTTATGGGCTACACTATAATCACGCAAGTTACACGCTTTTATATGTAGGGTAAAAACGCAGTATTCGATCCACACTTTGATATCGATAGTTATTTTCTTAAAAACAAGTACCTACCTATATTTACTTATTTTTTAACTTTACCCTGTATATTGGCTACTATATGGTCAAAGACGATCGACTAAAACTATTATAAATACTGCGAAAAGTAAATAAATCATGGATTAAAAGCCCTGTTACTTTTTGTCTTTAGTGGTTAATAAAAAAAATTGGTTGTCTGTAAAGTCGGTTTACTTTTCGTGATAACGTCATAAGATAACTACGATGAAAAATTGCATACTTCTAATGAATTGAATTGAATTATTATCACTGAATTACCGACGGAGTAGAAGGGAGATAGATGCGTCACAAGCCGACCGCTTAGGCCGATCGCGCCTTTAAATCGCTTGTTCCGCACTCCCGCTTGCACGCTCTGCTCAGGCGGAACGTGACAATGAGTCATGGCTTTGCATGCGTGCAGCCGGCGTTCATCGATTTATAAGACGTTATCACGTCAAAAAAATATGAACAATACATGTTATTCTAATGGTCAATAGCATATCACATTACATAAACCAATAATATTAAAAAAATACTACATATCATTTTTTTTTTAATTGCATGCTTTTTTACAACGATATTTATTGCAATACCTAGTGACCGTATATAATATCTTTATGCATCTTGCTTTATTGTTGAATCGTATTACCGATTTAAATGACTCTTAAGTTTAAGCGTCAAGTCAAGCGAGTTTGGATTAATATGTGAACGATGGTGATGTCTGAAAGTTACTCCTCTCTGTGCATCCACTAAAAACGATTGTCACGTGTAATGTATTTTAAATATTTACATAGGTATATGTTAAAAATATAAATGCGATCGAGTTTCTTACCGGTTCTTCTCGATGACGGGGTTGTTTTTCAAAACAGGTGGCAGTTTTAACGTCCATAAGCGCCTTCTTAGAGCCTAAATTGAAGAAAGTATTTTTGATTTGATTTTACACACTGTATCCAATGTAAAATTGGTTAAGTAGCTTCATACTTAGGCACCTACTTTTCAAAACATTACCTACATCCTCGTTGAAGTCCCACATTTACAAGACCTTCCTTTGACGCAAAGTATTCTTTCGACATTATATCCCGTGCGTCTACTAAGGTTTCTTGCGTCGATTAAACACAACGAGGTCCGGCTTTTCCTTTTTTTTACTTTATAGGTTTAAGCTCCACAATTTCGATGTGACAGAGACGATGCGATTATATGGTAAATACGAAAACATAGAGGGGGTTGGCTCTCAAGTGCAGATACCGAGACACAACAACAAGTGCTTGGCGACAGATATCCAACTTGAGGGCGGTAGCTAACCAGGTGACTATAGAAATATTCCTCCCACGATACAAAATTTTCTATACTAGGCTTTTTGAAAGCCGGTTATAATCCAATCTAACCTCGATTAAACCATGTACGATAGATCCTTTACAGTTATCTCTACTCACAGACATCAAGGTTCCTGTCTTCTTTTGTGATGGTTATTACCGATGAGTATACGATTTCGAATAAAATTTAACTAACTTACTTATGTGAATGAAAAGTTACATGCTTCAGTAAGAAGACCATTTGGTTCCTAATTCGTATTTCTAGATAAAAGTCATCGAGTTTAATTGGCGAGACAGAACACAAATCGTTTAGGGTGTCAGCGCTCACATATTACCGAGGCTGAGGTTTTAATTTTCTAATAATTGGCGATTTATATATGTCTCAAAATAAACATGCCCAACTAGAACAACTAATTCCACTTTTTTTTTTCTACTGTTATTAACATGAGGAACACGTCGATTTTGAAATTTTGAAAAAATCACCTTTCATGTATGATGGCAGCCCTATAGTATTTCAATTCTCAATATTTTTATTTATTAAGCTATTCATTGTAATAACACATAGATACCTACCCTATGAGAATTTGAACAGGACTATTAGGTGTTTCGATTTTTAAAATGTACCTATTATTTCTTAAAAACGTAGGACGGTCCATGTATTTTTAGAATGGTAGGTAGGTACCTACTCTAAAAATTAGGCAAGATTTATTTACATTTGTATAATCCTCTTGCTCTTTATTTATTATAACTGACATTATGAATTCGAAAGTTTGTTTGCTTGCTTGTTTTTAAGCGATTATTATGAAATTTTGGCATAAGTAAATGTTCTCTGGGATCCAAAAAAGAACATAGAGTTTTTACCAAGAAAAACTTTTTCTATTCTCGAAATCAAAACTACATTCAAGAACTAGTATACCTACACTAAATCTAAGTAATCTTATTTTATTTTAAAACAATATATTTTTACATATATTTCTTTCTGCTCGTGAATTTACAACAAATTGCTAACAATTTTGTAATATTTAAAACTCAGAATTAACAAAATACGAAAAATTTTACCTGTGGTATCGCCCCTCGTCCTAAAAAGTGTAGAAAAAAAATCAGAACATGTAAATTCATTCAGCCATCAAATGTAGATATAAAATAAAATAATCCACGATAACAATACAGCATGCACCGCGCCGGCGCATTGATCTATAGATCATTCCACCTCGATCCCTATTAGCTTGGTTAGGCTACGCTCCGCCCACGTGGTGCCCACTGAGCATTAATTGGATGCAAAATTGAACGCCCATAATATCAACGTCTTTCTCTTTCGTAATCTATCGTATATATCTATCTCTTTCTTGCAAGTGTCGTCAAGCGCGCCGGGTTTTGTTCGTTTTGTGCGTAAGCGCAGAGGAGTCGTCACAATGCGCGCGCAGGCTCCTTTCCTGAGACAAGTAGAATGTTTTTTTAATTTTATTTGTATTTATTCGGCTGAACGTCTTCGTGTGCAATATTTGTATCGAATAAAATACATATAATAATGTCTTTGTCCCTGAAAGTAATTTAACAGCGTTAGATGAAAAATATTTATTATTGCTAGATTTCTACATAGAATTAAATTACAATAAATTATTTTTACGGATAAGCTAAGTACAAAACATATTTAATGCCTTGTAATGGAATGCTACACATCTTAAAAGTTAAAGTGTGTTACACCTGGTATATAGGGTTCACTAACCAGTTGGGCGTAAACTACCATACTATAATACCACATGGCATTTGTGTTTATTTTACAAAGAAAAAATGTGTATATTAATTTCATCCCAATAATCATTAAAACTTCGCTACTCTTCAATAGATGGCGCCAGTGTGTCATTCGAACTGATACGTCCTAATCCCAGTACGTTTTATTTCTTATGTCTGGTGCTTTATTCCAAAAACAACTCGTAAGACTTATATGCCATAACTCAGTCTTAATATTATTTTCTAGAAGATTACATTATCGAGATCTCATTGGTCGTAGACTCTTTACAGTAAATTATCGATAACATAATTTAGTGAGTGCTTTTTCCATTTGATATGTCCCATTGTCGCTGTCAACAACAGTCTGTGTATTCTTTAGTTCTTCAAAACTACACAACGGATTTTGATAATGTTAACTAACATTTACAGAATTTATTTCCTAAAATTTATATATATAACACGTGCATATTACATTCATAGAAACTAGTAAAAAGTCGATCTATTTTAATCAAGTCGTTAAATTTTGTTAGTAATAATGTACTACGAAATTATACATCTTAACGAGGGCAAAAGAAAAGTCTTTTATAGTATATGTCTTATGATGACTGTATATATATATATAGTATAACTAACAGTAACCATTTTTATCTTTTGAATGATACCATTTTTAACATTCTTATGCATTCCACTTATCTTTGTAAGACTAAGCGCTCTCGCATCTCAACAAATTTGATCTTACATATCTATGTCTGAATAACTTAACAATATAAGCTTAGAAAATAATACTAAACTAAAAATGATATTATGTACAAATGAGTACAGTGATTTGTGTAATTCCATAATGTATTTAAATATAATTCCTTATCGGTCTCAGAATATGATTAGAAGTGATTTTTTTAGTTTTTACATTCATAGACATCTTCTATGGGATTCATAAGTCTGTATATAGTTTCTTTGGTATTTTAAAAGTAATCTTCTGACAATTAACTTATTGCCGGTGAAGGAAAACATCGTGAGGAAACCTGAACTTAACAAATGTTCTTGTGATAACAACGTACAAGAGAAAAATATAATACCTAACATTTGAAATCACCAATATATTATAGGCTAACGTAGTGATTATGTCCACACCTACCTCCGGAAAAAGACCAGTAGTGGGAATTTAACAGGCCAAATTTAAATACTATTATTCTATGCAGCAATTCAGGCTGCGAAGTATATAGATTTTTAGTAGTGCAGTAATTATTATCTAAACATAAGAAATATTGGAAAACTTCACATACTGACATAAAATAACTCGTATACCAGTATTAGGTACCAAATATTGTATATATACTTGTTTCATTTCTAAATACATATCTAAATATTATAGAACACGCATAAATTCTTTCGTTTCGCTTAGAAGCTTCTCTCCCCATCTAGGTCCCCTACGTTCTAGGCCTCGAGAGGACTCCACACTCACAGAGAAGCATCGGAGCGTGTCGCGCGCGCTCTATGGAAAGGGCTTGCAGTTAAATATGAACCGCTGTCTACTGGAGATTATATATCTACCAACTTATTACTGTGGAACTGGTAATGACTGCATATGAGATCAGAAATCATGTAAAGTAGAGGTGCCTTCGAGATCAACAACGGGCAGCCCTATGTTTACGTGGGAACAAGATGAAGTGGGTACTTTAGGCAGCGATTTAAGGGGTGTCAAATTTATAATATACCTACTTAAAAAAAGTAATTGTATAAATAAAGCGAGCGTCATCCAAAACTAATGTTCATTTGTTTTTGAAACGTAGGTATAGGTATAATATATATATATGTATATTAATGGTTTTAACGGTGAGAGGCTTGCAGGTTGTCATGGCAACACTCAAGTACAGTGAAATCCGGTAATCGTATCAGAATAAAAAAAAAACGCTTGGATAAGTAGAAATATAAGTGTACTCAGTGTAACATAAAATCTTCTAACATTGAAATATTTGCAACGATTATTAAATCTATAGATATATCACGGATCACTCAAAAACTTTTGGTTAGACTTCGATCAATTTTGTTTTGTATCACTTTCTAGACACTTGGTATTTAAAAAAATAATTAAAAATGAAGAGAAACAAAAATCTTGATATAAAAGAAAATTATCACGACAGCTTCATTTGACATAAAGTTATTACAGTTTTAAGAAACTGTGTTCTTTACAAGCACCACGCGTATTTCTTGCGGTGTAGAAGTGGATCAAGCGGTGTGGTGCTTAGGTTTTTTCTTCTGTATAGAAAAAAATATTGTTAAGATAATAAAAACGCAGACGTAGTCGCAGGTAGCAGCTATAATATCAAATTAAAATGCTTTAAATCAGTTTCGTAATTAAGCTGAAAGGGACATGGTATGGAATTTTTTTTGAAAAGCGGTCGTCCCACGGCTTAAGTATACTGTTTTCCACGACGTGTAATCTAGAATTCACTGTGACCTAGGAACACTATAGTTATTCTAAGACTTTCATTGTTATCCTTCGGCTTAACATGCGCGCTAGTGACGAATATTACTGTTTTCGATTCTGAACACGTATAAGACTGGAGAAGGGCGTACAGTGCAATTGACCGTCGGTATTACCTAGTACCGTACAGTAAAGTACATGTATAGGTGTGGGAAACCTTCGGACAGGTTTTCATTATGAGACTTCTTTACTTCTTACTAACCCATTAAAAATAAGGATTTGAAGGAATATTCTGGATGACACATTTCGTGTCCCCCTTCGCTCGGGGGATAAAATTGGTACGGCGGTCGCTACATCCCTGTTCCCAATATTGGTCGTTTACGGGTATTATCATATCAACTAATGAGTTTTTTTTAACACTTACTTTTATCTTATATTAATCTTTATATTTCAAATACTCCAGCATTCTATTGAAAGATATTTTTAGTTATGATACCTATTTCTATTTTTATTACATAGAGAATAGAAAAAACACATATTTAAGTTTATATATAGTACCTATATATATAATTCTCTAAGAAAAGAATCAGTATTTGCTATTTACTATATAATAATACATCGCTTGAATTGTTTACAAATTTCTCAGTAAAACAAAATTTATCAACTGAACTGAGATATTTAAAACATTAATATAATTATTGCTCTAAAAAATTACAACTTAACAGAGAAACTTGAAGCTGTATAACAACTAATATTAAACTTAACCAGTGTATATGTTTTTTTTTATTCAATATTTGAAAATCGCCAACAAATACTAAGCACTAAGCAAGTTTTTCAAATACCAGCAGCAGATGGGTTACTTGTGCCCGAAAGAGCCGCATATAAGTAAAATATTAAGAATAAATACTAAGGTAAGCCGCGAGTTTCACTTTTTTTTAATAGTTTATAGGTTTTATCTCTTGACCAATATATCATCTGATGTTAAATGACAATATGGTCTGCGAGGGTAAACACGTTAACGTAGGGGGGGGACTGGCTCTTAAGAACAGTTGCCGGAACACACCAACATGTTCTTGGCGACAAATTTCCAACTTGTAAATGGTAGCTAGCCAGACGGGCGTAGAAAAGAAAAGCCTTATCACTTTATTATAGTTTCATCACGATGTTTTCCTTTAACGAAATCTCCAACTCAACCGCAAGCATTCGAACCTACGTCGATCGACGCTTAGCTCAAATTAGTCTATAAAACTGAACGAACGAGATCAATAACCCTCAACCTTCACATTGTAATGAGGTGTTTAGAATAAATTTACAAGTATAAAATATAATCAGTCTAGACGAGCGTTTCTCAAACTGTTCACATTGCTTTCAAAACAAGTGTTTGTTTATTAATGCGAGGAAAGTAATCACAAACAGATATACATTCCATTTATTATTAAATTGTTATCGTTATAGTTATTTATAAACACATGTAATAGGCTAAAATTGTTTAAATTTGTAGTCCAAGGGGGCACGTGTTGAATGCATTCAGTTTGTTAAATATCAGAAACATATGTATGAATCAATGAATGTATACATTATTGCACTTTTGATTTTGTACACTGGCGAGGTTAATGCCACAATTTTCTACCTGCTAACCAACGGTATTGTCTTCAACATAGAGGTTTTGTAGGTAGTGAAAGTTAAGGAGCCAAAGGAAAAAAAAAAAATTGCATATATGAGAAATAAAAGAATACATATATAACAGAAACATGTACATATAGACATAGGTACATACAGAGGGTGGTACCATAGGTGGTAGAGCTACGCTGAAACTATTACCTACTGGTTTCAGAACGAATGGGTCGGCTCGCCCGGGGTAGTACCACCCTGTCACAGAAAACCGACGTGAAGTAACAGTGGTTGCACTGTTGCGTTTCGTTCGGTCAGTGAGAGCGCCGGAGGCCCATATATATTAAAAGGCCGGCAACGCATTTGCGACTCCCCTGGTGTTGCCAGTGTCTGTGGACGGCGGTGATCACTTATCATCAGGTGACCCACCTGTTCGTATGCCCCCTATAATATAAAATAAAAACAAATATATAACAATGATAAAGATAATAATCAATGTATATAGGAACGACACAAGTTATACTAATTGTGTATCAACACAATAACCATTTGGCGTACAAGCATTCTATGTCCCCGATGTTAATTGACCCCTACAACCCGTAGCCAATCGATAATCAGCAACGGCGTAATTGATTTGACTGATTTCTTAAAGGTTCGTTCTATATTTATTACGCTAAGATCGCTAAATATCACTCCCCACGAAGGATTTATCAATTGAAACCGTAATCAAAGTACGTACGATTGGATAATTCGCGAACATTGTAAGCGAAGTATCGGTGACACACTTTTGTCAAGATATCGGCTCCTTGACGCGAAGGGGAGAGGTGTTTGAGTCTATATAATTAATGGATACTTATCGCTGAAATAGGTATATATTTTTTGTATATAATGAAATCCGACATAATGCCAGCCTGTACGTGGGATAAGGGTAAGAAGATGATTAATTAAAATGGACATAAATAATAATGATGAATTGAACGAGAATTTTACAATTATACTTAGTTACTAGCGGACCAAGCAGACGTTGTCCTGCCCTGAAAATAATAAAAACTTCCTGGATTCTTGGACACAGAAAAAATTACATTAAAATCGGTCCAGCCATTTAGGAGAAGTTTAATCCTAGATATAGATACATTCCATACCCTACGATAGATCAGACAGAATTGTAAACTGGTTTTACGAATTTACTTTCTCCTATATAATTTCTAATGATTCGAATACTGTTAGCAAAAATGTCTATAATTTATGTTAGATTTTTACATTTTCAGTTGTGTGTCGTTCCCTTATAAATCGCTTATATCTTATTAAGCCTATTATTTCTATAATCATGAAAGTTTGTAAGCATGTTTGTTGCTTTTTCACGCCAGAACTACTTATTATATTACAACAAAATAATAAAAAAACATGCGGAGCCGCGGGTACTGCTAGTCACAAAAATAAAACCAGATCAACGCGTTCGTAAAGTTGATTGTATCCAATCTAAAGTGATTTCAATGTAGGGTGTGCAATCTTCGAGTTTCCCTAATAGGATATTTTCCTTGTTATTCAGATTTTAAGAGACGCCATTATTGAATATTCGGTTGCGGTTCCCTGTGACGGTTGAATATTTTATGTCACGACGTAATTTTATTTTATAATCAATTATGAATAAAAGAATTGTTTTTTTATATAGAAACTGGATTACTACATGAACTATGAAGTGTTTATAATATAGATGAAAAGTGATTAATATAGTCAAGACTGACCTTTTCGCTTCTACATTAGATTCGCTCTAACCCTCGGAAACAGCACAGTTTTTGTGCATGAAATATGTTGCTAAGTATTGTAAGTGTGACTAATAAAGGCGTAAAGGCGTAACAAACAAATACATTCACATTTCTAATATTATTTAGATAGTATAAGCAACCGCTCGCGTCTATGCTTGAAATTAGGACATAATATTTGGTAAAAATAAAATGTACATTAGCGCCACCTGATGGCGAATTCTAATAAAGCGGATAGCATAAAATCGTTTACCATACTTAAGTGTACAAACATTCATGATTGTCAGACAAACATGTGCTTCTACTTTCTAACCGTACAAATATTAAAAATACGAAAAATACGTTTTCACGCTTAAATTATATAGTTTGAGACCATGAGAAGAACATAGTATAGTTTTTATCCATGAAATCATCCCTTAAAGGAGTGAAAAAGGATGGAATTTTGTAAGGGAAATCAGTCATATTCATATCTCAAGTAAGGGATCCAGAACATTTCACTTTTGGTAATAAGTAAAAAATATTTCTGCATTTTTAACGATCAAGTTAATTCGGAGCTGATTTAAATTAAATTATTGCCTTCAGTTATAAAAAATTACATCTCATTCATTGATCTATTTATTTTCACTTTAAAACAACGGATCAGTTTTTTTTTTATAATTTAAATAATATGAAGATTGATGAAAAGCTCGATGAAAATGAATACGCTACACGCAGTACTAATTCTACGCAGACGTAGTCGCGGGTAAGAGCTACTATACGTAACATAAATTCATGTGAATACGATAAGACATAAAATAATTAATGTTCTCGGAGTTTTTGACGGGATTTTAGTCTGTCACGTAGTGGACTTTATATTTTATTCACAATCTTGTGTTATTTGACTCTGGATATTTTGTAATATTGGTGGCGTTCGATTATTGTGCACAGGTGATGTGGATGGGAAATAATTACCACGGAGCGTGAATTCTAAAATGTCACAAAAACTCGATGACAAGTTCTCTAACTCAAGACATTACTCGACAATGGCAGTAATAATCTAGAAGATTAGTTGCCGAAAACAAAATTAAAAAAAAATGGTATTTTCTATAGTTGCGACGGTTTCGAAATTAAGATTATAGCTACTAAAGGAATAAAGGGAATTCAGACTATTCTAAAGCAATCACTCGTGTACACATATAAATGGACGATTATTTCAATAATGGTTAATTGTTAGGCACTTATTACTGTACAAACTAATTGAGTTAACATTAAGCTCCGATACCCCGCAAACGGTTTTATCAGCGGCGAGTAATTTTTATAGTGCATTTTCCAAGAAAAGCCGCTTGGGTGGCCTTTCCAAATTACAAACTTAACTGTACCGTTAACTTCAACCGTATCACTATATAATGACATACGAGTTTCCGAAATCCAAACGCAGATATAAGTTTGTTTTCTTTGTGAACATTTTGAGCAAGCCCATTTGGAATTGTTGACGTTTTATTAGTAAGATAAAATGCTGGTTTTTTTCTCTTTTCTTAATTTACGACGTGGAATTATTGGTAAATGACTATGCACAGAGTGTAAATATATTTGTATGGTATCTGGTCCAATCTATTTTATGGTCTAGATGCTTAACTACCTATAAAACCAGTTTATAAGAATCGGTTTTTGGTTCTAGTTAAAATAGTTTTGTTTTTTTCTTAGGAACCATGTTACTAACAGGGTTAACTTTGGATTCACTTTGATTACTGTTTAATTGTATGTATTACCTCCCTCTCTGTTCAATTTTGTGGTAATTGTTTAGACCCGACGAGTAAGCGTAATTATATATATTCTATATTATACTCTGAGAAATTCTCTATCTGACTATAAAGTCACGTCAAAATCGGTTCAGCCGTTTCGGAGGTAGGCCCGAACAAACAATAAACATTTCAATTTAATTTATACTAGCTTTTGTTTTCGCTCATATTAATACAAATTTGATTTTATCCCTTGAGAATAGTACTTTTTTGGGTGAAACGTCTCTTTCGTCGTTTCTAACTTAACTAGTGTGCATAAAGGATGCATATGTTTAGCACCAATATTGATGCTGGAACACTACCTCGGCGATTACTGTATTTTATTTATACTAATAAGAAAATGCCTTTTGGCTAAGTTTTAACATCACTACTTCACTACAGTATACGTTAATTAGAGTTTAAATACGTTACTATTTAATTATTTACTTCATGTATGGTACAAATAAACTCATATTAACATTTATACTATCAGTAAAGCACTAAGGACTAGGGAAGGATTTGTTATTTAAAACATTTCATGGTATACGACCAAGAATATAAATTCTACAATTTCTTTCAGTATGCATACAAAACCGCATAAATTAAGTTAATTCAATTTACGACGTTAATTAGCATTTTTAGACTATTAACAATAATAAAGGATAATTAGTGAGCGACGATTTATTATTAAATCAATAATATAGTGCACGAATCGTAAATGGAATGGGTGGAAGAATTACACGTAGTAAATTTCAGTAGGTAGGTGGTACCTCTTAGTTATAATGAGAAACACTTATATCCACTTCGTGGCATTTAATGTGTCTTTTAGTACGTTTTATAATTGATTATAATACCAGATCAATTTATGATGTGAGACGATATATCATCAAGGAGAGAATGTATGATTTAATAGCCTTTTTTTTTGGGGTTTCACCAAAATTCGTATATAATATTATTTGTTACATTTTAATCTGTACCATTTTGTAGTATCTATGATGTAATATCGGGTCGAGGTTTATACGCTGTTGTAATAAGTATGAATAGAATACACTTGTATACTAGATTTTGCTCGCATTTTCGCAAGCGTTAATATAGATTTGAGTTATCCCTCGGAGACAGGAATTTTTAGTGAACAAAAGGTAGGTACTCCATATCGTTTTCTGTGTGACAACATGTATGTTAAATTTCATGGTAATCGGTTGAGTGGTTAATATAGAAGCAAACGAACGAAGGACAAACAAATAAAAATAAATAAATGCTAATATAAGTCTCTTTGTTTGTTTGTTACACCTTAACTAGTCAACCGAATATCGTATAACGTTAAATAATGTAGCACAGAAAAAAATACAGGGTAACTTTCATCCAAGGAAAGGTATTGTTCCCGAGGGAAACAGCGGGCAATTTTAGTTTATAATATTAAGGTATCGTTTGGCCTAAGCTATGGACGCTTAATGATATTTATATTAGGTTTAAAGTATCATTTTGCTGGATGTTAGGGCATAACGGTTTTGTTAAGAGATGACCATACACTAAGTTTATCGCCTGTGTATACTTATAACCGCGGTAAGCTACGAGGGCCGTTTTGACAAATTACAATATCATAATCTTCTTACCCTTATCACACCTAAGTAGTTGATAAATTGGTATTAAAGATTATAAATCTAAGGCTGACGATTTTAAGTTTTCAGTCAACTACAGAACATTTTATATTTTTCGCGATGCACTTACCATTGTAATTGAAAATCAAATTTGCGCTATCATCATGCCCCTATTAACATGTTCCTTAGATTTAATGTTAATTATTAATTAGCTATGATACGCTTGACGTGCAATTAACATTGTCACTTTTCTTCATCATCTATGGTTCCTAGACGCGATTAGGGGCGATCACAAAAGATCAACTGGTCGCAGTGATACAGATCTAGGCCTGCATAGCCCCCCCTAGTAGAATAAGAATAGACGCGATTAGAATTCCGTCAATAGAGACATCATAAACAATACGCTATTAACGAGTGAATTTAGAATACCTAACAGGCAGACACTCGTATTTTTAAATATTACCTATGGGTTTATAATACAAAAAGGTCTTAAAGCAATGTAAGCACTTTACAAGCCATATATATGCTAATAAGCCTTCTTTAAAAACGTTTTATCAGTTGTTTTACCAAATCGTTACCGTCTCTGCGGTGTGTTAAGGTTTTACAAACGAATACAAGAAAAAGGACCGATTTAATTCTAGTACAAGCGGTTCACCCCGGCTTCGCACGGGTGTAATGTAGTATCATAAACATCTAAGCGATTTAGATACATTTTTCTTTTATTTTTATAGTTTAAGGTTTGTAAATTCTTAACACAACTCTTGTTTCGTTGCGTATAATTTTGAATCTATTATATCTTCTAAGACATTTATTAAAATCGGGAGTTGCTTAAACGGTCGATCGCGGGTGCTTATTAAGCCGATCTCGAGAAAAATTTGCCGATATAGAACTATTCAAATATTTTGTCTTAGTAGTTAGTTATAAATGAAACAAAATGTAATGAATACATAACTAACATTGATTTGGTCAGAATAATCTCCTCGTCACTTTCTTTCATTGCACCTACCTAGACGAGAATCCCGCATCACACATACTTGTAGACTTTCAGAGTCGATCGATCGTATTCTAACAATATTAAAATGAATCGACAGCAGTTCAAGTTTGAGCACGCCGGATTAAAATGAAGTCTCTGACCAGCTGAATACACACCTGTTCAAAGTGGTATAAACTCACCAAGTCTGCTTATGACCATGTGTACCATATAAGTTTTCAAGTCGGGTACAGAGACTACCACCCCACTTAGTTACCTGGATATAAATACAATCAGTTAATCCCGTAACACGCTTAATTATCCACACATACTTTTACTTATGTAGGATTATGTTGTAACGTGAATATATTTCCATGATATACATTGAATCAACACAGTTTCAATGTACAAATTTGAAGGTATAACTTAAACAAATTGTAACTTATACTTGTTTGATTCATATGAAGTATTATAAATAAAATTAATTTGACAGCTACTGACCGATAGATGTCACTATAACAAGTAAAGTTATATGTATAGATTTCAAATAATATGCACAGGTTTATTCTTTTTTAAACTTTGTGATAATGTGATAAACAGTAATGAATAAATATAAAAAATAATGCTTATTGAAATTTGATTAACTCAACTGTGGCGCGTTTAACAAAAGGCGTCCAACCAATGGATATGTATTTAGTCCACAAATAAAGCATGGTGCCTACTCATCTTACTATTGCAAATCATAATACCTTATATTATAACAATAAAAGATCGGAGATATATTGTCAGATAAGGAGAAAAAATACAGCTTAAATTGTATACAAAACGAACTGTGACGTAAAGACTCACGATAGAAATGAAACTTTTGTATTACGGCGTAACATTTTATCTAAAAAATATAACAAAAAGTTAATATCACGCGGTATTACCAGACAGTCACCCATCCAAGTGTAGACCGCGCCCAACGTTGCTTAACTTAAGTGATTGGAGTAATTATTTTCGTTTGGTAGAAAAAATTTGCCGATAGAAATTTCAAATCCGTAACATAAAAAGTTTCTTATAAAATAGATTCAACAAGATCACAACACTCAAATACATACAAATTTCATCAAAATTTTATAAAAATCGGTCTATCCGGTTAGGATGATTTCAATAACAAACACACGTATAGAAAGAAGAATTATATATATACAGGCAATATTATACAATAAATAATAGGTAATCCGTGCTAGATATTTCATTATTTAAGTGATACCTGTTATGGAAACTATTTCAGACAAATTAGTAACTTTTTCGCATTTTTTGTTTTTTTTTTATTATTTATTTTAAATCCTCTCACAATGACTCTGAAATCGCCTAAGTGACGTTTTAAAAAAAATTAAAATATAGAAATCATAAAAAATTACTTAGATAGGTGTACTATAATTGCACAAAATGATTTCTAACAAGCAAAGGAATTTTAATACTTATATACCTAAGTTCTATTTATTAAATTCCAAATGTCATACTTGTTGATTTTGACAAATGATATTCCAATATCGTTGAAACCGTCACTAAAATACCTACGCCCGGACAAACAAGAAACACTTTAATATTATTTACAAATATAGGTATATTATGCAGCATGTTTATATAATATTGGAATTGTTAAGCAAAATTAAAACAACGTAATTATTAAAAAAAAAACTGTAACTAAGTTAATTTTCCGATCTAACTAGAGATAGGTCCTAAGCGATAGGTCAAATCGATATTGACCCGTGTAAAGCCACTAGCAAAAGCTAGTATAAAAGTTAAAGCAGTCGAAGTACACAAAGATATAGGCCCGTATCGGGTCTTTTGTAATACTAATAAAAATTGAAGGTCCCAATAACCATAAAATGCTTAACTCATTAATTGGCCGAAAGACGCCAACGGAGCGGTCCGGTTCTGATATAAATTTTACGTTAACACCATATTAAGAATTGCTTTAATGTTACCCCGAAGGGTACAGCCGACTGTCGCGTTAATTTTCTGCCTTGTTTTTCTACCTCGATTCATACTCTTGACTTTAATTCGTGACTGACATTTCTCAGCGGGTCTGTCCGGGGATTTTAAATGTATTTTTTACTTATCAACCAACCTAATAAAATGTACATGTTTATTTAACATTTTAAATTTCGTGAATCTTACCGATATTTTTTGTATTAGATGTCAGCCGCAGTTGTTCAATTTCTGTTCTTCTCTTTGGGTTCGTAGCGTGTTGTTATATAAAGTAGAACAGCGATTCTTAACCACTGTGTCGCGTCGCATTGGCGTATCTGAAGCATCTGTCAGGTGTGTCACAAGATTTATTGTGTACTATCAAATATTTTTAAAGTAAGTCTGTGAGAGTGTCGCGAATTTGTAAAGAGTATGTTAATGAAAAAGGTTGAGAGCCTCTGGTTTAGAACTAATTATAATAAACAGGCAAAAATTGTTTCTATCTTTGAATTTTTCGTGTAAAAGTGTGGACATAGATTAATACTGAGATATACCTACCTTAACGACTATATGATTAAGGATGTGTATTACCATGAGAATACCTAATATTTAACTCAAGTTGCTAGTAATTTGATATTCATACGTCTGCGTCCAGTCGTTTTATATGGATCCGAGTGCTGGGCTACGAAAGATACGGATGAGAAAAGATTACATGAGGTTGAGATGCGAATGTTAAGATGGATATGTGCTGTATCAAGAATGGATAAGATTAAGAATGAGTATATCAGAGGAAGTTTGAAAATAGCACCAGTGACAGAGAAGTTGAGGAGTAATTGGTTAGCATGGTACGGGCATGTTATGAGAAGAGATGAAAGTCATCTAACAAGAAAAGTTTTGAGTTTGAAAATGGACGGATATAGGTAAGGAAAACCTAAAAAGGTGTGGATGAATTTCACAATTATGGGAAAAATGTTATGTGTATAAAAGGTGTGAATACTGAGATGACGTCTGACAAGGGAGAGTGCAAAAAGAAAACATGTTGTACCGACACTACTTAGGAGGGATAAAGTCATCATAAAATTCGGTGTACACATTGTTTGTGGTACAGAAGATTCCATACCTGTCATACAGAAAAAACGTGCTATGCCTTAGGAATAGATCAAATCGACATTACTCCGGGTGAAGATACGTGCAAAAACTAGTCAGATTAGTTTCAGTGCCGGTATCAATAAGCTCTTAGTGTTAAAATACTTTCTGTAATGTCATCTTATAACTCTTCCTGGTCCTGCTTTGAAGCGATGATGGGTTAGTCGATAGCGTATTCGGACACAGCGTCGAAGGACGTAGGTTTGAATTCTAGCAACTGAATCGTGGCTTTCGGTAAAGGAAAGCATCGTGATGAAACCATAGCATGGTGGTAGGGCTTTTTCTAAATCTAACTAGCTAGCTACCACCCTCAAGTTGAAAATCTGTCGCTAAGCACCTCTTGCTGTGTTCCGGCAGCTGCAGTTGCGAGCCAGTCTCTCTCTAGGTTTAGAGTGACTACCATCTTAGATCACACCATAATTTAACATTATATGAGATTGTGGTCATCCTCTAACCTATAAATAATTTAAAAAAAATGAGGTCTCAAGATCTCACTGATCAAATAATGAAGAAACCCATATATAATTTTTTTTAATGTGTATAAACCAACGTAAATATATATTTTTATGTAAAGTGTCAATATATATAATCGTATTTAGGTTTTCTTCTACATCCGCTTAAGTAAGATCTACGTATATAAGATTGTAAAGAAATCAAAACAATTTGTAACTTAAAAATAGTTCTTGCTAATGTTTGTGGCCGCTCCGTATATAGCCGTAAGTTCAGGCTTGCGCGTACTATACTCAAGATTTCAATACAAAACAATGCTAAAATATTATTACAGCAAACTAAAATTGGCATTTATTTATCCTTGACTCGATGTTATACCTATAATATAATATCCATTTATACCTGAATTTGTGCTCTACCCAGCTGTAATCAAAGCGGTCAAAAAGTTTGGCGCGCGCGGATCGTACATGAGTTTTGCAAAAGATTTCCATATAAAGTAGGTACATTCATTAAAGACACAACAACGCTTCGTTTAAAAACAATCATAGTTTTTATTTGAAAACTCTAAAGAAAAATGAGTTGTTTCGTTTTTTTTTTTTTAAGGAAATAATACACAATATAATATTAGGTAATATAAGTGTATGCGAACACTTGCTATATATAGTGTTGTCAGCATAAATACTAATACCAATATACCTAGTTAATTATTTAAGTTCTTTATGTAAAATGAGAATTTAAATCGCTTGTCAATGTGGGAATATCGAAAGGGAAAAATCGCAGACAATTCTATTTGCCCAATATTTATTGAGTTGTCAATAAAAAAGATAAAAAAAACATATGCTTAAATTTATGTTCGCATTGCGATACACCGCGTAAAAGATCGCCGGATGAAGTTAATTACCTTTCTATAATAAGTAATATCTCGGTATAGCTTCAGATTAAATTGAAACGTGTCTTGTTATTGTGTTAGTGAATGTCTTTTATAAAAACGTTCGGATTACAAAAACATTTATATTAAATCAATAATCAACTAATTATATAACAGAATGAAGTATAATTAGAACATCAAATAGGTAACACAAAAATGTGTTGGAGTCTTCTAGAAAACTATAAGTACCATAGTTTGCAAAGTTACGTAATAAAAGATGGTGCATCTATTACATTAGCGTCGGTGAATTATTAGAGCTGATCTATGGAAACTTTAGCGTAAAATTAAATTAATCTAAATTTTAATTTATCAAAATTATATCTCACCTATTTTAATTTTATTTTAAATCTAAATTAAGTTAAATTTTAATCTATCATAATTATAGATAGGTTACCTAATCTAGATTTTCTCTTATCTACATTCCTATAGTTAGAAGGAAAAAAACGAAGAACCTATTAAATAAACTTTCTATAAATATAACTGTGTAACTTGTGTAACTTTATTGGAATATATCTTAAATACTTATTTCCAATACAAATATTTTGAAAAATTACTTAGATACCTATATAAATTTTGTATATAAAGTACCTACTCAATTTATAATATGTAAGTGACTGTTCTCGCAATGATAATCAAGCCCTATGTTGCGGGGGACTATAAAAATATACAATTAATCGGTATACATAGACTCACGACTCACAAATAGACACACAGGCTCTCATATCAACTCAGAATCATCTGTAAAACGTACTACAAACAATGACCGTGTGTGGTATTCGAACCGACAATACTTAGCGCGGCGATGGTTAAAATCACTATACCATCCGTACATATATTGCAATTGTGATCCAAAAAGAAGTAAGAAGGTAAAAGTTAATCTTGTAAAATTGTAACAACGGTTTTGATTAATTTATTAAATATTAATATTGTAAATCGCTTATTTATCGGAGACAATATTCATGGTACTACTACTATTACGATAATAGTGTGTTGGAACCTAGCGTCGATATATATCTCCAGGTCCAAATATTACGAACCTAACTGTCGGTAAAAAGAAATCCTAATATGATAAGGTCTTTTCTGTAACCCATCTAGTTAACTAACACATTAAATTTGGAAATCTCTCGCCTAGCAACTACTGACATTTCTGACAGTCACAATAGTGGGTCACTGTCATCTTCCGTCCCGTCACCATTTAACATCATGTGAATTTATGGTCCACCTACCAATAAATATCCCTTTTATACTGAAATACAACTGTAAATGAATAGTAATTTTTAGAGCTTATAGTGTTAGATATTTCAATGCTTAAAGTTTTTAATTGTCCTACTAAATATCTTGAATACTTTCTACATTAGCTGTCTGTTAACATAATATTCTAGTCAAGCGAGTTAGCGTTCTTGATTTAACCGTGAACCAAATTTAGATGCACGGCAACTCCAGAAAAACATAAGTAGTTTAAAAAACACCTTAAATATTATACGTAAATTAGGAAGTAAATTATTGACATATATTTTTTCTTCCTCATAAAGAAGAAGTATTATATTTACGTACTATTGGTCATTATTTTGCAAATGTATAACTTTAATAAAAACATGAATATGTATTTTGTACCTACTCCATATATTTTGTAAGCTTTGTATTTGAAGTTCTAAATTTGAAAATGCCTATCGCTGTACCGACGACAGCGGTAAAGTTGTAAACGATTAAGAAAACTTTGAATAGGCTTTTTCACTAAGTAAAAAAACATTGAAGACAAAACTTTTCTAGATCAAGAAAAAATATACATTCGTTAAGCTGTCAATGCCTGCAAGTATATCACAGATTGTCGAGACGCACCGCTAACGCCTCTCGATGAGCCGCGGAGGCCCAACATCAGCCGGAGACACAGCGAGAGCGTAACGAGCTCAATTGATGAACGAACGGAAACGTGTCCAATTAGAAGGAGGCGGCGGGCGCGGCGGCGGCGGCGAGTGTCGCCCCCGCGCGCCGCATTAACCAGATTAGCGGAGAGCCCCGCGAGCGGCGTGCGAGGTGTGGCGGCGGCGGACACCTCGCCCGCGACGAAAAAACAACGCGGCCAGGCGCCGCGGCCCCGCCCGCCTCGCGGGAGGCGAGAGCGCGCGCGGGGTGCCGCCGGCCGCCATTGGGCCGCGCGCGGCGGGAGGGGTGTCGGACGCGGCGCCGCCGGCGGCCAGTCGTTTGACGCCTGCCGCGCGAGCGGGTGTCACCACGGAACGAGAGAGTGTCGCGAGGTCGCGAACGAGCCGCCAGCCGGCGCGTTATGGACGTTGCATGAGCGGCCGCGAAAGCGACCGCTGGAGCCGACGGGCACGCCGGTCGTGGAGCGCGCGCCGTGGGCCACGGGCGGCGCGGGCATGCGCTTCGAGGGTGCGGAGCGGCGCGACGCCGTCGCGTTTCACCCGTTGCTGGCGCCGCGGCCGAGTGACTTTTCGGTGTCGGCGCTGCTGACCGCGGGCGCGCTGCCGCCGCCGCCGTACCTGCCGGCCGCACTCGCCGCCGCACTGTCTGCACCCTGTCCGCTGCTCAAGCCGCCTCCGCCGCCGTACGCACCGCTGCCGCCAGACGACGACGGCGTCGTCGACGACCCCAAGGTCACCCTCGAAGGCAAAGACCTCTGGGAGAAGTTTCACAAGCTCGGCACCGAGATGGTGATCACCAAGAGTGGCAGGTCAGTACGACCCCGCAGCGCGCATGCCAACGTTGCTCGTTATTGTGATACGTGACCGCGATGTTTACGGACTTGTGGAGTGATGTGTGTGATTAAATACACTACTGGTAGCATAATAACGTCTCTACTTCGGTAAGTACAGAACAGAATTAGGCTCATAGTAGTAGGCAAGGAGCTCGTTAAGTTACAACCTAAAGTATAACGTACTTACACATGGAATTGTTTACAATAACAAACTCTTAATTGATATTTGTGTACTTAAGTGGAACTTGATCGTCTTCAAGTTAATTTAAAGTTAACACATGCATATACATAATTGATTTTAAATACAATTTCGATTAAGTTATTGGTATATGTACCTATAGATGCCTCCGCAAAACGATTAGAACAGTATTGGATATACCATAAATCATCATCAATTGTCAGTTACAATATAAAATACTAACATATCATTTGTTTTATAAACACTGTCACCACTGTCATCTGAATACTCATAACAAATATATAATAGGCACAAATTTCGTAAAACTACAAAAGTTAGGACTTTTCAATAAAAATACACAGGTATATATATATTTGATAAACTTTCACATTTGTTTTGTTATGTTGGAGTGGCCTTGCGTATAGGCGTATTTTTCGCCGAAACGCTGCTTCCGTCGGCACGTGTTCCGGCATTAATTACGCTGTACCGTTCAAAAATTTCTACTTTACTTTTATCTACATCTATTTTTGTAGACATCGTCCAACAAAGTCGTGTGTTATAATAAACGTGTAATTTAAAAAAATAATGAAACAAGTATAACAGTAATATTCATTCATTTCAAATTTGTCATAAACCGGCTTTATCATTCATATAGCTGATAAAGCATACTATAAATGTATATTTAAATGATTCTCTTTTTTATAGAATACATTATATATGCATTGAATCCTATAATAGTTAGGTATATTAAAATAATACTATATATACTGAACCAATCAACTGATTTTTATTTTATTTATTTTTATCGGATATTACCTCACAGATTTAAGTAACCGCATTGATACTATTTGAAAATTATTGGATCATTCTCTCGATGTATAAAAGTGTAGTAAATATGAAGTTGTTTAATGTTGAGATAAGAATTATAATATTTGTATCTAATTGCCTATAAACTGGGTAGTATTTTACAGAAATCAAACGTTTTCCCATCACAATAAATATGAATTAACACCATTTTCTTTAGTTATTAAATTTCATAGCATTTTGTGCTTTATCGAAGGTACTCTAATAATGTTTGTGACTTTTTCATAAAAAAATACTACTGGACACATTTTTATTAATCTCTAAAATAATATAATTTATACATCGGAATAACACTTAGGCTATAATTAATAAGGGTGTTTGATTTAATTACTCGAAATATAAAGATAAATGTAATTTAATTGTAAAAGACTCTACCATCGTAGAGCAATCTCGGCGTGCGGAATATAAAGGTGTTATAATTTCACGAAGATAATGTATACTGTCATGACTTATCAAAATGCAAACGCAGGCAAAATCGCTGGCTGCCGTTAGTAATGTATATCCTTCACCCAGTCTCAAGCTACCACTAGGTATGCTTAATTACATTGCGATCGATTCAACGGCTTATTTGTGAAAAATTAACAAAAAGTTGCTTCTTAGCGTTAATTGTATATACTAGTGTGGAGTGGAAACCTATCCAGGTTTTTGATGCTATAAACAATGTCAGAAGATAAGAAAAATAACTATATTAATATTAAATAAACCCATAAAAAACCCCTTAAACAATTAACTGAAGCATTCTAATACTATAAATGTGTTTGCCATATTTCATCATCATCTCAAACTAATTACCTGACCCGACTTTACACTAAGAAAATCAGACCAAATCTTCCCATAACAGTACCTACGAACATGTGAAATAAAATGGTAACTGAACAACTGGACGTCCAATCTGTCTTTGTATCTTTAATGTCGTCCCTATTGTCATCTGTCTCATTCTGTCACTTTGTGGCATGGAAATTTTTAAGCGTCATATCTAATTCACTTTTTCGTACAATTTTTCATACATTTTCTTTCATACAAAACTTGTCTTGACAATTACAAACACAGCGTGAAAATAATTAGTGAAATAGATGTAGCCGTTCTGAAGTGATGCGCTTACATATATATACAGCAGTTTATCTTTACAAGTTATTCTTATTTATAAGGATGTCGTGGTGGTTTGACCGGTGCTATACCAATCCGATGTCCGTAGGTTCGAACCGCGGCATTTACCAACGAATTTATCAGAATATACACGTACATTTAGGTACTAATTTAAATTGGTAACACTATCGGCTGACGATGAAGGAAAACATCGTGAGGAAACCTGTACCTGAGAAGTGTTCTTACAGTACCAAGTGGTGAGAAAAATATAGAAGTGGAATTCTCATAAGAAGAGGCCAATGAGCCTGCACTTAGGTCTCTTACAGACTGATGATGATGATAATTGTAAAACCTGTTATCAAAAAACACGAAACCTTACCATAAGAACGTGAACGTTTCGATCATACTGTATATAAGGTATGAACACGTTAAAATATTCGTCGGAAAACGATTGGCGTGATATGTTAAACATTTTACGTTCAAAAGTACCTCTCCATTCCGTAACTAACATATAATAAAACAATGCGACATAACCACGCACTTGTCAAACTGGCATATTTACAGAATATGTGGAATAAACTCACGCGACATATTCCCAGTCGTTCGATAACTTATTTCTCTAACTGTGCCTACTACTTGCCCAGGTAATGCCGTGTAAACATAACGGTATTCTAACTTCCTAAATAAATGCGAATGTGAGTTTCTTTGTTTATTACGTTAAACCTAACTACTGTCCTTGTCACTCTTTTTGGTCGCACTATATATAACCGTAAGTTTGGGCTTGCGTATAATATATTCAAGAGTTTAATACAAAAGAAATTTAATATATATATACAGGAATCTAAAATTGGCGTTTATTTATCCTTAAGTTAAATTTATCTTTTGCGCAATTGCCTGTTTGTATTACGTTTAACTTAACAACTGTCCTTGTCACTCTTTTTGATCGCTCTGAGTATAACGTAAGTCCAGGCTTGCGCCTACCATCAACAGTTTATCATAAAAAATGTTGCATTATTGATATAGGAATCAAAAAATTAGCATTTATCTAATGTATATTCTACACAACTGTATTCAGATCGATCATGTTATGTAATTGTCATGGATACAAAAAAGAAGTAAGAGTACTTTTCATCTAGAAAGAAGTAGGTACTTGATCCGGGGGATAGGTCACAACGCGAACGAACTCACGGGCAAAAAATGTTCAATGAAGTAGAATTGCAGTAAAGTATACATCTACCATTCGATATATACATATTTGTAGTCCGGTGAAACTGTAGAGCCTTGCCGGGTCAACAGTGTAGTCAGTTCGAAAAAAAAAATATATATATATACATATTTCATTTAACCACTGGACTATCGTTTTCTCTCATGGGTGTAAAAAGCAAAATCCTTTCCTAAGAAGGTAAGGCGCTCGGGCTTAGTTCAGGTAATTGGATGTCCAGACAGAATTTTTTTATAAGTAACTAGCTTTTGCTCGGGGCTTCACTCACGTTAACATAAATTTGACCTCTCCCTTAGGCACACTACTGTTCTAGATGAAAGTTTTCTGTACCTCTGATAATGTGTTTGCAAAGTTTCATGAATTTAGATTATTCAATGGAACTTTAACGTAACTACTCAGTTAAGGCGTGAAAATGTAAAAAGCAAACTCTTATTCTCATTTATAATATTAGCCAGGCTAAAACAAGCTATTCAGTATAAAACTCCTCTTCACTTAGGTACAATTAAGTTGTTAGAAAGAAGGGGGGATATACTTAAAACGATGAAAATTTGGAAAAAAAAAACGAGAAATACATAGGTATTATGACTGAGAAAGTTAAAGTGGCTGAAAAGTATTGTGAACCGCGTCTCCCCTGTATCCCTCGAAAAAAAAATTCAGTTTGTTCATGGTCTTATTTTTTTATTAACCGACTTCAAAAAGGAAGAACTTCTCAATTCGGTCGTATTATTTTTAAATGTTCGATACCTCGTAACTTTGTCATTTATAAACCTATTTGGTTAATTCTTTTCTTATTGGAAAAGGTATATTATGATACTAGGTAAGTTGGTAGACTTGTCACAATCCGAGACTAGATAAAGATAGTTGTTAAAACCCTCCTTGTACTTTATTTATATATTTAAATAGGGAATAATTAATTTGGCCGGCAACCCATCTCTGTCATGCTTCTCGTGTCACAGAAGCCTATGAAAGTAAAAGTAAACAAATTTGTAAAACTATTATTTTATTCTATTATATAAGTGTAAATATTCTAGTATACTGACTATAAAACTAACCTGAAATTTACAATAGTTAACTGTGGTCAAGGACGTTCTGATATATTTTTGGAGCAGACATTAATTAAGTCGGTTTTACTTTTTAATAAAATTTTACTATCTTTTTCCGAGTCTTTGGAGGTGCTGATTACCATTGGAGATTAACAGTTCTGGCTAGATTATATACTGTATAATTGGTTTTAATTTTCCGCTACTATAGTAGTTAGTTTATTATAATAATGAATCTCATGAAAATTTATCTATGTTACTAAAATAACTTTAAATACCAAAAACAGTTGTATAGCACAGTCTGCTAAAAACGACTACTGTTTCTTTAGAATTGTTAATACAAAATTAATTACTAATTAGACAACTAGTTGTGTACTGGAAAGTGGTTACAAAATATCGGAAAATCGTCTCAGTTTGAAATAATCCTAGCACTTCTATTATAAGAAAGGTTTTCCATACAAATATATAAAATTATAGACGTATAATACCGTTCTGTGTGCATCACGTAAAAACTACTGCATAGATTTTGTTTTAATCTATAAGCACTATAAAATACAAAATATTTTTTATAAGTAAAATATATTTTTATATCTTTCTCTTTGTACGATATTGACGAATGTGCGACTATTAGCTAGTTATGTTATATGACAACGGAACATGGGCATGATAATTCTACGTGAAATCAGATTTGTTAAAAAAACGTGTTCAGATTATAAAACCATTTTACATTATTAGGGTTTTTTTATATAAATTAAGCAATATGTGTGCTGTCCACGAAATGTTAAGTGTCACAGCAAACTATTACTATCTATGTGTATACAAGCTTACTAAGTAGTCTTGGAACCAATTATAGATAACGATTCTAGCGTATATATACGTATAACGTCTTCTAAAGAGAACATAGAAGCGCAAGAACTGCTTTATTTACGTCAGAGACAGTAGTGGTAATAAAATCTTCGCAGTGTAACCTTGCAAGTTGCACAGGAACTTTCATTCTTGTTCTCCTATTTTCTTACAAAATAATGCAGCGATGCTTCGCAGCGATCGACGTATAGTTGGAATCCTGGTGAATAAGTCGGATTTTATGGTGAAGGAAACATTGGAATGAAACCATAGTATGGTTGGTAGGGTTTTTTCTAAGTCCGTCTGATTAGCTACGAACCTCAAGTTGAAAATCTGTCGCCCGACGCTTATAGGTGTGTTTGAGCCACTGTACTTGAGGGTCAATTCACCTCAAGGACAACGTTTTTACCACCTTTGATGACATCACCAATTAACATTAATTAAAATTGTGGATAAACGCTAAAATGTATAACAAAGTTATTCGATATTGTACATCTATATTAATAATTAGAATATATTGTTTGTCAAGTGTAATCTCTGAAACGGCTGAACGGATTTTGATAGGACTTTTACTCACCGATAGGGGGATTTTTCATAGAATTATCTAAGCAATATATTGTAACGCTTTTTCTCGGTTGTTAAACAGTAACGAAAAAATTGAATAGAGGTAACTTATATCGGTAAAAATAGTAGTTATAGCAACATTACAATTGAATGAATAAATAAAAGACGATTAACCCTTAGACTGTTCAAAACCATAAAGGTTTAAGTTCTATCCAAACGAATGTAGACCTCATGAGGCGCAGGTCAACAGACTGTTGCCAGCATAAACTTAAAAAAAAGGCTTGATTTATTACAAAACTTTGAAAAATAACAATTAGGTATGTATTGTAAAATGATAATTTTTATGTAAAATGTATTTTCAAATTATTATTTTTTCATTTTTACGAACTTTTTGTACTAAACCCTGGTATTTACAATGTACAATGTCATGACATAAAAAAATATATATAATCAGAACTTGCACAGAAACTTGCAGTTTCCGTAAAACAAAAGACAAACAAATATCGCGGGAATCAGCCCGTTATCACATACAAACATATCTTCATAAACATGCATAGAAACTGTACTTTAATAATGCATAATAAACAGTAACGGAGGCTTAAATTAAAATTCACGCATCACCTTATAAAATGATTAGTTGGTTCATTCCTAATGAGTGGTTTGGCAAATGTTTGCCTTGTTCGTTTGTTATTGACACTATTCGTGAAACGTGTCGTTCCATTGTTTGCAACGAACTGTAAATTCACCTTCGTAGTTTAACGGTGTATATGGAAACTACCTAATAAATACCAACGAACGCCTCTTCGGAGAACTTGGACTCGAATGATGAACTTTTCTGTTGTTATGATCAAAATCATAGTAACAGAAATAATTGGTGGGTGACCTTTTCTAGAAATTTCCCGAAAGAATAAATCTTCCGTCAAACATTACTGTAAAGAAATTCAAACTATTAGTACTTTTAAACTATATTTAAGGTCTACTTTAAAGAAATAATAGTTTAGTCTATACACGTATTTCTTTTTCTAAATTTTATCTCTGATAATATTGTAAGTAAATGACACTGCCTCGCTTAGCAAACAACACCGCGCAAGTCAATTTGACTCATTTTATAGAGGAGTGAAAAACTATTCCTTTTATTGAATGTTACAATCTTAATACAGTAATTAGGCAATTTAATTGAAGGATGGGGTATTTATTGGTTGAAACGTTCAAAATGTGATATGTAGTCTGACGCGTCATGAGAATATTTATCCAAGGACATTTAAAAGTAAAAACCGCCAATTTTCGACTTAAAACGGTGTTCTTTGCTAAACGGTGACTGCTCACGAATATTCCGTCAATAACGGTCTGTATACATTTCATTTTGTGGCTTCGGGTTCAAATTATTTGACGAACTTTTATTTAAAAAAAATGTGCGTGCATACCTATCTACATAGGTATATAATGCCTCAGCTGTTAAAACTGTAAGAATTGTCGATAATTCTATTAGAAATCATACCAAAACATTACAAAAAATGTTGATTATATTTGTTCTGCCGTGCCCCCTTTAACATTCATTACGTCACTGATTTAAAGCATTTTTATTTAATATTAGCTGGTGCTTAAACCTGTGTTAATTATTATTATTTATTGTTAGCAATATATTTTATATACAGGGGAAAAATTTAACACCACACCGCTTGCCCCACTTCTTCACAGCAAAACGCACATCGCTGAACGAGTAGTTTTATATAAATCATAGTTCCTTAAAACTTTATATTAAATGAAGCTATCGTTATAATTATTCTTTTGGTTAAGAACCAAGGGTCGAAGTAGTAAAACTAAAAAAAATAGATCGAAATCTATCCAAGAGCTTCGTACGTGAAGCGACAGACTTCTGTCATTTTATTTATATTAAAAGAATACAGTGTTCATAACATACCCTAAACGTTCTTAAATGAATAATAGTTAAAAATAAGAATGCTGACAAACCTTGGAAGTTACGAGGAACCTTTGTCCGTCCACAGATAATTTAATTAAATAAATATAATAACCCATTCTTCTCTGGGTTATTGGAATAACAGATTGCATTATCAAATAATTATTTACCTACAATGTGTTCATAAGTGACGTAAGAATAAGTACCGATCGAGATACGAAATCATTACCCGTTTACATTTAATTACACTTGAGTATTTTTTTTTTAATTACTTAAATAAAATAAATGTATGTTATTGTCTTACACGATTAACCTTTTACCAATTCAATACAAATTACTATCTGTTATTTTCTTGATTACTACTACACTATAATTATAGATTACTACAATTACCTGGTGGATAGCTCGTAGCCTTTTTTAATACTCTATAATAAGCTGTGCGTTATTTTTTCCTTAATAATTTTATCATCTTACTACATGTGGGTTTTCTTACCGACACTTCTTAAGTATTAAAAATCAGCTGGTGTCCATAGACATCGTTAAACTTTTTAACCGCTCTGAATTTAACTGCGCAGAGCACAGATTCGGGTATAAATACATATTATATTATATGTATATACTATACTATATATACAAACTTTTAAAGTTAATCATAATTTTTTAATTAAAACGTCATCAGTTGCATTTAATGTACATTTTTAAGCTAAATAAGTATAACTTCTTACGTGCGTACATCGTTACATAGATATGTTTCTTTTTTAATTTCTTTCCTATATACATAAAATATATTGTTAATTAACAACGTGGACGAATTGGCGGGTATCAGTTAGTCATCTATAAGTGTATTCAGGCAGCTGCACTTAATGCCTTTTTCGCACTGGGCTAGTATTTTATTCGAGTATCGAGTTATTTAGTAGCTAAAATATTAGTTACTGACAAAAAATCATTTGCACTTCGGTCGAGTACAGTTCTTGTTTAGCAGATAAACTAGTAAGCAGTGACGCGTGGTGGGAGACGGTACACTCGGAAACAAATAGAATAAAATGGATCGACTCGACTAAATGATTTGCAAATCTACTCGACTTATTTTTTGATGTTGTTCAGACACATTTAGTTATTAAATTATTCGGGACTAAATTAGTAGCCTAGAGTGAATAAGGCTTAAGAGCCAATATTCCGTTAAGTTAGCTATCATTATTGCCCATATTACCATTTAACTCAATTTGAGATTGTGGTCAAACGCTAAATCTCCAAAGTATGTATAATGAAACGGCATTATCTATCAAAATATCATTCTATATGTAACTTAGCATAATGACTGAATCATACATCGCTCAGGGGGTTCAACCAAATATATGCTATCATACATACAAGCTTAACGTACCTTGTTATTATGTACTTTGATATTATAATTTAATATACCCGCCATTAACTTTAATTTAGAATCATAGTATGATGAGTTTTTTTCTATTGACATGTCCATAATAAGGCCACCTGCATTAAAAACTAAAGACTTAATCAAACCTTGTCAGTAATAAATCTATATTACATATAACTAAATAAAATTAAAAGTCTGTCGTTTGTCGGGGCTAATCTTCGGAACCGGTCAATCGATTTAACGAAAACTTTACCAAAAGATTCACGACCATTCTGAATATTGTTTAAGCTACATATCGTCATGGATTACCGTAAGATTGATAATCAAATCAAATCAAATCAAAAATACTTTATTCAATTTAGGCCCTAAGAATGCGCTTATGAACGTCAAAACTACCACCGGTTCGGAATACATCCCAGTCATCGAGAAGAACCGGCAAGAAACTCGATCGGGTTTATCTTTTTAACATATACTTATATAATTAAAATTACGTAAGGCAGAATCCCAATAAGCAGATCTGATAAAGGCGAAGAAGAAATGCTAAACTTTTTTCTTACTATTTGAAATGTTTCTTTTAAAATTTGTTACAATTCTAAGGAGGAGAAATGCCGGGAATAATTAGTTATATACAGGTCTGTACAATAAAACTTAATGAATTTTAAACCTATTAATTATTATATACTTTAGGTTCATCATTCATTATATTCTATTACATTATGTTTTATCTTGTTATCTACTATTATGAAAAAATTAAATAATCTATTTACATAATGGTATTAACCACTCGGCTAATTTTTACAACACAGATCTCAAAATGGCGAATTTTGTTTTTTATTTCACGACATCGTACATTGCAAATTTCATGGCTTACTAAAAAAACAAAAGCAAAAAAAATAATAATTTTAAAATACATTTTATACAAAAATTATAATTTTACAATAAATACATCATTGTTAGTTTTCAACATTATTTAAGAGGTATTTTTTTAAGTTTATACTGCCAGCAGTCTGTTGACCATTGCTTAATTAGGTCTATATTCGTTTGTATGGAACTTAAACTGGTTTTGGACAGTCCAGGGGTTAAGACAAAGGAAATAGATTCGTAAAAGGGAAAACGAAGAAGCTTATGTTCTGCTTGATCATCTCGACATATGGCGTAATGATACATAAATAATATACGGATTTCTCAAGAACTGGATACAAGCCGTAGGTATCTCAATATCCTATAGAAAAAGACAATGGGGAAAATAACTGTAAACGTTTACGTCATATTTACATAACCGTCCTTACTCAAAGACTGATTTGACGCCATTTTACGTCAACGTTATATAATCGTTCTCTATTAAATATTGAATTGATGTAGCAACATGTTTGGAGTATTTCAATGTTTCTTAAGAATTGTTTTTTTTTTATCAGATAAACACCAAGACGTCTACTCGCTACATACGTTACCCATGTCATTTGTATCATTCAAAAGTTAGCAAACAAAGCATGCCCGACAATAACTGAACTATGAAAATAAAGACTATTAATACATACTAGCTTGTGCCCACGACATCGTTCTTGCGAAAATAGTTTTATAGCTTCGTGAGAATTTTTCCAGAATCTTTTGTTCCTTAGTTAATAAATAATTTTACCTTACTGCCTAACCCCTATAAACTATGTACAGTACGTGAAATCCGTAAAATTTTATCATTACTCCTTAGCCCCTATAGAAATGCGTAATGTTAAGCTAGATATTACGCTCACATTTCCCTATGTACCAGTAAGAATCTGTTTAGAACTCATAGATTCAACTCTTTTGAAAATTAATTCAGACGAAAAATAAACACTCTAATTTGTATTTATGATAGTGATAAAACGCCAAAACTTATACCTACAACTTAAAAAAAAATAGTGACCCCATTTTTTTATCTTAGAAAAATAAGAAGTTTATAATAGTGTGAGGGTTCTACAATAAGCTCCCTGATCACTTTACCGATTTACCGGATAAGTTTAAGATTCCTCGAGTTTTATTCTCGTAAAATTATTATAAAATAAATGATTATGTAAATGATATGTACTACTGACGTCTAAATGTCTTCCTCTCTGCATGTCAACTGAAATTATTATGCACAAATGTATACAGTAATTACATAGTTAAAAAAATAATAATATCTAAAAGAAGAAATATTCATAAATAAATATGATCGAGTTTCTTGCTCATAAGTACCTTTTAAAGCCATAAATTAACCCCTTGGCTGATCTTTTTAAGATCCAGATCACACAATGGCGGATTATGTTTTTAATTTTATTTTTAATTTCACAATATCGTACATTACAAATATCATGGCTTAGTAAAGAAAAATTCGTGCAAATAGATATAAATAATATTTTACATAATAATTTTCAATTTGTAATATATAATTTGCTATTTTTCAAAGTTTAGTAATAAATCAGGTAGCTTTTTTAACGTTATTCTGCCAAACAGTCTGTTGACCTGTGCCTCATGAGGTCTGGTCTACATTCGTTTGTATGGAACCTTTATGGTATTGGCTAGTCCAGAGGTTAGATTAATTATTTTTGATTTCGACATTTTGAGTGATATCTTTTGACGTTAGGTAAACTGTAGCTATATTTGTTAATTCACGCAACAAAAAAATACCAACCAATACGCTAAAAAAAAACAAAAATCTTTGTTGTTAAAGTCCTTAAAATTCTGTTAGTATATTGTAGAATATAAGAAAAAAATTACGAAAATATTTAATTGATCATATATCGAGCAATGAACTATGTTTATGTACCAAACATAAACAGTTCAAGGCAAAGGTATAAACATCCCAACTCTCCACTTATACCCGCTTCGCCGCAACAACAATGCATATTTCTCATTACGTGCAACAAAATAATAATAGAACTCTGGTCTTGACTGTACAATTAGGGCTCATTACCACATGAGGCTAAATCGTGGATCATAAAAAGTTGGCACGAGAGCGTCAATTAATACCGATTTGTTTTACAACATAGCGTTATATTCTAACTTACAATGTGAACACTGTAGTGTAACTATTTTGACAGAAAGTCTTTTTTGGACTTTCTTTTGCCGTTTCACGACAATCTCATTTGATGTTAAATGTCGATGTGGTCTAAGCTGATAAACAAGCTAAACCTAGAGAGGGATTGACTCCTAAGTGCGCCTGCCGGAACACAATGTTTTAACAATAGATTTTCACCTTGAGGGCACATAGTTAGAGGTATACTCAGTCGCAAGGATCCAAACCTACACAAGTCGACGCGGTGTCCAAATATGCCATAAACTAGGTCATCATTGCATCAAAAAAAAACATTAAATATAATAGTTTTTGTATAAAATAAATAGGAGAAAACAAAAGAAATATGCTAAAACACGACCGGACCAGTTCGATGCATCGGAACGTGTATAATGTTTGCTTATGATACCAATTCTGTCTTTACGACATGTTCTAAATAACACTAGCGTATTCTCAGACCTCTTTCCCTTCTTTCATTTTCATTCAACTCTTCAAGCATCACTTCCATAATTGTTTCCTATAATTTATCACGTAGAATTTCTTATTTTTTCTATATAGAATCTATTTTTTGCCAATTCCCAATATGAATGATTATTTGCGCATTGATAGTAGCAACTGAACACACTAAGCCTTGTTGGTCTGATTTTCAAGTTAACTGCCAGAACTAACCGATAATCGCTTGTTGACAACTGTCAACTTTAAGATTGTAGCTGGGTGGATATGTTGACAATAGATATAGCTCTACCACCACGCTACGATTACGTCACAATATTCTCCTTCCCCAAAAATTCCAAATTCGTCGTGCGATTCGACGCGACTTCTCTCGACGTATAATCCAAACATGCTACCACTTTATTGTTATCGTATCAACTACTTCATAAAGTATGGTAAATACATCTGTTTTCTAGAAACAATAAAATTCCATACCTTATTATAAGTTCAAACTTTACTTTAAATATTAAAAGCCATAGAGTTTTATATTTGCCTGCTTTAATCGTATAGATACTTTTTTAATTTATTCCAAAATCAATCATTACATATATACCTTTAAAAAAAACGGATACGTATGTACATTTGTTTTTTGTTGTTCATATTTATACAGTATCTAGAAAAATATTGTTCTTTATTGTAATTTGAATTTGCCATATGTCGTCTTATTTTTTCTGAACTGTGTACTTAAGTGGTCGTATTACTGATATAGGGTATTAAATTTATTAACTATTTCGTAAAAATCATATAAAAATGTGAGCTTTTGCTCGTGGCTTCGCTCGCATTCATATAGATTTGGTCTATCCCTCGGTAACACTACATTTTTTTCTTGATAAAACCAGATGTCCTTTTCTGTACTTCGGACAACGTGTGGAGAATATATATTATGTACTAGATTTCATATTTACTGTCCATTGTAATTTTTACCTTAAACTAGGTATATTAAAGCCTGAGCATATTTCCTTACAATTAACATAAACAAAAAGTTCTATTTACATCGTTAAACATATATAATTTCGATTATATATGGCTAGTATGAGTCCACATCTCAACTTACACTATAATGATTACAGCGTGGTCATATATATATGCTTAATAGAGTTAACAGGAATTAATTAATAATTAATTTTATACTTTACGTAATTCTTTTCAAGATTTTTCGTTGGAAATGCTTGAAAAGCCGACCATTAAGTACTCCGAACCCTTACGCCTGGTTATTGCCGTGTTAATTATAGATTATTATCACACAACTGTGTTCAGTCACGCGACACCTAGATAACATGAGTACTGTGTAATGGTTATATCATATAAAGCCAGACTGTTGTCACATTATAACTGGTTGTTTACTATGTTGCGCTTGCGTATCTGTATGTGTATACTTTTAATTAAAATACAGTTCCTCCGAGGCTCAACAACGTCAAAACTACTACTACACTACAAAACTACGAAAAACTACAAACTACAAAACTAACCATTCATAAAAATACAGTTCCTTTTTGAAGTTCAGTTACGTCGAAACTACTACTAAATTACAAAACTACAAAAAACTACAAATTACAAAACTACTACTACTACTACTATTGAACATATCGCCATAGGATTATGAATATACGATGCAGAATTCTTCGTAAACGTTTCTAGGTTACTTATTCGGATTTGGTTGACCCATTGCCATTCTTTTTAATGCCCAGCAAAGCAGCCGGGAATCAGCTAGTCGAATAGAATTAATCTCCGATACGGCTGACCAGATTTTCACTGTCAAATAGTAGAATTTTCCGATTATTATCTACTATATATATCATTACGACTTTCCTCAGTGATTAAACAGTATACTTTCTATAAAAACCAGAACTATTTTAACAAGAACGAAATCGCAGGAACCAGTTGGTACTGAATATTTTATTATTTATATTTACAAGACGAAATAATTAGGAATTATCGTTCGTTAATAAGAATGGAGACTAGTTATCAAGTTTGACATTCAGAACATTTTCAGTTGACATCAAAAATACATTCATGCCGGGTTTGCACCAGAGCTTTCGTATTAGGCAAACTGAGTAATGACGTAATAACGTACAGTTCTTCTTCTATTTTGACGTTTTGTATGTTCAGGCTTGCGCATAATATAGTCTAGAGCTTAATACAAAACAGTTATTAGAGGAATCAAAAATAGGCATTTATTTATCCTTAACTTGTCTCGATGTTGGGACTGTAGAAGACATTGTTTGAATTGACACGATTGCACTGTCCTGCTGGCTGCACTACTTGATGTTGTAAAACTAAAAATAATATTTACCCTTTAATTACATTTATTAATGTGCGTATCTAACCCGTATCAATGTAAGGATAAACATATGAAACAATGTTACGCGGTTACAAGACACGGTTCATCGGTCAGTCTGAACGCTGTCTGTCGGGCGGCCATCTTGTGGGCGCGCCTTGAAACCACGACATGTAAACAAACGAATGATAATGACTTTACTATCGTTATAGCATTGGAGCTCTTATCAATGACCTTAATTCTAAACGCCTTTACCCTTCAATAACACAGTGTACCGCATTGTATAACAAGGTTGTATTGTATTTACTTCAAAAACATTATATGTTTTTATATTATACAAATAAAAACAACTTTCAAGAGAAATTCGCAGAATTCGAATGTATTACTAAATAAGCATCTGTAATATTTTATTATCGTAACCGAAAAAGCTTTTGAGGATATATGAAGGTTTGTTACTCTCTTACCCGTAAAAACTATTGAAGGGACCTTGAAGAAACTTTACAGTATTATAGCGTATACCTATTTCAAAATAACACGTTCAATTATGTGAATGTTAAATTGAATAAAGATATAGAATATAGCTGTCGTAGGATAAAATGTATTTATGTGATAATAGTATTTACTTTTGTTGTTCTAATATATCTGTTATCTAATTGGAAACACATTCATAGCAGAATTTTGGGGACCTGGCCTGTATAAACTTTGTAAAAGCGTTCCTTACTGTTTCTAGGAAATAAAATTTTTCTCCGTGCAAAAACAAAATTGTCTGTAAGAACGAAATAACAAATATGCATAGTCAAACAATGAAAAGGCATATTAAAAAAAATAATTAAATTGGCCAGTGCGTTTGAACAACTATTACATATAAAATATATAAATACAATGAAGGCTATTTATGAGATATTTATTAAAAATTGTATAAACGAATGAAATAACAAAACTAATGTTTCTCCAAATTATAGTATATTTCATTTAATATATTCCAATTCAAAATACTATGCGAATGATATTAGTTTCTTGTCGTTACATAAACAAAGCGACGACAAAATTCCAATATCAACTTACTTGCAAATGTGTTCAATGTAGGAAGTAAATGTGCTATACGACTCTTTGATATACAATGTAAATATAATATATTACAAGAAATAAGTATATAAATAATTCGATGTAGCATATCTATATACACGTACTGTATTGTTGAAAAGTGTAGAAAAAAAGTTTTTTTGTTTCGAACTGACTACACTGTTGGCTTGTTAGGCCCGCTACAGTTTCACCGGACTACAGTTTATGAAAGTGATTTATTGTGTTCGCGTGTTTATTGTATTACAACGGCCATGTTCATACTGGTAAATATATATAATTTTCTGATAACAGCGTCTTCGTCCGAGTTCTTTATTAACTTAACAATATATCTTATGTTCAGAAGAAGAAACTTAAAAATAAATGGAAAAGAAAAAAATATTTTGTTGACAAAATTTCTTTAGTCTTTTGTTATATTTACAAAAATCCTGGATTCTTAGCAATTTAATAACTTTAATTAACGAGATATCGTGTTTTTTTTTTACATAAGGACCAAATGTCTAAGAAAAAACTAAAACATTTGATCGAAATCTAGTGTATACTTTTTGCGTGACGCGTGCGCACCAATGCAGACCTCTATAATTTTATTTGTACATGAGAATATATTATTTCTAAATGTATTTTATTGCCAAGTAATTACTTGAACATCACAATTTTGTCCGACTGGATCGCAACTACCATACACTTTTTATACCCATTATCAATCTTATCGACTCCAGTTATACCACACAACCATCTTAACATTCACATCTCTACCACGTTTCGTTTCATTTATTTATTTCGTAACCCAGCACTCCGATGTATACAGCGTGACCGGACTTATAATAGTTTTATACACCTTCCCCTTAAGTTTCAAGTGCATTCGTGGGTCACAAGCTACCCCAGACACCTTTCGCCACTTCATCCACACTGCATTTATCCTATTCCTCACATCATCGTCTAAGCTGCCGTCGCTTTGGATCAATGAACCGAGATACCGGGAATTGTATGAAATTGTATTGACAACATATGCCCAAAAATTTATTTATGATAGGCTTAATAGGTACGGCATGAATACGTAACAAACACAGAAAAAAAACATATTTTCTCATTTGCGTATATTAGTTAGGATTAAATCAAATTATAATGAACAAAAATACATTTTTGACTTATTGTTTTTTAAGACGCAGGAGGTATAAAAAAACCGACGTCTTCATAATGACCGAATCTCCCAATCATCTGGCATGTATACATACGATTCATTATTTAAAAGGTAATAACGGCGTAAAGTGAGGAGGAATATTTCGAAAGGCCGAATCTAGTCAAAGAGAATAAGGTGAGTGAGTAGTGTGCGCCGAGTTTGCGGGCGACGCGACGCGACACCGTCAAATGTTTACCGTAAATATCTAGCAAAAGGAAAACTTTCACACCGAAGGTGTTTTACCTTTGCTTCATTTAAACTTTGAGACATTTGAAAATGATATTGAAGGTATATCCGTAAAGAACTATTTAACATTTTATAAAAAATAGTATATTTTCGGTGGCAATTTGTTTCTAAATGTTTTAAGTGAATGTGATTATTGTGTTTTATTTTAGTTAATGTAACTTTAATACTTTTATTTAAGACATTTAGTAAAAGAAGCAATGATGGACCAGTGTTAGCATACTCGGACACCGAGTCTATCGACATAGGCATCAGTTTTCCCAAATGTACCAAAAGAAATATAACTTGAAAAATCATAAGTTATTTTTTACCTAATGGTTAACATATTCCGCGCCAATATAATTTTACCTGACGTATCGTTCAGGACATTTGATATTTTTACTAAAATTAGCCGAGTAAATGTAAGTAAGTAAGTAGTGTAAGTATCACATCATAAGTGCGTGGTACTCGTGGCCGAAAGATTAATCGTAACGTGTACCACCGATGGTACACGTGGTACGGAACGTGTTAAATGTGAGGTTATTATATACACAAAAACACACATGCTCACTGCATATTTTCCTTTTTTTTTTAAATCTAAACGCGTAAATTGTAAAACTCCGATTTGTGTCATTACAATTACTGTAAATAACGTATTATTTGTTCGCAATAATTAACGATTTCCAACAGCGCGATAAAAACTGTAAATTCAACTGTATAATCGTAAGAAAACTTATATTCTTGGTAGTATTAATAAATAATTGAAACGATCGGCAACAAAGTACAAAACGTGTCCAGTAATTAGGCACGTCAGTTTCAATTACTATATAGCAATCTTTATTACACCTACGCTTTGATCCAGTTTCGTTTTTTTTTTTCTTTTTCAATTTTATTTTATACTACTGTTATGTATCTATCCTTTTTAACATATTTTATGGACGACTAAAAATTTTTATACAAAAAGCGTGACACATTGTGTTACAGATCTCGTCAATCTTTTTGACCGTTCTGAATAAAGCTATAAGTTGGGTTTTGTACGTGATTTTTTTTTTTCGAACTGATGCATCTCGGGCGTTTTTGGCCTCTACAGATTCACCGGACTACAATAGTCAAGAGCTTAGTACAAAATATTATTATAGGAATCTAAAATTGGTATTTATTTATCGTTAAGTTATCTCGATGTTTTGTGCATATAATGTAATATGAATTTATACCTACATTTTTGATCTGCGCATCTATATTCAGAGAGGTGAAAAAAATTAGCTAGGATTATTCTACCTATGATCATTTCGAAAGGTGTACAGACGATACTTTCTTATAAGGTTTACTTATACTTTCATTAATGTTATGTCATAATAAGGTTGAAGATGCCTTTAGCCTCATCCCTAGAAAAAGACTAGAGCTCCAACACAAATGGTGAAGAACAATTGTTTAATCAAATTGTGACGAATATTATAAATGCGGAGTGAAGGATCAAAATTAAGCGATTAATCAATAAAGCGATTGAAGTCAAAGCTAGCACTAGCTAATAGCTTAGTGCTATATAACTTGAGTATTTATTTAAGGTCCACATAAATAAGTTCAATGATCAGAAATTGACATGAACTCTGCTAAATGTAAACACGACATGCAAAAGGAAAAGGACAGTACGGTACAGAATTTTGATGCTGAATACCTTGCGAACAAATGTGAGAAGTAAACTCTTTATTCAAATATTCTGAATCATTGTCGGTTCTAATAAATTTGATTCTACTCGAAGTTTCTCTCTCTACTTCTGCTTGAAAAATCTTAAATTTGCTTATTGCTTCGTCTTTAGAATTAATAAAATAAATAAAAAGTATTAGCAGTGTCGTTAGTAAAGGTCGTATTACCATGCACATACTCGTTTAATGTTATCACAAATATTATTATTTACTGTGGACTAGTTAACAGACATGCAGTCTACCTTAACCGTCCTAATAAAGACCGGAGTATTGAAGTCAGTCATAAAAGAGTGGAGTACTATAAACTATATACTATAAACTGAGTACCTAGCAATGTTTTCGCTAACCACACTATTGAGACCGAGATTTAAAAATGAGAAGAATAGTTGCTTCATCAAAAACGATAGCTTTATTTAGCTTAGTTAGTTTCCGGGTAAGAGGCAACATTCCAAACCGAGGCGCAACGTGCGCCCTTGAGCAAGTTGCAAATAATAAATCGGGTGAGTGCCTTAAGCGCTCCCCTTAGCAGCCTGGTGAAGGTGTAGAGGCCTGTCGGACCAACATTGTAGTCAGTTCGAAAAAAAAATCATCAAATATCGTTGTGAGATTTTTTTCCGCAGTCGACTCTTACTTTACTAAGAGCATTCTTCACCAATAGCTGACTGAGGCCTTAGAAGTTCCAATGTCGTGTCTATAGTTGCTACGCTATATAAACTTTACACAAGCTTGTGGTTTTGACTGATTATTTTGATGTCAAGTTAATACCCTCTTATCGAGTTTACGATGGAGTTTTATGTTGGTTTACTTTTGTAACACTTTGAGTGGTTTCCGAAATATAATTACGCAATCGTAAACGATAACGTTGTGCAATTAAGATTAGGCATTTAATGAATATAATTTTATGTTATGCTTAGATTTAACGTTATTACTGTTATGTAAGTCTATTCTTTATTTTGGATTTACCTAAATTAATTCTAATATAATATTTTCATATATTTAAAGGCCGAGACATTGCCTTTATGGATGTAAAGGATTTCGTAAAGGACGCTTGAGGAACGCAAATTTCAGAGACAATTTGTAATAATTTATAACATAAATGTGGTATTGGTGACGTCATCGATTATATAATGAGACTTAATAGTCGATAAATATATCTATATATGAGCTTATACTCGCGTTTAAGTAAGCCGCTTAACCCTTGCGATATATATTTTTGGTCGCAATTAATAAATCATTTATAAAAAATCTGTAACTCTACGAGCTGTATAACAAATGATAACGTGATACTCGAAAACAGTATTAATACATTCATATGTATGTAAACACTAGAAACCGAATTAATGTTGTACATATACATTACCGCAGATAGTTACACCGTTGATTCCTGAGCGCGTTACATAGTTACGGTTTAAAGCAGATAGTTCACTTACAAAATACAGCACCGGGTCAATGATTCGTACATATCATTCAAATGTACTGGTAACATCGTCCGAATAAATCGAATCCAAACCAAAATGGAGTTTATTAGACTTGAACTAAGACTTGGGATTGTTCCAACGCGATACATCTCTAACTGTCTTGCTTGCTGTCCTTTTCTCTATCAGTGCCAATGTGTATGCAAAATTTTATCATGATCGATTAAGCAGTTAAGGCTTAAAAGCGTAACAAACATACAAACAAACTCACATTTGTATTTATAATAAGGTTCCTAAGAGTGCAATAATTACTTGCCAAATTGTAGTGCAGAAAGTATGCTAAGCAAAAAGGAATTAATAGTGCGGACTAGCTGTTTAGCGCGGTGCGGGAAATCGGGGATTAAGGTTGGATAAGCGGTTTGACGAAAACCGAACATTATCGACAAGAGCCGAATTGTGAACGCATATGTCAGTGAGGAACAATGCTGCTCGGCTCAATCGTGTGGTCAGCTCACTACACAACAGTCATATGCATACAAAATTTGCGTAAATCTACCGGAGTACACCGAAATTTAAAATGTTATAAATTAAATACGAGTGAAATTATCGCTTACTGCCAGTGAATTGTGTACTCGTATAGCTAAATCGAAGTTACGACACTTCAAAAGCGATTTGTAATTCACACGTCGAATGATCAAGCTGGTATTTTTGTAGACTATGTTCTTGGTCCCGGAGGGCGGAGACGGCGCGCGAATTAGGGGTCGCAATGATAACGGACCTCTTTGCCTAATTACAGAATCGCTGTATCACTTACCGAATATTTCTATTAATTTCGTTGGAATTTAACACTGAAAATAGGGTTGTTATGGTGGTTTCTTTTTTTTAATAAATTTCTTGCATTTTGTGGGATATTTTATACTTGTAGTAGTATTTTACAATATAGCTTGGTCATTATGTACAAATGATATGAATAGCATCAAGCATGAAATGTTTGTATATGGAATACTATAGTATACAGATGTTCAACAATCAACTAATAAATCTATGCTAATTGCACAAAAGCCAGTCAGGCGGAAATCAAACTATAAATCTCACGGCTCAATGTCACTCTGCCTATCATTGTACGGTCGTGCCGAAATGAAGTTGTGTCAAAATCTACGCTAATTCGGAATAAAACAACCGTATGTGAGTGTATACATACATATATCTACATACTATTAATGATTCATCTATATAAACAAAGATCACCGAATATATTTAAGCGCATCAATATTTTTTTTTAATTGTCAAGATAAGGTTGCGTTTAAAAGAACATATACTCCGGTAAAAAAAAAAGAATTTACTTCTAAAACATTTCCTTATCTGGTGGAATATTAAATATATATGTATATATGTATGTGCATAAGCGATGCAACACGATTTGTAAAGAGAAAGACGCGAGTTTAATGCGGTTTTTTATATCGTTATCCCATCCACGTACAGTCGCCCGCTTCGATATTGATTGGCGTCTCCCTAACTCGTGGAGTTTTTGTTGCCTCAATGCAGCCTGCTCGAAGATTTGGTTTCGTGTAAATACCGGCTTCGAAACAATATTGCATTGTCGTATTCGAATTAACAATTGCGAATTACAATCTATGTTGAACACTTTCTTATAATTCTTTTATAAAACTTTAGGTATAATTTCAATGAACACATAAGTACCTATGTGAGAAATATTGCAAATTTGCAGACGTTTAATTTCAAAGTACTTGTAAGAAGTTTATAATAAATGGATAAAATTCACAGACACAGAATGGACATTGATACTCATCATACAAAAGTTAGTTACGAGCGGGGATCAAATCTTCGACCTCTTGAATTAACAGTAGCATAACGCGTAACGGATAAAGGAGCTTAATTTAACTACAAATATTAGAATAATTTCATATTTGCAATAACGAATGCATTTATTAACAATTATATATACGTCTTATAATTTTATTCTTACTTGTATTCTATGATTTTTGATTATTTTTAACATTCACAATTACTATATTCTATCAATTTCACTGTATACAATATTTAATTAAAATCCAGTCAATTTAAAAAAATATTTTAATTTTATGATTTTTAAAAGGGTGACTGTTAACACTTATAGTCCCTTATAATTAATTGCGAAACGATTTAAGATCAGTCAAACTGTTTTTGAGTTAAATCTGGATAGACAGACAATATTCTTAATATTATATTCGTCTCTATGGTATTCATTTATCACATAATTTGAGAAAATACGCACAATATCAGCAGATATTAGCTAACAATAAAAAAGCATGTATGCTCAAAAATTACCGAAAAATCTTGAAATTGTAAAGTGCATTTAATAAATGTAATGAATGTTTATTTATTTTATTACATAAATAAATATGGTCTTCATATCCCTTTGAACGTGCCAAATTATTCTTAACATGCATTATAAGACAGCAATAGAAATATGAGCACATTAAAATTAGTGCGACCATGTACGGAATTACAGTTCGCGTGAAACTTTTCAACCGTTCTGAATATAAGCGTGTAGAACATAACTTTAGGTGAAAATATTTATTATATGATACGTGTAGCATCGAGCCAACTTAAGGATAAATAAATGCTAATTTATGATTCCTATTATACTACTCTTACTTTGTTTTGTATCTCTGGATGATATTACGCGTTAGCACTTAGCTCGAACTTACGGCTATATTCAAAGCGGCCAATAAGATTGAAGAGTATTATTCATAAAATAAAAGTAACACTTATATAATTTCGGATACATTGTAAAATGTTTAACTGGAAACTCTGAAAAGAGATACTGAATTTTCTGCATTTAGCTATAAATGTTAGTAACTTACAAGATTTTTATTGCTTCTCCATATAAATCCATTTAAATTGTATTGGCGCAGGGTCATAAAAATTTGCTTAAATAAATTCGTCACTATTACCCTTCGGTAATTGAAGTAAATTACAATTCATATAACCTTCAGAGCGCAAGTTCGACGACTCGGTACAATCTGCGGTGACACATCAGTGCATTTTAGATAGGCTTATAAAAACTCTAGACCCACGCACGTTTTGTATAAGGGATTAATGAAACGGCACTAGCAGTGGATGAGGTAAGCGAAATGTTCATGTTTAACACAACTTTATAAATGCAATTTCTTTTGTACATGATTATTTTCTTAACCCGTTTTTTTTTACTTGTTCAACTGTAAATCGTTAGTAAAAAACATTCAGAGCCATATAATGATTATTAAAGATGATATTGTTAAAAGTAATCCAGTATGTCTTGTCGATTATTATAGACTTGTACTTTTCTGTACTTGATATATCTGTAGTAGGTAATTTCAGAAATTATTTACCTATTTAATTTCTAAAAATGTTTTCTCTTATAGAAAGCTATATATATAAATGGTTATAGGTTTGTTTTATTGTTGTTCAAGTATTTATAACGTGTACATGGTCACTATCGTAAAATAGTTGTTAGTAGAGTTTGTTTCTACGACATATGCTCAGTTCTTAAAAGAAAATTAAAAAGAACAACTCGTTGTTCATGAAATTAGATTTTTTTATTAAACTTTTAGTTGCTAACTAGCTTAGCACACAGCTTCACTTTGCGTTAGTGTCCGATTTAACCTATTATTCCTCAGGTCAGTACTTTTTTCTGGAACAAATGCTCTTATGTACTTTATGTTCTATTCTGTAGGTACCCCAGATAACGTGTACGCATAATAAAATGATGATCGGTATAGTCGTTAAGACGTGAAAGCGTAACAAACAAATAAATAAACAAAAAAATTCAATTTATAATATTGGTTACAATAACACACCATTGTTAAAATTATTTTATAAAATATAGACTCTAACACTGAGTTTTGACCTTGTCGATGTTAATAGCGTTACCCAACGAGACTGTAAAATTAAGTTATAGCACTTGATTTTCATTAAGATCAAACTGCCGCAATCAACAAGCACACTAACTAACACACATCCATGACAATGCGCGCTGATGCCGTCAATAACTCACGGCCCTTACATTGATTGACGACGAACCCAACGTTTTACGAGAACTTTAATTAGTGCGACACGGCCAACTCGTCTCCATAAAACAAGACCACGCCATCAGCCTTGATAATGGGTCCAAATAATCTTAGTTGTGCGAATTTTTTTATTCCACCCAACGGTGAACATTGGACAGCTATTTATTCCAGGCGCTCTTAATTTTTATAGCTCTATATTTCTAGGTTTTAACTGGCTGATTGATTTACATTGATGATCCATTGTATTTTATCGTTTAAAGACTATGGGAATTAAGAACTAAAGTATAAAACAAAGACAGGATTTTATCTCACATTTTGGCACCTCTTGATCTACTATTATACCAGACTCATAAACAATAATAAATCAAGATGAGATTCAACATACTATGCTTGAAATTTCTCTCCGTGTTCGAATCAAAAATGAGGAGATAGAAAAAGAAACAATATAACGTTTATATTTTTGAAAATTGCTAGACTTTAATGGCATTGGGTGGATGGAGTGGTCTTGTAGTGATGAGGAGTGATGTTGTGTCAATCAGAGTGAAGAGTTGTCAAGAGACAACTTCGTATCAAAAGACAAAGCGTGGGCATATCAGTCACAAGGTGAACTAACGACTTGGTTAAAGTAGTGGGAAGCCATTCGATGCTAATAACATGTGAGCAGTCCTTATAGCGATTTACTGGGGAAAACATGTCTAAAAGTAAAAGTAGATAAGTAAGATTTCACTGATAAGAAACTTAACTAATAGTTCAAATTATAGATCCAAACAATATAGTTGCTTCATGATGTTCTTCCTCACCGAAAGATCAGACTCATTCTACTATATAAATCAATAAATTTGACGTGGGTTCCAAGAGCCCTGTAACTGTGCCATCACTCGCTTCAATTTCAATTGTGTAAATGCGACATACTACGTGCTTTTATATTCAAGGCATCTCGAAACATCTTTATAAATTTTAATTCTCTACCGCAGGTTATTAGACATTTATTTCACATCACTTAAAAAAAGATTTTCATTGCAGTCAGTTAATTTATATCATTTTTAGTTAAGATGTTGTGTTCATACATATGTTTACCAGTCTTCGGTCCTATACGTAATAAAAATATAACCTTTACAATGTTGAAGCCAATCGATTAAATAACACAGTCAAGAAAAAAAAAAAAACGGAAAATTGGTTAGAAATAACCAACTACTCAAACATAAGATACCTTTGTTTTGACTTCTAAGAAACTAATAAAAGTCGGCGTAAGAATAAAAAGACAAGTGAAGGTCGCAACCCAAAGATGAATATGTAAAAGAGACGGTTGAAAAACAACTTATCTCTTTTAATAAATCATACAATTTTACTGCGTTTTAAGTGGTCACTATCTCAACTGATTAGGGCACAAAGATTCTTTACTCGGATCTCGGTTCGTAAGAAGGCTGTGTGACCCGTGAGGTCGTGAGATATGGCGCTTAAAGGGAGCCATTGATAAATTGTGTTTGTTTATGTTTGAAAGGGTACAAGCGGCGTTTTCTCAAAGTCAGTTACTGTGCAAAGAACTGAGGATGTAACCTATAGAGCAATTCAACCACAGAGTGATAGAAATTCTTAAATGTTAGATAGACAAAAAACAATCTGAAGGAAATAACGGTGAAGACGAAATTGCAGAAACCACGATCTGATCAAATCTATAAGAGATTAGTTTTTGAAGGGACATCTTTACATTGGTCTATAAATTTTGTAAAACTTCTAAAGTTAAATACTGAGAAATGAACGAAGCAGGCAGTTGTGTGAAGAATTGTATTGAAGTAAAATTTCCTATGGGAGGACTTAGAAAATTCTGATCAGCAGCCTTATTGTGTGATGAAAAGTGGTGGGGGTAAACACTGTGTGGGGTAGAGTGTTGAAACCACCCGTTCTTGTCCGATCACTGAAATTAAGCAACGTCTGGCACGGTCAATAATTGGGTGGGTGACCGCCTGGGATAAATGTGTGACGTTGTCTTTTCTTTTAATTAAAATATTCCCTGTAATAGATAAGTTTCACTTTTGTCGTGTGTCTTTACGACACACGTCTATTTTTTGTATTAATATTTTACTAAATCGATTAATGCAACTCTGTTTTTTTTTCGAACTGACTATACCCTGTTGATCTGATGGGTCTATATTGTTTCATCGGACTAAAAAAAAATTACATTACTCATTTCTTAATGAGCTATGTGTAAGGTAAGTTACGTAAATTTCGGATTATTCGGACGTCATCGAAACTACAAAACTCTCCTTTTTATTAACTAAAACAATTTATAAACTTGTAACACTTTATTTTAAATACTCTAAAAATTACATACACCTCTAATATATAATATCAATCATGGAAAGGCCTATTTTATTCATTAAAGTATAAAAATTGTTATATGTACGTTAGTCAATTGGCATATTCGATATAGTAGCAGTAATTGTTGCTGTTGATGCTAGTCGGTATTGTTCTATAAAAGACATTTTAACTTTTTAAATCCATAGCTAACTAACACGCCGGATTCTTCAAAAAACCACTAAAAAATAAATTCTGTAAGTAAATATTGTACTGTAATGGCCAAATTAACTAAAATAATTATAACAATCACCATATCTATGACATTATTCTAAAACTGTGCTAAAAGATCGAAATTTCACATTAAAAATGAACGCTGAAAAGAATCCAATTGTTACAAATAAAAACATTTGAAGAGATCTCAAGGAAGTCAATCGCTCGTTGAACCCCTTGGTTTTAAGTTTGAAGTGCCCAAAATTTTGGTAACCGCCCTTCAAAGGAAAACCAAGCCGTTTCGGAGCCCTCCCCTCTCGTATTGTTACATATCTTTACATTGGAAGTAAATTTATTTTTCGTCTTTTAAATAATTTATTACGTTCCAGTTTTCTATAAGTTATAGTAACATTATAAAGCTTAAGATATTGTTTGTTCGAACGTGCTAATCTCTGGCGCTACCAATTAGATTTCAAAAATTAGCTTTGTTTTACATAGGATGCTTATTGAGGTTACACATTATCTAAAATTACGCTACAAGCCTTAGGAACAGAACAATTTCCAGATAAATTGTATATTAAAAAGTAAGCTAAACAGGACTGGATTGATATTAGATCCTTATATATGAAATCAGCGTTTTATATAAGACGAAGAAAAAGAAGACGGAAAAAAGTAGCTTTTACCTTTAGGTGGTTCATTGATTCCATTGCTGATAAAATTGTGTGAATGGGAACTAATAAAATATTTGAAGGTTTGCACTGTCTCAACAGAATATTTTTTTTTTCCTTGCAAGAAATTGTCCAAATTACGACAAAAGTGATATTCTGTTGGAGGAAAGTCCGTTTAATATGGTACGTATCGAAGACATTCCAACCGCAATTCTTCTAATTTAGCGAGAGTCCGCCATGAAATATAGGATCTAGTGTTGTTCTGAAGCAACAGTGGGCTAAAGAGACCGACCAGTTCGGATACAAATACACAATCCTAAACTTGAAATAAATTTTAATTTGGAATTCGTAACCAAACGCCTAGATATTTGAGACCATAGTGGCGAGTTCGACAAGACGCCAATTTCATATTTAAGGGCCTAATATTGCCGACGGGACGTGTGGTGCAGCGTGGTGTGTTGGAAATCGAGGGTGAGTCGACAACAACCAAGCAGTCAGTTTAAACCAGACATTTTTTAAGCTTCCCTAACTGCGTTAACAGTATATATGACATTAAAACAACCGTGAATGAGTCCGAGAGTCCAAATTAGTTATGCAATATAGTAATAGTAGATAATAATTGGATCGCACAGTGTCCTTGCAGCGGAGTATTCATAAAAAGTACATCTAGAAAAACAAATAATTTTGCAGCTCATAAATACAGTAGAGGTTAACTACAATAATTATAAAGTTAATAGATCCTTATGATGTCGGTAGATATTTTGTAATATCAATTAACTTTATTGAGAAATAAAAAAAGTATGACATCATATTGTAAAATGTAGAACAAGCTGCGAACTTGCAAGTTTTTGCACGATAAAATTACTCAGACTCTTGAATAGAAGACCTTTGAAGTGTGACCCTACGTGATCGGAGTGCTGAGCAGGTAAACTTGGCCAGCACCAGGCTTTGGACATTTAGCACGATGATTAACTGGGGTATGACGCAAGCGTTGTATAAGACTTTTGCTCGCGTCACCGAACGGTGTTTGTAAAGTGGAAAAGGTGAAAAAATTGACATGTGTAATTACCGTTTCAGTAGCTTTATAAATGTATATATATATATATATATATATGTATATATTATGTACAGAATGTTAAACAGTATAAACTACTAATTATTTATTTTAAAATTAATAAAATAAATATTGAGACAAAAATTAAAAAAACAATACATAGTAAAAAAAAAATTTTGTTTCTGTGAATTTGACTAATTTTATGTAATTGATACGAATAATATTATGTATGTTTCTCAGTGGCCTAGTGGTTTGACCGGTGGAATATCGATCCGATGTGCAGTGGTCCGAACCACGGCACGTACCAACAAAGTTTTCGGAATTCGTGTACATTTACTAATTTATTTTGCTAACACTAACTTTGCTAAAACATCGCGAGGAAACCGGAACCTGAGAAATGTTCTTGTAGTACTTGTAGAACTGTGGATATCTCAGAGTTTGAAATCGCCAATACGTGGTGGGCAGGCGTGGTGATTATGCCCATACCTTCCTTCGGGAAGAGGCCTTATGGTCCTGCAGTGGGTGTCTTAAATTTAATAAGTAAATTGCAGTCATTATTATATAATTAATTTAGCTACGTTGTTGAGGATATTTTGAGAAACACGAGTGTTTTCTTTGTGAATTTCAATTAAAAATATTCTATTAGGTAAAGTCATAACGTGGTTTTTATTATAAATTAAACCTTTCCCATCTATAAAATAATATTATCTACATATAGACATTCAACTGATGGTTATTAATCATGTTAGAAACTGAAGGCCAAATCTCATGGTGCAATGGGATCGCGATTTTATTTCGTCACAATGTTACTTCTATGCAAATGGCGGTATGCGAGATTAATTTTCGAAATATATTTATAAATAAAATTTAATAGCATAAACAAATCAAGATTGATGGAAGTCAAGTCAAGTATAAAATTGGACGAATATGGCAGTAGTCCACAATCAAAGAAGTGTGTTGTGTAGGAGAATAATATGGCATGAAAACTGAGTTAATAGCTTATAAGAGAAAATGGATAAGGAAATCAATTTGTCCGACCCTACTTAGTATAGATATAGATTAAATAGAAATTAAAAAAAAAAACATCCGCAGATCCGCGTACTTACCTAACAATCTTATGTAAACTTCGTCCTCGCATCGATCACCAAAACTCGGACAAGCAGACTCACAGTCTCCTAGAACTAATAACAATTGCAAATAACGACAAGGAAGCGAAATATTGTAATACGAACGAATTAGATATTCGTTCGGCGTACGTACTGTTCGTTGCCGATTAACCGTGTACGAAATTGTCGTGTAAGATGTATGAGGCGTCAATTGGGAACTATACAACGAGCGTGTAAAGAATTAAAGCACGACCGGCCGCGGCGTAAGACCCGGACGTAGCTCTGTTTCGAAGTATACAAATGTTTGTTGTTTTTATTGGAAATTTAATGTATCGTTTTATAAAACATTAGTATGTACTGTTGTAACAATACACCTCTTTATAAATTGTTAAAAAACCGCGATAAAACTGTTAATATTATAATTGACTTAAATGGATGCATGGTGGTAGGGCTTTTTCTAATTCCGTCTGGCTAGCTACCACCCTAAAGTTGAAAATCTGTCACCAAGCACCGGTTGGTGTGTTCTGGCAGCTGCAATTGAGAGCCAGTCCCTCTAGGTTTAGCGTGACTACCATCTTAGACCAAATCATCATTTAACATCAGATGAAATTGTGGTCAAACGCTAACCTATAAAGTAATAAAAAAAATGACAATATAGTCTATGCGATGATTGTATAGGAGTTTTTGAGGTTCTTTATATATAATTCGTCGACTACAGTTACTACTTACAACCCTCATCAATCTTTTTGGCCTCTCTGAACATAGTCGTAAATTCGGTGTTTTGCATAATATCGTCAAGATTGTAATATAACACAAAGTTAACATATTATTATAGGAATCTAAAACTGGCATTACTTTTTCCTTAAGCTGTCTTGATGTTATACAAGAGGATAATTCAATTATTATGTACAACATAAATGTATCGCACTATAATTATTGTCGTCGGAAGAATTAACTTAATAATAAAGAAAAAGTGAAATGTAAAAAAAAACAATAAATAACACATAATTTCTTCCAAACATAAAGACCGAACGATTAATTGAATTAATCACAATTTAAGGGTAATTTTTAGAATTCATATTATGTAGAGAAAATGTACCATTTCTTTAATTTAAATGGATTTATTTATCTGTGGTTAAATAAATCTATGATGTAGTGTTATGTAGTCTGTGGTGTTTTTGTTGTGCAAAGACGTTTATAGAAAACAGTTCGAATTTGTTATCTTAAATTGAGTAGTTGTAAACAAGGAAGTGATATTTATGGGAAAGCAAACTTTAATGCGTTTCAAATCCTTTTTCAGGTAAGATTAGAATCTTAGTTATAAATTTTAATTGTAGTAAGATAAATATATAATAAAAATTTTAAAATTGTTTTTCAGAAACTCTCTGCTGTTTTATTTTTACACTCAAATTTCCCGCAACAACATTTAAACGTCTCTTATACATTATGTTGGCTTATTTTCCATAGTTATATTGAGCTCCTATAGCTTGCTTATATTGAGATAAATACTCATAACTATAAAATAACTAATTTTCGATAGACCTCTATCTTTAGCTATATAATAAATGGCTTACATGTATTATAACTAGACAAGCAATAAGAACAAAATCTGTGAAAAATTCAATTACTTGGGAATATTGCAAGTAGGAATTCCCGTACACTTACTAATTTAAATTGATAACAATATCGGCTGACGGTGAAGGAAAACATTCTGAGGAAACCTGTACTTATGACATGTCCTTATGGTATCACCGTTTATGGGAACCGATAGAACGTCGTGTGATTTTTTTTCTTTTCGAGCTGACCTACACTGTTGGCCTGGCAAGGCCTCTACAGTTTTACCGGACTACGGGTGATGATTATGCCCATACCTTGCTTCGGGAAGAAGTCAATGGTTTTGCGGTGGGTCTCCTGCAAGGCTGATGATGATGATGATGAATGAAAATTTCGGGGAGCGTACACTTCAAGCGTATGCTTTTAGTGGTCCTACTTACGCGAATATAACTTTACCAAACATTAAGCGAGTTAGTTACACCACAATGCTCCATAGTAACTCCATAATTTTATTTATATTAAACGTTAAAAAAAAAAAACGAAATAAATTACCTAATATAAAATAAATATAGCGTACTTTATTAAACTACATTGGTGATAATGTTAGATTAAAAATAATGGGTAATATTTTCTAAATTACGGCGTTGACCTTACTTGTCGCGTCGCGTTGAAATTAAAGTAATTATTTGTTACTCTGTCACCAGTTTTCTAGTACGGAACATTAGTTATAGTGAACATATACAATGTATATAGTAAATTATTCTATAGTTGTAACTACAGGAGTACCACTACCACACATATATGCTACAGGGTGATTACGTGTGATACGATGATATGTTTCGTTTCGCACTGTGCGGTTGGCAATATGCGATGGGATTTGGCGGAGTCACTTACACATTATGATAAATCCGTCATAGTGTTGTTCTTTGGTTTGTCACATTTCGGAATCTGCCAGTGTATATCCAGGAATTTATGTTAAACCTAAAGTAGTAGTAACTCTGAAGTGCACTTGCTGGAACACACTTGTAACCGCTTGGCTACAGATATTCAACTTGAGAGTGGTGATTAGCTAAGCGGGGTTAGAAAAAGTCCTATCACAATGCTATGTTTTCACCAAACATGCGGAAAGCTTCTGCTCATTCACAAGGATTCGAACCTACCTCGATCAAATCGTTTAGTGGCAGCTAAAAAACAACTAATCTAGTAAACGAAGCGTTTGCAGCTAACCAGCCAGATCTAACTCAGTAGTCAGAAACAGCAATCTACATACATATATATGTATAATATTATGACAACTTAAGGATATATGTATGCCAGTTTTAGATTCCTATAATAATATTTTAAGTTTGTTTTAAATGAAACTGTTGGCGATATTATGCATAACTCCGAATTTATGACTATGTTCAAAGTGGTCAAAACGATTGGTGAGAGTTGTAAGTAGTAACTGTAGCCGACGATTATATATAAATAACCTCAAAAACTCCGATACAACCATTGCATAGACTTTATTGTCATTTAACATCAGGTGAGATTGTGGTCATTCGCTAAAACCTGTATAATATAAATAAATCCAATTCTAAGATCAATTATAACAGGCAGCTTACTCATGAATATTGAGTTTGAATGCTTCGTATAGCATCAGTACATGTCGCACATTGCACTCTTCGAAAAAACAATGCGTGCATAAATAAATGGTACCTACATGCAAAGTTGAATGTTGTATAGGATGTAACACTCTGTATAAGAGTTTTAAGTGTATCTTGGAATGTTATGTAGTGGATTTTATATTTTATTCATAATCTTGTGTTATACGGCTCTATATTTTGTAATAACGGTCGCGTTTTACGTAATATAGTTTGGTTATTGTGCACAAGTGAAGTGGATGGAGATTCTGACTTGCCACAAAAACACCTTGGAAAGTTCTAATAAGACGGCCACCATCTTGTTAGTTTATTGAAGGGATTGCAAGGAACGTCATTACCTACGGGACAAAGGCAGTAATAACCTACTAGAAAAATGGTTGCCAATAAAAACATTTATCCGTATACATCTATTAATGGCACAGTAATTTGTTTAAATTAATCAAAATCGTACACATCATTTTCGTTGTTTTAATCTGTGACCATGACCTAGACCATGAAGGCGATACACGTATTTATGTAAATATTATGTTTCCTCATATCATACATTTATTAATGCTTTTACTGAATAATATGACGTAAGCCGATAAAAAACAAGACGAACTCCAGAACAAGTTTCTATAATTAGGTAAATGAAATATAACTCACTATTGTAATAAAAATTTTGAGAATTGTATTATATTCTGCGAAACATAAACACTATTCATTCGGACACCTTCACGACCATTTTCAATATTGTCATTAAATAATGTACATATTTTTAATACTAAATTCATATGAAAGTCGACCAATGTCACTACATATTATAATACAAAGTCGTCCACCGCGACTGTCTGTCTGTCTGTGTGTATGTTTGCGATAAACTCGAAAACTACTGAAAGGATTGTAATGTTATCTTAGGCCAATAGATAGAGTTATTACACGAGGAAAGCTTAGGTATATAATTTGTCAAGGTTTTATGTAAATTGGTTGAAATATAACGATAATTGATAGAAGTGTTGGAAAAGGTCAAGTCTCTTTGGAGCTTTCATCGAAAACGCTGCCTAATTATTTTGAGATATAACAAAACAATGCATAGTGAGATATTCCTCTTCTATAGATCTACAAAAAAGTCTGCGATGCCACATACCTATCTTTTAAAGATAGCTTACTATATCCATCGATCTTCTAAAAACATGGTCACATACAATGAGGTAATTGGAAGGCTATTTAGGCAGATACAGTATTAATCCTTATCAAATTGAATACATTAGTTACCTTAAGCATTTCATGCACATAAATATATTTTTTTTTATTATCAGGGCAGGACAACGTCCGCCGGGCCTAATAATTAATAAAATAATTTCGTTTTGTATTCTACTAATTGTTTTCATTAACAAAGTTGTAAGTTTAGTATATATTGTTATTGTGTATTATTTTTCAAAACTATTGTATTTTTCTATCTGAAAATCAGATAGTATACAAACTATCATATAGCATATACTATCCCTTCCATACGTTGTTTTTTTTTTTATTTTCATCATCATCATCAGTCTGTAAGAGACTCACTGCGGGACCATGGACCTCTGCCTGAAGTAGGTATGGGCATAATCACCACGCCAGCCCACGATGTATTGACGATTTCAAAGCAAGAGAAATTCACAGTTCTATATTTTTCCCACATACAGGTATACTACAAGAATATTTCTCTGGACCAGGTTTCCTCACAATGTTTTCTTTCACCGTCAGCCGATAGTGTTACTAATTAAAATTAGTAAATGTACGCGATTCCCGATCGACTTGACCGATTTGACATTCTACCGGTCAAACCACTAGACCACCGCGACTTATTTTATTTGACTTGTTTATTACTACATTTATTTTACTTGATACAAAAATAATTACAAATATACTCAAAAACATTGTTAATCTAACCATTTCAATGGATTTCATATATAACATTGTAATTCTCGACATCAACACACGTGTATCGCTTTAAACAGTCATATCAAGTAAGATGACTCTTCGCATTCGAACAAATCATTCGGCATCGCGTGCATTTAAACGGTGGCAGAAATAAACGTAATCGACACAATTGTAAATGCCAATACAGTGTAACATATCGCTTGTTTGCAGGCTCACTTATTGTGGCTCGTTTTGTTCTGCACTCACGACTCGTGTATTACCACAACTGAGAATGCTTTTTAATATTATAATTTATAAAAGCGTCCTAGATTTGTTGTTTTTTTTTTTTAAACTCGAGGACAAATTTAAAATGTTATTAATTGATATTAATAAAAGTGTCATAACGAATCATTTTCAAAATCTCATTAAACGTCGTACATTGCTTACGTCATAAATTTGTAATAAGCAGTGATTGCTCAGTGGGTGGCGTGTTCGGACACCGCGTCGGTCGACGCAGGATCGAATCCTTGAAATTGTGTCGGTGCTTTCGGTGAACGGAAACATCGTGACGAAGCCATAGCATAGCGGTAGGGTTTTTTATAAGCCCGTATGGCTAAGGCTAACTTGAATGATCTATTCTCTCTATCTATGAGTCTATTTCAGCAGCTGTACTTGAGGTTGTCGTCTAATGCTATAAAACCAAAAGAACAAAAATATCATAAATTTGACAGGTTTGAATAGTAAATAGATATATAACTCCGTAACGGTAATAAGTGTAATATAACGGTGATAATGACAATAAGACAACGTACAACTATTAAAATGAACGAGGCTTTATAACAACGAAATAATTTTTAAAATCGTATCAGTCCCATAAAGTACATGAACCAGTTGTTTATTATAATAGTTTAGATGACATTATTGTTATCAACATTCATAATAAATTATTACCCGCGAGCCAATATTTCGAGTTCATAGAACGTTAATATTATTTATGGTGAAAGGATTTATGATGGTATGAGTAGTGATAAGAGTGTATAAGTATAAGTAGTGAAAATCTATAAAAAAAAATATAGTACGGAAAGTGAAAGTACAATGCCTGATGGTAACACAGTATAATCCAAAAACAACGGCGACCACCGAGAGATAAACCATCCATCGCTGGTCGCCGGCGCTGTCATGACGACAACTATTACAATATTTTAATTAGATATATTATTTATAGTAATTAAATTACTATTCTAATAATTATTTGTCCCTCTGTATTGCCATAAAAAGTTGAAGTAATAATTCGTATTGTCACACTAATAATAATCTAAATTGTGTTATGAATGAAGCTGGTATTTTTTTCTTTCATTAATCACTGTACAGATGTGAACATAATATATAAATGATATATCCTTTCACATTTAATAATTTGAAAATGAGCTATAGTAACTTTGTTATTTTAAAGACACTTTTGGGTTTAAACTCACCAGATGTAGAAGTTGTTCGAACAGTTCCAACATTAATATATCAATCCAGCTGGTACCCGCGACTTCAGCGAAACCAGCGAAAACATAAAAAAAATTGATAACGAAAATTTACTGTGTTTACCAAATCGCTTTTCGTTTACTTAGGTACTCCGTTACTTCTCCTGCGCATGCGCACCACATTGCTTGTCCCACTTCACACACCGCAAACGCTAGTACTAACAAAAATCGTAGTTTCTTATAATTTTGTATTATTAAAAGATATCGTGATAAACTTCTTTCTAGATAAGGACTAAGCAAAACTACAAAAAAAATGGTCGAAATGTATGAAGTAATTTTTGGGTGATCCGTTGACCTCTATATTTTTATTTATATAGTTATGATACAACATCTTATAACCTTAATAGGACCAAATTTATTGCAATAATTGAAATAAATGTAAACAATCACAATGCCACAAATAAGGTGAATGATTTCTGTTATTTTAATTGGTCTGTAAGAAGGTACAACATGGCTTATACTCAGCCCTTATAAATTTATAGCATACGAAGAACTTAATATATTCAGGCTACCTACAGAAGACTTAGAATTCACCGAGTAAACACGACCAGTTAGAAAATGATTACAGACATACTTTATGATATCATTAACCCAACTATTAGATGTTATCAATGTACGAATGCAATAATCGGCCGCTAATTTTTCCTATCCTCCGTCGGTGCACGGAACGCGTGACCAGCAACCTTTATTAGCTTTTTTCGTGTTTTTCTCACACACTACCTGGTCGATCTGTATTCACTGCACGGTCGCTCAGTTCCACATCTCGACGGCATACGTGGAATGATTCGTTACAAATTTTCGAGAAACGGAACCGGGGTTTTTTAACAAAATTATTAGAAACTGATGCGAACACTCAAGGACTTCTAGTAAATACACTGATTTAATTGTATATTTTTAACTTAATTTATAGTCTCGAGGTCATTAACGTGTCCGTCTTTGAATACAGAAAAGGTGGACAACCTTAAACAGAAAAATAGTCAGTTCAAGACTTTAACAAAATATTTACTTGACTGAAATAAAATAAATAACGAAATATAAAAGTGTTTTTTGCAAAATCTAATTGGATAATATTTACAAATATACGGATAAAGTTTATTTATATGTTACGTCAAAAACAATAATTTTGTAAAGAAACTTGAAAAAACTAGATATGTACTAAACATAATAAGACAGATTATCGGTTGTTTTAATATCACAAAATACTATAAATTTTACACACGCTATTTTTCCAAAACACACCTGAATACCCTAAACATTACAATAGTAATTATGTATTACTTACATTTATACTCAGAATGCAACGTAGCTAAATATTTTTAAGGAAGAATCAACAAAGAACATTAAATCCGGTCTTCAAACAGCACACCGTGGTTTTGATTATTCAGAATTCAATAGATAATTAATCGCAGCAAACCATTTCTACACTATTACTTAAATTTAATCAATGTTATTCTCAAAGAAAGTACGAAATACATGTTAGACCATATAAAACAAATATTTTTTATATATATCAGAAACAAAGAAGGACCCAAAAGGTAACCTTGTGGTATACCCATTTAACTAGTGATATGAATAATATGGCATCATAAATGGTGGCATAAATATTAAAGTATACTTGCTACCTATTCATCTATATGTTCTTCCCAAGTAATTTAGAATGGTTCTTCGTCGTTTATATAAATATAATCTGAACGTCTTGATTTTGTTTACAATTCATAATACTAATTTACGATGTTGGCCGCCATTACATCGATCGAAATAAAAAACTGCAGTGACTTATAAGTTCATGTCACGACGGATTCTTTCAACTTGACTTCATCTGATTGATAGAGGCTGATTCTAAAATACAGCAGTGTTCCGAACATAAGTTAGAATATGAGTTTTTAACAAATACGGATGTCAATATTACAAGGTAATATTTTCAAACTTTTTTAAGAATTTTGGAAGAAGAATTACTTGGTTGTGACGCACTAATAGCAATAAACAATGTTTTATGTGTAAATAATGTATGAAATTATCGTTTTGGATGTTCTACTAATAAATATGTTTAGCTCACAGAATGACGAGTTTCTTTTTTATTAATAATTATTAGACGTATTTAGTAGTGTAGTATAGTGCTAGGGTTTTTCCTAAGCTCGTCGGGCTAGCTAACACCTTTAAGTTGAAAATCTGTTGCTAAACACTTATGAATGTGTTCCGGTAGCTGCACTTGAGTTCCAATCACTCTATCTTTGGGGTCCATCAAGATGGATTCAAGAATCACAACGTCATTTAACGTCAGATGAGATTGAGATCAAATGATAAAATCTATGAAGTATAAAAAATAAAAGGCGTCCGTAATTTTATTGATTTTAATAAGCCTTTTAATTTAATTAATATTTGGTACAGTAAAAAGTAGTAAATTACAATTTCACAGGCATGGGCGATTAACAGCACAGTAGACATCTTGTAGCTCTTATATGAAGTAAATGCGAGTAAGACAACCAGCAAACATTTGACTGACTTTTACAAATAACGTTATAATGATAACTACCATAATCGTTTGTATTAGCCCACTGTTGGAGTTGATATTCGGGACTTTGCTGATTGTTACTCCGATACGTGTATTGCTTCGTACATTAAAGGTGCCTAAAACAGCATAATCTATTAATACTATTGGTTCCTCGATATCTGTGATCAGATCTATACCAATTCATCGAGTTAATTCTTTTCAACCAATTTTATCCTTGATGACGTTATAGTTTCTCTAGCTAAATTAAAAAGTATATAATTATCTTTCTGACATTTTTACCCATTTCAAATGTTATCCGACTGTACGGTTCACGAAAAATATTTATTCATTCCTTTCTATTAGAAAAATATACTTGCATTCCTAGGTAAAATCACCAATTGCGAAGTTTCATCACCCATCTCTCCGCATAAGGATAAGTCCTGATTGTTTTCTCTTTTTCTGAATACATCTTAAACTGGGTCCAAATGCCACTAAGTCATTAAATAGAATATAAAAAATTAAGTGAAAGTTATATCAGCCTGTATCCCATAAGATGGTCAGTCGGTGGCGCCGTCCCGAAATTCCCTGACGGGCGCGATGCCGCGATAGTGCCCCTACATGTATTATGTATAACAAATGGGAGATATCCAAAATAAAGCAGAAAGAACGGTAGCCTTTACATTCGGTCCTGAATTCGCCGGAGCCACTCCACGTGGATACATTCCCGACATTTTGACGTACCGTGTACGTCGCCATTTTCTTTTTGTTATTTTTGGCTCGCGACGTTTAAGATTTTTAATTTATCTTCGAAAGAACTAGATTCTTTATTGTTCTATTGATTTTTTTTTCTTTTTTACTTATGACAATCAAATTCTTAATCATTGAAACCATTGTTGAGATATGAGCTTGATAATTAAAATTCCTAAATATATAATAGAAACTCAACATTAACAAGTGGCTTTCCGACTCTCAAGCTGTCTTCCATACTACTGTAGTATTTGATTACCTGGATATCATTAACTAATATGAAAGTAATTAAATGAACCCAGCAATCAATACGTAAGATCATACTAAAAATCTATTCCAATAACAGTAAAATTAATGTGTTTTTTAACATTGAAACAATTTCAATTAGCACGTTCATTGGATAACTTTTCATATTTCACTTCATACACTTACTCTTAAGACAGTCTTAGGGTCTACCACTTACGCGCATAAAAGACTTAGAACTCAATTTGCGGGCGTTTCAAAGATAAGATCTCTCACATATGATTCAAAATGGTAAACGCGAAAAAAAAAGTTAATTTCATTATTAATGAGACTCTTCCTAATATTTTATTGCCTAGACCGGTTACTCTGCACGCCTTGTCAATGGAAATCGACTCTGAGTATTCTAACACCTTAGGCCATAAAACGTGCGGTAACTATAAAATGACTAGCTTTTCACCTCGATTTCGCTTGCGTTAATATTAATTTAACCTGAACCTCGAGCACAATATTTTTTGTGGTTGAGTATCTAAGGCGTGAAAACAAACAAACTCATATTCGCATTTTTAATATTCGTTTGGATATACGTATGCAGTCTAATGGAAACAAGTATAAAACACAATTAAATAGAAAACGTGATAAAATCTTTAATAGAATTAAATATAAGATAAACACAAAATGTAAGTTAACTCAATAATTTACAGAATTATTCTTTGAGACGTACGTTTCACTCGATAAATTTCTAAGTATCTACCTAATATTTATAAGACTTGTTAGATTCCATTTTTTGCGTGGATTTATTTATAGCAGTTTCGTGTACGTCAAATTTATTATGATTATAATAATGTGTGCTTATTATCGCATACAATAACGTTAATTCCAACGGTTACGCTTCCTTGCTATCGCGTCGCGTCGCGTCGGGTCGAACACTTACAGTGAGATTTTACAATTAAAATCGTATTCGTATCTGATTTATTAACGCTAGACGTCGGTGTATTGTAATTTTATTTTAATATTTATATTATTACCCACAACCATTGTTAACGTGTAACTAAAATATAACGAATATATTATATGTTTATCTTAAAACAGGAATGTAAAACATCGAGTAATATAGATACAGAATGTACGGATAAATTTATTCAAAAGAGTTAGATAACATTATTGTTATTTTGTCGAGGCGGTCAATTGTACAAAAGCACATAATAACTAATTATTGAGGACATCATTATACTGCTGTTGATTATCCGTTATTATTATTGATAATGACAATGTTCAGCTAGTGTTATCGTAAAGTGCGAACTAGTAAGTATTATATAACAACAACTGGGTGTGAAAGAGAAAGTACTTCACGGTGCGTACTGTGACAAATTCAAGAAAGACGTTATAAAACACCCTAAATAACCAACAGCAGAATAACAGGTTATAACAATAAATGTTGTTTAGCAACACAACACGGCAAATTACTATTGATATCGTTGTTGTTGTATATAAATTGACGTAAATTACTAATTTCGCTTGTGAAATTACTAACTTTTGTTCACGGCTTCGTGCGCGTCAATTTATATTTTAATTATCTCACGGAACACAGTATTTTCTAAATGAAATGTACCCTATATCCTTTTTTATACCCCTGATAACGTGTATGTAAAATTTCACCGCAATCCGTTGAGTACTTATGGCGTGAAAGCGTAGCAAACAAACCAAAAATATAAACCAACTCACATGTGTATTTATATTATCAGTTAGAATAAATTTCTGGTTATATTTTTGGTCATAGCAGAAGAAACATATTTAACATGCCATGCTTTTGGCTAGTTATAACTTCCATATGCTATTTATTATATTCTATTTGCTTTGCTAACATAACCTTTGTAAAGGATGTAAAACAGGATATAATTTGTAAAATTACATTATATGAGATATAATAACTACCTCTACTCGTACTTATATATATAATATGTGCTTATTGTCTGAGAAAAATGAAAGAAAAATGCAAATTTAAGATTATCATAAATTATAAACTAAAAAACGGTAAAGATTTTAAAAGTATATTAAATTATAAGAAATGAAAATTAATCCAAGTTATAGGCAATCCTTATTACAACAGTTTCGTTTGTATTTAACCAACTCTGACCTTTTGTTTTTTATTCTTCGAATCAGTAGTATCCGTAGTAAAACGACGCTAATAAATCGTGTAGCCTATTGAATACTCTGTAGACATATGTCCATCAACTTGAGTTATATGAAACCTATTCTCAATTACCTCACGTATCATCAAATTTCTCACCATACGTCCCAAATCAGGAGTCACTTCACGTATATGGAGCGTTCTATCTCTGAATTCGTATCACTGTTTAATTAATTGCTTACTTTCGACTAGTAATTAATCGACGTTTAATTAGTTGTGTTTATGGGATTAACCTTTGATATTGCTCTCTTTTGTTTAACGTTTAGACAATCATTGCATTTGTATTATCATTTCAGTGTAATTCCTGCTTTTGGAATGTAATCAACGGGTACACGATGGAATGTTTGACGATGATCGTTTAGGAATTTAGTTCTGTGAGAAAAAAGGTTATGAATAAGTTTTCAGAATACTAATGTGTTGCATAGAACAAATTTATAAATAAACTAGTTATTACTAGCTTCTTCCTTTGCAGCGTTTATTACCTTGACAGTTTATTTTATGTACAGAGAAATAAAACACCAAACTGCTTGCCCCATTTATTTTCCACTGCAAGAAAACACACAATAACTAAAAAAAATAAAAAAACATTTGTGTAGTTTTATGAAACCACGATGCAAGTAAACTCTTTTTTTCGGATCGTAGGTTAACTGAAAATTTTTGGATAATTTATTTTAACAACTGAGCACAATATTTATTTAAATCATTGAATCCTTTTTAATTGAGCCGTGGGCGTCTCCATATTAGCCTTGGCTGCTCTACCGAGCTCCTATCACTTTACCCCTATTCCGCGGCCGACTGTAAGGTGACATGCGGATAGATGGACGAAAAAATTTGAGCCGATGTAAAAAAATCACTTTAATAGAATAAACCAAAATCTATCTAATAGTATGTATATAGACTCGTTACCTCATAGTACTTACTCACACTCATAACAAATTGTCTAACCAGGTACGATATGTAACTTTTGTGTTAAACAAAAGGAAACCTTTCAAAACTCGATCCGAAAACATCTCGTGCGTGTAACAAGTTTGGAACATCTGAATAATAATTACTCATCCGTTATCAAACGATCTATGTCTGGAAACGCCTCCGCACCGGCGTCGGGTTGACATGCGACATGACATCGACAGCATGTTCCCGTCGACTTTTTGTCGCTGCGACTAATCGACACTTGCCGTAACGCCGACTCCTCAATACCCACCGCTCGATCAAAAGTCCCGCTTTATATAAATGATACACATTTTTTTTTATTGATAAAAAAGTCGAATGACTGATGACAACTGTTGTTATCGATGATTATGAGCTTTTTGACGAATATAAAATATTGGTTTTATTAAAAAAATATATAAAGCGAATAGCTTTTTATACAGTCACACAAAACGATTTTTTAAACTAGCTAGCCCTGCGACTTCATTCTCATGATAATAGTTTTTTTTTGTTTCATTTGAACATGTTTTATCTGAATCAATTATGGATTGTTTTTCAATTTTTTATTCTAATTTTGTCATTGCTACTTATCCCTGAAAATGTAATCTACATTTAACTCTGAAAAATCTCTGTCTATCAGTAAAAGTCTCCTTAAAATCAGCGTAACCGTTTCGGAATTTAGTTCGTGAAAATAACAGATAAAATATTAAGTTTCGGAACTTTGAAACTGTATCAATATAATGAAGGTAATAAGTGCTTATAAAGATGCAATAACATCAAAAGTCCTATAGTAGTTATCATAACCACTCTTCTACTTTATGTCTTTAATTAAGTCGACACGAAATGACTCCTTAATTTATTATTTTTCTATATTTTAACTAAATTACAAAATATTAAACAAAATTGCAGTGAATAATTGTTTCGAATAGAAATAGCCAAAAAAAAGGATTGAAAAATGATTTTGTAATTCACTGAACGAAGCGGTGGGATAATAATACAAATCTGGATAAAACTATTAATGCGAAGAAAACGTAACTGCAATTATGGAACAAAACAAAAGAAAAAGATCCACATTGTCAAACCCGAGAGAGCGAACCACTTCGAAACGGCCAGTCAAGGTTAATTTCACTACTTATAAAAAACCACAGAACGGCAGGTGGAGTAAACGGAACATTTTTTGTATAAGCAACCTCGCTGGGCGACCAGTTGGAAACTTGTAGCTTTTGAAATTAATTACAACTCCGTAATTAAGCGTCGGCCTATCATCGCTGGCTACTTTGTAACTCTTTGAATATTTTGCTTTTTAGAAGCGGATTTTACAACTTTAAATCGACATTTAACACGTAATTCTGTTAATTCATTCCTGTTTTTATCCTTTAACCAATGATGGGTGTACAATGTACGTATTTAGCATAAACTAAGGATACCATTTATAAATATGGACATATTGTTGAAATGTTGTTCTCTTATGGGTATAGGTCTCCCAAGACTTGCGACGCGACTTCTAGGTGGGAATGCCTACTAAAGCAGTTTGTAACTAACTTATACACCAGTCGGGTAGGTCCAACTTTGAAAAAGATCGTCGAATGCAACACGGCTGGGCCGGGTTCGGGAAAAATAAGTATTATTTTCTCTAAAATATTAGTGACCAATATGTATTTGACCAGTATTTGTGGTCGTTAATAATCTATGATACGAAGACATGATTATATCGATAGATCTATAAATGCTCTAGATTACTCAAAGAGCAATAAAAGAGGCTTCACGTTGAAGTTCTCTGCATGATCGAATCAGAAATAAGGATATGCGTAAAAGAACGACAGTCATTGGCATAGTCCTCCACATTAGTAAACTTCGTGGAAATAGGAAGATTACGTGACTTGTACAACGAATGGCCAATAGGGTCGATAAGTTCTCGAGTGATGACGACGCACTGTAAGGTGCATCGTGGGCACATCTGTCACAAGTTGGTCTAACAAGTTGGACCGACAACCTGTTGAAGGTTGTGAAGGTAAAAATCCTGTATAAGCAAGCCGTGCAAGACCGATCATTATGTGCGACATTTACGGAAGTCTCTGTCTTTTGGATCAATAAATTGATTAACTGTTATGCTAACTGTTAAGTAAAATAGAAAAATACTTTTAACATTCCTGAAGTTTTTTCAATATTATTTCATATGTTATAAGACACAAGACTCATTTCATGTTGTGACAAATAAGTGTAATAGTTCTTTAGGCTATTTAGGAGTATACAGAAATGGCAGCTGAAAGAAGAGAGTGAAAGAGAAGTCATGTTGTCATAACCCTATTTGACGTGAAATATCGACAAGAAGATTTCATTATATGTTCAATAAATAATTTTATTTGTTTAATATAATTAGGGAGAATATTACTTACTTATTTTGAAAATCAGACGTCTTGTATTATTCGTAATAGAGCTGTAAAGTGGTAACAAGTACTTACATAGGATTGGATTTAATATGAAGCTATTTTAAGGAACGGCTTTATAACTTTGGGTACTGAATTACAAAGGATACCAAAGCCTTAATAGCCAACTGAGCATGCAAGTTTACCTATGTCACTATAGGAGTCATCATCTTCTTACCCTTATGTCACCTATGTAAGGTCGGCAGAATGTGTTTTCCTCTTCCGTTTTCCCCTGTTAGATCTAATCTCAGTATTAACACCTTTTATACACACATCATTTTTCCCACAATCTATCCATACACTATTCGGTCTTCCTCTATTCCAATATCCATCCACCTTCATACTTATAATTTTCCCAATTATACGACTTTTATCTCTCCTCATGACATGCCCACACTATGTTAACCTATTAGGTACTCCTGGATTTCTCTGTCCGTGGTGTTATTTTCAGTCTTCCTCTGATATACAGATTCATTCATAACTCTACCACATGTAAACTTTTCTCATCCGTCTCTTTTGTAGCCCAGATCCATATAGCATGTTATTATAGGAGTATTATTAAAATACACAATTCGAATAAAGAATAACATTATTTTTTAAATGCAACTATGATTGATAGAAATAGTTTCACTATTGAATATTAAAAGTACATTTATGTGATAAATGTGAGATACCAAGGTGTAGAAATTAATAACAGAGCCTCTGATTAACCACGCAATGCAGACCAGACTTGTAAGAAACGATATTATCATTAGATACGTGTTGTACGGTGTTAGAGAATAATAGTGCGCTAGTAACGAGCGAGGCCACCCCGCGCGGACGCCGCGCAGCTCCGCTTGGCGCCGAAGAACCGTGGTTACGTCACGTCTACCTTATCTATATCTCCTAACGAAACCTGTGGAGATGACCTTTAGAAAATATTACACCTACACAAATCTACACCCTATGTTGTTGATAATAATTATTGTTGTAAGAAATAACGTGCTCTATTAAAATTATATAATTTGTTTAGAAATAAAATAAATTAACTATGTATTAAAAAGGATAAAACATTTTTCTTATTAAGTTAATTACTAATCTAAATGTTTGTTTTAGAATTTAATATAGAAGCATGTTTATTTGAGACTAGTTGTACATGTGGTTTCGCACGCGTGTTTTATTCTTTATACTTTTTGACGCAATTTCTTAATTTACGTTACTTGCATTGAAATAATTATAAAAAAATATACAGATTACACAGAGAAAGAGTTGCTTGGTGGGGATATAACGCTTTTTCCTTACGTGACGAAAATGTATAAATCTCAATCTCTTTATCGAATCACATTCGGAATTAAAGAAAAACATATGAAACTTTACTATATAGAAACTATAATTGTTTTCATCAACAAAATAAGGATTATAACAATTACACAGTAAAAGACGTCTCCATAGATGTCGTGTCGATTAGTCGGGGCTACCGTCGTCGGCCACGCTCCTCGATAAGGGATATGAGATGACATCGCTTTTTGTTAATCGTAATTTATTGTTTTTTATTTTCTTTTACTCTACAATGCCGACTTTTGTCTTAAATCACGATACCCATATACCGGTCACAGATCCAAAGTTATTTTTATGGTATAGTTATTTAAGAAATAAAAACAAGATTTTCAGTGATTTTAGAATGCGTTCTATGTATGACTTGACGTACGTTTTGATTGCTTTCCTTGATGGAATAACACTTGCTAAAAAACCAACAGTTTTTTTTTTATTAACGTGGGGAAATCCATTATGGATACCCACCCTCTCGGGGGAGAGAGTGGGTTATGTCCGACTCGCACGGACTAAAACCCCACGGTGTACCGACAGCCACTTTGGTTGGGGCGACATGGGACCGTGCAAAGCTATCACCATGTCGCCCCAGCGGTCAGCCCGGCAAAGTAGCCGCCAGGCTCCGTCCTTATAGGAAGATAGACTGAGTATACAACTAGCTACCTCCCCTCGTCAGCTGAACCTATGCAATGAAGAGATGGGCCCCGCGGCCCATCCCTTCAGATTCAGCTACGTAGGTGGAAGGAGGTAGGAAAAACGCCGCCTCCTTCCACCGGCCCTCCTTTGGCGGAGACGGCCGCTGAGAGGGTCCGCCTCTCGGGCCCTCTCCGCCGCCTCCTTCTGCGAGATGACCTCCTTGCAGAAGAAGGCCATCGCACTCCATGCTTGTTCACTGCCGAGCATAGCCGCAACCACGCTCGGCAGCGACAAATCACCTCCTACCACCGCAGCCAGAGTTCGGCGCTGTCCCTCCCACGCAGCATACTTATCTCTACGACGGCTTACAGTTCAAGTCCCAATAATATTCATCATATCTGCCTATAGATGTCCACTACTGGGTATAGGGCCTCAACAAAATGTATTTTTACTTTATATGTTTTAACATTTGATAACCATCTCATCAAATGTTAAATGACAATAAGGATCGGAAAGATGTTAAACACATTATCCTCCTAACGCCCAAGCTATAATGATGGACATGAGTTAAAAACCTAGTTTTCAATATGCTGTACAATATGTTTGTACATGTTTCGGCCCATGCATTTTACTCTTCTTTTTAAATCAAAATCTCAACCAGATTTGGTAGGTGGTAGAGCTACGCTGAAACTATTACTGGTTTCAGAATGAATGAGTCGGCTCGCCCGGGGTAGTACCACCCTCTCACAGAAAGCCGACGTGAAGTAACAGTGCTTGCACTGTTGCGTTTCGTTCGGTCAATGAAAGCGCGGGAGGGCCACGTATATTAAAAGGCCGGCAACGCATTTGCGACTCCCCTGGTGTTGCTAATGTCTATGGACGGCGGTGATCACTTACTATCAGGTGACTCACCTGTTCGTTTGCTCCGTATAATATATTAAAAAAAAAGATTTTTTTATCTCTTATTCATTAGAAATGCACATTGGGAGGTTAGATGATCCTGAGTTTTAAATGAAAGAACAGTTTTAGATATTTTTTATCGAATAATATGGCATTAATCACAATATTAGGTGAGATTATAGTTGGTATAAAACTTTAAAAGCAAAAGGCATAAAACTTGAATGTACATCATATTGTTGTACATTTGGCTTCAAGGAGATGATTTCGGGCCTGAATTCTACATGTTAGTTTGTACGATGAATTGTATGTTAGGTATTACGAGGTCAACGCTAGAGGAACTGGATTTCAAGTCCAACTGCCGGAACGTAATTATAAATTCTTGGTGACAGATTTTTTACTTGAGGGTGGTAGCTATCCAAGTGAGCTTAGAAATAGCCGTGCCACCATGCTATGACTTCATCAAGATGTTTTCCTTCACTGACAGCTCCGGCTACGTCGATCGAGTCAGTGTTCGAACACACTATCAACTAAGCCAGTGCTGGTGGTAATGATCTCCTGTATTGATCTTGTAATGCGCCCGCAGCAAGATTTCCAAAATACGAATCTAAAAATCCTTTTTTTTTACTTTTCTTAACCATATGAAAATAATTTTAAAGTAAGTAATTATAATTTTATTTTTATCTATTTTAGTGGCTTTAATATTTGAGTACAGCGTTGTAAAAACATTTCATTCATCAAAATATGCTTTGAAAAAGGTTGGCCACCACTGAACTAAACCATAATCGCATCATCGGCTGATTTTGTTTTTTTGTTGCGCTGTCCTCATCACCGGTTATTATGCAGTCACTTTGTGTTACAAATATATATATATAACGCAAGGGCACTCGGTATGCTTCGGCTTGAACTGTCGCCGAATTTCCCGAACTGACTAAGCTATGCTAAGCTATCTATCCATTTCATACACATATGAGTTCGTGAAAAGTGCATGTGTGACCATGCACGATTCACGAATGCATATGTGTATTTTGCATCTGACTACTATTGTGTGACCTATTTCAGTCCGAAAAGGGCAAAAAAACAGCCCACCATAATGTGTACCTAGGTGTGCACGTGTGTGGGGTGATCTGGGTAAATGAAAAACAAGCGTGAGTCATTGTATTCGCGCGAGTAACATGCTCGTGGGCTCCACACCGAGGGACAAACCTAGGCTCGAGTTGTTACAAGAAAAATCGCGACGAGTGTGCGGGATCGTATCTTCACCCCCTGCACACGGCGGCGTGAGCAGAGAAAGTCTTTTAAGAGGACATCGAGCGAAAAATAAAGAACAATGGCGCGGTGCCAACATAACTATACAATTACGTACGAGTTCCTAATGTATCGGTCTAATGTATATGGACACGCGGGTTCGAACTGATATTTTGATTATCGCGAATTTAACGCAGCGTGTCCAATAACAATTCATAGATAACGCAAACACCTACTGTTATGACGTATCAAATGTATCTATATACATTTTTTTTAAGATCCAGTCATAAAACTAGGTGCTTGAAAAATTTATAATCCTATTATGTTTCATAGTAACATAATTATATGATTTTAATTGTCAATCTTCTTGGTCTAGTGCTCGTGGTGTTCGAAACGTTGTTGTTGATAAAGGCCACTGAATTATTAGTTAAATATATTAAGTATGAATTTAAAAAATATGTGAGAATATTCCCTATACCTCATTTTATTTCTAAGTATTTTATTCAAATATAGACATACGAATTTATTAGCAGCTTTAAAAACACTATCCAAAAAAACGTTTATTGTGTTCAAAGGCATATTTTGGCAACCTGATGTGTCAAAGAAAATATGTGAAAATTATTTAAAAAAAAAATTATAACAATATTACTAGACACCAGGTTTAATGTATTTCTTTCTCTATCTATCTTGAGATCTTATGTCCTCAAACTGTTGAGGTAGAGGACAGACACGATGCTTTTTATCTCGTTCTATCGATGCCGTCACGCTTCACCTCACTCCAAGTAAGTCCAATATTAGTAGTATCTGTGAGCACAGATCTTCGTCAAAGCTCTCTAGGTCGACCACGTCTCCACTTACCCTGTGATTTCCAGTCCAATGTATTTACTTATTAATAAAATTGAGAAAATCAGTCAACAACCATAATCGCATATATATTCATGTTTTGGACCCGAATACTTCTTACATGGCTAAAGAGCAGGTGTGCTTTGTGCCAAAACGATACGTGTTTTTACATATTATCTACTATGCTTATAAAATGATTTATAATAAGTCCAATTTCTTTTGAAAGAATCCACACATATGTATACATGTATTGTGGTTCTTGTGCCCATTGTACGAGCATACGAAAAGGTCCAAATGAGAATTTTATAAATTTTACAGCACTTTAATTAAAAACTACTACGACTTTAATTTCAATCATGAACGCTTTCATGTTATTAATCTTTTTGGAATAGCACTTCAGCGGTACTTTGCAGTTTGGTAGTTTTAGTTTGAACCACAATTAACAAAAGTGACACCGAACAAATGAAAGATAGTATTATAAGACCTTGGAAATATTGATAAATGACTGTACACAAGCAGACTGATAACATCACCTTATACTCTAGTGTAAAAGGTCTAGATCTACTCCATAAAGACTTGAAGACTTTTCTTCTTCATATACATATCTAATACGGGCTTGGACTCTGCGATTGTGAATTTGTTATGTCTACCACAGAATACCTTATATAAAATGTCTACGTTCCCCGAAAATTAATGTTGATCGTAGTATTCGAACCCATTACCTATCACACGACGATTGATACTGTGAAATTATTATGGCAATACTTCAAAACTATAAAAGAGCAAAGAATAAAACATTGCGTTCATTGCATTTTAAAGCGTTCAAGTTGTATTCAAAGTGAACATAGACCGTATTTTTTAATCGGATTCTTTAATTATTTTTTATTAATTAGCTAGAAGGTGTTCGGTAGCGGAATTCACCTTATCTTTATAGTTGATCGTGGTGCTATATTATATGAACTCGACGTAGGATGTGCCCCACATGACGGAGCATGAAAACAAGTTTACTGGAAGAGGTTCACATTGGGTTTAAACACGTATTTTAACTGGGACGTGATAAACACAGAGTTAGAATTAATAAAAGTTCCATGGTGCGTTTATTTGTATGCTATAACATGTTTGTTGAATATACAAAAGACTGTAGAAATTAGCCATGGCAATTATAGCTATTTTAATAAAATTTCACAGCAGTGAAATTTATTTTATCATTATTATTATTTCACTGGTGATAAATGGGAACTTGTTATTTAAATAAAAGGAATACTCTCGAGCTTTCTTTATCTCCTTGAAACATCTTATATAGTACACACATATTTTCATTCATACTATATGAAAAATAGCAACGATACAAAATTATTTAGCTATGCGAAAAATAACAATGATAAAATTCACAATAACTAATATTATAAATGCAAATGTGAGTTTATTTGTTTGATTGTTATGCTTTAACGCCTTAATTACTAAATCGATTATCATGAAATTTTACATATATATTGTCAGAAAAGGACTTTTCTGTCCTAAAACTGTTAAACTAAAAAGTACTGTTTCTGAAAGATAAATACAATCTACATGAAAGCTACTACAGATTGATCATAAAATAAATTATCTTCCATATCATATGAAAAATAGCAGTGACGCATTAAATGTTCCACACTTAGTAGGAGCTATGTAATTGTGAAAAAGATGTCACGTTACATCGAAGCACGCGCAAGACACATCCGCGAAACAATACATCGACGTCAGAACTAGCCGGCCTCACTTATCGTGTATAAAACGCATTATTTGTTCTGGAATTTTAATTCGCTTAGTTCACAGCGTTACAGTTTCATTTAAAATAATTTTTAATTCTATTATTTATATTACATCTGTTAGAATACGGACGTGTTCTATTTCACCTTGCATGCTAATTTGTTTCCTGGATGGCGCTAGCGACCATCTATTTATTTTTAATTATAAATTTATGCTAATTAATTACATTATCAGCTGTTTTGCTTTATACGTATGTTTAGATGATATGTTTATTATATTAAGATTTCCTTTTTTTAACTACGTACTTAATAATTAATGAGTAATTAAAATTTTACGCGTAATAATTAACACGTGTTGCCGCTTTATCCGTATTTTGTTCCTGATAAGATAGTGTTTAAATAATATATAACGATTTTAGGTTAGAATATAATTGTCGAAGCGCAATGTAATAGTGTCATACATTGAATTACATTAGACCAGCCATAGGTCATGATCCGTTTTCTTATCGGTGTAAGATGTTGCAGTTGTACGTTAATGGATACCTAAGGCCTGTTTCAAAGTGAAGGCGAGTGGCGGGTGCTTGCGCGGGCGCGTGTAGTTCAAATGTACGTAGAAGCCGCTATCATAGAGGTGGGTGGCTGGTGCTCGCGCAGACGCGTGATTTTAAATGTAAGTAGACGTCGCGCTGCTAGTACCTATTCACAGTGACGCTAGCGGAGCGGTGTCTACGTACATTTCAGTTAAACGCACCCGCACCCGTCTGCACTCTGAAATAAACCTTAGAGTAGATATCTTGTAGCTTTGTTTTATAGCTAGATTTTGCTCACGGCTTTGCTCGGGTTAATGTTTGACCAACCCATCGGGAACAGTACTTTTCTTCGGGATGAAAGGTATCCTATGTCCCTCCTGTACACCTTAATCTAACAGCGTGTATGGAAAATTTCATTGTGATCATTTAAGTAGTTAAAGTGTAAAAGCGTAACAAACAAACTATCGTATTTATAATATTAATAAAGATTAACGTAAAAACGTAGTACGCATAAGGACATTTTAAAATATAGATGTATAAAGGTACTAAATGTATTCGAGTCATGACATTTTCAATTACGTCACATTTTGTTTCGATTTACGTCATAGTACGTAGTAGTACGTCATGGTGGTAGGGCTTTTTCTAAGTCCGTCTGGCTAGCTACCACCCTCAAGTTGCACACACAAGCACCTGTTGTTGTGTTCCGACAGCTGCACTTGAGAGCCAGTCTCTTTCTAGGTTTAGCGTGACTACCATCTTAGAACAGCATCATCATTTAACATCAGATGAGTTTGTGGTCAAACGCTAACCTATAAAGTATAATAAAAAAAAACGTACTGGATGAACGCCGAAACACGACAAGACTAAGCGTGACACTATGACGGGGTTCACTCTAGTTGAACCCATTAAACCTAGTTAATTATGTAGTTGTAAAGTAAATTCAAAAATAAAATACCGTAGCGTGACAATCTATAATGGACTAGTGCGAGTTCTTTCCATTTATAGTAGCGCCGCTTGCAGTGGAAGCTACAATTAGATTATGAAATATAAAAGGTAGTAAACCATTAACCATGTACGCTTTTGTAAACCAATTCAGTACAGTCCGGGATTTGTTAACATACCTACTGTTACTACCTTCATTGCATAAACCTCTCTGTATCGAATACTACCCTGTTAATGTGAACTTTAGTGTAATTGAAATAAAGTACAACATTATATTTTAGATAAAAAAGAAGGATTCAGTGCAATGAAATGAACGCACGTTTTACTAATTAAATGTAAACCTATAATTATGGAATGTGCTCTTAAACGGTTATATGTTCAAGAGATTATGTATTTCCTTTATTATACTACGTCGGTTTTTGCATCTCCGTTTTGTAGGTATATTAAAAATGTGTTAAATTTATTTTAGCACTAGTTGTTACTCGAGATTTTGGCTGCGAAATAAATCAATGTTCAGTATATACGCGTAGAACGCACGCGGTTCTGAACACTGTTTTTTTAATTTTATTATATTTGTACGGAATCCTAACTTTGTTTCGAAAACCAAAGTAGCTTTAGTTAATCCTTATAACGCTAGCTATCTGTCAGTGAAAGTCCCGTCAAAGTCGGCCCAACCGTTTCGGAGAGTAGCCTTAATAAACAGACAAACCGGTAAAAATTTTAATCAATTTTTTTTTGTTACAAGTACTATATGTACGGTTGGAAAAAAATTATATTATTTTGACAGTACAAACAGACATAACAATTTGATTTATGTGTGCAGATTGTTGTTGTTGAAATGCCTTAATTTTATTAAAATTAGATACGAATTACTCGTAATCGACGCGAGTATACGAATTGAGTTAGTTGAACGTATTGGAAACGAAATAGGTAAGCAAGAATAGAAAAAAGTGATATTCTAGCATTTGTACCTAAAGGAATCAGTAGATGAGTCCTTTGAAGAGGACTGAGTTGCCAGTAATATAAAAAAAAGAAAGAAAAAAAGAAGTACATAGATTCATGGATGGAAATTATGGCCACTATTTTAAATTTAAAAACTGTTATTGATATCACTATAGTTAAAAAAGTTCTTATTCTTGCATTTTGATAAAATTACGAAAGCGTGATTGACAAGCAAACACTTTATAATATACATATAATAAATCGCCTTAAGCGAAGGATTAAGCATTGGGATAACATTATACTATGACCCAACTGGATAACGAAGGTATAACCGTATCGAATTGAAAGTCTATATTCTCATACGGGGTTGTACAAAATATAATAAAAACACGAATCATTGTTATTTCCAAACACGAATATTGGTACGTAAAAAAACGACTTTGCAATGATTTGCCACTCAAAAAGAGAAAACATTTGACAATTAAACACATTTATTGCATTTTTTTCAGTGACTTTTATTTTTGTCCAATTTTAATATCGATGAGTAAAAATTCGATTTTGCAATTATTCTACACGCAACAAGAGAAAAGCATCTGAAAAGAAGACAGATTTTTTGTATTTTTCCGTCACTTTTATTTTTGTTCATTATTAAAGAATATTAAACAGTGCACCTACACGTCATTCAGAGCATTCAGGTTATTTTTTTTTAAGTATGTGTACACAAAAGGTTTTATTAAATGGTGAACGAATGCAGCTGTATTTACTCATTCTTATTTTTAATTGCCTGTTGTTACTGTCCAGTCTCATTTCTGCGTTACGTTTGCTTAGAATTTCATCTAAGACAGAGGGCTTCCGTATTGTAATAATGTGCCAATTAAAATAGATATGAATACCTCATTATAATGTCTGAGTTTTACAGATGAGAAAGTAATATTAAAATTAATATAATGCACATTTATTATAAATAAAAAGGCGGTAGGGAAAGTTTAAAATTTTTGCAGTACTTACGTCATACAAGTTGTAGAATAGCGTGTAGGACATAGCCGGTGTCAGATGTTTTGCAGGAAACATGAGCTATAGTGACTGTGGTACGGGCGCACCTGTCATTTTAAACTGAAGTTAAATAATATAAATTCGTTAATAATTCATTATAATTATTTTCTTGTTTATTTAATTTCAAAATCGGTTACAATATTCGATGATCTGTAATTTGCTACGATTTAACTCTTTTAGCAAATTGGAATATGCAAAAAAGGAACAAACTGACTTCAATTTAAATATGAAAAATTCACATAATTATATCTATGCGTAAATCATACATAAGAATGGTATCCTAATATGCTATACTAGCTTTTATCTGTGGCGTCGCTTGCTTTAATGTAGATTAAACCTATCTCTTGAGAACAGTACTTTATACTAGATAAAAAATACCCATGCCCTTTTTTGTACTCCTTAAAACGTGTATGCAAAATTTCGTGATGGTCGGTTAAGTAAGTAAAGCATGAAAGAGTAACGAATCAATAAATAATTTGTTATATCAGTTAGGATAGTAAAACCTTCACAAAAGTATATAGATTACCACAGCTAAAAATTAATAAAAATCGGTTGTGTAGTTTCTAAAAATATTGCATACAGCAAATATACTAGGGAAATAGAAAACCCACTATTTTGAAGTTTGCTAAACAGATTAAAATAACAGAAAACGCTGAATGGCAGTGGCAGCGGTGTGTCTAAATTTCGAATAGCGTGCGCTTGCGTACTTACCGAAAAAAAAATTAATTATTCTTTGCCAAGGTTAATAAATGCAAAGTAGTGTTTATTTCTTTTCTCGTAATTTTATGAACGAAAAAAATATTATTATATTTATTTTCCTATCCTCTGCATATCTTTCTAAATGGTTTTTAGTTATGTTAAACATTTCACCTCAGCACATTCTTTTTGCAAACACGTCCTATATACGTGTTCCTAATCGTATCCTTAATAATTGTGTAAAAAATTATAACTAAAATAATACTTATCAAAATCCTTGAAAATAAAATTTTATAATGAAAAAATGTATCTAATAGGCCTATTACATATTTACGTTGACTTAGATCTTGTCTTGAATGAAATGCGTATATTATGGGCTTCCTGATGATATCGTCTGTGATTGTGTAAAAAATCTTAATGTCAATGCAATTTCAAAATATGTAACAAACATTTAATAAGGTAACATTTACACTAATTCAAAAGAATATTACACTGGTGGAAACGTGAAGAAAATATGAAGCTAAAATGAAATAATAGATACGATTACAGAATAAATCGTTAACAAACCGACAGTGTCACCGGACCTCGGTTGCGCGAAGCCACAAGAATGCGTCAAAGTGTGAGCAGATGCACTCCCCCCTACGGCGGCACCTCGAACAACATCGCTTTAAAATTCAACATCTCCCTCAGCCCTTCAATTTACGACGAATGCCAGCGTTAATTGAAATAAAGGGGGGGGGGGGGGGTTATAATTCATTGTTTTTAAAAGGTGACAATTTCTGCACGTTATTGCTACGCACTTTGTTTCGCGTGTGACTTAATTACGAAAATTGTACCCCTCAATAGCTTCCATGACTCAACATTTTTAAACATACAATTATAAAAAAACAACTTTTCTATTATTTATAATTTCGTTCAATTTTAAACCTATAAACAATTATGCAAATCCGCGTAGACTACAAATAAACAAACGGTTTTTTTTTAATTTATAAAAAGGAAATTAAAAAATATTTATAATAATCCTAACTTATAATATAGATGCGACAGCGAGTTTGTTAGTTTCGTTTTCACGACTTAACTATTCAACCAATTATCTTGAAATTGAATATGTATCTACATTCTCAAGGGCACAGAAAATAGAATATATTTACATAAACATGAGCGGAACTGTGAGCAAAAGCTAGTACAAGAATAAATTTATAGACCGTTAATTATATTACATTTCAAAAAGTAAAACTGTCTTATATTGTTGCATGAGAAATATGATTTATATACTATTGAACTGTCTAAAAAGATTAGTTCCAGTTAAGCTTAGTTTAAAATTAATTGACTGAGCGTAAAATGTGTGCAGTAAAATTTGATTAAAACTCTAATACAGTGTGGTAGTAAAGTTTACTAACGTTACTATTTTCTTGGCTTAGTACAGCATTAGAATTGTTATAGGCTGCTATAACCTGTAAATTCTGTATTTCACGAACAATTTAAAGCTATAAACCAGAAATTGATAACAATAATAAATAATAAAATCAACTATATCTATCTATCAACCTATTGTTTATATTAAAAACTTACATATTAATTTTTCCACAACACTTTCATACATTGTTAACATTTAACAATCAATAACAGGGCGATAAATCGCAGAAACTGCCATGAATCATTGACTAATTAATTAGCGACAGGCAATCACTTGTTCGGTTATCTTATTTAATTTATATTTATGAGATAAAAGGATAAAATTCTTCGTTGACAATGTCAGCTTTAACATGTTTGTGTGAAGCCTCTGTTATTGGATTGCCAATCGCTTATCGTTTGAACTCTGACACGTGTCTTGCTTGGACAGCATACATTATATTTATGCAGAAGTTAGGCGCCATACTACATAATAAGCCTTGTTCTTACTAATGAAATAAATACCTATTTCTCACATATATTGAGAGACTTCGTACTTACGGAATCTTATGTTATTGAAATACTCGACGTAAATGGAAATATCCACAGTCGAGTCCCTTTTTATTAATATATTTCTATATAAATAGTTTATATATAAACTATGCTTTAATACTAAAAGCATGTTCTTGTAATTTTTATTTATGCAATTATTAGAATCATTTTCACGTACTAAATTAGTCTCTTCCGCTTCGTGGGATTTTCATCTTATGAAAATATGCTCCAGGCTTTTAATAATTACCTTATTACTAATTCTGGAGTAAGTGTCTTGTGACAATTTTAATGTACTAACAAGATGGTGGCTCCTTTGTTAAAACTTTCCATGGAGTTATTATAGCATATCAAAATTCATGCCACGTGGCATTATTTACCATCCATTTCACTTGTGCACAATTATCGAAGTATATTATGTAAAACACCACCAATATTATAAAACATAGAGTCAAATAACACAAGACTATGAATAAAATATAAAATCCACTACATGACAGATTAAGATCTCACCAAAAACTCCAGTCTATGATTGGTTGCTTTTATCACAATAATAAAATTAGGATAAATGAAAATAGAAAACATTAAGCTTGAAAAGTGTATGAATTCGAGTTACGTTGGACGACCACGAGACAAAAGGTAATACGAAGCTACGTAAGGCAAAACAACATAACTCAAGGACGACCTGAAATTAATTCAATATATAATTATCTTTTGTTTTACTTTAACTTCATTTTACATTTATTCGATCTCAAATATACATTTAAAACTGGTTAAGTAAATTAGTTTGAATCGAATATATTTCAGTGGTTAGAGTGTTCGAACACCACATTCATCGACGTTAGTTTGAACCCTTGCGAATGAGCTTGAACTAAGGGTGAAGGAAAAATCCGCCTGACTACCTACCAACCTTAAGTTAAAAGTCTGTTGTCAAGTACTTATACATCTGTTCCGGCAGCCACACATAAGGAGAAGTCCTTTTCTGGGTTTAGCGTGCTTACCATCTTGAACCAGGTCGTCATTTAACATCTAGTGACGTTGTAGTCACTGGAATCTGTGTTAATAGACGCGATGTGCGAAGATACTAACCACTGAGCCACCACCACTTCAAAATGTTGATAGGTGTGTCTAATAGGTAGGAGTTTCTATACTACTGTGGGATATGTATGTATAAGCTGCAATCTCTCTTGGGTAATGGAACCTGAACCTGACGCTTGTCTCCAACTATCAAATATCGGATTTTGGGTCAAGTCGGTGTATATCTAATAATTAAGCAAAGAGGTAGAGATTTGTCTGCGACTGAGTCGCTACCACGGTGGTGATAAATCAGATACAGTGACTGATTTTGGTTTGTGACAACTCACAATAGACGCTAGAATGGATACAAGCGATAGATTGCCGGACTCTCGGCCGACCTGCCCTTATGATCAGACACAGTGCAGTTTGTTCACACCGTAGTACTATTCATTTTTTATACTTTAAAGGTTATCGCTTGACCACAACCTCATCTCATCTTAAATGATGATCTGGTCTAAGATGGCAGTCACGCTAAACCTAGAGGGAGACTGGCTCTCAAGTGCAGCTGCCGGAACACACCCAAACAGTGGTAGCTAGTCAGGCGGGCTTAAAAAAGCCGTACTACCATGCTATAGTTTCATCACGATGTTCTCTTTCATGGAAAGCTCTGACTTAGTTGCTATGATTGGAACCTACGTCCTCAAACGCTGTATCTGAACATACTACCAACTGAGACATCATCGCTTAAATTGCTATTATTTGTTTATGAAATATAACAGTACAATACATACACAGTGTTACAATCAAATTCGTTTCATACAACTTGTCCACCGACGTCATAAACATCTTAAAACCTAAAATCAACAACTTAAGATTCGGAAAAAAAGCAAATCAAGTTCACGGATTCAGTGAATAAAACGGCCAAGCTATTTTTATTATTTTCAAGCAGTAAAACTATAAATAAAAATTGTTTTTATTGGCTATTTAGAACGGCCATAAATCTTGTCCGGCTAATGGATCTTTTAACACTGCGAATAAATTAATTAATATTATTTTATATTGGAGTTCCTTTTTCATTTTATTACGGTCTTAATACTCAGCCCGTAATCAGGTTCGTAAAATGTGTTTCTCGTAATATACATAAGAGAATAGCGAAATGATTTTAACACCACTCTAAATACCAGGGGTATCTGTATCCAATAGATACAAAGCGAAACCGTGAAACTAGTAAATACACTACTAAATACTCGTGATTTCATCTGCATTAAATTATCATATAAAATTCAATAATATTAAATACAGTATAGCGCCATCTAGTGGCCCCCTTTGGTAAATTATCACATAATAATCTCTATGAAAAAATTAGCTCCTAATCTTTCTTAATAAATCTAAACAACTATCACAAAGATAAGAGATTTGATTTTTTGTTTGTAATGGATAAACTCAAATATTACTTACTGGCTTTTAAAATTCTTTAATACATATATACAAAATTTCGTTATCGGCGAATGACATAGATTTTATTATATTTTCAAATCCTACATTAACGCGAAAGAAACCGCGAGCAAAACTAATAGGTTACAAAATTCATCAACTATTTTGTAAACGTGCCTAATGCCGGAGATAGCTTATATTTCAAGTTTCAAAGAAACATACTTATTTATAATATTCTATAATTTGGTAGAAAATTACGAAACCATTTTTTTTAATAATTTAATCTTTTTATATAAGTTCGGCAAATTGACTGTACAATACCTGATGATAAGTACGGTATAGTCCAAAAACAACGGCGACTGTCAGTGTTAAATACCAACGGCAGACGTCGCCATCATGCCGACCTGCAAAAGTGCCTCTTCACGCCTCGTTTGAAGGACCCGATATTATAAGAGGGAGGGAACACACTAGTTGGGGGACGATTCCACATCTTCACAGTACGACAAAAATAAGAATTTTCGATCTTCTTAGTTCTTGCCGAGATGGTTGCTACTGTGAATCAGTGGAGACACGTACCCGCCCGTGTGGTTCTGTAGTGGAAAGAAGAAGATGGGATGAGGTTGAATAATTCTTCAGAACACTCGCCATGATACAGTCGATAAAACACGCTCAATGAGGCGACGTCTCTTCGTACCTGTAGCGGTTCAAGTTTGTTAGTGATATCTGTATCATTCACAATGCGGACAGCCCGCCACTGCAACCAGTCTAGGGCATCGAGGAGGTATTGGGCGGAACCATCCCCGAGATGCGAACAGTATTCCATACACGGCCTAACTTGTGCCTTATAAAGAAGGTTGAGATGGCCGGGCGTAAAAACCGTCGCACTCTGTTCAGGATGCCTAGTTTCTTAGATGTTGCGGAGATAACAGTCCCGATATGATCCCTGAGGTTAAGGTCACAGCGGATATCTATCCTTAGGATACTTAGGCTGTCACTCTTTGCAAACGAGGCATTCTGAAGAGTGAGGAGAGGAGAAAGAAGGGATTTTTTGCATGAGAACACGCACACCTATGTTTTCTTGCCATTGAACTCAACCAAGTTGCTTGCTCCCCATAGAGATAGAATAGAAGACTGGTTGAGTTCAGTAACAAGATCAGCCTGCATTTTCTCAATCTCACCACGACCACTCGAGGGCTTACTGCTATACCCACCATGAATTGTACTGTCATCAGCATAACAATGAATGAAACCGGAGGCTAACATATCGTTAATGTGCATTAGAAATAGGGTTGGTGAAAGTACAGATCCCTGTGGAACTCCTGCATTAACTGACATGAACTACGAGCTGTGTCCATCGACAAGAACACATATTCTGCGTTCATGCAAAAAGCTGGAGATCCATTTACACACGTTGTCATGGAGACCGTATGCCTCCAATTTGGATAGAAGACCTCGATGCCAAACCCTATCAAAAGCCTTTGCTATATCGAGGCTAATTGCTACGGCTTCGCCATGTTTATCAATGGTTTCCCCCCAGCTATGCAGTACGTACGATAAAAGATCACCCGTTGATCGTTTCGGACGAAATCCATATTGACGATCATTAATTAAGGAGTTCTCTTCTAGGTAACGAATAAGTTGTATATTTATGATCCGTTCCATGCCTTTGCATAACACTGAGATTACGGCGATTGAGCGATAGTTGTTGGGGTCTGGACGGTCCCCTTTTTTCGGGATCGATTGCATATTAGTCTCCTTCCAAACTTGAGGCACAATACCAGAAACATAGGATAAGAATTTTGAGATAGATAAGAAAATTGCTGATACCCGCGACTTCGTCTGCGTTGTTTATAATCTCAAACATATATTTTATGGGCAGAGGAAAAATCATAAAATAATTAATAGTAAAAATATACTTTCCTTACAAAATTTATTTGTAAACAATGTTATCCGTTTACTTCCTTTCTCCTGCGTATGCGCACCACACCGCTTGCACTACTTCCCATATAGCTGAATGCAAAATCACATTTTTTATTTAATAACTTTGTATTTTATCAATATGTCGCGATATTTTTTTTGGTAAGGGTGAATTCTCTGAGAAGTAAAACAAATAAAATTTGATCGATATCTAAAGAGTAGATCCTTAGTTTTTACGTGATGCGCGCACACTGTCATACCTCTATCTAGTCAAGTTTGCGGGAGCGATGTTTTAAATAAAAAAATAATTTTATTTTTTTTATTTACTAAATATTTAAAACAGGAGTGTTCTGTCCAGAGACAGATGTCCAGAACAACTGCATTACATTTTTTATTCAACTATAAGCTAGACACGTAACTTACTCGGTTCCCACGAGTTATGCGAACGCTAGTGAGAACTATGCTGCTTACACAGCATTTTCGTGTGAACGTGTACTAATAATGTTCCCTGGCGACCGCATAACTCCTCCCTCACTAAGCGCGAAATTATCGGTTTCCAACGAGATACTGATCTGGTTCCGATGATTTCGCGTGAACTTATCACGGTAATAATATATCAATAAACCAATACAGCTTACAACTAAGAGGATATAGAGAATAACAGTCATTACGCTGACACTTTCCGTATCGATGACGGATTTTAGTAAATTATCATTTTCACTATCACTATAGAGACCTTCACTAAACACATCACTTCCTTTTAACTTTAAGATACGTGAGTAATGCTTCATTTCCTCCAAGTTAATGTTCTTGATATTTACTGAAGACAGATATGTTGTGTTCTCGATCCTTAGTTCTGGTAATCCAGTAATTGGTACTATTTTATATTGAACATCATTGGCATAGGTACGTTGGTACTTTAGTTTCAGCTCATTGATGAAGAGTATACAGTCTTCTGACGTTGTAACTATGTAGGTACCATTAAGTAATTCTTTGACGTTGTTATTGTTGCACTGCTCTGATAATATGGTTGGTTTCTGCGTGAATATAATCCAGCTTTCCAGACTAATCCTTTGTATTTTAATGTCTTCTACTTCGACAGCATACGGTGTGCAACGAATTGGGTCCGCCTTAAATTCCAAGAGTAGCTCCGCACATGTAGGGACCCTCGGGGTTATTATGTTGTCATCGGTGCACAGAAACATCTCTGCATCTATTTTCTCGCATGGCTTTATAACAGACAGGTATTTGGAATTTTTCGCCAAAAGGTAGGGGAATTCCGGGAAAACTACAATAGTTTTGTTAATAGAACCTTTGTAAATAGGTAAGGAGTATATTTTTATGTAATCAAAAATGCTTTTATCAGTTAATGGTACTTCTAAAATAAATGTTATCTGGTTTCCCTTTACATAAGCAGTTACCTTAATAACCCTTTCGAATTTAATTAAATTCGCTTCGTTTACTTCGTACATTAAGTTATGAACCTGTTTGATTGATTTTAGAATATCGAGTAGTTCACTTGGGTTTACAATTGATTGATGCAATACGGAAACCTTGGTAAAGGCCAACGCTGTTTCTATTTCGTTTAATATAATATAAGTAGTTCTAAAGGTGCTCATAAATGTGTCGAATGTATTAATTACGTATGTGAGATACAAACAATTATTTTCTTTATTGTTTTGTGCTTTTGCAAGTTCCTCAATTCTTTTTAATCTTTTGTCTAAAATTAACATATTTTCGTTGACGGTTTCGGTACTATTCACAAAGTTGTCCAACATTTTAGTGACTACAGTTATCTTTTTATTTAATGCAATTTCTTTAGAAACAATCATAGAAATTTCTTTATCATAGCGAATCGCGTCTTGGTAATCCAAGTTACCTGAAATAGTTTTTATTAATGATCCGAGAGGATTGATGAGGCCTCTTTTGATTCTGCGCGACGGCATTAGTTGTTGAAGTTTCGAGGTTGTGATATTGTTTAAATATTCTACCTGAGTTTTTATACCTAAAAATTCGTGTATAAATGATTTGTGTGATTCTACTATGCTTATAAAATCCTTAAATTTTTGGGTGTTCAACCTAAAATCGTTTTCTAAAATGTCTAGGTCGAATCTTTTTACTATAAGCCATTTGTCTTCCTGTTTATACGCTTGCCCTTCCTTAACGGGTAAAATTCCGGGATTCTTTTCAAGTTTTTGAAGTTGAAGGCCCTGGCTCAGGGGAGGAAGGATCATTACGACCACGCACCACCTGCGGAGGACGTTTAACGTTTTTTAATGCTACCTTTGTTTCTCTGTTGCCTATTTCGATTGGGACTACATTTCTATGTGCTTTTCCTTTTACTTTTGCCTTTTTGTATCTAGCCTTATCTTTACTTTTTCTTGTGTTAACGTCTTTAATAAAAACTGCGTCACTTTCGCATAATTCTATATTTTCGCCTAATCGTTTTTCACGGATATTTTCCTTTTTCCTAAGTACTTGTTCGGATATAAACTGATATAGACATTTAGTACGTTTAGCGTGATCCTTCATTAATTGTTGCATATAACATCTTTCAAATTCGCCAGCGAATACTTTGTTACAATCTGTGTGACCGAATACAATTTCGAATGGGGTTAAGTTGGTTGTCGAATGTATAGTATTATTGTATGCCATTATTGCGTAAGTCATAACTGATGCCGCGTCCGTACACTTTTGGTCGTATTTAGCCAATCGATATATTTCTATTATCGTTGAATGGAACCGCTCTACTACGCCTGTAGAGTTTGGGTTGTGAGAAGTACAAATGTGTAATTCAATTTTGTACATTGACGTTAATTCTCGCATGAGCTCATTATTGAACTCGGTACCTGGGTCACTACTTATTTTTCTGGGTATACCGTACATTGAAAAGTATTTAATTAAGGCGCGAACTACTTCTGTGGTAGATTTATTATTTATTTCTATTGCTTGTGCTAATTTACTGAAGGCATCGACAATGGTTAAATACTGTCGACCTTCAATACTAAAAATGTCTATGAAAATCTCTTGGAAGGGGGCATCTTGCGTCTGTGTTAACTGTAGGATGGGTTTTAATGGTTTTCTATCATACTTCATTTTCTTACATACTTCACAACTATTTATGACTGATGACACTAATTCTTGCATGTTATCCCAGTAGTAACTTCTCCTAATTCTTACAATTGTTTCTTTTATTCCTCGATGGCACGTTTTTCCCTCGTGATATTTAAGGATAACTGCCTTTTGTTCATTCTCATCCTCTACATACACAACTCTCTCGGTACATTCATAAAATTCAACCATACCTTCCCTAAATAATTTAATAATTACGTTATTGAAATCTTTTCTATGTTGTTTATCTTCAAAATATATAAAGTACTTAAGTTTTGGTTTAATATATTCCTTTAAGAATTGTATAATTAATACCTCATTATTTATGGGCATGAAAACTTCGAGAACTTTTTGTTTATCTCGTGACATATCTCGCACTTGCATATTATTTCTAAACCAAGTGAAGATCAAAATTTGATTTGGTTTAGTGTCGATCGCTTCATTGAGAATTGGAATACCTCTATTTTCCATGTCTACTGCTGAATGTACTGTTTCTGTATTGCTAGATGATGGTGCTAAGGGGTAAGTATGATCTAATTCAGATATATCGCTAAGCGCTATGGTATCGGAACTATCTGATATTGAGATAACGTCTTCTTTGTGCTTTTTCGCGGCTAACCTATCTACCCTATATTCAAGTTCGTTTAAATGTTCTTGTATTTTCTGATTTTCATCTTCGTCTACATTTACTTTCATTGAATAATCGTCAGAGTCGTTTATGGCGTTCAATTTTATCCTAGACAAGGCGTCCGCATTAGTATTCTGCTTTCCGTTTTTGTAAATTATTTTAAAGTCATATTCCTGTAGTCGTAGCCGCCAACGCGTTAATTTGCTATTCGGCTCCTTTAAGGAATATAACCAAGCTAAAGGTCGGTGATCTGTAAAAATAGTGAATGTGTTGCCATAAAGGTAAGGTCTGAAATGTTTCACTGCCCATACTATGGCCAAAAGTTCTCGTTCTATAGTGCTATATCTCGTCTCGGTGTCGCTCAAGGTTCTACTTGCATAGGCAATGGGTTTGTCACTTCCAATAGTACCTTGTGATAGCACAGCTCCTAAAGCTACTGAAGAGGCGTCGGTTGTCAGGATGTATGGTTTTGATGGATCGGGGTATTGAAGGAGGGGTGCGTTTGTCAATAGTTCCTTACAGCGTTCGAAAGCATCAATGTAGTTTTGGTCAATTACAATTTTGTGTCGTTTCTTTAAACATGAGGTCAAGGGTTGTGTCACTTTAGCAAAATCTTTAATAAAACGTCTATAATATCCAATTAATCCTAGAAAGCTTTTTATTTCCGTTACTGTTTGTGGCAATGGGTAGTCTAGTACAGCCTTAATCTTAGCATCATTAGGTTTCAAGCCTTGGTCTGTTATGGTGTGCGGACTAAACTCGGCATGCTAACCATTGTGGGGATGCTGGATTGAGTATTACTTATGGTGTTAAATTTGAAAGGAACTGGTGGCCCTGTCTGTACCCTATTGCTTTTATTTTTTGAATTGTATTGGTCGAAGAAGTTGACTTCTTCTAGCACATACTGTAGAGCGGCCTCTAATGTTGATGGGGCCTTTAACCTAACTATACGTATGAGATTCTCTGGTAGGTTGTACAAAAAGACGTTGAGTGCCATGTTGTTATAAATTATAGATTTTGCCTTTTTAATTTCGTTATCGCGTATCGCATTTACCTTTGAAATTAAAACAGCCCTAATTGATTGAATTCTATTGCAGAATTCTGTGTAGCCTTCACCTTGTTTAATTTTACAACTTTCTAATTCTATCGCTATACATTCCTCGGTTCGAGGGTCACCAAAATGTTGGATTAACAGCTCCTTAAAATCTGTCCAATTATCAATATCGTCTCTTTCACTTACTAATGCTGCTGCAGCGTCAGTCAGCCTACTTGTAATTGTGTGCATCACATATAAATTTTGTTCTATGTTACCCTTATAACTCTCGATAATATATTCGCATTTTCTTAAGAATAGATTTAAATGTCTTTTATCGCCGTTAAAAGTTGGTATTATTTTATACATTTCATTAGGGATGACCTTGATTGTTGTCGTCATTTTTATATATTAATTTAATTACTACTAATAATAGAAAATATCGCTAATAATAGAATGGTAACGTAGTTAAAACGAAAAATTTCACTTTTCGAAAAATGTTCTTACACAAAAATATAATAACCTTATTCTAATACTGACCTACCAATTCGGAGGCAAACCAGATAACTATAATGGAAAAGGTTCGATTCCAACTATAGCAAAATAAAATAAAAGGGATATTAGAAAGGATGGCGAAAAATTCACTCACCAGCCAGTCTGCATGCTCTCTTTTGTCCTTGACAATTTTCTTTAGTTCGAGGATCGCGCGATGCCGCGCAATCAATGGTGAACACGCACTTTTTAATTACTATATTCACGTAGCGCGACGTACGACAGCGCGATCCTACCGGCTGCGCCAGTCAAGTTTGCGGGAGCGATGTTTTAAATAAAAAAATAATTTTATTTTTTTTATTTACTAAATATTTAAAACAGGAGTGTTCTGTCCAGAGACAGATGTCCAGAACAACTGCATTACATTTTTTATTCAACTATAAGCTAGACACGTAACTTACTCGGTTCCCACGAGTTATGCGAACGCTAGTGAGAACTATGCTGCTTACACAGCATTTTCGTGTGAACGTGTACTAATAATGTTCCCTGGCGACCGCATAACTATCTTTTTATTTATATAGATAATTCGTATGAAATGCGTACGATATAGCATAAACATCGCTTAGAGTTTAGGTAGATAATCCTTGTGTGTTGAAATTCTAACTTGGTGATTGGTATCAGTCGATTCCAATTATTGGAATCTCCAAAATTCTTAAATTCGATCATATGATTTATATATATATATATGAAGCGACAAATGAACGGTCCAAGATTCTTTTTGAATACATTATACGTTCGACCACAATCTCACATGATGTTAAATGACGACGTATTCCAAGATGGTAAATATGTTATACATAATGACTATCTTTCAAGTGCAGCTACCGGAATACAACCATATGCGCTTGGCGACACATTTTTAATTTGGCTAGAGAAGCGTGCTTCGAAAAAGTCCTACCGCTATGTTATGGTTTCATCGCGATGTTGTTCCTTCACAGAAAACTCAGGCTCCTCCAAACACGTTATCCGTGGAGGTCGTTTTTACGAACAGACTACGCTATTGGCCTGACGAGCCTTTACAGCTTCACCGGATTACTAAGACGAGCGCGTAAGGCACTTAACCGTTTGGCAAGAAGCTCAAGGGTGCCAAAGTTGCCGAATTTCAACTTGGACTGCTATCTTGAATGCAACAAAGCGGATCTGTCTAAGCTAAACTAAGCTAGTTATTCATACATATATGAATTCGTGAGACACACATGTGTACTGGCATGTGTGCCTCACGAATTCAAACATGTATTTCGTATCTGACAACTAGGCAAAATTTCGAAATATTGGAAAATAAATAAAACCCTTCCACCAAATGTGTACCTGCCTGTGTGTATGTGTGCACATATGTGGGGGTGTGATCTGGGTTAATCCAGTGAGGCATCGTGGCTTCTAAGTAGTATTGCAGTTATTTTTACATTTTATAAAAACCAATTTATGCAAGATCTTCGACTGAGAAACCACAACAAGGAACTCACCTATTTGTGTAAGCCAAGTATTTTGTATTCGTACCGTAATGCTGTCAAGGGGCATACATATATTATCCGGTATATCACTTCGTGTGTGTGTCACGTAGTCACTATAAATAAAACGCCTAATGAGTTTTAGTGTCTGTACACACTGACCACTGATAGAGATAATATGGCTAATATTTTTATACTTCAGTTTCGCAAAATGATCGCCCTGTATTTTTTTAACAACTTCAAGAAATCGTTGCATTTACAGTAAAATATGATCTATGGATTTAACTTATTTATACAATTAAATAAAATTTAAATGTCTGTTTGTGATGTCAAAATAACAGCTATTTACTAAATGGAAATGAAAGTATATATAGTATTTAGTAGCAGACTGGCTCTCCAGTGCAACTGCCGGAATACACCGATAGGTGCTTGGCTACAGATTTTCAACTTGAGGGTAGTAGATAGCCAGACGGACTTAGAAAAAGCCCTACCACCATGCTATGGTTTCATCGCGATGTTTTCCTTCATCGAATGCTCCGACTCAGTTTCTAGGATTCGAAACTACATCCTTCGACGCTTTGTCCGAATACACAACCAACACTATCATCGCTTACATAATATATTATATTAACATCCAGACAAAAAAAAATACAGTTATAATCATTATCTACACAAAAATCACGTCATATTCAGGTATCGACCGCACGACCTCTCGGCTGAATAGTAGAGATTATTACCACTGCACCACAAGTATTTAAACGCATTAATACAAAGCATATGTAAATATAAGGATATATAACTTCCGAATAATATTATATTTATTTTTGTCTGTACGCTGTTTTCTATGTGCATGGAATCATTTGAAATGACATTTTTATTGCTATCAAAAGACTGGTATCACTAACGAGCAACGATGGTTAATATAAATTAGTTTTAATTTAGTTGTTTAATATATGTAAACGGTGTAGAGTTCGATATTTGTGGAACGCATTTCAGTAAGTAATATGGACGAGAGAAGTCAGAACTCAGCGAGAATATTTTGAACATATTTCTTATAGAAGTATGGGAGAATAGTATACGAAAAGCACGCTAACTGAACAAGGATAGTTTATAAAGCTAAATTATTTCATATTCGTCTCTAAAAGTGAAAATAACGTCTATATAAAATAATGAATTAACGCTGTTATGCTATTCTGTAACAGTTCTTATTATAAATTGTTACCGGTTATTCTGCTGTTGAGTAACTCTCTGTTTGCTATAGTATCATAATAGCACGATAATATAATATTCGTTCTTTGTATCGTGACTTCGGATGTGAGCAGCGTGATGTGCACTCCTCTTTATTCATTTTAGTTCTTGCACATTGTTTCCTTGTTCGCATGTTGCGATAACACCGGCCGAATATTTTCACCCGTCATTAGATGCACTGAAATACGTTACATACGCAACGAACTTTATTTTTAATGTGGTTTTCAGATATGTTAATAGTATAACAGCAGACTTACGTAACATTTACCAGATAGCATTTGGGTAATATTTGGAAGTTTACTTGGCCTTAAAGTTATGACGTTTAATGTTTAATTGATATAATCGGAAATGTGGCTCTTATAAAGTTAGAGACAGCCTTGAATATCATACAAAGGTTATGATGAGGATGTGATGTTAACAATTACGATTTACAGACAAATGTTCCCCCAAATGAAGTTCCGCGTCTCCGGTTTGGACGCGAAGGCCAAATACATCCTCCTGTTGGACATCGTCGCGGCAGACGACTACAGATATAAGTTCCACAACAGGTAGACACTAATTCATTGCCTGCCGGAACTCACATTCACCCGTACTTTCACCTTACGACTCGCCTGTGTAAAGCGACCGAGAATTTGTCATTGAAACAACAAATTGTCGGTCAACGTTAGATATCAACGTTGATTTTGAGATGCTCGTTCTATTCTGTGTTCCGTTACGGGTATTATTTTCATTTAGCTTGTGATTCAATCCGCATAACGTACTAAAATTCCCATAAATTTAAATGCATTAATTAATTACATCTAAACAATTTGTAAGAAACAAGCTTCGTAAGGGCAACGACATCACACCGCAAGCACCGCTTGGAATCGTCCGATTAAGGATTCAACTCACATTCGATGGGTAATATCATTAAAATATCTTTGTCTCAAACGCCGCAGCTGTAACGTAAAAAGCCGAGCCGACACCAGAGGTGAGAAATACCGACGTGATTCTTACTGTTCTCCCAAATTAACCTAAATTAGGATTAAACTTGCCGAGACAATCTTCTTCAGAAATCTCGTTCCCAAAAAAAAGCAATTAAAACAAATCTTCCGTGTACCGTTGTCGCAGCATCCCTCGGGGGTTCGTCTGAAATCGATAACCATCATTTTGATCGTGTACATTGTTTGATTTCCGATGACAAGCGCCGATAAAATTCATTCCCCGCTTTATGTCAGGCCGTCGAACGTCAAATATCAAAACCGCCGGCGCGCAAGTTTGCCAACACCGAGATTCGGACGATAAACTTCGATTTAATATCTGTTAATTAATACGAACAGAGCATTCCGGTCGAAAATGCGACTCTGAGTCAGTCGTAAACCGATACAAAGGCCGACAAAGGCTCCAACCGCCTAGCGCAGTTAATATTATACTTAATTATTACAAATCTCGCGTACATAAATTACTTACCAATTATCCGATTTCTAAACCCGAAACAAGATGGTCGTTTTGTTCGTTTTACGAATGTTTACTCGTGTTAAGTTTTCGTACGAGACCGCATGCGATCACGCGTCTCTTTGATATATTTCTTATAAAAGACATACAACGGACACCTTTCCATTCGTGTCTGTCTGTAACGGAAACACTGCGGTTCGCTTAAGACCGCTTACGATTTCCTAATACATACTCGTCGATGTATACCCAAACATGGCGATATCTCCAAAACGTTATATCACTATCGGTCTGTAAAATCTAATTAACACTAAGATCACAAGCTAAAGTCGTGTCTCGGTAGTAAATGTAAGTAAAAAGTGAAACTAGTCCAACAGCATGTCTCACAATCGACTTGATGTCAAATCGTTGTCGCAAAGAACGAGTCCCAATCCATGTTTTTCTCTCGTATTGCTTGCAGACGTATGTTTCCTGCCTACAAAGTTCGCGTTTCTGGTCTTGATAAAAAAGCAAAGTACATTTTGCTAATGGACATCGTAGCTGCCGACGATTGCAGATACAAATTCCACAACAGGTATAATAAATATGAGACAAAAAAAAAACAGTGATGAGATTAGTTAAGACAAAAAACATGTAGAAATAACGGGTTACAAATTAGTTGATATTATTTTGATAAAGAAAACATATTGGCAGGAAAGGCAAGAAGCATGCGTATTATTGTGGGAGATAGAGGGATCTGCGTGTTTTTATATACTACATTAGTGGGATACTTTCTAGTAACTGATACATTATTTGCTCCAAAGTTATACATGTTACCGCTAAAGCGTAAAAAATAATCAATCTACAAATTATCCAGATATGTACAGTAATTAGGGTGATCCGTTGGACTGCTGAAAATTGTTGCGAAAAGTGTTGACATACGCCAGTGAGTATTCAATCCTATATCTCTTATTACAACATAGTAACGATGTAGGTTAGGTTAGGTTGGACTTGCGAACAAATAAGCACGGAGGATACGCAAATGTGGAACTATTTTGATTCCATAAGCTAACGGAGCAAATAAATTAATTTGTAAATTAGCTAGTAATTTGCAGATTGAAGACTTTTGAGCTTTAACGGTAACATATATACAACAATCATTCTTGGTCGTTGGACAAATTAAAAATAAATGTATTTTTGAATAAAGAAAGTTGGTCGTAATTAAATAACATTCAAATTATTGGTTTTTGAATATCATAGTGAATTACTTAAAATTGTTATCATCGCGAATTTGCACGCAGATCTCTTTTCGTTCACTATAGTGTCACTGATTGTATTTGTAGAACTATCAGTTGCTTATTCGGTCTTGGTTTTCAGAGCATGTTGTATTACATATATATTATTCAAATCCTTTATTGCATGTAATTTTCAATATAGAAAATTTTCTTGTGAAACTTGGTTGTTTTTTCATGTTAAATGAGTAGGTAGGTACCTAAATCAAATGTAATTTATTTATATTAACTTGCATCCTTTAATTAATTTCTATTGTATTAACGTATTTAAATTTTCATACCGGGATGTTTTACATCTTGTTACAAATATTTAAGAAATTTACGACTGCAAAATTATGCGTAAAATAAGATTAGATTTTAAACTGTTAAATGAAGAGATTCGAAAAAACTACATTTAATTCCATTTCAAAATATCCCAAAGATAATATTTTTTAGCTTTTTCATCAATTTTGTGCCGTGATTCCGACAACTATATTTAACAATAATTTGTTCCCGGAGTCGGTGGATGGTCGCGGGCAAAGCGGACCCCGAGATGCCGAAGAGAATGTACATCCACCCGGACTCGCCGTCTACCGGCGAGCAGTGGATGCAGAAAGTGGTTTCCTTCCACAAACTCAAGTTAACCAACAACATCAGCGACAAACACGGTTTCGTGAGTACCAAAATACTTTTTTTTTTATAAGTCTCTTTATGTTATCGCCAATGTTTATAATCAAACATTCTGCATAATTCCTAACTGGTTATATGAAACTATCATAAAATACGTTTTGTTCTCGACGTGTTATAGAATATTAAACATATCTACAGTTTGCATTATGTAAAATAATTATCAAAATAATTAGTATTTAAAAATTAAAATCAATATATACATAAGTTTACTCAAATACAATGATTCACATACAAATGACACAAGGATTTTTAAAGTATTTTTTCGTTACGAAAAGAAATTAAAACAAATTGTTTTGGTTTCCCTGTTTTAACTTTGTACTTTTACAGTGTACCTAAACTGTTACAATTCGGAGTTGAAGTAATTGAATATGTTTTCTTTTTATTTTCAATTAATTATTGTAGAATAATTGTACCTTGCAAATTATATTTCACCTCCGTCTGACATTCGAAAAAATTGATTGTACCTAATTGAAAATGTATTTTAAAATTCTTAATATAATATATTACGTCGTTTCCACGTATCTATATATGAGGTTGCCATTTAATAGAATGCCTCCAATTTCTACTTCGTCGGTAACGAAAATGATATGTTTATGCCCCAGTGGTGGAAATGTGTGAAAAAGCATAAGGTAATTTTATTATTGAATAATTCTAAACTGTGGGGGGCTACAATTATAAAAGTATTTAAAATACATAATATCTTACTAATACTACTTCAGTCTACATTATGAAAAACAAAAATGTATATATGTATATAATCGGATATATTCTCAAGTTTGTGCTTTGAAAAACCTCTAATCGTACAAAGCCTACTAGACTGTAGGCCTGAAAACACCCTACAAGTTTTTTTTAATTTGACTATAAGTTTAAAGGATATTAAACCACGGAATGGTCGAAAATATTACAAGTAACACGGTGTGTCTAGAAACTTTATCGGTTATTATTATATTATGCCTATAAATGCTTAACGACAAAATGGTGAAAGTACCTAGGTACATACCCTATAAACTTGTTGTTCTTGGTTTCTGGATTTTTCCTGAACCGAAGATTCTGGTTCATTGTTCAATTTTCTATTACCATTGAACCCATCAAAACACTTTTCTTTTTTTTCGAACTGATTACACTGTTGACCTGGCAAAGCCTCTATAGTTTCACCGGACTACAACCCATCAACACAAATAATAAGTGATAATAGGTTAACAAATATATATTTTTTTATTAAATAAATATTACATTATTAATATTTGAATACCTAATCATGCAATACTTCGTTTATTCAAACTTACTTAATAGTTAACCTATTTAAATGATGCTGGTGACAATTGCGAATTTCGTGATAGGCAAATGACAGCAGAAATATGGAAATATCCAGAATTGCAAATTCATATTATGTACCGACAGGCTATGATCTAAACTAAAATGTGCACTCTTTTCTAATGGCCTTACTCATAGGAAGATTTTACATACTCGTAGAGCTAGCACTGCCCTCGCTTTGCTATGGCTAGGCTTTGCAGTCATATACTTTGCATTTGCCATTTTGTCATCTTTGCTATTTGGTTTTTGTAAAGTATATAATTAAAAGGCAAGTGTTTATCGTTATCCTTACTATAATATTATAAATACGAAAGTGAGTTTGTTGTTTGTTACGCTTTGACGCCTTAACAAGTCAAGCGATAATCATGAAATATTGAAAACACGTTGTCAGAGGAACGTAAGAGATACAGTCAAGGATATAGGGTATTTTCACGCAACAAAAAATGTATTTCTCCCAAAGGACAGAGGAAATCTACATTAACATGAGCAAGGCCGCAAGCAAAAGCTAGTTATTAATATATTGTATGTTCAATTTACAATATTTTGAAGAACTAAAGAGTATTTTGACATAGTGCCCTCATCGCCATTCCAAACTCGCACCACATGCTGCTGGCTGGTTACTCATTCATATATATTAAAGCCCACTAGAATATGGACAAGCATAACGTTCTCTAGAAGCTTCGTTATGCGCACACTAGCATTGTAGAATGAGTTACCTGATACGATATTCCCTCAGGGTTATCACATGGGGTTTTAGAAGAGGGATTAAAACAAACTCTTCAAGGTTAGCAACAGAACAGTGATGTTTGATGACACGGTGTTGCAGTCGTCCATAGGCGACGGTAGTCATTTACAATCAGATAGGCTGTCTGTCTGCTTGTTTGCTGTCCTTTGTCATAAAAAAAAAGAATTTTCGTATATAATTATCAAGTTAGTAATTAACTTAACCAAACAATATTATGGACATAAAAAAGAAATAAAATTAAATACGCGCACACAAAAATAAAACCACCGAAAAAAAAGTAGCAGCCTTGTCGAAGCTCATTTTTTGTTCGTACTCATGGGCAACAATAGTTTATAATGTGGGTGATATTATAATTAAAAAGATGTTTTTTGCCGCGGCCCGGACCCCTGTCGCCGAGCAGCGGGGTAGCATTGTGTAAGATACGGTTATTATGGCTATTTACATTGGGCGCCTATCATCCTATCCCGTTTAGTAGCTATTCAATAGCCTGCAAAGTACCGTTCTGTGTCTGTCAGCGGTGGTATAAATAAAATCGACTGTTTTCACATTATTTATAAAAAAAAAAATGTTACTAATAAAAGGCAGTATTATTACTATTAACATATTTATTAGTTATTTTTCAGTCTAAATTATATAGGTTTTTGTTTTTTAATTATGCGGATCAAAATATATCTTTTTTAACGAAAGCAAAAGTATACATTTCTCATCAGCACTTTGCTGTTATGGTATATCTATTACAGTGGGCAAAAAAACGATTTTCTTTTCTTTAGATACCGCGAAAATATCGTTCATGTTGATTACAAAAATCTTGTAAAGTTCGAGCTTATAATATTATAATGTCTCTTCGTGATTTTTGATTTCCCATATAAATAGCACGTAATTTATTTCGTTTATGTTTTAGCGTTGAAACGAATTAACGTGTTTCAGAAATCAATACATAGCCTTGTAGGAAATTAAACGGTTTCCAAAAAAGGACTGACATGATTTTTCTCTAAGTCCACCTGTTTCAAAGTTATTGAACGTTAAAGTTCAACATAAACGTAAAACATATGTTATTCCTGAAATTAGTCAAGTGTTCTTCGGTAAACACCAAAATTGGCTATAAGTCGGTTGAGTTCACACTGTAACGCATAGATGAGGATTCATTTTATTCTTTATAACACCCGTGTGAAGCAGGGGTATGCAGCTGGTATGTATATAAATACCTATATGAAATTGTTAAACTCTGCCGTCGTTTAACCGATTACTGTGAACCTGAAATACCTAAACATTTCCATTCTATTATAACTCAACACAAGGTGGCGCCAGTCTATATTTTTTTACTAGCTGTTGCCCGTAGCTCCGCATGCGTTTTTTTTTATAATTGTGAATTATTTTTATAACGTTAGGTGTCTGTCAGTAAAAGTCCCATGAAAATAGGTCCAATCGCTTTGGAGATAGTAATACAGACGAAGCCACAGATGACATCTAGTCTAAAAAAAAAGTAGCCTAAATTTCTGTCAAAATCGGTCCAGCCGTTTCGGAGAATATCCGGAACATACAAACAGACAGACAGACAAAAAAATTTAAAAGTTTTCTTTTTGTTCTCAGTATCGTCTATACGTTCATATCCAATCAGTAAAGTCGTTATTTTGATATTACATACAGACACTTCATTTTTATTATATGTATAGATAATTAAGTATCTATTATCCTGTAATAAAACGTAGAGAAAGTCGCGGCCGGTTACTATTTACATTATAAATACTTATCTATGTTATCCTGGTTAAAAAATATATATCATGTTATATCAGCAAATATTACCACATTCAACATATCTTAATTATTATACGTTAGTCTTAAATGTTTTTAATAAAAATTGAGAATTGACTACGTTTAAAACCGTGCCTAATCGATAACAATTTAGAAGGACAAATATCATTGTTATCGGAATCAATTATTAAAATATAAAAACTGTACAACGTATTCCCTATTAAAAAAAGCAAGTTCAGTTTCCGTGGTCAATAAAACAAAAAAAGTTAAAAAAAACGCTACCGAAATCGAAAGCCGCCTTCTTGAAGTAACACAATACACTTGAGCGCGTTTACATGACCGCGATCCAATCATAGATAACACGGCGTTGTTTTTTTTTAATTCTCGTTTGTTTCTTTTTTTCATCCGTGTCATGTCTTTTGTCTTTGACGAGGGACGAGGGTAATTGAAATAACGACGGTCGCATTTCGGTATGCGTAGAATTTTGACAACAGCTGACTTAAAAATCGATAGCGCGACGTAACATTTTTCTACTTTCGAATTCTCATTTCATTTACAAAAAAAGTTCTACAATTCGTATGATAAATGTTTATTTCTTATCATATATCGTTTTATGTCCTACTTTTATTTTATATTACATTGTATTTTACACAGGTAGGTATACGTATTGATTGATGTAGTTTCGGATCCTGCAATGAACGAGCTTTCCAATATCTGGCTATTAACTACCATCGAGCTAATAAGCAAGCACCTGTAAGTGTGTTCCTGCAATTGAGTGCTAATCTTCTTCTAAGTTTATCGCGTAATACCATTTTACATCATATCCTTATTTCATTTAATTTAAAGTTATGTTCAAACGGTAAACCTATCCATATAATACCAAAAATCAATTACCAAATGTATGTACGCGCATCAGTAGATATGTCTCAAAATGTAAGAGCACCTCAGAAAGACTGCACCTTGTTTCGCTAAATATTTCTATTGTATTTGTAATTATCAAGACATGTTTGTATGCAAGAAAATATTAGAAAAGTAAAAGATTTGGGTTAAAAATCTCTGTGAGTGAGTGCGAGACGGAAGACAATAGGAAAATATTCAATAATATTGACAGATTAACCACGTACAGTTGTCATTTTATTTTATTATATGGCCGTACTATAAAGGCACGATTAGGTCTCATTTTTTTTCCTATTTCTTCTAAATATAGTATCGGGTTGCGGGTTGTTAAGTTGAAATTAAGCGGAAGAAAATATTGCTTAGCCAATAACAATTACGTAATCTAGTTCCGTTCTCTGTTATACAAAAAGCTAAGATGTTGACGGTGAACATTCCTTTAACATTAGTTTCCACTGTTTTTTTTTTACTATTAGATACCGTATATATATATATCTTTTTTCAAACGGTTCTAAAGTCTTAGCTAATCATTTTTTAATGAATTTACTAAAACCTAAAAAAAAAATATCATTATGTTAATGTTCTAAGAGATTTTATTATCATGCAATTAAAACTTTTAGTAGTCAGCCTTTCGAAGTTATATTGGAACTTAATAAGGTTGCCACAATTAGCAACTTCCTCGAACATATCCGATATTGCAAGTTTTATCTCACCACACAAATTAGTCGAGGTTTTAAAGCGTGATAACTAAAGTGTACCACCACGAAGACATTTCGTAAGATAGAAAAGTTTACTCTAATATTTCAATAGGAAAATTAAAGCTAAAGTCTTGTAATTAAAAAACGTGACAGTTTAATATCACAGTATAGATATATCCACTTTTATGCTACAAAATGTATGTTTTGTGTTCATTTACTTTTAATTTTTTTTAATGATGTCTTTTGTAGGCAATTTTGCCAATGTCGAGTGTCAAAATTTAAATTTTAATCTTAAATATCCAAACAATCAGTGTTATGTGGAATAACCTAAAAAGGCACAGACTGTATACGAAATTTAATTTATTTATTATTAACTGGCAACTCTATCTATTTTATTATTTATAAAAAACACCAAAATCTTGAAAGCGGTTTTAGTAATGTCGTGAATCAAATGGACGCCCGTCCAATGGGATATATTGCGGGCAATCGTGATTATTTACAACACTCTGTGGTTTATACAGGCTGCGGCACTTTTATGATACTGTTAACGGCTCCCATGAATTGGCGTGTCGTCAATTATAACGACATATCAAACTGTTTAACGGTTGCAAAAAGCGTTCAATAGTCTTATTCATTTTTTTTATTCTGGTTTTGATCTTTTCGATAAGTGCAATCCGTCATAAAATCTTTATTCATTTGTTTTTATTTAAATCCGTTTTCGAATATTTCTCGTTTTGTACTGTAATGCTATACCTACATGAAAATACACTACCTTAGAGGCTCAATCACGTTAACATTATTGAATGCATCGCCATAGGACTATCTATGACCATTCGATGTATATTTTTTCGTAGATCGTTCTAGGCTATTTACTATTGAGATTCGAGTAAGGATTTGTAATTTTTTTTAATCTCAACGAAGCGGGTGGGCTTCAGCTGATATATCTATACAGGTTATTTCATTTTAAAGTTAAACATTTTTTACATCGCTTCAATATTTTTCGTCCATCTATCGCATGTCGCATAACAATCGGCCGCGGAGTAGGAATAAAGTATAAGGTGCTCGGCAGAGCAACCAAGCCCAATATGGCGGCACCCAAGACTCAATTTAAAATGATTGAATGTTTTAAATGAATACTGTGCTCAGTTTTTAGAGAGATTAAAAACGTGACTTTAGTACCATAAGTCGAATAATTTTCCGCAAAATTTTCAGTTAAATACCTACGATCCGAAAAATGTCTCACTTGCATCGTGATTTCATAAAACCACACAATTATATTTTCTTTTCGTTACTAGAAATTAACAACCATTAATAACGATTATCAAATACCTACCTACTTATGAATAATATATCTTTATATGTGATCGATTTTTGAGATATTTATTGTATTTCCTATACCATATAGTATTATGTACTTTTCAAACATAATAATACTTTAAACCCACACAAGATAACAAATATTTACACAAAACAACAATCAAGAGATCAAGATGACAAGGGTCATTTACATCAACAACAAACATCCATATTAACGAACGGACAAGCGTTAAATCTTCAATTCAAAATTTATACCGACCCCAGTTAATCGGAACCAGTTTTTATGAATCAGAAACATCTTATGGGAATAAATGATTCGTCGCGCCACCGAGCCGCAACGCGCCGGTCTTACGGGGGTGGCTGCCGTGGTCCCGTTCGGCTTCTACCCGTTTTAATTGTATACGGATAATCCTTACGGTCTTTCAAGCGGCTAATTCGTTTCAAGTAGCATTGTCGAACAGTTGAACCTTCCCGTGAACATCTGCGAGAGTGGCAAAAAATTTTAAGATGCACCTTTTTGGTGGAAAATATTTTGTGATATTTTAATAATGTATAAACACTTATGAAGTTACACGTTTGCATAATAATGTAAGTGGTGGTTTCGAAAGATGTCATTTGAGCACGATTTGGTTACTGTATGGTAGGTATATCAGGTGTAACACTCGCCATAGTTGCACACTTAGGCCTGTTTCAGATTGCAGGCGGGTGGCGGCTGCGTGTAGTTCAAATGTACGTAGACACCGCTAGTATCACTGTGAATACTAGAAGCGCGACGCAGCCTCTATGTACATTTGAATTACACGTACCCGCCACCCGCCTGCACTCTGAAACAGGCCTAAATGTTGGACGTTTCGCGTTCTTTTTTTTCGCTGGATTTTTGGGGTGAGCGCGGAAGGCACTCAGCCAAAATGGAAACTAGCGCGCAAGTACCAAATTGACCGGGCATGGGCTTGAGCTGTTCCCTTGTATGTACTATCGCTTATCGAGCTAAACTATCCTTGCGAGATATACTAAACATACATTTGTGCGTTAATGAAACACATATGCATACCTTCACATGAACGCATTTCTGGTTTCACGATCAGCTGATGTATATCCAGTAATAAAACACTATAATTGGGTCTGTACTTAACCGGATTGCTACCACCATTTACTCACCTGACGATGAACCCGACCCAAAGATTCTCTTTTATCTCTATCGTGCGGTGAAGGTGTGGAATCAATCCACATACAAGACCCACTTTTAGTAAATACGAAATATTTGGCATCGAGCTCTGAAACTAAGAAATATAGGAAACTTGTCAAGTGTATTGTCAAATTGAAGTTCCTTACGCAATAGGCAAACTTTCGCATGGGCGATACGGTAAATAAATACAAATACAGAGTACAAAGGCCGACGAAACGGTGCGCTTGCTTGAACAGGAAAAGGCATATGCTCCGTAATTTATATACAGTTATTGATCAAAAGGTGATGGTCCTTTGGGAGGCACCGAGGCGTCCCGCCGATCGGTGAGCCCCTAGCGAATTGTTGCCTATTAGGGGTGATAAAAGCATCCTTGCGACTATCTTCTTCTTAACGGACATTGATAGGGTTAAAATCGGTAGTGGTTAATGCACTTTTCAAAAGAGGGTATGTAATAAGGACTAATAATATAAACGTGTATATAAGTTTGTTTGTAACGCCTTCACGTCTTAACTATTCAATTGATTGTCATAAAATTATGCATACATGTTGTTAGAGCTACAGAAAAAAATATGCTGTCCGCGAAGGATAGATCAAACTCTATATCAACCAGAGCGAATCAGCCAGCAAAAACTAGTTCTTTATATTTGATATGATTACACGAACTCCAACTACGCAACTAAAAATTAGTAAGCTAGGACTATGCTATAACATTTTTCCAAAGTCACTCTATAAAACTCAATCTTAACTCCTTTAAAAAGCAAATATGATGTCGAAACAAAAAATGCAATTAAAAACAGGGCAGTTAATTAAAAACAATGTATATATAATTATATAGATATATGATATACAGTAGTCGTGGTGGTCTAGTGGTTTGACCGGTGGAATATCAATTTGATGCTCGCACGTTCGAACCATATACCAACGAATTTTCTGAATTCGCGTACATTTAGTAATTTGGTAACATTATCGGCTGACGGTGAAAGAAAATATCGTAAGGAAACCTAAACCTGAGAAATATTCTTGTCGTACCACCGTATGTAGGAAGACATAGAATTGTGGATTTCTCAGAGTTTGTAATCGCCAATACGTCGTTGGCTGGCGTGGTGGTTATGCTCGTACCTTCCTTAGGAAAGAGGCCTTACTTGACGATTGAGCCGCGAAAGCATAACAAACAGACAACCTTTCTTTCGCATTTAATATTAATTAGAATAGCAACTAACAAATTGGCTAATGCCAAATCAACACCATCATTTGTTTTCACCATGTCGAAATATTATTAAACAGGCCTACATAACACCGATATACAATTTATCTGACAAAGCTTATGAAAACTTGTTAGAACTTCGATAGTATAGAAGAGAATCACTTATAAAGTCCTTAATACAGGGGAATCGTTAGTATCTATTAAATCTTTATACTTATTACTTCCATCACAATCCTTTCTTATGTAACAAAAGGTGAAACGCAAAAACTGACAATAGGAAATAACAAAACATCCCATACTGACAATAACGATTCAAGTGTAAATATTAATCCTTTTATGAACTTTAGCAGTAACTTGTTCTTTTTTTAACTTTAAATTGAGTTTTGGCGCCGCTCCAGTCGTTGCTGAAACGGTTACCGAATTGCAAGTCTCGTGAATCAAATACTGTGAATACATTTGGTAATAATAGAAATATTTTAAGCGAATCGTCAATAGGAAGCGATAAATCAATAAATTCTAAAAGTTACGAAACAGTTGAGGGTGCTACGCGTTTACTTTTTGAGTATATATTTAAATTTATTGCTAGTAGTAAACATAGATAGGTTTAATGATGTCGTATGATGATGAAAATATTTAACAGTATGTATGTTCTAGACACTTATAACTCTACCAAGATCTCTGATCGAGAGATCAATCCCCAGTAAATATTTGCAAAGTATCAGTTCGTTAACAGAAAACTGACCCCATTACGTGGTAACATGGCGTATGGCGCACGGCCTATCGATACAACAAACAGGGGTCAGCAGTGTCAGACGACCGTGTAAACACGTCCAACCGTAGATAAGTGAGAGTAAAAAATCGACATAATATCATCTGTGCTTATTATATTATTAGACAGGAAATTTGGAATAGAAACCTTATCACATATTCAAAGAGTTTGGGCGAAGTGCGTGCTGTGTGAATCACGAGACACATCAAATAATTAATTGGCGGAACTACTCGCACTAAAACAATTATCGTTAAGAGTAAATGTGATAGACTAACTGAGATGTAATATGTGGAGGTCATTAAATAAATTGTTTAGCGGTACCACTTCAATAATTCTAGTGAAGAGTAAGTGAGATAGACATATTTATGTAGTTTTACTAATGATAAATATTACGAGTAATGTTTAATTACCTAAAAAAGTTTTAATCGTGTAAACAAATCCTAAACTGTATTTCTACCATATATATAATTTCTTTCATAGAGCTATTTCAGGTTTACACATTCGTTTGACAATTTTTACACACTTTGTTTTATGATGACAGTGGAACATATAATTGTTTATTAATAGTAATAGCCAATAGGTATATTATTAATCAATGGATATGTATACAAAGAGATGTTCCATTTAAATATATTATCAAGGATATTGTCAAGAATATTAAACAATCATTCACTTGGTACATAATATGTCTTTTAAATTTATGGTCACTTTCAGTAACAAATTAAAACATTACTAAGAAATTATTGTGTATTTATTAATTAAATGCCAGCGTTGAGTGAACATTGTATACATTATCAAAGGCAATTAATTGATTTTTATTTACAGCATCGGATATATTACGTTACGATGTTCTTCTTACTCAACGAAGAATTATTACAGTTGTGATATTTTTTAAAAACGAGGTTTAGTAAATGTGACAATTTTTCATTATTAGCTTGGTTATTATTTTTATATTACATGAAGAACTGAACACTGTCATATTGATGCCCATTTTGAGTGAAATCATGCATTCCCTTACCTAAATCTCACCCTGAATATAATTCTTATTCTGTATTATTCATAGATAATGTCATATTATCACTCGCTTCAGATTAATTTTTAATTTCCTAATATTCTTTTATCTGTTTTAATACAATTTACTCTGATGTGATAGCTCAATGAATTTAACAGTACATAAGTTCAAGTTCATTGCCTTCAGCAAGAAATAGAGCAAGAAATAATCTTATTTGTGCTCATGGATGCATGGATGCTGGTTCATACATTGTTAGTATATATACATAGTAGCACGGTTAATGAAATCTCCTATACCTACGTTTACCTTGAAAAACTACAGGCAAAGTTTATTCGCAAAATTCGGATTGGATTTTCAAAGCGATAACACGTTGAAAAGAGTGATATGATTTAAGTTTTTGTTTTTTTTTTTTTTTATATATTATAGGGGGCAAACGAACAGGTGGATCACCTGATGATAAGTGATCACCGCCGTCCATAGACACTAGCAACACCAGGGGAGTCGCAAGTGCGTTGCCGGCCTTTGAAATATGTGGGCCTCCGGCTCTCTCACTGACCGAATGAAACGCAACAGTGCAAGCACTGTCACTTCACGTCGGTTTTCTGTGAGAGGGTGGTACTACCCCGGGCGAGCCGACCCATTCATGCTGAAACCAGTAATAGCTTCAGCGTAGCTCTACCACCTACAACCTACCTTGTTAAAAATGTTTTAAGCTTGTGTGTATTTTACATAAGTAAAATTCAAGGATAGAATAACAACATGCGTCTTAAGCCACTCACGACCCAATGGTCAATACATCTATGTGAATATTATTACCTTGTCTTACTCTATTGCATTTATCTCTCTCGGTTCACAGCATAGTTCCTTCTTTTTCTCTCCAGCTAATTATTATATTTACGTCTTTTTTGCGTCAAAAACGTTTCGTTGCATACAAAACGTTACAATAAAGCTCGACTCCAAAATTTTTGCACGTTCCAAATTGATAGCATTTTAAATAAAAAAATGTATTCTATTAATACTGGAGATATTAATACTATCGGAGTTTTATCAAGGGACCTGCGTTACGTAATCTATACAGACTAGATTTAACTCTAACGAAACCCTAGACTTGCCACGTTTTATCCTTTAATCTGATATCGGACGGTAAGGTTCTGCAAATTTTCATTACCTAGGTCTAAAATACAGAAAGCTTTAAAATAACATATAGAGGTAGGTATATGCATATACATCTTTTTCTTACTTAGTCTAGGATATAGCTTTTCTAAAATGGTCAATTGGCAACAATTGTTACTGATAAAATTGGTAAATACTGCAGTCTATGAACGATATTTGTATGAAATAATATGTTCGAAAGAATTTGGTTAAAATGTCTCTATATAAAAATTTATTCAGAGAGTGAGTGAGAGAGAAGACAATAGGAGATCTTCAAACTTATTGACAGAATTGACATTCAGTTGCCATTTTATTTAATTACATGGTCGTACTGTCAAGGAAAGACTCTCTCTCATTTCCATCGTTAGTAGACCCGAGTGAGGCCGGGACGAGTAACTAGTTACTTATAAATAAATTGACTTAGAAACACAACGCTCTACGAACTTCATATAGGAGGTATAAACAAAACAAATATTAGTGTATTAACGTCAATAACAATTGTACTCGGTGTTTTCAAAGACTTGTAATGAACTTGACCAAGTGCATTGATTCTCATGGGATACGAATCGCAAGTCAATATTTACAAAGGATCAGATTGAGATCGAAATGTGGCACTTTATTCGAACGATATAGGAACTACTATAGATACTGGTACTCACATTTTAATACAGTTCGAGATTGGTTACATTTCTCTATAATTTCTGGTACTTACTGCTCACTTTCTACTCACACTTTTATCACTTCAGTTTTTGTTATGTATATTTTCACAGTTATGTGCCACAAAGTAGAGTTTGTATTTACTAATAAATTTATTAATGCTTACTCAATTATTTTGTAAATACAAAACTACGGAAATAACTATACAATAAGAAAATTAATATTGAAGTACACATCATTATCGTTAGCAACAGTTTGCAGTGAAAGATAATGATTTCTAAGATATATCCTAAATTGTGCATCTAGAAATATAATTACGCAAACGATTGCAAAATCTTACTGATTTATAGTCCAATTAGCAATTATATAGATAGACTACAGTCCTACTCTTCTTCCTATGTATGAATATTAATCTTTTAATAGAAGAAAAAAAAACAAATGTTTTCATCAAGCAAATTTTGGCTCATACATAAGCAGTGTGTTTTCATAATTTGAAAACGTAATCACACCTATTATCCAATGGCAATATGCTACAATTAATTTTAGTTTAATTTGTCTCAGCAGAGAGGTTTTTTTTCGAATTGACCTACATGTACTGTTGACCCGGAGGCCTCTACAGTTCCACCGGACTACAGACAGCAGAGACCCTGAAGCAACGCAAGTATGGTAACATTAAATGTTAACAGGGCCATAATTATCAGGACCGTATCGATCGTATCGTTCATACGCGGTCCAACGTTTTAAAGTAAACATTCAAAACATGTTATTCATAACATCAGCTACTATGTATTTTTTCTTTTATTAGTAGGAATAATAACAGTGTTCCTAAATCTTAGTGACTCCTAGATCACACTTCATGGAAAGCATGGTATAATTCAGTAGGAACAAGCCCCATCCCCATCCACTTATTGAGAAAACTTTGAAAACGTGCTGCCTGCAAAGCATCTTACGATCATGTGACATTCCAGTATCTCGGTCAGCATACGAACATTGTCATTATAATTATCTTCTAGGAACATTTCCTTTTGGTACCAAGTTGAAAGGCACATCACTACATATCATAAAACTAAGCCGTCCGCCGAGTCTGTCAGTCTGTCTAGATGTTCGCGATAAACTCAAAAACTACTGAATGGATTGTAATACGGTCTTCACCAATAAATAGAGTAATTCACGGGGTAGGTTTAGGTATATAATATGTCCAGATTTTCTTTGTAATTGGTTGAAATATAATGATAATTGTTGAAAATCGGAAAAAGTTAATTTCATGCACATAAGTACATAAGCACATATACTTTTTAATATCAGGGCAGGACGAATTCCGCCGAGCCTGCTAGTTATATATAATAATTATTGAACTATATCGCTCTTTTAGAAATTATAGTCATTTAATTATCCTAAATTATTAAGTTTGCATTGTCTATTGCAAAAATAATGAAAGAAAAATAAATCTAACAAGATTAATGGAATCTGTAAATCAAAGTTTGTAATAAATACTTAGTTCAATAAATTTATCGATATTGGATCGAGTATCAGTAGTAATATCTAGCTGGCAGGCTAATCTATTTACAGTCCGATGTTTGCTCGCGGCCCCTGTTACATTGGAAAAGTGTCAAATGATACAACGTTGAGTGCTGTTTTGGCGGAACACTCGCCGACAGTATTTGAGTTGCCACTTGACGTGTGTTTGATCCGGATATAGAGAGCTGATTTACGAATAAAAATAGAGAGACACTTTTATTTATTTACTTTTAACTTAGTAAGAGTTAGTGAGGAACTCGAGAAATTCCATGTAAGGTTGATCAAAATTTTTGTTTATTTATACTTTCGATATATGTAAGTTAGGTGTTTCACAGCAATCTTACACAATATTAAATAACGATGGGGCTAAAAATGGAACACCCTAAGCCTAATGAAACAGAGAAACTGGCTCTCAAATGCACCTGCCGGAACATATCTATAGATTTACAACTTAAACATGGTAGTTAAGTAGGTAGGTAATGGTCTAAAGCTACCTATCTTTTCATTACGATGTTTTTCTTCATCGTAAGCTTAAGCTCATTATCGAATTTGAACCCACGTGGGTTGAAACGATGGCAGATAACCATAGAGTTATCATCGCTTCATTTTGTCTTCAATCATTAAGAAATAAATTCTACTTTGAAACCCTAAATTATGGGTAAGTCTTCAATATTTTTTAACCAAAACTTCAAAAATAATTTTCTTCTCTTTTATCAATTATTTCAGTTGTTCTAGACAATTTTTATTTTATTTCATACTAATATGTAATCAGGAGAATATTATTTTAACAATGCGCAAACATTTAAATCTGGCGCACAGTTTAAGCCTAATTAAACGTGATAAGGTTTAACCCTCATTTCACTTATAATATTATTGCGTTTAAACCTATAGAAAGATTTAAATAAAGGGCCTTAACCAATAGGTTAGTTAATACATTTTAAACTAGTCTTGGTAATTATCGAATATCCGTCTGCCAATGCCAGTTGGTTGTTAGCTACTGTGTGTTTAAGAAAATACGTAACACTGAAGCAGTCTTAACCGACGCTTTGGACGTGAAGTGTTGAAACAATCTTATTAGCGAAGCCTATAACCGAGGTATAGTCTAGCGTTAAAATTTTATAGCTAGTCTAATTTTGTTTCTGATCGTTATAGCGAAGTTTGAACTTTTTGAAATATAGAGTTGATGCTAACTAATAGATATATTGGCTTCTGAAAAATTTATTTCTATGTAGAGTTTATAAGTTCATTTAGAACTTAACAGTATTATTTTATTTTAATTTACATTCATTATTAACGATTATCAGTACTCATATTAACTAACTAATATTATATATTTAAGCCATGAGATTATTTTGTTGTTTTTTTTTATTATTTACTACTCTATAGAATAGGCGATCAGATGTAAACAATTATTTTTCAAATTTATAGTACTATCTATATTTATTGAGGAAAGTAAAGATTACCTAATATTAAGCTAGGAGCATTCGCAACGCAGGAATTACCATACTAACTAACAATCAAAACGTACGGTAGTGAAAACGAAATAATGGCCATGTGCTGTGGTGCCGAGTATTCGGGGATCAGGAGGACATATTTCATTGTTATTCAATTTTATTTTGTATCAAAGTGAACAAATTGACGGACACTTGCTACTTAATACCTTAATCAAATTAAATTCAAAAAATTAATATATTAATAAAAGATTTACAAAAAACACGTCCATACACATTATATTAATTGTATATTTTTTATTCCTATCTAATCTTTACAGCGTTCATAGACCGCGTAACGCATTGTAATCTCCTATAATTTAGGCTGATTTACTTCATTGTCTAAGTTTTGGATTACATATAGGTTTTTATTTGAAAAAAAAAATACCATAACCCCGAATAAACAAACTTTAAAGGGGATATTATTATCATCCGTTCTTATAGAAATTACATAAATTACAAAGAAGGCAATCGGTGGTAGATCGCGTGCGACACAGTGCGTGTCGCATCGTGCCTGAGCAGCGGCCATTTTGTGCCCAAAAATTGGCGGGAAAATTGAGAGAACGACACCCACAAAACTGAACTAATAAACTTACATTAAATTTATGCAAACGACCACACGCCCCGGGAAACACGGAAGCATTAAAAAATAAAACAACAAAATTATACGGAATGGCTTTCAGTTCGCCAGGTGTGCATTAAGAATGTAATAATTTAATAAAGCACAGAATATATACATAATAGAATATTATGTTAATACTTATCACCATTGTATATCATGGGCAAATAGATATATTTATCCCACGTCAAATAATACACAGTGTAAATTCTTTAACTCCCTATAATGTAGAAATTAAATTTCGTTTTTTAACTTGCCATACATTGATAAGCTTTATTTAGTGCAACCGCTATCCCCTATTACGGAGAAACACGTTCATAATTTAGAACTCAATTAATATTTAAAGTAAGTGTTATCAATATTATTGTTTATGTTATCAGTTTACGAAGCGCTCTTTTGAAGCGATGATGGCTTAGTTGATAGCGGGTTCGGACACAGCGTCAAAGGAAGTAGGTTCTCGAATCCTAGCAACTGAGTCGGAGCTTTCGGTGAAGGAAAATATCGTGATGAATCCATAGTATGGTGGTAGGGATTTTTCTAAATCCGTTTGGCTAGCTATCACCCTCAAGTTGAAAATCTGTCGCCAATCACATGTTGGTGTGTTCCGGCAGCTGCACTTGAGAGCCAATGTCTTCCTCTAGGATTAGCGTGACTACCATCGTAGACCACATCATCATTTAATATCAGATGAGATTGTGATCAAACGCTAACCTATAAAGTATAAAAAAACGCTCCATCGAAATCTCTGAAGTACTGAAACATCTAAGAAAGATATCTGAAGTCGTTGACAGTCGTCTTGCTTTTATTATTCTTAATTGCCAAGAACACGTATTCCATTTCTCATAGATTATAGTGTCTCTGTGTAACTTTCATATTAGTTACTGAACACATCAGGCATCTATTATATCAGTCGTAAGCTAACTTTGACACTGTTAACATGGCTAGGAAAAGAAAATCATTGCGTGTTTATGTCGTATGTCTTGATTGATTGATATATTTTCAGGTTCTGTTACCACTATTAAAAATAACCTCAAAAGACTAAAATAACGTAATTTGTAAGATTTTAGTTTTATGATTGATTAGTTCATGTAATTTTTCTACCGTCTAATGTTTTTTTTTTTTTTATTGTATTATATGTATTTGCAATCATCGAATGATGAAGTTTGTCTAATATGTATAATTGAAAAGTGACAAAAATAGGCGAGGATGCATAAGCTTTATAACGAAAAAAAGAATGTTAGGTCTCTTAACTTTTATTATGACTTTATAATGTATATGGAACAAATTATTAGATTAAAAATAAATTAAGTAGATGTAAAATGGTTTTTAGTGCATTCTCTAGTAATATTTGACCTAATACATGATTGTTTAGCATTTAATTTAGATATTATATATTGGTCAATACGATAAATCTAACTTTTATATATTTTAATCACTTTGACCGCTTTTACGTGACAAAGCAAACTAAAGAAGTTAAGCGTCACATGCTAAACGTTAAACTCAATCGACCGAAATAATTTCGTCAATTAAATATGTTAATTCTTTACAGCGTAAAGTTTGGTCACATTGTTGGTTTGGGTAATAAATATTGAGCATAAAAACGCCCTGTAATATACATCTATATATAAAAAAGACCATGTTAAAAAAGCTTTATAAAAACAAACAATTTAAAAAGACCTCCTTATTTTGCCTTTGTTATCACGCCGTGTTGACTAGAATACCTCTCCACGATGGAACCACGACAGCCGTTTCAATAGGAGAATTCTGTTAAATATGTTTTTTTATGAAGCGAAGCGGAGTCTCGAACACAGCTGGATTGCTTATATTATTTCAATCTTATGGTAGTAGAATCTACACAAGGTTTCACTGCTGAATGATCACTGTAGCATGTTCTTCTACAAAAGGCACCAAATCGTGCTTCTGTATTCCTGACTACAATGCGTGATTGGGAAAGTGTATTGGAACCTGAGTTACCGTACCAGGCTTTTGATTTCGCACGTCGGGGAGAAGACCGAGGAAGTCGTCTAAGTTCGGTTTTATATAGTGTTATCTTTGTCTATCACAGTCATTACGTTTATCAAGATAGATAGATCAAGATATACACAACAACCGAAGCAAGTTCATGTTAACCGAACGTTTCACTCTTCTCCCCGTCGGTGCGACGTGACAAATCAAATACAACCGGTAATATAGTTAAGTTATCAGTCTTCCAATATACTTCTTCAATTTATACCAAAGTTACCTTTAGAATAGAGGATACATAATCATCATAGGCTACGATGTCTAACGTCAGTTGAATAACATGACTATATAGTATATCCTTGACAAAATAAGGGAACATTAATAAGCACTTAAATCGATGCAATCACAAGCTCACAATGGTCACTTTACATTGTTTTACAACTTCATGTTGATTTTGGACTCACCTTTAAACGTATTTCAGTAATTATGTTATTGAACAAATAAAATAAATTAAATGTATAGACTGAAATACATAACTGTCAAATGCACCTTTCCATCGTCGATATGGAGTTAAATACGTCAGCCAAAGGAATTTAACGTAATGCTGTATCATCATGAACATGGTGGAGAACTATTTTTGGTTTTGGTCGGGGGTCGTTTTGGCCCTCGTTTTACAGGAGTTAATAACGTGACAACTGATTTCATATTGAAGCAAATGTAATTGTGTGATCTATAGGCTATTTTATTACATCCTCATTATCTGCCAATTTTGGTAACGATTTAATATTATAAATTTTATTATTGAATTAAAAAGTTTACATAGTGACGACGGTTTCTTATTATTTTTTTACTACTATTCACTTCGATACTGTGAAGAATAGGCTTTATAGTAGGTACTTATAATATAAAAGATTTCGCACTGGAGCAAGTACTCTGAAGGAAATCTTTAGATAATTCTTCACATGTATATAAAAAATAGATCACTAGAGTTAAAAAAATCCAGATATCACAGCTTGATAAATTATCTTAAAAGAATGATGTATTATTATGTAATCCAATATTATTATGCAACATATTTGAATTAAAGTTTTTTTTTACTTAATCAAGTCTCTTATTTTTGTTATCTTTGTTTCTGAAACAGTTAGAAGCGGTCATGCTCCCGGATATAGAAATTCAGTAATTATAAAAATCTACACGTAATTTATGTATTTATTTTTACTTTGGAATTATTTATTGTGTACAAGTACAATAGACAACACCGTGTTCTTTTTATTTTTACCATGTTTAATGGTTCATGAAGCGTAAAGAAAAGTTGGCTAATTAGTTAAATTAATATTTACACTACGTTAGTATTTCATGCTGCAGTCAAAAGATATTAACTTTTATTACTTTAGATGGATACGTAGTATGAACTTTATGCGATAGCATAAAATCCAAAAGTTCAAAACACTTCAAATTCACTTTTACTCAGCGTTTAGTGTCTATAAAAAGGTACCCGGAACATACTTCCTATAATTCGTAGTTCACAACTCATGGCAAACGGGAGCGTGTGACAATAAAATGGGCGATACAAGTGGTATTAGAATGAAACCTGCAGGATGGCTCTGAGGCACGCATCGCGGTGGCATCACCAGCCGACCTTGGCCTGAGTAGGGCTACTATATTTACCAAAAAAATAAGAATATCTTACCTTTAATTGTGGATAAATTATAATATATTTGTAGCAGATAATTCTTTAATACATTCTAAGATCTGTAATACACGATTTCAAATAACGAATTACATGTAGAAAGGGGATTACGACATAAAAAATTGATTTTTATGCAATGAAAATTGTATTCTTACACCGTTACTCTCACATATTTCTATATTGAAAATTTATGACTAATATTCGTGTTATACTTATCACGAACCTATTTATATATTGACTAGTTATGACCGCGAGTTCACTTGTGTTAAGTGCAAAAATGATCGGAATATAAAAGATAGATTTATAGTATCGTCGATTTTTTTAAGTTATTCAATATTCCAAACAATCGTTATTAGCATTATATTGATTAATATTTAACGGTTTAGATGAAATATTGCAAGATAATTTACTAACCTACTGTTAGTAATTTGGAAACATCTTAAATTTCTTTTAACGTGAGTTCATGACCTGTAAACTGATAAATAAACTTACGTTTTCATATATAATTTTAATATTTAAGGTGTTCAGAGGTAAACTTATAAGCACTATACCGTTTGCCCCATTTCTCCACAGCAAGAAAACTCGCTGAATGTGTAGTGCTTATACATATATATTTAAACTTTAATAAATGTCTCTTAAATGAAACTATCGTGATTTGTTTTGGATATGAACCACGTCTTTACATAGTATAAGTAAAAAAAAATTATAGTAGTATTTTAGTGATGCTCTCACGGCTCATCTCTACCATCTTATTCACATATAGATGGCAGCGAGAGATTTCTTCCTATTCGCTGATAGCCTCTATTATAATATCTTATATTTGTCAGAAGAGAAGGGGCTCACTTGAAATTGGTTATAGCTTGCCCCTCAAGCGTGTGTGGGTTGGGAGTTAGGGGGTTAAATCACCTATCATTAAGGGTGGTGCCAAACTAACGGTTTTACGTGTTGTTCCTTTTTATGTGTTCCGTTTGAACGGGAACCTTGATGGTGTGATTTATGCACACATTCTTTTTTAACAAAACAAAGTTTTGATCTGCCCTATTAGGAATGTTAAAATTGTGCGAACTAAAAAGCAAACTCGTATTTAATAGAAGTACACCTCTATCTAGATACTTATGTAATAATATAAATGCGAAGAGATTCTTTACCAAATACCAGTTTTCAAAACGATATTTGAATTTTATAGAATTACTAGGTTTTGCTTGCGTCTTCACTTGCATTAACATTTGACTTAGTCCTCGGAAGCCGTACTTTTTGAAGTTATACTTCTTTTGGCGCATTAGGGAAAAATTATGAGAGTAAATTTTTACGATGTGCGCGCACACCGTCACGAAATACCGACACCATGAAGTTAAATATAGTCAACATTTAATAAAAAAAAAAATGTATATGTTAAATACCTTTTTCTATTATTAGTGCCGTTTTTTCTACAAACCTAGAATAAGGTGAAAGATAACATTTTTTAAAGTTAATTTGACAATTCTTGCTTAAACCTTTTTTTTCATTTTACTTTACGCTATTGGCCTGATGGGCCTTCACAGCTTCACCGGACTCATAGGACGAGCACTTATGTCGCTCGGCTGCTTGACAACAAGCTCAGTGGTGCTAAAGTAGCCGAATCTTGGCTAGGGCGGTTGTCTTAGATGCAACAATGCGAATTTATCTAAGTTAACCTAACTAATCTAATCATACATGTACGCATTAGTAAAGTACACACGTGTACCAGCATGTGTGGCTCACGAACTCAAACATGTATTTTGTATTTGTTTACTCGGCTAAACTAAACTAACCAAGTTCAGAAGACATGGAGGAAAAACCCTTCTACCATATCGTGTCTGGACAAAATATCTTCTACCTATAGCAACAATTGTTCAGTTAGAAAGCAAAGCTAACAGTATCGCGGTATGTACATCGACGTATAGATTCGTATATTCTTCGTAAAAATTATGTACCCAAGTCACCTCGAACGTTGATATATGAGAAGAGGCGTTACTTCATCCATTTTGTCATATATTTACATACAAAAACCGTAAAGCTGTCGTAGTTGACACACCGTATTCAATATGACATAACCATGACACAGCTATGCATGTAAGGGCGAATGAACAACGCTGATATAGTGTACTCCAGGGTTTGTGTTAGCGACAAATATTTGGGTTCCGAGGAAATTTTTATTTTGTTAGTCATTTTCATCCCACTGCTGGTTTTATACAAAGATAAATAAAGATCTTAATTATTATTAGGACTATATGAATCAATATGTCAAACTAAAGGCAATAAACGAATTATTAACTTATAAGAAACTAGCTGTGGCAGTGGTTACGCACGTGTTTATTTTTATCGATAGTTGTATTAATATTTACAAAAATTACAATTTCGCCTATATGTATATATATATATATATATATAGGCAAAGATAAAAGCAGTTTCGTGTATATTTATTCTTCATTTGTCAAACGATTTTCTTTTATTTTTCTTTAGTTTCAAATAACGAACTTTGCTTATATCAATGGACAAAAATTGGGAAACAGGTGTTTTCCTCACCATTGACGAATCGAAGCATTTTTTTATAAGTCTCTATTCATCATACTTCGCGGTCCGTACGTCTACGAATCTACCACTCCGCTTGTCCTTATTACTCCATGGCAAGAAAACAGACATCGTTGAACACGGTATAGTGCTTATAAAAATAGTAGTTTCTCATATCAACTATCTAATAAATTTATATTAAATGTAGCTAACATGAGAGTTTATAGATTTTTAGATGCTATGAAGTAAAACAAAAAAAAAGTTGATAGCAATCTGTACCAGTAGTTTTTGAGTGATGCGCGCACGACTGTAGACATTTATTATTTAATCTGTATACGATTATAATGTTTTATGATGTTATATCACATCGTTTCGAATTCGATGCGCTGCAGCGCCATCTAGTGTCAAGTAAAATTAATAACACAGAGAATTTTCCCAGGACAAAACAAGTACCTATGTCTGATAATAACTTTCATGTCGTACCTATTACATTTATTTTTATATATTAAAAGATACATAAGTCTACGAGATGTTGGCATATTGACACCATTTGCATAAATATATGAAGTATAAAATTGCTCCTTTGAGAGTGCTTGCAATTTTGTACTACAAAATTTTATTAATAAATTGCCTATTTACAACCTTCCTCTTAGTAGGTACTTAAGATTTACGATTTATGTATACAAAAAATGAACTGAACCCATTGATTTGAGCGAGCAAATAAATTCACGGTCTCAGATATGAAGGATTGTAAAAAGCAATTAGTTAATTGAAAAATTGACGCGGGTCACATTAAATTTAATAAAAGGACAAAATGAAACTGCAATAAACGACGTAAAATTAGTCCGGCAGGAATAAAACAATTATTTATATCGTATCGTAGTGGCGCAAATTTATGACGGTCATATATATTTTTTACATTGATGTTCTTTAATGGAAAAAATGCATCATCTTTTAAACTATGCAGTTTTGGTAATTGATATTTTAAATCTCGTAGTAATCATTGAAATAGGTAGAGATAATTAGGGATGTCAAGAAATATTCGTGATTTAAAATGTTAAAATAATTTTGTTTTATTACAAATTAATATTTTTTTATTACATGCATTTAAAAAATAGCTGAAACATTTCTAGTCATATGTTTGAATAGAATATTTTTATTTTAATCACCCTTCAATAGTATCCCAGTACTAACATTGAAGGTTAAATACACAATATTAAAATGTTATTTAACAAATATTGGGTGACTTTAGGCGACTCAAAATTTTGGATTAGGTACCTAGGAGCTATCATTGCTTCATAATAGATATATTGTTTTGTAAAGTTTTATACTTCGAAAATCTAATACAATCATTTATTGATTAAATGACCAATCGTTGTCAGGGTATTATAGTCATTGAGTCAAAATGATAGTATGCCCGAATAAATTGAATATATAAAACGAATACGGTTATATAGACGAGTTATACGCGGTTATATTACAAATAAAGATGTGATTTTATTAATGTATCTTTGAGTCTGTATAAAAAACATTCAAATAATATCGCGCGTCAGGCGGAATCCCTTCAAGGAATTTCTAAGAGTAATATCTTGTGAGAATATTTTTTATAATATTTCTGTCGTCACCCTCACACCTGCTCCTTCACTCGTGAAAACGACAATTTTACATTTTCCGCATTCTCTACTCACGAGTGTATTTGATATTCACCTTTGTTTTGTTTCGTCTCTGAGGGTTTTCAATATTGTTAAACATAACCCGTCGAATGTATCATACGATAAAGCACTTTTAGAATCATCGGGAACATTAAAAAAAGTTTCACGAAATTCGAAATTCAAATATATAGATTTTAAATTAAACCCCTTCAAGCAACAAAATATATTCATATAGATATAGGTATGGATATACAAAATTAAAAATTAAAAATATTGAATTACTAATTACACTGCATTTACAATTTGATACCTATACGTAAATTCGGCGTTTGCCACAAAGACTAGAAAATGTCATGGCTTCTTATATTTACAATATGACAAAATACACCAATATTGCGCAAATGTGCAGTGAAGGAAATTTCAGTATCTGCGGCCAATCGTATTCCAAATGGCTCTCGCATACTCAGTACATATTTGAAACTAATTGCGGCGTTTCTTATCTTAAGAATATATTTTAGGTATGTACATAGACAAAACACAAGTCTACACCGCTTGCCCCATCCTCTCCACAGTAAGAAAACACACATTGTTAAACGTGTAGCTCTTATAAAATTTGTAGATTCTTAAAACTGTAATAAACTTAGGTACATTAAATTATCGAAATATTTATGTTACTAATAATTAATAATTTTTGAAGTGATAACGTCCTATAAATAGATGAATGCCGACTGCATATGAAAAAGCATGACTCATTGTCACGTTCCGCCTGAGCCGAGCGCTAGAGAGTCGCGATCGGCCTAAGTGTTCGACTTGTGACGCATCTATCTCTTTTCCACTTTGTGTTATACAAAATAATGATAATTCAGTGATAATAATTCAATTAAATTCATATAAGTATGCAATTTTTCATCAACGTTTTCTTATGACTTTATATTATCGTCCGTAAACTGACTTTGCAGACAACCAGTGTTTTTTATAAGGAACAACTGTGTAAGGATTAAAATAATATATATATATATATATAGTAAAATCTGTGTAGTAAGTTTTTGAGTGATACGTATACAACCCTGACCTCTATCATAATCATTCTATTTATATAGATTAAATAGTATTATGGTTGGCATAAACTTAATTCAATTTATAATTTTCCGTACATAAGTATGTAATCGTGTTTGTTGTGTATATGTAAAATATACATTGAATACCTTGATAAAGTAATGTATATGTAATTTGAAGCTATATAAATTAAATACTCTATTTTTCCTTAAAGATATAATATCAATTTGAGATGCAAATTAAATAAATGTTTAAATAACTAATCGTAACTATTATTATACATGGGAAAGTGATTTTGTTTGTTTGTTTGTTACGCTTTCTTACCCTTGTTACTCAACCTATCATCATGGAAGCGTTGCATACACATTCTCAGGGGTACAGAAAGTCATAGGATACCTATTCTTCCAGAATAAATATTATTTTCGAGGGATATACCAAATCTACACCAATGCGAGCGAAACCGCAAACAAAAGCTAGTTGTATACAATTGTCGTATCGGTACAAATCAAATCTTTTTTTTTTCATTAAACGTAACAACCCTAGAATACAGCGAGTATTCCAGAAGAAATATTTTGACGCGCAAGGAGCAGACAACTACGCCTTCTTTACGATTTCATATTATTGCGAACATACCTATCAAATGTCTCAAAATTTTATATGACGTTCTTTTATAATATTTTGCTTGAGTAGTTTAAAGTATAAGGTATTGGTCGAAAAAGTATTTTACGTTTTTTATTTTTTGAGAAAAGGTATAATGAAAGAAAACGCCAAATGAACGAAAAATATAATTCTATATATCTTAACAAAATTACGATACAGCGTGGTAAGTGTAGTTGAATATAAAAACGACGACCACCAATAAATCTACAATTCATAGGCAGTCACCGATGTCATGCCGGCCTGGAACCTCTTGGCTGTTGGATAGACAATCGCGATAATTCAAAAGAGAGTCATTATGACAGATATATTATATGTGTCCAGGCATATACAGACATCCTTACCACCCCGCTGAATCACTGGATACTCTTCGGCTAATCGCGAAACGCGGTAGGCAAACATTACACCTGGTTATCGTGGTCTTGTCCAAAACGATTACTATACTAACCTATTAATGTTAGTATATATAATAAAAATACTGTTATTTTGAAACTCAATTTCGACAAATATACTGAACATATCGGCATAGGATTATGACCAGTCGATGTGGAATTTTTCGTAGATGGTTGTAGGCTACTTATTTTTTAGACCCTTTGTCCAACGAAGCGAGCGAGAATCATCTAGTAATAACTAAATTAAAAAATCGTAAGGAACAGTCATTTATTTAAGACTCCAAACTAAGACAAATCAATACTCGAATAATAACTTCCTAACAAAAATACCATAAGGTTTTCATGAAACAAATGTACGAACATTGCCTCATCAATCATTAATCGAACTAAATCATTACATTTTTAAATCAACTACTTGTGCCCACGACTCTGCACGCGGTTATTACGTTGTAATTACTATAGTTTTCTAATTTCTTTACAACTTGAGCTACAACAAAATGGATATTGTGTAAATATTAATGCTTGTTATATGTAGATATAGTAAAATGGACATTATACAAACCTTTGAAAACCCAAACCTTTAACCATTCCATTAAAAATGTGGATGTGTGCTTATGACCACACGATATAAGTGAAAACTTATAAACCAATCCATCATGGACATAAGAGTTCATATAGTTTTATCAATGTTTACATGCAAAAAAAGGTCTGTGTGCAATTCACACACGATAGAAGTGAAACTTCAGTAAATCGACAAAAGAATGAGATGAATATATATAACAAGGGTAGGATAATTACAAAGTTTATTTGTATAAAAATGAAACTATTTTGATTAACTTTAAAACATATTTTTTATTCTATTTAGCATATGTTACATAATTTATTGCTCAAGTTCCATATTTTCAGTTTCAACAAACAAGATATAAAAATACTCATAAACACTGTTAAATAATAAAACACCACAACACAAATATTACACTGATTATATAAAAATTGTGTGGTATTATGAAACCACGATGCAAGTGAAACTTTTAAATTGAGCCATGGGCGCCACCATAATTGGCCTTGGGTGGTCTGCCGAGCGCCTTTCACTTTATGCGACATGCGATAAAGGGACGAAAAAAAAATGTTTGATGAAAAAAAAAGTTACACTTTAAAAAGATACTTATGAATGCTAAGTTATTTCCGTTCAAACGGTATTAGATGTATATATGTAGGTCTAAAAACACATATACAAAAGTAAAATTTATCCATCAGTGTAAACAACTACCTAAAAGTTGTTATTCTAAATTATTCCTACTTGTTTTCCCAAAACTGCTTCTTCGAATTCAATAATGAATACATCTTAACACAATAGCTGGGCGGGCGATACTGGGCGGCGCCCTAAGTGACAAATGATACTGTCGTTGTAGGCGGGAAGCTGTGATTGATCTCAAGCCGGGGTAAGAGACGGCAGCGATACGGGGGATTTCAATAATCGGCTTACGATGGATAAATGCTTAAAATTATAAGTAAGGGAATATTTGAAATGGATTGGAAACTTATCGACGTGTTGAGTATTATTCAAATATTCTATGTTATATTGATTTCATTGTTTACATACAGTTTATAATCGAATTCAAAAAGGAGGTTATAAATTAGTTCATATTCTTTTTATGTTCGTTAGTTACCCTAGAACTCCGTCAATTCTGTCATTTACAAATCGATTTCAAAAATTCGTTTTTTAATGGAAAGAAAATATTTTCAACCGAAACCCATTTAAATTTCATTAGCATTAGACCCTAGATTTCGAAGACACACCAGGGAATTCTTCGAAATCCAACAGAAAATGTACAAAGATTAAAATATTGGTACGTTTATGTCAATCTTAGACTAAGTAGGTACCTACTTAACTATGCTCAAAGAAGTTTTACTGCATTTTTAGAGTAAATTTTTTTGTAGTTGATTGAATATTATGTTACAATATTTTTATTGTAAATATTAAAAAATAAGACGTTATTATTCGAATGTGTTTCTTGATTGCTAAGATTGGTTACCTATCTGCATATAAGAATAGGATAAATTTTAGTGTAATTTCCCTTTTAACTTATTTTACATATTTTGTGAATTTCTGTAGTAAATGTAAACCCACCACATTCTGATGTTATAATACAAATAATAGTAGGGTAGTGCATAGAATATAGTTATAAAAAAGAGTCCTGCAGAAAGATAAATGAAATCTAAAAACTGTTCTATCTTTTTCGAAATGAATACACGCTCTTGGCCTGACGGGTCTTAGACTTGACGCTTAGTGCGCTTAGCCGTATGGTAACAAGCTCAAGGGTACCAAAATGCCCGAAACTCTGCTTGGGTTGTTGCCTTGGATGCAACATCTCGAACCCTTCTAAGTTAAACTAGCTAAACGAACTATACATATAATAATCCGTGAAATACACATTTGTACCTCACGAATATAAACATGTTTTTTGGATCCGACTACTCGGTTAAACCTCTAAAAACTGAAATACAATCTATACTTTATATATTAATAAATATTGAAGTGTTATTTATTTGTCCGGAAAAATATTCGAATCGGATGAACAGATTCTGACAAGACTTTTACTACAACTTAGATCACTTAAGAGTATTAACTAGACGACATATAATGATGTTATTCCATATGAGATAAGCAATGATGGCATAGTTCATTACAGGTAACTTAAGATCATCAGGGCAAAATTATAATTATAAATAAAAACCTACCAAACATCCAGCTAAAACATTCATGAAATAACAGTACCATTTTTATAAAAACAAATTTGTTTGCGCCAATTAGTCTAATATTAAAAGAAAAAAATTAAGAGAGGAAGCACATATACAAATTTGTTTTCATCCATAATAAGCAAAATCGAATTGAAGTGTCATTCATTCTACAAAGTTAAAAATAACCAGACCACCTACGCACAAAGTCGTCAAAAGCCAAAATATTTTCCTAAATACTTTATAATGGAGGTACAAGGAATGTCACTTGAATTAATACGCGTCTTTTATAATAGCTGGTTAATATAACAGAATCCAGTTCTTATCTTAAATTGATTACGCTACCGGTCTTCGGTTCTGACGGCTGCAACTTGTTACGCTATTAAATACAAAGTTTTAGATGAGTACTACTCAACGGTGTGACCGATATCTATAGTAGCATCAAAATTATGATGTTTTTAGAAGTTCCGATCCAGCAGCCGTCGTGTACGGACGTGTCCGTTGCGCGCCAGATGTTGTTCCGCGAACTAATAAATTGTCGTTCAGGTGCGCAGTACGGTCGAGTGACTCATCGCTCGATACTATTGTGTTTCTGAACTTCGATTACTTCCAAGAAACGCACCTGTGTGAAGTGTTTTGTTTTTGTTTTGTGCGATTGTTATTGTGATCGTAAACCGCACTTCTTAGTGCGACCCACGTGTTAAGTTTACAGTGTCTACAAGTGTGTGAAGTGTTCCGAAAATTTGTTTACGCGCACCCCCCTGCCCCTCAGGCAGGGAGGTTATTTTGTATCGCACCGTGCCCGTAAAGTTACGGCATGGCGTCACTACAGGAACAGTTCGATAGGTTGCGACATCTTGTCGCTACTCGCGCCCCATCGTTATTCACGGAATTCGTTAACGATGCCGCTACCACGTCCTCGGAAAATGTTATATGCGTGCCCCGTGTGGCTACGATGAATTCTTTCGCGTCATTGGCGTCATCTCTGTCTGAGGAGATCCCGGAGGATAGAAGAGTACTTGAAGCTACCATCCCAAACTCTAGCTCCGATTCCGATATGGAGCTCGATACCGGCGCGTCACCCGCAATCACGAACGATGGTTTTACAACCGTAAACCGAAAGCGGCAACGGCCCGTTCCCGTCACCTCGCGCGCCTCAGATTCCGAATCGGGTACGGAATACCCGGTAAGTAAGAAGCCACAAGTAGAGGGTGCGTCTGTCTCAGCCAATCACAAGCCGACTCACTCAGGTAGGTCTAGTCCCGATCTTCTATCCCAAGCCCGAGCTACAGGTTCTGTAGCCGAGGCCAAGAAGCCCCGCACTCCACCCCCCGTTACTATACAAGACAAGGCATCCTGGATGACGATATCCACTCGGTTAAACGAGAAGAACATCCGGTACACGTCCGCCTTGAATACGCCTGCAGGTATTCAAGTAAAAGTTTCATCTACCACCGACCACCGCAAGCTTACCTCTCTTCTCCGAGAGAGGAAGCTCGCTTATTTTACTTACGCACTCGAAGAAGAGCGCCTCCTTCGCGCTGTAGTTAGGCGTGTCCCGGTCGAGTTATCGACCGATGATGTCTCAGGCTCCCTTAAGGAGCAAGACTTTCCTGTCCGAGAGGTACATAGGATGTACCACCCCCGTACCAAAGCCCCATACCCAATGGTCCTGGTCGTCCTCGACCGATCACAAGAGGGTAAGGCTATTTTTGGCCTCACCTCTGTCTGTGGCCTCACCGGCATCACTGTTGAGGCCCCTCGCAAGTCCCATACTCCTTCGCAGTGCCATAACTGCCAGAGTTATGGTCATTCAGCCCGCAATTGCCATCTTCGTCCCAGGTGCGTTAAGTGCCTAGGGGACCACCCTACGAAGGAGTGCGCACGCACTCCCGACACTCCCGAGCCCCCGAGCTGCGTTCTCTGCGGTAACGCAGGTCACCCCGCGAACTATCGCGGGTGTCCTCGCGCGCCACGCACACAACGTCCCCGCCAAGCGCGACAAGCCCGTAGGGCGCCTGTTGTCTCCGCACGTCCCCCGCCTCCACCTCTCATGTCCGTGGAGGCCTTCCCTGACCTGCCGGGTACCTCCCGTGTCCCGGTAGCGCCGGTTCCCACACCACGTGAGGCACCCTCTGTGCCGCGCGTGCCCCAGTCCTGGCGTGCGCCCGTAGCGCCCTGGGCTCCTAAACCACAGCCTCAGGCTCTCAAGCCTCAGGCCCAGCCCCAACCACAAGGAGCGATGCCTGTCCAGGCTACCCACGCTTTCTCGTTCTCCCAGTCTGGAATTGATTGGCTGACACAGGTACTGCTCGAACACGATATTCAGGAGATCGTCGCGTTCAATAAAATAGTTAACAGCAATAGGGACATCGGCCTCCTTAATGCGGTCTCTTCATTCCCAGGCGTTGCTGCGACGATACAACGCCTTGCCCGCGCCTCAGTAAATAGTAATAAATAGATTTCGCGTCGTTAAATAGAATTAAACCGCGTGGTCTTTGTCTTTCGTTCTTTAACGCGAGAAATCTTCGAACACAACGAGAGTTAGTAGCCGCCTTCCTACGTGATAGACAGATAGACATATTTTTAGTTCAAGAAACGCTTTTAAAACCGAAGATGAGCAATCCCGCGATCGCGAATTATAGTATAATTAGAAACGACCGTGTCACCCGCGGGGGCGGCACTTTGATTTATTATAAACGTTCGTTGTATTGCATGCCGGTAGAGCCGCCCGTTCTTTCCAATATGGAAGTGTCAGTGTGCAGGTTAGGCATGACCGGTCATCAGACGATTACAATAGTATCCGCGTACCTTTCACCGAATAAAAAGCTTCTCAAGTCCGACTTAGAGGCGTTGTTCGCTTTAGGGAATTCGGTCATTATAGCCGGGGACCTCAACAGCGGGAACGTTATATGGAATAGTTCGAGTACTTCTCGTAACGGGGTGATTCTCGACAAGCTAGGTAATGATCTCGCTTTTGATGTCATAGCCCCGCCGGAACCCACTCACTATCAGGATCGCTGTCGGCCGACAGTGTTAGATGTAGCTCTGTTAAAGAACGTCGCGCTTGAGGTACGACTCATACAAGTCGTACACGAACTCGACTCTGATCACCGTCCTGTGGTATTACAGTTAGGTTCTAGTTCCGACATCGATTTTCAGCCCGCGCGCGTAGCTGACTACACGAAGCTTAGTAAATATTTTAAAGATAATCCTTCCTCGGTTAGTTTAAATAGGATCCCGGACGTGTTGGTGTCTAAAACCGACGCGGATCAGGCTATCGATTCCCTGGTCGACTTTCTTCAGACCGCCGTTAGGGAGACCTCGAAAGAAGTACAAGCGGTGAATGATCGCCGCTTTATACTCCCCAACGACGTGAGAGCGTTGATCACGGAAAAGAACGCTGCGACTCGAGCCTACGACACTTACCCGTCCGTAGATAATCGCAATCGGTTACGTTTGTTACGTAAATTAGTTAAAAAACGTATTTCGGAAATCCGAGACGCCAGGTGGGACAAACTTTTGGAGGAGATCCAGCCATCCCACGTGGCGTATTGGACACTCGCACGAAAGTTCAAATCAGATCTCAGTACACCGATGCCCCCATTAGACAGAGGTCCTGGGTTGCCTCCCGCGTTCGATAGTATAGACAAAGCGGAATGTCTCGCCGCGAATTTAGAGGAGCAATGCTCTCCCAACACTGCTAACACTGACCCTATCCATATTGGATCGATCGAATCCTCGGTAGAGCGTTCTCTCGCATCTCCTCGCGCGGATACCCTAACCCCGGTTAGTTTCGATGAAGTATCGGCCGCCATCAAGCGTCTCAAGCTTAGAAAGTCGCCAGGTCCTGATGGGATCAGGAACGAGGTACTGAAGCTCCTTCCTGACCACATTATAGCTCTCCTGGTCTGCATCTTCAATGCGGCCATGTCCCAGGGTCACTTTCCAGCCGTCTGGAAAAAGGCCGTAGTGATAGGAATTCACAAACCGGGCAAAAAAGCTACGCTTCCCACAAGTTATCGCCCTATCAGTCTCCTCGATACATTAGGCAAACTATACGAGCGGCTCCTTCTGAACCGTCTCCAGACCTCTATTTCAGAGTTAGATTTGTTACCACCTGAGCAGTTTGGATTTCGAGGTAAACACTCATGTACGAATCAAGTACACCGCCTCACGGAGTACATTTTTTCTAAATTTAACGAAGATCCCCAAAAGAAGGTCAACCCGGATAAACCTAAACCGAAACGCACGATAGCAGTCTTTTTCGATGTTGCCAAGGCCTTCGATAAGGTCTGGCATGCCGGGCTCGTTTATAAACTTTTTCAGTCTCGCATACCCGATAGCTTAGTACATATAATCCGCGATTATCTCACTGATAGGACTTTCCGCTATAGAGTGGAAGGTGAGCTATCCCCGCCCCACTCGATACGCTCAGGTGTGCCCCAAGGGTCTATTCTTGCGCCCTCTCTCTTCAACCTGTTCATCAGTGACCTACCTCGGTCCCCGGGGATCGAGGTAGGTTGCTATGCTGACGATACAGTTATCTACGCTTCCGGTTGGCGGCCGGACTTTCTTAGAAATCGCATCAATCGAGCCATCGTCACACTCGGTGAATGGTATCGTCAATGGCGAATAGAGGTTAATCCCGAAAAAAGCGCCGCGATATTTTTCGACCCCGTAAATCGTCCGCAACCCAAGTATCTAAAGCCCCTCAGGCTGTACGAAACCGAGATTCCTTGGGTACGTGAGGTCAAATACCTAGGAGTTACATTAGATAGGCGCCTCACTTTTAAAGCGCATACTGATAGAGTTCGAAACAAGGCCGCTATGGTCTTGGGTCGCTTGCACCCATTAGTTTGTCCTAAAAGTAAAATGTCCTTCAGACATAAGCTTACTTTGTATAAGACGTGTATCCGTCCTATTCTGACATATAGTTGTCCCGTTTTCGCGCATATGTCAAGTTATAACTTCGAAAAGTTGCAAAAACTACAGAATCGTTTTCTTCGTAGGGCAGTAGGTGCCCCTTGGTATATCCGGAGAGTCGACCTCCACAGGGACCTGGAGATGCCGTCTATCTGGGAGTACGTTAGGACACTCACTAGTAGCTATTTTGAGAAAGCCGCGAATCATCCCAGTCCGTTAGTGGTATCCGCCGCGACTTACAACACCGTACCCGATGCGCCGCGTTACAAAAGACGTCCGCGATATATTTTTACAGATCCTCCCGACAAAATAACGGCAGCTAACTTCCAGTACCCTTCCGTCCCTCGAAACAGAGCGTGTGCGCGCCCACGTCCGCGTAATCACAGATCACGCCGCCGCGGCTTGACTGTGAATTTTGCTCCAGTACACTCATCTAGGCCCCCCTCGGCAGCGGCTCAAGCCGAGGTCCGATCCTCCGGAATGGAGCCCTCGAGCACGTTGCTTGCGCGACAACAGTGACACTGAATTAATTTTCAAACACTAGTTTTTGACACACAACACCGATCACCCCACACACGTGCACATACACACATGTAGGTACACATAGTGGTTGGGTTGTTTTTTTTTTTTTTTTTTATTTTGAACCCTTTTCTCGAACAGAGTTAGCTTATACTAAGTTAGTAGTCAGATTCAAGATACATGTATGAGTTCCTGAAACATACATGCTTGGTACACGTGTATGTTTCACGAATTTATATATGTATGAAATAATAGTTAGCCTAAGCTTAGTTAGACTCGGGATATTCGGTAACAGTCCAAGCCGAGGCGCGCCGTGCGCCCTTGTGCTGGTTGCCTACATAAAATCGGGTGAGTGCCTTAAGCGCTCCCCTTGGTGGTCCGGTGAAACTGTGGATGCCTTGCCGGGTTGACAGTGTAGTAAGTTCGAAAAAAAAAAAAAAAAAAAAAAAAAAAAAAAAAAAAAAAAAAAAAAAAAAAAAAAATGATGTTTTTACGTCATAACTTCAGTTGTGTTTAATCTAAATTAAAATACCTCATTCATATTAATATATGTCGTACTCTGTCAGAAGTGAGGAACATTTGAAATCCATTACGTACGTCAAATTCGATTTATAAAACTTCTAGAAGTTTCGATACTCATTTTAAATGATTAATAGTTTGTATTTTCAATTTTAATTAACGGTTCTATATTTTTAGTAGTTGTGTCTAACGGATTCACTTGCGTTTAATATTCGTTCTCGTTTCACGTAGTGATAGTACCTTTTTTTGTTTTTTTTTTTTTTTATGTTATAGGGGGCAAACGAACAGGTGGGTCACCTGATGGTAAGTGATCACCGCCGTCCATAGACACTAGCAACACCAGGGTAGTCGCAAGTGCGTTGCCGGCCTTATAAATATGTGGGACTCCGGCGCTCTCACTGACCGAACGAAACGCAACAGTGCAAGCACTGTTACTTCTCGTCGGTTTTCTGTGAGAGGGTGGTACTACCCCGGGCGAGCCGACCCATTCATGCTGAAACCAGTAATAGCTTCAGCGTAGCTCTACCACCTTCGAAAACCTACATTTTATATAGTAATTGCTCTGCCCGTCAGAGTCATAACGTTGTTTTAGATAACCTATAATTTTTATCAATAAATAAACTAGAAAATACAAATACAACTGTTCAAATCTAATTGGTAATTCCAGAGATCGATGAGCTGGAACTTACAAGCTCTAATGCTTATACTGTTAGAATAAATTTTAATTCACAAAAATTCCAAATCTAACATGAACTTCTGTATTATGTCACATACAGTTGTCTTCTCGATGTAAGTACTTCCGGATTTTCAGATTATATACACCAAGTTAGATAGTATAACTTTATATTCTGTCAATTATTTTCATTTTATTATATTAGACATTGTAAATATGCAATCATCGAGGTATCCAGGAATTTTTTCGCTAAGTCAGATATATACCTCATTCTTCAACATCTAACAGTAAGGTTTCATTCAAACCTAACAAAGTATAGATAATATCGTTAATAAGGTAATTTGATATGTAGGTACCAAATACTAAAAACCGGTACATATTAAAAATCTTATTTAGCTCCCATCTTAAAAATCAACAATTCCCAATCAATTTATCCGACACTCGAGAGCTATGCTAACATTAAAAGATACACATCACCAAACACTTTTGGGAAATATCTCAGAAAACAACACAAAATTAGTTTATCAACTCCACAAAACTATAAACATTCATATATTTATAGAATTAAAGTTTAAATTTGAGCGAAAAATGTCTCACTTAAAAACAAATGAAAAGGTTGCGAACGCCTCCACTTTTTTCAAAAGATTTACATTCTTATGTGTGCGTTTTTATGGAAATTATAAACGATTTTGTGGTTGTGTGCGTGAATGAGCATCAACTCGTTGATAAGGGATAATAAAATGCTGGACTCGAACACCTTATCGAAGTATCGACGGGTCTACTGGTTACCGAGCTTTGTGAGAACAAAGGCATGCGTAGAGATTTCAATCAATTCTTATAATTCAATCGGATCTGTGATAATTTGTGTAAATGCTATTAACACTATAGAATAAATGGAGTGTTTATTACTAATTGTCCTTTTTAAATTCCGTACGTACTCATTAAAGAATTAGGAGAATTAATAATACTATTTCAATACATATATTAATCTCTCAATTTTTTACTCAAAAATAAACACAATTAACGCTTGCCTTGTAAAGGAATATTGTAATTTCCAATAATTCTTGACAATTTATACAGCTTAGGAGATTATTGGTTTGTCTGAACGCGCTATAATCTAGAACTATGGTCTAAATAAAAAAAAACGGTCATTTTATAATCTTTATATTGAGGAAAGTTACATGTTATTTTACATCACGCTACGACCCATAGGAGCGGAGCAATTACCATACAAAATGAAGGTCAGAAAACTTATTAAGCGCGAACGATGTATAGTGTAGGCAGGTATCAGCGGGAAAACATAAACGCGGTTGACACCGAGGAGTCTAATTCTACATCATCACCAGCCTATAAGAGACCCACTGCTATAGGCCTCTTTTCGTAGGAAGTTATGGGCATAATCACAACGCCAGCCCAACATATTATATTGTCGATTTCAAACTCCAAAGAACCCATAGTTCTATACTTTCCCACATGCGGTGCTACTACAAATACTTTGCTTTGATTCAGGTTTCCTTACAATGTTTTTCTTCACTGTCAGCAATTGAAATAAGTAAACGTAAGCGAATTTCGAATAATTTGTTGGTACATGCCGGGGCTCGAACCTGTGGTAATCAGATTGATATTTCAGCATTCTAACCAACTGACCACCACGATTTTTTTGTGTTATATACTATTATTCCATCGCATGTACATCTCTAGCGACTCAATAAAACTTTTAGTCTATCTTATTTACTGTCATTGCCGTTCAATAAAATAATACAAATACCAACAGAGATTACAATGAGAGGTTCATATCTAAAACTCCGGCTACCGAGACCGCGCTACACTGCGCCGCGCCGGCGAGATCAAAGCCTGCCAGCTGATAGCGCTAAAACACTCATTTGTTTTGTCACCCGACCACCGACTAATGCGTTCTCTTTAAACCCCCTCTCTCCCGAACTCTATACAGGCTGTTGCGCCCGCGCACACTTTAAATATAAAAGACTTCTTGTTGAATATGGTTGTTAGCCTGTATTATTTTACAGCTGGTGCATGTAGATAAATTTGTATCATAAACAATTTATGTACATTACAGATACATATATATATATTTTTGACCATATACATGATGTTATCCCTAATGTTTTTTTTTATTCATTTTTGATTAGATATAATTTGCGACTTCTATATTATATAAATAATAATTTTGTATACATATATTAATAATTTTATTAAGATTTGACATTCAGTTTTTTACACTAAATTCAATCGTTTTGAATTACTGTATATTTTATAATTACTTTATTATATATTAATAATATAAAACTTTATAATAACAAAGCTCAGAAGTCCTACAGTAAAAAATAACATATGCACTATAGTATGTATAGATGTGTTCCTTACAAATTCAAGCAATCATCAAAAATATATACGGTACATACCACAAACTTGATAACATCAAGCTATAAGGATGAAGAGATAAAGGGTCTTAGCCGACCGCTTGAGTGTTTTTATACGCTAAGAAGCGAATTATAACGGATCAGTATTGAAGTAAAGTACTTCCAACACCGGTAGCCGTTTGCGTTCAATAATCTTATATAATCAATATAAAAAAACAAGTTCGATCGTCGCTCGCTGAAAGAAAATGAAGTCAAGGCTCTCTAATTACAGTAGGTACATGATTTTTTTATAAATAAATACAAGACTTTAACTAGAACATCATCTGGTTATTGATGGCAATACGACCCTAGATGGTAGGGACTTTGCCTAGAAATACGTCTTACATTGACAGTCGAGTGAATTGTAGTATTCCTGGAGTGATTCAGTGACGATAGATTTTTAACTTGGGAATAACACAATACTACATGATGTCTTACCAATATGCTATCTTTATTAAAAACCATCATGGATACATCTTTTAAAATAAATATATAAGCCTCTATGGTAAGGTTTAATTTTAATACATAGGTGCTAATGCTCTAGAAATGGGCGTAATAAAAAATTGAACTATAGCGATAAAAACATAAGAGAATAAGCAATGAATTAAGATTAAAATTTTAGACTTTTTTTATTTAATCTGAATAACGAACACCATAAATCAGGTGTAATATATATATTTTTTTTTTATATTATAGGGGGCAAACGAACAGGTGGGTCACCTGATGGTAAGTGATCACCGCCGTCCATAGACACTAGCAACACCAGGGGAGTCGCAAATGCGTTGCCGGCCTTTTAATATATGTGGGCCTCCGGCGCTCTCTCTGACCGAACGAAACGCAACAGTGCAAGCACTGTTACTTTACGTCGGCTTTCTGTGAGAGGGTGGTACTACCCCGGGCGAGCCGACCCATTCATTCTGAAACCATTAATAGTTTCAGCGTAGCTCTACCATCTATAACATAACATAACAGCAGGCTTAGTCGTGTTGCATATTGGAATAAGCCGGTGCATATACGGTAACACAAAGGGTGCTATGGTGTCTATACTCGACTATCTCTACCACCATACATTTGAAAGATGAACCGGTGACTGTAATTTCTTAGGTTTATCACAATCAACCATTATGTTACTGCCGCTGGATTATAAATCTTATACGTGTTTAGTTTAACACTGCACTATGACTACCATCAAGAACAGTGCTTGTGACTTTGTCGTGCTTAAATAAAAAAAGGCTAAACGTGTATATTTGTCACAAAGAAAATAAAATGAAACTAATTAATTTTTATACTAATTTATAACGAAGAAAAAAAGAACGCCATTCGTACTGTAAAGGAAATTTCGTTTAACTCAGTCCCATTACCGTCCAGGGCCCGGCAGCTCGTTAAAAGGCGAAGAAACCTGACCGAACATTGTGCTCGATATTAATTGAATTGCAATAATAACCGCGCGAATAAATTCGCATAAGACCCCGATATACGCGGCCCAATAAAGAGCTCTTTATGCCAAACAAATCGGCCTCCTTTGAGAACATCAAAAGCGCCGCGTTCGAGTAATCGCGTTATTTTGTTTAACGCGGACATTGAGCGGTGATTCGCAGAGCCGCACACGCGATTAAAGTCGTCAGTTTGTCTCGACGAGGCACTTAACCGATTTCGATTTCAGTTATTCGATCCTCGATTAATCGAATATCCAACGTTATCTCTTTCGGAATTTGTAACGAAGCTATGTTAGTTATTTAGCGATTTCTCACAGATTTTTTTTTCAAGTCTCTTTTTCTTTACTGTGGTAAGGGCCTGAATAATTTATGACTTTCTATTTTTATTTTATTTTACTTAGGTGCGATAAACAGTGACCATGTTACTTCAGTGATCGCCATAAAAATAAAAATATATATAATTATACGTATTGGTGTAAATCAAATACTTTAAACAAAACCAATAAATTACAATGGTTTCTAGCATATGAGATTAGTAATAGAGCCTGTAATTGAAGTATTTTGTTATTTTTTCTCGGAACAAAGAATTTTCAAAATTATATATTATTTATTACTCACTTACATGAAATATTAATACGAGTATATACATTATATTACATGTACTTACCTAAAGGTAGCTTTGTTGGGGTGATAAAAAAACTGTTTTTTTTTCCTCGAAACTACGCTCACAAGATAGGAAGACAGAGATGGCGACCACAAATCCTCCGGTTTTTAATTCACAGACGTCATATATCAATATTATATGCCACATCATTTAGGCAAATATAACGACGCCTCATGTGCTGAAATGTATCAAGTTGTGTAGGCTACAAAGTGTACAAAAGACAACATATAATACACTCGAGAAACATTATGAACTTCCCCACAGTCGGGTAAAAATAAGCGTGTAGGTATAATATAGAACTAAGAAATACGCTTACTGTGTCAACTTTTCACATCTATGTGAAAGTGTCAACTGAGATAGACAACATTTTATTAACACGTGAAATTTACCGGCATTTTTAACGTTAACTTCGATGAATTAACTTCTGTTTCAACACAGGCATAATCAAACTGGAAACCAATATAACGCATAAAATTAGTTAATCTAATGCTAATGTGACATCAGAATTTATAACGCTTGTAAAATATAGAAATGCCACGAAACAGTCTTATACAAGTTAAAAGCAATATTACCGCAAGCAATGCGTGAATGAACCGGTTTATTTTAAAAAAGCAAAAGCCATTTCATAGGTAAGAAAGATAACCCAGTAGTATTTAGATTCACCCAATACTATCATAGGTACATATTTGAAGAAAAAGGAATCGCTTCAGTCAATGAACATTCATCTATTGCGTCACTTTTTTAGCATTTGAAAGTTGGTATGACTGTTATAAAACATTCATATTTCGAACTACCATTGCTCAATACCTAGAACCTATTATCAAATATTGTTACAGTAACTTCGAAAGCGTAATTTACTTTGCCACAGAGTAAAAATACTCTATAGGTTATATTATCTATTTCTTGGAAAAGAAGAAGATATTACACGTTAACATTTTTCTATCAGTTTCCAAGTTTTCTCACAGCAGCTATTTCAAATTATATTTACAAATTTTTTATTTTGGACTAACCATATCTTTTGACTATGTAGCGTCATGTTTGGAGTCTTTTGGAACTGTAATTTAATGTTTAGAGATAAACAGTTTTCCAACATGTTCCCCATATGAGATAGTTCTCCTTACCTCTACACTCCATAATTCAGTATAAAGTTTTGCAACCTATGCTTTCATATAGTTATAGGGGTGTACAAAACGGTTATCTTTTCCTCTGTACTGAATGGCCCCGTATGATGAGCTTTGGAATTCTACCCGCATAACATCATTCCTTTGTTACCTGCTCTATATTTGGTAGATAGAAGCAAAAACTTTAATGAACTCTAGGTAATAAGTTGAGATAGTTATACAACTTATTTTTATAGTTGTGAAAAAGAGATATATATATTTAAATAATGAATTACGCTGTTGTATTATTTTATAACAAATTGTTGTAATAAGGTTTTGTCAATTATTATGTTATTGGATAATTTGGTATTTTTTATATAATAACAAGGAGGACCGGCGGACGTTGTCCTGCCCTGATAATAAAAAATATATAGTTATGTGCATGAAACGCTTAAGGCGGCTTGGCTTTTTCCGATTCTTTCAACAATTCATTATATTACAACCAATTTACAAAAAAACCATGACAAATTATATATCTCAACCTTCCCCATGAGTTACTTTATATATAGGTGAAGACCGCATTACAATCCGTACAGTAGTTTTTGAGTTTATCGCGAACATCCAGACAGACAGACGCGGCGGATAGCTTTGTTTTATAATATGTATATTGATTTTAATACATTTTCTCCTTTATTGTTTTATCGATTTAGTTTACTTTTAACTTTTTTCATATAATTATCTAATGTAAAGCTACTCCCATACTGGCGTGACAAAGCTTTGAATACTTATCGCGCTAAAATTAACGTCAAAAATCATTCCGATAAAGGCCCAGATTAAACGTTCCGACAACTGTATCATTCCAATAACTCGAAATTACCGCACGCTAAATTCTTTTGATGTGCGGAAAAGCCGCTGGACCAGTTATCGTTCGGCGTGTATCGTTACGCGTAATGTCTTCGCACACCTGCATTTATTGCAACCATAGACAAAACTTCATGGCAATACACGCCGATATGAAAGTACCATAATAAAACATTTACGTACAAAAACCTGATCAAAGTACATCAGATACATCTGTATATCTACAACAGTAGATCAGACATATCTATAATTTAAAGAAAGAGTCATGTAAATTAGTTCAGTGGTTTTCGAGTTATAAGCCAACTAACTGATACAGAGCCATGCCGAGAGACGTTGCCGTATATAGTATGTAAAAACAAACCATAGTAACAATGTATATATTGTTACAATTAACAATTAATTAACAATTATATATCAGATGAACTTCTTGAATGTTTGCTAACTTTTTGTCGAAAAAAAGGTATGTTTGTGCTTACGAGAACACGAAAAAAGTGGAAACTTCTTTATAAAAAGTACAACAAAGAGCCAACGTCACGCTGTGTTCCTAAGCGGTCACTCATCCAAGTACTGACCTGACAAGAACTGCTGTTATCGAACGAGAACCGGCTTTTTCAAAAGTACCCGACAACGTGTTTACCCCCACCACTTTTCATCATACAAAATGGTTGCGGGTCAGAATTTCAAAGCCCTCGCATAAGAAGTTTCACTTCAATAATTCTTAGGAATATATGTATATATATTTTGTTATAAAAGACAACTACCGTACTTTATAAACATATGCTTAACAGACACAAAGTGCAACCAGACTCGGATCAATAATTTGTGCATCAAAAAATCATTGCATTGTGAAGGATTCGAACCGACCGCTAAAAACACTGGGTCATTCTTTATCTATACAGTAAATTAAACGTGCCTTCATCAAACTTTTCCAAACAATACGTACCGCATTGTGACCTTAATAAATATAATGGAAGTCGCTACCAATCTTCGATTCGTTACGAAAACCCAAAGCTAACCGCAAATGCTTATAATAAAATATGCATTTTATTATCGGATCGTTGCACCGCGTCACTACCGCGCCGCATCGACACCACTCCAATGGGTTTTTTAACTTTACACCTTAATTTCCCGGCCGTACCAAAAAAAAAAACAAAATTTTAAAAATATGTATGATTGCATTAATCAAGTACAGAGGATAGGTTTTGTTACGGAATTGTATTAAGTCTAATCTAATTGGGGTAGACCTTTTTTGGCAGGGCTTTTTCTAGGGTTGCCTTGCTAAATACCATCCGTAGGTTTTAAAAGATCAAACCCAAGTTCTTATGGCTCAATTGACTGCGTCACCAGTGTTGTGCAGTTTTGTATCGTTAATTGCACTTGGAAATTCCCTCCGAAAAATGATTGCATTTCAAATTAGTCAAGAGTATAATGTTGTGTTTTAAAATTACTTGATTTAAATAGTCAGTTATGTCAGTAATATTCCTTGATTAAGATAGGTACATATGAACGTTTTCTTTAAAACACGTCTGTCGGAGATTTATTTTATTATACTGGTCATTGAACGAAAAAGTCATCATATATGTATTTATTTCATTAAATATACACTATTATAACTAGGGTTGTCAAAAGTTATTTATTATGAAATATTGTTCTTTATTTATTCCTAAAAACGTATTTTTAAACGATTGTTTTGTAACAAATGCAAAATTTTAATACGATACTAAAAAAAAACACGTTCGCAGGACTGATTTGTCCGTCACGGCTACAAATACGTATGCACGATGTATTCGTTGTGTGAGTAAGCATTTAGTACAAAAGTTTTAGAAACTGGTAGATTTAATTTTAATTAATGTTATTTATGTATAAAGTAATTAAAATATCGATAAATATATTGACTTAAATTAATGAATTATAAATTTAAATTAATGACATAATTAGTACAAAAATGAAAACGAAATTTAGAATTTAAATATTTTATATTTATTTTAAAACATGACTTATCTATATGTATTTAAACAAATTATTTTTCCTCCTTACAACTCAAGAGTATACAATAAGCTCTACAGTAGCTATAATAGTTTAATTGAAAACAAAAAGAATATATTTTATCTAAACCTCATTTATCCTACTTATTTTAAACTTGAAATGAATACTTTAATAATAAAAATTTTACAAAAAAAATAAACCGACTTCAATATCAAGAAACACTAAAGAAACAAGAAGGTACTAAAAAGTAAAAAATAACTAAACTATTACATTAATCAAATTAAATAAAAAATATTAGTATATGCGCTACCTAATAATATATCTGAAGTCGGCGCCAACCCGAATGCCCGAATTGTACTGAATGCTATTTTAAAATAGTTATCTCTTAGGTAACAAAAAATCAGTATTTAGAATACAAAGTGTACAAGTTATTTGTTACAGTCTCGATTAGATAGAACCATTTTGCATTTATACTTCATTTATTTGAACGGAAAATTGGCTCGTTTTAATATACATGACAACCCTAAACAACTTACCACGCGAGAAAATACTAATAAAGATTATAAAATTCAAATTTACTCTCCATAAAGTAGCAACAGTAAGATTGGCGACAGTAGAGTCGCGCGGCCGCGACCTCGCGACCGCGTCACGGCAACCGGGACCGAGTCACGGCGACCACGACCGCGTCACAGAGACCGCGCGACCGTGGACCACCAGAAGCGATGTTTTATCTATTTAATTGCCAGACTTTGAACACGTTTTAAGTTAATTGAGGCGCATCTCAGACCGCCGCTTGTATGAGATTAGCTTTGACCGATAGAGGATTCACTTTATTTTAATACGAAACTTTATAACGTCTAAAAGATGACGGGTACCAAAATTTATCATACTATATCTGTTTTCGTAATCGAGGTCTATGTTTTTTTTTTTTTTTTGTATTTATTTGTCAGGTATAAAGCCAACAGAAATATAATAGCGATATTCTTAGATTTAGGGAAACACATGAATATTATTATAGCGATATGGACACTCAATATATTGACATCAATTTGCCATAACTACTAATCAAAGTGAAAAATACTTTATTCAGTTTAGGTCCTGAGAAGGCGTTTATGAACGTCAAAGTTACCACCGGTTCGGGAAATAACCCAACTCGATCTGGTTTATCTTTTCATCAAACATATTATAACTCATATTTTTAAAACATAGTTATAAACATTGATACATATAATTACATTCGGTTTTGGTGGATGCACAGAGAGGGTATCATTTCCAGACGTCACCATCGTTCTCATATTGATCCACCCTGTAATAGCCTTTAGACATTAGAACCTGCTTGACATGGCTAATGACTAATTTATATGTACTTCCTAATCACATAACTCCACACAAATGAAACAAATGTCATAAGTTTCTTCGTATTTCGACAGTATCAAAGCCGCAATAAAAAAAAACTTCTAATTATATTTAATCTAATATTTCTAATTATCTATATAAAAAGAATGTAGTGTTGTACATAATTTAATGTTAGGTAACTAAATTATTTCGTATTTTCTTGCTTAATATCCTTTATTAATTAACCATTTCTGTACTTGAACATAAACCTACCTGCTTACGTTCACTTAAAGTGTGGAGTACATAGTCTTCTTGGTTGGATATCTTATATTAGTCTGTCAACACTACGTTAAGAATCCCACAGCCCGACCTTTTCTAATTGAAGTCAGGTTTTTATTTTTTGGCTACCAATTTTCTTATATTATTACTGTCATTATCGAGTAGGTAATAATATTACAAGTTTCTTGCGATCATTTCAATGAATAAACAAAATAGTATCCGTCTTGTTAGAACATTCTAGGGAGTTGTTGCGGCAAGTCATAATCTATGCTCCGTAGTCTTATATCCCATCCTCTTCACTTGTGAACAATACCTAACTAAAGTATGTTACCTAAAACGCCACCAATATTACAAAATAACACAAGATTAGGAATTAAACATAAAATCCACTACATGATATTCCTAGCTCCCGCCAAATACTCCAATATTTTTTATTTCCCAATAAGTATTGTGAAATATAGCTAAGTCTCTTTTTATAGCGTGTTATTATTTTTAATTATACTGTTAATATTTAATATTATTATCACAGCGGCCATTAAAAGGCGTGACGTAATAACTTGAGCCTCTTGCACACTGTTGCATAATCCGCAGTTTCTATTGTAAAGGACCCTAATATGGTTTTTACGTGGCACCCTAGTTAATTTCATCGATTACCGTGTTTCGTTAAATTTTACATCTTATTGTCAAGAGATAAAATCGAAAATCATTTACTACCTTGAGTGCGTTATAGAATGAAGGTGAAAGTTATTTTTGAATAATAATAATAAATACATATTTTCTTTAATAATATTGACAACTTTAGTTATGAAGGACTGTCTGCTTTTATGGCTACAAGAGGACAAATCAAAATCAATAAAACTTTTCTAATAATTTTGTATATTGTACAATTGTGTGCAAGTAGGCTTCAGGCTCCAGGCTTCGCTCGCACTAATGCAGATTCCACCTATACCTTGGGAACAGTACTTTTCCCTGGATAAAAATATCCTATGTCCATTTCTGTATCACTGCGACTTCGAGGTTCTATCCAGTTTTTGTCATATGCAGAGATGCGAATGTTAAATTGGATATGTGGTGTAGCCAGAATGGATAAGATTTAGAATAAAAACATCAGAAGAAATTTGAAAATAGTACCAGTGACAGAGAACTTGAGGAGTAATAATACCTTAGCGTGGTACGGGCATGCTATGAGAAGAGATGAAAGTCATGTATCAAGAAAGTTTTGAGTATGAAAATGTAGTCCGGTGATCTGTAGAGGCCCCAGGGTCAACAAGGTATGTCAGTAAAAAAACAAAAAAAAAAATGAAAACGGACAGATATAGGAGTAGAGGAAAACCGAAAAAGGTGTATTATAGGTGTCTTTTTACTAACATATTTTTCATAGACAGGACAATTCTGTTACCACAATTCTTTATGAATAATTATTTGCCGCTTATAGTTTTGATTAATCCATAAGGGACAGATATACATTAGGGATGAATATTTTTTTTTGTTTATTGAAAGTTATCGAATATAGTTGTTCAGTGTAGTTATTCTTTACATTAAGAGATGGCGTTGTCACGATCTTAAACTAGACATCGTTTTGTTTTGTACTTTTGATATAGGTGTTTTTAATAATAAAGAGTTCAAAGTTCAGAGTTAAGAGTTCCGAGATACGAGCCACAAGCAAAACAGTGTTCCTTTGTGTACCCCTTACCCGAGTGCTACGTGTTGATAAGTATACGATATTTAGTGAGTTTGTAAACATTTGGTGCCGAAACCCGAGATAAGTGAACAATTTCAAGTACCTATAGTGAAGTGACATAAACAAAAGTGTTAAGAAAGACTTAGAGAACTTAAAACAAAAAATACAATTCATCTCAGTTAAAATAATAGTGTGAACTGTTTAGAGTCGTGAAGTGTGAATGATTACAAGTGCTACAGAGACTTAAAATATTTAAACAAAAAATATTCCATTCGATTTAAAATGTCTGAGAAAATTAATTCTGAGATAAGAAAGCAAGAAGACTTGTTCGACCGCGTAAAAAGAGCATATACAAATTATAAAAAGTCTCCAAAAGATAGAATTACAATCACATACATCGAAACTAAACTTGAAGCGTTAGAGAAATTGTGTAAGTCATTTTTTGATAGTCATAACGACATAGTTGCTGCTTTGGAGAAGTCAGATAAAGCGAAGCTTGATTATTTTGAAGATGACATCTACTCACAATTTGAAGATGTTTACACAGACTATAAAACTAAACTTAAAGATGATTTATGTGCATGTAAACCGAGTCAAGAGACTACTTTTGAGGCTAATTTCAAAACTGGCAATGTAGGTATATCGGGATGTGAAGTCAAACTACCCCAAATTTATTTGCCAAAATTTTCTGGAGGATATGAGGAATGGGAAACATTTCATGATATGTTCGATTCTCTTATACATAAAAATACGAGTTTGAGTGCTGTACAAAAGCTACATTACCTAAAGAGTTGCTTGTTTGGGGAAGCTGAGAGTCTATTGAAGAATTTATCTACTACAGATAACAACTATAGTGAAGCATGGAGGCAACTTACCCGTCGTTATAGTAATAAACGCTACAACTCAAATGAGATAATGAAACGTTTGTTTGCGCAAAAGAGTATTACAACTAGTGAATCTGCCACAGCTATAAAGCAACTACTAGATACGACATCTTCATGTTTGAAATCGTTGGAGAACCTAAATATTAATACAAGTTCATGGGACGTCATCATCAATTATCTCATAGTGTCAAAACTTGATTTAGAGTCTAGAAAATTATGGGAGCTTGAGATAAACAGATTAGACTCCGAAGACTCTGCAGACTACTTACCGAGTTGGGCTGAACTCAAACGATATCTAGAAACCCGATTTAGAACATTGGAAATGTTAGCGCCTGCGCATACCAACAAACCTACATCAAAAGCTTCCAATTCCACGAGTAATTCCAACTATACAGCAAAACCAATTGTAAAACAGAGGTCGTTCCATTCATCCATAGAGAAGAAGTCAAATAAGTCTTGCCCAATATGTTCAGGTGAACATGCTTTGTATCAGTGTAAGCAATTTGAAACGCAAACGCCTGAGAAAAGATCTGAGTATGTACAAACAAATGGTTTGTGTTTCAATTGTCTGTCATCGACACACGCAGTGAAGAAATGCTATGTACCCGCTTGTTGCCGACGCTGTAGCAGGAGACATCACACGCTACTGCACTTTGAGAGGTCTCCTAATCAAGAGTTCACTACACCGGCAATTTCTGAGAAAACTTCTACTGAAGTATTACCAAGCACAAGCAATCGTACCGAAACAAGAGTGGTGGCTCATTACGCAAAAAATAGTCATCAGAGCAGAGTGTTGTTGGCTACTGCCGTCGTGAAAATACGATGTTCCAGTGGTCGTTCACAATTAGTTCGAGCACTTATAGACCAAGGTTCCGAAGCTTCATTCATTACTGAGGCTACTGCACAGTCCCTTCAACTGAAAGGATCTACGGTGAATGGCTTCGTATCTGGTATAGGTGATGGTCAAACTAGAACCAAATATAAAGTTTCCTTTGTCATTGAGTCAATGCAGAATCCTTCTTTCTCAATTCCAGTTGATGCGTTCGTACTGAGTAAACTTACTTCCTTTATACCTTCTAGAGATACATCAATATCGAGTTGGCCAGAAATAAACCACTTACCTTTGGCTGATCCACATTACGGAACACCTGGAAGAATTGATATGATTTTGGGAGTAGAAGTTTACAGTGAAATATTACTAGAAGGAATTTTGAGGCATACTGCACTGAGTGGACCAGTGGCGCAAAATACGCAACTGGGATGGATTGTGTCTGGGAAGGTAGGAACAGATTTGACATCCAATAGTAGAATTGTTAGCCTTCACACACAAATAAAAGAAGACCAGCTATTAAAACAGTTTTGGGAAATAGAAAGAGAACCAGACAGTATCGAAAAAAGAATGACAAAGGAAGAGATACGATGTGAAGAGATATACGAGAAAACAACATCAAGAGACAAGGAAGGAAGATATGTGGTGCGGCTTCCTTTTAAGAGTTCTAAGCCGGAATGTCAGTTTGGTCAGTCGATAGAAGTAGCGATGAGGAGATTCAAATCATTAGAGAAAAAGTTTAATAAAGATAAAAATCTTTATGACGACTACAAAACTGTGATAGAAGATTATGTGAAACAAAACCATATGAGAGAAATTACAGAGAGAGAAGAATTAGATGATCCTTATGTCGTTTACTTACCACACCACGCTGTGATCAGAAAGGATAAAGAGACGACTAAATTAAGAGTAGTTTTTGATGCTTCGTGTAAAGGTATTAATAACATCTCGTTAAACGACAACCTTCTTGTTGGCTCTAAACTTCAGCAAGATTTACGTCATATTTTGATGAGATGGAGACGTCACGAAATATGTATTGTAGCTGATTTGGTGCAAATGTATCGTCAAGTATGTGTTAATGAGCAAGATACGGACTTTCAAAGAATACTTTGGAGACAAAACCCACATGATCCTATACAACATTATAAACTGTCAAGACTTACCTTTGGCACGTCCTGTGCGCCATATCTCGCAGTAAAGTCTTTACAACAACTAGCTAAGGATGAGCAGTCAAAGTATCCTATAGCTGCTAAGATTACGTTACTGGATTACTATATGGATGATCTACTTACGGGTTGTGAGACTACTACCCAGGCTATAAATATTTATAACGAGATGAATAATTTAATGAGAGAAGGTGGCTTCGAGCTCCAGAAATGGTGTAGCAACAGTCATGATTTGCTAGATCATATTAAAAAAGAGAATCAGAGAACGAATCAATCTGTTGTGTTTAAAGCCAACGAGAACATTAAGGTGCTAGGTATTTCATGGAATAAGACTACAGATCAATTTGAGTACCACTTTTACTTACCTGAGAATGAGAATAAAGATATAACTAAGAGACATGTACTTTCTGTGATAGCTCGTCTCTATGATCCAATGGGTTGGATAGCTCCAATTATAATAACGTCGAAAATATTTATACAGAAACTTTGGAAGTCAAAACTATCGTGGGATGAAATACTTAATCCAAATCTTTTACTAGAGTGGCGACAATTCGAAAAGGACATAGAAAATATCAAGAATATTATCATACCAAGATGGTTACAAACGAAAATTGATGACCATGTAGAACTGCATGCATTCGCCGATGCGTCACAAGCGGCTTACGCTGCAGCGATTTATCTGAGGTCGACGGATAAAAATGGAAAGACAATAGTAAATCTTGTCACAGCCAAAACAAAAGTGGCGCCTGTAGAAAAAGAGATTTCCATTCCGCGCATGGAGCTATGTGCTGCATTACTAGCTACAAAATTATTGTATGAAGTCTCGCAGATCATGGACATACCGAAAAAAAAACCTCTATGCATGGTCTGATAGTACGGTCGTGTTAGCATGGCTAGCCGGAGAAGCAAGTCAATGGACAACTTTCGTGAGCAATCGTATATCTGAGATACTTACCATGCTAGATCAAGATCAATGGAGGCATGTTTCTACAGATGAAAACCCTGCTGCTTGTGCTTCTAGAGGAATGTTTGTTTCAGAATTAGTACGACATAAACTGTGGTGGCATGGTCCAAAATGGTTACAGCAAGATGAATATCAACGTCGTCTTTGCAATAATTTTGAAACATCTGAAGAAACTAGGACAATTAAAGTGTTAACAGCTACCTTAAAAGAGAAAGAAGATTTTATTTGGACAAAATTTTCTAATTTATCTAAAATGTTGAGAGTCTTGTCATACTGTAAGAGGATTTTAAACCTAAAACTACCTAAAGGAACTGAGTGGAAGCTTATTCCTCCACAAGCACCCAACTTCGGAGGGCTCTGGGAAGCGGGAGTACGCTCCACTAAAAAACATTTAAAGAGAGTGATTGGGGATTCTACACTTACTTTTGAGGAGCTCACGACTGTTCTCTCTCAGATAGAAGCGTGTCTGAACTCTCGTCCCCTATCTTATTTGAGCGATAACCCAGAGGATCCAATGCCTCTTACACCTGGCCATTTTCTTGTGGGAGATTCACTTATAAGCATTCCAGATGAGACTTATATAGAAAACCACAAAATTTCAAACTTGAGACGTTGGAAGTACTGCCAAAAAATAATGAATGATTTTTGGAATAGGTGGTCCGACGAATATTTAGTTACTTTAAACCAAAGATATAAGTGGGCCACTAAAAAGATTGAACCCGAAATCAACGACGTTGTGATAATTAAAGAAAAAAATGTTCCCCCTGCCAAATGGTGGCTTGGCAGAATCATTGAGAAGCATACCGGACAAGATAATCTAACTCGAGTGGTTTCTATAAAAAACCAAGAATGGTATTTGTAAAAGACCGTGTAATAAGTTATGTTTTTTACCAAGAGCATCTGAGTAGATTCTTATTTTACTTGTATTAGGATATTTTTTATAACAGAATGTAGTTAGTCTATTTTCGTATACATTTGTGACTTTTGTGCTAAAACTTAATGTCTTAAATTAGTTTGTGTAACATTGTATAATTTTATCATTGAGAGTTAGTTTCGTGATTTTTATTCATTCAAGAGTTTGTAAAAGAACTACGTCTTTTGGTGGGCGGCATGTTCAGTGTAGTTATTCTTTACATTAAGAGATGGCGTTGTCACGATCTTAAACTAGACATCGTTTTGTTTTGTACTTTTGATATAGGTGTTTTTAATAATAAAGAGTTCAAAGTTCAGAGTTAAGAGTTCCGAGATACGAGCCACAAGCAAAACAGTGTTCCTTTGTGTACCCCTTACCCGAGTGCTACGTGTTGATAAGTATACGATATTTAGTGAGTTTGTAAACAATAGTATTGCAAGGAGTTACAAATCGCTTCTACTTAAGAACACTTGACGAAAATCAATGTCTTATACAACAAAACCGTAGGTGACCACAACACTGGCAACCTACTAGGACAGGACGAGGGTGACAATAGTTTGTCCTTTCTGCACGGTTATTGGCTGGCCGCTGTGACGTCACGGGCGTCCGGTCACGCCCCACGCTCAAATTACCGGATCAGAATGTCCGGCTTTACCGGCACACAGAATAATTCCGGGAAGTCGCTCATTGGTCGATGTTTGACGATTTCCAAATTTATACTCTTTAGTTCTGTGGATTGAAGATGGCATCAAATTTCAGAATAACTTTAACACGACATATTGTACTATTAAATTAGTTTGTTCGCCAGTTTGATAAACTTTACTACTACCTTAGATTTCGAAATTTGTACTTAAAGAAATTCCAAATGTTTGGAAATAAAGTCTTTACAATTCTGATGTTCACTGTTTATATTTACTTCGTTTGTATGTACAGTACGTAATGTATGGTTGTCATGTCACGTTAAACCTAGAGAGCGACTGGTTCTCAAGTACCTACAGCTATGGGAATATATATATAGCTGCTTAACCACGGATTTTTAACTTGAGAGTGGTAGCTGGCCAGGCAGGTTTAGAAAAAGCCTTACCACCACGCTACGGTTTCATAGCGCTGTTGTCCATCACCCAAATGGGCCGTAATTACAAGGCTTCATCGATTGACACGCTGATCGAACACATTAAAACTGAGCGAACATTGCTTCAATGCAAAATGTGGTTTTTGTGTTGAAAAATATACTTTACTTTGAAATTGGACTATGTTTGTTATTCATATTTTTGTAAACAAGAAAGTAGGCTATATGAATGACGTCTCTCTGGTTTGCGACAACCCTACGCCAGGTGAAACCCCAGCCATAGTAGAAGACATAGGCGTGTCGCGTTCCAAGATCAGGCGGTGTATATTCAGTAATCAAGAGGGATGGGCAAAGAATCTGTACCTCATTGAATCCTTACCATCATTCAGACTATGGTAAGTCAATCACATTGACTCTTTTTGAAGTTGTTAAGTTTCTAGAACAATTAGTGTATATCGCTGCTGAGAAATTTGTAGACAAGCAGGTTGGCGTCAGTTACTGATGAATTGCATATTTCTATATGGTCACTGTTGTTTTAGGTATTAAACTATACTTACCATCAGGTACAATACTGTCCTTCTCATGGTATATATTAAGTTTATACATTGTCTTATATGTAAACTGGCTGCTACCCAAATCGTTCTTGAAAACTTAATTTTTATACTAGTTATGGAGTTTATTGATCCCCGATATGCCAAACTCCATTTTTATAGGTATAACTAGCTGATACCCGCGATTTCGTCTACGCCCTTCATTATCTTAATATTTTATGTACAGAGGGAATATCATAAAACTTATACTGCTCGCTCCCACTTCTCCATAGCATGAAATCAAACGTTGAAATGAACGCTGAACTCGTAGTGCTTATAAAAATTGTAGATTCCTAAAACTTCAATAACTTTGTACTAAATCATATTGTGATATTTTTTTAAGATGAGAGTAAAGTACTTGTAAAGCAAAACTAAAAAGGAATGTTGAAGTCTTTCCAGTAGTATTTGAGTGATGCACGCACAACGACAGATCTCCTTTATTTTATTCATATATGAGGGTTCCCAACTACAAACATCCAATAAAAATCAATAACACTGGCTACAATATCAAATGAGAAGCATTCAACACATTCCGTGCCACGTGTACCACCGCGGGTACACGTTAAACTTGACCTTCACGGCAAGTGTATCATTACCTGTAGTACACGATGTGATAACTACTCAAAACGAAATAATTACTTATATGTTGATGTTGTAATTATATATTATTTGATACACATATTTTAGTGAAAATATCAAATGGTCTGAACGACATGGCAGGCAAAAAGGCCCTGGTACGGAACCTGTTAACCAGATTAAGTAACTGGGATGGATAAGGAATGTTTATAACGGAGGAAGTAAAAATGTAGCAACAGTGAAAGGGAAGTTGAACTATGAAAGTGGATATAGGACATAAGAGTACTAAGACCTAAGAAGGTTTCGATGGGTTACTCGCGCGAATACAGTGACTCACGCTAGTTTTTCATTTTTTTTTTTATATATTATAGGGGGCAAACGAACAGGTGGGTCACCTGATGGTAAGTGATCACCGCCGTCCATAGACACTAGCAACACCAGGGAAGTCGCAACTGCATTGCCGGCCTTTTAATATATGTGGGCCTCCGGCGCTCTCACTGACCGAACGAAACGCAATAGTGCAAGCACTGTTACTTCACGTCGGCTTTCTATGAGAGGGTGGTACTACCCCGGGCGAGCCGATCCATTCATTCTGAAACCAGTAATAGTTTCAGTGTAGCTCTACCACCTAGATCTCCCCACACACGTGCACACACAGGTACACGTAGTGATGGGCTGTTTTTTCGGCCTTTTCGGATTGAAATAGGTCACACAGCATAGTAGTCAGATAATAAAAATACACGTATGCATTCGTGAAACATACATGGTTATACATGTATTTTTGATGAACTTATATATGTATGAAATGGATAACTTAGCTTAGATTAGCTTAGTCAGATCGGGAAACTCGGCGACAGTTCAAGCCGAGGCGCACCGTGTGCCCTTGCGCTGATCGCCTAAACAAAATCGGGTGAGTGCCTTAAGCGCTCCCCTTAATAGTCCGGTGGAACTGTAGCGGCCTTACAAAGCCAGCAGTGTAGGTCAGTTCGAAAAAAAAAATTTACATGGAAGAGGTAAAAACACTACGATAGCGAGGAAAAGTTTCAGGGAGAATCATACTGCCTCTACTTACCGTGGAATAATGTCACAAGGAAGAGTTAGGGAAATTCAGGATTATAAGGCTCTATGCAAATTATAAGTAGATTGTAATCTATATATATATGTAATATCTAATTAAAATACAGTAGTTTTGAGGCTCAACCATGTAAAAGTTATTGAACGCATAAGCATAGAACTACGACTATTCGACGTGAATTTTTTCATAGATGGTTCTAGGCCACTTAATTTAGGATTCGATTGACTCTTTGTAATCATTTTAATGTCAAATAAAGCGGTCAGAAATCAACCAATATATTGATAAGAATCATAAGAATTAGAGTTAATGATTTTCCTACTAGGCCAAAATGATTCTAATGCGTTTCATAAGGACTTGTTTTAGTCGTGGTGGTCTAATGGTTTAACTGGTGGAATATCCGATGTCCACAGGTTCGAACATCGGCATGTACCAACGAATTTTTTGGAATTCACGTTCCTTTTTAAATTTAAATTGGTAACGCTATAGGCTGACGGCGAAACAAAACATCGTGAGGAAATATGGAGCTGAGAAATGTTCTTGTAGTATCACCATATGTGGGAATAATATAAAACTGTGTATATCTCAGAGTTTGAAATCGCCAATACTTCGTGGGCTGGCGTGATGATTATGCCCATACCTTACTTCGAGAAAAGAGCTATGGCTCTGCAGTGGGTCTCTTACAGGCTGATCATTATGATAATGAAAGGTTTTCCGATACAGGAATTAGTATATTATTGTCAAAGAATTCACAGCAATTCCCCGTAAGGTAAAACAACAAATTAGAAACAATTATAAAAAAATTATAAAATTAACAAAAAACAATCACTATTTTCTTCCAGCGATTTCACTCGAATCTTAACTAAAAGGAAAAATGTTTACAGTAATTTGTGTTAAAACTCTTCTCATTATTAGTGCTGTACCTATACACATAAATAAAAAAATGTGGTACTCGGTGTTTGTTCGGCTTAATCTCCGAAACGGCTGAACTCATTTTAACGAAATGTTTATTGATAGATGCAGTACTTTTACAGAATTTATCTAAGCTACGTATTATTACGATATTCTATGGGGGTTACGCTATAATAACAAATTCTAAGTAATTCAAAATCAATAAAACGGTTATAGAAATTAAGTAGTAATTACATAAAATTATAATTAAAGGTTAAACATATCCTACAATTAAACTAGATGAGACAATTACTATGTAGTTCAAACACACAGTCTTCAGAAGGTAAGTAATCGCATAACATGACCTGCTAGGAAGAACACCATACGTAATTAATAAATTAAGTCTATTGTAAAAAAACAGTAACTTTGTTTAAAAACATTGAAGCTATTACAAGTTTTAATACTTGCTTTTATGAAATGTATTTAAAAATCATAGATTAAAGTTTACGTTATAATTGTAGAACAGAACATATTTAATAACTAGGTGTAGTTCTGAATATATCTATCTACTCATATTGGTCATCTAGTAGATACAGTAGGGATTACATGTTTTTATCTCGATTTTGACCTATTTTATTTCAATACACAATTTTCAATAGATACACTCTTACTTTTTATTACAAATGACGATTTAAAGTCTAGACTTAAGCACAAAAATCTAGAAAGCCACGGGTCGCATTCTTGAGATCGCGCAAACGCCGGCCCGCGGTTTGGGCCACTGTGGTCCGCGTAATTGGCCATGGCGCCCGTCTGCTCGGCCTCTTTTTACTCCTTTTTTAACCTCCGAAGATCGTTCCACTATTTTTTTGGTCGCCCCTTGTTGGTTTTGGGAATTAGCATGTCTTATTAGCATAACTTTCTGATAAGACGTGATTGCTGTTTTAACAGCTTTCCTGTCGGAGTGGATTGGGGTTAAACGACATTACTATATTAATATGAATAAATTATTTTACAATCATATTTATTTTCTTAGATAAAGTAATGTCAGCAACAAAACAAAGTGTGATATAAATATTCTGTTTGTCTTTTCTTGTGTATACAAATCTTAGAGTTAGTATGAAAAGATGAAATTACGAGTGCCTCACATATATTCCAAGTTGATGCGAAAATATAAATCACCAATATTCAAACGAAGCCAACAAAGGTTGACCGTACAAAGATTTATGATAAAATATACGTCTGGGACCCTGATCATTGAATCAGTAATATTGTTAACAGGGAGTAAAATGACTACACGGGGAACTAAAAGGAGAATTATGCATCATCTTGAGAATTTCTCAATAAGACGTGTGGTGCGCGTGGGGCCGTCGCGGGCGCCGCCCCGCGGCGCATCGGTGGCGCCTCTATCGATTATATTCCCTTCCTTGTCGCGTGAAGCGCGGTATCCCACTCACACGTATGCGGGTGGCGACCGGCGCGTCATTACCTCGCACACGGCCACCTCGCGCGCTCTGATCGACCCCTGCCTCCTTCTAAAGTTCCTCGTTTAAATACAGACCTCGCAGGCTATATCATTAATCTATTACGGGGATCGTAAGAGCTCGTGTATGTGCGGTAATTTTGTTTTTTTTTCCATTTGAGATAGAATACGTTGGCGGGCGGCGCGCGGCGTGGCGCTGCGCTCGGTGAAAGGTAACGAGAACGATATTCGGTTTTATGGCGCTTAATTAGCGTTGATCTTTCGCTCTGTCGGCGTCTCGTCGCCGCGGAGGGCTCCCATATAAGTCCATCGTTCGCCTTTATTGGCCAATATCTCTTGACGAGATCGTAGATAGTTACTCCAGATGTCACGCACTGGGTCCATCACGTATAAAAGAAAAGATTTTACCATTGTTCGTCACGACTGTTACGCAGTAACGATTTTAGTTTAACTCAAGTTTTACGTGTGTCCAACGAGCCCCGAGGCGTTGAGACACGAGTGTTGTGCGCAGACGCCGAGCTGGTCCATTCATATTTCCACAACGAGTTGTTAATTACAGGTTTCGTTGGTCTCGGCTCTCGTAACGTGAACCTCCTGATTAAGTTCTTGACATAACAAAATAATATAGTCTCTTTGTTAAGCATTATGTGAAAATGTTTTTGAACAGAAAAAATATCTACACTGAAAAAAACTAATAATCAAATATGTGATACACTCAACATTTATTTAATGTTTGTATCTAGTTTTCACTTGCACTTTAACTCCCAGTTAGTTAGTGCACAACTTATTGTTCTCATGGAACTATAAAACCACATATGTGTTTGGAAACCCACCTTGTTACAAAGATACTTACTAATTGTCACTTAGCTTTTAAAGCTCATGTAACTTTTGCAAAACAGTTTTAAAATAAGATTGTTTTATTAATTTCATAACTGAGACTTCTTAGATTGATAGCCAGGTGGAGAATTGGGGGTTAACTACGGAATTCAACAGCTTATAGAACTATAAATTATAATTTGATAGTATCTATTGTCAGATGTACTATTTAAAATAGATTAATTGCCACTAGCCTATTAAAGAGTTATTTGCTGTCGAAAATTATATGACAAAATTGTAGCCCAACTCAGGCAACTGACGTACAATGTAAGAGACCCCCTGCAGGGGCATATGCCTCGTTACGAAGAACGGTATGGACATAATCATCACGCCAGCCCACGATCTACTGGCAATTTCAAACTCCGAGAAATCCACAATTCGATATTTTTCTCACGTGCGGGTGGCATTTCATGAATATTCCTCGGGTTCAGGTTTTCTCGCTATGTTTTATGAATAGCCAATAGTGTTAGCAATTTAAATTAGTAAATGTACGCAAATACCGAAAAATTTGTTGGTACACGCCGGGGTCCAAGCCTGCGGGCATCGTATTGACATTCCACTGGTCAAACCATTTGACCACCACGACCACGTCCCTATGTAAAAGTTTATTGATGTGTGGCGTATAATCCTCTTGAAAACACCAACCGTACCAATAAAAATCTCGTCAAATTCAGACAAACAACACACTTCATTTTATTTACATACCCAATATATACAATATCCGTATATAATTAAGAACAGTATTTCCTGTAACGTAATATAGTCCTCTTCTTCTTCCACCTAACACTTTCTCGGCTTGGTTCCAAGGTTCACTTTCCTACTTAACTTCTTGCACTTTGCCCGACCTTTGTCAACCTTTACTATGAGGTCGTTCTCTTTTATGTCCGCTATCGCAACGTCCAGCCGACGATTTTGGGCCTGCAACGAGGCCTACCGTACAAGGTACGGTGATGTTGAGACATTTATTCCCAACGAAATCTTGTGGCCTGCGGTTTATGTCACCATAGCAGCGAAGACGACATTCCTGCATCTTATCCACGACGTCACGAACTTCAAGGCTGCCGCGGATATGTTTGTTACGAATGCGAGCTAGTCGTGTAACACCACACATCCATCGCAGCATCTTCATCTCATTGACATCTATACATATTATTATACATATGCATTATAGTAATACTTGTTAAATCACTAAAGATACGTAGAGTAGTTTCATTAGGAGTGATGGTTCAGTAGGTTTGAAGTCCTGCAATGAGCCGAAACCGTCAGTGAAAGAAAACATTGTGATGAAACCATAGCATGGTAGTATAACTATTACTAATGCCCGCCACCGGCTAGCTACCAAGCTCAAGTTGAAAGTCTGTTGCCAGGAACTTTTAGGTGTATTCCAGCAGCTATACTTGAGAGCTAATTCTGCCTAAGTTTAGTGTATTACGTTCTTAGACCTTACCGTTATTTAACATCATTTGGAGTTGTGTTCCGACGCTATAACGCACAAACAATAAAAAAAACATTTATTTGTAGAGATGCGTGCACATCATTCTCTATTATTGCCATTATTTGAATAAATGAAAGTCCTACCTTTAGGGCCATTCTAGTATTATATAAGCATTAAAGGGAGTCTGGGGGGTCTTTGATTTGCTTATTTTTGATGACATGAGAGACGGAAGTCGTATCGCGCGGTCGTATCCACTGGATACTATAAATTCCTTATGTAGAGACTTGTTAACTGCGACCCATGAATCAATAAGGAAACGAGAACATATTAAAAAATACTTATATAAATGTTTCCGAAATTATGGGGGGGAGGGGTCATCCTCCATTTCCATGGGGAGGTATTGCTTATTTTTGTTAACCAGGGTGAGAGGGAGATCAGAAATTACAAAAAACTTTCCACCTACATTTTCGCACATAAACGCCTTCATATTAGATGAGTATAGTAATATACGTAAACGTCTTAACGGAAACGAATATATTATTATATTTTATGGTGGAATAATTATGAGTATCAGAGAAGATGCAAATGATGTAACCCGAGGGAACGGTTTCATCCGCCACAACTAGTTCTCAATCGCAAATTGACATGTACACGTGTTTATTTATGATACAACGGTTTGCTCTCGGCAAGGCGCGATGAGAAATAACAAGCGGATAACAACTATGATTTAAAACTAAAAGGAGAGTTCCTGGCGGGATCTTAGTCTGTTATGTTGTGGCTTTTATATTTTATTCATCTTATATAATTTGACTTTATATTTTCTAAACTGAAAGCTTTTTACAGCGCCTCAATTTTTTTCGTCCATCTATCGCATGTCGCATTACAGGCGGTCACGGAGTAGCGTTAAAATAAAAGGCACTCAGCAGAGCAGCCAAAGCCTATTGGCGCTCATGCCCTTAGTCAAAATTATTCAATGAGGTTCTTTAATATTTATAGTTCTGTTATTGTAGACAAATGACGTGGATATAAAATAAAACCACGGAGCATGATTCTGACATGATACAAAAACTTCCTGGAATGTTCTAACAAAGGAAATATCACCCTATCAGAACATTAAAATAATCACAAGGTACTTGTAATAGTATTATCTACTCGACAATGGCATTATTAATTTAGAAGATCGGTGGGCCAAAAAAAAATTGAACGGTTTTTAAGTCCTACATACAAAGGTCGTTATCAAGACCTATCACAATGATCTTGTAAATTATCTCTGTATACAAAAATGGTTATTGACACACTATTTATAGTATATAAGAAGTTTATAAATAATGTATAGTATTGAACATTCGACCACAGAATAATAATCTGTTGATTAAATGATATTATTGCCTAAGATGATTATATAGCACCTTTATATAGAAATATGCTCTCAAGTGCAACTATCGTAATCATCTATAGGTACTCGGCGACAAGTCATAGTTATCTACGACAATATTGTGGTTTCATGACAATGTTCTCCTTCACCCAAAAACCTCAAATTGTTTGCAGGAATAAAGACCATGTCGATTGTCGCGAAAAACATCGACCCACTATAAAACATTTCTTTACTCTTTATATATTATAAACTTATGCTGAAACCCCTAACATCAGCGACATAAACACAGTGTAACATTTGGCATGATTCTATAAAGTTACAATAAATCCATCAACAACATGACCAAAACACAAACTGAATGTAAATCACAAATTATAGTGCATCGGTAACGGGCCGAGAACGCGTTCGAACATTATGAAGGTAATTTAGCACTCGCCGAGAGTTCTGTCTGCTCGCTCGCTTGTCGACAGACAGTGTTTGTTTTGCAGGCGAGAACTTTACTCAACCTATTATTACCGTCTCGTTATACTTTTTATTAGTCAGAGAACACAAACAATTTGTTCATAGAGTAAAAAACATTATATTGTTTAATATCCTTTTACTACTCAAACAATCCTATTTATATTTTAAATGAGATTGTTGTTGAGGTTTATTACTCCTTGCAGTAATATAACTTATACATAACAATATTTGTGTTCAAATAGGTGAAGGTAAAACAATTCAGTGCCGTTGTCTCTTCCATTTCTCAACCGATTTTATTCAAGTTTTTTTTTGTTTAGTAGATATTGATGAGTTTTAGTGTTATTTTTCTTCTATACCAACGACGGTTTGAGGCATTTAGAAGTGTTTTGTCATCGTTCTTTACGCTTCTTACGTTTACAATCTACAATATTCAATAAAGTTTTCCACCGTTACACCGTTCGAGTTATACGATGATAGTATATGGTGTCATTACTTGCAAAGACACAGACGTAGACAAATTCACGAACAACTGCTAATATTAGATACCTATATTCACAATTAAATTAATTTTACTGTATGTTAGAAGTATATCTATGTATTTCGCAAATTCCCTTCACTTAATTTCAATTACTGTAGTTACAGATCGTTAAATAGGCTATACACTCTTAAAGAATGTCATTTATACGCCATATCTAATAAAATTATACTGTATAAATTCTTAAATGAGATCATTATATATTTAACTAGCTGATAGCTACCCACTTCGTTGTGCAATATATATACTTTTAATTTTTTTTAAAAAGGTAAACAGTCAATGGTATTCAAAAAATAAGTAGCCCGGAAACATCTACGTAAAATTCCGAGTTGATAGATCATCTTATACCGATACGTTCAATAGTTTTGTCGTGACTAACCCTCAAAGGAACGGTATTTTCATTACAAAACTTCCTCACTCCATTTATATCATGTTCTACCAATAATTGACATGACATACATAAACCACACGGCAAAAGGAATGTACCTACACATGCGTTTTGAGCACAAAATATACAGTCTCGTAAAAAAAAATTTGTTTTCAAAGAGCGATAGAATATTTATAAGAATTGACTGCACTAGTACCACTAGTACGTAATTCCGCAGAAAAGTAGCAATGCTCAGCAAACTATAACACGGAATACACAGCTTTATGCGTTAAAGCTCTTCAAATGTTTATATTACCAGCTTGAACATTGACTAGATAAATGAAATGCATTTGATTCGTTAATCAAGAATGTTCTCTTTAACAATTTATTTTTAGATATCACATGCTTTCTGATTCATTTTTGATCATAATTATAATATAGTAATTTATTACACACAAAAACATAGCTAACGCTAACTTAGTACAGTTTGTTTGAAATTGATTTATAAACAAAAAACAAAGTCGTCTAAACAAGTCTATCAAATGAAAAAGCTGTGTACACAATAAAAACTTACACTACCATCGGAATGCTTTTGATTTGTAGGGTGTTTTAATGTAAGGTGTATTTTGATATATGCGATCCACTGAAAATATGTCTCCACCATTGAACCAAATGTTAGCGACCACTTCTCCCAATATTAAGTCCGATCACGCCAGAGGCGCGGGCGCAGGTTTCGTAAAACCGTGTTATTATTATCAATAATAATCTTACTCATTCACCAAGGACACTATCCATCGCTTATTTTGCTTGAACCTCGGTGTGTTTCTCCGAATTATTAAACACTGGACCCTCCTTGTTGATTTAGAAAGCTACCTACTTGGATATATCTGTAAAAATTTAAATTTTGTTGTCTTGTCAGGCAGAAACGCCTTTGATCTAAATTTAATAACACTTAAGAGTAAACAGTATACATGAGTGGTGCTTGGTATGTACTTATCCACAGCGTTTTTTTTTAAGAAAAACTATAGTGGCTTATTACCGTTGTGAGGGCATGTCACACGACTTTCTGAAATGACTAAAGTAAGTTTTCTCTCCTTCCTAGGAGCTCATCTATAGCCAAAGTCAACGGATGTTATCAAAGTTGCTGTGGCCCAATCCAGCCCCTAGTGCACCCAGAGATCCCCACTCAGATCATTTGGTTAGTAGATTTTTTTTTATATATATATATTCACTCATTCTTAAAAAATATAGCGTGACTTATTATTTAAAATATCAAAAATGTATCGTAAACAAGTTCCTCATTATTTATACAGAGTTGTCGAAATAAAAAAAAGGAAAATTCTCAATTAAAACGACCATACGATATTAGCTAAAACAATTATCAAACAAGGAAATTAAAAAATAACCGTCAAAACACGTCTTTTCCGGCGACGCCCCTACGTAACGGCAGCCTCGTGTAGTTTTTGGGAATCTAAAAAAAAAATTGATGGTCCAAATCATAGCGGCAGATGTTAATGATTCTATTATTTATGGTTGGGCTTCGTCTATTATGCCTTTCTGCCTTTTTTTACTGCTTACCTACTGGATGCATTTGTAAACGAAAGCTTGTTCACCCGTGTAATTTTCTGTTTTGTGGATCGGATATTGTTAGTTTTGTAGAAGTTGTTTTTTTGTCGATTGTAATCTTTATTAATTTTATGGGTATTCGTATTTGTATTCTGTTCGCATCATCTAATTACGAGAGTTAGTGTAAATCTTAAAGAATTTTAGTAGAATGTTAGTTTGAGATAATTTTCGAGAAAATACGTCATCATTTAAAATCCATACTACGCCCTTAAACTCTTATTTAACTAAAACATGATAAAAACAAATCTTTCATAGTTACATAGTTACTTGAAAGTACAAAACTCAATAATTATTGGTTGACACATTTATTACTTTAGATAAAGAGAGTACAAACTGAAGCTTGAAGTTTAATATCTAAATAAATATTGTAACAGATTTTAACATTAACAATCGCCTTTACTAGTCTTTGCATTGTTACTGGTCGTACGGATATAATTCTTATTTCAAATCAAAACATAATACCGAGGACATTTGGATTAACGTTCCATATAAAAACTGTTTATTTCACAAACTATCAAATACAGAGTATGTTAGCACAATTATTTACTACTAGCGTTTGGTCTGCGACTTCTGTAACATGCTTTCGATTTTCCAATGAATCTATATATTTTATTTGTATTAACAGTCGCCCGTTTTCTTTATTTTTTTAACTGCATTGTTTTTAATTACTGCTTAACTCCTATATAAAAAGATTACAATGCGTTGTAGCCCAAATTCTTTCGTGTATAATGTTATGATGGCTTAAAAATTACTTTCAAGTTCAAAATTTATTTAATTTATATTTTACACAATAACCGAGCCACATTACACACAATGGTACCAACATTACGTAAAATACAAATATCGCAATTTAAAAAATAAATAAAAAAAAGCCATTCTGCCAAAAAGGTCATAAGGGTTATGATATACTTCAATTTAAATACGCCTAATAGATTTCTTTCAGGCGATACAAAGTAAAAAAAATATTCTATTCTACAAGTTAGAAATAATATCTAAACTCCGTATATATCAGTACCACATTGCCATGTCATATAATCACAATATGTAATACTTATTCGGTCAAAAAATCCCATTCATCACCCGAGTCTCGTATATGTGCAAGCAACTCTATACTGGATAATTAAATAACTATAAATCACTTATGAGTAAACACTCGCCTTATACATTCTATGAAGTTGCATGTTCGTTCATTTTTTCATCAAGTTTAAAAGTTAGATGTGTTCAACATTTTTAAACGCGAATATTTTGTATGGAAATAATGTTTCCCGGGTGATACGACAAAGAATCGAGTCCGACTGGTTTACAACTACCATACATGAGATGTAAGGACGTAGTTACCGCCTTATCTAAGGTTGTCACCTTTTTTTTGCAAATAAAATACATTGATTATTATAGGTAGGAAAAAAAAGTACATAGTATTAAAATAAAGTACAATTTTTTTTTTATTATTATTAAGCATAAATCTATACAACTTTAAATCTTATTGTTATTGCATTTAAACCGCTTCGCACGAAACAAACAGGAAATTATGACAATTAATGGCAGTGACATTGTTGACATTTGAGGTTAAGTTGCGTTCAGAAATATTTGTTAAAGAAACGAGTGCGTAGGTGATGTGGCGTTAGCGAGTGGCAACCAACGATTGAGCAATCGATGTATTTCTCGTAAAGAAAATTTACATATGAATAAACTTTTCAAAACACCAAAGAAACCCAATCATGCTAAATAAAGTATTATTGTGTACTTTATTGTTCACATAAAGTACAATTACTTGTAATAACGTACAATACTTTATTACAAAGTACGGGTGGCAACCCTAGCCTTATCAGACGTATCAATGACACGGAGCCTTAAGGTTACAGTGAGCTGATATCACATTAACTTGTAAGAGACCCAGTGCAGAATCATAGACCTCATCCCGAAAGAAGGTATAGGAATGATCACCTCACCAGCCGACAACTTATTGGCGATTTCAAATTCTGAGTAGTTCAAAGTTCTATAGTTTTCCCACTTACGCTGGTTCTACAAGAACATTTCTCAGGATCAGATTTCCTCGTAATGTTTTCTTTCCCCCTCAGCCGACACTGTAATAAGTAAATGTACACGAATTCGTATAAAATCGTTGGCCGCGGATCGACCTTGCCAACATTGGTTTTACAAGGTTTTATAACAAAATTCCAAAACACATTACCGATTTGCCGGATACTAAGTTCAAGTACCATTTTAAGCAGGTCTTAATGTCTAAAGGCTATTATTACAGGATGGATTAATATGTGAACGATGATAACGTCTTATAACTATATTTTAAAAATACGAGTTATAATATGTTTGATAAAAAGATAAACCAGATCGAGTTTTTTGCTGGTTCTTCTCGATGATTGGGTTGATTTCCGAACCGGTGGTAACTTGGACTTTCATAAACGCCTTCTCAGGGTATAAACTAAATAAGGTATTTTTGATTTTGATTAAATGGACAATCCACCGGTCAAACTACTAGACCGTCACGACTTTCCACTTCCTGAGGTGTGGTGTTATATGGAAATTAATAGGAAAAATATAAAAATGATGGCCATGTTCCTAGGCCATAGTCACTAGTAACTCCTACGTTACATGCCGTAGAAAGCATGATATTATTCAAGAGTTTAAAATAGCGCTACTGATCAGATAAACACCCACAACAGTGGCATCTTTAACAGGTCGCGTTCCAGGAGTGTACATTCATTTATCGAGCTAGGTGGTAGAGTATCCGTTCTTGACTGGATTACCATCACAATGCGCATGTGACAATCCCATCATAATGACTATTATTATCACAATTACTTACCAGTTTAATGAAGGTAAATTCAAGACACTTGGAAAATGCACCACATTCACATATTTGAATACTACTGTGAATTATCGTTGGTCAGAATTTGTGTAGGTAGCGCGCGCAAAACTGAGATCAATAGAATAGGAAGGGGTTGGGGTCAAAGGAGTCCCAAAATGGCTGGTAATTGCGAGTATCCTATTAAATTGGTTCAACTTGTAATACAGGAGTTCGTATTATACCGACCTTAACTTTTTAAATTTGGAATTAAAACCTCCTTACACATGTGCACAAAAAAAGAACAAACAAGAAACCATTGCCACAAAATGTTGCCAATACCTGAGTTGAAACTAGATAAAATGCAATGCGTGGACATTTGAACAAACATGGAAACGCCTTCGTTAGCTGTCATGGATATGTGAATATTCAGTAGATTATTCGGGTTTTCTCATCCATTATGTGTTTATAAGGTACTTGGTCCAACAATTATAAAAAAAAATTCACTATAATGAATGAAATATAGGCAGATTATAGTTTGTATTTATATATTTTTTTCAAACACACACTTATTCTTGTTTCTCTTTAATGTCACTTTTTAGTTTCATCGAGTCTCAAATGACAACGGGGTTAAAGAAGTTTTTACATCAAAACTTCTGCTCTTGCAAAATATTTACGAAAGACTTTATAATCGTTGTATCATTTTTAGTGATGGGTTCTTTTATACTTTTATAGGTGTTAGCATATGACCACAACAATCTCACCTGATGTTAAATGACGATGAAGTCGTAAGATGGTAAGCACGATAAACCCAGAGGGCTGGCTCTGAAATGCAAATGCCAGAACACACCTATAGGTGCTTAATGATACATTTTCAACTTGATGGTAGCTAGCTATATAGCTAGTATATAGCTAGTATAGCTAGTCAAGCGAAATTAAAAAAATCCATTCCACCGTGCTATGGTTTCAACACGTTGTTGTCCTTCACTGAAATCTCCGGCTTATTGCAAGGATTCAACCCTACTTCGATAAGGGTGGTATCCGCCACTCACCACTGTGTCACCATCGCTTCAAATCTTCAAGATATACTATATTCTACAAACCGTTTATTATCATGTTTTAAAGTTAATATGGTTATCAGTTGTGATACCTTAAAGCGGTAAGGTTTCATTCGCAGGATCTCTTTCAACTAAATGATTTCGAGCCATAAAATAGTTTAAAAAACGTTAACGAGCATCAACGTTCCATTTCCTTATTCAAAATAATGTTCATTCCAGGAATAATCCCAATTTTAAACCATTCACTGAGGCCACCCTAAAAAGTAACAGCTCATGGCGCCTGCGGTCATCACACCAAGGTGTCTGTTGCCTAATTATATAGACGAAAACACCACGAAAAGATCAAATATTTGATCACTCGCTATTGTATATGAAATGACACTTTAATTCGTAGACGATAAGGTACATTTTTCTTTCACCGAAATGTAAATCGTTACAAAGATGATGTATTATGGGTAAATTTAACATACAACATTTTACACTACATTTAATACGGACAAAATAAAAGAGAATTAGATGATAATCATATAATTAACATATAAATATCTGATACAGAGTGGTTTAATTATTTTTATATAAGAAAAATTCCTTGCTAATAGTGAAAACTGTAATTAAAAAGCACCATACGACGTTCTCTTCTTTGTGTATGTCTGATTAATATTTTACCAAAAAATGTAACAATTAATTTTTTTTCTTCTGATGTATTCATAATTTTGTGTTTTTTACCGCCGGACCATGTCGCATAAAGTTGTACACCCACGGAGTAGATATCCCTATTTGTTACCAAAAAAAAATGAAATTTCGAGAATTGGCGTAAAAACGCAGTTAATTACAATATGATTAGGGGTTCGGTTCCGGGACAAAGCTAACAAGCGTACATTTAATTAAGGCAATAAACAGTTGTATCGTCGTTAGACAGCTGACTCCTATAGTTAATAGCTTAACATTTGTTTGTTTATCAAAATATTAACTATACATTAGCTTATTACAAAACGCGTTCAAATTTTTTGCTCATTTTAAAATTTCATCAGCTCCTATGTATTTATTACCGGGAAAAGTAAAGCCATTAATAATCATAGATCATTGAAACATCTATGAGACGTTCAGATATACAAATTTGTATTGATACTGTAAACTATGAGTTTGGTATAGGTAAAAGTTTTTGTTTTAATTTCCTGGAGTTCGAGCAGCTAAAGGAGTATGATAAAAAAAAGGAGAAGTATGTACCTATACCTATTATAATTGTTTTTTAAAGATACTGGTTCAAAAAGGGCTCTTATTCATTATTTTTCATATTCATAGTGCAGCGTATAGTTATAACACATTCTTTTTAATTTACATGACAGCAATAAACAGTGTTTTTTACTTTAAATATACATATATTTTGTTAATCTAATAACCTAATACCTGAAATATAGTAAACATTTACGTAGATAAATAAACTGTGCTAACTAAGTTCTGATAAATAAATACTTCACTTGATTTAATTATATATTTTTGTTAACAAATTAACATAACTTTGTTACAATTATAAAAATATCCAATTTATTATATTTGTGATATTTGGCTGTTTGGCGGTGTCACCCTTGCCTCACCACCAGCGCGCCTATAGCTAATTTAGCCACAGACACCACGGGCGAAAAAGGAAATCCGCTCGCCATTTTTCACAATTTTTCATTTGATTTTAAAAGTTTTTGAAATCTTATTTATTGTCTTTCTTGCACGTATGTTGTAAAAACGACGTGTGAAATTTTGCAATCCAGTCTTACATGGAATGAGGTAATTACCAACTTACCTCACTTGTAAAATAATGTATGATTATTTACGATTTTGGAATGTAGTAGGAAAATGCTAAGAGTGCTGATACGATAGCCAACTTTGCCTGTACACTGCCGCATGACACATTAAGAAATATCCATGAATTCTGATAAATAACCCTAGGCCTCCTAGATCACCAACTTTTTTCTCGGGCGGCATAAAGATTAGAACTATCAAAGTAACCTTATATCTCAGTTGTTGCTGTTTATAGGGATTTAGGGCCCCAGAAAGAGAACCCTAATGCTTAGCCCAGAGGTTCTCAAACACCGTGTCGCGGCACATTAGTGTGTCGCAAGTACTTATCAAGTGTTTCGCAAGATTTAAGAACACGATGTTTTTATTTATTATTTTATACTAACATTTTGCATGTAAGTATATAAAGGTGTCGCGAATTTGTAAAGAGTATATTAGTGCGTCGTTGGTTAAAAAAGTTTGAGAAGCTTGCTTAACCTACGCAATTGGTTCTACATTAAAGGGCTGAATCTTTTAATCCTTATGGGTAGACAATTAAATTTTTTATAGTCTATGTGCAATTTTACGAGTGTGAGTCGGGCTTCCGCTTAGAATTCAGACTCGGAAGAAACTTTTATTTATTGAAAACTACGCTTGGAGTGTGCAATATAAACTATATTTAAGTTTTATCTTGTAATTAGCGCGAACGATTGAATGAATACTTTATTGTAGCGTTTATTTCTTAAACTGTCGAACTTAATTCCACAAGACATCCCAGGTAACCAGAGGTTTTATGAAGAAAAAAAATATTGTAAATAGTGTAAATTAAAAAAAAACGATGACTTTATTGTATTTAGTACTAGATAAAATTGTAATTCTTAAATATTTGGGTATCTGTTGTGAATATATTAGAATCTACAAGCCGCCTAGACAGTATTTCAGCGGAAACCGTACAATTCCCATGGGTTAGGTGAGGCGACTCGACTCGGTAGGGGTGAGGGTAGATCGAGGGAGCAAACTGGCTTACCCGTCCTGCCTAATTGATTGGTTATGTGATTGATCGTCTTACTTCCCGGTTCGTGCACGAATCTTAAATAACGTATTCGTTCTACTGTATAGTAATGTAGTAAACAGGGCCGTATTTTTTACACTATGATAAGCTAACTTTTGCGACAGGGTTCATCTATGCATTTAAATTGACATATTAATAAATTCTCGTATAACAATACACGATTTATTTCGTCTCCTACGACTTTATTTTCTGTGACGATAAAACTAATTTTCATCGTTGGAATGTACCTATGAATAATTAAATATGGTTTACACTAGCTGATACCCGTGATTTTGTCCGCGTTGTTTATCATCCTAATTTATTAATTATTATGTCTTCAGAAGAAAAATCTTAAAAAAATTCAAGTAAAATTTTTTTTTTTACAAAATATCTTTAGTCGTTTCTAAAGTTTATAAGAATCAAACTCTTCAATAACAAATTATTGAATGAAGATATCTTGATTGTTAAGAGATATGAACCCAGTAGTTTTTGCATGATGCATACACAGCGGCAACGCACTTGCGACTCCCCTGGTGTTACTAGTGTCTATGGACGGCGGTGATCGTTTACCATCAGGTGACCCACCTGTATGTTTGCTCGCTATAATATATAAAAAAGGCCTCTATTATTTTATTTTTATAGATTTATTCTTTAACTAACGACCCACCTTGGTTTCACACGGATGCAAAGTACTAATGTAGTATCATAAGTGTCTAAACGATGTAGATCGATTTTTACACGCTTCATCACACTTTTTATTCACTACACTTTTTTTTATTGAGCGTATATTAAATGTGTTAATATTTTAAAATGTTCATTGAAATTAGATGGGTTAAGTTATCGTTCACAATAACATCTCAAATAAGTATTTATTTTGTAATAATATATAAAAAATAAAAATCGTTACAACGGGTAACTCTTAACTCTTAACATATACCATCTTGGAATTGTCTGTAGGAATTTTTGAGATATAGGTACAATTATGTAGTACATTATTTTAATATAACTCATAAAGCTTAGTCACAATTAATAACTAAGCGCCCAAAAACTCTTGAGTATTTTGTTTGTTACCTTTTCACATATACCTACATTTACACAAAGAAAAGGACCACACACAGTACATTTCATCCAGGAAAATAAAAAATATTGTTACCGCGGGATAGGTCAAATCTACAACAATGCGAGGGAAACAGCGGGCAAAAGTTAGTAATGAATCAATACCATTTACCATACCAACAATTTATTTATACATTATTACTTCTTTAAGGCGGTTTAACGGCCCTGTTTGTTTTTCAAGCCAATCAAAACGTCCGTGTGAAATTTATTCACTGTATCAGGTGGCGATATGTACAAATTAGAGATGACATAAATTAAAAATTATATTTGACCTAGATATATTTTTAATAGTAAACTTTTTTTTTATATTATAGGGGGCAAACGAACAGGTGGGTCACCTGATGGTAAGTGATCACTGCCGTCCATAGACACTAGCGACACCAGGGGAGTCGCAAGTGCGTTGCCGGCTTTTTTAAATATGTGGGCCTCCGGCACTCTCACTGACCGAACGAAACGCAACAGTGTAACCACTGTTACTTCACTTCGGTTTTCTGTGAGAGGGTGGTACTACCTCGGGCGAGCCGACCCATTCATGCTGAAACCAGTAATAGCTTCAGTGTAGCTCTACCACCTACAGAAAAGGTGACCTTACCTTAAAAACCTTACCTTTCTTGTAAAGATTAGCGCTTTGTTGTGAATAAGTTTTTTTAAAAGCATTGACTGTATATATTTGCGAATACTATAAATTATGTTTTGAATTGATTAAAAAAAAACTCATGGTCTCTTTGAATGGGTATCAATAATAATTCGTCTATAATGTTTTTATTTTTTATTCACAAACTTCTCTATGGACTTTATATTTTGTAATATTGGTGACATCTTGCATAATATAGTTCGTTTGTTGTACGCAAATAAAGCGGGTTAAAATTAATATGAAACAAGAATTATCAGTTGCCACAAAAATTCTAGAAAGTTTGAACGTCCGGGCCACCATTTTGGTGCAACACTCACGTAGTAATTATAATACACCTTATAAAATGAAATGATACTGGCAGTAATAATCTTGAATAGTAAGGATTAGCTACTAAAATAATAAAAAAAAAAGGAAAATAACTCGATTTCATTTAACTAAAAACGCAGGAATCCTAGTGTGAATACTCCTGAATAAATAATTTTCTAATCTTTGATATATTTACTGTCATAATTAAAAACAACACGAGACACCTTTTACAAGACTATAATTAAACCGAATTATTGATTTATTGTGTTTAATTAAATGATCGTACAAAAAGATAAATATTATAGATTTTCAACATTGATAAATCCTTAGAATTCGTAATAAAATGTTCACTGCGTCTATAGATTTAAAAAATATGCCACAGTAAATCTATCTCTTAATACTTCGTGTTTAGGTTAATAATGCTTTGTGGGTTTTCGTTCAAAATAATTACACAGTTGAACATCGTCGCCGACAGGTGGCGTTGATCCATTGATCATATAATTTTATGGGGGCCATTTAAAACTGGTTGTAAATAATATGTGTTTATTTGCTTTGTATAGGGAGACAGTTCGTTAAGTTTTGAGTATTCACAACTTACTAGGTACATGCCTATGTGTGTGGCGATGTTAAATACTTTTGGATTTATTTATTCGATTTTCATTCCCACAAATAAAATAAATTACGATTTTTGTGCAGGGGTTAAAATAAAACATTTTTAGAACCATCTTAAATCAGATTCACTTATGTTTTAGGAACAATAGGTTGCATAAATTAATCTATGCTTGAATAACTTTTAAAATGTTTCTATAATTATCTATGTGTTGATTTATATTAGGTACCTATATTACTTCCGGAGTATTTAATAGTGTGTACGTACTACTTTGATTAGGCCTCGTGACGTCGTAGTGGTAAGCCTCTTTATTAACGGGTTCGAAACCCACACATGACTAATTTTTGTACACCTACAGATGTTTAAATATCTATATAGGTATGTGTGTTCATCACATATTTTTTAACAATATAAAAAAAATGATACCTACTCTAAATTTAGTTTTAAAATACAGCGAATTTTTAAATGATTCCAAAATTAATAATGATACTTGTGGATTTGACAGTTATATAAAATATATTTTAGCAGTTGAGAGGAAAAGTATCAAGGTTGCGGATTTGATTTCTACTAAGTCCAAATAAATTTAGCATTGCTATAATATTAGAAATAAAAAAAATTAGACAGTTGTATATCCTAAATGACATTTTACACACTACATACCACCTTAACGAACAAATAAAGTATAGGTACACCAATTGTAAAAGAAAAATGGCGGGCAAAATCGACTGAGAAAAAAGAAAAAACGCACAGAAACGTAAAACACATTAAAATCTTGCATTAAAAACTCCTTAATACACTATCCTCGTTATAAAAGTGGTATAAAATGTGGAACATGATTGTTATTCACATATGACAGTGGCGCCTCCATCAGCAATTATATTTAACATCAAAACTAACTAGTTTCCAATGTACAAAGACCTCCTTTACGATACAAAATGTGAACTGGCACGGTTCACGTTATATTGGTACATAGTGAACACCGGAGCGATTTTACACTCGAGGTAGGAAGCTCGAGCAGTCCGCGGCTAGGATGAAAGGTTTTTATAGTTTTATACATTCATCCGAACGCGACCGGTGTAAAGCTTGTTTACGTTGATATGGCCGTTCCATTAATGAAGTTGAGTGCGGTGGAACGTTTAGACGCGCCTCCCTTAAACCTTTTACTGTAAGTGTGTTTGCGCTGTTCCTGAGAATTACGTGCTCACTTCCACATTAATTGCTACTTTCGACAAATCTATTGGGGATTCATTACGAACAATAAATGAAATGTGTTGTATACTCAAATAGCAAAAATATTACGTTAAATGTACGTATAAATGAATCTCCGAAATGGTATGACTAATTTCAATAGGAGCTGATAGAGGACAATTTAAAGTATTATCTGTGCTAAATATAACTAAGCTTATCTACAGAACTAAGCGATAATGGTAAAATTTAAAAGAGGTAACGTCTGTAAAAATTGTATAGGTACGTAGTGGTTGCCTTAGTGATGTCAAAATTATGTACAGATAAAAAATAACCTTTAACTAATCCACATAAAACAGATATTTCCAGGATACAGTAATAAAAAAAAAACAAAATTGTTAAATTTGTAAAAATTTTAAAAATTTATGAAACTATTTACTTAACCAATATATCTCGGTATTCCTTTTTTAGAGAACTTTAAACCTGTGTTAAAATAATGATCTTTATTAGAGACGGGTCTCTTTCTAAGTGAATCTAAAGGCTTAATCAGTGTAATAGTCCACGATTTCAGTCGCCAACGAATTCATAGCTTTGTATTATTTCACATTATCTAAGTTCCCAGGTTATATAACTTGTTGCTATTGCTGATATTATTCATAAATACATTTGAGCTAAAAACGTCAAATCAGGCGTTCCCTGGTCTTTTTTTCGAAGTGTCTACACTGTTGACCTGGTAAGGCCTCTACAGTTTCACCGGACTACGTTCCCTGGTCTTTTTTCGAACTGTCTATACTGTTGATCTGGCAAGAGGCCTTGACAATTTCACCGAACAACGTTCCCTGGTCTTATATTACCTACAAAGACCATAACTTTTTTATTACGCTGTTTTATAAATAACGCTTAAACTTGCACTAAATTCAATTATATTTCAATTCGTGTAAGTAGAGATAGCCCTAATAAAAATATCACTAAAGAAATAAAACGAATGAAATGTATAATATAGAAACCACCCGCATTTTCTTCTGCTTTTGTACCTTTATAAGGAGCTATTTAGACTTTTTTTTTAATGTGAAAACCCATGAGCAACGTCTTTTTTAAATTCTAACGGAATTGCTAAATTCCAATTTTAATAGTTCTAAGTTCAAAGATGACGAATTTTGGTAAAATTTTTCATCCCACTTTTCACTACCCAAGGAGCTTAATTTCAAAAATTCTTCCTTAGTGCTTACCTACAGTGTAAAAGGAACCTACATGCAAATGTTCACAGCTGTAGCTCCAATAGTTTGTACTGAGCAGTGTCAGTCAGTTATAGTTACGTCTATACAAAATTTTTGAGATGGCACTATACTAAATCCATTCAGTGACTTGAAAGTCACGTACCTACATTAACCCTGGACAGTCCAAAAATCATAAGGGTATAAGTTCCAGACAAACGAATGTAGACCTCATGAGACACAGGTCAACAGACTTTTGCCGCGCGCGCACGATATTTTTAGAAATATTAAATTTTGACCCATATATATACTTGGTATATAGGACTTATATATATATCTGTGTTCGCCACGCTCCGGCCTATCCGCCTACATACTCAAAATTTCTAAATCACTTATAGTTAAAATTTTATTCGATACTTTAATTTACAAAATTTTTACATATTAAGTCGGGAATATCTCCGTTCCGAACGGTCCGATTTCCTTGAATTATACATAAGTGTGACCGGCACGCTCCGGCCTATCCGCCCGCATACTCAAAATTTTTAAATTACTAATAGAAAAAATTTTATTCGATACTTTAATTTTACATATTTTTACATATTAAATTGGGAATATCTCCGTTCCCAACGGTCCGATTTCTTCATTTTTGTTCTTACATCGAAGGTCCAGCTCTCCTGCACGCACCGCACCCGTTGAAGTCGCTGTAGGGGAGTACCTGAAAGAATAAAAACAAAAATTAGTACAAAATTAGTAAAAAATCACAAATTTTTCAAAATTACTCGAAAACTATCCAAATTTTTTGTCCCTTTTTAGCTTAAAGGGGTTGCCGCAAGGGTCCCGAACCGAACGGCACCCTTTTCGGCGCGAAAGGAGACAAAAAATTTTCAAAACGTCATTTTTCATACATTTAATTCGTAAACTTTCCATCAGATAACGGGCACGTGGCCGGCACGTGCGACCGAGGCTACCTAAGCGGTGAAGTCGTCGTAGCGCTCGCGCGCACGATATTTTTAGAAATATTAAATTTTGACCCATATATATACTTGGTATATAGGACTTATATATATATCTGTGTTCGCCACGCTCCGGCCTATCCGCCTACATACTCAAAATTTCTAAATCACTTATAGTTAAAATTTTATTCGATACTTTAATTTACAAAATTTTTACATATTAAGTCGGGAATATCTCCGTTCCGAACGGTCCGATTTCCTTGAATTATACATAAGTGTGACCGGCACGCTCCGGCCTATCCGCCCGCATACTCAAAATTTTTAAATTACTAATAGAAAAAATTTTATTCGATACTTTAATTTTACATATTTTTACATATTAAATTGGGAATATCTCCGTTCCCAACGGTCCGATTTCTTCATTTTTGTTCTTACATCGAAGGTCCAGCTCTCCTGCACGCACCGCACCCGTTGAAGTCGCTGTAGGGGAGTACCTGAAAGAATAAAAACAAAAATTAGTACAAAATTAGTAAAAAATCACAAATTTTTCAAAATTACTCGAAAACTATCCAAATTTTTTGTCCCTTTTTAGCTTAAAGGGGTTGCCGCAAGGGTCCCGAACCGAACGGCACCCTTTTCGGCGCGAAAGGAGACAAAAAATTTTCAAAACGGGCCCGCCCACCGCACCCTTTAGGGTCGGTTGGTTAAGTAGACTTAGAACATCGGAAAAATAAAAGTTGATAGTTTTGTTCGGAATTGGAGTGGGAAGGGTCTAGGAGCGTGAGAGGATAGAGGAAGACAGGACAAGGTCAATTAGATTGGTATATTATAGGAATTATAGACGAAAATATCATAGGAAATTATTACGACTTAAATTTATTCTTAAAAATTTATATACAAGTAGATTAAGGTGACTAGAGTACATAAACGTGTGTGCGAATAGTAGAAAGTAAGTAATTGACTATATACAATAGAAACGGATATATAATTTTAAGTAGACAACATTATACAATTTACAAACTATTATACATTATTTACAATAACTATTTAGTTTAATTGACAATATATACAATTTTATACAAACCGACACATTCCCCTGACTATGTTCGCCGGCCATTCACCCCCTAAAAAATTAAATAACACCATAATGACGACGCAGCAAGATGACAACACCCCGAAGACGCAGCATACCCTGAAAGAAAAATCTACAGTTAGGAAGAGCATCGAATGCATCGAAGCAGGCCAAGGACTAACCAAAGCCGAAGTCCAATCTACGGCTAAAAAGATCCCTAAACCTGGCCAGAAGGAGACAGCTAAAAAGACAGATATAGTAACTACTTCACCACAAGAACCGGTGAAGTACGCAACCCCAACCCTCGAGGCGAGAGCTTGTCTATGTAGGGCAAAAACTTATATAGCAAACTCTAGGAATTTAAAGACCGAAATAAAAGAGGGAGTATTAGCAGCGATAGATAGACTATACCAGATTATAAAGGAAGTGGAAAAGGAGAAAGAGGACAACAGAAAGCAGAAGGGCGAGGAGAGAGGAGAAGGGAAGGATTTGGAGGGCCCTATACACCCCCAAACCCCACTCAACTCCTCTATGAGGACGGATAAGGAAAATGAAATCATGAGGATGATGGAAGAACAGGCTAAGTTAATAAAGGAAAACAATAGGAAAATGGACGAGCTACAGGGGATGCTGGACAATAATAGGAAGGCGCTGGAGGGGGCGACTTACGCGAGTGCAGCGGCAGGGTTAAACAACAACACCGACGATAGGGAAACGCTGCACTCCGTAGTGGTCACCTCCAGCGACGACCAAGAGTCAGGGGAGGAAATTCTGGAACAGATAAGAGAGGCGGTAAATGCGAAAGAGGGGGGGGTAAAGATTGACAGGGTCAGGAAGGCAAAAGATAGGAAAGTAATCATCGGATGTAGGAATGAGGAGGACAGGAACAGGGTGAGGGAAAGAATTAACAAGAAAGGGGGGAATCTGCAAACAGAGGACGTAAAGAACAAGGACCCGCTCGTCATGCTGAAAGATGTCCTGGCGTATAACAACGAAGAGGCAGTGTTAGCAGCACTGAAGAAACAAAACGCCAAGATGTTTGAAGGCCTGACGGACGAGGAAGACAGAATGAGTGTAAAATACAAGCGAAGATCTAGGAATGATATAACTAACCATATAGTGCTGAGGGTCTCTCCGAAGCTGTGGGGCAGGATGGTGGGCAAGGCCAATGTATACGTGGACATGCAGAGGGTCCGAGTGGTGGATCAGTCCCCTCTGGTCCAGTGCTCCTTATGCCTGGGCTACGGGCACACAAGAAGACTATGCGGCGAGAAAGACGAAGCCTGCAGCCACTGCTCGGGTCCGCACAAGAAGATCGACTGTCCCCAGTGGGGGGCCGGAGCAGCCCCGACCTGTCGGAATTGCAGCATTGCCAAACTGGGGGACACTGGGCACAACGCCTTCAGTGCGGAGTGCCCAGTGCGCCGCAAATGGGATGCCCTGGCCAGGGCTGCAACGGCCTACCACTGAGGGCGTCAAAAACCGAGAGCACTGCACACCATCCAGCAACGCAGCACCAGAAGCGGGAACTGAAGTGTCTATCACTGGAATGGGCAACGGGATCACAAAGGGAAGCGGGAGGACTTGCACCAATAACAGAAGCAGCGCACATAGAAACGTAGATAAGCACCAAAGCAGTAGCATAAGAACTAAGGAGGAAGGACTAGGGGAAACACACAAAATTAACACTAAAGGAAGGATACACCATAGGACAGAGAATTGGCTACTTTTACTAAAAAAGATACCCCAATTCACGCAAGAAGGGCCCCCTAATCCCAAAATAACTAGAACGATGCTGCAGAGGACATGGCGACTCGTAAAAATGTGGATAACCAAATCGAAGGCAGTTTGGTACAACAAAAGGCCCAAGATTAAAAAGGAACAAACGCAAACAGGACGCCACAACTACAGTAAAGTGCCACGCAGCAACAGAGTTAAATCAAACGCAACCCAGAAAGAAGATAGGACTCAACGCAAAACAAGGAAGATATCACCCAGGCAAACAATAGTATATAATCCAGACTTACAAATAAACACCCAAAGTAAAAACATCGAATACCATAGAACAATAACAAAATTAACAGTATATTGAAGCATATTATGGAAATAGGCGGAAGATACTATATCAGGAAAATTGCAAAAAATGGAAACCCTTGTTATGCGCGTGAGAAAAATCGGAAGAGTGACAGAAACCCCAACCGACAAGACAGAAAATAAGACCAGAACCCTACACTTTGGAAAGGAAACAGAAAATGAAGATACAAAAAAGGAAGTAAGAAACAGACACAGAATTGGAAACAACTGGAAAAGAACAGAAAACATGATTTGGATAAAAGCAGAAAACATAGAGGAAAATAAGAACGGAAATTGAACCCAGCAACGAAACAAAAAACCAAACCCTGAAAACATTAGACACCAGCAGACATTATCCCTGACCCATACTCGTTAGGGGAATACGCATAAAAAAAAAAAAAAAAAAAAAAAAAAAAAAAAAAAAAAAAAAAAAAACAGACTTTTGCCAGAATATGCAGAATGCAGAATATGCTTTCACTTCAAACGCAAAGTTTACAAGCATGTTATATTTTTTTTGTTATCTTGTAAGAGCTTGTAGTCACAATGGCCACTAGCCATGTTACATATAAAATATATGAAAACTTAATGTAGCTTAAACAATTTAAGCAACTTATCGACCGACATAGCAAAATATATATAAGCGCGTTGAGTACAAGTGGAGATATCAATTTTATCTGCAAGTAAGAGGGTTCCATCGTTTTGTTTGCTAATTGATTTTACACCGTTAGAAAGTTAACACTTCTGTTTACCTTTCTTCATCTATTTGGAACATAGAACTTCTCTTTGTTTATTAATATATATAATAACTTGGAAATATGGGTGTCATGGTTATCAGTCTTCAGTTTATTCTTCATATTTTATTGCCTGGCGTTTTACGGCAAATATAATTGACGCTGGGTCTGTTAGGACTGGATTTTTAATACAGTTATTGTGACACTTTACCATGTGTTGTTCGACAATATATTTGCGAAACGAAGCCGCCATTACAAAATCAGCTAATGACTGTGTTCTTTATTTCATTAAAATCTTTTTTTTGGCTAATAATTCAGACCCATAATATTTTTTTATCACTATCGTGGCACACAAGTATGCCGCCCGCCTGAAGATAAGCGGATACCGCAGTATATGAACGCTTGCAGCACCAAAAGCACTAGAAGCACGTGAAAACCCTCTAGAAACCTGATTACTGCCCACTTGAAGAAGCCCGTACCTATCATAATCTCCTGATAAAAGCTCACCAGACAGCTCCAAACCATAACCATTTAAATTGTAAGGCGTAATGATAAATTCCCTGACTATTTTACGGAATGTCTGTATAAGAGTAGTACGGGAGAGTAGTAAGAGAGTATAAGCTTAGTGTATCCACTATCTTCAGTTCATATCATCCCTTAATAACGATAGAGATTGTCAAGCGATTAACCGGGAAATTTTAGAAAGAACTTGTGGTTCATATTGTATGATACAAATCTGTGTTATCAAATGAACTTCAACTGTTCACGTTGGGAATTTAACTCATGTTATCTGTAGTTTTGTTAAAACTAATTTCTTACACTTATATTCAAAATATTGGCTAAAATGTACATAGCCCTAAGTAATTTTATATGACGGAAAAAAAATCCTAACAGTCCATTTGTAACAGTTTTACAGTAAAAAATACTATTCTGAAAGCTTTTGTACGTACAACTCGCTGGTTCTGGTCGTCTGTCCCACGCTTCCTGTCGCTTAACGAAGATTATTCAAGTAATCGTATTTAGTATTGGTGCCGGCGACGGTACCACGAACCAACTCAGCCGACGGCACCTGTGTCGGCCGACATGAAAGCGCCGCTCGGTGCGCGCCCGCTGTCAGCAAATATTTATTTTTAATTTACTGACCGCCGATCGCTCCTTTATAGTTAATGGATGTGCTCCCGTGTCTTCGCGAACGGCTTGCAGAAAACTAATAAGAATCATTAATACTCTATATATTGGTATATTTTTACCCGTGAGCGTCGAAATATGTTGTCTACAATGGGAACAAATCAATGCGAACACTGTTTGTTCGTAGTAGAAACATTTGTGTTGGAAGTGATACCAAAACAAAATATTGCATAAATTGTAACCCTATTGAAATCAGATACAATATTCATACATATCTATAAAATCAAATTGTCTGGTACGAGTGATTATGAACATGGCTGAACTACTATTGACTACACTTTTTCTTGCCAATAGATAACTCTTTCGACTATTATCTAGAACTAGATATCATCACGCTATTACGTTATAGACTAAGCAGTTATAATAAAATTTAAGAGAGATAACTTAAAATCGGTAAATCAATTCAAATTATAATACAAGTGATTCCCGTGAAAGAAAACTATTTTCAAATGAAATTAGAAACTCTACCTATTTATTACCTACAAAATCGTCTGACGAAAGCCGGAAAGTTACTACTAAGCCGCGAAGACACGACAATCATTGAAACGAACGAGTTCTTTATGACCACTGTATTTAAATAAACTATATGCTCAAAGGACTCGAATGAAACAAAGGTCTAAGAATAATGCTATAGTGTATAGAGCAAACGGTTCATCAGAAATGAGACTTAATTAATGTAACAGTGGGCCAACATATCAAATGATGTCAAAACATAAAACCTGTCACCGACAAACACCGCGACGAGTTTGTGTCATCCGTAGCGCGTTTGACCCAATATTTGCCCCCGCTTTTTATAGTAAAAAGGGCATTAGTGAACCCTTTTGTTTACTCACAGTTAAGACGGTTTGCGTGTCAACAGTTTGGGCAAATATTGATGCGTCGGCGGCTCCTCTGACTAACGTAATCTGCTTTAAGACAAACTGTTTTTTTTTTACACTTCCATGGGATATGTGAAGTGGAGGATCATCTTTCCTTTGTCGCTGTAGTGAATTTTACTATGGAGTGTCAATAAAAATACTTTAAACATAAAAATACAATAAAAATAACTTTTCACTGAAACACAAAACTACATAAGTTATTAATTATATAGATAGTTAAAGGTACTAAAATTGGTGTATCATGTGAAGTTTAAGGGATATATTATAATGTTTACTAAGTACATCGTTTTGCCAGATTATAGGCGACAAATACATATAACGCCAATATTATAAAGAAATACCTATTTACCTTGACTATTCCTACGAAAAGTAGTCACTGTATTTTAGTATATGTAGTTATTTGCTAAATCAATAATTCGGACAAATTATTTGTTGTTTATATTGCTATTTCGTGTCAATGAACTTTATATAGTTAGGTACCTACTTTTAGGTATTTTATTTCGAATTAAAGATCCGCGGAAAACCAACACGTGAAATAAATAAGTTTTTTATTATACCTACCTAAAATTGTAAATTCGAGAATTCTAAATTTGCATATAAAAAAAGTACCTGTAATTTTATGGCTTTTGTTAATGAAATTATTTATTGAATGATACGTATATATTTTTAATGAATGTAAAACTAGAAAGAGTTACCATTTTAAAAGTACGCTTCTTTAGATATAGGTATATACTAGAATTTTCTATAATTACTCCACTTGAGATGTGCATTTTACAATAAAAATGTGGTCCAATTTTTGGCCGCATCTCAAAAATATTTGCGACATCGAGACCATAGAGATATTCGAATTCAATCAATAAGGCAAAGCGCGGTGTCTTGCCGAAATCCTGTCTTTGCCTCATCGAATTCCGAATGTTTTCGATAAAAAAACCTTCTATAGACTCGAATCACGTTTCGATGCCGTTCTGCGAATTAAAATTACAAAAAGTGAAACCGAAACGGCTGTAAAATGTCTATAAGCGAGAGCGAGCAACATAATATGCAATATCCACGCCCCTGTTGGAATAAAATTCAAAATAAGATTTCAAAAGGTAGTAAAAGGAAAAATAAACGTTCGGCTCTGGTCTCTCTAGTTCGTTAGAACGAGACGGCGATGTTTTTGTGTGTCGCGTCCTCGTATTGGTTAGTTGATATGAGTTATGGCGCGTATGTTTACCGCGCGAATTAGCCATTTGGCGGGAACTTGTAGGGAGACGCCCGACGCAAGCGGTACGTATAGAATGCAGAATCCAGGTTGAACTGATTAATAAAATAATAAAACTACTATACAAACGTTGTGGTAGGTCGTGACACTTACGAATATTATGTATGTTATTTGTTGAAATATTCAATGAATAGTGTATTTTAATATTCATAATAATTTTAGATAATTTAATTTTCATTAAAAATTTAATTTAAATAACTATCTTACTGTATATAAATAATTAATCAACGCAACATTAATTGGATATAACAGAAAATAAAATAAATCAACACGTACTTAATTGTAAACAGCGCCATCTAGTAACGAATAGCTACATAGAGTTCTGGAATAAAATGTCTGTTAATATTATACATTCTGATCGATTACCGATCAGATTTATTTGAAACAACAGCTTCACTTAAAATATATTAGTAGTAGTAGATAAGAAAATATATAAGTTAATAAATCTGAGCTTTCGATTAAGAAAAATATGAAGTTCATAAAACCATACAACATGATGGTAGAATGTCTTCTTACGCTTGCCGCAATCACGCTACTTACCTTCAAGGTACAAATAGACAGGTGTATGTCACTCATGTTAAAATGACTTTGTAAGATTACAATTTGGACAACCCTAATCAGCCGTGCTTATGGCAGAATTTGGGCAGGCGTGCCGAGGCCAATCACCAGATAACTAATTTTGTGCACTGCGGAATATACTGATTTCCTCCATTTCCTTGTTTCTGATTCATAAGCAGTGAACAAAAGACGTTGGAGAATTGGTTTACGGTGTTTATATCTTTTACATTCCTACATATTAATGTTTTTAACTAAACACATATACACCAGGGCTGTCGTGTTGTTCACGAAATATAAAAAATTTTGTTTTATCAAAACATCAATATTCACTCCCCGTTTTTTGAATATTAAAATAATTCAAATGTTTTTTTTGCTATTTCACCTTTTCGTAACTTTTCAATTTCTTACATTTGATTTCATTCATAACGTGAATATACAAAGTTGTAGTAGTAAAACTAATTTTATTGCTAAAATCATGTTTATAATAAACTATATTACATCACCGTCAATCAGAGGCAACAATAACCTGTTTACAGCTCGTGACTGTGTCGAAAGGATTGAACCCGGCGCGACTCGTGGCGCCATCTCGCACTAATTACCAGTACTAACTACCATGATTATTTAGGGATTGCTAATGTATATATATTGTATCGATAGGGATTTATATTCTTACTACATACTTTTTGAATTAAAAATGAAATAAAAATCTATATCTTTTAAATAAAATGTTGGATTATTGTGCTTAAAATATGAATTATATTACAGACAATATTTTTGTAGTGAAACTTCTTATGAGAGGGCTTTTAAATTCTGATCCCTAATCTTTTTGTGTGACGTAAAGTGGTTGAGGTATACACTATGTCGGACAGAGTGTTGAAAACATCGATTCTTGTCCGATCACCGAAGTTATGCAACTTCGGGCGCGGTCAGTAGGTACCTACTTGGATGGGTGACCGCCTGGGAACATCACGTGACGTTGGCTTTTTAATATTTTTTGTCAAGAAGTTTTCACTTCTTTCGTACATTCATAAGCACATGACACTTTTCTTATGTATCTACTTACTTTTTTAAAATTATATTTTTGTACTATACCTACATAAAAAAAATACTGATTTCAATAAAATAAATATTAACACTTGGAAACTGTGTGAATGTGTATGTTTGCATAGAAAATGTCTAATTTACATATTACAAACTGTTTCTACATATTAATCTTCTCTTTGTACCTTAAGATGTTTCAATGTGTAGCTATGGGTTCATCTTAGACATACTAAACATATTGGGAACATTCACATGTTAATGGCTCTTTTATACACAATAAATTGGTAAACTGCGTAAAATTCGAATACTTTCACACTCACAATAAAGAAACGATTCTTATAGCTGGTATTTCAAGCCGTACGAGCATCCTAACTAACCTAATGCTCATTAATATTGTAAATACGAATGTCAGTATTTTTTTTGTTTGTTACTCTTTCACGCCTTAACTATTGAACCGATTTACATGAAATTTTGCATAGATATTCTTAGAAGTGCGGCAAAAGACATAGGGTACCTTTCCTCTAGAATTAAGTACCTACTATTCCCGAAGGATAGACGAAATCTGCATTACCGCGGGCATAGCCGCGGCCAGAAACCGTCCTAACTCATATTATCAATGCGAATGTGAGTTCGTTTTCTTGTTACGCTTTTATATCTTAACTAGCACCGGTACTAACTGATCATCATACCTTTCAAGTCTATATTAACCCAAGCGAAGCTGCAACCAAAAGCTAGTATTTATCTATATAATAAAGTATTTAACAAAACAACCCGTTCAGATGATGGACGTTCAAACAGATCCCGGAGATAGGTTATCTGTTGTCCTAGTAAAGCGAGGCAATTATTTTTAATCGACATGTGGGAATCATCGATAAGGCGCCAGGGACCACCGCGCCGACCGATTTACATATAAATTTGTTGTCCAGCCGTAAAATAAAGAAATTGGACGGACGAATAAAAGCACCGTAATTAAAGCCGACGCTCAAGATACAACAATAATTTTATTTTAATGTTATCGTTTTACGAAACGGGCCCGAATCAGTCGGGCCGCTTCGTTAGCTTTTGAACGAACAAAAAAAGAAGAACACGATTCCCTTTATGTCGTCATTTTAAGGGGCAATGACGTGTTTTTAAAGTCAAAGTTGTAGTTAAATGCGGTAAGTGATTTGTCGTTGATTGGCGTGATGATATAATCCGTTGAGGTTGGAGAGTTATATAAAACCGATGATACTTGCCGATCACTTCATTATAAGTAACTTAGTTGAAAGTGAGTACTTAAATGATAGTAATATTTTCACCTTAATTATATTATCATTATTCGGAATAAAAGGATTGCTGACAAATGTGGAAACTCAAAACAATAGAATAACTGTATTCTTTTTAAAATCAATTATAGTCTGAATTATTTAAATTTCATAGTTTGTGAATTAATTTTTTTTTACATTAGTCCGGTTTTCACATCTATTGGTACTCCAACTAATAAATACAAACATTTTTATACAGTCTTTTAGATAATCAAACATATGATGGACTGCACAAGCTCAATACACAATATCAATATTAAATGTACCCAGGCCGCTATGCTACGCGACGCTAGTCTGGCACAAACGCAATACGTCACGAACATGTCGAGGTCATCGGTAATGCGAACCCATAAGCTTTTCCCCTGCCAAAAATCGCTCTAAGCGGCCTATGGAGTTTTCACGTCAAAAAAATAATAAAAAGTGTTTTAAGTGTTTTGAGATCTAGTCCAGTAGTAAATACATCGATGAACATCTGTAAGTCCACCTCAATATCAACAGTAATAAGAAACTAAAATCACCTCCAGCGCAAATATTTAGAACAATATTTGATAATCGGTTCTGTCATTAAATTTCTCACTATTTCAGTTTTTATAAACGAACTAGCTGATACTTGCGACTTCGTCTGCGTCGTTCACTATCTTAACAATATATTTTATGTACAGAGGTAAAACATAAACAACCACATAGCCACTTCTTCACGACAAGAAAACATCGCTAAAAGCATAATGCTTATAAAAGTTTTAGTTTCTTAAAACTTTAATCATTATATGTTAAACGGGGCTACCGTGATAATTTTGATTTTGGATAAGGACCAAGTGTCTAAGAAGTAACACTAAAAAAGCTATCGAAACCTCTATACTATAATTTTAAGTGGTGTATGCAAAATTGCATATCTCTCTTGCATGCTGGTAGGGCTTTTTCAAAGTCCATCTGGCTAGCTACCATCCTCAAGATGAAAATCTGTTAAAAAAAGTGCGATAACAATTCTATTCCAACAGTTATTAGTACCGTTTTTAATTATTTACCTTATGTAACACCAATTAAATAAAAAAAAATTGTTATCATGTTGTCAATAACTAGAAAAACTGCAGTAACGTATGAATAAACGCTTGAACATTGCTGTATTTGAATTGATAAACTTTGGATATTGAATTAAATATTTGATATCTACAAACACACTAATTTTCACGGTGAACGGCGAACTGTATATAAATTGATAGCGTTCAGCGTCATCTAGCGTCGAATAATGATAAAATTGATAACAGTAAAACCTCTTTTATTAAAAAAAGACTTAGATGAACAAACTTTGACGAGGATCAGACAAAATAAATTTTACTGACTCAGATACATATATAGAATTATAAAAATGCAGTTCCTTTGAAGCTCAACACGTGAAAACTGTACTGAACTGAATTTATCGACACAGGTAGACGACCACTTGATGTGGAATTTTTCGTAGATAGTTCTAAAATATTTAGTTTTGCATTCAATTGACATATTGCCATTTTTAATGCCCAGCAAAGTGGGCGTGATTCAGCTAGTAGATATGTAAATCTGAACCTTTATATAAAGATATACATGAATTGATCTTTAATAGTATTCAAATTAAATGTATAATTTATTACACACATACAGCAACTGAAGACTTTCTAATTTAAAGTTGATTACGAGAAATAGTAAACATAAAAAACATAAATGTTTAAAAAATCATTTACCTACCCCTAGAAGAGCCTCGAACCGAAATCTAATACAGAATAATAAAATCCCATTCTATATATATACTCTTATATATATATATATATATATATATATGGGTTCACAACGGAAACTGTCATAATCAATTCACTTAAATCAAATTAAAAATAATTTAAATCAATCAAGCGCCGCGATTCGTATGGGCAGACACAATTAGGCAATAAAATTCATTTGCGTCAATATAACACTGCTTAGTTACAACGGACGAAGTTAATTAAGTGATTGTTAAGTTACTTACATAATAATAAGATATAAAAAGGCTGAAGTTTTGATTTTTATACGTAGATAAAAAATTATATAGTCGCTACGTTTAAGCTTAATTTAAACAAAAAAAAATGTTTGAATATTTACCTATCATAAGTATATTAGCTATTGTGAACTGTATTTTAGTTTTGGCCGATTTAATCGTTTACCCTTTTTAAGCTATCTCTAATAAATTATATCAAACCTTCTTAACGTCTACAAAAATGCGTAATTATATATGGCATAGAGAAGACTCTGAAAACTCCTCTACCTGTCAGTAAAAGTCCCGTGAAAATTGTCAAAGCTGTTTCGGCGCTTACCCTGGACAAACTACAGGCTTCTTCATTTGACTTATTTCCATACATTATTTCAGGCATAGGTACCTACTACTAATAACTGGTACATGCAACTTCACTCACGTGTATTCTGTTGCCTATTTAGCGCCTATTTAGAGAAGTAAGTCTAACTTGTTTTTTTTAAAAACAAGTTTCTTTGAAGGTCATAAGCTCAACAAAAATCATTATTAGCATCACTTTGTTTTCTTATTTATAAAACTCAATATTTCTAAGAACGACAGACGTGCTCCTCTCTCTTTGGACACTAATATACATTACTGACATTCTGAAATATATAGTATACTTTTAATTGGCAATACAATAAAAAGGTACTGTAAGTAAAATAATAAGCAAGTCGTACTATCGTGCATAATTGGTTAAGAGAGTCACGTGCGAGGTCTAGTCGCATCGTTGCATCCTCATCGTTACGTGTAAGCACAATGCAGACAACACACACGACACTCCCATGTTCTACGTGTAAACACGATCTAGAACATTCTGTGCCATTGTGAATAATATTTACACCACAAACTCTAACTAATATAATAAATACGAATTGAGTTTGTTTGTTACGCTTTCACGTCTTATCTACTCGATCTTTCATATCTATACGTTGTCAAGGGTACAGAAGAGCCCATTAGATGCCTTCTATACACTAATAAGAAGTATTGTTCCTGATGAAGAGATCAGATTTATATTAATGCTAGCGATAGAACAGACAAAAGTTTATAACCAAAATATCTCTAAAATATTCTACCGAATAAGTGATATGCCTTGCTTTTTTGTTAATAAATAGTTAATGGTCGTATCTTTGTTTTTCATATATTATAGGGGGCAAACGAACAGGTGGGTCACCTGATTGTAAATGATCACCGCCGTCCATAGACACTAGCAACACCAGAGGAGTCGCAAGTGCATTGCCGGCGTTTTAAATATGTGGGCCTCCGGCGCTCTCACTGACCGAACGAAACGCAACAGTGCAAGCACTGTTACTTCACGTCGGTTTTCTGTGAGAGGGTGGTACTACCCCGGGCGAGCCGACCCATCATTCTGAAACCAGTAATAGTTTCAGTGTAGCTCTACCACTTACAAGAGTCTTGTTCGGTTTTTTCCAGTGAAGCTGTGAAAGCCCGTCAGGTCAATATAGTTATATACTTCGAGAAAAAAAGCTTCGATCGAAGGCGCTTATGAACGTCAAAACTATCACCGGTTCAGACAAACAACCCAGTTATCTAGAAGAACTAACAAATACCTCTGGTTTATCTTTACACTGTACATATTTTATAACAATGCATTATACTTAGAATCGATTCTAGCAAATCAGTTGAGTTGAGGAGCATTGTTATTTCCAGACTTGTGAGAAATTTTACACTATAATAATACTCCTGAAGAATCCTCTATCTATGTGTATAAATATTGTTAATATCTGTTCAAACATTTTGGAGATTAGCTCGAATAAAAAAAAGACACTTCCAATTTACTTATATGTATAGACTAACTGTTAATTGTGGGCTGTCCTTTAATGATTTCAAGTTGTCTTTATTACATTTTATGGTGAACATGTCAGCCACTCAACATATTAATGTAGAGTAATGTAGTCATGTCTTAATGCGTTGCTAGTGCTAGTAAATTATAAACACTTTTCATGAATAATTAGAACATCATAAAATAAAAGATAATTCTATATACTCTGTTATTATTCGTTCCCCAGTCCGCATTTATGTTCCATTTTATTTTATAGTGTCTATTCAGCTCTTCTAAAGAAAATCGAAATGTTAGTTAGCCTATATTATTACTTGAACCTCGAACTAATGGGAGCTTTCTTTTGATTACATTATTTATAACTAACTGTTGCCCGCAGCTCCGCATGCGTTTTTTTTATAATTGTAAATTACTTCTTATAAGATCAGCTATCTGTTAGTGAAAGTTCCGTGATAAATGGTTCAAACGTTTTGGAGATAGTACTGCAAACAAAGCCATGGGTAAAAGTTAGTCGAAAATAAAAAAGCTTTAATTAGTTTTTATAATGTTAGCTACCTGTCAGTGAAAGTCCCATGAAAATAGGTCCAATCGTTTTGGAGATAGTACCACAGACGAAGCCACGGATGACAGACAGTCTAAAATAAAGTAGCCTATGTCACCCGCTGTAATTTTAACTATACGTCAGTAAAGTATCTGTCAAAATCGGTCCAGCCATTTCGCAGATTACCCAGAACATACAGACAGACAGATGCTTACGATCGTCATCTGTCTTCCTCATTCGTCTCACACAAGTGAGATTGTGGTCAAATGTTTAAAATCTATATATATTTATAAAAATGAATTTCTGTTCGTTTGTATCGCTAAAACTCGAGAATGCCTGGACCCATTTATTTTTGACCGATTGATCTTGAAATATTTGTGGAAATTCAGGGAAGGTTTAAAAGGTGAGATATATAAATATTAAGTAAAGGAAAATACTAAAAAAGACAATTTAATTTAAAATACAAAATGCCCCTAGCTATGAAACATTTGATGTTTTTGTCATTTTAGAAATAAATATTGTCATTCGTTTGTCAAATATTGATAGGTGCGTTCAGAAATTTGTCTGTTCCATAGCTGTAGTATGAGGTCCGATCTCTTTGGTCTGTTTTGTTGGAATACAAAACAGTTCTAATTCAGAAATGAAAATAGTACACGAGAAAGCTTTAAATTTATCGAGGGCATAACTGTGTTGCATTTATAATGTAAATAGAAAATTTTGCATTAAGTTTTGACCACATTTTACCCATATATATGTAAGTGATACGAAGTTCACGTGTCATCTAGTATAGTAAAAACAACTTAATAAATTCAAATAACTTTACTCTTCTACTCGACATTTACTGTGTAAATGTTGGCTAATATATATTAGGAATAGGTAATATAAATTTGACAGTTCAAATATAAACAGAAAACAAATCAAACCCAATAAATTTAATATCAAATGAACATATAATAGATACAAATTTTCAATGGAAATACAATAAAACAAACCTGAAACACATCCAACTGTTAGGTACGGAATAAACAACCGTACATTGTCATGAATATTGATTTATCAACAGTATGTTCCGACGCCGCGGGCGAATATTAATGTCCGTTTTTGCATACAAACACATATTTTTCCGATACAGAACCTAGCTAGGATGCCGGCTAACAATGGAACGGCTATCGGGATGACGATTGTGTATGCGATCGTAATGCGAAATGCGAATTTATTTAATGATGCAGCGAGATGCCTATCTAGACCTCTAGACCTTAAACAAATCATACAGATACCTATACCTATTTACAGTTTTTATACAATCATTGGAATAAAACTGAAAACAGAAAAAATCTAATAATGTATAATTATATGTTAGCTGTACCCGCGAATTCATACGCGTTTGTTGTTATTTCTTACTATCTGATACAATATATTTTTTTTATTCAGCGGAAAAACACTTATAATAAAATTGAAAATAAAAATATAAGTACTGTGCTTACAAAATTTATTTGTAAACAATATTATCCATTTACTTTTCATCTCCTGCCCATGCACACTACACCGCTTACCCACTTCTTCTCTGCAAAAAAACACACATCGCTAAAAGCATAGTATTTATAAAAATAGTAGCTTATTAAATATTTTATAACTTTATATTCAATTACTATATCGTGTTGTTTTTTTTGAGATAAGCACCAAATGTCTATGACGTAAATATTGATCGAAATCTATTCGAGTAGTTTCTGCGTGATGTGCGCACAACAACAGACATTTTTAATTATATTTATACAGAAAATAATAAACAATTGAGTTATAGCAAAATATATAAAGTGTAAATATTCTCTGTGTACCAATATCTGCTTATACCATCTTTCATAACGATCTATTGAGCGATATAGAAGTTGATATTATACACTGCCATTTATTGGATCTGACAGGGGAGAGAGGAAAAGGAAAACATGTTGTGACGACATTACTTAGGTGGGATAAGGGTAAGAAGATGGTGATAATGATTTCTTTTGCTACAACTCAAACAATATAGAACAAATACTAACAAACGCATGAGGTCACAAGCAAAACTATAGGTATATATTATATGTTAACTTAATCAAAAATACTTCATTAAATTTAGGCCCTAAGAAGGCGCTTATGAACGTCAAAACTACCACCGATCGGTACACAATCCACTTATCGATAAGAACATTATAATTAATATATTACTATTTAACGTTACAATCGTTTTAGTGAGTGCACAGAGAGAAGTAAATTCCGGACATCGCCATCGTTCACATATAGATCCACTCTAATAAGCAATATTTTTATCTTATAGTAATTAAAATATTACGCTTATTTCAATACGAAAACTCAAACATATAAGATGGCAAAGTGCCCCTGAAGAAACCCATCAAGCCCTACGCTTGTTAACAAAAAAAAAACTTTTTCATAAGTATCATGCCTAATAACCCGTGCCACGTAATAATCCCCTATTCATAAGGCAAGTGAACTCAAAGACGCGCCTAACAAAACATTCAGAACTTTAGCATTAAGCGTTAAAATATTACTTAACAAGTGGGCGAGTTACGTCAACTTGAGTAGTTTTTTCGTTCGGTAATGACAAGGTGGCCTGACCCTAAACGGTTGCTAAACTACCGTACATTACACGTTTAATTTGAATTGTCTCCCTCGGCCTCAATATAAGCTATAATTTAACTTTTTATTCGTGTGTATACATTTTTATTGTTCTAGAAAAAACTGTACGCAATAGATCGATACGAGTACGTAGATATAGTTATTAAAATTAATTTTACAAGGTACTGGTTTATCGATTTACAAATAATGGGTATTATTTATCGACCATTTTTTTTAATCATTCACATTTGTAGATTGTCTTTTTTGTATTCTTTTCCGGAGGCAACTTAGATAGTCGTTTTATTGTATTTTTATAGATTAAAATTAGAACGTTGATATATATAGAATTTAAATTACAAATTGTAAATGATGGTGATGTCTGGAATTGGCACTTCTCTCTAGGCAGCAACTAAAAACCATTGGTAATGATTTTTTTTTAAATATACGCATGGTAAAAGGATAAACTCGATCGAGTTTCTTGCCAGTTCTTTTTGATAACTGGATTGTTTTCGGAAGCGGTGGTAGTTTCTGACGTTCTTAAACGCCTCATCAGTGTCTAAATTGAACGAAGTATTTTTGATTTTGAATTTCTTTAGAATTTTTACTACATTATATTAACTAACTAATGTTTATAAATGGGAAAGCGTGTTTGTTTGTAACGTTTTCACGCCTTGTCTATTTAACCGATGATTAAAAAAATTTTGCATACACGTTGTCTGTCAGCTGTACAGAAAAGGACCTTTGATTTAAAAAAAAAAAGTGAGCCGTAGCGGGACGCCTGGCAGATGTGAAACATGGAATTTGATAACTGTTTCTTTAATAAATACACAAATAAAAACAAAATCGAATTGTGGTAACTCAATTCTTGTCAGTACTCTGTACACATTACTGCATATAGACTGTATATGTGGCGACGCGTCGCCACGCTCGCAATCGGTTTTATGTGCGGCTATAGATAGTTTCACATCAAAACTACTATTCGTGAGGGGCATTTCAAATCTATATGAACACTAGTGAAGCTGCGAGCAAAAGCTAATAATAAAAATAGTAGTGTAATAATACATCACTGAGTTACTAAGCTTATATTAACACTTTCTCCTGTAACTAGAAACCCGTAATTACCAGCTATTCTTTCTCCTTTATACAAATCTGAAATAGAAACAAACTTTACTAATTCACCTATTTGAAACTAAACGAGTGCTTTTAGGTAATCGTTGATGACTTTTGTTATTAAAACCGGAGCAATGATTATTGTCTGGTTAACTAACGTGAGGCAATGAAGCAAATAATGTTACAAGTAATTTTCTCTCATCGATGGGAATTAACCGTTTTTAAGTCTGTATTTAAAGCACATTGAGAAATGCAAACGAAATCAATCTGTAAATAATTAAATTTGGTGTTACATACTCATTTCAGTTTCATTTTTTGCAGATTAATTTCGTTTGCATTTCTCACTGTGCTTTAAATACAGACTTTGAAACGGTTAACTTCGATAGAGAAGAGAAAATTACTTGTAAGATTTTTTGCTTCATTGTTTTTTTTGCTTTAGTTAAAAGTAAAAAGGAAAAGTTATATTGAAAGCTTATTATAACGAAAAAGTGTTGAAAATTGTACTTTAAAAATTTCACTTCTGTTTTGACTAGGAACAACTTAACTTATTCAACAATTTCATCTTGTCTGCATAACGTTTGAGTATTGCTTGATATTAAATATCCTTCAAAGAAATCTGGGTAATTTACTATAGTGTAAAAAGTAACCGTTGCATCAAATTTCCGCAATTACAGTTGCAATTCGAGCTTGATTTCCTTTAACTGCCACGTTGGCGTAAGATCGCGACCGGCTCATGTATCATTCAGCACGACCTGTAATGAACTCTAATCAAAAAACAGTGTACGTAGTAGGGTGGTGTGTAACCCGCGGTGATTTGCCACGGTTACTTTTCCAAAATGATTTTTTACGAAACAACTGTTTTATTATTGACGGGGGTTAGAATGTCTTGAGTTTTTATTCGACACGCCTTAATTGATGACCGATGAACGCTACTATTTTTCATTCTTTGTGCGAATCGAGGGTGGCTTATATTTTCCATTTGAATAATTTATAGCAGATACGATTTATTATTGGAAGTTTTAGTAGATATCTGTGTAAAGATTTTTTTCAATCTTATAATTATTTATTAGTAATATAAAATATATTTAAGGCATATCGGTGTTTCATTGGGATGTTGTCAGATTTTTGTATCATATGATATTTTTTTGACGCGAAAAGTTATTTAGACGCATTGAACAGTGAATGAAAGAAAACCTTCACGCTCCGGTCGGTGACACTGAATCAGATTCACACGGCTTTACTCGACACCAAGCGCTCTGGAATCAGTAAATCACTGAATCATGTATACTCGGTTCCAACCGACATCAATCACGTTTACAGTCCTAGAAAGAGTGAATCGTTCCAACAATTACATTACATCTTTAATATAACACGTTATAATAATAAAATCAGTGTAGTATTTCAAGTGAATATGTTGTACGTATTCAGCTAGTATTTAGTACTTTATTTAAAAGTTTTCACTTCTATAATGTGGTCTTATGAGCGAAAGTGTAAAATAGTTTACAAAATTAATGTATATGTATTGGTGACAACATTTTCCTCACCCATTTCTCTATATTTTAGATCATTTACTTTCGTAACAGTACCTCCGTTACAATCTTTCGATTACCATTATAATTTTAAACATTATAATTAGTATTATAGATATCAGACTGTATCTTAATATAATAATAGCTTATCAGAGCATTGTCCTAAGCTGTGTAAAGTGTGTTACGCAGACGATACTGAACTCGATGCACAAGTACCAGCCGAGGTTTCACCTGGTCCGTGCCAACGACATCCTGAAGCTGCCTTATTCCACCTTCAGGACGTACGTCTTCAAGGAGACCGAGTTCATCGCTGTCACCGCCTATCAGAATGAGAAGGTATTTATTTTCCTACGTTTTAATAAAGTAAATTAGATTATTAAACACCGTTTAACCTATCACCATGAAAGTTGAAAAAGTTTAGTATTTATTTTTGGAAAAGTTTAAATGTTATCCATTTTACCATACTCGCCGTTAGGTGGCGGTACTAAAACGTCTAGTAAGACTATAATTGTTCATAAAACGAAACAATTTCAAAATCATAGTGATCACTAAAAAATACTTGCTTTAAGTTAATCTTGGGTTAACCTAGGTTTTTTCTGATAAAAATATATTTCATGAGATATATAGTTCTGAATACAGGTATTTCAACGTCAAACTTTATTTCAAATATTTTACTACATAAGAAAAAGTAATTCTTATTCTTTTTAGTGTAATATGTATAGCATGTTACCATACTTTCAGTTTTAGGGTTCCATACACAACAGTGGAGCCATAATATGTATTTCATAATTTTATCTTATCTTAGGCTACTGTCCGTATTTTTTATATAATAAAGTATTGAAGTTTACTACACATCATAAAGTAAAAGGTAAGACATATAATAAAGTATTGTGGGTAGTTTCCTAAAATACTTTATTATATAAGAAACACGGGCTAAATAATACTTTATATGAACAATAAAATACATAAAAATACTTTAATCCACATTCGATATACGTTCGAATTCTTGCGACTGAGCTGCTGATACTTCTGGTGAAGGAAAACATCGTTATAAAACGATAATGATGGTAGGTGTTTTTTTTTTCGGCGTGACTATACGCTGTTGACTTACCGGTGTTCACAGCTTCACCAAATTAAACGATGGTAGAGCCTTTTGTAAGCCCGCATAGCTAACTACTCGTACCACCTTCGAATACAAAATCTGTCACTCATATGTGTGTTCCGGCAGCTGCACTTGGGAGTCAAGTATAGATATTTAGCGTGTTTGCCGTCTTAGAGCACAACGTCAAGTCAGTTTGTGGTCAGATATAATTTAAAAAAAAACCTGATCTATTGAAATACCAATAAGAATTGATGGTAGTTTAAGATAAGACACAACAATCAATATAAATAATTCGGACAAATAAAAGGTGGGAACTCTAGTCACGCATTTATAGGCCCAGACCATAATAGGTGACCTGTTGAAATTTTATTTGTATTTTGTTTAACAGATAACTCAACTGAAAATAGACAATAATCCGTTCGCGAAAGGTTTCCGGGACACCGGCGCGGGGAAACGGGAAAAAAAGTAAGTATTCACCCAACTTAACCTTTTATCTGCTATATACAAAAGGACAAAACAGTTAAGAACATCTTCCTCTTCTGTTTCTCAACCGATTTTTTTTAATTCACTTTTTGCTTAGTACATATTGGTGCGCTTTAGTGTCAACAATAAAAAAAATGGAAATAAGTATTTTTTTATATCCTGGACGAGTCTAAGCCTTTAATTATATAGCCTATTTGTCATATTTCACGCTCCTTACGTATATACAATATCTATTATGGTCGAATTTCGGTAACTGGACGACCACTTGCAAAATTATTATCGAACTAGTTATTGCTCGCGTCTTCGTACGCCTTTTTTAAGTTGTGATTACAAAAATGCTCTTACTAAAACATTTTTAAGTGCAACATGCATACCACTTACTGTACCATTTAACGTGTACATTAAACATGTAAATACTAACAGTGTATTGAATGGAATTTACCACCAGCAACATATTTGGCACTTTAACCCATTATATAACCCCGTCATTGCTGACTTGTATACTATATAAGAAAGTAATGAAAATTTTAACCTATATATAATCTAACAATATGTCTTAAAAATGTTATTATATACATATAATATGTCCATATTGTCATTATAATTAAGTTATTTCAACCATACAAAAAGTAATCGCTTGTCTGTTCCGCAAGAAATTGTATTATGGAGCTTTTAAGGTAATAGAATATCTTATTAGAAAGACCTCTTCTATCTTCAAAATTACTGTGTTAATTATAATGTTGAATTGTAAACAACGAATTAGATACAGATATTACATTTTTATTACATATGTAGATAAGATAAATGTATCACATACCTCAGTCTGTCACCGTTCGATAATGAATTCGTAACCAATAACATAAATATTAATAATGATCCTGATGAGAGAAGAACACTGCAGATTGGTAAACGCAAATAAATACAAAAGTCAGCAAATAATTAACCTGAGAATTGTTTTTAATGAAAACAAGTAAACTATTTTTATTCTTCTGTCTTTATATAATCACAAAGGTTGTCTTTTAGGTAGTTTGTTTTAAGACTCGATCTCAAAATGGCGAATTCTTTTTTTTTAATATCATGAAAGCGTACATTTTATGGTTTTTTAAATAAAAAATGTTCTTTGAAATTAAAAATATTAATTTAAAAATACCGTTTACGTATGTAATTTGTTATTTTTCAAAGTTTTGTAATAAATCAGTTTATTCATTAGCTTATGCTGCCAACAGTCTTTTGACCTGTGCCTCATGAGGTCTACATTCATTTTTATGGAACTTAAATCTTTATGATTTCGGACAGTTCAGGGGTTAATAATAAAAACTCTAGGAACGAAATAATACGAATAACATAAATAAACACATAAACGTTATAAATAATCTTTTATGTTTGAGTAAGCAATATAAACCTCGTAATAATAGTAGAAAATGATTTGAATTACAAAATTGAAATTAATATTTGAAAAGGACATCTGTCCTCATAGTGCTTTAAAAATGAAGTGTCTAAATTAACACAATAAAGAGTTACAGTCCTTTATACTTAAAGATCCGCTCATTGGCCAATTATCAAACTAATATCTTCCCGGTGAAATGATATGTTTTAAATTTCGTTTCGAATTAATATGCGACAAATTTATACATGCGGTTAATTCCATAGTGTCTACTATGCAGATATCCGCAAAATAAAAGTTGTAATGAATTTCTCGTTTCCGAAGCAATTTTTCGAAAGTGTAATTTTACGTCGACGTAAGTACTTATCGATGTTTACCTTTAAAACCTTTCTCGAACATTTGATTGAATCGTAAAATAGAAACGTAAATAACAAGTTAATCAATGACACAAAATTCTGCTGAAATGTCTTGGCACTCCTTAAACGTCAAGTAGTAAAACAAGATTTGAATGCGAGTTGAAAGCGACTTCCTCTACATGTTATGGGTACTTGGCAACGTTTAATCATACAAAATGATTTGTTACTAACAATAATTATAAACTATCTAATCTGTTCACTAGTCTTATTATTTAATTTATATATATTTAAAATCCGGCACAGTGTAGTAACTCTGTCATGCCATGAACTAATCTATTTTCTTTGTTAATATGAAATACGCTTAAACAAGTAATTATGGTTTTTATCAAATTACATTCACATTACATCGAAAATTAAGTTACCTTAGAATTAATCACAAGAAATCCACATACTTTTTGACTCGATAACATCCATACATTGTTATTTTAGATAAATTTCAATATTCAACTCAAATAATTTACGATACCACAGCAATATTCATGACGAAACTATCTATCACTGTGGGTGGTGTTCGTAAATAAAAGGCGAGCAGAAGATTAACGAGGGCGTAAATTGCTGACTATTTAAGTAAAGTTAAAAGGTAACTAAATTAGCTTCCTATCTGTGAATCTCTCTCCAAATTAATTAGGGCACGAGCGTTTCCGAGTGCGACCGCAGCCAACACGCTCGGCGCCGTTCGAAATTCAAATTAAACCAATCCGGCGCCTCCTTATTCGTGTTCCGCGTTTAAACATGGCGGGTAACGGCTCAAAATGGTGGAGTCATACGACTTAGCGCTTTTTCCAGCGTCTTTAGCGTGCAAGGGAGAAAATTGGATTTCCGCGATAAAATCAGCTTTGGTTTTTTTTTTCGCCGCATAATTTGCCACCGCCCGCCGCCTGGGGATAGGCTGCCGTTCCGCTAACTTATTTGAAATTCGAACGAGAACTCAATTAGTGGTTTGATAACCATCTGTTCATACCTTTGCATCGTTCGATACTTTGATATTATAACAAGGGTCCATTGTAACTGTAAGAAATCGTTTGGAAAATTCAATATTCCGCTTCCGTAAATCTTCTTTCAATTTGTATCTATTTTTAATAGTATCGGGTGATCAATTTAACCCATAACAAGTTGCCTTGCAAGTTATATACAATTTTTTTAAATTGTATTTATTAAGAAAGTACAATATACACATTATTCTATTTGCCGAAATGTTTATGTACTGTAACAATATTGATCCGCACTCTTTACTATCAAAACGTCAGATGGGTAATGATTGAAAATGTTGTGAGTACTTTCAAAGAGTCACTTATTGTCTACAAATTACGCCTCGGTCCATTACAGTACCATTAAAAGCCGTTGAATTATAGGAAATTAAAAAAAAAACCTGTTTTCTATTTACTTCAAACAGAAAAAAGTAGTTGGTATTAAAATGAGGAGCTCCAATTTTTATGGATTTTTCTTTTCGGTATATTCGATATTTTACTGGCGGAAAGAAAATCCTAATACAAACACTTTAGAGTAGATATTAGACCAATATTCATATTTACACAATATCCCTTTTACTGTAGTTCAGCTATCTATTTAAACAATTATTAATTATAACAGATAATAATTGCGGAAATAATAAGAAAGGCGTATAACTGCGGGCACTGCTAATGTAAAATTAAAATGAAATCATATTTGGATACCGAAAGCTGAAGCGTTTCACCACAGGATATAATCTTTAATTCACTTAAACAACATTTTGCAACGGAAGTACGCTGTCCGAATTAGAGCGTCCGGCGCGGCGTCGGAAGACCGGACGCTGTGGGTCCATCTTTACAAAATGGCCAACGGAAATGAGGTTACGTGATTGTTTTTACAAATGGTAATGCTCTAAAGCGAGAACACATGCTCACCGTATCACCTTTCTCTTTATGTACGGTACTGTAAAGTCAGGCGTATTATTTCCAATATATTATTTGTTTTAAATATTATTTTTTTGTACACTAAGCATCTCATTTTTCGTTCTTTTCAATGAATAATATCATGAGTGCCAAGTATACAGATGTCACATGTAATAAGTAAATTAATAAACAAAGAGAACGATTAAATAATGCGTCAACCCTACAGCGTATTGTTTGGTTGAATGCGACATTCTTGCGAACCGTACGAATGAAGACCGATTCTTTGATCCCATTCAACTAAGCATGAACATGGCCTTCGTTCCGGTTCTGTCCTACTAATTAATGTTATATGATTTGTACCTGGACATACCTTTGATATCTTACCGTATATAACTAAGTGTGGATCTTATTAAAGACTAACCTTTACTCATGATCTACCTACCTATATGATATGGAAACATTATTATATAAGTATTACTTGGAAGCTAGGATTTCTTTGGCGTTTAAATTTTGTAACCAAATTCTATTCACGATACAATTGTTGTAGGAACCATCCTCGCAGTATTGTACCTCCGTGATATAAACATTCACAGTTCGGTCCTTCTCGCTGACGCTCTGTTCTCGTCGGTCAGTCTACAGGCACTATTAATTCGTTCTCATTTAGCATATTTTCTGATTTATAATTTATGTAATAATTAATCCGCTCCTAAGAGTCCGTAGCAAAAACAATATTTTACAAAAGTGATTGGAAGGTTCATAAATTAAGAACGTTTAGAGAAACAAAAAAAAAAACATAAAACTTTATAATATTGATAAAGATTTACGCGATTTTTTTATTTTCGTTAAAGGAAAACATAGTGAGAAACAAACCATAGCAAGGTTGTTGTTGAAAGCCAGTTCTCTCTTTATATTAGCGCAGGCTACAGTATTACAGTTAACAATAGATGAACTTATAAGCAAACTAAATTTAGTAAAAAATCTATTATTTTGCCTTCTTTCAGGGTAACTTGCTTTACAGTCTTTATAGTCTTTCTCTTTTCCTCAAGAACTGTTGCAAATAATCATACCTAATATTAAAATTGTGAAAGTAAGTTTGTTTGTTTGTAACGCTTTCACTCCTTAACTACTAGACACATGTTGTCATCTGTACAAAAGAGAGCGTAGGATACCCTACATCTAGAAAAAAGTACTGCTTCCGAGGTATAGGTACAAAACACATTAACACGAGCGAAGCTGCGAGCAAAAGCTAGTTTAGTATAATAGTGTCATTTGTAAAATTTACACCGATTACACACGAGAAGTCAAATATACAGTTATGACTACATATATTTTGAAACTAACATGCATTCGATCTCCAAGGTTGAAAGTTAGACGTCCTAAATAAAAACAGTTTAGTAGTTTTGCAATTGAATAAAACACATCATCCCCTGTAACGTTTATAAAAGACAAAGCTAAATGATACAATAGAATCAAAAACGGAACAATAAGACAAGAACGAAACACCTACTTAATATTGCCCGTATGATCCTCACAAAAATAGCGTCGATAAAAAGTCGCCCCAAACGAGGGGTTTCTGAACTAACCGCGACGTTTTAGGGATAAAAATTTGACAAAATTACAAGGCGAGCCACCCCTGTGCCACAAGTTTACATTGTAACGTGAACACCCTAATGCGAACAGTTTAACTTAGGGTTGCCGTGAGATATCATTATTTATTAAAAATTTCGTTATTACAAAATATGTATAAATCCTGGACTATTTATTGGCAATTGAATATATCAAAGTAATTAGAATTGAATCTTAAAATGTTCTCAAAATATAGAATTTCTTTATTAACTAGATACGAACATTTTTTTACACAAATGGCTTTTTCACAATTATTTTACGGTTTGATCAAGTTAAAATTGAAAAAAGCATAGAGTATTTTGTTCTACAATTTAAAGACAAACTATTAAACTGGATCGTTAATATTGTGAGTTCATATGCTTATTTTAATAGTAATAAAACAAATGAAAACCGTTGGAAATAGCACGTGTTAAAAAAATTATACATACAACATCGTTACAATCATAAAATGTAACATCTTTTGTCTGTTTATTAATTTGAAGAACCATTAATGATTCAGATTAATCTGACTGACCAGATATTTTTTTAATTTGTAGTCATCTTTTCTAGCTTAGTTTATTATACTTGGAGATTTTGGTACAAAAGATATAACATAAATAGTAAGTAATTAAGTTAATAATAGTAGAAGAAATAGAACACAAACTATTTTTTCGGTCCCGAAGCAAAATTTTGTTTGAATGATGTATCAAAAAAATGCCTGAAAATTTGAGCCCTTAATATTAACTCGATATTTATTCGGTAAGGACCCAAGTCGACCAAAATTTGTACCATTTTTATTTTGAGTATATCTATTATATCTAGCAACTACCAAACTGCAAATGGGCATACTATATAACTCCAAGGATAAATAAGGTCAAAAGCCTTATTTAGTCCATTATTTTTTGTTTAGTTGTATTTTCATGACTTGAGGGAATTAGTGCAAACCTCTAGCTCCTAGCGCTCGGTACTCAATCTCTTAATTTGATAATCTTGTCTTATCATTGCACTTAAGCTATTTAATTAGAGAATTAATTTTAGCCGTAGATTCCACTTGCTACCCACTATCTTCAAAGTCCACCACAATTATAATATTTAATCATAATTTCTTCAGCCATTACTTTATACTCGTATAATGTAAGAAAAGTACTTAAAATAATTTTACCAACCCTAAATTCCAAGGGTGGCGCAAATTAAATTCTATCAGCCGGCGATGAGACGAGTTAATAAAATGAATTTAGTGCGGAACCCCGGTAATCAGGGATCCCGGACCCCAGCGGGAAGACGGTCTCGTTTAGGGTACAGTAAAACAATACAGATGATAAAGAGTTGTTTGTTCAACGGGGCGACAGAAGGCAAATAATTGCACGCTTTTTGTCTTCCTTGGGGTAACCGTTTTAAACTTTTTGGTAGAAATCTTTTTCGTTTTGTCGAATGAGTAAAAAGGTTTTTCGTTTCCTTTTTAGCCATGTATATTTTTTATAACTAAAATGTGTAAAGGATTATAGGGTACAGCCATATCGATTACGTTTTAGATGTTTTCCTTAAGAAAAAATTTGATGAAGTCCATCATCTTCTCATATTCAAGATAAATTTAATTAAGAAATTAAAGTTATGTAAGTTAAATATAATTCATGTTTTATAGCATTTTAGTAATACCATCTAATGCAGTTGCTAAATGACATGATTGCATTACAGTGACAGATGCACTTACAAAAGAGAATCTATGAAGTGGTTTAATTTTAGAATTAGTTGGTTATGATCGGTCCGCTACGGCTCTTATGAAGTGTTACATTAAAAAAACAAAACATTTCGGATTTCATTGTTGCTGCAATCACTGCAACTTTTTATTGTTCCAAAGGGAATATAACTTTAAAAATAAAGAAATATTACGCAAGACCAAATCACAGGTATTTCTCATGTAATAAAGCAATAGACCGTGACGCGAGGCAGATAGAGTACGCGGGTCAAAATTCTTCACTATCATTAAGAAATGATTAACCTTTGTCAGCGGTCGAGGGTCGCGGCGCTCTATTAGCCAAAATGTCAACCATTTGACACCCCACGTCACATTAAAGTGCAAAGTTTCCCTTTAAAAGTCACATATTTATTTAGCAACAACGTAGACTGTTTAATGATACCTACCTCTTAAAACTTCACCAGACTATTATGGACGTCTACGCTAAAGATTTTCACTTAAAAATAGTTAGTAGTATACCTAGTTGCTTGCGAGGAGATTAGCTAAAGTAAGTTAAGCTTAAGCAATGTCAGTGAATTCGAAGCATCATATTTAGTATTTAGTTCATATTTATAAAAGCTATTTTGTAAAAGATTTTGTAATTGTAACTGTCAACTAATTGTCGACCTTCCAACAGTCATAGTTGCTTTGGATAACTATTTACTTAGCATCGATTCTGTCAAGTCATAATATTCAAAAAACGTGAATTCTGCTCGAGACAATTATAGTGTAGAAGCGAATATATATTTAAATTATTATAATTAAATATATAAGATACAACTTAAAGGCACTATATATCCACTAATACATTACACAGAGTAATGATAATGGTACTACAATAAATAGCACTATGATAACATGAGTAGTTTGTCGGTGTACCGCAGGCAGGCGCTGCTAACGGCGCGTTCCGACGCCAGGGACGATGACGACGAGCGACCACTCGATGTGGGTGGACCTTCCAGCCCTCCGCCGGCGACATCCACGCAACACAGTACCAGTTGTAAGCACACATTTTAATAGACACTTTAAACTATGATGTAAATAGTAGCGTTTAGCAGTAGATCTAAGTGTTTATTTTGTTGCAGCATGGTTCAACTCGAGCGGAGGCGGCGGTGGAGGTGACTCAGGTGCCGAGGAAGGCATCGAAGCAGGTTCGGACTCGTCCTGCTCCGGCGGGGCTCGGCCGAGTTCTCCTCCAGCGGGGCCCTCCCGCCCCTCTCCCGCACCGGATGTCTCACTCGGCCCGCCGGTCCAACCACCCCTCCTCCCGTACCTATATCCACCTTCATTATACCCGCCGCCATTCTTTCCACCGCATCAGATGCCGCCAGGCTTGCTGTTCAACCTCCATCCTTTACTGCAGCAGTATACGTTGCCACCCCCTCCCGCGCTTCCCGCACCGGCCCCTGCTCCATCGTTGAGCAAAACTCATAGGTTCGCGCCGTACGCGCTGCCGGGGTTGGGGTCGGCGTTCGAGCAAGTCGCACCAAGAGCGAGGAGTTTGAGCTCATCGCCGGCTCGACCCAGAGTCGGATCACCTCCAACGCGGGCCGCGTCCGCGGATCCTCCACCTGATGTGCCGACGTCCACGACACCCGCGACGCCCCCCGCGTCCGACCTCAAGAGTATCGAGCGCATGGTCAACGGGCTGGACGTAGAAACCCAGGACTGACTGCAGCCACAGTGTAAATAGCGTGTATTTATACCCGTCGCTTCAAACCAAAAAGTCACCGGGGATCCGTCTGTAGCGGCGGGACGTCGTTTTGTATCGTTCCTATTATGATTTTTTTTTCGTTCGAGTTCTATTTCGGGTCGATATTCGTATACTGATTGTAAATAGTTAAGGCTTGTATTTAGGAGTTGATGAAGGCACGGTAGCGACGACTCCTGGCGACGTCTGTCCTGCTCACTTAGTACTCCGTGGTTTTGGTCAGCTTTACAATCCGTAAAATGTAAATTTCTTACTTATATTTTACAGAAATAGTGTCCACACGTCACAATTTATGTGACCTTTGATGCAGTCTATACTTGTCTAAAGTCGTCTTATAATAAAGACTCTGTAAGAAATTAATGGGGCAAACGTTAAAAGCATTTATTCTTATGTTTAAATGCAATAAATATGTACTTTTTATTTACATACAAAAAATGTAACAATACATTAATATCTATGTTGTGTACTAAAGAATATTTTACAATATTTTTTCTATCTCATTATTACTCAACACAAGCTAAATTTCAAATATTGGTAAAAACAATCTCATACCTAATTACACATCACTCGGTTGCTTATTTATTGTCAGGTTTGAATAACACCTGTAACCTTTTTAAATAAAATTGGATCAATAAATGACAGCCAAGGTATGAATAGGTATTAAAACTATAAAAATACATCAGCAATTTACATAGATGTGAGGATGTACTTTAGCATTTCTTTAGTTAGCCTTCTTTAAAGACAGTTATTTAAGAAATACAGTTGCTTCCTTTCGGGTTTTCATTTGAATATGTATTTAACCACTTCTTTAGACACGAAATTAGCATTCTGTTTTCTTTTTTCAAAATTGTTAGAGTAATAAAACGTTATAGTACTGCTTAATTTGCTTAAACAAAAACGGTAGAGTTGCCAGAGTAAATAAAATCACGAGCAACGCTACGCCAAACGCGCCACGCGTAGCAACTATGACACGTTAGTTCTGTCTTATCACACATAAAATCCACTGTAATAAACATAGGCATAAATTATTCAACATTCGACAGATTAAAACGTATATGACGTCTTAAAAAAATGTTCAAAAATCATTTGTACGTTATGTAATTATTAGATATGCATTTTAATTGTAAAAAGTTTAATATATTTATTTTAAAATTTGAATTAAGAGCAATAGAATGACAGATATTGACAGATTAAATAACAAGTTTATGTGTAGACACCGCTTTGGGCATAATAATGATGACGTCATATCTAGGTACAATATATCGAGACCAACCGATTACTCCCATAATTTCTAATAATAAAATAACATACATCTAGGTAAGTAACTAAATAATATCGCTTTATTTTGTAAATAAAATCTATAAGGTAAATAATATTTACGTGTTTAACTAATAGTTGACATATTTCCAAAATATGTTTTGTCAATTGTGCTGTGAGATTAGCGGGCGATTAATTGTTGTATACTTATATGATTTTTATTCGCTGTTTTTTTATAAGACTAAAACATGTTTTCTAAGAGGCGATTCTTTACTTTTATGATAACTATTTTTTTATTAATTTCCTATGACAAAATAATTATGTTCTCCCTTTACAACAGTTACATTAAATAAAAACCAAAAAATGTCACGAGCAAACAGTGCAACGTACAGTTCTCGGCAATAATTTTGACCGCTCTCTGATTATAGTCGTCAGTTCGTGCTTTGGCGTAATATAGTCAAAAGATTAATACAAAACAAAGTTAAAATATTATTATCGGAATATAAAATTGGCATTTATTTATCCTTAAGTTATCTCAATATTTTACATATAATATAATACGCATCTACATCTAAATTTGTGTTCTACGCAACTATATTCAGAACGGTCAAAAAGTTTGGCACGGACTGAGAATATCAAAATTTGACGATTTCCTAATAAGTTGTAAGTACTTAGTAACTTATATACCTTTTATCGATTATCGACGGTGAAAACTCTAATTGGCTAACGAGCCATTACATTGATAATCTTTACAAGTCACTCAATTAGCCTCACTTACGGCCATGGATATATGTTTGACTGTTTAAAAAGTATAAAACAATTAAACGCGCGTGTATAACGATTGATGAAAAAATAATAATAATTGTAAGTTAAAAAATTGTAATATATAGTTGGTAAATATTGTAGTTAAAAATACAAAATATTATATAATTAAAAATGAATATAATTTTCCATGGAATTCATTAAATTTAAGCACTTACAAGTTTAAAAAAAAGTGGAAATATAATAGTTTGTAAAACTTTATTTTATGTATCTTACTTATTCACAGATAATAAAATGTAACGATAACAAGTGATTTGAATTGCAATACAGAATTGTATAATTTGCCATTTTTCTACGAAACGCTTCTTATTTTTAATGAATCGACGAGAGACTGTAAATTGCGCGACAGCTGTAATTGAAGATTATTCATTAAAATATATAGATACAACTATTGACAAATTAATTGTTTTCTTTCATATTACTTTGATGATCTTTCGGCTATTTCAGACAATAATTGAGACATGGACATGCTTAATAAATGTCATACTCTGTAGCAGACTGACTGCCAATTGTATATAATGTTGTTAGAAGTTTTGGCGGGATCTTGGAATGTCATGTAGTGGACTTTATATTTTATTCATAATCGTGTGTTACATGGCTCTATATTTTGTAATGTCAGTGGCGTTTTACGTAATATAGTTTGGTTATTGTGCACAAGTGAAGTGGATGGGAAATAACGCCACGGAGCATGGACTCCAATTAGTTACAAAAACTCCCTGGAAAGTTCTAACCAGACGGTCACCATCTTGCTAGTTCATTAAAATGATCGTAAGAAACTAGTAATATCATTACCGACTCGAGAATGGCAGTAATAGTCTACTAGAAAATTTGTTGCCAAAAAATCATGTTTCACATCGACATATGCAGAAGCTATAGAAATAAAAAAGATATTGACGCTTTCCACACTACATATATATAAATAGGTGAAGGTAAAAGAGTTCAGTACCTACTTTTCCTCTGTTCGTTAACCGATTTAGTTCATTTTTTTAACAGCCATTTACGAACTTTAGTGTTGTTATCAATTTTAATTTATCATTTAAATTGGAAATATATATTTTTATCCACACCATCGAGGAATCAAAGCATTTATAAGTCTCTATTCGTCATATTTCACACTACGTACGTCTACAATCTACGATATTTGTACAATACTAAATATCGTTTTTATCTTTTACAAAAAAAACATAATAATATCTATAGATATTATTATTACTTGTGAAGAAAAAGCTTTGTACTTATAGTGTAAGGGTAATTTCCGGGTAATTTACATATGCATATCGACGTAACTTCAAAAACTACAGTGAGCTGAAGTTTTCGGTGAAGGAATCAATAGAATTAAGGTAAGGTTTTTTCTAATACTTGTCTACTTAGCTATCACGCTCAAGTTAAAGGTCTTTTTTTTTAATGGACCTACGCTACTGACACCTTTTGGTAGCTCCACAGCTTCACCGAACTACTAAGGGGAGCGCTTAAGGCATTCACCCGATTTAGCAACGAGCACAAGGGCCAGTGCAAGGACCTCGGCTTGGGCTGTTGCTGTACATTGCAGTTAAAAGTCTGTCGCAAAGCACCTATCTATAGACATGTTCCGACAGCTGCATTTGAAAGCCAATTCTGCTTGTAATTTTAGGCCATATCATCTATTCACTTATAACTTCAGTTAATATTGCGGTCAAACGGTAAAAACTATAAAGCATAAAAAATTAAGCAAACAACTCTTGGTTTCTTGGTAACACATCTTTAACAGTTTAGATGACATTTTGTATTTAAATAACGTTTTAGTTTCTTCATTTTCAAGCTTGGTCGCCATGATACATATATAGAAACGTTTGCAATTGACGTCTTATACCTGGATTAAAAATTTAAATCTCGTTAAGCGTTTGATACCGGTTAAAATGTTCTTAAATTTTCTCTTCACGTAATATAACCTTACTATTATTACTGTTTTAAGATGTAGTGGTCGTCCTGTGGTTGAAATTTGACCATATATATATTTCTTTTAGTTCAACATTAAATGTATAATTTATATTGGTGGAGGTAAAAACCATGAAGTATGACGAATAAGACTTTATATATATAAAGGATTCGACTCGACGATGGTATGAAAAAAAAAAAAATATTTCCAAAAAAAAATATTTGTTAACACTAATGTTCGTCATTAGCGAATGAATATAAAAAAGTGAAGAAAATTGGTTTACAAAGAGAGAAGAAAAAGGTACTGAGTTGTTTTATGTTCGCTTTTTTATTATACAATAATTATATAGATGAAAAATACGAAAGAATTTCAAAACAAACCGACATACAATATAACGTTGTATAAAAGTTATGAGCGATAAAGCATATATACATTACATTTATGAATAGAACTAGAACGAAAGAAAGAAAATATTTAGACCGTAAACACCTAACGAGAACTTTTTTCATGTTTAACACACCATTAAGATTTATTATTCTACGTGAACATAGCTCGTGTAATATCCACCTATCTTGATTGTCAAACTGGGAATCTAGCGATAGAAAAAAAAAACAGTAGAATCTCTAACATCTAACCAGTATGGGAGGCAATAAAGACTTTTTTACTCCGCAATTACAGAATAACAAGCGTCATAATATAACTTCACAATAATTGGAGACGCTCCCAACAGTAAGTGCGCGTTTACGGTACAGATACGATACGTTAAAAATGTCGTCGTAACCAGCATAATTATTATACAAAAGACTAATTTTTTTGACAGAGCGTAAGATTAACGGGGGTACATACAATATTTGTCCAACCTGTTTCCTGCTGCTGCTGAATCCTAATCTGCTTCAAGGATATACTACATGATTGTACAGTACATTAAAAAAAATGTTTTTAAGGCTTTTATAACGACAATCTCATCTAATATAAAGTGACGATGTGGTCAAGAGCACTAGGCCTAAATGGAAGCATATATATAGGATAGATACAATTGCCGGAACACATCTACAAGTGCTTGGCGATAGATTTGCAACGTGAGTGTAGTAGTTAGCCAAATGGCAAGTTCATTAGTATAGTATAGCAATAGCGACCTCCCAAACCCGTGTAAATGCATCGATGAGTATCAACTGTCGTTGTTATGAGAGTTTGTAAAAACAATGGCAAACAGTAAGTATAATAAACTAGCAACTTCCTAGATATGACACGCGGAAATAAGTCACAGTGATTATATTTAAATAATGAGTATACTTAATCACTATATTGGAAAAGTATGAGTAATTTATAAATGATCATTCAATGAGAACGTTTTCTAAGGCTGCCTCTACACTCGATGAGAAATCTCGGTGCGAGTCTCGCGAGGTGTCACGTACGTAATTGCTTTGTTCGTTATCAGATTGGCTCAGCGCAACGCGCTATTCGCCCACTCGTGTATTTGTATGCTAAACTAGTTTTTGTTGATACGATAAATTGTCTCGAGTGAGGTGCAGCGCAAAACGTTCTACAGATGTACTTATGATAAGCCGAGAGCAAGGACCAGTGTCACAGATGTCGTGGTGTTAGATTGATAAACGAGTGAGATATAAGCAGGCTTAGGTGTGTCCATTCATACACGAATTTATACTTACATGGTTGACATACAACATTTAACATTGTCGATCATGATTATTCATAGTAAAATTACTTTTTTCATGCACTTCATTGCATTCTAAAAAAGCAAGAGCATAAAAAATGGTAATAGGTAATGAATAGATGTATGTAAACTGATTAATTAGTAACAAAAATTGACTATTCTAATCCAAACATAAATTATCGTTATTATTTTTGTATATTTTTTAATTATAAAATAATAGTTTCAATAATTTTAGTTATATAACACTCAAATTTCCTTAGCATTTCTTATTCTTCAATTGTGAGTTATACCATAAATAAACCAAGAGAACCTAAAAATGTTTAACTTCAACAATATACTAATCACATTTAAATGTAAAATCGCCCACATTAGTATTATAGCTATGGAATACGAAATGAAGACATTTATCATAAAACTAATATGAAATGGTTTTTGATTTAATTATTTTTGTATTGAAAGAGACTAACTTTAATTACAAAGATAATGTTGTTATAACATACAGGTACATTCTTTTGCCACAATCACGACTTACGAATATAATGTATTTGGCATAGAGTTTATTTTACCTAGGGAATAAGTTTTAAGTAAAATATGCTTTGTCCAGTGTGTGCGATGAGTTTTAAGATAATCCTTATCGTCGGCATGTAGAGGCGCGATGCGAGGCACGCTAGGTCTGTGTGTACTATGCTTTATTAAGACTGTAACGAAACCTTTGTAATTTATAAATTCTTGTCATTTCTTGCATCTCATTTTTAATTATTCTAAATCCGAATAATGTACGATTTAGATACAAATTAATTTGATTTACATTGACAACTTGCACAATTTCAAGACTTTTGTTAAGTACTGGCAGTTTTTTTTAAATATGGTTCGCGGTTCCAATAAGATTTCCTAATTAATTTCTCCACTGTATCTGCAGCTTGGTTTTATATTATTGCCTTGAAATTTGTTTCAATCTCTTGCTAACTTAGTTATAACTGAATGGTTTCAAAATATATTGTTATTAATATAATTATAGGATAAATAACATTATATGGATATCTAAATACTTAGTACAATGGCAGGCAATGGTATGCAGTTATTTATCGCTTTTTTTATACAACGACAATGGCATGAAAGTGTACATTGATCTCCGTACGATATCGCTTGTGACATCAGAAGTACCAAACGCCTATAGCAGATACTTATAAAATTTAATTTTGAAGAACTTCACTATAGTTCCATCAACAATACATCAGCCTGTAAGAGACCCACTATAGGGTCTCATAAGCCTTTTCTCGAATGAAGGTATGAGCATAATTATCACGCCATCTTACCACGTATTGACAATTTCAAACTCCGAATAATCCACAGTTCTATATTTCCCCCAACATGCGACAGAACTACAACAACATTTCTCACGTTCGGGTGTCCTCACGATGTTTTCCTCCACCATCAGCCGATAGTGTTGGTACATACCTGGGTTGGAACCTGTGGTCATTGAATTAACTATCACTGATCAGACCCCTCACCCACCACAACTTTACCTACACAACTTTCTCATCAGTACTAAAATAATTAAACTTTGATAAATACTTTCTTTACTTTTGCAATCCTTACTCCATTGCACCTCGACACGATACCTCGAAAAGGATATAATTATATTGAGTTGCCAAAAGTCACAGCGTCGCTTTGACGAGAACTCTATTTGAAATAATGTTTATAGATGGTTTCTGACTTGGCTGTATGGTCTAGAGACCATTGCCTTTTCCTTAGGAAGGTAAAAACATGAGCCAAAAAAAATTGTTTGCAGACTGCAGTTGTTTTTTTATATATACTTTATAGGTTAGCGTTTCAGCGTAAAGTTTTTATCATTTTCGTTAAATTTATTACGCACTAACCCTCCTTTGCGACATATTTGTCACCCCGGTGTAACGGCGCGTAAATTGTACGTAATGATGCGGAAGGTAACAAATTCGACGTCAGAATTTGATATTTGATAAAATTGTTTTTTTTTATTTATTAGGACATGCCATCAATACCATACTTTGAAAATAATACTGATTCAATGGAACTGTTATAAGACATATCGAAGAATACATCAGAACTCTAGTGGTATCTCTTTTCTAATTTTAGAGCATAGATCATAAAGCATATTGTACTTTATACAAAGGTACAATTCCACCCTTTTATTATACTACCTATTTTCAATAAATAACATTGTTTATGCATTTATATAAATAGTCCATTGTTTACCGAACTTATGAGACACCAAAATTTCAAATTATAAGAACTTTTAGCTCTTACCTGTTAGTATTAGCGAGAATCGAACTCGTATCCTGTATAAATTAAACCCAAGTTGTAACGGCTATAATATAAACTATAATACACACTGTTCTCTATAGATTTAGTCATAGGAAGATTTTAGTATCACGTTTAGAGCGGCAGCACTATTGTGGTTTTGCTAAGGCATTGGATATCAGATTATCAAACAGGCTCTCAGATGCGGCTACTGGAAGATACCTATTAGTGTATGGCGAAAGATTTCCAACTTGAGTGTGGTAGTTAGCCAGTTGGGCTTAGAAAATTCCTCATCACCATGCTAAGATTTCATCAGGACGCTCTTTGCTGGTATACAAAAATACTTTGGCATTATAAGAATTTAACGTGCGACCATTTAGGTGAGATACTTTGACCGTTAAATGAAAGCGTTCAGAATAATTTTGTACACAATAACAGTACCCACACGGAGCTCACGTCTCTTGGATCGTGATAAACGAGCTCCTCACGACAGATGAGCGTGACAGGCGGCCTCTGTGGGTGCAGACACCATTCTACGTTACACCAGTTAGTGCTTGAGATAATACTTACGCGATATGTAAATTTATTACCTACACTTTTTTGTTTTTATTACATCGTTAAGCTACAATCTCAGTAGATTGAAGATGGAAAGAAGACTGTAGTTAGAATACATCCTTTTACTGTAAGTTACTAATAGAACCCACATGTACGGAGATTGCGTCTGACCATAGTGTTACTAACATGACAAAGGTGACCATTGTTACAACTAATAATGTAATCTATTATTATTCCTAAGCAAATGATAACAAGTTATAGAAAATAATTAGGTGTTCGTTGTGTCTCATAATTATTGATGATGACAATGGTCTGCCAATGTTATCCCGTCTTACGGACAAGCTAGAATTATACAATAACTAATAGGCGTGAAAGAGAGCATTTCGTAAAACTACGGTATAAACAACAAATATTCATTTCATTACATCGTCAATGTTACATATCATAACACGATACAAAACAACTGATCACCCAAGAGCTGAATAATTGACAACAGTTTTTAACAACTACTATACATTAACAGAACAGAATATAACTTATTGGGATATAACTTAAAATTGTTATTGCCTATACCGACGATTATACTATTATTTCACCTAATAATAATACTCACTTATTCGATTATTTTACAACAGCTATATAGGTACGTTCATATATTATTATTGAGGTCTATACTATTTTACGATTTTTATTTCAAATTGACAAAAATACATTACGAACATCACATACGCTAATATAACGCTATCACGAAATCACGAATGCGAATATTGGTGAGAATATGTATCTATAATTTTTTGGTGGACATTTTATGTATAAATATTTGACACAAAACTTTAAAAGGTATATTATAATAGATGATAATTCTTAAAATATAGTATAATACACCGTGGGTGGTAACTGATGGTATATAAAAAAATAAACATTAATATTCCAAATTCGAATTCACATCCCAAATATTTTAAACACACAAAAGTGCGCGTGGAACGGAATACGAAACCGTATTACTGGGAAACTAATCGCCAGCCAATTTGGTTATACATCCTGTGGAGTTCTAAACAATTGTCGCCACCGGCCACATACATTATTTATAATCGATTTAGCAATATTTTTTATTTGTTTCACATTAATTTACACTTGTAGTCCTTTCGTTTATAATATGGTGTGTAAATATTGTTTATCCTTATTGATATTAAAAATGCGAATGTGACTTTGTTCGATTCTTTGTTAAGCTTTCACGCCTTAACTAACTGCTTATCCGATCATCATTTCAAAGTGAAACTTTTTTTACATATCCTCAATTTTTTTCGTCCATCTATCGTATGTTGCATTACAGCCGGCCACGGAATATGGGTAAAGGGAAAGGCTCTCAGCAGGGCACCCATGGCCGATATGGGCCACCCATAGCTCAATTCAAGATGATTCAATGATTGAAATAAATATTGTGCTCAGTTTTTAAAGTGCGTCTATCATCTGAATAATTATATTTATTATGTATTCCGTACTCTAATACGCATATTGAAATTAAAATTTATAATTATATATCTTGTTGATTATTTATTTCCCATTTTCCAATTATTAAGGTAAGATTAAAAACGTCATTTTAATATCTGAAACCGAACAATTTATCGGAAATTTTCAGTTAAATGCTTACGATCCGAAAAAAAGTTTCACTTGCATCCTGGTTTCAGAAAACCACACATTTGTTTTATGAATAAAAAATCCTCTAATTTTGGGTCAGAGATATATAGATAGATCGTTTTTAATAATGTCGACATATATGTATATATGTTTACTTGCCTCTTTAAATTGAAAATTACTCTGCATATTTTATATGATGCAACTATATACATTACAAAACTTACAACAAATATGAGCGATCATTATGATTTTATAAAATTCGTGAGATGAATTTAATTCAGTGGAATTCAATAGAGTAAGTACTTTTAATCCGAAAAAAGATCTATTCCTTAAGGGTAAGTGAAATCTACCTGAATGCGAGCGAATCCATGAGCATAAACTAGTAATTTATAAATGTCCTTATAATTTTAGTAACATAACGATAAATTCTACTTTATAATTAATAAACATAATAACCGTTCTATTCGTATCAGAATCATCATCAGCATGTACGAGATCCACTGCGGAGCCATAGGCCTCTTCCCGAAAGAAATTATGATCATAATCACCACACCAGCTCAAGACTTATTGGCGATTTCAAACTCTTTGACATCCACAGTTCTATATTTTTCCCCCATACGATGGTATTACAAGAATATTTCTCAGCTTCAGGGGTTTCCTTATGATGTTTTCCTTCACTGTTAGCCGATAGTGTCACCAATTTAAATCAGTAAATGTACTTGAGTACCAAAAAATACGTTGGTACATGCTGGGGATCGCACCTGCGGATATCGGATCGATATTCCATCGGTCAAACCCTTCTAGACCACAACGAATTCTCTAGACTTCTTCTTGACGTATCGGAATGTTACAGTTTAATTATGCTGTATATACCACGCACCTAAGAATAGCACAATCATGTATTGATTAATCTGATAAAAAAAATGGTAATTTAGGTTTCTACCTAAATAGCAATTTACGAAAACATTTCACTAGACATATGCTTTTTAAATAATCTAGGCCAATTATATACAACTAAAAAATAAGGCACAATTAGTATCGCCTAGTGTGGTGTGCAGTTGCAACGTAACAAAACCACAAGTCGTAGAAGTTGAGTGTCATGGCAGGTGGAATGTCAATTCGATGCCCTCAGATTCGAATCCCGGCATGTACCAATGAATTTTTCGGAATTCGCGTACTAATTTCAACTGGTAATACTATCGGTCGAAGATGAATGAAAATATCATGAACAAACCCGACCCTGTGAGATGTTGTTGTAGTACCATCGTATGTGGGAAAATATAAAACTTTGAGAGTTCTCGGAATTTGAAAACGCCAACACTTCATCGCCATACCTTGCTCCGGGAAGAAGCCTATGGCGTCGCAGCAGTCTCATGTGATGATAATGATTATAATACCTCTATGCAGATTACTACCAAAAAGTTCTTTTTTGAAGTAAAACTTCTTATAGGAGGGCTTTGAAATTCTGATCCATAACACTTTTATGCAACGAAAAGTGGTGGAGGTAAACACAGTATCGGGCAGAGTGTTGAAAACTTATGTCCACGTCCGATCACTGAAGTTAAGCAACGTCGGACTCGGTCAGTATTTGGATGGGTGACCTCCTGGAAACACCGCGTGATGTTGGTGTTTTTGTTATACTATTGACAAAAGAGTTTACTTTTCTATAGGTAATTTAATATAAACTTATAAATAAAACATATACTTATATATAAAACATAGAGTTAAGCTACTTAACTCAAAGTGGATAAGAGTACCTAATTTTGCCTTTATAAATATAAGTATATATAAACACAATAAAAGTGCGATTTGGTTTCTTTTAAATTAGGCAAAGCCGAGGTATTGTTACGTTCAGTCCAAAGACTCTAAAGGAGACCTCGTCAAAGAATACCTATTATTACATAATAAAAGTCGTTTTAAAGAAAACTGTGTAACTCTCAATTGTTTCAGTTCAAATAATAACAACAAAGCAATTTATTGAACGAAAAAAATAACTTTACCAGATTGTGTAACCTCATGCCAAGAGAAACCTTTTTCATAAATCAATATCGGGAGTATAACCTAAACAAAACACGTTTTGCAAGAAACTCAAAACTTTGGGTATAATTTTTTTTATCTTTAACATCAATAAACATACAAAGACGCTATGAATTGCTATTTGTAGTATGATTTCATGTTTTTTTTTAACGTGGGTAAGTCCTACATAGGGCATCCACACTCTCGAAAGAAATGTGGGTGGTGTCGGACTTTTACCGACTAAAACCCCACGGTGATCCGTCTGCCGCGCTAATGGGGGCCACGGCTCGGGACTGAGTACCAACCCCTAGGACTGTTTTTCGGTTCTCCAGCCTACATCTGAGACAAGGTCATCTTGGGTAGAATTTGGCTCTCCACCACCCACTACGAATCTTGCGATTCTTCTTAGATTCCCAGCTTGCCGAGCAGCATAGATGGGAGTATCAGATTCGTACTGATTAAACTCCCCAGTGTTCTTCGCGCATCATTTAGCCGGGTGGGCAGGATCTACCTCTGCAATACTTCTACCTGAGTCGGCAGGTATTAGCCTCTTAAAAGGGTCCCGATGTGTGGTCTGAAAGGGAAAATTTAGTATTAGGCCCTCCATGACGAACCGGTGGGAGACGCCTGAACATTATTGGGCCAGAACCACATATATGCCAATTCTTTTAGGTCTAGAACTGAAATAACGCTCATACACACATTTACTGCGTTTTCAAGTGTCCAATGAAAACTGTTTTTCAAAACTCTTTTCCTTTGTACGCGTGGTTAGTAATATTCTCAATTCATATCCGTATCTGCAATATTCTGTGTTGATGTCTCTAATGAGAATTTATGTGGAGCTAAAAGATTTCATACTTTTTGAGGATTACGGTCATGATCTCACTATAAGTTAGATGATGTTGTGATCTAAAACAGTATACGCGCTAAACCTGGAGGGACTGGCCCTGAAGTGCATCCATCTGAACACATCGACAGGTGTTTGACTACATATTTTCAAAAGGATGTTGGTAGGTAGCCAGGTGAACTTAGATAAACCCTACCACTTATCGTTATGGTTTCATAACGATGTTTTCCTTCACCGAAAACTCCAACTCAGTTACAAAGATTCAAACCTACGTCGAACGATGCCATTTCTGAACAAACTATCAAGGAAGCCATTATTGTTTCAAATATAATTTCTTCTTCAAAAGTTCAGGTTAATAAAATTCAAACCCAAATTGATTAACACTGCCACTGAGCCATCGTAGTTCAAAAATCGTCTCTCCGTATTGTGGTTTTTTAAACAATGCCAACAGCTGTGAACTTGTGCGACAGCTCACACCGGGTGGGCCGGTCTATTTCCGACAGCTAGCGAGAATCAACTCTGATTCCCTGCCATGATATGGTGAATTGATGTCTGCCAAGAGCGCGATAAGTCGCTCTGTGCACATTAATGCATGTTTCATCTTATCAAAACCTTATTCTAACCGTGATGACGCATTCGTAATATAGATTGTTGCCAGATTAAAATACTATTTTAAGTAACCGTTAATCTCACTTCAAATTATAGATTTATATCAAAAGAACATAATTTGGCACGAGATAAGAAGTTACATTGAAATTCATAAAATGTGTTGAAGTGAATTTACAGACCTACCTCTAAGTGGCAAACACTTTAATTCCGTATCCAAAAAAACACAAATCTTTAAATTTGGGTTGAGTATTATCTGATAATACATATTGCAATATACACATAGACATGATACTTCTTTAAATCATTATTAATATGATTAGTCAAAGGATAAATGAGTAATCTTTAATTTATACAATAAGAAGAATTAAATCAATGCCAGCATAAAAGTTAAATGAATAAAATAAAAAAATATACCAGTTAGGTGCTAACTCAATCCGTTCTTAAATAAATTTTACCGCGCCAACTACGTTCTTTAAAAAAAAACAAAATAATTTTCACTCCAATCAATCAACCGAAAAAAAACGGTTCTTGCTCCTCTGATAATTCCCTAGAATTCCAACTGAGATTTAGTAGCGAGTCGCGTGCTAACCGTCGGCGCTATAATGAGCACAGCGGCTCATTGTCCGCTCCTAAAAAGAGGAGATAAATAACCAAATGAGAATGGAAAAACGGCAAAAATGGCGAAATAAAGGAAGCGTCAATTCAAAGGCGCCGAACGGGGATAATTCGTTGGGATATGCACCAATTGTCACTGTTTTGTTCGGCTTTTTTATCGCCGACGTGACAACGCATGGGAAGCCGGCAAACGGACTACGGCTTCTAAAGTGCGTTCTAACTGTCAATGGATCGGGCGAGGTACAGCTAATTCAAAATGAAGTACATACCATTTAATCACTGATTTTATTCACTACAACTCTAAGAAAAATGTATAAAATAGAATAGTGAGGTTACTTTTATCCGACTGAACAAATGGAGGGTGTATTTTTTTTGACACGCTGCCTACCTATAACGGCTTGATGGATTTTAACATATGAGGTAACGTTAGATTCGTCTTAATTGTGTGAGTGGCATCTTAACCAATTTTACATTTGAAAAAGTTTATTTGTTTTTTATGCGTACATGACATAACTACCGAACGTAACATTATAAACTTTTGCAAACACGTTGTCAGGTGTATAAAGAAGGATATCGAGTACCTTTTATCCACAAAAATGTACTGCGCTTGAAGGATAGATCAAATCTACATTTACGCGACTTTCGACTTTGCAGAAATTAGACTATATATAGTATTTCCATTCATGTTTTATTTTATTAATTATTCTACTAGCCTTTGTTAAACACATACCTTTTCCCTTACTAATATTATAAATTCGAACGTGAGTTTGTTTGTAACGCTTTCACACCTTAACTACTCCACTAATCATCATGAAATGCTGCATTCGCGTTATCTGTGACATAAAAAAGGACATGGGTTAGCTTTCATCCAAAAAACTTACTGTTCTCGAGAAATATCTCTAATCTACATAAACGCAAGCGAAACTGCATGGAAAAACTAATTCAAAATACTAGTTAGGTCGCTATGTTTAATGATAGTATTTATGTTCTATTTAGAAAATCGTAGTATTTGATTTATTGCTTCGTTCAATGGATTAAATTTATCAATCAATCACAATCACATCAGCCAGTAAAAGACCCACTGCAGGGTCATAGGCTCCTTCTCGAAGAAAGGTATGGGTTAATCACCATGCGAGCCTACGACGTATTGGCGATTTCAAACTTCGAGATATCCACATTTTTATATTTTCTAACATTTCTCAGGTTCAGGTTGCCTCGCGATTTTTTCCTTCAACATCAGCCTATAGTGTCACCAATGTAAATGTACGCGAATTCCGAAACCTGCGGACATCAAATTGACATTCCGCCAGTCAAACTACTCAACCACCATTGACTTATGTCAAGTTATAAAAAAACATTATTGTTGGACTTCGTACTTTGATTTCGATTCAGATTCCAGCAAATCGTATAATATAGCACGTGGATGTCACCCTCCGTCCACCAACCTAACTAGTTAACCACAAATACAATAAGCACCCGTGACCAATCGCCCACCATCAGATACATCAAATAAAAGCAACGTTTAATATTCGACACCAGGCACAACTACAATAAATGTCCAAATATTTGTCGCAAACGCATTCTGTGAATTCAAATAATACCATGACTAACCGCCCTAAACAAATCCCGTGAGATTGGTCAAGATTCTTTATCACATTAAAAGAAGGCACTCTATGCAGTACAGAGATAGGACACAAATTTCTTTCACCTTTGCTACTTCAAATATTTAATCTGACAAATACAAATTGAACCTTCTTTATACACTATGAAGTCTTATTTTAAATTGATATAGTTTTCAAAATTCTTAGTTGCGATTTTCTATCGTATAAATGTAAACTTTATTACTTCAATAACAAGGCGCAATTTCACAATTACGTTTAAGCTGCGTACGAATTCTTACTCTGAGATTCGCAACGGGTAATATTTCGCGGTTATATTGGCCACTAGATAGATGTTGGATAAAATTTATTCGGTCTGTGAAGCTGCTCCCGCGCGCCGTCATGGCTGTTTCCATATCAATATTAAATCTTCAAGGAGGGGAACCAAAGAATTTGTGTTCAAATTTATTCCGCTATCGGAAATGTTATGAATATATCACTTCTAAAATTATTATTTGTAATTAATACAAATGAAAATATTTCTCATTGGTTGGTCTCAATACATTTGTTTATATATTCTGTGGTGCATATTTTTTCAAGGACAAAATTCTAATATAGTGGTCATCACATCAGCCTGTAAGAGACCCACTGCAGAGCCATATGCATTTTAATCACCACGCCAGTCTACAACGTATTAGTGATTTGAAACAGAGAAATTCAGTCTCATATTTTTCTACATACAGTAGCACCTACTGTGAGGTTATTTCTCAGGTTTACCTTTCTTTACGATGTTTTCCTACGCTGTCAGCCGATAGTGGTACCTATTTAAAATTAGTAAATGTACGTTAATTCAAAAACATTCGCTGGTACATGCCGGGGTACGAATTTGCGAACATCAAATTGACATTCCACCGGTCAAACCACTCAAGTAAAACCACCACCCTCACCAGTGGTTGCTTTGCTGTGCTTCATAATGGCATTTTCGTAATTGCAAAACCGGGCTGTACAATTTAAAAAACACGACATGCAATTTCGATAGCACAAATATTATGCTTTGAAGAATATGATTGTAAATGACTTTAAGCTGTCACAATACAGCAGTCACTTGATTAACATAAGCTGTGTTCATGCACACGATGCACGTGATGAGGTTGAATTACAACGAATTACATAGAAAAATTTACTATTACACATATTATAAAACAAAGTCGCTTGTCGCGTCATTCCATGTATTCCCTTAGTGATTTTGAACTACGTGACGGTTTTGATACTTTTTAGAATACTACTACTACAATCCTTTTGATAATTTATTTTGTAAGATTGGTATATAAATATATTGGTATATAGGTATTAGGTTATATATATATTGTATTCATAAAATGTAGAGAGAAGGCGATTTAATCAATTGTACATCTTCATAATGCCTAGAGAAAAGTCTGTAATGATAGGTAATGTCTATCTCGTAAGTATAACATACAGTATTCATTTTTAAATCTTACATTTTACTAAAGGATAGTTGATTGCTTGTGACGCTATTTCATTCAGCGTAGTGTTAATTATTATCCAATTAAATACTTTAATTAATGTAGATCAAAACTGCTCTTTACAGCGTCTCATTTTAATGAATATCTTAACATAACATAGAATTAAAACTACATACAACAAAAAAATGTTTTTGACCTGATAACGTCTTATAAATCGATGAACGTCGGCTGCTCTTACGAAAAAGCATGACTCGTTGTCACGTTCTGCTTGAGCCGAACGTACAAGCTATAGAGAGACGCGATCTGCCTAAGCGTTCGGCTTGTGACGCATCTATCTCTCTTCCACTCCATCGGTAATTCGGTGATAATACTTCAATTCAATTCATAAAAGTATGCAATTTTTCATCAATATTGTCTTATGACGTTATCACGTAAAATGATCTTCCGTAAACCGGACTTTACAAGCAACCAATTTTTTATTTGAATATTCTTAAATAGCTTCTATGACTTCTGAATTTTAAATACAAGACGCCAAAAAATGGATATAAATTGTAAATTGCTAAGTAGTATGACATCACGTTAGTACATTGCACCTATGCGAAGACTAGGCGGTATTTGGATGTACCGTTGATAGTCTGAAAGGCGCGGCGTGGTGGCGTGGTGGCGTGGTGACGCGGTCACGGCCGCCGCGGCGCGACAATGCGACGGTTTCACGCGTCAACAGCGCGCGACCGCTCACTCACCGTAATGATCCAGAACACAATCAACTAAACATTTACCTCATTGTGCCCCACAGCCGCTTATACGTATATAAAGTAGTGTGTGATTGAGTAGCATTAATTAAACATAGGGAATAAAATGAAACTTTAAATTCGAATCCTTGCGAATGAGTCGGAGCTATCGATACAACAAAAACATTGTGATGAAACAATAGAATGGTCATCACCATCATCAGCCTGTTAGAGATCCACTGCAGCGCCATAGGCCTCGTCCCGAAGAAAGGTATGGGCATAATCACCAGACACCACGCCAGCCCACGACGTATTGGCGATTTCAAACTCTACAAAATTCACAGTTCTATATTTCCCCAATATAGTGGTACTACAAGAATATTTCTCATGTTCAGGTTTCCTCACGATGTTTTCCTTCATGGTCAGCCGATAGTGTTTCCAATTTAAGTTCCTAAATATATGCGAATTCCGAAAAATTCGTTGGTACATGCCAGGATTCAAACCTGCAGACATCGGATTAATATTCAACCGATCGGTCCTCGAGCACCATACTCCACATTACAGTGGTTTTTATTAATTATAACTTTTAATATTAACTTCACCTTTTTACATATGCCAGGCGTCCCGTAACGGCCATTTTCTCTATCATCTGTTTCCCATCCATAATTGACGTTTCGCTCTTTAATCTTACCACATTAGATGTGATTAAAATAGAAACCTATAATATGATCAAAAATAATGAATTTATATCTAGACTGTTTCCATAAGATGTGATGTATGAAACTGCCTGCTGATATCCAGAACATGGGATATATGAAAAAAGCTCAGCGAAAGACAATAATACCACAATACCTGTATCCGGTGCACTCTGAACAGTCAGACCCGAATCCACCTTAACTCATTAGTTAGTCTGTTCACTAAGCCATCTCCAACGACACCAACCAACCAACCAGCCAACAAAACGAAAACACTTTAGAAAACAGTGTTTATATAAATAAAATTTCTGTGAATGGCAGAATATTTCCGTGGATATCAAAAACACTTACCAAAATAACCGTGACGGCCTACAAAACATTAGAGTTGGGACAGGAAACGAATTACGAATTATATTTATTTATTAGCGTTTGATTTATGCATCAGCTATCAATGGGTCTAAGGGCGCGGTCGTATTGCCGCGATGCGCTCCGGCGATCACCCAATTATAACATGCCATAAATTACTAGAAAAGACTAAATATTTTTATATTGTTTACATTTAATTTAATTTTCTGTCATTGTTTGTCTATCTGTCTGTCATCTCGTAAGTATATAATACTTAAAATGATTATTTTAAAAGTTCTGCTATTTTGCAATTGCATGTTATATGGCCGAGTAGATGTATTACCAGAGTAGAGTATTAGTTTACTGGTTTTCTTTTGACCCCATGACAACCCCTTTAGTTCCCGAAGTATTAGTTAAACGAATCTAGAATAAAATGGCGATAAAATCAGTAAATAGTTTCATTTTATTATATTTTTTTGTAAATATTCTGAACCGTGGATTTTCATACGCAATTCTAACAACACATCAGTATATTTTAAAATTCTGTTAATATTCAGAATTTGTTCAGTACATCAGTAATAGAATAAAAACATGTTGCTTTAGATTGATCCTTATTGAGGGTATGACGTATCCAGTAGCAATTTATATCGTCCTTGTGATTCACGGCGTCAGTTTTCACGCGTCGCTGCCACTATTAATATTCAAATTGGTGAGATCTGTCGTTACACGGCGCGGCGCGGCGCGTCCCACTGGACCGCGGACGCGACACTATCATTTATTTACGTCAACGCGGATACAACAAAAATGTTAAGATTAAATATATTTTTTGTCTTAAATATAAACCAAAGAACAACGGCTAATTTCAAATAGTCTTATACTTACAATTTTGATACAAACTTGAGCGCCTAAGACGCACGCACAACGCAGTTACACCGACATGAAATGACAAACCGTCCTTATACAATTTACTAAAGTAATTCTATTCATTAATATTATTTACAATCTGGAATCTCCGTCAGAAGGTCATAAATTGTACGATCGAGTAAAAAATTATTTTAAACATTAATTTCAATTTTATTTATGAAATAAGTCAACTGGAGATTATTTCGTTGTGTCTGTTCGATTACTCTGTATCCCAAACTAAGTAATTACTTACCGCCATGCGTTCACCCTAAAATGAATTTAGATACGAACGAAAGCTTAGAATTATCTTCTATAATCTTCTTCCAATGACGTCAACATCTTAAACATATGAATAGCAGTCCGAGAAGAGTTTTAATTACGTACTTTATAAGACACTGTCCTTATTAACATGTTAACTTTTTTTTTTTTTCGAACTGACTTACACTGTTAGCCTGGCAAGGCCACTACAGTTCCACCGGACTACACATTTTAACTTCGAATGCGAGTTTATTTATTTACTACCCTTTCACGCCTTAACCTACTCAACCGATCAAGATGAAATGTTGCATGCACTCAGAAAATGAGTACTATTTTCGAGGGTTACTACATTAAAGCGAACCGAACCGCTAGCAAAAGAGCTAGCACTGATAAATCCGTTTTTATCATAGACACTGTCGACTTTTACAGTTTCTCCTGAACTGCAAGACACTAACTTTAGTAAATCTATTAAAGATTTTGTTATATTTTGATAATCGTCCAAGACTATAAATCCTTTTATTAGTTTCAAGAGAATTCGATATTAAAAATACGAGATTCAATTCATATATCCACCCAACGATTAAATGACAGGTGTGAAGATACATAACAATTTCAACCCGGTTTTAGACAGTGCGCGCTCTAAATGGTAACGCAGTTGAGTTTTTGTGTATCACCATTTAATGCTAACTGACAACGGAGAACGTTTTACAACCTCTAATTGTGCTATATTTATTGCCTTAGAGACGTGCGTCTATTTGTATTTTATCTTTTATGAATAAAACTAGTTTTTTTTAAATTAAATACACAGTATTAAGAAAAACACACAAAAACACATTTACAAACTACGTAGACACAAAAAGAATTGAGCCTTAGTATGCACGTAAAACAATACATGTAACAACACAATTTATATTCACTACATTACGAACGAAATATAATAGTGATAACTCCATAATTTGATTGTTGATTTAATCAAATTTTACTATGTTGAGATAATAGCATTGTGGTATGGGTTGTATCTAAGCCCGCCTGACTGGTTACCACCGACAAGTTGAAAATTTTGATAATCGTCCAAGACTATAAATCCTTTTATTAGTTTCAAGAGAATTCGATATTAAAAATACGAGATTCAATTCATATATCCACCCAACGATTAAATGACAGGTGTGAAGATACATAACAATTTCAACCCGGTTTTAGACAGTGCGCGCTCTAAATGGTAACGCAGTTGAGTTTTTGTGTATCACCATTTAATGCTAACTGACAACGGAGAACGTTTTACAACCTCTAATTGTGCTATATTTATTGCCTTAGAGACGTGCGTCTATTTGTATTTTATCTTTTATGAATAAAACTAGTTTTTTTTAAATTAAATACACAGTATTAAGAAAAACACACAAAAACACATTTACAAACTACGTAGACACAAAAAGAATTGAGCCTTAGTATGCACGTAAAACAATACATGTAACAACACAATTTATATTCACTACATTACGAACGAAATATAATAGTGATAACTCCATAATTTGATTGTTGATTTAATCAAATTTTACTATGTTGAGATAATAGCATTGTGGTATGGGTTGTATCTAAGCCCGCCTGACTGGTTACCACCGACAAGTTGAAAATTTTGATAATCGTCCAAGACTATAAATCCTTTTATTAGTTTCAAGAGAATTCGATATTAAAAATACGAGATTCAATTCATATATCCAAAACCAGTCCCCCCCCCTCTAGGCTTAACGCGTTCACTAATTTCAACCACATCTTCATTTATTATCAGGTGAGATTATAATCAAATCCAAAAAAAAACCTGTAAACTTCAAATAAATTGAATTATTGTCTAGCACGGCTGAAACAATTTTTATGAGATTTTTACTGGCAGATAGAAGTTTACTACTTTAGAACTACATGTCATTACAGTATAGATACCATAGCAGCCAAATGGTAATTATAAAATCACCTTGGCTTAATTATTTTTAATTTTCTACTGCATTTCCCATAAGGCGTTAGCGTTATAGGTATAGAGAAAGTCCAAAACTTCGCTGGCATAAACAAAAGATAACAAAAATAAGTCGATAACATAAGTGAAGAAAAACATGTACACCAACACCGTTAACAATAACAATAAACAATATATATATCACTCACTCAATTAGTCATCAGTTCTAATAAGTATGTTAAAAAAATATTGTAATTAAAATTATATCATAACGGTATAGAATCAAGAGAGATTGCGAAATAAAAAAAAATTGCCACAAGAGTAATGCTTAATTGCATACTAAATTAGAATACATAGGATGTATTTTAAATAAATGAAGGAAAATAAAACGGTACTGATCTTAACTGAATCATGTTCGCGCATTACATCTTTTGATGCCACATATTAATTGTAAACATGACTTTGCAAAATGCAGCGTTAACCAATTGTGCCAGAGTTAAATTTCCAAAATAATTGTTTCAAACACATCAGTAACGCCTTAAAGTAAAAACGTGTCTTAATTAAAGACATTGTTCAGTAGAAGTGCGTACATATTCATTTGCATTAAATGCAATGAGAAATCATGTGAAGGGGTTATTGCTAACTAGGTTGCAACACGCATGTTGTTTATTTCACCCAGTTTTACGTCTATCAACAGTTTCTATGCCAACTAATTAATACGTTTTGTTATTTAGAAGCCATTAGAAATATTTATCATATACATAAATAAGCAAATTGATAAGTCTGGGAACATTGAGGTCAACATATGATAGTCACAGTGTGGCTGAAATGGCGAGAAGTGACTAATGCTACATTCTACAGAAGAATGCCTGATAAACTTAAAGGTCTTATCTACAAGACCATTGTAAGGCCAGTCCTTATGTATGGCAGTGAAACATGGGCTGTAAATAAAAAGAACATCCATACCATTCGAGTTCCCGAAATGAAGATGTTACGGTGAATGTGTTGCATAACTTGACTCTATAAAATCCGCAACGAATACGTGCGAGGCAGCCTAGGAGTGCACGACATTACCGATAACATTCAGGAAAGTAGGATGCGATGGTCATGTTAAGAGGAAGCCTCTAGACCACGTTGGGAATTTAGCACAACAATTGTCCCTTCCTGGTTAAAGACCCAGAGGTTGGCTCAAAACAAATTGGAAGGGTGTAGTGCGAAAGGATATGAAAGAGTGCAAATTATCCGAAGGCGATATCGAGGACAGAGTGTAATGGAGAAGAAAAGTACGGAAGGCTGGCCCGGCCACCATGTGGGGCATATAGCCAGGAAGAGAGAAATAAATAAGCAAAGCCTATTGGCTCATGCCAAGGGTGTTCGCTTGCACCTCTGTTTCTCAACCGAATTTCTTTATTCTTTTTTTATTTAATAGATATTAAACTTTAGTGTTATCAAGAAAAAAGTTGAAATTTTTTTCCTCTTTTATTTATGTATATATTTCACAACCTACGTTTGAACAATATATATAATAATATCGGAAATGTTGTTTTATTTATGTATTCCTCATATTTCCCTCATTGTGAAAAATATAGATATCTAATACATAATATCTATATATAAAGACGTGAAGAAAATATTTGTACAATCTTTATTGTGGTCGAATTTAGACTAGTGGACGACTTCTTCTATTAATTGTTATCTAATGTCAAATAAAATAAAATTACGTTTGGAATCAATAATACTACGTATAATCTGCATTTGTCTAAACAAGTAATATTAATAACAAGTGACCTGAAGTTGCATCCGCACAAACGTCACTCAATAACTAGAATAGAATCGCGTGCACACGTTAAATTGTAGAACGGAATTAAACTTTATAACCAATCGCAAAATTTCTTCTATTAAGTCCACATTAATAAGTAGCGCGCTATCGCCAACGCCACTACAAAGGGTAGTCCGGTGTAACTGTAGAGGCCTAGTCAGGTCAACAGTGTAGTCAGCTCGAAAAAAAATCCACTACAAGGGATGATTCTGATATTTTATAATAAAAAATTTAATCAAAACATAATTTTGAAGATTTTGCAATCAAGTAACCGACAGCACTATTACGAGTAAAAAAACTAAGGAGTAGTTTACGACTGTTTCGAAACAAATGACTTAGCGTCATCCCAAACCTCACCTACTTCAGCAAGCAACGCCAGTTAGCGACACAACACTTATAGAGCAGAAAGGTGTGCAGTGCGAGCGAGCAATCAAATCATTCGACTGCCAATCCAGTCCAGTATGCTTAATAACATGTATATATACATCGCTAAGTTGCATAAATGTTACATTATTTATAATTTGGTTTAATAATCTCGCTAGTTTAACACCTAAATACTGTTAACGTTCTTATGAGATCTGAACGCGAGAAAGTAAAATCAGGCGAAATCATCATTTTGCAGGTTAAGTTATATCTTATTTTTATTAATAAGTTATATGTACGTTTTTAGTAATAATACCCAGGGTATTATTCCATAATAGTTAATAAACAAATGTTGTATTTAATCATTGTAAAATTATCTGTAAAACTATTCGTGTATACGTAAACAAAAAAACAGTTTATGGTATTTAAGTGATAACTAATAAAATTATTATCTATTTCATGAATAATTTCTGCGTATGTCGGGAAATCGTTGAAAATAATCATTGCAGGTAATATTCTAGAAAACCCAGATTCCTAGAAACATCGAGCAATTAAAATGTTAGCGTTCTAGTAGTTATTAAATACGTATTTATAATGCAAAGTCGTGAATAGACCTTTATTAGTCAAGAGAGAACAATTAGTATTATTCTAAATGAATTTTTACTATGATTTTTTCTTTATTAAATAAACAATCCCAATGCTGCTTGATTGATTGGGAACAGCCATTTTTTGCTCACTTTTATTGAGATTAAGGTAAGTTAAAATAACAACTGAACCTACTTGAAACCGTCACAAAATTCGCTCATTTGATGAACTAATTCAGGAATGAATTTTAAAATTTGGATATATTATTTAAATTTAAATGTTTAGCTTGTACACTGGAGACACGTTTTCTTCCAGCTAACCAACGGTATTGTGGAAAAATAAAAGTATTTATGCCATTCAGAACTTCACTGAATTGTCTATTGCACGAAACATACAACAAAGGCATTCCTACGAAATTAATAATCAGGTTCATTGAAATTACAGGTACAATCCTATATTTAAGGTACTGTTCCTGTCAATAGGGCAGGAAGTCTCGCAGGATGTCACAATTTAGTTGCGAAGCGAAACGTGCGAATGACCGGTAAATTATCAGTTATCGCGGCGAACTGTGCGTTTTCGTCATGGGGTGTGACGGAGGTGTGCTCTAATTGAATATAATTGACACTGTGGTCGGTGTTCTTCTTTTTAGATTTCGTAAACTGTCGTTGTTACTTGCTTAAATATGTTATTCACTGTCACATGAGGTCCTGAAGCAATAAATATAATTTTATCGTTATTATATAGGTACTATTATGTTTTTTTAACCACTCGAAGGCTAAGTTTGCAGACAAAGTACAAACACTGAACCACAGTTTTCGTGATGTGAGATATTACTATTATCTTATCTACTATTACAATTATATCTAAATAACATTCTTATTACTATTCTTAGTATGAAAAGAATGAAACTGATTAATTTACGACCGATTTCTTGTCTAGTGTCGATCCGAACTTCTATGAGAGCTTACTGAGTTATGTATAAAATTTCTATTTATAAGTCAAAATTGTCATAAGTTATTAAAGTACAATTGTCATCAGAATATATATATGCACTGTGATGTTTGAAATACTCGTTCGGTTAATAAGGAGGGAAGTCTTTGATGAATATCAAAACAACCTATTACTTACAAAACTAGGAATATGAGTTTCAACAAACATTTCAAAAAAGCTTTAAAACCACTTTTCAAAGATGTATTTTATATCTACTGATTGCTTATTATCATATGTAGAATTATTTATGAACCCTTATATAACTTTAAAAGATTTTAAATTTTGTTTTAAATACACAATTTTTCTAAACTTATTGGATTGTATTCGAAAGACAGAAGTGTATGTCCGCTTCAAGAATGATGATATTAAGATTTTAGTCATTGAGGTGTTCCTTTATTATAATTCTTTCAATCATGATATGAGATAATTTGAAGCTGTTTGTTACACAGGTTATACCGATCCTACTCCCTCCTCAAAGGCCGGTAACGCATCTATGATGCCCCTCGTGTCGCTGTGTTGGGCGGCGATGATAACTTTGCCACCAATAGCATAAAAAAAAACGATGGCAAAAGTTACTTTATCGATATATATGATAATATAGATTCTCAAATTAATTTTAGAAACGTTTTCATCCTTACTTAATTATTTTTTTTTTTATTTAATTTAAAACAAGAATCAAAGGACGAATCGTATGGAAAATATCGCTTTTTAGGTCGAAGGTATTGAGAAGCTGGATTCTTTTTTTTCTTAAACACATTTGTATCGATTAACCTATAAAATGCAGGTTTGCGACATCGGCATCAGCTGCCGATGCGATGTTAACACGCAGTTACTGCTGTCGGCATTGCAGTAATCACTAGCACCTTGTTAGGGCTTGTTTATATGCCGCGCCCTTTATCTCGAAAACAAATATTACATATATTGTAAGCAGATTTTTTCGCTATAAATGTATTAAATGCCTCTTCATATTTAGTAATGTTTATTCTACTATGTATATTTATGTTACAAAGTATATAATGGGACGCAGGAATTGAATTGCATTCGATGGTTCAATGGTTAGTGTATTCGGACACCGCATCGATCAACGTAAGTTAAAATCCTTTTGAATCAACGAGAGCTTTCTGTGAAGGAAACATTGTGATAAAATCTTATCAAGGTGGTAATGATTTTTCTAAGCCCGCCGGCCGCTAGCTACCATACTCATGTCGAAAAACTATCGCCAAGCATTTATAAGCGAATTCCGGCAGCTGCACTTGAAGCCAGTACCCCCTCTAAGCTTACAATGTTTATCATCTCGGACCATATTGTCACCTAACATCAGGTGAGATTCACAATAATAGCAGGAATCAGTCGGTGTATCCATATGCAGTATTAGACCGGTAGTATTGTACTATACATTGTCATAAACCACTCACAGTAACTCTCTTTTAATATACCACGTTTCGGGATTAGGTATTTAGCGGAAGTGGTAGTGTGTTTACCACTTTGCTAACTTCAGAAGGTTGAAATAAAATAACTGACTCCGTTTGTGCAGACTAGTAATCGCTTTGGCAGCTGGATTACGAATCTTCTTTATTGAAGGCGAGCAGGCATATTTAAATGGGATAGCAACAGAACACGTGTAAAGGGATTATGGTCGGTGAAAATATAAGCATAAAAATAGATACAATATTAGAGCAATAAAATTAAAGTAACACAATGGACAATAGTATTTAGGCAATAAACTAATTTAAACAATAAGCTAAGATAATCCGCCGCATTGTGTGAGCGGTCTATTAATGAATACAAAATGCACCCAGGTAGCATATGGTCGCCACCTGGGCGGAGAGTCTTTAATTGACGCGATTTTGAGTCGACTAATTTCGGACTTTGTAGTGCCGCTTCTGAGCCTATGTCTGAGTTCTTGTAGTACACACATAACACGTTTAATGTAGGTATGTGTGTCGCTACAGTGCTCCCCCTTAAGCGAAGCGTACTAGAGGAATGAGGACGTATGGCACGCCACGATCGGCTGATCGGTACAGGCTGAAATTGATGAGTCGTAGGTGTGCGGCTTGATGCTGTTGGGGCGTAATATCGCGTTGCTTGAGGGTATGTGTAGATTGCGCGGCGTTATCGTTGATCCGGTAGAGAGGCTTGAGTCGTTGATGCAAGGCGATCATCTTAGCGGTCTTGTAATTGAATAGCGTAGGACTTGTCGTATTTCTTGCTGATGTTGTAATGTGCTTCTGGCGGTCGTGGAGATTTGATCGTATAGCCAAATGACACAAAGTTGCGGTTTCCTTTACATATTGACGTGGGTCGGAGGTTTCCGTGTGATGAAATATTTGTAAACTGCTTGATAGTGTTGCGTTGTGGTTGTGAGACGTAGTAAGGAGGCTTCGATGATGAGTGGTGTTGTATTTTGCGCCGTTGATAACGGGTGCACGGCCTCGCCCTAGTGATAACGTCGGTGTGTATAGATGGCCGGGAGACTTGGTGCGATATTGTTACGCCTGTTGCTTGGCTGCCATGGTGGCTCATGGTCCGTGAGGCGTCGAGATTGTTACGACGGATTTTTTCTGGCAGGTTTTGTCTTGAGGCGGTGAAAGTTGTGAATGACGGATTAGCGGAAGAAATAGTATTCTTCTTTGTCTGAAGATTGTTTTCTTCAACCAACTGATGAGTGCTGCTTTGTTGCTCCTGTGTTTTGGTTGCGGCTGTGCCATGTAGCGTAGATGGGAACGAGATTGCTTCAACTCGGCTGAGTGTATCTGCGATTGCACCTTCTTTTGGGCTGCTACTGGAAGTAACTGTTCCGGGTGTCGCGTCTTGAAGCAATAGAGGCGGTGGATCGGCGTAAGGCAAGGTAATCTTCTTTAACGGAAGATTCTCTTGTTGATCCAACCGATGAATGCTGTTTTCTTGTTCTTGAGTTTGAGGTACAGCTTTATAGTCAGTCGTAGGCGGACTTGTGATTTCTTCATAAGCGGTGATCAGGCGTTCTTTTACAGCAGTGTATAGGTATGTTTTTGCTGGGTTACTCATTAGGTCGGCGATCTGATCGATGTCTTCTTTATCGAGATATTTAATCACCAATTGTGCTAGTTGCTCTTGATTTTTGTGAAGTATGCTAGTTACAGCTTCAAAATAAATAAACCAAAGTCGTGGTTTATCGCGCCAGAGTGGCGGAATGCGCTTGGTGAGAGCTCTGGTGGCTTCTTCATAAAAGGATTTGTATGTATGTTCTGTGATGTGGGCTGTTTCGATCGTCATGTTGACGACATGTGGCTTCGGTGCGCAGCGTTTCTTTGCAAGTAGAGCTTCGTTGCTTGTGTAGCTAAGGAACTCTTCTTGACCTACTTGATGTCTGCAGGTAAAACTTCAATGTTTGCTTGAGATTGTTTCTTCTGGGTGAATTTCAGCGTCTCTACGTGTTCTTGCGGGTGTGCTTCAGCACCTCGTTATGTGTTCTTGCGGGGTCACCACTTGTAGGATGCGGGAGCGGCGTCGCGTCACTACTTCAGCGGAAGTGGTAGTGTGTTTACCACTTTGCTAACTTCAGAAGGTTGAAATAAAATAACTGACTCCGTTTGTGCAGACTAGTAATCGCTTTGGCAGCTGGATTACGAATCTTCTTTATTGAAGGCGAGCAGGCATATTTAAATGGGATAGCAACAGAACACGTGTAAAGGGATTATGGTCGGTGAAAATATAAGCATAAAAATAGATACAATATTAGAGCAATAAAATTAAAGTAACACAATGGACAATAGTATTTAGGCAATAAACTAATTTAAACAATAAGCTAAGATAATCCGCCGCATTGTGTGAGCGGTCTATTAATGAATACAAAATGCACCCAGGTAGCATATGGTCGCCACCTGGGCGGAGAGTCTTTAATTGACGCGATTTTGAGTCGACTAATTTCGGACTTTGTAGTGCCGCTTCTGAGCCTATGTCTGAGTTCTTGTAGTACACACATAACACGTTTAATGTAGGTATGTGTGTCGCTACAGGTATAATGCAATCGTTTTGTTGTGCTAGAAAAAAAATATGGAACTATACATAAATGTTATTATGTATATACGTATATACATAGATGACAATAACTGTTATATATCTATACATCTATACATATAAATAAAATTGGAGCGTCTGTTTGTAATATCAAAATAAAGACTTTTTACTGATTGGATATGAACGTAAACAGCATACAGATTATCAAAATACAATTTTTAAAATTGTTGTCTGTCTGTCTGTATGTTCCGGGTAATCTCCGAATCGGCAGGACCGATTTTGACAGAAATTTCACTGACGGATAGTTAAAATTACAGCGGGTGACATAGGCATAGGCTACTTTATTTTAGACTAGCTGTCATCTATGGCTTTGTCTGTAGTACTACTATCTCCAAAACGATTGGACCTATTTTCATGGGATTTTCACTGACAGATAGCTGATCTTAAAAGAAGTAATTAACAATTATAAAAAAAAACGCATGTAGAGCTGCGGGCAACAGCTAGTCGATAATAAATGACGCTTGCATTATGTTGCAATAATTGTTAAACCGTTGTTAGTTAATTTGCTGATGGTTTTTTTTTCTAATAATAAAATGAACATTCGTTACTCGTACTGTGACTTTGAATGTGAGGAGCATGAAGTGTTCTCATTTCCACGTGTATTGGTTGTTGAAAATAGCTTGCCTGTTTCCACGTAGCGATAATACCGGCCCTGCATTTATAAGAACAACAATTAAATTGTCAACAATAATGTTCAATAATCTGGTCTCCATTGCGTAGGAATAAAACATTAGGTACATTATTAGTTGATGTAATAATTAATATGTATGTCTGTGTGTCTGTGTGTATATGTTACGTATCACTATATTTATGTATCCAGTTTCTTGTTTATTTTCGCGCTTAATCTGTATATATTGTGCGTTGCCGTATCTTGTAATTGTACGAGTAAATAATCAATTTCTTTATTTTTATTTTGGTAAAGCTTATTTACTCTATTACCTATATAATAACAATATAGTTTGGAATAGATAGATCGACAATGGGTAAATAAGGTAAATAAAAAAGTTCAACATGTAAGCCATGCAATACTCATACCCGCTACAGTAACCAGGTGTTGTAACGCCATTAATATCAATTGAACATTGACCGTCTGCCACCACGTTAACTGGATACGCCCCGACCCCCTTCTGGTTACTTTTACAATAACTCAAACAGGGGACGCCATCGAAACGCTGAGCTCACGATAAGTTAGACGAGAAATATTTTATGAGCTTGTTTCCGTCTTTGGAAGAGTAATGCGATTTGAGTGTGTAGCATTACACATCCTTTTCGATAAAAACGACGACTTTTTCGCGTCAGTTCGCGAATGAAACAATAATTTATTAAGGCAATAGTCTAGACTCTCAAATGTCATCATCTTGTACATTTGAAACTGTTTTATAGTCTATTGTAGGCATTATTTAATCTATGGAAGCTGTAAGCATTGTTTATTAATCTATAGAGTGATTTTTGGTATAATAATAACACTGTATCGGCAGTAATACGTGAAGCGGTCAAAAGTGGCTTTTGTTTTTTTTTGGATGGAATTAAAAAAAACAATGACGGACAAATGTGGTTACTGAGACTAGTTGTGTATTTTGTGTGCATTAGTAATAAATCTGTTATTATTTCCAAAACTCCACATTTTTCTGAGTTGAATACCTTAATCCTTCACTATATTATATATACATCTAGTTCTTATATGTTTTAAGTAGGCAAGCTTGTATCCAATAAAATATTTTACACAAGCACTCCTAGAGTGTTAATCTAATGAATGGTACATATCTATTTCTATTCATTCTTCATGACAATTAATAGGTAATGTACAGTTAGATACAAATGTACGAGTATCTGGCAACAAGAAATACTTGATCGTACAAATGTCTTTTCTGGGTGTTAAATCATATAATTTGGGAATGTGTTTAAATTAAATGTAATATTTTATATACCAGTTAAAAGAAAATATCATTTTTGTAATGTAACTATATAGGGGTTACTACATTTTTCATCGATCGTCATAAAGATAATAAAAGTACGAAGATTTAACTATGGAAAATTAGAAATGTATTAAGGAAAACAGCTCACGTTACACAGATTAGCAATTCCCAAGTTTGCTATATCCTAAAAGACACATTTTTTTACATCTTTATAAGTTCAAATACAAATGAAACAAAAAAAAACTGAAAGGCGCTAATATTGTCAGGGAAACTTTTTACAAAACAGCAAATAAAGCTACATAATGAAGACATTGAGGCATTATAACTTGACATCTAAAATTAAAACAAAAAATGGTTTACGTTTTATCAGACACAGTTACAGTTATTAAAAAATGACATGTTTTTATTGAGACACGAACAGTGTAGTTATGTTGCTTAATATATATAAGTACTTAGGTAAGTTTTTTTTTACTTTTGCCAATATTTCTTTGGAGTAAATATAAATTACATTAATCAATTAAAATTACTACTCATTTTAATTATATATTATTTCTTTTTCAAATTTTTTATTATCAAAATTATAATACACTACTATAACTTAAGCTATTCATATAGTACCTTTAATATATTAATTGCACTTTGGTAATAATACAAGACAAAACATAAATTCAATTACAAACATATTGTCAGGACACTATCGATTAAAATAACTAACAGCGCTTCGCCAGTTCCATTCGCGAATCATTCCATCACACAAGTCAGAGACAGTAGTAGTGTAGGGTTGCCAACTATCATGTAAAAACTATATTATGTTTTGTTCAGGACCCTAAAATTCCGTCCTGGCACATATCATGTGGTGACTTTATTCAAAATCATAGTTATCAATATAGGCCGCAAAATAAGGAGCTGTATTTAGCAGATATCCATCCACTTCGCTAGGCATTAAATAAATTTCAAAAAGATAGCACAGTGGCAATTTAATACAAAACATAAATAACCTAGAACCATTTACGAAGAATTCTGCATCAAATGGCCATAGCTATATGCCCATACGTTCAATAATTTTAACGTGATTGGGCCTAAAAGAACTGTATTTTCATTATTATATACATTTAGATAGAAGATGAATAAGGGAGGAGAAAACTTGATGGTAGATTAGCTTCACCCTATTTTAAAAATATACCTTTGTTATATTTTGTGTTCAAATTTTGCTACGTTATATTTTGTTATCTCCTTCCCGCATTTAAAAATCTTATGTTTCTAGCAGATATCTTTTCCTAAGTTGGCAACTCTTATGAGATCGTCCATCGTGGCGATCGGCTGCTCGCAACATGTGACCGAGTGGCGAAGGGCACCGAACCGAGAGAGTCAATAGGGGCTGGGAATGAACGAGGGTCCGAGATCCGTTTGAAGGTCGATCTGTTTGCAGAGACGCAATTATATTAAGATTACATATTTATCTCCAGAGATGGACTGATTTCTTATAGGGGTTTCAGTGGACGCAACTATCTGAATAGAGTTGTATACAATAATTTTATATTAAATAGTAAAAAGATTTATTATTTTTTTCTTGTTGCTCTTTTCACTCGAATGGACATATTAGTCTCACCTTAACATAATTATTTTCTACTAGATGATACCCGTGACGTCTTCTGCGGCGTTTATTATTTTATTTAATACATTTTATATACAGAGAAAACAGCATAAGCATCACACCGCTTGCCCCACTTGTCCACGGCAAACAAACATTATTATATCTATCGTCGAACGCGTATTGCTTATAAAAATCGTAGTTTAAACTTTAATAACCTTATGCTAAGTGAAGTTAACATGCTATTTTATAAAGTAAGTACCAATACAAGTCTCTAAGAAGTAAAACTAAATAAATTAGATAGAAATCCATCCAGCAGTTTTCAAGTGATGCGCGCACAACAGCAGAACTCTATCATTTATATGGATTTTGTTCTTGTACGAAGCAACAAGCAAGCAGGCATACAGTTCACATGATATTGAGTGATCATTCGAACTCTCACGCACTCGAAGCTTACATATGTTCCTCCACTATTTAATATATTGTAATGACGCTATTTATCATACTTAAGGGCTAAGCAGAAAAAACTAGAACTTTACATCTATCCGTTAATTTGCAGACGCGTCCAAGACAATATCGAGTATTTTTTATTGTTCTTACCTCTAGTACTTTTTAACACCTTATAAGATATATATGACTTAAAGAGTATCCATTACCTGACTCCCATAATAACTTTCTATCTATAATTTGTTTTCCCGCCATTTACTATAATACTTGTCATTAGGCTCCGAAACATCTGCCTGCGAACTATTTAACAGAATATCTGTAAACAGGTGATAATCAAAATTACATTAACATATATAAATGTATCATAATTTTTTATTACTATGACATATATCTTAATTTAAGACCTCGGTAAACGGTTTTCAAATTGGGTGTCAAAAGTATAAATTCATAAACAAACGAAATGTGTAGATTCGGTAAGATACCAGTTACTATTTTATCTCTATATGAGAAAAAAAATATAAATTAGTTCAATACCTTTTTGTCCGGTGTTTCTCAGTAGATTTTCTACACTCTTTTTTGTTTAGTAGCAGCTATTTACGAGCTTTAATTTTATGAATAAAAAAAAAATAGTTATGTTTTTCATACCATCGATGAATATAAGAGATTTATAAGTCTCTACTACTCATACTTCACGATCCTTACGTTTGTTTGTTCAATTCAGATAATAATACCTATATACTGAATAGACGTGAAGACGTAAAGAAAAATTCTATACCCCTTGTTATGGTCGAATTTCGACCAATGGACGATCACTATTCATATTAAACTAAGATTGGAAATAGAATATTATGGGAAATAAGTCTACAGCCAATTCAAATCACTTCACTCATTTTCCTATTCCAAAATGTTCAGACAATACTGCTTTGAGGACCGGTGTCTTAACTGTGCGAGGTCGGCCGCTCCTCTCACGATCTTCGAAGCCTGAACCTTCAGAGCACCATTTAGTAGTACGGTTAACAAGCCGTAGCGTTATTTTCTATTTTCGCAAAATGTTGAAAATCTCTATTGACACGTAACCACAGCGGTGCAACGGGGTAACCGCGATTCAACCTTCCTTTTTCAACCACTCCTTTTTTTTGGCAAGCAGACTTCGAGATTATTACCGCCATTGTCGAGTAGGTAATAATATCACAAGTGTCTTGTCAAAATACACTACATAATATTCCAAAATCCCGCCAAAAACTACAATACTCCATCTTTGAAAATTAATAAAAATCAATGTCATTTTTAATTTCAGAAAGCGCAAAACGTTCAATTTTCAAAATTAATCGAAGTATATCTGACCAGTATTCGAAAATTTAAAATAACAAGTTTGTGACAGAACCCATAACCCGACTAAGTAGATTAATACTCTTTTCATTAATATACTTTCTATTTGATGTTTCCACGTCGATCAAATTCCATATATCTCGATAGTACAGTTCAGTGAGCGACAAAATAACACTATTGTAACGGGCAGACTATGACGACAAATAATAACAAATATGTTCAGAGCGGTCAAAAAGTTTGGCAAAGACAGTATTTTAATTAATAATTACTCTGAATATACCTACCATTGTCTGTCAGTATCACGTGCTGAGGTTTTTACTTTGAATTATTGCATATATTAATATACTATAATATATGTATTTTTAAATGATATATGTGTACTTTTAAATATGAATATTAATAATAATTGAAAACTAAAAACGAACGCAAATTACACGAGATGAGTAGAAAGAATCAAATCGAAATAATATAATGGGAAAAATACATGCTTCAATTTTAACGGTGGACGACTCTATATAGATAAATAAGAGGTTATTTAACTCCTGTAAGATCATTTGATCCCCAATATTGATTCCGGGATCAGCGGCTGCCCGGAGTTTCTCCCGATGTTATCATTGTTTAAATGTCTCTTTCAAGACCCCAACCTATTTTCGCATAATTTCTTTAGCTGACAATTAGATTCGGTGAGATTCGATTAACCAATAAGATATACGCAAGTACCTACATTATACCATAAATACTTCGTACAAAAATTATTTTCTTATAATCATTATTTATATTAATTTAAAACTAAATATGTATTTTTTTTCTATAAATTTGAAATGTAAATTACTGGAAATACAAAAGAAAATCACTTGAAATTTAAAATCTCTAAACGGAATCCTATTCGTTACACTAGAGTGTGACGTCATAGATTTTCTGTATTTTTGAGTTATTTTCTTAGTGTAATGCTTTGATTATATACACTACGTATAAACAAAGGTATAATGATATATGTAAATACTAGCAAAAATGACTGTAAGTGAATTTCTTAAAGTGAATTCGGATAAACTTCTCAGAACAGATGCGTTTATAATGTCGTCTCTCTTCGCTTCAAATTCAAAAATTTTAGATTAATAATGTAAAAAAATTAAGTCTCGAATTTTATGATTCATTAAATTTTTTAATTAATTCCATAATAATGAAAAATATACAACCCATAAATGCAACGAAACTGTTGATCAACAAAATACAGTTAAATAGTCAAAGGTCTTATTATAAATGTTAAGGTGAATCTATAAATAAAAAATACATAGTGATTAAAGTTCATCGAATCAAAACTTTTCAATCTTATGATCATAACACGTAAAAAAACTATTTTAATAATTTTTTAATATATTTTTTATATTAAAAAAAAAACATAGTTGTAAATTCAATTACTGTCCTCGTCAGACTTTTTAGCCACTGTGAATACAGCCTTAAGTTCTGGCTTGCGCGTAATATAGTCAAGAGTTTAAAACAAAGCAAATTTAAAATATTGTTATAGGCACCCAATTTTGGCATTTATTTATCCTTAAGTTGTCTCATTGCTTATTTGTTTCCTTCACCGTCAGCCGTTAGTGTTACCAATTTTAATTAGTAAATGAACGCCAATTCCGAAAAACTCGTTGGTACATGCTGGTTCAAACCAGCGGACATCGGATTGATATTTCACCGGTCAAACCACTCCACAACCACAACCATATAAGCACACTATATATGTAGATAATGCTACTGAGAAGTTCGAGTTAATATGTAATTTATATAAAGTGAAAAATATACCAAGTTTCTTACGAACGAACGCTTTAAGCTTGATAACTTTAAAAACGGTTGATTTATATTCCTGTTCCGGCCGATCGGTGCGCAGGCGCATGCCGACTATAATGCTATGTTACCTCACCCCATCGCTATACCACATGTCATGGGAATCGATTGCAATGCGCTCGGGTGCCTTGCCGGTTAATCGACTAATGATTATTGTTATTTCTTTAATGGAGTCTTATATTGTATTCGACGTATAAATTCATAGTTTCTGGTCACAACTCTGATAGTAGAATGTTAGTTCTAACGAAAACGTATAAATTTACATATTTCAATATATAACGTGGAAAAAATGTTGAATCTTACAAAATTTGTAATCGATACATGATAAATATGAAAATACAACTTTTTTTAGGCTCAATCGAGACAAAATTATTAAAGATATCAGCATAGGACTATGACCATTCGATGCAGGATTTTTCGTAGTTTGTTTTTCAGGCTACTTATTCTTTATATTCGAAAGACTTTTTAGCATTTTTAATGTCCAACGAAGCGGGAGGAAATCTGTGTGTTTCTAATTTATAAACACTAAACTGTAATTTGTACATAAAAATACACAGTATTAATGTAGTTTTCGCATTATTTTACTTTACTCATTTAATAAAAATGAATTAAGTACTTAACTGTTAAGTAGTACTCATCCTCGGTAAAAATATACGAGTATATCTGAGATATCAATCATTCAAAAGATAAATGCATTCTAATCTACCGATAAATGTAATTCTTAAATATATCATTGGTTTTATATACTTTATCCTATAAATCTGACAAAAATACAATCAAAATTAGACTAAAAAGGCACGAACGAACTACCAAAGACTACATTATCAGAAGTGAGCGTGACATGCGACTGTCCCTACACTAAATTTTAGACAAAAGCGCGAACCTTCCGTGTGTGAACGCCATAACGCACACGCGACACCCGCTCCTTAATGGGTTTCCGATTGGAAAACTGTGGCACTGACGTACGCATTTGACGATGCTAGGGTAACAATAAAATAAAATTAAAAAAAATATGTGATACATTAAATATCTAGTAATGGTAATGAAATAAATATTCGATGAGATTATTACAAAAATACCATCGATAAGGTCCGTACTATATTAGTTATATCATAATAAGAACCAAAAAGCTGCTATTTTCTTACTATAGTATTGAAAAGGCATTAACGAGTTTCTTACCGGTTCATCTTGTTAACTGTGTTGGTTTCGGGTGTTGTATTGACATTCATAGGGGCCTTCTTAGGGCCTGAATTGAATAAAGTATTTTTGAGTTTAATTTTGAAACAAGTAATAAAAACTGTAAAAAATGAAAAACTTTGTTAAAATATATTACATATTTAGTCCGAAAAGTCCTAATTGCTTAATTCATTATGGTCACCGTACCTGCATAATCCACTTTAGCTATTACGCCAATATTTCTACCATCCCTATGTACTGACTATGAATGACACCTTTGAATCTAAATTAACTTCTATTATAGTGACCAACAAATGCCCCCAATATTATTGCGCTTTTATAAACCTATAACCTATAAGTGTTCGATTTAAATCCATTGTGTCCAAACAGAAATCGATTGTCATTAAATTTATGTGTTTTGTGTACCCTTCTCAATTAAGTATATTTAAGAACGCAATAAAATATATATTTTCGCTTATGCTTTAAAAATAATTCCCTTAACATCATAATGAGAATTTTAATGACACACAATAGCTACAGTAAAAGAGGGTCAATAGGATTGTGATAGAATATTGCATCTAGCAATAGGTTTGAATCCTGCAAATAGCCTGAGTAATTGGTGAAAGAGACCGTCGTGATCTAACAATATTATGGTGGTTCGGCTCTTTCTAATGCCTACCTGGCTAACTATTCCTTTCAGGTTAGATATATGTCGAGATGCGATTCGTTGGCTGCACTTCAAAACCATTCTGTGTATAGATTTAGCGCATCACTATCTTACACCCCATCGTCATTTGACATCAATTGATATTTCAATTATACACATAACCTATACGTTTATAAAGACACCAACTCCAGTTAACTTGGTTCCCTAGATGTAGGATGTGCTCTATCCACAATACCAATGAGCTCGATAGATATTACTTTGAAAAAAAAACTACATATGAGTACCATGTATACATTAATTTGAAAAATTAAAAGGCGAAGAACTTAATTAGTCATTTTTTTAATCGATAGACGTATGTTAATCTGCTAAATAACCTTTATATATATTAAAATTGATAAAGCAGAGAAGTTGTCTAATGTTAATCCTATTATTTAAAAAGCAATAATTTTTTGGCAGTTTAGTTACTATGTTATAAGAATAACATAATAAATAATATTCCATAAAGTTTACCTAAATTTGACAACATTCATTATAACTAGACAAAAATATAAAAGCAGCGTGCGTGTGCCGACACGACTACTCTAATGAGATTGCGATTGTTTTCCCTGTTTTCACCAGGGGGCGGACATATCATTAGCCTTTGCTATTTGGGGTTGCCAATAAATAATTTTCTGAAACAATTTTTTTCTTGTAAATAATAAATGATTATTTATTTTCATAGCTGTTTTCAAAGTTCTGAGACAACAATAATAATTGATAGCGACGGTGGCAGGGCAAATGACTAACCTGTAAAACGCAAGTTATTCAATCTTCGCATCGTCGAAATTCTCATTAATTCCAGTCTTTCATACTGAATATATTTTAGCAATAGTTGCCCAACTCGTTGAAAAAGTTAATGATGGCTATCATAAGTTTACTAAAGATCGATAAAAATGTACGAGTTTAATTGGGTATAATGAAATTCGATCAAAATATATCAGTAGAAGATGGAAATCAATTATTTCTTCCTTATTAATATCCAGCCTAAAGTTTGGAAATAAAATCATAGAACAATTAACTATTGTGATTTATTTTGAATTAAATCACACAATATGATTGAATCTGTTACTAACAAAAAATTATGCAATATATGCCACGCGGAAGGTGTAATCATAAAAAAACAGTATTCATGGTAAAGAGTTGGTAACACCGACCTACGAAAAAAATTGCGGTGATCATTCAAACGGGGAAAAGTTGTGAAAAATGTCGGGGTTGAAAAATTTGTGTTGTCAGTTAACGACCCGTGTCTGTCAGTGTCGCCTAGTTATAGTTTTTTTTTTTAAATGAGGCGAAAACGCTTCCCCGTTTCTTCGACGACTGATGTTCTGATGTCCTTAAATAATCTTATTTCACTTAAATGTAATAATACGATTATTGTGAGAGACTTTAAACTGTATATTCACGTATGTATCTGTCTATAACCAAAATAACAGTAGGTACATAATAACAATAAACGTAAGAATGCAGTATTTCTCCATATACGTGGAAAATACATACGATTCACTATATTCTGATAAAGTAAGCATACATTTCCTCTTTTCGGAGTACTTTAAACTACCTGCCAAACCTCTATTCCCTACTAGTTTTCGCTCGCGGCTTTACTCGTGGTACACGTGGAACACTACTTTTTTTCGATGAAAGCTACTTTGTGTACCCTCTTCTGTACCCCTGAGGACGTAAATGAAAAATTCCTTTTTTCGAACTGACTACACTATTGATCTGGAAAAGCCTCTACAGTTTCACCGGACTACTGGAAAATTGCAAAGTGATCGGTCGAGTAGTTAAGCTTACAACTCACTTTTTCACTTTTAATTTTAATAAGCTATGATTTCTAATTTCTTGTTATGAAAAAAATTACAGAAATTTATATTTGTGACAGTGATCCAAAAAATATCCAGTATGAACTCTAATATTTGTTAAATATAATATCCAAAAGTCTATAGTCGGTCATGGATAAAACAGAAATACCGAGCTAACGACCATATTCAAATTATTCAAGATTTATAAGTGAGTATAATAGTAATAACAAGACAGTGCGCCATAAAAGTGACCGTTTTTAATGTGCCCATTGAAGTGTAAATACTTCGAAAGGGTGATGGGGTGACCAAATAAAGATAATTATATCTAGTGTAAAAAATTCATCTATTAAGAGTGGTAGAATCCAACCTACAAAGACGCGAGCAGGTGTGGAATACTTTACCGGTTCCATAGTGCGGTCACAACGTTCGTCGTGAACTATTTGATCCACTGTTCAGAATTTAAGTGAAATGTACTAATTTATTATAGTTCCAAGAATATTTCATTATTCAATGTAATCGTCGTCTTAGTTAACACTGGGTTATAACTATTTTTTCGTTTTTTTTTTCTAACTGATCTATGCTGTTAGTCCACAGGGTACATGACAGCTTCACGGAACAACTAAGGGGCGCGTTTAAAGCATTCTCCCGGTGACCAACTCGCACAAGGGCCTGTGGACAGACTAAGATTCAACTATTGCTTTTAATTGCAACAAACGCACAACGAACTAAACTAATCAAGCTAACTAACTATCCATACATTTATACATGTTCCTCTGTCTCACCAACTCATACATGTATTTCGTATCTGGCAATTTGGCTAATACGTTAGTATTATTTATATAGTATTAGTTATAACCAACATGAAAATGAGGGAAAAAAAAAGAAAATCCCCTTACTTTTTCGTTTGTTGTACCATATTTTATACAGACCTAGCAATCTTCCGCGATTGCACACGCGTTTTCTATGCAGTAATCAATATCGACTCCTTATTTTATATCAATAACAATGCTAAATAATACAGAAAATTGACGGATTTTTATTTATAGAAATTTTCATCCCCTCTTTCACCGCCTTAGCGTTTGAATTTCCAAAAATCCTTTTATATGTTCACCTGCAGTGTAAAAGAAGCCCATTTGTAAATTACCACAGTCCGAGCTCCAGTAGTTTGGTCTGTGAGTTGATATATCAGTAAACCAGTCGGTTATTGTTATATATATATATATATATATACATATATATTTAATGGTGTATAGATAATTGCGGGCTGTTCTTTATTTATTTCATTTCAATTTTCTTGCAACTGTTTAAACTATATAACACTTTCCAATTTTTAGGTTATCTTTGTCAAATTTTATTAGTAATGCTTAAAACCCTCAAGAAAATGTATAAAATGCTTGATTAATACCTCCGAAACGGATTCAGACATTTCAAATGTTAATCCGGATAAACTGACATTTCAATTTATATCTCTAAATTAAATGTAACATAATCCCTGTAATTAAATACTGAATCTAAAAAGATTAATTCTGTTGGCACCGTTAATAAAGTAGAAAAGCAATGTAGTAGTAAAATATTGAACACGGAGTGTTCACAGAGTTAATATATAAGTTATAATCACCGAACACGTGAGTTTTTTTTTGTAATGTCCTTTTGTAAATTAGAAAAGAAAGAAAGAACGAAAACATATTTCTTGTTACACAATTAATGCAACTGTGAAAATAAAATTAACAATGATATTTATAACCTATAATAAATAAAAAGTTAAATATATATAATAAATATACCACAATAAAAAAATCGACGCGATATTCACCATAATAATAATGTAACGAATCATTTGTACCGACTTTAGCGCTGTGTTCAAGCCCTAACAAAGATATGTTGAGTTACAACATATTTGTTGGGTATAGTTACATAGCTCCATCGCATTAGCACTACTAGGAACTGTCGTTACCACATACCGACACCGGTAAGACCGCTTTTTGTAATTGAATAGTATTTTTCTCGCGGTTTGATACACGAGGATCATGGTATACGTTTAAATTCCGATTTAACCGTTTTTTGCTTGGAAACAAACTTTAATCACACAGAAAGAGTAATGCAAGGACTGTTATTCAAATTTAAATTTTGTATTAATAAACTAGCTGATTCCCGTGACTTCGCTCTCGTGGAATAGTTTGATCATTTTTAGTTTAGTTTGATCTAATCATTTTTGAAGGGAATACTCCTTTAGTCCGGTTACTCGATGTAACGAAAAAGCGACATTAAAAAGAAAGAAACTTACGGGATTCAACGTGGGAGAGAAACAATACATTATCGTTTTATATGAATATTTTATAATTTTTGAAGGTTTCACTTTTACCGCATGTAGTTTACACATTTTTTATCGAAGTTCGATAAATGACTGCCCTGTACCACCGAGAAATCTACAATCCACGCCAGTAGTCATTGTCGTGATGGCCTGCAACCCTCTCAGTAGATGGATAAGTAGATCATTCCTGAAATGCAACAAACTAAAAATTAGTCGCCACTATTGCATGTTTAATTCAGGTGAAGTGTGGTACAAAGGTTTACTGAGGTTTCAGAGATAAAGCGCCTATAAAATGAGATGGTTTGTCTCCAATAACGGGATTTGATATAATGTACCCCCCACTGATGAAGTATACAAGCTAGTAGATATAATCCGGTGATTAGAAAAATCAACGCGAAATGTAGGCACTAATTTGGCTATAGTTATTTATCCTATCGCTATAACAGTAATACGATAATGCGAGAAGACACTTATCAAGGTCGTAATCAAACCTTAGCAAAAGAACAATAGTGCTACCTCCGTATACATAATACTGCAATCTTCCTACAAAAAAGTCTCTGTAAGAGCATCTTTTTGTTTACATTATCACTGACAGATAATTTAAATCTGCCAATTATAAGTCAATACTTATCCATTTCTGCTATTACTTTGCTGTTGCAAAATACGTAATTCGGTAGGCGGTTTGGAATACATCATGTCTCCGAGATGAACTTACTAAAGACTCGATTAAGTTTGTCGATGTAATAGTTTCTTTTTTATTGTATATATGCGAGTGTTTTATACCATAAAAACTATTTATATTGTAGTAAACTTGTGTTGAATCATCCACTTTATACAGTAAAACTAGCTTGTAACCTATTTTTAATTATTTCTATTAGTCTTCATTAAATTACGAATATCGTTAGCGCTAATGCACAGAAATCAATTATTCTATAATACATGGATAATTCTGGTAACTAATGTGCAAATTACCTTGCGAGTTCCTTTAAGACAATAGTCGGCAAACTCGTCATCCAAAAGAGACAAATATAAACAATACAATTTTGTAGTTTATTCAAGGGTAGTCCGGTGAAACTGTAGAGGCCTTGCCAGGTCAACAGTGTAGTTAGTTCGAAAAAAAAAGTTTATTCATAGAACCTTTTATTTAAAAGTAAGCTTTCCTTTAGTAGAGTCATGGGGCAATAATTACGATTAAACGTACATTCTCGAGCTTGTCTTTGCTATTACGAGCGACTAGCCATGCTATTGTTGTTATCTAATTACTTGTGCCTTAAAAATGGGCCTCTTTTACAAGGTAAGGCAAGTTAATTAAGAATATTCCATGTTTGCACACATTTTTAAAGGAACCACATACGGCTCACAAGCCACGGTTTGCCGACCACTGCTTTAAGGTATCGACAATTGTTTCGTTATTCATTGATCATTTCAATGGTGTTGATTTCTATCAAAATTCTATAGTCACCTAATAGGTTAGGTTAGATTGGAACTGTTATATAAATAAGCAAACGGGGAACTAATGTAGAAAATTCTTGATTACTCACGGTAACAGAGCAAATCAGGTAATTTATAGATTAGAAAAAAAAATTGAAGCTAATCTACATATTTTGCTACATATTTTTAATATTCGATGTCACATATAAAAGTTCTACTGAAAAATGTATATTCAAAAGTGTCCTGGAAACGCAAAAGTGGTTGTTTAAAATTCTCGAAATTACTCTCTCACTGAATGTTATCTTTTTTAACAATAATATACACCGATATAATATACCAGTGGTGTTTCGTTGATTGGTGTTACAATGTCAGAAGGGACAGAGTAACAAAGTACGGTGCATCGAAATGGCAACAAATTGATAGTCGGTCGGGTAAAACGACTTCTGTGACGACGTCTGTCGTAAACAGAACCACTCGCAGGAAAGGGGGATAGCTTTGTCAATAGCCCTAAATTATACTACGAAATTAAATGGACATACTAAGCTGAGATGTTCTCTGTTTAAAAATATTCTCATTTTGTCAAATATAGTTGAATTACTCTTCTTTAATAAGAATGCCAACTAAAATAATTATATAATAAATATAAAGACTTTCCATTACGAAACTAAACCTCCGGCTTAAAACTTGCATTATTTTATTAAAGTTATATACTTAGAATAAACTTGTGATTAACAGCTTTCGCAACGAATTTTAAGCTAAAATTTCATTTGTCATATACACTTACACGCTAACTGATCTCCCGTTAATTTCACTGCAGTATTAAAAATGACAAGAAGGTAATCGAATCCAAAAAAAATTACCTCATTGAACCTCATAGGAACTGTATTTTATTGTTATATTAATAGGTATATGTAGAGGAATAGGATAAATATAGAGTTGATGAATTGGCTAAAGGTGCAATCTGAGGTAGGTTGTGACCCATGACCGCCGTTGAAACTCAAGAGGAAAGTGTATAAAACTGTAATAAGGCCAGTCGTTTTATATCGATCTGAGTGCTGGGCTACGAAAGAAACGGATGAGAAACGATTACATGAGGCATAGATGCGAATGTTACGATGGCTCTGTGGTGTGATGAAGAATGGATAAAATTAAGAATTTAGCATATCAGAGCAAGTTTAAAAATAGCAACAGTGATGGAGAAGATGAGAAGAAATAGGTTAGTATACGGGCTTATTGTGAGAAGAAACAAAAGTCATCTAACAAGAAAAGTTTTGAATTTGAAAGTGGACGGAGAGAGTAGAGGAAGACCAAAATAGGTGTGGATGAATTGTTTAAAGAATGATATGTGAATAAAAAATATGAATCCTGAGATTACATTCGACAGGGAAGAGTGGAAAAGGAAAACATGTTGTGCCGACACTACTTAGGTGAAATAAAGGTAAGATGATGAGATAGATGATGATGATGATTCTGTAATTGGATTACAACAAGCCGATTTTGGCATAGATGCCTTTTCATTTTTATGAGATTTAAAATAAATTTCCTACAAAATAAAAACAATCATACGGCGATCAATCGATATTGGATAAAAGGATGTTGGTATATCTGAAATCTATAAACTCGAACGTTTGATAATTCGTCGAGAAAGTTAGCACACTTATGTAGTTTTCTAATGTGGAAGGTTTTTAACTTTAACTCGCCACAGGTGGCGCTAGTCTGTGTTTAATTTAACGCGAATATAATCACGTGAATATTATTTAATACTCAATAATTTTGTTCCAAACCAAGCATCATTTATATCATAGTAATTAAACAGCAGATTGACCATCTTGGTACATTTAACACCCAGACTCAGAACTTCATCACGCGAAAATCAGTCGTGTTCGATGATTAAAATCACGACCTCTCAGTTGAGTAATGATACTTAGTAAAACAGTACCACCACACCACAAGTACTGTTATAACTATCCTTGTGATACAAAAGTGGCAAGTTCACATGTAATAGAAGAATTGTTAAATGTTCGCATCAGTGTGCCTAGTGCGAGTTTACAAAAACATATCGAATAACCTTACCACGACGTTATCGAGTATACAAAGAACGTAACGAGACCCGAGTACATGCGAGTGTGAGTTACATTTAGGTTGTCAATTCGATTGACGTTTGCTCACAGAAAAAATGGTTAGATTCTTTAGATTATGTTGGCAATGCTAAACACCACATGATAACCCGATCAAATTTAGAAGTTTCTATAAACTATATTTTCTTCAACAAAATAAGCTACGTGTCAATTTAGACGGGCTATCTAGTGTAACGCAGGATTTGTTTATTTACTTGTTAGATGCGTGAAGGTTATATATTTTTATAATTACTTTTAAACTATAATTTTTAGATAAAATGTATTACTTTTATTTACGCCAAATGGGTAATTTCGTTATATAAAAATAAAAACTAATCAAAAATTGAACTTATGATTATTTACATGAAACAGTAAATATATAAAATCTTTTTATTTGGCGTCAAATTTAGTTCTTTATTGAATTCACGTGGACATAGTATTGACATTTATATATTTTAGACACAGAAATCTCATTAAGACCCAGAAACTAAACTTTATATCTTCTCGAGTGGAACTTAAGGGAAAAGGAACACAAAATATATAAAAAATTTGGAAAACGATCAAAATGGAAAGAGCAGTTGATAGACTTTAATGCAACGAAGTCAGGATTATATGGAAATGAGGATAGACCAATATTATAGAAATTAGAAATAAAAACTAGTTTTATTTTATTTACAACATTATATAATAGTAATTTCTTATAATGACATTGTATTATTGTTCTACTTTAAATGTGAAGTGGAAACAAACTCTATAGGAGTAGAAATAGTTCCATGATCACAGTCCCATCCATCATCCTATGTTACTATAATGCCTAATATATCTAGCATGTTATGTAGTATACAGCAATGCAGGCCCATTTTAACTGCTCGCAATTTGAAGCTCTGTACTTTTCAAACATTGTTATTGGTTCTTTAACCTTCTAAAAGCATTTTTGATAACTACTACAGCCTTTGTATCCTTTTCTTTATAATTAGCTTCTCCTGTGCCAGGCGTAGTGTGTAAAATTCGAATCATCAGCCAAGGGTGTAGTGGGTAGTTAATCTCCTAAAAAAATAACCAATATTATTACTGTGAAATAATAGATTGATTTGCTTCATAAATCAAAACAACAATTATAAAATATTTTTCTACATACATTTTGTCCTTCCATTAAATTCCAGCAAATTAAAAAAAAAATTGATATATGCAGTGAGTTTAATTAAATTTATTATTGTATGTATATATCCATGTATATATTTTGGGTAAAAGCCACATTCTTTCTCCATGTCCATCCAACAATTTCATGTAACGGTTGACAGTGTTGTTTTCCATATAAGTGAGTCATAGCACGACCAAATTTCACCTTAATATTATGGTCTTCATCATGTTAATTATACCTGAAAAAATAATTTCTATGTTATTTATGTCAATCTAATACATACAATTTTCTTCAGAAGAATTAACATAATATTTACCATGTAAAGTGATTGGTAGTGTTTATAACAACAATAAAGATGTTCATCTTCTTTAGGAGGTCCAAATACAATAAAATGACTACCATCAATATAGCTGTTACTCATATTAATATATACATCAATCACTCCTGGAATTTTAATTTACTATGAAATCTGAAAAAAATAATATATATATTGAAATGTATGTTTATGCATAGTCAACATCAATTATAGATACAGAATCTTGTTTATTTAAATAGTTATAGTATTTAGTAGAAGTTGTGTCACTTTTCTCTTAAGTGTCTTGAAAGATAATAAGTTGTAACATTGTATTGAGATTTCTTTATTACAGTAAGTATACTATATGTACATAAATGGTTACATATATAAATACACACAAACTCCTATGGATTTTATGTGCTATATGTTTAATTTAAAATATACATATTCCTTATAATGCATGATTGATTATACTAAATTGATTGCAGTATAAGTACTTAATATATTTTACTGCACATTTTTGTGAGAATCTCTTTGTTACCCCTATTGGCTTTCGGTAGGATCCAGTCGCATCTGCACTAGTCTTTTATAGAAGGACACTTATTACAAGTTCACTTATTAAAATCAAGAATATTTACCTTTATTTCCAATGTAACTCGTTATGAAGACTTTAGACTAGTTTGTCGTCTTACTTCTTTGCACAAAAACGTATATGCTTTCTTTGTGAAACGATACCTCTTCATAAATTTGGTCTCCGTGAGATCATCTAATAGATCACTGCTACCGCGAACTTTTATATGAAGAATGACCATATTATTTTGTATATTTTGTGTTCTTGCTGTTTTGAACACTTACAACTCAAAAAAGACATACTGCCATAACATTTATGTTATAAAAATACTTTTATCACATATTTTATACCACAAAGCCGAACGTTTCACTTCTAAAATTAAAGTGAAACATATACTAGTGAAAACGTGAATATGTTTCGGTTCGAACTGTCAAAATGATATTTATTTGTAACTCGCACTCGCAATCACTCGCAATAAAGCACTTACGCGCGTCGACGACCTCGCTTTTCGAAATTCGATACCAATAAAGTAAACAATCAAAACTCGCACTCACAATTGATGTCTTACAAGTGAGCGACTAGGTGGCGCTTATAAAATCCCATACAAATGATAGAAAATATTTACGCGTTCGATTACGAAAAACAACTCACACTAAGCACACAGATCGTCTATACGTCGTACGTCGTCGTAAGTAATTCGAAAGAATATACTGCAGCCCTAATCGAAGGCAATTATTGATAGCTTGCTTTTCCTGGAGCATCCGTGTGATACGAACATAGCAAAGCAATAAATTGAGCATTCTACAGATATATTTACCCTTATATATTTATGAAAGTAAAGTAATCATTACATATAGTATTGATTTACCCAATTTTAGTATTAGAGAAGCTGATGCCAGCTATTCATTCACGTGAGAATTTTTCTTCGTTTAGTTTGTTATTTCTTTGGAACTGTATGTTTTGTCTGAATGAATTATAGGAATTGTTTTATTTCATTAGGTATGTTTTTACTACGTAATTCTTGTATCTTTTTTAACTTTTCTTAGTTACCTCTGTTATATCTGATCATTACTGGTAAGCCCTCGTGGAATAGTGTAATTATATACCTAATTCTAAAAAGAGTACTTTATCGGCCAGTAAAAAGCTTGTCAAAATTGGTTGACCCATTTCGAACATTAAGTCAGATAAACAACAGACATTTTAAATACATTCGTATGCATATGTATTTATATGTATTCAAAAATTACATAACAAAGATATTCATTAGGTATATTGGTGAACGAAATCTAAGCCTAAGTATCCTTTAAAATATTAAAATTAAAATATTAACCATCAAATTAGTGCTTAAAGAAAATGCCCATTTATAGTTTAGCATCGCAATAAAAAGATTAGCAGGGTTGACATTCTTAGTGAGCGAACAATCGGCTAACAGGCGAGGGTCGCGCGTACAAAATCGTGTGAGTTATAACGCACGGCCGCCCAAACTGAATCAGGTGATTGGTGAATGTCGCCAAGTGTCGTGAACACACATAGTTTGTAACAAATAGACATATGTTCGGAATACTTCGTAATATTTATTCGTATGGATTCCACTGGCTACCGCAATAGAGACTATGACTACTATGAGATTCTAGACAAAGGCTAAATGTTAATAAAACTGTCTAAAACCAAGAGTAAGTAGCTTTTATAGTTGTCATTTCGATGTATCATTGTATGTATATCCAGGTATGTTTAATTTATAAGGTAAACAGCTTAAATATTGATTTTAGCCAAAAATAATTTTATAGTTTTAGTTATACTACTGAACGTCTAATGGTCGAAATGCCACCATGGTTTTCAAGTATAAATAATAAAGAAAACAACGAACATTTTACAAATATTTTTTTTTTAACATTAAAGCTCCTCAATATCTACTAAACTTAAAAAAATCCGTTGAGAAACAGAGAACAAAGATGAAGCTAAGTGGTTTGTCGCTGTCTATTTATATATACATTTTCTTTACAATAAGAACTCTACGTTACGATACTTTTATATATTTCTTCAACGTGACACCGCCTAACTTTATAGTTGCGATATAAATCTTAGAGTTATTGTGTTTCGGTCCTGGTGGACCCCTACTGATAAAGCTCTGTATAAATGAGTTCGATACCAAAACTTTCGTCATCAAATTAAGTAGAAACACAGTCGTTTATACTGTGCTTACCAGACTATCTAATCATGAAGGAAATAAGGTTTAAAATTCTACAGCAGACATGTATATAAATGTTGTTGGTGGAGAACATACGTTGATAAAAGTGCGACTGAGATAAAGGAAGCGCAATAAACCATCCCGATAATTGGTAAGGACCCTTCAATGCTTCGAGACACTTCAATAGGTCTAGTGTCAATTTCTAACATTAAGCTATTCGATGAAGTGTCTTTATTTGTGCAATATATCGCTATATGGTGATGACTCAATATAGTTATAATGGTTCAAATCCTACAATGAGCCTGAGATTTCAGGTGATTATGCTACGACTTTTTTTAACGTCTATATAGCTAAAATACTCAAGCTGAAAATCTGTCCTCAGAAATTTATAGATTTGTCCATACACCCGGCTTTTGAATGAATCCTCTGCAATAATTTAAAGCGGAACGAATTACTTACCCCTGAAAAAAAAGTTATATGTTTTGGGTAAACGATCATACAATAAACAATGGTAAATCAAAATGTCTCGCGAAAAAAATACAAAACAATTTTATGTCTCCTATGGTTATTTCGTTGATTGGTGCAGCTAGAGTAATATCGGCTGGAAGGTTATAAAACAAATTATAACGCGCCATAACGTTCCTTGACAACTCACTTGTGTAATGGCGTCGCAATTTTGGCGGGAGATGGATGTCGATGGGGACACTTACAGTTAAACACTTTGCCTAATATGAACGAACAATATCAATGGTGGATGAACGATTAATATTTTTATTATATATATATTTTTACGTTTCATTTGAAACAATAATATTTATAAAAAGAGTAATTGTTAAGTACCTGAAATTCATTACTATTTTATTATCACCTCTTTTCTTATAATCTAGATACAGTTTTAAGTATAGAACAACATATAATAGAATTCTAGAATTTGTTTCCTCGAAGCTCGAAGTTGTTCGTCGTTTGCCAGTTTTATAAGACTTTTGTAATATGCATCTATTACTCATAAATAATAACTTTCCACGCTTTTGTAGTAATTATAGTTAACAAAATAACGGGATACATGATCGCAAAATGTGCTTGGCTAGAGATGTTATTATAGTTGCACAGAACACACATATAGGTATAATAACGTATTACATAAAACTTATATGTAATACCAAGACAATGTAAGGATAAACAAAAACCAATTTTAGGTTAGTATAATTGTATTTTAACTTTGTTATACACAACATTCTTGGTTACATTATGCACAAGCTCGAACTTACGGCTATATTCAGAGCGGCCAAAAAGATTAACGAAGATTGTACATATTACAGTGATATTACTGAAGTGTACATTTATAAAAGAAAAACTATTTTTAATCTATCATTGAGTGAGTTAAAAAGTTCCTATTACCAGTTATTATTTATACATATATATATGATGACACAATGATTTATGCGTGCATTTTCGCTCGCGTTTAATTATTATTTGTTACTATTAAAAAAATAACTATAACAAATAGTTGAGTTATAGCCAAATTTATAGCAAAAAAACTTTAGTTATGCCAAATTTAATGGTGTTGGGACAAACAGCCTCGGAGTTTATCGATCTCACATATAATTCTCTACTGACATTCATTTTTACATTATATTGTCTATGACTAAACATGATTACACAATACCTTTGTGGGGTTTTATGTAGTCATAATATGTCAAAATTAAAAACAAATTTAAAATTTCAATAAAACTAAAAAAATGTGTTGGTTAGCTTGGGCGTTAGCAATGTCTTTATTTTCATACATGTTCATTAATCCAAAAGCCAATCATCATTAATTTCAAATGCCTATTCTGTAAGTTTCAGCATTTAATTATTTAGTGTATTCCAAATTAGTTTACAAGTATATTGCGATGCTATCCGTGTCTACTCTGATGTAGGTACTTCAGTCTCTGAAAATAAGTAGTTGTGCTAGATATAGTAAATATACAAAACCGACGGAGGAAAGATTCACTCTATCGCAATATCTCGTAGTATATACACCCAGAAAAGGATTGGCTATTGAATGTAATTATGGGAATTTCCTTATAAGCTTGGAGATAGATTTTCAACTTAGGGTGTTCACCTTCCCTTCATACTATGGTTTCATGACAATGCCGGAACACATAAGTACTCCGCGTCAAATTTCCAACTTGAAGTTGGTAGCCCTATCACCATATTTCAATTGCATCACAATATTTTCCTTCACCGAAAACTCAGGCAAAATATTAATAGCCATATCATGAAGTTTTCTTTCATAAAACTTCAAAGTCGTTATAGGAGCAAACAACCTAAAGGCTATGAAAAGCAAAAAAATATTTATATAATATAGGTAAATTTAATGGAAATAATATATGTTTTATTTCATGCGAGTAATTACATTAACAAAAGTGTTTATTATCAAATAAAATTAATAATGAAAATTAATTTTGGTTTCAGGTACATAGACATTAATAGTGCTTGCGTGATATAATTTATTCTATTGTGTGACTAGTATTATGTTGCTGTTATGCTGAATTTATAGGTAGCAATACAATAAATATAACTTTAAATGATGATTTTATTAATAATAGCAATCATTCCTATACATGCAAATAATACAAATATCTACGCTTTGCTATGAACTATATCAAAAATATGACAAGAACTATTAAATAATATATATGACAATATTTTTTTTACTTGTTAATGTTAATTTGAGTGTAAAGACACCAAAATCCCTATTTTTTTCTATAATGTTCTCTTGTTACAATTAATACAGGTAAATATAAAAAATATATAATTGTTATATATTGAACTGAAAATATATAACAAAAATATTCCTAATTTATCGTGTTTGAAGAAATTTTCACAATTTCAATTCGTATGTTTACTGTAGGTGTTTTAAATATTTAGAAGTATAAAAGCAAATCTTCAACACACAATTGCTACCTTCTAAATGATTAGCTATTTATATTGTCATGTAATAAATATACGATCTGTGCTTTATGTATATATAACATTTACTTCATCAATGACGTCGTGTCGTCGTGAACAGTAATCGTCATATTTCTATTTGACCATAGAGCAAACTAAAATTAATAATGTTGTTAGCGTTCAAATAGCGATTAGGTTTAGATTTAACATTTAAAAGTAATTTTTTAAGATCAGTTTAATTAACTTCAATAACTACACACACGTATTAAACAAAATGTATAAAAGTTATAATATATATATATTTTTTATTATACAAACTGCTTATGGCTGGAAAATCATTAGACTTGTCGTCATTATTGACATTTTTGACAACGTCAAATTGTCCAATCCAAAACAAATCAAAATCACAAACACAAAACAATAATTTAAAACTTTAGAATTTACATTACACGGTTATATTTTGTATAATAAGTGTATCATAAACTCTTTATTAAGTTAGTGGATAAAATACTTTTTGATTAATCTTCTATAGTAAGAATATTTGTAATTAAATTAATAATATATTTACGCGGGAAGCAACAAAATTAAGAAATACAAGATTGTACAATGATATCAGCACAGTATGAGATTTCAGATGACGACGAAAGTTTTAGTTTAGATACTGAAGCTGAAAATAAAACTATTTTAATTAGTGACGATGAAGAATCAAGTGATAACAAAAATATTCTTTGTAAAATAAACCACAGTGATAATGAAAACATCGGCCTGCAAACCTATAATAAGAATGAGAAAAAAACCAAAGAAACATTTCCCATTCACTATAAGAGTGACTCGAAACTACCATTAAAATTGAAAAATAAGAGAAGTGCTATAACAAAATGTCTTTTTCCAAAATCAGACATAATCAAAGAGGAGATGGTGTGTAGTCCAGATAATGGTGCTTCAGGAAGTGCTAAAGATCATGGCTGTGACAATATGATTGGTGGGATCAAAGTAAATATGCCATTTAAGCCATATCCATGTCAGGTGGCGCTGATTTTTAAGGTATAAAACAACTCATAATATCTGAAATCTTTATACATGTAAATATTCTTTTACTATTAATTTAAGTACAAGTAAATGCAACTTTTTAACAAAAAGGTTTAATTATAATTACTTACCTTTTTACATATATGTTTAATTGTGAATGTTTTTTATTATATTTTTTCTATGTTCATCAAATATTTGTTCATCCATTTAATTAACCCTATAACAACAAATATGTATTCGTGTCGCATGAAATATTTTACACTATAAAGTTAAAATAGAATGAAATATACAACATAGCTGTATTTAATGGTTGTATTATTAGTTGATGCTTTAAAGTGGTTTGTTTAGTGATTTATTGTAACTTGATGGATAATAAAAAAAATGATGAAGATAATATTGCTGTACTGAAAGTTAATTAAACGCAGGTATAATAGAACCAGTTATACTTAACATTCTAAGAAAATCTATAATTTATTTTATAAATCTATGGTTGTATTGACGTAAATCTCAGAATGTGCAAATAGAACAAAACTATGATAATCTTCAAATTAGATATTTTTATATATGGCAGCTAACAAATACAAACTATGTAATATAATTGTTTTTTTTTTAATTTAACATATGCAATTTACATTTTACGAGTAGTAGATAGTTGATGTATCTGTTATCTATAAATTCCAACACCATTTGACGGATATCATGAAAATTGAAACAAATAGTACTGTAACCTGTCTCTAAGTGGCAATATGCTGGATGAAGTCACATGCAGCTGCCACTCTTCACTGTTATTAATCAGAAGTAAAGCTTATTTGTTTGTAGGAGGTAAATTCTGAAATGATAGACCCAATTAATAAAAATCCAACAATACAAAGCTACATTCTTCCTGAATTATATAGTCTATTGTTTCTTATTAGTAAATTTTAAATTGTAATTACCTTGTAGAAAGTAACAGCGGAGGCTACTACCATAATTTTAATTACTATGGTAGACAGTAATATAACCACACTTTATGCTTTTCACATAATTTTAATAGTTCAACTAGATCTTTAATCAGCAGTGTATATTTGAATTCAAGCAATTAAAAAAAATGATCACAAATTCAGTAAATTACGGTCTTGCATAATACATACAGTCTTACTGTCCACTTAAATGCAGTTAGCATGTTATTAGGACATGATTGAAAACTATAATTGTGCCATGGTCCACTACTGATTTGTGCAGTTGTTCTGTGTTGCAACTAGATCCTGGAAAAGACATTTTTTATGAATACATTTAGAACAATTTCTTGCCGTAACAGCAAATTTTTTACATTGTTTATGTAACATAGATTGGGAGCTTTCCAGAGTTAAACACATTTATTTATGATATCGTTGATCAAATATCTACTAATTGTATGGAATCAAAGGCGGCAAAGTAAGAAGGCGGTGGGTAAAGTAGAGTAATTGTAAAAATTGAGTTAAAAGTGAAAAAGCGAAATGTTTTTCGTTGGTATTTATTCATTTAACTTGACCCACTAGATAATAGAAAAAAAATTTTCATGATTACCTATGGATCCTACTATAATTTAATTTTTTTTTTGTCAATAACAAATTATGGTGAGACCTATATGATTGTTACGGGAATATAGCTTGTGACAAATATAATTCTCTAATGAAGTTTATTAAACCCAGTTCTATGTGTTATAAAACAACTCAAATCTGTCAAGAAAGAAAAAACAAAGTGTGTCTATTGCACAGTGTGCTATAGTGTACAACAATGTGTCTTGAACTGACTGGTCAAAAAGAGAAGACCCAGTCATAGTTTTTCCTAAAAGAATACAAGGACAACAACTTATCGCTGTATTGTTCAATAATAAGATGTTTTAAGAAATACAGAAAAATATTTTGTTTTTCCTAGAATAATATTTAATTTTTATAGATGTCATTATCATTATTAAATAGCTTGCTTTGATCTAAATAATATTGCAGGTCATAACTGCCATCAAGACAGAAGAGAACTGCTTATTAGAGAGTCCTACTGGAACTGGCAAGACGTTAGCCCTACTGTGTGGAACTCTGGCCTGGCAACAGAACGAGCAAAGTAAGTATTTAATAATAAATGTGTTTACATTTATAATCCCAAACATATTTTCTATGGTAGACAGTAAGTCGTATTAGTAACATCTCTATGTTAGAGATAAAATCTACTTAAATAAAATGATAGAGGTTAACCGTTGTGCACGCAACTAAAACTACTTGATAGACTTTGATCAAGTTCTTAAAATGTTTGCTGCTGGACATTTATTCCTTTTTTTTTTAAATAACGTTATTATTATCTAGTTTAAAGAAACTACAATTTTTATTCAGCGATAGCGATAGCGAATTGCGTATGTGGTACGCTGTGTGGTGCGCGTGCGCAGGAGAGGATAAATAGATGGATAACATTATTATGTCCTTTAATTTTTATTCTCTTTTTGTGTACTATATTGTCAAGATAATAAATAATGCCAACGAAGTCACAGGGAAACAGCTAGTAATAAATATGAGGACTCGATTTCACACGTGGCCATTTAATTTCTAATAAAGTATAGCTAATATTATTGTAAACAGTTAGTATATCACATATATATAGATATTTTACATTCAGCCACAGAACTGTTAAATATGCTCATCACACGAAAATCAGCCATATTGCGAGGAATCCAATCCGCAACAACTTGGTTGAGTAGTGCAGCTTTACATCACTGCTTCACAAGGTCTATGTATATAAATAATAAAGTCACAAAAATGAGTCATGTCATGAAATAATAATAATAATAATTTATTTATTACACATATTTTTAGTTTAAACATTTAAACTATCCACTATATGGCACAAAATTCACGCTCTTTGTCTGTCTAAATGCAAGTATCTTACATTAGTCACTATATGCTTTACAAAGCATCGAATGATTTATTGGCAGACTCCTTAGTCATCAAGTCCAAAAAATCGAAGGAGATATACGAATATTTTCACAAAGTATTAAATGCCTTAATCTCTCTTCGAATCAAATCTGGGGCGTTCTTGAAGTAGATGATCAAAACATCACACAGATATGTTATCGCAAGGACATGTGTTATCATCAATAATGTCCAATTACCGCGTCTATCGATGTAGGTTCGAATTACTACAATGAGACTTAGCAGTCGTTCAAGGAAAACCTCGTGATGAAGCCATGGCTTCGTGGTAGTGTTTTGTTTTTAATCGCGCTTGGTGATTTATCACCAAGCACCTATAATAGATACGTGTGTCCGGTAACTACAATTCAGGGCAACTCGGGCACCTCTGTACTCTACTTTGGCCACACGGTCAATTAACCTCAAGTGAGATTGTAGTTAAACGCAAAATCCTATAAACTTTTATAAATATTTAGCGTTTGACCACAATCTCATCTGATGTTAAATAACAATGTGGTCTAAGATAGTAAACAAGCTAAACTGGCTCTCAAGTGCAGCTTCCGGAACGCACCAACAGGACTCACAAATTTTCACCGTCTAGCCAGGCGGACAAAGAAAAAGCCCTACCACCATGCTGTGATTTCTTCACTGAAATCTACGACTCAGTTGCAAGGAGTCAAGTCTACGTCGATGAACGCGATATCCAAAAATGTTGTCAACTAAGTTATCATCGCTTCAAAAAATAACTTTAAAAAATTACCACTGATCATCATAGCTTTAAAAAGGCCTGGGGCACTAGACAAAACCAACACCTTTTATATTGAAGTTAATAAATTACAAACGATGACAAGTGTTTGCATGTGTAAGATGACTGGTGGACTAACAAGCCTCTCTGTATAAATCATGTAGTGTACAAAGCCTTTGCACGACCACCGGGAAACAACGCAACATGAAAATTGCGCTTCGACAGTACCAAATGCGTTTGTCGCATGCAATCTTGTCTATTTCGCATAAAGGGTAACCTGACAATTTTGTTGATCTATTATTTATAATTGCTCCAATCAAAAGCAAATATTTATACTAATAAAATTATTAAAGTTTATTTATTATGGACAATTGGTGTTCAATTATGGTTAATAAAGAACGTAAAATGTAATTTTTATTTTATTTAACATATTTTTTTTTTGTTTCGAACTGACATACCCTGTTGGCACTATGGCTTCTACAGATTTACCGAACTACATCTTATTTAACAACTGCTTGAACGCTTATCTTAAAAGTAGAACATTTTAATATATACTAACAATATTTTCACGACTGCAATTAATTGTCTTATGGATTATAACTGGTTGAAATTAATACACAAGTGTTAGGTAATCAATTTGGTCCATTTTCGAAAAATAAAGGGGTTCCACTGCGAATCACACTCAATTGACTTGCCAAATTTGCCCTAGTGCAAATTTACTAAATAATTTAAATTAAATAAATTAAATAAAATAATTTAAATAATTTAAATTTAAAAATTTAAATTTAGTCAACAGCGATAGAACACAATTATTATAGAAATAATAATAATAATGAGATTTGTTTCGTCATTGAACATGTACATACTGAACTAGTAACTGCCCGTGACTTTGCCTGTGTTAAGTTTAAGTTAATAAGGTAATATAGTCTACTACCATTTGCTCGCGGTGTTGATTTGATCTATCCCTTGGGAATAGGACATTTCTTCTCCTATATACTTATCTGTACCCCTGACAATATGTATGCAAAATTTCAAGATGATCGATATAATAGTTATGGTGTGAAAGCGTATCAAACACAGAAACAAACACACTTTCAAATTTAAAATATTATTTAGAATGACCATTTACTAGCGAATTATACTAATATGGACGCGATAAAAACATTCTTTGTAAGCTTTCTTGCTTAAGTGCACCAACATTTATTATTATTGAGCAAATGGTATATTAGTTTATTAATCTTAGATATATGTACTAACATTCTATTCTTATAGGTAGAGACATAACTTGATAAGTATATTTGGTATGTCACAGTTCTCGTATTTAATAGAAGAAACAATAACTAGGAAACAAACGCTATATGCTTTTGTTTCTACGTGAGACCTTATTCACGACGGTAAAGTCGGCAGTAACGTAGCCCAACACCGAAACTCGTGAACACTCGAACAAGAACGTGTCTGTGGCGAAACAGTAAAATATTTCGTCACGAACGAACTGTTCGCAAACTCGATAAATTACGCCATTACAACCGGGATACCGTTGAAAACTTCATAAGTTAACGATTTTCAACGTGACAGGCCACAATGGACGAAAACAAACAAGAAATAAAAGTATTGGAAAGTTGAGAAATTTAAACATTTTTTCGTGATTACGCCGTATCGCACACGAACGCTGTTGTTATTTTATATTCAATAGCATTGTGATTAAGAAATAATAAGAAAATATATAATTTACTTCATTCATTTTGTTAATTATACGTTTTTTTATCAAGTTAATACGTCGACATAAACGTTTTTCTATAGTAATAGATCATTGTGATGCAACGAAATATGCGTACTAACGTGAAAATAATTTAATTTATAATTATCTTCTATAGATATGAAAATACAGTTCTTTGAGGTTCAATCACATTCAAAACTACTGAACGTATCGGCATAGGACTAAGGCCTGTTTCAGAGTGGAAGCGGGTGAGGGCGCTTGCGCGAACTCTTGTTATTAAAATGTACGTAGACACCGCTAGCGTCAATAAATGAAGTAGTCCGGTGAAACTGTAGCGGCCTTAACAAGCCAACAGTGTAGTAAAAAAAAAAGTTAATGAATGGACGCGTCCAACGGATCGACGCGACGCGGTGTCCACGTACATTAGAATTGCACGCGCCCGCGCAAGCACTTGCACCCGCTTCCACTATGAAACGAGCCTAAGACCATTCGATGTGGATTTTTTCCTAGATGGTTCTAGACTTATTTTTTGGGTTCAATTAACCCTTTACTATTTTTATTAAACCGGGCCGGGAATCAACTAGTATTCCATAAAGAAAAAAAGTCACATCTTGTTACTTTGTTCTTTATTTTTCGCTCGATGTCCTCTTAAAAGATGCGTGTTTGCGCCCACGCCCGCGACTCTATCTGCTCACGCCGCCGTGAGCGGGGGGTGAAGATACGATCCCGCACACTCGTCGTGTTTTTTCTTGTAACAACTCGAACCTAGGTTTGTCCCTCGGTGTGGAGCCCTCGAGTATGTTACTCGCGCGAATACAGTGACTCACGCTAGTTTTACATTTACACAGATCACCCCGCACACGTGCACACATAGGTACACATAGTGGTGGGCTATTTTTTTGCCCTTTTCGGACTGAAATAGGTCACACAGCATAATAGTCAGATAACAAAAATACACGTATGCATTCGTGAAACATACATGGTTATACATGCATTTTTAACGTACTTACATATGTATGAAATAAATAGCTTAGCTTAGGTTAGCTTAGTCAGATCGGGAAATTCGGCGACAGTTCAAGCCGAGGCGCACCGTGTGCCCTTGCGCTTTTCGCCTAAACAAATCGGGTGAGTGCCTTAAGCGCTCCCCTTAGTAGTCCGATGAAACTATAGAGACCCTGCCAGGCCAACAGTGTAGGTCAGTTCGAAAAAAAAACGATTATTACTATATTTGAAGAAATTCTTCCCGAATATTTATTCGTACAGTATATAAATATTTCTGAAAATCCAAAAGGTTGCTGTATTGTACCAGAGCGTAAGAAATATTTTTTTGACGCTTACATTGCTAATACTGGCTAAAACTTTGAGACGTTAAAATAGTTTATTCACGGCATTGTATATATTGAATAAGTTTTACAAAAAAGAAGCCACAAAATCCGCAGAAAACCATTTATATTTTTTACAAATCTTTACATAGTAATGAGTTATTTAGAAGCTGTTTCGGTCAATATAGTATTGATTGCATCTAACTTTTATTTATTTACAATGAGCATTTTAGAGATCATCTGAGATGACATCTGACAGGGGAGAAAAGGAAAACATGTTGTGCCGACCCTACTTAGGTGGGATAAAGATAAGATGATGATGATGATGAGCATTTTACTGGGTTAGCTTGTGACACACGAATGCCTTTGAAACGTAAAGGGAAGGTATATAAAACTATAATAAGACTAGTCGTGTTATATGGATCCGACTGCTGGGGTACGAAAGAGACAGGTAAGATTACATGTGGCAGAGATGCGAATGTTAAGATGGATGTGTAATGTAACCAGAATGGATAAGATTAAGAATAAATATATCATAGGAAGTTTAAAAATAGCACCAGTGACAGAGAAGTTGAGGAGTAATAGGTTAGCATGGTATGGGCATGTCATGAGGAGAGATGTAAGCCATGTAACTAGAAAAGTTGTATGTATGGAGGTGGACGCATATAGGAGTAGAGGAAGACCGAAAAAGGTATGGATAGATTGTGTGAAAAATGGTATGTGTATAAAAGGTGTGCATACTAAGATGATATCTGATGAGGATAGGTGGGATAAGGGTCAGAAGATGATAATGTTGAGCATTTTATGTATAAAGAAATTATTCTGTTCAGTACTGTTAGAAAATATCACACATTTACATTTATTTACACACATAATAAAAATTTGTTAGTGTGACAAGACTTACTCTGCTCTCAATTTGTTGAATTGTAACTATTAAAATGCTAAAAAATCATATTGTACGGCACATTAATAAGTTAAATTCACTTGTGCTAAACCGGGACGTTTTGCTAGTTATGTTATAATTTGTAAAACCTACCAAAATGAATTTACGAATTTAATACAGTTCCAAGTTACCGCGTAACTACACAGTGCATTTTAATCTAAAACTTATTTGCATACAAAAGTGAAATGGCATTTTACCAAAACAAAAACTGTCAGGTCGAATGACTTTGAGTAAAGAATTAAACTTTCGGGGGTGCCTTTTTATAACACCGATAATGTTTAGTGAGAACCTCGAACCACAAGTCACGTGGTACTGGCGGGTGACAGGGTGCAGCAAAAATTTTCGGTCACGAAAATTTCGCGCCCAATTTTCTTCATGTCAGATGTTTTGACGTCTCAATCGTGATCACATGCGAAAGCAGATTACTACGCGTATGAAACTCGAAGCTATGTAATACTACTCACCAAAAAGTTTTGTCTTAAATTTATTTACTACAAAATGTAATTATTAAAATATTGTTATAAAAAATAACTTTATTTTTTATATTAATTAGTACTGTCTATATAACTATTATAAAATTTCTCGTTAAAGCAGCATTATTTAACGGTATTGAAAAGTGATTTGATTTCGAGATTATGTAAAGAGTTGCATTAATTTTTATAGTACTTCTCTATCCAAACTTTGCTATTAGATATTTACTTTGTAAAAGTTTTGGCAGTATCAACAAATTCGGAAGGTTTAATTTATCTGTGAATAACCTTTTACAAAGTTTTTTTGACACTAAAAACATGCTGTCAAATATGACATTATCTACGAAATTTTACATTGTCTATGGTGCATTTTAATTCATCTGTTTAATCTATAGGACAATGTTTTAATACACTCGTTTCTTTTTTCGTCAATACACCTTGAATCAATTTAAATAGTGAAGTCATGAATTATTTTGTAGCTCCCAAACCGCCCCTAGACGTGTCTTTGACTTTTGCCCCTGCGACCTCCGATTTCCTCGTCGCTTCGTTCCGCGTAGCCGCCAACCCTTTGACAAATTGAATTAGAATCCACGATGCGTCGCGTTTGCTGTTGTCGTTAGAATAAACACATTCCACGAGGTTTTCTTATTTTTTAGGTATGTTTTTTTTTGTATAATCTTAAAAGTGTATACTGGATGTCGTGTCGATTAGTTTTAATAGATGTTATTGCGTATTAAAGAGTACTCACATATACATTCTCTTCTGTACGTAATAAATTTATCAAATAATTTTTTATTGTTTCTATAGTAATGTTATATTTGATACCTGTGAAAAACTAGCTGCAACCCCCCTCGGCACCGGCTCAAGCCTCGATTCGGTCTTTCGGAGTGGAACTCTCGAGCACGCTACTAGCGCGATACAGTGACACTGAAAATGTTCACTCACTAGCTTAACTCACCCAATACACATATGGTGGAAGGGTTTTATATTTCCCTTAGTTTTAGAACTTATAAGTTAAGTGTAACCAAGTTGACAGACACAAAATACATATTTGAGTTCGTGTGGCACGCATGCTAGTATACATGTGTGCCTCACTATTTCGTATATGTATGATTAATTAGCTTATGGTCGGGTACTTGTTTGATTAGTGGTATTTCGTTCAGTTTTCTGTAGGTTGGAATATCGACATGTATGGACTTGTCGGATTTCGCGTATATTTACTCATTTGAATTATTAACACTATCGGTGGCTGAAGAAGAAGGAAATCATTGTGAAGGCACCTGGACCTGAGAAATGTTGTTATAGTAACCACCAAGTAAATTTTTCGACGTTTGAAATCATCTAACCTAAGTCGACGCGACGTTTTTGTACGTTGTGTGCTGGTGTGGTGATTATTCAAGTAATTTCACTGGAGAAGAGGACTTCGGCCAAGCAGTGGGACACTGGCTGGTATTATTATATGAGAACACTACAAATGTGAGATATGACAAAAAGCTTACCATCAACGCTATCCGATTGTATAACATTGATATATTAGAATGGACTTAGAAATAATTTAAGTTATGGTATCATTGTGCTTAGATGATATAATCGTTACAAGAAACATTAAAAATAATTATTGACCACTAAAACTATGTCAAGTTGCTAATTTTAACAGTGTCTTTCAATAAATGTATACCTGACCAATTTCGACTTTATAAATCGACGTCACATTTTAAAATTAAATGAAAGAAATTTTTTGAAAAAATGTTACGTTGTATTACCTTTTACATAAAACACGAATGAAAATAACAACATTTTATTGGATACGCTAATAATAATCGATTAAATCCGGTTTCATAATGGTTATAAATAGTCCCAACCCTACGGAAAAATAGTGACAATAATGTCGAGACATAGATAACATTTAACGACTGTGAAATCGAAATGTTAATGCGGAAATAGTGATTATTTAGTTATATTTAGTTTTAATATGTAATATTAATTCAATAAAATCAAATGAAATGTGATATGTTATTTTTAATACAATAATTTTTTATAGTATCCGAGTGTCGTGATGATTCTAATTAATTTTACAAATGCCAATGTGTGTTTCTTTCACGGCTTAACTACTCAACTGACAATAAGGAAGGTATTATCAGAAAGAAAACGAATTTATTATATCTATATTAATGCTAATGAAGCCTCAAAGAAAATCTACTTTTATATAAATTTTGAACTACATGTACCTACATATTTTTCGAATAGAAAAATATCAGATTTGTCAAAAAGCGACCTAACAACTTGTTCCGACAATATTACCGCTAGATTTAGTGGATACTTGATTGGCTTATTTTCTATTTGTTTCCCATGTTACATCGGAAATAGGCTTTTGCCGACCAGTGGATCACTTCTAACCTGATATTATTCTTATATAGTTTTCTATGTTTGAAGAATAACTCCTATATTTGTCTTTTTTAGAAACTACTCTATCGCTAAGCACCTACTACAGGGTTGTTCCTTCATTAATAAATCAATGTTAGCCTCTTTCTGGTTTGAGCGCGTTGCCGCTCCGGAAATTGAATAAATTCAAAATAAGATTATTGTAGTTAGATAGAATCTAGTATAGTTATTTTAAATAATGAAAAAATACAGTGAAAAGAAAAATTTACGCTATGAAATTATCAAAAAGTAGCACACCCCTATAATAAGGAGAATTTTAATATACTCATTTGAATATCGGAGATCTACCAAAAATTAAAATGCATTTCGTCCTAACCCTATGTCGATTCGGTTGCAAAGTTGCGCTCGCAGGAGTTTATCAATTCGGCATCGCGCATCGGTACCTCCCGCGTTGCGTTAATTCGCCGGCAAGGGTTGCCGACGATGTCGTCGCGTCGTAAACGTTATTTACGACTCCGGACGATTACTGCCGCGACGTCGCTCTTCGACGGTTCATTTGCATAGAAATTTATACGCGGTGGATGATGATAGCTCCCTTCGCCCGTTCCTCGTATGTTTCCGCCGTAGCAATAGCTGGGGACGTGCGGCTGTCTACCAAACACGGTTATCGATTGGTTACGAATAAATTAACTGCTTAATTGTTTTGCAATCGAAAAAATTAATATAATCTGCGACAACTAAAATGTTGGCTTCAGATATTGTACAACATTTTATCCGAATCTAAACATTTCGTGTTACACAAAGGTATTACAGAGTAAAACAGTAGAACAAAGTAAAAAGTCCCATTGTAATAAAAGCGATTACACCCTGTTATACAAAATTCTGGTGTGTGTGTGTGCGTTCGTAATTATATTCCTTCTAAACAGTTTCACTGTCTACCGGGTCCGATAGTTATACTTAGTCGTCATTAAGCTGTTAAATTAAGCGATGATGGCTCAGTTGGTAGTGTCTTCGGAGGTATCGAAGAACGAAGGTTCGAATTCTAGCACCTGAGTCGGAGCTTTCATGGAAGGAAGACATCGTGATGAATCCATAGCATGGTAGAAAGGCTTTTTCTAAATCCGCCTGGCTAGCTACCACCCTCAAGCTGAAAATCTATCGCCAAGCACCTCGCAGTATGTTCCGGCAGCTGCACTTGAGAGCCAGTCACCCTCCAGGTTTAGCGTGACTGCCATCTTAGACAATATCGTAATTTAACATCAGATGAGATTACGGTCTCAAACGCTAACCTATAAAGTGTAAAAAAAAAACGTTAAGTATTCAAGGCGAAAATTTATACAAGACTAACTCTACTTACAGTACTTTTTTCCTGGACCAAAAATATCCTATGCCCTTTTCTATGCCCTTGACAATGTGTATGCTTTTGCATATATCATGATATTTTATGATAATATTCGGTGGAATAATTAAGGCGTAAAAGTATAACAAACAAACTCACTTTCTCATTTGTAATATTAGTAAGGACTAGTTAAAATAATATGCCTTTTACTTATATTACAGCTAATAGAGACTCATTATAATCTATATTAGTTATCATAGTTTACTCATCATACGAAAGTTAGTTCATCTCTAATTATTTTTACGTGAACATAGTAATTGGTGAATAATAAGATTTGTTTGGTATTATTACTTTTGCATATAAATATGTTTTGAAGAAGGTAACTACATATCGTATTCTAAATGTTCTTTTACAAATGAATTTTTTTATTAAGAATTGTGGTTACTCGCAGCCCAATAGTTCGCAACGCGTGATAATGATATCTTCCTACACCTGCATTCATTACAATCATAGAAAAACTTCGTGTTGATACTACACGCACGTATGGAAGTAAGCATAATAAAAATGTAATTTCATTTGGAATTATAAGACGATTTTACGAATTACCTTGAAAATTGGAACAAATAATTTACTTTGCCACCCCACTATAGGATAAGTTATCAAAATATCTTGACAGAATTAAAATCTGATATCAAAATAATCAACAATGATTAAAACAGTATATTAAATATGCAATAAAATTTAATTTTGCATACTAAAAGACTGTTAATAAGGTCGGTTAAAGTGACTCGAGACTTACCAAAGTTTATGGGCACGCAACACGTTGGTTTATTTACGAGCTCCGTGAGTTGTTAGCTTTAAATATAAATTTAACATTTGAGTTTCGCTCTATCAAATCAGTGTTGTGTACGGTTTGTAAATGAAAACACGCGACCATCATATCGTATTATGTGATGATAGATTAATAGCTAAATATTGTTGAACAGAGATCTATGTCGTTCTGTTTTACCCCGTTTACCAATGAATAACAATTAATAATATTGATGTTATATTGTGCAACTTTTTCTCTATTAATATCTTTTGCCATTTCATTTACTAATAATTTAAACTCTGTAACAAATATACATAATAAATATACCGTACTTAATTGGTCCTAGTGGTGCTATTTTCCTATTATATCCAATTTAATTTTACTAATTTTATTCAATTATAACCAACTCTTAGAGTTGTGATTGGACAATATGTTATTGCATTGCCTTTTACATAAAATCATAGAGAAGTATCACGAGGTTTTTACATTTTGGATTAATGTCTACATCATCCTAAGCAACTACGCGTCATGTCATTCGGTATAGTGTTGCATGGATACCTCGCTGGCATAGTCATTCGTAGTTCGGCTTTTCTTTGTAATGCTCGGTTCCCACCGCATACCGCACGCAGCGTCACATAACCTTCACGCAGTATTATGGTACTTCATCCTTGTTTAGTGTCTTTCTAAACTAATTTTTGTATGAAGTTACTTCGCTCCTAATGATTGTCGCATTAACGTTAGACAACCTTCATCAATAAATTAGTTATAAAACACAAAATTTATTCTTAAGTTCTTAAGATAGTTCTAGAGATTAGCGCATTCAAACTATATATGAATATGCTAAGATAAAACAGTTTGGTACCATTTTCTCCTTTGTTTGTCAATCTATCTTTTTTTTTAGAAGCGACTGCCTTGATTTATTGTTATCAATAAAAAAGAAAGGCTTAGCTTTTCTCTCTACTTTCTGACATGTACATATTTTAATTCTGTTATCCGAAAATGACAAGTTTGTTACAACTTAAGACATTGATAATATTGTGTGAAATGACCCACTGGAAAGAGGTTTTACATATAAATCCAATCAAATTTATTTTTAACTGCTTAAGCATTTCATTTATTTCATTTGGGACGACTTTCTACGATGATTATGGCTGCATTTCGACCACAACTACCCTTATCGATCAATCTCCTATCACTAGTGAATAAACACTAGTTAGCATAGATTGGGAACAGTTTTATTATTTTTAATGCATTCTAACAACAGTTCTATAGCTATATATAGACTCGAAACTACAGTAAACATTGTTGACCTTTTAAACCAAAGTAATACTGTAATATAGGCATTCTGTATCGGAAGTAGTACATTTTCTAAAGCAATCATTTAATATTATTAACAGCTCAAATTATATGAGGGGCTATTTTTGGTGTTTTCCAATGAAATTTCAGACCAATTATGAAAATATTTAGTATTTTTATTACAGAAACTAACCTGCAGAAATTAGTTTATCCACATATATGTTATCTATATCTCAGATGCAATAGAAAATAGTAAAGAGTAATTATATGTTGTGTCCCTACACTCCTTATTTTGAGACATTCTAAATTAAAAAATGCATACAATATTACATATCATTAATATCATTTGCATTGCAGTATAATTGGCAGTAGCTTGCACTCGATGGTTTTCGTTATTTTACCTTTACTAATATTACAAATCCGAATGTAAGTTTGTTTGAATGCTTTTACACTGGAACTACTCGACCGATTATTATGATTTTTCTATACACGTTGTCAGATATATAAAAAGAGGAGATAGTGTACCTTTCATAAAGAAATACCATTCCCGAACGATACGTTAAATCTACATTGAAGCCAGCGAAACCGCGAGCAAAAGCTATCGCTAAGCTAAAAATATTTCTTCATAACTTGTTAATATAAATCATATGTCGTGGTTTTGGCATATGATTTGTTACCCTTTATTGATTTATAACAAGTGTGTTTATATTATCAACATATAGTATGAGTACAGTTCGTTGATTTTTACTTTTCATAAGTTTGACTTTACGGTGTCGATTTGTCACTATACAACGACGGGTATATCTTTATGTCCCTTGTCTGTAGTTAAGAATACACCGGCCCTTGTATTTTTTCGTTGTCATTTACAACTCATTAAAATTATGATCGTAGTAACCGCATGTTTCGTGAGCGCCGGCGCTTACGTCCCTAATAGTCGATTTCAACGAAGCTATTTGTCTTTTTTTTTAATAGTGTTTTCTCGATTCTTATATACGGAATGGTAATTTTACAGTTTTGAGCACGTCAATCTATTAATATGATGGCCGTTTGGCATTTGTTTCGTGACTCGTTCCCCAACATTTCGTTTATAAATTTTGGGTTCATTATAATCGACAACGAATCGATTGTTTAATGTATACTGATTTATTAGTTTATAGAAATCCTATTTCGTATTCAATCTCATGACATATTGCTTGCAATGATTTAGATTAACGTATTGTTTGATAAAACTAATAAGTTAACGAAAAAATACACTCATTTACAAGGCTATATTAAAATTATCGCGGAACTACATAATTATAAACGTTTAATAAGACTTCATATTGCAACGTTGGTAAGAGACAATATTATTAAAATATACCAGTTAATCTAGATTGCAGTAGCTACAAAATTAAATATAAATAAAATGGAGTATTTTCTACGATAAAACGATACAGCTAGCGCCATCTAACGGGGTTTAAATTTAGGATGCATTGTGTTTATATGCAAAATGATTATTTATTACGCAATTTATTATATTACTAAATAATACCATTTTTAAAGTAATATTTTTTATTATCTGTCATACTAAATTATACTTCGTATATTGAGTATTACATTATTATTTTGTTTCTTAGAGCAATTGAAGTTATTACTAGCTTATATTAGAGCTTATTTTAATTTTCAATGTAAAATATTAAATATAATTTAGTTTCGCGTTTGTTTTTAAATATATTATTGCGTTCAAAATTATTTCAATGCCTATAATATTTTTATTGTACCAACGCCATCTGTGTAATAATTGTTGTAATAAATATAAACATAAAATACCACTCGTGAACTTTTTTACCGCCATCTATGTAATACCAAACAAACTTTTTTGATATACTCATCGTCTAAGCAAGAACCTATCAGCAACTTTTATTACCATACCTCAAAAACATAAAGGCATATATGGAACTAATTACTTCTAACCTACGCTGTTATGTCTCTAAAGTGTAAAATTGAGTACGCTTTTATGTTAAGCATAGAAAATTGTTCATCTTTTACCAATTTTAATATACAAGCGTCTTTAATTTTTGAAGTTATACATTACTAGCTTTTGTCCGCGGCTTCTCTTGTGTTAATTAATAGCATATTTTTTCTGTATGAAAGGTAATCTATGTCATATTATTATATACTCCTGACAACGTGTATGCAAAATTTTATGATAATCGGTTGAATAGTTAAGGCGTGAAAGCGTAACAAACAAACTCACTTTATGATTTATAATACTAATTAGGCCTAATAAGCATCAACAATTCCGTACGCACTAAATGGATAATAAAACATATCTTATGTCTTTCAGTAATAGTGTTCAGTGGTTGTTTTAGCGTTCTTACGCGCCATATCAATGTCTAAATTAAATAAAGTAATTTTTATCTTAATAACGTATCCTTATTATTACTAAAAATTATTTTCAGAATCCGATCAGTATCTAGTCTTAATATAAACTAAATATGCTTAACAACTCCTCCGTTGATTTTTTTAAAGCCCCACATCTCAAAATGGCGGATTATGTTTACAATATTTTTTTTAATTTACGACATCATGTATGTTTCATGGTTTAGTAAAAAAAAGTTCGTACATATGAACAAATTACTTAAAAATACACTTTACATAAATTTTACATTACATAATTAGTTATTTTTCAAAGTTTTGTAATACTTAAATAAGATTTTTTTTAAGCTTATGCTGCCAACAGTCTGTTGGTTTGTGCCTCATGAGGTCTACATTAGTTTGTATGGAACTTAAACCTATATGGTTATGGCCAGTCCAGACGTTAATATATCAGGGAGTGGGGCTCCCTGACGTTCAGACTGGTGCAGGTGCTGACCGGGCATGAGTGCTTCGGTTGGTACCTGCACCGGATAGCAGGCAGGGAGCCGACCGCCGCATGCCATGAGTGTGGCGCTGATACGGACACTGCGCAGCATACTCTTTCTGAGTGTACTGCGTGGGAGTCTCAGCGTCGTACTCTGGCTGCGGCGGTGGGGAATGATTTGTCGAGCGTGGTCACGGCCAAACTCGGCAGCGAAACAAGATGGAATGCAGTGGTCTCCTTCTGCGAGGGGGTCATCTTGCAGAAGGAGGCGGCGGAGAGGGTTCGCAAGGAGAATCCTCTGAGCGACCCTCTCCGCCAACGCAGAGTCGGTGGGAGGGGGCAGCGTTTTATCCGTCTCCTTCCACCTCCGTAGCCGAACCTTGGGGGACGGGTCGGGGGGTCCATCTCCCCATTGCACAGGTTTGGCTGACGAGTAGGGGGTGGCTGGTGTGTACTCAGCTTGCCTCCCATTATGTGGACGACGCCCGGCGGACACCTTCCGCTGGGCTAGCCGCTGGGGTGACATGGTGATAGCACTGTACGGTCCCATGGCACCCCAACCAAAGCGGCGGCCGGTACACCGTGGGGTTTTAGTGAGTAAGAGTCTCACACTACCCACTCTCTCCCCCGAGAGGGTGGAGTGTCCATGATAGATTTCCCCACGTAAATAAAAAAAAAGAGGTTAATGTATATTCGCAAAAATCTTGAATAAATGCATAATTTTGTAAAAGACCGACATGATTTAAATACTAGAAACTCTAACAAATAGTCCATCCCATGTTTCAGACTCAGTGGAACCAGTATTTTAGGTAATAGTGTTAGGTTTTGCAACAAATTTCTGAAGAATATTACCGATTTCCCGGACTGTGAAACTTTAGACGCCATGTCGAGCGAATGTTGGTATCAAAAGGCTATTATAGACTCGATCAATGTGTGAACGATTGTTATGTTTGGAATTGAGGCCTCTCTCTATGCATCCACTAAAAACAATTGTAACGTTACCGTATTTTAAATATGTATATGTATGTTAAAAAGTTACGTGATTTTTCAAGGATATTTCAGACTTTTTATGGTACCTATATATACGCTTATCTCTAGTAAAAATAAATTTAGTTTATAATCGTTCTCTTAATCCTATTCACTCTGTATATTGAATAGCTGGATGAGTGAATTGGATTCCACACATATAAAGTGTAATAGTGTCCAACTAAGGAACTGTCCCGATACATACAGCGAAGACCCATGACAGTGAAGGGTTTGTCTTATTTCGTTATTGGATCAATTAACATTTAGCCAACTTATAAGAGCTTCTCGCTGTGGTGTTCTTATAGTAGCTACTTATAAATACATTTTCATTTTTATAGTGCTTGCTTGTGTAAAACTGTTTCAACTACCTCGTCTCATATAATAAAGATTTTTAGACAATACATTTACACTGGTTAACGTATACAAATGGAATAGTATTTCTATAGGAATGATAAATAATATATGGATAAAAAAATAAAGAAAATTGGTCTTTTAAAAAAAAACAGATTTCGTAGCAAAGTAGTAATAACCCCTCTTTAACTGAGATGTCATAATTGCGATTCCCACAGGGAATTAAGTTTTGTGTGATGGGCATAATCTTACATTATTATATACCTGATTAAAATGATAGGAGTCTGCGTTTATGCGCTCATCACGCATAAACTACTGGATAGATTTCGGTATTTTTTTTTAGTTTTACCGTTTACGTATTAGGTACCCACATAGTCTTTATCTGAAAAAAGTTGTCACAATATCCCCATGTAATATACATTCATCAAAGATTTCAGAAACTACGATTGTTATAAGCATTACGCGTTCACCAATTTGTGAAGTGGGGCAATCGGTGTAGTGCGTATACGCAGGAAGGGAAGTAAACGGATGGCATTGTTTATATAGGAACTTTATAAGAAATATATATTTTTTCATCCACTTTTTTATGTCTTTCTCTTTGCCCAAAAATACATTGTTAGGATAATAAACGACGCAGGTGAATTCGCGGCTATTAGCTAATTTTCAATATATCTGGATTTTAAATATCAGTTTTTTGATAACCATAATTACTAATTAAAAACTAATATCAAATTAAATGATTATGCGTGTAATGTTATCAGCATACTGCACTGTTACTATTTTTTGGAAACATAAAAACCTGTCGTTACATTAATCAGCATCACAATAGAATCGTTAAATAACGAGAAAACGCAATCTAAAATTTGACATGTCAATTGCGCCGTCCTATTTCCTATATATTAATTACAAAGCGCACCGACAGCAGTCAGCACCGCTTTGAACTACGAACGCCCCAAATAAACATAACCGACGGATAATCAACAAAGAGATCAAACTTTTACACGATAAGGATGAAATTAGATTACCGGTATAAAACAAATTAACATATGAAAATGTTAACTTTAACTAACAAATTTCGCGCTTTAGTGCTCGCAATAAAATTCATTTTTGAGTACCCGTGGATCAAAGCCAGGGGTGTGAATTAAGATATTGTATGGACACAAAGGGGAATGTCACCGAAAGCGTTTAGTGTCAGTTTCACGTGTGTTGGATTAAGTAAATGGTTAGTGTGCGTGTGTGTTTGTTCTGAACGATAGACATACATCGACTATTTAGATACACGGGTTAAATACGATAGCTCATAAAATAGTTGGATCTGCATTAATAAACAGCTGTTTATGTATTAGCAGGATAACTAGTCATTACAACTACCCAAAAATATAATGTATTGTTATAACGCTATAAATAACAAATTATCTGTTGTTGATTATCCGTTATCCATTATTATTACTGACAATGACAATTGTCAACCGGTGTCTTCGTAACGTGCGAGCGCGCAATATGCAACAAATTATTTATGAAAATGGATGCGGTATAGGCAATCGAAAAACTCGAATACCTTTAATAAGTTTTATGCAATCCTTTTTGCTATAACTGGCCACTAGATGGCGGTGAAGAGATAAAACGTTTGCATCATTCAGACGATCGGTTACCTAATTTGAAATTATGCACATGTATAAAATCGGACAATACAACAAATAATAAGAAGCGCATGTAAAGTCATGGACACAGCTAATATGTTATAAAACTGAACTAAACATATATTTTTCAATAACTTATTTAAAATATATCCTGTAGGTTATATAAGAAAATGTCTATGTAGTATTTTTGCATTACCACTTATCTTCAAGTATCCGGGGTCCCCTCCAGTGTGAGTGACGTGAAGGGCTTTGACAGACGAATCAATTTCCTGTGCCGCCCGCTGCGCGTCTGCACTCAACTACTCGACGAATACTTCTGGAAAGATCTAGACTTTTGGCATGAACAATATCCTTTCTATTATTATCTATTAATGTATTATATTTTCGATTGATTGGAAATAATATTTCTTTTTGTAAATATAGCATTAGATATTTTTAAACCATTAAAAATATATCATAGCTGCTACTACGGTATTCCGTCATGTCGTCATCAAGCAAATAATTTATTTAAGTAACTATTAGATACAAAGTTTTATCTCATTATTATTTTGGCTAAGCTTTCTTACATATTGCTTTTTGCTTCATTTACGTTACGTAATTAATATAGAATAATCCAATATGAAATGGTATATGAAATGATAAACTTTAAATATCGTTTGATCCACACCTAGAAATGTTCAATTCATTCATTTTTACATGAAGTAGGTTTTTTATTATGATTCAAATAATATAACTGGCCACAGAGTAGCGCTAGGCATTTTATTCTTCGTATATTATCTATACATAATAATTTAACGCGGATGAAGTTGCTGGTGGTTTCTAGTCTCTATAAATATAAATCGTTCGCTGAATGTTTGTAAGCGCATCACTTCAGAACAGCTACACACGTATTCGGCGAATTCTTGTATTGTTTGTATTTTTAATTGTCTGGACAAGATTTGTATGAAAGAAAATATTTCAAAAGTAATCGTGTGGTTTTATGAAACCACGATACAAGTGAAACTTTTTTTCGACCGCGCTGCCATATTGACCGTGGCTACTTTGCCGAGCGTCTTTCACTTTAGCCCTACTCATCGGCCGGCTGTAATGCGATAGATGAACGAAAAAATTTGAGGCGGTGTATAAATAGTTTCACTTTAATAATCGTACGGTAAAGTGAGATAAAGGGTTAAAAATATCGATATAAAAAGAGAGTGAAACAGAAAGGAGACCTTCAAATATATTGTCAGAAATTAACAGATCGATGTTCAGATCATTTCATTACATGGTCGTTCTATAAAGTGAACATTTGGTCCATTTTATTCGTTTGTAGCCGAGCAGCTAATAATATATAAATCAAACAAAAAATGTTGTTATTCATCTGATAATACTCTGAACCCTTGCAATAGAAATGACAGCATAACAAAACTTTATAAACTTAAACCTGTACACGAAGGATTACAAACATATATAAAAACATCAATTTTGAGGACAAACATGTCGACGATTGTCGTTCACAATGCACCGACACGATGACAAAAGCCATTTGACTCGTTTTATATCATGCAATAAAGTTAAATCCGAAAATCCCCTTAGGCGAATTGAGTAGGTTGTTGTAGCCCAATTATTTGTGGGTACGAAAGTTCTTAGCACTCGAATCGTCTAAGAGACCATAGAGTCGTTTCGTATCAAAATGATTATGCTCATTATTAAATACATTCAGGCAAAATTTCTCACATATATAGAGCTCTTTGTCATTGTTATTCAAGAGAGTAGAGTTCCCATGTGATTACTTAAAAAAATAGAATTATTAATAGTCAAAAATTATTACTCAATTCCAAAACCTCTTTTTGATTCACGGACGCTTTACTAAATATTATGTCACTCACACAATTAGCCCTCTTATGTTAGAAGTATATCAATCCGTTTAGGCTACAGAGCTTGCTAGAGAAGTAAACGTACATATGAAATACACATATAGAAAAAACAATTACTCTTCCTGCTGCGCAGTTGCGTAAAAATTAAAAGAATTTATTCTCCCCCATTGATATGAATCTGCCTTATATTATAATGTAATATTAAGCGATACCCACGGCTTCCCCCCCCCCCCCTCCCCCCTTCTTAACTGTAAGGAGACAGAGACATCGCTGATCGTGAAATGCTTAAAATTGTACATTCTTAAAATTGTTATAATGTTGTGTTAATGACGCTATTGTGATAATCTTTTTTAGAGAAGGACCAAGTGTCTAAGACGTACAACAAAAAAAATTGTACAAGATTTATCCTGTACTAATAACACACCTCTGTCTTTTTATTTATACCTATACATCAAGTTCAGATGATTTTACTATTGAAAATACTAAGTTAATATATCTTCTATGGAATTTTACTCTTATAAAATGTTCTATTCAGTTATTTAATTATGAAAATTTTGTTAAAAGTTATTCATAATTACAAATCGACTCGTGTCATCTCCATATTCTTTTTCGGCTACAAAATGCCGTCTAAACTACGGTAGAGGTAAAACGACAATTGTTATAGTACAAAGTAAACGATTGTTGAAAAAAAAATTGCAAATGATATCCGTACAAGTTCTAGTGTTACTTTAGATAAGCCCATTGTGTCCTTAAATAATCTATCTGGCTTACATAAATATACTAGTGTTTAGTATATACTCTAACATAGTTGAAATAGAATTCATATTGCTAAGTATTTACTGTTGAATACAATTTGTTGTTCACTAGAGATTGCCACCATAGATTGTATTTTGACATTTTCATCCATTTTAGAGCATTGTCAACGCTTGAGGCTAATCGTTTGGAACGATCCGAAAATGTTTTCGGTTTTGTCAATTCAAAGCTAATCTTGCTTGCGATATATTGCATCACTGTTTTTTTAATGCCAGTCAAGCAATGGGAATCATACTGAGATTTCTGTATTCATTCGTTCATAATTTTCATAATCATATTCAAATACCTTCTTCTTGTGAGGCTTAAGTCCAGTAAAAGGAGTTGAGTAAAAAAAACTGCTGTAACGCTAGTAGCAAATCAATTAACGTTTTTGACTAACTTTTGCCTACGGTTTTACTCGTGTTAATTTAGATTTGTTCTGTTCCTCATAAACACAGTACTTTATCGAAATAAAAAGTATCCTATGTTCCTGAAAAAATGTGTATGAAAAATTTCATTAGATATATGATCAGTCGAATAGTTAATGTGTTAAATAAACAAACAAACACACATTCTCATTTGTAATATAACTTTGAATGTATTAATCCTTCCCTAATGATTGTGTTAAATTCATTTTAAATGCAATTGATGTAATAAATCTTATATAACATCAATTTACTCCAATTTTATTTTATTTCAATTATGAATCTACTTATACAAATATAAGTTAATTTATGAAAAACTAAATAACAATAAAATATAGTGTATGTAATATAAAGTAGTAAATATCACATAACTTTCTATCAATCAAAGAATTCACGGAATCGGATCTCTAGCTCCAAAGATTATTATCTCTTTCAAATTACTGACTATTCTTTAAATTATTTTTTAAACAAAACTATTTATTTATTTATGTGGATTGTTATACCATGAGATAAAAAGAGCATGTAGGTATAGTAATAGTGTCATACTTATACTAATTAATATAAAAGTAAAGAGTGTATTTATTTTTCGGTTTGTTTCTATCGACTAATATCGCACCACCAATAAGATTTGATTCTTTTGCCTTTTATTGTCCATTTGCTGGGTGCTGACGCAGGTTATAGGCAATCAAACATCATTCTACGGCCTTCAGCAGCAGGACCCATTATGAGACAAAATGTAGGTCGGAGAGTAAACTAAGCGAAAATGAAATTAATTGATAAACCAACTTGAATAACTCTCTCAAAAATAAAACAGCTAACCTCTTACGCGATTACATAAGTGATATGAAGTGCATTATTAAAAAAAAAAATGGGTGCGTATATAATCATTAATATCTTCAAATCTATACAATATGAATTTGAGTGAATACGTGGCCAAACACTCGATGATTAATAAAATAACAAGATAATCTTTACTGACTGGAATAAGATTTAATAACGTTTTGTTAGAACCCAATGCTCTTATGAACTAACCTCTTTGTGGATTATTTGTTGGAGCCGCCCGTTTATGTTTGACCCACCTCGTTCTTAATAGCCTAAAACAAAGTTTAGTATTTTGTATTGTTGTACGAGTTCATTTTATATTGGTATTTAACCGCTTTTTCCGTTTAGCTTTATGTTAGTATCTCTCTGAATCAATATAAGTTATAGTTTGAACACCTTTTTTACTATTACAAAAGTATGGTTTATTTTTATCAGAACAAAAACTCTTTGGAACGAAGTTTTTTTTTTCGAACTGACTATACTGTTGACCCGGAGGCCTCTACAGTTTCACTGGAATACATTTGGAACGAAGTTCATTATCGTGCGTTACATGCTCTGAGCGGATGGGAGCGAGATCGAAAAAATTGTAGTAAGACTTTTTCCTGACACTCGACAACCGTGTATGAACTAAACAAGATTAATTCTTCAGTACTTAGATTTTTATTTGTTATTAACTTAATTATCCCGGATCATTCAGTGTTTTATTTATTTGATACATAATAAATATATTTTATCATATTTTTTTCAATTTAACTCTATCGACTCGATATTTTATAATATACATTATAATGGCTATATATAGTAAACGTCTACTAAGCATTGAAAGAAAGTTCGTTCGGACAGGTGTGCATAGAGTTCTCAAGCCTTTTCAATTATATACCTACATCTTACATCGTTTCAAATATTATCACAAATATTTTGTACATTTATTTATTCTTTTAATTTATTGCAACTTCGTCTGCGTTTCTCTGCGCATGTGAACCACACCGCTTGCCCCACTTTTCTCCGGCAAGAAAATACATTTAGCTGAATGCGTAAAATCGTCATCGATTATAAAAATCGTAGTTTCTTAAAACTGTAATTAAATTTATATTAAACTAGCTTTCGATCGTTGTTTCGCTAGCATTAATGTAGAATTGACCTATCCCTCGGAAACAATAGGTACTGTGAAATATACCACATGTGCTTTTCTGTACCCCTGATAACACGTATACAAAATGTGATGGTCTGTTGAATAGTTAAAACGCGAAATAGTAGTAACAAACACATTCGCATTATTAATAATAGCAGGGATAAAGATATTGTGTTTTGTTTTAAGGGCCGAGTGTGTATAAAGTGCAACTAAATAAAAGTTAATCCAAATTTGACCTGTAGTTTTTGCGTGATACCACACAAAAACAGACCTCTATCATTTTATTTATATAAAAGAAGATAGGTACTAAAGTGTTACAAGTATTTTTGTAATAATGAACTAGTTTACTATAAGGCTGGTTTTTGCTAAGAAATATAGGCGTATATACATAGTGTAAGCGAGAAGACTTGTGGTCGGATACTTTGCCTACGGCATCAATATTGACCGCCTCCTGTTCAAACTGATGCTAAGTACCTACTCGATTATCTTATTTTGGGTCATAGTTACCGATTGTATTGTGTCGTATTTAACTTCGTTTAGTTTAGTGCAAGTTATCACTGTTAGGTATTAGACACTCTTTTTACAATACTTAGTATAAACATAAAAACTAAATATTAACTTCTCTTGTCGAAATAGGGAAAATAAAAAAAAAAACAGATATATGGTGAAAAATAGGATTAAATTTCATAATAAATATATAATATATTTTATATGTTTGTTTACTTTTATGTTATTTTTTTTTATGTTATTATTATATGAATGTTTAACCAAATTATTGTATTTTTTGGTTATACCAATAAATAGCGTTTATATTTAACACTATATGCATCGTCTTTAAGAATTATTGACTAAGTTACACACGTAGTCCTGAAAGTTTAAAGTGAAACACTTCATAGGTTTACGCAGAATGCCCAAATTAGGCGTGAAATCACTCACGAGAGCCGAGCGCAAAAACCTCGTTAGCCGCCGCCATGTTTGTTCGGCGACAGTGAGGGGCCAGCCCTCTATGTACACAATGACCGTGTTCACTTTACTGCTCTTCAAATCTGTTTTGTATTTCCAATATCGACATAAGGTTAAAAGTCGTGTAGTTCCTGGGTTAAACGAGCGCAAAAATGACTTGGTAAGGGTGTATGTAGCGTGCACAGGGGTGTGGGTAACACCCCGATGTCGCATCGTGCGACGCAATAGTTCATATGTGAAATGGATATGCAATGCGATACGAGGTAAGCGATATTCATGGCGACAATCGCTGATTGCTCAACCGACAGCGACCGTTTATTTACTAATAAAAACAATTTTTAGCACACCATGAAATGATACAAAAATTAAATAACAATTTACAATATAAGTGTACATTTAGGCAGTCCTATCGCTTAGGGCGTTCTCTTACAAGTAAACTATTGGAGACATTTAATTTTAAAATAAGTTACCTAGTGGCCAGTGGTAATATAAAAAACATAAAAATATAAAGACTGCAAGGGATAAAATATTTAAAAAAATACTACTTACATATAAACCTATATCTAAGTATATATGGTAAAAACTTATACTACACATACTACATTTTAAAAGCGCATGTGAGATGCAAATAAAGTATTTCTACTACATTCATTACCTTGGAAGCACAATGTTTCATCTTGGTTTGGGTATTACAGAAAAAACAACTTATATCTGGACAGAGAGAGATAACACCGCTGAAGATATTTTTTTAAATATTGTATATCACCAATCTCGCTTGTCTAATATAAGATGGAAGTGTGTTTCACAGGCAAACTAGGCAACTAAAATTAAGTGTGACAGGCAGGAAATTTAAATGTATTTTGTGGACGACGACGACGTGGTAAAAGGTCTCTGGAACCTAATATCTCGAATTTATTTTTTGTGTAGAGAGGTGAAATGTGACTATGAATAATTTTGTACAGAAGAGATAGAATTTGGCTATGTCGTCGGTGCCAAATGGGTAGCCATTTGAGCTTTATTATATATTGGGTATTCGGACATACAATCGATTTTTTTGAGTCCATAAATAGCGAATATAGGACATTCACTAGCCGCTACAATTTATCACCCGAATCTTCATTAGCATCCATGTAGCAGACATCAACGTATTCAAGATTGGGCAGAAGTGATGATTCTACAATCATGATTTTAGTTGATACAGGTAATCAATTGTGCATTCTTCTAAAAGAACTCATAAAAGCAAATATTCTTCTTCTGATTTAACTTACACGATTTTTCCAAGATAGATTTTTATCAAAGATTACACATATATTTTTGGCTGTAGTGGAGTAAGAAATTATGATTTCTTTTCAAGGAGTTTGGTGCTAAAAAGTGGCAGTCTGTCTTATCCAGTTACCTAGTACTACCTATGAGTAAGTATTGGGATTAAGAGAGAGTCTGTAGGATTCAGTCCAGTGTCCTATGTTATGTAGGTCTAAATTCATAACGTCTATTGCATCAGATAAATCAGTCACTGGTGTTTGGCAATACACCTGTAAATCGTTGCTATATAAGTAAAAAGAAGAGGAGAGAGAGAGTTAGTTATAAAACTAATGAAAATTGAGGAAAGCAGAGGAGACTCTACCCCACCTTATAGAACACCAGTAGTAATTTCGCACCACTGTAAATATTTATCATCGATCCGGCTGCGCTACCGACGACCATCCAAATAACTATGAAACCAATCTAGAACAGAAGGTGACAAATTTATAGCATTAAATAATGCTAAAAGGACGTTAAAATCAACAGTGTTAAAAGCACCAATAAAGTCAAGAAGGGTAATAATTATTGTCACCTTTTGTTTTTCCATTATTGACGTATAACTTAGGAGACTTTAACCAGCGCAGATTTTTAACTTTTTTTATTAAAAATAATCAAATAATGAATTTAAATATAAAACAATTTCTCTCGTAAAATATATAAAAAAACTATCTTTTGCTCGTGACTTTGCTCGCGTTAATGTAGATTTGTGCTATCCCTTGGTGCTATAAATAAATATATGGTGATTATTCAAACATCTTTTTTAAGAGACTTACATAACCTGAATCCATCTGTCACACACTCACTGTCTTGACAGTATCCCATTCTTAACATATAATATTATATTTACTTATACAAGACTTGGTAACAGTACATTTTTTCAAGATTAAAGTGCCCTATGTCGTTGTCTATACCCCTGACAATATTCATAGGAAATTCCATAATGATCGGTTGAATAACTAAGATGTGAAAGGGTAACAAACAAACACACATTTGCATTTATAGTAGATATTAGTTAGGAGAACTCCCCTATATCATCTATATGTTACCTTACCATACTCACTAAATGAAAAATAGTAGAAGTGTAAGTAGAAACTATTGATATATAGACACGTTTTACTGTCATAGTGTTATTTCTCGGTAGATTCACTGCGTGAAAAAAAATATCCTATTTCCTATTTCATGGCATAATTGTGGTCTAAATTAATTTCATTACAATCCATCTAGCCTTTTAAGTGTCATTGAAGGAAAATTGTTCGAAGGATATATAGAATTTATAATTTAAAAACATATTATAAATTCTAGACTTTTCTTACCTGTTTTACTTGAGCTTTTAAAACAACCAATAAATATGTAATATAATAGAAACACATTGAAAGATGAGAGTATTTCAATCCACCGACAACAACGGCTAGTACCTTTATATTTTTTTATAAACGCTTCAAGCTTGCGCTAACGAGAAATTCCTTGGGAAAATACTTGGTTCGAAAGCGGTTTATTGCAACTACAGTGAGAGTAACATAGAAGAACGCGCTACGATTATTATGTGTTTATTAAATTTTTCCATGCACAGAAGATTAATTTACAAAAAGTTATTTATTCGTCATCTTGCTATTCAATTATCGAACATCGTTTAAAATCAGGTACACTTGTACAATTGTGTAAGCGCTCAAGTAATGTATGTTAAAGAGCTCATAATCAATAACTCTTGCTAATTAAAGCTGAGTTGCACCAGGTAATGTTAAAGTTAAAAATTCGGTTAAAGTTATTGTTACGCAAAAAATAGGTTGCACCAAATGACAATGGTTAAAATGACGTCACGATTTAACGTTAACTATTACTGCTCCATGTTGGCCGATTAACATTGTTAATGTCAATGTTTGAATCGGTTGTCAAGTTCACTAGTTCACTTCTTTTTGCTGAAGATAATGCTTCTTTCTCTAAATAACAAACACAGAATTAGAAATGCCCACAGGACGACAGAAGCTAACGTTTTGTCGTTACAGGATCGAATGCTTGTAACACTTTTATTATATAGTGCATACAAAACATTTTATACGGAATTTTCAAATATTATTGTAGATTTTAATAAATTGAATACTTCTTACTTTATACTGTTCTCGAATGTGGTATTAACTTTCTCGGAATTAGCCATTGATAATAACATTTTGATAAAAAAAATCCCATATACAACTTCACAGAAAAAGACAAAGTAAATAACAGAGCAAAATAATTGTAACAAGTCGATATTTGCGTGCAGGTGACAGTCACAGAATAACAATAGTGACAGTTATAACTAAGTCCTGCCAAGTAAAAAATGTTAATCTTTTCGATTTTAGGGAATAATTGGCTTATTGAAGTGGCAACCCTAATAACTTTAACAATTACAAAATGTTTGATGGTGCAACACATTTTGGCAAATGTAACTGTTAGCAACTCTTGTCATTGTTAAAGTTAACTTTAACAATTACAATAACCGCGATTTTAGTGCAACTCAGCCTTAGTCTTCTGCACGTCATTTTACAACTCGTCGCAATTCGTTTATGTATAAATATATAGCTACATCCCAGCTAATATTATAAATGTGAAGATGAGTTTGTTTGTTACTGTCTCATCCCTAGACTACTCAACCAATTATGAAATGAAATTTTGCATACAGAAAAGGTCATAAGGAGATACTTTTTCCGAGGAACATATAAAATCTAAATTAACTCGAGCAGAGCCGCGAGCATAAGCTAGTTTTTTATCAGCTTTTTATTTGTGTGAGTGATTACCAAAAGCAGAGTCAGACATAAAACTTTTACAAATAAATCTTATTATGTTTTAGGTGGGTACATAACATAAATGGGAAAGGTATTCTAGTTTAAAAATAAAATATAACTAAATAGGCAAACATTGTTAAAATAAAGACCAGCTATATGTTTGACTGCTGAGGATGTGAACATATATAAGTGTGACTGAGAAGTCAGAGATCAATAAATAAAGTGCACACATAAAAAAATTATAACAATTCTCCTAGACCGAACATTGCATCTTCATAATTTATAATATCACTCTCGCCTTTAGACAGCTAACAACAAAATTTAAATGAATCAAATTTAACCCTTAATAACCTAGAGTTTCAATTTTGATACCAATCTTTTAAACCGAATGTTCACATTACTATTAGTTTTTTTATAGGTTGGTAGGTAGGTATTTTACTGTTGTATAATATTCTTTCCAACGAAATTAATTTTTTTTTCTAAATAAATATGTAAAATAAATATTTTGATTTTTTTAGCTATTTTTCCCTTCATCTAGACGCTCAAGCAAACACAGTAACATTAAAAATAAATCAGGCTACTAAGGGTTAACCTCTAAACCAGATCTAAGAATGATATCGCTATATATTAGTAAAACTAGACTTAATTCTTAGTGTAACTAATCCTTATTGTTAATTTAGTGCAGTCTCAAGGATATATTTAACCACACATTTAATTGCGGTAACTTTTCCGAGATAGAACTCGTAATCGAACTGAAACTTTATTGCATACAATTTAAACGTAAAATATGGTATCATTAAATTATTATTATTGTTGATTATATCGATTATTAAGGCACCAAAAAAGAATTCTGGATAGTGATAGTAATTATTTCAATGAATGTTATAATAAATTCTAAGTTATTCTGTGTTTAACCGCATATTACGAGGTATCAAAGTCATCGGGGAATAAGTATCAATTGCGAAGGCGGCATATACTTCAAAACAAGGGACATTTGAGGGGACCTTAGCAACCTACATCTTATAGATTAGCAAATATTAGATATAGCTAAATTATGTAATATGTATGTACATTTTTATAACAACGAAATGCTCTTGATTATAACTAGATAAATGAAATACCAATAATCGTCGCTATCACCTTTTTTTTGTAGCTACAGTATATATATATATTTAACCATTAAAATATTTAAGAAACAACTGTTTATACCCTTAAACACATATTAGGTATCTACGTATTAAAGAGAAATCATTGTATTGTATAATTTTATACAATAATATAGTACAATTTTTCCATAAATGTTCAGGCTTTACATTGTATTTTGAAAACGAATGTATTTACATTCCTGCTTAATGTAGATACTATCGGATACTTTATAGTGCGTGATATGTTTGAATTTTTTGTAGAATGTCGTCTCTCCTATTATTCATAACTTTGATAATCTTTTTTCTATATTATGCTTTCTTAGGTACCATAAAACGTATCTCTTTTCTTTTTGTTTTTATTTTTCCGAACTGACTAGACTGTTGGCTTGTTGAGGCCGCTAGAGTTTCGCCGGACTACCAAGGAGAGCGCTTAAGGCACTCACCAGATCTTATAGGCAACCAGCACAAGGGCACACGACGTATCTCTCCTTATTTCTTATAGTACTTATAACTCAAGAACCACTAATTCAATTAATTTGCTACGGTTTTAATTCGCAGACATATTCTCTGAACATGTTTTAATGTATATTTAGGCACGATACGTAAAATTATAGACGTAATAGGTTAGCATGGTACAGGCATATTATGAGAAGAGATGAAAGTCATATAACAAGAAAAGTTTTGAGTTTGAAAGTGGACGGATATAAAGCTAGAGGAAGACCGAAAATGGTGTGAATGGATAGTGTGTAAAATGATATGTGTATAAAAGGTGTGAATACTGAGATGACTTTTGACAGGGGGGAGTGGGAAAGGAAAACATGTTGTGCCGACCCTACTTAGGTGGGATAAGGGTAAAATGATCATGATGATGACGTAATTATTAATAGACAATTATTAATGATAGCAATGGTAAATCAAGGCGAACAGTAAATTGCTGCCAGCGCATTCTATTGAAATAAGCTGATAATTTAGATGAAAGACAATAATGCGATACAATGAACTTTTTTTTATATTGAAACCTTGATGGTTACTTTTGAATTAAATAGAACAAATAAAATGTGTAGGTTGTTTACGTGGGCGTACGACCTGTAGAACATCAGTAAATATTAAAATTTGTATCTTTGTCATCACAAGTGACTAATCTAGTTTCACTTTTTCCTTTACGATATAAAATTTTATATTATTTTATTAGATAGAATGAGTATGCACAAAGTAGTATTTGTGCATACTCATTAATAGTTTGAGAAAAGGGAAGTCGCGCTGAGGCACTACGGGCTCGTACATCAGAAGTAAGCTATTTAAATTTAAATGCAAAGTTAGCGTTCATTACCAGATACTTTATTGATATAAATGCAAATGCATTGTACCTGTTATCTCATAACTTCAGCTGAATTAATAGTATGTCACTGTTGTATTTCACTAACAAACACTCAGACATCGTTATTTATATAAATAAAAATAATTGCTAAATGTATGTAAACGCATCACTTCAGAACAGCTGCACAATTTTGGCAATTCTTTTTTTTAAATTGTCAGGGTTTGTATGAAAGAAAATATTTGAAAAGTCCTATGAAAAAGTGGTAAATTTGGGTAAAAAATTCTCCATATAAAAAGTGAGTGAGACAAATGACAGTATGAAGATCTTCAAAAAATATTGATAAATTGACTTTCAGTTGCCATTTTATTTCATTACATGGTCGTACTGTAAAGGGTATATTTGATCTTATTTTCTTCATTAGGTACTGAACCAGTGAGAAACCGAGGCGGACAACTAGTTTATTATGTTAATGTAAAGTTACAATGAATACGTTAATTATATTTCACTAAAGACTTTTTATGACGGTAACGGTTTTACAATTTAGATATTGATTTTTCATCGCCTTAAATTTTTTGGTCTATCTATCGCAAGTCGCATTACCTCCGGCCGCAGAGTAGAGGTAAAATGAAAGGCGCTCGACAGAGCTGCCAAGCCCATTATGTCGTCGACCATGGCCCAATACAAAATTATTCAATGATTTACATAAATATTGTGCGCAGTTTTAAAAAATATTAAAAGTGCTATTTTAATACTCTAAATCGAATAATTATCCGAAAATTTTCAGTTAAATGCGAAAAACGATCTGAAAAAAAATTCTCTTGCATCGTGGTTTCATAAAACCACACAATTATTTTTTTCTCTTAGTCGCGTATTTAAATGGTGAATGCTTTGAAAATGTCAGTAATAATCAAGATTAAAATTAAAAGTATATCTAGGTAGATAAAACAGTAGGTACGGCTAGAGTAATAAAAGCAAGGGACCCAGCAGTATCGCGGACCGAGTGCCGACAGAACCAAGTGGGCGCTAATTGCCACTCGAGCGCCAATTACTGCGACGATACGCCAAGCGGCTTGAGGTGAGGCCATAGTGTGGCACAACGGTGTCGTCACAACAATGTTTTATCGTGAATCTCGTACATTCTTTGATTTGATTTTTAACTTAAGATGTTATATGCGTATCCCAACATACGAAACTGTCACTATAAAATACTTCGACCACTTTATCTAATTTACAATAAGTATACCATTTAACGGATCTGTTTCAAAAGTTCGTTACCTTAATACTATTTTCATGCAAAAGATTTTATGCTATCGCGTTAGCTATTATAACTTTCAACGAAATAGTGCTGCAACAAATCAACTTTTAAGTCGTCCTCTTTGAACATGGAGAATACAATAAAAACCGCGTGCATAGCTTGTATACCGCTAAACTTTACGAGTACCTACTGCAAATTATATTGTTTTGTGTTAGTAAACATAAGCCTCTATCATTTTCATAAATATTCATTCAATTACATATTACGTTGTTAATGTTTATCAAAGCGGTAACATTAGCCTTGATAAAAAAAATTAACGTGATATTTCGATTGAAACTCATTGGTGTTACAGTAAACAGAGGTAGGTATATACTTAGTATTTTTTATCATCTAAGAAAATCTGTCTCAACTCAATTGCATACAAATCTAAATACAATTGCATCGTTACGACTATGAAGCAGCAAAAGTCGTTTTATGTTTTAGATTTTGTTTAATAAATTAGCCTTATATTATCAGCATAGTAATAAATATATACTATACTAGCAGGGCCGGCGGACGTTGTCCTGCCCTGATAATAAAAAAATATTTATGTGCATGAAACGCTTAAGGCGGCTCGACTTTTTCCGATTCTTTCAACAATTATCATTATATTTCAACCAATTTACAAAAAAAAACCTTGACAAATTATGTACCTAAACCTTCTTCATGTATTACTCTGTGATGTAGTCCGGTGAAACTGTAGCGGCCTTAACAAGCGAACAATGTAATCAGTTCGAAAAAAAAAAGTATTACTTTGTCTATTGGTGAAGACCGTATTATGGTCCGGTCTATAGTTTTTGAGTTTATCACGAACAAACAGACGCGTCGGAGACTTTGTTTTATAATATATAGTGATTATACATACATTATATTATAATAGGCTTATCTAAAAGCGATGATTCCTAAGGAGGTTTATATAAACTCAATAAGGGTTAATAATTTCGAACAGTAGATTTTATCAGATAAGAGTTTGAGAAAATAAGAGGACCAAATTCTACTTTAGCATTTTCCATTCGAAATACGAACCATATACATAAGCTTTATTACAAAACAAACAAAATATTCCACACTCGTTACAGAGCAATAGGTTTAATTCTTGCGTTAAGTCGCGAGGCTATGTTAGGCTCAAGTATGACGGGTTCTGGCTGTAAGTACGCTATAGCCGAATGAAGAGCGAGTGAATGTGAAATACTCAAAACCGAACGAATTACATTTAGTGCTGGGACACCGTGAATATTGCCGATAGGTATCTACTAGGTATATGACAAAGTAATGCAATGATACTAAGATGGTATTGATATTTACTATACATATAAAAATTATTGTCTGTTCGTGTTCTATAATTTCACGCATCGCATTCCATTCAGTTGAAGGTTTATGCAATTGTGATTGACACATCCGTGAAGTTCGATATAGTACCATAAATGTACAATATGTGGAGCGCAAACAATTTTACTAATTTTTTGTGTGTAATATACTTGTTAATGTGTTGAATATATTTTGAATGTAATTGGTTCCTAAGATGAATCAAGGCTACATATTATTTAATGTATGCGTATACAATGCGTATATATTCTGATAGAAACCAATAAAAGCACGAATAATCTGCACATCATTTATGAAAGTTCTTGCTACTTTCGGCTCAAAACGTTTAAAAATATTTATGCATGAAGTTTGAAAGTTTTTCCTAATTGTAATATCGATAGTTATGTTTTTCCGAATTTCCACAGATCGTAAACAATATTGCGATTCGTTTGCAACCATTTGAACTCGAAAATCTAGGAATGTTTTAACTTTGAATAACTTTTAATTATAGATTTAGATAATTTACCGAAAAATCACTTCAGACCTGTTTTGTAGAGTATTCAATTCTCTACAAAGAAATTTATAGTACGACGACATATCGTTCGTTAGTGACAAAAATCAGAAGTAACAAAAATAATTTTTCTTATGTTATTTCAAAGTGCGATTTTATTGTTGAAATTAAGAGCGCATCTCTTCACAGGCTCAATTTTATAGTTAAACGAAACTTTTGAGCGTGGATTTGAGATTTATTTTTTATTTGATTCACCCTTATTTGTATACATAAATTTAAAAATTTGGATAATAAACTTATAAAATTATAACCGTTACGAAATCTGTTTTATTACATCACTATTCATGTATTGCGAATTGAGCTCTTTTCAGCGCTACACGACTCTCGAGTGACGGTAACAAAAGATGTCGTTATATGAGTACCGAGCTAGGATCATGCGTACTCGTAAAGTCGTATGTATTCATGTACGTACGAACGTACAAGAGACCTGCTTGTTGGCTGCCACTTAAGACATATTCACTTACGTCTAGTGTCATCAACCTCGGTCCTATAGTTTATGTATGCTTTTACATTTATTTTGAGAAATACATACTCTTCGTGCCATTATTTGGGGCGTATTCTTGAGAAATGGAATTTAAATTCTAATTACTTCTAGCTAATATTATTAATACGAAAGTATGTTTGTTTTTACATTTTAGCTGCTCAAGAAGAGGACTGTTATACAAAAGGCCGTAGAATACTTTTCATCCGGAAAAAATGCCCTATTCTCGATGGATAGGTCAAATCTACATTGATGCGAGCGAAGCCGCGATCAACAACTATAAATATAATTAACTAACACTTAACTATCTCACATAAGTTTTGAAAATGAACGTATTTCTGAAAATGGAACAAATCCCACCATCTAATTGCGATAGCAGAAATGGCTAAATCTCTGCTTCAAATTATATATGCATATTGTAAATTAAAATACGAATTCATATCTATTACTCTATAATAGAAGGCAGAATTGTATTCGGTTTCTTAAAGCTTTTAAAGGACCTCGACATAATTTTAATTTGCATTATGTTGCCGATATTTAGTCCTTTTTGCTATCCATTTTACTCTTGTGAAATAGGTAATTGTAATTATACGATAAAGTATACACTTTCTAGGAAAATTGATGTATGTATTTTATAAAAAAGGCAAGTTATTTTAAACCGAAAAATATAAAAATAACGTGCATTAAATGATATAAAACATGTATTACAGATTGTTCCAATTGCGTTACATATTTCATTTGTTACGTTGTGGTCTATTGGTTTAACCGGTGGAATATCAATCCGATGTCCGCAGGTTCGAACCCCGGCTTGTACCTATGAATTTTTCGGAATTCGCGTACATTTACTAATTTCAATTGGTAACACTATCGGCTGTGTATGCTGTTTGCTGATAACATTGTTTTTATTGGAGAAAATGCTACTGAGGTCCAGAGTAGGCTAGATAAATGACGAGAAAACCTGGTGAACGTTGGTTTAAGGATTAGTAGGATAAAAACTGAACATTTGTTCTGCGACTTCAGAGGCCCATCTAGTTTTTATCATATTACCTTAAACTGTGTATCCTTACCAACTTGCTTCAGTTTTCGGTACCTCGGTTCATTTATCCAAAACAACGGTGGCATAGATAGGGACGTGAAGAATAGAATAAATGCAGGGTGGATGAATTGGCGAAAGGTGTCTGAGGTAGTTTGTGACCCACGAATACCGTTGAAACTTAAGGGGAAGGTGTATAAGTCTATAATCAGACCAGTCATGTTATATGAATACGAGTGCTGGGCTACGAAAGAGACGGATGAGAAAAAATTACATGTGGCAGCAATGCGAATGTAGGTGTGGATGTGTGCGAATGGAGGTGTGGTGTAACTAGAATGGATAAGATTAAGAATGAGTATATCAGCGGAAGTTAGAAAATAGCACCAGTGACAGAGAAGTTGAGGAGTAATATGTTAGCATTGTACAGGCATATTAGAAGAGATGAAAGTCATGTAACATGAAAAGTTTTGAGTTTGAAAGTGGACGGATATAAAAGTAGAGAAAGACCGAAGAAAGTGTGGATGGATTGTGTGAAAAATGATATGTGTATGAAAGGTGTGAATACTGAGATGACTTTTGACAGGGGAGAGTGGAAAAGGAAAACATGTTGTGCCCACCCTACTTAGGTGGGATAAGGGTAAGATGATGATGATGATCGGCTGACGGTGAAGGAAAACATCGTGAGGAAACCTGAACCTGTGAAATGTTCTTGTAGTACCATCGTATCTAGGAAAAATATAGAACTGGATTTCTTAGAGTTTGAAATCGCCAATACGTCGTGGGCTGGCGTGGTGATTATGCCCATACCTACCTTCGGGAAGAGAACTATAGCCCTGCAGTGAGTTTTTTACAGGCTGATAATGATGATGATGACTTCAAAACGAACACCTCTCGAAATTTAAAAAACCTTTCGAATGAAAACATAATTTAAACATATTTCATCCGAGTTGTAAAAGACGTTCCTAAAAGAATAATTACATATTAAATATTATTTTTTTTTAATATAGAATGTTTTATATTAATTGATTTAATTATAAATAGCATAGGTATAGACATGGGACCCAAATATATTATTAATGTCTATTCAAAATATTAATTTTGAAAGGTAACAACGGAGCTACAAATTCTTGAGTAACACGTACGAAGTATTCCATAATACATACTTAAAATAATATGTTGAATACAATAATTGAATTTAACATGAACGGAATTGATAATTTTTATTATACATACGAGCAAACAGTACAATAACTGTGTTATTTTTAATCCGTTACAATATTCGACTGTAGTCTCTGAAGTCATTGTGAAACAAACAAATCAAAATCAACATTTTGATAAATTTTCGAAACAAATCAGAAACGACTTCCCTCTACTTTGAATAATTAAAACGTTTACATAAATAAAGTAAATTATGATGAGACACATCCTTCGTGAATAATAAATGACGAAAATGTACACCTCCCCCTGTTATTTGGGTAGGTATCATTACTAATCTCTTGTGCGTAATTAATCGCAAGGGCTGTCCGTATAGTCGACGAGACGCTGCTTTATTAAATTTTAGCGCTTTCCAACCATTCGTCCTCGCCACCCCTCGCCCCCTATTTCTCCCCCGGCAATGAATAGACCCATCACTTTTACTATTCACGGCGGCCCGGTGGATTAGCGAGATGAATTTCCTGATCCCCAAGGGTTCAAATTGTGCGTGCTGCGCTCCCTATTCATGCGGATTTGTTGCGATTGCGTTGCGATTATTCAGTGATCGTTCGCTCTGCAATTTTTATGCTCTTGTTGTATGTACATAGGTAGATAAATGGTGATTTTAATTTTGTTTATTTTGCAATACTTTTACGCAGTGTAATTAGAATTTGATGTTGCTGAAAGAAATGATTTTATGAAACCGCGATGCAAGTGAAACTTCTTTTCGGATCGTAGGCATTGAACTAAAATTTTTGAGATAACTATACGATAATTGTTGGGGGAATTATAAAAATCGAGTTTTTACTCTTAACTTAATAATTGGAAAATGGGAATAATAATGAGAAATCATTAGAAGATAAGATTCTGCCGAGCGCGTTTCACTTTCCGCGGCCGGCTGTAATGCAATAGGTGGACGAAAAAATTTGAAGGGATTTAAAAAAAAAACTTTAAACACCTATTATTTTCATTGGCCTGATACTACTAAAATTAAAAAGTAACATATATGTTTAATTATCCTAGTGAATGTTTTTTTCTCTATATTCTTGAATATATTACCTTTTTCAGAATAGCTTACCTTTTCAATTACCTCTCAACTTTTACCGTTAGACAAAAAATTGACCAAAAATTTAATATTATGCGTATTTGAACTTAGCTCGTTGAAATGGTGGATTTGTTGTTACGTGGGATTATATGTATTTATCTCGATAAATTATTTCAAATTAAGTAAATTATTTTCTATCGTTATTTTGTCTTTTTTCATGTCAGCTATCTATTCTTTTGTGGTGTTTTTAGTGAGTTTATGTTATATCTATTAAATGTTATCGTTTCTGCTTATCTTATTTAGAGAACCGTAATTGCATGATTCTTTAAAATCAATTTAACCGTTTCGAAGAGGACAAACAACAGTCATGACAATTTTATATATATGTACGTATATATAGATTTAGACAGGCGTTGATGAACATTAAATCTAAATACTAGAAACTGTGACAAACTGGTCGTCCCATGTTTCCGACTCAGTAAAACCAGTAACAGTTTTTTTAGATAATAGCGTTAGGTTTTATAATAAAGTCCCAAAGCATATTACCGATTTGCCGGACTGTACGGTTAAGCGCCATGTCTAGTGGGTTTTGGTGTCAAAGGGCTCGACTAACTAACTAAACCCGATCGAGTTTCCTTTGGTTCTTCTCGATGATTGGCCTGTTTTCAGAATCAATGATAATTTTGACGTTCATAACCGCATTCTTATGGTCTAAATTGAATAAAGTATTTTTTTTATTTTGATTAAAAAGCCTCTTGACCTTAATGTTTATTATGGCTTTGTAATAATAAAAGCAATTATAATTGACACAAACGATTCTAGATCCCACACGTTTACAAATCGTCTCTTATATACTGAATAGGTACTCGGGCGGCTCACACATACAAGCCCGAGGGTGTAATATTTTTCACTCCGGCTTTGCACCCAACAAAAACAAACCGGCCGAACGGGGCTTTAGCTCCGAGCGAGAGTTTCGCCCCCTTTTGTTCATCGACAATACGTGTTCGTTATATTTTATTTTTATGAAACCGGCTCGGTAAAGCACAATCGATAGCCGTCGGCGACGGGCTCCCGAATCACACAGTTAATTATTGACACATCCGTTTTTTATCCGTCTCCCCTCGGTTCAAAGCGCCATTGTGGTCGCCTAATATTATACCTTTTGTACTGAAACTGGCTATTTCCTTACCTTTGTGCCAGTTTCAGTTTGGTTAGGTGAGCTTATTGTTCGGTAACTCCGTGTCGTTTCTAAATTATCGGTTATCATTTTTCCTACTCTTTATGAACTGATGTTGAAGGAACACTGGTAGATTAGGTTTATATAATTGGTATTTACTGCATTGTTTTGTTCTCAAGATTAGCAATATATTTATGTATACCGTTTATAGATGACAATAACGTCTATATATCAATAATAAATCACGCCGTTGCGTTATTTTACAATAATAGTTGTTATAAACTGTTATTAGTTATTCTGCTGTTAGATAATTTACTGTTTTGTGTTGTGTATTGCAATTTCGAAAAACGATACGATGACAAAGATAGGTACGTTTTTTTATTTTTGACAGTCGCCTGCAACGAAGCTTAGTAAAGCAATGAATAATTGAATAATTTTTGTGGTAATGAGCTGCGGAATTCGGTAACGAGTCGCGACATCACTACCCATTCCGATCTTGATAAAAGGGTTGTTTTGATATCGCGTACAACACGACAGCTTCGGGGATACGATCGCTTTCCGATAACGTTCTTTTATCACGGAACCTAATGATCCGATACGCTCTTTTTATTAAAACAACAAAAATAAAAGGAAACCAACACGACAAATTTATAGTTTATACGCGTCTTTAAAAACCGACTGAAATCCGTTGTTCGTATTTACGTAATTGGTCATAACTCACCGGTAAAATTATTTATTTTTGTGTTTCATGAAAATTTGTATCTATAATATTTTTTGTTTGTTTTTAACCTGTACCATTTTGTATTATGATTTAATATCGAGTCGGTGTTTATACGATGTTTTAATAATTAAGAATAGATTTAGAATTAGGTACTTATATACTAGATTTTGCTCGTGGTTTCACTCGCTCTAATATATATTTGATCTACTTTTATACAGATATCCTATAGATATTATATTCTATATCCCTGGCAACGTGTGTACAAAATTTTATCGTTATCGGTTGATTGGGTGTGAAAGCGTAACAAACGAACAAACTCATTTTCGCGTTTCAAATATTAGTAAGGATTTGTAATGACGGGTTAAACAAATACTAAATAAAAATTTATCGTAAGATAATCTCTCTCATAATAAGCGCAAAAGAAAAGGAAGCGCAAGTGGTTTGTTGAAACCATTTGATTGGTGATGAAGCGCGTTAAAGAACAGAGCTTTGTGGTTTACCGATTTCTATAAGGATCGCATTACATCGCCTCTTTGATTTCTACGCCTTTTCATGTACGCTTTCTTAAGTACGCAATCTTTGAGGTACCGCCGCACAGTTTTATCAAGAAACATTTAGAATATAGTTAGAATGTATAATATAGTTTTTGTAGTTTTCATTTTGTTTTTATAGAAAAAATATTACGCCGTACTAGCTCACGCTTAAAACAGTCTCATAGCTCTTAATGGTGAAACAACAATTAGCTGAATTTGAATCTAGTTGAATCGTTTGTAAAACACAAATTCATATACGATTAAAAATTGTACAAAATTGCATTACATATATACTCGTATATGTATATCCTAACGTCATTTGCGAGGTACAATCCAGTACATAATATTATTACCTAAGAGAAAAGATTTCTTTTATCCTTTGTAATGGATAAACAAAAAAATCATAACCGACTGTATTTTATTTTCAATTTCAATCGATGCCACGAGTACAAGCTAGTATTTTATAGTATTATGCGTCGCTAACAACTATGCATAAAAATAATTAATCTTATTAGGAAGTTGTTGTAATGAACTCTTACAAATTTGTTTCGTCATTTCTCTTAAATAAAAAGCCTACTTACTAAAGCATATCTACCGAATGTATGCAACCGAATAATTTCAAAATGGCGAAATCTATTTGGTTATTCTTATTTTATTGTGTTTGTTATTATCATGACGAGGTTTGTATGAAACAAAGTGTTTGAAAAATTGAATGGAAAAGTGGAAAATTTGGGTTAAAAACGTGCAGTTGTCAGTTTATTTCATTACATGACATGTATATGAATTGTATAGGTTAGATTTGGTATCATTTTCTTCAATAGTGGGTACACCCATGCGAACCAATGGCGGGCAACTAGCAACTGATAACTTTCATTCGTCACATCATCTCGTACCCATCGCTATAATATTGTCAGCGAGTATATCAAAAGGAAAATAGAATGCCTCACTTAATTTATTAAAATTGACGTAGAACTCGGTATGTTCTATTCGGCAAGTTTTCATACCGGTCCCCGGCATAATGGAAATGACAAGACTAATGTAACAACCGCGAACATACCGTCGGACTCATCTAACAAAGCGTTCATTTTCTGATGGCGGTAATCTCGCCGAAGGGCGGCATTGTTCGTGATTTCTCTATGTACATTTTTCTCATATTTTCTTCTTGTAAAGAATAAAAATACTGAACAGCATTGTCGACGCCGGTCTCGCGCTGTGATCGCGCAAAAAGGAGCCCCTGGATGACAACGAAATGACGGGAGTGTCTGCGGGTGGCCTCCCCCCTCCCGCCCCCTTTTAAAAATGTCGACTGGGGATGGGCGTCGTGCCTATAAGACGGCATTTTTACACACTACCGCTGAACCGAATAAACCTATTTATATACCTACCGATATTCGATCAAGGAATATTGAACCTACACTCTGCGAATGAAGATCCACTTCGTTGCGTGAAACTATACTTGATTTTTATAAATACCAAGGGAATTTTGGGACGAATCAATAAATATATATGTCGATAGTAAAAATTGCAGAGTTTTTACAAGTCTTTATGTTGGCAAACAACGAAAGATGGTCAGTTATTTCCGTTACTGCAGGAAATGTTCGGGTTTTCATTTCCAATATTCCACTTTAGAACTTACATGACGATGTCACTAATGTCCTTGCTCATATTAAAAATTGTTATATACATTTCATGGTCTTATTACATTTTAGCTTTATATATATATAACACTTGCTGTTCGCCTCAGTAAGTAACAAAGAAAATGTGTGTAAATATTTCCTTTACAGTACGGCCATGTAATGAAATGAAATGGCAACAGAATAACTGAACATAAGTCTGTGCATTCTGTCTCACTCACTGTTTTATATAGAGATTATTTAACCCAAATTTTTTAACTATTTTCTTTCATACAAACCTTGGTCTGATAATACAACAAAAAAAAATCGACCATATAAGTTTTGAAGTGCTACGCTCACATACGTAAGGCAATTGGTTTTTATTTATATATAGGTATAGAATAAACCTGTTATTTATATATATAATACATTTAACTTGGCTCATTTTGAAATGTAAAGACTTATTATAAACAATAAGTTCCTATACTTTTAAAGTGGTTTAAACCCATATACATTCATTAAAATTCCTATCATATTTGTTACAGATCGTATAGCTCAAATCCAGGCTGAACAGTGCATGAGTAACCATCCAGAACTGAAGGAAGTGGAAGGAGCTAGCAAGTACATTGCAACTCCTAAGAAAAATAACGTTACACCCGAGAAGCTGTTCAGTAAAACTAATTTCGGTATGTTTTATCTACTTCTACTGTTCTTGTTCTTATATATTTTATTTATTTTTATTATTTACAATAAGGTACAATTACAGATTACAGATTGACAATTACATTCATAGCAAAACTATTATATCATTACAAATCTGAAATCCAATTACAAATTGTACACAACATATTTAGTTTTAACAATAAACACAGTTAGCCTAAAATGAGTCTATTAACTAAAATGAGTCTAAAATAAGCCTAAAATGAATCTATTAATGATATACAATGGAATACTATCACACATATTTATGATTCAAATACAAACCTCTTAAAATTTCTTAGACTATAGTGAAATATGTCTTGGTGAACACAAAATTGATTATAGTAGCTGCACATTCGAAACAGCGGATTGTTTTTTGAAACGTTATTATTAACTGCTGGTAAACTAAATAACTGGTGCACTCTTACTGAACGAGTAGGTATTTTAAAATAAATTTGCTCAAGCAGATCGCTACTGAAGGTTCCGTTAACGATTTTGTGAAGTATACATAAGTCACTTATGGATCTACACTCTTCGAGACTTTTAAGACTGAATTTGTGAAGTCTATCTTTGTATTCTGTAATTTTATTTCTGAGACCAAGTTTACCACACAGTATCCGTAGAAAACGACGTTGGACGGACTCAATCATGTCTATATGAGTTTTATAGAACGGGGACCATACTGATGAACAATATTCTAGAATGCTACGAACCAAAGAAATATACAGAATAATCCATGAGTTAGCAGACTTAAATGGCTTGGCAGTACGTGTAACAAATCCGAGCATTCTATTAGCTTTGCTTGTGATATAGTCGAAATGTGATCTAAATGATAAGTTCGAATCAATCATCACACCTAGATCTCGCACTATGTCAGTTCTATCAATGTTGATTCCTTGATATAATTTGTTATAATCCTAGATTTTAACAGTTTTTGACACGCTTTATTAGCTTCCGTTCTATTTATCTTTTTATCTGTCTATCTATCTATCTATTTATGTATGTACTAGACCCTACATTTTTCTTACGTTCATATCAATCATTTTGTTGATAAATTTATTCGCATTTTAAAATGAATATCTATACTTTTTTAATTTATTATAAGCCTATAACTTTGCATCTCTAAAGCATGAATACTCCATGTTAAAACATTATTTTCTACTTGTTAGTTCGGATACATATAACAGCCTATTTTTTTACTTTTCTTAACTTTTATTTAGCTATATAGTTCTTCACAAAATCATAAAAAGTTTACAGATATTTATTCAATACTCACCGCTGAAGAAGTATTTCGGCGTATAATCGTGTTGAGCAGAATATTTAACACATAGTACTTACTATGTTTAACACGTCAAAATTATAATCATTCTTATTTTTAATATTACAATAATTTTATATAAACCCGGTTCACCACAGCACTGATATTCATCTATAAAATACTATAAATAATGTGCATGTGAATTTGTTCACTTGTTTGTTTGTTACGTTTTCATGATTTAACTACCCGATCACTCATCATGAAGTTTTGCACATCTAAACGTTGCCAGAGTTACAGAAAAGGACGTAGGCTACTTTTCATCAAGAAATATAATATCTAGAGGGATAAGTAAAAGATACATGAACGCGAGCAAAGCCACGGGCAGTAGCTAATAAAGGGTATTTTGAAGACTTCATAATGGACTCTTCAAACAGTGCGACGAACGACGTACTTTCCAATAATACCATATCATATGATGAAACTGTAGAATGACAATACGCATTTTCTAATACTTCTCATGATCTAACAACGTTGTTTGATCTTTCATCAAGCATCTATAGTTGTTTTCCGGCATCTGAACTTAAAGTTAGCCCGCTGTAAGATTAGTTTGTTACCGTCTTACTACATATCGTCACTTTGATAATGTTGAGTAAGATTGAAGTGAGCAAACGTTATACCTATGTACCTATTCATACCTACCACCATTGCAAAGAGATAAAGTTTGTAAACATGTTTATAGAAGATGATATCAGTACGTACAAAATCTATTTTAAAAATTGTGTTAGATATTTTTATATAATGCATATACAGTTCCTTTGAGGCCCAATTACGCCAAAACTACTGAACATATTGGCAAATGACTAGATTCGGTGCAGAATTTTTCGTGGATGGTTCTAGATTATTTATTTTTTGGAATACCCTCTGCCATTTTTTTGAATGACCAACGATGCGGAAAGGAATCATCTAGTTACAGATAATATTAAATGTATTTATATTGTATACACAAAACTATTTAAAAATCATTATTTTCAATGCAATCTGTTTAACAAGTTGGTATACATCATTTAAATTTCCTATAGTAACCAAAATACAAGTCCTCGAATCAATTGAACGCGGAATGCGCAAGCGCAACCGGCGTGCACGCTTCTCGCTCCGATGCCTCACCATATTTAGATTATCAGATATGTCGATCAAAACGCAACACGCATTATGCGATCTCTTTGGCCTCTCGTGTAAAATTAGACGTATTTATGTATTACAAATGCTAAACCATTGTTAATGGTGTGCGCATCTGCTCTGATGTTTGATTGTATGGAATCGTGAGATTACATTTCGTATGGGTTCATTCTTTTTTGTATATTTGCTATCTTAACGGTAGTTTTACGGGTTTATTTCGATTCCGTATTTTAATATAAGTATACTAGTTTTTGCTCCGGACTTCGCTCTTATTAATATAAATGTAATCTATCCTTCGGGAACAGTAGATTTTTTCTGCATGAAATTATAGCCTGTGGCCTTTTCTGTACTCCTGACAACGTAAATCCAAAATTTTATGATGACCGGTTAAGTAGTTAAAGCGTTAATAGGTTACAAACAAAAAACCCTAACTTTCGCATTTACGATAGGTATCAATTAAGATTTTTACTCGGTCTGTATATTTCACTAGGAATAAAAAGGTCTCACGGCTGTACTAAAAAAAATACGATTCGTTCTGTCCCATTATGTAACTACTGCGTATTGGCAAAGTTATGTAGGTATTTGATCGATGCACCTGCCAATTAGATGTATTTACCAAAACGTAGATACTCGTATTGGATGGCTGATTGAAAAGTTTGTAGGATTGCTTTTGCAAAAATAGAACGAGCTGAACGAAATTTCTTTACGCAATGAGGCTCGAAACGAAATAAATTTGTTACGGCAACAAAGTTTTTTCCTTGGAAAATTTTGCGTCTTCAGATGTACCTAATTAAATAAATCTATATTTAAACCATGTTGGTTACGTTATAGTTATGTAAGAGCTCTACGAATTGGTTACTTTGGTACGTATACAATACAATACAATAGTTGGCTATCGTACATAATTCTACTCTCTCCATATGCAAATAATACACATTCAGGTACATTTCACTCTTTATGTCTCTCTCTCTTTGACATTGAATAGTATAATCGTAAAAGTAGCTTTCTATTTGTCTCTATCCTTTACGGCTAATCTCGGAATTTTCTGTACAGATTTGAACAGATATAACTGTTCATCAGAATCTCACCTAAACTCGGGCGACCGCACTTATGGTCAATAATAATAACATACTAAACTTTGAAGTACTAGCTTTCAAGTACAATTATCGGAATACACCTGCTTGCTCAGCGACAGATTTTGGACTTAAATGTGTTAGATAACCAGAGAAGGACGGTAGAAAACGACTACCTCCATACTCTAAAGCCGGGATGCGCAACTTGAACTGCGGGCCATCCACCTCAATATTGTTAGACCCTGAAAAGTTGCAAGTATTTGTGATTCAGGATTATCGTCTAGGTAGGTGCGATAAAAGAAAGTGATGTGTGGGTTATTCTGGCCTAATTGTGCATGAAATAAATTTTAGTTGCTTATTCATTACATTTTGTTTTAGTTATCTACCTACTAACGGTAATGGTAAAAGTACTATTGAAGCGATGATGGCTAAGTTGATAGCGTGCTCGGACATAGAGTCGAAGGATGTAAGTTCGAACCTAGCAACTGAGTCAGAGCTTTCGTTGAAGGAATACATTATGATGAAACCATAGCATGGTGGTAGGGTTTTTTCTAAGTCCGCCTGGCTAGCTACCGCCCTCAAGTTGAAAAACTGTCGCCAAGCACCTGTCGGTGTGTTCCGGCAACTACACTCGAGAGCCAGTCTCGCTCTAGGGATTAGTGTGACTACCATCGTAGACCACATCATCATTTAACATCAGATGAGATTGTGGTCCAACGCTAACCTTAGGTATAGTATGAAAAAAAAAAACAAATTATGTGAATAGTTCTATATCGGCAATTTTTCTTGAAATCGACTCAAAAAACACTCGCGATCGACCGTTTAAGCACCCGTACTCTACAGTTTTATCATAATGTTTTCCTTTCACCAAAAGTTTAGTCTAATTGTAGGCTACTTACTACAAACAAAGTTATAATATGTTTAATGAAAAGATAAACCAGATCGAGTTTCTTTCCGGTTCTTCTCGATGATTGGGTTTTTTTCCGAACCGGCGGTAACTTTGACGTACATAAGCGCCTTCTCAGGGTCTAAACTGAATTAAGTATTTTTGATTTTGAAACAGTACACACTTTTAAAACATCGTTTCTTGAAATTCGCTAACACCGTGCATTTATTCCGTTTAATCTGCTGTATTTTTAAATAAAATTTCAATTTATAGGCTCATGAATGAAATGTCACCAGGGTAAATTGTTCCCTTGGAGGATGTGAGGCGTGTCGAGCGTGATTACAGTCTCGTCCAATCGTCACCATTCGTGTGAATTATAGGCGGAGTTTGACACGCGTCGCGCCATCCACACGGTTATAAGCCCGTACTACACTCTCGATAGGAAATAGTTCTGTGGAATGGACACACTCCTTACTAAAACACGGCGTGCGTTTTCACTTTATTCTCAAATCTATATTGGTGGAAACATACTTTTTTTAATTTATTTTGGCAATCAGTCCCGTTAGTATGAATTGGGTAACTGTTTCATCCAAAAAAGAGTGACCCCTTTTTTAGAATTTTCCAGAGTATATTTGCAACATCTGAAAATGTATTTTTCATATCATTGTAATCAACATATTAAATGTAAGCATGAATATGACTAGGTTTTGCTTGCGGCTTCGTAAGGATTAAAGTAGATTTAATCTATTCCAAGAGATTTTTTTAAATGTTTTTAACCTATACATTGGGTATACAGTACTTTGTGGAATGAGAGTTATCCTATGTTCTTTTCTGTATTCCTGACAAAGTGTATGCAAAATTTCACAATGACCGATTGAGTAGTTAAGTCGTAAAAGTGTAACATACAAATAAATTCGCAATTATTTTTATAACATAAGTAAGGCTTCATTTCACTTGTAGTTTGTTCTAAACCTTGTGGGGGTGCTTTGCATATGGCTGACTCTTGTTTGATGAGCATAATTGTTAAATCTATAGCTGTGGGTTACATATCTACACATCTATATATCTATGTATGGTTTAGATATCAGATGGTGAGTAATCATATCATACACATGCTAAGAAATCCGTCATCCGTTCAGGAGCAGTGTAAGTAGGTGACCTGACCGGACTGTCGTTTGCGCTGAGCCTTGTCGCCAGAGTGGCATGGTGTTTGCCTTGCACGATCCCGTGTCACTTCATAGCGCGGCAAATGGTATCTGGTAGTATCTCTTCTGGGTTGTGGGTATCCAATGTATGATTTCTTCCCACAACAAAAAAAAATGGTACCTATATCAAATAGTCAGCTGGTGTATCTACATGTCGTCACAATGGAGACGAAAGCCGACGGATTTTAGATGTCTCAAGGATCGCTGAATTTTTAAATGGATTACAATAACGTACAGTGTCGTCACTTTATAACCTTAAAATAAAAATACTCAAACTATTGGTAGATAAAAACCAATACATTACTGAATGAGTTTCCGCTAAAAACATCTTAGAAGTTGTTACTAGATTCTTATTGTGAAAATTGTAATTACCAGAATGTAAAATTATGAAGGAGCCAATATTAAAAATTGTTTCCACGTTGCCTAATAAAAATTTATATGTGCGCTTGGAACTGTCTAACTATTTGCGTCGAGGTAAGAAGCAAATTAATCTCGACATCCGAATTGATACAAAATTTGCCGTGACCGTTTCAAAATAAATACTACAATTATATCATTTATGTAACCTGTACATACATACATATGCATGTATGAATAAAATCTTTTTTTTTTTGTTTTTTTTTTTTTTATACAAATTTGTCTGTCGATATGATATGTTCTACATTTGTTATACTCATTTGTCATTATATAACTATAAGTTTGGATGAATTGACGAAAGGCGTAGTGATAGTTTAAGACCCACGAATGCCGTTGAAACTCAAGGGGAAGGTGTATAAGAATATAATCAGACCAGTCGTGTTATATGGATCCGAGTGCTGGGCTACGAAAGAGTCCGATGAGAAAAGATTACATGTGGCAGAAATGCGAATGTTAAGATAGATGTGTGGTGTAACGAGAATGGATATGATTAAGAATTAGTATATCAGAGGAAGTTTGAAAATAGCACCAGTGACAGACAAGTTGAAGAGTAATAGGTTAGCATGGTACGGGCATATTATGAGAAGAGATGAAAGTCATAAAACAAGAAAAGTTTTGAGTTTGAAAGTGGACGGATATAGAGGTAGAGGAAGACCGAAAAAGGTGTGGATGGATAGTGTGGAAAATGATATGTGTATAAAAGGTGTGAATACTGAGATTACTTTTGACAGGGGAGAGTGGAAAAGGAAAACATCTTGTGCCGTTGCTTGTGTAAGTAGGGTTACTTAGGTGGGATAAGGATAAGATGATGATGAACTATAAGTTGTAAGTGGTTTTTTTTTTGCTGAGTGTTAATGCATTTAAATTATTTTTAATAGGTTTTCTTGTTTCATGCAAGCTAAAGGCACACATTCTGCAGGTTATACAATAAATAACCTATAAAAACGGTAAAAAAAATATTAATCGTACAAGTGTTCTTATGATTATTTATCTACTTATTTCTTTATTTCTCATAGAATATATCTAATACCTATCTAAGTAAGGACCCCCGTTACGGCGCGTTAGTTCGGGAAAACAAAATTCCATGTTCTAAATTATAACAAATTAATTATAATCGAACTTTTAGATAGATAGATTAATAATAACTGTTTTTTGACTTAATTATATGTATGTCTGTTGACCATATTTATATTCTTTGCTTTTTTATAATCCGGCTGTTAGTTATAAATATTCTTAACAAATTTATATCCATTGTAGTAATTTATTTCCATGTTCTTATAATAAATAATGGGAAGTATATATATTACGAATAATCTAAGAAGTATGATCATTCCATATTAATGGCGATCTTATATTTATCGCGCACATAGTCGATTAATTGCCATCTATAATATAAGCGACCTTAGCTAATATTTCTTTAAAACTATATATCTAAATGGTAATATCACTATGTATATGGGTAACGTCGTCAAAATTATCATTGTTGCCTGGAGCAAATTATTATTATTATTTTTTTATATTATAGGGAACAAACGAACAGGTGGGTCACCTGATGGTAAGTGATCACCGCCGTCCATAGACACTAGCAACACCAAGGGATTCGCAAGTGCGTTGCCGGCCTTTTAATATATGTGGGTAAATAATATCAAAATGTCAACATCAATTTCAAGGGAAATTCAAACATTATAATAACTCTCCTTATGGCTGCAATCTGCGAAGTCATTAATTCGCTAGCTTTTCCAAATCATAAACTGTAAACAAGTTAATTTAATACAAATGTAAACCTTCCCAACTTTAGGCAATAATACAGCATCGTTCATTGACATAAAAAGTTATAATTACAATTTGTTTTTTTTTTTAAGTTTGATAAATCTGACTTATAATCACATTCAATATAAGAGAATTAACTCAAATTATAGGTAATGGTGTTGCGAAAATATTAAATATTACAGATTTTATGTTCTTTGCAGAATATACCCACCATAATTTTTTTGTTTTTGTATTATTAATTATCGTGTTAGAAATTTCATACATTTTGTGTTACGTTGGTGACATAAAAAGTCACTACGTAATTGTTGTGTCAAAAGTGGGAATTTTGACGGCCATACCCATATAAAAAATAGCATCTTGTAGTATAAACCCGTTCTGTAGTAGGTACCTACAGATTATACGGATATGCTATAGGCTATAAACATGCATTCGATATATCCGTGCGGCGAGAAAAGCAAATACAAAAGTAAAATCGTGACATTTCTCTCTATATTTAGGCACCTAAACCGTTTGCAAACAACATTGAGAGCGGGACGCGAGTAAATGAACAGAGGGGGCTACAGGGGGTCCTAAACAAAAGGTGCGATCCCCCCCACCCCATTGCCACATCGACCCAGCTTGAAGGGTGGTTCCTGAAGTCACCATACCTTTAAGTTTTTAAGGAAAGTCCTAGAAAGATAACAATATACTTTTTTACTCTATAAATGTTTTACCTCTGCCTGCAATTTGTTTAATTAACAAAACAATATTCTACTGTCTACGAAAGAGTTGATATATTAAATATCTACTTCATATTCAGATAATATACTTTATACAGGTACATACCAGATGATAGCTACCCGTTTCGCTGTACACTAAATGAAAAAATTCTGTGGATTCCGAAATATAAAGTAATTATAGTTTAAAAAACTACTAAAAACACGTAATGTCACTATTATAAAAGCGTGGGGTACTTTGTAAATATTTAAACTACCTCTGCCTTTCGTAACCAATAGATCTGGTAGTTAGTTTAAAAATGTCATACAAAGTACAACTACCCCACGCTTCTTTATAATAATGACATTAATTTTCACATGAGTAATTTTATTCATATGCTAAGAATTATTTTTGAGTTTGATTATCCCTAAGTTTGTTTTTTAGTTTTTATAAACTATCATTTATTTTCCGCTTTGCTTGACATGGGTGCCAAGTTTCATTCAAATCTGATCGCTCAAAATAGGGCAAAATCGAGGCTAAAGAGTTTACAAGAGGTTACAAACATACAACAAACATACTACATGCTACAATAAAAAAGTCGTTTGTTTATTAAACCTCTTTGAGATTGGTGTACTGCCAATGTCAAAGCGTCAAAAATGGGTCTAACAGTACTTGTCAATCTTTTGTACATTTATGATAGATAGATACTACATTATTATATTGCACCCGTGCAAAGTCAGGGTGGGTGGCTAGTATAAATTATACATTTTTGTTAATTTGTTTACTTTTTCGTTTGTCGGTAATAATGTTTCATTCAAGTATATAATTTGTATTATTTAATATTATGTCTCTTCCACATCACCGACAGTTTCAGATATTCTGACCATCGGGCTTAAATAGCCACCGGTATGTTCAATCTGCATATTAATGTGTTTTATGTAAACACGTCGGTGACTAATATAACATTTTTGAACTTTGGACCTTTGTTTAAACTAACTAGATAATAAATAATCTTGAATACAATTCGTTTCCTTATCAGAAATATATTGTAGATAAAAAATCTTTATCTGCTATATATTTGTTGTTCATAGTGTTAAAATGACTCATTGTTAGCGAACTATAATTCAGATATTATTGACAGTGATTGATACTTATGAGTACGCACGTGGATTATCTACACCTGATCAAAGGTAAACATATTATTCACCTTGATGACTACATTGATATTTTGTTGTACAAGTAAATATCGATATCTGGAATATTACTCCAACTGGATCTTTCTGTTTCTATTATATCTTAGATAAATTGAATATATATGATTTATCTAACGAATTATTAATATAACGAAAACAATACTTTTAGTGTAATCAAGTTGTCGTCCGGTGTTCGAAATGGAACCATAATAGGTACATGTATTCTTCAAATTAAGGAAACTAAACGAACTATTTCCAAATGTTATTTGAGAACACTATTTTTATAACAAAGTCCCAAAGCATATTACTGATTTGCCAGACTATAAGTTTAAGTGCCATGTTAAGCGGGTTTTGGTGTCAAAGGGTTAATATAGAGTGGATCAATATGTGAACGATGGTGATGTCTGGAATTGACCCCTCTCTGTGCATCCACTAAAATCGATTGTAATGTAAAATGAATTTTAATTATATAAGTATATGTTAAAAAGATAAACCCGATCGAGTTTCTTGTCGGTTCTTCTCGATGACTGGGATGTATTCCGAACCGGTGGTAGTTTTGACGTTCATAGGCGCCTTCTTAGGGCCTAAATTGAATAAAGTATTTTTGATTTTGATTTTGATTTTGACTATTGAAAATCGTTTGAGAAACACAGTAGGAAGATGTACTTAAGGACGCATTCTCGAAAAAGGTTAATTTTCACTGTTTTTCAGTACGAATTACAACAACGCTATAGAACTTTGGTAAACATAATGGTTAATTACAGATACATTTAACCTTTAATAAGGATATAAAGATGCTTGGTTTTTTTAAATTAATAGGTTTCCATTTAAAAGGAACAATTCTCCGTAGCCCCCTCGCGCAAGACAGCCTGACTTTCGGTACGAAAACCTCAGTAAATTTACAACTTTCTTAATAAACAAAAAATATTTCTTATGGTACATATAATCAGTTATAATATAGTTATAATCAGTTATAATAATATCCAAGTTATTTTTACCATATCTGAGAAACAAATTATTTAGTTTTAAATAAGATTTCACCATTTTATACAACTTACGTGGATTTTAACTGATACGGAATAAGGTCCAATTTAGTTCTTTAATTAAAAACGATAGAAAACAAAGTTGAATATAAATTCAGTCCGCGCTAATGCGCCATTGCGAGTGGATGTCTACGTCGTTCTTCACCGCGTTGCTTTAAAAAAAATACATCGCTATACGTATACAACAACAGACACTTCTTGATAATTTCGAAAAGGTGATAATTATTTTTTGCAGTATTTTATATTTTAGTTAGGTAGTCTTTTTTATGTTTATATATTAGCTGATACCCGTGACTTCGTTTGCGTTGTTTATAATCTTACAGCATATTTTATGTACAAATATGAAAGAATTGAAAAGTAAAATATACTTTGGTTACAAAATTTCATTGTAAACATTGTTAGTCATTTAATTCATGGTTCCGGCGCATGCGCATCATGCCGCTTGCCTTACTTCACACGTTGGTGAATGTGTAGTTCTTATAAAAATCGTAGTTTCTCAAAACCTAAATAAATCTATGTTAAATTAAGATATCGTGATATTTTTTAGATCAATACCAAGTGATTAAAAAATAAAACTAAAAAAAATTATCGATCTCTGTCCTATAGGTTTTGCATGATGCGCGTACAATAGCAGACCTCTATCATTTATTTATACATAAATAGAAAAAGGTATGAGATATACTACAAAATAACTACGTTTTTTAATGAGACAGAAATGCATAGGCTTAGGTGTACCTAACCTACTTTTCTTTCGTACTTAACTAGCATCGCCATTCGAATTACAATATCTTTTAATAGAGTAAACCGATATTAATAAAACAAAGACTAAATGTTACCCGAGGATATGCTTTATCATTTTCTTTATCATTTTGTTTTATCATAAGTGTTATACTTTAGCAGTAATGCTTGCACAAAAAAACAACTATTCACCTATACTATGAGAAATGAAATCTTGATCTGACACTATGAGACTAAACATCTAAGCACAAATACCATGTTCCTAGCTATTATCTATACTAAGGTCCAGTTGCCACAGTATTGTTCTTTTGCAGAATATTGAAAAATGATGCATTAATCCGGTAGTAAGCATCTGTACATAAATTCGATGTTTCTATCTATTACGTGTACTTATACTCGGTTACTACGACAACGTCCTCATCAGAACCTTGAGAAATTATACATTGATCCGGGACTATCAGACTAAACATAATGAAACATAAAATGTTAATAATAAGAAAATATTGTTATATATTTTTTAACAAAAATATCAAAGTCGTTTGACTTAATTTGCAATTTCCAGGCTTATCAGACGTCACTTGCGTGAGCCGTCTACGTGTAGTGTAGTATGACTCAATATCTAAAACTGAAGCGCGTAAAATTGAATACGCTTCCTTAACATTTTTGTCTTGTGTCTATTTATATATAGACTAGTGGTCTTACGTTTGTCGAAATTTATTTATAATGAAGGTTACAAAGGTTTTTGTTCTCGTGTGACATTATTATCTGTATTTCTTTTTAATTTTTTTAAATCCTAGAAATTGTATTGATTATTGTACAAATATTGTAGATTGTATACGTAAGGGGCGTGAGGTATGATGAATTTTAGAATTTATTAATAAAGGTTTCGTCGAAGGTAGAAAAAACTTTCCAATTTTTTCGTAGCATCAATCAATAGATATGAAATAAAAAAGAAAAACTAACATCAGTTGAGAAACAGAAGAGCAAAATGTACTGAACGGTTTTACATTCGTCTTTTGATATATAAATTATTTTGAGGAGAGATGACATGCACACCCTACATAGGCGGGTGGTTGTGCTTTTTCGTAGCGCGTGTCACTTGTGCGGCGGGGCGCGGGCGCGGCGACCGACACTGCGGGCGTTGGGATCCGGCGTCCGGGTGCCGGGTTGCCATGACGACGACACCGTGACACCCGTCGCACCACCCCGACCTCTCACCACTATCGCTTCTCAAACCAAAAACAACCTTATAAACAAATGCACACGAGTCACGATGCTCACTTATATACTGAACGCCGGGGCCCGACACATAGGGGTCGAATATATAAGACGGTACGGTCAGGCGATGTAAATAACGCGAGATAACTTCGAGAGGGTCTAATGGAATAGGGAATCGTGTTTTAGAAAGTGCCCCGGAGAGAATGTTCTGGGTTGTTAGCTTACGATAAGGGCCCGGCTTCTATGTTAAGTGAAAGTCGATATGGGGATTACGTTGGTGAAATTTGATTACACAAAACGTTCCCTCAGTGGTGGCCAAATTGCTGAACGAGCCGTCGTTTGATTAGTAATTCATACTATATCTAGCGCTATTAATAATAACATACAATACTGGTTTGATGTAATTTTTTATTTATACTAAAAACAAACATTACAATGCATAATTTGCTTAATTAAATTCATAATACTAACTAATATTATAAATGCGAATGTGAGGTTATTTGCTTTTTACATTTTTACGTCTTAATTACTCAACCGATCTGTATGAGTTTTTGCATACACATTGTTATTGGTACCGAAAAGTACACAGGTTATTTTCGGGCACCTTCCACACAGAAAAGAGTACTGTTTCCAAGGGATAAGTGTTTGACCTATAAGGAATAGGTCAAATATACATAAATGCAAGCGAAGTCACGTACAATAAAAGGCTTGTTATGTATAAACATGAACACTAAAGAGAAATAATAAAATCGACCAAACTCTGCATAAATATGTATTGTAACCACGTAATAAATAATTCAAAAGTATAAATAGGGATGTCTTGGAATTTCAGAAGTATTATAAAAGTATACAATCACAATTAAAAAAAAAATGTTAATCATTATGCAATATTTACAAACTTAATTATTCATCTAGCAACGACAATAGTTTTTGGTATAAAACTGTTTACTCTAATCAAATTATTGACTGCATACTAAACACATAAATATTTTCTATGGGACTTACTCAAGAATACATCACAATCCCAGTTTCTGTATTAACTAAATAAAAAAAAAATGAATATAATTTCAATTGGATTTAATTAATTACATAAAAATATTAAACGAAATATCTCTAGATCGTTTAAACTAGCGTTTAGTTATTTATGTAGTTAGATTGTAAACCCTCTTTACAGTTTTGTCGAATCCAACCGCTGTTGTTGTCTGAAACAAAACAATAGATACAATGTTCCTTTTCATACTAATATTATCAACATATTCTTGCCCCTATTTAATCTAAGTAGGCATTATACCACTCGTTTTCTCTCTTTATTACATTTATACATATTTTATTTTAAGATTCTTTTAATACTTTATAGGTTTTAGCGTTTGACCATCTGACCTGATATTAAATAACGATGTGGTCTAAAACGGTAAACACGCTATACCTAGAGGAAAACTAGATCTCAAGTGCAGTTGCCGGAACAGACGAACAAGTGCTTTGCAACAGATTTTCAACTCGAGGGTGATAGCTGGGCAGACTTTTCGAAAGCCCGACCATCATACTATGGTTTCAATCACGATGTTTTCCTTCACCAAATGTTCCGACTCAGTCGCAAGGATTCGCACCTACGTCGATCGACACGGTGTTCGAAGACATTATTAACTGAGCCTATATCGTTTCAATAGTATATCTGACATAGTATCACTGTTGATGTATCTTTACATCTTTAATATTTCCTTACCAAGACTACTTTGTCAGGATAAAATTCTCGAACATGTTTCGAAGTCTTTCCGCTAGGTTCCACTTGGACCTGTATTAATTTATTACCCTCTATGGTGACTGTTAATTTAACCTGTAACATTGAATATAGTTAAATACAAAGTGAACTCTCACGCTCGGGTCAGTAACGATGAATCGGGATCACTCGGCTCCACTGAACATCAAGCGCACTCAGGTCGCTGATGCACTGAATCGTGTATCTAGTCATTAACACATACTGTCTGGCGCCTTCCTATTTAATGTATATCATGAGATGAGATGAGATTTGGCTTAAAAAGAATACTTAAAGTTAAATAGGCATGTAAAACGATAATTGAAATTTAAAATTAAAAACACATAATATTGGAAAACATATAATTTTATATTATTATTCTTAGAAACAATATATAATAAACTAGCGGCCCGCTACGGCTTCCCCGGGTATAAAATATATAGCCTATGTCATTCACTGAAAAAATGAATAAAATCGATCCAGTAGCTTTGATTTATTCATTACTGCCCGTGGCCCGCACGCGTTAAATTTGGAGTAACCTCAAAAATAACAGTATTTCTCCACTATTTAATTTATGTTATTATACATATAAACCTTCCTCTTCACTCACTGTATCTATTAAATAAACCGCATCAAAAACCGTTGCGTAGTTTTAAAGATTTAAGCATACATAGGGATATAGGGACAGAGAAAGCGACTTTGTTTTATACTATGTAGTAAGATATCAAAAAAATAGTTAATAGCCATAACACATGAATAAATAAAACAATAGTAAAATATGTTAAGTACTACAATTTTTCGCGCCTTAGTAACCATATTGAATATTACTTCTGACGCCCTACGCCGTTGAGAAACAAGCCATATTAGCCTTGGATTTTTTTTTTATTTGAAACTTAAAAGTGTTTACCACGAGGAAAAAAATATATAAGCCCTTTTAGCTTTGCAAAGCATTGCCTTCTATAATTAATATATGCTCTTGCCTTTAATTGTATGTTAGTATTTCAAGACACGTCTGTCTGTTTAAAATATTCTGACCCCTTACAACTGAAGCTATGTCTATTTCTCACCTTTATGCCATCAAGTCTGACCTCCTCAAACTCAACCCCCGGTGTGAACTTCGTTACAGAGTTTTGAACTGAAGACAAGGACTCAAAACTATATGTACCATCTTCGTTTAACGTCAGACGTATAGTCGGTTTCAAAGTTTTTGCTATTTTCCGAGGGATAAATCCTACGTCTAAAAATTTATATCATTATTAAAAGTAAATTCTAATTAACATTTACTGTCAATGCTAATAAAAATATGTGGTTATGTCTGTGTATTTACTTAGTTTTATTTCAAGTTTTTAAACCGATGAGTATTTATAAAGGTGAGTGATTACAGATATGTTACAAAAATTGGTTGTCTGTAAAGTCGGTTTACGGGCGATAATTTTACGTGATAACGTCATAAGAAAATATTGAGGAAAAATTATGCATCACAAGCAGAACGCTTAGGCTGATTGCGCCTCTCTATCGTTTGTTACGCGCTCTCGCTTGGACGCTCGGCTCAGGCGAAACGTGACAATGAGTCATGCTTTTTCGTGCGTACAGCCGGCTGGCGTTTATCGATTTATGACTTTATCACGTCAAAAATACTTCTAAAACTTACTCGATTTGCGACAAAAAACAACAACCCATCACGTAAATATTACAATGATATTTTATTTAGTTATTACCTTTTATTTAAATAAAAACCTTTTCTCTTCAACAACCAATTTTATTGTTTTTCTGGCGAGAGGGTTTAATTAGTTAGTTAAGGAATTCGCTTTCATCTGGAAACTTTTACATGGGTACAAGGAGCCAAAACTTTGAGGAAGCCTAATATAATACAAATTTGTCGACAATATCTTCAGAAATCGTGAAACTATTTTGAAGAAATTTTGTACTCGAGAATGACCTCACGATACAAAAATTATAAAATTATTATCATGTATACAGTATATAGATATATGTATAGATGCAATGATAAAAAATAACTTACCAAGAAATTCTAAATATTCTTCGAAATTTTCTGAGCTTACTAGTGTGTATTTTTTACCCAAGAACGCGTCCATTTTTAACGATGTCGTACCTTGTTGTGTAGACGATATGTAGCGTGTCCCTTTATCTAGTAAAACACAAACTGTAATCAATTACGCTATTTGTGAAAAAAACTCATATCGTTCTAAGTATGATAACAATCTACTGATTAACCTGGGAAGCAAGAGATGTGGGACATCCGTACTTTGAGTCATAACTAGTGTGGCCCAAATGCAAGACCAAGACGAGACTTTTCTTGGTCTTGGTATTGGACTTGCGTCAATACATCTGTTCTTGTTCTTGGTATTGCGCTCCCAGTCTTGGTCTTGGTCTTACAGGTCTTGCAAGTCATGCAATTACCTATTAGTCTATTACTTAAATAGCAGCTTTAAAAATTAAACAAGTTAAACACTAGCACAATGCAACGATAGCTAACATACGTATACATATAGACAGATACGTTTTGAGCTTGCATTAATATATTCATATAGACATAGTAAAGTTCAATAAAATTAATTGAATTAATTATAAATGGAATAGTTGTAAAATAAAGACAATCTATACAATTTAATTTATTAATCGGAGCTCTACTCTAAAGCGAAAGGTCAACTGGAAATAAATGAAGTTGAAAAACTTCTACTTCCTATATGCACTGATCGACAAAATAAAGGATAGTTGAGCATTCTTTGTCAAAAATCCAGCAATTGTTATGTAACTACGTGTGTGTATAACATTCCTCTTTTGATATAATTAATTTATATTAATTACTAGGTAATGCTTGCTGCTCCGCACGCATTTTTAATTTATATTAAACTAATGTAAAATTGTGTGAAGATGTAAAACTGCAAAATGCTTTATCAAATCATTTATAAGTGTGACTCACACGCCACTTACTGTCACTTATAACGTGTACATTAAATATATAAATACTAACAGTGTATTGGATAGGATCTACAATCAGTAACATATTTAGAACTTTAACCCACTATATAACGCTCAGTGCTCATTTACACTTTGTAAGAAACGAATGAAAATTTCAAACTAAGCAATAACTCTAAAAAATGTTAGTATGTATATTGTCAATATAATAAGGTATTAGCGATCATACAAAAATTAATTGCTTCTCTGTTCTGCAAGAAATTGTATTATGGAACTCTTAAGATAATGCGTGTCTGGTCTAATAGTAAAAAGACCTCTTCTACCATGAATATACCTATTAATTATAATGTTGAATTGTAAACAGTGAGTAGATAAAATATTTTTTCTAAAAGTCTCATAATTTTGCATTACTTTATATAAATCAAGATATAAAAGTCTATATCTATCTATAAGCAGTTTTTAATATTTAACAGTTCAAATAGTGCTCATTGAACTCGATGCAATATTCTTATTCGTTACTATGGTTACTGATTTATGTAGACGCGAGCACCGTAAATAAAATAAACAACCAAATTGACCCAACAAACAAATTAATCAAATTACATACATATATACAAATATGTATATGAATTTCAATTATATTAATTCTTGGAGTCCAGTACAGCGCACACGTCACGCACGTTTTTATAGGGAAGAACATATTATTACTAAATTTCACGCAGAAGAAGTCATGGGTGATGGCTAGTCTAAAATAAAATAGCCTAAGTTAGTTCTTTTAATTTCAGTTATCTGCTAGTGAAAGTCTTGTGAAAATCGGTTCAATCGTTTCAGATATTCCACACGGATGAAATCGCGAGTAACAGCTAGATTAAAGTAAAATAACCTTATTCACTCCTTATAAGATTAGCTATGTGTCTATAAAAGTCTTGTAAAAATCTGTTCTGCCGTTTCGAATATTCAACTGCCAGAAAAGTTGCTAATAACTGCTGTTCTCAAATAACATAACCTATGTCACTCCTTGTAAATGTAGCTATCTGCTAGTAAAATTCCCATCAAAATCGATCCAGCCATTTTGGAGGTTACACGGAACAAACAGACAGACAGACCAACAAAAATAAATATATGATAATAAAATAAAATACATACAGACACTTCATTTTTATTATCTGTATGGATTACAAATCAAAAATTCGAAACAATACAGACGTAAAATGAAATTTTTGAATAAAAACTTACTAATTCAATGAACACAAAATAAATAGGTTAATATTCGTATTAACGAATTATTCGATAACGAATGGAACCGAATAATTCGAAATCTGAATCAAATCAAATCATTCAAAAATAAAGTTAAAGTTACAAATTCAAGAAATTGAATATCATTTATTTTTATTTGAAAATGTATTTTTTTTTCCTTATAAACTATAATCCATTTCTTAATTTATAAATAGTCACACAAAATATTGTCAGTAACACTTTTAGAAATAGTGTAACAAAATAATAAAAACTAAGTTTCATAATTCAGACATAAGTATCTATGTCATTCCACAATAGCCTATAAACATTATCAGTAATATTTTTTTATGAAATAAAAACAATAATGAACACTAAGAAATAATAAAATCCACCAAACTTTGCATAGATATGTGTTTTAACCACGTAATAAATAATTCGAAAATATAAATAAGGATGTCTTGGAACGTCACAAGTATAATAAAAATATGCAGTATCAATTTGAAAAAAAAAACTTTTAATAATAATGCAATATTTACAAATTTAATCATTCATCCACCTACAAGAATATTTTTGAAGTAATAACTTCTTATGGTAGGATAAACCGCTTCGATACGTAACGCCTTACGACGCCAGTCTGTCTGGTATCCCTTTCTCGAGGTAGGTGCACATATTCAAGAATTGTAACTATTAATAAAATATATATTATAATCAATAAAAGGTTTTATTAATAAATAACCTTCTAAGCTTTCCACAAGTTAAACAATTTAAATATTAAATAGTTCAACTTAGATAAGTTTAAGTAATCACTTCTATCGGGCGTCCCGAGACTGTTTAATCTAAACAATATAGTGACTACATACTGAAACTGATAAATATTGTCTATGACACTTATTAAAGAATACGTTACAGTCTTAGTTTCAGTTTTAATTATATAAAAAATTTGGATATAATTTCAATTGGATATAATTAATTACGTTAAAATATTAAGCGAAATATCTCTAGATCGTTTTAGAAAGTGTTTAGCCATTTATGTCGTTAGATTATAAACCCTCGTTACAGTATTGTAGAATCCGACCACTGTTGTTTTCTGAAACAAAAGAATACATACAATGTTCCATTTCATACTAATGGTATATCATATTCTTGCCCTTATTTTGTCTAATTAAGAAATATACGACTTATAAATATGGATTCACCTCATTATGTATGTATGAACCTCATCACGTATATTTAAGTAAATATCAATGTTCTATTATTTTTATTAGTTTTCATAAATGCATATAGATATATATTAAGGTCGTGACCCCATAAATATAAAAGAATATTGTCAAAGTCGGTTAAGCCGTCTAAGAGGAGAAAAATTTCCAACCATCGGTACTTTAGCGTATGACCATCTGGTCTCATGTTAAATGACGATATGGTCTAAGATGGTAAACACGCGAGGACTAGATCTCAAGCGCAGCTGCCGGCACACCAACAAATGCTTGGCAACAAATATACAACTAGAGGGTGATAGCTGGTCAGGTGGACTTAGAAAAACCCTACTACCATGTTATGTTTTCATCACGATGTGTTCCTTCACCAAAAGTTGCGACTCAGTCGCAAGGATTCGCACCTACGTCGATCGCCACGGTGTCCGAACACACAATTAACTGAACCAATATCGTTTCAATAGTATATCAGATTATTTCCTTACCAAGACTACTTTGTCAGGATAAAATTCTCGAATATGCATAAAAGTTGTCCCGTTAGGTTCCACTTGCATCTGTATTAATCTATTATCCTCTATGGCGATTAATGATTTAACCTGTAACATTCAATATAGTTCTATACAATACAAACCGTCACGCTCGAGTCATTGACGCTGAATCGGAATCAGTCGGCTCCACGCGACATCAAGAGCACTCGGGTCGCTGACGCACTGAATCGTGTATGTAGTCATCAACAAATACTGTCTAGCATATACATATCTAATGTATATCTTGAAATACGCCCTTTTAGGTTTAAAAATGATACTTAAATCTAAATAAATGGGCGTGTAAAGAAATAATTAGAATTTAAAAAATTATAAGCACCTGCATGATATTGGAAAACATATTTTAAATTATTATTTTTGTAAATAATTTATAATAAATAAACCTAAAATTAGTCAATAACCATAATAAATAAATAAATAAAATAATAATAGAATAAGTTTAAGTACTTCAAAATTTCGCGCCTTAGTAACTATATTGAATATTACTTCCGGCGCCCTACGCCGTTGGCACATACGCCCTTTTGGCTTTGAATTTTCTTGTTATTTCAAACTTAGAAAGTATCTACAACGAGGTTGGCAATAAAAAAAATCTGCTCTTTTAGCTTTGCGAAGCATTGCATTGTGTAAATTAATATACGCTCTTGTATTTGTAACGCAATGTATCCAATATAAGACGTAATTGAAATTTCGAATTGTATGTTAGAATTTTAAGATATGTCTATCTGTTTAAAATACTCTGACCCTTTACAATTGAAGCTATCTCTCCTTCTTACCTCTAAACCATCAAGTCTGATCTCATCAAACTCAACGCCCGTTCTGAACCTCATTACAGAGTTTTGTTCCGAAGACAAAGACTCAAAAGTGTATATACCATCTTCGTCTAACGTTAGACATATAGTCGGTTTCAAATTTTTTGCTATTTGCCGATTAACAAGTCCCACATCTAAAAAATAATATAATTATTGAAAAAATATTCTAATTATCATTTACTATCAATGCTAATAAATATATGTAGTTATGTCTGTGTATTTATTTAGTTTTTTTTTAAGTTTTATCACCGATGTCTATTATAAAGGTGAATGATCACAGAGATATGTTAAAAAAAATGTTTGTCGGTGTGTATAGCCAGGTAGGATTTTCAGTTCAGTTCAGTTCTTATAGTACAGTTTTGTCAACAATGTTTTCAGAAATCGTGAAATGATTTTGTGTAAATTTTGTACTCGAGAATGACATTATGATCATTATATATATAGTCTATTGACAGTTCGTAAACATTGAAGATGAAAACACTGAACATTAATAAAAAAAAATTAAAATACTCTTGTATACGTCATAGTGATTTATTATGTTACAAAAAATATATTTTAACACGATCAAACTTTCGCAAATCCACAGCATATTCAAATATTAGAGACTCAAACAAAAATTAAATACGCGGCAACAATAGATGCAATGATAAAATATAACTTACTAAGAAATTCTAGATATTCTTCGTAATTTTCTGAACTTACTAGTGTGTATTTTTTACCCAAGAACGCGTCCATTTTCAACGATGTCGTACCCTCGTTTTGTAGACGGTATGTAGCGTGTCCCTTTATCTAGTAAAACACAAACTGTTATCAATTACTTTATTTGCAAAAAAACATCTCATATCTTTCCAAGTATGATAACAATCAGGACTGTAAAACCCCGGGGGAGGGCAAGGGTTGCGGGGCACCCGGACTTTGAGTGCCGCCATAATTATTATGATATCTATCGATATTAGTGGCTGATACAATCTGTAAAAACGACAGCAACAATCCAAGTGATCCCATTAACAGTATTAAATGCCTAATTATTGAAGCGGTCATGGCTCAGTAGATAGCGTGTTCGAACACTGTGTCGTTACTTCTTGTGGTTGTTAAAAATACTGTATAATGCTGTCTAAAATTAAAAGTTATTATTGCATCATAATTACTTTCCTATCGCGTAGTTGAAAGGGGTTTGAGGTAGTTACATGTTTCATAATAATATCTCACCGCTAATTAATGCTATCAGATACACATGGAACGTAGAATGTTCGAGGATTCATGTTCAATTTTTTAGGCCTAATTTTTTCCACCCAATTTGCCTCTTCTTCCTGGGTCCTGGGTCTCATAAATCTTCCACTTCGGTATTGCATGATTTTAAGAAATCAAATTTATTAGTTGCTCATCTTTGTACAATAGTATCCGTTACAAGTAAAAGTACCTCACAAATGCTGTTTTACGTCAGCAAATTGTTACAACTAAATTTATATTCTTGTTGTGAAATTTAAAATTACAGAATAGTAAGTGGATTGTTTCATAAGATTTATTCAACTTTTCATTTTTTCAGAAATTGTCGACATTAATTTCCTATTACATTTAGGTATGTTATAAATATAACCTATTATTATAAAAATACTTTTTTCCTGTAGAACTCGTTTACTAAACACTTTTTATTAACTTAATCAACTTCAATGCTTAGCACCACTACCTATTTGTTGTCGCCCTTTTTCTACGATGGTTGAACAAGAACCGACTATCCCACTTTTGTTGCTGACGATATTAAAATAAGAATGCAATGCATTTCCGGTGACCGATAAATTGAAAGACTAAACAAACACTAAAAGTGACAACAGGAAGCTCACTCACTCGTTTAAATCATTTGAATATCATTTTAGTTAATAAAAATATTATAAAGGCAATTACAAATCATTAAAATCAATTACCTTACATAGAAATAATGACAGGTACTTAATTATAGTACCTAAACGAAATCCTTGGACATAATTAACACAATATAGGTGAACAGTCATTTATATGCAAAACCCATTTTTTTTACTGAAATACCTATATTATCATTATTATTTAATTTCAAATGTTTTAGTGTAAATCGTATTATAATAACTATAACATATGATATGCAATTATCAAAAAATAATTTGACTAGCTTTTTGTGCCTAAATTATGCCATTGAATTTTTCTTTATAAAACTGTCCCACTATTCCCTACAGTGTCTTCAGTGAAAAAATACCATTTTTTTATATACTTTACAGCTTTTGCATTTGATCACAATCTCATCTGATGTTAAATGGCTATGTGGTTTAAGATGGTAAACACACTAAATCTACTGGCGGGCTGTCTCTCAAGTGCAACTGCAGGAACACACCAACAGGTGCTTGGCGACCGTTTTTTAGACTCGAGGGGTAGTAGCTATCCAGGCGGACTTGGAAGAAATCCTACCACCATCCTATATTTTAATCACGAGCTTTTCCATCAACGAAAGCTCCGACTCAGCCGCAAGGATTCGAACTTATATCAAGATATTATTATGAAACTTGTACCTACCTTAGATTTAAAACCTCTTTCAAATACGTGATACGGAAGTAATTATGACGCAATAATAAGTTTTTTACATTTAAGAATAATTATACAGTATTTTATCAACCACAAGAAGTATCTATACAATGTATATTTTGTTATACACTGAAAAGACCTCTTGCACTTTTAAGTAATTTATAATACCGTGCGCACAGAGTAACTGTCGTCGGTCAAGTGACGATACAGACATAATATTTCGGCCGAATAATAAAGCGAACGCCTGATGAGTCGCAATAGCACAACCAAGCGTGTTAGACATTGCGCCGGAACAACTTACATATTTCATACAGCCGCTTGGTATTAGATACAATATTTTATCCAAGATTAATACTGTACCCAAAAGTTACATATTAATCTCTCGTAGGCGATCGATATGATTGATATGGTTAAAAAAGGTTTGGGTATATACCCCACACAAATTGCATTTAAGGAGGCGTCCATTAATTACGTGAGGCGTTTTTAAGAAGTTTTTAACGCCTTTCCTTTCAATTGAATAAGTTTAATCTTCTAATGAAAAGAAGCGAAAGCAGTAAATGTACAATTTGTCACCAAGAAAAGATGTGTATCATATTTTAATGGAATGTTTCCGGAACGATTCTCAAAGAAGACAGATATTTAAGGAGAACTATAATATATGGCTATGGCCGCTTTAAAAAACTGTTTTTTGTTAAAGGACAATTGTACGTTGTTACTGGACATAATATTTACATATCATCGACATAGAGTCATACAGTAAAGTTAACAAAACACGTTGAAATATTATCAACATAAATAGTATAATAAAAGTAGGTCCCATTAGAGATTCTTGCGGAACGCCTGAAGGTATTTTTGTAGGACCATAACTATAAGCACTGAGAACCACAGTTTATATACGAGGATAACGAACTAAACAAGTTGTCACAAATTCAACATATGACGAACTGTACTTATCAGTTATTAACTAGCCTGTAGTTTTCTAAAATATTTTTTAGACTTTTTTTTATAATCAAATCTTATATAAGGCGATTCCTTCAGTATTCACTTGCTTACGTAAGAGTACGCAACCGAAAGGCTTTTAGCACACTTAACAACTTAATGAGCTGGAATTGGAGGTGTGTCGTTAAAAACTTATCCTTAAATAAAAACTACTGGCCCGTAAAAAAAACTGACTGAAAAATATTTGCTAAACATTGTAAAGGTAACTAACTTTATATTTATTATATTATTTATTTATATTTATTATCAAGGAATGAGAATAAGAGCGATATCTTTTCCTGAAAAGATTTCGGATATGTTTACATTAATATTAGACTATGTGTGTGAATCTATAACTTTTTGACAAATCTAGCTCTCGAGTAACAATTGATTTGTATTTTCGTTTTTTTTTAACTTGAAATAAAATTTACATTTTACTCGTGAAGGTTTTAAAAGTTGTGTTTAATATTTTAAATTTGAGGTAAAAATTCTGAGTTAAACGTATATTGTGTTAATTGCCTCGTAAAAATATTAAATAGCATCTCTCAAAAATCCACCATTGTGATCGTGTAGTCAGTCTATTTTCTTTTAATTCTTCTGTTCCAATCAAATTCACATATTTTATATAGAAGTTTTTGGCACGATTGGTTGGCTACATTCCTCAAATATATTAAGATCTGGGGTACCTTCATAGTAATTTACATTCTGCAAATGATATACAGGCTACATTTTATTGAAGCACCAAGTAATTTGATTGAAATCACTATTACAGATATATTCGATGTATTTTATAAAATTTATAACGAAATTTGATTTTCCACACCCACTAGGACTGGCAACAATTACAGTAAACAGGTGAATAAAATGAAACATTATATATATTACGAGTTGATTCGATTAGGTTTAAAAAAGAAATGAAACATTTTGTTTAAAAGGAAGCTTATATTTCACATATGATATTTACAAAAACTATTAGCAGCATTGTTTACACAGAGTTTGACAATGTTTTTGAAATAGATAAAAATCGTTATGTTTTTGTTTGTGGTTCGATCTTCCCTTCGACAAAAAAAGGCGTGAACCGCAACAGGAAAATGAACCGTGGGCCAGAATCATCGAATATGCACTACTTCTAAGACTGTTTAATCTACACAATTTGGTGACTATATACTAAAAGTAATAAATATTTTCTACGACACATATTCAAGAATACGTCACGATATCAGTTTTGGTTTTAATTAAATAAAAAAAAAAGAATATAATTTCAAGCGAAATATCTTTAGATCGTTTAGGAAAGTGCTTAGTTATTTATGTGGTTAGATTGTAAACCCTCGTTACAGTTTTATCGAATCCAACCGCTGTTGTTGTCTGAAACAAAACAATACATACAATGTTCCTTTTCATACTAATATTATCATCATATTCTTGCCCTTGTCTTATCTGATTAGGAATTATACCACTTGTGTTCTCTCATCCACTCCTCTCTATCAGCCGTCAACGATGTACCTCATGACGTGTATTTAAGTAGATTTCAAAGTTATTTTTGTTACTTTTCATGAATACTTAAAACTTACTCCGTGGCCTCAAAAATATAAAAGAATATTAAGCCGTCTCGGTAGTTTATAGATATTATAATTTAAGATATTTTTAATACTTCATAGGTTTTAGCGTTTGACCATCTGATCTGATGTTAAATAACGATGTGGTCTAAGACGGTAAACTCGCTACACCTAGAGAACGACTAGTTCTCAAGTGCAGCTGCCAGAACACACCAACAAGTGTTTGGGTTTGGGTAGATTTTCAACTCGAGAGTGATAGCTTGTCAGGTGGACTTAGAAAAAGCCCTACCAGCATGCTATGGTTACATCACGATGTTTTCCTTCACCGAAAGTTCTGACTCAGTCGCAAGGATTAGCACCTACGTCGATCGACACGGTGTCCGAACACACTATTAACTGAGCTATTATCGTTTCAATAATATATCAGATATTATCACTATTGATGTATCTTTATATCTTTAATATTCCCTTACCATGATTACTTTGTCAGGACTAAATTCTCGAACATGCTTCGAAGTTTTCCCGTTGGGTTCCACTTGGACCTGTATTAATTGATTACCCTCTATGGTGACTGTTGATTTAACCTGTAATATGAAATATAGTTAAATACAAAGCGAACCGTCACGCTCGGGGCAATAACGGTGAATCGGGATCACTCGGCTCCACTCAACATCAAACTCCTCGGGTCGCTGACGCACTGAATCGTGTATAGATACTGGGTTTTAGTCATCAACACATACCCTCTGACATATATCTATCTAATTTATACCGTGAGATATGTCCTTTGGGCTTTAAAAAAATCTACTTAAAGTTAAATGGGCGTGTAAAATAATAATAGAATTTAAAATTATAAACACCTACATGATATTGGAAAACATATCATTTTAAATGAATATGTTTATAAACAATTTATAATAAATAACACTAAAATTGTTCAATAACCTTAATAATTAAATAAATAAAAGAATATTAGAATATGTTTAAGTGCTACAAATTTTCGCACCTTAGTAACCATATTGAATATTACTTCCGTCGCCATAAGTCGTTGGGACATACGTCCATTTGCCTTTGAATTTTCTTGTTATTTCAGACTTAAAAAGCGACTACAACGAGGTTGTCAATAAAAAAAAATGTTTCCTTTTAGCTTTGCGAAGCATTGCATTGTGTAAGTTAATATACGCTCTTGCATTTGTAACGCGACGTATCCTATAAAAAGCGAAATCGAAATTCCGAATTGTTTGTTAGAATTTCAACACATGCCTGTCTGTTTAATATATTCTGACCCTGTAGAACTGAAGCTGTCTCCTTCTTACCTTTAAACCATCAAGTCTGACCTCTTCAAACTCAACCCCCGGTGTGAACTTCATCACAGAATTTTGAACTGAAGACAAGGACTCAAAACTGTATGTACCATCTTCGTTTGAGATCAGACGTATAGTCGGTTTCAAAGTTTTTGCTACTTTGCGAGGAATAAATCCTACATCTAAAAATTAATATAATTATTAGAAGATTATTCCAATTAACATTTACTATCAATGCTAATAAATGTATGTAGTTTATGTATGTGTATTTATTTAGTTTTATTTCATGTTTTTTGACCGATGTCTATTATAAAGGTGAGTGATCACAGATAATTATGTTAAAAATAATGTTTGTCGATGTGTCAATCCAAGCTGGACTTTATTAGATGGCGCCTTAAAATATTTCTATGAAATTCTCTACACTGAAAGCTTATAGCCCAGGATCCCGTGTCCATTTTTGCCATTGTTACTGTCAAGCTAATTTTCCGTGAGTAACTTCATTTTGATGAAACGGCCACCTTTTTCTCTTACAAACATATTCGAATTTGGTAGAAAAATGGTCTGTTGATGTTAACAAATTTTGAGCGTAGGAACGTGATAACATACCACGTAATTTGTAGGAAAATGTGACTGTTAAATTATATAAATACTAGTAGGCGCGGCAGACGTTGTCCTGCCCTGATAATAAAGAAATATATACTTATATGCATGAAACGCTAAAGGCGGCTTAATTTTTCCGATTCTTTCAACAATTATCATTATATTTCAACCAATTTACAAAAAAAAACCTTGAAAAATTATATACCTAAACCTTCCCCGTGAACTAAATTAACTATTGGTGAAAACCGCATGACAATCCGTTCAGTAGTTTTTGAGTTTATCGCGAACATCCAGACAGACAGACAGACAAACGCGGCGGATTACTTTGTTTCTTAATATGTATTGATGAACTAAGAAACAGAATAAATAAACAGAAAAAATAGTTATCATTTTTCATGACCTTTTTATCGATACATGTTGGACGGAGGGGACTCTTTGATCAAAATCATATAATTTGTAGGATAAATAATTTTTCCAATAATTCTGATAACTGAGAATTGAGTTTTAACATTAAAAAAAAACAAGTTAGTAATAAATGTTTGCGAATCATCAAATCTACATATTTTATCCCTGTTACCCCTATTATCTACCACAATCGAAAATGTTTCTTAAAGAAACAGTAGGGCGTCTCAACAAAATGAAGCTAAACACGGAAAATTAACTTGACAGTAATCGATGGAAAAATGTACCAGGGATCCTGGAGTATTATATCATTCGTCAGCTGATATAGTACAAATTTGTCAACAATATTTTCATAACTCGTGTAACGATTTTGAATATATATTTTGCACTCGAGAATGACATTACGATACAAAAATTTTCATGATGTATAACAGTCTAGTGTCACTCGTTCCGAAATACTGTGAAGATAGAATACACTTAACAATTAATCGAAAAAAAAAAAATTAAAATATTCTTGTATATGTTATATTGATTTATGATTTTATAAAAAATATTATTTAACATGATCAATCTTTCGCAAATCCACAGCATATTCAACTATTAGCGACGCAAAGAAAAAAAACTTAAATAAAACTTAAATACGCGGTGACAACGGATGCAATAATATAAAATAACTTACCGAGAAATTCTAAATATTCTTCGAAGTTTTCGGAGCTTACTAGTGTGTATTTTTTACCCAAGAACGCGTCCATTTTCAACGGTGTCGTACCTTGTTGTGTAGACGGCATGTAGTGTGTCCCTTTATCTAGTAAAAGACAACCTGTTGTTATCAATAAAGTTATCTATAAAAAAAAAACATATCTTTCTAAGTATGATAACAATCAGGATCGTATTTACCCTCGGGGGGGTGTCAAGGGTCGCGGGGCACCCGGATGTTGAATCCTAACAGGTGCAAGCCGGCCGCCATAATTATTATTGTATATCAAGTCATATCTATCGATATGAGTGGGTTACTACTACAACAATCCTGGTAATATCATTAACAGTATTAAATGCCTAATCATTGAAGCGGTGATGGTGCAGTTGATACCGTGCTCGAATAATATCAATACTGCTTGTGATTGATAAAAATACTGTATATAACTTCGTACATTTAAAAGTTATTTGAAAGTGGGTTTAAGTCTAGGACAGGTACATGTTTTCTTATTAACATCTCGATATAGGTTTATATTCTCGCGACTTAGTCGAGGATTTCATTTAAGGAAGAGATCGTGATCAAACGATAGCATGGTTTTAGGGCTTCTCCCAAGTCCGCCTGGATAGATAACAACACCCTCGAATTGAAAAACTGCCACCAAGCACATGTGTTGGTGTGTTCCAGCAGTTGCACATTAGAGCCAGTCTCCTGTAGGGTTAGTGTGTTTACCATCTTAGACCACATCGTCATTTAACATCAGATGAGATTGTGATTAAATGCAAAAAGAAATTGTCAGAGCGCGGTTAGCGCATGTTGTTTTTTCGTTGGGGTTTTTTTTTGTAGATCTGCAATACAGTAAAACCACAAAAATAGAGGAAAAGAAAATAATTTGTACTTTAAAATTAATTTCATATCGTTATAAAAATTAATATTTTGAAAATGTTGCAGCGGGTGTATTAAAGTCCGCCACCGCTGCTGTGAAGTATATAAAATAATGATATTGTTTTACTAAAGACTTGTAAAGGACATAGTGGAACAATTTTATAAAGACAAATTCAAAAAAAATAAATGGCATATATTTGGTATCTAAAGCTATTGAAATAGTTTTTTGTTACATTACATATCATATCTTTAAGTACCTAAATTCAATTAAGTTAATGTCGTCAGTTTTGTATAAAATAAAAAGTTGAGTAGATCTTATGAAAAAAAAACAACATACAATGATGTAGTTTTAAATTGTACAAAAATAATATATTTCGTTATAATATATATTTTTTTTAATTTATAAACCCGCCACACAATTTGTTGACGTAAAACAAAATTTGTCAGCTTCTTTTACTTGTAACTGATACTACTCGACAAAGATTAACAACTTATTTAAAGAAAGAAAAAAAAGTATTTAGTACCATAGAGAAAAAAAAGTTTACAAAAAAAAATGTTAAACTAAAAATTAAAATATATGGTAAGAGACCTGGCGTCAGGGAATTGCAGCCTGTAAAAACGGCGCTTGTTTTCAGTCAGGCCTTAAATTTTCCCGGCAAAAATACAAGCTAACACACTCAAGTCATACGCATCAAAGAAATAAACTTAAGATACATACAATCTATACATATATATTTATTTAAAATCTTTCATTTTTACTGCCCGAACGATAACCAACCAAAAAGAAAAAGAAAAAAAAATATGTTAGGTTATAAAGTCATGTAGATTTGGCGTCAACTTAAATGAGAATAAAATTTCTCATTTAGCCCTAAGGATTTCTTAAAATCATGTGATACTGAACTGGAAGATTTGCGAGACCCGGGATGTAATACCAGGATAATTCCGGGCGGAAAAATGTAGGACTAAAAATATTGAACACGAATCCTCGTACATACTACGTTCCATGTGCATCTGATAGCCTTAATTTACGCTGAGATGTTATTATGAAACATATACCTACACCTTAGACTTAAAACCTCCTTCTAATACGCGATAAGGAAGTCATTATCATGCAAAAATACCTTTTAAATTCACCAAGCATTATACAACAGTATTTTTATCAACCATCAGAAGTATCCACGATAACGACACAATAAACATAAGGAACTCATTAATGTGTAGATTTATGACTTACAGATTTCATATGGTCGGTTGGTATTAGGTACATCTAATATTTTATTTTATATTTTCATCATATCTCCTTACCCTTATCCCGCCTAAGTAGGGTCGGCACAACATGTTAGTCATGATTTAGCTGAATTTTTTTTTTTTTTCGAAATGACCTACATTGTTAGCCTGGCAAGGCCGCTACAGTTCCACCAGACTACTAAAGGGAGCGCTTAAGGCACTCACACGAATTGTTTAGGCGATCAACGTAAAGGCACTCGGTGCGCCTCGGCTTGAACTGTCGCCGAATTTCCCGATCTGACTAAGCTAAGCTAAAGTAAGCTAACTATTATTTCATACATATATAAATTCGTGAAACATACACGTGTACCAAGCATGTATGTTTCACGAACTCATACTACATGTATCTTGAATCTAACTACTAAGTTAGTATAAGCTAACTCCGTTCGAAAAAAGGATTAAAAAAAAACAAACCCAACCACTATGTGTACCTACATGTGTGCATGTGCACGTGTGTTGGGTGATCGGTGATGTGTTGTAAAAACTAGTGTTTGAAAATTAATTCAGTGTCACAGTTGTCGCGCAAGTAACGTGATTACTTTGTAGTTCCACTATATGTGGGAAAAATATGTAATTGTTGATTTCAATATTGTTCCCAAAAGTCATATAATTAAGCTGTCATAGACGATCGATATAATTAATATGGTTAAAAAAGATTTAATTATATATTGCACAGAAATTGCATTAAAACAGTGTTCACTTGATTCTAGATTTATTTTTGAAGGAATTGATTTTGAAACTTCTTGTCCACGTCCACGAAAAATTTTTTTTTTTGTTACGAGACTATAGATTACCTCATTTTAACGCTAGAGAATATTTTTAAGTGAAACTTTTTATGGGAGGACTTTGATCAGCAACCTTTTTGTGAAACGAATATGGTGGCTTAAAACACTGTCCGGTAGAATGTTAAAAAAACGATTTTCCTCAGATCACCGAAGTTAAGCAACGTCGGGCGCGGACAGTACTTAAATGGGTGACCGCCTGAGATCACCGCGTGACGTTGGATTTTGTTTTTTTTTAATAAGAGTGTTTCCCGGTAATACAAATGTTTCACTTCTATCGATGTTCTTTACGAAACACCATGTTTTCTTTTTTACGTACTATGCGTATCATGGAATTAATTTCGATTTGTTAACATAGTAACATATTTTTAATTTTTGTTAAAATATTGAGACAGATAACAAAAGAATTGGAAAGAGTTTGTTTCTTTTCCCTAATATTGAAACTTAAAAATTAATGAATTATGATCGAATTTCGACCTCTTATTTATAAAAATCGGTGCAGCCGTCTTTAACTTTGTACAACCAAATAGACAGATATACATTAAGACGTATAGGCAGTGAACAGTGTCTGTTATAATATACATATGTGATAAGATAAAAAAAATGAATAGACAAAACTAATTAAATGATGTCGACATAATTTCATTCGATTAAGATTGACGTTTTGCATGAAGTTATTTCGTCATGACAGTAATATTATACACAATAAAAGAAATAGTTCGTTTTTTAGAGTATCTCATTTTATTTTATTATTTAGGTGATAAGTTTATGTAAAAGAAACAATGCAAAATGGGAAATATAAAATTAGGTAACAGATTTTTTTTTTCATGTATTTTTATACAGAAATACAGAACTATTCATAGATAATGCTGTATATATATATTTCTAAAAATTTTAAATATTGTGAGATATTGCACAACAGGAACATATAAAATAATAAACTGAAATATAAAAGGGATTATATATTACAAAATTACAACATTCCCGAACGTTCCTTTATTTTTATTATTCTAATCCTTATTTTCTATTAACATGACCTATTATAAGCCATAATGAGCTCATTCTTTATGGCATACATTACATTTTAGACAAGCATACATTTATTTACTTAAATTTAAGAACATTATGATAAAACCTTAAAGTCAGCAACATATCTTCTACCATTGAAGACCAATTATCATAGAAGTCTTCAAAAACCTTTTTTTCCTTTTATTTTACCGTAGAAAATATTTCGTCACATCTCAAGACATTTCATGGAAAATCACTAACCCTCACCTCCACTTTGTTGGGCATTAAAAAAATTATACAAGGTCAGTCAAATCCAAAATAAAGAAATAACCTAGAACCATATACGAAAAATTTTCTGCATCGAATGGTTATAGTTATATGCAGTTACATTCAGTATTTTGTTGTTGAACCTCCGAGGAAATGTATTTTCGTTATACACATTACACCGATATGTATTTTATACGTTGTGAGAAAAAACATATTTTTTATATATAGCTTATTAATAAATTTATCAAAACTATTTAACAACATGACTACTACTTAAATAAAATATATTTATTGAGTGAGATCGTAGATCCTCTTTACAGTCTTATCGAAACCGATCGCCGTTGTTGTCTGAAACAAAACAATATTGGTATAGTCGTAATACACTAAATTATATCTATATATGTCGTTGTGTGTATAGCTATTCATTATATATTTAAGTATATTTTAAATTTACATCATTGTTTTTGTTTTAGTAAATGTTTGCTTATCTATAAAAGAAACACATCTATTTTATATATAATATTTTACTTTCCAAATTAATCTAGATAGGTATAATTTTAACAAATCGAGATAGCTATATTTTTTCAAAATATGTTGACAGGAAAATCAAACCAAATATATATATTTGTATTTCATCTATCCTTCCAATGTTAAATTTAAATTATGTTGAATTAACATAAAACTTAATATTCAGTGTAGAATCGTACACTATTAAAATACAAAATGTTGATAAATTACCCGCGACCTATACAAAAATTGATTACAATATGAGAATAATAAAATAAAACCGCCCGTAGCACTCAGAGGCAATGTTGCTAGCTTCCGATTACTGGAAAAACTCATAGAATTAAATCAGTATTTTCCCGAGATTAAATCTAACAAACAAACAAACTTTACCTGTTTATAAAATAGATAAGTGTCGTTTTGTTATTAGGTTACAAATATTTCTCTTACCACGACTAGTTTATCAGGAAAAAATTCTCGGATGTGTGTCGATTTCTTCCCACTAGGTTCTACTTGGATATGAATTAATTTATTACCCTCTACTGTTATTGTTGATTGAGCCTGCAATATAAATGTATTGTTACAATTTGTGATTAAATAGGAAAGATCACCTGACAGTCAGCTGTTTTACATTTTCTTTTAGTGACGTAAATGATCTAAGGACATTAACTTAGTATTTTAAAGCATTGCTACGCTTACATGTATTAAATGCCATACATATGATATGTTAAAGAAATCACTCGCAGACGAATTGCAATGTAGAAAACAAATAGGTATATCTTTTAGAAGTTTTTTCTAATATGCTCTTTCATTTCCTTTATAAAACTGTCACCATATGGCGCACTTATATGTCCAAAAAGACCGAGGGGTCGAAAGTTCGAGCGAAAGTCTTTTTTAATTTATTTATGCCATACAGACTCTTGCAATTAAAATGATACCTACTACTCCTTACCTTTGATCCACCAGGCTTAACCTCCTCAAACTCAACTCCCGGTGTAAACCTAATAGCAGAATTTGAAACTGCAGACAAGAACTCAAAAGTGTAGGTACCATCTTCGTTTAAGGTGAGACGTTGTGTCGGTTTCAAGGATGTCGCTATTTTTCGAGGAATGTATCCGATACCTAAAAATTAAATGTGAAAAGATTATGCTAAGTAATCATTATAATACAGTATAAGGTTTACACGTTAAGAAAGGTTATGAAGACTGAATAGGTCGAATAATAAAGCGAAACTAGAAACTTAAGATGTTGCTATAAGTATCACATTACTTTTTTCTTTTATAAAATATTAATTTAACACATATATCTATTTAGCCTTTCGCAAATTCATAGTGTAGGAGAATATCAAAAACTTGCATTGTATTAAATTTCGCGAAAATAGTGAGTGTAATACCATAAAAAATTAACTTACCAAGGAACGATAAATATTCTTCAAAGTTTTCTGAGCTCACTAATGTATATTCTTTACCGAAGAATTCGTCCATTTTCAACAGTGCTGTACTTCGATTTGTAGATAGGGCACCCTTATCAACTGAAACATACAGATAAGTTGATGTTATCAATCGAGTCACTTGTAAAATAGTCCTTCTATATTAACATTGAAAGGGCGATATCTTAAATTAAAATATCTGAACGACTGAGCTCCACATATGATGGTACAACAAGAACATTTCAAAGATTCAGATTTCTTCACGATGTTTTCCTTCGGAAATATACTCGGATTTGAATACAATTCGAGATATGTATTTCCTACATAATACCTACTAGACTGGAAGTTATTGACCTACTTTATACAACCATGCCCATTACTATTAACAGCTTGTTTAATGAAGACGTATAATTTGTGTAATAACTTTTTTAGAACTTTAACGAATAAGTACAGTTTATTAACTGACCTGTAGTTTTGTAAAATAATTTTTAGACCCTTTTTTATTATCAAATGTTATATAAGGTGATGCCTTCAGTATTAGCTTGCTTACGTAAGAGTACGCAACAGAAAGGCTTTTGAGGTGGAATTGGAAGTGTGTCTTTAGAAGCTTATCCTTAAATAAAAACTGCTTGTCCGTAAAGAACAACTGACTGAAAAATATTTGCTAAACATTTTAAAGATATCTCTTTTTCGACTTTATAATCGACATTTATTATCAAGGGATAAGAATATGAGCTATTTCTTTTTTTTTTAATATTTCGGATTTTTTTATATATTTTAAATACTCACACACACATACGTGTGTGATATCTTTTTGACTAATTTAGCTCTATATCTTTCTCTTAGGGTGAAAAATGAGTTGTGTTTCTGTATTTTTCCAATTTATAATACAATTTATATTTTTCTCGTGCTTGTTTTATAAATACAGTTTTGTTAAAGTTTAGGTAATCATTCTAAGTGATATATACCAATATACCATGCCATGCCAAATATTCCTATATACAATAGGTGAATTTCATTGTATCAGAAGGTTAAAAAAAAATAGACTAGCTTCACGACAACAGTGCTAGTCTATTTTCCTTTAATATTCTGATCCAATCAAATTCACCTATTGTATATAGGAATATTTGGCATGGTTGATTGGCTAAACTGTGTAATTCCAATCCATAAAGCCTAATAATGTTGGTTTTCTGGTACTAGAGAATCAATATACCATAAAGCTGGCACATTTGAATACACCAAATCCCAAATTATATCGTTGATGTTTAAGCGATAGCATTTCTTTGTTAGTATCTCTCGGATAGGACATTCCACTTCCGAGGGGAAGGTGAGCTCTCTCCACCTCACGCGATCTGTTCCTCCATTCTCGCGCCCTCCCTGTTTAGCCTGTTTATCAACGACCTAGTGATCCTTAAGGGTCTTGTTAGGCTATTACGTTCGTGATACAGTCAGACAGATATAGAGGTCATCTCAGTTCACATATCTAACGTGCGATTCGTGATCTCGTAGAGTGCGAAACAAGGCCGCCAAAATCATGGGTCGCTTACATCCACTGGTATGCTCGAAGAGCAAATTGTCCTTGAGACATAAGCTCATGCTTTATAAGACGTGGGTCCGCCCCATTTTGACATACATTTGTCGCGTCTTCGCTCATATGTCAAAACCCCACTTTCGTAAGATGCAAATTTCACAAGATCGCTTCTTATGAAAAGCGGTCGGTATCCCATGGTACGTCCGGAAAATCGATCTCCATAAAGAGTTGGAGTTTCCGTCGATCTGAACGTACGTAAAGTCTCTCACGACCAGTTAGTTCGAAAAAGAGGGAATCACCGCAGCCAATTAGTGATATCCGCCGCGAATTACACGATAATACCCGACACTACACACCGCGATATAAAAGACAGCCACAAAATGTCTTCTCCATTCCTCCCAATTAAATAACGGCAGCGAATAATCAATACTTTTTCGACTCTTCATACAGAGCGTGTGCGCGCCCACGCACGCGTAACCACATATGATGCCGCCGTGGTCTAATGGTGAATTTTACTCCCGCACACTCAACGTGACGTATTGCAATAGAGATCCTTTAGCGTTTTATTATATTATATATATATATATATATATATATATATATATATATATATTCTTATAGTACAACATGGTAGTAAATATAGAGTATTACTGAGCTCTTGATGTTGAAAAATAGTCGGTTATCACGGTGTTTAACTCCGGAATTATGAGATAGAATTATTATTATTAAGTAAACAATACGTATTGAAAAATACGATAAGAATAATACAGTATTAGCAAAGTGAGATTAAAATAAGTAGTTAAAAGAGCATATATCGCACGTAAATGCAAACAAAAAACGTTCTTATTTTTAGAAAATCCTAACTAATATTATAAATACGAAAGCGTGTTTGCTTTGTACTTTTTTTTTCGAACTGACTACACTGTTGACCTGGCAAGGCCTCTACAGTTCCACCTTGTTGCTTTGTACGCTTTGGCGCCTTAACTACTCAACTAATCATCATGACATTATGGTACACGTTGTCAGGGGTACAGAAAAGTACATACATACGGGGGATAAATAAATCAAATCTACAATAAAACGAGGGAAGCCGCGGGCAAAAATTATTCAGTTGAACATTTGAAATGGGGGCTATAATTAAACTGAGCTAAAATTAATATGTAACTAAGGCGACAATACAGGAATAAATGATGGAAAAGCAGATAAGCGGTATGAGTAAATCGGTCTGAAGATACAAAACAAAGTAAACTAGCTTCTAGTGGCAAAGTGTCATATTATTTAATTATTTTTTTTCTGATCTTATTATTATAACTGATAATATATCTACTATCGAGAGGGCACCTTCAATTTCGATGTTATTCAGCCTGTATCTTTGTTCTCCTTCGCGTAATTCTTGTTCAAGTTTACTAACTCGCTTCTGCAAATCTGATATCTCTTCTTTAGATTTCTTTAATACTTGAACCTGTTGATCTACTTCAGTAATTCTGTCACTGAGTTTTTTTACTGAGCCATGAACAAACTCATGCGAAGTCTTCAGATCCGTAATGACAGTCTTGATGGACTTTAATTCTTGAAGCTCAGCTTGAATGGTTTTTACATTGTCCAGTAAGACTGGTAATGAAGCCATATGTGTATGTAATGTTTTTAGTCCACATAATATATTATCTATATCTTTAGGAGAGGGTGATGTAGAACCAGCTGTCTTTTCTGTCACGCGTGGAGTTACATTACAGGAGTTACATTTCCAATTGCTTTTTCCATTTTCACTCAAATGACGGTATTCGCTCTCTGAAATACCAGCACAGGCAAAGTCAAAACGGCCATGACAATCTGAGCACTGTGCACCATCTATGTGTTGAGCTTCATACTCGTTACATGTAGACATTTTGGTCAAAACAAAACAAACAATAAAACTTGAGAAACGGATACAGAACAGGATTTAGCGATAAGGGAATACGCGTGCGCTCTCTCGACGATGACTTCACCGACTGCAAAAACTACGCATTTATTAGATTAGCAGTCATATTAACAGAAAAAGTAGATAACGTTACTTTTTTGTAATATATGATTGTAGCATAAATGTTTGCGGTATGCTTAATGTTAAGGAGAGTTACGACCGCTTATCAACGTTTGTACCACCGCAAGATGATTGCCGACTATTTAGATATTTCCCTTTCCTGTCGAAGAACTCCAAATATTCCTGTGAGAAAACCTTTAATTTTATCTATTAAAAATAATGTTCATTCGTTTTATCCGCAAAAGTAACTTCAATATAAAGTATTGTTTATGTGTTACTAGTCACTCGTTCTGGTTTCTCACGTATGTACTAGTGATGAAAATGAGACCAAATGTATCCTTCACAGTAAAGTGGTGGCCACCCTTTTTCAAAGCAAGTGCACAATGAAATTTTTTTTAAGTTTTTAGTCTTGAATTGATGCGCATACATACATTCATAATTGTGTATTAAGATAAATCAGTTTATGCAAATATACCAAAAAAATATGTACATTATTTATTTAAAGAAATCAATAGCTTTTAATTCTATTTTATATACGTAGTTATTAACATATTGGTTTAGAGAAAAAAGATTTCTATCATATCTATAAAGAAAAATCTTACTATGCATCCCTAATGTATATAGTAATAAAAAGGTACACGTAGGCACGTGCGCGCGATGCGTTTGTGTTCACGTGCGCGCGTGTTTATGTGCATGTGTGAGTTTGAAATATAAAACAATGTTGGCTTAGTGGTAGCGTGTTTAGATAGAACATCCATCGATCAGTATTCTAATCCCTAAAATTAGTTTTCAATCAAAAAAATCGTCGTGATGAAACCATAGAACATAAGAATAGGGCTGTCTCTATTGTCCATCTGACTAGCTATCACCCCTAAGTCCATTTCGATGCTAAGTAGTTTTAGCCTTAACGTGTTATCATCCCTAGTCTCGTTTTCAAATGACATCAAATAACTTGTAGAAACAGTAAAACTTATAAACCATAAAAAATATACACTTGTGTATTTCAAAAATATCAAGACGAATTTTTATTTCTACTAATGATAGTAACGATTTAAATTGAAAATTACAGGTGAGATGAGTATATACGACAAAGAAACTCAAAAAAACGACAGCGAAGTATCTAGTCATGCATCGAAACGTTCTAAACCATTGGAAGACAGTCCTGAAGGTAGGAACTGCGTTTATAGCATTACAAAATTGCATCGAAAATTTTATAATTTGTAGGAAATATTAATAATAATTCAGCCTCAATAAACAAAGTCGATAATCGATATTTATGGTGAGAACGCACTTGATTATTCTGCTGTACATTAGGTCAGATTTTTATTGATACGTCATGAGTTAATCTGTTATTTGTTTGGATTTGAATAAATATAATGTTAATATTCTATGATATAAGTTTATATAGTCTATGGTAAACAAGTCTCATATGTACTCCGAGTATAATGTAATCTGTGGTAATAACTCTCTGTAACTACCTACGCCTACACCGATCTACAGTGCCTGTAACATTTTCATTGAATTTTTTTTTTCGAACTGACTACACTGTTGGCTTGTTAGGGCCGCTACAGTTTCACCGGACTACTTATTTTCATTGTATTATTATTATAATCATATATATAACTACCAAACATCTTTCATTCAAATCTAAAATTACAGACCACTAGGAATAATTCTACATTATTTTTTATCATAACGAGTGTTGTCACTTTTCATTGATAGTAAGTAGATTTCTTTTTTATAATATATGGGTTTTAGTGTTTGAACAAAATCTCATCTGATGTTAAATGACGATGCGGTCTAAGATGGTAAAGACGCTAAACCTACTTTTACCACTCAAGTCTCAAGTGTAATTGCTAAAACACACCCACAGATGCGTGGCGGCTGATTTTCCACTTGAGCGTGGCAACTCGCCAGGTAGACTTAGAAAAGGCCTTACCACCATGCTATGGTTTCATCACGGTGTTTTCTCATGCCGAAAGCTCCGATTCAATTGAAAAGATTCGAACCTACAACGCTCGACGCGGTGTTCGAGCATGCAGTCAATGAAGCCATAATCGCTTCTCGATTAATTAGATGGCGGTATTATATCGCAGTTTGATAAAATCAAACACCGTTTCATCTATTACTATGATTTTTGGCATACCAAAGTGTTTTTATGCTATCTATAGTATTATAACTCGCCACTAGATGTCGCTGCAGTATATAATTATATACCGTATACTTGAACACAGAATATTTACTGAATATTCATTTAGATATATATCCTAACTAGTTAATATAACAAATATTTCAAAAAAAGCGTGCGAAGCCGCGGGCTCGATTTATATTATTTATAAATCTGTAAATAAATATATTTTATTTTTATATAAAATTGTCATTACGCCAAAGTGAACCCGAATGAGACGCTCGAGGTGACATTACCAAGGGGTCCGATTGAATACTTTCATTAGAGTACGGGCGTGCCCACTCCGCTCGTGGAACAACTCGCTTCAGCCCCCTGTAATCCCGGTAATGGCGTCATTGTCATGATACGCAGCCATCTTGAATTACTTGTGGCTACCGAATGACAACAGCGTTCCACAGATGTTATATATTTTTAAATTAAAATAAATATTTAAAAAAATATGGTTTTTGTACTTCTGTGCTTACAGATAATCAATCCTTCGGTCAAGTAAAGATACACAAAAAGCGTTGTTTTGAAAACACAGACAGCGATTCCACCACGATAGAGATGCCAGAAAAAAATTCAAACAATAATAACGCACAGGATGATATTGGAACTCCTTCGAAACAAAGGTAAGAAGACACCAGTACCGAAAAACTATAGTTCTCCTAGCTCAGTAGGCATACGTTGTCCTGCCACATATCTGTGAGGTTGAAAATTTGAAATTAAATTCTTTTTCATTTTATGTAAGAACTCCAAAAGGAAATCGATAAGAAAATTAAAAAAAAAAACAAAAACTCTAGCTAACATAAAGATAAAAACTTCTCTTACGTGTACTGCATACGGCGCACTAAAATTGTCTAGAACTGGCCACTTACATTAATATTTGAAAAAAAAATTACGATATTTGAAAATGGAACTCTTTGGTTTTAAATACAGTTTGTTTCATCCATTTGTCGTTTATTTTTACAATTTAGCGTCATTTTCAATATTGCGTGTTAAGGTTATCATGGATTTAACACGCCAAAATTATCGTGGTACAATTTACTAACGATTTTAAGTGTAGTCCGACGCCTCAGCAGAGTGGTGCTAATCTTGAAACTGATTTTGGTTATGACGCACGATGCAAGTCAACTGCTTATAACTGGTTTGTAGAATTCTAACGTTGTCCTCCAGGTTAAGGGTGAATATTTTGAGAAACAATAAATTCATTTTTGACTAGTTATTGTATTTTTTTCTTATTCATTCCGAATATTTTTAGGGCGCTCCATTTATAGATACAACGGTTGTCGATATGTACTGTTTCCATTTTGTCTTATTTTATGAACAACCAAGAGCGTAATCAGGCCATTCGTATCATATCGACCAGTATCGTACGATGTATTTTATACCTTATCAATATACGTAAATTATTCATTACTTTGTTACTCACTTTCACATTGTTTATTTACTTATTATGTAGTAACTTGTGCCTGCGACTTTGTTCTCATTGAATTGGTTTGCACAAGATTTTTTTTTTCTAAATTCCACTCGGACGAAGTCGCGGGTAACTACTATTGCGTATATATATTTTTTTTTTGTATGGGTCAGCGATATAACGAAATATTACGCATTTAAAAAATATTGTCTTATAATAACATTATAATGGCACCGTTATATTTAATAGTGACCACGTCATGCTCAGGCAACTGTTAAAATAAATATATAGATATAATACAATATTATGCAATTTAACGCGTGTACCTCTAATAATACGACGTCGCATGTCTCCCAATGCTCCACCCAGACACCCTAACCCCGAAAGATTTGTCACTAATAATAATTGTTCATAACATGTAAACATATCCGGCTGACGTATTTTACACTTTATTTATATACTGATAACAATTTCAAATCAGTATATATATTGAAACGCTTATACGTTAAGTCTATAGATAATTAACTCATATTTATTGTATCGTATTTCGGACAATCATCAATAATATAAATTCAAACAATTTGTTCCTTTGTAACAATCGCTATGGCAGATCAATAAAAAAAAACAATTATAAAAAATGACAAATGTAAAACAAATTTTGTAATTTTCTTCGTGCAGTAATGGAGCTAAGAATAAAGGAACATATATTATCCTATAAAATCTATACATTAGACTTAAAAGTTTCTATTAATTATGAGATGTATCAGTTATTTTATACCTGATCTTAGGACGACTGGGTTTATAACCTACAGTGTGACGCAACAGCGAAAAAACTCAGTTAACATTAAAAAACAAACCTTTACCTATATTTAGTTTTGTAAGAAATATAGCACTGGCGACGATTTGTTTCAGCCTTATAGGCAGCACAATTGTAAGTCAACCTCTGTTTATAGTCTCTACCTATCTATAATCACACTTTTCAACTAATCTAGCAGTCTATCGAACTGTCTTGCATGACTGTGTACTTAGTTATAAAATGAATGAGTTGCAAAGGAGATGACCAGTGACCGAATGGTTAGTAGTAAGTGGGTTACGTCATTAAACATTATTTTTAACATGTTAGTGTATGTTAACATGACTTGGCTACGGAAATGTCTACGTTAGTTTAAATAATATACAAGGTCATGACTCATCATACACGTAACAATTTATGATAGTATATAAACTATGGTTGGTAAATGATTATGATATCCATTAATCATGAGATTTAATTATATTAAAGTAAATAATAATAATAGTGTCATAGCTGATATTTAATTATCTAGTCTTTTTATGTTATTAAATAAAGTCCATGATTTTACTCATACACATTATGTTTGTAATGTATTGTAATTATGCATGAGTTGCCTGTATTTTGTTTTAGTACTAATGCATGATAGAAGCAACATTGTTAATTGTGTGAGGTAAATACTTCGACAAACATACATTAATTATTCCGGCATCTACTTTAAAATATAAATTATTTAAAATAAATCATGACATTTCAGTCAGAAACTTCATTCTTTGTGTTCATAATATTGTAATATTTATGATACGGAGCTCCCGAATACTACAAACCCCCCACATACGTAAAAATCCGTATAATGTTACTTATAACTCCAAATCCTTTGAATGGGCCAATAATTAAAATAACGGTACCGTTTCTATGTCCTAATGGTTCCTACTCCTTAGCTCATCTGTGAATAGCAAAAATAAGATTTGCCCATTAGCTCTGCCATTAACTATAATCGCTTTTATATAAATGATGCATGATTTATATGAGTTGAATAGAATATTATAAATTTATTTTAGTTACAACTATATAATTAGTCAAGTAGATAATGCATGTTAAAATGGATCTCAATAATACATTTTTTTTAAATATTCAATCAAGTTAATGCATTTGACGTGATAGCGTCTTATAAATCGATGAACGCCGGCAGCACGCACGAAAAAGTATGACTCATTGTCACTTTCCGCCTGAGCCGAGCGTGCAAGCGTAAGCGCGGAACAAGCGATAGAGAGGAGCGATCGGCCTATGCGTTCGGCTTGTGGCGCATCTATGTCCCTTCCACTCGATCGGCCGAAGCGTTCGAGTAGAAGAGAGACAGCGACAGCGCACAACCTACACGGGAACTGTTTTGTCAACCGTTTATAAAGTGAAGTGAAAAGTTAATGCGGATTCCATTGTTTATTACAACAACAATTGCTGCAAAAAGTATGTAGTATGTCATCAAATTTTCTTATGACGTTATCACGTAAAATTGTCGTCCGTAAGCCGACTTTACAGACATGCAATTTTTTAATATTCATTAGTAAAATCAATTATACTTTGCCAAAAATTCGTTGTAGAGTCATTTATATTACAATATTAATTATTTAAAAAAGTATATAATTTCACTTAGATGGTGAAAAAATAACTTTACCTTAACTTTTAACTAACTTTATTGCATGATTAGCCTAAGTTGTATAGAATAGTTTAAATGTAGAGAAGCTTTATTTTTTTTTTTTTTTTTTTTACGTGGGGAAATCCATTATGGATACCCACCCTCCCGGGGGAGAGGGTGGGTTATGTCCGACTCGCACGGACTAAAACCCCACGGTGTACCGACAGACCGTGTTGTTGGGGCGGCAAGGGATCGTGCTCGCTAATCACCTTGCATAGCCGCTCCAACGGTCCGCCCGGCGGAAGGTGGCCGCCGGGCTCCTACCTATAGAGAGGCAGACTGGGTACACACCAGCTGCCTCCCCTCGTCCGCCGGACCTGTGCAATGAGAGGATGAGTCCCCCGACTACATCCCCTCAGGTCCGGCTACGGTGGCGGGAGGAGTTGGGCAAAGCGCCGCCTCCTCCCGCCTGTCCTCCTTTGGCGGAGACGGCCACTTAGAGGATCTACCTCTCGGGCCCTCTCCGCCGCCTCCTTTTGCGAGATGACCTCCTCGCAAAAGGAGGCCACAGCTCGCCACGCCTGTTCGCTGCCGAGCATGGACAGAACCACGCTCGGCAGCGACAAATCTGCTCCCACCACCGCCGTCAGAGTGCGGCGCTCTCCCTCCCACGCAGCACACTCAGACAGAGTGTGCTGCGCGGTGTCTAGGTCAGCGCCGCACTCATGACAGGCGGCGGTCGGCTCCCTGCGAGCGATCTGGTGCAGGTACCACCCAAAACAGCCATGGCCGGTGAGTACCTGCACCAGTCGGAACGTCAGGGAGCCCCAACTCCTCCCCAACCACTCCCGCAGGACCGGGCGGACGGCGTGGACGGTGAACGTCCCGAAACGCGCGTCCGCCAGGTCCTGCATCCACCTTCCCGTCGCCTCCTCCCTCATCGCCCTCCGTTTTGCCTCGATCTCCTTGGGAGCCGGAGGCTCCCCACTACGCTTCCTCGCCGCCGTGAATTCATACACGGCGGCGAGAACTCCCGCCTCCAGCTCCCAAGGCAGGGAGCCGGCGAGCGTGAAGGCCGCCGCTGAGGACACCGTTCGGTACGCCCGGATTGCCCTCAGTGCCACCGTGCGCTGCGCACTACGCAGCACGCGCACATTGGCGGCACCGAGGGCATCAGCCCAGACTGGTGCCCCGTAGGCGGCCATCGCCCGCACGACTCCCATAAAGAGTCGACGGCACCCGGCACCCGGCCCCCCTATGTTGGGGAGCAATCGGCCGAGTGCCGCCGCCGCCCCAGCAATACGCGGTCCGAGCCCCGCAAAGTGGGGCTCGAACCGCCAGCGCCCGTCCAGGGTGAGGCCCAGATATTTCATCTGGGCCGATACCCTGATCCGGGCGCCCTCCACCATTATGTGGGCCCCAGGTGGTGGCCCTCGCCGAGGCCCATGGAAAAGTATGGCCTCGGTCTTCTCGAGGGCCACCCTGAGGCCCAACCTCCTAATGCGCCTGACCACGAGGGTTGTGGCCATCGTGGCCAGGCGCTCCACCTCCCGCCATTCCCCCCCCCGGGCCACGACTAGGGTGTCGTCCGCGTAACAGATGAGACGCGCTCCATATGGGAGCGCGCCGCGGAGCACCCAGTCGTAGCCCATGTTCCACAGGTGCGGCCCCAATGCCGACCCCTGTGGAACCCCCCTATTTGTGGGCCGGCTAACCATCCGCCCGTCGCCGTCTACGTAGGCGACCTCCCTGTCCTCGAGGTACGCCTCCAACAGCCGCCGCAAATACGGGGGCACTCCGAAATATCGGAGTGCCTCCCGAATAACCCCGTGCGGCAGGCTGTTGAAGGCGTTGGCGATGTCCAAGGACACCGCCAAGACCCTATCCCCCTGGGAGGTCGCCTCCGCAGACAGCGACTTGAGGAGGCACAGGGCGTCCACCGTGGAACGCCCTGCCCGGAAGCCATACTGCGCGTCCGATAGATTTGGCCCCGTCGCCTCCAAGTGCTGGACGACCCGGCAGGAAACAATTCTCTCCAACGCCTTTCCGGCGTCGTCCAGCAGGACGAGGGGCCGATAACCGGACGCGCAGTCCAGAGGGCGGCCCTCCTTCGCCATAAGGTAGAGCCGCCCTTGCTTCCAGGGCTTCGGGAACTGTCCGACCGCTAAACACCGGTCAAACAGCTCCCGAAGCCACCCCCCCAATTGGCCCAGTGCTAGGCCGAGCACCCGACCCGGGACCCCGTCAGGGCCGGGCGCTCTCCGCCTTTTGAGGAGGCGCTCAACAGCCCTCCCCATCTCCTCCTCCGTTATTGGGGGAGGACCGTCGTCAAGCGCCTCCTCAACCTCCACCCGAGGTGGAGGCATGGAAGGAGCTGCCAGCAGCGGAGGGTCGGGGAACAACTCTCCCACGACCCTCGCCACCACCTCCGGCCGGAGGGTTTCCGTCACGGGGGGCGCCCAGGATCGCAACTTCTTGCGCACGATCCGATACGGGCGCCCCCAAGGATCTCTCTCCAGCGTTTGAAGCAGCTCCTCCCATGCCTCTTCCTTCGCCCGGCTGATGGCAGCCTGCAGGGTCTTCCTGCACTCCCTGTAGCTGCCATACAGCCGGGCCTCCACTTCGGGGTTACGATGCCGCCGTCGGCGGCTACGCCCGAACAGCCGCCGGGAAATGTAGAGAAGCTACAATTAGCTTAAGTAAGGTATGTTATAATAAATCATATTACATTAACTTAATATATTTTTTTTAAAGACTCATTAGTAAAATCACGGATGAACAAATAAACTAATGTTTGATAGTGTTTTAGAAGTTTGTTGTAGTATGAAAATAGTGTGTTATAGAATGTTATTTAGTTTTAATGGTAGTAAATGTTGCACACGTAAGTAAATTATTTTTTTTTATTTATTTCTATGGTGATGGTTTACGATGATTTTTACAGAAAACTGTACAACTTAATCGAGAATCTACAGCTAAGCACGTCAATGATTGTTGATTGCAGCGTGCCGAAGATTTACTATGGCGCGAGGACACATAAGCAAATAGAGCAAGTCATAAAGGAGCTCAAGAGTACCGCGTACTGCGGCGCGATGTCGATGTCGGTACTGTCTAGTAGAGATTACAGCTGCTTACGCGACTTTGACAAGAATGTTTGGACTTCCAAGAACGATATGTGTAGGGGATGTGTTAAAGTAAGATTTTTGTTTTTGGTGTGTAGGGACCGCTCAAGCATTAAGTAAGCAGATTTCCAACCGCCCCCTGTTCCCGGTTAGCAAAAGTAAGCAGTGCTCTTATCCTCCCCTCCCCTCCCGCTATCAAGTTTACGTAAACATTTATAATTTATAATCTGTATTTACTAATCTGTTCTGGTTTCCTTATTGATTCATAGGCAACAGTTAACAAGTCTAGAAATAAGGAATTAACTTATAGTGGTTCGCTATTAGGGCGATGGTAGCTCAGTGGCTAAGATAGCGCGTCTCACATATCAGACTTACACTCCCATCCATCCCCCCTTATGTCATCAAAAATAAGCAAATGAAACATCCCAACCCCGCTCCCCTTTAGTGCTTACGTAATATTTGAATGGCCCCTTACTCCATTAGTAATCGATTCCAAGGAGGTTTAGAATTTTTTAATTGTTTGTTACCTCAGAATTCAGCCATTTATAAAATGATTTCTAACTTTCTTTTTATATTGGAATGGAGATATTTTCAAGAAGGTCTCATTTCAATTACATTCGTATTGAACATTACATTGTGAAGATATACTAGGGAACTCCTCAAATTCAAGTACAAAGGACGTTCTGGAGTTTTAGTGTATATATTTTTTTTCAAGTCGGTTTTATTGAGTCTTCAAATTTTATATTAACATTTACAGTATCTGGGTTACAAAGCTACGCTCAGTTGTTTAACACATTTGCATTCTTGTTATTGAATGTGAAAAGTTGTAAAATGTTAAAGTTATAGAATATAACCCGAAGTACATAAATTGCATGGGGAGCAAATATTGACTATTAAAAAAGAGTAAAGTCGTTTTTTTTTTTTTTTTTATATATATTATAGGGGGCAAACGAACAGGTGGGTCACCTGATGCTAAGTGATCACCGCCGTCCATAGACACTAGCAACACCAGGGGAGTCGCAAGTGCGTTGCCGACCTTTTAATATATGTGGGCCTCCGGCACTATCACTCGCCGAACGAAACGCAACAGTGCAAGCACTGTTACTTCACGTCGGTTTTCTACCCCGGGCGAGCCGACCCATTCATGCTGAAACCAGTAATAGCTTCAGCGTAGCTCTACCACCTACAAATCGTTATGTATACTATGGTGTAAAATGTCTATTATATCAAATCCATTCCCGTATCGGAGCTGACACGAATCGTTTTTGTTTTTATGCAACATACACTTTTAACCACGTCTTCGCTTGCGTACAGTTGGGTTGTTTTTGTCTATTCGTCCAGAACAGTACCTATATATTTTATGGGTGAAAGCTACTCTATGTTCTTTTTTGTATCTCTGACAAGCTGTATGAATATTTCATGATGAGCGGTTGATTACTTAACCCCTGGACAGTACAAAACGATAAAGGTTTTTAAGCCCCGTATAAACGAATGTAGACTTCATGAAGCACAGGTCAACAGACTGTTGACAGTATAAGTTCAAATAAACATCTGAATTATTACAAAACTTTGAAAAATAACAAAACAAGTATTGTAAAATTATCATTTTTATGTAAAATGTATTTTTAAATTAGGTATTGTTTAAATGTCACAAATATATGTAAGTGATACGAAGTTCACCGGGTCATCTAGTAACTAATAAAAATAATTTATAGGGTTATAAACTGGATCATGAACGGTCGAACTGCGAATATTATGATAACCGTAAGGCATTGGACCATAACAGTTTACCGAAAGCCTTCGATCTGGAAGATCTCGTGGCAGTCGGCAAAGAGTTGAAAGCTTGCCCTTATTATGGAGCAAGGGCGATGGCGAAGAACTCGGAAATTATATTCTGCCCTTACAATTACCTCATCGAACCCGGCATCAGGACCAGCGTAAGTTGTATTTGCCTTAATTATAATCTGCATACATTTAATATAAATTTAAGTACCTATCCGTTACTTATAGGAGATAATTTCCAAAAATGCTGACCTGATTTTGAACAAAAGTACTGGCACATAAAAGACTTTTTAGAAACTCATGACTGACTTGACAGTGGCAGAATTCGTATTTACGGGACGCCATTATAAAAAGTTAAGTAAAAACCATTTTAGTGTAAAGTCTAGACTACATATCATTACGCTTTTGTAGAAGAGGTAAATAGTAACAAATAATAATAAAATAAATAGGGTTAAATAGTTGAAAACTTGAGTTAAAATCGCCATAACATTTATAGATGTTTAGTTATAATGGAAATATTACAATATAAAATAAAACACAGCGCATAATTAATTTCAAGAAAACACCTATTTCTCATGAAAAAACCAATATAATTTACACTGGAATGAAGACGCCGGTACCAGCTTGTATTTAATTAAATACGTCATTCGAAAATATATTGCATCACTAGTTTTCCGGTTTTTTTTTAAATATGTAATCGCCTTATTTTAAAAATGATTTATTTTTAATATTAACTTGACTAATTATTGTATAATTATTTATATTTTACCGACATATATAATTCAATAGAAAAAATATTTTATAATTTCGTAAAATTGAGGTCTTGAAAAACAAAAAAAAAAACAAATTTATTGATTATGAAATTATTTGATAAATGTAATTCACATAAAGTTATTTAAAATGTACTTGTAACTTGTGAGATTGTAGACTCGTATTTTAAGATTGTAAAATTATTTTTCTACCGATTATACTCGTAAGTCTGTAATATAGAAATTACGCTACAGTCACTACTCACTAGTTAAATGAATGTTAAAAATTAAACTTTTTTCAAATAATTTAGTTTTGTTTGTAAACAAAGAAATTTATTTTCGTAACGGAAAACCTTTTCGTAACAAGTTAGAAACTGCAAAAGGTATTTATGATAAATAAAACTACAAATAGAAGTGTGAAAAAGCACTTGTATTCGTAGTCCGGTGAAACTGTAGCGGCCCTAACAAGCCAACAGTGTAGTTAGTTCGAAAAATTGTATCACAAGTGATATCACTTGTAGATTGCAATTTACACATGTAGTTTTGATAAACGCACTTTTGCTAACTAAAATGCACTAATTTACAACAGAGAACGCTTGTATAACAAAGCTTAAGTAAAGCTTGACAAACAGGATACTTGTATATAGTAATTGCTATCTATCATGTTCTAACACCTGTTTATTCAGGATATATACATTTTCAAGATATTTTTTACGCTATATATCTATATATTCATATGATTACAATATGTTTGTAAACGTTGTCTCCGGAAATCCTGATACGATTTTAAAAATACCTTCACTGATAGGGAAACTACGTAAACCTTGAATAGTATACGGTATATTTTATCTTTGTTATGATTGATAATGTTATTAGCGCGTAGGAAATCTCGAATTGTTTCTAGTCATGTGTATGACAGATTTTAGTTTTTACTTGCTGGTACCCGCGACTTCGTTTGAGTCGTTTATTACCTTAACAATATATTTTATGCACCAAGGAAAAAACATAAGCACCACATCGCTCGCCTTACGCTCTACAGCAAGCGTAGAAGCGTAAGCGTAGAAGGAAGATAATAACTTTGCTTATATTTCCTGACAAGGCTATGTGGTCAACCTAAAATGACTAAAACTTTGCTTACGACATGATTTACTTAAACAGCCCTTATGGATTAAAACTATAACATAGACATAAAAAAAAACAAACAGGTCTCAATATAAAGCTGCTAATAACAGTCAAGTAGTTTAATAGACGCGTTTAACCTGAAATAAAACTAATATTAAAATACTTACCTTATTAAAAGCTTACTTTTAACTCTGCCTGATGTATATTTCGATACAATGACGAACAAATCTGCCGCGGCCTCGCCCCTTATGAGTAGTAGGAGGTGCGAAAGGAATAGCTATATAAGGTAGAAAGAGAAGTGAAAGGAAACGGATACGCTATTCTCAGATTTGTATAATATGTACGTACTACTAAGCTACATTGAAACACAACTGTTGCAGCAAGCATTAATAGTAATCTGTAATTGTTATTAAGTACCTTATATTGATTACTAAGTAAAAATAAATGTTAATAAAATGCAAGATTTTATATTTGTACTAAACGATGTGAGAACATTAATTACAGATGCAAATAGATTTATCTAACAACATCGTCATTATCGACGAAGCTCACAACATCGAGGACATCTGTAGAAGTGCTGCCACCTGCATTATAACTAATAACCAGATAAAAGCTGCTCTTACGGTAAATTTATCCACTTATTGTCCAATTTAAAACCCTTTTGATTTACTAACAATTTTTTTTTAGTATAAAGGTACAACATATTTGGTCTCAAGAAACGATGCAGTCTACGGCTCTCAAGTAGCTGTTAAAAAGCCGGCTACTGGTGTTTAATGGTCAAAAAGTGATACATTCTCAGGGCCAAATTTAGGGATGATCAATAGGGACCTTAGCCCCTAGACGACTACAGAAACAACTACACTATCAAAAAACACTATCATATGAGTTTTTATATAAGTTACAAAATTACATCTGTGCTGTCATAGAAAAAAGCCACCTTCCAAACACTCTATTTAATATACATCAAGATATATTATTAAACATTAAAAATATATGGGAGAGCGAGGTGTGAGGGGGGGGGGGCGTGTTATTTTTGTCTCTAAACCTGTCAACCATCAAATTCGGCTTTGTATATACTGATTATTTATTATTTTGAGGAATAGATTAGTAATAAACAGCTGATTATTATTTTATATTATGATTGTAAGACACAATGTTTACCAATATTTGAAAACACTAACTAAATTAATAAAGACCTATTGAGCCAAGAGATTTCGGATTAAATCTTCGCACATAACTGACTTCTGCTATCTTAATTGTCACTTCTGTGTCTGGTATAATTTGTTTTTTATATATTTACATAACTATATATACTGTTACATAACTGTAACACATATTATACTTAATCTAACGTGGAATTAAATGATCGTTTATGAAATTGTATCATAAAAATCGTTGTTAACGTCAACTTCCGAATAATTTTTCAGCCATTATAATTTTAATATAGTGATTATTAAATCAAACTTTTTATGTCGGAATGTTGAAAATATAAGAATAAGCTTAAAAACGTTTAAGACATACTGAAAGACAATTTCTCTATCCAAGTTCGAAGTGTCTCACATTTTTATCTAAGTATTTGTGCCTTCAATTTGTAATAGCATTTTTAGGAGTCCGTTCATCTTTGTCATTTATAACCGACTCGATGTTATATATATATATATATATATATATTCATTTTACTTTTTTACAGGAGTTAGAGAAAACATCGGAATATCGATTCGCTAATTCGTCACAGGACGCCTTAAATAACATAGATAAATTAATTAAAACCCTAAAAAACTGGAATGACTGGTGAGTTTTTAAGTTTATTCATATATATAAAAAAGACAACGTGTCTGTTCATTCATTTGCTTATAGCACGAGAACCACTAAAATGACACACATGTTTTTTTTCTAAATCGATTAGATTAGACATATTATCTAAGTTTACAATATCCTAATTAATCTTATAAATGCGAAATGTTGTCTGTAATTGTTTGTTACACTTTCACTCCTTAACTACGCAACCGATTATCATGAAATTTTGAACACATGTTGTCTGGAATACAGAAAATGACATAATGTATCTTTCATCCAGATATATATACTGTTCCTTAGGGATAGAGTGTAAAGGTACATTGTAGAAAAACAATACACCAACCTAAATTATTGAACATTGAACAATATTATATAATGGATATGTGTGTAAAGTATTATAATTAATTATGTAAAGTATGTGTAACAAAAAAATTTACCTATGACCACACGAAAAAAGTGAAAATTTCTTTATGAAAAATGCAACAAAAAGCCAACGTCACACGATGTTCCCAGGCGGTCCCCCATCCATGTCAGTGATCGGACGAGAGCCGGTGTTTTTAATACTCTACCCAACACAGTATTTACCCCAGCCACTTTTCGTGACACAAAAAGGTTGTGGATCAGAATTTCAAAGCCCTCCCATAAGAAGTTTCACGTCAAAAAAGTACAAAACATAATTTAAATTTACCAAAATGATAACTTTTATGTTAAAAATAAATAATGAAAATTATACGCACATACGTTAATATCTCTTTGTCAGTGTGTCGATTAATGTGAAGGTAAAAAAATAACGCGTACAACTCACATGATAGAACTGAAACTTTTTTGGTCATTTGTAATTTTGTTTCAAATAATAGAAATATTCCTCAATTCTAAACATAAATATACAATTAATTATTCATTCATTTTGTGTTTTTTTTTTCTAATTATTCACTCGTCTTTCATGTCTGATTTTGCACCTGTTGTAGTACTCTTTTCCTATTCCATCACGATCATCTGTCTCTCTTTGGTTATAGCATTCAGTAGTCGGCTTTTGATTTGGTACAATTGGAATAGACCGAGATAGTCGGCTAAGTTCCATTTCTTATAGCATTGTTTTTGTCCATCATAGTAGTTTCGCTGTGCGATAGAGAGGACGCTTTATAGAACCGAAGTAAGCCGATCTTAGCGACTTTTCTTCCCGACGTACCAAGTCAAATGCCTGGGTACTGTCGTTCATTTTTACATTTTCTAGCTCTCTTTCTTCTCACGCTCGTTTTCCGTCAGAGACGTAATAAAACCTTGGTTCATTCCATCAGGTTCGTGAACCAAATGCCTCTGGTGAAGAACCAAGCGGTGAACAACGATGAAGCCGTGCACACTTGGAAGATAGATCACTTCGTACAGACTCTCGAGAATCATAACATTGGTCAAAAAAATTACAAAGGTCAGCTGTTTTCATTTAATGATTCGGTGCAATAAATAATATGTATTTGTTACATATTTAGTATATTAGATTACACATACGAAATTACATTAGATACGAAATTTTGTTGTAGATGATTCTACAATACTTATTTTTTTGATATCATTTACCCCTTGCTATTTTTTTTAATTTTAAAATGTATTTAAAGCACAGCGAAACGGACAGTTATCAGCTAGTTTATACATATAAAAAAATTACATATCCGTTTTTGTCCGGGCTAACCACCGAAACGGCTTTAATGAAACTTTGAAGATAGAGGACTTTTCAGAGTATTGTCTACGTAATATTAAACTTTTTCATAGGTGGTAAGCAGGAATGATATATTTTAACAATGGTAACTTAAAAGGTCACACACTCATTTTGTATAGAACAACAAGGCATTTGTCACTGACATTACAATAAATATTATTTTATTTGCAAAGAATTCAAACACAACTCTCAACTATTCTGTCGTCGCTGGCGTGAAGACCCGAGGACGTTATACGGCGTCACTCAAGCTACTGGCACCCTATTGGAATCCCTCGAAACTGTATTCGGTAAAGGGTTTTTTATGTACACATTACATTTTTTTTATTATGCACATCATAACTGAATACGAATGTCAGTTTATTTGTACGTTTGTTACGCTTTCACGCCTTAACTACTCAACCGATTATTATGAAAATTTTCATACACATCACAGATTCAGAAGAGAACATAGGGTATCTTCTATTCAAAAAAAGTACTGTAGCTAACCTTTACATCAGCTTACTATAAGTCAGGTCTACATTTATGCGAACGAAGCCGACTGCAAAAGCTAGTATTCCGTATTTCATTATAAGCGAACTCTATTTTACTTCGATTATATCATCGCCATTATCTAATCTTCCTGAGATTTACTATACTATTATTTATGCATACATTGCATAATGTAGTGTACTTATCACAAGTGTATAAACAAACAAAGTACACAGTTTATTGTTGTATTAAATATAAAAATTATTTTCATTTTCGAGTACGACAAAGTAAATTCACTGTATCAAACTGTGTTTACCCAGTGCAATCCAAAAACGAAGTTGTCTACAAAGACAACGAAAAAAGAATAAAAAGGTCTACAATCCATCAGCAGGAACCTCTCTCATGCCGGCCTGCAAACCCTTCGACGGCTGAATATACTTGACAAACAAAATAAGAGCCATCATAATAGGTTTATCACCGTATGCGTGGTGTTCGCGGTAACTCGCTTGATTACCGTATATACGAGTATAGCGGTCAATCCCGGAACACGATACACGTAAACGTACCTCTATTGCGGGCGGGTATTACACCTATTGTCTATTGGTTGCAATCCGATGATCAGTTAAAATATTAAAAAAAAAAAGACAAATTACATATTCTTATATTTTGTTATAATTAGTCTTTTTCATACAAAGAATCATATATTTTTACGAATTCCCATAAAACCCACCATCTTTAATCGACCTCAAAAAGGAAGAGGTTCTCAAGTCGGTGGTATTTTTTTTTCAAAGAAAGTTATTTCCATTGTTTGCCATTTTAATTTCATTAGCATTGTACCTTGGATTTTGAAGATAAAGCAGTGTACTCATCAAAATCGAATAGGAAGTATATAGTGGTGAGATATTAGTAGATCTATGACACTCTAACTAACAAAAATATAATAAACTCCAGTGTACAAACTCAAATGTGCAATAAAGTATTCATTCCTTCATTCATTCATTCATTCACTCTAATACTATATAGATACTTAATCTGTGGCCAAGGATGTTCTGGTGGGTTTTTAAAATAGGTTTTGTTAAAATTATAAATATTGTTTATTTACCTTTCTGATTATGTAATAGTATAATTTATGGGAACAGGATATATATTCCGTGAAGACAAAAAGTATATAGACGACTTTGTACCAGCACTCGTGCGTAATTTGACGATGGCAGAAGGAGCTTCGAATCCCGTTTCATGGCGCAACTCACAGTTTAATAAGGTAGGATTTTTTTTATTTCAACATAATTAAGTAGACCTTAATACACATTAACCAATAAATACATTGAAACTTACACAATAAACATGTCGTAAGTGGGGCATGAGATTTGTTCTCTATATAACCTTGATTATTATAAAGTGTAAGTCCTATATAAAATCGGGTGAGTGCCTTAAGCGCTCCCCTTAATAGTCCGGTGAAACTGTGGAGGCCTTGCCAGGTCAACAGTGTGGTCAGTTCGAAAAAAAAAAGTGTAAGTTATATTGTTACACCCTATAAACTAACCCACAAATACTGTAATTTTTACAATAATTTAACAACTACAGCTAGAACGTATGTAAAATATTACCATTTTTGACACTTATGCTCTCGTAAAGGATACTAAGATTGTAAGTACAAATTTATAACACATACATATATTTTGTTACTTATTTTTTAAATATTTATGCATATCAATAAAATTAAAGTATCCCTGGGAGATACTAATAAGAGGCGGTTTAACCGCGTTTGACGAAACTTACTGATTAAGTGACATTTTAGAGTAGTAGAAAGACCAGTACGGCGGTCGTGGTGTAATGTACAAATATTGTAGATTAGCTGATACCCATGATTTCACCTGCAATGTTTATTATCTTAATAATATATTTTATGTAGAGAGGAAAAAAAATCTTTGAAAGCAATGTTATCTATTTCCGCTCTCCTCCGCATGCACCCTACACTTCTTGTGCCATTTCTCCATGGCAAAAAAACATCGCTGAACGCGTGGTGCATATAAAAATCCTATTTTTTTTTTATACTTCTGTAACTTGTATGTTGAATAAAGATATCGAATAACAATTTTTCACATTTTCTTTGGATTTTTTTACATTTAATTGTTTTGTTAAGATAGAAAATCATTCCTTTCATATTTATAAATGTATAAACATTTTTATTTATATATTTGAATATGTACAGTAGGTAGGTCATTCGTGTTGCAATATTGATAAAGGTGGTCACAGAAAATGTTACATAGCATGACAAAATTGTCTAAAAAGGAAAAATTTTGCGTGATGTTTTTTATGAACGACCCCCAAACCCCCACTAGGGCCAAATACAAAGTTTTTGTCGTAACTAGAACCTAAACAGACCATAATATATTATTACCATATATATGGTTATAACCATGGACTACGAAGATGTGCGCATATTATATGCAGAAATTAAAGTTGTTACTAATATTCCAGGGTATAGAGAAAGAGTACCTTTCTCTACGTCTAATATGTATGAACCCAGCGGTTCTATTTGAGGGTTTGAGGAGTGCGAGGTGTATTATACTCGCTTCGGGGACCCTCTCGCCGCTAATAAGTCTTCATTCGGAGTTAGGTACAGAGTTCAAGCTTAAAGTTAGCCCTAACCACGTCATACTTAAAGAGAGGGTGAGTTATCTTAATAGTTTTAAATATTTATTGTAAAGACAAGTTTCATTATAATTTTTTGTACCATATACTTTGTAGGTTAGCGTTTGACTACGATCTCATCTGATGTTAAATGATGATGTGGTCTAAGATGGTAGTCACGCTAAACCTAGAGAGAGACTGGCTCTCAAGTGCAGCTACCGGAACACACCAACAGGTTCCTGGCGACAGATTTTTAACTTGAGGGTGGTGGCTAGCCAGGCGGACTTAGAAAAGCCCTACCACCACACTATGGTTTCATCACAATGTTGCCTTCAGATCTAAATCTCTGACTCAATTGCCAGGATTCGAACCTACGTCCTTCGACGCTGTGTCCGAACACGTTATCCACTAAGCCATCATCGCTCTCTGCATCATAGCCCTCTCTCTGATTATATCTTATCCCAAGATAATTCAATTATCTCTTTTTTGTAACAATATTCATTGTCATTAAAAAAAGGTGTTCACGTTATTTTCATTCACAACTAGTTTCTGCTGGCGACTTCGCCTGCATTATTGTTGATTCGACCAATTCCTCGTGAATAGTACGTTATCTAGATAAAAGGTGTCTATGTCATTTTCTGTACTTCTATGCATGCCTATGCAAAATTTCATGAGTTTCATTCGGTAGTTGAGATGTGAAAGCGTTACAAACAAACTAACATTCTCATTTATAATATCAGTAACAATGTATACAAAATTAACTAAAGATTAGTTCGTTATTTCCCCATACTACAGAACAGAAGTCCTGAATAAATCCTTAATATTCTTTAAAATACCTAATGTTAATTTCAAATGATTTAATGAAAATACGTGTAAAGAACTTGGTCTTTCTTTGAAAGAAAACGTCATTATAACCACAGCATTGTTTTTTTTTTTTTTTTTTTATATATTATAGGGGGCAAACGAACAGGTGGGTCACCTGATGGTAAGTGATCACCGCCGTCCATAGACACTAGCAACACCAGGGGAGTCGCAAGTGCGTTGCCGGCCTTTTCTTATATGTGGGCCTCCGGCGCTCTCACTGACCGAACGAAACGCAACAGTGCAAGCACTGTTACTTCACGTCGGCTTTCTGTGAGAGGGTGGTACTACCCCGGGCGAGCCGACCCATTCATTCTGAAACCAGTAATAGTTTCAGCGTAGCTCTACCACCTGTGGTAAGATTTTTTTCTAAGTCCGCCTAGCTACCACCACCAAGTTGAAAATCTGTTGCCAAACCTCCATGAGTGTGCTCCTGAAGCTGCACTTGAGAGCCAGTCTCCTCTACGCTTAACATGTTTACCACTTAGACCACGTCGTCAGTTAACATCAGGTGAGATTGTGGTCAAACACTAGAAATTATAAAATATTGTTGTATCGACCTATGTTGAAGTAAACAGAATCATTTTGAACTCTATTGATAAGATAGTGTAGACCATTTATGAATTAAACGACAGCCTTTTGAATTTATTATCTATCCGAGGAACGTACGCCATAAATAAATACGGGTTGCTCGTAGATACAATATTTCCAATTGTTTTGCTCCTTCGTTGAAGGTGTGGATAGGTACATTAACGACACAACCTGATGGGAGACCTCTAGGGTGCTCGAATCGTGCTACCAACGATGTGAGCACGCAGGACGCTCTCGGACAAACTGTCTTGTGGGCCTCTCGGGTCACTCCGAACGGAGTGCTCTGCTTCCTGCCTTCGTATCAACTAATCAATAAACTGGTGGATCGGTAAGTGTTCTTCAGAAATATATGTTAAGCATTTCAATTCATACGTAGTTTACAGCGGCCGATATAGGCAGTTCAAGGCGTTGGCATGAATCAAGGATTTTTTTCAGAATTTTATTTATTTAATAATAAAAGTAAATATTAAAATAAAAGTCGTGGTGGACTAGTTGTTCGACCGGATGAATATCGATCCGACTTCCGCAGGTTAGAACACCGGTATATGCCAACGCTTTTTTCGGAGTTCGCGTACCGGTGAAGGAAAACATCCTGAGGAAACCTGAACCTGAGAAATGTTCTTGTAGTACTACCGTATGGGTGAAAAATATAGAATTGTGGATTCCTCAGAGTTTGAACTCAACGATACGTCGTGGGCTGGCGTGATGATGATGCCCATACCTTCCTTCGGGAAGAGGCTTATGGCCCTGCAATGGGTCTCTTACAATAAATGTATTTCCAAAAACTTACTATAAAGCATCATGAATGTAAGAATGAAGATTGATTTATGAGAAAAGATAATCAGAATTCTATTGCTTTTATTAAATTATGTAATAAACATCTTATCGATTTAAATTTACGTCCATATTAAACACAACACAAATAATTTATACTCAAAAACGTTTATGCAGGTGGCGTATGACCGGCATATGGAAGAAATTAACAGAATTGAAACACGTGTTCAGAGAAAATAAAAACGTTAGAGACCATAACGACATTATGGAGGTACGTAGACACTAATGCAACTCTGGATTCCCAGTTCTATGAGAATAATACTAGATAATCGATTAGACTCATTTTCGATTAGCCACTACCCCATCCCTACTATGAGCTGTGAAAATTATCATCCTAAATTTGACAATATATATACAGTGGATTTAATTAATAACGATCTCGATTGTAACGACTTTTTGGTTATAACGACGTCAGACTTAAGTCCGTTGAATTTAAAGCATACTTTCGTAGTAAATTTATTCGGTAATTGCAACTTCGGATATAGCATCAATTTCGAGTATAGCGACTTGTTGCTATGAACCATTTCTGACAGATTCCTTCAAGTTCCATCCGCATATTTCGACTGAGTCGGCAAAGGCATAAAAACTCACTTATAAAACTATTAAGCTTTCATATGCTTTGTTTACATTTACAGATGACCAGACATGCTTGCTTTGTTTGTATGTAGGACTACTTAACACGTGTACCAAGGTGAACTTATGAATCAGTTAAATAGAAATATCCAGTGTGTGAACAGTGTTTCGTAAACTTGTGAATATAGCTCCTAGACGTACAGTGACGAAAGAAAATACATAGTTTGATAAATAAATAAATATAAATGTATGTACATGACTTTCTGCTATTTTGGACATAGCGACGTCAATAAAGTGGTCCCTTCAACGTCGTTATACTCGAAATTCACTGTACTTATAGTTTAACTATCTTTTGCCAGCAACTTCGCTCGCGTTAATATACATTTTACCTATCCCTTGGGAATACTTACTACATCTTTTCTAGGTGACAAGTGCCTTATTTTCTTTTCTCTACTTTTGAAAACGTAACAAAAAAAGTCATTTTCGCATTATCGAGTTTCTCAATTTAGTAATTAAATAAACAAATGTTATTTTTGTGCATTATTCAGGATTATTATAAATACGTGTCGACTGATAAAGGAGCGATATTGTTCGCCGTGTACCGCGGCAAAGTGTCGGAAGGTATGGATTTCAAGGATAAACAAGCCAGACTAGTGATCACTGTAAGTTAACTATATATGCTACTAACTGATACCAGCAACTTCGTCTGCATCGTTTATTATCTTAAGAATATATTTTATCTACATAGGAAAACATATAAACACCAAACCGCTTGCCCCACTTTTATCAGCAACAAAATATATATTGACGAACGCGTAATGCTTATAAAAAACGTAGTTTCTTAAAACTTTAATAATACTAAACTTTAAAAATAAATAAAGCTATTGTAATAATCTTTTTTTAGATAAGGAACAAATATTTGAGAAGTAAAGTAAAAATAAAATGATTGAAGTTTAACGAGTAGTTTTTGAAAGTCAATCACAATGGCACGTTATAGTGCTGTAGTCGAACATCTTTTCCTTTTGTTTCTTTTCGTGTTTGCTCCGATGTTCAAAATAGAACCCTACCCGAACGCGCCGCGGTGCGCTTCTACGCCTTTTAATAAAAGAGGGTGGAAAGTTCTGGAAGACTGACGTCATTATAGTCGAACGATTCGACAAAGTTCAAAATCGGCTACTTTTAGAATCGAACAACGAATTCGCATGTATTGTGTAACAATATCGAAGATGAAAATACTAATTAACTGACGTTTATTTAATTTTTTTTACACATCAGTAATTTAGCTTTACCATCCTCGTTATGATGATCATTGCTGTGTCTATTATGCGTTCGATTTTATGAGTGCTTCTTTTTCCCCCTCGAGATCGGAGTCCCGTTTCCAAATATGTCCGATATGGCGGTAAAGCATAAGATGAGTTACAACGACAAATACAAGCAGGAGAAGAATCTTCTTAGTGGAAAAGAATGGCTCAGAGTTCAAGCGTACAGGTATTATATTTTTTTTTATTAAATCATCTATAGTATATGATGAGGAAGTTTTCGCAATTGCGCTTATTTATTTTCTAAGTGTGTAACAGAATTATTGACTACAAAATCGTGGTATTTTTTAAATTTATTGTATTAGCTACAGGATGCAGTGGCCACTTAATATGAGATGGACTTCATATATCTTTACTACTTCATGATATGAATATCAATGTTCACACATTATATGTCTGTGATGTTTGACGAAAAAAATGTACAAAATTTATGAACACAGGAAATAAAAAAAAGTCGAACAGAATTTATCAAATCTACATTAACATGGGCAAAGCCGCGAGTAGAAACTAGTCGAAAATAAGGCTTTACGGTTGCAGAAATAAATTTTTGCGAGTTTCAACTGCAGAAACATACGGCGTAATTTTTTATCGTAAAGACTTAGTATTGACGCTATTTATCGTATACTTCTGGACTTGAGAAATATGGTAGTATTTAACCACTCCAACGAACGATTCCAATACAACCTCCAGGGAATAATAACTAGGATTGTGATTTTTTTTATTTGTTAAGCCGATAATAGAAATGGCAATAACCGTTTATAGTCTCATGAAGAGTACACCTGTTTGATGCTTATATTAAAAAAAAACTTTCAGAGCCTTAAACCAAGCAGTGGGTAGGTGCGTACGTCATGCCAATGATTGGGGTGCAGTGCTGCTTGTTGATGAGAGATTCAAGAACTCTTACTTCACCGAACACCTGTCTAACTGGGTCAAGTCTTTTGTAAGTTTATAAGATTTAATATTTAATAATTTATTTTTCCCATACGATTTTCTCTATCTCATTTCTGAACATACTAAAGTGAATTGAAGTAATCATGTAAAATTGTGAAATACCTAATAAATGCGTTTATAAAATAGATTTAGAAAAAGGAATCCACTGAAGATGCTCGCCCTTGAATATTGGGCATGTTTTCCAAAAGTTTATTGCTGTGATCCACTCGGCAACTCTCGTCTAGTATAGTCATTTATAATTAAACAAAAATTCTATTATTTGATTATGGCTTAAGTATATGTGTTAAATACAATTTTGACCATACATGTAAACGGTGAGCATACTATGAGTGACAATGGCATGGCATAGGTGAAACATACCATGAAGGGTGCCATAACGCTTCTAGAAACTGTTATCTTGTATAGGATCATGGTATATATTATACATTATCTACGAGCCTGCTATCAGTTTGCTTTGAGGCAGTCCAGAATTTAGGTGGGGGACAGACCAAGGTACCTGTCCCACGTGATAAGTTAGGGGAACCGCGAAATTTGTATAATAGGAGACAATCTTATTTTAGTAAAAGCTTGTTGTTCTACCCAAATGCTCATTTCATTTTGGAACGCATCTTAAATCAATGTTTGAACACATGCAGTATGAGATATCTCTGGTAGCGAAATCCCCGTCGTACTATAAATGATAAAGAGTCACATTTTTACTTCTCTTCGAAAAAAATCGTGTATTTTCAAATTCAAACAAAAAACATTAGACCGAACCGACCGACCGACCGACCTTTTTTAGCATTTCAAAGGTCCCCAACCAACCTCTTATGATTTTTTCTAAACATTCCCCCTTGCTTCTAACTTCGCTTCGTTAGTAAAATAAATTAGAATAAGAAATAGGGATGATGCTATTTTCTAACCTCTACCACGAGTGAATGTCCGTTAATTTCATAGTTTTATTGTTAGTACCAATACAAGCTATTTGGAGAAAGTTTGAACACTACCCACATTCAATGCAAATTAGAAATAATCAACAAACTCCCTTATATTTAAAAATATACCGATTGCTATGTTACAATTTTTATAGTATTTTTTTATAATATTCACAGTTAAACGACAACCATTACACTTACCAAGATCTATTACACGGAACCAACAAGTTGGACAGTTTCATGCAGAGAATGACATTAGAAGCTAAAGAAGACTTATAGTTGTAAGCTAGTCTTTTGTTACTTTTTTACTATATTAAGAACTAAATAATGTACGATATATGTATATAACCCCTATGTTTTTTCAAGCACTAGGTTTTATTTTGTAATCAATTTTCCATTACATTTTTTATTAGCGGGTTTGATAATAATTATTTTAATAGGATAATACCGAAACATAACATCATGGAACATATTACATACATTTTAATAATCTATACATATATAAGAAATAAATGCTTAAAGGCCTGGAGCCAGTGTTTTTTTTAGTAGGCTATTTTTTTTTGTTTCCCACATACATATTCTTTTGAGGTTATATGAAAACAGATATTTGGCGTTTTGTTAAATTTGTGGAGTTCGTCACACTATTTGTTACTGTTACGTATGTAACGGATGTGGCGCGCCTTGGATCGATCAATACGTGTGTTTCGTCGTATGTCCGCAGAACACTAAACTGTCAGGCGCCGGCGCGGCTCGTCGGTCGAGCGAGGATACCGTTATTGTAACGCCGCAGTCTCCCCCGCCGCTGTCGCCACGCGATGTGCAGCTGTTACGTTCTTTATGATTAATTTAATTATGCGCCGCCACAAATTTCATCATACTTATATCACTGTGATTTTATAATTTTAGAGATGAAATGGTATATTAAGTTTTTATTTATTACAAATACTATGCGGAGCACAAAACAAATTGGTTGTCTGTAAAGTCGGTTTACGGACGATAATTTTACATGATAACATCATAAGAAAACTTTTATGAAAAATTGCATACATTTATAAATCGAAGTGAATGGAAGAGAGACAGATGCGCCACAAGCCGAACGCTTAGGCCGAACGCGCCTCCTGTGCCTTGTTCCACACTCTCGCTTGCACGCTCAGCTCAGGAACGTGAACGTGACAATGACTCATGCTTTTTCATTCGTGCAGCCGGCGTTCATCGATTTATAAGACGTTATCATGTCAAAAAATTGCAATATAATTAGTTGTGCTATAATTTAAATGGATATATACCCATTTGTTGAATATTAATTTTTTTAAGTCGTTTTAATTTTGTCAAAAGAGCAAGCTGAATTGTTTTCAAGTGTACTTTATGATATAACAATGAATTATGGTAAAAATATGTGAAAATACATTTTAATTTTTATATTATAACTTTTCTCATTTTTTAATACGCATTAACTGCTTTATCCTCTCATATCCTATTAGCCGGTTCGTGCATTCTTGCATTCGATTGGCCGCTCACATATACAGTGTTCCGTTTTAACATTCGATTGGCTCGTTTTAACATTAGCCTGCTCGTAAATTTGATTGTACCCCACACACACATAGTGCTATAATTGGTACCTATTGCAAAATATATTGATATCGTCATCCGAATGCAAGTTACATTAGAGGCTTGAAATTGGTCTGGGATAATTCGTGGAGATAATATCCGGTCTGTAAGTTCAAGAACCATGTGAAACTGAGTTTGAAGTCAATCAATATGTGAACGATGGTAATGTTTAGAATGAACACCTCTCTTGGTGTATCTGTTAAAAACGATTGTAACTTTAATATATTATAAACATATACATTATACGTTAAAATTTAAACTCGATCGAGTTTGTTTCCGGTTCTCCTCGATGATTCGGTTGTTTTTCAAACCGATGGTAGTTTTGACGTTTATAAGCGTCTTTTGCATAAATTGAATAAAGTATTTTTGATTTTGATTCCGGGATTATCCATCATTATCTTCATAATCGTTATCATTTCACTACTAGACATAGAACCTCCCTCCCAACACTCCCCAATCTATTCGAACTTCGGTTTTCCACATCTATACGTTAATAATAATCACTTATTATATGTATTATAGATAATCACACACTCAAAAGAGTGAACATGACGGTTAAAATTGAATTGCTCCAGGTTGATAAAACGTTCTCTATATCGCATAGCGCAACGACTGCGATAAACAAAGATAACGCTATACGAAACCGAGCTGAGCCAGTCGATAGCCATCTCGCTCTTCTTCCCGACGTGCCAAATACAAAGTCGAATACCGTACTTTATTTTTGATCCCATAATTTAACATATAAACGTGACGGTTATACAAAATAAATGAAATGTTCATAGCTCATATGAGAAAAAATACTGCAGAGCACGGTTCCGGTTAAAATTGTATTGTCAGAACATATTTTGCTCCATAACCTTATGGTTACTTATTCAATATTTTCAACGGTCAAATTGTAATTGTAACTAAGTAATATTTATAAAAACATTAAAAAACAGTACTTTAATTTTCAATAGGTATAGATTTAATACTGACATTTTATATTTAGCATCAATATCACATAAAGTTACATAATTACAGAGGTGTTATTGGCGTAAATCGTTCAACATTGTGAGTTCTGTAGCGTAGCCATATTTTTTTTACACGTTACTTGACAAACTTGAATGCATCTCAACAGTTTTCCGGGCACTGAAAAAGAAAATAACCTAATTAAAAATGTTTTAAAACGGTTCTGGCGTAAAAGGTGTTTCTACAGGTGTATTTCTCGTGTGCCCGTTGTTTCTCGAAACATTTAACACGTTTTCCAAGTAATTGATTGCATTGTTATAAAAATCATAAATGCGAATGTTTGTTTGTTACGTATTCACACCGTAACTACTCAACCGATTATCATGAAATTTGTATATCGAAGACTGTAGATACCTTGCCAGCTCAAAAAAAAAACGAAATTTGTATACACATTATCAGGTATACAGAAAAGAACATAATGTGTTTTTCATCCAGAAAAAAAAATACGATTCCCGAAGGAAGAGAAAGATATAAACGCACACATAGTCGTGTGCGGCCGTTGATCGTTGAGAAAGTCAAATAAATTAAGTCTTCCAACACTTTTTATGTTGTTCACATAAAATATAATTCAAATTACTGAATTTATTTTGTTTTAGCAGATTTTCTCGATTGTTCTTGTCACAGGCATCATCTTAAGAATAATTTTACTACCGATCTTCTAAATTTCATACTCCTAAACACACCAGTTTAAGCTATGCGTTGTCCACCAATTATTCTGTTTTATTTGCTCTCAATAGCAGCTTTTCCGCGACCAGATTGTAACGTAAACATTGTGGTCCTTTGAGCTGGATAGGTTTTAGTCAAGTCGAGGGAGCAATATTATTGAGGGTAAATAAAAAACACAGATTAAATCGTTCCGTGTCACATACCTGAAGGCCAAGTTTAACGTGTACCATCGGTAGTACAATAAAAGCGTCAATAATTTTTTTGTATACTTGTATAGTAAAACAAAACGCATATTATAAAATACTTACTATTTAGTACAATCGACAGCTCGAATATGCCTCCTGAGGTGTGATACTTGCGGAAAAGTACGTTTGCAAATTTCACATGAGAACGGCCGTTCCCGTGTGTGATATCTGCAATATTACGAACAACTTATGTTACCTTAGTCCAAAAGTTCTCCGATATAAGAATACCGTCTAATAACGCCTCAAAAAATGGAATCATTCAACGAAGACCTCTTAAAACCACAAGTGTCACTGAGAGTGACGTGTCATTAGAGCTGAGAAAGTCATGTCAAAAAAGAGAGAGAGAGAAACTATATATAAATAGATGAAGATAAAACAGATCAGTACGATTTCTCCTCTGCATGTAAACCTATTTTCTTCTTTCTTTATTTTATTACCATTTGACGAGCATTAGTGTTATAAATTTAATACATTTGAAAATGGTTCGATTTCTTTCCATACCCCCAACGAGTCGAAAAAGTCGTTACGATTGTTACGTTCTTACTACATATATACAGTATATACAGTACAATATATACAGTATTTGTACACAAAGTCAAAAACTTCAATTAATATCAAAACTTAGAATATTAATTAATTATGATCGAATATCGGCCACTAGTTAAATGAATAATGTAGTTATAACCGAAATACAAATCACAGGCAAATGCAATCTTTTTTATTCTTTTTATGGTGCCAGACCATTACCCTATTTACCCCACCCCCTTCCCCTTCTTTTTACTTTCTACTATCCTTTAAACCTTCAAGCTTGAAAACCTTCAACTACTACAAGGGAATTTTATCGCCTAATTTGAGAAAGGTAACCCTAATCGGACTTATATAATATCTATTAAGTGACAAGCAAATATATTACTCCCCACAAATATGATGAAATATCAGTTTTTAGTAACGCTATAAAGTGAAATAAGCCTACCTGTTATGAATAACAAGATCGTATTTCTTAAAAAACTTCTTGCCACACCCTTTGACTTCACAAATATGCGGTGTCAGGCCGACGTGATCGCGATCCACGTGCTCTTTTAACTAAAATTAAATTAAAAAATGTGAAGACCTTTTTCACTATTGTATTTATGACACTATAAGATACTGAGCTGAAGATGTACTCATTATATAAACAAATTTTTCATACTCAAATCCATCAAACTATAACTCGATATAACTATAGTCCGGTAAATCTAGAATGAACTCCGACAGCTCTGGAACATTCTATTCCACGCCAACATCTTTTTCTATTCCACGCCATCATCTTTTATTTATTAATATACTAGCTGACCCCGGCGAACTTCGTAACGCCTAACAGTCGATTTTTTAATACTTATTCTGCTATTCGGGACCATCGTATAAATATTAACATTCATATTTTTACGATACTAACGTCACTCAATTGTTTTGCCTTCCCGGAACCTCTCCACTAACACTTAAACTTTATGCTATGGTATTAAAGTTCAAATTGAGTTTTAAATATTATTAAGAATCGTTTGTATGGGAGTATAGAAAAGTGTTGTTTTTAGACTTTTTCAGGCATTTTTTTAAATTTTTCTCTCCGTAAGATCCATCCTCATACTTCAAGGAATATTCTAAAAAAAGAATTACCGAAATCGGTTCAGCTGTTCTAGAGATTTGCGCTTAGCAACACATTTAGCGATTCATTTTTATATTATAGATAGATACCAATTACAATTAAATTATAAAACACTCCAATGAACTAGGCCTACTTTTGTAGAAACAAACTATATTCATACTCAAACCTATCAAACAATAAGTCTATATAACTATACTCTGGTTATTAAATAATGAACTTCGACAGCTCTGAAACATTCTATTCCACGCCAACAACTTTTTATTTATGAATATACCAATTATATGAAATATTTAAATTTATAATGTAGTTTTTTGTTATTTACAATAGTAATATCTAAAACAGTAAAAACCAACTTTATCCAAATTAGTACAAAAAATATTTTTCAATTTATAAATAAAATTCTAGATAAATAAAATTGACGCGTCTGTCTGTAATATCAAAATAACAGTTTTTTTCCAAATGGACATAATAGTATACATGGTACTTATAACAAAATACTAATTTAAAAAAAGTTTTATTTGTTTGTTCCACGTAATCTCCGAAACGGTTCGACCGATTTGACGGGATTTTCACTGGCAGATAGCTAATATTATATGGAGTAAATTCTTTCTAGTAGTTTCATTTTAGAAAAAAATATAGGGTTCCGTGCTAATACAATAAGATAAAGAAGTCGTGTCTATGAATGTCCTTTTTGCATTTTCAACGTCATATAATAACAAGACTAAAGTGAGAATTCATGTTGAGCCGATATTTGATAAATAGACAATGTTATGGAAATTCATGAACTGCCTAACTGGTGTTTACAAATTGCAAATAATAATATTAAAGATGTATAATCACCATCCAAGCAGCCTTGTATTGTTTAGGACAAAGTTGGCAAGCATGCGCGGGATAAACACGCGGCGTATGCGCAGCGCACACATGCTTATTCAACGTTGATTTATACGCGAACCTTTTGCCGCACACCTTACAATTGTGCCGACGCAAAGATGGTTGATATGTTGCTGGAAATAAAAAAACATCAAGGATATACATTATCTATATAAATAAAAGTGGGCATGTCACACTATAACTACTGGATGTATTTCGATCACTATTTTTTAATTTTACAACACGATACACTTGATGCTTTTCTAAAAGAATATAATTAAAAATATAAATTAAACTTAATATAATAAAAAGTAAATATACATTACCCATATGAGACTTGTAATTATCCTTCTTCGTGAACACCTTATTACACTTTCGACAAACATATAATACTCGCTTTTTCTCTTTTGTTTTCCTCTTATTCTCCTTTTCATCGGAAGCAATAACCTTATCATTAGTCACTTTTAACACAGGCGGTTCAATTTTCAATACTATTGGTTCTGTATCATTTCCTACAGAAGCACTTTCATTGTTATCTGCTTCTGATACTTCTTCTTCTAAAGCTTTATTATTATCGTTTATCAATTCTACACCTATATTTAACATATCAGTCAATTGTTCTGCATCTATTTCACTATTTAAACTAATTATAAATGTATCGTCATCTTCAGTAGAAATGTACTGAACACTGTTCTCACCAATCAGCTGATTTAAGTTCGCTGCTAAATTGGTACTAGCCTCTAAATCTACATCAGTCTCAAATATAGTCGCACATTCATTCACCGAAACTGTTGGATCACATACTTCATTTACATTATTCGGTGTGCTTACAGTTTCTGGAGAGTTTAGTAGCTCATCAGGCAAATATTCAGCTTTAACGTGACACAGTGCATTCATTATGTCATGATCTAAACTCTTATTAGCATCAGTAAAATCAAAAAGCATTTCTGGATTCTTATCAATATTATATTCAATGTCGTTGGTATTGATTGATTGAAAATTGTCAAAATCGATATCATTATAGAATAATTCATCATCAAGTGTATGTAACTGGTTCATTTCTTTAAGTAACTCAATTGGCATTAAATTATCAGGATTGTTATCCAAATGTTGTGAATTGTATACGTTTAATATTTCGTTCTGTGTAGACATTGTCATATAGTCATCTTCAGCTGAGAGGATATCATCAACAATATTTTCAACAGTAGTGTTGGCATCGTTATTTATTTCATTTATTTTATCTTCTTTATTCATGTCATTTTTTTGATTATTCATATGTTCTCTGTGATTTGATACATATTACATTTAAAACAGGAAATGTTAAATTACAATAAATATTCAATGTAGTTTAATTTTTATATTTTATTGCAACACACAAATAGTCTTCAGGATTCTTAAAATTAAATTATTTTTGTTTTATATATATATATATATGCCAACAAAATTAATTATATAATTACTTCCAAATTAATAAAAATATTTTGGACTAGATATTATACAATTATTATATTTGAATATTATTACTTTAATATTATTAATGTTGTCAATAATATTAATAAATGAAATATAAACATTCTTACCTTACACAATGTTCAAGCAATGCACTTTTATATTGGAATGTCAAACCACAAACCCTACAGTAGTTTTTCTTGAAACATTTATCTATGGGTTGATTTATTGTTTTACTCAAAGCACAGTTTTGATTGTGTCGTTTCAGAGAAGCCAGCTAAAATATTATTATTACAACATATTCACTCAATCAGAATAAGGTCAATATAAATGTCAATTTTCACATAAAAACTACCACAGATTTCCCAAACGTAGAAAAGTCCGGTGAAGCTGCATTTGCCTGACAGGCAAACAGCGTTGGTTAGTTCGAAAAAAATAAAATTTAAAATGTAGGCATTAGTAAGCTGTACATACTGAAAACTGTGTTTAAATGATAAAACACAACAGCATTCAAAATGTCTCCATGTGAAAACTACTTAATATAGATGTATCTGACCAGGTAAAAAATATGTGGAAATTTAATAGTGAAATAGGCTGACATACTGAAACGGCAATTCTTCCGTTGATGATGAATATAAAAAAACATAAAACAAATACATTGCGTAAGTAGAATTACTAATAAAAACCTTTTTTCAAATTAGGATATAAGGTCATTTAAGTCTCAAGTAATCATAGCATTTATACTAAAGAAACATATGTTGGTATTTAATACCCATACATAAAAGTAATAATAGGACTTAGCACCACTGCACCACAGATAAGATATATTAATAACTGACCTGTTTAAACCTGTTACCACACCCTGGACAGCAGAATGGCTTTTCATTGGTATGCCTTAACATATGCCTTTTTAAATTAGACTTATCATTGAACCTCATTTCACATTCGGTACAGCCATGCTTCCTTTCATCTGTTAAAATAATTATATTGATAATTCAATAATGTTTATTTTATATAAGGAAATAAATTGAATAACAAACACATTTATTTTAAAGATATAAATGAGTAATCTGAAAATATATGAATATGCCTTTTTGAATTGACAAAATTCCTCTACTATTAGTATATCATTATCTGAACTTTAATAGTTATTTTAGATGGGTAAATAAATACAATTTTCGTTTAACATATTTTTAGTACGTATAATTGCATAATTTTGTATCAAATGAATTTTTTCATATGGCATTGATTTATTATCAAAAATTATTACCGTTATGAACACTTTTATGCTTCTTTAAATCTGATAACTTGTGGAACGCTTTTTCACACTCCTCACATTTGTGAGGTCTGAAAAAAAAAGAAATGTATGTCAGGTCCATGATCCATACACATTCTTACACAAAAATTAAGTCATACTATAAATTATTAATCTACTATAGCCTTCCAACTAAGACTGGAAGACCTTTTATGAAATTTTAAATGTTTTATTGCACAAAGTACATATCTATGAATGTAATAAAACACAGTCGCTTTTTCATCTGTCTGTGTGTCATTTTAATGCGGTTTTTTTTTTAATTTAGCAGAAAATTTCTTTTATAAGGTTTATATGTACAGTACTTATACAGGGTTATTGGTAAATCGACGTATTCCCGTTATGAGGTTATAGGGGTGACTATTTGCGATAATTTTGACCCCGTATGCAATATGCAAAAGTGAACCATTTTTGAGTTATCATGTTTTTTAGCCTTTTTCAAAATTAGTCAAAAATGCAATATTAAAAATTTATTTCAAAAAAGGTATCAATTTAAAGCTAATTTTTTATTTTAATTTATAAAACCGATTTAACACTGATTCAATATTAAAACAACAATTATAATTCCAAATTAAAAAAAAAAAACAGATAAAAACAATATTATTTCAAATTTATTTTTTCCACTAAAATGCTTTAAAAACAAAAAAGACTTTTGAAACTTGGGTTACAGATTATTTTAAAAACAAATGTTTTCTTAAATTTCCAACAAAGCAAATAAACTAAGAACTTATAATATAATCTGAGTCTGGATAGAAGGATAATTACTATCAAACATACCACCAATATATACATTTACATTTGAAAAATTCCTACAGAAATGTTAGAGATTGTACATGTTTATGTAGTAAGGATAACCCATTTTTATCTTTTATATATGTTTAAAAAATAATTGTTTATTTATTGTGTTATTTTGTCAAATACAGTATTACTCCTCATTCAATTAAATACTTTAGTTACATTCGGCTCTTCATTAAAACCACATTTCAGTGAATATTTTTAAGAATATCAAATTCAAAACTATATGCAACAAAACAATTGTTGTTAATGGCTAATGTGGCATAGCTCATGTGGTTTGATGAACTGTAAATAACAAAGCACTAAAAAACTGATCTAAATAATTTAGACACTAATGGTTAGTGTCTCCATATTAGCACTTTACACCCAATTGAATCCAGGTCGATCATTAGTATATTATATTCAGAAATACATATATTTACCTATAACCTAGATGTTTGGCAAAAAGATGTTGTTGCAGTCTCCAGAGTGCTTCAAAAGCCATAGGGCATTGTGGACATTTCCATACACTTTCTAATGGTTTGTGTATTAAACTATGTTTCATTAATTGTTGTTTTGTAGAAAACTTCTCATTTGGACATTTATCTAAAATGGCACATTCTCAACAGTTTTCCAGCAACTTAAATAATCCAAGCTATACATAGTAAGTAATCCAAAAGTTAAATACATAGATTCCAAGTAATACAATAGTTGTTTAATAGTTTCAAGTTTTTTTAATAATTCACCATTTGTTACTTAATAATATTAGAATTTGATTACATATTACAAGAAAAAGTTTTTATTTATTTTCCTAACAAATAAGCTTTTGGCGTATGCATAATGTTAAAAAGCTAAAATTATAAAAATACACACCACATATCCAAAGATTATCTTTGGAATGTACACGGAGATGTCCGTAATATTTCTTTGCGTTATCAAATTTTTTCCTGCAAATTTCACAATGCAGTGTCGTTGGACCATTCAAGTCAGGTTCTTCCAGTGGTTCGTCGCCCGATAAAAACTGTGCAAGCACATCGTCCGGACCTAAAAGTGATCCGTGCGAGGGTAATGAAGGGTGCAACTCATCGTAACCACAGTCTTGAGACTTTACTTCCGAATCTACAAACTAATAAAAGAAAATGAATATCAAAACGTTTACTAATGTTTGTAGTGTATACACCGTAATACATACTGGAAGGCTGAAAAACGGTAAATTTTCTTCCATTTTGAATTTTCTGGTAAATAAAAGTGTTTTTATTAGATTCTGTAAAACTAAAAATGATTGGAGAAATTAGAAAAATAACATACACATAACATATTTCTAAACTGTCACTGTCAACACTATTGATCTCAGATGACAGCACCATTTCAAGCACAGCTTATATTATGGCACGAAAACAGCTGATACACGGTATATATGCTCCTTTCATTATTCTGTGGTTTATATGTATGAAAAAACTATTTAACACTCAAGAATTTAAATTTATACAAAAACAGTATTTGAGTATCTAATGTGCCCCTAATGTTCTGAAATCATAGACGCAAAATTTCGACACATTGATAGGGCTACTACCATTGCACTTAACAAGGTGTTTGTTCACTAATTTTTTCCTTGCGACAACAACACTATGTACTGCAGTGCATTTTTTTAATTTAGAATATATGACTTTTTAAATACTGTACAATGTCACCCATAGAGAAATGACCGTCCGAAAAATGATGGAAATATACTTAAAATTATCGAGGAAAATGGCTCGAATGAGGGTCTTTTTCTTATATATTTTTTTACGGTTTAGTTTATCATTGAAGAAAAAAAAACAAATATTAGTTCGCTTAAAACCATACAAAATTATTGTTCTTTTTTGTTACAAAATAAAAATTTACACATAACTGTTTGTGTATGTGGTTATTTGTAGACCATATACTTGAATTTTTGTCATTTTCAGAATGACTTTTTTTTAATAACACCCGTAAACTTTTATTTCTAGGGGTACATGAAGCAAAAGGTTACGCAGTGTAAATACAAAGTCGTTAGCACTTACTCCAGAAAATTTTCAATGTATCTGCGGAATTCAAAGAAAATTTATCCGAAGTGCAGAGAACAACAAGAAGTGTTGACTTTAGGGCCTTAATATGTCTGCAGGCAAACGGCGGTCATTATGAAAATGACATTAATTAAAGTATTTGGTCAACAAATAACCACATACGTACAAATATATTATAAATATATATATTCGTACAAATAGTCATGTATAAAATGTTTTTTGTAAGCAAAAAGAACAATAGATTTGTGTAGTTAACTGAATTTGCATTTGTTATTTTTTCCTTGATGATAAGCTAATAGCATTATTGCTGATAATAACGAAATTAAATAATATAATAAAATAGCCTCAATATCTGGGGCATTGTTGATGATTAGTCGCATTAAAACAAAACCCTTTTTGTTTAAGAACATTTCAAGATTAGGCTCTTTAAAAAAAATGCATTAGAAAGCAATTAAATTATTACTGTCATGGTAGATAAACTCAGTAGCTTTCGATTAAAAACAAAAACATTGGGATGTTTTAGTCAGCTGGTAGTTAGTGCTTTCCTATTTTTTTCAAATTACTTCTGGCAACATAAACAGCTGATTGCCAAAAAACTGTTTATAAGTGTTTTTATACCTTTTAAATATTGTTAGAAAGTTGAAATATACGTCATAATTTGACCAATACATTTTCACGAGAGAAAAAAAATTACAGATCTCTTTTCCTAATTGGTTGGCCAATGAACGCAGAAACATTATATAACCTTGTTACTATAAACAGAGCGAATCTTCTATGGAGAAACATTAAATGTAAAGGCATTTTCATTCCATGAAAAAAAGTTTTTACTATCTCTTACTGCCTCAACAATCACAAATCTCTCAACAGAACACTTGTTTTAGTATTATAATACTGTACTCAATCAGCGGCCTAACATTATCTTAGTATCAATAATTAAACAAACCTGATAATAATATTTGATTAAGATAACATTACTCCATGCTATTGGTTTACTGTAGTGACTTGATAAAATGCTTTAGTTAATAGTATATGTTTATTGAGATAATCAATTTGAGGTTGTTAATAATAATTGATTATTTTAATTGTTCAAGGGATCCGGTATCAAAGTATAGTATAATTTAACATATTGTAGATTTGTAAGTTTTTTCTGTAAACATGTCTTAGTGTAATAAACATACTCTATCCATAATAACTTTGTAATGATTTTTATGTTAAATGAGCTGATTTCTTTTAGAGAAACCATGTGTATACTGTTCATTTATGTTGGTAGTAAGGATCCTGAAAGTGATTACAATGTGATAATTATATCAAACAGAGATGAATATTATGACAGACCATCACAGATCATGGGTCCTTGGATGGAAGATCCTGATGTTATTGGAGGTGTAGTGAAATTTTTATTCATTCAGAATGAATGATGTTCCCTAAAATTATGATGCTCGTATAACCATAACATGTTTCTTATAAAGTAGTTTAAAAATCCTAACTAACATAATAAATTTGAAGCGATGATGGCTCAGTTGGTAGTGTGTTAGGATACAGTGTCAAAGGACGTAGGTTTGAATCCTAGCTACTGAGTCAGAACTTTTGGTGAAGGAAAACATCATGATGAAACCATAGTATGGTGGTAGAGCTTATTCTAAGTCTGCCTGGCTAGCTACCACCCTCAAGTTGAAAATCTGTTATCAAGCACCTCTTGGTGTGTTCCAGCAGCTGCACTTTAGAGCCAGTCTCACTCTAGCTTTAGTGTGATTACCAACTTAGACCACATCATCATTTAACATCAGATGAGATTGTGGTCAAACGCTAACCTATATAAGTATAAAGAAAAAAAAATGCAAATGTGACTTTCTTCTTTTGTTATACTTTCACACCTTAATTATTTAACTGATATGAACTGTGGGGTACTCTTCATTTAGTAAAAATGTACTGTTGCTTGGAGACAATTAAATCTACATCAATATAAGCAGCCATGTGGAAACGCTAGTAAATTATAAGGACTAAAATATTTTCAGGTAGAGATTTACAGGTAAATGATGAAAAAGGCACATGGTTGGCATTCTCACCATTAAGAAAGAAATTGGGAGTACTATTAAACCTGCCAGGAAATAATAAACCAAATGCAAAAAGTAAGTTTATAAACTAAAAAAAAAGGTTTAAAGACTGAATGACACAGATTAAGTGATTTTGACCCCATTCAGCATACTCTATTATTGATAAAATTCACAAATAATAGAGCCATTTATATTAAGTAACATGGCTCAAGATAGTAATATACCAATCCCAGTAAGAACTTGATCTTAACTGCAACTATTGGAATTCACCTGCAGGTGTTTGGTGAGAAATTTTCTAGTTGAGGGTGGTAGCTAGCCAAGGTCTTAAAAAAAATTGGAATTGAAAATGGCTGGGCGGTGATATGCTCAGACACCACATCTGTCCACAAAAGGGGTCGTCTATTAATACATAAGGTCATCAGGGGGAGGGGTTCTAACTAAATTTCACTAAATGTCATGTGGGGGAGAGAGGGGGTTTCGGAAAATAATACGTAAGCTTTTGAACAAAAAATTATAGTAAAAATGTGACAAAATCAGATTAATTTATGTTGAAACATGTTTCTACGCTAAAATACGCTTAAATTCTCCGATATATTAAAATCCATAAATAAATGTAAAGTTATTAAAAACGTGATCCCCGATTCTTTATTGGGTGAAAAATTATGGCACACAATTTAAATTTCTAGTAACATTTATTATGGTTATCCAAACGCCGCAAAGCAGCACAATAGCCCTTAGATTGTTTAGCCACTATATGTTAAAAGGAGCAGATGATTTTACTGAAAAACACATAGATTTGTGTTACTAATAGTATAATAATAATAATAGTGCATGAGTCACAATGAACTGTAGGAATGAATGTTCCCTTACTATTTATTTTGATAGTTCCCATTTACATATTATTTTTAATGTTATTATTACTATAAAAAATCTCAAATAGTAGTAACAATAAAAATAATAAAGAAAATTGTATTTTTTTTAATAAATCCAAAGCATATATACTCAAAATAAAAATTTGGAAAGATCTCACATGAAATTAGGGGAGGAGGTAGAAGGCCGAGATAAATCTCTCAGCATAGCACCACGGGGGGGATAAGATACCCCCAAAACCGCCTCGTAATTTCTAACTCTTCAAACAGTTGGATCTTACGGTGAAGGTAATAATTGTCATGAAAATATAGCACAGTGGTAGGGTTTTTCTAAAGCTTGCCTTATTAACTACCGCCCAAGAGTTGAAAATCTGTCACGAAACATATTTAATGATTTCAGTGTCTACACATGGGAGCTAATCCCTCGAGGTTTGGCATGTCATTACCTTATTAAGCCCCTTCATCATTTAACATCAAGTGTGAAAATGATTATACATTAAACATTTATAAACTATATGTAATATTCATGATAAAACACAATTATTTCAGGTAGAGGAAATATTGTAGCAAATTATGTAAAAAATGAAAAACGTACCGAAGAATATATTAAAGATTTAGAAAATTATGTTAAGGAATGCAACGATTTTGTCTTTGTATCTGTTGAATTAGGGTAAGTCAGTAACTTTAACTATACCTTTTAACTGGTAACTACTTCAAATCAAATATGTGTGGATAAATTTGAAATTCTTATGAAAACAACAAAAGACACCAAGGAAACAGATTTCCTAAATAATCACTATACCTACATCACTTCTTAATATTATCGAAAATGACCTGCCAAATTCGAGAACTTCAAACCTAACTAATTTGAAGATAACATCAGACAGACACATTGGGTTGTAGGACAAAATTATCGTGTCTAACTGTACTGCAACTACGATACACCCAATATAGTGACAACAGCAGCAGCCAGTCTATGTCCAGTGACTAGTGGAGTGGTAAAGTGTCTGTACCTGAATGGATCATATTAATATGTATTGCATGTGCACACGGTGACAAACTCGACACAGTAACTATCTTTGGTTATCAAATTTCGGGACCAGCCAGTGTATATCCAGTGACCGAGAGACTTATTGCCTGACAGGACAACGGCGACAGGTGATCGTTTGTAGATCTCTCGGTGATTTTGTTTTTAGATTGTACTATACTTACGCAATAGGCACACTGTACTTAAACAATAGGTAGAATGCAGTCACTTTGTTCTGGTTCGATAAAAAAAGAAACATTAAGAAAAATAGTATTTGTCCACTGATCGAAATTCGATCATAATCAAATATTTTTTTAAGTTTCAATAATATTGAGGTATTTTTGTCAAATCATTTATAAATATTCTAAATTGGTAGATGTGAAGAACGTAAAGTATGACGAATAGGGACTTTATTTATAAGTTAATTTTATAAGCTTTCAACTCATCGATTGTAAGGAAAAAAAAACGAAATGTTTCCAAATATATTAAAAACACTAAAGCACGTTAATAGCTCGAGCTTTTACACGACACGCTCTTTTCAGCGTGAAAACCCTTTCGAGCTGGAAAGATTCGTGTGTATAGACAAAAAATAACTATCAGTTATAAATGCGCGTTATGCTTTCTCGTGTACAGTTTTGCGCACTGCATTCGCGCGTGAAAGATCGATGAAAGAAAGTCGGTGATAAACAAAGTAGAAAAAGTACTGAACTGTATTGTCTTCTGCTATTTATATATATATATATATATATATATATATATATATATATATATATAGCAATACATTAGAAGTGGCGCTAACTATTATTAATAGAATATGTGTATTTTACAGATACATAACTCCATCAATACACACATACACTAATGTTACCAACGAAGTCACAAGATACACAGATAATTATCTAGGTTTTGGTAACAGTTTACCTAATGAACCACTTAAGAAGGCGGTAGCAGGCAAAGATAAATTAAAAAATATTTGCGATAAGTTCAATAAAGTGACAAGGAAAGAAAAACTCATAGAAGAGTTGACGAAGCTTCTAAGATCCGATGAAAGGTAAGAATGTAATTGTTATGAATTTAAATTCAGAAATTTGAAACTGTTGATAAACTTTAACTTAGTTTGTTCTTAAAAACACAAGATAAAGTTATTTTAATCTTACTAATTGATGCATTTTGAATCAATGATTGTAGGAGTTTATATTATTTTGTAATATGTCAGCAATTTATGTAACTCTGTGTCCGGGGTGTTGCGACACGGACACACGTTCTGTGATGCTCAATATTGTCAAACGTGTTTATAAATGTATCGTACGAAATACCATCTATCATTTACGATTCCTAACACAGCTAGGTACCAATAAGTAGACTGTGAACAGTGTACCTAAAGTGGTAAATACATATTGCCTTTGTTGCTATGTTCCATTGTCGTATATGGTCTTAAAAGGGTTCCGTATCAGAATTTCTTGTAAAATGTATGTAACTTCGGGCTGTTGAATGTATCATGTGTTTCACGACGTGTGATTAAGGAATCATTAGGACATACTAACACTATCTCTTCATATTTTCATTATTTATTTATTCAGTGTATATTGTTGAAATTGTGGGGAACCTTTAAGAATGTTTATACATCTCGGGCTCTTTGAAACCAAGGTTCCCCTATCATTGGTACAACTGACACAGTGGTAATTACGCCTCTGCTATTTTCATAAGGTGTTATGCTCGTATTTAGTCATGGACTAATTTTAATTTTAATATTATGTATATACAGCTTACAATTTTATGCATGGCAACTTAATTTCAATGTAAGCATATCGTTTTATGGTAACCCTTCGACTGATTTTTAAGACCGAAATCTCAAAATGAAGAATCGTGCTTTAAAATATCTTAGCCGTTATAAATTTATATTACATAATTGGTTATTGTTCAAATATTTCAAGTTTTGATATAAAATACGGAATATTTTTAAACTTATGCTGCCGACAGTCTTTTGACCAGTGCGTCATAAGGTCTAAATTTGTTTGTGTGCAGCTTAAACCCTTATGGTTTTGGACAGTCCAAGAGTTAAACAGCTGATGTACCAAACGTCAGTCATTAGTTGGGATCGAACCTCACGACTTCTCGGTGCAATAATCAAACTTACTACCACCATGTCAAGAGGCCTGTCGTTACATAGCACAATATCTTATAAGTATATCGGCATGGATTTCTTTCAATTTCATATATTTTATTGAGTAACCTACTAACAAAAAAAAGACGTATTAGGCAGGAATTTTACATTTTTTTTTCTTTTCAGACACTTGCCAGATCAACAGTTAGAAACACGACGACCAAATTTATATCAACATTTAAGTTCCATATTTGTCTCTATCCCAGAAGGTAGATATGGAACAAGGTAAATTAGTGTTTAACTATATACATATATACGAGTTCAGTTAAAGATTACTAAATTGTCGTTTTAGAAAGAAGAGATATCTATGTTATATTAATAGTCTATGATACAAATAATTGCCAGATTAAAGCTGGCAGCAAGCACACCCGAGTATGGAAGCACGTTGTACGGTGTTAAACTATAACAATACTGTCGCTTTCGGTAGAGTTAGTATGTAGTCCGGTGTGAAGAGAGAAAACCTCCTTAAAAAGTTACCGTGGGAGAAAACCACGTAAAAAAGTTACGGATGGCAGTGCCTTCGGGCGGCGGGAGGGAGGAAACATCGGTAAAAAGTCACCGTGGTAGAAAACCACGTAAAAAAGTTACAGGTGGTGGTGGTTGGAGGGGGTGACCCCTTGACTGCCAAACCGGACCAAGGAGGAAAGGGGCTGGGGACCTGACTTTCCATTGTACATTGGTTCGGTAGACGGGTAGGCAGCTTGACCGGGCTGTCGTCGCGGTCAGGGCGTTCGCGCTGGGCCCTGTCGCCGGGGTGGCATGGTGCTTGCTTGTTCGATCCCGTGCCACTCCATAGCGCGGCAGACAGTATCTTGTGGGTTTTTTTAGTCAGTAAGAGTCTGACACCCCCACAGCTCCCCAGGGCTGTGGGTGTCCAATGAAGGATTTCTTCCCACATTAAAAAAAAAACAAAAAGGGTGTAGTCCCGTGAAACTGTAGAGGCCTTGCCAGGTCAACAGTGTAATCAGTTCGAAAAAAAAAGAGGAAGTGCATTATCTTTATAATTTTGTTTTTAAAACTTATAATCAAGTCAATCATATAATGATAATTACAAATAAAATAAATCGAATCAAAGATATATAATGTGATTGTTGCCTTCTAAATTTTTGTTCAGGAAAGTCAAACATATTTTTAATATTTTGTCAGTTTTAAATGAAATCTTACTTATTATATAACCCTAAGTACTAGACCAACAATAGGATACTTTCTCCAATGAAATTTGAAGTACTCCTAAGTGTTAAAAAAGTATTTAACAGTAAATACAGAATTCATTTTATTAAAAATTAGCAAGTGAGTGTAAAAAAACACTGTCATCCATCATCTTACCCAACTTATAACATGTTCTCCTTTTCCACTCTCCCCTGTCAGTTTTATATACATATCATTTTTCACAAAATCCATCCACACCTTTCTCGGTCTTCCTCTACTCCTATATCCGTCCACTTTCAAAGTCAAAACTTTTCTTGTTACATGACATTCATCTCTTCTCATCTTATTCCTGTACCATGCTAACCTATTACTCCTCAACTTCTCTGCCGCTGGTGCTATTATCAAACTTCCTCTGATCTATCTACTCATTCTTAATTTTATCCATTCTGGTTACACCACACATTCAACTTAACATTCGCATTTCTGATACATGTAATATTTTCTCGTCTGTCTTTTTCGTAACCCGAAAAGTGCAAAAACAACTGTATACTTTGCATTTCGATTAGCCCATGGAATGTCCAAAACCCATCAAGGTTCAAGTTCCCTATAAACGAATCTATACCTCATGATGAACAAATCAACAGACTGTTGGCGGCAGCGTAAGCTTAAAAAGATACCTGATTTATTACAAAACTTTGAAAAATAACAAATGTTGTATTGTAAAATTATTTGTATCAATTTTTTCTTACTAAACAACCACATTTGCATTGTAAGATGTAGTGAAATAATAAAAAAAATGAAAACCGTAATCCGCCATATTGAGATCTGTATCTTACAAAATTAGCCGAGGAGATAAACACAATTCCCAGGTTAGTGTAAGAAAAGGATTCCTGTATTTAAGCTTCGAGTAGCAATTACTTTCATAATAATATGAATATCATAGTTATAACGGTTTTATGAATTTCACAATAGCACTGTGTTCTATACTTTTATACCAAAGTTACATGGCTCCTGTTATATAAGTCTATGTTTACAGAACACATACATTGCTGCTAGTGACCAAGACCGGGCATGTAGATTTGATTGAAATAACAATGCTGGAACCTATAGATGTACAAAATCCCACGTGGCAGAAAACGGAATTCCAATTTGATATTTAATGTTTTCGATAAATGTATTTATACCTAAAGTTAATTAAAACATGTTTTTAAATTATACATTATATTTCTTTCTTCGTCATCATCACATCAGTCTGTAAGAGACCCGCTGGAGGGTCATAGGCCTCTTACCGAAGGAAGGTATGGACATAGTCACCACGCCAGCCCACGACGTATTGGCGATTTCAAACACTGAGAAATCCACATTTCTATATTTTTCTCCCCTACGGTGGTACTACAAGAACGTTTTTCAGATTCAGGTGTCCTCACGATGTTTCCCTTCACGGTTAGTCGGTAGTGTTACCAATTGTTATTAGTAAATTGGCATAGAATTTCGAAAAATTCGTTGGTATATACCGGAGTTACAATCTGCGTACATCGAATTAACATTCCTCAGTCCCCCAGTATTGTAGTACTGAAATATATACCAAAAATGACAAGATATAAAGTACGAATCAAATAACGTACTCTAAACGGTGCTCGGTGCTTGGATACATAAGAAGAAATAAAAGAATTTAAATCCATTCGTTCTTTAGCGAAAGTGTTAGCATGGGTACCACTTTGCTATTATCAGAAGGTTGAACGAAGGAAATGAAAGATCTGGCTCCAATTTTGTTGACTAGTAACCGCTTTGGCAGCTGGATTACGAATCCCTGGTTTATTGAGTGCATATTTATATGGTACAAAATAGAACACATGCATATATTACAAATAAAAACATACAAGCATTCAAAATACAATCAGTATTGCGGCCATAAAGCAAAAGTAAAAACATCTGTGCAATATAATAATAAAGATTATAACAGTTCGTCTCATTGTTAGTAGAGTTTGTCGGTAAGATTATAATTGCACCCAGGTAGAATGTGGTCGCCACCTGGCCGGCAAGTCTTTACTAGTAGCGTTCTTAAGCAGACTAATTTCGGACTTTGTAGTGCCGCTGGTTTTTCGCCAGAATTGTTGTATTAACAAAACATAAACATTTATTTATTTAATAGGTTTACAATAATTGTTACATCTTCTTATTCTGAACTAAACATTATTGCCAAAATTATTGATTTAACACAACACAACACAACACACAACAATTAAACACAACTTGCATAATACATATTAACTTAAAGTGCAGACATTTTTATGCCTGATTGAATATTTTTAATTTTGATAATGTTATGCCAGATATTTCTAAGTTTTTGAATTTATTATATAAGTTACTTATTTGTGTTAAGTTACTTTGTGAACAAAACTAGAATTATGACTAGTGGGATATTTAGACACATGTATTAGATATATTGTGTAAATAAAACGGAATAAAACAATAAATTTATTGTTACAGTATATTATTTACTTTTTACATAATCCACTTTTCTGGCCTACATACTTCTGGTACACTAAAATTATGGTCTTGTTCCAAAATACAAGCTAAAAATTTTGGTACATTCAACAATGTACCACTCATAATGTATGGAAACAAACTTTCTTTGCCCTCTGTATAGGTGTACATTAACCTTTTGCTTATAAAATCACCACTCATTGATACATTTGCAACTTCAACATATTTGTCAAGTGACGATGAAAACATCTCAACAACCAACCTCAGAGATTCCCATGTATGTAAGTTATCAGCTGGGATGATACACAAACGAAAATGGTATCCAAAATTACCATAAAATTCCTTTAAGACCTGAATTAACTCCTCCAGCATTAAATTGAGGCTTTGTTCTGTTTTTGTCACTCCAAAAAACTGTATTACTGATGACTGACAGACATGAAAAAGGTTTTCTTCTTTATTAAGTGATGGAGAATATTGCCTCCCAATGGAGTAGTATTTTAAGGGCAATGCTTTAGCATACACAACATTCTTAGCATGATAAGCCATAAAAGAGTACAAAGATCCACCTCCTGTTAAATGCAAGCGACTGTCCTGGCTCATCTTAGTCTCTTCATTGTGGTGCAAAATGAATGTTGAATATGAACTAGTGTGATCTACCCCACATCCTTCTACAATAACACTTTTAACAAAGTCTGGATTTGAGAATTGTATATAGTCATTTTTCTTTAATAAATGACTCAGACAGAATTTTGCTCCAAGTTCAAATACAGCAGCATCACCTTTCAAATAGTAGTTTTCATTATTTTTAAAGTCTATAACATCCATATCTTTGCCAACTTTTAAATGATTATTTTGTAAATTGTCAGGTGGAACTTTAAGATGTGTATAAAGTATTATGTTTTTGTTATCTGGAGTTTTGGGATGTAAATTATTGGGCAACTTTAAAGCTTCAAGCATAACAGATTCCTCAGCTGACCATAGAGGTACCTTCAACTTTTTTATGTTATCTTTTATTAAACCTATTTGTAACTTTAATTTTTTTGTAGTTTCACCATCAGGATCTGATTTTATAAGGTTAGCCAACTCTTTTGATAAGTTATTTCTTTTTTTATCATATTCATTTCTTTTTTCTTTGAGTGTGTCATATATACCCCAAAGATTTTCTAATTTATTTAGATCAAGGTTTAATTTTCTTCTATGTAAGTGTTCTTGTATTTCTGTTTTTCTTTCAATAATTTCAGGTAAGTCTATGTGAGGGTTCACATAAACAAAATTTTCAGTAGCTCTTGCACCATTTATAAATAAAGATGAATGCCTTATAGTATTTATATTGCAATCCCAGGTTTTTACTAACAAATTGAAATATGCTTTACATATCATCCTCATTAATTTTTTGTTTTTTATTTGAACTGATGTCTTCAATAATTGTATCTCCGTCCTGATCCTTTATATCTGGTTTCTCAGTATTCTGTGTAACAATTTTTCTTTTTACAGGAAGTTTGAAGTTACCTAGTCCCGCTGCTCTCTCCGACTCCTCTACTGTATATGGTTCCAATTCTAAAGCTTTTAACCTTCTCTTGTGGACTTTTGTCTTGAAATGGTCATTGAGACTTTTTTCATCTATAAAATACCTAGCACAATGGAGGCAATAATGCTGAGCTGCACCAGGCAGATCTAAATCCACATCTTGATTTAATAGCTTTTCTGATTTGTCTGAAAAGTACAATATTTATGAATAGGATATTAGAGATAAAAATTGCGCATAACATTTTTGGATATGTAATTTAAATACAGTATTTAACTGAAAGTTACTTTTAAACAAATTACATACATTTTGAATTGACTCCATATACATATATTAAAATGTTGAGGATACTAGCAAATAATTCACACATGTAACGTTTTGCTATATTTTTAACTTAACTGTTTTATTAATTCAGTATTCATAAGAACTCCACTTATAAAACTATTACAAATAAGATGCAAATCTAACCTCAAATATAAGCAAAAATGAACCATCTGTTTTCAGACACATTTTATACAAAAATTGTACTCCTTACCTTCTTTCAAGTCTTCATCAATCTGATCAAGGTCTTTCTTCCTGTTTCGTACTCTCCACCGCTTTTTGAGATGAGTATCACCGCTATGATATTTTTTACGTTTATATGTCATCGTGAAAGAAATAAGAATTCAAAATCACATTGTATTTGACATAGGGATGAGAATGAGATAAAAGAATTGAAAAATCGTATTTTATACAAAGAAATCGATTATATTTATTGTTATTAAACAACCAATCGATTCAGAGAATTGTTATCTGAGACAATAGTATAAAATTGTGTTTCCATTTTTTTTATTAAGTTAAACGTAATGAAACATGAAACAATTCACTTAATTAATCTTAAATACGATAGACGACTGTATGACTTCAGTTTCCTTCATCTTTTCTTTAAAATATAAAAAACACACAAAGGGATATTTGCTACAGGATAACTCATGCTACAAGTTTAAATTTCTTATAGATATTTTACATATTTTTTTAATAAGAAAAAATGAATGAATGGATGAATCTAAGATATCAAGAAGATATGCAAATTGAAAATTGTATTGTAGCAGGTGATATTTAATATGCTATAACAGAGATAAATAGATCATAGTATTATAATCATTATGATTTGAACTTGTCTGTGAAGACACAGGTACAGATATTTTTTTTTTTTGTTAAACTCTTTATCATTACCATAATCAAATAATAGAGGCTAAGGAAAAGAAATAGGTTTTACGTTACCTTACTAATATTTTCTAGTTATATTCCTTATATATTTTATAGTTGTCTACATGTTTAAAGTATGTAATTTGTCTAAGTTTTATAAAATTTTACTGTTAATAACAAAATTTATGTTATTTTTGTACGTTAAGAACTGAAAACTCTATAATGTTCAACTTTATATATTTTCTTTAACCAATAAAATTATTAATTTTAAGATATACTTTCACTTTTGCCTAATTATAAACTTTTGAGAAATTAAGGATGATAAAACATCGATATTATTGTATTTTTTGTTTTGGAAAAATGTCATCTCTAATGTGACATTTGATCAGTGCTACCACTAGTTAAATTTACTTTACTCTGTTATTCTTTGTAATTTGTGACAAATAAGCCTATGGAGTGTAAAGGTAAGGAGAGCCATCTATGTGTATAGAAATGTGTCCGTCAAAATGTGCTAAATTATGGTGGCGCTACAGTAGCAACAGCGTTTGTTATTGTACAATTATTAAAAAAAAATGAATGACAGTAAACACCTGAAATCACTAAACTATTATTTAACGGTCACAAAAATTCTATCACTCTCTAGGTTTTTTCCCAGCAGTTGTACAAAATATATTTTTAAATCGCTTTTTTATTAGAATACTCTTATGTATGAGAAGCTGTATAGATTATTTTTACTAAAACTGAAAAGAACTGAAATCCGTTAGTATACCAGAAACAAAACGAAATCAAAGTAGTCCCAAATTTTAATACCGGGCTTTTTGGTTTATTATAAATTGTTCAAAAAGTACCAGTCTCTGTAACTTTTGTCGCAATAGTTCAAATAGTTTCATGATTAAAAAACTTTTAGTGAATGTGCTAAAAAAAGCGGACTTGCATTAAACATATGATTACCACAAATTAAAAAGAAATCGAAACCCATGCATGTGCCCATATGGAATAGAAACAAGACAAAATTACAAAAATAATTTGACTAATTCCTCTTCATCACCAACAGTTTGAATAAATTGCAATAATCACTCTAGTTACGAGATACAACATGCAACAAGATCTACGCCCACGGAAATAAAATATAGCCAAGCCTTATGTATGCATTATTAGCGTAATTAAAATCGGTTTATGGGAATAAGTAAAAGACGATTTAATTCGTATTATAATATAATCTTATAATATTAAAATTCAGTGAACAGTACATATCATACATGAATAAATACAATACTAAGAATAAACAATTAACTCTCTTTCTACATTTTAAACGATTAAAATGTTTACATATCGAAAGAAAGGTGAAAACGAATTATAACATTATAATCGATCATGATTGTTTTAAAATAGGAATGATTCGTTACCGAGTGAAATGACATTTTGACCAGTAATCATTATGGTAATTAAATTAAGGTGAGTGCTCGCATACGACTAAAGAAATTATTTAGAAATATAAATTTCCACATGTAATTTGAACATATGTCACTAGACGAAAAAAAAAATTAAGTTATGCCACTAGATAGACATTTTCCCTTGTTTTAGAATACTCAAATTACAACAAATCATCTCGCATATATATTGTCATGGTTCATAGTTGACAAAAAATATTAAAAATAATTGAATTTCCCAGTTCATATGCGAGGAATCACCAAAATTATAATTCTAACACTTGTTCTGGGGTCGCAACTATCTATTTATAATATCATTTTCCTATTTAATACAGTGATTCATACTCATTTCATTTCTATTAAAATAATACCAATGGAAAAAGATATACATACCACTCTCTTTACATTTTCTAAACACTTAAGGCATAATAGTAATAACGAATATTTACTAATATATTTTTTATGACGACGAAACAATTACTATAATTCTAAGCATGATCTATTTATCATTGTTAAAATTTCGATAGTAAAATGAATTATCAACACAAGGCTAGATTTCTAAATTAAAATAAATCCGAAAGAGGTATATTTAAATTTAATATTGATCATAAAATTGATATAACGAGCCCCAGAACGTTGTCAACTGCTGAATCCGTGTGACTTACACTACATGAAGGCATCAATGTTATAAGAATAACGCAAACAATATATAACCACGCGTGGGATAAAGTCTCTCGCACACTTAATAATAATAACATCATACAGCTACAATCAACCTAAACTAAATCTAGACACGCCTACAAAATATAATTTCTGAATAATCCGATTTCTTTATTAACTGGCTCATATAATATTATAGCATTATATACATACAACAATTTACGGTTACGTTTGTTTTATGAAATATATAAATATATAATAAGTGTTTAAGAAAATCGACAATGGAAGTAAGGAAAATAATAAATTATACAAGAAAAAAATAAATCTGTAGATACTTCTAGAACATAATCTTTTATATAAAAGTAATATGTAAAACCAATAGTTCTTTTTAATATAATCAAATATTAATTCTATTTATTTAAATCCCAAACAGACTGCGACGGCAAACAATCGCTATGTACATCATATTTTTGCATCTAATAGCGAGATTTAAGTTACATAGAAATCATCGCAACAATTAAAAACGTTTAATAGAAACATCCGAATATATTACAATTATTAATAATTTTATTTATTTAATTTGAATACGCATGAGAAATAGTAGTACTGTATTCATTTCAACTATATCGAAAACCGTAGAACATTCTATGATACTAGAAATATACTGACGCAAAATCTATTAGGATGTCAATATATATGTATATATATAAATCCATATAATTATTTAAAATAAAGCACTTTGCATTAACGAGAGCTACATAGCAATCGAATATATTATTATAATTTGTACAGGCTAACAATATTATTAATGTTTTTATTACCGGCTCAATTCGTAAAGACTAACACGCTGTCTAACCACTTCCGACTAATATAATACTTTGAAACGTTGGACGTAAATTTATAAATACTACCTAAAGAAACCTTAGGCCACTGTGATTTGTTTATAAATTAAACTCATTTTCTTTAATAAAAAAAAAATCAAACGAATGCAGGGTATCGGAAGTGCATAGAAGTGTCCATTTCCAATTCGAACTGAGCTTCAAACTTGTGAGAAAGAGATCTAAACGCATTTATATCCGTACTAATAGTAACAGTACACGGCCAAATTTGTTTGTAACGTGTGACGTCACTAACATAGTAAGCTACACTAGGACGTATTAGTATGTGTGAGGTCTCTTTACGCAAGTCGATGGGCTCTCCTCGTGCTGTGGTGAGCTCAGAACTGAGCGTAGTTCCCCCAGCCGTGTGGGGAGGCATTGCCCTACATCCCGTAGCCGTGGTACGGTGCAGGTGAAGGTGCTTGAGCGGTGTAACCGTATGGAGATGCCTGCGGTGGCACTCCATAGGGCATCGATGGACCTGGAATAATATTTTATTTATGAAATAATATGTAATATATATCTCTCTTGTAATGGCTACTGTACTACACAATACATTAATTTAAGTCTCGTCTAATATTAAATCCATCCCCAGCCACCAAAACCATCACAACCCACACAATAAGTAAAAACATAAAACTAACCCGCAGTGAGCATTAGCTGTGGTTCCATGATCATGGCGGGTTTGGCTTCGTGTTCCGCACTCTCCGTACTGCGCTTAGCGTCTGCCTCTTCAAGCTTCTCAACCTTCGTTGTTAGTTCACGAACAGTCTGCCGATTTAACAAACATATATATATACATACATATTATATTTATGTAAGATTTTAAAGGTTTAGAGTTACAATCGACATGTGTTAAAATTTGACAATATACCTGAGATTTCATTTAAGTAATACAGTCTAAATCTCATTATAGTACATAAAACTAACACTTTACTGAAAGACAATTTTGCAATTATTAAATTTAAAAAAGGGGCAGGTAGAGAGAGTCAAAATAAAAAATAAGAAAACCCAGAATCAATCAATATAAATAATTGTCGTTAATCGGAGGCTTCCTCATTCATCAATACAATGGTGGCAGTGTAGTTGAAATTATGACCTATGTTTCAAAAATAACTTAAAATAGAGAATAGATATACTTAATTTGAATTACCTGAATTAAGTATGGCATGGCGAAGTCCATAATGTTATGTCTCCAAGCGAGCTCTATTACGACGTCTGGTTTCAGCAAATCGTAACACTGGAAAATAATCAAAAAGATTAAAACAGTAAACATGATTACAAAAAAATAATAGTAAATAAAAAAAAATTATTACTCTCAATCTATATCAGCCTTCATGCATTAGTATTGTATATAAAAACAGATTTATTAATAAGTATCAACTTAATACATGTTAAGTTATATAAAATCTAAAGAAACCTATTTCTTTTTTCTTTGTTCAGTAACATGACAATCTATTCATTTACTAGGAATAAGGAGCTATTTATTCCATTATCAAAGCAAATGATGGTTTTTTGAAATCTTCATATAGTGTATAAAGACTCCATGTATTTAATTAATCATTATCACAATGTTGCTAAACTATAAATTTTAGTTTGGAAATGGTGAATTTTTTTAATCTACTGTGCTTAACGCTCCCTTCATCTCCGATGTCAGTCAGTATATTCAATGTATATCTTGAGAGTCAGCTTCGGTAATTTTTCCTAAATTCAGTCATTTCCTTTTTGATAATTTTGATATATAAACCCATGTATATATATCAATTATTGATAATTTATGGGATTCTCAGTATATTGAGCATTTTGTTTTAGATTGAATAGTAATAAAATATTATAAATAGGTTATTAAGAAATTTCTATTACTGCATATTGTCTCTGGCTTCTAGTTAGTCAATTAAGAAAACAAACAAGCAAGTGTTTTATTTGCGTGTAATTCAATAAGGGTTATAATAATTTACCTGATATAGACAAGCAGAGAAGCATTCGAAGTTGTCCCGTTCTAAGAACCAATTGAGAAGTTCCTCAGCGACCTCGGGCTGACGTGATTCCGATGCGTATTCCATAGCATCAGCATAAAGGGCGTCCTTTTTGCATAGTTCCACACTCTGTTTCCATCTGTTGTTACCTGTATAATATAAATGAATGACATTATTATGGAAGAGTCAATCGTAAACAATAAAAAACTTAAAATGTATGTTTTTGTGTTAGAATTTTCTTTATAGCGTTCCTTTTATAACCGTTGAATCCCGCACTAGGAATCAAACATGGTGTCGCAATTGACTTAACATACATACAATGGACACATACTCAAAATCGAAAATATTTTACTGAAAAGCCGAATTTAAGGATATACTCAGAGCGGCCAAGAAGATTAAATGAATATTTTACAAATGCTTAACGAGTCATATCAAGGAAGTTAAACATACCTTTGTACAAATAGGCAGCGATTCTTCTGAACTCGGTGAGCTCGTGTTTCTCCAATTGTTGCGCAAGCGCAATCGTATCGAAATTATCGAAGGCGTCTATCGATGTCCTTAGTCCCTGTTAAAAGTAAATACACTGATAACTCTTACACATCAATACACTGAACGACTATTATTAAAAGTATAATTATATATAAAAGTTTTCTTTTGCATACAAATAATTAAGTTAAACCTACCTGGTAATCTTCTTCGTCTATAAGTAGAGAATTGAGTGCTTCATTGACGGCCTTATTGTTTAAGCTCTGTACGGATCTGAGGTACGCCTTAACGAGCTGGAGATGTGCGGCTTTGGTGAAGAAATTAACTGCTCGCGTGTGATCCATACGCGGGGCTAATACGAGAAGGAGATCGTTCAGCAGCAGGGGCTTGTAGTCGAGGTAGAATTGGATCGCTTTGTAGTATAATTCCATGTTCGCCACCTGGAAATAATAGGTGCATCTCTTTTAAATGAATGAACAGCTTGGAAAGAACAGTTGTATCACTTTTCAATGAAAGAAAAACTTTGAGAGAACAATTGTATAGCTTTTAAATGAATGAACAAACTATAAGATACTGTATTGTAAAATCATATTGCAATCATTTTGTTTCAAAATCAATTACACTGTAGTATTTATTGAAAAAATGAATAACATTAAAGTACTTTGTGACTATAAAAACCTTGCAACTTTTATAAACTTCTTGCCTATATTCACTTATTTGGTCTTAAAAAACCAATCAAATACATCAAGTATATTATCTTGCACACAGAAACTAACACCTGCCTATATTCGTGTTCTATTAGCCTGCTATCATTTATCAGATTTAAACCAGAAAGATCCACCAGTCCGGTTGTAAGGAAATATCAAAAGCATTTTCAGGTAAATTATGTCACACACGCAAAGTCTAGTATTGTATATATATGCGAGTGTTTTAAATACACTGCAAGACATTGAAACGCAGCTTAAAAATAAAAATCCTTATTTAATTTAGCAACCCGTCCTCGTTATTGGAAATTATGAATACTATTATCAAGTGGATAATTATATCGTATTATACAATTACAATGGTTTAATAACTTCAGTGTTGTGACAAAATACTGGCTCTTTTGCTAGAACTTTTGAACTAATATTTATGACATCTCATTTTCCATATTATTACTTCTAATCCACTTGACTTAACCAAATTGTTCTATGAAAAATGACGGCAATAATATAGGGTAATATAATGCAAGTTTATAAAATAAATAATAACCGACTGAAATACCGACAAAAATAAAACCAGAGCCTTACTTTAGTGATGATGTCTTTGAAATGTCCCTCGCGCCAGGCTTCGGTCGGATGTTGCATCATGGTGAGCGCTGCGTTATCATACTCCTCATACTTATCATATAGGAACACTAATTCCGACCACAAGTGGGCATGTTCTGCGGCCCGTAGAACCTGCATATTTAAATATACATTTGTGTAAAGACTAGAAGAGCACATACATAAGGACCATAGACTCAAACTATGGAGCCGTTAAGAAAGTTGACAAATTTTCCTATGCATGGACTACACGGTTATAATAACTTTTGTGGTATGAGTATATGCTGTCTACTACAACAAATATTCTTCTAAGCACCCTAGAAGTTGCTGACATGTGATCTTAACAGGATCGGATAAGTATAGATATATTTTTAATGAATAACCTCTTAGATAATGCTTGGCCTTCATCATCTTGTACCGCTGATGAAAATACCTCATGATCTAACTGGAAATTTTAACTGAACAACAATATTATAGTGATATATATTATTGTTATTTGTGTATTATATAATCTAACCATGCGTATTAAAGGGCTATTACATACAGTCGTTAAGTGTCGTAGTTGGAATGGCAAACACATGTGGATTACGCAACGCTTGACAATTAGGTCTCAAGCAGAAATGGAGAAGAAATGCATCTCTGGAACCATTCACAATTTTATGGAGTAACAATAAGCCAGATATATTTCGTCTATGATTTGATATATTATAACAACGCACCGAATCATTATTAAAAAAATTATGAGATCCTTACAGATTAATACTTTCTTATATATTTAATCCTTCAAGACCAATTTAAAATTAAAGTGAACACACTTCTAAATAGGAGATACAAAAAACAACACGGAATGTAGTAGTAGAATGCATTTATATCAATCTATCCTGTGATGGAGTTGCCCGCCATTTTTAAGGCATCCAGTTAATAGTACATGGAGCCCCATTAATAATTTTGTATTGGTAGTATTGGTTATTCACTATCAACGAATAGTTATTTAATAGCGAGTTCATTGTAGCTATTTAATACCTTGGGAATGTTGACACGTGACCAGAACAGTTCCAAGTGCTCCCTCATCTTAGCCGGCTTGTACTTTGAGTAGAGTATGGCCAACTCGGTAAACATGCCCATGTGAGCGCGTTCCAGTCCCAGCGCAGCTTCCAGTAAACTGATCAGTTCATCAAAGTGTCCTCGGTCCTGAAAATGAGTAATTATAGGTATTTTTTTTGGAAATTTTACATGATACAGTTTTCATTGAAACGTTTTTGACAACAATGGACGGCAGTTCTTTAAATAATGAAAAGTACTAAATATAGATAGATAGATGAGGACAACCAAATAAGGCAATATATCGATTTGTGTGAAACCGCACTTTGTCATACCTTTGCTGACTTTTAGTTTTTAGTTTCAGCTAATGTATATAAAATGTACACCACAAGTTTATAACATTATTTTTAGAAAAATGACTTTAGTCATGTTAGTCGCATAAAAGGAGCAACATATGTTATTTTGCGACCTAAAAAAAATACAAAATTAAATAAATCAGAATCATATTTATTCCACTTATTACCACCTCCTACTTTGCCATCCTTGGTTTTCTCATACTCACTCTTCCTTTTCAACCGGAACACATTGTTTTAATTGACTAAGAAGATTAACACTATCCTTTTTTTTTCAGCATAATTCCGCATTTTTTTTAATTTCCTTACTAGGTAATCTGATGTTACCTGATAATAGTTGATGAGGTCCTCTAACTCATCAGCGTGTACGACGATATGAAGGCCGCACATCTGAGCGAGTCGGAACTCGCCGGCGTCGACACAAGCGAAGCACACTTCTTTCCACGTCCGTGTCGAGTTCGCCTTACGTGCGCCATCGACAGCACCTTAAATGCACATTCAAATAATTAGCCACATTAACTCAATATTCCCCTAACAATCACCTTCGTTTTCTTTTTTTAATCTAAACTACTACTACATAGACCTAAAGTTTAAAGTTTGGATAACTCTTTATAATAGGTAATCGCAAAAACAACTGATTCAATAATAAAAATGACTAGAAGCTATGTTCTCGTTTTGATAATAATATCATTTATTTGGATTATTTAAACAAAAACTCACCTTGGAATTCCTTAAGGTGCACGAGCGTGATGGCCAAGCGTGCAAAGTTGCTGACATTGTTGTACAGAAGTTTAGCCGCGTTGTACATCTTGTCATCGAAGCAACGGTCTCCGATTTTTTGTATATCTGCATGATTTGGTCCAGAGATGAACTCTTCCAAATCAGCAAGTCGTCCGGTGCGGGCGTACGCGTAGATAAGTTCCGATTCTATGTAAGATTCGCGCGCCTTCTTGCGGGCCATCTACAAAGCAAACAATTTAATGAGCCAAATAAAAAAATTATAATAACAATCTAAAGATCTGTGTATGTCCCAATAACAATACCCAAGAACAGTAAACAAATAAATAATGAAAAAGTGAACTTGTTACAAATAACAATGAATGACTCATCAATCGTGGAAACTATAAAACAATGGCGTTTCAAAAATTATTTTGTCAAATTATTCGAATAATAACGTCAGCTTTCCAGAGATTTCAATCCTTTTTTTGAAAGGTATGGTGCGCCCAAATTGACTTTTATTTCGGAAACCAGAGTGAATACGAAGAGGAGCAAAAGGAAAGGATCTTCCAAGTGTACGGCAACTACAGCATTAAGTAATGTAGTTTAATTGTGAGTTTACTTGTTTTTTTTCCATAAAAATAAATTTCTTATGACACAAACGGCATTTATGGGCTTCACCTATGGGCGTAACAATCATTCAAGAAATGCCTTTTTAGATGTTTAACTGACCTGTAAATATCTGACGAGATCCTCCCAGGAATCTTCCCGTGTAGCTGTATCAACGACATCCATGTATGCGGATGGATCATCCGCCTTGATGTAGGAGTCGATCGCCTCCTTGACGAGACCCTGGTGCAGCTGCGCCTTCGCCAGTTGCGACCACACGCCCGGCTCGTTGCATCGCTCTGCGAACTCATACGCTCGCTCCAAGTCCTTCACTTGTTCTATCAACACCTGTCAAGTTCAAATCATATTATTATTTACTAGCTTGTGGTCGTGGTTTCGCTCGCGTTAATGTATGTTTCATCTATCCCTAGAGAGCAGTAAATTTATTTGGGATGAAAAATACCAGAAAAGGTATTATTTTTATAATTAAAAATTCCCTAACTTGTTTATGTATATATTTGAACATATTTTCACGTAATATTACATAACGTAACGTAACTTAAGCTTTTTTTTTTATTCTAGCACGGTAAAGTAACTGCACTGTACCTGATGTAAGCACAGTACAGCCCAAAAACAACGGCGACCACCGAGGATAAATAATCCATCGCCAATCGCGACTGTCATGCCACCCTGCGTAAATATCTTTAAAATGCAAATACTCAGTGTCTTAAACTGTAAACCTATGGCGGATATTGATCAAAGTCGAATGGTTTATTTCAACACAATATTTTCCTTCGCCGAAAGATCTGAGGCATGGTATCTGTTTTATGGGGACTAACAAATATCTACATCGGAGTAATAAGTCTACAAATGTATCCTCCAATTTTATTACCCATTACAAATAATGACATATTTAAAGGCAAAAACTGTATTCACCTGAATAGCGGAGGTGTTAACATCAAACTTCTTGAAAATAGCGAACGCTTCTTCATATAGTTCATTGTTGATGGCAATATTAGCAATATCCGGTGCGTCGTAGTTGTCTAAACGATTGATGTACTCCATAACACGGGAACGATCCGCTTTAATAGCTGCATAACAAAATATGTAATTATATATATTTTTAACACATTCCGTGCCAAACCAATTTTGCATGACATATCGTTCAGGCCATTTCATATTTTGAGTAAAAATTGATATATTATTATACAACGTTACATTACAATATTATAAGTAATTCTTTCGTTTTCAGAAGTTTTCACATCACAAGTGTGAGGTACACGTGGCGGAAAGATCAAATTTAACGTATACCACCGGTGGTACGCGTGGCACGCAACGAGTTAAATAGGTAAAATAGATTTTTTTATATAGTATGATACTTCATACTACCTATTTATTACTACAACTAAAAATGCAGCACATCCGGTTTTAAGCAGTCACATAAAACATCAAATTTCAAGAGAACAACATAATCCTACTGCCGTTTTGACAGACGAAGTTCGCATTGGATGTAATTTAAATATTATAAAGTAGCGTTTGTAGTTTGCTTAATTTACAAAACAGTTTTATAATATTTGTAGCAAAAATTATTTTACGTCATATTCATTTCGTGATATCATCGTATGGGAGAAGTTTAGCCACTATCAACACAAAAGTTACTTTGTAACAGTCTTAACAAATTGCTAATTATATGTGACATCAAGTAGATATTAACCTTTTGATGGTTTCATAATTTCTATGTCTGAACATAATCCCATAAACAAATTAGGATAAAGAGTATTTACAAGAAAATCAAAGTAAGGATTAATAAAAATTTGCAATGAAATGAATTATATATAAAAAATACAATTTCTTTACTTTATTGATATAATTGATCGAAAACTAACACAAAATTTGTAAATCAACCAGAAACTGCCCATTAATAATGCATAACTGTACAATTAATAATTCTCAACTTTACTTACCAGTCAAAATCAAAAGATTTTGCAGATTCCTGTGATCTGAGAACACTGAGCTATCGAGTACTATTTTCTCAAGCAACTCAATAAGTTCATTCGGTAGATCGGCAGTCATGAAAGCCTTAACGGTCACGGAGATGTCTTCGGGATCTTGAGTCTCTGATAGTGCTGTTTGAACAACCTGTAAAAAATATTTTGATTATATAGCCTTTATATATCAATTTGTGTGTTAATCTCAGAAATAACCAGGTTAATAATTTGAAAAAATGTTTGATAGTCTATTTACAGAGACAGGTTCTAGGCTTTATCTATATATATAACTTTACATTACGGCCCTAAGGAGTGCAGCAGTAACCATAGACGATTTTACTGTTTAGCAAATTCTTACCTTAGTTAAATAATGCTATGGCTTAGGATAGATACCATGTTATACCCATTTAAATTTTGAAATTGAATCCAAACGATAGATAGCAAAGTGACCATTACTAAAGCTTTCGCATCATAATGTTTTTCTTATTGGAAAGCTCAATTTCAATGTATTATTTACATCAACACAAATCAATTTGGTATGCAGATCACGCAAAATTTAATGAATAGGCTACGATCAATTTTATCTAAGAAAAAAAACACAATATTTTCAATTCCTATATATAAAGTTATGAAAGTTTTGAGAAATTATGATTTTTATGTGCGTTCTTTTGACGTAGAGAAGTAGCGCAAGCGGTGTGGTTCGCATGTGTAAGAGAAAGAAAATAAGAGTATTTTATGTTCTAAACTCTATACAAAAAAAATATTTTTAAAATAAAAATAACTGTGTGGTTTTATGAAATCACGATGTAAGTGAAATTTTTTTCGGATATTAGGCATTTAACTGAAAACTTTCGGAAAATTAGTCGATTTAATAATATATTTAAATCAAGTGCTCAATCTTTTTAAAAAATGAGTACAATATTCACTTAAATTATTGAATCATTTTGAATTAAGCCATAGGTGTCACCATATTGGCTTTGGCTGCTCTGCTAAACTTTTACTTTATCCCTACTCCGCGGCCGGCTGTATTGCGACATGCGATAAATGGACGAAAGAAATTTTAGGCGATGTAAAAAAAACGTTACATTTTAATAAACAACGCACACGAAATCGCGTGTACCAGCTACTATAATATAAATATATGTGGTTGTATTGTATATATATATACCTGGTCGATGAGTTGCCTCTTGTATGGGTTGGATTCGGCGAGCACCTCTAGCCAGAGGTCCTGGTCGCGGCGGCGCACGAGGTAGCGCGCCTGCGTCTTGAACAGCGAGTTGTCGTTGCAGACGGCGATCAGCTCGCGGTCGCACTGCCCGCGCTCGTACGCTACGCACGCGAGGTGCGGGTCGCGCTTCTCGCAGTACCGTCCAACCACGCGCGAGTCGTACCTGCACACAGAATTTATCATTTCAAAATTTTAACACTAATACGCCAGATATATACACTTATGTATATGTATGTATACTTATGTACTCGTATGATACATATATTAACTTAAACCTTTATGGTTTTGGACAGTCCAGAAGTTAATTATGTCAATACAAAAAAAAATTGACTAAGCCAACAAAGGAGTAAAGCAAACTTAAAATGTATACTACTGTAGAAGGTATTGTCTACTGTTGTACTGTCGTATACGCGATATAAATGATTCATAAAAATAGTTTAAATACATCATAGCAATACAATTGGAATCATACAGAATAGTAACTATAACCAGGCCATAATAATAGACAATTACTAACCACTGATTCTCCTTAAGGAACCTCTCTGGGTTATTATTTGAGTCAATGTATATTTTAGCGAGTGCGTTGTGTGTCGCCGGCTCAGTGCTACCCTCGTGCACACGTGTCTCCAGCCACGGTAGAAGCAACTTCAATCTGTAATAAACACGATATGTCATAAAATATTTTTTTTTTACAAATAGTATAAAAATAATATACAAATAATATAAAAAAGAGAATAATTTAATTATTTTGTCAGTCCTCAGTAATTCCAATTGAAATAGATTTTATCTTCTTATATGAATATTTATAATATTAAATAATTCGTAAAAAGTCTGCAGTTATGTGAGCCATTGAAAAAATACTGAATAGATTTCAATCAAATTTCTTATAGTTTCACTTCTTAAGTAAGTGCCTTCTTCATCTTCGAGTCTTCATCTCAAAAATAACGAAATATTCATTTAATATGGAGTTTAAAGAAACTAAGTTGTTTGTAGAAAGAATTTTTCTAGTCAAAGTATATATTTAGACTAAAGAATCTTCCTAAACGATATATATATGTATATATATATCTTTAAATATTTTTTTATGATTGTTTTTCTACACATAACATATATCTAGTTAAGATTATAAATAACTCAGACGAAGTCGCAGGTATCAGCTACTTTTCATTAATAATTTTGACAAATGTCTTTTGAAAGTATTTAAGGTGGTCTAAATCAACTTTAAATCTCTTATTGACTTCTTTCGTTGGATTTGATAAAAATCTACATGACACTGGCAGAATTGTGGAATTTTCAACACAGGGGTCATAGACTCAAATAAAAAACTTTACATTTACAATTTCCACTGTTTAGTAACTTAAGTTTGTTTATTAAACCTAAGAAAAATAAAGATAGCTGTTTAAAAATAAATTACCTGTTTCGCTTCTCTACTTCAGCGACGAGTTCATCAGTTGAGAATTGACCACGTACAACAAGAATAAGATTCTTTATGATATCCTCAGCGCAGTCCACATCCAATAATCCACCAATAACAACTGGCAGACGTGATGGATTTACCTAAAGTAAAATCTTTATTAATTCACTGAAAATCAATTATGCGTCAGAGACCACTTATGACATTTAAATACTACCACTGGTTCGGACAATACATCGAAAAGAACAGAGAGAAATTTCTAGAACAATATATCAATATTTTTTATTGATTATTCTAATTATTTTCATTTCTATTTGTTGATTTACCCCTTAATATAGTTTTAAGTACTAAGAAATAAAATGCAATTAGAGCTTATGTATCTTATACATCAGTAAAAATGATAATAAACTTCAAACGTCAAGAGGGACGCCAAAAGATTCAAGTTATAGAATTTTTGACTACGGCGGACGTTGTAAGGACATATTCAATTTCTATAGAGATTAATAGTTTAACAGTGTATTCAGAAAAAAAAAACAATAGTTTCAAATGATCTAGTTAGTGAGTTGTAAAAGAAACATTGCTGTGGTCAAGGTAAGAAGGTTCAATTTATTTTTCTGAATTGCCGAGGGTACTCAAATAGCTTGTAAGGACTCATTGATTATTTCGATTATAGAAGGTTCAAATTTAGATTTTGTGAGGTTTTCGACTTATAAAAGTTCTACTATATATATAAAAATGTATGTGATCACCTTCTGTACATAAATCTCAATGTACTTCTGCAGACTGTTCCTGTATAAATAGAGCACGAGATCATGCACGAAATCGAACCGGTCGCAGACGATGATCAGCGGCAGTTGATCGGGAAGCTTCGCCTCCTTCAGGAAGTTCTTGACACGTTCAGCATTGTAGCAGTTCGACTCACGGCATATACGTTCCACTTCTTTGATTTGACCAGTTTTGCATGCCGCCTGTGTATATATAATAATAATAAATTTTTTTTTTTATTTTGCAATATACACTATAGCAAAATGAGGTTCATCATACGACATATTATTATTATGTTACTCCCATACCTGCGTTTTGTCTATGGTTACAACAAATGCAAGTGTGGGAACACCTTATTTACATGCGTTACGAACTACGGGATTGCGTGACGATAGACGCATCATTATAATCCTGCCCGCGGTTTTTACGTACATCAAAGGAACTTGGAAACGTTAATTTCAAAGGTGTGCTAACGTTTTCCTGCATCTGTACCAGAATTACTATTATAGTTCGTTTTTGGCGCGACACCTAGTCAAAGTTACGTCACGCAAGTATGGACGTATTATATTAATGTATCCTTGCGCATGAACTAGGCCCACCTGTATTTTATTTAACCTTTAATTTATTACCATAATTATATATGACTATGACATAAGGGACTTTGTAATTTATTATTATATCATTAAACATCAAAATTAACACATCATAATATGATAAGTTAGACTACAATATTTTATTCTTCCCATGCAAAATGTTGAAATAACTTATAACAAACAATAATGAGTTTCTTTACCAAGTATTTTACATACTTTAATAAAGAGTAAAATAATATATTTACGATCCCATAAAATTGTCCTAAAGAATATTATTACTACCAAATTTTACAACAAACCTATGTGATAACAGATAATAACGGATAAAGGAGTGATTCAAATGCAAAAGGACAACGTATGCCAATAGAATTAAAGTACCAAAAAATGTTGTCACGAAACAATAATCTATATATATATATAAGCGAAATACCACTGACTGACTCATCACGATTTCTCCGAAACTGTATGCCCGATTGACTTGAAATTCATCATAGTTATTCCTTTTGCGACGTAGACGCTCACTAAGAACGGATTTTAGTTAAAACGTATCCTAAATACATTTTTCAGTTAAAATTAAATATTCTCCTACAAACACCGACAGTCCCTGACATTAGATAACCGTTGTTATAGTAACCAATAATATTATAACCGTGGTAACATGTTTATTTTTAGGGGTGTGCAAATAACACTCGAATCGAACCGTATCGAATAATGATGTTAAAATCGAATTTTGAATTGAAAATTCGATCTATTCCTACATTTTTAAAATAAGGTAGTATTATTACTCTAATAGTTATAGGAAAAGTCACAACATTTTTGACTATTTTATTAATTCAAATTAAGCTATCATTTAAGCATCAAAACTGAAATGTTTTGAAAAAGAACTTTAATTTACTATGCAATTCAGTTCTACAATAATAAATTTCTATTCGTGAAAATATTTATTAAAAATATACTTTCTCCCTTAAATCTAAATAATTTTATAGAATTTCAATTTTAACAAAATGTTGATAGAAATAGCCGAATTACTTTATTTAAAAAAAAAAACAATATTTTTCTAATTTCATATTTTAACAGGTTTCTAGAACTTTGTGCTCTTATTTTTTATCACATACATAAAAAAATAGTTTTAAACTTTAGCGCCCTAAATTCGTTAACAACTAATAAGGTACAAACGTACAGCTTTTACTACGAGTATATTGGAATATTTTATATGGTCATTTATAAATTAAGAAATCGATCATAGTTCATATAGGAAATTGTCAGTGTCGTATAAAAAAAGACATTTTGAAATAAAAATAAATGACATTTAATTTCTTGAGTTTGAAATTTTCACTTTTTCCCGCCACTTTTTGGACAGAAATAGAGATACAGCATTTTTTTATGCACTCAATGGCTGGTGTCGACTGTGATAACGTCACTGGTTAATTCGTAACAATCTATAGTTCATGTTTATTTGACGCATAAATGAAACAATTTGAATAATCCGAATAGTTCGAATTATTCATTTGTTCAAATCGTAATTCGAATACTATTATTCGGTTCGATTTGTTATCGATTAATGCGCATATTTGCACACCTCTATTTAATTTGTGTTCATTGAATTAGTAAGTTTTCATTAAAAAATGACATTTTAGGTCAGTATTGTTTAGAATTTTATATTTGCAATCTATAGATATAATAAAAATGAAGTGTCTATATATAATATTAAAATTTCTACTTTTTACTGACTGGATATGAAATTGTACAAGCAAGTTACTTATAGTAAAAATCATTTATTTTTATTTTATTTTAGACGGAAATTTTACTGGTAGAGAGCTGAACTTGGAGGCTATGTTATTTTAGACTAGCTGGGACCCGTGATTTTTTTCTGTTCAATGTGAAATTTCTAAAACAATTCGACCAGTTTTAACGAGACTTTCACTGACATATAACTAAAGTAATGAGACCTAACGTGAGCTATTTTATTATCAACTAGCTGTTACTCGCGATTTTATCAGTGTGGAATATCTGAAACTATTGGACCGATTTTCACATGACTTTCACTAGCAGGTAACTAAAGTTATAAAAATTAACTTAGGTTATTTTATTTTAGACCAGCTGTCACCCACGACTTCTTTCGCCTGAAATTTAGCAAAAGTATGTTGTTGACTGTAAGCATGTCCGTGAGGCGTGCACTGTACTGGACTCCAAGAGTTAATATAATTATATTTCAAATATTTGTATGTAATTTACTTAATTTGTCTTTTGTCAATTTGGAGGCCATTTTGTTTTATTTACCGCGCTCGCGTCTACATAACTTATTAACCAAAGCTCCGGGATATTGGCCCCCTATTTTTCGTGCAACGATTTGAAAATTCGTAGACGGTATGCCCATCGATTTCCCATTTTTGTCCACATTGTAATTTTTTTTGTCCACCTCTTTGAAAAAGTTATGAAGATTTAAATTGCGTGGCCCAGCGTCCGAAAAATCTTTATAAAATGGAAAATATTATGGTGGATTCTTGAAGTATGTAATTTGCCCACGTTTGCCTATATTTTACTTTTTTGACCAGGACGGAAAGGGGGGAAGAAAAATTGAGGAATCGAGAATATTAGAATGATGTATTTGAATCTATATATTTCGCCGACGTTTGAATATTTTTTACTTATTTAAAAAATCAACTTTAAGGGGTAAAAATTGGAGGGAAAACAAAAATTGAGCGAGTGAAAATTTTAAAATGATGCATTTCAATCTACTTAGTTTGCCCATCTTTTACTTTTTTGAAAAGTCAATTTCTAAGGGGTAAAAATGAATATTCTAAATAATATAATTCTATATAATTAATATAATACATATTGAATGTACACATTATATATCACACTAGATGGCGCGTGTCATACCTATAAATGTTTTTAAAAGAGCATTTCTGTAATTCTGTATCTTTCACTATTTCATATTATTTTAATACAATTAAAAAAAAGGCGTGCGAAGCTGCGGGTATCAGCTAGTAATAATATGATGGGTTAAGCTCACATACGACCAACTGTTTCCAACTAAACCAAACATACCCGTAATTTATTTCTTTTATTCATAGATTTTAATATTTGTCCACAGTGTCACCTGAAGTTAAATGATGATGTAGTCTAACATGGTAAACACAATAAACCTAGAAAGGGACTGGCTCTCAAGTGCAATTGCTGGAATACCTATAGATGCTTGGCGACAGATTTTCAACTTGAGAGTGGTAGGCAGTTCGGTGGACCCAGAAAAAACTCTACCACCTTGCTATATTTTCCTTCATTGAAAACTCCGGCTCAATCGCAAACATTCATACCCCAGCCAAATGACATGGTATCGAACCACATTAACCACGTAAACATTGTAGCTTATAATACACATTTAACCAGACACATTGTACAACATTCAGCAGTATTATACACAGTGATCGAATTTAAAATCTCTAAGCTTAACAGAAGAACTTACTACTACTAACACAAGAGCCCTGTTAGTATACCAGTTTTATACATACCTGAATGTACTTGAAGTGCACTTCAGAATCTTGGCTGAAGTTGACAATAGAGCCGAGGAAGTAGAAGAGGCCTTCATAGGTCTTGAAACTTTCAAATAATTCAATAAGCGCCTTGGTCGTCAGCTGCTCGTGGTACTTGGTTGCAATTTGCACACAAATTTGCAAGTTCTGACGAATATTCGCTTGAAGCATAGCCTTCAAGCATTCCAGAGAATCTTCCACGGAGAGACTACCAAAATATGTGACTAGCCACTCAGCCGGAAGTAGATGAGTATGTACCTGTGAAAAAAGTTAAAATAATAACAATATATCAATTGTGTATCTATCCTGTAAGAGTTAAGAGAGAAAACCATTTTGTAATGTTTGAAGTGAAACTTCTTATAGGAGGGCTTTGAAATTGTGATCAGCAACCATATTGTGCGTCGAAAAGTGGTGGGGATAAACACCGTGTCGGGTGAAAACACCGGTTCTCGTCCGATCACCAAGTCCAGCAACGTCAGGGGCGCTCAGTATTAGGATGGATGATCACCTGAGAACACCACGTGACATTCGCTGTCTGTTTCATTTTTTATAAAGAAGTTTTAACTTGTTTCGTGTGGGTGTGGTCATAAATACACACACCTTTTTTATATAGACTTATTTCCACTTTACTTAGCAGGAGGTACATGTGTTAGAGATTATTATATGAAGTTGTAGACAAACTTAATGTACTAAGTTAAGACACCATAAGAAAACATTGATAAAAAATTGTATAATTTTGTTGCAACTGTTATTGTAATAAACAATGGAATCCACATTAACTTTTCACTTCCGTTTATAAACAGTTTACAAAACCGTTCACGTGTAGGTTGTCCCTGTCTCTCCTCAACTCGAACGCATCGGCTGATGGAGGGGAAGGGAGATAGATGCGTCACAAGCCGAACGCTTAGCCCATCGCGCCTCTCTATCGCTTGTTGCACGCTCGGCTCAAGCAGAAGGCGACAATGAGTCATGCTTTTCGTGCGTGCAACATACGTTCATTGATTTATAAGACGTTATCATGTCCAAAAATGTATTGTTCCCGAAGGATGGCATAAATCCCTATTAACGCGAGCGAAGCGACGAGCAAAATCTAATATACCATATTGCATATGACTTACGACTGCACGCTTAATGTCGTACAAGTCTGTATAGTGTTCGAGCGCGCGCTGCAGCAAACCCGCCTTCTCGCAGAGCTGCGCGACGTGCGCGCGGTCGTAGTGTGTGAACATCGCGTTCCCGAGTATCGCGTCCGCCACCTGCGGCGCCGACATCAAGTTCATCTCCAGCAATCTGAAATAACACACTCATTATAATTAAACAATTCATATGCATGTAAAGTTTCAAAATCATTACACCAAAAAAAATCGGTATATAAAAGAACAAGATAAAATTTCTCGAAAAATTTAAAAATCGTGTAAATTTTATTATTTAAAAAAGAAATTAGATTTTGTTTCAGAAGGTACGTGTAAAAATAAACATATGAACTTATAAAAAAATTCTATTCAATGTTTGAGGAAGTTATAGATATTTTAAAAGAGGTCTTTTTAAAAACAAATCATATATTTGTTGTAAGTTACATAAATAAAATTAAAAATTTCTTGAATAATATTTGAATGCGCTAGAAAAGAAGGCACCATTTAGGCAAAACGAAACCGGTAGCTACCGAAGTGATATGAAATGGTCGCAATTTTTAAGACTATTGGGATTTTGGCAGAAATATATATTACAAGTAATCATCATCATCTTAATGTTATACTACTCAAAAATTGGTTTCTTTTAAAATATCCCGTAATTACAACATACCTTGTTTGCAGAGGTCCTTCCTCAGGTCGATTGTTCTTGAGGGCATCCAACAGGAAAGCGGTACACTGTTGGACCATATTCTGTTCCATAAACACATCTACAATCTGGTTGATATCTGCCAGAGGTGGGTCTTCAGCCACCAACATACCAGCAAATCCGGCACCCTGTTCAGGGTTAGTACGCATTACTGATCGCAGTAAATAAATGTAGTCTGGAGTATAGCCAACCTAAAAAATAATAATTGTTTATAGATTTTTTCAGTCACCTATCTATCTGTAGGGAACAATACTTGCACAATGATGTCATACAATGACATGCAAGCAAATGAATTTTAAAGCGATAATGGGTCTGTTGATAGCATGTACAAACATCGCGTCGTCGACGTAGGTTCGAATCCTTGCAGTCGGGAGCTTTTGATGAAGGAAAGTATCGTGATGAAACCATAACATGGTGGTGATAGGGCTTTTTAAGTCCGCCTGGCTAGCTACCACCCTCAAGTTGAAAATCTGCCTCCAAGCACCTGTTGGTGTGTTCTGGCAGCTGCCCTGAGAGCCAGAGATGTTTAGCGTGTTTACCATTCGTCATTTACCATCGGGCGAGATTGAGGTCAAATTCTAAAATGTATAAAATAAAAGAAAAAAATTAATTCCAATTACAGCACCTAAATAAAAGTTAAATTTTTGTGTAAAATAGAAATCTAGAAACTCAGTGTTTGGTTACACTTTTTTGGTTTTAAAATTTTTTAATCATTCTATATTATATAAATATAAAGTGATAATGATTTACCTTCTTAGCATATAAGACGATTTTCTGGAATTGACCTGTCTCAGCGAAGCATTGTATAACTTTGCTAGCAACATTGGCACGGAGATATACAGACAGTGCGAGTGTGGGGTCGACTTGTTTGACAAGGTCGCCTAGTTCTTCTGAACACTCTAGTTTATCTTCTTTAAGCCATTTTTCTAACAGTTGCTTACGACCTGGAACAATAATAAATCCATTATTTCTATCTCATAGGAACTAGTGGTGAGCAATATTATAGCGAATAACATTGTAATGAGAATGGCAGAAATATTTTTATTTGTTATAATTTTAGAATGAAAAATCTGTTATAATTGTGACGTATTAAAACTGAAACTCGAATAAACTTTTGCGGGCATGACTTTTGCTTTTACACAAAAATGCAAACAAATGATGTACTGTACCAAATCACGTGTCAATTTCTATCATTAGACGTCAATGATTATGAAAATTATTAATCATTATATTTTGAACTATTTCGTTTAAAGGCAAAATATAAATACATCACACTTATTCAGTATAATGCGTTTCTTATAATTGTCGTCGTTATAAAAATATAAAATATAAAAAAAATATCGTTATAAAAGTGCGTCGTTATAATTATAGCAACATTTACCGCGTGCAAAATAAAATTTGCAATTCGCACTTACCATGCTGAGTAAAATTCGCAATAACTCTCATATACCTATAATAGGAAGCGTTATTTTTCCTCAGCATTCAATATATCTCCAGAAATGAAATGTTATGAACAATGAATTTAAAATATAAAGCTACGATTCAATGATTGGTAATACAAAATTATATACTATAGAGAAATCACTGAAATTAAGTAATTACATTCTTAGCAAAATTATTCAAAACGAATATTACATACCTTGCAATAACACTGGCCTGCAGAGCTCAAGTGATTCAAACTTGTTTAACTGTGCTTGATCAAGCAGTATTCCGAAGTATTGTAAAAGTGGAGAAGTTTGTCCGGGTGGTGTCGGCACCTGCTGGAAGCGCTGGATTGTTTGTGGTGTGCGGAGTATGCCGCGTGGGGCCATCGCTGCTACCTATATCATGTATATTTCATAAATTATTTTATTCCATTATAATTACACAATATTTAATTGACAAGAAATGATTATATCTACAAGTATGATGCTACGTAACCATATAATATAATAGAACATTTCAGTAAGTTACAGATAAACACATTAAAAAGGTTCTAAAAATCGTTATCTATATCTTGTAACTCTTTTTGGATTATTTAACAAGAGAGGTTACTTTTAAAATGAAAAAAGTTTTCAATTACTCACTTTAGCAGCCTCTCCATATTGCCCATTAGTGAAAAGCATATTAAACTTTCGCACGAACAACTCCTCTGCACCAGCTAGATTGTTTCTTACGGCGATACGTAGAGCCAATTCAGGGTTCTGTAGAACCGTGTTAATGTACGGAACTATCGAGTCTTCCTCCACCGTCACTGATAACACTTGGCCTTTGCGGTTCACACCTATAAAGAAATACAATTCATTAAACAGTTTGAACTATGGTTTTATTGTAGAACTAGGTGATACCCGAGAATTCCTCTGCGTTGTTTATTATCTCAACAATTGCAGCAATGTACAAAAACAAAGCAAAAATATACTTTGCTTACAAAATTTCATTTCCAACAATGTTATCCGTTTACTTGCCTTTTCGTACGTATGCGCACCACAATGCTTGTCCTCTTTTTTCAAGGGAAGACAAAACACGTTGCTAAACAGGTAGAATTTAAAAAATCGTAGTATCTTAAAACTTTAATAAATACATATCATGAATTCTTTTTAAAATAATGACTAATGTCAAACAAGTAAAATTTCGATCGATTTGATCGAAATCTATCCGGTAGCTTTTACATGATGCAGCCAGACCTCTATCATTTTGCATACATAGACTACATGACACAGCATCTAAGGGTAAGCAATCCCAGTCCAGAAACAAAAGCGACCAACAAAAGATTTACAGTCCATGAGCAGTAGTCACTGTAACGCTAACCTTATTTCGAAAAGTGATAAATGAAAATACAATTACTGTGACAGGGTTATGGAAAATATATCATACTGGCTTTTGCCCGCAGCTTCGCTCGCCTTAATGTGGATTTCAGCCATCCTTTGAGATAAGCACTTAGTCCCTATATTTTTTTAGGATATGTGTATGCATAATGTCATAACGACCAATTAAGTAATTACAGCGTGAAAGAGTAATAAACACACTTTTGCATTTATAAGTATATAATATCAGTTAGGATAACAAATGATACCATAACACTAAACGTTTAAGCATCCCCTCTATGTTTAAAACTCATTTATTAATTCTTAAAGTTACATGAACTCACCGATAATTCCTCCTGTCGCTTCATGTGGTGCTGTCACGAATATGGTATCCGAAGAGATCCGATTCATATAGATACAGGTCCCGGTCTCAATATCGTACATGTGTATGTAACCATACTTGGTAATCAAGTATATGACATCGTACTTCGGCGACACTTGCATCGCAACGGGGAAATCATTCTGCGCTTCAGCCGGAAAGAATACGTCTACTGCCTTCTTGGGGAACGGTTGGTTACCGGCTGGTGTTTGCCCGACCTCTGTACAAAGAAATATACATTTGATTAATATTAAAAGAGAAAAGCAACTTTGAGCATGTAAGAGATCTTTGTAACTAAAATCTATACTGAGGTCTTAACTTTTGGCAACAAAAAACCTCCTTCATTGGGACTTATTTCAGAGAATTAATTACTTCTTATAGTTCAAAAATTATCAACAAATACTATAAATACTAATGTTACTTGTATTAGTATCATTTAAATATTATGATATAGCGACTCGCCTTAATAACAATAGCAAATCACTAAAATGATGATTTTTAATATACAAGTAGTATTCTATAACCTACTTAGCATTAACATGCATAAAATAAAAGTCAAAACAGTTTTGCAAATGGAGGCATTATTTCCGTACCTAGATATCACACAAACTGGGTAAATGGAGTACCTTTTTAAATAAGGATTTACTTGTTTCTGAAAACCCGATTACTCCCTACTCTCAGTATTTTATCATTTCGTAATAAAATTTAGGACAGAACAGAAACACCTCTGCACATCCCTGTAACGTAATTAAGACCATAAGCATAAATATATATTTACTAGCAATTTCCCACGGCTTCGTACGCGTTTTCTATGCATTAATTATTTTCGGTTCTTTATTTTTTTATATCTATAAAAGATTAACTAAAAGACTGATTGACTAACGGAAAAATAACGGATTTTCATACAAAGTTTCATCCCCTTTTTCAACACCTTAGGGGTTTAATTTCCAAAAAAAAACCTTCCTTAGTGCTAGTTTATGGTGTAAAAGAAACAAGCATGCAAATTTTCAAAGCCCTAGCTCCAGTAGTTTGAGCTGTGCGTCGATATCTCAGTTAGTCAGTATTTTATCCTTATATATAATTATTATGTATGTATAGATGTGGCTGTTACATACCTTGTTAATGGAAGAACAGATTTTAATAAAAAAAATACGTGTGTTCAGATGAATACAAAAATGGTTTATATTCACAATTAAACCCGGTAGGTGGCACTACGGTCTGTTGCATTTATTTTTTTAATATAAAGGCAAGACAACGTCCGCCGAGCTCGCTACTTATTTTATATATAAAGCTGAAATAGCAAATTAAAATAATAAGCTTACCAATAATATGCAGTTTACCACCCTGGGCGGTTCTGACCGCGAAGCAGAAGAGAGTGGACGGTTCAGCATTACCCTCGGCTTTGAAAGTTGCGAATGAGGCCGCGTGGCCTTCAATGGGCTGTGAGCACTTGCGCTCTACTGAATAGAGTTGCATAGCACCGACCACGCGATTCTGCTGAGCCGAGATACCTAGACAATTAAAAATAACTATATAAACAACCATAAATAAAATATTTCCAAACAAACGTAAACGTTTTAAAAAATAAATGAAATCATGTCTCTTACTGATGTGGATGACGTCACACGACATAAACGCGTTTGTTTCATATATTAAGTACTAGCTGATACCCGCTACTTTGGCTGCATTGTTAATTGTTTTAACTATATTCTACAATATTTACTTTAAATTCTTATTATTTCAAGAACATATTCTCTTCATTTTAAAGTTAACACTTACCAACGAGCAGCAACCATTGCTGTTTAGGATCAGTCCTGTAGTTGATAATCTGGCAATCAGCGAGCGATGAATGTCTGTCGAACATTTTGACCGGCGTCGAGTCGCCCTCCATCGACCAGTGGTATACAGACATCTTAGTTACCAGAGCGAGCGTGTTCAACGACACCCACTTCCAGAAGACGATGTCTTCGGACATCGTGTGAGCTTTCATTTTCGATTTCATTTCAATGTTGAAGATCTGGAGTGTTTTTTGAGCTAAAATAAGAAAGAAACTATTGTTATTTGTATATTTTATATTAGCAAGTAATGTAGCAATACTTAGATGCATTTCATATTCTAAAGTTATTATTTTCGTATTGATACAAGGAGTATTTAACTCAAAAATTTACATTTTCCGAGTTTTCACCAGAAAGTAAATTAACGTTGAGAGAAGAATACGCCTAATTCAACAGTCACTTCAATGCGATCAAAACTACGAAAATAGTTATTCTCATTTTCATTTAAACATGTGAAAAATGTAGTCTCCGTTGATAATTAACAAAGTGAAGTAAAATAAAATAAGTCGATGTTTTGAATAAAAAGTAATTATCTCATTTACTTAAAAAATGCATTACCTCAGTCTATGTCACTTTATTTTTTTAAATGTACGTCGTTTTTTCGGTACCATTGCGACTTAATTCAGTTTTATGCTAATTATCATATTGCCATATACTATTACTCCGCCTGCATTGAAATTATTTTATAACATATTCTATAAAAAAGGGAATTAACTGAGATTTTTTTTTTTAAATGTTTATTTTAACGCCTTTATGTTATAAAAGATTATTACTTATACAAGAACCAAACTATTCAACCGAAATCATGTTCGTGAAATTTTGCATTCACGTTGTCTGGATTACAGAAAGAGGCAAAGGGTAATGTCATCCTGAAAAAAAAATAGTGTTCAGAGGGATATGTAAATATACATTAACGCGAGCAAAGCTGTGAGCAGAAGCTAGTCATTCATATACACGAGGTGTAATCGCAACGTAAGAAAAGTTATTTATACAAGGAACATGCCTCGTCTCAAAACAATGGAATTACTCAGTCAATTAATCCAAGAAAACATTGAGGTTTTTCGATAATACTAACACAACAACGACGCAAAGTAACTGAAAAAAAGATTACCATGATAAAGGTATAAGATAACTGGCAAAGAACACAATAACATGTATGAGTCATTTTGACTCCTACATAATACGATAAACCATGCTAATGACGTAATAACTCTGCGGTACGCACGACAGTTCAGTGTATTCGAACTTTAATAACAGCATCGCAACTTTTTTCTCTAAATCATGAAAAAAACGTTTGTTCCAATTCGTAATTATTTTATAAGCAATAAGCTGATACCGGAGACTTGGTTTTCGTCGTATCATATTTATTCGTATGTACAGACGAGAAAACATAAGCACCACACCGGTTACCCCACTTGACCACAGCAAAAAAACAGATCGCTGAACGCGCGTAGTGCTTATAAAACCGTAGTTTCATGAATTTTTTTTTAGATATGGATCAACTATCTGAGCATACAACTATAAACAAAATTAACGAAATCTATCCAGCAGTTTTTGAGTGATGCAGGCCTCTATCATTTTTAATCGACTTAAAAAAGGATGAAGTTCTAAACTCTGCTATATTTTTTTAATGTTTGTTGCCCCAGAACATCGTGATTTATAAACCGATTTGAAAAATGTTTTTTTTTTTATTGGAAAGAGAATATAATTAAGGAAACCTACTTTTAATTTCTTTATCATTGAACCTTGGACTTCGAAAATATACCAGGGAACTCTACAAAATCGAATAGGTAAATTAATGACAATCTAAGACTGGGTAAGTATCCAACTCAATATAGCCAAAAAGGTTCTGGTACATATTTTAAAGTAGATCTTCACGAGTCGGTTTTATTTTTTGTTAAAATTTTCATGTATTTTTTATAGAGATTTTATTTATGTAAATGTTAATTAGAATAAAAACGAACAAATCTACAGCCCTTTATTTAAAATAGCCAAATAATCTATATGAGATAGGATTTCCATTTTTTTGCATACATCAGCAGTAAAACCCTGCAAACGATGTCTTCTTTCTGCACTCGTTACGAGAATAAATCGTGATAATATTTTCTGCTTTATAAATTCTTGAGCAACAAAAATAAGAAATTCTATTTTCGTTAATAGATTTGACGCCAAATCGATATAAGTATAAAACAAGACATAAGTCGTTTTTTTCTCTCTTTTTTTAGTTGGATTTCGTTCATGTATTAAAAAATGAAAGAAATTACTTATTTATATATTATAAAACAAAGTCGTCCGCCGCGTCTGGATGTTCGCGATAAACTCAAAAACTACTGAACGGATTGTAATGCGCTCTACACCAATAGATAGAATCATTCATGGGGAAGGTTTAAGGTATATGATTGGTCAAGTTTTCTTTTTAAATTGGACAAAATATAATGACAATTGTTGAAAGAATCAAGGAAAAAGTCAAGCCGCCTGGGAACTTTCGTAAAAAACGCTGTCTAATTAATCCTTTTGAGATTAACTAAATAATGCATACTCAGATATTCCTCTGTTATAGATCTACAAAAATGTTTACGATAGCATATACCTATCTTTTTATAGCTTACTATACCCATCTATCTTCTGAAAATGGTCACATATAATGAAGTAATTGGAAGGCTATTTAGACGGAACAATATTAATCTTTACCAAATAAAATACATTAGTTACCTTAAGCATTTCATGCACAAAGTATATATTTTTTATTATCAGGGCTGACAACGTCGGCCGTGCCTGCTAGTATATAGATATATGTATTTTAAGATTGTTTTTTATGACTATTGAGCGTCGAATGATTGATGCACATTTGCATATTTGCCGGGGACAATTTCAGGCCTGAATGACAGAAGCACCATTTTTACAGGCGGCAGTAGGCTGACGTCAGGTCTCATGGTCATAGATTTACTTTTTAAGTTTAAGGGTGTCTTTTGTACACATCGTTATAACAATAAGTCTTTTTCTTTCTTTATATTCAAGGTTCTATATTCTATAAGCATACAGCTGACAAAATATACCAAGATTTTTACCGTAGATTTACTAACAGACACGACAGTGACGACCGTCAGTAGATATTCATCTCTCAGAGGCCGCCATTGTTTTTTATATTTTAATTTTCCATCAATTGAATTTTGTAAGCATTTCACCAAGCCACAATAAAAATATATATATATCTAAAATGCCGAGCGCGAAACAATGGTACAGATAAAATCATTTTACGGACTCGTGAACTTCCAAAATTGAACAACACGGAAAGTGCCTTACGGGACTTACGCAAGGGATAATTGTTTTCTTCACGCTCTTTACTTGATTACGAATGGAAAAATAACGAATCAAAGTTAAGTCGATATTTTTATGTTTCTAACTAAACGTTTGAAATATCGTTAAAGGAGCAGTTTAATTTTAATACCATGAAACCATAAGAATAATGAATCGCATAAGGATTTTATATCTATCAAGAATATACATATATATATATATCTAGTATTTTTTTTCAATGAGGTTTCGACGGTGACAGTATTATAATTAAAGGTGAAATATATGAATACGACTATGATACGTACATAATATGCCTCTCGTAAGAAAATAAGAGAACGAAAACGATATCCGGAACTACCCATACAATGCCACGTTATTAAGACTAATAGAAATATTTAGAATATTATTTCTAAGTGTTATTGGCTATATTTTAGCATTACTAAGCTTTATATTCCAATTAAGGTCATCCACTCTCTAATTACATATTTGTATACAATAGACAATTCTAAAAGGCTTTCAGTCAAAAATGAATGATATATTTATAAACCTTAATATTCTTTAATGGACCAGACTAGGTTTTGCTCGCGTAAATGTCAAATATATCTATTCCTCGGGAACACTGTATTTATTCTGGATGGAAGATACCTTATGGCCTTTTCTGTATGATCGGTCGAGTAGTAATGGCGTAAAAGCGTAACACATATACAGCACACACACACACACATATACACAATCATAATATTGTAAATATCGATTAGTAAGGATTTATAATATATTATATTTAATTTTACGTTTAACAATTAATAATTTCATATTTCGACATTTAAATCTGCTAATGACAAAGAACGAATGAATAATGTTTTGTAAAGACAAAATCAATGTACAATGCTGGGAACTCGGATGGAGGTCAAGGAGAGTATGACATAAGTATTTATTCTAAGCATCACATTAGCGCCTATTAAAAAACAGTACAAAAGCACGTATGCAGTAGAATTATGATATTGTGTCCCTTTAATACTTTAATACAATTACCTTTAATTTACATTAAAAATAATGATTTATATTTTCACAGTAACTGTTAAAACGTGTATTATTTTAGTCATAATATATTAGTTATTTTATGGAATAATTCACTTTGTTAAATATCGTTATATTTGTTGGGAGATTTCGGTAAAGGTTTTTTTAAATGAAATTGCAAGCTTTCAAACTAGATGTGGCAGTAAAATTAGACAATAATTTAACACTAAAAATCCCTTGAAAATATATACAAACATAATTTTGAGTAGGTGTATTTAGAAAACAATGCTGTTGGTAAGATTTCAACGAAGACCTTTCCATTTCTTAACAAATACTATAATAGCAAATTCGTTAGATCAAATGGTTTGAAAATATAATTATGCAAAAATCCCATACTTAAATTTAATGGAAATAATAAAAAAATATACATACATAATAGGTAATGTGTAAGTAATGTGGATGTTAAAAACAGATAATTATAAAAAATAATTAAGGCGGTACATAAAAATCAACTTATACCTGTTGTCGAATAGAGTTTGTAATAAAATTCTAATATAGAACTTTTTATTAACGATACTCGAAACAAATCGGTTTTCACTAATCCACTTATTGACCTAATTCTTATATAACGCCACAATAGAATGAATAATTTCAATGGTAAAAGTAGGACAATGACATTAAAATTCGTTGAAATTATTAAATTTTGTTTTTTATTGTTCACTTCCGGAGGTAGTTTATATTATGTGCCAAGAATACAAAACAGACGAAACTTATATACAATATAAAAATCGTTGCCAGATATGTTATTCCAGACTGAGGACAGGTATATGCATGACGCATTCAAGAAAGAAAATACTATACATTTTCAGTACTTTGAAAACACGTCACCGGGCCGCGGTTGAAATGTTGCAATTGAAAACAATTTTGTATTCATTGAGTGTGACCTCTGTTTAAAATGACAATTATTTTTAAATTAAGTCCCTTTTGATAAACTATTATTTTACACTAGCAAATTCTCACAACTTCGCAGCATTTTCTATACATATCGACTTTTTATTTTATATGTTGACATATAACTCAGCCTAACGAAAAAATGGCGGATTTTCAGAGAAAATTTCATCTACTTTTTTACCAACTTAGGAACTGAATTTCCAAAAATCCTTCCTTAGTGCTCCATCAACAGAAACCGGCATGCTATTTTCATGACGCTAGCACTCGTAGTTTTGGCTGTGCGTTGATGTCAGTCAGTCAATAGTAGCCATACATTTAATATATTGTATTTTGACAGATTAACCCCTCGGTTGATTTTTTTAGACCCAGATCTCAAAATGGCGGATTATGTTTTATAATTTCAGGACATCGTACATTGTAAATTTCAAGGTTTAGTAAAAAAAAGTTCGTACAAATGAAAAAATTATTTAAAAATACATTTTATATGAAAAATATGATGTATAATGTAGTTTTTTTGATAAATCAGGTATTTTTTAAGCTTATGCAGCCAACAGTCTGTTGACCTGTGCCTCATGAGGTCTACATTCTTTTGTATGGAACTTAAACCTTTATAGTTATGACAGTCCAGGGGTTAACTAAAACATATTTTGCGATCCTACATTTTTTAACTTTTCGACGACAATGCTATAAATGACTAAACACGCTATGAAATTTAAAACCGCGATAAGGTTTTAAATTAAGACAGAATTTATAAAGAGAGACAATTTGAAAAGAAGTTATATCATATAAGACTTTGTGGAAGATACATAAACGGTATTAAATTTGTATGACGTCAAGGCTTTGGCGATTTGCCCAAGATTACGGGCGCCTATTCAACGCACTCTCAACTGACTACCTACTGCAGACTTAGTTACCTTCGATGTTAGGTTTATATTTTTATAGGTTTGATTTTCCCAAAACATAATGCTATTGATATAACAAAAATTCATATAATAACTTTATTTATACATCATTTCATAATCTTTAAAGCTCTCTTATTTAAATCTGTGATTTAAGCACAGATGATGAAAATTTGAATTCACATTAAAAAAAAAACGGTTTTTGCTCTTTCGTGATTACACAATAGGCACAAAATAACCAGGTTATGTAGGATTCACAGATTATTTTTATTCATGCAAAAAAATCTTTTTTAGACAATTATTTAATGTTTTACAAAATAATGATATTATTCTTTAATCCCTTTACTGGTGCTATTTCTGAATTTGTCATAAACGGAAATTATTAAAAATATATTGCAATTCTATAGCATAAAACTATCCAATGTTGTTGGTTTTATATCAAAGATATAAAAAAATAATGTGTCGGATAATAGACGAAACCTCATAATAAATATAATCAGTGTATGGTGAAAGATAGCACTGACATAATCATAAATTTTATATATAAAATGGTATATACAAAAGTTGCAAAATATTAGTATCTTTAATTAACACAAATATTAAAACTTTTGATTTACAAAAGAAGGCACAAGCATCAAAATCTACAAATCGTTTTTTATATTTTCGAACTGACTCTTGACTCTTGACCTAACTGACCTTCATAGCTTCACCATACTTCATAAAAATAGTTGAATATAAATCAGTTTAGTACTTTTTTCTTCTCTGTTAACCGATTTTCTTCATTTTTTAATAGCTTTAGTGTTATTAATAAAAAAAATGGAAAAGTTTTTTCCTTACAATTTACAAGTCTTTATTTTCTTCACTATCTTTTTATGTCTACTAATGTACAATATTTGTACACTTTCAAAAAAAACGCAATTAAAATATAAATTTTTGTTATAGTTATGGTCACATTTATGTAACTGAAAGATCACTAGTAATTAAAAAAAATGTATGCATGATTCATATTACATTCAAATTTGTAGATTATTTTGTCTCTTTTTACGTAACTTGTCACTTTCATGTCTGACCCTGATACCTGACCTTTTACTTCACAAATTTAATATAGGAGTTCTAAAATGACAAAATTACCGATTGCTCAATAGATATTAGAGTAATATCTATACATATAAATAAAATTGAAGTCTGTTATTTGTACAGACCAATCTCCCAAAAAAAGTGCATTGATTTTGATGAGATTTTTACAATCAAACAGAGGACTTTTCAGATTATAATCTGAGTTTCATATCATTCCGCATTTGCATAGGAGGTAATGACAAAAATTAATAAATAATAAGAGGTTTAAGTAGTAATGCAACAATAACATAATAAAATGAAAAAATCAGAGCACAATTTTTCCCATGAAAAAAAACAACACCATTTTCAGGGATATAATGTCAAGAGTAACAATTATGCAATAAAAGACTCTACAAACTGACATTGTTTGTATTCACTTGAAAATTGCCATTATGGCCACAAACCTGTATAAAAGTGAGATTCCCCATATTTAATTTCTCCTAAAATAGAGAATTTGTGTAATGATGAACTAGATAGCAAATATAACAACATTTATATTCTCCAAATAACTGAGTCTATGCTGCAATAAAAAAAAGAGTGTAAATTTTATATTTTTCTAATACCGAGCAGCAAAGAGGCCAAACTTTTGAACTGACGGTTGGTTTTTATGTGTAAATAACTGCAACATGAGCAGTATTTCCATGACATTGGTGACCTTAAAGAATGTATACTAAATAACTCACTCACCTTCAACTCCAGCTTTCCCTTTAAGTGCAATGACTTTGCTTGCCGGGTTCATTATGGCAGAGTCGGCACTGATCGGTCTTCGAATCGGGTTGGTAGGGTCAGCCATATCAATGATAACCACTTCAGCAGTCTCTCCGACCTTCTCACGGACACAGATGAACTTATCTGACTCCATAGTGAGGGTGTTGAAAGATATAGATGCTGGATTGATCCCCACATTTGTGAGCTAAATAACAAATCAACAATGAGTCATAGCCTAATAGGCAATTTTCAGATTAACTTTAAAAATACTTAACTGATAAAGGATTATTATTAATATATGTGACTAATAAAAATATTTGTATGATTGAAGATTCTAAAACTGCAAGTTTTGTATTATAAACCATTCTTAGGTCATAATCATAGTCATTGTGACTACATTAGCAAAAATAAATTAATAGGATACTTGTAACTATTAAATATTTCAAATAATTTATTATATTTAATGATTCTTATTTACGAATAATGTCAATATTTCTTAATTTCTCTATATTAAAGAGAAAAAAAAAAACAAAGATTGCAATTACATTTATTGCTTTATTTAATTTAAACTATATCAAAATATTGTTATAATGAACAGTTTTTTTACGTGTAGGGTGTAATAAGTCAGATTTGTTCAAATATTATCATTTGTCATACCAAAAAGTGCATTGTTATCTGTTCCAAACCGCCCACAATAGCGCCTACAATAAATGTTTATAAGATCGAAATGTTTTATCTTTCTTTGTTTTTATATTTTTAAGTCATTGCTAAGGTTGATTATAATCAGAGCATTGAACTGAGAGCTATGAAATTGTTATGTACTTTGATAACCATATGATCCAATAGCTAATGTGGAACAAATCAATACCGGCCCGTTCCCGTGGGTTGGCTACTAGGGGGTGGACACTGTCACTTGCGCAATCCCTTTGCCTTCTATACATTATCTACCCTTCACGTAAAACTATTATCAATACTTAATAAATAGTATAATAAGATACATATTCCGAATAATCCTTGCAAAAGCAAACATTATCGGCGAATCATGGATATCGGATGGGCGTACTCACTTGCAAATGCTCTTGAAAACGTATCGGCAATACTTGCGCCATGATTAATGTTCACTTCGCCACAATTTAACGAAACAGGATGATTAAGCGACCTTCTAAAATCGCCGTCTCTGAAAAAATATCACAAATCAATTTCACTGCTGTTTCATCCGAAAACACTTTTGACAATCAACATGGCGTTCGTTCGTAATAAGTGACAACGGCCGGATTATATAGTTCTATATCATTTGATTGAATGACATAATTTAACAATTATACTCACAATTAAATATAATTCTACATTAAGGAAAGTAGGAGTATATAATTTGATCTACTTCAGATGAATTTAGAGAACAATCTACGCCTGCGGCTGCCACATATACAAATGAATGAAATGGCAAATGAATGGAAAGAATGTACAAAATAATAACTCCATACAAACTTCAATTTTGTCAGTTGCGTTCAAGTTATTTGTAAAGTTTTATGTCAGCATATTTTGTAAGGTCAACCTAAATACTTAGTTTAAAATTATATTTAGATTTAGGTATTGAAGTAAAAATAAATTCTTAATAGAGATATACCTGCAACCATTTGTGTAATGTTTATTATAATATTGTTAAAACTTATATTTAAAGTAATAACAGATAGTTTTTACATTTATTTACAAGTAAGATATATTTTGGACCGCTATAAATGTAGTTACGCAGAACAAATTTAAGTATATACACATAATATAACACCTAGAATAGTTAATGTAAATAAATGCCAATTTTATATTCCTATAGTAATATTTAAACTTTGTTTTACAGCTATATTCATAGCAGTTAAAAAGATTGGCGAGGACTGTAGATAATATTTCCTGTACAGATTTATTAAATCAGTGAGGAATCCAAAATATGAACGCATTAATTTGCAATTTCATTAGGCAACGTTCAAAGGTCAGCAAGATCCATCTGCTTACATTACGATATTTTTAGCATTATTTACTATATTTTTGTTTTAGCGGTTTTATTTTTTCTAGCGGAGGATCACGACTTCACGAAGGATAATGAGCGCTGTAAATCAGAGACATTTCTTTTTTGTTTGTTGTATATAATAGGTATTTTGAAAAAAAAAAGCATAAGAACCGGTGTTTACAACTCTCTATTAGGGAATTGTGGTCATACAGCCATCTATCATGTTTATGTTTAATTATGTTAAAAAACTCCTCTGTTTCAGTACATTGAACTATTCGTAAATTAATTAATGAGTTGATTTTTATTTAAATAGAAAACATCGAAGCACGATTTTAAAGTGTTAGAGATATATCCACAAAAATTGATTCGTTTTTAATATTAATTGAAAATGTCAATTTTTCTATGTCTACAATGTACTAATCGACTCAAATCGTCATCCCTATTTGTGACTTTTAAATTGACGTCACTGTCAGAAAATCAGATATGTCAAATTGATAAACCATAACAAAATAAGTCTGAGAAATTGGCTGCTGTTGATTGGAGAATTGTTTTGAAAGGCTGCATGCATGAGTTGCATTTATTTTCAAATATATTAGCGTCATAAATAAATCAAAATGGTAATATTTTTTTGAACACAGCTGCATTGTTGCAATCTATTTTCTGACTATTCCATTCTTGGCTTACCACACGTTTATCAGTTTCAGTTCGGATTCAACATGTTTCATGAAATTGCGAGGTACTTCAACATGACCTATAGATGTTATTCTGTGTCTATGTTACCTGGTAACGAGAGACAAGATGTTGAAAGAGGAGGAAAGAGTAAGAATTTTTTTATGTTTAATACAACACTGTCTAATGGAGGCTCTGTCTTCTATATATTTTTTTTCGTTTTTTATTCTTCATATAATTTAACATATTCAGTAGACATAAATTATCTTTTTCAATTACCCTTTCTGTCGATATAAAATTATAGAGTGTTGGTGTTTATATTTAGTGTTTTTAATTCCTGGTAGGGGTAGGATACTTTAAATATTGTTTTTGACGTGATATAAGTTGACGAACACCGGCTGCACGCGCGAAAAAGCATGACTCATTTTCATGTTCCGCCTGAGCTGAGAGAGCTAGCAAGCTAGAGCACCGAACAAGTAATAGAGAGGCACAATCAACCGAAGCATATGGCTTGTAACGCATCTATCTCTCTTCCAGTCCATTGTTAATTCAGTAATAATAAGTAAATTCATAAAATTATGCAATATTTCATCAATATTTTCTTATAACATTAATTATTGCCCATAAACAAACTTTACAGATAAACAATTTTAAAAAAAATATTATGTCTTCTTTTTTTTAAATCTCATATCTACATTATCTCAAGTTCCTGTGCTCTTTTTTGGTATATACAGCTGTAGGATAGTGACTATATTAACATTATATGGTGCTAAACTATTTCTATAATATTTATTAAACTATGGCTGTAATTAGAACTTTCCTTGTTTGTATTTTTCTACTGGTATTATATTGGTGGCATCTAATGTAATGCAGCTTAGTTACTGTACACAAGTGAGGGCGATGCAAGGCAGTACCACAAAACTCTCTGGAGAGTTCTAACAAGGGAGCCACCTACTTTTTAGAACATTGGAGTCATCACAAGACACTTTGTAACAGTTAGCCCACTTGATAATGGTAGTAATAATTTATATAAATAAAATGATAGAAGTCTGTAGTTGTAGGCTCATCATGCAAACACTACTGGATAGATTTATAGTAGCAGTGTATTAATCTAGGCTTCATACGATTAAGCTTTTTGTAGGACCTAAGTAGAAATCATATTTAACACTTTAATGGCATTAATAGGAGTCAGTAAAGAGGTTTGGTTATCAAACTAGGATGAAGAACAATTATACCAATTTTACCTTAGTCAACTAATTGCATTAATAAAAAAATAAACTCCCATATTTTGAAAGATGAATAGTTTTTTTTTTGTGAACATCCAAAAATTAAGTGTATTTTATTTCTAGTCATCATGCCTCCATCAGCTCTGGAACAACTCACAAGATTGAATATTGAATATCCAATGATATTTAAATTAACAAATAAGAAGACAAAAAGAGTTACACACTGTGGTGTTCTTGAGTTTGTAGCTGATGAAGGGAAAGTTTATTTACCACACTGGGTAAGTAATTCCTATATTCAGTAGTTCACCAAAAGTCTTCATAATATATTTAAATAATCCAAAAATCAGAAAATCACCAAGTAAAAGGAAAGTACCTAATTTTTTTTTTGTAAACAGCCTGAATTTAAATAATCATTCTTTATAATAATTGGTTTAAGCTTAGCAGACTCACAACAATCATTAAAACAATACAAATACAATAAAAAATCCAATAATAAAGGCAAATTAGAACCATTTAAATATACTAAAAAATAATTTATATATTCTTTCCAGATGATGGCTAACTTAGTTCTGGAAGAAAATGCTTTAGTACAAATTGAGAGTGTATCATTACCTGTTGCAACTTTCTCTAAATTCCAGCCACTTTCGGAAGACTTTTTAGATATAACAAACCCTAAAGCAGGTATAATATATAATGTATTCAGACTACCAACATGACAATCATATATTATTAAAAGTTATAAATCTTTTTTATTTTGTTATTAGTCAGTGTTTATCTAGGAATCATGAAAAATCGTAAGGTATCTGTAGTCTATTGGATAGATACCATGTACATGATGATAAACACAATAGAGTAAATATCTTTTGGTTTCTTACATTTTGGAAATAACCAATTTTTTTGTCCAGCTGCTGAGGTGTTTACAGTTTAGCATAACATCAATGACTACTGATGGATTGTAGATCTAATCATAGTTGTTTCAGAATTGCACTGTGTTCACTAGTAGGTACAGGAATTATTGCATTGTGCAACAAATAATTATACATTGTTTACTATGGCTTGGATGATAATTAGGGAAACAAAGTTTTTTATTCGCATGTTAATTTTGTTTATTTTATTACACTAATGGACAGATTTAGAAGAACACAATAAAAACAAAGCAAATTAATATGAAAATCCGCAATGACATGGCTGTGAGCAAAGAGCCTTTGGTGGGCAAATACATCCCTATATCAGCCACCTTAAGTCTTCTTCTAATCGTTTTAATCCTAATTGTCACTTGTCGAACTTCCTGCATATTGTTTCTAATCTTGGAAGAAGTCAAAATGTGTTCTCCGAAGACACTACTTATATTAAATCTGTCGTCACTGTCTGGTGCTGACCTTTTGACACATTGACTTTACATCTTATACACTTTTCGGTCTACTAGTATTATTTAACATTGTGAAAAATCACAGACTTGGACACTCACAATGTTTGATCCACTTCATTCATTTTCAATTAAATTAAGGTTACAGCTGTAGAGACCTCAGCAACTCTGAGATCCAACATTATCACTGATTAAATTAAGATCCTTCATTCCTTTTAACAAATTATGAACAAAATAAATAAATTATTTTGTTACTAATAACAAAAACCTGCAGAATTTCATATACTACGTGCTATAGAAATTTACTGATAGCCAAAAAAAGGAATGAAAATTGTACGTAAAATTCTATTTAAAATCTCCTTTTTTTGCATTACATAATACTGATGTGTCTAGTACGAAATAAGAAAATATTTTCCCTTATTGTACCTTCTTTGCGTTCCTATAAATATGTCCAGGAGTGTTAGTTATCTATCTAAATACTGTATTGGGGGTTCGTTCAAGTATTACGTAAGCAGAATTATCCTCAATTTTTATTCGTATTTATGTATGTATATATATTATTTAATTTTATTTATGGATAACAAGTTAGTTTTTATTTCTATTTAGTATTGGAGAACTGCTTGCGAAATTTCTCCTGCTTGACAACAGGAGATGTCATTGCTATCAAATATAACTCGAAGGTGTATGAGTTATGCGTTCTCGAGACCAAGCCTGGAGATGCTGTCATCATCATTGAATGTGATATGAACGTATGGCTGTTTCTTTTTATATTTTAACTATCATATCGTGTATTTAAATAATATATCGTTTTTATATTAATGTGAGTAAATCAACTTGTGAAAATTCAAATATTTTTGGATTAAAATTAGTTGTCGCTATTTATAATGATTATATTGATACTAGCTGCATGTTTCGGCTTTGCACACGTGTACTAACAAAGAAAATAGAATCAAATCTTCTCTTTACAAGCTGTCCATGTAATTAATTAAAATGCAAACTAAACAACTGAATGTAATTTTTTTTAGGTATCCCTACTATCTTTTGTCTAATTCGCATCTGTTTTTACCTAGAGATGTTTTAATCAAAAATTTTTACTTTTTAATTTCTTTCATGTAAACGTTGTCCTGACATTTACAAACGCAATTAAAACACTATATAAGGAGTAATAAATATTTTGCAATGTCTTCTTCTATGGTTCGAATTACTACATCGTATTTATTTAAAAATTGTCCTTAATTTTAAGTTCTAAAATCAATTTGAAAACGATATCCAACGACAAATTTGGACGCCATCAAAAATCCACTTTTTATGCGTCTGATATGCAAATTTTCATCAGTTAAAAATACATTATGGGTGCGTTCAATATAAATTTTTAAGCATTATTTTCGAACTGACCTACACTGCTAGCCAATAAGGCCTTTACAGTTCCACCGGACTACTAAGGGGAGCGCTTAGGGCACTCACCCGATTTGTTTTAGGCGATCACCTCAATGGCACTCGGTGCACCTCGGCTTGAGCTGTCGCCGAGAATTTTTAAGCATCCAATCCATGCTGATAATGTGCTCCCACACCTGTATTTATTGCGACCATATATAAAATTTTGCGGCGATGCACGTAGGTATGGGAGTAGCATTACACTACGCATCACGTGTGACACTGGCTATAGTGGCACGTTTAAATTATGTCGCGTTCCGATATTAACCGACCGACCAACTGGATGCGATCACCATAAACATTGATATTTGGTTTATCTATTTCTTATAATGAAGAATTGGGGTAAGGGATATGGTGCTTATGTTTTTAACCTCTGTATATTATACATACAATATGTTGTTAATATAATAAACGGCGTAGACGAACTCGCGGGTGTAAGATAGTATTCTATATAAATAAAATGATAGGTCTGACACTTAGTCCTTACCTAAAAAATCAAAATATCCACATTTAATAGAAAGTTATAAAAATTAAAAAAGATTACGATTTTTATGACCACTTCTTGTTCAAAGATTAGTGAAGCCACGTTGTGCGCATGCACAGTGGAAGAGAAGTAAACGAATCGTTATTTACAAGAAATTTTGTAGGCAAAGTATATTTTTGCTTCCTGTTTTTTATGTGTTTTCCTTTGTACATGGTATCAGTAGTTTATTAAAAAAATTGTGTTGACAGGTCGAATTTGCTCCACCTGTCGGTTACAAAGAGGAAGAATACATACAAAGGGGCGAAAGAAGTTCTGGCGTCGATGCCATGGAGGAAGATCCCGCGTCGATGATGCCCGAACCTAGTGGATTTATAGCTTTTAGTGGCGAAGGAAACAGGCTCGACGGAAAAAAAAAGAAATTAACTAGTGAGAGCGAGTCGGAAGCGCAGTCCTCGCAGCCTAGACAAGTACGTTACACATTTAATTGTTTATAAAACATTTTGTAGACACGAGTACTGCGTATTTTCTTTGAAAAAATTAAGACTATCTTTTATTTGTTTAAATTGTAATTTTGTCAGTAATACTTAATGTTCACGTTTTACCGCTTTGATATTAGCTGTGTTGATAATACGACACTTTTAGCCCTTATAACGTAATTATGTTAAGTCTAGTATTTAACCATTTTAGTATTAAACCTACTATCTGGTAGTCTAAAAAAATCCTCTATCTGCCAGTAAAAATAGGTCTCATTAAAATCAGTTCAAATGTTTCGGAGATTAGTCTGGATAAATAACAAGCACTGCGGTTTTATTAATACGAGTGGTCGAATTTTACCATAATTCAAACGGACTTTAAAAAAAATGTTATCATTAAAGCACGTCTATAGCTACTAAACAAAAAAAAATGAAGAAAATCGGTTGATAAACAGAGAAGGCAACGGTACTGAACTGTTCGTCTCTGCCTATTTATGAATAGACTTATATCTTGACAAAATTGCAATGACACTTTTGAGGATTCACTCCTGTGAAGAGGTTTTTTTTAGTAACATGTATTACAAATAATGTCTTATCACGTATTGTTTGGTACTGTCCACTTATCGTAGTACAGTGCTATGCATATACACATACCTATAAAACTTTTTTTTTCAATTATCAACCATCTTCCGCACTATTCTGAAATATTACGTAAATTTAAGATAATGTGTTATGACATGTGGAAAGAATATTTTAATGTAGCTTCAAGAGAGAAAGGGATTTGGTACCGTACTATACAGTCTCAGCCGCCACCTGTACCTTGGTTCACAAATGTTAATGTCAACAGAAATTTACTTACAACTGCTTTTAGGTTACGGTCCGGACATATTCCATCGGCAAAATTTAAATTTTTAATGAAAGTTTTAAATTCACCAGTTTGTAATGAGTGTAATAAGGTTGACGACATATATCATTTTTTATTAGACTGCAAAAAAAATCATACTGAAAGGATGCGGTTTGTTAAAGATTTTAATATCAATATAAAGAATGTGGGTGTTTATAACAGCGTTCTAGCAGAACCGACATCGGATTGTTCAAAAAGGCTGTGTAGCACATTTAAATTTTCTGTTTAGAAATAGTTTCTTTTTTTTTATTTATTAATATTTAGACTTAAGGATTTCAGTTGTAAGTAGATATAAGTTACAATGGGACTGACATATCACTAATGATAAAAGTCCCTAAATTAAATAAAGAGAAAAAAAAAAAAAAAAAAACCAGTGCTACCTTCTCTGACAATTAGTTGAGGACGGTATAGAATTTATTCTAGCATTCTACCGTATAGGCTGACTGACAGAATAAAAATACACACGAGTCGAAATCGTCGTTGTGGGAAGGCTCTTATTATCGTAGTACCGAATTGACAATTCAATAGAAAAAATGCTTGTCAAATCTATACAGTATATCTATGCTTCAATCAAGCAGAAGTTCTATGAGAATAATAGTTAATAATGAAATTAATTTATTTTCAAATACACATTACCCCATCCCTATTGTAAGCTGCCAAAATTATCATCCTAAATTTAACAGTAGGTATTTTGTTTTTCGTCTCGTATTGGTAAAACCGATTTATATCCTACTAGTAGTCGTCCAGTGGCCGGAATACGATCATGTCCCATTATTTTTATATTTTATATGTTTTAATGTTTGAGCACACTCTCACCTGATGTTAAATGACGATGTGGTCCAAGATTATGAAGGGATTGTTCAAGGGACTCAAGTTCAGCAGAAATAACTCACTACTAGGTGGTTGGCGACAGATTTTCAGCTTAAAGGTGTTTGCTAGCTTTGACGACCTTAGAAATGGGTATAATACCACACCACCCCACGGCTTATTGGCAATTTCAAACTCTGATAAATCCATAGTTCTATATTTAACTTACATACGATGTTACTATAAAAAGATTTTTCAGAATCAGATTTATACGCGGTGTTTTTTGTTTACCGTCAGCCGATAGTGTTTTGCCAATTTAAATTAGTAAAGTATACGAATTCCGAGAAATTTCTTGGTACATGTCGGGTTCGAACCTGCGGACAACGAAATGATATTCCACGAGGTAAACCACACGACCACCATGACTTTCAATTTGAGTACATTGGGTAAATTAATGTCATTAAATGCGATAATTTTCAAAAATTATGTATTTAACTCTTGTGGTTGTTCTAAAATAATGTATGTAATTAGTAACAAACATTTAATTAAACCTTTCTTACACGTGCTATATATATCTTTCTTGATTTGTTTTTTTATGTTGGCTATTTCCAGGCACTACACATGTAACCATGTTGTGTTACGTCCACAAAATTTCGCTTTAAATTATTAGATTTTTCGAAAATAGCGAGTTATGTTTTATACATAGTTGGGTAGATACAACTGATAGCATGTGCGAAAATAGTCTCGTCATTCTATCTCACTCCAATATACGCGCATATAATATATTCTTCTTTCTCTTTAGTGTGGCCGATCTATATGGTAGTACTAAATCTATCGTTTACATGCAGAAAAGTTTTTTTCCTTCTATCTTCTAATTGTTCACATTTTCACTGCCTACGTGATATGTGAAGATAGTATTTGAATCACCAAGGGTCACATGTTTAATATATTAGTACCAGTTATAGATACCAATAACACGAATTGCCAACCATACTTTATAATAATGTATCCTACTTTATTTTGAATAAATATGCTTTATACTTTTGCATAAAAATAAAGTATACAAAACTATTTTTTTTTTTAATATTTAGAAAACATTTTTATTTAATAAGAAATAATTAGTAACTTATTTGAATCAAAATCTGTACTCTAATATTTACTTACATAATAATTAGTTACACAATTTTTAAAGAAAACTAACTTAAGAACATCTTAAAATATAGTCATGGAAATAAAAACTTTAGTATGAAAAATACTTCATTTTCTTGCAAACACGTTATTTTATTCATGTTTAAAATACTAGATACGTTATTTTTCCCCAAAAAAAAAGTTGGCAACCCAAACATTAACGGCTGTATGTCTAAAATGAATTATGCTATTTACAACATTCTTATTATAAACTATTTTCAATTATTCTACTGTTGGGTAATTTACTATTTTATATTATATTTTAATTTAACACTAATAGGATAATGAAGTTAATATGTGTTGTCGGTTTAACCATCGTGAGTAGCTCATTTTAGGGGATAAAGTATGAAATTACTGTTTCGTTCTAAAAAATAAAATTAAAAATTCTTAGAATATAATATATTATTTCATCAAAGTATTTACCACCGTTGTCTATTTATTATTTCTAACATCTAATTAGAAGACCTTTCACTGTATCCATCCTTACTTTAAAAGCAATTTAAAGTTTTTAACAAATCAATGTCATACTTTTTAAATTAAGAATTTCATAGCTTTCTCGTAAAAAAAAATTATCTCTCAAATCTGACACTATAGAGGTTTAATTCAAATTGGCTAGTGCATTAAAAGGCCAAAATCATATTTACACACGTATAATTTTCATACGTAATGCGTTAACCATTATCACTTATAATAACAGACAACATATAAACAACAGCAGAATAATATTAGTTGTAATGACCAACACTAATAAAGTACATAAGGAAAATTTTATATTGTACATTTTTCCAGGCATATGTTCGCGGTATACCAGATTATGATTACGTTATTGGGACATTACGATTTATCAGGAATTCAAGGCCTCCAAGCGCTAAGGAAGAAGCCCCAGTCGAACCATTCCAAGCATTTAAGGGTGAAGGGTTTACTTTGCGAACTGCCAAATCCAAGAATTAAAATTAGACCTAATTTATCTATTTGGATAAAAGTGTACAAGATTTACAGTAAATAATATTTAACAACTATGGTAAAATAAAAGTCATTGAAAATGTTTAAATTTTTTTTTGGAAATATGTATGCACTATCTGTAGAAAATGTATTATGTTAAATAAATAAACTTAAAACCTGATCATTTTTTATATTTAAATTATTTTATATATCTCATTCACTTGATAAGTTAAAATGTAAAAGGTTAGGGGGATTATATTATACTGCATGATTAAGAAAATAAACTATAAATGTATTATTGAATAAAAACAAATTACAGAATTTCAATAATAATCATAATATAAAACTTATTCAGTCCTAATATGCAATTATGGTTACTGAATCATTGCTATCACTGATTTTTTTATTGATAAAAAATGTATTCTTAAAATGATTTTAAATTCATTAAAAAATACTGAATTATTAGTGCTAATAGGTTTTATAATTACATGTGACATATAATTAAAGTAATAATACAGAGTTTGGTTGCAATATTAATAATGTCCATTAATTCTAGTAAAATAATTATCTTAAATAAAATTAAATGTAATCATAGTCATTCCAAAGCTAATTTTTATTACATAGAGAATAAATGGAAATGAAGACTGACCATAACTTTACAATATATTCCTACATTTAATATTTATAAGTTTTATTTAGCTTACAAATAAACAAGTATTATCACTTTATGTACAGTTTGAAGTAAAATATTGTAGAGCATTACTATAACTATGAATACCAAATCAAAGAGGAAAGACCTAAAGTTATTTTTATACAATATTTTTAATTTAATTATTTGATTTATTACTGTATACAACATGGCTTTTGTATACATTTTCACTAAGGAAACTGAAGCTATAATTTCTTTTGAGTTCACTAAAGCTTAATCTGTCTTCAAACCAAAACAGATAGGGGATTACTATCTATAAGTTTCTAAACAAATATTGCTGTATACCATATTAAACTGATAACAACCTAATCTTATATAATATTAAACTATTTAACTACTATTCCACAGATTTAATAAAACCATAGCATATCAAAAACATTCTTTTTAGTGGTCAAATAGTTTTAGTCTTCGGATATAAACTTAGAAATTAAAATCTTTTCAAAAATTCTTCAGAACAAATTCTCGCTCGAGCGTTCACGGCTAACTTCATTTCGCTTATCTCCTTATCAATTTCTTCCATGAAGTATATTACAAAGTCGACGAGTTTATGTTTATACATTTGTTCCGTATGGAAGTTTGTAATGAGGAAACTGATATGATAGCCGTCCACCGGTTTCCGTCTGAGAACGATAAAGTTTTCCGCTCGCATCATCATGAAACGCATAAACTTTTTACACAAAATCTTCTCTATTTCATCAGCCTGTTTGATCATAATGCTTACTCGGATTGAATTTACAGACGATTCGATAAGTACTTTCTCATTGGCGTTTCTCGAGATGACAACAGGGTTCAGTAAAAGTTCTTTACTGGTTCTAACCTCCACTTCTGGTTTAGTATATTTCTCTACAACTTGTGACGAAAAGTGTTCCAAACACATAGCTGCGGTGAGGGTGTGCCGCACGGCTGTTAAATATGGTTTCAACGTTGCCGACATTTTTATCAAACAAAATTTTTCTAAGACACACCTACTAACAGTTTGACAAACATTTGACCATAGATAATACATATATATACTGAAATAGATGCGCCACAGACGAATCAGCTATTTCTTATTTACCCGACCTCTTCGCTAGATGGAGCTGGTTTCTTTAACAGTATATATGTAATATTTAGATTAGACATATTATTTTTTTTAGAGGGGGTTTCTGTAAAAAACCATTAAGACAGAAAACCAAAAGCTAGATAGAAATATATCACATGGTTTTCTGACTTAGTAGATCTTTTAGAATGGAATATTTCAAATATAAACAATGCTAGAAATATTTTTTTATTTTGTAATGTTTTATTTATGTGTACATTAATGTAAACTATCAATTAGTTACTTAATCAACAATTATAAAATCGTCAGAAATACAAAAGATGATTCAACTGTTCAATTAATTGGCCACCTTATAAAGTATAAGTTTATCATTATAGTCAGATCAACTATATTACATATTTTAACTATTAAAAATCAAGTCTAACATGGATTTGACTATACAATTACGAAAATCACATTTAAGAAAAAGTTTCTTCATAACTATTTTTGTATTAATTTAAGCTATACTCCAAACTATGTTGCATTTCTAGTATAATGTTGGAATCGTCTTCCTATACAAATCAAAAGCTTAAAACTTAATTCGGTAAATTATAGGTTTGATTTATTTATTATAACTTACATTGCTAAAATACACAAATTGGTAATAGATTGATAACTTATTAAAAAAAAAATTAGTAATAAATTATAAAAAGGCACAATATAAGCCATACAGAACAAAACTTATAATTACTTATGTTTTCTATGACTTTTACTGTAATTGAATGCCTGTAATTTTATTTTATCATTGCTGTCAAAATCAGCAATTTTGCCTATTAAAATTCTATTAACTCCCGTACACCAACTATTGACAATTAAATTATTTGATAAGTTCGTTAAATAATCAACTAATAACAATTTATGTTTGCTACAGGTAATCATAGAAAAGTCACACCTGCAATTTATAAAAAATAATATTTTTTCCTTTAAATTTGTTGTTTCAGGAGAATCCCTTAGACATGTAACAATCATAAAATAAATTTCATTTAGTAATTGAACAAAATCATCACATGCGTTAAACAAAGATTTTTTCGTATAATCAATAGTATAATTGAAGGAAGCGGGGTCAATCTCTGGTTTCAACAAATCATTCATGCAATTAATACAATTTTTAAATATTTTAGTTTTGCATTTTTTAATTACATAGCCTGCTACATATTTTTTTGCTTCCTCATGCAACATTGAGCCAGTAGATTTAATTTCATGCATTGTGGTAATCAGAGAATCAATTTCACATGCAAAATCAGGAGGATCTAAGTAATCACATTTTTCTGTTAATAAAAATTTCATTGACTGAAGTGGTTGAGAATCATCTTTTTCACAATTAGCGTTAACTGAATGAGACGAATTCATATTATTAATTAATAGTGTTTTATAAGCGTTCATAAATTGCAAGCATGTGGGTTTAACATTTCTGACTCCATTACTTCGGATACAACAAAAGAAATTCTCAAGGGGATCTTGATTAAAATTTCTAGTTAATATGTTCGTAATCTTAAAATGTTTATTTATGTATTTCCACATTTCCTTAAATGTATTTATATTATGTATCCAGTTCTGAACAGATGGCACTTTTTCATACTTAGTAGTTTCTTTGCCATCACGATTTTTAACTACCTTTACAAAAGACATGGATTTTAAAATTGGTATTATTTCGTCCCAAAACTCAAAATGCTTAGAATTATTTTTTAGGCACCCCTTGAGAACTTTTACTGTATCATGGTATGAGTGACCATTAAAAGAGTCAAATAATTTGTCAAAGACAAGTAGTAGATCAGCAGTGTCTTCACATTCCGCTGGTAGGATTTTGCGTTCTGAAACAAGAAAGGATTATCTAGGACTTATCAACAAGTAATTTTTTTCATTTAAAAATTCTTATATTTGAATATACTAAAATGAAAGTAATCAGCTGGTAAAATTAAATTCTATCACACATTGTGTGTAACAACTACTAGGAAATATAAGTAATAAAATTTTGAAATTAAAAATTTAAAGAGAAATAAGTTATCATATACAGCATTGTATCTCCTAAAAAAAATGAGGTCTTGCAATTGAATGTGTATCAAGTCAACTACATCATATTAATTGTGCAATTAAATAACATACCTACGCCTACACAAAAAAATAAAAAGGTACAAATAGCTATAATTAAAAACTTTTCGAAAATCATCATTATCATTTATTAATGGCATCAAAAAGATATTAAGTGATACAAAAAAATTATAACACTGTGCCCTAAGATGTGAGTAAAAATGTTACGCTGTTTTCTTTCAAAGGGTTTGAAATTATAAAACCACTTCATCTTTTTATACTACTGTGGGCAAAATTTGTTTCACTTACTTGCTAGAAATCTCATAACCGCAGACACTCGCTGACTAAAAACTTGCGCCGCATATTTCACTTTCATTTTTGGAAGTTTTTCTGGATCTAAATGGTATTCTGTCAATTTATTTAAAATTCTCACCTCATCTTCTCCTCTATCTTCTTTTAACAACATTCGTAAATGTTCCCATTTTGCAATTTTTTCTTTATTTTCTTGAGCAAATTTGATATTTTTTACTATAAAATTATTTCGTACTCCCTTCAATAAATGAGGAGTATCAAATATAGGGAATATTTTTAAATCATCAACTTCAAAAGCATTCGACCCATATTCTTTATTTTGTTGTAAATACTTCTGTTTCGTTTCATTTTGCAGCATTTTTATTGTGCTTACATTTGATGTAGCTTGGTCACAAATGGTTGCCACTATAATAATACCAGCGTTTTTTAATTCTTTTATGGTTGCTAGTAATAATTTCTTTAGATCATACTTTTTTGTTGTACTTCTGCAGAAAGTAAATAAAATTGGTTGTTTCGTTTTCGATTTTACACCTTTAATCATTAGAACTAATGCATGATCAGCAATGTTTTTAGTTTTCCTATCTCCAAAGTGTTCAAAGCCAATTATTTCATTTTTGTTAAAGTAAAGACCGGGTGACAAAGCTATCTCATCAAATAACAAAGTATACAGCCTTTTCTCAAGGGGATATTTTCTACCAGTTGCTCTCAAATGATGAATAATTTTTTCATTAACTCCCGGTTTTATATTAAAAGCACTCAAAAGACGTTGAAGTGTACGTTTCGAAGGGAGAACAATTAATTTTCTTAAAAAATTGTAGCCCTTCTGGCTTTGCTTAAAAATGGATGCTGCCATAATTTTCTCTTCAAGATTAAATTTTCTGCCCTTCGCCATTACTTTGGATTTCAATTGCATAGTCATAAATGTTTTTAAGGAATCTGGCATTGTTTCGATAATTCTCATGAAAGGTTTTGATTCTGATAATTTCATAGCAGTTTGGATTTTTTTCCGTTGAGTTTTACATTTTATGGTTAAATTTAATATCCTTTGTCTGAGCCTTTCAATCACTTTAACGTGATTACCTTGATTTGACTTTGATTTGATTTGACCTGAAATCACAACAAATTATAGTCTTAGTAATGATATTTCGATTTATAAAAGAAACGGTCATTAGCTAATCGGCCTTAAGCGCCGAGGACTCCATATATTTCTTAGATTTATAGAGTTATTTTGCTATTCATCAATCCCTAGTACTTTTCCCTTTACCAATTTCCGAAATAAGGGACAGGGGATAGTATTTCAGAGACAATAAACAAAATTAAAAAATTGTTTTTGGAATTTGCAAATGTAGCCCTTTCATATGATAGCACAATTGTTTTTTTTCCATGTGTTTGAATCGGATACAAAAATAAAAACTTATTTGGCATCAAGTAATTTTATGGCATTTGTTTATCAAATTTTATCATTTAAAAAAGTACCTTATGTCCTTCATTTGGTTTCACTATATTAAGTATCATAAAGATCGGTTTAGTGGTTTAAGGGTAACAAATATATTCATATTCGCATTTAAAATACAATTCAAAAGCATTATTACATTCTAACCTTTTCGCAATGTTCGCTTCAATATATTTTTATTGTCTTCTAAAACTAAAGGAACTGACACAGCACTTGATATTGCCGAGGTGGACGGTTGGACATCGACACATGAACCAATAGAAATATCTGTAACAGAATATAAAGAATATATCTATGTATATATATATAATAATAATGAGTGTATAATAACAAAAATAATAATATATAACAATAATATTATATAGTAGAGTACAATGAAAAATAAAAACAATTATATTATGTACAGCAGGATTACATACTTCTGATCTACACTACACACACCTCCCTCTCATCCTCGTATTTTCTTACAAATTTTTCTTATCTTTACAAGTAGTAAGACTTACATTTCACACATTCTCATATTAACTACGCCTATGCTGTATCTCACAGCGTTGTAGGAATGTACATATAAAGAATATATGATCTCGTCTATAATGTTTAATTGTTAAGTATGCATTACTCACGCTATTATATCACTCAACTCTTTGTTGTTGCAAGACAGGTTAAAACGAAATATATTAAAATAAAACATAAGGTTAAAAGACAGTTACCCGACAACAGAAAAAATCACTAAAAGGTAAGAAACAAGGTAGGTGCTGTTTAATATCATCCTCTCATTGACTAAAACATAGATAATACATATATATACTGAAATAGATGCGCCACAGACGAATCAGCTATTTCTTATTTACCCGACCTCTTCGCTAGATGGAGCTGGTTTCTTTAACAGTATATATGTAATATTTAGATTAGACATATTATTTTTTTTAGAGGGGGTTTCTGTAAAAAACCATTAAGACAGAAAACCAAAAGCTAGATAGAAATATATCACATGGTTTTCTGACTTAGTAGATCTTTTAGAATGGAATATTTCAAATATAAACAATGCTAGAAATATTTTTTTATTTTGTAATGTTTTATTTATGTGTACATTAATGTAAACTATCAATTAGTTACTTAATCAACAATTATAAAATCGTCAGAAATACAAAAGATGATTCAACTGTTCAATTAATTGGCCACCTTATAAAGTATAAGTTTATCATTATAGTCAGATCAACTATATTACATATTTTAACTATTAAAAATCAAGTCTAACATGGATTTGACTATACAATTACGAAAATCACATTTAAGAAAAAGTTTCTTCATAACTATTTTTGTATTAATTTAAGCTATACTCCAAACTATGTTGCATTTCTAGTATAATGTTGGAATCGTCTTCCTATACAAATCAAAAGCTTAAAACTTAATTCGGTAAATTATAGGTTTGATTTATTTATTATAACTTACATTGCTAAAATACACAAATTGGTAATAGATTGATAACTTATTAAAAAAAAAATTAGTAATAAATTATAAAAAGGCACAATATAAGCCATACAGAACAAAACTTATAATTACTTATGTTTTCTATGACTTTTACTGTAATTGAATGCCTGTAATTTTATTTTATCATTGCTGTCAAAATCAGCAATTTTGCCTATTAAAATTCTATTAACTCCCGTACACCAACTATTGACAATTAAATTATTTGATAAGTTCGTTAAATAATCAACTAATAACAATTTATGTTTGCTACAGGTAATCATAGAAAAGTCACACCTGCAATTTATAAAAAATAATATTTTTTCCTTTAAATTTGTTGTTTCAGGAGAATCCCTTAGACATGTAACAATCATAAAATAAATTTCATTTAGTAATTGAACAAAATCATCACATGCGTTAAACAAAGATTTTTTCGTATAATCAATAGTATAATTGAAGGAAGCGGGGTCAATCTCTGGTTTCAACAAATCATTCATGCAATTAATACAATTTTTAAATATTTTAGTTTTGCATTTTTTAATTACATAGCCTGCTACATATTTTTTTGCTTCCTCATGCAACATTGAGCCAGTAGATTTAATTTCATGCATTGTGGTAATCAGAGAATCAATTTCACATGCAAAATCAGGAGGATCTAAGTAATCACATTTTTCTGTTAATAAAAATTTCATTGACTGAAGTGGTTGAGAATCATCTTTTTCACAATTAGCGTTAACTGAATGAGACGAATTCATATTATTAATTAATAGTGTTTTATAAGCGTTCATAAATTGCAAGCATGTGGGTTTAACATTTCTGACTCCATTACTTCGGATACAACAAAAGAAATTCTCAAGGGGATCTTGATTAAAATTTCTAGTTAATATGTTCGTAATCTTAAAATGTTTATTTATGTATTTCCACATTTCCTTAAATGTATTTATATTATGTATCCAGTTCTGAACAGATGGCACTTTTTCATACTTAGTAGTTTCTTTGCCATCACGATTTTTAACTACCTTTACAAAAGACATGGATTTTAAAATTGGTATTATTTCGTCCCAAAACTCAAAATGCTTAGAATTATTTTTTAGGCACCCCTTGAGAACTTTTACTGTATCATGGTATGAGTGACCATTAAAAGAGTCAAATAATTTGTCAAAGACAAGTAGTAGATCAGCAGTGTCTTCACATTCCGCTGGTAGGATTTTGCGTTCTGAAACAAGAAAGGATTATCTAGGACTTATCAACAAGTAATTTTTTTCATTTAAAAATTCTTATATTTGAATATACTAAAATGAAAGTAATCAGCTGGTAAAATTAAATTCTATCACACATTGTGTGTAACAACTACTAGGAAATATAAGTAATAAAATTTTGAAATTAAAAATTTAAAGAGAAATAAGTTATCATATACAGCATTGTATCTCCTAAAAAAAATGAGGTCTTGCAATTGAATGTGTATCAAGTCAACTACATCATATTAATTGTGCAATTAAATAACATACCTACGCCTACACAAAAAAATAAAAAGGTACAAATAGCTATAATTAAAAACTTTTCGAAAATCATCATTATCATTTATTAATGGCATCAAAAAGATATTAAGTGATACAAAAAAATTATAACACTGTGCCCTAAGATGTGAGTAAAAATGTTACGCTGTTTTCTTTCAAAGGGTTTGAAATTATAAAACCACTTCATCTTTTTATACTACTGTGGGCAAAATTTGTTTCACTTACTTGCTAGAAATCTCATAACCGCAGACACTCGCTGACTAAAAACTTGCGCCGCATATTTCACTTTCATTTTTGGAAGTTTTTCTGGATCTAAATGGTATTCTGTCAATTTATTTAAAATTCTCACCTCATCTTCTCCTCTATCTTCTTTTAACAACATTCGTAAATGTTCCCATTTTGCAATTTTTTCTTTATTTTCTTGAGCAAATTTGATATTTTTTACTATAAAATTATTTCGTACTCCCTTCAATAAATGAGGAGTATCAAATATAGGGAATATTTTTAAATCATCAACTTCAAAAGCATTCGACCCATATTCTTTATTTTGTTGTAAATACTTCTGTTTCGTTTCATTTTGCAGCATTTTTATTGTGCTTACATTTGATGTAGCTTGGTCACAAATGGTTGCCACTATAATAATACCAGCGTTTTTTAATTCTTTTATGGTTGCTAGTAATAATTTCTTTAGATCATACTTTTTTGTTGTACTTCTGCAGAAAGTAAATAAAATTGGTTGTTTCGTTTTCGATTTTACACCTTTAATCATTAGAACTAATGCATGATCAGCAATGTTTTTAGTTTTCCTATCTCCAAAGTGTTCAAAGCCAATTATTTCATTTTTGTTAAAGTAAAGACCGGGTGACAAAGCTATCTCATCAAATAACAAAGTATACAGCCTTTTCTCAAGGGGATATTTTCTACCAGTTGCTCTCAAATGATGAATAATTTTTTCATTAACTCCCGGTTTTATATTAAAAGCACTCAAAAGACGTTGAAGTGTACGTTTCGAAGGGAGAACAATTAATTTTCTTAAAAAATTGTAGCCCTTCTGGCTTTGCTTAAAAATGGATGCTGCCATAATTTTCTCTTCAAGATTAAATTTTCTGCCCTTCGCCATTACTTTGGATTTCAATTGCATAGTCATAAATGTTTTTAAGGAATCTGGCATTGTTTCGATAATTCTCATGAAAGGTTTTGATTCTGATAATTTCATAGCAGTTTGGATTTTTTTCCGTTGAGTTTTACATTTTATGGTTAAATTTAATATCCTTTGTCTGAGCCTTTCAATCACTTTAACGTGATTACCTTGATTTGACTTTGATTTGATTTGACCTGAAATCACAACAAATTATAGTCTTAGTAATGATATTTCGATTTATAAAAGAAACGGTCATTAGCTAATCGGCCTTAAGCGCCGAGGACTCCATATATTTCTTAGATTTATAGAGTTATTTTGCTATTCATCAATCCCTAGTACTTTTCCCTTTACCAATTTCCGAAATAAGGGACAGGGGATAGTATTTCAGAGACAATAAACAAAATTAAAAAATTGTTTTTGGAATTTGCAAATGTAGCCCTTTCATATGATAGCACAATTGTTTTTTTTCCATGTGTTTGAATCGGATACAAAAATAAAAACTTATTTGGCATCAAGTAATTTTATGGCATTTGTTTATCAAATTTTATCATTTAAAAAAGTACCTTATGTCCTTCATTTGGTTTCACTATATTAAGTATCATAAAGATCGGTTTAGTGGTTTAAGGGTAACAAATATATTCATATTCGCATTTAAAATACAATTCAAAAGCATTATTACATTCTAACCTTTTCGCAATGTTCGCTTCAATATATTTTTATTGTCTTCTAAAACTAAAGGAACTGACACAGCACTTGATATTGCCGAGGTGGACGGTTGGACATCGACACATGAACCAATAGAAATATCTGTAACAGAATATAAAGAATATATCTATGTATATATATATAATAATAATGAGTGTATAATAACAAAAATAATAATATATAACAATAATATTATATAGTAGAGTACAATGAAAAATAAAAACAATTATATTATGTACAGCAGGATTACATACTTCTGATCTACACTACACACACCTCCCTCTCATCCTCGTATTTTCTTACAAATTTTTCTTATCTTTACAAGTAGTAAGACTTACATTTCACACATTCTCATATTAACTACGCCTATGCTGTATCTCACAGCGTTGTAGGAATGTACATATAAAGAATATATGATCTCGTCTATAATGTTTAATTGTTAAGTATGCATTACTCACGCTATTATATCACTCAACTCTTTGTTGTTGCAAGACAGGTTAAAACGAAATATATTAAAATAAAACATAAGGTTAAAAGACAGTTACCCGACAACAGAAAAAATCACTAAAAGGTAAGAAACAAGGTAGGTGCTGTTTAATATCATCCTCTCATTGACTAAAACATAGATAATACATATATATACTGAAATAGATGCGCCACAGACGAATCAGCTATTTCTTATTTACCCGACCTCTTCGCTAGATGGAGCTGGTTTCTTTAACAGTATATATGTAATATTTAGATTAGACATATTATTTTTTTTAGAGGGGGTTTCTGTAAAAAACCATTAAGACAGAAAACCAAAAGCTAGATAGAAATATATCACATGGTTTTCTGACTTAGTAGATCTTTTAGAATGGAATATTTCAAATATAAACAATGCTAGAAATATTTTTTTATTTTGTAATGTTTTATTTATGTGTACATTAATGTAAACTATCAATTAGTTACTTAATCAACAATTATAAAATCGTCAGAAATACAAAAGATGATTCAACTGTTCAATTAATTGGCCACCTTATAAAGTATAAGTTTATCATTATAGTCAGATCAACTATATTACATATTTTAACTATTAAAAATCAAGTCTAACATGGATTTGACTATACAATTACGAAAATCACATTTAAGAAAAAGTTTCTTCATAACTATTTTTGTATTAATTTAAGCTATACTCCAAACTATGTTGCATTTCTAGTATAATGTTGGAATCGTCTTCCTATACAAATCAAAAGCTTAAAACTTAATTCGGTAAATTATAGGTTTGATTTATTTATTATAACTTACATTGCTAAAATACACAAATTGGTAATAGATTGATAACTTATTAAAAAAAAAATTAGTAATAAATTATAAAAAGGCACAATATAAGCCATACAGAACAAAACTTATAATTACTTATGTTTTCTATGACTTTTACTGTAATTGAATGCCTGTAATTTTATTTTATCATTGCTGTCAAAATCAGCAATTTTGCCTATTAAAATTCTATTAACTCCCGTACACCAACTATTGACAATTAAATTATTTGATAAGTTCGTTAAATAATCAACTAATAACAATTTATGTTTGCTACAGGTAATCATAGAAAAGTCACACCTGCAATTTATAAAAAATAATATTTTTTCCTTTAAATTTGTTGTTTCAGGAGAATCCCTTAGACATGTAACAATCATAAAATAAATTTCATTTAGTAATTGAACAAAATCATCACATGCGTTAAACAAAGATTTTTTCGTATAATCAATAGTATAATTGAAGGAAGCGGGGTCAATCTCTGGTTTCAACAAATCATTCATGCAATTAATACAATTTTTAAATATTTTAGTTTTGCATTTTTTAATTACATAGCCTGCTACATATTTTTTTGCTTCCTCATGCAACATTGAGCCAGTAGATTTAATTTCATGCATTGTGGTAATCAGAGAATCAATTTCACATGCAAAATCAGGAGGATCTAAGTAATCACATTTTTCTGTTAATAAAAATTTCATTGACTGAAGTGGTTGAGAATCATCTTTTTCACAATTAGCGTTAACTGAATGAGACGAATTCATATTATTAATTAATAGTGTTTTATAAGCGTTCATAAATTGCAAGCATGTGGGTTTAACATTTCTGACTCCATTACTTCGGATACAACAAAAGAAATTCTCAAGGGGATCTTGATTAAAATTTCTAGTTAATATGTTCGTAATCTTAAAATGTTTATTTATGTATTTCCACATTTCCTTAAATGTATTTATATTATGTATCCAGTTCTGAACAGATGGCACTTTTTCATACTTAGTAGTTTCTTTGCCATCACGATTTTTAACTACCTTTACAAAAGACATGGATTTTAAAATTGGTATTATTTCGTCCCAAAACTCAAAATGCTTAGAATTATTTTTTAGGCACCCCTTGAGAACTTTTACTGTATCATGGTATGAGTGACCATTAAAAGAGTCAAATAATTTGTCAAAGACAAGTAGTAGATCAGCAGTGTCTTCACATTCCGCTGGTAGGATTTTGCGTTCTGAAACAAGAAAGGATTATCTAGGACTTATCAACAAGTAATTTTTTTCATTTAAAAATTCTTATATTTGAATATACTAAAATGAAAGTAATCAGCTGGTAAAATTAAATTCTATCACACATTGTGTGTAACAACTACTAGGAAATATAAGTAATAAAATTTTGAAATTAAAAATTTAAAGAGAAATAAGTTATCATATACAGCATTGTATCTCCTAAAAAAAATGAGGTCTTGCAATTGAATGTGTATCAAGTCAACTACATCATATTAATTGTGCAATTAAATAACATACCTACGCCTACACAAAAAAATAAAAAGGTACAAATAGCTATAATTAAAAACTTTTCGAAAATCATCATTATCATTTATTAATGGCATCAAAAAGATATTAAGTGATACAAAAAAATTATAACACTGTGCCCTAAGATGTGAGTAAAAATGTTACGCTGTTTTCTTTCAAAGGGTTTGAAATTATAAAACCACTTCATCTTTTTATACTACTGTGGGCAAAATTTGTTTCACTTACTTGCTAGAAATCTCATAACCGCAGACACTCGCTGACTAAAAACTTGCGCCGCATATTTCACTTTCATTTTTGGAAGTTTTTCTGGATCTAAATGGTATTCTGTCAATTTATTTAAAATTCTCACCTCATCTTCTCCTCTATCTTCTTTTAACAACATTCGTAAATGTTCCCATTTTGCAATTTTTTCTTTATTTTCTTGAGCAAATTTGATATTTTTTACTATAAAATTATTTCGTACTCCCTTCAATAAATGAGGAGTATCAAATATAGGGAATATTTTTAAATCATCAACTTCAAAAGCATTCGACCCATATTCTTTATTTTGTTGTAAATACTTCTGTTTCGTTTCATTTTGCAGCATTTTTATTGTGCTTACATTTGATGTAGCTTGGTCACAAATGGTTGCCACTATAATAATACCAGCGTTTTTTAATTCTTTTATGGTTGCTAGTAATAATTTCTTTAGATCATACTTTTTTGTTGTACTTCTGCAGAAAGTAAATAAAATTGGTTGTTTCGTTTTCGATTTTACACCTTTAATCATTAGAACTAATGCATGATCAGCAATGTTTTTAGTTTTCCTATCTCCAAAGTGTTCAAAGCCAATTATTTCATTTTTGTTAAAGTAAAGACCGGGTGACAAAGCTATCTCATCAAATAACAAAGTATACAGCCTTTTCTCAAGGGGATATTTTCTACCAGTTGCTCTCAAATGATGAATAATTTTTTCATTAACTCCCGGTTTTATATTAAAAGCACTCAAAAGACGTTGAAGTGTACGTTTCGAAGGGAGAACAATTAATTTTCTTAAAAAATTGTAGCCCTTCTGGCTTTGCTTAAAAATGGATGCTGCCATAATTTTCTCTTCAAGATTAAATTTTCTGCCCTTCGCCATTACTTTGGATTTCAATTGCATAGTCATAAATGTTTTTAAGGAATCTGGCATTGTTTCGATAATTCTCATGAAAGGTTTTGATTCTGATAATTTCATAGCAGTTTGGATTTTTTTCCGTTGAGTTTTACATTTTATGGTTAAATTTAATATCCTTTGTCTGAGCCTTTCAATCACTTTAACGTGATTACCTTGATTTGACTTTGATTTGATTTGACCTGAAATCACAACAAATTATAGTCTTAGTAATGATATTTCGATTTATAAAAGAAACGGTCATTAGCTAATCGGCCTTAAGCGCCGAGGACTCCATATATTTCTTAGATTTATAGAGTTATTTTGCTATTCATCAATCCCTAGTACTTTTCCCTTTACCAATTTCCGAAATAAGGGACAGGGGATAGTATTTCAGAGACAATAAACAAAATTAAAAAATTGTTTTTGGAATTTGCAAATGTAGCCCTTTCATATGATAGCACAATTGTTTTTTTTCCATGTGTTTGAATCGGATACAAAAATAAAAACTTATTTGGCATCAAGTAATTTTATGGCATTTGTTTATCAAATTTTATCATTTAAAAAAGTACCTTATGTCCTTCATTTGGTTTCACTATATTAAGTATCATAAAGATCGGTTTAGTGGTTTAAGGGTAACAAATATATTCATATTCGCATTTAAAATACAATTCAAAAGCATTATTACATTCTAACCTTTTCGCAATGTTCGCTTCAATATATTTTTATTGTCTTCTAAAACTAAAGGAACTGACACAGCACTTGATATTGCCGAGGTGGACGGTTGGACATCGACACATGAACCAATAGAAATATCTGTAACAGAATATAAAGAATATATCTATGTATATATATATAATAATAATGAGTGTATAATAACAAAAATAATAATATATAACAATAATATTATATAGTAGAGTACAATGAAAAATAAAAACAATTATATTATGTACAGCAGGATTACATACTTCTGATCTACACTACACACACCTCCCTCTCATCCTCGTATTTTCTTACAAATTTTTCTTATCTTTACAAGTAGTAAGACTTACATTTCACACATTCTCATATTAACTACGCCTATGCTGTATCTCACAGCGTTGTAGGAATGTACATATAAAGAATATATGATCTCGTCTATAATGTTTAATTGTTAAGTATGCATTACTCACGCTATTATATCACTCAACTCTTTGTTGTTGCAAGACAGGTTAAAACGAAATATATTAAAATAAAACATAAGGTTAAAAGACAGTTACCCGACAACAGAAAAAATCACTAAAAGGTAAGAAACAAGGTAGGTGCTGTTTAATATCATCCTCTCATTGACTAAAACATAGATAATACATATATATACTGAAATAGATGCGCCACAGACGAATCAGCTATTTCTTATTTACCCGACCTCTTCGCTAGATGGAGCTGGTTTCTTTAACAGTATATATGTAATATTTAGATTAGACATATTATTTTTTTTAGAGGGGGTTTCTGTAAAAAACCATTAAGACAGAAAACCAAAAGCTAGATAGAAATATATCACATGGTTTTCTGACTTAGTAGATCTTTTAGAATGGAATATTTCAAATATAAACAATGCTAGAAATATTTTTTTATTTTGTAATGTTTTATTTATGTGTACATTAATGTAAACTATCAATTAGTTACTTAATCAACAATTATAAAATCGTCAGAAATACAAAAGATGATTCAACTGTTCAATTAATTGGCCACCTTATAAAGTATAAGTTTATCATTATAGTCAGATCAACTATATTACATATTTTAACTATTAAAAATCAAGTCTAACATGGATTTGACTATACAATTACGAAAATCACATTTAAGAAAAAGTTTCTTCATAACTATTTTTGTATTAATTTAAGCTATACTCCAAACTATGTTGCATTTCTAGTATAATGTTGGAATCGTCTTCCTATACAAATCAAAAGCTTAAAACTTAATTCGGTAAATTATAGGTTTGATTTATTTATTATAACTTACATTGCTAAAATACACAAATTGGTAATAGATTGATAACTTATTAAAAAAAAAATTAGTAATAAATTATAAAAAGGCACAATATAAGCCATACAGAACAAAACTTATAATTACTTATGTTTTCTATGACTTTTACTGTAATTGAATGCCTGTAATTTTATTTTATCATTGCTGTCAAAATCAGCAATTTTGCCTATTAAAATTCTATTAACTCCCGTACACCAACTATTGACAATTAAATTATTTGATAAGTTCGTTAAATAATCAACTAATAACAATTTATGTTTGCTACAGGTAATCATAGAAAAGTCACACCTGCAATTTATAAAAAATAATATTTTTTCCTTTAAATTTGTTGTTTCAGGAGAATCCCTTAGACATGTAACAATCATAAAATAAATTTCATTTAGTAATTGAACAAAATCATCACATGCGTTAAACAAAGATTTTTTCGTATAATCAATAGTATAATTGAAGGAAGCGGGGTCAATCTCTGGTTTCAACAAATCATTCATGCAATTAATACAATTTTTAAATATTTTAGTTTTGCATTTTTTAATTACATAGCCTGCTACATATTTTTTTGCTTCCTCATGCAACATTGAGCCAGTAGATTTAATTTCATGCATTGTGGTAATCAGAGAATCAATTTCACATGCAAAATCAGGAGGATCTAAGTAATCACATTTTTCTGTTAATAAAAATTTCATTGACTGAAGTGGTTGAGAATCATCTTTTTCACAATTAGCGTTAACTGAATGAGACGAATTCATATTATTAATTAATAGTGTTTTATAAGCGTTCATAAATTGCAAGCATGTGGGTTTAACATTTCTGACTCCATTACTTCGGATACAACAAAAGAAATTCTCAAGGGGATCTTGATTAAAATTTCTAGTTAATATGTTCGTAATCTTAAAATGTTTATTTATGTATTTCCACATTTCCTTAAATGTATTTATATTATGTATCCAGTTCTGAACAGATGGCACTTTTTCATACTTAGTAGTTTCTTTGCCATCACGATTTTTAACTACCTTTACAAAAGACATGGATTTTAAAATTGGTATTATTTCGTCCCAAAACTCAAAATGCTTAGAATTATTTTTTAGGCACCCCTTGAGAACTTTTACTGTATCATGGTATGAGTGACCATTAAAAGAGTCAAATAATTTGTCAAAGACAAGTAGTAGATCAGCAGTGTCTTCACATTCCGCTGGTAGGATTTTGCGTTCTGAAACAAGAAAGGATTATCTAGGACTTATCAACAAGTAATTTTTTTCATTTAAAAATTCTTATATTTGAATATACTAAAATGAAAGTAATCAGCTGGTAAAATTAAATTCTATCACACATTGTGTGTAACAACTACTAGGAAATATAAGTAATAAAATTTTGAAATTAAAAATTTAAAGAGAAATAAGTTATCATATACAGCATTGTATCTCCTAAAAAAAATGAGGTCTTGCAATTGAATGTGTATCAAGTCAACTACATCATATTAATTGTGCAATTAAATAACATACCTACGCCTACACAAAAAAATAAAAAGGTACAAATAGCTATAATTAAAAACTTTTCGAAAATCATCATTATCATTTATTAATGGCATCAAAAAGATATTAAGTGATACAAAAAAATTATAACACTGTGCCCTAAGATGTGAGTAAAAATGTTACGCTGTTTTCTTTCAAAGGGTTTGAAATTATAAAACCACTTCATCTTTTTATACTACTGTGGGCAAAATTTGTTTCACTTACTTGCTAGAAATCTCATAACCGCAGACACTCGCTGACTAAAAACTTGCGCCGCATATTTCACTTTCATTTTTGGAAGTTTTTCTGGATCTAAATGGTATTCTGTCAATTTATTTAAAATTCTCACCTCATCTTCTCCTCTATCTTCTTTTAACAACATTCGTAAATGTTCCCATTTTGCAATTTTTTCTTTATTTTCTTGAGCAAATTTGATATTTTTTACTATAAAATTATTTCGTACTCCCTTCAATAAATGAGGAGTATCAAATATAGGGAATATTTTTAAATCATCAACTTCAAAAGCATTCGACCCATATTCTTTATTTTGTTGTAAATACTTCTGTTTCGTTTCATTTTGCAGCATTTTTATTGTGCTTACATTTGATGTAGCTTGGTCACAAATGGTTGCCACTATAATAATACCAGCGTTTTTTAATTCTTTTATGGTTGCTAGTAATAATTTCTTTAGATCATACTTTTTTGTTGTACTTCTGCAGAAAGTAAATAAAATTGGTTGTTTCGTTTTCGATTTTACACCTTTAATCATTAGAACTAATGCATGATCAGCAATGTTTTTAGTTTTCCTATCTCCAAAGTGTTCAAAGCCAATTATTTCATTTTTGTTAAAGTAAAGACCGGGTGACAAAGCTATCTCATCAAATAACAAAGTATACAGCCTTTTCTCAAGGGGATATTTTCTACCAGTTGCTCTCAAATGATGAATAATTTTTTCATTAACTCCCGGTTTTATATTAAAAGCACTCAAAAGACGTTGAAGTGTACGTTTCGAAGGGAGAACAATTAATTTTCTTAAAAAATTGTAGCCCTTCTGGCTTTGCTTAAAAATGGATGCTGCCATAATTTTCTCTTCAAGATTAAATTTTCTGCCCTTCGCCATTACTTTGGATTTCAATTGCATAGTCATAAATGTTTTTAAGGAATCTGGCATTGTTTCGATAATTCTCATGAAAGGTTTTGATTCTGATAATTTCATAGCAGTTTGGATTTTTTTCCGTTGAGTTTTACATTTTATGGTTAAATTTAATATCCTTTGTCTGAGCCTTTCAATCACTTTAACGTGATTACCTTGATTTGACTTTGATTTGATTTGACCTGAAATCACAACAAATTATAGTCTTAGTAATGATATTTCGATTTATAAAAGAAACGGTCATTAGCTAATCGGCCTTAAGCGCCGAGGACTCCATATATTTCTTAGATTTATAGAGTTATTTTGCTATTCATCAATCCCTAGTACTTTTCCCTTTACCAATTTCCGAAATAAGGGACAGGGGATAGTATTTCAGAGACAATAAACAAAATTAAAAAATTGTTTTTGGAATTTGCAAATGTAGCCCTTTCATATGATAGCACAATTGTTTTTTTTCCATGTGTTTGAATCGGATACAAAAATAAAAACTTATTTGGCATCAAGTAATTTTATGGCATTTGTTTATCAAATTTTATCATTTAAAAAAGTACCTTATGTCCTTCATTTGGTTTCACTATATTAAGTATCATAAAGATCGGTTTAGTGGTTTAAGGGTAACAAATATATTCATATTCGCATTTAAAATACAATTCAAAAGCATTATTACATTCTAACCTTTTCGCAATGTTCGCTTCAATATATTTTTATTGTCTTCTAAAACTAAAGGAACTGACACAGCACTTGATATTGCCGAGGTGGACGGTTGGACATCGACACATGAACCAATAGAAATATCTGTAACAGAATATAAAGAATATATCTATGTATATATATATAATAATAATGAGTGTATAATAACAAAAATAATAATATATAACAATAATATTATATAGTAGAGTACAATGAAAAATAAAAACAATTATATTATGTACAGCAGGATTACATACTTCTGATCTACACTACACACACCTCCCTCTCATCCTCGTATTTTCTTACAAATTTTTCTTATCTTTACAAGTAGTAAGACTTACATTTCACACATTCTCATATTAACTACGCCTATGCTGTATCTCACAGCGTTGTAGGAATGTACATATAAAGAATATATGATCTCGTCTATAATGTTTAATTGTTAAGTATGCATTACTCACGCTATTATATCACTCAACTCTTTGTTGTTGCAAGACAGGTTAAAACGAAATATATTAAAATAAAACATAAGGTTAAAAGACAGTTACCCGACAACAGAAAAAATCACTAAAAGGTAAGAAACAAGGTAGGTGCTGTTTAATATCATCCTCTCATTGACTAAAACAAGTCATCATCATCTCATCATCTGTCACTTCCACAAAACTAAAAAAAAAAACTGTAACCTGACTACGGGAAGAACACCAAATGATAAAAAACAACTTAGCTGTTCATTACTAACATAGTAGTGTTAAGTAATATCAATCTTTTATAATTCAAATCTTCTAGTAGTTTGATAATAAACATTATAATTCAATTTACCAGTATTATTGTATATCAAACTAAAATGCTTGCTTTTTGTAGTTGACAACGCACATCTACAGTATTTGATTTAAATTATAATGTTATTAATATGAAAGTGATAGAGGATTTCAATAATAAATAAATAGGAATATCAAACATATCAAAGGACTTGTTTTACGCAATAAGATGGTGATGTCCAATAGTGTCTACCTTATTTCTTACCTTTTAGTGGTCCTTTCCATAGTCGGGTTACAGTTTTTTAAACTTTTTATTAAAATTAATAATCTCTGGTACCAACCTTCCACAAATTTTTGCTTTATGCTTCTTTTAGTAGCCTGATCCATTAAAACTGTAGTTGCCGTCTCAATGGTTTTTTCTGTGGTTGCTGATGCATTATTAGATATATCAGCTGTAATAACAAGAATTATGTTATAATTTTCCTCTACAACCAATCTATATATAAAAATAAACTCTAGTTGACTGCTACATCTTTGCTAAGTCTTGCGATGTAATTTATGCTACAAATAAAAATTAATAGTAGACAGACAAGACTTTTGCATTCATATTATATAGAAGCAGCGTGTCCCAGCTTCACATTGGTAGACATTCTTTTCTTGAGACATATAGTTGTCTATATATTAATACAAGTTATAAACTATCAATGTGCCAGATTTCATTTAAATCAGTTCCAAACAAAAGTAGAAATAGAAGTACTCTTTTGTGTTTATAATATTAGTGTTGATATGTAAGAATAGGATGAAAACACTATTGAAAGATTTTTATTTTTAAGATTAATAAAGGACTGAATTTTTATGAAGTTGAGCCATAAATTATCATCATTATTATATAATTTATTTTGATATTCCAAATATGATGACAGCGAGTGATTGAATAAAATGATATGTATGAGATAAATAAAAGAAAGAGAAAGGTGCCAAAACTATTGGCACAAACTTAACCAACTTTAATTTGATCCTGTCAAATGTTGTATACAATATTTGATATGTATTCAGTTTAAATTGGTTTAACTTAGTTTAATAAAGTTGCCGGAACAACAGAATTGGCATCAATAGCTATTGAATTAAATGAAACTGATATTTAGAAATTTAATATTTAATTTAGTTGATAAAACAAGATAATGATCACAAATGTCAACCAACTCTCACCTTTCTTAATACACAAAGTTGGGACAGCATTTCTAGTAAGCCTGTTGCTTGGTGAAATGTAGTAATTTTCAAAGTGTTTATTGCATAACCTCAATTGGTTATATATGTACATGTTTCCTTTTTCTATAGTCTCATTCTCTAACACTGCTTTCCAGATTTCAAATCTGTCTATATCGCTTTCGGGCTTAGGGAAATGATGCAGTGGACCTGAAATTTAATCATTTTTATTAAAGCCAGGATCAGTTAAATGTTATAAAACTCCCTTATCTCCCTGCATACTGCAAACGTCGTACATTTTCACTTCGGATCAATGAGCACTGATTTCAATACTCCAATACTTTGAGGTTTGGACAGAAACCGCTTGGACTAAGTTGAGCAAGCGGGAAAGCGAAAGGGTCGGGACTGTCGGGACGTCCTATGCACATGTTTATAATTTCAATTGTATTACTTACCTTCTACGATGCACCCGAAATAACAATTAGATCGTGGGTTTTTCGGTATGTTCGCCATTATCATCAACTAATCAAAGTGTAACTTCTAAGTAATACGTAATAACTAAAGTCAGAAAAACGTTGCCGGTGTTAGTCAAGTCAGGAGTATGAGAGAGTGTCCGTAAAAAATAGCCAAATATCAATTAAAGAAGCACTATCAGGGTACCGTAAACAAGCCTAGGTCAAAACAAAAGTAGAAATTCTAAAAAAGCAGGGAAAACAAAGTACGCACAACACATCGAAATCGACAAGAAAAAATTGTAACGTGTTATTTTGAATTTTGACACATCACATAGTGTTGCCATTGCAAAATTATGATTTTCATTAATTTTATTCTTAGTAGTAAAAATGTTTAATAAATTTGATGTAATTTTAGAAACAATATTTTTATATTGACTTTTGTACTTAAACATAAAAATTTAAGAAAACATGACGATTGGCTTTATTCACTACAAAGGCCAAAATTTTTGAACATCTAAAAACCGTCTTGAGTGGTTTTTAGAAAGCAACGATATTCTTTTCAAAACACAGTTTGGTTTTACAAAAGGTATGGGCGCAAAGGATAGGCTTTCCATTTTCACCACTGATATCCGACAAGCGTTTACCAGTGGATATCTTACTATTGGGATTTTTCTGGACGTCAATTCTGCATATAACAATGTCATTCTTCCAATACTGATGCAGAAAATGCTAAGGACTTATGCTTATTGTGTAAATCGGGGTTGTTTAATGCATGGCAAAAGAGTTGGAATATGGCCCAAAAATTAAAGGGCAAGCATTGTGGCTCTTTGCAAAATGATATCCCACAAAAGCCATGGTTTTTTAAATTTAGAAATGTTAGCAAAAATGTTACCTCCGTCATTTATCTTCTCCGCCTTGATCTCGCCTGCACACCAGTACATTTGGCTAAACTAAGGATTAGGGATCACTCTATTTGTGAATGTGGCTTAGAGGATGGATCACATATTTTTTAATTGTTCTAGAAACCGTTTCTCTCTATATGATGTTCTACCTCCTTCTATTCCTCGTCCTATTAACATTATGTGTCTCTTAACTCTTGTTGCGAATAACCACCTAATTGTAGAATGCTTGTCAAAATGTATTAAAACTAACAAAATTAAACTGTAGGTTTTAGGGTCTTTCTCTTTTTATTTTTCTGGTGTGTATTTGTAATCTAACAATATCTTGTATGTGTAGCTTACATGGGCTTTTTTGTATTTTCTGTTTGTAGATATTCTGGTCTGGGGATGTAAAAAATAATAATAATAAAAAAAAAATTGTTGGGTACTATCTCTATGTATCTCTAAGTATGATGCCCTATTTCATTCCCCAAAGATTATATGTAATTTTGGTATAGGACAAAAATATGCCTGTGCATATCAATTATTTAATGCAATAATGAATAATGAATGGAGTAACTGGTTCACTATATACACCGATGGATGCAAACTAACTGATAAGGCCGGTGCTGCTGTATGGATTCAAAAATTTTAAATTATCCTGATCTTTAAATGTCCCTATTCGTTTTCTGTGTTTTTTGAGGAGTTTATAGCTCTTTTGTACTGATTGTATAAGTCGTTTGCAGGATATTTTTAAATTTCCCATACGTCCTAAGTCAATCTTTCCCTCAAATTTAAAGACCAGAGAACTATTATTTAATTGCCACTGTCTTGGCTTAGTAGTAGCTTTAGCTTAGATTCCTGGTCTTTGTAGAACTCTGGGGAATGAGGCTGCGGATTTATATGCCAAAAATGCCGTTGGTTATGACATTGACACTAAAACATGTTCTCAAGATTTGTATTCACTCGCAAAACCTTAACTTACTCAATCATGGCAAGACCTGTGGGATAACTTTGATCCACACAAAATCAGACACTATAGGAACATACAGCCAAGAGTTCCCATGAAGTTCCAGAAAGTTTTTTAAATTCAATAATGCACACAATGGGTTATCTCTACTATTATCCCCCTGCTTCTTGGTCATATATGCTCTCCAGTTTTTATTGCAAAAATACATGTCCGTGGCCATTCTCTATGTGAGTGTGGGCTTGGTGAGAGATCAGTGGAACATATATTTTTTAATTGCCGCAAACTATCATCTTCTCTATATGATATCCTGCCTGCTAATATCCTCCGTCCTACTAGTATTAATACATTACCTACATATGTTTATTCTGCTTTTATTGAAACATTTACTGCTTTCATTTATCGTAATAATATAAAACTGTAATGTCATCTGTGTTTGTATATATATATATATATATACTTTCGACATATCATTATATATTATCTGTGTGGTACCCGTATCATAAAATTACTCTTTTGTGATTATTCTGTATCGTGTCATTTTAGATTATTTTACATTATACTGAATATTTGGCCATTAAGTTTAAAGCGTGTATTTGTCACACTTGACACTGGCGAAATTGTCTACATAGGCAGATTCCACACTAGGAAAGAAAAGATTGGGTTCTGTAGCGTCATCTAGTGGCGATCAAACATTTTATGTGTCTTTGTTTATTCGTCCTCTACGCTAGATGGTCCTAGTTTCCATACAAATATTTTTTGTGGTCCTATGTTCTTCACTGTCACGCCCATGCATTTGACGCATCACATTGCAATGTTGCAGATTACAAATCAGTGCTGCCATTACACAAAACTTTATATCGTTAGCCATTGTTAAAAATGTTTGCTAAAATTCCACAAGAGTCTAAATTTTATTTAGGTACAAAATACATCCAATACGGAAAATTTATTTTTATTTATTTCACCAAAGTATGAGGTGATTATCATATACCACACAATAATTTTTGGAATCGTTGTTGGTCTTCTTAAGTAAAGAACTTTATTTAAAGGTACATAATCCTCCTGGGTTTTAGAAGGCACAGATCCAAAGACTAGTTACTGTACCCTCCACACCATTAATGCTTAGAATTCAATGAACCAACAGATTATATCGACTACTAAATAATTTGAACAGTTATGATCAAAAGTGATCTTTGTAGGACTGCAATATTTCCAACTTATTTATTAGAAATGTTCTATTGATTTTATTCAAATGTCGTACATATAGTTATCTAGTCTATTTCTAAGAGGACTGACCATTGTATCAGTTTCATATTTATTCTCTATATATTTCTTTACGTCCTTTAAAGATTTTTATTTCAAAATATATAAAAAAAATACTAAGTAATATTTTATAATAATCTTCTCAGTTAATTTTTGTTTGTCTTTGATGTCAATCATGACTCATGACGTCCTTTATTCCTATATTTCAGAGATACCAGATACATACTTTTTGACTCTAGTAACTAGTAAAACAACAATGGCGGAGTTTTCATAGAATGACGCAAGTGTAACGTTCTACGGCATGTGTTTTATCAATATTTCCATAGTTAAAATTGTGTTAAATTCATTTTTAACGTTACCAGTGTACACATGACCAATTAGTATAGAATATTAAGAAAGTGAAAGAATGGCACGCGAGTTTGATCACCTTTTCAAACTGCTGATTATCGGTGACAGTGGTGAGTGGGCGAGGCCTAGGTTGTTAAAATAAACTAATATCAAGAAGTGTATTCATCACGATAACGGTGGTATGTTCCAGGTGTGGGAAAGAGCTGTCTTCTCCTGCGTTTTGCTGACAACACATTCTCCGGTAGTTACATTACGACGATAGGGGTCGATTTCAAAATAAGAACTTTAGAAATAAACGGTGAGCGAGTGAAGCTCCAGATATGGGATACCGCGGGGCAGGAGAGGTTCAGAACGATCACAAGCACGTATTACAGAGGCACCCACGGCGTCATCGTTGTTTACGATGTCACCAATGGAGAGTCCTTCGCCAATGTGAAGAGGTGGTTACACGAGATTGAACAGAATTGTGATGTTGTGAATAAAGTCTTAGGTGAGTCTAGTGTAAATATTCTGCTGTGTTATGAGTTATACATATATACATATTCTTAAGTGTTGTTTGTAAATGGTAATGTATATAGATTTTGAGCAGTAATAACCAAATTACTGAGATAATAGAACATAACATGTAAGATTCATTTGGATTTGGGTGTTTCCCTATTTACAAATGATTCAATCTCTGTGTATACTAAAAAACAAACATCGTTAACAATCACCCACATGTTCAATTAAAATTAACAACAATATGGGCCTGCACAATAAGAGTGTATGGTGTATATTTTGCTTGTGCAAGAGTAATAAACCCGAGAATTAAGCTGAGGGGGGTATGAGTTAAATTCCTACATATAACTGACTTTAATAAGATGATCATAATTGTCTTGTCAGGATGTGTGTGGCTGTTAATGTTTATATATAATATCAACACATTGATGACTGATAATTGAATTGCTATTATTTCGGTTATTGTTTGTTACTCATAGCTAACAAGCAATGATTGTCCATGAAAAAATGAGTTAGTTCGTGACTGGTCAATAATGTGTGGATATTTGTGTATTCCTGTCATATTGAATGAAGTACATATCATAAATCTTAATTTGAGCCACTGCTAGTGAGAGAGTAGAGCTTTAATAGTAGTAGGGTGTTTATTGTTTACTAACATGCAAGGAACAAATTCCTAAGATCTGTCAAATAAGAATAATAAATTTTGTTGGTCTCTGTTGGGTTAAACTCGACAGCTTTTGCAGTCTTGAGCATAATACACGTGGAAAGCTGGAAACATAACCCATAACTGAGTTACAAAGTTGTCTGAAAAATTGTAATAAATATATTTACTATTTTTCAACAACTAATTACTAATTTTTAATAAGCAATACATTTTCTGTGTACACATGTGGGGGCTTTATTTAGTTTGATACATGTCTTTTATGGTTGAATATTACATTATATTGGGAAAAGATTGACTCGGCAATGGGGCACATTTCAAGTGCATGTTTTATATTAATAACTAAATTCTTTTTAAATGTTCATTTGTTTTATAATTGTTTAAAGCATTTAATGTGTGAACATAATTTCACATGATGTTTATGATGATGAAGATTTGCTCTAAGATAGTTTATAATACTAAGCTTAGAGAGAACTTGCTCTCAAGTGCAGCTGTCAGTACACACCTACAGATCTTTGGTGTCAGATATATAACTTGAGGGTGGTAGATAATAACAAGAGTTTTTCGAAAAATACTATGGTATAAAACAAATATTCTTATAGTTAGTGTTGTTAATTTTTAATTTAGTATTACTGTTATTATAAGGTTTTGTAGATTTATCCTGAATCATGTGTTTACTAAGTTTTACCTTGTTATGGGCTGTTCCCCAATAATAGGTATCATCAACATTGGTTTTTATTATGTCAACTTCTACTTTGATATCTTCACTTTGTACTGCATTTATGTCTGTAGCACTAAGATCAATCCTTATTATGGAAAAGTTGGTTATTGGAACCAATGATATAATTATTCATAATAGACTTACGTATTTATCAGTACCTCCTCCTATCAACATGCCTTTAATGCACTAGAGTTTTACTTGCAGTTCTGTCCATTTGTTTACATGTTGTAGTCCTGTTATAGAAGGTAATAAGATTCCATCTATTATTATATAAACATTTTTTGAGAGACATTTATTCCTTTACAAATTTCTGCCCCTTTGTATGCTCACATTATATCTAGTTTATAAAGAACTAACATTCAATGTAACATAAATTGAATTGATTATTTACATTTCAGTTGGTAACAAGAATGATTGTCCGTCAAGGAAAGTGGTTGTTACAGAGGATGCACAGAGGTTTGCCAGTCAAATGAATATACCTTTATTTGAAACAAGTGCAAAAGAGAATATCAATGTGGAGGAAATGTTCCTCACAATTACTAAAATGGTAAGTAATAATTATAAAATTCAGATATTTTATGCACTATTACTAATTTAGTAAAGACTTGCCAGATTAAATCTGTGCAAGGTCCAACTGTTGAGGCGACACCACCACACCTATTTCTGTCAAAAACAAAAGTGCTCCTATGGTTTATGCTAGCACTATAGAAGACTATAGACATTTTTTATGTAAAGTTTATTTTTGTTTTTCTTGTTTTTTTATTTGTGCATAAAATGTATAGTTATGATGGTAAACAAAGCACATAAAATCTCAAGTATCACCTGGTAAAAAATAATGCTGTTTGCGGGAATGTGGTCAGTATTTGTGATCTTATCTCTTAAATGCTTTCATTTGTGGAGGATAAGTTTTATGTTTTCACACAACATATATTGTTTTGGGGACAAGCAAATGGCCCTCTTTTTATCCTTTATCTTGGGCCAACAATGAATACAATTTAAATTTTTTATATTATATACAATTTTCACAATACTACGTCTGTTTAAATTTTCAGGTACTGAGATCAAAATTGGAAATGAAAGAGAGGCAAAATGTTACATCAAATGACACAGTACATCTTAAAAAGAGTCACAAAACTAAGAAGAAATGTTGCTAGTGGTTGCATGTGCTGCCATGTGCCACGGACATTGCTTACACAATGCTCAAATATCAAGGCGTGTTGCACAGCCCCCTAGCAGATCTAATACAGAACTATGAAAGAACCAATGAATTTGGGTACAAAATTAATTATTATTAGCGGAAATAGTTTCAACAGTAGTATAAAAAAATCATTGTAATTGATCTCTAATTGAAAATTGTGCAACAATTTTTACAACAGTTTGCAAATTTTTTATAGATATACAGTTTGTAAACCTTTTTTTGTTGGATTCATCACAACAGCTGCATCGGGTTGAAGTTTCATGTCCGGAGCGTGTATGTTATATGGAATTATTGACTCCAAAAAATTATCTTAGAATATTATGAATGCATAGTAAATGTGTATGAATGTATTCTCATTATCAAAAGTTTACGTGATGGAGTGTTGTTTGTTGTAATGAGGACTATCGCGCATCATATTATGAATGTATACCAATAATTTAATATTATTTTTTTAATTAAAATGTAATCGTTGAATATAGTGAGATGATACTGAATATTCAAAAATTACTTTGAAAGATTCAAATAAAGTTATATATACTTATTATGAATATTGTATGTTTATGAAAGAAAAGTATTACAACTTCTTTTAAAAAAATAACGACTGAGTTAATGTGAAATGTGTTTGGCTGAATATAAATAAAAAAATAATAACACATCTAAAATAGTGCTATTCGGATTGGAGGAAAACCTTGTCCAGTGTTTAAGTTACATAGTGAGATCATATTTATATTTTTTTAATTTAAATATTGGCAAAGTATATGTGAAAGTATTGCAATTAAGAAATTAATGAACATGTATTTCGGAGAACCCGAATGATGTTAATAAACAGCGGAATGTATTAACAAATTCTTACAAATACAAAAGAAAGGTTTGTTGTCATACCTTTTTCTCATATTGTGACATTTCAATAATTACTCATTGTTTTATTTACATTTTTAATTAGTATGTTTGTCTTTTTGTTATAAATTATAATAATATGAAATTGGTTTACATATATTTTTAAATATTTACTTTCACATATTTTGGTAAATATATGATTGCTTTAAATTTACCAAACATGAAATACAGATCCGTTTTAGTACATTGTTATAATAAAAAAAAAATCCTTATCATTTTCAGTGGACAATTTAAATTTATGGGATGTAAAAAAAACTTATGGTCACTTAAAATCAAATAGCACGTATGTTTGAAACTGATATTATATACTATAAAAATAATAGTTATTGCTATTTAACATAATACCAGCCACTAGAGTTACTTCGTGTTATATATTTTTCAATTCAAAACTCGAGTTGAGTATAGTCATTACAAATCCTTATGAATAAAAAACACTGCTGGTTTATATGATACTCACCTTGTTATTCCCATTAGGTATGTAAGTATTTGTGGGTGATTGATATTATTAAAGAATTCTAAAAATAATATTTATTTGTAAGCAATAGTCATCCTGAAACAAATAATGAATACTTAATTTGATGTTTCTTTTGTACTTCCACTTGGAACTGATTCGTTGTTAGTTTCAGGTAATGTAAACCAAATAACTTATCACTGCTGTAGTAAAAGTGGAATTTATTATTATACCTAACTTTCAAAATTCAAATTGTGTCATTATAAAATGACTGTGTTAAAAAGTTTAAACAAAATTTGTCAAGCTGTTTGTATTTAAAAAAAAAACTGAGAGATTATGTTGTAATGTCAATATTGCCAACTTATCATTCCCTACATTATTTGTATAATTACATATGGCTTTTTTTTATAAGTTGCATGACTTGTTTCATTTCATTACTCATGATTACTTATAAGGAATATTGTTTATATTACCAGCATTTTATTCGGTTTTAAAGATGTAAATATACTATATATTTTGCCCATAATAAGTAAATGTGTTTTATTAATTCTAACGTTCATTAATTATTTTTCTTTTAGAATTTTGAACCAGCATTAATTGAATCGTTAATATACGCTTGTTTCGTCGTGGTGTAGAACGCCTATCGTTGAACATTTAAAGCGCATTGTATGTGAAGCAAAATATTCTGATAAAAGCATGATTTTTGAAGATTTGATTATGCTCACCGGGATATATTCTGCCCTTAACTTGAAATAGTAATTCTAGGTGTAACTATATGCGGTATAGTCTGTAATATTACATTTTACACTTATATGAAAATTTCACGATAAAAATCCTTCTATACTGGAACGATATTGGGTCAATCCTTCGCGATAGGACTTTCGCAACTATATACACTAATAAAGTTGTGATGTGCATGTTGATTATTAATTCTATGTTCGCAACGAAGTAAATTAAATATTGCCAAATGCTAGTCAATGGGTGCCATACATATACACTATTACAATGATGAATAAAGAATTTCAAAGCGATGATGGCTCAATTGGTATTATGTTTGAACACAGCGTCGAAGGACGTAGGTTCGAATCCTAGCAATTGAGTCAAAGCTTTCGGTGAAGGAAAATATCGTGATGAAACCATAGCATGGTGGTAGGGCTTTTTCTAAGTCCGTCTGGCTAGCTACCACCCTCAAGTTAACAATCTGTCGCCAAGCACCTGTTGGTGTGTTCCGGCAGCTGCACTTGAGAGCCAGTCTCCCTCTAGGTTAAGCGTGACTTACCATCTTAGACCACATCATCATTTAACATCATATGAGATTGTGGTCACACGCTAACCTATAAAATATATAAAAAAATAATAATAATAAAAGGCGTGTACATACTCGACAAATTTGTAAGTATTGGTGCGTCATATAATAAAATCATTTTTTTTATTGGATGAAATAAATTCACCATTTTAATTATATTTAATGTTATACTTTCCTTCTGCACTTTATTTAAAATAAATATATATGTTTCATTCTTTGGTTGACAACGTAAACTAAAATAATAAAGGTGACTTTTTTAAAGTCTAAAAGTGTTTAGTTAAAAATGAAGAGAATAAATTACGGTGATGTGTATCCAAAAGATCTAAGGAATAATTATTCTATGAATCGCACGAATATGAACTGTAGTGGAAAAAAAGGCAGTCTTTTCAAGTTCAGTTTATTCAAAACGGGCGCTCGCACTGGACATGATTTGTGCATGACTCGTATATAGGAACGCTCGCATCATATGTTGAGTAAATTTGCTATTGACATAAATTGTTACAAAGACGTACGAAATCATATGGTATGTCCGATAGTTTAAATAAATTGATGTGATGAACTAAATCTATAGCAGATGACGTTGGTAATACAAAATCCGAATTCATACGTACCTACGTTACTTGGTTTCTTTAGTTACCATAAGTATTTATTTTCGTAAAATCGTTGAGGCCGCTATATAGATGCTAGCTAGAAATGATAATATATTATGTATTTAACTGTTTTAAGTATTATGGGTTGTAGTTGCGAACCGCATTACGTCAATTATAAGTCCGGTGCACCACAGTGGATGTGCACTAACATATGCTTATACGTTATTTCGAAAGAAATGTTTGTAAGCAGTAATATTATGTTAATATTATAAATGCGAAAGTAAGATTGTTTGTTTGTTACGCTTTCACGCCTGAACTACCAGGTCGATCATCATATAATTTCGCGTATATGCTGGTCCGCGGTAAAGAAAACGACATAGGATAACTTTCAATAAAAAAGTACTGTTCCGAGTGATAGGTTAAATCTAAATTAACGGGAGTGAAGCCACGGGCAAAAGTTAGTATTTTATAAAGGAAAGATTAAGAACCTGCGAGAGATACACTGATTATCAACTATAGTCTAGTAATGATAGTACCCACTTAGTTAAACTGAAATTCACAATCAAAAAATATTATTTTCTTGTAAAAAATTCACATAGAACTCATCCATTGGGGATCTGGACTTTACTACTACAAGATATGTTGCTTAATCTAAAGTTCGACAGAGTACATATTTTAAGCAGCATAGAAGTAGTAACTGTTTTTTAAGATTATTTTACTAATATACCTTTACAATTAACAAAGAATATAACATTATGAGTGCAGGGAGCTGCAGCTCTTTTAAACAATAGGAGTGCACCTATAAATTTGGAATTTAAATTATCATCTATTAATATAGATAGTGCAGGTGAAATAATGAGTTGCTTCAAGCAATTAAATTTAAAACGCACCGAAGACATAGGGAATGTCGGTAATAGTAGTACAGTCCTTAGTTATCACTATTTCACCACATTTGGCTAATATATTTAATCAGTGTATAGCAAAAGGAACTTTCCCTAATTTCACGAACGAGAGATTTTTGCACCGCCCGTGTAATACGTGTCTCCGACACTCATCACTCTTATCCCACTTAAGTAGGGCCGGCACAACTTGTTTTCCTTTTCAATTCTCTCCTGCACGAATTTCAACTCATATGGACTATGAATAAATTTTATAATAATACATATACATATAATTTTTCATACTATCCAGCCATACCTTTTACGTTTTTCCTCTACTTCATACTCAAAACTTCTTTAGTTACTTTTTCTCATAATATGCCCGTATCATGCTAACCCACGGAATAAAGCAAGAAGATGCTAATCTATTACTCCTTAACTTTTCTGTCACTGATGCTGTTTTCAAACTTCAATGTTTGTTTGATATCCTCACCAAAACAATTTGTATTAATCAGTCCAGAGATCAAGATTCGAATAAGAAACCTACTTTCTATTAATGACGAAGATAAAATTTTAACCAGTTTACAATTTTCACGACTCTAATCGACTGTTTTTGTTTCTACTAGTATAACAATAAGTCTAAAATGTCATCGTTGAGTAAACGTGCGATGTTCAATTTATCGGTTAAAATAAATCGGTTTTGAATAGATTGATATATCACAACCAAACATTGATGTATTTTTGAACAACGATATATATCGAACATCTCTATGTAAAGTCAAAAGCGGTTTGACATGTAAAAATTCGCAACATTTTCGGTGTGGTAGAACGACGAATAGAATTGAAAACTAAAAAATGTCCCTTTGGGCTACATTAAATCGCAATGTTTTTAAGCGAACATCAACGTTCGCTTTGGCTGTTGCCGGAGGAACATTCTTCTTCGAAAGAACTTTCGAATTAATTTCAGTTTCTCTATTCGAGAATTTGAACAAGGGTGTAAGTGAATTGTTATGTAATTTTTTTAATACTATATTTATTTTCTTTTAAATACTGGTGTATTCCCGTATATAAGAATGTATTATTCTTTCACAATTTATGGAAGTTAATTTGAAATAGTTGTATTATAAAGATGTAAAGCCTTTTGATATCTCTGTAGGGGATAAATTTGAACTACGAAGTTATTTCTAAATATTTCTTCATTAATAAGAAGCTTGATTATTCTTGATGACTGTTACATATTTATTAATTTGGGCATGGGTGGTAGCTAGAAATTACCAAATGCATAAAATCTAATGAATAACCTCACTTTCCTTAAAATCACTTATTGTTGAGATAGAATTAGTATTTATTTTGTAGTTCAAATAGTATAATAATATTAATTGTATATTTTTATAACTAATAATGGATTAAATAAACAACTAAAAAATGATACAAATATAAGTTATAAAGCTATATTTTGAAATACATTTAAACTTGTTGATCTATTACACCTGTCCTGTACCTGTTTTATCTATGCATACAATAATTGTAGGAGTGGGAACACATTATTATCCTGCTTTATTAACTATCAAACTGAGTATTGGTAGACAAAATACAATAAGAGAACTATGGTGGTTTTTACACACGTTAAAAACTTTTGTGAACATTAATTTCGAGTTATTGGAATGACACAAGTGTGAAAATGTTTAATATGTACTTTTGTCATAGCAACTTTTGAAAATAATGTTTCTGTAATAAGTACTAGAAACTTCATCTGACAGACATTAAGTGAGATAAAGTGAAGTGGAATGAGTGAGTAGCATTAGGGTTTGCCAAATTGAAAAAGTGTTCCAATAACATTTGTATTTCACATAAATGTTCTATTTGTATATACTTTTCTTGTGAATATAAAACAATTTATTTTTTGTTATCTTTACAGAAATTGTGGAATGACATCAAGCACAAATATGAAAATTAAACAACTGTAATTGTTATAATTTATTAGTTTATTTGTTATATTAAATTATGATTACCACATAAATAGATTTTTAATTCTGATAAAATATTATTACAAAGTATAAAATTAAACCTAAAATGACTAGAATTATGTACATTACAATAATATACAAGTATTTTAACATCCTGTGTTCATAAATTGACATCTTATCATAATCAAAGGAATTCTGACTTTGAAGACAAGTATTTTGTTTACATTTGTTGCAAGCATTGTAACACTATTATTGCAATGAAAATATATTTTACAACAGAGTAAATTTATTTCAACTAAAAACATTTACATTTGTAATAATAGTAAATTGTTCTCTTTACATTATTTGATTACATTCATAATCAAATTACATTTCTTTGTCACATAACATTAAACTGATGTTCAAAGTAAATAAAGAATTAATCTTGTTTTCCACAAGTTAATTGGTACATAGACTGACTTTTATATTTCTACAATAAATCTCAGGTTATGAGATGAGACTATCTTAAAAGAAATGAATATATTTCCCTTATTTTCAATTTAGTAGGTCTGTTTTTATTTTCTTTCGTTACGTATTTAAACACCTTTTCATACACATGACAACATTTTACATTCATTATTTATAATAGGAGTCCATACCTTATAAAATGCAAACAATTATAGGAGAATTACTTCTATGCTTTTTAAACTATGAGCATCTAGAGGGAAATGAGATGATAATTGTTATAAAAAGATACTATATTTTATAAAATTAATGATAATGAAAGGTTAACCCCTCGGCTGTTTTTAAAGTGTCAGACCTAAAATTGACGGATTATGTTTTTAATTTCACTACATAGTACATTGTAAATTTCAAGGTCTAGTAAAAAAAGTTCATAGAAATTTAAAAATACAATTTTACAAAAAGATTATGATTTTACAATACATCATTTGTTATTTTTCAAAGTGTTGTAATTAAAAAGATTTTTTTTTAAGCTTATGCTGTCAACTGTCTTTTGACCTGTGCCTCATTAGGTCTACATTTGTTTGTATGGAACTTAAATCTTTAGGGTTTTGAACAGTCCAGGGGTGAAATAAGTCTAGATATAATGTGAAAATATTTTTATAGGACAACATTTCAGCATAATCTCATTTGATGGTAACATGCTAAGCCTAAAAATGAGGCTGGTTATCAAGTGTTGCTACCGGAAACCATTAATATATTTGGTAATTGATTTGTAACTTTAGATTCGATGTGGTATTTTTTCACTCAATTGCTAGAGATCATGAATTGGATGTACATAAAAAATATTATTTTGTGATAAATGAAGGCTTTATTTTATTAGGGATATAAACTTTATTAGTTTTTTTGACACCACATTATATATTTTTTTTTATTTCAAAATCTTCAATTTTTTTCTTTGTAGAATTAATGACAATACTGCAAAACTGGACAAATTTTAATTATCAATCTAATTTGAAGCCAACATGTCACATATATTTTACTACCGTTATGTACAAACTTCTAAAAGCCAACCAGAAAATCTATTTCTCCCATATGTAGTGGTGGTTAATTATTAAATGTATATTTCAGATGTAATTGTATAAACAATAAATCTGCTATACGAAACAAACGAGGTATTGTGATTGGCTGAATATAATCAAATGTCAATTTTTCAAATGGTAACAATCCTCTATTGAAAAGTGTTTTATTGGTTAAGCACACTAGACTTTTATAACTCGATTCGCAAATTCAACGATTATTGCGAAATGCTATTTTTGCTAAAGCCATGATTGGTCGTTATGATGCGTTTAACAGCAAAATATGATAAATCGTATTGATTCAGAACAGTGCGAATCTTAGGTTTTTATATTTATAGCAACAATTATCGCGCGCGAAATTAAATTAGTATTTCGCATTTAACGTACTATATGAAATCGCAATAATTCTCATTTTTAGCCACAAATAATTACACAAATATCTACATAAGAGTCATACAACGAGACGGAATTATAACATTTAATCATGTTAGCAGTAAGTGGCGTGGAATGTAACGTAATGAATGTAAGTCCAAACATGAGAGGTTATTTTTAATCAGTAAATACAATACCAACCTGGTATTAGAGCCCGCTCCATGGGCGGATGCCTCGGACATTAGTCAGGAATTCGGGAAAATGTTAGGAGGACGTTTGTCTCGGAGAAAATGACTGAGGACATTTGTCTAGGGCTAATCCCTGAGGTATATTTATCTGGGGCATATGAATGACCATGGGGCATTAGTCTGGAACAAATACCATAGTGTAGTCTTAGCTGTTCAATGTAGTCAAGTCAAGTAAAAAGTTATATGATAAACATATAGCTAAGTACATTCAAGTGTTTGTTGCATAATGTTTGATTGACAATTTCATTTTCTGTTTCTTTTTTTGCATGTAATATTCACCTGAGGAGGATGATACAAAAATGATTGTGTGACTTACGTTGTTTGCAATTTCATTTTTTCATCGTCAAATGTTATGAGAAAAATAATTAAAACAGAAAACGAGTAAGACTTTTCTTTAAATTTTGTTGTGGAGCTTGTCTAAAAAGATTGTGTAAAACTGGGCCCTTCTAGTTTTTCAAGGGCCACTTTCAAGAAGAAGCGAATATAAGCCGGTACGTGACATCTACAAACAATATGGGTAAAAGACAAAACACTGAAATCATTAACCTGAAATACAAATTCCTTTTGTATTAGTTGCAGATCTCGTAGCATTTGCTAATCCTGTGCACATTTTGATAAACTAACTTCGATGTTAAGTGATAATGTGATCAAAGATGGCAACATACCAAGTCTACAGAGAACCTAGAGAGTCTTAGCAACATTTTGTTAAATTTGAAAGTGATCGCTAGTCCGATCGCTCAATGCTCACACAAAATGCAAAGAAGCATTGCATTTCAGTTAATGATTATTGAATTATTTTATTTGTTCGCTTTATTTGAAGTAAACATGTGGTCGGGTACCCGTTTGGCTCTAGGCGTTCCCGTCTGAAGCCAGCCCTGGGTATTGCACCAAGGTTTTTATAGTATAACGAATGATGACGCACAATAATATTATAGAGATATCTGTAGAGAGCATTATTAAGTTAATAGACAGGAATGTGAATAATAAAAATGATGTACGACTTATGTTTCAGAATTGCAAGCTTAGTCTCTTGGTGTCAGTCTATTACTACATCGCTTAACACGTTCCGTGCCAAACCATTTTTGCCTGACATGTCGTTCAGATCATTTGATATTTTGAGTAAAAAATGAAGTGTACAACATCAATACATAAGTAATTATTTATTTTTCAGTAGTTATCACATCGTGTACCACCGATGGTACACGTGGTCTGAAGATCAAATTTAACGTGTACCACTGGTGGTACATGTGGCACGGAACTTGTTAACCCGTAACGTCGGTATATACGTAAAAACTGTTATACCAAATCCGTTGTGAATAACATTTCTTATTGTAATCGTTGTAAATCCATCAATATCATTCTGCTGTCATCTTACGATTTGCCCGTCTTGTGTCGGACATAATCAGGATCGTCCGTCAGGGTGTCGGCTGATGATGAAGATGGGAGGGAGACGGGGGAATCGAAGAACAAAAAGTCAGCCGCGGCCCTTACAATGTCCACAAGAAGAGGTTGTGACAAGTTGCTGATGGCATCCTGTCTAGCGACCTGTTGCCAAAATCACATTTTTTTTTTGTATTTAACAGAATCACGACCACGTATAGTCATTGTGAAGGGTTTAACGTCATGGGTAAAACGGTCGCAACCCAATCAGGTACACACAACCTATCATCTCACTTAATTACTTAGATATACCCCGGTTGATCCCAAAACGCATTACGCGTATCCGTGCCTCTATGGCGGGTATTATATTTGTTGTGTGGCGGTCGCGATGTTTTTAAAATAATTGACATGTCCGTCACCTAATTAGGTAAGAGTTCATGAAGGAATTAATTTGGAATTTAGTTTATTTTTTCATCCATTTGAATTCAAGTATATCTATATTAAAATAAAAAACTATTTTTATGCAAAATTATCTACCTATTCAAAAGTGTATAAATCTAAAGGGTTTGTTAGTAACCAAGAAAAAAATATTGCATGGTTGTATTATACACTAACTAATACACGCGACTTCACCTGCGCTGTCCTGCGCATGCGTACTACAGCGCTTCACCCACCTCTCCACGGCAAGCAAATAAATCACTGAGCTTAGAAAAATCGTAGTTTTTGTAAACAGTAATAACTCTATATTAAATGAAAATACCGTGATAATTTGTTTTCTACTAAGGAGCAAGTGTCTCAGATATAAAATTATTTTTTATCAAAGTCTATCTAGTAGTTTTTGCATGATGTGCGCACAATGGCATACCTCTATAATATATTATATATAGCGTCAGATACATTGTAGTCACTATGTCGCTAAGAAAAATTAAATCACAAGTACATTATACTAACTAGAAAAAGGCATTTATGTACCACGACAAAATGTCTGTATGGTATACATTACCTGTCTGTAATGATGCATGATCATTTTCATGGCATACTCCTTGATGTCATCAGCTCGTACCCGATCGGCAGCTTGTAATATCGCCAACACATTGTCAGGAGTCACGTTGCTCTGGAGATTATGTTTGCAAAACACTTGGAGGCGGTTGTTCGTGAAACCTATTTTAAATTTATGTTACAATAAAATTCAAATTTTCTTAGAAACTGCTTTTATAAAAATATTTCCGATCGAAACATGATTTCCAAACTAAACCGAAAACGTAGACGAATATTCGTCCACTGCTCTAGTTTCGGTCGGAATCGGTACTTATGTATTTAAGTAAAATAGCAATAAACTTTTGTTTATAACAGATTATTTGAGTAGATTAAATAATTTATTTATTTAAATTGTGATCTACATATAGTTAATATGTAGTATCTGTAGATTGTTTATAAAAACCTAGGAGTTTTATTTTATGAGTACTTGTAAATTATAACATTGAGAATAAGCAGACGGCCATTTTTTAATTTTGAGAATAAGTATATACCTACGCCAGTTATAGCTATTCACATTTTCGGCAACATCATTGTTCATAAAAGCCACAATGAGAAAAACGAGCATGGCGTGATATGGTATCATGCAAATGATTTGCATTGATTTTAGCCGAACCCGAAACGGGTCGAAATTTAAACTTCGAATGGTCATCGAAAATAATTAACACTCACAATAATAAACAATGTCTTCACTCAATCAAGTCGTAATCAATCAGTCAAATCATTTTTGTTATTGTTTTGTGAGTCTAATTAACGTTTCTTTTTCTTGAAAATAATCTGTACTAAATTATTTTTATCAATATAAGACTACTTACATTTTTTTTCTTCATTTTTCAATACCGATACATATTTACCTTCGGAACTATAGTAAGCGTTACTAGTATAGAACTTTACATTTTAAATACTTACAGAGTTTGGAAAATTTAATGCGTCACTGTTATTTTTGCAGTGTATGAAAAATAATGTTATGTGAAATTATAAATCCAAAATGATTGTAAATAAGAGTTCACATGTTTGTAACATCTGTGCAAACAATTGATAATTTTTCTAACAGGAAGTTAATGCAGCCATTGTATACAGATACTTTTTATAATATAACAGTTTTATTTATTCTTGAGAAATAGCAGTGATAAATCATTAACAAATAAGTAATATTCTTTAAACGTGAACAACTGTGAAAACAAATTTTCTCGCCATTGCTATCTTACATCTGATAAATAATGACTAACAGTTATTAATAAATATTTGTATAGTATTGAAATTAGATTTACTTATCACTGCTATTTAACAAGTGATAAATACAGAACTGCTATATTTTAAAAATACTAGTGCACTATACAAGGCTGCATTAACTTCCTCTTGCAACAACTATAAATAAACAGCTGTAGTTTATATATCTAATACTCACCATAATATATCGGTGCTTGAAATAGATAAAGGGAATCTTCTGTGGGCATATTTGTATCGCCGTAATATATGTAACGCAGGAACGAGTCGAATGCTTCTTCAGATGGCACCGTGTCACAAATTTGGATCTGTATGTTATTTTTCTGTGTTTAAGGATTTTTCCTCTTTATAACTTTAATGTCCCCAATATTTGTTTAGGTAATAATTAATTTTATTCTTTCGACATACTGTATCATATTTTTTTATATTATAACAGCATTTTTATAAACGTTTTATAACCTTTTATTATCTAAGTCATGAATTTCGTTGAAATTAAACGTATGATTTTTTACTTTATAACATTTGACCACAGTTTCACCTAATTTTAAATGGCGATGTGGTCTAAGATGATAAATACGCTAAAAACCTAATGAGGGACTGGCTCTCAAGTGTAGCTGCCGGAATACACCATTAGGTGCTTGGCGACAGATCTTCAACTTGAGGGTGGTAGCTAAGGTGCATTTGGAAAAAGTTTTATCACCATGCTATGGCTTCATCTCGATTTTTTCCTTCACCGAAGCTCAGGGTCATTATTCGCAAGGATCCGAACATATCAATCGTCGATTGACGCGGTGTCTACACACGCTAACCATTGAACTGAACTGATAATTTGACGATTTTGAATAGGTTTTCAAGTACGAGCACAAACTTTATTAATGATGTCTATCGATTTATAAGTTTAGAATAGGGAACATACCAATACTGCGTGACCCGTTCATGGGAACCTTATGATTTACTACATTAAAACTAGAGGGAGGGGTTTTCTCATATACTATGGGTGGAAGAGGAGGGAGGGGCCTAAAAAATTGTCAAACATGGGACACGTAGTATGGATATGTCGAGAAATCAATATATATCGACAATAATTATTATCGATATAAGTTTCATCTGATATGTTTAGCATTTAAGTGCAATCTCGCCGGATGTTAAGTGAGGATATGGTCTAAGATGGTAACAGACTAAAACGTTGGTAAATTAGCGACAGATTTTCAATCCGAAGGTGATTATTAGGTGGGCCTAAGAGTTTGCTTTTTGTCGAAAGATCAGGCTGAAGGTATTTTGAACCTAGGTCGATAGATGTGTAGTTTGGTAAATCCATCCTAAATAGTATTATACACCCGATTGTGAGTTTGTTTATTTTTTATGCTTGTACGTATTAAAGGGTACCTACCCATCATTACTCGAGAAAAAAGTTACTGTTCTTGATATTTTTATTTCATAGGTCAAATGTAGATTAACTCTAGCGAATTTACGGACAAGATCCAGTTAGAATATAAAAGTTAATGACAATACTATATAAGCTATAACACTCAGGGATAATGTAAATTTCTAGTTGTATAAAAAAAAAACGGGTGGGTAGTCTCAGAGATTAACTCCTAACTTCAGATTCATCAATTACCTTTTTATAATATTAGCGCAAGTATACACAATATTTTTATGGCGTTCATCATAAAAGTAATGTTCCTGAAGGATGGGCTAAAATTAAATTAGTAAATAAACAAGTAAATTGGAATAAATTGAAGTTACGTTAGCGATGTTGTCCTTAGGTGAGAATGATCGAAACATCGCTTCGAAGTATGAGGACCTCGCAACGAGTATGGACCGGTGAGCGGGACGCAGGATCGAACCCACGCGCAGTCGCACGTCGCTAAGCTCGGCGCCGCCTCCACTCATGAACACGCACATATCTTGCTCCAAAGTTGTCCCTGACACCAATTATTACGAAATATTATAACCGTGGATTTCATATATAAGGAAATATAGCCATACTACGTGATCCCCCTTATAAAATCGGGTGAGTGCCTTAAGCGCTCTCTTTAGTAGTAGTCCTGTAATATTGTAGAGGCCTGTCAAGAAAACAGTGTAGTCAGTTCGAAAAAAAGACTAGGTGATCCGTTCATGGGGAGGGAAGTCTTCAAAGTACAACGCTTGGTTATAAAGAGGAGGGGGAAACCATATTTATGAATTACTACATGAAAACTAGAGGCGAAAGGGTCTTCTCATATAATACGGATGGTCACCAAGCAGAGGGAGGGAGCTAAAAAATTGCCAAACATGGGTCACGTAGTATGAGTACGTTTCCTAAAATGTGTCACTCGTCATCAGCGCCGGAGCAGCATACTGACGACATTCGGGGCTATTATTGCCCAGGGTGGCAAAATTCAGAGGGTGAGAAAAAAACAATTTTCTGCGTGGTAATAAGAATACAATTTGTTTTTTTTTTTTTTTCAAAAAATGAATAAAATTTAACTGAAATTATTTCTTTTTTAATTATTTTATTATATGAATGTCGATGTATTGTATATCTCGCGTCCAAGTATGTGCAGTACACTCCGCACTAAGCTCGCCAAAAGGTAATCAGTAAGCAATGCAATAAATAAAAATTGGTTTTAAATCGATTCAAATATCGGTTACCATAAGTAGGACCACCGATAATTCAGTTATAGTAGGATCCTCGGAACGAATAAGCAACTATATCCGAACTACACCTACGAGGGCACTGCGATCAAGAGCATAGTGCGATATGTGAAACATTTATCTTCAGTAAATACTGAGTTCGTATCCTATTTAATATTAAAAACACGAATATAAGTTTTTCTGTTTGTCACAGCTTAACTATTCAAGCGATCATTAGGAAATTTCGCATACAAGTCGTCAATAGTACATAAAAGGTACGTAGTAATTTATGCGAACGAAACCGCGTGTAAGAGCTGGTATGTAAAAAAAAATTTCATCGCAATAAACGGTGTTTTTTTGGTTACTCTAACTAAATAATGTTTATTAGGCATTATATTAAAAAAACATTTTTACCTAAAATCTGCTCATCGCACTCGTGATGCGCAGTGTTGGGTTGTTTGGAAGGCGGTTGCTGTCGCCTTCGGATCACCTCTACCATTAGGCCCTGGTCCATCTCTTCAAATTCCTTTGACATCACTATCGGCGTGAAGTTATAATCTTTTACAACGAATCTGGAAAATGGTCATGAAAAACACATACATAACTATTTTGCTATAACATGTCACAATATGATTTGTCTAAGTCTGCGTCATGAATTTCAATTGAATGACGGGTTGCCATCTGTCTAAGTTGTTATTATACTAATGTTAATAAATTTAACACGTTCTGTGCCACGGTTACCACCGGTGGTACAAGATGTGATAACTACTCAAAACGAAATATTTACTAATGTATTGATGTTGTAATGAAATATTGTATGATAGTATATAAGTTTTAATTATAAATAAAAACAACATGAACACACGGTAGAAGTGAAGCCAAAAAATTATAAAAACCTCGTCTAAACCATACACTACGCTGATTACGACGCCTTTTCTCAAAGCTTCGTAATACGCTGACGCATTCACATACGTACTAACCCATGTATAAACATACACACAACGCTCGGACCAGAGCAAGTATTAAGAAGTGCAATAAAAATTGAGGAGACAGCGAATATAAGAAACACTGTATAATGTATTCCATCTCATTTTCTCATATAATACATCCTATAGATGTTAATGTTTGTCTATTTCTCATTTCATCCAGTTTCAAATCACATCGGGGGCTAAATAAGGTTGCATTTTAATAAAAGCCACTAAAAGGCAAAGATCCCGCAAAAAAAACTACCTTCAATAGTTTGCTTACCTCAAACAGTACTCCTTGATACAATTAAGGTTGGCGTGGTGAGCCGCGTGCAGAGCTTGTAGTACATTATTAAAGCACAGGTTTGCTCGTAGGAATCTGGCACAGAGTCCGCGCAAACGAGGAATATTCAATCGAAGAGCTAGACGAAGTACCTCCATTACCAGAGATATGGTGGCGGGTGACGCTGTGTCTACATCTTTAAATTAAAGAAAATCTTTGTTTTATAACTCCGTTTTTAAATATATACAGTAAAATGATATTTCTTGTGTTGCTAGTTAATGGGTTTTAAAACATAGTGATGTCCAATCAAAACTAATCGTAAAATTGTATGCAATACCCTGGAAAAACATCCAACGCCCCCTAGGTGAAGATAGAATAAGGTATGCAAAATAGCTATTGTTATAGACCTACAGAAGCTTTTTTTTAAAGTAAATGAACATTTGTTAGGTTTTTTATTCAAATCAGCTTCTCAAATAATCCAAAATATATCAAACAATTAATAAAAAAAATCGTCATTTACAATTTTATGATTCCTATAATCGGAATGTAAAATAAACAATATGACAACACATGAAAAATTATTGTTGCATAGTTTTTCAGCTTGACATTAGTGGTTGTCAATTTATTATATGGACTTAAGAGCTGAGTTGTAAGAGTTAAGTAAGTAATGAACAGATAGGTTGTCTTAAACCACGAAGATATGGGTAGAAGTGAAAATTTTTGACAATTTTGTAATCTTATCAACATTTTTTCTCAATATAACCGAAAAATTCAAAACCATTGGTAATTTTGGGAACACTTATCTTTTTGTGCGAAGACTTATCTTTATGATGGATCAGTATAATTTTCATAATTCATCTTATTCAATCGTCTTGGTCGAATGGTTTGAACAGTGGAATATTAATTCGATGTCCCCATGTTTGAACCCCGGCTTGTATCAACAAATTATTCGGAATTCGTATTTAAATTGGTAACACTATTGGCTGACGATGAAGGAGCACATCGTGAGGGAACTTGAACTTGGTAAATGTTCTTGCAGTACCACCAAATGTGGGAAAATATAGAACTGTGAAAGTGTAAGTTGCCAATTAGCCGTGAGTGTGAGTGAGGCTGATTATACCCATACCTTTCTTCGTGAAGAAGCCTGACCCTAAAGTGGATCTCTTGGGCAGATGTTATTATCGTTCTTGATGCATTATTTTATTCTTTAGAGAAGATACTTCAGTCTCCGGTAAAAATCTTTCAATAAAAGAATTGATATCTTAGAAGTCATTGTAGAAGGTCTTGGATTATAATGGGATTATCCCGAGGCCTTATATATAAAAAAAACTAAATAACCTTTCTCAGTTGGATCGATCCTGTCAGTGTATATGTAGTTTAGGACCATTTTAAACGCTTCAGGAGTTGCTTCTGGAAGTTTCACAGTTAACTGCGGTGGTGTTTCGTATGAATACACATCGGAGACTTTCACTTCTCCCGATTCTATCTTCTTCGCGAGTTCGTCACGGGCTTCTCTACAAAATTGAAAATTATGATAATAAAAATAATTTTAAGATGTAGCAAATTATTCCTGGTACAATACCTTATTTATTAAATACTAGCTTTCGCTCGGGGCCTTTGCTCGCATCACTTTAGATTTGATCTAACCCTAGGGAACAGTATTTTATTTGGGAAAAGGTACTCTATGTCCTTATCTGTACTCCCGACAGCGTGTATGCAAAATTTCATTACAATCAGTAAAGTAGTTAAGGCTTGAGGGCGCAACAAACAAACAAAACTGACTTTTGGATTTATAATTTTAGTAACGAAGTAAGGATACATTTTTTTTAAGATTATAACATACAATAAGCTCGATTCTGTGCCTTTTTAACACCTCACCACTTTATTCGGTGTTATTGGTGTGTTACATTTTTATTTTATAAGGTAAATAAAAAAAGAAAAATGGCGAAATTTTATGATTTGTGCAAACTAACTTGATTTTAGCACGGAGATACTGAGAGCGCGCCGCCAACATAGCCTGATGTGCCAGAACGGGCGTCTGTTCCGTCCCTACTTCTAAAGTCACATCGCAGAACTGCTGAGACTTCAATATCCCACCGAAGTCGTCGTGCAACGTACAACGGGGGTAATCTGATAGCTAGAAAGAAATAATTGTTCAAAATATAAAAATGGATGTTGGTATATGTATCTCAGACTGATAAAATTCCAACACCATTTGTCTAATCACCTTGAAAGTTCACCTAAGTGTTTTTGGAAGTAAGTTCCATAAAGCGACTTGTGGTAGAAGTACACTGGTAGAAATCGTCATATAAGAAAAAACGTTATGCTCATTCCATGGAACTTTTCTTGAAATCACTTGAGCCTCTACTTTTTCAGATGCTTGTAGGTGGCAGAGCTACGCTGAAGCTATTACTGGTTTCAGCATGAATGGGTCGGCTCGCCCGGGGTAGTACCACCCTCTCACAGAAATCCGACGTGAAGTAACAGTGCTTGCACTGTTGCGTTTCGTTCGGCTAATGAGAGCGCCGGAGGCCCACATATTTAAAAGCCCGGCAACACACTTGCAACACCCCTGGTGTTGCTAGTGTCTATGGACGGCGGTGATTACTTACCATCAGGTGACCCTATACGTTACGACGTTTGCCCCTATAATATATATAAATAAAAAACAATACGCTGCTTTTTATCGTTAAAATTTGAGTCCCAGATCTTCATTTATTCGTCTGTAGTTCTGTTTAATGTCAATTGAAGAGATAATATTTTTCACTTAAAGACAGTATTCCGTTGTATTAAATCTATTGATATCATGATCGGTGGTGGGGTGTCCTAAGTATACGAAGTCGACCGCACTTTTTCCGGTCTTTGAAGCTTATTATTAAACTTTTACAGATACTTAATAATTTCGATTGGCGTGTAACTCTGCAGCCTTTTAGCACAATAGCTGCAGCTCTGTTTTTATTGTATGTTCTCTCCGTTTTTATAAACGGAAAAAAATATATTTCAGAGTACCTTATTCAAAATTAATATAAACATTTCTGACTACTATTTAAAATTATAAATTAAATAATAATGAATTAATGGATATTTTTTTAGACTTTTTGTAGTGAAAATATTTAAAAAAAAATGTGACTGAATTTATTACCCAATTAAGAATACAGATAAAGAGGATATACAATTGTAGACAAACATCTTGGACTATTTAATGAATGTATGTGTACCTGAAAACGGAATAACTCTCCGCTTCGTACGTTATTGTCGACGGTACCTCCGAAGATATACAATGCATCGCCTACGACTGCACCCGCGTGGAACAATCTTCCAGACGGAATCTGCGAATCCGCAGCCGTTTGAACTACAGACCTATTATAGACGATATATTTAAAATGAAAGATGACAATAGTTATAGCGAATGAATGAATGGGTGGAAGAACGAACGAGTGAATGAATAAATTAATTCTTTAGTACACTTTATAGTTTATACGTATTCTTCCATATAACCGTTCGACATTATGAAAGTTAAAGTATAACAATATGGTATTATAATAAGGACAAATAGTTGTCCCTCACTTCACAGTACTCTAAGTCATAGTTTCCCAAAATTTTTAGTATTGTATTGATTAAAAAACAGAGAAGGGTTGAATAAAAGAGGTTCTCTCATTACAATAAATAATCTTGCCGTGTGGTAGGGCACGATAACTGTGTACAGCTGATTTTCCATGACCATACACCAAATGTAACACACGAATATTGGTATAAAAGTGTATAGCGTTTCAGAATCAACCAATGTATATATCACGTTTCGGGAACAAGAACTGTGTATCTAGGTCTCGAAATCTTTTCAAGCCGGCATGACAGTTGTGACTCGCGGTGATGGATTGTAATTCTCTAGGTGAACGCTGTTTTTTTAAAATACTTTATAGGTTTTGAGTTTGACCACAATCTTATCAGATGTTCAATGTTTATATGGTAATAAGAGGTCTGTCTCTCAAGTCCAGCTGCCGGAACACAGCAACAGGTGCTTGGCGACAAATTTTCAATTTGGAGATGGTAGCTAGCCAAGCGGGCTTAGAAAGAGCTCTACTACCATATAGTCTTTTTATAATGGCACTGTTTATAATCAGGTACAGTGCGATAACTTTTTCATGTTCATATAGAAAAAAATAATAAGACGAATCTCAAATTCAGCACATTGCTCGGTGAACACTTGATTTATTGGCGCGCCTTGACAATAAAAAGCGATTAAAAAGTAATTCGGTAAACGGCATGACGCTCTCTTATGCCGTCATGCCCCTCTACGCCGTCGTTCTTAACTGCCTTGTGTGTGTACGCCTGTATACTATACACTTCGATGCTTCCCTGTTTTAACCGTGTACTATTTCTATCCGACTATACTATACTTGACACGTTTTCAATTATAAAAAATCTAATATTAACTTGAATGTTGTCGCCTCCAATGCAAGGGTATTTCGTACACGGGTTTAATTTTTTTAAACACTGAGACCCCCTTATTTGCTCTTAATACAAATATGTATTGATTTCCTGTGCTACATATTATGATCCTCGTAATACGTATGGTAAACGGTTCTCGCGTGACAATCACACTACCAGACAGATACACAGAGAGAGAGATTGCATTTTATGATAAGTACTAACCACATTTGGGTATCGAGATCGTAGCAGTGCAAGTCGGCAGGCAGCGTGTTGTCGGCGGCGCCACCGAAAACGTACAAGTGGTTGGCATGCGACACCATCACGTGACCGTAACGGCGCGCTGGAGCCGGCCCAGCGCACCTGAGTAAATGCTCCGTGCAGACGCGTGACCATCTATACGCCGAACACAATAAAATATTTATAACAGGGCCGAATTTAAGGAAGGCAACGGGACCCAATATCCAAGAGGGCTCTTCACAAGATGAGTCGTTGCTTTTTGTAAATCTTATATAATTTGAGTAAAAAAAACAAAAATTGGGTAAACATTAAGTAAATTTATTTATTTTAAGTAAATTGGTTAAAATTATGATTACATTTTGGTTTAACCGGTCCGCATTGATTAGCGGCAGATCCGCCGGCCTGTCAATTTGATATGTACAATTAGAAAGTACTTAGCTACCGAATGCAATTAAATGACACCTGTACCGCCTACAAAAAATTTCATGGTTTATACTGCCTTTGACATTTGACGTAAGATAAAGACGCCATTGTTCATTTTGTACCAGTGATTGTGTGTTTTGTTGTATTTTATTTTTTTTGCAGGCTTTTTGCGATTTGTTTTCAAGTCTACGATTTCAAGTGAAACATTACTTGTATAATCAGTTTCGTATCTCGCTAATGTAAATATTTATACTATAGAAACATTTGTTTACATTTCTTTTTGTTATGATTACTTGTAATTTGATACGAATAGCTTGCTAAGGTACTGTCGATAAAATTATCGATGTTTTTATTCAATTATTATCATTACGGCATATCGTCCTATATTATACGATTCATTTAGAGTGTGACTTTAGAAATTATTATTGCTGTAAATTATATTGCGGTAAAAGATAAAATCTTGACCGGTGAAGATGTTACGCCTGAATTGCGGCATTAAGAGAAAAACGAGATAGAGACGTTTTTATTCATGTGTTAATCTTTTGATGATGTAAATAAACAAATTAATAATATTAATAAATAATTGGGAGCTAATTCGTATTTTATTTACACCTTGGGCCTGTTCAATTGCTTTTTCAAAAGCAAGGAAACCACATAAAAACGTTAAATACAAACAAACGAAATGAATTACGTACTTTTTGTTACGTCATTTAGCTAGCTTAGATCTTAAATTTTGCGAGAGATGGTGGTTGTATGACGATCGAAGGCCGTCAAGAGACTATGTATGTAATGCTGTATGATGGTGCTATTGTTTTCGATATGAAACGTTGATAGAACATATGCATTTACTGTTTTTCCTGATTGCACGTGTTAATTATGGGCGTGAATGACTTTTGACACACTAGACAAGTTGTTTTTTTTTTCTGTATGTGTGTTGGTTTTTATAATAACTCGTCAATGTTAATATAAGAATACTAGTTAGAGAGCAGTAAGAACACAAATATTATTTATATGATAATTTCTAACTTTATTTATTCATAGACAAAGTATTCGTAATAATATGTTTATTTCAATAATATTCAACATAAATACCTATAGTTTCGCTGTTTGGGATAAATTTAGCTAAATAAATATTAATTTATAAATAATAGAAGAATTTCTTTATCGATACTTCATCGAAAGTATGGTCATCACTAGTTTCAAAATAGCGTCCGAAATCAAAATGTCATTTGATTTATTTATATTTCAAATTTGACGTTTTATGTATCATCTTTTGATTTATACCGCCTCTTATCTCATAATATAAACATTGGCGCTTACGGCAATATAGAATGGAGCTAGATTTTTGATTAACTTCACATTTTAATAAATGCAGAAGTGTTAAAGAAAACGTTGTCAATCATAAAATAAACAATATATGTAAATGTTTAATACATTGCGTCAAAGTGTGTAAAGTGGTACAATATAATCTCAGGTTAAAAATATTGCCAAATGTCAATAGTGTCATATAGTAGTAGTTTTCATTTACTTGTGTCTCTCTAAAATTATTTAAGTTGCCTATATTTTCCAAATTAATTATACCCACGAAATCAATCATTTACTACGAAACGACTTTTGCCGGCAAATAGGAACACAATAAAACACAACAATAAAATAAGAACTGTCAACTTAAGCAAGTGTTAGACAATGTTTAAATTTAAATAGTGTCTATCTCTAAACAAGGGTAAGACACTCTCTTGTGATCCTTTTTTAAAAGTGTTTAACGTGTACTTAATTTTTTGTAATAAGACAGACGATGTTTAAGTATAAAATTAGTTTAAACATAAAACATAACTTACGTATGTGATTCGAAATCGAATTGGAAAAGCGCGTTAGTTATTTTAGCGCCGCTCTGTCCACTAAACACGAACATTTTCCCTCTCGCGACTGCTACTGGAAAATTACAGCATGTCGGTGGACATTGGCCTTTCTGTTCGATTTTCTCCCATTGGTGATTTTCACCCTGCAATTTGTACCTGTTCTAAGTAAATTAAATTTCAAAATCAAAAACACTATATACAATTTAGCGTCTGAGAAGACGTTTATGAGTGTGAAAACTACCGTTGGTTCGGAACAACTCAGTTATCGAGATGAACCGGCAAGAAACTCGACCTGATTTATCCTTTCATTGTACATCCTTACAATATTATAAATGATACAGTGAGGCTGTTTGTTTGTTACACACCCTAACTGTCAACCAATTAACATGAAATTTTGCGTATTTTTTTTCGAACTGACTACACTGGTAGCCTCACCAGTCCTCTACAGTTTCACCGGACTACTTAAACTTTCGGTACACGTTGTCAAGGACATAGGGTATATTTCATATTGACAAAATGTACACTATGTACTATACATATACTGTACATCTAGTACATCTGTACATTTGTATGTAACGTAGATCTAGACAAATATTCCTTAGGGATATAACAAACCTACATTAACGCGAGTGAAGCTGCGGGCAAAAGCTAGTTAACACATTGTAATAGTTATATTCGATTTTGGCGGATGCATAGAGAGGGGTGTCATTTCCAGACAGCACAACCTTTCACATATTGACATACCCTATAATAATAGCCTTTACACAGTAAATCCGGCTTGATATGGTGCTTGAACTTACTATACGGCAAATCAACAAAATGCTTTGGGACTTTGTTGTAAAACCTACGATTATTATCTAAAAAACTGTTACTGGTCTTATTAAGCTTGAAATATGGGTTGCCCAATTTGCCACTGTTTCTAGTAATTAATTGTTTTTGGAAATTCATCATCTGATTGATTAATGTAAGTATAGCTTCGCATAGGTGCAGTGTACTAAAATGAAGCGTTATAAATACTTATACGGGTTATATTCATTATTTTGCTTTTAAGTACAGTTCGACAAAGTCATAGAAGATAACAAGGAATCTTCAGACAAACAAGTTCTTTCTGTTTGCACGTAATTTTAAATCTGTAAGATACTATAACTAAAGTGACTAATTGGATAAGGATTAATACCTACTGTATTGATCAAAATTATCATCATCATCTTACCCTTATCCCATCTAAGTAGGGTCGGCACAACATGTTTTCCTTTTTCACTCTCCTCTGTCAGATGTCATCTCAGTATTCACACTTTTTATACACATATCATTTTTCACACAATCCATCCACACCTTTTTCGGTCTTCCTCTACTCCTATATCCATCCACTTTCAAACTCAAAACTTTTTTTGTTACATGACTTTCATCTCTTCTCATAATATGCCCGTACCATGCTAACCTATTACTCCTCAACTTTTCTGTCACTGGTGCTATTTTCAAATTTTCTCTGATATACTCATTCTTAATCTCATCCATCCTTGTTACACCACACATCCATCTTCATATTCGCATTTCTGCCACATGTAATCTTTTCTCATCCGTCTCTTTCGTAGCCCAGCACTCGGATCCATATAACACGGCTGGTCTTATTATAGTTTTATACACCTTCCCCTTGAGTTTCAACGGCATTCGTGGGTCACAAACCACCCCAGACACCTTTCGACAATTCATCCACCCTGCATTTATCCTATTCCTCACGTCCTTGGCTATTCCACCGTCATTTTGGATCAATGAGCCGAGGTACCGAAAATTGGAGCAGGCTGGTAAGAATACACCGTTTATGGTAATATGACAAAAACTGGATGGACCTCCGAAGTCACAGAACAATTGTTCAGTTTTCATCCCACTAATCTTTAAACCAACTTTCTCCAGTTTCTCTCGCCATTTCTCCAGCCTACTCTGGACCTCGGCAGCATTGTCATTGTAGCATTTGTATTGATCAAAATATGGTCGCAAATAACCGAATATTTTTTAACAGTATGTAAAAAATATAAAAATGGTTACTGTAGATTATCGACAAAAGATAGACACATAACATCAGGAACTTTTCTGTGAGCATTTTTTAAATGTACAACTGGGTAGTATATTATTTTGCTTATATTCTCTTTCACGCGCGATTGGAGTGCGCAAGATTCAACACGGGAATGCGCGTAAATTAATTCACGAGTGATTGTTATTGTTTGTCTTCACACGCACACTCTTTCTCGCGCGAAAACGTTTTCACGCGAAAAAGAACTTGTCGTATACAGGCAGCTATTAGGGTTAGCTAGCGTTACCAATGTAAACGCCCAAAAACTCCTTACTTTATTAGAATATATCGACTTTTCTCTACTTTATATTCGTTGGATAACTTGTATAATGTACATTTATTATATATATAAACCTTCCGAAAGAAATTCTCTAAACGATGGTGAAAACCGTATACCAAAAATTTGTTGCTTCGTTTTAAAGAACACACGGACACAAGGAAACACACAGAGAGACAAAATATTTATAGACATACCAATATTGTGTCCTAAGATAAAAAAAAAATCAAATTTAACGTACGAATAGTTAGGAAGCTAATTAGAAAAAATATTGTTTATGGTACTAATTTACTTTTAAAATTTTAACCCTGGTACGAGGAAGTGACTGCACCAAACAATCCCCTGAGTCACATCGTTCATCAATCAAAAGATTTATTAAAAAAAAATGTCTTACAACTAAATTGATAGTCCACATATCGTTGAGTCGTGCGTTGCCATCGTATCCTGCAAATATCCATAGTTTGTCGTCATATACGGCCGCGCCGTGCGCCGACCTTGGTACTGGTTCCCTGTAGTAAAATATTATATATAAAATCCTGGCGTGGGTGTCGTTTCGTAATTCTTCTCCTATTAAACAACTTCACCGATTGTGATATTCTAGCACTTATGGATTCTACTGTACGATAAACGTGACTACCACGCCAGTGACACCATACTCAAGGCATTGTTATACACAGAAGTACACGCTCAACTAGTAAAACACATATAACACTTGCACCAGGCATTAAGGCATTAGGTAGTGCAATATACTTCGACGATACCGCGAACATAAGAAACACTGTATAATGTATTCTATCTCATTCTCTCGCACGTTAAATTCTATATATTTTTCTTTTTAAAATGCCGTTTTTTCGTTTCATCGAATTTCAAATCACAATGAGACTAAAGAAGTTTTCACTTCAAACTCTCTTTCGACTTTTGACAATATACTTCATATGTTATTTCACTTACTGGCCTGTGAATTTCCACTGCACCCATTGAGCACTTTGGAATTTGTATTCGAATAAATCGTTTTTGTTTGTTAAATTTGAATTGGCTAGAATGTCGCCTGTGTAGCCACCGAAAACAAACATTGACGATCTATGGACCTGAACAGAATAACAAAATATATATACTTACTTGATTACGATTTTTGATTTAAACATAAAATTAATATTTAACTTCACTGTCCCCAATTATTGATAGTATAATTACGACTTCAAACATGGACAAATTTAAGTGATTGTTAATATAATAAATTGAAACTTTTTTCATTAATGTTAGTTTACTTTATTAAAAGTTATTGTAAATTGAATGATGGCGTAAATTAAGCACGAGAGAAGAAGAGTAGGTGATTAAATACATTTCAATCTCATCGAAATACCAGGGTATTTATATATCTGTATAATTAAAAATTTTCAGAGATCTTTCATTATGTGCTCATCACTCTAAAACTACTGTACAGATATCAATTAGTCTTTGATTTTTTTTTCAGACTGACTACACTGTTAGCCACTAGGCCGTTACAGTTCCATCGGGCTACTATTAGTTTTATTTGTTAGAAGACACTTGATACTTATCTAAAAAACAATGACGTAATATGTTCATGTGTGTAAAGTCAATCTCTATTCCAGATTTTTATCATTTATATGGCAGTTAATCCAATTTGAAAGCACTAGCACTAAATGCCCTAACTAGTATTAATAAACTTTATGCTATAATATATGTACTTACCACAGCAGAATGATGGTACCTTGGTGCTGGTGGAACTCCCATACATCCAGTTTTAGTCCAACTTTTTTCATTTATATCAAACCTAATAAGGTCATTTAACATTGATTTCCCATTATCACCTCCAAATACATATATGGCATCTTTATATGCAACCGCTGTGTGCTTACTTCGTCTGTAAACATTTCAATAGAGGCGTTAAAAATTAAAGGAGGTTTAAACTTTACAAAAAATATAAAAAATTATCTAAACTTCATAATCACTTCTTTACTCTAACAAGCCAAATAAGTTTTAATTATTAATATTTATTTTAAGATCCTATTTATATTGAACATAATTGTAATAAGTAATGTTATCTAACATAACATAATCTGTAGAGATAAACAAAATTAAAATTTCTGTTGTTTATCCTGGCCAATCTTAGAGACAGCTAAACCAGTTTAGAAAAGATTGTCACTAGCAGATAAAAGATTTTTTATCTAAGCTAGATGCTAAAGGACAAAACAGTAATCATAAAGTATTATTCATGTGTATAAAATGATTTTTTCTTTATAAAAACCATAAATACCTTGCACCAACAAATTCATAACATTCTGACATTCGTTTCCACTTGTGTACTGTTTCAAATGGGCCAAACTCCATGCGAAGGCTAATGTCCAATTCATTTGGATTGCGGAGTTGTTCCGTTATCATTTTTACTATGTTCTGCATTCAGATTTCTTTCTCTATAATAAAAATTGATTAAATCACCAATATAAAAAATTAAGGTATTGCTTATTTCCAATATATTTTTAAAAGTTTAGGTAAACTAATAGTCTTCTAGTGGTCAAACTTCGACTATAATTCATTAATTTGAGATGTTGCAATATTATTGTGGTTTTTTGTCAAAGAGTGTACAAATATTGTAGATGTAAGAATTCCATTTTTTTCATTGTTAAACACAAAGAAAAATTAAGAAAATCGGTTGACAAACAGAACAGAAAAAGGTACTGAACTGTTTTACCTATTTAAACATAAATATTAAAATTTAAATACAAATTATTTGTTCAAAAATTATTTTTTGTTTTGAATAATTTTTATATAAGCATAAAGTTACCAAGAATATCTTGTATAAACTTGTGTCCTCGTTGACGCAGAAATAAAAGCTCTCTAAGTAGATTTTTATAAAAACAATTTTATTTTAGCCGCACTTTAACAATTAATCGTTATGTGAATGGACTGGTTGATGAAATTAGGCCAGATATATAACAACTTCAACAAACTGGTGTGTATCTCATCAGAATAGGAAGAAATCTCAAAATAAACTGCGTAAAATAGGTCGCCGGAATAATATTATACATCAAGTCATTGACTTCTCGTTGGTGAAGCATCGCCTACATATAGTGATAAAATATTACTACATTCGAATACTAAAATTGAACATTACACACGTTATAAATACAGAGATATTCACCAAATTCAATAAAAACAAACTTTAAGACGACGACGCAGATAATCTTCTCAATATTTGACAGCTCGACATAGACTATACGTAGATAGATTAATGCATAACTAGATGAGAATAATATAGAGTTAGTGATACAAATTTAAAAGTTTTGTATAGGTATACTGTAGTGATGGTTAATATATAATTATATATACAAATGATATAATTATAAAGCAATTATTATAGAGTGAATTTTATTCGATATGAATATATAAGCGATAAATCTACTATAATTATAGACTATTAAAAATGAAATATTAAGTATATCGATTTAAAGATGTTTATAAGGTATTGTAATTGGCCTAATAATGCATATGTCTATTTCGGAAACGGAACAGAATAAATTTCATTATGTCTTGGTATTAATAACCCGATTCATATATTTCAATAATTATTGCGAAATGCTATTTTTGCCGTGGCAATGATAAATTTTTAACCACCTTTTTAATTTCTAACCATAATACACTCATCAAAAAAGTCTAAGCAACATGTACTAATTTAAATTTTAGGATGGTTCTTCACATTATAACGTTGTATTTTATTTTTAAAATAATATCTTTAGGGTTCTATGATGTAAAAATAACAGCTGTTGTCTTTATAAGTTCTTTTAATAACAGAAATGAACAATATTAGAATATACTGTAGAAACTAAGATACATAAGAAACTAAACTTTTTTTTTACAAAATGAAATTTCTAAAGAAAATGTGTTTATTGTGAAAGAATAGAACAATTTAATACAAAGTATGGTCTCCTCTGCTATTCAGAACTTGTCGGCAACGATTATTCATTGAATTAATGAGACTGTTTATGTCATCTTGCGGTATTCGCTCCCAGTGGAATTGTAGCAAATCCTTCAGCTGTTGGGTTGTTGTCACTCCGTCCAAGTCCTTCAAAACACGTCTCTGGAGCATGTCCCATGCGTGCTCGATGGGGTTGAGATCTGGCGATTGTGCAGGCCAGGGCAATACCCGGATGTTCTCCGTTGCAAAGTATTCACTGGTTCACTGAGCTGTATGTGAACGCGCATTGTCATGCATTAACCTAAAATCGGAGCCAAAGGTTTGTGCAAATGGATAGACATAAGGTCTGAGAATATCCTCGATGTAATTTTCAGCATTCATGTTTCCATTTACAAAGCCGAGCTCAGTTCGCCTGTTCTTCATAATACCCGCCCATAACATAACTGTTGAGCCGCTGTATGGATGAACTTCCTGAACGCAGCTGAGCCTTTCAGTATTTCCGGGCCGACGATACACTCGTACCCTTCTTGTATCAGGCTTAAACCCGAATCGCGACTCATCGGAAAACATAATTTTATCCCATTGTTCCTGGGTCCATGTTATGCGTTCTCTACACCATTCATATCGACGAGCGCGATTCCCGTGACGTATCGGTGGGCACCTGATTGGGCGTCGAGTTCGTAAGCCGTACTCATGCAGTCGATTTCGCACAGTTTGAGGACTTACATCAACACCACTTGAAATTTGTAGCCTCAAACTCATCTCTCGAGCGGTTAACATCGGCTGGCGTCTTGCAGTCAGTTGTATGTACCGGTCTTGCCCAGTGGTTGTACTCCTTTTACGGACTGGATGCTGTTCAGCGGGTTCTCCTGTATTACTGTAGCGCTGCAAAAGACGACAAATAACACTTCTATGAATGCCAAAATGTCGAGATACCTGAGATTGATTACTTCCCGCTTGCAACATCCCTACAGCTCTTTGCATTTCATCTGCCATCAAATGACGTCGCTTCATGACGTAAAGAATATCTAGCAATTAAATTTTGTCGTTAACTTTATTTAAATGGTTGGTAAAATTATAAAATCAAGACTAAACGTAACAATTGAAACGCACTTAAATTCAAACAAATTCGCAGTCATTTGAATTTTATGAAAAAACAAAACATAATCGATTTTTTTTTTACAACCAGCCAGTATGTCATCAATAACAAAAAAGTTTACTTACCTACGCACTTTGTTTGAGTAAATACTTAGAAATTAATTAATATATATGGTAAAATTTGTAATATCACGCATGTTGCTTAGACTTTTTTGATGTGTGTACATAAAGCTAATAAAATAGGTTTAATAATAAATTACTTACAAACAAAATCAAATGATTAAAAAAAAAAAATTTTGAATATTATTTTATTTTAAATATATATTATTTATATATATATATATATATTTTAAATGTAGAGTAATACTGCCTATCTTTAAGAATAAGCAACTGTAACTATTATCCACGAATATAGTTCATGTCATAAAGCATGAAGGTTTGGCAACGGTGATAGAGAAACGAATAAGAGGTGAGACTGGAATAACTCAGAATCAGTTCGGGTTTTCGCTGGGGAGGGACCCGTGGGGGCGTCCGTACCGCATGATGCGGGCGAAGCTACGCAGACGGGCGCCTCCCACCACGGAAACTCTTCAGCCGGAGGTGGCAGAGAGGGTCGTGGGAACATTGTTCCCCGACCCTCCGAGTGTAGTATCTCCTCTCATGCCTCCACTTCAGGCAGCAGTTGCGGAGGAGCTCGTCGGCCCTCCCCCTTCAGTCACGGAGGAGGAGATGGGGAGGGCGATTGAGCGCCTCCGCAACAAACGGAGAGCGCCTGGCCCTGATGGGGTCCCGGGCCGGGTGCTCGCGCTTTCGATGGGCCATTTGGGAGGGTGGTTTCGGGAGCTGCTCAGTCAGTGCTTGTCGACTGGGCAGTTCCCGATGCCCTGGAAGCGGGGGCGACTCTGCTTGTTGCAGAAGGAGGGCCGCCCCCCGGACTGCGCGTCCGCATATCGGCCCCTCGTGCTGCTGGACGACACCGGGAAGGTGCTTGAGAGGGTTATTGCCTCCCGGGTCGTCCAGCACCTGGAGGGAGCGGGACCGAACTTGGCGGACGCGCAGTACGGCTTCCGGGCAGGGCGCTCAACGATTGACGCCCTGACCCTCCTGAAGTCGCTGTCTGCAGAGGCGACCTCCCAGGGGGAGAGGGTTCTGGCGGTGTCCCTGGACATCGCCAACGCCTTCAACAGCCTGCCGCATGTAGTTATAAGGGAGGCACTCCGATATTTCGGGGTGCCCTCTTATTTGCGGCGCCTGTTGGAGGCGTACCTCGAGGACAGGGAGGTCGCCTATGTGGACAGCGACGGCAGAATGGTCCAGCGAGAGACAGGGTGTGGGGTTCCACAGGGGTCGGCCTTGGGCCCACTCCTGTGGAACCTGGGCTACGACTGGGTGCTCCGCGGCGCGCTCCCAATCGGAGCAGGCATTATATGCTACGCGGATGACACCCTAGTCGTAGCCCGGGGGGTGGGAGAGTGGGAGAATTTGGTGCGCCTGGCCACGGCGGCCACAACCGTTGTGGTCGGGCGCATCCGGACGTTGGGCCTCAGGGTGACCCTCGATAAGACCGAGGCCATATTTTTCCATGGGCCTCGGCGAGGGCCACCACCAGGGGCCCACTTATTGGTGGACGGCGCCCGTATCAGGGTGGGGACCCAGATGAAGTATCTGGGCCTCACCCTGGATGGGCGCTGGCGGTTCGAGCCCCATTTTGCGGGGCTCGGACCGCGTATAACTGGGGCGGCAGGGGCACTTGGCCGGTTGCTCCCCAATGTGGGGGGGCCTAGTGCCAGGTGTACGAGTTCACGGCGGCAAGGAAACGTTTGGGGGTGCCTCCAGCTCCCGGGGAGATAGAGAGTATGAGAAGGGAGGGGAGGGGGGCCGCTATAGAGCGGTGGCGACAGGACCTGGCGGACGCGCGGTATGGACGATATACGGTGGACGCCGTCCGCCCGGTCCTGCCGCAGTGGTTTGAGAGGAAGTGGGGCTCCCTGACGTTTCGACTGGTGCAGGTACTAACTGGCCATGGCTGTTTTGGCTGGTACTTGCACCAGATCGCTCGCAGTGAGCCGACCGCCACATGTCATGAGTGCGGCGCTGAGGAGGATACCGCGCAGCACACTCTGTCCGAGTGTGCTGCGTGGGAGGTGCAGCGCCGCACTCTGGCTGTGGCGGTAGGAGGAGATCTTTCGCTGCCGAGCGTGGTTACGGCCATGCTCGGCAGCGAAAACGCATGGACGGCGATGGCCTCCTTCTGCGAGGAGGTCATCTCGCAGAAGGAGGCGGCGGAGAGGGCCCGAGAGGCGGACCCTCTCAGCGGCCGTGTCCGCCAAAGGAGGGTCGGTGGAAGGAGGCGGCGATTTGCCCGCCTCCTTCCACCTCCGTAGCCGAACCTGAGGGGATGGGCCGGGGGGCCCATTTCCTCTTTGCATAGGTAGGTTCGGCTGACGAGGGGAGGTAGCTGATCGTGTACACAACTACCTCCCTATAAGGATGGAGCCCGGCAGCCATCTGCCGCCGGGCTGACCGCTGGGAGCGGCATGGTGTTAGCCTAGTACGGTCCCATGCCGCTCCAACTTAAAGCGGTGGCCGGTGCACCGTGGGGTTTTAGTCCGTGCGAATCGGACATAACCCATCCTCTCCCCCGGGAGGATGGGTATCCGTTAGGGATCTCCCCACGTTAATAAAAAAAAAAAAAAAAAAAAAAAAAAAGAATCAGTTCGGGTTTATGCCTGGATATGCGACAACAGATACCATTGTCGCACTAGGATAACTGTGTGAAAAATAAAAGTGAGTGTCGTGATTCACTCGGTTGGAACAAAGTTCCTTTTATAGTTATTATTTTTTAATTCATTTGTCAATTCATTCGGTATAAAAAATATGAGAGTCGTAATTTTTTCATATATCCATAAAGGGTGTCCTTACCAGCTTGCTCCAATTGCGGTATCTCAGTCCATTGATCCGAAACGACGACGTTATAGACAAGGATGTGTAATTGGAATAGGATAAATATATGGTGGATGAAATGGCGAAAGATTGAAATGGGTAGCTTGTGATTCACGAATACCCTTGAAGCTCGAGAGAAAATGTATAAAACTATTAAAGACCCGTCATGTTCTTTGCATCTACTCAGACAGGCTAAGAAAGAGAAGGATGAGAGAAAACTATAGGTGGCAGAGATGTGAATGTTAAGATAAATGTGTGGGGTCTAGAATCGATAAAATTACGAATGAGTATAGCAGAGGAAGTTTGAGAACACCATCAGTGACAGAAAAGGTTAATATGGTATGGTCACGTCATGAGGAGAGATGAAAGCCATATTACTAGGAAAGTTTTAAGTATGAAGGTAGTCGAATATAGGAGCAGAGGAAGACTGAAAAATATATGGATAGATTGTGCGAAAAATGATATGTGTATAAAACGTATGAATGCTGTGGTCATATCTAATAAGGGAGAGTGGAAAGAGAAAACATGTTTGTCGACCCTACTTAAATAGGATATGCGTAAGAAGATGCCGTTTAATTTTGAATAGTTTTTTTTATATTAATTTAACTAGTTTAATGTAATTTCTGTATTACAGACATATAATACCGATATTATAGCAAAACACGTTTTGCAATTTAGCAAAAACAATGATAAAAATAATTTACAAGAACTTGTGAAAAAGTTTTTGTGACTAATGATTTAGTAAGCTTGTAATATACACAGAGCACTGTCCAGTGGGACAGTACACGGAATAAAGAATTCTCTTTCTTCCGTGTGGACAGTACTTCATTTTGAAAGATAAAAAATCACCGTTAAATTTTATATCTGTGTAATATGAACAATAAATTTGTCATTCGTTCAGTAACTGAACTTCGCCGACTTTGTTTTGTGTTTGATAATTTTGTGCATTATTAAAATACGTATTTTTTAAAAGTATTATCGCAAAAATGTCGTCTCCTGTAAGTATTATTTTGCGAATTTTAATTGACAATAGTGATTAATGACTAATGTTGATATTCTTTGGTTAGACAAATGAAAGCGTGCGGCGCAACAGCGAAAGCGAAGTTGGAGACACAGAAAGTCCAGAGCACGATCCTCACTTTGAAGCAATTGTATCATTACCATTAGTGGATGTGCAAACTAATGAGGAGGAGGAAGAAGAGCTGGTCAAGATTCGTGCTCGTTTGTATAGATACGACACTGGCGATCATGAGTGGAAGGTGAATGTTATATTTATTTCTATGTAAACTCGTGTATAAACAATGTCAACAATAGTTTTGAATAGTATACAAATATATACATACAAGCCTATTTTAAATTCAGATGTTAATGAGTCAGTTAATTTCCGTTATAAACTGAAGTAACATAGATCAGTCTATCCATTATATTGGATCTTATAAACTTAGCAGCCCTGATGTTCACTGACAGTGCAATCAACATATAATTATATCATATTTTGAACTTTGTTGAATACTTTGCAGGTTTTATTTAGTGTTTGACTACAATCTCTTTTTATATTAAAAGACAATGTGACCTAAGACAGTAAAATACTAAACTTATAAAAAGACGGGCTGGTAAGTGCATTGGCAGGAATAACTATAGATGATTGACTATAGGCATTACAAAATGTTCTAAAAAATGGTATGGTTTCATCATGTTTTTCATTACTGCAAGCTTAGGCTCAATGGAGGATTATAATCTATGTTGAGTGGGTCCAAATACACAACCATTGGTCAATAGGCCCATCAAATGAATTGTCGATAACCATACTTGATAAAAAAAATGTCATTGAGTTGAGAAATCTTGATTATCTGTATAAATAAAATTATTAATATCTACCATTATGTCCATTGTGCAAAAAATATTGTATAGATGTCTGTATTTATTTAGTTGTGTTACAAAGACAACAATATATTCATAAAATATTATTTTAAGAAACTACAGTTCTAATAAAAGTCATATTTTTAACGATGACCGTTTTGTTGCCATGGAAAAATGAGGCAAGCAGTGTAATATATGCATATTACTCTGCTTGCCCCATTTCCCCAGCATGTACAGGACAAAGAAATGTTGTAAGCAAAATATATTTTTACTTTTAATATTTTTATGGATTTTCCTCTGTACCAAAAATATATTATTAAGATAATAAACAAGAAGGTGATGTCAATGTATCAGTTATATTGTATAAAGCCATTACATTTGTGTACATGATAGAAAATATTTTTGCAGGAAAGAGGCACTGGTGATGTTAAACTCCTTCGTCATAAAATGAACAACACAGTAAGAGTGGTTATGAGACGTGATAAAACTTTAAAGGTGTGCGCCAATCATTTTATCACTCCTGACATTAGAATGAATGTGCACTGTGGCTCTGATAAGGCATTTAATTGGTCAGTTTTTGCTGACTACGCTGATGAAACTTGTAAACAAGAATTGCTTGCAATTAAATTTGGAAATCCTCAAAGTAAGTTCAGTTTGAATTTAAGTAGTTTAAGAGTATTTAAATAATTACTATCTTACCTTTCAAGAAATTCTAATATAGAGACTTATCTGGTATTAAACTCTGGTAGTTTTTGTTTCAAGTGGGTACAAAATAATAGATAAAAATGAAGTGTACTGCGATTTATTGCAGATGCAGAACTGTGGAAAGCAAAGTTTGCAGAAGCTCAAGAGATTGTTAGGACGAAATGCAGCTTATATACACAAGATCCATCATCAGATGATGAGAGTAGTATTACTAGAAGTGAGGACACTGATACCCCTGAACCTAAGAATACAGATAAATCCCTTGATAAAGACAAAAAGGCAGACAAACAGGAAGAGCATGATTCTGATGGTGTTGTCCTAAAATTAAAAGAACTTAAAGTGGAAAGTGAGAATTCAGAATAACATCTAGATGATAGATAATTGAATGATCTTATAAGAGGCCAATTTGTAACATTTCATGAGAATAATATTTAGGTACTTTATTCCTGAAACCTATTGCGCATTTTTATGTGTGTATTGACTATGAATTTACTTTGTGTAAATATGGGAATTTTTTGTCATGTTTATACAATTTTAGTTAAATCACAATGAAATAACTAGACAATGTCCGGTAATGGAGATTTAATATTAAAGCTATTAATATTGTGAGCTTACTGAATTGCTTAATTGAGAAATTGTAAAAAGTTTGGATTCAATTCCGTTTCTAATTCAGATTAATTGCAACCCTTGAAACTTGATATACAATATACATATGTCTTAAATTTGTACATAATGTTTTAAACATATTTTTCATGTTTTAAATTTTCATTTTATAATAATACTTATAAACGAACTATTTTAAAATGTCTTTTATCGAAAATTTTGTTTTTGACATTTAGGGCTTAAACATGTTAACACTGGGAAAAAATTAAATTGGCATAAATAATTCAAAATTATTATGGGTTAATAATTACAAATATAACAATGTTAAAATTGGTGATACTTGTACGGATCAATAAAAACAAATATGGATTTGATATTCCTAGTTTTTCGAATAGCTTGTATTTTAGGCCTAAAGTATTTCTCTATTCATATCATTCATTTAGAACTATAGTTCCCATTAAACTTGGAACAACAGTATTGTTTTATAACATTTCTGTGACAAAATTGGACTCATTTACTTTGTGGACGTCCAGATTATGAAATTTGTATAGTTTACACTATTATTGATATCTACTGTATTGATTAGATTGCGAGATGTTAACAGCTCTAAAGAAATATAAAATTTGGTTTATTGATAAGCGACCTTAATTCATAGTGAGATTAATGTACTATATGATTTTACATAAGAAAAATCATAATATGGAATTAATAAACTGATTTCTGTGTGTTTATTTATAAATTTGAAGACACTTTTACTACATTCAGTTAACTTTATCTTTGGTGTACTATAATGGTAGATATTATTTTACGTAGTTTATGATACAACTTTTACTTCTCGAAACACTTTAATTGTAAAGGTGTGATAAACATTCCGATTTTGTTTTCCTCCTATCTAAATTTATGACAAAGATGCATTTTGATAAAAATCACTATAAATTTTATTTCAAGAAAGATTTTTTTTATTTTTCACTACCTCAATAAAAACATGATTTAACTAGGCATTAGTTTAAAATACAGTGAACACTGGTTGAAAACAGTACGAATGGCTCAAGTTGGTAATTACAAAGTAATAAAAATTTTAAACTGTATCTTTCGTGTATATGATTGTATTTTGAATACATTTCTCAACAATCAAGGTTTTCCCATATTTCCTTCATTTGTTTACACTTTATAGGTTTTAACCTTTGACCTCAATTTCACCCGATTTAAAATAAGAGGTGGGCTCGAGATGGTAACACTGTAAATCAAGAGGGGCACTGGATTTCAAATGCAGTTGCACTAAAATGCCAACACTTGGTGACAAATTGTCAAGTTGAAGGTGATAGCTAACCAGGCGGGCATTAGAAAAAGCTTGTCACCATTTTATTGGTCTCAGGAATATTGTTCTTCATCGGAAGCTCTGCCTCACCATAGGATAGGAGCCTTTCTTGATTAACGCGTCATTTGAACCCGCCATTGAGCTGTCATGAATGAGCCCATAGTATTATCATTTAATTAAAATGGCTAAATATATCAGGTCAATATTCCACTAGTCTTATTAATACATTTGAGCTAGCAATGTTAGTAATATGCTGTTGTATGTCTTTTCAATACTAAAACTAAAAATTTACTAAGATAACTTACTATTCATGAAGGATATGTGTTAACTGGTTTCAAACTATTAATATGTACGGGCGATTTTGTTACTTTGCTATTTCTGCTTGAAATTTAATAGTTGTTGGCTACATTTTAATAAATTTAATTTAATTCTTGATAAGTGCTAGATAAAACGAAATTTGAAATCGGCAACAAACAGTATAAGTAACTGAAAACTGTTATGTAGCTCAGAACCCTCTTTGGAAAAATCTACATTGATTTAAGTATATTGGGTAATCATGAAATGTTTCTTATAAAACATATTTTAATTGACTTCAACTTTTACTCCTTCCACTACAAAACAATTTCAATGGGTTCCATCATTAGTTTTTTAATGCGTTGGTGATTAATAATATGCTTATTTCTTCCTTTTATTATTAGATTCAGATTTAGATGTGGCTGCAACCAATCAATCCAGGTGAAGTAGAATGAAATAAACTTGAATGCTGGATTTCTACAAAGTGACACCTTCATTAGTAACTAATATCCATACTTTATGATATTGAAAAATTAAAATTACAAAAATTTGTTCTTTTCATTAGATATATTTTACACACAAAACACACTTGTGCTGGAATTTAATAACGTTCTTTGAGACATTTACACAAAAAAATAAATACTCCAAAAATAACAAAAACTGTATAATATTGCTAGTAATTTGGTCTATGTGCAAAAACTTAATATTAATGTTGATAAAAATGTGCATTTATATTCCTTAATTGACAACTTGGCTGCATTGTTTGTCTATTATCTTTATATTATTAGCAGCCGAAAATGTAAAAAATATGTTTAAAAAATTAGCTACAGACTATAGCAAAATATTATAGTGTGCAACGATTTACCCTTTCAAAAAAAAACAATTGTGGCATTGTAAGTGATAAATTAATTTTTATGATTCACTTTATATTTATCTGGCTTATAGTACCAACATTGGCTTTTTTAAAATAAATAAAGTTTAGTGAAACCCGTTTTTTGTTCAAATTAAAAATTGAATTTAAGCTACCAGTCCAAAAAAAAAAAGAATGATTGTGGTTTACAATAATGACCCTAAGTCTTTAATTACAATTCTTCTTTATCTACTTTGGTTGGTTGTTTATCATACAATTGGAATGTTTGTAGGATATTAATTCGTATTCCTATTTCTTTCTTCTTCTCTTCTGATACTTTGCCACTTAAGATTTTCTTCACTCTCTCATACTCTGTGTTCACAAAGTCATCACCTTTCTCAATAATCTTCTCCATAATGGTCTTATAAATCTTTCCAGAAGCAGCATCCTATAAAATAAAATACATGTCAGTAATCTGATAACAAAATTGAAATGACCTATACTCATATAATTTTCTAGAATATTCTGAATCCAGCTGAAAGTATCTTAAAGAATCAGGTAAAAAAGGGGTGAGTTTAATTGTTTAAAAGAGTAATAAAATGATAGAGGATAATCTGTGAAAGAAAAAGCACTAGAGAAATAAAATTTATAACATAAATAAAAAAATATTTGTAACATTAGGAAAATGTGAATCTTCTGTGTGTAATTAGTGAGTTACTCACACCGGCCAGCCACGACAATATGAAAAATAAAATATTTTTTTGCTGATATAATTTAAAGTTGAGCTTAGAATAAAACTAAAATTAACTATTTCTTTAAATAAATTATTATCAATCTCACATCATCAAAAAAATGTAATTTAAAACATTACCTTGTCTTTCAATTTCCTTTGAGCATCCTCAGCTTCTTTCAACACTTTTCTTCTGTCATCATTCTTTGCTTTCATGAATTTGATAGCGAGTTTGTCGAGGTCCCGTACACATCCCGGTAAGCTTAAATATAATCCTGTGTTCTCACGAACAAAACGACGAAGCTCGTCTGTTGTGAAACCCTTAGCATCGTTGAAAGATATAGGCTCGCTTTTACCTTTTACAAATAGTTTTACGACAGGGAAATTGTCTTTTCCAGCACCGTACTTCTTGGCCAGGGCTTCATTATCCTTTTCACCGTAATCTTTCACGCCGACTTCTGCTATCAAAAGTTCATCCACGTCTTTCGCGTCTTTTGCAAGTGCCACGAAGGCCTCATGTTTGTCGCCATACGGGAACGCAACGTCGAACTTAACGAGTGCTGCATCGAACTTATTAATAACTTTGTAAAAGGATAATTCGTCTAACTCCACGGAACCGCTCGATGTTGATGCTTGGTAAGCCGAGGGAATAACGAAAAATATACATAAAAATAATAAATGGTACTGCATCATCAGTTTTCGCATATATGAAAACACTAATAATGTCTTGTATACGTTGCAACTACGTGCACTATTCGTAATATTACAATACTTTATCACCGTATCGCAATAATAACGCGCTTTTATTGACAGAGATACATTCAATTTGTTTTCTATACCACATTTCGATTTGAGTATAATTCGAAATTTTTGAAGTATACTTGCTAACATAGAATGTTTATCTATATTTATACAAATGTATAAACATTTAAGATATTTATTAATATTTTGGATAAGTTTCATAATAAATTTATTTATTTGTTTTAGGAATATTTAATTTCATTAAACTGAGTTTATGCGTACATTGGATCGAACTAGTCATGTTTCGAAATGACGGTTGATAATAGCGGCCGTGGGCTCTTTTGATTGGTCCAACAATGCCGGTATTTTTTTTAATATTGGTCTGTTTTCATAACAACTGTAATACGTATTTTTTTTATAAAACATAAAAATACTTTAGGTATTTTATTTGCATTTGTAGCTCGTGTACTATTTATTGGATATTAAAGAATATCTACAAAGTTTTATGTCAAATGTAACTTTTTATGGCCCTATTTTGTTATTGAAAACTCTTAGAATATGTACACGATATCTAAAGGATTTCGACTTTGTTTTTTTTTGTAAATTTTGATTAAGAAACTTTTTACAAGTGTAAGTGTGATTTGAAGTTTGGTAAAATTCAAATCACAAAAATAAATTAAAGATTATGTTTATCATTCAATTATTGTTTACCTTTATTATACTTAAAATAGTGTTGGTCAAGGGCACATATGACTCTGGAGAAAAAAGTAGCGAAACCAACAATGGTAAGGATGGCTCTACTAATTGTACCTATACATTTATCATTATATTACATATCTACTGGAATAGAAAAAACAGGGAGCACCTTTAGATCTTACTTTTCCTATTCTTTATTTTCATTTGATCCGTATAAATCATATAACGAAACAAAAACTTTTAGAGAAGTCACAATTTATTTATACTCAATCAAAATCTTTTATAAATTTAATACATGACGTAATATGGCTCATAACTCTCCTGTCTTAGGTCTTTACTTTTGGTTCAGTACTTAACAGTGGTAGTAAATATGCAAAAAAAAATTTTGACAATAGGCTACCAGTACAAGATGTGTCCCCACTTAATATTCAGAACTCCAGTCCAGTTAGTACTGCAATCCTCTCCTCACCAAACTTTTTGACTACTTTCATTATAGTTCACCAAATTTTTTGAACACTCTGATTATAGATGCGCAAAGTACAAATTTAGGTATAAAATCTTATTATATTACGAGACACTTAAAGATAAATAAATGCCAATTTTAGATTCCTATAGTAATATTTAAGCTTTGTTTTGTTTTCAACCTTTGACTATATAATGTGCAAACCTGAACTTAGAGTTATATTCAGATCGGGTAAAAAGTTTGGTAAAATTGTTTTTTTTTACTGACCTCGGTTAGGTCTGTGTCCTTTTTTATAAGTTGATTTTAAAGTGCTATTATTATGCAGTAGTTATTTAATGAAATGAAGTACGTGCTTGCTGCTTAATTTTTAATATACGATGTATGGAGTCGGTAGATCGTGAGTTATTACGTATAATTTAATATTAATGTACATTATTATTCTATATTAATACTGAAATTTTCTTGATTAACACCATAGATTAGAATAGTATACTGGAGAAATTAACACAATCAGTGCCGTGTCCCGTTTTGCTATCCCACTTAGTGTTTACCGCCATAATTGGGTTACGGCTCTATCGGCTTTGGTGTCTGGGGCGAATAGCAGGGTTACATCAATTTCAAATTGGCAACAAGTATGATTGTTGGTTGCGTAACAGGGTGTTTAAATATCTCTATTTGTTTAATTAGTGTAATTCATGCTACACTAAGTTTGTAAAAGTTTGTAGGTTGTAATTTCAGAAACTATTCATTTGATTAAAAAGTAGTAATAAGATATGTTTTTTGTTATCAGGTTTTATATTTTAATTATTGCGACCAAATTGTAGGCGATATATAATATTATAGAGCTAATATTAATTAATTAGTAATGAAAAAGATGAATATAAATAGTTAATAACATTTGATTGTCAAACCACTTGTAAATATTATTTTTTACATTTTAGTTTTAAATTCGATGCGTTGCGTTGATATATAGAATTGTTGATTATTGTTCCGTTATTTCCGTTATTGGATAGATAATATTCTATATATACGTCCACACACGAACACAAATTACGCAATATGGGTAGGAATAAAATTAATTTTGAAAATTTGCATTTTAATACAATTTATCATACTATTTGCATATTATAATAACTAGTTAACTTATGTCATACGTAGGTATGAACCTATTGTGTGTACGGTCATTATCACACGGTTCTTAACCTTGAATAGGTACCATTCACAAAATTAATTATTCAAAAAGCCATGACACATGTTCATTTTTAATTCCGTTGTGGATTCTGTACTGATCATGAAAATCCTCAGTTGCATACATAAAGGTGGAAATGGTTAAAGTGGAGGTGGACAGGACGAGAAGATCGACGTAGAACAAAGTCAATATCAAAATGTGGTCTAGAGATAGAATGTTGACCACTGGCCCACTAGCCAATTAACGATATTGATGTCTTAAAGTAATGACTCCATTCTGTGTATTTATTAAAACAATAAAAAACAATAATTTGTATAATTATAATTAAAAAAAAGTATACAAGAACCACACATCTACTGTGTTTGCTTATATACGCGATAGAAGTGAAAACTTCACGTTGCATTTCTTGTCAGACAGTAAACGTGGTTGAAGGCGACTGGAGCCGAATATATGCAATCTAGTGCGTCAACGGTCCCTAACGCGCTTAGTGTAGAGTGGAGCCGAGTAAACCCGATTCGGCGTCACCGATTCGAGGGTGACGATACCTTTTTGTTCATTGTACAATGCGACTCAAGAAGTTTTTACTTTTATCCGATTCTTCTTTATGATCGATTTTTTTTGCGGACCGATAGTAGTAGTGTTATATATATCGTACATAAGCGCTTTCTCATGACTGGGAAATACTTGTATGTCTTTTAAGCCTAAATCATATATTATTTATTATGCTTTAATCATATATTGTTAGTTGAAGTTGTCGAAAATACATCTGAGATAATACCTGTAAACCTCGCAAGTAAAATGACAATAAAAGAGAAAACAAATGCGTCCGATTTAAAATGGCCCCTGGGAATAGTTCCATATTACATCGATATAAAATCTTATGGTAAGCATTTGATAAAATTAATGTGTAAAAGTTGATGTTTAATTACGTGCAATCTAAATAAATACAAAATCAATTATGAGAGTTATTGTATCAACACCGCCTTGCACCACCGGTTTACTAAAGCAACTTTTCTAGTAACACTTGAAGATTCTATATTATAGGCAAGAAAAACGTTGTCTGGGTGAAGATTATACAAATTCAATTCCATAACATTTCAACATATTTGCAGAACGTTCTTAGTGGACATGGGGCATCGATTATATCTTATGTAGCCTATTTATTTATACGCAGTTCGATGACTATCCATACCCGATATCTTAGTTGACGCTATTGTTTCTAGTTTATACTAAAATGTACAGTTATGTGGGGCTAAAAAAATAACAGAGTATTTTATATTAATTATTTTCAATATATAAATGTACATCATGGTGGTTGATTACTACATTACAATTTTTGAATAGGTTAAAAAGGAAAGAGATGAAAACTCTTTTAATAATTATTTATAAATTGGTAAGGATTTACAATATTTGGCGCGTTTTATGTTACGTATGTAGTGTAAAAATTTTAATTCGTGATAACAATACATATGTTCCAATTTCAAAATTTTAAATAGTATATTTCTTTTTTAATCTCTGCTCGATGCTATGGCACTAGTAACTGAATATGCCACAAAATGTGTAATTGTAAATAAAAATCCCATCTAACACTTTTCGCATTTCAGAATCAGCTGACGTTCAAATTATGAGTAATCTTGGATGGTCTTCCTATTGTTTCGTTTTTATAACGGTTAATTTTTTTTATATTTAGATGACATAATATCTCGGCAAATACGTTCGACTATGAAAACAATTGAAAGCAGCTCTTGTGTAGTATTTAGGCCTTATGAGCAAGAACCAGAAAAAATCGAAAACTATTGGCTTTATTTTACTAATCCAACGAAGGAAAGAGAATGTGTCCACGAGACGACGTATACTGACAATGGCAGAATCGTAAGCGATAATTACTTATTAATATCTAAAATTTTGTGTGGTCTTAAGAAATCGATTTGAACTGAAATTTGCATGTCATAATATTTATAATGTAAGTGCGCTCATTACTGGCATTTTTATGGGATTGGTTCCTTTTAAGTATTCCCCCTTCTCCAATTACAGGTATAAGAGTACCTAATATCTAAATAAATAAATTTAATATTTTTTCCCCACAGGAAGAACAAGATAAAGTCTTGGGAATTACATTCTACTGATATATGCGAATACGCGGAAAACGTACATCTTTAATTTTATTTAAGTAATTTGTGAAAATTTTCAGATAATTGTATTGGGATACGAATGTCTGAAGCGGCGTGATGTATTACATACAGTGTTGCACTCTCTTGGATTCAGAGATGAAGTCTCTCATCCACAGCGAGATCACTATGTCAGAATACTGTGGGAAAACCTTCAACCTAGTTTGTTGCTTTATGCTTTCGCCTAGCTATATTTTTGAAGTAAAGAAGTTTCATAAGAAACTTACAAACTAACACTCATCATTATCTTTCTATTGAAATATACTTTTTAATGTATAACTCTAAGGTGAAGCCTTTTCTTATGCTATAAAGTTGCAAGTAGGTACAAAGTATACCTGATTGATATATAGTGGACCCTTCAGCCTATGTCCACCTGTATCAAAAAGACCTCAGACTAAGTAAAGGTATAATACTTCTGAGGTTACTCCTGAGGACTGAGATGGAAAGTCCTGTGGGCCAGTGCGTTTAGCAAATGTACCCTTCGGACCGGACCGCAACAGCGTGTATACTGCTACTTAAACGGCAATGTGACGGTATTGCTTCCACAGTCTAACCTTGCTCAGGTTCTAATTTTCTTTCCATACTGGCTAACCGTTGTTGTTCTAACGGGCCTTAACAGCTTGTCAGGCTTTTTAAGGCTAGCGATTAAGGCAGTCAGTCTCATGGCAATAAGTTCAAGGGTGCCAAAGTGGCCGAACCTCGGCTTGAGCTTTTGCCTTGAATACTACAACATGAATCGAACGTTAGTTTCCGTAACTATCTATACCTATTTAGAGTGGTAGTGGTATTTATATTTTGCATGGTGGTAGGGCTATTTATAAGTCCGCCTGGCTAGCTACTACCCTCAAGTTGAAAATCTGTCTCCAAGCACCTATTGGTGTGTTCTGGCAGCTGCACTTGAGAGCCAATCTCTCTCTAGGTTTAGTTTGACTACGATCGTAGACCACATCATAATTTAACATCAGATGAGATCAAATGCTAACCTATAAAGTATAAAAAAAAATACTCTTACTAACACCATTTATTTTCATTGGTTTTGAAATACAAGATAGTATTCTATGGTAAATATCTTCGGAACCGCAGCTACACGATGGCAATATTAGGACGTTAATAAAAATATTTCGCAATTGTTATTTTGTTCACCGTACAAGATCTGACTGACATCGTTTTTATAAACTTTTTCCAAGTGTATAAGAAAAATTTATTTTCGCAAGTCGGTACTAGCTAGTATTTATTAAGCAGGTGTTTTTCTCAGGCAGGACATAAACTATTTTAGCAACACGCCAAACAATCTTATTCTTCTTATCTCCCTAAGTAGAGTTGGTACAATATGTTTTTTCATATTGTGAACGGAGATTTTGGTTAATGTTTTACGACCGATTGCCTGCCTGACGTCAATTCCTATCGGGAGCTCCTTGTTTATGCCTAACTTACGATAGCTAATTATTACTATTGCCTTTAATGCCTTCCCTTACTGCCTTACATGTATAACAATATATAATAATAAACAATAATCTGTCAATATTATTTGTTATTTCTTTTAGAATATCGCCAGTTATTTAGAATACGGGCCGATGAACTACCGCATAAGACTTTAGTGGAATACGATCCCATGAGTGTGATGCACTTCCACGATCGTGCGTTCAGCACTAATGGTGGTGCTACGATTGCTCCATTGGTTTGTAGTATTGTATATACATTTTCTTTTGAAAGGATAAATATGCCTATAAATTCAATAACAATGTTTGGGTACTTGAACATCATCGTTAGCTTTCCTCAGATAGTTAAAAATTGCCGGGCATAGACGATATCCAATCTGCGCTATTCTCTCCTAAAAGTATCACGTACTCAGTATACAAGTGTCAAGTATAGTATGAGATTCTAACATGTGACTACTTCAGGTTTACTATTAAATTAAATATTAGAAGATTAAATTTAAATTTACTATTAGAAGATAGTTTGAATAAAACTGAATATTTGTCTACAGATTAATTATTTATAGTAGGTAAGGCTTATAAGGCATATATAGAACATAAAAAGCAATAGCAGGGTTACAATTTTATACCTAGTAGTATAGTCTACTATTTTTATGTATTGCCCTTTATCATGTGCCACCGGTATCCTCTCCCATCTCTCTGTTCGTATATGGTTTCTTATAAAGATTTGTGAAAGGCGTCGAAAATAGCAGAATTTATGCTATTAGTTTATGTGTTCGATGTATACCCATTTATGTTTTACTATTCGTTTAAAACATCATTGATTTAGATTTCCTTTTTTATGACCGATCTCAATGTTGAATCTACAGTTTGGTCAAGTCAGTCAATATAAGTGAAAATCGACTCTAATCTATGTTTTCTAGATCTACTAATGCTTATATTTTTATGCGACATATTTATAAAATTATATTTTTTAATACTTTATAAGTGTTAGCCGTTGACTACAACCTCCTTTGTTGTTAAATCACGATTTGTTCTAGTAAATACTAAATTGGCTCAGAAGTGCATCTACTGGAAGACACCTACAGGTGCATGGCGACAAATTTTCAACTTGATAGTGGTAGCTAGCTAAGCAGGCTTAGAAATAGCCCCACCACCATTACCGTGTATTTCTAAAGCACGCAAAACACTAGACCTTTATTATTTTATAATAATTAATATGAGTTTTTGGCGGGACCTTGGAATGTCACGATTTTATATTTTATTCATATTCTTGTGTTATTTAGCTCTATATTTTATAACATTAGTGGCGTTTTACGTAGTATACTTTGGTTATTGTGCGCAAGTGAAGTGGGTGGGAAATAATGCCACGGAGCATTGATTCTGATTTGCCACAAAAACTACCTGGAAATTTCTAACAAGACGGCTACTATCTTGTTAATTAATTAAAATAATCGAAAGAAACTTGTAATAACATTACCTACTCGACAATGATAGTAATCTTGTACTAGAAGTTGGGTTGCCATAATAGAATTAAAAAAAATATATTATTGTTCCCAGATACCAGGATTAATAATAAACCCTTCTGATAACCTATCTCAACTTGATATAATGAAACTTCGTTTGTATTTCGGTGCTGAGTGTAATAAACGAAAAGTCGGTGATTTATTGGCCACCTGTAAAAAAATTATTTATGAACATCCTAACAAGGAAAGTATTGATAGTAAAAGTATTAATAATGTAACTAAGGACAATGATGAAGAATATACAGAAGAGAATAATGAAGATGAACCTGAAGTTATAAACGATAGCGATGGCACATAGCAAAAGAATAAATAGATATTCTACTAAAGTACTTTTAATGCCCTATTAATTCTGTAACTTAAATGTTTTCCTTTCCTTTCCTTCCTCTCCTTCTTCTTTTTCCTTTAATGAAAGTTGAAAAGAGCAACATTGCTAGATTAAATTGCTAGATTAATGAACAATAGTAATATTAATTTTTAATTCTTTATTATCAGTTGTTATGTAAGACAGAAATATAAGAGATTATGACGATAAAAGGAAGGAAAACATCGTAATGAAACCATAGCATGGTGGTAGGGCTTTGTCTAAGTTCGCCTCCCGCTAGCTATCACCCTCAAGTTGAAAATATGTCGCCAAGTATCTGTTCCTGTGTTCCGGCAACAGTCTCTCTCTAGGTTTAGCGTGATTACCATCTTAGACCACGTCATCATTTAACAACAGATGTGATTGTGGTCAAACGCTAACTCATGACTTGGTTCGCAGTGATGTAGATTTTGAATATAAAAAGTAGTTCTTGTTATTTACTGATAGTGTAGCTTTATATGGGTAAAATAATTTTTAAAATCAGTTAAGTGTTTTTTCAGTTTGCCTAATAGTAATTTAGATAAAAAATTAAGAGAACTGAGCAGTTTGCTTTACTTTTTTTTCCGAGCTGTCTACACTGTTGACCTGGCAAGGCCTCTACAGTTCACCGGACTACCAGTTTACTTTACTGTAATTATGCTCTGGTAGTTTTTACCATCGGCTTCATTAATATTTACAGATTTTTAATAAATATAACCAGTGTTAGGATATGATATTACCTAGTCATAGTTAACAATTTGGAAAAAATAAATAGTTTCACTATTGCAACGTGGATTTTACATCTGGTGATAATCCTTATAAAATTTTTCTTCCTATTTTTTATTTTTAATTTATTCAGGATAGAAAGGGGCATCGCGAAGATGTGACAGCATGACGAAGGGAGAGAGGTGATCTAAATAGTTACAATTTTGTATTACGTATTTTATTGATGGCCCCTTAGTAAGTATTTATGTGACACATTCACGGTTAAAACATTTTTTTTTTGTATTTACGTTCACCAGCATACACTTTTATTGTTTTATTGTATTGTGTAAAAGATTATAACGTATCACAATAAACTTTCTGAGAGATAAATATTTATTGCTTGAACCTTCTATTCAACTTGTGTGATCTAGCTGTACATTCGTTAAAATATAGTAGGTTTAATTTCTGTACGTCTGTCGAACTCAGGCCTTGCCAATGTCCCATTGCCCAACCATCATTCTGGAACATTAAAAAAATATGTTAAATGACAATGACCAAAGGGGACAGTCCCAAAAAATGTAATACATACCCAAATTGGGTACATTATATTAGTGACGCCATTTTTAATTTGTAGCCACGGATAATGCATTACACTTTGATAATCATAAGAAAAACCAACTGATGCTGCTGGTGGTAATTTTGTTTTCATTTCTTCTCTGATATCTGCAACATTTAAAACACACATAAATAACTAATGACCCGACTCCAGCTTTGCATTAAGAACGATTAAAAACCGTTTCTGCTGGTTTGATATTTACAGGTCATCAAAATCATAGAAGAAGCTACGTAAGTACCTACTTTCATAGAAACAGCTATTTCTTTGTTTCTACATACCACAGTTTAAAAAAATGTTACATAAAAACCAAAGTTAACGATATCAAAAATATATAGCATATACTATACGTATTTCGATTAAAACTAATATATATAATTATAAATACCTGGACTGAGATTATTCCACACAATATGTAGATAGGAATCACGATCATACATATTGTGTTGATGGTCCAATCCCAATACGTGAACAAACAAATGCAACAGATCATTCACAGAATTGAAGCAGTCTGTATTGATTGTCAAAATCTGTAATATTCAAAAATTTTATCTTGTCGTTATTTTTAGGATTTCCTGCTTTGATTTACATATACTTTTGAATACTCGCTAGTTGTAATAAAATATTAACCTTTTGACATTTAAACAATCGAATCAATAAACCACAAAAACTCGCTACGTGATTTTTTATGTTAAAAGTGTTAAGCAGATACTTATTTAGAAGGTACTTATTTTTTTGAGCTCTATAAACCATTTCGAAGTTGTTTCTGAGCAAAAACAAATAAATTATCCAAAATTTAAACACCCTAGATTATTATTATTCCAAAAATGTTGTCTGATTGAGATTATAAGTAATATTAACACTTTTTGCTTTGGCATTTTTAGGCACATTTAGTAAATAAAAGATAAAAGTACTTTGAGACATTTCATTTGAGACATTTGTTTAATATGCCATTGCAGAAACATAAACGCAATTAATTGTACAAAATATTAGAGTTATTGCTGGTCGTTCCCACGCTAAACCGACTAAGCAACGTCGAGAGGAAAAAACTAGTAAACTTAATGAACCGAAACAATAAATTGGTTATTGGTAATCTTTTGTGATTATATTCTGATAAACATTTGTGTTTCGTTTCTTGTTTTGTGTTTGTGTTGTATCTTTTAAGAATTAAGATTCTGCTAATGTTGCTGAAAAATATATTCACCGATATTTCAGATATCAACTATTCAAAGAGTATTCGAAATAACTCTAATCATATAGCTGAAAATCGAATACTTTAATCCAGCAAAAATAAAAGAAAACATAAATATCGGAGTTGAATCATGCTGTAAGAAAGAAATTCACAAAAATATTACAGTTTTTGATCAAGATAACATATAGTATATTACAGCGAAAGCTACAGTTGAAGATGTATTATAAGAACTTTGTTATTAATTAAACCAGTAAAAGGGCGACAAAACATAAAATCGGACAGTTGAGCTCGTTTTTAAAGTGACAGTCCAATAAAATGTCTGAAAATATTTGTTGCTCTTTGTGTTACTTTAAGACTTTAATTATACTGACAAAGATTTGTAGATAATTTGGGTATGGTATCAAAATTCACTATAGTCAATGTTAACGTCAACTGTCACAAGGACTCTTTGTATGCAATCGGTAGGATCCAGAAGAATGCAAAGCAGCACAGAATTTGTTAAAGAAAATACTTCTGTTTTGCATGATAAAATTGACATCCATTTACGATGTTGATTAAGTGTAAAAGTTAATTCGTAGAAAATAAATTAAAATACGATCAGTTTCTTGACCTAAAACAATTTACTAATTCGATTATTATTATTACAACGAAAGATAAGAATGGAAAACAAGTTCAATGATTGAATATAAAGCCATTAACGTTTCGATAGACAGTAGTTCCTTTAAATGTTTCAACAAGTTAAAGCTTGCAGATCCGCACTGCAACATTACTGCTCCGATAAATATACTACTGGAGGCCAGAGTGTGTGCTCGCGAGAGGTCCGATCCTCCGCAATGGATTCCTCGAGCACGTTGCTTGCGCGACTACAGTGACACTGAATTAATATTCAAACACTAGTTTTTACAACACATCAGCGATCACCCCCACACAGGTGCACATACACGCATGTAGGTACACATAGTGGTTGGGTTTGTTTTATTAATCCCTTTTTCGAACGGATTAACTTAGTAGTCAGATTCTAGATACATATATGGGTTCGTATAGAATAGAGGAGACTTTAAAATGTTTTCAGAGAATTGAGGATGTATCTCAAACTTAAAATAGAATAACACCCTAACGATATTTATTGAAAGGACCATTCGAAGCAGACACTTGCGCGTATTCATGATAGAAGGTTTATGGCGTGGTTACCTCTCAAGAAGAAATATCGCCACAAAGTAAAAATAAAGACCTCCGCAATAAATAAGTTATAAACTAATTAAATCATCATCCAGTACTTAAGAAGTACAAAGATTTTACGCGAGAATATTTAATCTGGGCCACATAGAGCCGGTTGTGCCTGATAGTATCAAATCAAATATGGCACTTTTGTGACATACCTATGCGTGGAGTGATTGGTCCATCGTTTTATGCTGGCTATCTACGGAACCACACAAGCTTAAGATTTTTAAGTCTTATGTTAGTGAAATTCAAATATGTTTTAACCTGAATTCTGAAGGTATGTGCCATCGGAATAAAATCCTGTCGAATCCACGTACCGTGACATATCATCCCAAACGTTTTGGTGGTGTCCGGTTTTGATGACGCATATTAACAACATTTTGGCCTTACTCATTTCAATACTTAGTAACACCACGATGCCGAAAGAGACAGACCAAGGTCACACCTTCAACCGTTCGAACTAAATCAATCAATAAAAACGAAACACTGAAATTCAGTTATTTCACAAAACTCGTACGTGTAATATATGTGTAGCTTGGTGTCTGCGGTTTACAAATAACTATCACCAAAACTAAAACTGATAGCCATCTGTATAGTTAAGAATTAAAGGTCATTTCACTGACTTTAGCCAGAGTAGTTAAACAAAATTATTTTAGATAGATATAAAATCTATTACGGATAGTTCAACAATGAGTTACAATGTTTCCACCCATTTATTAAATATAATGTGGATTGTTGCAACTAGGCACCCGACTGGTTCATTCATCGCTTACCTACAAAACTAAATATATCTTAATTTCGCCTCATAACTCTTATCTCACTAATCACCTTAGAGATGATTAAACTTTAAGGTTTATAGGTTATTAAATACAGCGTCTAATTCGTTAATATCGTTGCTTATAGAAAACCAGTATCTTATCAGATAGACGCCTAATGTATCATAGTTTATAAATGTTGTTTTCGCTTAAAATGACAACCGTCCGTAACTCTTATGGTTAACAGATGATCATATGGTTATCAGTCGTGTTGATTAATCATATATATATTTAACGACTCTGACGATTTATCAGTATTTACTTCGGGTCACTTCATAATCAAAATTCATTTTGTAGCTGTACCTGTATTCTCACTGAAGATGAAAGTAGATCAATTTAACGACAGTCACGCTGCAGAAACGTATAGTTTTAAGCTTAAGTTAATTGTTCTATAGTTTTATAGTGATATTTTACTTATACGTTCAGGTCATTTCTTATGTTTTGTATTACGTAATCGTTTGTAATATTGCCAGCATCTGACTATTTTGCAAAAAGGGGTAACCGCCATTTGGAGCGGAGTATGGTACTTAAAAGTATACGTGTAAAGAAACGTAACAGCGTGATTATCACAAATGGACCATTTCAATTGGATAGTCACCTTACCGGCCATGTTGATACCCCTCTCACCCCACAACCCTTTCCCTTCTTTCTAACCTACACATTTTCCTGCCGCTAACGAAATATTAATTAAATCAAAAACTGTGAATCTGTGGTGCTCGCCAAGTTTCCTGAACTCCCCACATTAAATTGGTTAGTAGCAGTGATTGTCTAACACACATATTTACTAAAACAACACAAAAGTATAATTTTAAGTACATGTATTTTAACGTATGAGTTTGTAGAACCTACGGAACTTTATTGGTTTTGATTACCAAAATGTTTGGTTTTCACAGCTCTTGAATTATCAATTTTATATGAAGGGCTGTAAAATGTTATATGGATATGTTGAAAGATTTTTTGGCCAGTTTTAAATTTTCGCTTTTTTTATTATCAAATTTAAACAGTCTTTTGTATACTGTGTAGAATACTTGTAAAGTAATCCCTTTCTTTACCTTATTTCCATTGGGTTTTCCTGGCTCTGGGCATATACATCCGGGTTCTGATGATCGTGTAAGTACCAATATATTGTTAGCATGACGGCGTAATGGTAAAGAACCTCTGATTGATCGTCGCGTACGTTTTGCTTGATTAGATTTTTGTTTAACTGTAATTTAATGATCTTGAATATTTCATTAAATTAGTTTATCACATTATTGTTATTCTAGAGTGGGCTATGTAGTTTTATTACTAAAATCAATTTATCTTCTGTATTGCTACGTCCAATTTAATCTTTTGCGATTGACCTCATACTATTAAAACTGACTTAATTGCATAGTTTTAAAGTACAAGCAGCTAAACTCTTTGTGCTTTTAGATTACACCTTTTAGGTACAGCACATGTATACCAAAAATCAGCTTACATTTCAGTAATAGTTAAATAGTAGATTAGCATCTAAAAATTGGTGTTATAATGTTATGTTTCACTTTATAACACAATTATATTATATAAACAAACAAAGGCTATTTAAAATGCTAAAAGTTTTATATTTGAAGTATTGTTTAATTTAACATTACTTCTCATATAAATGTTTTTGTTCTGCACTAATGTAATGTAGTGTGTTCATCGTAGAAAAATCTAGTGAACTAACCTTCTTTTGTTTTTATTTCTTTGTTTTGTTTATAATTATTTAGTGTTCTCATCCTCAAACGCTTAAGCTTGGAAACTGATGTATGGTTTTGAGTCTTGGTTTCTTCCGACAATGAGTCGCTGTTAATGTGTTCACGTGGTTCTAAATGTATAATGTTACTTTCAAGGTCTTTTTTATTTATTTCGTGATAATCATCGTTGGCGTCCTTTATTGTAACTATTTTATTTCCAAATAAGTCATTAGAGTCTGTCGCTGCCAAAGTGTCATTTTTTGACTGTGTTCCTTCTTTTGTAGAAGGTTCAACTTCATCTTTTCCTTTTTTACTTTTACTTACAGGTTCTTTAATAACACTTTTAAATTGTTTGATTTCTTTGTCTGAATTTTTATCATCAATTTCTGGTGGTTTATTTTCATTTTCGGATTGTTCTATTTCATTTTCTGATGGCTTATTTTCAGTTTCAGATTGTTTGATTTCATGTTCGGATTGTTTAGTATCAGTTTCAGATTGTTTAATATCAGTTTCAGAATCTTTTATATCATACTCGGATTGTTTCACGTCACTTTCAGATGGTTTTGTGTCATTTTCGTTATTTTTTATTTCATTATCTGTTGGCATATACTCGGACAAAGAATTTCTATCTAAATTTGTATCATTATATAATTGTGATTGTATTGATTTCGAATTTGTTAATATGCTAGTTTTATACGAGTCACCTGGTATTTCTGTATCAACATCATCTTTGAGCGTGGAAATCTCTCTGAATTCTAAGCAAGTTTCCTTTTCTATGTGGCGTATAACTGCGTTAATGTTTTCTCTTTCTTCAGTAGCTGGAATTTATATATATAAGATATACATATAATAAACTCGTTACTGTATGATGTGTATTGTTATTGCTTTTATACCTGAGATACTTATTAGGTATCACAATGCGGCAAAGAGCCAAAAGATATTTCACAACATAAATTGGGCTCAAGATGACAATTAAATAAGTGTTCTAAGAAAACGTTTGGAGGTTGCTAAAATTATGTACATTCTAATAAATATTATAGTTAAAAATGTTCCATATTTTGATATCTAAAATCTAAAAGTTATTATAAATATGCAAATAATTCAACTTACAAAATTCCATTTTATCCCTTAACTTATAATGTACGATTCCAAATGGCCAAAGACGTTCACTAAAATAATTTTCAATTTCCTCTTGCGTTACATTTTTCAGTTTAGTCTCAGCTCTAACGACACTTGGGCAAGTCTTTAATAAATACTCCCTGTTTCGTTTAACGCACTGATTTGAGTACAATAAACCTATTTTCTCAATATCGGTTTCACTTAGTCCATCACGTTGGCCAATTTTCGTTCCTGGCTAGTTTAAATATAATAGAATAAAATGAAAATAGTATATAAGTAATAATTTATTCTTATGTAAGATTTTTGTAAAGCAATTATTTTTAAAGTAATTGCTTATAATTTTAACTGTGCCGCCCGGCGACCGGCTTTGCTGTTGCTGCCACCGGGTTCCGGCCTAATCAGGAAACAGACACACTGAACGTCTCCTCGTCTGCTGAACCTATACTACGGGAAGATAGGCCCCCGACTCATCTCTCTACGTTTGAAAGTGGTAGAGAAAGAAGACCTGCGAAGCACCTACTCTTTCCTATATTTGAGAACATATCACTTGCGGAGGTGACTGGTGATAGATTGTTTGTATATTTGTTGTAGCTGTTGTTCCTGAATTGTAATGGCTTATCAAGAAAAGTACTTTGCTATCCTATAATTTTTTAAACGCTCAATATCAGGTAATATTGAGGTCAAACCGAATTATTTCTAATTATTTTAGCATTATCGTTATTCTATTTTAGATTAATATTATCACTACATAGTATAAAACAAAGTCGCTTTCTCTGTCCATATATCCTTATATATGCTTAAATCTTTAAAACTACGCAAAGGATTTTGATGCGGTTTTTTTAATAGATAGAGTGGTTGAAGAGGAAGGTTTAAATGTATAATAACATGAATTAAATAGTGGAGAAATACTGTTATTTTTGAGGTTTCTAATGTGATGTCGTAAATAATTACATTTTTTTTGCTTACATTGCAACAAACGCAGGCTGAATGAACCCAACGAGACCTAACAAAATAATGTACTAAGTATTGTACACATTGAAAAGGTCTATAGAAAACTCCGCGATGGTATATGTCTATCTCTTATGGATATCCCACAATAACATTTTTTGTCATTTACTTTTTACGACAAATAATGGCTAATTTTCGAAACGATTTTAACCAATACAGCATTAATCCTTATCCAATTAAATACCTTAAATACATTGTTGATTTAATATAGATCTATATGGCCTTTTGCAGCATTAGAGCATATGATTTAAATGAATATTTACGAAGATATTACAGATTTAAAAATTGCGGGTCGTAGCATTTATTATCGGAGCTCTCTAGCGAGGACAATAACAATACTTAATAAAAACGTGCTTTTCAGCGCGACAACGCATCAGTAATTATAAGTAAGTTACGATAAATAATTGTTCCCCGAATCCCTCTGATACCATCGGATTTATCCTTCCAATTTAAACGTTTACAGTTTTCGGTAAAGACATCTTTTGCAATGACCATTAAAAAACCAAACCTTCAACGTTGCAGGATTAGATTTGAGCGTTGACTGTTTTTCATATGGCCAACTGTATGTCGCTCTTTCAAGAGTAACCTCTAGAGAAAACATGTTTGTATTGTCTAATGACAAGAAAGCTGTGAACGTTGTATATAAAGACATTCTGTAATATATTAATTGTTGTAAAAATAAAATAAATAGATATAAATGTAAAAAGTAAATAAGTAAAAATGTAGTGTATGAATTTAGATATTCCAAAGATAGCAGAAAATGTTCATGGTATAGGGAAAGGGGAATTGTTTTACTCCAAATTTAGCGCGTGCGGGCCACGGGCAGTAATGATTAAATCAAAACTACTGGATCATTTTTAATCATTTTTTTCGAATGACATAGGCTATATATTTTATACCCGTGCGAAGCCGGAGCGGGCCGCTAGTTACAAATAAAGAATACATTCTTGAGAAACTTGATACCACTTATATCAGTCTGATACCTTAGGAAGTTGGAAACTTTGAAAGTTTAAAATACAGTTAACTTTAAGTAACGCAAAGTTAAATATCAAATTACATTACCTCTGTCAATATAGTAACTTGACCATTTTTAGAAAATGCTCTAGCTGGATAATGAAGTACACTAGCATAATCGTATGGTAGACTTTCCAAGAGATTTTGATACTTATTTTTGTTTACGTCGAAGTAATTTTTATACCCTATACGGGGAAACAAATCTGTTGTTTGAAATTTGAAATGTTTGATGTTTTAAGGCTTCTGTTTTGTTTGTCATTATAATAGTTCGTACTGCTTTCTACTTAATAGATAGTATTTACCATAGTAAAAAAATCCTTGTTCATCTTATTCGCGCCAGTGAATATAGATATAAGTTTGGACTTTCGCATAATACAATCAAAAGTTGAATACAAAACAAAGTTAAAATATTATTATAGGAGTCTAGAATTGGCATTTATTTACCTTTAAGTTGTCTCGATGTTTTATACAAATAGTATAATATGTATTTATACTTAAATTTGTGTTCAACACATTTGTATTTATAGTGGCCGAATAGATTCGCGAGGAGTGTACGTGGAAACACTGTACGTAGTAAGCATTAATGCTTAAGTTAGTACGTTTGCTTTAACTATTCGATTTACGTGTATTAATTCTATATTGTTTTTTTGACGTTTTAGGTGGCTTTTTTTTCGTAGGAGATGCGTTTGAAGCGATGATGGCTCAGTTGGTAGTGTGTTCGGACATAGCGTCGAAGGACGTAGGTTCGAATCCTAGCAACTGAGTCGCAGCTATTGACGAAGCAAAACATCGTGATAAAACCATAGCATGGTGGTAGGCCTTTTTTAGTTCGCCTCGCTGACCTTCAACTTGAAAATCTGTCGCCAAGCACCTGTTGGTATGTTCCGGCAGCTGCACTTGCGAGCCAGTCTTCTTCTAGGTTTAGCGTGACTACCATCTTAGACCACTTCATCATTTAACATCAGATGAGATTGTGGTTCAACGCTAACCTATAAAGTATAAAAAAATGTATATTTTCTAGCCTTGGATATTTAATTTTTTACTTTAATATGGGCGAGGGCAATTATTATTCCAAATGCAAGTTAGCCGCTGCATGCATAAAATGGCTAAATGTAGCTTTAGACAACAAACTGAAACCATGTGCTGGTGTGGTGACATCCATGGTATTTGGTACTTTCTATATCCACATTTTTGCACAGATACTAATTATACCTAGCTAACCTGAACACTCATACGTGGGTAAATACGTGTAAAGCTTAATTTAGTACAATAATCGACGCGACAAAAGAAAAATTAAATAATTACCAGGTTTTATGTTATCCCACATGATCGTAATATATTGATCTCTATCAGAACGCGTATGCTCATGGGAGAAGCCGAGAATATGCATTATCTCGTGCGCTATATCACCCAATGACATACAATCATAACCGAACACAACCATCTGTAATACAATTTTCCAGTAAACTATTTGTTATACACTAACAGTGACAAAGCATTGATTATTATCTACCAGGAGCTAAGTCTAAAATGTAGTCCGGTGAAACTGTAGAGGCCTTGCCAGGTCAACAGTTTAGTCAGTTTAAGAAAAAAAAAATGCTAAAACAATTACAATTAAAACGTGGTTCATTATATTTACGGTAAGATGTCATATAGCTTCTTACAAGCGTTTGCCACTTGCTCTGTACTCGTTAACAACAGGGAAGATTTATAAATGACTTAAATGTATTTAATACTTGAATGCTATATTGCTATTTTAATAATAATTTTTGAAGTGTTGGTGGCTAAGTGGTTATTATGTTCGGATATCGCGTCAATCGACGTATGCTGGAATCCTTGTTAATAAACCAGGGTTTTCGCTGAAGAGAAATATACTGGTGAAACCATAGCATATTGGTACGACATTTTCTAAGTTCGCCTGGCTAGTAATCACCCTCAAGTTGAAAATCTGCCACCAAGTACCTATATATGTATTCGGGCAGCTGCACTTGAGAGCTAGTCAGCTCTAGAACTAGCGCGTTTACCATCTTAAACGTCGTTTAACCTTCAAGTAAGATTGGTCAAACGTATAACCAACAAAGTATAAATTAATAAATACTTATTATAATATTATTATACGAATGTATTCTAATAATTCCATTGCATTCCTTGCAGTTGTCTTGTGTTAAAAAATAAATGCTGATAATAAAAAAAAAATGCAGTTATGTAATGTTGAGTTAACATGGCTTATACTGTATAACAGCAAGTAATTTACTGTCCAGTTGCTGTGTTATTACATGTAAATAAGAGGGAATATGATATTCCAGAAGACTTTCAGTATTAAGACCAAATTTTAGTGTTTACTTTCCAAAATATTATACACATTATTATGATTATACTCTCTTATCATATCTTATGTCACGGCACATTTTTAGGTCAAATTCTATAGTTTGTGTTATCTTAAAATATCCCACGGTCCTTTATAATATTGTAAGATTTTATAAGTTGAAAGCGATTACTTCACACTCTCATCCTTACCTGTACACCTTCAGGTATTCTACGTTCATTGCTATGAACACATTGCCGTATCCCCGAAGGGTTGCTTATATATAACCAGTCTACGTTCTTAAGAGATTCTTTGTCAGTTGGACGTTCACGCAACCTCTGTAATCGTATGCAAGTTGCTTTTTCGAAGTAGTCGAATGCTTTCATTATTACATCTGCTAAATCAGCATCTAAAAGAAGATGTGATGATAAATTTGTTTTTGTTTGTTCTTTTAATTGGTTTACACGCTGTGTTTTTAACGGCGTATTGTTCTCAGTCAATTTTATAAGCTGTGTTACTATGCAGGATAAAATGGCTAAAGGTATCTGGGGTAGCTTGTAACCCTCGAATGCTCTTAAAACTCAAGGGTAAAGTGTATAAAAATATTATAAGACCAGTCACGCTGTATATGCTGTGCTGGCCTGTAAAAGAAAAGGATGAGAGAAGATTACATACGGCAGAGATGCGAATGTTAAGATCGCTGTGTGATGTAACTAGAATGGATACAGTTAAAAATGAGTATGTCAGAGGAATTTTAAAAATAACACCAGTAACAGAAACGTTGTATAATCATATCACGAGGAGAGATGAAAGTCATGTAACTAGAAAAGTTTTAAGTATGAAGATAGACGGATATAGGAATAGAAGAAGACCGAAAAAAGTATGAATAGATTACGTAAGCAATGATATGTGTATAACAGATGTGATCACTGAGATGACGTCTGACAGCAGAGAGTGGAAAAGGATAATGTATTGTATTTAATACATAGGCGTGATAAGGGTAAGAAGATGATGATATGTGATATGTTACTGAATAATTGATTACTTTGATATCTTAAACAAAATCGACTATCGAGATCGTCGAAACCACCTTGTTCCAAAGTTTTAGTTTATTATGAAAAATTGTTATAAAATTATTACGCTCCTTAAAAATCATTGTAGTGGTAAAATTGGATTTAAACACAAAAAAAAGAAATAGTAACAATTTCTTTAAGTTTTTGATTAAGTTAAATGTCTGGACTTTGATAGAAGTTTTTAATTTCGTTAACGATCTTACCATACGTTCTTGAATCAATGAAGTAAGGAACAATACCAAGGGGAAATCTTACATCCCTGCCATCTATTATTTCTGTTTCAGGTATAAGGGCAGAGGCTTGTGTAGTAGTAAGCAAAGGACCTAACAATTCTGCGGGCGCAAAGTTGTATCTTCTAGCAGTGACGTTTTTTAAATTCTAAAAAATAAAATTCTTGCTACATTATGTGTATCACGAAAAACGTTGTAAGATAACGAATGATATTTTAAAAATATATATAGACATTGAATATTTTAGTTTAAATGAAGTTTGTTTGTTACGCTTTCACGTTTTTACTATTCATTCGGTCATCATGAAATTTTGCATAGACGTTGTCAGATATAAAAGCACATAGGGTGCCTATCATCTAGAAATAAATACTATTCCCGAGGGATACTTCCATATTAACGCGAGTGAAACGGCGACCAAAAATTTGTAATTATAATAATGCCCGATTTTAAGAGTTATATTGATTATTTTGATGTATTAAATGCTTTTTACCTGGAGAATGTGTGAGCATATCAGATAGCAGATGATGATATATTTGCGATATTAAACGCCGAGAAATCCACAGTTCTATATTTTGTACAGACTTACAAATTCATTTATCTCAGGTTCAAGTTTTCTCACGATATTTTCCTTCTATTAACTGGTAGTCTTACCAATTGGAATCAGTATAGTACGCTAATTTCTAAAAATTGTTTGGTACGCGTTGTGCTTCTAACCAGCGCATATCGCTTTGATACTTCATCGGTAAATCGGCACCACCATCTCGTCTTATCTACCATTCTAAAGTTGGATTGTAGGTTTCTAAATGTGTACTTTATTTACAATCGTGTGCAGTGCGGAAGTGTAACCGAGTACCCAAGAAAATAAAAATATGAAAGATAATTAAAAAAATAGTAATGATACCACTGACTTTGATTTTGGTAATGGTTTTTGATATGTTTTGCTGTCTGTAATTCACTTTTTCTCCTTTCTCTTCCATGTCGTCGTAAATCTTATCAACAATACTTTCAACTCGCTGGACATCTGTATCATTTAACGTAGGATTGACGATATATCTCAGATCTGCGACACCTCTTTTAACCCGACGAGATTTTGAGTTGCGCCCTTCTTTAATATTTATGTTATTAGGTCCAACGAAATGTTTAATTTTATCATTTTCTTCCGTAAATATACGGCACATTTCAAATGTGTCTTGGCGTTTTCTTGCAATTAATCTTTTATCAACTAAAATAGAAGTATATTTAGGATTCTATGATTCAATTGTACATCAAATAATAAAAAGTAAAACAATCTTCTATTATAAATCAAAATTAAATGCCAAATGCGTCGAACAATTAACCCAAATAATAAACCCAATAAACAACAAACGCTTCCGAACAATTGCACTGAGCTGCACTGTGTTTGTAATTGTCAGGACAAGGTTTGTTATTATTTTCTAATCCTTATATCCCACTTAAGTAGGGTCGGTACAACATGTTGGTCATGTTGTGATGTATGATTTTACCCAATTTTTACAATCAGTTGCGCGCGCCTGTCACAACCCCTTCTTGGGATCATTTTATGGTACGTCTATACTATGTGTATAAAATAAAATCTTTAAAAATAGTACGAAACGGTGAAAAATTAATGTAAAAAATCTCTAAATAAAAAGGTGAATGAGTCAGAAAATAATAGGGAACTCTTCAAACATATTGTCCGAATTAACAGATTGACGTTGTGTTTTTCAGTTACAATTTTATTCTTTTTACAAGGTTGTATTCGCCTGTATGGACAGTGTATTTAATTTTTTTTTAGTATATACATTTTAATTTACTTCTAAATGTAAGTTAATTATCGTTATATCGATGTATTAACTAATGCTCGCAACTTTGTCTGTATTAAATCACGATATAAAGAGGCGAGGCATAGTTAAACTGTTCTTCACAAAAACAACTGGGTGTGTAAACTTTCACAATGATCCGTCAAACATTGTTGAACTTATATGTGTATATTTATTGTACTATATACATATATATATAATGAAAATAGAGTTTTATGAGGTTCAATAACTTTGAAATGATTGAATATATCGGCATAGAAATATAAGTATTCGACGCGGAATTCTTCTTAGACAATCATCTAAGAAGAATTCCGCGTCGAATAGTCATATTTCTATGCCGATATATTTAATCATTTCAACGTGAAAGCTACTTATTTTTTATATTCGATTGACCCTTTGCCGTTTTTTTGAATACTCAACGAAGTTGGCAGGATTCACCTAGCCATACGAGTATATGGATGATTCACTGAAAATTAATCAGTATTTTTTTTTATTAGTTGTATGAAACTGGATTTAATCTGACAATTCGATACTATATATTCTATAACTATATTTAAAATTAAACCCTTCTAGACGTAAACACAACTTTGTTGTACATAGAAAAATAAATAAAAACAAGATACAAAAACAAAAATGGCACGTATGTGGGAAAAATATATAATAAAAATAATTAAAACTAAAATTTAACTTAACAAATAAAATGCCCAGTTACAAAAAAAAATAGAGGTCTAATACTATCAGTTATACATTTAAAAACAACAGCAGTTATAAGAATGAAATAATTTCAAAATGATTTATATGAATTGTAATTTGTTTGAATACATTCTTATCTTCATCCTCTTTCCAATCGCTTTGAATTACTTGAAAAATGTAAACTCATTAAATAAAGTCCCGCGACCAATAATCTGATTATAAGTAATTACATCTCTTTAGGATATAATTTTATTGTAGAAACAATTGAAGCTTCTTTAGGTACATCCACTTTTTATAGTTTTGTTTGTACTAAGGAAAGTCTGTAATGGTCTTAAGTTTTGTACTTTAAGACGATTTTAAATGTTATAATACTACACTACTTTACCTAGCTATATTCATAAATTTACATAGAAATATGTAATACCAGCCATTACTGGCACTTTCGTTCATGTTAATGTACTGACTGTATACCTACTATATCCATTATAAAGTTATATCCATTACGAAAGTAACAAGGTTCGCCGTTGACGGATGCGTCAAGGAGGACATCATAATCACCATTACAAACAAAAAAATCAAAACTTTTGTTTTATTAATGTTAATATAGATACGAGAATTAAATGGTTTTCTTCAGATAAAAATATAAAAACAGACACAAATAATAAAAATATAATAGAATATGTAAATTTGATGCACGTACAGAGACTTGGATTTACATCGTAAAGTGAACAAGATAAACTAGACGTAACGAAAAATATTATTGTCTTTCAAAATTGCAGATTGTTTCTAATACAGGTTTAACAAAATTGACATCCGACTTACTTTTATGAACGCTCAAATTTGGTACCAAAGTATGAACAATAACATATTGAAGATATAGTAATACGATAAACCTATACATTTTTTTGTGAACTACTTCTAACTCGAAAAAACATACGTTAATGTGTAAAATGAAATAGAAAAAGAAATTTATATCAATGTCGTAAATTTTATAGATTATTCGATATGTTATATACGTGATGTTTCGAAATCGATTTAACTCTTACGATTTTACTGTAATATGTTGTTTGAAGTCATTTTATTTAATAGTTAGATTGCATGTGATCGTATCGTATTGAATTGTTGGTGCGTTCTTTACGTTAATTATTGTACACTGTACTTGATGAAGTCCACGGTTCTATTTGTGTATAACTTTTTTGGACTATTTTTTCTACAATATCACAATATTTTTGTTTATTTTTTGTTCGGGCTAATTCTCCGCAACATCTGAAAAAAAATTGAAAAGATTCTTTTGCCAGACAAAGGGGTTTTTGGAGTTTCATCTCGAGTAGTTGGAGGTTCGAGTTTATCGTTACGCTTATTCTGAGAGGATAAGCATGAATGATATATTATAAGAGAAGTAATTTAAAATCGACGCTAGTGCTATAAGAGTTAAGTAGTCGTGTCAAAATAATAATTGAGAAATAAAAAAACTAAAATTCCATTAGATCAAATGAAAAACTATTTTCACGAGACCGAGGTCATGATCAACAGTTATGCTATTTGTTATGGAAGTTTTTATGGTACCCAGTTTATTATAGCTAGCCAGTAGGCGGCGTTAACCTATATTTTAGTATTGTGTGTGTTTTGTATTACGGCAATCATTCGGTGGTCGCCGTTGTTTTTGGATTGTACTGTGCTTTACCATCAAGCATAGTGGAGTCACTTAGCCGTGTACAATAATAAAAAAAAGTATAATATAATGATGGAAATTTTGTCGGGTATTAGTACGCCTTATCAACTCATTAATGTAATTCGATATTTATGTATACTTAAAAAAAATGTATCAAGTTCGGTAATTACTATCGGAGTATTATGTTGCAAGTCGCTTAAGTATTTATTTCGTATGAACAAAGGGCGCGAGGTTGGAAGCAGAAAATCAGAACTCTATTGTTCAATATAATACAACACTTAAATTACACATCGAGTTTTGCCGGTTGAATTGTTTTCGCGTTAAAGTAATGGCTTCACCTGTCCGCTGGTTAGATTAGCGAATTTTGAATTTAGAAAGTTAACTTTTTATTCCGGCACAAGTTTAACAAGGTTCGAGGCGTAGTCAGTCAAGTGGCCAGTCTCGGTTTGTGTGTCAGTGTACGTACACGCACCAGTTCAACGGAGGCTTAGAAACGAGTGCACGAACCGTGTTTGCGATTGCACCGATCGTGAATATACACACTCTTTGAGGATTAAAACTTGAGTAAGCATTGTGTTGTTTATTCTAAATAATATTTTAAATTTGTTGTTTATTTCATTCTTTTATATTGTTTCAATTTGCTAGATAAGCACGTATAATATAGTGCCGTTGGATTTTTTTGGCGCGTCAGCGGTTTTGTTGACATTCTTTGAAATAAATCACTTTGAATAGTCTATGGAGAATTTTTGTCTGCATTATTTTTTAACTATAAATATTTAGATAAATAAAATCAATTGTCGAATGTTTATAAGCACTTCACTCTAGAATTTGATTAGTTCTCTTTTTGTCGTGTTTATAATTGTCAGTATCAAGTTTGGATGAAAGTTAATATTTAAAAAATCTTACGGAGAAATGAAAAATGTGGGTTAAAATAAAAAATATAAAAAGTGTGTGAGTGAGACAGGAGACTTCAAGAATATCTTCAAAAATATAGAGAAAAATCATAAACTGATATTTCATTACATGGTGTGAAGGTGGGCTGCAAAGAGAAAATTTTGTCTCATTTTCTTTTACCCGTGCGAAACCGGGGTGTGTAGTTAGTATTTAGATACATATTATTTTCCACTTACCCTTAGCCCACCTAAGTACGGTCGGCACAACATGTTTGTCATGTTGTGATGTATTATTTGGCTTAACTATTACGATCGGCCGCGAGCGCCTGTCATCAACCCTCCTTGGGATTATTTTGTAGTACCATGGCTTTTGTTCAACGGCGGCGACTGCTATAACATAATTCGCTTGCGCGGTTCCAGGAGTTTGTATCACGTAAATCGGTGTATATTGACTAGAATTAATAAAATTGGTATATCTTTCGGAGTATTCATTTACGAATAATTGATGCTATAAATCATTAAAATAATATTAAAAATATAATAGAAAAATAAATGCAAATAAAATGATATGTCATGTGGTGGTCATGTGGATAATTGAAAACATATCTGTTATGAATATTTCTTTTCTTGTGCATACAAAGTCCGTTATTTACGGGTGAGTGTTACGCTTGGTTTGATTAGTTTCACCGTTATCTCCATGTCACTGAGATGATGGCATGGCGCTCATCAGTGGTTACCTACAAGTGAGGTATGATGATGTAACGAAGGTCGCAGATAATTGCTGTTTTCTCACATTTTTGCATTCTAACCTAAAACTACATACAACGATATCCAAGTTGATTATATATGGAAATAATAATAGTTTATATTAATGCTTTCAACGACGATGAAGTTATCTATATAAAAAAAATACTAGTTGAGTGAGAACAAGTCGTTTTCACAAAGTGTTGTGATACATATTTATTGTATGTGACATTGATGACGGATAATAAAAAAAGTTATAATTCTTTGTTTGTCCGAATTTAACAGAAAACGGCTGGACGAAATTTTGTACATTGTGATTCTATGTCATTGTTTAATTTGTAGTATATTGAGGTAATTATTCTAAATCTAAAGTAACAATTATAAAGGAAAATAAAAAAGAAGGTTAAACTTTAAAAAAAAAATCTTTCATGTATAGAAAATTACATGGTTAGTGAGTAAAAGCTGGTAGTTTTTTAAAACGAAAAGATATAATTAAAAAAAAAAACTATTTATTCTAAACCGATTTCTATGAATATCTGGATACGGAATGTATACGACATTTTGTAATTGATATGACACGGAAATTATGAAAAATATTCTAGAAATCATGATACAATAATTATTTTTTTTGGAGTGTCATATTAATTCTGTGGTATTTTGTAGCGTATTTATTGCATATTTTATATCATACTTATTCCTATATTTTGTAGCAAATTTATTGATATAATTTATAGCAAATTTTAGTGATTTATTTTATTAATTAATATGAATTAATTTATTAATTAAAATAGCTTCACAAATAACCTAACAGCGTTTAATAATATGCTTAAAATGAAGTAAAAATGAACATTGTAAGTAATTCCTAAGAGATAAACATTAACGTGTCCGTTATTTACCAAGATTTAAAAATGTAATAGATCAAAATTTTAATTTGTATTTAATGTTTTAATTTTTTTTTAATAATTATTGATTATAATTAATTGAAATTTTGAAAATCAAATGTTTATCTATTTTATTTTTCACATCCATATCAACATTTCCCCATCCCAAGGGATCATAGTAGGTGGAGAATTAATATTATTTGGTAAGATATTCAACAAAATAAGCAAGATAGAATTTAATTTCTAAAAAGTGAAAAACCTCACGTTCATTGAATGGGAAAAGTATCGTCATTTAGGCACGGTTAAACGACATCGGATTTTTTTTCTTAAATGTTTTCAGGCTATAAACCAAAGATTTGGACTATATCCAAGTCAAAAATGCCAACTTGGTAAATAACGGACACCCTAATAAAAATAAATCATCGCAGACTTTTCGCTGTGTATCTGATAAAGTTAAGGCAGCGATGGCAATGTAAATGCCCAAAAATATATTTTACAACTTCATTAAAATACATTAACTTTTATCTACTTTATATAAATATAATTTGCATGTATTATACATTTAAATCTTCCGAAAGAAATTATCTAAACGACAAGGGAAAGCCGTTTCAATATTCGTTGCGTGGTTTAGAAGAAGTAAGGGTACATAGAGACAAACGAGAAAAACGACTTTTTATCTATTCAATATATACCATATATACATATAATTCTTCTCTGAATCGGCGAGATCAATGTTGATAAAATTTTTCTTGTGTGTTCAGGGGAATATAAGAATGGTTTTAATTCACAATTGGACCCGGTAGGTGGCGTTGCGGTCTGATTTTAGGATTTTTTTACTATTAGGGCTGGACAACGACGACCGGGCCAGCTTGTATTATTAAATTTTATATTGATTTTGTTTGAAACTATGGCTTATTGTAATTAAATTTACAATCGGTTTATATATTATTGCTTTTTAATTATACGTAGTTTGCAATTTCTCGATTTTATTTCTACTTACGAATCAGTGACGTAGCTAGACTTTGAAAGGCTCGATATTAAAAGTTCTGCTCACTGCTGAATTATATCGTGTCATTTCCATGATGTGTGACTTAAAAGTTACTAGAATCTAGAGATACTGGTTTTTTACTTTATTAACTCATGACTATATAATATAATATATAATAAGGAATATGAGGTTATCAGTCTTTGTTATGACACGGGGCCCTGTAAATCGCGTCCATATTATTGGTAGCTCTGTTTCTGTTACGAAACATAAAGTCTTCAGTCACATAACACGATTTTTTTCTGGGTACGTATATATAATTACTATTGATTTAAATTGATTGAATTGGTTCATTTTTATGACATCGGGTAGTAAATTTTTTATTAACCGTGGAAAATCAATTAAGGTTGTTAGAATAAAAACGTTGCTGTATTGAAAAAGCGATACCCACTTTCCATCTGTACGTATATTATAAAAAAGGAATATTTAGGCCTGATATAATGCAAAAAAAACGAAAAATATTCAGAGATGAAAATTTGGGATTGTGTGGTTTTTAATGTAGATAATAAAAAAGTTATATAAAATCCAATTAGATTAGAAAATTTTAAAAAAGCTTCCGATAACAGCGTCGTTTACTGGGTCCGATTATAGGTAAGAATCTTCCGGCAATCAGGTAATCTCATAGCTAAAAAACACCAGAAACATTAAAGCCATTTAGGGGTAGAAGAATTACATACGCACACTTGAATTGAATTGCATATGTAAAGAAATAAATTGGCTTAATTAATTGATATATCTAGATTAATTGTAAACGAATGCACATTGCGTAGGATATTTCTGTGGTTTTTAAAAAAAGTGTTAAAACTGTTTCTAATTTACTTTTAATAAGCCAAAGACACATTGCGGCGCGTTGGCTTAGCGAGAGTTATTGCTTTCTGTTTTTGTAGTTATAATTTACAAAAAAATAATATGATTACAAATTATTTAATTATATAATTAATACACATGTATAAGGACAGTATGTAGTGCCACATTTACTAAATAAACATTTTTTTACCATTTGCAACCACTCCAATTTGAATGCAAAGTTTGGTACTCTCAAAACTGATTACTAATTAGACGTCATATTGTACTGTAAATTGATAGCGATATACTATCGTAAATAGGTGCCATGTTGCGCGACTACAGTGACACTGAATTATTAATTTTCAAACACTAGTTTTTACAACACAACACCGATCACCCCATACACACATGTAGGTACACATAGTGGTTGGGCTTGTTTTTTTAATCCCTTTTCCGAACAGAGTTAGCTTAGATTAACTTAATAGTCAGATTCAAGATACATGTATAAGTTCGTGAAATATACATGCGTGGTACACGTGTATGTTTCACGAATTTATATATGTATGCAATAATAGTTAGCTTAGTTAGACTCGGGATATTCGGTGACAGTCCAAGCCGAGGCACGCCGTGCACCCTTGTGCTGGTTGCCTATATAAAATCGGGTGATTGCCTTAAGCGCTCCCCTTAGTAGTCCGGTGAAACTGTAGAGGCCTTGCCATGTCAACAGTGTAGTAGTAACAAAAATTAAATATGAAGAACATTTTTTTTTCGTTTAATTCACTATGTTTATATATTTTGCATTTAAAAAAATTGTAAGATATAATTATACTCTTGAAAGTATATTTATTACCTACAAATTGTAATAATAATATGCACATCTATCCATTTATGTTGAATTTGAACTGAAATCGATTCCTTCAGTTTAGTCGGAATTTGGTTGCAATCGGGGTTCTAGTCTTAACTATCGTTTCAGACACCAATATAATATTACACTAATAAATGTTTCTTGTGGAGGATAAATAAGATCCGAAGAGAAGAAAAAAAAACAAATCATTCTGCGCGCGCTGTAACGTGGTCCGACGTTACCATGCGTAGCAACTTTGTTTTCAATAAAACATTATAATTAAAAAATACGGGTAATTAAAAATTAACGGAATATTTCTAATTAATAGCGAAAATATCTAATTTTAAATAGACGAGTCGAGTGAAATTCTCTAACGGTGTTAGCACGTACGAATCCCTACATAACTGTTATGCATTTTGTTACGTGGTTTACATAGTCCACGCGTTCACGGGTTGGTAATCACTCGGGGATTGTACGTACACGGCGAAAACATACTTAATAAACTAGTTTAAATTGTTCTTTTTTTATTTATGACTAGCTGTCGCCCGCGAATTCGTTGTCGTGAAAATGGTTTCGTTATTTCATTGGAACAACGTTCTTTATCTTGATTAATTGTAGGCCGTCCTTTTAATTTGTAGTTTTGCCATTAAAGGGCGACAATTTAAATAAAAATTATTTTAACGATTTTATTTATCTATCAATACACAGTATCAGTTTCATCAAAATCGGTTGAGCCGTTTCGAAGATTAGCTAAGACAAATAAAATAAACTTCAATTTCTTTTATGGATAAAAACTATTTGTTACCAGCGATTTCGTCCGCCTGGATTTTAACAAAAAAAAATTGTCCCGTGTAAAAACGCGCGTGGGGCTCGTGCAATACTGAACTCTGTTTGTTTATTTTATTACATTTGTGAAGAATACTATTTTTTTTTTTAAATAAAAGTAACAAATTACTTGTTATAACACCAACTTGCTGCCAGTTAAAGTGTCGTCAAAATCAGCCCAACCGTTTCAGATATCATACAGATAGACAAAAATTTTAAAAATACTTTTTTTCTTATAAGTACCATATACACATTCATATCTATTTAGTATAAAGCTGTTATTTTGACATTACAAACCGACATACGACAGAACATACGACAGAAACGATAACGTTTGGCTATAAATACTTTGAAGTATAATAATTATGATAATATGTTAGACCTATATAGCGAACTGGTTTACAAGTGCAATATTCGGAACAACTTTGCTACGGTTAGCATTTTCCAACTTTAATGAGATACTAATTATCCAAGCTAGTATTAAAAATTGTCGAATTAAATTACAAGCATGAAGGAAGACGAGTATTTTTCAAACTTCCGTTATTATAAATAAAAGTCTCATTACCCGATTTTTTAAGTTAAGCTCTCGTTACGCTTTTAAATGTTTTCTAACAACACCAAGTGACTAGTTGAATTATTTTTTAACAATTGCTTTAATTGGGACAAAGATGATATAAAAAAACACGGTCCTTTTGTTACGTATTCCACAAGAACAAAGGTATTTGATTAATGGAGACGTTATTTTGTGTAAATCCATTACAGGGATTTGATTGGCTGTTACTTTGCACTTCCGTCCTTTGATAATTTCAATGTCCTAACAAGATTGTAGCTCTCCTATTAGAACTTTCCATGGAGTTTTTGTGGCATCTTAGAATTTATGCTCCGTGGTGCTCCGTGATTCCCACCCATTTCACTTGTGTACATTAACCGAACTATATTACGTATAACACCATCAATATTACAATATATATAGTGAAATAACACGAAATTTGAATAAAATATAAAATCCACTACAAGATAGACTAAGATCCCGCCAAAAGCTCGAATATTTAATTATCGATAGCATTACTAATAAATATGTGTACATAAAGAAAACAATTGCCGCATGTGAGTGTCTCAATTTAGAACGCCTGGATCTACTGGGATATTTATAATTTGTTATATTTGTAATTCTGAGATGGGCCATTTGGGGGGGTGGTTTCGGGAGCTGCTCAGTCAGTGCTTGTCGACTGGGCAGTTCCCGATGCCCTGGAAGCGGGGGCAACTCTGCTTGTTGCAGAAGGAGGGCCGCCCCCCGGACTGCGCGTCCGCATATCGGCACCTCGTGCTGCTGGACGACACCGGGAAGGTGCTTGAGAGGGTTATTGCCTCCCGGTTCGTCCAGCACCTGGAGGGAGCGGGGCCGAACTTGGCGGACGCGCAGTACGGCTTCCGGGCAGGGCGATCAACGATTGACGCCCTGACCCTCCTGAAGTCGCTGTCCGCAGGGGCGACCTCCGATTCCTCGGGGACCTACAAAGCGTCGTAGGCCGCAGCCACCCTCGCCCCGTCCTAGTGCTCGGGGACTTCAATGCCAAGTCTACGGCTTGGGGTTCCCGGGCCACGAACGTCAGGGGTAGGGTGCTGGAGGAGTGGGCCATAACATCGGGCCTACTCCTCCTGAACAGGGGGTCCGTTAACACGTGCGTGCGACAGCAGGGCGGGTCGATAGTGGACCTAACGTTCGCTAGCCCTGCTCTAGCACGCCGTGTTCGGGGCTGGAGAGTCCTTGAGGGGGTGGAGACGTTGTCGGACCATCGTTACATACGGTTCGACGTCTCCACCCAGACCTCGGACGGACCAGCCCGTAGGACCCCCGTGGCGGAAGGACCGCGTTGGGCACTGAAGCGCCTAAACATCGAGGCGCTTCAGGAGGCCGTCGTCGTGCAGGCCTGGGTGACAGAAGAGTGACATCGGATACAATTGGGTGTTGCGCGGTGCGCTCCTCCGGGGCGTCAGCATTGTCTGTTATGCTGACGACACTTTGGTGTTATCCCGGGGGAAGACGCACCGCGCGGCCGCGATCCTGGCAACTGCAGGAGTCGCTCAAGTCGTCGGTAGGATCCGGCGTCTGGGACTAGAGGTGGCGCTCAGTAAAACCGAGGCCCTGTTTTTCCACGGGCCTCGGAGTGCGCCACCCGCAGGGTCCCGGATCGTCGTGGGAGGCGAGTCCATCGGTGTCGGGTCGAGTATGAGGTATCTCGGCCTCCTCCTCGACAGCCGATGGACGTTCAAGGAACACTTCCGGCAGCTGGCCCCCCGTTTAATGGGAGTAGCGGGCGCATTAGCCCGTTTGCTTCCCAACTTGGGGGGCCCAACTCCGTCTGCCGGAAGTTGTACCTCGGGGTCGTGCGGTCGGTGGCCCTTTACGGGGCCCCCGTATGGGCGTGTGGCCTGACGGCCGTTGGCAGCGCCCTGCTGCGGAGACCGCAGCGCGCGATGGCCGTCAGAGCCATCCGCGGATACCGCACGACCTCCTTCGAGGCGGCCTCCCTTTTGGCCGGATCCCCACCTTGGGACCTGGAAGCGAGAGCCCACGCGTCACTGTACGAACGACGCGTGGAGGCGCTGGAGCAGGGCCGGAGACTCGCACCTCGGGAAATCGAGGTGCTCCGGTCCCAGCTCCACCAGGTCCTGGTGATAGAAGAATGGCGACGACGACTTGAGCGACCGAGCTCGGGCGTGGCTATTATAGGAGCCGTTCGACCGGTCATGGTCGAATGGCTCACCAGGCGGCATGGCACCCTGAGCTTCCGGCTGACACAGGTGCTGTCGGGGCACGGTTGCTTCGGCAGTTACCTGTGTCGCATCGGCCGGGAGCCAACGCCAGGGTGCCATCATTGTGGCTGCGCCGAAGATCGGGCGCAGCACACTCTGGAGGAGTGTCCCGCCTGGGACGAGCCACGCCGCGAGCTCGTCGCGGCCATAGGCCCGGATCTCTCGCTCTCGACCGTCATCGTCAAGATGGTCGAGAGCGAGGCCGGGTGGATCTCCGTCGCCTCGTACTGCGAGCGAGTCATGCGAGCGAAGGAGGCGGCGGAGAGGGAGAGGGAGCAGACCACCAGGCTCCCCTCCCGCGGTCGACGAACACGGCGGCGACGGGTCGGCGACGACCTCATGCCGCCGTAAAAAGGGCTTGTGGGCGACGGGACGGGCGGGCACGTCCGTCGCCCTGAGCAGCGTCAAACTGCACAGGCCCGCGTGGTGGAGTCGCTTGTGCCGAGCGACTCCCACAGTTCGTCGGGGGGGCTTAACACCCGCCCCCTCCTGAGGGGTCTACCATCTTGACCCCTCAGACCGCAGACGGGGCCCCTGATGAGGGGCCGACACCTGCCGGGGAGCAGAAGTAATGCCATTGGCAGTTCCTGCTCCCCGGCCAAATAGGTGTGAGAGGCACCGTGGGGTTTTTAGTCCGTGGGACTCGGACATAACCCACCCCCCGCTGCCCGACGGGGTGGGTATCCGTTACGGATTTTCCCCACGTAAAAAAAAAAAAAAAAAAAAAAGGGGCGACCTCCCAGGGGGAGAGGGTTCTGGCGGTGTCCCTGGACATCGCCAACGCCTTCAACAGCCTGCCGCATGTAGTTATAAGGGAGGCACTCCGATATTTCGGGGTGCCCCCTTATTTGCGGCGGCTGTTGGAGGCGTACCTCGAGGACAAGGAGGTCGCCTATGTGGACAGCGACGGAAGAATGGTCCAGCAAGAGACAGGGTGTGGGGTTCCACAGGGGTCGTCCAAGGGCCCACTCCTGTGGAATCTGGGCTACGACTGGGTGCTCCGCGGCGCGCTCCCAATCGGAGCAGGCATTATATGCTACGCGGATGACACCCTAACCGTAGCCCGGGGGGTGGGAGAGTGGGAGAATTTGGTGCGCCTGGCCACGGCGGCCACAACCGTTGTTGTGGCTGTTTTGGCTGGTACTTGCACCAGATCGCTCGTAGGGAGCCGACCGCCACATGTCATGAGTGCGGCGCTGAGGAGGATACCGCGCAGCACACTCTGTCCGAGTGTGCTGCGTGGGAGGTGCAGCGCCGCACTCTGGCTGTGGCGGTAGGAGGAGATCTTTCGCTGCCGAGCGTGGTTACGGCCATGCTCGGCAGCGAAAATGCATGGACGGCGATGGCCTCCTTCTGCGAGGAGGTCATCTCGGAGAAGGAGGCGGCGGAGAGGGCCCGAGAGGCGGATCCTCTCAGCGGCCGTGTCCGCCAAAGGAGGGTCGGTGGAAGGAGGCGGCGATTTGCCCGCCTCCTGCCACCTCCGTAGCCGAACCTGAGGGGATGGGCCGGGGGGCTGACGAGGGGAGGTAGCTGATCGTGTACACAGCTACCTCCCTATAAGGATGGAGTCCGACAGCCATCTGCTGCCGGGCTGACCGCTGGGGGCGGCATGGTGTTAGCCTAGCACGGTCCCATGCCGCTCCAACTTGAAGCGGTGGCCGGTGCACCGTGGGGTTTTAGTCCGTGCGAATCGGACATAACCCATTCTCTCCCCCGGGAGGATGGGTATCCGTTAGGGATCTCCCCACGTTAATAAATAAAAAAAAAAGCGCCGGAGACCCACATATTTAAAAGGCCGGCAACTCACTTGCGACTCCCCTGGTGTTGTTAGTGTCTATGGACGGCGGTGATCACTTACCGTCAGGTGACCCAACTGTTCGTTTACCCCCTATAATCCAAAAAAAAAGTTGAGATGTTAGATGGTCATATTGGAAAGAGAGGAAAGGGCTGATTTTCTTCGTTAGTACACCCATGCGAAATCTAGGCAGGTAACTAATAGTAGAAAAAAAATATCAATAATACTCACAAGCACCCGCGACTTTGTTTGCGTTAATATATAAGTATATAAATTGATTTTCGTGTGCATTGAAAAACTGTAATACGGTTTGTCCGATCATCAAGAAAGATGATGCATCTGAGTGTTTCTCATGTATGAGATTTTTATTTTATTCAATTTACTATAACTCGCTACTAGATGGGGTTGCAGCACTTGACAATTTTTTTACGGTTCACACGATCATCATGAAACTTTTTGTATGTGTGTAAATTGAATACTAAAAATCTTTACACAATATTTATTTTTCAGTTTAGCGCTTTATCGGCTTTAGTTCAGGGTCCGCTTTCCTACTTAACTTCTTCCATTTTAACCGGGTCTTTTGCATCCTTTTCTGTGTGGTCGTACTCCTTCATATCCGCTATTCCAACGTCCAACCAACGTTTTTTGTACCTGTTGCGAGATTTAACCTTGTACGTCGTAATTTATACATTTTGTTAAACGAATCCAAAAAATAGCGTACAATCAGCTACAAAACATTGTGCACCAAATAGTTATATACTTCTATACCGATACGTCCAGTAGTTTTGATGTAATTGATCCTCAAAAGAACTAACTAAAATTTATTTATTTTTCCTGCCGACTCTTTGTGCGCGCACCTTTTTTCTGAAACCATTTTAAATCTATTGCAACTTGAATAGATAATTAAAGTGAACTAGACAAGCTATTATACTTAACTAGCTACAGATATTTAATTACTTTTTAAACCTATGTTAGTAACTCTGTATTTGTTGTTGAGATAATAACCTTTATGGCGGTTTCATTATTATTTTTTATGGCCATTTTTTTGGTTGTAAACTGTATTTTCATTATATATATATATATATATATATTCATTATATGTATACTACCATCATACCACAAGCCAATATAATAATTGTATATTATAAACGAACTCAAGGTAATAGCTCATAGCTCTTTGTGTTCACTGACTGACGATACTTAAAATAATTACAATAATAACTGATATCTTTGGAATTGACAGCGTGAACAGTCACTCATACATTACCGAGATTGCAATCGTAAGGTAGTACGCATTGTAAATAGCTTTTTTTATTATACGAAATATCAAGCAAACGTACAGTTAAACCAAAAGAGACGTTTCAACCATCATGAGAGTTATAATATTTGAGCTTTTCTGGAAATTGATGTCGACACTTTGATATTATTTGCTTCAGGCAAAAATGATAATTTTGGCGGCCTTACCCATTTACATCACAAGAAATACTTTCATAAATCTATATAGAAATGTCACATAATGTCAGCCTGGTAAAACTTTCTGCCCGGAGGAATCAACTAACATAATCGTCTCTTCAACCTACATTATTGTAGTAAATGAAGAGAATTAAAAATTTACATATTTTTCCCACATATAGTGATACTACAAAATAATCCCAAGGAGGGTTGATATCAGGCAGGCGGCCGATCGTAAAAATAAGGCAAATCATACATCATAAAATAAAAAAAACATGTTGTGCCGCCTCTACTTAGGTGGGATAAGGTGAAGTAAGAAAATGTTCATGATCAAACAGACCTCTAAATTGTATATCACATGTTGAATTGTGTATTAACAACTATTGGTATTCCTTGAAATAAATATTAACACTATGGTTACGTACAACGTACGAAATTCGACCGCTAATCTTTATATTTTATAGTTTAAACACTATTGAGTTTTTATTTTATTACGTCAGGCTCCGAGCGTGTACAAATTACGTTATTATGCATGACTTTTTTGGTTTATTAGATTACAGTCAGAGCGAAATTTTTTACCACTCTGAACATAGCTGTGCAGATAAAAAATTGGGTTTAATTGAGTATTATATTATATTTACAACATCGAGACGACTGAAGAAGAATATATAAATGCCAAGTTAAGATTCCTATAATAATATTTTAACATTGTTTTGTATTAAAGTTTTGACGATATTAGGCGCGAGATTACTTACGGCTATATTCAAGGCGGTCAGAAAGATTGACGAGAACACATATTATACAAAAGTACTTATTATATTAACTTGTAAAGTGTTGACCAGGACGGTTATTTGATCGTAGCCAAACCTGGGGGGATGGGTCGGGGGGCTCATCTCCCCATTGTACAGGTTCGGTTGACGAGGAGGGGGCGGCTGGTGTGTACCCAGCTTGCCCCCCATTATTAAGACGACGCCCGGCGGACACCTTCCGCTGAGCTGGCCCCTTAGGCGACATGGTGATAGCACTGCACGATCCCATGTCGCCTCAACCAAAGCGGCGGCCGGTACACCGTGGGGTTTTAGTAAGTAAGAGTCTCACACTACCCACTCTCTCCTCCGAGAGGGTGGCGTGTCCATGATGGATTTCCCCACGTTAATAAAAAAAAAGGACGGTTATTTGACAACAGACTAACGTGTTTGAAATTACATTTGAATGTAAAGAATGTATGTTTAATTTAATTTGAATAATTTATAAACTTAAAGCATACAAAAATGTTATATTTTGTACTTCTCGATATGAACTTAAACTATACCAAATTTCATATCTTCGGCGAGCGTAACATAATTAAAGACTGATAGAAAGCGTTTTCTCCACATATTAATATATATATGTAATTTAAGATGTCAAATTATAAGCAAATACTAGGGCATTCTTTCCATCCACGATAAGAAATTATCAAATAAACCTGACCTACTGACTTTAATATGTTCTAATGACTTTTAATCATGATATTATTATCTCATAGTTTTGTTTGTTATTCGTTTAAATTGAAACCATTAGAAGATTACTATTATACTGGTATATATTATTTAGGATCGAATTTCGTTGATTGATAGTAGGTAAAAAAGAACGTTTAAAAGTATAAATGTGCATAAATATCCTTTCCTTTTTAGTGTTAATAATAGTTTTCTTGTAGAAGCTCTATTCTGTTTTAATATTTTATTCTTTAAAAAACGAACTGGCAACCATAGGAAGAAATTACCACAATATAATATTTGAAATGTTACCACATTTAAACACTTTCTCGATTCACTTGTCGTTGTACTAAATGCTTTCTTTCATCTTTGTTACTAATTCAGCATAGTCTTTATTTAATTCAATTTCTAATAATTTATTGTATTAAGCTATGAATGATGTACTTAATTTTTGTACATATGAAAGTTCGTTGAAATTAAACGCAAAAATGTATTATTCGTTAGAAATAAATCTTGAGAGCTATAAATTCATCAGATACTATTATGTTTATATGTGTAATATATATATATATAGGAATATTGGTATCTTTGAGATCGATAATAAATTATAATACGGCTTGGCCGAACATAATGAGAAATGACACACCCTAATTGTTTGTTCATATAGTAGCGTTACGCTAAGTGTGTTTCGTTTTTATTAAGTTTTAGATTATAGTCTAACGCGGCGGCACAAGTCGCGGGCGATGGAAATAATATCCGGAACTAAGAGTTCTTTCATTAAATGGAAACTACATTATCCATGTGCCAAAATACAAACAAAGTTGTTAGTACTAGTATAACTATGTATACGGTTTCAAAATTTTGAGTCTCCTGATCTGATAGAGATCTGAAAGACATATAGATTCCGTGTATTTATTATTTTCAAAAGTTTCCAATGCGATAATGTTTGGTTTAAAATGAGAATATTTCGAGAATATTTGTTTTTAATTATGTTACTTGGAATAATATTAGGGTAATTTTAAATTAATATAAATTATACGGAACTTTGAAGATTTGCTATATAAATATATTCGATTACACACACTATTTTACGCATAGACTGTTATTTAATATTTTATGAATAAATGTGATAGAGTTGAACGGCAAGTTTCCGCGGTGCTAGACTTTCTCGCGGATGCCATAGAAAGCGAGTCGTGGACATATGAGCAAACATTGCGAGCGTGACACGGACGAACTGTATATACTAAACTACTCACGTTAGAACCGCTTAGGCCAGGAGTTCTCAATCTTTTTACTACCGATACCTACAAGAACAATTTTAAAAGAGAATATTTGCGTCTACATTTTTATTGCATTAAAGTATCCTACTTTCTATATGACGTCTATGGGTTTATTCTATGCTTAACCAGTATAACTTATGTACCTATTTTAAGTTGTCTTTATTAAGTTTTATAATTACTTCTGAGCCCATATGGAGAAGAGTAATGATAATCTATACCCTATATATTAGGTAGTTTAAAAAGAGTTTTATATGTTAGGAAAGTTCTAACACCATGCTATAACAGAGGATTTGGTTCTTAAAAATGTACTATTCCATTACCCTAAAACGATGCAACCACAAATCAAAAATATCATGTATATTCCAGGAAGATAATTCGTTATGCTGTTTGAGGTATTTTGTTAAACAAGCACTCTGCTGTTAGGACCACGAAGTGAGAATGTTTGAAGTATTTCTGATAAATAATAATTATAATATCGTATTCGTGCAACAGAAAGAAATATAAATCAGTTATCCATATAACCCAATTTCACCTAATTAGGTAAAACGCAAAAAAAAAATATTCCGTGCGTGGTATTACATACAAACAAACAACTTTAGTCACACTTGAATGGCTGTGCTGTAACATCGTACGATATGTTTTTAGTAATCAACTAAAACTCGCATATATGTGTAACCGCTCGACTTACATTTCGTAGGGGTAATTTTTTTAAATCAAATTCTAATGAAACATAATACCTGCTATCATTTTTATTTCACTGAGCGGAAACAGAGAAATATTTTGCGAGTGTAGATGTGTACTGGTTTATTTATTTGCTACCATCTTTAGCATTAACGATTTCATGGATTTTAACATATGCAGAGTCCTTGGTTTCCTCTCAAGTGTATGAATGACATAGATTACGTAATATTTAAGTATTACGACTATCGATAAATAAAATGAGGGGTTAAAAATAAGTTTTTACGCATCAAAAGATTTAAATGAACAACTTGTTTGTTATATACCAAAAGAGGTTTTAATCTTATTACAACAGATTTCTCTTTTATAACCAATTCTATTTGCTTTTTTTGTATCTGGTAATCGAAAGGATAAAAATAAATCTGATCGTAAGTACTGTCAAAGTTCAGCTGCAATTACCGTTACCTCGTACATCAATAAATACAACCGAATGCGGAAATCTGATACGCTGACGCGAGTTGTTTTCCTGGTTCTAATGCTGCTCTACCACTTAGATTTCTATATATTCTTGTTCACTATATAAGCTGTAAAGTCGAAAACGGTTCTGACCATAGTATCCCATGATATTTAAAATTCAAGGTAGCCATATTTTTAACGTAAGGATTACATGAAAAAAAACATGTTTTTATTATTATTAACAGATATAATTAAGTGTATTTTTTTTCTTTTGTATGATAATTTTGCACCTCTGATACTAATGGAAACTTAATAATTAATTAATGTAGCAATGTTACATATATATGATTTTTACACAGACCATACCATTAATTTGTATAATGGATACCATTAATTTCTAAGAACTTTATACACGTATCCATAATGTGTGCGTGTAAAACTTTGCTTTCGCTGTTAGTTCTCACTAAGTTTGAAATTATTTAAAATTATTTCTGAACGAATTTAAGCTTTTATTATCCATTGAATTATAAATGGGCATGTTTATTATTTTTCCGTAACCGTTATGTAAACGATATGATGTTTTCATATCGATATCAAAAACCGTTTTCAGATATCGATATAACAACCGTGGTTTGTGAGATGGTTTGGATACTTCAAAACGAACGGTAAATTTACAATCAATAAACACATCAAGTACTTAACAGCTAAGTACCTTAGACTAAAAAACCAATTTTAGTACACAAAGCCCACGTTAACTGCACCGCAATGTTTATAAAATGCACTTTGAGAAAGAGTTTTTAGAGCAAACGATTCGCACGATACAGGTGTCACCAAGGTCAAGGACACATTAAAACTAGCCATTACTATCCAAAACAAATAACGTATTTTTTTTAAACAAACAAATCATTGCCGTAAACGAAAACCATACCATATCGCAAAACCGAGAACATAGCTTTATAAAATAAATTACAAAAAAAAGTATAGTTAATTTTGTTATAAGCATCAGGCGTAACAAGAGCTCGACGTGCGTTTTTCGTTATTCTGACACTCGCACCATCACTTTTGCACAAAGGAAATTGACTTACGCTAGAAAGAGAAGAGGCGGATATGAAACTGAGTTAACCGACACGGCCGCACATATCGAACGCGGCAGATATCGTTTAAGTTTCCATATTTGGTTATATCGCTGACAGTTTTGTTGCTTGAAATCGCGTGTGTGTGTGTGTTCGTTATGAGAAAAACGGATATATGGTTTGTGATATCGTTATGTTTCAATATGAAGTTCATATCGGATACTGGTTACATTTTGATATATCGTTCTCATGCCTGAATAGAATGTTATTGCATTATGATGCTAATTACAAAACGTCAGATCTAGACATCGTCACAGACAGTCTTGTCAAATACAAAGAGATATATAGGGGTAAGTTAAGATAAGAAAAGAAAAGTAGATTCGTACATGTTGTGTTAGTTTTTGCTATTAGCCTTTTAATTACGTTATTTGCACTACCATGTAATACGAAATAAACACCTATAATTATAATGGCACTTGTATAAAATCATTCTCTTACTAAATTTATGTACTAGACTGTCTAAGTGTAAATCTTGTTGGTTTTTTGAATAAACAAATGAATAAGAACTAAAAGGTGAGACACCTTTATAGGTAAATGTAAACGAACATGATACGCCATCCATTTACACGTACACGAGAGGGCAGAGCAATAGGCTGTCAAAATTCAAAGTCAAAAAGCTTTCAAGCATTCACTGTAATCGAAAAATTAGAAGTGTATGATACATTTAAGGGGACATACTTAACATTAAATGAATTATTTCACGCCATTTAGAACGAATCAATCACAACGTGGCGTGCTTGGCGCAGGACTCCAGAATGTTCGTAACATGTTTAAGGTAATCACATATGTAGATTCCTGTAGTTACGTAGTCTGTGCATATCATAAATTTAATTTAAACCACCTTCATTTTTGATACGAAGTAAAATAGACTATAAATAACACTTGCTAACTAGAAATGTTATAATTCGAATATATCTAATTATGCTTGTGTCTGTCTCTTCCTTTTATTTTAAAATTAATTGATATTTACTTCTACGAGGCCATTGCCGTTGTCAAAAGGTGATTAATAACCAAGCAATTCGTGTCAATGTTAATTACTAAATTATTCATTTAAAATGTCACAGAAAACAATTAATGTACCTAAATTCATTGTTTAATGTTAAATATCTAACAAATAGTGATTATTTAATTATACATGGTAATTACTAATTAAAGTTCGTGGTGCTTCGAGGGTTTTAATATTACTACTCGTAGTGTACCTAAATATAACAATAACTGTTTATTACTTATTGTATTCCATCAATCAACAACAACCATCAACAAAAAAATATTCATTTTGTTAACATTAACAGTCTTACCATCTAATAAAACTGTGGTTACTTTTAAAATTAAATTGAAACTAATGGACTCGGAAGCCAAACATCGTGTCACAGACCTTGATTATTCCGAAATAAAAATATACATTTTAGAAATATTGAAAGGTGCTGAGACGAAATTTTGGGATTCGATTTTTTTTAGGTGATGTGTTAAAACATATAGTGGATAAGTTAAAACGTTCTAGAACAGCGTCACCTGTCGAGACTAATTAAAGTTAAGCAGCGACTTTGTAGTGAAGATGGGTCAGTGGTTAACCTTTTCGGAATACCGCGTTGATCGACGTAAATTTGAATCCATGCGAATAATCCGGAGCTTTCGGTGAAGGAAAATGTAGGGATGAAACAGTAGCATTCTGGTAGGGTTCATTCTACGCTCGCCTAGTTAGTTACCACTCTCGAGTTGAAAATCTGTCGCCAAGCACCTATAAGTACTTGAATGCCAGTTTCCGTTTAGGTTTAACTGTTTACCGTCTTAGATCACAGCGTCATTAACCATCATGTGAGATTGTAATGAAACGCTAAAACCTATAAAACTTAAAATGGTGACTCTATACGGAGAAGAAAAAAAATCATCAGAATCGGTCAAGCTTAGAAAGAGAACTACGAACATAGGCACACTTGAATGGTAGCTATAAAGGTACGATGTTAGTATATTTGAATTTGATATACTGCAATACCGTTTGACGTTTGACTAATTACCAGGAAAGTTGGTACACCTAGGTTATTTCAAAAAGAAGGTTTTTAAGCTATGCGTTTTATGATAATTCGCCACTAGATGGCACTGCAGTACGTAAGACTTCTGTATAGGAAGAAAATATATCTGTTGGACCAAGTAGACGAATAATACAGTTATCCAAAAATTGAATCTGTAAGAAGATTTGTGTAAAAAAAGAGCTAAAATATTAAACATTACAACAAGACATTATAATTATGCCATTGTACTGTTACAAAATCGAAAAATTCAGCATTAACAGGTCGCCACCATAGTAGTTGATCCCAGCGCGGGTTTTCGATTGTGGCCGAGTGAGTAACAGATATAGTGGCCAAGTAAATATACCATAGTATATAATAAATACAGTGATAAAACAAGTCATGAATCACACAAAGACGTCCAAATTATAATTTTCGAAACAAGCCTGGGACTCAAGTAACAACTTTCTTAATTTATTTTTGAATATAAATAAACTGTATACGTATATGCTATGAAGATTGGTATGAGAATATAAAATATTGTCTCACTATTGATTGTTACTTTGCAGAAGTGCATAATTAAATATTAGGGTGGATGTTACTTTGTACTTCCGCCTGGAATTAATTGGCCGCTTGTGCAGTAAGACGTAATAACGGCCAATCAATTCCACGCGGAAGTGCAAAGTAACATTCATACTAATATTTAATTTGTTGAAAGCTAGTGTTTATAATTTAAGCATGGAGAATATTTAAACAATTTCCATTTTGTTTTAACTCAAGTATTATCATCATGTATTGCAACAACAATAATAAACGTGTGTGAAACCGTGGGCACAGCTAGTGGAATATAAATGTGAATATATATATATGACTATGATGTGTAATTAAGGTTATATTGTTATTGGGAAGTCAATTAATTCCTCGAGCAGCGGTCTTATTAACAAAATGAGATATTAATCGACTATTTGGACACGATATTGTGTTCGATTTAATCGCAATTACTATACCTAAATCAGATGTAGCATCCACAATAGTTGTGAACAATTAGTCGTGTTGCGTTCCGGGGTCTGCTCTGTCTGTATCTATACACAACGAAAGTGTTGCCACCATACACATCGTAATAGAAACAGTTATAGTGATTCTATTTTGGTTTCGGCTAGTATATATCCAGTTGCCGAAACGCGCATGATAGTGGTGACTGGCTATGTATTATAGATGCCTGCTTTCAAAAACATTATTAACACTTTTTCATCAGCTTCATCTATATCTTTCTATCTATATATGTAATGGAAGCTTATGATTATCACTCACTTCAAAACGTCAGACTCTATTGAAATTTAGCAATTTATTAAGGACCTATGACAATACAATAATTTAACAAGATTATCCTATAAGTTTTGGTTTTTATTTTTATATCATGAATTAAAAAATAATAGAGTCCTATATATAATGGTGATGCATTAGATGAAATGTTTAAATTACAAAATAAGTAAGTAATAAGTGGTACATACAGTGCTCGCCCAACTTTTTGACCGCTCTGAAAATGGTTTGCAGAACACAAATTTAGGTATAAAAGCGTATTATTATATTATATGTATAACATCGAGACGACTAAAGGATATATAAATGCCAATTTTAGATTCCTATAGTAATAATTTAACATTGTTTTGTATGAAAGTTTTGATTATATTACGCGCAAACCCGAACTTACAGTTATATTTAGAACGGCCAAAAAAATTCACTAGATGTAGAACCTGATAACATGTTGTCATTCATATACGATGTATCAGAAAGTAGAGTTTTTCAGTTACTACGAAATTTAAGTCCGTTTACAGACTAAGCAAGCAAAAATTATAAACTTTTTATTATAACCTAATAATAATAATAGCCTTCACAAACGACTGTAATAATCAATGTGACACACCCCGCACTTTTTTTACAATAAAACATAGTTGACTAGTTTTTCTTTATGGCAATCAATTTTCTAGATTATTACTCCCGTTGTCGAATAAGTAATAATACTATAAGTGTCTTGTGATTATATCAATGTTCTAACAAGATGGTGGCTCCCTTTTTAGAACTTTCCAGGGAGTTTTTGTGGCACCTCAGAATTCATGCTCCGTGATATTAATTCCCACCAGCTTCACTGGTGTACTGTAACCAAACTACGTTATGTAAAATGCCACCAATATTACTAAATATAGAGTCGAACAACACAAGATTATGAATAAAATATAAAAGCTACTACATGATAAGCTAAGATCCCGTCAAAAACTCCTAAATATCAAATTTCGCTATTTTGTCGAAAAGTATTTTATATTTTTGATTTTTTTTTATTATAAACCAGTTAAACTTATATTTCTATGGCATGAGCATTTTATATTTAAAAATTACATGTTACTCTTTCGTTCTGTTATCTATAAAACGTTTTTTAGTTATTATTTAAAGTATAGCTAGTTGTCTTTTGCTTACCGTAAGGCATAGCGAAATCACTTAGTCGTGCTTCGATAAAACAATCCAAGAATATTTATTTCACTTGATATCACTCTAAGAAGTTATATCGCTGGTAGTGTAGTTTGTAATTTTGTTTTTTTGTTGTTCTTTCAGTAAGAGAGGGGACGCGGCAATGGCGACGACGAAATATTCGCACCCTTTTCTTTATGGGTTGAAATCGTTACCAGAGGGCCATGAAAATGAACTTCAACAGGTCCGAGAATGGTGAGTTTTTGAGTTGCCCTATTTGTCCTCTAATATAGTCAAAGCGTTTAACAAAAAAACATAAATAAATTGAGAGTATTTGTACTTATAGCACAATCATAGAACTATAACCATTAGATATACAATTTTTCGTAGTCTGAAGAGATAACCATGTCGAGGTTTTTGCCGGTTCTTCTCGATGACTAGTTGTTTTTCGAGCCGGTCGTAGCTTTGACGTCCGCAAGCGCCTTCTCAAGACGACCTAAAATGAATAAAGTATTTTTTGATAAATTTTTTTACGATTCTAGGCTGCCTATATTTTGGATACCAAAAAATTGAATGATATTTCATAACAACAAAGCGCGCGGTATACGTTATACGTTTAACATAAGTAATACGTTTTATATCAATAGCTTCGTATTTATCTGTAGCATTATGTTTCTCTTTTTATTTATATCCTAACAAATAACATAGATGTGAATGTGAGTTCGTCACGAAATTCGCATACGCGTTGTCAGTGGTGCAGAAAAGGACAACAAATGCTACCTTTAATCCGGAAAAACAATACTGTTCCCGAACAATTGATCAAATTTACATAAAGTGAGCGATGCCGCCGGCAAAAGTTAGTATTAGAGATGAGAATGTTCCCTCAATGTTCCAGTCATACTGTATTTATCTCAGTGCTGGGCTTGGAATGAGACGAATGAGATATAACTACACGTGGCAGAGATGAGAATATTAAGATGGATGTGTGGTGTTACTAGAATGAGTATATTAGAGAAAGTTTCCAAATATCACCAGTGTCAGAGAAGTTGAGGAGTAATAAGTTAGCATGGTATGGGCATGTCATAAAGTGAGAGGAAAACCATGTAACTAGAAAAGTTTAAAGTATGGAGGTGGATAGTTATGGATGGATTGTGTGAAAAATGATTTGTGTATAAAAAAAATTTTTAGCAATACTTAATTAAGTGCTAAGGTTATCACTTATCGCAATATAAAAACGTTTCGAAGCAATCACAATAATTGCTTAGGTAGTTTGTTGCCCTAAATCTGTTAACACAATTTTCCGCATTAATAAACAAGGATTTTACTTATTAACACGCTAGTACCCGTGACTTCGTTATTGCGAAAAGGTTTTGTTTGAGGACTGTTTTTTTCTTTTTTTATGCGAAATTTTGTTATAACTATTTAATATATTTTTAGCGGTTTTAAATCGCCTGTGTTAAATTCTGCCATTACTAATTATCCCCTACGGAAAACCATAACGATATGTAGATTGGATAATACTAATCATTTTCTTTAGACTGTATCAAATTGGGCGACAATTTTTTTCTTAGGTCTCATGTGAATTTACATTACATATTACGAATAAAAAATTGTCACCTAATCGTATTTCTTACCTTTCTTTTTCAGTAAGTGTGTGCGGAAATTCGTTTTTTTTTCGAATAATAATGATTCTTTTAATTTTATGACTTATTATTCCTTCAATGTAATTCATTAAATAAAAACGATAGCATGGTTGTGCAGATAATTAAATTCCCTACAACTATAACATTGGCCCGAGTACATAAAACTAACCACTTTCTTTACAGACCTAATAAAAAACGATTAAAAAAAATATATTTCTTATTGAAAACTTATAAAATGAATATTTTATAATAAAACAAATACGAATCTAATTTTCTTAGGAAAGTTAATGGTAAAAAAAATCTTAACACTTTAAGAAAGTGATTCGTTTTTTTTAATTGGTCTAATGTTATCGTTCTAGGGATTTTAATTCTGGGTAAAGTCATGTAATTATTTTTATTTCATTGATTGATCAATAAAATTCAAAAATCCTAGACTGCCAACTAAAAAATGAAGATAGCTATGATTTGGTAACAATATATTTTTCGTAATAGACAACGTAAATTACACATAAGAACCTAAGAAAAAAACATAGACGTCTAATTGGACACAGTGTAATATACATATAGATAATAGTTAATAAGGACTGTTACAATAACTTCGCCACGCATCGATTACCAGGCCGGGCACAGTTTAAACATTACATTTAACACTTAAACACTTTGGCAATCGAATGCAAGACTTTGAATATATTATATGTATGTGGAAATGCACGCAAGTTAGCTACAACACTTGTTATTATTTTTAATATTATGTAAACAAATAATATTAAATGCATAAATAATGTGTTAACAATTATTTTTCCACTTTTATTGTTTTCCCATAAATATATTTAGAATAAACAATATAAGTGGGAGAGAGAGATAGCCGAGATTTGAAACGAATCATTTCCCTTCCCCGTTGTATATTTATATTATATTGTATTATATTTCTATGAAGTTACCAAGGTTAGTCACTCATGATTTAGGCTCAAGTAAGAGAGTCACGGTAATTTCATAGTCTGTTAAATGCCTTGAAAAATCTACTAAAATAAACTACAAAATCATTAAATGATTTCATAACAGACTCCTTCTCCATCAAGTCCAAAAGATAGCAGGGATATATACAGCCCTGTATGTGCCTTTGGCTGGTTATACTTTGCAAAATGTTAATAAACTGACATTAGATATTTTCAATAACGTAGATCAAGCGTCTGAAGGTTCATTTTGTTGCATTCCGGATTGCTTTCGTATTCACATGATGTTCAAAAGATCGCGGGTAAAAGAAAGAGAAAATATATCTATACAATTTACCTATACCTAATGATAAGTGTAGTGTAATACAAAAACAACTACGACTGTCATACCGTTTTGCGTGTCTTTCGGTAGCTGGATATATACCGGATGATTTGGAATCGTCATAAACTATAAGAAAATCACTTTGAGCGTATACATATCCTACAACTCCGTTTAATTCTTCATCATCATCTGCTCCTAACCGTTTCTGATACAGTGACCGATAAAAGACCGGTATATCTTAACAGACCACTACTCTGCTGTTTTGTGTGCACGTGAATATATGGCATATCCTACCTTCGCGCTAAACGTGCGATCACACTCGGGGCAGAGCGACATACCGTCACGACAATTGTATTGTATAGCTGTAGATAGTTTGGCTTTGGTTCTTTAGGGTCTGCCTCTGACTGTATCACAGCTGTTGTATCCCATACAGAGGAATTTATTGATACTTGACTACTTGATACTGGTAGATCCTAGAACGTAACATGCTTATGGCTCCACTATGGTGAATGTTACAGGCTATATTAAAAAAATATTTAATCACTTGTAGGATCAAGAGTCAGCCTCACCTGCCTTACATATCGGACGAGTATGTGTTTCTGTTTTTACACTCCAACTACTACAAGGTGAAAGAGACGAAGGATACCATTGAATGCTACTTCACATTGCGCGCTAACACACCTGACCTCTTCACAAATAGAGATCCGTTAGCTCCGAAGAACAAAGCAGTTATGGATATAACGTATGTATTTATTATTTAATTCCCTGTCTTTCATTAAAAATGCTGCCAAATACAAGGGGTGCATCTAACTAAAATCAGAGACAAGTCGAAATGTATGTCTGCACAATTAGCGAAGTACGTCTAACTTTTTCTTTTATTAAATGTTATTTGAGAACAAAAGCTCATAAATGAACGAAAAAAATCCGATTCAGAATTCATCTAATATTGCAAGAAACGGTAGATGCGCCTTTTTTTCTTTGAGTGGCAGAACTTTTTAAGAATTTTGACATTATTAGGTAAACTATTTAAAGAAAGGCAGTAATTATATATGCCACAAACATCAAAGTCCACCGTCACGTATATATATGCAGCATCAAAGCAGCAGTGATTGCTCTGCTCTCATGCGGCCTATATAGACCACGGAAAGCCAATGATTGTTGCCTATCAATACGTAATGACACGTGGGCCATTCAATTAATTCCTCAGAAATGATAGTCCATCAGTAGCTGTCACGGGACAGATCCTAGCGTAGCCCTAATGCTAGGATTTCATCACGAATACGTTAAAGTAAGGAGCCATCGTCTGTTTAAAATTGGTAATACTGTTGGCCGATAGTGAAGGTGCTTCGGGAAACCCGAACTTGAAAAATATTATTGTGTTTTTGAACCATTTTCAGGGAAAATGTAGGATTTGGCTATGAAATCGCCAATACGTGGTGGGCTGATGTGATGTTTATATTCTCTTTTTTATTCTTTCGAAGAAACGTTTAGCCCAGCTATAGGACTCTTACAGGCTGATATTGTTATTATTTATTTTTAGCTAGAACTTGTTAACGGTTTCTGATATTATGCTATATTTAGTTTCTCATGTCGTTATCTTCTTACCCTTATCCCACCTAAGTAGGGTCGGCATAATACGTATGTCATGTTGTAATGTATGATTTGACTTAATTTAAACGATCGGTCGTCTACCTGACATCAACCCTCCTTGGGACCCTTGTAGTACCCCTAGATATAATATATATGGGAAAAATATGTATCTGTTGATTTCTCTATGTAACATTTATATATATAGAGTTATGAAGGCATTTCATGTGATATCAATGGGTAAGGCCGCCTCAATTATCATTTTTGCCTGAAGCAAATAATATCAAAATGTCGACATCAATTTCAAGAGAAACTCAAACTCTTGATGGTTTATTTTACTAATTTGGTTTCTGCTATATTTAGTGTAATTTATTAACAACAAATAAAGATGAAGAAATCGCTAAGAATAATATATCATATTGCTATAAAGTATTTTTTCCATTATATTTGAATAGATCACAGAGCGTTTACAATCTTTTTTAACGCTCTGAATGTGGTTGCGCAGAACACAAATTTACGTATAAACCAATACCAATCTTAGATTCCTATGATAATATTTTAACTTTGTTTTGTATTAAACTCTTGAATATAATATTGCAAGCCGTTGCAGTCCGGTGAAACTGTAGCGGCCTTAACATGTGAACAGTGTAGTCAGTTCGAAAAACTATATATATTGCAAGCCCGAACTTACGGCTATATTCAGAGCGGTTACAGGATTGATCAGGACTGCAGCCAATATTTCAAATACTTCCTACCTAATGATATTAAAAGTAAATAGGTGCCTACTAACTATGTGTAAAGGTTCTGGTCATATATATATATATATATGCCAGTAAATATTATAAAATTATTCTGTATATTTGCATACAATACACGAAATCTTGAACTTTGTTATACCCTTGTAAATGACTTCATTAAATATATTTTATTAAGTGCTGAAAATGAATATTTATTAAATTAAACTTTGTTTCTCGTGATATTTTCATTTGAATAAATTTACAAAAGTCATTATTGTTTACGCTGCGGAATTAAATTACAGTTTTGTAACTTCGATATTGCCTGTATCGGTTAAGAAAGGGTTATAATCTTAATCCAATAATTGGTAACAATGTACTTGTTTATTTTGGAATTGAAATCGTTGACATACTTCGCAAATCATTCTGATTAGATTCGTAGAACAACATTTTAAAATGGTTGTATCCTTTGAGATTTTCGAATAATTTGTAACAGCCTGGAAGAGATCTACTGCAAGGCCATAGGCCTTTTTCTGAAGGAAGTTATGGGCATAAACCTTTAGCGTCAGCACGTCATAACCAGCTGAGCTCACCAGGTATTGGCGCTTACAAACTTAGAGAGAATCCACAGATCTATATTTTTCCCGCATACGGTGGTACTACAAGAACATTACTGAGGTTCAGGTCTCTTCACGATGTTTTCCTTCACTGTCAGTCGATAGTGTTACCAATTTAAAAATTTAGGGAGGACGTTATTTATCACTCAAATAAATCACCAATTTAAATTAGTAAATGTACGCATATTCCGAAAAATTTTTTGGTACAGTCATTTTTTTTTTTTTTTTAATGTGGGAGAAATCCTTCATTGGACACCCACAGGCCTGGGGAGCTGTGGGGTGTCAGACTCTTACTGACTAAAAAAACCCACAAGATACCGTCTGCCGCGCTATGGAGTGACACGGGATCGAACAAGCAAGCACCATGCTACCCCGGCGACAAGGCCCAGCGCGAACTCCCTGACCGCGACGACAGTCCGGTCAAGCTGCCTACCCGTCTACCGAACCAATGTGCAATGGAAAGTCAGGTTCCCAGCCCCTTCCCTCCTTGGTCCGGTTTGGCAGTCAAGGGGTCACCCCCTCCAACCACCACCACCTGTAACTTTTTACGTGGTTTTCTACCACGGCGACTTTTTAACGAGGTTTTCTCCCTCTCCCTCCGCCCGAAGGCCACCCCTCTGTCACTTTTTAATGTGGTATCCTCCCACAGGAACTTTTTAATGAGGTTTTTCTCCCTCTTCCTCCGCCCTAAGGCCTCCCCTCTGTCACTTTTTAACGTGGTATCCTCCCACGGTAACTTTTTCTTGAGGTTTTCTCCCTCTCCCTCCGCCCAAAGGCCGTCCCTCTGTCACTTTTTAACGTGGTTTCCTCCCACGGTAACTTTTTAACGAGGTTTTCTACCTCCCTCCGCCCGAAGGCCTCCCGTCTGTTTTTCAACGAGGTCGTCTCCTCAACACCCGTAACTTTTTAACGTGGTTTTCTCCCACGGTGACTTTTTACCGAGGTTTTCTCCCTCCCACCGCCCGAAGACACACCCTTCTGTAACTTTTTAACGTGGTTTTCTCCCACGAAAATAACATTGTCAATTAACACTAAATTGGTTAAAGGGCGTATTAAATACATTACAATCGTTATAGATTAGAAGAAAATTTTAACAAAGTTAAAAACCGACTTAAATCTACTCTCAAAAAAATGCACCAGAGCGCCTTTGTCCATAGTCTTACTATATACCATATTACATAATTTTGAACTGTCATCAACCTATCAATATATCAATTGCTTTACATTTTCTCATCGATTTTGACGAGTTTCCTGGCATATATTTTTTATATATTACTTCGACAAAGCGAATACACAATACCTGATGGAAAGTACGGTGCAGCGGAAAACAGCGGCGACTGTCGTTGTTAAATACCAACGGCAGTCGTCGCCATTATGTGTACCTAAAGTGCCTTTTTACGTCTGGTTTGAAGGAGCCGATATCGTAAGAGGAAGGGAACACTGGCCGGAAAGCGATTCCACAATTTCACAGTACGACAGAGATAATAATTTTCAAACTTCTTCGTTCTTGCTCTTGGGATGGTTGCTACCGTGAATGTGTAGAGACGCGTACCTGCCCGCGTATTTCTGTAGTGGACAGGAGAAGATGGAATGAGGTTAAAGAACTCTACAGAACACTCGCCATGATAAGTCGAATATATTCGAAATCTAAGGTCTAATACTAATGAAGTTAAAATAGAACCCCCTTGAAAGTATCCTTTTTTTTCTTTTTAACTAATATTTTAAAAAAGACAACGGAATTGAGAACCTCCTTGAACTCCCTTAAATATTAAAAGTACTTATTTTTAATGTATTTATTTGTTGACAGACACATGGTAGGTCTTCCAAATAAAACGTCAGAAGGTTACCACGTCCTTATATATCGACTCTCCGACTACGATTATAGTAAATTGAATTTCGCTGATGCGGTCAGAGTATTTTGCATGTTCAATGACGTTAAATTGTCTGAGGACCGACTGTCTGACGGTTACATCGTCATATTTGACATGAAGGGCTGTAGCCTTGGCCATTTGACCAGAGTAACGTTACCAGCTCTTCGAGCGTTCATGCATTATATACAGGTACGTTTATATTGTTTGCACTTTCACTGAATCGGATATTTTACTGTATATTTTGTCTACACCTTGTTATTAATATTCGGAATATTTAGATTCATAATAGAAACCGTTAGGTGGCGCTGCGATCTGATTCGAGGATTTTTTTTAATTCTCAGAGCAGGAGAACATCTGGCGGACACGCTTGTTGTATATAAAATTAGGGCGTGTCTGTGTTCGTAATTATATTCCGTCTAGAAGACCTTTGAGTTGTTTTTTTTTCTTTAGGGTGCTAGTTATAGTTGGACTTGGTAGGGGGAATTGATGTTGAGGTCTAAATTTTTATCCGTCGACTTTTTTTAAATATGTAATTGGATCTCTTACATAACAAAAGTATATAGTCTCTCAGCACTTCGCTATATTTTTTAATTAATTTTTTTTTTATGTTCACAACTTGTTAATATTTGTGGCAGAACAGCGTTTAATGTATGAAACGAATGTAATTATTTTGGACTTTTATTCCAATGAATGTACTAGTCCTATTTGGATATAACTTTTTTATGATAGAATTTAAAAAGTCACGGATGTGTTAGTACTGAAATACTGTGATAAGCAACTTTATCGTTATAAGTTTCAATTACTAATTAACTTATTATATACCTAGTTGATATCTCCATCTTCGACTGCGTTGCTTATTATCTTAACAATATATTTTATGTACAGAAGAGAAAACGCAAAAATTGAAATAATTAATATACTTTGCTTACAAAATCTCATTAGTCTTTTGTGATGCTTATAAAAATTGTAGTTCCTTAAAACTTTAATAACTTTGTAGTAAATGAATATATTTTAATATTTTTTTAATATAAAGACCAAGTGTCTAAGAAGTTAAAAAAAGTAGCATCATTTTATTTATATCGAAGATGTTATTACAATATCCCTGGTGTTTTCAACGAATAACAAAAAAGAAGGATTTTTTATATTCCTAGTATAGGTTATACTTTATTTTTAGTATATAGTAGTAGTGTATTTATTTTAGTATAGGTATACCTATACTAGGAATACAAAAAATACCTTCTTTTTTGTTGTCCGTTGAAAACACCAGGGATAATTTAATAACATCTTCGATATAAATAAAACTATACTACTGTTTTTTGTGCAAAGGGGTGTTTGTCTATAGTTTTTTTATAACCACACGAGAGATTTTTATGACTCTCTTATTGGTAGAGATCTACCAACTTGCTGTAACGTTTTAGTATACGTAAAAAAAATTAAAATACCATTCTTATTTACCGACTTATATGTACAATAATAGTTTGTTGATATTAAAGTGTAAAAACTCTTAGCACTATTTGATCAAAATTAGTTTGTAATAATTTTGTGTTTTATATTCCAGAATGCTCATCCTTGCCGTCTTAAGAAGATCCATGTAGTACACACTGTTTCCTTCATCAATCAAGTTATGTGTCTTGTGAAGCCTCTAATACATTCGAACCTGCTCAATCTTCTTAACTTCTCTTCCGAAGGTCCAGAATCCGTGGTCGATAAGGAACTTTTGCCCGAAGACTTTGGGGGACCGTTAGAACCAATTAAGAAATTTCACGACGAACAGAGAAAGAATATGGAAGAGAATTATAAAGATTGGTTGATAGAGACAGAGATATTCAAAGCTGATGAAAAGAAGAGAATAAAGAAGCCTAGTAAAGGAATGTTTGCGAGTTTTACAAGTAGTTTCAAGAGCTTGGATATTGACTAAACTTATTCTTACATTACACTTATTATTGTAAATATTGCGTTGGGGACCTGACATACTTTATTGTCTTTTTTGTTTTATTTAAGCAGCAAAATGTATTAAAAAAAAAGGTAAATCAGTCTCTATCGTATCTTATAAATGCAAATTGGGTCAGAAATCATTTTAATTATTCTGTGTTATTAGAAAGTTACTGCTAATTATGCTAATTTAAATATATGACATTATCATTTTGCGCCTTTAATCTAGTTATTATTTAAATTCAGATCATTTTGCGAATATATATTTTATTTTGATACCAAAGTTATCAATAATGCTTATGCAAATTAAATTTTATTTACTTCAAGACAATGAATTGGTAAAGTAAACAGGTTGTAAATTTCATTAGCTGTTAAATTATTTTCATTTAAAAATTTGTTGACCAAAGAAGGTTGTTAAGTTTTAGAAATTCTTGAAACGTTATCAGGTAAATGTTTTAAACAATAGTAGAGTTTAAATAATACATACTTAAATGGTGCTAGACTTGGCGCTAAATCTATATTAATGTATTTTAATAAGCTTTACACGGTTATAATTATTATGGTAATGTAAAGTTTTGAAGTTACTTATGGTGTTCATTATGTAGCACTTATGTGTCTCTTTTCTATATATACCAATAATCGCTCCGGAGAAATAAGTAGAAGTATAAAACAAACGCAGAATTAGTACTTATCTCCATTATGACGTCCTAAATTAATTTGAAACCACTACATGACGTTTGTACATTTTATGAATTGTAATTGTCCGCCCTATTTGTTTACCTACGCATTCTTCTTTATGTTTCGGTTCTGTAATTGAGGTTATTGATGTATTTGATACGATTAGACCACTTGCACAGCCGTACCCTGCTTGTGCAATGGTCTCACAGTATATGCAAGTAACAGGTTTTAGGGGGCACACTAGCAAGTCTGATATGTCCTTAGCAATGCTACAGTCGTTTAAAAGTATCTGTCCTTTTTAGTTTGCATAACACCGTTAGTTTGGTTGCTTTTACGGTGATAAATCTGAACATAGAGAAATTTCAAGGTTCACCAAACAGACAGTGTAGCACGCCATAGATTATTTTGCATCTGTTTTGAATAATTCTGTAAAGCCTATTTGGCTTACATGATATTGCTAACATACTTTTTTAATTTCTTGTTTCGTATCATTTGGGCTAACCACTCATGATGCGGGTTTGGGCTCAAAATTACCATTTTAGTTTTCCAATTAAAATGATATCGCAAACATTTATGTAAGGTTAGCGTATCCTACCGGTATGCCCTCGTTTCAATAATGCAGTAGGCATTATAGAGATGCTAACGAATAAATACATGAAGAGTTCCAGCATATTCTTCAGAGGTTGCGTTATATTAGTAACTGATTCTGAAAGACTGCAGTTCTTTTTATCACCTGTTACCGATAGTCATGCACTGGATCAAAAGGACGATAAGGTCGTTTGCTACATCTGTTTTATATAAATACTAGTTAAGATGTATTGTGAAATCGCCTTTGAGTTCTTAATATTATATCTGTAAAGTTTAAAGATAAAATTGGTACCGTCGCGAAGATATCTGCTTTGAGTGTGTCTTTTAACATTTGCTGCAATACCTTCAATACATTATTCAATATAGATAATATAAATGTGTCATTTCACACCATTCTAGTAAATGTAGCTAAAGATATGATTGCTCAATTATATTGTTTATGTAATACTGTTATTTCTGCGTCAAGGTTATGAATCTAATTTTATTCTTGCAAATTTATGTCTGTATTCTGGTGGAATTATTTACTTTTAAGTATACCGTCTTAATACTTTTAGTAATATTATATCGTGGCCTTACGCCTTACACCTGCAACTTTTGTTTGAAAACATGATAAGTATGGAATAATTTTGATAGTGATTCGTATAGTTACCGTATGTTAAATTTAAGTTTGTAAATCGTATTACTCTGTTAAACCAAGTTATATTTTGTATTTTTTTGTATTCATCTTTTATTTACATTAAACAATATAAATTCTATACCTAGATGTAATACATAAGCCAAACATTTGTATATAAATGGTAAATGACTAAACATATATTTTTGTAAATAACGAAATAAATGCTTTTATGTTTTTTATTTATTTGTTTTTATAAGAATATTTCGATGTAAAGTTTTTGTGTTCCGTCTATACCTATATAAATGTCAGTTGTTCATATACTCTAAAATTAATGTAGTAAAAGTTTATAAAAGATCTAACCTAACAAGTTGGGGATACCGGCCGCGAATTTACTCTCCTCAGCGACTCAAGCCTAGGTCCGACCTGTAAGAACATCACATCAGAACGGCTCAGAACTCAGAATCAGAACAGAACCTATTTGCCTAATGAGTTTTATGTTATGTTTGTAATTAATTGTCGGGACAAGGTGTGTATGAAAGAGAATATTTTAAAAAATGTACCGAAACGTGAAAATTTTTGGATAAAAATCTGTATATAAAAAGTGAGTAAGTAGGTGAGACATAAACCAGTAGAGAAATCTTCAAACATATTAACAGAATTGACTGATTCACATTCAGTTTTCCAGTTGACATTCTATCACATTACATGACCGTACTGTGAAGGGAAGATTTGATCTCATTTTTTTCGTTACTGCATCCGTGCGAAGAATATCAGTGTAGCTAGTATATCATAAAATACACTGAAGTTATATTAAACAGTTAAATTAACTTTTCATATTAGATAATATTTAATAATAAAGCTCTAATTATTATTATTATCACAAATACTTATACTTACGATCATTTATCAGATAGATAATAAACAGAACAAATAAAACCAAATATTAATAAATATGGTAATGCTTCATTATATTTTTCCATAGACACAGTACTTGATGTGTTGATTGAAACGATGCAGTTATTTTATTGGAATCTAGGCTCAGACGAACAAAATTGTATTAGATTATTGAAAAATATTATAACTACATGCTTTTGTATTAAAAATGTCACTAATGCTATATCAGACGCCGAGACAGTACCTAGTGATTGTATTGCGACAGAGAATAAAAGTAAAGCGGTTTTTGTTCAAACAGAAAAAAATGTGAAAATTTCCAACAATAGTTTCAGTAACGTAGTGAATGAAAATAACTCATTAGAATGCAATAGGACCGTCGCAGACGAATTTGAAGAAAAAAATGCAAATAGTGATGTGTTTGTTATCAAAGTGAGAAGAGAAGTTTCTATTAGCAGTGACGAAAATGATGTAAGTTTATTAATTTTTTTTTCAATGTTTAAGAAAGAGTCAGGTTTCTTTTTAATTGAAGATATAAGTACAATTGATGTAAAGTATTAGTATACATACAGTATTAACATTAAGACATCTTACCGGATTTAACACCGAAAAGTATTCCAGCATGTGCTGCTGTAAATTGCCGCTGATTTTCAGTTGGGTTCACTCTAATAATGATGCTCTTAGAAGAGATAAAACAAAGGGTAGGTTGCAACTAACTGACCAAGTAAAAGACAACCATTATATAAGTAATTAAGAGTGGTAGAACGTGTGCAAGTTTCGGCTGAGGAAGTATCATCATCACACATATATGTACCGCAAACAGCATTGTTTGCAAGAGTGTAATATTATAAATGTTTGTTTGTTACACTTACACGCCTTAACCACTCGACCGATTATTATGAAATTTTCCAACCACATTGTTGGGAGTACAGAAAATCACGTAGGGATCATAGCTCTATCATTATCATCTTACCCTTATCCTATCTAAGTAGGGTTGGCACGATATGTTTTCCTTTTCCACTCTCCCCTGTCAGATGTCATCTGAGTAATCACACCTTTTATACACATATCATTTTTCACACAATCCATCCACACCTTTTTCGGTCTTCGTATACTTCTATATCCGTCCACTTTCAAACTCATAACTTTTCTTGTTACATGACTTTCATCACTTCTCATAATATGCTCGTACCATACTAACCTACACCTCAACTTCTCTGTCACTGGTGCTATTTCCAGCTTCCACTGATATATTCATTCTTAACTTTATATATTTTGGTTACATCACACATCCATCTTAAAATTCGCATCTCTACCACTTGCAATCTTTTCTCATCCGAGAAGGATGGATGATAAGTGCAAGGGTAATATCTCTATATACCCATATATCATAGTATATAGGCACTCACATTCAGAAAAAAATACTATTCATCAGCGATACGTCAAAGCTAGTTTCTTATAAATTCAACGTAAAGATAAAATACATTTAGTTATTTTTATTGTTTATTACGTCCAAGTATATATTTTGTATTACATTCTCAACTATAACTGTTGCGTGTTGCTCGCAATTTAATTGCTAAAAAGCTCACTCGAAACGTCCGATGTTAATTGCCTTATCAGTTTAGTATGCCAGTTAAACTGTCGAAGTAACTGATAGCCGGGTAACGAGCTGCTCCTACTAGTGGGATCGGTATCAGCGACGTCGGTGACAACTACGCTTGCCAACTTTAAAACTCAGATTTACGGGAAATTGGAAATTCTAACAAGAGATACAAGATCAATGCGAAGTTTGTCGCAAATATAAGAAGACATGAAATTTATAATAACAAATTTATGATAATTACTAGAATAATTATAATTTCTTATATAGTTTGATAATATGACGAATAATTATTAAAAAAAAATCATCTTCGACTTTAAACTGGTCGGTCTCGTGATTGGCGAATTTTTAGCATTCCATATATACCTTCGATATGGTATCTCTTCTAATTTTTTATAAATGTAAAATTCCCATTTTCCCGGCAATATTGGTGACCCTAACGGCAGCCCATTGAGGAGGCAGCAGCTCGGCGACAGGGCGTGCGGCGGCGCGATCAACCGTGACGTCACGGAACACGATCCCCCGCGCACGCGCCCGCCTATCGAACGGCATGTGCCACTCTCAGCCGGCCGACCGCTCCGCCCGACATTTCCACACTTTTTTATTTTCCCACCGAACGTAGTCTGTGAAATGTTTATTTCCACATGAATTTGTAAATTGAATTGTAGAAACGTGTGACTGAAGGGACTAGTGTCCGCGGTCTGACGCCATAGTGTAACCCGCCTCCAATCAGATAGAAACCAAAATGGCAGGAGCAAGGCTCCGGGCCCGTGAGCGAGCCTGCATCTGATCGTTATCGTTCTATAGTGCCTCATTATATAAATGTTACGCAAGAGAATCGTGTGTCATAGAGAAGGTGCATCTGTTATTATAAGAAGTAATCAAACGATCCGCCCTGGAGAAGTACGTCGATCTCATGTAACGCGCGCAAATTTTCCATCTTACCGTGAGTATGAGTTACTAGTAACACTATCTTCGTTTTTTAAGTTAACGCATAATAAAATTATACACAGCAATCTTAAGTAGCTAAGACTGTTCCCGGTGGTTCTGATCAAACTGAAGTTTTGTCTTTATCGATCGTCTCATCATACCGTTACTACTCGTTAGGTTACTCTACTTAGGTTAGGCTACTCGTTAACTGTTTACAAGAATTTAGTAATATTTTAGATAATAGTATACGAATTGCATTTTATCCTTTTATAATTTGTTACAATTTAATTAGTTTTAAAGAATAATGTTATAATTGGCTATACAAGTATAATGTCTTTAAGTGTTCTCTAGAATCTAAAGATTATTGATCACTAGCTTCTTCGACCGAATTTGTCTGCGTGATTTTTGGTAAATTGAGAATTAAACGTAACCCATATCCTCTTTCGGGTTCTGGTCTATGTATTTCTATACAAATTATTTAAACGTAAAAAGATAACTAGTAGACAGACAGACAGAGTTTCTTTCGCATTTTTACGTGTAATATTAGTGCGGAATGTGGTTTATACTACTTTTAAGGTGCTTTTTAATTCAAAACTCGACTTATCTTACTGTTCTACCTACCTCAATATTCTTAGTAATGTCCAATATTTTCTAGAAAAAAATAATAAAATAGATTCCTTTTATTGTTCTATATTACATATTTAAAATGGTATAATATATATTTTTATTAGTTATATTTTTTTACATAGGACTAATTGGCTGCCACGATTTTGTTTTGTGCGAAAATGGTCTGGTAGTTTCATGCGACAACGATTTAAAAACAATTGATTTATTAGATGTTGTTTTTTTATTGTATTTTTGTCATTACTAAATACAATCGCTTTATCGATTTTAAGTTTTATGTCTGTCATAATTTTTCTCCTTATTGCTTAGGTCCTATGAAAAAGCTTAATAATATGTATTCCAGGTAATAGCTTAAAAATACATACATCTGCATACATACTTTTACAATAAAAGTTATCTGTAAGTTTTATAATCTGTTCCACCGTTTCAGACATTATCCCCGACAAACAAAAGAGAAATCAATTTTATTAATATCTATAGATACCACTCTACAATTATTTTCACAATATCTTACATGAAATTTGGGAAGTTAGGATTTTAAATGAACAGTTACATTGGCATCGTCAGGATATAGGAATACAATTAAAAAGTAAAAGAAGTTTTTACTCTGGTTAAGCAGTGCCAAATTATCTTCACACATATATCACGCTGCTTTCTTTCTGTATTTAGTATGCACATTAATGAATCACTGAAACATAATAATAGGTAATAGAAACATTATACACATAATAATAGAGACTTATAGATAAAGGCTTCGAATCATATTTTTTGTTGATAAGAATATTACTTGACAAATAGAGAAGTAAAAGATCACCAAGAAAATTGACACGTCTGTGTTTTTTTATGGAGAAGGTTTTATATTATGCATGTTGTTATAACTCATAACTAGTTGGCGCTGCAGTGGATCAACTTCTATATCGTTTTTTCGAGCGTCATAAAATGGTATGAGAACGAATGTAAAAGAAACTAAGAAATGCGTGCGGAGCCACGGTCACAGCTATTGTAATATATACGTGCGTTGAATTGAACCGATAATGGTTTAGTGCTTAGCGTGTTCGGAGACCGCGTCGATCGACTTAGGTTCGAATCCTTGACAATGAACCGGAGCTTTATTATTATAGTAATGGTTTAATAGTATTGTGGTAGGGCTTTTATAAGTCCATCTGGCTAGTTATCACCCTCGAGTTGAAAATCTGTCGCCATGCAACAATAGATGTATTTTGGCAGTTGCACTTGAGATCTAGTCGCCTTCTAGGTTTAGCGTGTTTACGATCTTAGACCACATCGTCATTCAACAGTAAGTGATATTATGGTCAATCGTGAAAACTTATAAAGTAAAAAAAAACTCGATACAGTTAAGAATTCGAATTGAGAATTCAAATGAAACAGCGTGGCAAGAGACTCGCAGTACTTTAAAAATTCATGACTCAATTTAGAAATGAAATGGGCGACTTACAAATGTATTCGTGAAAGGAATGTTTTGTTATAGCGGGTTTATACTAGCTTATGTTGATTAACTAGCACAATATGTGTCTCGAACACCGCTTTGATTTCGAATACTATAATGTGTTCCACAACGCGCTCAACTGCTCTTAAATTTAATTAAATTTGAAAATCTATTACCTAATTTTTATAAGTACCTTTTTTTGTAAATAATGAGTACTAGTGTGTTCCTTCACAGATCGAAATTCGATAATAATCATTATTGATAATTGTCCCGAATGAAATTATTGAAATGGTTTGGCATTGAAGATAATATATTGAATTTTTGGTTTCAATACAATTTAAATAGGTTTATATGTAAAACTTGTAGGGTATTTCACAATGTACAATCTTATCAATATCTTCAATTCTAATAATTTTGTCAGTTTCTGAAAATGTAATAAAAATATGTGTGTGTACGTACGCATTCGACGATAGAAAAAAAACTGTTAACAATTTTTTTATTGACAACTTTAAAGCTCGTAACTAGCTTTTAAACAAAAAAAAAATTAAAGAAAATCGGTTAATGAACTGAGGATAAAAAAAAAACAACCTTTTTGTCTTCAACTATTTTTATATAGACTTTTAAACGAATTATCTTAATAATTTGTAATTGACTAATATTTGTCTTTTATTAAACTTAATCTTATTGTGTTTTAGTGGCCTAATCTGGAATAACGAAATTATATAAAATAAATTGAATACTACCTATACAATGACTCTCCCTTGACTGACTTGACACTGGCGGAATTCCTATTTACGAGACGCCATTATTAAAAAGTTGAAATTGTAGATAAATTAGACATAAGTATAAATATTACAAGTAAAAATATTCTAAGATATCTACGAGATTTTTTTAAACTATATGTAATTATATACCCACTTGATTCGACTCTAATTAATATACAAGCAAAGATAGTACAAAAAAATTCGAACCAATAAATTAATTCCGAGTGAAATTTCAATGTTAAAATATATTACATTCAATTTTCTAAAGTCACAGCACTTAAGCTCTGCTCATTTAGACAGAATTAAAGTACACGACGCTTTAAGTTGTCTAGACGAGACATCGCATCCACTAAAGCTGTAAAGAGAGTCTGTGTTCAAGTTCCAAATATTAAATTAACTTTCGTCTCAGAATGTACATTTAGAAATACATTTGATCAAATAAATTAAGAACTAAATTGGAATAGACGATGAATCCAGTTAATTTAGATACTACATTTCTAATCCTACAGTACTGTAAGCAAATTAATAACCCTTCAATTGGTTTTACCTCTTTGAAATTGTAAATGACGGCTGAAATATAAACATAGTATATATTACAAGAGTTCAAGTATCTCTTTGTCTAATTTAATTTCAGAAATAGCAGAACTAATTATGAAGACATTTCTATTGACAAATAGAAATTATTTTTGCTATAACTGGACGATAATTACATTTTTTATTAATTAGGAGTTAACCCTTAAATGCTTAGTGTCTCACAAATAAAACACTGTCTCTTAATGTTCTGTCTCCATAATGCACTGTCTCCGTCCTATAAATTAAGTAATAATCACAGTCAAATTTTTACTTTTGAGTGTACTCGAGGCGTTCAAGCTTTGTACTTACTTTGTAATGCATGGTGTATCTTTTTGAAAAACTTCGCTTTTTGAAAACAAATAATAGTATCTACAGACTATTTTTTCGTATTATTTTACATATCTGTATAATAATCTACATATAATATATATATTTTTAATACTTTATTGGTTAGCGTTTGACCACAATCTCATCTGATGTTAAATGATGATGTGGTCTAAGATGGTAGTCACGCTAAACCTAGAGAAAGACTGGCTCTAAAATGCAACTGCCGGAACACACCAACAGGTGCTTGGCGACAGATTTTCTACTTGATTTTTTCTTAACATTTCATCACGAGGTTTTCCTTTACCGAAAGCTCCGACTCAGTTGGAAGGATCCCAATCTACGTCCTTCGACGCTGAATACGCTATCAACGAAACTATCATCGCTTCGATAACAAATTTTTCGATCGAAATTAAGAAATCATGCATTTATGGGAAAATTAATAATGACAAAATTACATCAGGAAGAGATGACAGCTCAGTGGTTAGTTTATTCAGTCAACGCGTCGATTTATGTAGTATCGAATCCTTCCGAATGAGCCGAAGAGAAGGGCACATCGTGATAAAACTAGAGTAAGGTGGCAGGGCTTTATCTAAGCCCGCCTGGCTAACTACCTTACTCAAGTTAAAAATCTGTCGCGAAGCACCTATGAGCATGTTCTGGCAGCTACACTAGAGAACCAGTAACCCTCTATGTTTAGTGTGTTTACATTCTTGGACCGCAACGTTTTTTAACATAAGCTGTGATTGTGCACAAACGCTAAAACTTAAAGTATAAAAAAAAACAATCCAGACAAAACACGTTGTTACCTTTAAATAATAAAGAACAGGGTGCGTCGTAAAGACACACGGTAGAAGTAAAACTTTTCTATTACATGGAAACGTTTTAATCAAAAATATACAAAGAAAAGCCACCGTCACGCGGTGTTATCAGGTAGTAATCTATAATATAACCCATCCAAGTACTGATCGCGCCTTACGATGCTTGGCTTCGGTGATCGGACGAAAACCGGTGTTTCCAAAACTCTACCCGAAACAGTGTTTACACCCACCACTTTTGGTCACACAAGAAGGTTGTCGATCAGAATTTCAAAGCCATCCCATAAGAAATTTCACTTCAAAAACATTTTCACGAAAATGAACTTACAGGCATGAGCTAATGTATGTTTAGATTTAGTGGACGAATATCAAATTTTGTTTCACTTACTAATATTAAAGAAGTAATAAGAGGTAATCCCTAATCCAAAAGCGCAAAAATGGCCTTATATTGTTTTATTGATGTTGTTAGCTCTTCATTGAAATGTAAAATGGATTAAATATTTTGAAATATCATCAATATGAAGTTTTCAATCTGCGATTAGATATCAGGGTAAGATTTATTCGACCGTATTTTTCCGATAACCCTCAATGCTTTTTCGGAGAGACAATCCATCAAAGCACTGACATATATCGGCTGCTAATGCTTGGAGCTTGTCGTCGTTTACGATACTCGAATCTCGTTTATAATATAGGTGAATAATTATCAAACTATAGAAAACTTATAATAATATTGAAGGGTTTTATTTTTATTGTATTGTAGAAAGCTTTAATTCGTGTTTGTAGTAACACGTAATTTCTTTCCATTTGTTGATATCAATATATATATATATATGTAGGCGGTATATAGGTGAGTATTCAGTTAAGGAAGACTTAATTTTTTTTTTTGAGTTTTGCCTATCAGAAACAGTTTTAGCTTGGATTCCTGGCCATTGCAGAATTCTGGGGTATGAGGCTACGGATGTATATGCCAAAAAGTGTTGGTTATAAAATCTACACTATAACATTTTCTCAATATTTGTATTCACTCGCAAAACCCTAACTTACTCAACAATCATGGCAAGATCTGTGGGATAACTTTGATCCACACATAGCTAAACACTATAGGAAAATGCGGCCAATAATTCCCCAGAAGCCATGGTTTTTTTAGTTCAACAATGCCCACAAGTGGGTTATCTCTACAATTATTCACCTGCGTCTTGGCCATGTAGGCTCTCCGGTTTTTCTTCCGAAAATACAAATCCGTTGACCATTCTCTATATGAGTGTGGGCTTGATGAGGAGTCAGTGGAACATATATTATTTAACTGCCACAAACTATCGTGTTTCTTATATGATATCTTTCCTGGTAATATCCCATGTCCTAATAGTATTAATACATTACTTACATATGTGTATTCTGCTTTTATTGAAACATTTACTGCTTTAATTTATCGTAATAATATAAAACTGTATTGGCATCTATGTTTCTACCTATATAACTATGCTATGTATTTGTATCTATATTTCTGACATATCATTATATATTATCTCTGTTGCACCCATATCACCAAATTACTCTTCTGTAATTGTTCTGTTTCGTGCTATTTTAGATCATTCTACATTATACAGAATAGTTGGCAATTAAGTTTAAAACGTATATTTGTTACACTTGACACTGGCGAAATTGCCAACATAGGCAGATGCTATACTAGGGAAAAAAAGTAATGACTGATTTGACAGATTGACATTCAGTTGTCCAGTTGCCATTTTGTTTGACTCCAGGGTTATACTGTATAGGGAAGATTTTGTCAAATTTAATTCGTTACTACGTCCGTGCGAAGCCGGGGTGGGCAGCTAGTCGTATATATAAGTGAATATTATATTAACAAAACATCTCCTTATCTATTATCTTATCTATACTTTTGAATAAAATAGAAGTATCCACTGTTTGTTCTGGTTAATCTCAAAACTAGTTGAATCTATTTTGTTGAAATTTTGACTGGTACATTATACACAGTTTTATTTAGGCTACATTTCATTATATAATTTCATAGGGATTGTAATATTGAAATTTAACTTTATCGACTTGAAATCAGTAAAGGAGTTGCACGGGTTAAGTGAGAACAACAAAATTAGAACTAAAAAAAAGTCAACAGGGCACAATGAATGTATAATAATATATTTCTCATAAAGTAATAAAACCCTTTTCACGAGAACAAATTACCATCAGTAACACCAATTTATCTGCCAATATGTGCTGACTTATAAACATTCCTTTCTTGTAATGCATTGTAACCCTATGCCTGATACTGTTATGCTAATCCCGTCTCCCATATCTGCATGTATCGCCACGAAGTTTTGTCTATGGTCGCAATAAATGCAAATGTAGACATTATTGGTATATGTTACGAAATATTGGGTTGCGTGACGATAGACGCAACACGATAATTGGGCTAGCGGTTTTTACTGATATCAAAGAAATTTAGAGTACGCTAATTTCGATTTATTACAATGACTATAGTATGGGAAAGTGTAATTTGTGCCTGTATGTATGGGACTAGCATTACAAAAGTTATATTATAGGTGCGCTTCGACCCATTTGTTAAGCGTCTAACAAATTAGCAGGCGCTCGCGACTTTATCATAATAAAATATTCTGCAGCAGGACGCGACAATAGACATATATAAAATAGTTTTCAGAATATAACAAACAAACAGTTTCCAATACTACGTACTGGACACATAAAAGTTTTACCTCTTTGTAACATTAATGACCTTGTTGATAAAAACTCACTGAAGGACAAAAGTAAAACCGCAATAACAAAAATTACTTTAAGACATGCGACGTTTAAACTGATTATTAAATTGGAAAAATATTATTAAAATTATATTTCATCGTATTTATTTACTACTAGCGAAGAAAACGAAACCATTTTCCCTTTACACTACGACCATATTGTAATGAAATAAAACGGCAACTAAACATCAATCGTTTACTTCGGTCAATATATTTAAAGATCTCGACTGTCGTCTGTGTCACAGATTTATTAACTTTTTTATATAGTGAATTTTAACCTAAATGGTTCACATATCCGCATGATTTTTCAAACCATTTCATTCATACAAAATTTGCCCTAACAGTTACAAAACCCAACAAAAAAGAATTATATAAATAAGTGCGGCTGTTCTGAAGTGATTCGCTTACATATTCGCGCAATTGATTTATATAAGAGAACACGCACAAAGTCGCGGACGGTTTATAGTAAATTATAATTGTGTAGTCCACGCATATGGAGCCATGGCCATAATTAATCATAGTCAACGACAAGCTATCTATTTATTATAACGTGGTGTTATCTTGTTCACATATTAATAGACTAAGTAAAATCAATAATATTGTGTTTCAACGTTGACATTGCTAACGCTGCCTTAAACTAACCTAAGAGATAATTGAAAATAATGTACTATGGAATTATATACCTATCTAAAAAGACCTAACAGAGAAATACGTTAACGTTACAATCGTATTTGGTGGATGCATAGATAGAGGTCTCAATTCCAAAATGTCACATAAACAATCTTCTCCTATAAACATACAAACTACCTTTTTTATAATATTACAGATTTACAAAGATAAATATCACGCAGGCCTCCTAGCGCTGTAGTAACAAACCTACTATTGAGGCGAGTCGTCGCGGGATCGATCGCCTCGCATAACTGATTTTATCTGATGAACAAAACTGTCAAGTCTGCGTCTGAGTGTTATTGCATACATATTTGGATAGGTGTGTACTACCATTATAATATTTGATTTATTTCGAAGTGATGATCGTTTAGCTGATATACGGCTTGGACACCGCGTCGACCGAATTAAGTTCGAATCCTTGCGACTGAGTTGGAGCTTTCTATGACATAAAAGGTCGTATTTAAACCATAGTATCATGATAGTAGGGCTTTTCAAGGCCCACTTGGCTAACTAGCACCTTTAAGTTGAAAATCTGTCACCAAGCATGTATTGATGTGTAATGGTGGCTGTATTTGAGATCCAGTCGCAATCTAAATTCATCGTGTTTACCATCTTAGACCACATCGTCATTTAAAAACAGATGAGATTATGGTGAAATGCTAAAACTCTTCAAGTATAATAAAAACATGTAATAAACCAGGGTCGCGATGACTCTCTCTTGGTTTGTCCCGTCGCGTGACCAGCCAGTGCATTGCTTGCTGGTTGCCCATGTTTCGAATTCTACTGTAGTTACCAAAGTAGTGTGGACTTTTGGAAACATATTTAAAAAACCCTGTTATGAAAAAAAAATATATTATTGCTTTTAATATCTGAATAGAGAACGATGTAAAAAACCATGAAATCGCTTATTGTAATAAAACGGGTTATGTAAAATATACAGCTGCGGCGAACCGCACGCGACTCTCTGGTTGACCCAAATATAAGAAAGAAAATATGTTTATTGTTCACTTACTTCTTATTGTTGTTTCCTCATATTACGTATCGCACCCTTAGTAAAGTAAAGGCTTAACTTTGAAAAGTATTTTTTTGGGAAACGGCAAAAAACAAATCGATGATCACAATTTTTTTTACAAAATTAGCCCTAACTCCTTGATTTACAACGTCATTGCCATTCAAATTTACTCTATCTGTGAGATGCACCTTGTAGAACTATTTATAATGAGGTCTTCTATTGCAAAAACTAAAATACCTAGAAATTGGATATGTGCCCTCACTTTATAAGGGTACGATATATACTAATTTTATAAAGCTTAAGAGATTCTTTGTATTTTATCTGTTTATACGTATACTGTTACTGTATACTGTTTACTTTTTGTATGTGAAGATGTTTAACCCAAATTTTTCATTTCTTCGTACGATTTTTCAAACATTGTCTTTCATAAAAACCATATATTGAATTACAAACGTTACAAAGAAAATTACCAAATAGATGGCAGCCATTCTGAAGTGATGCGTTAACATATGTTTTGTAATTTATCTATTCTTGCAGATGAAGCCGCGGGGGGTACTAGATATTTATAAAATTGATATTTTTGTGATTTCAAATTCTGTATAAAATCTTGCTTTATCTGGGCTTCGAATTATAGATGATTACTTTACTCTATTAACAGTGTTATATATTTTAGTATATTGTATATTCATATGTTCCAAAGCCAACAAATAGGCAATAGAAATAAAATCAAAACCAAGTACATTTTCATTCATGAATATTTGAAACGGTCAACGATCGTCGGTGCCCAAAACGACCCGGGCTTGGGTAATCTTTACATCCCTCCTATCTTTTTGCTTATGTTATTTGTTTGTATTTGTGATTTAAAAAAATCATAATACAGATGAAAAATTATAAAATTGGAGAAATGTGAAAACCTCTATTTAATCACTTACGAATATTAAAACTTTTTTATGGCAGTATAGGTTAAGAAATGTAGCCTGTTGGCACGAGGAACTATGTGTTCGACCCAAAATGCCCTCAGTTTGTACGTAACAACCATGACGTGATCGGAAAAAAACATAATCCTATAAAAATAATAATATTGATTAAATCCCACTTAAGTGTTCGTTGGTATGACATTATGGGTTAAGAAATGTCGCCTGTTGGCACGAGGAACTATGCGTTGGATTCAAAATGCCCTCAGTTTATACGTAACAATCATGACGTGATCGGAAGAAAACATAATCCTTTAAAAATAATAATATTGATTAAATCCCATTTAAGTGTTCGTTAATATGGCAGAATAGGTTAAGAACTGTTGCCTGTTGGTGCGAGGAACATTAATAAATAAAGATCATGATCGGAGAATACTACTGTTATCTCCTTCTTTTTTATAAATTGTTACAGTATGATGACTGTTGAAATTTTCGATGATAATTTTGTATATGATTTTCATTGTACCATCCACTATTGAGCAACGGATCTCTAATGATACACTTTATTTATTACTAACTGCACAACCCCGCTTCGTACGATCGTACTAATAAAGAAAGGTTACGTTACAGTACGATTATGTAATGTAATAAAATGCCAACTGAACATCAATTTGCAAATTTTTTGAAGATCTTCATACTGTCTTCTGTCTCACTTACTCTCTTTTTTAAATGCAAATTTTTTAACCCAAATTTCCAATTTTTCATACGATTTCTCAAAAACTTTGTTACATACAAACCTATCTTCTCCTGACATTTACGAACACAAAAAGGAAAATCCAAATAAGTGCAGCCGTTCTCAAGTGATGCACTTACGTACATTCGGATTTTGATTTTTATTTGTATAGATAAAAACTAGCAGTAATATCACAAAAACTTGTAGGAAAAAAGCGTAAAAAACCTTGGTCTCTGATGGGGGTGCCCTAACAACACAAATTATTCTTTAAGAATAATACGAATTTTCCACTTGAATCATCATACTAAGTCAGATATACTCGTTTAAGGCGTTTGGTTTTACCTTCAAGTGACCTTTAACGACATCAAACGATTTTTCCAGTCGAACGAAAGGGGACGTTGATAAATATAGCAAATATAAAAGTGTATTTCTTTTCAAAGTATCTTGGAACTCTTCTTAATTTTTTTAGTGTGTCTTTGCATGAACTGTTTTAATGTCAATTAGTTTTATAATGTATTTAATATTTGTACAACATGTTGTGCGTGAACGATATCTATGCACTTCAGTACAATGGAGCTTAATTTTTAAAAACTTTGGATAACTCTTAACCGAGTTGGTTAAGCATCGACAAGTTCCGTGTAAAATACGACGGTTCAGTAGGAACTCGACCACGTGACTAAATTAAAAATCGAACTTTCTCGGTAATGGTCGGTTCTTGTCAGGTTGCGAAGCCGCCATCGGACTCCAATATTTTAGGTGGTAGCAAACAGCTTACCAGTTCTTATAATATTTGTTTTAGCGTATTTTGTAACCTACTCTTTGTATAGTAAATACTCAGCTCCTAAGACTTATAGTGTGAAGTTAGATAGTATTTCCTTAACAAATAATTAAAAAAATAATAATTCAAATCTGACTGGTAGTTCCAGAGATAATTTTATTCAAACAAACTATCATCGTGGGGTATATAATAGTAATATTAAGTCAAGATGGTACACAATACAATAAAGCATCCAAACTCCGTTATTTGCAAGTCTACTAAGAATACTGACTGCATCAAAGAGCCAAATTCGAATAAGTTTAATGACTTTTATGTGTAATATATGTACAAAAAAACAATGAGATAAGCTTATCGCTTCATATTAATGTATTCGTCATATTGATTTACTTGCCCGTAAAGTATTATTACGTTATCTATGACCTGGATTTATCCTTAACAAAGAAAACATTGGAAAATTGCTTTTGTTGCAGTGAGTTTCTGTTCGTAGCTGTATTTGGTAATATTAGTGAGGTAATAATGTCTCTTACGTTTTTAGTATTCTTGGCTTTGTTAGCATCACAAAATTAAAGTCTGAAGTTGAATATTTATCCGAGGGTTCCACTTGATGGTGAATTGAAATATAACATTGGGTGAATAACAATATCTACTATTCATCATATTCCATATGACTGTTACCATAAGTTACCATATTTTGAAACTTAAAATTTAATTGTAGTATAACTTAAGTAAATCGAAAAGTACCTATCGACTAGTTTAGCTGTACATTAAAGCGTTGATATTTTAATAAAATAGACATGATAAAAGTGACTTTTATTAAAACTAGTTAAGTGCGCTTGTCTTTTGAATGGTCAATTAATTATAAATTTATAAAACAATGGCTGATACCCGCGACATTGTATACTTTATTTATTATCTTAAAAATATATGTTATGCCGCCCATATGCAAATATAAAAACAATTGAAACAAAAATAAATTTACAAAATTTGTTTAGCCTTTTGTAGTGTTCACAAAAATCGTAGTCTCTTAAAGCGTTATTATTTTTTATATATTTAATTATGTAAAGTGTATAATGTCTGAACGAAACTCGTCAATTTAATTTCCGACGTGGCAAAACAAATCTATAGCCCGTCTTTTCTGGATAGGTTATAAACTGCTTATCTATGTGTATATGAATAGGCAGGACAAAACATAAGTACAACTTCTTACCCTATTTCTTAACCGGTTTTTTTTATTTTTGATTTATTTAGTAGCTATTGGTGTGCTCCAGAAAATGAGAAACAATTGTTTTTTTTTTTCCTTTAATGGTGAAGCTTGAGAAATTAATTATTCATGGTCAAATTTCGACCACCACTTAAACAAGCGACGACAAAACAAATAATGTGCTTTTTTCTTCTTTGATTTTCTTTTTGTTAAGTAACTATACCATGGACGAGTAAAAGCTTATACATTTCTATGTGTAATACTTCACATTGTTTACATCTACTAATCTATAATATTTATACACTCTTTGATGAAAAGAAAATTGTGTGGTTTTATGAAACCACGATGCAAGTGAAACTTTTTTTACCATCGTAGCATTTTAAAACTGAACACAATATTTATTAAAATCATTTAACAATTTCGAATTGAACCATAGGCGCCGCCATATTAGCCTAAGCTGCTCTGCAGAGCGCCTTTCACTTTACCCCTACTATTACTAAAATTTACTCCACACTTAAAAATTTGAGGCGATGTAAAAAAAAAATCACTTATAAACTTAAGAAAATAATGAATTATGATTGAATTTTGACCAGTTGTTATTATAAATATCTGTTACAACTTACAAGACTGGCATATATATATGGCAAGATATGGTAGTGTAGTTCGGTATTTCAAATTCTTTTATTTCACATGAACATGAATAAAGGGCCGAGGACATTTCGATAGGTCATTGCACTAATTCTGCGAATGTCTAGTACAGCCGCCATCAAGTCTGGCGGTGTTAGTCTCGAGCCGGGAGCTCGTCCCGGGAATCGGGTCACCGCACTTTTCTTTTGGAATCACTAGACACAGCGGCGCTAAGCCAAATACGTAAATTATTATAATATATCGTTAAGGATTTAGATAACTTTTTCTTTTCAAGACATTTCATATATTATTCTTCATATTATGTAACTAGGGTAGGCAGATTTTCTGACATTAGATGCATAATAGATGTGTGAATATGAAAAAAAAAAATAACGAATATTAGGAGTTGCTTGTTGACTGAAAAATTTGAGGAATGTATGTTTTACATTTTATGTTAAAAACTCAAAAAACGATTCTTAAAGCAATTAGTCGGAAAAACAAATTAGTCTCGACAACAGCGCCACCTATCGGGTACAACTGTACTTAACTATCATTTGATTACAGCTTCACTTGCGTTACTTTACATTTGACCTACCTCTCGGGAACAGTATTTTTATAGATAAAAGATAACCTATGCCCTTATCTTTGCCTGACAACGTGTATGCAAAATTACATAATGATCGGTGAAGTATTCAAGGCGTGGAAGCGTAAAAAACAAACTCATATCCATATTTATAATATCGGTTAAGATAACCATTCAGGTGAGCTCGTGAGTATAAAGAAATCATCAAAATTGGTCTAACTCGTGGGACCACAAAAATGACGAACAGAAAGCACAACTTAAATTTATAGATAAAACTATAAAGTAACCTACTTTTCCCAACAATACACATCAAATTACTTCGATACGATATACATAAGTGTATATTGAAAGCGCGTTCACTAATCATATCTAACAATCGATTCATTACATGAAACTTAAACCCACGCTACACGTTTTCCCCATAAGTGCTACTATGATTAATGAAGTCGGGTGAATTCGGAAACTTCGTACACAACGGTTTTTATTGGCTGACGTCAGAGCGGTGACGCGACACGGCGCAGTTACTAGTTACAAAACAACGAATAAATAACGATCATGCATTACTTAGGCGGTAAATTCTTAAAGTGTGCTAAAACACATTTAAGATGATTTTGTTTAATGACGCATTAGTGACAGAGATAGGACTTGTGTGAGACAAAGAAAGAAATAGTGACAGTTCCACCGCGACTGAAGCTAATCGAAGCGTGATTATCTTAGAATATTTATGTTGTGGTTCAAGCAAACTCTAGCCATTATTTATACTGTGCGAGTAATAAGAGATCGATGGTTCGGGAAATAGAGTGTTAATTTTATAAGACTAATGGTAGTCCAGTGGTCGAAATTCGATTATAATTCATTAATTCTTTAAGTGCCAATATTATTAAGATTTTTGATAAAGAGGGACGTTTTTTTTTTACTTTATATGTTTTAGCGTTTGACTACAATCTCATCTGATGTTATTTACGATGTGGTCTAAGATGATATGCTAAACATAGAGGAGATTGGCTCTCAAGCGTAGCTGTCGAAACACATTAACAGGTTTCTTGATTATACATTTTCAACTTCAAAGTGGTAGCTAGCTACGAGGATGTAGAAAAAGCCCTATCACAAAGAAAAAAAATGACAAGGACATTATGGTAACATCTACGCAAATTGTAGGAGAAAAAGTATAAAATAACTAGTTTTTGCTCGTGGCTTCTACCCTACACCGAGATCTTCGCTCTGTAACACGCTGGATTCATACGGTGAATTCACGAAATGCAAACGACTTCGCTTCTATCTATAATTGTTTGTGCAATAATTTATTGTCAGGACATGAGCGGATACGGCTCCGGATGCGGTATGACGTCGAGCGTAGGCGACACCGACTCGTTGTCTCGGCGATTACGTGAGGCGGAAAGAGCTCGTGCTGACGCTGAGAGAGCACACGCAGATGCACTTGCGCAGCTGCGATCCGCGCAACGCTCTCCGCTTGATGTGCACAGTGTCGAACAACTGCAATCCAGGGTCAGAGAGCTAGAGAAAAAGGTATCACGTCTATAATTTTTTTTCTTTATTTGTGCATGAAGTGATTGTAAGTAGGATGCGGTTTCAAAATGAAGGTGTGCTTGTTACAGCAAGACTGTAATGTCATTAAATAATATATAATTAAATAAATAAATATAATGTAATTAAATTTTGTGTAGGATCACCACAACATGATTTCTTCCGTCATGTTGTGAACTCCGATTCGGTTCACCACTGGCCTTCTACCTGAGATCAATCCACCTTAGAAACGTTAAGCTCAATATTATGGATCCGATGATTCTTGGTTCCCGCTATGTCTTTTGCCAACTTCTTTTGTCCTATGCTTGTTTATTTCAATTCCAATAATTTTATTGGGAAAATTCCAGGTGTCTGAGAAATGTTCTCGTGGTATTGCTTCTAATAAATAAAATATAGAACTGTAGATTTGAAGTTTTTTAACATCGCCAATACCTTCAGTCGCCAACTGACAAGATTATTTCAATCACGACTACCAAGCATTACTATATTGTATAAGTACTAATAAGTCCAATTTATTATGTACGCGAAATGCTACAGCAGATTAATGTTACCACAGGCAGCTTTAGAGACTGTAAGATGCGAAGAACTACAACTGGAATTATCATCGACGCTTCGAGCACGCGGTACTACAACATCAGCGACGTGGTCATCACAATCTGGACAGCCCGCCTCAGAAATCGAACGTATAATGGCAAAGATAGAACAGGATAATCGAATTCTTGCTGAATTGGAACATACTAGATCAACAACACACGGTAAAGAAAGTTGCGTAATTTTCTCAGATAGGTACTATTAACTTGAATAAATAGATATGTGTATATTATTAATTCTAACGAGATACTATAAAAACAATTATGACTAATAATCTTGATTTTATGGCTTAATTTGTTTTATACAGGTATACAAGCAAGTGGTTCTACACAGGCTCTTGGAGAATTCCATTCTCCGACACCGTCACCACTTCCACATTCGTATACCAGCACAACTGGACAAGCGGTTATATGCCAAAGCAACACAATGCCGACATTATCCTCACTTCATGCAACCAGCCAATTTACCGCACCAAACTCTAATTCCGTCGCTTATTCTATGAGCGCACACAATCCAACATCTTACGCCAATCCTGTTTCTGCGTATTCTACAAGCTCTTATGGTCTTTCGAACACCCATCAGGTTACCTTCACTAACCCAGTTACTGCTCCTCTTGTCAATAGTATCGGTCAAATTTCCAGTACTTTAGCAGGTCTGCAGAGTAACCTTCAGAATATTACAGGAAATGTATCCGCAATGAATTTGAGCAGTGGTTTGACTGGACCAGGCGTAACAGGTACAATAGCTGGAACAGGATTAGTGGGTTTAAACAGTGTTCAGACTAGTTTACCAGGTTTAACAAGTACTCTTGGCGGAATACAGTCGACACTGACTGGAGCTTTAGGGAATGCTCTAACAAACCTGAATACCGGGGCACAACTTGTACCATTAAATACTAGTTTATCCGGCACAAATGCTTACGGAACTGGGACTTATACGAATCCTATACTTTCGACTGGTTTAACAACTAATCCTTTGAATATCAAGCTGAAGCCTCTAGATGAAATAGATCTAGGTATATGTAGATTTACATCAACAACTTCTGGAGTAGGCAGAGTGGCGACTCCAGTGACACCACACCAACCTTCATGGAGCTTAGGACTTGATAACCAATTCGGTACTGATAGACTAGGAGGCTTAGAAACTGCGTTCAGTCACGATCGAAATCAGAGAGCATTGATGAGAATCCTACCTAATCCTACCTTGGACATGGACGGTTTGTGATATATTTTAATATTATATTAATTTATATCTAATATTATATTAAAAAACTGCAGCATAATATTTTATAATTTGCAGTTCGTAATACACATTTTATGAACGGAGGTGGACCGTCTGATATAGTTGATATGTTAGATATTCCTGGAAAAGGTCGCTGCTGTGTTTATATGGCGCGTTTTTCGTACGATCCTCCAGAGTAAGTATTAATTTTATAATTTCAAAACAATCAATATTTAGAAAACAGAAAAGTCATAGTTAAAATACTTCCAGACTTGAAAGTGCGGAAGGTGAATTGTCAATCAACGCTGGAGACTACCTTTTAGTTTGGGGTCCACCAGATCCTAATGCTGCTATGCTTGATGCTGAATTACTAGACGGTCGACGTGGTTTAGTGCCAGCAAATTTTGTCCAAAGATTAGTTGGAGAGGACCTTTTAGATTTCCATCAGGTATAATTATTATATCCTTAAAGTCTTAATGTCTAATGTTGTATTATATAACGTTGCAGTAATTATCATTTTACATATTTGAATTGCACTTAATTATTAGATTTTTATATTATATTGAAATGCTAACATTTCAAATAATTCCACATAATTGCTGGCCAATATCTTGGAAAAGCATGGCCATATAACGCGGAAACGCAGCTAGCCGTCTAGGAATGTATTTTTCTGTTAGAGAATCAAATGGTATCCATTACCCATAATTTTTATATTAGTTAGATGTCGTTCATATAAATTAGCTTTTATATTGTATTGATTAATTTTAATTTTAGTTTTTATTTTTTGATTATATTTCTTATAATACATGTGTGTGTTTATAGAGCTATAGATATTAATGTAATTTCAAAATTATTTTTTGTTTAGATTGTCCACACTTATTATGTTCCATTATCTTATTTTGATATGGCTTTTTATTTCTAAAAATAAATCAAAGCAGTATTATCCGATTCACCAGGCGGTTGTGTCGTCCGTTCGCGATGTAGACGAATCAGCTACGACAGCAATTAGTGACATTTCAATTAATCGCGACGTAGCAAGACTTACTGAAACTGCTGACGTCGCAGAAGGAACAGATGAAGACGACGGTGGTACTTCTCTTGAGACCTATATTTTAATAACATACACAAGCTTGCCTACAAACATTCACATTAACTACAAATCCCAAAGTAATATATTTAAACATTAATTTGATTTTAAGTGTAACAAATTCGGTAAAAAATGGGTAATAATTTTCGCATGCATTTTTCCCAGTAAACATGCATCTTTAATTGTAGATATTATATAATAATTCGTACAAAATATTATTAGTAGAAAATCATGTTGCTTCAATCCTAGCCTCCAACAGAATCACACACAAATTTACATTTTTGAAGAATAATATATTTGTATTAATATCTTCATACTTATCATTACTAGTGAACCTGCAACACATTTATCATTAATGTTTACCTGAATCTATAGTTGAACCTCCCTTTCCTTCTCCCGATCCCTTGGACTTCGCTGCACGCTTCTTCGCATAACTCGCACTTCGCTGGCTGAACTCCCGCGTTCAACACTTGGACCTGAATGGCAGAGCTGTTTTTATCGTCGCTAGTGCCAGCCCCGCGGCAGCTGTCACTGGAGAGGCAATTGAATAAATCGGTGCTGATCGGTTGGACGGCTCCCGAGGGTGTACAGATGGCAAACATCGACAGCTACCATGTGTACGTGGATGGAGTACTTAAGACAACTGTCAAGGCGTCGGAGCGCACGAGAGCATTAGTGGAAGGAGTAGATTCAAATCGAGTGAGTCTATAGATTGAATCATACTCTGATGTGAATGAATTTTTTTTTCCATGATCAAGCTATATTTATTTCGTGTTAAAGACGATTAAATATATCAGAGTACATATATTTATATTTTACGACCCTCACACTGTTTTATTACACAACCGACAGTCAATGGGAAAAATTTTACGTCCGCACAGGTATTAGAGAGGAATTCGTTCTCCAAGTCGACGTCTGTTATCATGACTACGCTTTTATCAGTATTTTGTTGGTGTACTTTGACATGATCTGTAGTTAATCTAGACTTTAAGTATACGTGCAAATGTTATATATAATAATTAGGGTACCGTTGACGTAGTTAGTTCATTAAGAACAACCAGTTATATACGCAACATATATTTTTTTTATATTGTAGGGGGCAAACGAACAGGTGGGTCACCTGATGGTAAGTGATCACCACCGTCTATAGACACTAGCAACACCAGGGGAGTCGCAAGTGCGTTGCCGGCCTTTTAATATATGTGGGCCTCCGGCGCTCTCACTGACCGAACGAAACGCAACAGTGCAACCACTGTTACTTCACGTCGGCTTTCTGTGAGAGGGTGGTACTACCCCGGGCGAGCCGACCCATTCATTCTGAAACCAGTAATAGTTTCAGCGTAGCTCTACCACCTAGAAGTAGCTTTACCACCTAGATATTTTTATAGTGCATAAAGGGGTGCCTCGCTTGTCTTGTATATACCCTACTTGATGCAATAGTTGAACGAAAAAACTGCTTCCATTGAAGAAGAACTACATGCACTGATAAAAGATAAGGGTTACCCTTTTCGTCATTCTATATCTATAATGCATTATAGTTTAAATCCTGACAGGAACTGATAGTGCAGACTAACCACATTTTTGTGCAATAAATAATACGGAACTGTTTAAGTCTGAAGTAGTGGAACTCTTAAGCATCTTTTGCTAGGTTTCGTGTACCTGCAGGACAGTCAGGAGGATTCAACGTCACGGAATTGTATATTACAACAATTTAAATTTTTAGTTAAATTGTTGAATTCAACCATTCTAAACCTCTGCTGATGAATCAGTTGCTGCCGCCAGACTACGAGACACTATTAAATTCTCTATTGCAGTTACTTATATTATGGTAATTTTTTGGACACTGTTGATGATGATAACAATTAATTCTTTTATAGCCACATCGAATTAGTGTGCGTTCAGTTACTGCCTCTCGGCGTACGTCTCGCGCCGCAGCTTGTACAATGGTAATTGGCAGAGACACTGGAAACATGGGCCCAACTTGCGTTAGAGCGAGTGGAGTCACGTGTTCACAGGCTGTGATTTCCTGGCTTCCAGCCAACTCTAATCACCAGCACGTTGTTTGCGTGAATAACGTAGAGGTAAATTTGCATTTGAACTCATTCATATAGTGCCATCGTAAATTTAACATAGGTACAATAATTATTACGATTAAATCTTTTCAACACTTCAGTCAATATATAAACATGTGTGAATTTTAATGTTTACAGGTGCGAACAGTAAAGCCCGGTGTTTATCGTCATATAATCACAGGTCTATCACCAAGCACTCAATATCGCGTGACGGTAAGGGCTAAACATTTAAGAGCTGGTCCTCCATCGGGTATACCAATTGAAGAAGCACCTGGCGCTTACACGGACTTCAGAACTCTACCAAAAGGTCTCCCTGATCCACCAAATGAAATAATGGTACGTTTAAGTGTTGTTTTTACGTGGCATGAGGTGATCTGAGCTTGGCTTCTCTTCAAATATGATGTTTTTTTACACTATCTTCTCACATAACATATTCTTCAAGATGTCACAATAATAAGGCACTGTGATTACTGGAAATAATAATTTAGGTTTAAATAAATGCTTTTTGGAGTCATTCTAATGTATAAATTTAAGCATGATTTAATAAAAAGAGCTTCCTAACGCTACTAAAGCGTAAATAGAAAATGTTCCCGCTCACAGAGATTGTTGACACACTCCAGATCCTTCCAATATATCGCAACCTCAAAGCACACAGCACGCCCGAAAACTCGAGGAAGTCGCGTCAATCGCAACCATAAATCCAGCTCCAAGACTAAAAAATTATTAAGTGATCCCACCGCCTACTTTGTTGTTAGCTTAGATAGCTCCACCTCTGCCAAACCCTTCCTCGATGTGGCTTAAATGTCCTCGGTGTTGGTCGCAAACATCAAATATTGTCAAAACCCAATTGGCTAGCATCATAAACGTTTGGCTGGATTGTTGGTGGTGATTGGTGCGGTGTCGCAGGTGGAAGCGGGCCCGCAGGATGGTACTCTGCTGGTGACTTGGCAACCTGTGCTGCGCCCACCGGCCTCTGGGCCTGTCACTGGATACGCGGTGTATGCCGATGGCAAGAAAGTGACCGACGTTGATTCACCGACCGGTGATCACGCTCTCATCGACATTGGCAAACTGATTGGCCTCAATCCAAAATGTGTTACCGTAAGTATCGCTGTGTAAGCTTAATTTAGCTACATGATGCTACGTTTTGGCAATATTTAAACGATTCGATGACGCGACTTAGTTGACGTAGATATTATATATTATTGTTCTACGTAATAAACATACTGAGAAACTCTACACATAATCAAGTAAGTATATTTAACTGTTATGCTATTCTAGGTACGCACAAAATCGCGTGACAGCCAATCTAGTGATAGTGCTCCTACACCAATACCGCCAGCTGTATTACGTGGAGTGGTTACAAGAGTGCCGCGAGGATCTGGCCCTGCGCAGGTTCAGCCAGGGCCTGTGTATAGGGGACCGCAACGACCTCAACCCTATCAACAACAACAACAAGTGATAGAGCATGATGAGAATTTGTCCGATAAGGAAATATTCCCATCGAACAACAGACATGATCAGCAAACTGCTCAGGTGATATATCAGTTTTTATTTTGCTTAATTTCATTTAATGAACGGATAATTGTCATTTATATTGTAAAACACCTCATGATATGTTTAATAGTGGTTGACATACATCCTAATCGTACATAGTCAATATTCAAGCATATTTTCAATACAGAGTCTTGTTTGATGGTGTTGAAGGTAGACAAGGCAGAATTCCATATACTTAAAAAAAACTGATGATGCTAAATAACGACCGAAGTTCAGTAGATCGTAATACATGACTGAACATTGACTGATCAGCCTAAAACGTGATAAATAAAAATATTTGGAAATTTTCATAGAAAAAAAAATAAAAAAAAATGAAAAAGGTTTTATTCTAACGACCAAAGATGTTGAAACTTCTACTATTACAGCACTTTATCTGTATGATTTTGTTTGCGAATCAATGTTGTACATTCTGTGTGTTTCTTCATATTTCATTTGGGCAGTATCTTCGTTTTAAATAACCTTAAGTATTTATAGCTTCCTATTATGATTTGTGTATCTAATAATTTTCTTCGTCTGTGTCTTCTTTAGCTATCATAAACGATCAATGTCATTCGCTCTCTTCTTACGTGACGAATTGTTTGAAATTCGAAAGAAACGATATTTGAAAAAAGGGTAAAATTTAATTCCATATTTGAGTCACAGACAATTCGTTGCGTAACATCGGTGTTGCAAATTGCACTCTCTATACTATATCTTATGGTTCTATCGCTGGCATCTCCTAAATGTCCAGTATTTAGTTTTCTGTCGATCGGTATCACGGCACGACCCGCGACATCAACTATAGCTATGCACTCGGCTCGATGGTTCAAAATTAAATGCATTACTGCTTGCGACTAGATCAGTAGTCACTAGTGCTATTGGCCGATATCCGTAACATCGCACGACACCTTACAAGTTACAAATAATACTTAGAACAAATAAAGAGCTTGTACTTTGTGACACAGACAATATCGTTCCTAGAGCTCATGAGTTGTCATACCACTTAGTGTAACCTGACCTCCTCACATAACTATTATACACCTTTCCGTAGCCTACGAGTGGATTCGGCACAGGTCTCCTAAAGAGTATATTCGACAAAATAACCCCTTCGGTAAGGAATTTTAACACGTCTTATAAATTTTTTATTTTATTTTGGTATACACGAATTACTTTAGCGTTTTAACGATTTATTTGTGAGTGACTTTTTTGTTATATTTAAGTATTGTTTCGTTTCATTTATTACCTACTTCTTTTCACACAGTGTGCCCTTATTCTCATAGTGAAATATAATAATAAACTGTAGTATAAATATAATTAACAGCGTTAAACACAATTTACTTTAAGTATGCTTTGACTTTAACTGAAAGTAGAATCGTAGAAAAGATATAAAAAATTAGTTCAGTGCATTTATTTATTTTTTTGTAAAAAGAAAACGTATAAAGCTAATGTAGCACCTTTATTTCGATATTCTGTTTTGTTACAAAAAATATATTAACATTTAAGTGTATATTTTTAAAATTTAAAAAACCAGGTTCTTAATTCGTTGTAAAATAGGAATCAATATCTTGGCGATCTAGATATTAGACCGTTCTTGTTTTAGCATTTGGTACCTAACACTTTTATTATACATCGTTATTCATATTCATACATGATTCATTGACTCTCGTTATCATATTATTCGATTATGTAGTATGGACAGGTGAAAAATAAAAGTCGCAAGTACATCTACAAATAATAGAGCCGAATGCTTTCAAGACTGTAACCCTTCACTTTCTACTTTAGCTTATCTATATATGCGGCTTCATTTGCTCTTTTGAACAACTATCGGACTTGTACCTCTCTCAAAAGCTTATATTCGCTCCATCTTCCTAATAATTATGCACTTATACAGAAATGCTTCTATGATATTTATTTACAAGCCATAAATATGGCACAGAAAATAGTAACAAATTACGTTCAAGCTATAATCAAAATAAAGCGCACCATATTGTCACCTTCATCCATTCCGAAACCACACCTGAGTCATGATTTATCTGTTGTTTCATTGGTTACAAATGCTATAATATGAAATGACCGTATGGTATCAGCAATCGGGAATACCGGCCATCGAAATCACTAAAGAGGGTGCCACGGAGCTGGGTAGCGAAGATGAGGAGGCGTCGCGTCGCCGTCCGCAGGTCTGCGATCTCTAACTGTCCTCGATGTGCTCTCCATGTGCTAGCACTTACTATACTGTCTCTTTCGCAAATGTACGGTCCGAACACAAGTTTCTACTTTTCGGTGTTTCTATGTTGTCACTTGTAACTTTCTCGTTGTGGTACACGCGACACTGATTCACGCGTCCGAACACGTCCATGTTTTACGAAGCACAATTTAATGACACTTCTTAAGTCCTTACAGTAATGTCTGCGAAGTGAGGTCTCCACAGAGCACTCAATACAAACATCACTCGTGCATGTACAATGCGTTTCTATGACTCCTGCATGTTGTCTTGGCTTAGACGTATACCACACACTACCCCTGTCACACAATTCCCTATAGACTATATAAATACAAATTGTGGATAAAACGGATCCTCGGAGTGAATATTTGTGTACGGTTTTCTGCGAATTAACTTGTATTCTTTATCTGACAAGCACATTTGGAACGATTGTGAATGCTGTGGTTTCAAGTGTTAACGCTGCACGCTAGCTTTCGTTATGCATGGGAACTGAAGGAATGTAAAATTTTAATATTGACTACAAAGAAAAGGTAATGTTTTGATCGCTTTGAAACGCAGCGCAAAATTGGACAATATGGCTATTAGCTTATTATATTGCTGACGGTTTTGTTATGGAAAATCTAACCTTATTAATGTGTTGGTTCGTACGGACGTCAGCAGCAACCGTCCCAACCTGCGCAAGCGTCACAGCCGCCTTCCGGGCAGCAGTACCCGAGTACACCAGCTTACCATGGCACGCAGCAACCCCCCTTTCCACCAGCCGGACAGTTCACAAGTAATCAGCAAAACCAATACCCCGGGCAGCCGCAGCAATATCAAAACCCACCACCTAGGAATCATCAGGAGAGAGGTCGACCACCAAATCCTCATCAGGTTATTTTATCTCTTTTACACAATTTTCATGTATTGTACTTTGACCTTTTAGACTACATTTTCTGTTTTTTTCTAACTATAAAGTTGACCAAGATTACAATAAAGTTGTGGGAAAATTACAAGTTTTAAGTTTTATTCTGAAATTCAAATTTGATATTTTGCTAATGAAACTATCTGTAGTCAAGTCGAACAACATTGTCCATGGGTTCCAAGTAGCAAGGTCAGTCGAGCAACGTACAGTACGCGGGCAGAGGCGCAACAAGCGGAGTCGGTGGCCCGCGTGGGCCACAGGTTGGACCTCGACACGCACAGCAGGGCCATCCGCAGTCTAAACGAAGCCGCTACTTCATCGCGCTCTTCGATTACGATCCGGCTACAATGAGTCCTAATCCGGAGAGCTGCGATGAGGAGCTGCCTTTTAGTGAAGGTGACACTATCAAGGTACGTGTTTGTAGAAAAATGTTATCATTAGATCGGATTAAAAAGAAAATTCAATGTAAGTGTTAAATAAAAGTATATTTCAATGTAAGTTTAAACGATAAAGGAATTAAGTATATAATATTAGAAAGTGATCTGCTTCATATACCATGGTTTGCCAGCAGTGATTTAAGTAGAACTGTTATTGTTACTGGTAACATAGGTTGCGGACACATGCCTCTTAACTATTTGGTTACTTTGGGAAAAAAGTAAATTCACAAATTTACTGAAAATATGTAATACTTTCAGTCAGTATGTGGCCGGAATGACTACCAACAAAAAATGGTTACCATTCAATTTAATCTTAATGTAATCGAGGCGTATTTCGTAATATCTTAGCTGCAACTGCAGCCACTAGAAGCCAAAATTTTATGGAAGTTGGTTGGCATGTTTGTATTGAATCTAACTTCCTTAAATTATTTTTTTTAATGGGTGAAGTAGAGCTGATACTTAGAACATTAATAAGATTTGTTTTTTTGTTCTATTTAATAAACAAAACTGGATATCAAAATTAAAATAAACGCATTTTCTTTCTCTCCTTATATACTTATATGGACTGAAATAGATTTATATGTACATATATATAGGTTTAAAAAGAGATAGGGATTTGATGTATTCAACAAAGGGTCTGAGTTTTCCACGAAAGAAGAGGATTGTGGGTATTTTCTTGTTTCTAGCCAAAGACTGGTTGGAAATATTGCCGCCAATTTTTGAAGCCCAGTACTTTAGAAAAATCATCTTTACTCCTTAATATTATATGTCATTATATTCACACGTTAGCTCAGTACTAAATAAACTTAAATATATAAGGTGTGGGGCGACAAAGACGCGGATGGCTTTTACTGGGGTGAATGTCGCGGTCGACGTGGCTACGTCCCACATAACATGGTTATGGAAGTGTCGGAACAGGAGGCTGTGGGACAAGCAGCTGCTAAACCCCGCGATCGTTGGACTGACGCTTACGCCAACCAACCTGTGCGGAGAATGGTCGCTCTATATGACTACGATCCACAGGAGCTGAGTCCTAACGTGGATGCTGATGTAAGTATTCTCTTTTCTCTGAACAAGGTATTACTTTCTCATAAGTTACAATATTATTTATTTTACGTGCCTTTGAAAATATAAGTACAAGAATGAACACAATTCTGTATTATTTCTGTTAATGATAGATAATGAGCCGACAAACTACGCGCTCTGCGTGATCTTGATAACCGTTTGTCATGTCATAGATTCTGATAGTTAATATATGATAAATAGTAAAAATTCAAGACAGCCTGTGTTTCTAGGCGGAGCTCAGCTTCCAGACAGGACAAATTATTCATGTGTACGGCGAGATGGATGATGATGGGTTTTATATGGCGGAAATCGATGGCGTCCGTGGTTTAGTACCAAGTAATTTTCTCACGGAGGCCAACGAACAGTACACGTCGACAGGTGTTCCAGGTAGGTGGTTTATACGTCATCAGTTTTAACATATACTTTCAATGGAAGTGATGATGCTTTGGTTGTTATCGTGTTTGAACACCGCGTCGATCGACGTAGGTTCTAATCTTTACGATTCATTTGAAGCTGTTGGTGAAGGAAAACGATAGCATGATACCTAGGCCTTTTTCTAAGACCAACAGGATTGTGACCACACTCAAATTGAAAATCTGTCGGCAAGGTGCTCTTGAGAGCCAATCTCCTCTAGGTTTAGCGAGTTTGCTATCTTAGACTACATCGTCATTTAACATCAGATGTGACTGTGGTCAAACGCTAAAATGTATATAGTACTAGCTGTGCCCGCGACTTCGTCCGCGTGGAACAGGATACAAAACACAGTGATTAATGAAACAATCTGAATTTATATCTGTATATCTTGTATATCTGTAATGTAAGGTGACAGGCTAAACCCTAATAATGGTCACACCCCTTTGTCACTTTAATAATAACTCAAAATTAGGGCTTTCAAGTTACTTTGATGTGTGTAAAAACCATGGGCCATGCCATCGTGCTGTATCTATCGTCATACAGTTAGATAGTTCGTAACACACGACGAAATTGTGTGCCCACACCTAAAGTTATTGCGAACATGGACAAAACTTCGTGACGATACACGCAGGTATAGGAATAACATAGCACTAATATTCTAATTGAACAAACTATAAAAACAATATTAACCCCTGGACTGTCCAAAACCATAAAGATTTAAGTTCTGTACAAACGAATGTAGACCTGAGGCATAGGTCAATAGATTATTGGCAGCATACGCTTAAAAAATACCTGATTTATTACAAGGCTTTGAAAAATAACAAATGATAAATTGTAAAATAATAATTTTCATGTAAATTTATGAAAATTATAATTCGAAGTAAACTTAAAAAACACAGAAATTATATCATTGTTATCTATACTCTTCCTTGCAATAATATTCTTACGACAGTAAACCAATAAAATTATAAGTTTAACGCCATCTGTTGTCGTCAAAAATGTAGTCTGTTATTGCTTCTAAAGACGATTTTTTTTAACATTTATGTTCAATGAACAATTTTAATCTCTATATTTTTTGTATAACTTATAATAACTTGTAATATTTATAACACAAAACTAATTATAAATTTTCAAATTCAATCATAAACCTTTTGCGATCGAAAAATAAAAGTCATATTTTACGTACTATACAAAGTACAAAGTAAGTTATTCAATTTATAGAAATATGTAATATATGTAATTGGCAAATTTTTAGAATGTATATTATAGTAGTAATAGATTTAGAAAATGGTGGTTGAACGCCATCTATTTGCAATAATGCATATTAATTAATTACTGAACTTCTTAGGTTATTAATATTTATTTATGTGAAAATAAAATATTAACTATTTTTCTTTCGTTCTATGTCTTAGTAATGTAATACTGTGGTAATGTTTATTTATGTTATAAAGTATCCTGGTTTTTGGATGAGGATAAAGTCCATTAATTATTATCATTAACTATTTTTCTCTCGTACTTAACTCCCGTCGTCCTTAAAATTACAATAACTTTTGATAGAGTTAACCGATTTTAATGAAACAAATTGAAAAAAAAACAACAAATTGAAAAATGATTGCTCCGGAATATGCTTGATTATTTTCTTGCTGGAGTTTTATCAGAAACCTAGTACTTTACCAGTGATGCCTGTTCAAACAAACAGATAGACAGACAGACAGGCATTTGTAAAAATGATCGAAATGGATTCTATTACTTATTTCTAGACTCCTGCGCCAATTTTTTTCTCAAAAATCAAAAAAGTACAGACACGTTGGATTTACATTCTTATTATATGCATAGAAATTTAAAAAAATAATTTGTGTGCTCATATATACTTTACTCAGCAATCAAAAGTTATATTATTGTAAGAGCTATTTAACTTCAAAGGGAATCTCAAAACCGAGTAGGTAAAGTGTTTTAATCACATTATTTGAGTGGAAATAATATAATTGTCATTACTATACGTCTTAACTTTTAAGGAGTGCAGATACTTTATAAATACGCAGCGGGGTATATGTGTATGTGAATATGTTGATACAGTTGGTGGGGCATTACGTGGGCCGATGGCAAGTGGAGCCGGACGTGGGAGAGGCATGCCCGGGGGTGCGGGCCCGGGAGCAGGAATGGGAGGTGCGGGCCCAACCCCCGGGCCGGGTGCACGAGGTCCTCCACCGCCTCCGAGAGACAACGTAGCCCCGGCGCCCCGCAATCATCACAGAAAGACAGGTGGGTACAAAGCCCATCACCGACACCCTCGAATGTCCTACCCTTGAGTTTTTCACGATTTTTATCTGTTAGCTGATAAATATAATTATGTAAATTGGGGTGGTCGGTTTGTTGTTTACAATAAAAGCAGTTTATTAATAATGCTAGTTCATATTTTTCTTTACAACAAAATACATATAGATATTTCTTTAAATTTAAATGCATGTGATAATATCAGTGTAAATACTATGATGGCTTTTAATAAAGGTAATTTACTCAAATGAACGTACCTATTAGTGGTTATAATTATAAGTCGACTTTTATTGAAAATAACAAATCGTCAATCACTCTAATATTTAGGTAAGTGTTGGCGACCACTTCGGTCCCGGCCACCGAGAGCTTTGAGTGTTTCATGTTTGCACCTTGGACTTGCTATGTGACTACTGAGACGCTAGCTATTTCGCTCTGGTACCCTCTATCATCTTTCCTGTACACACGATTGCGATGGGACTCGTGTATTTTATTAAATTATACCATAGACTTAAACGTAACATCCGTTTCGCTAATTAACGTAAATTTACTAAAGCTGAACAAACCATTAAACTAGATACAATATACAACGTTAACCTTGTATGGAATAACTAAGATTCGTAGCAAAACGGAGAAGAAATTTCGAGTCCGGTTGCAATCTACGGAGCACAAAATCTCTTGGTGTACACTATGCTAATTGACACTATCTTGGATTACACAGTCACAGACATCGTAAATAAGGTCTTACAAAAGCCAATTATATACTAAAACAAAGACTAAACAATGATCTATATAAGACTGTTAATACAAAAGGAGCCCTTATTTTATTTTGTATCTATCCAACTCTCTATTCTATGTTTATTTTCTATTTCGACTACATCAGAAACATTAATTTAATATCAAACATTATCATATGCTCGACTCGCGTCTGTAGGTAGGCTGGTACAAATACACGCAACATAGATTTGAACAGTGCCCACGTTGTTGGTGAGGTGTGATCCAAGATTCAAGTGGTTGTCTGTGGTCACTATATATGTTGTGTGTATTGTCTGTTTGCTAGATGCCTGCCCTCTTCCCCCTTCTCAGTTAGACCACAACACATGCGCCAGTAATCCAGAACAGGTGAATTCTCAGGTAAAAAACAACGTTTATAATCGGCCCACAGAAATACTATTTCAAATATACTATGCAACTTATAGTCGTTTTATGTTCAACTATCACCTTATTATATTTAGATTATTTTTTTATTATTTCTCACTGTTTTTCCTTTATGATTCCTTTTCCCATTATATATATATATATATATATATATATTGATTGCGTTTCATTCTTGCGCTCAGTATGTAACATAGGGCATCATATACTTTAAATGATCGCCCGAGACCATTCGGTCTATTAGAATTGTACGCCGCGGTAATACATTGTAAGCCACGTTCTCACAAATATTGTACACATCATTAGCTATCATATCATTACTGGACTAATTCATACAGAGACTAGTACAGAACTACACTGGCGTATACTTCACTCACATCAGGTATATATACCATAAGCTATTCGCAATATTGCGACAACAAACAACGGCTTCGAATGTGATCCTCTGCTAAACGATTATATTGATTTATCAACACCGAATATATATATATTAATAAATTAAATACAAAAAGTAATTATTTCTACGTCAAGTAATCGTTTAGCAACTTATTAGAATGCTTTTGTCGTAGTTCACCAATGCATGAAGAATGTTTTGAATGGTTGAATTAAAGTAATACCCACATTATTATAATAATTTCTATACAACAAAATGTATATTTTCATAAAAGCATGATGAAGTCAAATTTGAATCTAAAATGCATGCAGCTCGTGAAGCACATTATCGGTGGTGCTGTGATTTTAATTTTTATTCAAATGTAATTTATTTTGTATTCCTTAAAATAGCTACATTAAAATGAAGTGGAATAAATATGTAATTATATATCAAATGTACGTTTATCACTTAGTATTCATAATAAAAAAACTTCAATTCTAAAACCAACTGTTGTTGAATATTGTTTATTTGTCATCATGACTCATTAATGGAATGAATACCACAACCATCCTGACATAAGCATCTCGATTTCCAATTATTAGAAATATATATTTAATTTCAAAAACATGCTATGAATTGATTGATGCTAAAAAATATGTTTTGAGCCAATTAGCAATAAACGTTTTGCAGCAGGCGAGAGCGAGAGGCGTAGCGAGCGGTCAGCCGGTGAACACGATCGGGCGCACGAGCGCTGGTAACGCGAGCACCCCCACGGTGCAGTCGCCAGGCACAGGACCGGCGGCCAGCACCGGGGGCGTCAGTGCCGTGCAAGGCAATGCAAGTACTCCAATATCCGGCGCCGGTGCAGGGGGCACTGGGGCCGGGCAGGCCGCGCCCGCGCCTTCACCCGCCCGTCGCTCAGGTCCTGCCGTAGTGCCCGCGCCCGCCGCGCAGCCGCTCACGCCCGTGCAGCAGCCGCCCGTCTCGCAGCCCAACCTCATGCAGAAATTCTCCGAAATGACAGCACCCGGAGGCGACATTCTGAGCAAGGGGAAGGAGTTGATATTTATGAAGTTTGGCCTGGGCGGCAAATAATGCCGGCGAGATGGGCCCCACGGCCCACGCGCGCTCTCGTTCGTGTCGACATTTGGGGTCCACCGGCCGACCTCCCTTTGGTCTTTTTACGTCTGGTATTACTGCGGATTTCCGAGGAGCTTTGTCAGATTGTATTTAGAAATTTCCTGTTTTAATCAGAACAGGGAATTTCTATAGCAATGTTGTAAATAGTAAAAATTCAATAAACGCACAGTCTAGAAAAATTTCGAATATTAGTTATTATTTGGTAGTTACCACGTTTGGGAGTTCAGATTTGGGGTTAGTCGTGTAACCGATGCTTTTCTCTCTTGGACTCTCGTCCATTTGTTAGTTTAGATACGGAGTGTATTCTTTACGCGAATGTAGTTGTATATCACTTAAATTATTTATTACTGTAAGTAGATGAGAAAACAAATTATGTTAGTCGTTACTTTACGATCCTGTGGTATATAATGTGTTTCTGATCGCTAGTCGTGGATTTACTTTGAACTATCGAATAATCCTGAATAACGAAAGTTATCATTTGTGTATGTGTGTATAATGATAAGTATTTCCAAACAATCCTTTAACTATATGAACGCATGTTTATCTAAAAATATTGTAATAACATCGCTGTTGCAACCGTCCTGTCGACCAAGAATTGATTTGAATACTGATTTGTCCATATATTTCTTAAATTATTAAATCCATTGATGTATAACGTATATACAAGTAATCATTGTTTTTTTTTGTATTTACCATGATATAAATAACTGTTCAACGTTCAATCATCAACATATTAATCATTATTTAGGTAAGCTGTTCGTATAAACTAATCTATTAAGATAAATTGAATATACCTACATATACTATATAATTCAACAACTATTCGTAACATATGAGTTGAATTTATTACAGTACAATATAAATCTTATATTAATCGATTTCATGTAAATTTTGAAATAATTAACGTTTATGCCTGTTAATAATAAATAAATCATTCATGGTAATTTGTTCGCAAATTTGCACACGTGATACAGTTGTAACCTTGTAAATATACATTTTATGTTTGTGTGACCACGACATTGTCGATCGCCCGCGCACACATTGACACCGTGTTTTTACAACATTACAGTTGCCGTGCGTAAAAATTCTGAACAAATTACCGAAAATAATAATGTTCACAGTACTAATTTAAATAAGGGATCTTATGTAAGCGCATTGAATTTATATGGCTGGTGTTATAATATTCTCGGATAATAAATAATATTCTGTGATAGTAGACGTGATACCATCTACATTCTTATAATATAACTATTACTGCGTCATTGATCACCAATTTAAATACTAACAAATACGTTATTAAGTAATTTAAAATGATACTAGAATTTGGATTTTATCGGACGCCTACTATATGATGGCGATTCATATAAAATAAAAATAAAAAAATTCACATGTTCTCTAATTATAAAGATACTGGAGAGAAACTGATCATTTTAATTTTTATTGTCTGTTTGCTTCATTTATATTTTCTTATCGATATTGAAATCAAATTCGTCTGAATGAATAAAAACGAACAATTAATTAATAAGAGTGCAGATGATTGATTTAAACTTATTAAAAATCTTTATACGATTTCCGAAGGCATTACTTAGTTACGACTAATAATTAAAATATTATACAATGTTTACAATAATAATGAAAAAAAAAATATCTTAAAATATTAATTGCAAATTAAGGCTACTGTCGTATGTAATCCGTAAAAGACTGCTTGCATGAAAATATGACGTTTTTATTAGGTTAATTTATAAAATGTTATAAAGTGTAATCGTTTTTCTAAGGGCCGATCAATTTATAAAACATTATTTTACATATTACGTACTTTGAATCCCTAGAACGATTACCCTACAATATGGATACCATCGGTGGCGGATTTGCCCTAAGGCCCAGGAGGCCCTGGCCTAGAGCGACCAATCGTAACAAAAAATTCACTGATGATAACAAGAAATGGAAAGGGAAAGAAAAGAGGTGGCTGATACTTACTACATGGCCTGGGGCCTAGGGCGGCAAAGACTGCAAATCCACCACTGGATACCATTACAAATATTCTAATGTTATTGTAACTATTGAGCGAGAAGTTCGCTTCAATAGTAGACTATTTCGAGATTGCTCACTTCCTACAAGGGAAAACTCTATTAAGTCCTTATATAGCTTGATAATATCTATCCAAATACTTTCATTGTCGTGTTTAAACTCTCTCATATAACTAAATCAGATTTAGCTAGCGATTTTTAGATCATTATCCACGTATAAAATAAATATATAATAACCTCGATATATAATTGTTATAAACATATATATATATATACAAATATAAATTTATTGTATATAGTTACGCATATGCCTGGGGTCAAATAATTTAGCCAATCACTGCGCTACATATCTATAAAATATATATGATATGTATTTAAAAAAAGTAGTGTGTACTTATGTACACGCGTTAGAAGTTATACTTCTTTGGCGTAACAAGTTAAAAATCTTTTCAAAAATTTTGTTTCGCCTTATTCTACGTTTGTAGAAAAAACGATACGAACAATAGAAAAAAGGTATTTAATACATACAAACTTTTTTTGAATAAAATGTCGACTATAGCCAATCAGGGTGTCGGTTTTTTGTGACGGTGTGCGCGCGCATCGTAAAAATTTACTCTCATCATTTTTCCCTAACGCGCCAAAAGAAGTAAACTTCAAAATATTTCTAATATAAATAAATTTATTCTAGTGTTATATCTCTAACACTGTTCGAAGTTGTTCACTTGTTTATATACTGTTATAATCTGCATTAATATCTTTTATCGCATGTATAACAATGTGTATGGTTATTTATACTACGATAACATGATTAAAGCGTACACGCGTGCATAATTTAATATAAAGAGTTGTATATTATCTACTTATATATTTAACAAAATTATTATAACTGATTAAACTTTAATATTGTACCAATGGATAACGCTAAAACAAAATAAACGATATGGATGCCGCTTCTTTATTTATTGTTTATGACTTTGAACAACCCTTAAATACATACCTGTAGAAATATATATAAGTATTTATATGCATGTAAGAATATATATAAAACATGCAATTTATATAAGTATTAAGAGTAGCATCAGTGGTGTAACGGTAGTCTTAAAGGGTATTAGTAACGAAAGTTCTTTTGGAAAGGGGTTTGTAGGAAGGATAGGAGGAACTTTTTTTTTTCGGACTGACTACCTTGTTGACCCTTAGGCCTCTACAGATTCACCGGACTACAAAGGGGAGCGTTTAAGGCACTCACCCGATTTTATATAGGCGAACAGCGTAAGGGCACACGGTGCGCCTCGGCTTGAACTTTCGCCGAAAGGTGGAACTGGGGAGGAAAGGCACTACAGAATAACGTTATACTATTCACAACACGACACGACGGTATTACTTCCTAGTAACTAGGAGCTAGGGACTCAGGGAAGGACATTCGTCGTTTTCATTGTAAAATTATTAAATTAGAGGCTTTTTATTAGTAGAAATTTGAGGTTGTGGGTAACATTTTACGATTTTTTGCCTACAAAGTTCGGGGTCCATGTTCATGTGAAACCTCGTTTACCTTTATTCGTAATTCTTGAGATTCTGACGCTTTGACCGATTTTAATATATTTTTTAATATTTATGGATATATAGATGAACTCAGTTGACCGTGATTTTTTGAAATACTAGGAACCAAATTTAGTTTTGTGTTTATTAATGTCATAAAAATCAGTCACCATATCATCATCATAAATCCCAATTGATCAGCCTTTCAACACTCTCAGTATTTTTTTTATACTCATTAGTTATTAGGTCTGTGGCAAAAAAACGTCTACCTACCTGGTTCTAGCATACTATTAAAAAAACCACTTGAATACTACCAACATTTATTTATTGTAAAAATGAACAATAATAATGACCCCCGTTATCTGTATTTGTACAAATATATATTATGTTATTGTTTGACACCATATTCTATTTTAACGTTCCATAAAGCCATAGAACGTTTTGTTTTATTTAGATTCCTAATTATTTTATAGGTGAAATGCGGGCTAGAAATCAGTCGATCAGTCACATTTGAGTTTGGTGATATAGCTTTTTCTCATAAACTATTACAATAAAGGTTATCTGGCCATATTCATAATTGCTTATCTTTGTATATAAAATTGAGATACTGATCGTACTTGTTGACTTGTAAGTAGTCCCGGTAGGTGGTGCTGTTGTTGAAAAATAGTTGTTTTTTCCCTACGAAATTTTATTTTGTGATTTCTCAAAGTAAAAGAAATCATTCTAAATTTTTGGCGTCCTGCACCTCACAGTAGATTTTAATTTTTTTTTAATATTCACTACTTATTAAAAAATATGTAAGTTTCTATTAATTTTCATCATAATTTACACAGTTGGTAAACAGATATAAAGCTGATATATATATTATATAGTTATATATTATGTAATCCTAAAAAAATATGTTTAGTCGTGACGTTATAATATTAAAATGGTTTGACGTCAAATAATTGGTATTGTTTAGGTTTTGAAGAGTCCAATACGTATTCGCGACATCTGTATCGAAATAACATCCTGAAATAAAAGGAAAAAAGCAATAAAAATTATATTCCTCACTCTACACACAGACTAAGTACCTAATTAAAGTGGAAACAGCGTCCACTATAGGGACGGGTAACTAGAACAATTATCCGGGGCGCCAAAATTTGGGGGGTGGTATTTTATCTACCAAGCCGTAAAAAGTAAGCAACTAGAGTGCGAATCTATTAGAATCAACGACGTACTGCGCTCGATATTAGTAGCGATGAATTAAATTTGCGACAACCAGCGACAATCAATTACACAGACGAGAATAGTGTTCACACTTGTGCACCTTATTAGCCAATTGAAGCACACGAACGTTGGAGCTTTCGAACTGATGATGACTTAGTTGGTAGCGTGTTCGCACACTGCGTCGAACGACGTAGGTTCGAAATGCAAGTGAATCGGAGGTTTCGGTGAATGAAAACATTGTGATAACGTGGTGGTAGCGCTTTTCTAAGGCCGCCTGGTTAGCTACCATTATCAAGTTGAAAATCAGTCGTCAAGCACCTGATGGTGTGTTCCAGCAGCTGTACTTAAGAGCCAGTCCCTCTCCAGGTTTAACGTGTTTACCATATTAGACCACATCGACATTTAACATTAGATGAGATTGTGATCAAATGCAATAACCTCTTATGCATAAAAAAACACATACTAAACCAACAGTGTTCAAATACATTCACCATTTTACTAAACTTCGCCACTAGGTAGGGTTAAGCTATACTTTATAGCTATAATTTTTTTGATTATAATTTAATTGACTCGAAGTCGCGAGCTATTGATCGTATGCAATATAGGTTACTTAAAACATTTTAATCCCTGGACTGTCCAAAACTATAAAGGTTCAAGTTCCATACAAATGAATGCAGACCTCATGAGGCACAGGTCAACTGACTGTTTGCAGCATATGCTTAAAAAAATACCTTTTTTTGTGACAAAACTTTGAAAAATAACAAATGATGTATTATAAAATTACAATACTTTTATAAAATGTATTTTAAAATTAATTTTTCGTTTGTATGAACTTTTTGTTTCTCAGTTATGAAATATACAATGTACTATGTTGTCAAATAAAAATAAAATTAAAAACATAATGCGTCATTTTGTGATCTGAGTCTTAAAAAATCATCCGAGGGGTTAAGGGAGTAATTGTTATCATCATAACACATAACGTCTCGCGCAGGCGTTGCTGGATTTTTTGTAACGAATGTACAAAAGAGCAAAATGTGTTTTACCACAGATGTAAAAGATCGCACATAGTAAAATTTGTACACTCACCACCGATATCTCTTGCAAGTCATTACTGGATATTCTTCCTTGAAACATTTGGGATTGAGTATATTGAAATAACCGTAACCCAATATATATGAGGATATACCTTTGACCGAACGGAGGCAATTCCGGAAGATGTCATTGCATTTACAAGTTACTCTATAAAAACCATTAATTTTTAAAAGTGAGCAATTTAATCATAACATTAAGGAAACAATCGCACTATAAATCTATTGATTCTCTTGTAACTTAATTTTAACAAGTGCTATTCTAATACAACTGCGTCTATAATAAGACATACAAACTTTTTCTTCAAGTTTTAATTATTTGTACTGAATATTGAACAGTCTGTGCCAAACTCTTTGACCGCTCTGAATATAGCTGTAGATCACAAATTTAGGTACAAATACGTATTATATTATACTTCTAACTTTGAGAGAATATCAAGATAAATAAATGCCAATTTTAGATTGTAATAATAATATTTTGATATTGTATACGCATGACCGACCTTACGACTATATTCAGAACGGCCAAAAAGATAGACAATAACTGTACTTATAGTTTAATTTCGACTAGAAGTCAACATTTGGCCATAATAAGAAATACATACTTTTTTCTTCACATGTTAATGTATAGATATTATTATCTGTATTGTATTTTATATTGTAGAAACATTATAAACTATAGACGTAAGAAACATGATGTATGACGGATAGGGACTTATGAAAAACTGTTTCCAAAAAAAAAATGATAACACAAAAACCCATCTATCATCATCGTCATTATCATCTCATTATATTATTATCATAAGTCGTGATGGTCTAGTGATTTGACCGGTGTCATATCAATTCGATGTTGGTACGTCCGGCATGTACCAAGGACTTTTCGGAATTCGCGTATATTAAATTAGTAATACTATCGGTTGACGGTGAAGGAAAACATCGTGAGAAAACCTGAACTTGAGAGAAATATTCTTGTAGTACCACTGTATGTGGGAAAATATAGAATTGTGGATTTCTCAGAGTTTGAAATCTGCCAATACGTCTGGCGTTGGTGATTATGCCCATACCTTATTTCGGATAGAGGCGTATGGCCCTGTAGTGGATCTCTTACAGGCTGTTGATGATGAATCAATGAATAAAATAAACTTTAGTACCACGTACAAAAAATATATTCAACTTTATAACTTACATAGTATACGGGGATGCGTTTGTCATGTTGTGCTTTGATTCTCTAGCAGGGATATTATCTGAACAACTGTCGTGTTGTCTGCAACATTTATCTACGGCCTGGTTATAGCCAAGTTCATCGTAATTGTCCGATATATTACCCGGTCCGCACCATAATGTTCCTAAAAATAAAATAAAAAACCCCTCATTCAAATTGACACTAGCTAATACAACCATTTCATGATAGATAAATAAATATTTCTTTCGCATTTGAAATAATAGCATTTGGTTATTTAGTTCATGGATTCTATATAAAGGTTTGTCTTGTTATATTTGTGTATGGGATCATTCATGTATTACGTAAGCAGAGTTTTTGTAATTTCTGACCGCCGCCCTGCCCCTGGTCAGCAAAAGCAAGCAATGCTCGTACTCCCCACCCCATGTTTACCTAAACATTTATATAAGGATTTTTTAACCGTTCCGGTTTCCTTTTTGCTTCATGGGTCGCAGTTAAATGTTTAGAGATAAGGAATTTATAGTTTGTAGAGGAATTACCTTATAGTGATTCGCTACTAGGGCGATGGTAGCCCAGTCGATAAGACCACGCGGCTCACATATCAGGTCACCCATCTCTTATGTCGTCAAAAATAAGCAAATGAAAGATCCCCCCGGCCCCCTTTAATGCTTACGTAAAACTTGAATGGCCCCTATGATGTATTTCTGATTATTAAATGTTAATTTCCTTTAAAATATTTTTAGTTCGTATTCGTGAGGTACCTTATCAGTTACGAGATTGCCTGTCACGTTTTTGTGTAGTTTGCTTTGTACAGGTAGCAAATTTCACGTATAAGACACGATACTGTTGAAGATTGATTTATTATTAAATAATTTAAAGTTACTGGATATTCGGTGATACATCTTTCATTTCTTACCATCACTTTCGTCAAAATACATGAGAAATAGGGTAAATCACATAAACGAAAAGTATACTAGAACAGAATTTAAACGAAATAAGTGCCCTTCAGTTGTTACACAATAAAAAATATTAAATTATCCATTCTTTATAAAGTAGAACCTATTTAATTAATTATGAAAGCGATAAATAATATGTTTTAAATTTGTTATTCTATTATTGAGCACTAGACTTCATGAAATACACAGCTTGTTTAATAGAGAAAATTATCCTTTTCTGTTTCTCAGCCGATTTCTTTATGTTTTTTTTGTTTAGTGCTATCAAGAAAATAAATCAGAAAATATCGTTTTATTTTTTAATATGGCCGAATTTCGAACACTAAACGATCACTAGTATATGAATAAATGTACGCGTCTCACCTGGATAAAATTTAAAAATCATGAAGTTCTTAGTAGTTCTTCTTAGAAACGCTGTCGCATCCTCAATTCTGAGAGCAGAGTTATATTGAATAATAATTAATATTATTAAAACTTTGTACAAAACGCCTGCATTCGCACCCATCGCGTTATCTGATTTAAATCAATATGAGAATATTAAAATATATATATATTCTTAACATTTATTTGATCGCCTACCAACGAAAATACGTATTGTATTTATTTAGACTTATTTGTACTGTGATACGTCTTGTATAAATTATAGCGATAATTATGGTGATTTTAACATTAGTCATTCTGTTATACTTCATTCTATATTTTTAATAATAGGTTTTACTGATAAAGGTATATCCCTATAGTATATATGTTACTATTATGTCAAAGGTCAATACTGGTCGTTTCTCGGAATAACTGGTTTATCCTAAGTTTGACCAAAGCCTTTGGCAAACCCCGAAGTAAATTCCATTTTCAGCCTTTGACTGAAGTATTTTTAGGATCATGTGCTATATTCTCCGTTTTCGGTTAGCTTAGATTAGACTTACGATGGAAAGAAAGTCTCTGAATTAATTCAAAACAAAGAACGTTTTCCTTTTACACGTTTTTTATTAGTTTCACCTGTATCTATGAATGTAACGGAATCTTTGAACATGATTTTGCCCCATTTTGAACGATCAGGTTTGATTCAAACTTTGCACACTCGTCGAATACCCATGACAATGCAATAATTTGATCAAAATATCAGATTATCCTGATTAGATTCGCCAATATTTTATACATTTCTTTTCGTACGAGAGTAATAGAGATAGAGCTAGTTAGTGCGTGAACTATGCATGTGATAGAAATCGTTGAATATGTTTTCGAAATCAAGATGCAACTTATGCAAAATATGTACATTAAAGACAGTTGTTTTAAGGCAAATCGAACTAAAAAGCAAAAAATAAAATAAATTATAGTTTAAAAAAAAAACGAAAAAAAACACGCTTTTAGACATAATCAAACTAAAAAGTAAAAAATAATTATTAGCATAACAATAAAATTACTGATGAGAAAATTAATGTGACTATTCTAAAAGCGTGGGGTAACATTTTTAAACTAACTTTGCATTTCGTAACCAATAGTTCTGGTAGTTAAACGGCTACTTCGGTATCTATTTGGTTAATTTTTTTTTTGTGTTTGTAATTGTCACGACTAGGCTTGTACGGAAGTAATTCTTTAAAAAATAAAAAACATGAACATTTTGGTTAAAAAAATCTCGATATAAGAAAAGAGCCAGTTAATGAGGTAGGAAACAGAAGAGTGATCTTCAAAATATCAATAGAATTGAGAAACTGATGTGCAGTGATTTAGTTGCTGTTTTATTTTATTATATGGTCATATTGTGAAGAGAAACTGGCCTGTTTTTGGTTTGTAGGCTTCAATGAAAAGGATTGGTTGCCTGAAGTATAAAGAAGCCAACATTTTATTCCGTTTTCAGCTTCTATTATAAATTTAAAGCATCGAGGAAAGTAATGAAGTCAATTAATTAATTTACATGTATTTAAAATAAACGTATGCTATTCTTGTATATCGCATTATTTTTGAATGGAATGTATGTATCTAATTACTCAGGTGTTTTTGATTTGCTTATGCTTAGTTTTAAAATATTCTTGTGTGATTCTTTTTAATATATACATTTATGTTACACACATCTTTATATACTTAGTTCCGTTGTGTGTGTGTGTTTGTTTTCGTATTTCTTCTGCAAACAACGCGACGGTTTCGATGACATGGCCGATTTTGATAAGTCAAATGGATAGTTCTCGGTTAAAGTAAGTAGTATGGAGGTCATTATGATGTTTTTTTTACAATTTAAACTGTTCTTAATTATTTTTGTACACAATTTATTTTTTATATTTTTCACTTATAAAGCATATATTCCCGTAACATGTTTCTCATGTTGTGATGTATGATTTGGCATATTTTTTACGATCGGCCGCCTGACTGATAGCAACCCTCCTTGAGATTATTTTGTAGTACCACTATAAATTCAACTTCCTAGCTTGATACGGAAGCTAAACGTGGATATTTGATTCTTCAATAACAGGTCGTACGGATTCAAATGACGCTCTTCTATAGAATCGATGTATCCGTGTATTGCACCTCCACAGGCTCTGGTTCCTTGTGTTCCATTTCTAGTTGTTATTCACCATTATTATTAAAAATATATATTATTATAAAACTAAATATGAGTGTTTTTTTTTTTAATTATACATTAATTTGTAAATTGTATTAAATATTTTTGTATTGTCATTGTCATCATAAGGATTAATTAATACTGTATCCGTCTAAATAGACTTCCAATTACGTTATTGTGTGTGACCATGTTTTTAGAAGATAGATCGGTATAGTAAGCTATCCTTGAAAGATATAACCTTAAAGCCTTGATAAATTATATACCAAAACCTTCCTCGTGTATAACTCTGTGTATTGGTAAAGACCGCGTTACATCCCTATCAGTAGTTTTGGAGTTTATCGTAAACATACAAATAAATAGACGCGGCAGACGACTTTGGTTTATAATATGTAGTAATGATAAATAGAGTTGATTGAGCTTTTCTATTATATGGTTGGAACAAATATTCGTAGTATTGCTGGTTTCCAATCTCTTCTAGACAACCTTTGTTCCAGAGAAAAAAATCGGGGATACTCATAATATAATACAGTACATAATATTACAGTTATTAGGCGGGGTGCGTCCGCGAAATATAAAAAAAATACACTTTTAAAAGATTTTTATTAATTTTAAAAATTACATTTAACTTATATAAATCTAAAAACTAAGAGGTGTGTACAACTCGAGGTGTTAGATAATAGTCCAATAAAACTTAACCTTTTACGAACATACTTAAGACGTAACCTAAGAAATGTAACTGTCTATCTGAACGAATAGTGGCAAAAAATTGGAATTCAATATGTGAGGTAGTTGTCACGATCCCACGAGTCCCCAATTTTTTGTATTGGCGCTATCGATGGCCTGCGTGCCATAATGGTTATTACTTATATTGCAACTTGGCGGTTTCCAGGTACTGTGACGATGTAACACACTTATAATGTATACATTTCAACAATCGAAAATCTATTGTTATCAATTTAAATATTAACCAACTTTTTAATGTAGATTTATTCTATCCCTCGGGAACAGTATGTCTTTCTGGATAAAAGTCTAATGTCGTTTTGTGTGTCCTTGACGACATTTATATAAAATTTCCTGAAGATTAGTTAAGTAGTTAAGACGTGTTACAAACAAACAAACTCATATTCGCATTTATAATTCGCAGTTAGGTCTAGGATTATTTATAGGTTAGTCTTTAGGGTAAATAAATATAACATATTTATTGAATACATTATACTGAAAGCTGTGGTATTATTTATGAAAAGATATGTATTTTTAAAGTATTTAATAACATTACTTTTTAAAGTAAAACTTCTTATGGGAGGCCTTAGAAATTCTAATCTGCAACCTCTTTGTGTGAGGAAAAGTAGTGGGGGTAATTACTGTGTCGAGTAGAGTGTTGAAACACCGGGTCTCGTCCCATCAACGAAGTTAAGCAACATCGGGTACCGTCAATACATTTTATAGGTTGCCTATATAAAATCGGGTGAGTGCCTTAAGCGCTCGCCTTAGTAGTCCGGTGAAACTGTAGATACTTCGCCAGGCCAACAGTGTAGAAAGTTCGAAAATAAGTTTTAATTTCTTTCTTGTGTTCATCATAAGGACACGAATTTTTAGTAAAGTTTACTACTTGGAATATTGTACGGGCGGAAAAATTAAACAGGGTTTTCATAATACAAATACATTTAATTATGATGTACGTGGTTTCATAACGCTATAAAACTGACTTATCTATCCTAAAACGAGACTATTAAAACTGTCAAAGTGCAATGTTAAGCATTTTTAATCTATACCACATTTAATTTTTCTATTGGACTTAGAAAATTTTATTAGAAGATGTATATAAGAAATTAAGTAGGACTCAGGCAACAATAATAATTTAAAATATACCTACGATGTGAAGTTTATAAAGCAGGATGCCTAGTGACATTTAAATATCAAGTTCTTATCGTGATAACTAGGACTTTTAATTTAGAACAATGTAAAAGAATATAAGAATTAAACAATAATACTAGAAAAACTTTAAATATTTGGAAGATCGTTAACATTTTTATGTAGTCTGAACTCTTTATAATAAGTAGGTATTTAAAATATACATTTTCGAAACATCGAACCAAAAATTAATCAGAATTTATTACAATCGTATGTAAATTAATATAGTTTCCTGTTTGAAAAAAGGAGGACGCATCGCCGGTGTTTTACAATATTGTATTTTATATATATACATATATGCGGAATCAAAAAGAAAAGATGCATCTAAATGTGTTATTGCTTCACGTATAAGCTTCTATTTTTTAATTACATTTAATCAAAAAAAGAGTTAGACATACTTCTCTATATAAACTACAAACTTTTTCCAATTTTTCTTATGGCGCGGCGGCAATAGTAGGTATAGGACTATTTAGAAGTATCTTAGGAAATAATTTAATAATTAGAAATTAATTTTACTTGTAACAATGTAATTATATAACTATTTGTCAACAAAACCCTTATCAATTATATGTATGTGTCAGCAGAATAATAAACGTTCTTATCGTCTACGTTGTCTACAAAAGAACAGCGGAACTGTGAGATTTTGCAGTATTTACAATAACGAGCATAATGAGAAAATATTTTATTATTTCATTCTTACCCTATATAAATCATTACACAATAGACATCTATCTCTTATACAAATCGTGAATAGATATGATAAGTACAATTATCTAACGATAGTCACTATAGTGTACTATTTCTTAAACATTTACTTGAAGTCTGAGTTCCTAATAATATAAATAATACAAGCGATTACAACTCGCAACCTATCTTTGTTTTGCTCTATCTGCGTTTATTGCTTGGGAGCTAATAGTTTTTGACGTCGAACCATTGGTAAATTTGTTCCGCGTTTGTATCATATATGTACTCCAAGCATTTCGATTTAAACCATCTGGAAGCAAACATTGGATTATTAATTCAAATTTATATTTTGTTGTCCCCAAATCTATCTCGCGTTTGTTATTACTTATTACTAGTTTTAGTTACTGTAACTACTATTTACTGTATTGAATGTAATCGAGTTGTCGCAATATGGTGATTGTGTTACCCAAAGCGTAAAGAGTCTCAAAGAGGCCCTGCGTAAGAATTCCTTGTAAAGTCTTTTTACTTTTGGATTTATCGTGTTTTCTACAACATCTAAAACCATTAAAACTTTGTAGTAGAACCTAGAGACACTATCGTAATTTTCATTCCGAGTTAATTACGGATTTCTTATTATTAAAAATGTGAATAAGTCTTCTTCTAAAGATCTTTTTAAAGTTTAGCTTATCTATAACCTTATGGGCATACATTATATTATCAAAAATGTATTGGGCATTCAGGTTAAGATATTGAATTCCTGAATTGTAGCGATGTGCGAGATCCCTTATTATAAATATAACGATTAAATTGTAGTGAGATATTAAGATCTAGAAATAAGCAAAGTAGAATAACCTGGTTGTGACAGAATTTATAAAGTGGTAATTTCTGCGAATTACAAAGGTAACAAGGCTTAATCTAACCGCCCATGTTTTAATGTGAGGACCTCATAGTAATCGAGTATCAAGTGTGATACCCAAGAATACCAAATTGTTAGGTAAGCCTACTAGATTCCCTCCAAGATTTCCAGACCTCAGATATTAAAAATTCCTCTGACTGCTTTGACGAGTACAACCATACATAGCATTGTTAAATAATATGAAAGAAAATAATTCTTACCCGCCATGTAAACTGCAGCCGATAGTAGGATAATCTTGCCTATAACATTTAGTTCCTAATGTATTGAAATAGAGTTTCCCAATCCTTCTAGCAGTTGTACTGTTTGCGTTGTGCAAACATTGTCTAAATGACTCGTCACAGTGGCAATGCAATCTGCAATTTGGTTAATACAAAATGATTTATTAAATTCGATAATGCCGTGTGGCAAAATTTAAGTTACTTAAGTAATAGTAAAGTATATATATATACAACAATACCCCGACTTACGCTACCCCGTTTTACGTGAATTCGGTAGATACGCGGTTTTTCTATGTGATGACCGAGCGCTTTAGCTCTCTCACTTCGCCCTGTTATAAGTGTTTTAAGACAGGTTCGAATGTATTTCGCGTGGAATTGTTTTACGTACGTACAGTGCATTTTCTTGATAATCTGTAATGATGTCATCCAATAGAACAAATAATGTGTCATTTGAACCTATATACCTATATAAAGCAAAAATAAAAATTTGTGAATTGGTAAAGAAATTTAACGTACTGGAATCAACAGTCCGAACGGTTATAAAACGTAAAGAAATAATTATGGAAGGTGTGAAAGACTCAATCTTCGAATTCAAGCACCAATCATAAACGTCAAGGTATTATCGCTCAATGGAAACATTGTTATAATCATTGTGTCATAATCAAGTATTTCAACATTTTATTATACATGTTTCTTCTAAATTATTGTATTCTTTTGACTCTGGTTCCGATTAAACATACTTTATATGTAAAGTTAAACCCAACTTATGCGAATTCAACAAACACGGTTATAGCTCGGTCCCACCTGTCGCGTAAATCCGGGGTATTACTGTATATATTTAAGTTTACTACGTTAAAATACTTCATTTAAAATTGAACAATTGTTTTAAAGAGAAAATTACGTGCATTATGTATGATACTTATTTCTCCAATATCTCGAAAATGCTTTTGTTAATATATCGGCAGAATATGAAAAAATAAAAGGAAATACTTTTGTGATTTTCTTGTCCCGGTGTAAGTACCCGCATCCAGTGCAGAATCGAAGTAAATTACAGGATGTAGAGAGGCCAGATTATTGCTTGCTTTTAATACTCGTATATAACAGTTATTTGTGCTAGCAAGTATTGGACTTTAACTCGGCTGGTAGACGACTCCATAGATATGATCTTTCATATATTAACCATCAAAATATATAGAAGAGTCATAAAAATCCCCTTTATTTTTATATACCACGGTGGCGACTCCTGGGACTTGGCGTCACGTGCGAGAACTATTCTAGCTCTATGGTAAAGTCACCTTCGTTCTCGTTACTTGTGTACCTTAGTACCCATAAACGGACAATACCCAAAAATTTCTTAGAGATCGTTCAACAATTGAACGCCTGCTAAGATCAACTCCGTGCTCTTATAGAGGTGAAGATGATTCTTTGATCACAACATAAGTCATTTAAAATTAGTCATAGGCTGCTAATAACTCAATAATTATAGACACTTACAAACATAGTTTCTTACCTTGTGTAAAATGCTGTGTTAGTCAAGTTATATTTGGTTTCTCCGGCAGATATAAGGTCAGGACAATTGTCGTGCTCCCTACAACACATGTCAGCTTCTTTAGCTGTTCCTAAATCGTCGTAATCGGCAGCTACGTTCCCTGCTCCGCACCATTTTGTACCTTAAATATTGTTTAAGATGTATATATATTGTACCATATAAATATACAAAATATTTGCAGTCGTCCTCTTTTATGCTGACCTGCAAGCCTTAACTGGAGTAAATCCCTATAAAGTGATTATTAACAAAGTACAAGGCTCTTCCAACTCAATCGGGTAGAGATTGATACAACTCTTCTTGGTTACTAACTATACACCGCTTGAACCTGGATGCTAAACCTAATATGAGATGATTCTATATGACAATAATGTTTATAGGTCAATAATTAATTCCTTTGTTGTGTTATTATTATTCAACAACCGTTATTATAAACTGTGATTAGCTATTCCGCTATTGGATAGTTTGCTGTTTTATATCGTATTCTATTTTGTTACAATAATAAATAACCAACAAAATAAGTCGTAACCTAAACATTCTTTAGACATTAACAACTTCATGAATGTTTATAAAATTCTTACACTTATACTTATCTACTAACTATAGATGTAGACATTATGTATACAAAAGATAAAATTAAACAATATTTGCTTTTTCACAGACAGAAAGCGCACTAGTTATTGTACTAATAACGTTTTGCTTTACATATTGTAATTAAAACAAACTGAATAGTAGCACAATAATCTGCTTAAAAAAATAGAAATACATAATAGCAAAATTATTACCCAGCACTATTAAAATTGACATTATTCCAGAGAGATAAAGCACAAACCCATAACAACATATCTCATTTGAGCCAATAGTACTACTATTTATCTTTAAAATAAAAGTAATCTTTAAAAGATGCTATTCAGGGTTATAATTGTGTTGGCGGAGAGGGTTCGTGAGGAGAATCCTCTGAGCGACCCTCTCCGTCAACACAGAGTCGGTGGGAGGAGGCGGCATTATGTCCGTCTCCTACAACCTCCGTAACCGAACCCGGGGAGACGGGCCGGCGGGCCCATCTCCCCATTGCACAGGTTCGGTTGACGAGAAGGGGGCGGCTGGTGTGTACCCAGCTTGCCCTCCTTATTAGGACGACGCCCGGCAGACACTTTCTGCTGGGCTGGCCGCTGGGGTGCCATGGTGATAGCACGGCACGATTCCATGCCGCCCCAACCTAGCGGCGGTCGGTACACCGTGGGGTTTTAGTGAATAAGAGTCTCACACTACCCACTCTCTCCCCCGGGAGGGTGGTGTGTCCATGACGGATTTCCCTACGTTAATAAAAAAAAGGGTTATAATTGTAAAGGATCATTCATTACTCGTGTCACGGCTACGAATGAGTGCGAGTAACTAGCGCTCTCTTTCATACCTATTGGTGGCTACATAATGTTTGCACATTTTGATAATATACGTCTAGCATTTGTATTGTCAATAATGATAATGATATTGGACAACGGGTGTTAAACAACTGAATAATAATATAGTGGATAATGTGTTACTTTTTTTTTTTCGAACTGACCTACACTGTTAGCCTGGCCTTGCCATTACAGTTCCACCGGACTACGATAATGTGTTACTAATTGCGTAGGAATAATGCATTATATTATCAGTTTTCTTAATAATTATCACCTCTTACAGCCGGACTGCTAATATTTTAATTCAATTAATATAGTCATAATAATAAAAAAAAAACAAATAAGCTTCGAGGTTTACCTACGTCTTATCAGACAAAAAGTAAAGGTTAGACTTTAGGTGGAGTGAGCTCTGTTAATTTTACAAGAGCAAATTTGGACATCCTTAGAACGCTAAACTAAATAAACGGTCACGTCAAACTACATTTTCTCTTTTTTTTAATTTTTTAAGATTTCCTGTACGATTTCTTATTCTACATTTATAAATCGTAAATACTTGTTCCAATGTAGCAATCTAACGGGCGTCCGTAATTTCCTTTTCGTTTCTATTTTTATAAATGATGACTCCATACATTATGTTAGTTTAACTAACGATTTATGCAACACAGGCCGAGATATATCTCAGAGGATAAGATTTGTCTAACTTACTTGACACTTATCGTCATAACTTGGTTAATATTAATATTATTATCATGAATCATTTACTTATACAATAACCTTTGTGCAGTTCTCGACACACTTTAGTCCGCTCTGAATATAATCGCACAGAATTCAAATTTACCTATAAATACGTATTATATTATATATATATATATATAACATCGAGATCATTCATGGATAAATAAATGTCAACATTCCCACAATAATATTAACTCTTGACTATTTTACGCGCAAGCCGGAATATACGGCCATACTCAGAGCGGTCAAAAATATTAACGAGGTCTTTTTTATTTTATTTTTATACTTTATAGGTTAGCGTTTGACCAATATCTAATCTGATGTTAAATGATGTTGTGGTCTAAGGTAGGTAGTCACGTTAAAATAGAGGAAGACTGGCTCTCAAGTGCAGCTGTCGGTGGCGGAACACACCAACATGCCCTTGGCAACAGATTTTCCACTTGAGGGTGGTAGCTAGCTAGACGGACTTAGAAAAAGCCTTACCACCATGCTACGGTTTCATCACGACGTTTTCCTTCATTGAAAGCTCCGACTCAGTTGCTAAGATTCGAACCTACGTTTTTTGACGCTGTGTCCGAACATACTACCAACTGAGCCATCATCGCTTCTAAACTATTCTGATACACAAACTATCTTGCTGCAAAGTTTCATGAAAATCCGCTTATTAGTTTTAGCGTGAAAGTAACATATACATGTTATACATGAATGTATGTGCAAATATACATTTATCCATCGCAACAAATTTTCCATTTATAACGACTATTAATTGAATATACTGTCTACTAATTCTTCAATGCAGTGAATAGATGATTTTACTGTATATGGGGCTATTTAATCAATATTTACTTCTAGAATATTCCTAGTCACATCAGTCTACAAATTTTTTACAACGTACTGATGTCTAAACTGAGAAAGCAATCGGTCAAGAAAATCTATGTCTATACAAAAAAATATTATTGAAGTGCATGTGTTACACACAAACTTGCAGCATTTTACTAAATGTTTTTTTTTGCCAAACGGTAGCGAACAGGCAGACTATCCACGTGATGGTAAATAGTTATCGTTGCCTATGAACAACTGCAACACCAACGGCATCACTGTTGCGTTACCGATATCGAAGGATGTGTTTCAGTCCCTTATTGGAGAGCCCCATGTCATAGCTCTGAGGGAAACCCATGCTGGGTATATAATTCATTTCACAACGCTAGCATATGCATAATAAAGGTTTTAGAGAACCTTATGATTGTTTCCGTTTTGCTTGTTAGGTTTTACCATGGCGAAGAGGGCACCATATGAAATAGTACCTCAGAACACTCTCCATTGTTCAAGCATTAGAGCACACCTTTCTTCACCGCCTTTATACCTGTCTGTCTGTTCCAGCTAATCTCCGAAACGGTTTAACCGATTTTGACGGGACTACAACTTGTAGATAGTTGATGTTGTAAGGAGCTCTCTAAATTTGTTTTAGAAAAAAAAATAAGGTACCGTGCAAATACAGTTCTTTGCTGCTGCTAGTCTAGGCGGCTAGTCTTGTGATAGTGCAAAATGAATCTTACCTGGATATATCAAACTAAACCTGAGCTGTGCCTTATCTTCATCACTTAAATCATCATCCTCAAGCCCGTAATCTACACCATTGTCTAAATCTAAATTTCTATAATTTATATCGGTCATCACCCAACAGGTACAAGAATTGATGAATAACACAAATAAAAATGAACCTATTGTAATTCTATACATTTTAAATAATTAAACAAAAATATGGAAATTATAAGGTAAGTAGTTAAACACTGAATAATTTCTGTCAGCAAGAATTTCATTATATATACTCAGTAATGTTTTGTTTTCGTTTGAATAAGGCGGTGATTAACAACACGAGAGGTAGCGGACGATCTTCCTTAGAATAATGTGTGTTCACAATAATCTAGTAGCAAATAGTTCAAATTTACTCGCTTCTTGTTAATTAATTAGATTCTTAAACAATGGTACCAATAATCAAACTGAACGAATAGAAAAATTGTAAGAGATATTGCTCTTGTTCACATTGTTAAATTATATATCGAACGCTACGACGGTGTAGACCGAATAAGGTACCTAAACAAAATCTCTTGATGTACGCAACATCAGGCGCGGTCATTACTTGGATGGGTGACCGCCTGGGAACATCGCGTGACGTTGGCTTTTTATTGCATTTTTTATAAAGAAGTGTTTAATTGTTTCATGTGGCATAAACACACAGACACACACACAATTTATTTTTTATTAATAATCGTATGCTTTCGCTTTACGCGTGACCCCGAGCCACTAGCCACTATAAGCTAGGAATCGTAACATTTCAGGAATTTTTGCTTAGTAATATCGAGCTACACTCCTAGGACGGTCAAAGAAACTGTCGTGCATGTATAATATTTACACTATCTTTCTAAATTAGTTAGAATTTTGGCAACACAGCACCAATACTTTTAACTGATTCGTTGAAATGGTATATACACTAAAATTATATAGTTACATATATATTTAATAAATAAAAATAAGTCATCTTTTAAATATAACCATACAATTTTTTACGCTCATTTGATGTCTGAATCGCGGCTTTATTGATAAGAACCGAGTAGGTATTAGTGGATGAAGGAGAAGTTGTTAAAACATTCCTCATTTTTACCGAGTAATGTATATTGAAACACAAAATGTCTGATGACATCTGATGTTCGGGATCATTTTAATTCAAATAAATCTTCATTGTAATCGGTTTTACTGTAAATTATATCAATAACCTTATATATTAATATAATTGTATAAGAAATGGTTTTAAATAAATAGTCATAGATGATTATTCAAGATTTTCACAGCGTGTTTTCGATGCACAATACGAATATCGTTCTTCATATCAAATATATAAATGTCTTATAATAATGGTTAAGACATGCATATTACTGAAATTTTCGTTTATGTTTTTAATTTTTTTTTTTTTCACACAGTAAGAGTGCTATGCCAATTATCCGCGTGATAGATCATGTCGACTTTGTACCATTGTTACTTACTCCATGGGCAACGCCTGTAATAGTAGTACGTTAAAGCGTGTCAGTTTTTGGGATCAGTGGATGAATATTAAATATTCAGGAATTCATGTACTGTACACTTGGTAAGCTACTGTAATGTACTGTAGAGACGTTCTGTCCATATGAGCAAGGTCGTACAGCACACTACGGGGTTAAAGTGTGAAAGGCGCAGTCAAGTTAAATTTTAGATGAAGACAAAAACTTACCGAAACTTAAAATTGAACGTGCTCATTACTTTGGTTCAATAAATACGCTTATCAGTATTTAACTTAGTGCATGTATGTAACCTATTTCAGCAACTCTCATTTAAGTGTCGCCTAGGTATATCCGGCTGCCGAGAGGATTGCAGACCGCCATGAAAGCAATGAATTCGCATAAATTTTACGTTTCTTGACTGTTGCACTGTGCTTATCGTCAAGTAAAGTGCTATCACTTTGTCGTGTTACAATAAAAATATTATATGTTAAAGCAGGTTTATTGTCATTTTTTTTCCCAATGAATTACAACTCACTCACTTTGAGACTTCACTAAACATTTTTTTCTGTAGGTGGTAGACCTACGCTGAAGCTATTACTGGTTTCAGCATGAATGGGTCGACACGCCCGGGGTAGTACCACCCTCTCACAGAAAACCGGCGTGAAGTAACAGTGCTTGCACTGTTGCGTTTCGTTCGGCCAGTGAGAGCGCCGGAGGCCCACATATTTAAAAGGCCGGCAACGCACTTGCGACTCCCCTGGTGTTGCTAGTGTCTATGGACGGCGGTGATCACTTACCATCAGGTGACCCACTTGTTCGGTTGCCCACTATAACATAAAAAAAAAAAAAAAAAAAATAGTCGTCCTTTAAACAGTCAGAACTTAGTCTACAAACTCTTTGTAGATCAACGTTGCTTTATAAAACTAACAAACAACTAACTAACTAACAAGTAAAATAATATTGAGCAGAATGAGGATCTTCTGTTCCAAATTTAAAACTAACTTTTATTTACAATAGCTTAAAAAATTTAATGTTTATTAAGAACTGTTCAAATACATGACTTTCAACGCAAATTTAATTACCGAACGATTACTATAGGTTAATATATTAAGTGACCAATAGCGCTGGAAGTGACTCCTTCTGTACACATCCACCAAAAATGATAGCGTACAATTTTAAATAATTCTTGCATAGTTTTATAAAGATTACTAAAAATAATGATAAACACGATCGAGTGTGTTGCAAAGAGAATCAAATGTGTGCTAATTTCGCTTTTATTTAACATTATTTTTCTAACACAAAAATATGTACATAAAGAGTGGTTAATACAAACATGAATAACTGTTATTATTATTTAGATCTTCCAGTCTTCTTGACATATATTTTTATCTCTACCAAAAATGAACAGGTAAACAAGGACCCCCCGGAGATCTAGTGGCAAGTTGTGAAAGATATAACCTTATCAGGCAATATACTAAATATTCATGAACCCTTTTCTTTACTCATATTACTTATAGATAACAATTGCTTTAAGTACAATATTCTTTAACAGTTAAACACTAAAGACAATACTAAAACGAGAAGTAAAAATAAAGTCGTACTCCATGATATTTAAATAGATTATTTATTGGAATAGGTTTTACTTAGTACTCTCCAGTATACTATTCTAATCTATGGCTATACTGTGATGAATAATGTCACAGAACATTCCGCATCCGTTTACAGACTGAATTATGGTACTCACTCAATAAAGAAGAAAAAGAACGGTACATAGACACAGGTAGGTACATAATTCATGATTGTTTGCACTATGCACTCGGCTATAATAAGCATAGATAAAAGGTTTCTTTTATGATAAGAAATATATTAATGTAAGAGCGATACAATATTAACGGCGGTAAAGTCGCGATGTAAGAGAAATGTATCCGTAATTCAGGGTAATTTTTCATCGATTGTTATTGTACAAATTACTAATGATGATTACATTCTTTTTAGTAATAACTTGAGGGCTCTCCGGACCAGAAATGACCAGTATAAGAATTGGTGCGTGGTAACTTATTACGTAGCGAATGTGGTGGATGTAGAGACTCGACGTTGCACAAGGTCCAATCTACTTTACCGGATAATCTTGATCAAGTCATGGTTTGGTAAAACAACTGAAAAACTAATGATTAATGAATATGATTTTAGTTCTCGTAGTTTGAAATAATGTGATATGCGTATTTGTCAATTTTCGTGTCATGGTTAATTTGGACCCGCATAAATTTAATACTGATGTATTTGTTTTTCTCAATGAATTTTTGAATAAAATATTTTAATCAATTTGTACGTTGCCGAAGGTAAAAAGTTTATAACACGTTTATAAATTCATTAAAGGATACGAATATTACATGAAGTAAAATACGATATAAGTATAAATAGGTGTTTCCTATACAAAAATAAGCTGCTAATAAAATACCATAAACCTTTAAAAATAAACGTATTAAGAAACTAAAACTAAGAATTTGTAAAAAAATAAATAACAATATGGTTTATTGTGTCAATGCTTTGTACGGTTTTGGCAAAATGTGAATTTGTGAAAAATATGATAAAGATATATTTAAATATTTTAAACTTAAATTTCACAGAGTCTGGATAATTATTTCTTTTTTGCTAAAAATAGCTTTTAGCGTATTTATAATCCTTGCCAAATTTCATAACGGGCGTGGAAGTTATTTAGAAGCTAGCCTTAGTTAAAATGTCGAGGCGTAGTAGTCGCGGGTCTAGCCGCGGGCGCCGTGTACGCGAGATTACAGAAATTTTCAATTGAATAATACTGCTTACTTAATTTTGTTTAATAATTTGATTTGATTTTGATATACTTAAAATGAAAAAAAAAGGTGATATGCGATTCACACACGATAGAAGTGAAACTTCAGTAAATCGACAAAAGAATGAGATGAATATATATAACAAGGTTGGATAATTACAAAGTTTATTTGTATAAAAATGAGAGGGTTTTGATTCATTTTAAAAGATATTTTATTTAACATATGTTACATAATTTATTGCTCAAGTTCCATATTTTAAGTTTCAATAAGCAAGATATAAAAATACTCACAAACACTGTTAAATAATAACACATCACGCTGACTTCTTACTAAAAAGCTGTAATACACAGCCGCATAGAGTGTACTGTAGTACACGTACTTTTCACATATACTAAACACACGCTAAATACTCAAATACAAACAAATGTTAAACAGTGTGCAATATACATACACACGACATTTGCTCTCTCGGTCTGGCTCACTAATTACAGGAGACTATTAGAAGACGGGAGTGTGGATGCTACGAAATATGGCACAAAGAGGAGAGAACGATAATATAAAGTAGTATGTATATTTCTGTCTCATTCTTTGTCGGCTTCAACCTACACATTTTTGTATTTGTGCCTCTAAGCTGTCGTTTTTCCGTTGCATCCGGTTTGAAATCACAACGATTCTAAAGAAGTTTAATTTCAAAAACAATTATGTTTCGATAAGTTATAGATTTATTTACAATAAACAAATTTATAATCTTCATTGATACTCGTGATAAAATTATCATAATACCTTCAGCAGTCGGAATGACGATGTGCAATTTCTTTTACCTGGTATTGCCACTTATTGGTTAAACCTACTATTTCGAAAACAATGTTTTCTTTAAGGTCCTCCTTCCGAACATAAAAAATATTAATATGCATAATAAAACAAATATTAAGTTCCATCGACTTTACTTGTGCACAATAATCGAACTATTATTATATTAAATAATATATAGTAGCCACTAATTTTACAAAATGTAGCCTCAAGTAACTATAAATAAAATATAAAGGCTATGACATGACAGGTTCGTAATCCAGCCAAGCTAAATCAAAAAGTTAAGTATCAATCCAATTTTCAAATTTCCATGTTTGTTCTGCTTAGGTTTGAAAATACCTAAACAGCATTTTTTATGTTACAGTTTTCACTTTCATACAATGAATATCTAATCAGGGTTATCACAATAGCTAGGTAAAATACGTAATGTTTCAAATTTGTTGTTCTCATATAGGTTTTCTCCTAATTATAAATAAAGATAGTTATACTCTAGTAACAATAAGTTTTTATTCAGCTCTGATTAAATAGTTGTGTATTGATACCAATCGATGCCTATTATTTGTTATCTTGTCTGTTAGTATAGTCTGCGGTGGCGGCTGTCAATGTCAGGGCTGTTATTCGTGACACCTATAAACGCCGAGTTTTGTTTACATCTGTTGATGTAGTAGTACAACACGTATATTTTTCCAAATTTAAAATAAAAGACGATACTTTTCCTACACCTTGACACATTAACTTATAGACTTATTAATTAGACAACCAAAACCAACGATATTAAATATTTACGATGGAAAACCTTAAAAATATATGGAAACCTGAATGTGAGTACATTATTTATTCAAATGCTACAAAATCAGTGTTTTTGATGAACGAATTATATTTGTTTACAGTATATCGTATACAAATGGAAGCACCGCTACCAAAGCGAATACCTTGCGAGAATTGCCCTGACAGACCAGAATTCTACGGGAAAGAATATCATGGTATAATGGGGCACAAAGAAGCGACTTTATTACTAGAAAATGAAGTCAATGGAGCGTTTTTGATTCGAAAAGGGAATCAGTTTAACGATTTTTATACTTTAACTTGGAGGTAATTAATAAACTGATATTTACAAATAATGTAAATAAAGTTTTGGTATTCACAAATGTTTTTAGTATGCATTTAATAACATAGTTATTTATAAATTATTTTAAGATTAGAATAGCTACAACGAGCCTGAGTTTTCAGTGTAGAAAAACATTGTGATGAGAACATACAATAATAGTAGTAGAACTTTTTCTAATATCTGCTTGTGTAGTTACCATCATGTTGAAAATTAGTTACCTGTAGGTGTGGTTTGGCAGCTACATTTGAGTGTCAGTTTTGTCTTGGCTTACCATGTTACATCTTAAGCCAAGTTATCACTTAATGTTGGATGAGAGTGTAGTTGGATGCTAAATCTACAGAAAAACAATTGGAATTATACAGATAATGATTAATAATATTTACTTATTTTAAAAAAGTTATAAAAATTAATTACTTTGATTTGTTTCTGCCAAATTGTAACAAGGTATTATAATTAATTGTGCTACACTTAACTTAAAACTTACTGAGCTTTTTGTTATAAGTTACTTATCCCATAAATTAAAGATGAATCAAAAAGTGATTATAAATCAGGATCAGATTCTGTAAGCATATTATTATTATTTGTAAAACAAAAACATTTGTCAATAATTGTTTTTTTTAAATTCTTTATAGGGTAGTGTTTGACCACAATCTCATCTGATGTTAAATGATGATCTAAGATGGTACTCAAGCTAAACCTAGAGGGAGACTGGCTCTCAAGTGCAGCTGCCAGAACACAACAACAAGTGCTTGGCAACAGATTTTCAACTTGAGGATGGTATCAAGCCAGGTGGACTTAGAAAAATTCCAACCACAATGATATGGTTGCACTGTAATGTTTTCCTTTACCAAAAGTTCTGACAGAGGTGCTAGGATTCAAACCTACATCCTTCGACGGTGTGTCCAAATATGCTGTCAACTAAGCTATCATCGCTTCAATATTAACATGCAAAATTATTTTTCATAATTCATTAAAATATGGTGCTTTTTTTATTTATCTTAAAACTGTAAGAGTTCACTGAACATATTTTGATCAATCATATATTTTGTATACAACAATGTAACATATTTCATAAAATTTTAACATTACATGAATACTTACTCACATGATGCTGGTTCTATTGTTGAAATGTTGTTATAGGGTTTATATGAATGATTTAAAAATAAAACTAAAGACTTTTTATTGTTGAAACATATCACTATTACAAGATAAATAATATATATATATATACATAAGTCATTTCAAATGTCCAACATAAACACCCCCATTACACTGCTAGTGATGAATGGAAGTGATTTCCATTCTAGATATAAAAAAAATTACAATGAATGACTATAAACCTAAGATTCCCAAAGAAGTTTACATCCAGTGGTCGATGACGTAATTCAATAGGGTCAATGTTAATAAAAAAAATATTGGGGATTTATGATATATAAATGGAGGTCAACAATAGTGGATCTCATTTAGATTGGTAGTGGGTTTAATTTTGGCTTTCCATGAATGGATAAATACATATATACATACTATTATTTACCTAAATGATGATACATACTTACAATATAAGAACAGATGAAAGAAAAAAATGACGATAATGATGAACAAAACATTTAAAGTTTAGGAATTTGAAAAAAAATCAATATAAGGTAAACAAAGGTCCACACAACCGAAAAGTGGTCTATGAGACAAATACATTTGGGGACCTCTTGATATAAACCGTACTTGTATTGATAAAAAAAAAATTGATGAACCTGATTAACTTTATTGCTGACTCTTCTAGATGACTAGGGTGTTTTCTGAACAAGTGGATGTGTTTTAACATTCATAGGTGTATCTATTGAATAAAGTGTATTTGATTTTGATTTCATACATATCTTTGGTAAAAATTAATTTGCATGATGATAGAAATGTTGATATTCTAGTACTTACCTACGGTTGATATTTTAATACTTGCCTAGGGATAACTGCTACCTTCAATTTAGAGTACATATCATTTAACATTAGACGAGATTGTTCACAAATAGTAAGTTATTACCGATAAAACTTTTTATAGATTTAATGATAAAATACATCACTATAAGCTTTATTATGATGGTACTCATTACATAAAAGAGAAGAGATATGAGACAATTTATGAACTGGTAGCTGACGGACTTATTACTTGTCACATGGAACTAAGGGCTCATCATATACTGGAAATGATCAACTCGAGGGCAAATTATACAGAGAGTCCTTATGTGACATTAAATAAGCGAAAATTGAACACACTATCTAAAATACAACAGTAAGTAAATTGTCTATTTTTTTATTCAACATAACTACAATAACACATTTTTTTTTAACTATATGAAAAGTATTAAGTCTTAGGAAAGCTAAAGGTGAATAACTCAAATTCCATGAAGAAAATCAACTTTTACCTTTCTAATAAAAATACATTGATGTTTGTTACAGATAAAAAAGTTTTGCCCTGACTTCTTCATTAATTAAATTTACATTACAGATATAGTGCTTGTTTTCAATTGCACTAGAATTGGTAAATAAAAAAAAAATTACATCCTTCAAGAATCCAAAGAAAGGTTTAATTTCAATAGGAAAATAGCCTTTACTGTAATGTCATATACAATTTCTCTATATACTTATTTCAGATCATCAAATAAATCAAGCCCAGTTATAAATAAAAAAGAAGGAAGTATAACTGAAGTAGACTCTTCTAAAAAACCTATGTATGATCTTACACCTACTATGGAAGACAATCCTCTAGTTATAAAATATTCAAAGTCGCACAGTTTTAAAGTACACACATTTAAAGGACTGAATTGGTGCGAGTTTTGTGCTAATTTCCTATGGGGATTCACAGCTCAAGGGGTCAAATGTGAAGGTATCATTTAATTTGTACATTATGTAAATGACCAAAGCATATGTTTAATGAAAAACCTGTGAATTAGTATAAACTACTTGAAATTTGAAATATCTATCCATCCAACCATAATGAATTTTTTCAACAACTAGCTGATACCTAGTAATGACTTTGCCTATGTTATGTATTATCTTAACAACCTAAATGAGAGGCACAATGCAATCCAAAGACAAATTAAATCATGTAATCCATCGGCAATTATTGATATTATACTGGTCTGCAAGCCTCTGTTCAGCTGAATATAAAACTAGTTGATCTCGTTACGCGACAAAGTAAACGAGTTATTACTTGACTATGGTAGTATCGACCTATTTGGGTGGTACAGACAACCACACAGGGTGTGCTTGGTTACTGGATAATGGACACCGATTCCGGTATGACTAAGCCTACCTCTATGGCGAATATTACACACGGTGGTAGCGATCCAATCGGACGTAATTGAGATGTCTTATCACCTAGTAAGCACATATTACATTACAATTAAGTTAACATCAGTTATCAGTTTTTATTGTCTAACCAAATTTTTGCTGTCGATAAAAACTGACATCGAAATTCAAGCCTTGGCTTCGATTTGAAACTGTAAATCTTAACTAATATTACAAATGTGAATTTATTAGTTTCTTTGTTACTCTTTCATGCGGTTGGTAAATTTTCAATAGATCATTACGAAATTTTGCACACACGTCGGTAGTAGAGAAAGGGACATAGAGTACCTCTATTCATAAAAAGTACTGTTCGGAGCGAAGCCGCGGACAATAGCTAGATTTAAAAACATAAATTTGATGACACTTTTGTAATAAGAAAATTGTATTTAGAATTTGTTTTATCCACCTTGACCGAGCTTATCATTTGGGTGAAGGGCTTCAGTATAAAGTCATCTAACAGAGATGTCAAGGTTTAATTAATGAAAAAATCCCTATTTTTATTTATATTGATATAAAATGTTGACAGTGATGCTATTAAGGACTTATATTATCAAACGAAATGATATACACGCTTATTTCGTTTGTTTACACGTATCTTAAATATGTATTTAATTGCGTAATTTCTTGCACAATTATTTGTTATGTCAATAGAATTGTTTGACACGTTGAGAATAAAAAATACACTTGAGATATTCATCAAAATATAAGTGAAACAACATTTAATTAAAACTATGTCGTACATCTAGATATCGGTATATAAATAGGTAGAGACAAAACATTTAAGTACATGTTCCTTCTCTGTTTCTCAATCGATTTTGTTTTTGGAGATATTTACTATCTATATCAATAGTTGTTTAGATAAATGTTCATTTTTTTCCTTAACATTGAAGTTTGAAAAGTTAATTAATTGTGTATACTTGTTATTACATTACACGATCACTAGTTATAATAGTAATTTATCAACTTAAAAAAAATACTGGTTTTCTGTTATGAGAAAAAAATCCTACTAATAATGTATTGTAATGTACTAGATGTATACGCGGCGTAGTCCGGTGAAACTGTCAAGGCCTTGCCAGGTCAACAGTCAGTCAGTCAGTTTTGTAGTTTGATGAATCTGTACAGGTCCAGGGTCAATAGGGTATGACAGCTCGAAAAAAAAAATGTCAGTTCGAAACATAAAAAAAGTATACGCGGCTTCGTACTCTTTTATTATTACTAGTTGTCGAAATTCGTGCATAATATGAGGTGCAAAGTTTCTCTTTCATTTAATAAAATATAGTTATTATTATCTATATTTATATTGTCTTACCGGTAAAAACTGTATTCTAATATTGTAAATTAGTAGATAGAAGGATCGTGACGTATAAAATAACTAAAATAAGACTATTAAATAAAGAGTTATCGATCGTGGGAAAAAATTAACCGTTTTAATTTTTTTATCGATAATATTAAAACTTGTCAATAGCAACTAAACACAAAAAAATCGATTCACAAACAGAGTTGAAAAATGTAACTGAACTACTTTATCTTCGTGTATTTATTTACAGATTCGTTTTGTTATTTCTTTTAATTAATATTTATTACAATGGATTATATTGAGTTATAACCAATTACGTAAATATTGCCTGGTATTTAGTTTTACTTGCGTAAAAATATTCTCAGTGAAAAACAATCAGGTGTGTCATACGAACTTTCATGATATCTGGTCGAATAATTTTAAAGGTCATCAATAGGTGTGCCAACTTTCATGGTAATTAATCGCATAGTTTTAAAGTTTATGGATCTTAGATGTACCATTACCTTCACTTTATTAAATATATTAGCAGATCCAGGAATCCTGACAAATAATTTAATAAGGTATATAAGTCGCGAATATAAAAGAATATTGAACAATGCGCGGAGGCTGAAAATTTGGGATTATTTTTTTGTTAGTAGAGAAATTTAACTTAAAAAAATTATAATAAAATAAAAACATTTAAAAATTGACGATAGCGGCATCTCCCGGATCCAGTTGTAGCTAAGAATCATCCAGTTGACCTCATACGTATGAAAAAATCATTAATATTCATATACACATACAATACAATGCAATGTCTTCTATCACATTCTCTCGCACGTTAAATTCTATCGATCGATCGTTTGTCTCATTTTATTTGCTTTTTCGTTTTATAGAATTTCAAATCACAACGGGGCTTAAGAAGTTTTCGTTACAAAAACGTTTTTACGATATTTTACAGACTGCGGATTCATAGCACATTCAAAATGTTCGGAACGCGTGCCTGCACACTGCGTACCGGATTTAAAGAAGCTGCGTGGAGTTTTCGGAATAGATCTGACCACGTTATTAAACGCACACTCCAGTACTCTACCGTTTGTTGTTAGGAAATGCGTAAACGAGATAGAAGCGAGAGGAATGGACTCTGAAGGGATCTACAGAGTATCGGGATTTGCTGATGAAATCGAAGCATTGAAATTAGCATTTGATAGAGGTCAGTTTATTATTAAGCATTGTAATCATTCATCTTTGTCACCCATAGAGACCGTTCATAAAATACGTTCGCATTATGGAGGAGGGGGAAGAAACATGTGACGTCGCAGCTCATCAATCAATTATGCAAATTTTCTGTCGTTTTTTTATTTAATGATTTGTTACAGCAGAAAGTCATTTGTTTCTTGTAAATATATAGTTATTTCGTGAAGCAATATTGATAAGAGAGAAGGGAGGTCGGAGAAAATGTGAAATAACGTGACGAAGGGAGGTCCAAAAAGGTAAAATTTTGCGTGCCATATGTTATGGACAACCTCATACTATAAAAAAATCATTAGAGATTAGTTTTCAAATCATGGTTGGTGAGACTGTACTGAAGTTTTATGTATACCGGATATATATACCCATATTCATTTTATTTATACAGATTAAAAGATATTAATATGATATGTTATTTCTAGACGGTGAGGCAACTGATCTCAGTGTGTATAGCAATATAAACGTAGTCGCCGGTACTCTTAAGTTGTACTTAAGGTTGTTACCGGTCCCTCTTATCACGTATGAAGTTCACCCGAGACTGGTCCTGGCTATACGTAAGTCTAAATACATTTAAAAAAAACTTGCTACTTGTTAAACGAAATAGAAGGGGCAACTTGTTAAACGAAACAGAAGGGGCAACTTCTTTAATAATCAAAGTATTACTGCTTTTTATTATATTAACATTTATTTATTAATCTACATCTTTAACATTTAATAGTATATTAGTCTTTGTTCTTTGATTTCGCGAGTGCGTACGCACTTACGCACATTACTATATCGTGCTCATCTATCCCTCTTACTCACACAATATTACATTGCTTTCTATAAGCGAAGTACATTTTTTGCGGTGTTATATAAAACTTTGTACTAAAAATTCGTCATTTTTTACTTTTATATATTCCTAAAAAAATTGTTCAAGAAGCGATGTGTCATCCATGATGACGTCATATTTTTAATACTTTAGTGTTGTTGCACCGTTATATTCAAACAACGTTATCAAATTTTTCTTTTGTTTCTAACATACAATTTTTTTTTTCCGTAGAAGCAAAAGCAACCGATCAACAGATAGCCATGTTGCGCGAATGTCTGGACTCGTTACCGCCGGCGCATTTCAATTGCTTGCAATATATGGTTCAACACTTGCACAGGTTTTTAACCTTAATTTGTACTTAACATTTTCATATTTAATATGTGTCCACCAATCACAATACATACATAATAAATGTAGGGGTGTATTTAATTATACATACACCGTAAAAATGTATTTTTCTACCTCTATTCGGGATCACACATTCACTGTTGTTAGCGTAGGGTTACCAACCGTATTTATTCCAGTACATGTGCTACTGTTTGGAATTTCCTGGATAGTATTTTATTAACGTCCTGATATTTTTAAAACATCCTGATGTAGTTCTGTGCCATATAATTCGAGTGTAAGTAATAACGTTACTTCTCCGTGGTCGATCTCGTGCAGTTCATAAAATCCAATTATTATTGGATAGATTTCCTTTACTCTATTTGCAATGCGTGTAACCATCAACCACTGCCTCTTATATTACGTTCTGTTTTTAAATCGGAATGTCTAGGTATTTTATTTTTAAAACCTATATTTCGAAGTTTTGATATTGCAATTTTATTCATCTATTATTAACTTCAGACCATCATTTTTTATATAGCAACACTATTTCAGCCGTTCTTGCATTCCTCATTTATAGTACGTTTTGTGAGACAATTTTCCAGTTGAAAGTCCATATACGTCCGTCGGTCTTTATTTCTGTATTCCATAGGTAATATATAAAAAAAAAAAAAAAAACAATATGACCAAGAATAAAACCCATGATTTTTTAAACTGTAAACTTATTATAATTTGATTCTCAGGGTATCTTTAGAAGCAGAAGTCAATAAGATGAGTGCTCACAATTTGAGTACAGTGTTTGCCCCAACTTTGGTCGCTACTCCGCCTGCAATAACTGACCTGGCATTTGAGATACGAGCGCTGCAGGTGCTCATCGAACATTGCCCGCAGATTTACTATGGGAATAAATGAAATATCGAAATTTATAATATCCCAGGGTCGGTAATCTTGTTGCAAATCTTCACACATATTCAAATCATTTAATCATAAGTAACCTTCATGTTTTGGCGCAGTAAAAGCATTTGTTAGTGTCAATGCTTAAAATATTTATCACAGACTGTCGATATAACAATACTCTTATAAGTTATGATTTTATATTGATTTTGTCAAAATAAATCCTGTTAGCAATAATAATCTTCCTGTAATTTTAGCGTATGTTTGTACTTTTTAGTAAATTAAGAAGAAATTTGGTGTCATATCTCATATAACGTTTCAGAACAAACCAGAAAATATAATGGATAATTTTTTTTTCTCTATGAAATTAAAAAATATATTTCATTTAGATATACTTAAATATAAACCAGTTTTTATTCGTTCTGCTTACATGTATTTTTAATGTAGTAACAGTATTATAGGATTGTCTTATGAGATTTTAAAAGGCTTAATAGATATAGAAGTGTGTTCATCAGTGATATTCCAAAAATAATTGTATAATACAACGTAATTTTCTATTGTAACAAACAGGTCAAGCTTAGCTTATAGCTTTTTATAACCAAACTCGTAAAGTTGATCCCCAAACTGAGGACTAATATATGTTATCCTTGCTAATACATATTATTAATGACAATGTGAGTTTGTTTGTTACGGTTGAATGTCTTAACTATTCAATAATTTTTACATGTATACAATTCTTCAGGCATATAGAGGTCATGGTACTTTTTATTCGGGAAAAATGGATCTGTTTGCAAGGGGACAGGTCAAGTCTAATTTAACGCGACCGAAACCGTTGGTAAAAACTAGTATAGAAATAATTCATTTAGCTTGCTTTGCTTCCATTGAACCCCATTATTTACATTATCGGAAAGACTAAATAGAACTACTGCTAAATTAATTTAATTATAAATATTATTTTATATAGCTATTATTGAGCTTAGAATTATTTAATTTATGTAACAAGTTTTATTATGTTGTAAGTGAATCTTCTTTTTACATCTCTTCAATTTTTTTCGTCCATTTATCGTATGTCGTTGCATTACAGCCGGCCTCAGATTAGGGGTAAAGTGAAAGGCTTTCGGCAGAGCAGCCAAGGCCAGTAGGGCGACGCCCATGGCTCAATTCAAAAGTTTCACTTGCATCGTGGTTTCATAAACCACACAACTTTTTTTAAGTTATAATTGTATTATTTAGGTACTATAATTTTGCGATACCAAATCGTATGCATTTAATTTTAACGCAAAATCTCACAATTAATCATGTTTAAGCACAGTGTGCAATATATATTTATGTATGTACAGTCTTCGACGATGTTTTTGCCGCTCTGAATATAGCCGCAAGTTCACGCTTGTGCATAATATACTCAAGAGTTTAACATAAAACAAAGTTAAAATATTATTATAGGAATATAAAATTTGCATTAATTTATCATTGAGTTGCCTCGAAGTTACACATACTATATAAAACGTATTTATACCTAATTTTTATGTTCTGCACAACTATGTTCGGAGCAGTGAAAAAGATAGGCGAAGAATGTACTTTTCTTTATTTCGAAAATGTGATATTGGATTATTGATCTTTATAAAAGAATATATTTTTAAACCATTCCAGGTTTGCAATATTATAATTTTGTAGTAACATTGATATAAAGTTACCTTTTTATACTTTTATATGTAATTCAATAAATCTTTTTTCAGCTTACAATATGTATTTTTAATGAGTATGACTTTTTTATTTAATAGGTTCATTTACAGGGATTCCCTATGGGGCTACAATGATTTTTCTATTGTGCTGAAATATAATATGTAATAGGTAAGTGACAGCATCTTACCAAGTTTGGCATTTACATGTCAAACCTACGACCTCCATAACGTTGGAATGCGATGTCGCGCGTTTTCAAATATAAGCGAAATATGTCAAAGAAGTTAAAAAGTATAATTGCAAAAAGTAGGAAAAAAATGATATATGATATAGACTACAGATTTAATATACTTTCTTTCTTTGTTTCATGAATGTATAAACTTTAGCTGGCATTATCATTACTTTATTAAAATAATATGGTGTTCATTTTTTTAACGAGATACTAATGCTACTCCCATACTTGCATATATCGCCACGAAGTTTTGGGTATGGTCGGGGATAAATGCAGATGTGGGAAGACATTATCGCCATGCGTTACGCACTACCACACAGCGTGACGATAGACGCAGCACGACATATGTGAGTTATTGGAAAGAGATAGGTGTGGGAGTTTTTTTTTTTTTTTTTTTTTTTTTTTTTCGAACTGACCTACACTGTTGACCCGGAGGCCGCTACAGATTTACCGGACTACTAAGGGGAGCGCTTAAGGCACTCACCCGATTTGTATAGACGACTAGCACAAGGGCGCACGGCACACCTCGGCTTGGGCTGTCGTCGAATACCCGAATCTGACTAGCTAAGCTAAACTAAGCTAAACCTATCCGTATCATACCTGTATGAGTTCGTGAAATATACATGGTTACCAAGCATATATGTTTCACGATCCCGTACATGTATTTTGTATCTGACTATCTGTGTTCTAAACTATTTCAGTTCGAAAGGGCAAAAAAACAAACAAAAATAGCCCACCACTATGTGTACCTACGAGTGTGTGTGTGCACGTGTGTGGGGTGATCGGTGTTGTGTTGTAAAGTCGAGTGTTTGATTAACAGTGTCACTGTGTCCGCGCGAGCAGCATGCTCGAGGGCTCCTTTCCGGAGGATCGTACCTCGGCTTGAGCAGCTGCCGAGGGGGGCCTAGGTATGTGTGCTGGAGCAAAATTCACAGCCAAACCGCGGCGGCGTGATCTGTGATTACGCGGGCGTGGGCGCGCACACGCTTTACTTCGAGGAACGGAAGGGTAATCTGCGTTAGCTACCGTTATTTTATCGGGAGGATCGGAAAAAATATGTCGCGGACGTCTTTTATAACGCGGCGCGTTCGGTACGGCATCGTAAGTTACCGCGGATACCACTAACGGACTGGGATGATTCTTTGCATTCTCAAAATAATTGCTAGTGAGGGTCTTAACGTACGCCCAGACAGACGGCATTTCCAGGTCCTTGTGGAGGTCGACTCCCCGGACGTACCAAGGGGCACCGACCGCCCTACGAAGAAATCGGTTCTGCAGTATTTGCAATCTCTTGAAGAGATTTTCTGACATGTGTGCGAAAACAGGACAGCTATATGTCAGAATGGGTCGGATACACATTTTGTACAGCGTGAGCTTGTGTCTGAGGGACATCTTGCTCTTGGAACAAACTAAGGGATGTAAGCGGCCCAAGACCATGGCGGCCTTGTTTCGCACTCTCTTAACGTGGGATCTAAAAGTGAGACTCATAGGTGTGGGAGCGTTTAATCTGCGCATTTATAGGAATTATTTTTGACGTTAATTTTATCGTAACAGATAGTCGAAGCTTTGTCACGCGGATGTGTGAGTAGCATAAGAATTACTAATTTTTATGGTATTTCCTAGAAGTTACTTTTATGATCTTTACTAATAATTTCTAAGTTGATATGACTGCAACTACGCACAAATCTGGCTGATAATATAAAGGTCATACGAAAATGTTGTCTTAAAAAATATATGTATTATGTATAGTAAACATTAAAATTACTTTTTTCGTCTCTTTTTGAATTTAGTGTCATCACTGTTGTCAGAGGTTTCTTCTTTTTGAAACTTCTTTAAATCTGCACAGAATAATACCTGAAACATAGATAAAAATAAAAATGTTAAATAAGGTATATTTAGTATAGTTACTTATTATATGTGTCAGTGTAATTTTATGATTTCTGCTTAGCTCTAATGGAAAAGCGTAATAATGTGAACCTACATAATACTCTGATAAGTTCTCTAGCTGCGAGAAAAACTGTTGTCAAAATAGTCTGTCATTTCATTAATTAGTTCAGACAAAATAACAGACAATTATTATGTATAAGTTTTCACAAAATTGATATTTATTTTGGTACCTTAATAGGTTAAAGCCCAATAAACCTAGGGGGGTCTTTGCTCTCCAGTGCAGCTGCCGGAACACACCATCAGGTTCTTAGCGACAGATATTCAATTTGAGGGTGGTAGCCAGTCGATGGTGGACTGCGATAAAGCACTACCACCGTGTTATGGTTCCATCATAACGTTTTCCTTCACCAAAAGATCCTGTTTGATGGAAAGATTAGAACGGACGTCGAGCGATGTGGTGTCCAAACACACTCACAACTAAGCTATCATCGCTTTAACTCTGTATTAGCTTACCGTGTGAGCCCATCCCGCCATGTTTCCATATAAATTTCTGAAATGATCACCAATTTCTGAATACATTTTTTCCGTGACATTCTTCTTTCCACGTAAATGCGGCAGGTAGTTCAGTGCCGCTATTTGATACACGTGGGTGTCGACAGGAACTGCTTCCAAGTGGTTTAAAGACATGAGACAAATGCAGTCGGCTACCTAAGAAGGTAAAAACAAAATCATGTGTCGTCTGGAACGTAGTTCCTAGTGCTTTTCTTCACCTCCAAATGACATTCGACATGGAGATTTAGACGTTATGTAAAGGAAAAGCATTACGCACCCTCCAAGCGACTGTATGTTTACATAAGTTTACATGAAATTTCTACACGATCAGTTTTGAGGTTATATAAACAGCAGCGAACGATTATCACCTAGCGACACGCACCAGCTTCGCGCGGGTGCAATGTATTATTAATACGACGTTGTAAATAAATTAAACATATACTACCTAATCTAATTTTTATTCTTTCTATAAATATGATATATGCCTGTATTATACATATGTATACATATATGTCTAACATCCTTATGGAAATAAAATCTAAATGATAGTGAAATTCCTTTAATTGTCTATAAAATCTAAACGGACACGCAGACAGTGATACAAAATACAAATTTTGAAAGATCTCATGTGAGATTAGGGTAAGAGGAGGGGGGATCAAGACAAATCTTATGACACCTCACCAGAGGAGGAGGAGGAGAGTTTAACAAATCCTCACAAACGCCTTACGTAATTAATGGACGCCCTCTTAAACAGACACAGACCTATTTGTTGTGAAAGAGACAGAAGGCATTTCATAGAATCAAATGCACACACTACGGATCATATTATATTTGTCAGAATAAGTCTTTTTTTTCAATAATTCAGTAATTATTTGAAGCAATGTTTGCTCATTCATGCAGTGTATGGATACTCCATCGGCGTAGGTTCGAATCCCTACAATGTACAAGCTTTTGATGAAGCAAAACATCATTATGATGAAAGCTTTCAACCACCACTAACAAAGCCAACACCAACCTTCTAAATACTTTTAGTAATTAAAATATAATTTATCAAATGTCTTTACCTTCGGTCCAATACCATGCAATTTCATCAATTCTTGTTTAGCATCTTTATATTTCATGTCTTGCAAACTTTTAAACCATTCCTCACTCCCCCACTCTGTTATTTGTGTCGCAGATTTCTGTATAAATTTTGCTCTATAACCAAATCCCAATTCTCGAAGTTCTGATTCTACCTAAAATACTACATTCATTTCATTGAATGATGATTTTAGTCATATTTTTTTAATATTATTTGTAACATATTTAGATTATAAATACATGTAGCATGCTAATTACAGATGGACTGATGATACATACTTTAGCCAAGTAGAAACTCCAAAAAAATGTAATTCACACTATAAATATTTAGGAATATCTGATGAATAATTTCATAAATTCTTGACCTCTATAGAATCTATATGCAAGATTTGTGCTGACTAGAAGTATGGTATAAAGATTAGAATGTTTGGAAAATTTCGATATGTAATTAAAATCATTAGCTCCATTGTTTATTGTTTTCTGACTGTAATGAGAGTCTGGAAACATTCACTCTATGAAAGCAGTCTAGAGGATGAATATTGTGATTGTATATCTTTTATTTATTTTAAAGATTGATTCTCCCTTTGCAATGTTTTCCTTCACCTACAGTCACCTTGTGTCTCTTAGTATCGATTATTAATTCTCTATGTAAATAAGATCAATTTATTAATGATTTTGAAATAATATTAGATGTTCAAATTCATACAAGATACTTCCTTATCTTGACTGAATTAATGCTAACCTCTAATAAACGAAACTACAAATGTTATTGGTGCTACAAAAACTGGTAAAAAAATGTTGCCCATATAACTTTTATCCAATCATTAAGTTTATAACCAATATACCACTAAACTTGATTATTCAATAAAAACATACCTGCGATTTGGCTAGTTTTCCAACTTCAGGAAATGAATAATAATCTATACCTTTATGACTGCATATTTTATCACCATAATTTGCACAAAGCTTTTCTACCATACTTGATATCCTGTAAATTGATATGTATTTTTATTATATAATAAAAAAAGACTTTCTAAAATGGCTTTCAACTTTTTTTTAAAGAGTTTCCACTTACTAGTATTTTCCACAAGTATATGAATATGGTGATTCTACTTGTGCAAAATTTTTGTATGTATAAATTTCTCGAACACGCAATTATAAATTAAACAATTCAGTAGTAGAATTTATGCAAGGTTTGTACAGAAGCACCACCACCATGCTTATTTGTGCTGCAAAGCAGCAGCCTTCACTTTGTTGTACACAAGTTACAGTGGTATGTTTGGCAGTATTGACACAAGCAGCATTCTGACTCAACCATGAGGAGTATCAACATATTACGACTGACCTAGAGACTGTAATTCTTTTAAGGTTGGCTATAAATACAGTCTGCCCAGACCACTTCTACTGAAGTGGAGTGTAAGACTATCAATTACTTCATATAATAAATAAACCATTTTTAGAATGGTGGTAGAGTTTTCACTAATACCCACCTGGCTAACTACCACCCTGAAGTGTAAGATTTGTTTCCAAGTGCCTATAGATGTGTTACTGCAGGGGTACTTGAAAACCAGTGTCCCTCTAGGCTAGCTTGGGATCATTTTAAACCAAATTTCAAACTTTGAAAATAAAATTGTAGTAAAATGCTAAATCAATACAGCATACAAAATAAGTAATATTAAGTTAATTTCACGAAATAGTATGTTTTCGTAGGACTATGTGAAAAGGATATGAATCTAGGACAGTGAGCACTGATAATTGATTATATTATCAGATATGAATTGTACATCAATAATGGAAAGGCTAAATAACTAACGTAAAAACACTGTCAGTGGTTTCTTAGTACATTATATATATCTATATGTTAATTTAACCATCGTTGTACAAAATAATGTATTATTATATAATATACTGTTATAATCAAAAAATAACAGGACTATTAAATATTACCTTGATATATGATTGTTCTGACTACATATGAATGAGAAAAGATTTTCAGTTGCTTCTTGACAAAGCATACGGATTCCATAAAATTGTTGACAGGCAGATTTGAACAGTTCATCCTTCTTGGACCATTCTTTGTAAAATAACCCTAGATTTAAATCAAGCCTAAAATAATTTAGTAACATTGTTCGAAAAACACTGTCATCTATTTCGTAAGATATTTTATTATTTATTGGTAATTTTCGATTTTTATGCAATAATGATCCAAGAACTTGATATTTTAGAAAATCATCTGTTTGTTGCAGCTTCCATACTGTTTTCGAGAACACACCAATCCATTCGTCTTTTTCTTTGTTATAGGTCCACCTGAAATAATGTCAAGTTCTATGTAAGTCATATCTGCATGACTTGATGGTGTGCAGGAGTATGGATCTCATGTGTGAATGAATTGGAAATACAATGTTCCACCCATGTTGATTTCATAATCCAGAATGACAACAGTTTCTGTGAATGAGTAATCATGTCTCAGCCGCTTTAAATCAAAATTTGCATACCATTGTGTGAAGAGTATAGAAAAAAGTTAGCGTACCTAAAACTTTGCCCACCATTCAAAGTGCCCAGTAATTGTAGTTCTCTTCGGTTTAACTGCAATTTATTCCAATTCATTTTTATGAAATTATAAAAATCTTACATTCATGAAATGTTTGGATAAATATTTTTGATTGAAGCGTCAAATAACGCGCGCTTTCATTACATATTGACAGATGACATATGTAAATAGGTAAGATACTGTTATGCGCTGTATAACGTTTAACTAGTTATACCAATGATAATAACTACCTATTTACATATCGGGGCAAAGCCGCAAAGACTCGCTAAAATACAAGGAAATAGCCTGAATTGCAATATGAATATCCTCGAAACTCACAGCAATTTGCTAGGATAAAAATTAGTCTCCCTTTCCATTAAAATAGGTTACTTCCAAACTTTTAATTTTGAATTTTAAAAGAGATAATTCGCTTCCTACTCAAGTAAAGATTGAACTGTATATTCGTCATTGATAGGATTTTAATTTAGATTTTTTTAGCATACCAAATTTACGTATAAAATACTTAAATAAGAATAGCGCTGTAGATGTTACCAAAAACTCGACATCATGATAACCGTTAAATTAGCTGAAATCTAAACCTTATATCTTTTTATAACGATATACGGAGTTTGGTGATCGGGAGGAAGTATATTCTATTTTTAGTCGATATCAATCTTACTATTAAACGATTTATTAATTGCAGATCGTGTAACTGCCAATTTAGAATATACTTTATGATTATTGTTCGAAAGTTCTTCATTAATAATGAAGTTTCATTTCATTTCCTCTATATATTATTGAATATAAATACATAAATAGATGATACTCCCCGACGATATATCATACATAACGATGATATATCAACATATATGTTTATTTAGTATACAATTATTTCTACTGTGGTTTAACCTTTAACTTGACCACAATTTATTATACTACGATTTATATATATCACGTAAAATGAGTACCTACATACAATCGGTCTGTCATTATGGAAATACACGATTAAGTACTAATTTTAAAGAAATATGGGAAACTACCAATGATTATGGTTGACGCGATGCGCCTATGTCGCACTTCGACTTTTCTCTTTCCCATAAGATTCGTTGCTAAGGCTTTTTTCAGTTACCGTTACATTAAAAATAGATAGCTATTTAATATAAATAATTATTATTACGTTTTCATTTTGCCATAACTATATAATTCAACGTAATTTAAAAACGTATAATGACCTATTTTAATAGTTATAACAATAATTAATTACGCTATCGTATTATTTTTCAACAACAATTGTTATAAACTGATATCAATTATTAAGCTAATCGATAATTGTATCGTACCGTATTCTATTATATCTTAAACTAAATAAAAAAGGAAATTATTACTCGGAATTCTTTCAATTATTTTAATCAGTATGATTTTAATTGTTTTTATTTTTATTTACGAACTGACTACGCCATTGGGCTGACGGGCTTCACAGCTTCACTGAACTATTTACTTTTAATTGAAGTAAGCACAAACTTGTGGCTGTACATAGTTGATGCGTAATAAAACTATGATTTATTTTATAAAATAAGGGAAATTCATGACGTGTACTGAAAAATTATAGTCACTTAATATTTAAAAAAAAAATTATTTGTATCAATGAGTCTGAGAGAGAGCTTTTACTTAGATGAGAATCTCTGGATAGGAAAAAAAATCTTTGGCAAAGTCGAAGTTGTCAATTTGCCAATGTCTGATAATTCATTATATTTGGTTATGCCATAAATGAAAAGTTAATTTTGTCTGATAATGAATAAATTTTTTATAAAAAAACTGTTACAATAAACTTTTAGTTATCCGGAAAGTTCATTGAACTTTAAATTTATATTATTTAGCCGAACACCGTCCTAACTAATTATTACCATAAAATAACAATAAGCGAGCTTATTATCGTTATGTTTTTAGAGCTATGGTATATTTACACGCTAAATGAAGAGATTTCAATGAAACAAAAGTTATATGGATATAATTAATTTATATTTCATACAGTCTATGAGTCGAGTAAAGTGAACTTAAGACTAATGAAATGCCACCTATATTACCGATAAATACTTATTCTTGATCTATAAGCTTACTCAGTCAATTATAACATTTTATTAATCGTATACTCTTTGTGACATAATATTTCTTATCCAAGATAAATATTGCGCTATATCGGTAAATACAATGTATTCATTTAAGTTGCATGAATTATCTCCATTTTTAGGCCGTAGCGACAGAGAGACAACGCCACGGAGTCTCCAGCGACCGCTATCTAGGATATATAATCCTCCTCCAGAGTCCCCCGTACAAGGTCCTGATCCTTTACGATCACCTGTAATAAAGTAATTACCATTATTTCAAATTGTTTTGTAACATACATTTTCTGTACATTTTTGTGCTTAAGTCAACTTTATTTACCAAATAATGTAACTGCACCTTGTCATGAATTATTTAGTATACCAGTATGTCGTACTGTAGTACATCTCAACTCATCTCTCGATCGAATACTGCGACACCTTAATAAAGTCTTAGTGCCAGTACTCGATAGTCGACTTGTTTGCTGATAATTAGATTTTTTTTTTGCAATTTTCAAGTTTTTCGGTGGGAAGTTGACATGACTGTAGAGTCTAAGTATTTAGTATTGATAAATATTAAGCTACTATATATTTTTCTTCTAAAAATGGAAGCATGCTAAATTTAGAAGAGGACTTATTCTTAAGTGCATTTGTTGGAACCTATAAATAGAAGCTTGGCAATAGACATCGATCGATGCGGTTTTAGATTTCGATACCAAACATTACAAATTTTAATGCAGTGAAAAGAAACTTAAACGACTATACTTTATTGAAGTTTACGGTCCGTATTGTTTGAATAGCCAAAAACATAGGCACATACTCGTAGTGCACACGTAAAGTGCTCAAATGTCTCCACCAATAGTAAAATGGAAAATATAGATTCGTTGGTAAGGAAAATAAAAAATAATACGATAATACAGAAAAAACTCCATAAAAAACGTTAAGCGGACGGAGTAATTCTTCTGAATATAAAACCGGTACGACAATTATAATAACGAATTACTAAAGTATATTTATGATGTATAATAGAAGCTTATAGACTTCTCATAGAAAATGTATGATATAACTTGTTTTTGGTTGCAAAACCAATCGTTGTTGGTTGACGTTTTTGACGTCTTTCGAAATAGAAATAATTATTCAAAGTTTTCATAAATGACCTTTCCGATTTCGATGGTGTTATATTGTTTGCACAATATTAATCTAGCGTTTGATCACCACACATTATGTGTATTGGACATTTTTTTGGTAATATTTTATCTAAAACCACAACGGCGACGTCTTGGACTGAAATCTAATACTGTATGATGGGTTACTTGGTTTGATTTAATTTCAAATATTTTTCTTTGTTATTTTTATATTCTCTCTGAATACTTGTAAGCCTTCACAGAAAGGAAGTTTTTGGTTATTCTTTTTAATAGTTTTTTATTTTTGTGAGAAATACGGTAAGATGTTGCATTCATTCATCTATGTAAAAGAAATATCGTGCATAACATGGTCATTGTGTATTTGTGTTCAATAAAATATACATACCCGCGCATAATGTTTTCGCAGAAGTTAGTTTGTGAAATTCGGGTTTGCTGGCTCTGCAAGCGTCAGTGCTGACAACAGGAATCCGAACCATTCGGGGTTCTCCTTGGCCGCTCGGTCCCAACTCACTACTACCCCAACCTGCTACCTACGTACAAAAATAAATATTCTCAAGCGCAATCTCTATTGTCATATGCTTTTTTCTCGCACTGACTATGTTATTGTCCTGACGAGCCTTCCCAGCCTCACCGGACTACTAAGGCGAGCGCTTAGTAAACTAAGCTAGCTATTCATACATATAAGAGTTCTTGAGGCACACACATGTGTACCGGGATGTGTACCTCCCGAATTCAAATATGTATTTCGTACCTGACACCTTTTTTTTTATTAACGTGGGGAAATCCCTTATGGATACCCATCCTCCCGGGGGAGAGAAAGGGTTATGTCCGACTCGCACGGACTAAAACCCCACGATGTACCAGCCATCGCTTTTAGTTGGGGCGGCATGGGACCGTGCTGAGCTATGACCATGCCGCCCCCAGCGGTCAGCCCGGCGAAAGATGGCCGCCGGGCTCCGTCTTTACAGGGAGGTACACTGGGTACACGACCAGTTACCTCCCCACGTCCGCCGAACCTGTGCAATGAAGAGATGGGACCCCGGCCCATCTCCTCAGGTCCAGCTACGGAGGTGGAAGGAGGCGGGCAAATCGCCCGAGAGGCGGACCCTGTCCGCCGCCTCCTTCTGCGAGATGACCTCCTCGCAGACAGACAGAGTGTGCTGCGCGGCGTCCTCCTCAGCGCCGCACTCGTGACATGTGGCGGTCGCCTCCCTGCGAGCGATCTGGTGCAGGTACCAGCCAAAACAGCCATGGCCGGTTAGCACCTGCACCAATCGGAACGTCTGGGAGCCCTACTTCCTCTCTAACCACTGCGACAGGACCGGACGGACGGCGTCCACCGTATATCGTCCATACCGCGCGTCCGCCAGGTCCTGCCGCCACCGCTCTATAGCGGCCCCCCTTCCCTGTCTCCTCCTACTTTCTATCTCCCTGGGAGCCAGAGGATCTCCCAAACGTTTCCTTGCCGCCGTGAATTCGTACACGGCGGCAAGAACCCCCGCCTCCAGCTCCCAAGGCAGGGAGCCGGCGAGCGTGAAGGCCACCGAAGAGGACACGGTGCGGTATCTCCGAATCGCCCTCAGTGCCACAATGCACTGCGCAGCTCGCAGCGCGCGCACTTTGGTGACACCGAGGGCGTCGGTCCACACCGGGGCCCCGTAAACTGCCATCGCCCGCACGACTCCCATATATAGTCGGCGGCACCCGGCACTTGGGGAGCAACCGGCCGAGTGTCCCCGCGGTCTTGTGATACGCGGTCCGAGCCCCGCAAAATGGTAAAAGTTTTTGAGGCACACACATATGTACCGGGATGTGTACCTCACGAATTCAAATATGTATTTCGTACCTGACAACTAGGCTAATCTAAATTATCCCAATTCGAAAATAGGGGGGAAAAATAAATAAAACCCTTTCACCGTGTGTGTACTTGTCTGTGTGTCTGTATGCACATATGTGGGATGACTTGTGTTATGTTGTTCCACTAGTGATTGAAAATTTGTAGTGTCACTGTATCGCGATAGCAGAGTACTCGAGGGTTCCATTCCGGGGGAACACACTTGGGCTTGAGCCTCTATTGAGGGGAGCTGCCATATACTCAGGAGTGTAATAAACTTAAGAACCATGGGTCCATAACACGTGCCGGCACTAGCGCCCTGTTTATTTGGAGGGTCGGATTAGTCATATAGGATATGTAACAAATGCGTGGTTCTCGGGACCCGTGCGTAAAGTATAAAACTAAAATTTATGAACGACACTCAGGTGGGCATCCTTTTTTTGTCATTCTAAATTTCAATATAAATAAACAGAATCTGCTGTATCATAATACCATTTAATACAGGCCCAGAGCAGTCTTGGTAATATGATAAATACTGGAAAACAAAACGTAGTAACTGCCGAAATAAACCTCTTAAAACCGGATGGCTTTAACAATTTTTTTAAACAAAACAGATGTTTGGTAGCATTTTTGTAATATGATATCAATTAATGTCTCACAAAATATTACTAGATAAAAATTGATTTGTTACTGTTCATAGTAAAGGTCAAGGTTCTATTATGTTAAAGGAAACTACACATTAACTGAGTAAATTGTTAAAAAAAGAAACGATGATACTAACAACTCCAGAAGCTCCCACGATCCGTGTTAGGTCTGGATTACCGCTCCATAGGCATGCAGGTCTGATGTATGTGTTGAATTCTACTGTTCTATCCAGAGTGACCACTAGAACGTCGTCTGTAATATATTTGATGGTTGGTATTAGTTCCGTAAGTACCTAATAAATACTAGCTGTTACCCGCGACATTGCGCGCGTGGAGTTTAGTGAAAAAAAATTGTTTAGTGTTAGCGAGCGTGTGAGCCGCGACCTGCACTGGACACTGCTTTTTACTTTATTATATTTACACGGAATCCTATTTTTCTAGTAATATAAAAGTAGCCTAAGCTATTTCTTATAACACCAGCTATCTGCCAGTTAAAATTCTGTTAAAATCGATCTAACTGTTTCGGAGATAAAACCAAACAGACAGACGCAACAATTGAAAAACTTACTGTATATACATTTACAGGGCCCCTTATCCCTCACCAATATTCGCACCTGCATTCAATGGTATATTAGTAAACAATAAACTCACTTTCGAGCGTCGAGGCGTTATAAGACTCATGAATAGAGGCCGAAGACAGAGTTCTCGTAATGCTGATGTCATCACCCCAATCTTCCAAATCATATACGCCTATCTTCACTACAATGTCTTTCATCGTTGAGATTTTACTTTTCTGTTGCATACAGTGTGCAGCTGAAAATGTATATGTAGAATAAATAATTTAGTTTAAGTCACAGAATAAAAATTTGTTGTTTATAGAATATAAATAGAATGATATAGGTCTGTTGTTCCGTGCGAGTAACAGAAAAACAATTACTATACTAATATCGAAACCTGCCAATATATATTATATACATTTTTATTTTTACTTCTCAAATACTGGGTTATAATCAAAAATGATCACGATATCTTTATTCAATATAAAGTTCATCATCTCCTTACCCTTATCCCACCTAAGTAGGGTCGGCACAACTTGTTTGTCATGTTGTGATGTATGATTAGGCTTAATTTTTACGATTGGCGACGGGCGCCTGACAATTGGTTTATTCAATATAAAGTTATTAAAATTTTAAGAAACTAGGATTTTAGTAAGCACTACAAAAATAAAATTAAAGAAATTTTGTAAATATAATTTGGTTCTCAAGTTTTGTTTTGTTTTTTTTTCTTTTGTGCTTATGTGCTTATGTGCTTAACCCCTGGACTGTCCAAAACCATAATGTTGCATAAGTTGCATACAAACGAATGTAGATCTCACGAGGCACAGGTCAACAGACTGTTGGCAGCATAAGCTTAAAAAAATACGTCATTTTTACAAAACTATGAAAAATAAAACAAATTATGTATTGTAAAATTATAACTTTTACGTAAAATGTATTATGAAATTATTTTTTTATATTTACGAACTTGTTTTTAACTAAAGAATATCGTGAAATTTAAAACATAATCCGCCACTTTGAGATCTGGGTCTTAAAAAGTCAACCGACGTGTTAAGGCATATTGATGAGACAATAAAAACGCTAAGTTGCGGGTATCTGCTGGTTTAAAATAATAATCCATTCTGCTACCAGGAAAAGTACGTAAAACAAAAAAAAGTACTCCCAGCGAAACGAGCAGCATATTCTAAGCGTTCAACTATTTCAATATATGAATTCTCATGGCGATATGTTGAATGTTATAGAATTTCATTTGCTGCAGCGTCATCTATAAGTTACAGTGACGAGTTATAGCATAAAAACCTTCTAAATGAAAAACATTTACGTGTGTAATTTCGTGGCGAACTCTCAAACGATGTCCGACTTCATCAATGTCGGAAATATATTTAGATAATATAGTTGCAGTAATTGCTGTCCTTCTCTAATGGATATTGTTGAAGCAATGTAGATAAAATGGTGCTCAAATCTAACCGATACATCACAGATGCCTTGTTACTTGTAATAATGAGCCACCCTTATTGAAATAAGCCTCCTTTAGTCCCTTTGTGGTTTGAAACTTGGTGAAATGAAAAAGTGACATTAAAAAGAGATAAACATATACATCTATAGGATTTTAAGTCAAAGAGAATGAGGTAGAATAAATTATATATAGCTTTTATATTCCCGGTCCTCTCATTGTAAATATAGCAATAGAAATAGCAGTATCTAATACTGGCTCCGGTCTAAGCATTGTACGTGTTCATGGTGTACGTATGTTGTTGTGCCTGCGTATTATAAAGTCTTGGGAAAAGGCGTCATAACCAGCATTCACGCATTTGTATTAATATTTTATCATTTTTTGAAAGTTTCACCTCTATCGCGTGTGAACTGTGTACACTTTTTTTTTATATAACTGATCTATGACAAATATGTCCTACGAAGCAGTCAGTATAGTAATGTTGTGACAGTGTGAGTCTTCTTCGTACAAGTAATACGATGATCAGTTCCTACGTCACTCTTTTTTAGCTTTAAAATAAGCATTTGTTTCGATAACCCAAAAATTATGTTTAACCACTTACCCGTAATAATATGGCGTTCAGACACCAAAGTGCCAGCGCAGATGAAAGTCAAGCTACCTTCTTTTCTTCGATAGATAGCTACTAACCACGGCCAGTCACCTCTAGAGTACGATTGCCCATTAAAGATCAAAGGAACTCTTTCGTTCCCACCAGCTATAACACCACATTCTACTGGAGTGGACGCCGTTTGTGGGGCTGGAAAACGGGGTCGCGTCTCCCTAAATGCAAAAAATTAACTAGTTTTACTTCTAATGATAATTCTTTGTGATCAGGACATATTTTAATATTTGATAATTAAAAATGTAATTGACTAGCTGATAACCTCGACATAGTTTCGTATTTTATTATCTTAACAATATATTTTATTTACAATGCAAAAAACAAAAATCACCATACCACTTGCCCCTCTTCTCCACGGCAAGAAAATATGCATCACTGAATAGGTAATGCTTATAAAAACCGTAGTTTATTAAAATCTTAAAAACTGTATATCAAATAAAGCTATAGGGTTTTTTTGACGTGATAACGTCTCCTCATCAATCGATGAACGCCGGCTTCACGCATGATAAAGCATGACTCATTGTCACGTTCCGCCCGAGCCAACCGTGCAATCGCGGAACAAGCGATAGACAGGAGCAATCGGCCTAAGCGTTCGGCATGTGACGCATCCATCAGTAATTCAGTGATAATAATTCATTTCAATTCATAAAATTATGCAATTTTTCATCACTGTTTTCTAATGACGTCATATCACGTAAAATAATCGTCAAGTAAACTGACTTTACAGACAACCAATTTAAGTTAAATTTTAGATAAGGACCAAATGTCTAAGGTGTGAAACTAAAAATATTTGATCAAAATCTATCCAGTACTTTTTGAGTGAGGCACACACATCGGCACACCTCTATAATTTTATTTATATAGATAATATATATTTTATCATTTATTTCACCGATAGAAATTGATCTTCGGCATTATTAGGAGCCATTCATCAGTTACGTCATACGAATTTCATCATCTTTGGGGCTCCTTATGCTTGTCACAGTGTGGTGTCATACATTTTGCAATTTTGTATCTAGAAATTATAGATATTAAAACGGCACTGCCAAAATGATTTATACCGTTGTATTTAAAACACTTTTAAATAAAACTAGCTGATACCCGATCGCTTGGCTAGGCATTAAATAAACTTTTAATAAAAATAATGACAAAGACTCACTCAGTTGAAACAAAGAAAAAATTCCGCAACGAATGGTCACAGTCCTATGCTCGATACGTTCAAAAGTTTTGACGTAATTAAATCTAAAAGAACTGTTTTTTCACTATTTATAAGCTTTTCATTAACAGTTGCTGTTTAGACTTTTAATATTTTAATGTTTAAATTTATACGTCACGAAATAATACATATGTTAGGAATGGTCCTTTTTTTCGAACTGATTACACTGTTGACCTGGCAAGGCCTCTAAGGCCTCTACAGTTTCACCGGACTACTTATGTATGGTCCTTTATTATACAGTGTTATACTTTGTTGACGCCCATCTATCTCTTTAACGTGTGATGTAATTTATGGCTCGTCTTTTAATTTTACCTTCAACATTATAACATAAGTAATTTGATATTTGGATATTACAGTACATATAAACTGGTACTGTGTCAATTTTAAACTAGTTACAAATAGAATGGCTTCTTTATAATGGTTTTGATTATAAAGACCAGCTCCAGTGTTTCCGTATGAATTAATTATGGTACTATGACTTTTAATCAATTGACATCATATCACATTATGACACTATAATCGAATTAAAATGTTATGCTCACAGGAAATGGTAAGGAAAATGGAACATCATATATCACGAATAGTATTTTTAAAACTGAGAATAATTTTACATAATTTCAAAATTATTTCGAAACAAATGAGTCGTTAAATTTTTAACTCGTATAAAGAAAATAACTTGTAATCGAGATATATTAACGGGCGTTGATGCTTCTAAACGCTAATGTTAACGTCGTGTTTCGGATCATTTGATAAGGACATATGTCCAATAAGGGGCCATACATAAACTAAAACAGAACGTAACTCAATCATGCATAACACGTAAATTTATTTAAAAATCAATAAAGGGAATGTAATAAAAGTATGAATGCGATACGATGAGTACAATATTTTTTATATAAATAAAACGATAACAAAAAAAATTACTTCTTGAACATTTAGTTCTTATTTAAAAGAATATACCGATAGCTTTGTCCAATATAAAGTTATTGAAGAAAGTACGATTATAATAAGCACTACAAATTCAGTGATGCGTGTTTTCTTGCCGTGGAGAAGTGGGGAAATCAGTGTAGTACTTATAATTTTTCCATTGTACATAAAATATAATGTTAATAAGCCTTTTTAACATATAGTTATAATTAATTCCCTAGTACATTATCCTGGTGCGTCTTATAAGATTTGGTCAGCGTTAGCTATGCAAGCGTCAGTAAAATATTTTTAAGGCTTGATTAAAAAACAATGATTTTTGTCTATGTTCTATTAATGTAAAACGCATATATATTATACATCCTTCCGGAAGTGAACACACAGGATAGTGAAATTCGTATCTAAATTAGATTCGCGGTTTAGATGAACTGAGAGAACACACAGATAGACGCAAAAAGCAAGTTTCTTTTACAATATTTATGTTGATATATATTAATGATTTTCCTTTTTTAATATTATCTGATGTTAAAAGACGATGTGGTCTAAGATGTTAAACACGCTAAACTTAGATGGAATTGGGTCTCAAGTGCAGCTGCCGGATCACGCCAACAGGTGCTTGGGCTGTTCAACTCGAGGGTGATAGCTATGCAAACGGACTTAGAAGCAGACCTACCACCATGCTATTTCTTTTTTCTTCATTAAAAGCTCCGATTTGGTCTCAAGGATTGGAACCTACATCCATCGACGCGGTATCCGAACAAGAGACCAAACGAACCATGATTGCTTTTGACGTGAAGTACATGAGTAAACGCTGTTAGATGTCATGATCGGCTATTTTAATGCATTCTAATATTTTTGATTGATTTGATTTGAATATATAAAGAATGGCATAGTAATTATACTCAATTATAGCAAACACGTCATATACTCACGGTATACTCTGTGTCTGAGTCTTCTGTGGTATCGGTTCCGGTGGCGGAGGTAGTCGAGGACGCTGAGTTCTAGGCGGTGGCGTTGATTGCTCTGTGTAATAATATGTGTAGTCGGGTCGAGGACGATTCTGTGTTGGTGCCACCGAAGGCAACGGTTCTATGTACACCGGCGACGTATAATTCGGTACGTCACTCGGGTAGAAATCTATAAAAATAACATTTTGCATCAGTACTTGTTTTTGCTTGCGTCTTCGTTTGCGTTATTGTAGATTTGATTTATTTCTTGGGAATAGTATATTTTTTCTTGATTCGATTATTTCTAGAATATAGAACGTTATATTCTTCGTAAAATATGACTGTAACTAGCAATCGAAAGGATGTCCTTCTTTATAGGAATGAACCTTATTAAGTCCCAGTTTTGAATAAAATAGTCCTGGAGCAGGCAAAGAATACTCGATTTTTGCTAGAGTCATATTCTAATTAAAATAAGAGTGGGTAAATTTTCAACCCCTCAATTATACTTTTCCTCCCATTTCTGCCTCTTAGAAATAGACTTTTCAAAAAAGTAATGCATGGGCAAACGTGTACAAAACAAGTAGATTCAAATGCATTATTCCAAAATTCTGGATAGCTCAATTTTTCTTTTCCCCTCCATTTTTATCACTTTAGAAATAGACTTTTCAAAAAAATAAAAGATGGGCAAAAGTGTGCAAAAGAAGTAGATTCTAAAGCATCATTCCAAAATTCACGATAACTCAATTGTTGTTCCCCCCCCCCTTCCGTCCCTTACACATTGACTTATCAAAAAAGTAAAAGGTGGGTAAATAACATACTTCAAAAATCCACCTTAACATTTTACCGATTTTTCAAAGTTTTTTCAGACGCTGACCCACATAATTTCATTCTTTAATAACATTTTTCATAGATGTGAGAAGAAAAATTTAAATGGTGGGCAGAAATGGGTAAACCCTCAACGAATTTCCAAATCTTTACGTGAAAAATGAGGGGCCAACTTCTTGAAGCTCATAAACACTTATAGCGGAACTAAAATGTACTCAGTGAGAGTCGAATAGAGCTATTCCTGTTAGGGCGGTGAAGCGGTTTTTCACTATTTGAGAAGCGGTGCGGTGATACGATGTTAAATGCCTATGCGCGTTGTAGGGCAGCCACGAACGACAACACACTGATGTGTACGAGAGTTTCAGCGAATGCTCTTGTAGGAACAAGAATAGCAACCTCTCGCTGCGGCAAGCGGCACGAAATAGCACATCTCTTGACAGGTTGGGTACTCAATAACTAAAAATTTCCCGGCACTGCCATATGCCAGCTAATCATTCACCCTAATAATGTTTGCGTCGAACCAGATAACTTTTTTTTTTTTATTGGAGTTTGACCACAGTCTCACTTGATCTTAAATAATGATATGCCTAATTATGGTAAGACACTGAACTTAGAAAGACTTGACTTGGCGTCAGATATTCAACTTATCGGTGATAGGTAACTAGGAGTGAATTAGAGAAAACTAAACCATTTAATAATAGGTATATAGGAACTGTTCGCGCTCAGTAAATGAGATAAAACGTATAATGGATAAGGACAGGTATATATGTACACTAAACCCGTAGGTTTCTCAATATAATAAACATACATCATTCAACATAAATAAAGTCACATACAGTATTTACGTAAAAAAAAAGCGAAATGGGCAAGAAAATATACAGGCAAACACACACATGTGTATATTTTTGCCTGTATATTTTCTTGCCCATTTCGCTTTTTTTTACGTAAATACTGTATGTGACTTTATATGTGTAGGATTTATTTTATTTACACGGAAAGTTCAAACTACTTGTAAGGATTTGAACCTACATAAATTGACGCAACTTCCAAACACTGTACGACTGAGCTAATCATTACTTCAAAACTCTTACCATTATTTTTATTATCTATTTCATTGAAGGTAAACACTTGGGCGTTGTTTCCATAATCTCCGATAAAATGCACAACGGGATCTGGTTTTCGTGTCGGTTGGTATCTATTGAAGGTAGTGACTGGCGATCCTGACTTCAAATACAGGATATTTTCAAGGCTGATAGTCGTTACGTATTGATTCGGTCCCGGAACGTCTGTAACAAAGAGAATTATAGATAATCTAATCATAGAATAAAAATGAAGTGTCTGTATGTAATATCAAAATAACAACTTTTTACTGACTGTTTGTTCCGGGTAGCCTCCGAAACGGCTGGACCGATTTTGTCGGGAATTTTACTGTTAGATAACTTCAATTACAGAGAGTGACGTAGGCTATGATATTTTAGACTAGCTGTTACCTGCGACTTTGCCCGCAATGCAATATCCGAAGCACCTAAACCGATTTTTACGGGACTTTCGGGAAACTCTAAACTGGTTAGATCGATCTTTACGGAACTTTTACTAGCATATAAATTACAGTAAGTGTTGTACTAATAAATGTTTTTGAATGAGCACATCTGTAATTCTACATCTTCTCGTAATTATACATTACTTTAATACAATTTAAAATACACGTGCGGGGCCGCAGGCTACAGCTAGTATTAAACACTGAAACTTTTCTATACGACTACTATAAAGAGAAAAGATTGGATTTCTTGTTTGCTATGGATAAACTCAAAAAAAACAACACTTCTGAAATTTTAAAAAATCTCTCACCTATAAAAAACCTATATTATCAGCGAGTCTATAAAAAACGATATTATCAGCGTGTAGCATGGACTGTATTTTACTTTTATCGTCTACGGTAACGTGAGCGAAGCTGCGGGCAAAGCTTAATATTAAATATTATAATTAAAAGAGTGACACAATTGAGTATTCTTAAGTCAAGAAAATATTTTTATCCCTTCTCTCTTTCTTATTCAGTGACGTCATATTCAAATTTATATGACATTTTCCACTACATTGATGATGGTGATATATCTATTTTTAATGGTCGGTCAAGTACAAATCCCGGTACGTAACCGTGAATTTTTTACATTTACGAATTTAAATAGGTAATATTATAAAATCTCGATAAAGCAAATCATCGTGTGGAAACCTTGAGAATTGTTCTCGTAAGTATATAAAGTTGGATCTAGAAAAAACATGAAATTATAGCTTTCTCGGAATTATAAATCGTGAGTATGTCATGAGCTGGCGTAGTGATTATACCCATACCTTATTGCGGGAAGAGGCTTTAACCTAGTAGTGGGACGCGTACAGGCTAACGGTATTATTATTGTTATGACACCTAATGTATTCTAATTGTTTAAAAAAAATCCATCAAATTGTTTTAAGGCTTCAGATTGGACAAACAAATGGATATCATTATGCATACATTCGAGGAACGGTGCCCTCATCTTGCTTTTGCACAATAAGGTGAAAATACCTAATTCAATCAATTAATTCAACTTGCACCATTATTATATGTCAAAAGTTCGCGTCCCATGAAATATATTATGTAAATCTATGTTAATAAATGTAATGTTCTGTCTATATATATATACATTTTTTACGAAACATTGATTTTTTATAGCTATTCTAAAAACACGAACATTACGACAATTTTTTTTTGTGTGTCTGTCTTTTTGTATGTCCAGATTCGACTTAAAAAAATTTGCACTTAGGAGGCTTATATGGTATCATTCCTCAATTAATAGGGTACTAGAATTGAGAAAAATATTGGTGAGGTAGGCGTAAAATAGCCGTGCTCACCCAGCGGCTTGAGAACTTATATGACTGAACACGGGGTTGCGTGTCAGCCTTACTTTGTCTATATTTTGAGAATATGAAGTATGCGAATGATAGGGGGTGTGTAAGAAGCGCTTAATCGCTTACCGATCGCCCCTGGTGTCTTGATGTTGGTGGCCACTAGATTGTTCACTCACATAGGTAATCATATCTAGTGGCGAGAGACGCGGTGATGGTTTCTGAATGAATTCAAAGGCGTTTTTTAATAATATGTATAGCGGAGATGCTGTATTGCGAAAAAAGTGCATCAGTCAAAAATGGCAGACGTCACCCCGTATCGACACATGAAACTAATGATATACGAACTACATGGCGGAGCATCCGCCTCACCAAATACTTTTACAGGCCGTAAACAAATAACAAAATTTATTTTTTTAGTTTTTTCTGATTATGATAAAATTTTGAATATAGAGAAAGTTTATCGTTCCAAAATTTAAACCAATAAGAATTATCAGTAGTAGTTTTAGAAATTGTAAAATTCTAGCTTTTCGTTGCAGCTTCGCTCGTGTTAAGGTAGACTTGTATTATCCCTCCCGGTGTGGTCCGATGCCCTCGGTGCCAGCAACGTGCGCGCGCTGCGTGCTGCGCAGCACATTGTGGCGCTGAGGGTGATTCGGGGATACCGCACTGTGTCCTCGGCGGCGGCCTTCACGCTCACCGGCTCCCTGCCCTGGGAGCTGGAGGCGGGGGTTCTTGCCGCCGTGTACGAATTCACGGCGGCAGGAAAACGTTTGGTGGAGCCTCCGGCTCCCAGAGAGATAGAGGGAAGGCGTAGGGAAGAGAGGGAGGCCGCTATAGAGCGGTGGCGGCAGGATCTGGCGGACGCGCGGTATGGGCGATATACGGTGGACGCCGTCCGCCCGGTCCTGCCGCAGTGGTTTGATAGGGAGTGGGGCTCCCTGACGTACCGACTGGTGCAGGTGCTGACTGGCCATGGCTGTTTTGGTTGGTACCTGCACCAGATCACTCGCAGGGAGCCGACCGCCGCATGCCACGAGTGCGGCATTGAGGAGGACACCGCGCAACACACACTGGCTGAGTGTGCTGCGTGGGAGGTTCAGCGCCGCTCTCTGGCTGTGGCGGTGGGAGGAAATCTGCCGCTGCCGAGCGTGGTTGCGGCCATGCTCGGCAGCGAAGACGCCTGGAGGGCGATGGCCTCTTTCTGCGAGGATGTAATCTCGCAGAAGGAGGCGGCGGAGAGGGCCCGAGAGGCACACCCTCTCAGCGGCTGTCTCCGCCAAAGGAGGACCGGTGGAAGGAGGCGGAGATTTGCCCGCCTCCTTCCACCTCCGTAGCCGGACCTGAGGGGATGGGCCGGGGGGCCCATCTCCTCATTGCACAGGTTCGGCGGACGAGGGGAGGTAGCTGGTCGTGTACCCAGTGTACTTCCCTATAAGGACGGAGCCCGGCGGCCATCTTTCGCCGGGCTCACCGCTGGGGGCGGCATGGTGATAGCTCAGTTCGGTCCCATGCCGCCCCAACTTAAAGCGGGGGCCGGTACACCGTGGGGTTTTAGTCCGTGCGAGTCGGACATAATCCATTCTCTCCCCCGGGAGGATGGGTATCCATAAGGGATTTCCCCAGGTTAATAATAAAAAAAAATAATAATAAAAAAAAAACTTGTATTATCCCTCGGAAACAGTACACTTTTGCACATTAGAGGTACCCCAGTATCTTTTTATACCTCCGAAAACGTGCATGCAAAATCTCATCAAAATGTATTGAATAGTTGAGGTCTTAAATAGTAGGAAACAAATAAAACGTACAAACTCACTTTCACATTTGTAAGATTAGTTAGAATGCTCACATTTTAATTAAATGATACAAAATAACAAATCTTAAAAACACGCGGGGAATCACGAGTACTTGCGTGTACTTAATAAGATTTTAATTTTAATTATTACTAGGTAAGGGATCCTACCCATACTACGTGTTTTGACAATTTTTTAGACTGAATATCAATCAGATGCAGACAGTTTCGGAACCCGGCATGTACCAACGAGTTTTTCGTAATTCGCATACATTTCGTTTTTTAAATTGGTAACACTATCAGCTGACGGCGACAGGAAAACTTGAACCTGAGAAATATACTATACCACGGGAAAAATATAAACTATGGATTTTTCAGACTTTGAAATCGCCAATACGTCGTGGGTTGGCGTGGTGATTATGTCCATACCTTCTTTCGGGAAGAGGCCTATGGTTCTACATTCAGTCTCTTACAGACTGATGATGGTGATGATGATGATGATGATGACTAAATATAAAAGTTTTAATAAAAACCATATAATTTACCTCCAGAACCGTAACATAAAGTGTTTCCATTTACGATGAGCGCAGTGAGCCTAGGTAAAGGCGACACTACCGGGAAATGAACCCGATATACTAGAGTTTCTCCTCTATTAAAGTTTTGTAGAGCTCTTTCTGCATCGACTGGCTCAATTCGGCCGACGTAATTCTGTAAAAAATATCACCATTTAACCCCTGTGATATAAAATTGTATTTTACATCAAAAAAATAAACTCTTGTATTCCCCAATACAGTGTATAAAAATTATCTGCATATAACTAGACAGAAGGGAAACAATTAAGTTCATCTTCCTTCTCTGTATCTCAACCGATTTTGTTTATTTTTCTTTTAGTAGATATTGACGAGTTCTAAAAAAAAATGTAGAAATAGTTCGTTTCTTTTTCCTTAACACTGAAACGTGAATTATGATCGAGTTTCGGTAATTTGACGATAAATAATCTATATTTAAATAGGTTAACACAAAAGAGTTCAGTTCCTTTTTCTCCTCTCTTTGTCAACCTATATTCTTTTTTTTTAAGAAATTGGCGAGCTTTAGTAGTATCTATAATAACATTGAAATAGTTTGTTTTTTATTTCTATATAATTGAAGAGTCCAAACATTTACTCTATATTTATCATATTTTACGATCTTTAAATAACCTAATCTACAACATATGTACGTACACTCATTGACCTAAAAGTAAATAATATTAGAACTTTAAATGATAATAGATTATAGTTGAATTTCAACCATTGGTATTTTAAATTGTTGAAATTCGATGCAACAACAATAAGTTTTAGCGCGCAGTACAGTGTGGCAAGTTGCGTTTTTTAAATCTCATTGAAAAACTAACTGCGGTAAGTTCGATGCGCGTACTGTGGTAGCATTTTCGTGACATTTACCATTTGTATTACAATGTTCGAAGAGATACACTGTCCTTGACAGTGAAACTACGAATTTATGTTTATTTATTTTTAAAATTCACAATAATATGTATGTAAGCATTGTAAGACATACGCTTTAAAAATAGTGAAGACTATCAAGAGTTTTTTTAATAAAATATGTTTCGATTACCTACTATAGAAACATACTATAAAAACATTTGACGATTTGATAAGAAATATTGGCCATGAAATGTACATTACCTCGTAGCATCGATATTCTCTACTACAGTTCGAGGGCTACTGTGACAATTAGGCGATGCATGCGATTATTTTTTGTAGTACGTGAGGTTTTATATGAGCCTATTTGGGCACAAAAAGTCTGTGCGTCTATGCATCGCAACAAATCTGTACTAGGCGATAGAATTTAAGCATGGTGCGATTTGTTATCTATACATCACATCTATGAATCACATAATATTAACTCTAATGTGAATCATTTCATGACTGTATGCCTGCACGGATAGCACACTCGTTTAAACTGTTGTCACTGATTGTACTTGTGTTCTCCTCCGCAAAATATGATCCCTATTGCGGAAGATGCCTTTTAGAAAAAGAAAATTAAGCAGACTATGTTTCAAGATACAAGTTACCAATATTAGAAAAAAACATCGATGTTGACATGGATTTAAAAGTATCGATGAACGATAAACTTCGAATACAACACATCGATATGTCTACATGACCGATGTTTTCGGTAGTAAATAAAACTGTCTATTCTGTTTATTAAATGTGTCTATTGTTATTGAAAATACAATAACCTAAAAAATAGGAAATAATACAGTGACCTAAATACTGATTACAGAATAAAGATTTACCATACATGTTGCTTCGTTACTGAAGTTTCATTATTCACAATATCAATACCAAATTAAATTCGCTTCCGCGTCACAAGTTCTCTCACAACACACACTTTCAAGATTCACGCGAATGTTGAAGTTGACAATTTTTTTTATCCCCTTGGGAAATGCAAAGAAATAACTATTTCTACGACATACTTTGATTACGTTGATCAGTGTCACCTAATGTAAAATATTTGCAACTTGATAGTTATCCCTAGCTATTTAGTCCCTAGCTATAGTACATCCAACGGTAGATTGCCCTAAAGGGTATACTGACGTTTTGATATTTTATTCTCATAACATCGATGTGTCGATAATATCGACATCATAATATCGATGTTTCTTCACTAGCGATGAATATCGATCATGCCTATTTCGAGAAACCGTATTGTCAGAGCCGGTTCGATCTGTCAATGATTCGATTCGGCCTGTTAATCTACTTTCGGTCACAGTTAAAAAACTTAAGATTCATTATTAGAAAAGATCTTCTAATGAATATCAAGGCTATTTCGATTATTGATCATACCATACCCTAATAAATTTCAATAATTCATCATTGTCATTTTTATTTCCTGTAATGTAACAGGTTTTTAAAGAACGTGACTAATATATCCTGTTATAATGAAGTTTTACGGGATAAAAAATTATACAAACTTGATCTATGATCTGTCAGAATTTGATTTGTTCTCATAGATCATTGTATTGTTTGATCTGACGTATTTTATTAAATGAATGAAGAAAGGAATAATACGTTTTTAATTTATAAGAAATGTATTCCTAAGCAGCGTAACGGAATGATTATTAAATGTTAAAATTGTTCAACATGTCTTTAAAATGTATTTAAACAAATAACATAATTTAACATGGCTAATACTAACAACCGCCCGTGAATTCATTCGTGTTAAATTAAAGTATAAAACCTAATAACTATATAATACAGTCTGGTGTCACTTTGTGGTGAGTTATAATAAAATGGATGGCAAAAAAACCGTCTCTATTTATAAACAAAAACAGGTGTACCAACTTCCATTATGATTGGTGAAGCGATGTTTACAGTTTGTAAAAGTTTATTGATCTCAGACATACCAATATCCATTTGTATAAATATGGTATAATTGTACAACAATAAGGTAGAATTTAAAATTGTTCACTTGTTGTCACATTACCACTAATACTTGATGTTAAATTACAATGATGTCGATAGATTACAAATTTGGAGAGAAGCTTCAGGTGGGGTAAGTTCGCAGTTCGCAAGACTCACGAGAATTACCACTGCTAGATTTCTTAATTCCGCTTATTTCTTCTAACACTACTACCATTTAACCCTTTTTCATTTTATACAAAATTTATATGATATAACGTTCATTTTTTATATTTTACAAGTTGTTTTCTGGTTCCAATAAAAAAATATTATGTATATATTACAAAAACGGGCAATTCAAGCAATTTATAACATAGGATCTCATGGATCACTAAAGAGCTAGCTTTAGGAATATAGTGTCTTAACTTTGCTTGTCCAATATATTCTTGATAATTTCATGTGAGTACACAAAAACACACATAAGAAAGATTTAATAAACGATTGGTATTGCTGTAATATTAGCCATCTCATGTATTTTTTTTTATGTGTTCCCTTTATCCTCAAACATGATCCGAGTCTTTGTAAGTGTCCTTTCTATACCCAGTGTATTTTCCATCTCATGTATTACATGTAATACTAATAAATGCTTTTTAGTGATTCAGTGTTAAGTTCTACAAACATGAGAAATGTTCTGTTAGTATTAAGTCTGGGAGAAAATTATAGAACTGCGGATTTGTCGGCGTTTGAAAGACACAAGACGCCGCGGAGTGGCGTGGCGATTACGCCTGTATATGTCGTTCCGTACTCTTCCCCCAGCAGTTGAACTTTTACAGGATGGCATTGATATTCTTAGAATAACAGGTTCTGTATAATACAAAGCAACATTTAGTAGTAAACTTTGAAAATATTCTTTATGGTTTTAATATAAATTTTTAATAAGTTTAATGAAATTCCTTTTCGATCTTAAAAGTATATATTAATGATATTTATACATGTTTGTCATTATGTAATATAAATTCTAAATGAATCTCGCCTCGGAATGTTATACACGCTTTAAATGATTTATTATATTGCTACCTTGTCCGTAGTTCCCCGCGCCTCTATGACGCAGTAATTATTTTCGCCTACCAGTTTTATTCTTATTAATCTATCTAAGCAAAATGGTAGAGTTATACTGTTGTACGCGTATCACGTAAAAACTATTCGATAGGTTTCGATCTTTTAATTTTGTTCAATTCAAATACACTTGTTTCTTATCTATAAAAATATACAGATATATTTATAGGTCAGTTAATCATACATATACGAATTAGTGAAGCGTACATGTGTACCAGCGTTTGTACCTCACGAACTCAAACATGTATTTTGTATTTGTCAATTTAGCTAAACTAAACTAACCAAGTTCGGAAAACAAAGAAAAAAAAAATAAACCCTTCTATCATAAGTGTATCTGTGTGTGTGCACGTATGTAGGGGTGATCCGTGTTGTGCCTGTTAAGCCAGTGAGTGAAAACATTTAGTGGCACTGTATCGCGCTAGCAGCACGTTCGAGGGCTCCACGGGATCGGACCTAGGGCGAAACGCTGCCGAGGGGGACCATGGCGAGCGTGCTGGATCAAAATTCACCGCTAGACCACGGTGACGTGATCTGTGGTTACATGGACGTAGGCACGCACACGCTCTGTTTGAAGAATTGAAGAAGTACTGAACGTCCGCTACCGTTATTTTATAGGGAAGATCAGACGTCAAGTGGTGTGGTGCACATGCACAGGAGAAGAGAACTTCACGGATAATATTGTTTACAAAGATATTTTCTAAGCAAATTATATTTTTGTTTTTATTTTTTGTATGCTCTACCACTGTACATAAAGAACGAAGACAAAGTCACGGGTATAACCTAGTATTATACATTTGTAAAGGTATTATTGAAATTATTATACCTTTCAATTTTTTTTAGTTAAATAAAATCCCTGAATAATAAATATTTTATTGAAATAAGTTGTGAATAAATAAAAAATATTTTAATAGCATTTGACAAATCTTTTATCCTATCAACTGAGGAATAATAAAAATAGCCCCTGAACAAAATTTCACAAAAATCAGTCAAGCCGTTTTTGAGCTAAATCCGAAAAACTCATAAAAATATCATCATATTTGTGATGAGTAACGTATATTATCCCAATATATATAAATTACGTGTCACGTTCTTCTTCCGCAATGACCTCCTAAACTACTGAACCGATTTTAATAACATTTTGCACGCTGTGTGCAGTTTCATCCAACTTGAAAGAAAATATTATTTTATTGCGAATGATTTATTTATTAACAAAGAGTCATGATTATCTCTGTTAGTTCGTAAGACTCTAACAGATGGCGGTATAAGGTAATTCGTTCACTGGATTGACGTCCGTGCAGGATTATTTTTTTGGCGGGATCTTATTCTGTCATGTAGTGATTTTTATATTTTATTCATAATGTTGTGTTATTAGACTCTATATTTTGTAATATTGGTGGTGTTTTACGTAATATAGTTCGGTTATTATGCACAAGTGAAGCGGATGAGAAATATTACTACGGAGTATGTATTCTGAGATGCCACTAAAACTCCATGGAAAGTTCTAACAAGGGTGCCACCATTTTGTTAGAACATTAACATTATCACAAGACACTTAATTGGAAAAATCTTGTTACTTGACGCTGGCTACTGCACAAACCGTGCCGGAGCCAAAAAATAGAGAAGAAGAAGAAAACGTCTTTACAAAGCCGGACCGGACAACTAGTATAATATATATTTAATACAAAATCTGGTAAAAAATTACATGCAGAGACAGAAACACTGATTCATTAAGATTATATATTCTGTTTCACTACAATCATACGGTGTAAAATGGCACTGCATCGCGTCGTAAGCTTAAATAATTGAAATACAAAAATCAAAAATGCTTTATTTAAAACGACCACGACGAGCCGTGGCGTTTCGGAAAATATCTAAATCATCGAAAAAAGGCTATTTTTATTTAATTAAAAAACAATACTATTGATAGTATTATAATACATATTATTTGAATTAATGGGTAAGCGAACCGCGAAATATTTGGTAGGTGTAATATTCGTAGTAGGACATTTACATAATCGAGCAACTTCATTTCTTAGTAATGGCGTAACAATATTTTGTGAAGAATCACAAAATGCTATGGCCCCCGATCCAAGGATGTTTTGACTATGACTTTGGCGTTTTTTAATGATTCTTCGACGCGACACTGACGAGTATGGTATAGTGGGTATTGCGTTTTATAACAAAACGTGATCACTCGCCTCACACTAGTGCTATTAAGCACGTTTAGTTTTCTCGTATAGCTTTTGTTGATACCATCTATTGCGAAACAAAAATGATCATCATTACCACATCAGCCTGTAAGAGACCCACTGCAGGGCCTACTCTTCCCGAAAGAGGGTATGAATATAATTACCACGTCAGCCCAAGACTTACTAGCGATTTGAAATTTCGTGAAATCTAGTTACATATTTTCCCACATAGGGTGGTACTACAAGTACATTGCTCAGGTTTAGGTTTTTTCCCGATGTTTTCTTTCATTGTCAGCCGATAATGTTACCAATTTAAATAAGTAAGCGCACGCGAATTCCGAATGATTTGTTGGTACATGCCGGGGTTCCATCTTGCGAGCATCGAATCGATATTACACCGGTCAAATTGGCCATTGGGCCACCACGACTTACTAACAGAAAAATACATATTTTTAATTTTCTTTGTATTTTAATCGTCTGCGTCGTCTCACAACAACTGAACCATTTTATGATAAAAGCTAATTACGAATCTGGCATTAATATCAGAAAAATTTAAATACTTAAGGGACGAATTTATTTTGATAAAATAGTATATAGAATCATTATTTGCTGTTTAACGAAACTAGAAATGTTTGACGTATTACTTGTTCAGAGTTCAAACTTAATAGTTACTTTTTACTAGTAATACATAAGATGGGATGACCTAGAAGCTTGTACACAGGTGTGACAGTGACCATAGGTGTACTTATCGTCCTGCATATTGTCGTCATTTTGCCATGTTGCGTAAAATGTGTCAAAAAAGACCAAATAATTAAAAAAATACGTTAACGAAATAAAAGGCATTGATTGTTCTGTGCTTATTGTCCGGCAAATTGTCGTCATTTTGTCATGTTGCGTAAAATGTGTAAAAAAAAGTCCAAATAATTAAAAAAATACGTTAACGAAATAAAAGGCATTGATTGTTCTGTACTTATCGTCCGGCATATTGTCGTCATTTTGCCATGTTACTATAAAAAAAACGCCAAATAATTAAAAAAAGACGTTAACGAAATAAAGGCCACTGGCCGGTTAGTCAACTGTCAAAAATCGGCATATTGAAAAAGGAAAAGTTTTTAATTTGGCTTTCCTGTTAATTTGGATTTCAAAGAATCATTACATTGCAGTATTCATGGTTTTTTTATTTATAAGAATCGTTCTATGTAGCTCTTTGTATGTTCGGCGTATTATATCAATAAACATTTTATTAAATAAACATTCAAAAAGGTAAAAAGATTAATTTGGACTAAAAGGTTTGCCGTATCAAAAAAATATATGCGAACCCGATCATAATCTTCTCCGTTTACAGATTATTATTTTACGGAAGCAAGCCAAATTACATACATTGTCAGTTTGTCATCTTTGAGGAAATTTGTGACAGAATGACTAATGTTCCGGTTTGTTCCAACAAGGAAATAATGTTGACCGTTTCTTACATACATTAAAAATAAAGACCTAATGAAGAAGTGTGAAAAAAAGGCATCAAATTTAACAAGAGGTTGGGTATCAACCATTAATTACCTTGACTGTCGGAAATATCTTTCTTAACAATCGAATTAAGCACTTAACCCTTTTTCTTGCCAATTAAAAATAATTGTTAACATGTTTCATTTGAGTTGATTCACAGTAACAAATAACATCATAGTTTTATATAGTGGTCGAGTGGTTTGACCGGTGCTATATCAATTTAATGTGCGCAGGTTCGAATCCCGGTATGTTCCAACGAATTTGTCTGAATTCGCGTACATTTACCAATTTAAATTGGTAACGCTATCGGCTGACAGTGAACCTGAGAAATGTTTTCGTGGTATCACCGTATGTAGAATTGTGGATTTATGTGGATAGGTCTTGCGAGGAGGCTCTACGAGGAACAAGAGAGACCGCAAACGGAGGTGAGGTTGAAAATGGCCTTACATTCCATAGTACGGTCCAGTGTGACCAGTACCAAGTTGAAAGGGGCTTTCGTACGGGGGTGGTACATGCGATGTACACTCCGGACTGGGAAGTCCTGAGTGTTCAGGCAATCGGAGTTATCGTCGGTAGGGAGTTCAGAAGGAACACCACTAATGACGGCATGGAGGAGGCGTTCCTCCTTGAGCGCGTGGGTGAAAAAGGGGAGTTTTCTTCCCGGAGGTATTTTGTGAGCAGACGATGCTCATCGGATGTGGAGACTTTAACGGAAATACCGGCAACGGTATTGACGGCAAACGTCTAGTGGATCTTACGAGACTAAGTCCGCTGAGATCTGCACCCAGCAGGTCTTGTCACGATGACTAACCTCCCTGCCTGAAGGGCAGGGGGATGCACCTGTTTAGAATCTAACGGACAATCCGTGTTCGAGCCAAAGGGAGCTGTGGGCGAAGTGCAATGCCTCGCAGAGAACCTACGTAGCCTAGGGGGGGGGGTCCCTTTTTTTTTTTTTTTTTTTTTACATGGGGAACATCCGTAACGGATACCCACCCCGTCGGGCAGCAGGGGGTGGGTTATGTCCGATTCCCACGGACTAAAAACCCCATGGTGCCTCACACACCTATTTGGCCAGGGAGCAGGAACTACCAAAGGCATTACTTCTGCTCCCCGGCAGGTATCGGCCCCTCAACAGGGGCCCCGTCTGCGGTCTGAGGGGTTAAGATGGTAGACCTCTCAGGAGGGGGCGGGTGTTAAACCCCCTCCGACGAACTGTGGGAGTCGCTCGGCACAAACGCCTCCACCACGCGGGCCTGTGCAGAAAGCACTGCTCAGGGTGACGGACGTGCCCGCCCGTCCCGCCACCCACAGGCCCTTTTTACGGCGGCATGAGGTCGTTGCCGACCCGTCGCCGCCGTGTTCGTCGACCGCGGGAGGGGAGCCGAGTGGTCTGCTCCCTCTCCCTCTCCGCCGCCTCCTTCGCGAGCATAACTGTCTCGCAGTATGAGGCGACGGATATCCACCCGGTCTCGCTCTCGACCATCTTGACGATAACGGTCGAGAGCGAGAGATCCGGGCCGATGGCCGCGACGAGCTCGCGGCGTGGCTCGTCCCAGGCGGGACACTCCACGAGTGTGTGCTGTGCGTCGTCGACCGCACAGCCACAATGGTGGCACCCTGTCGTTGGCTCCCGGCCTATGCGACACAGGTAGCTCCCGAAGCATCCATGCCCCGAGAGCACCTGTGTCAGCCGGAAGGGGGGGGGGGTCCCTAGCAGACGGCGTAACACAAAAACACAAAAAAACGTCGCGCTGCACACGATGTACTAGGCGCGCACCAAAAAGTGCGGTTTACTTAGTGCACTAGGTGAGGTACACTGTCGCTCTGAAAAGAGCGTAACGATTGACATGCAATCCAAACGCGACAAACGAATTGAACCTGTAATAATATTATTAATCCACCGAACACACGAGATATTCGAAAAAAAAAGTAGTGTGTACTTATGTACACGCGTTAGAAGTTATACTTGTTTGGCGTAACAAGATAAAAATATTTTCAAAAGTTTTGTCTTTCGCCTTAATGTACGTTTGTAGAAAAAAGGACGAAAAAAGGACACTAACAATAGAAAAAAGGTATACATACTTTTTTTTAGATATGACAATACCAGTTTATTGAATATTACAATTAAAATTTGACTCAAAATACAACAAACATCGTATTTCCGTAAGTATACATATTTTTTAATTGTATCTCTCAGTGTATATATAAGAAATATAATAACTATAATTATTTATAGATATTTACAGTACATAAACGGATTAAGATAATCTATAATTAAAAATGTTATCCACGAGTTATCTTTTAACTATACTTATATAGTTTTTGTCTATTAACTAATAACTTGCCCTTTCGATGTTTAATGTTTACAGATATGTGTCGAATATGACAAAATAATTTTAGAATTAAAACTTACCACGTTACCATGGCAACTATTAACATGTTAATGGTTACTATAACAACGGCAACGCGTAGCGCATAAGTACAAATATAAAATGTTGACTATAGCTAACTTCAGGGTGTAGGTTTTTCGTTACAGTGTGCGCGCGCATCGTAAAAATTTATTCTCATCGTTTTTTCCTAGGGCGCCAAAAGAAGTATAACTTCAAAAACTCAATCGAGCTTAACGAACGATCGCACCGAAACATCTAAGACAATAGCGCCTGGCGATGACTCACTCGGCAACAATGTGGGTCGAGCGACAGCGAATTCGTAGAACGGAAGATCTGGTGCGCAGGTAAATTAACGACGATTGAACCGACAGAGCAGCAAGAGAGCGCACATGTGCACCCGGCCGCGGCCCGAACGGAACTCGCTTTGTACTTTTTTTTTTTTCGAACTTACTACACTGTTGACCCGAAGGCCGCTACAGTTTTACCGGACTACTAAGGGAAGCGCTTAAAGCACTCACCCGATTTGTATAGACGACTAGTACAAGGGCGCAGGGCACACCTCGGCTTGGGCTGTCGTCGAATACCCGAATCTGACTAGCTAAGCTAAACTAAGCTAAACCTATCCGTATCATACCTGTATGAGTTCGTGAAATATACATGGTTACCAAGCATGTATGTTTCACGATCTCGTACATGTATTTTGTATCTGACTATCTGTGTTCTAAACTATTTCAGTTCGAAAGGGCAAAAAAACAAACAAAAACAGCCCACCACTATGTGTACCTACGAGTGTGTGTGTGCACGTGTGTGGGGTGATCGGTGTTGTGTTGTAAAGTCGAGTGTTTGATTAACAGTCTCACTGTGTCCGCGCGAGCAGCATGCTCGAGGGCTCCTTTCCGGAGGATCGTACCTCAGCTTGAGCAGCTGCCGAGGGGAGCCTAGCTATGTGTGCTGGAGCAAAATTTACAGCCAAACCGCGGCGGCGTGATCTGTGATTACGCGGGCGTGGGCGCGCACACGCTTTGTTTCGAGGAACGGAAGGGTAATCTGCGTTAGCTACCGTTATCTTATCGGGAGGATCGGAAAAAATATGTCGCGGACGTCTTTTATAACGCGGCGCGTTCGGTACGGCATCGTAAGTTACCGCGGATACCACTAACGGACTGGGATGATTCTTTGCTTTCTCAAAATAATTACTAGTGAGGGTCTTAACGTACGCCCAGATAGACGGCATTTCCATGTCCTTGTGGACGGACGTACCAAGGGGCACCGACCGCCCTACGAAGAAATCGATTCTGCAGTATTTGCAATATCTTGAAGAGATTTTCTGACATATGTGTGAAAACGGGACAGCTATATGTCAGAATGGGTCGGACACACATTTTGTACAGCGTGAGCTTGTGTCTGAGGGACATCTTGCTCTGGGAACAAACTAAGGGATGTAAGCGGCCCAAGACCATGGCGGCCTTGTTTCGCACTCTCTTAACGTGGGATCTAAAAGTGAGACGCCTATCAAGGGAAACTCCGAGATACTTGACCTCGGAGGCCCAGGGGATCAATACCTTATAAAGTTTAAGGGGCTTGAGTTTACACGGCCGCTGGATGGGATCGAAAAAGACAGCGGCACTCTTATCGGGGTTAACTTCTATTCGCCATTGACGGTACCATTCGCCGAGAACGCAAACGGCCCGTTTGATGCGATTCCTGAGTACAGTCGGCCGCCAGCCGGAAGCGTAGATCACTGCATCGTCAGCATAACGACCTACCTCGATCCCCGGGGACCGAGGTAGGTCACTGATGAACAGGTTGAAGAGTGAGGGCGCGAGTATGGACCCCTGGGGTACACCTGAGCGTATCGGGTGGGGTGGGGACAGTTCACCTTCCACTCTAAAGCGGAAAGTCCTATCTGATAGAAAATCGCGAATTATATGAACTAAACTATCGGGAACGCGAAGCTGAATGAGTTTGTGAACGAGCCCGGCGTGCCAGACCTTGTCGAAGGCCTTGGCGACGTCGAAGAAGACTGCTATTGTGCGTTTCGGTTTAGGTTTACGCTTTGTACGCTCAGCCGAGCACCTTATACTTTACCCCTACTCCGCGGCTGGCTGTAATGCGATATGCGATATATGGACGAAAAAAATTGAGGCGATGTAAAAAAAAAGTCACTTTAAAAAGTTGCTTGTGTGAAAATTCTCATGTAACTTCTATGACTTTGATGATCTGTAAATATTAAAACGTCAAGAAACTAATCTCAATCGTTTAGATACTTATACGCTACATATTGCAACAAAGTGCAGCAGGGCGGATCACTAGTGTATGAAGCGTAATGAAAAGAAAACATAATTTTAACCAAGGGACATCCTTCACCCAAATCTCAAAGGCAATGTAAATTATAAATCCATTCCATTAAGGCAATGTCCGATAGCGTTACGAGTACCTTCATTGGTCACAAGCAAAAACTGTCAGATGATTCAAATGAACAAATAAACCAAATACCTTCAAACAAGTATAAATAAACTGACAAAACGTTAAGTATAATTTATGAACAAATTTTCCTCTTAAATCTTCTATCGACAGTACAAATATTAAGCATGTGTTTCTTCAATCTTTTATATATTTTGCTCCCGAAGGACCAAATCTACATTAAAGTGAACGAAGCCATGGGCAAAAGCTAGTATTTAATAAATTAACCTTTACTTTCGTTTACACATTTTTTCTGTTACTTAAACGAAACATAGACTTGGAAGGTTTTTTTTCTTTGATAATACTCTTTTACGCTACTACATTTCTAGTAGCACTAATACAGTTGTACAACGCGTATTAAATAACCCTTAGTATTCCGGTGAAACTGTAGCGGCCCTAACAAGCCAACACTGTAGTCAGTTCGGAAAAAAAAGAAAACAAAAAGTGTATTAAATGACGGTAATTAATATATCCCAGAAAAATATATTATTAATTGATGTATATTATAGGTTTCAGAAGGATCTGAATGCCATGTAGATAGAAATTCACCAAAGTAGTTAATAATTTCTTGAAATCTATTACTCTTTATTTAATTATACCTCATTAAAAATATCCAGTCCATTTTATTTTTAATATTCGTTTGCAACTTTATACAATAACGATAGATAACAATCTATATATGAATTTAAATACTATGTTACATTTCAAATCTAGTACTGTGATAGTGGGTTCCTATGTACAAAATGTCATTAAAAAATGATTGAGATCTAAAAAAAAGTTTTTTTACGGTTACCAAAAGTGTCTATTACTGATCATTTTGATAGCCTGTCAATTTCAGAAAGACGAATATATCCCGTGTACAAAATTATAGTAACATCGATTGGAATTAGATACGTTTTTAATATTTTTTACGAAATGTAAAAGTATTATTAATATTGTTTATTGCCTATCAATTTTACAATGACTTAACTTTCCGAAGTACAAAATTTCACTAATATTGCTTATATTAAAATCCTATAAAAATCAAACACATTTTTAATTAAAAAAAAACACAAAATAAAAATGTAATAATAAAAACCAGATTTCAACATTTTACCACAATCCGTTGAAATAATAAAAAAAATGCTTTTTAAATATTTTTTTTGCTAATTGTATAAGTATTTTTGACAATATTGGTACTCTATCGAATAAAGAATGATATAAGTTTCACGTGTTCAAAAATTTCATCAAAATCGATTAATCAAATTAAAACTGGACATAAAAAAAGATAGCCAGACAAAAATTGTGAACGTCATATTCGTGATCAGAGTGACCTCTATAATAGTTATGACACACAATTTTAGAAAAAAGTAAACATACAGACAGACCTACAAATTTATTAATGTGAAATTATTAAGATTTATTAACTGCCTGATTTAATCCATTCAAATAGGTAATATTAATGACCTAAATTACCTAAGCTGTACTGATATAATAAAAAAAACCTAAAATAAGCGACATAGCCGACATCTCGAGCGCTTTATAAATCTCGAATGCAATTCATTAACGTAATGCCCGATAGCTTTATCTTCATTGATACATCAGAATAACATTCTAACAGGTAGAACACAATTACTCCTTATATTTTTTTTACGGGATTTGTTTTATTGGAATTTCTATGGTTATATAGACATTACACATAAATAAAATTGATATCCTTTATATTTTTCGGGGTAATCTGCGATGCCGGTGAATTAATTTGGTTTAGATTTACGCTGAACTTATAATATAACAAAATTTAATAACAAAATTACAATTAAATATATTTTGTTCAACTATTTCTCGCAGCTCTACTTGCGTTAATTTTAATTCAACCTATACCTCGGGAACAGTACCTTTTTATGGATATAAGGTACCCGAGTGTTTGGTGACGGAAAACATCGTGATGAAACTACAGCTCTTTCTAAGCCCACCTGGCTAGCAGCTACCACCCTGAACTTGAAAATCTGTCGCCATGCACTAATGTGTTTGTTCCGGCAGCTGCACTTGAGAGCCAGTAAGTAACCTCTAGGGTTAGCATGTTTACAGTGTCAGATTGAGGTCAAACAAATGTATAGAAAAAATTGGACTCATTTCTACGATATAAGAACGTTTCCGTTATAATGAACGACATTATAAAGAGTTTACAATGTATTTGAAAAAATTCTATATACATTGTTAAAGTGCTTTGCGTTAACTTTAAACATGTCTTTACTTGATTACGGAGAGATTAACATTACTCCATTTCTCCGACGGCAATCAACGGTCGGTCGGTCTCGGGGAAAACCTTACCGGGACATATTTCACATTAACAACTCGCAAAAACTGTTGGACGTGAAATAAAATTCACGGTACTTTAACAAGATAAATAAGGATCAGGATTTAACCCGTGAGCTGTGACCAAAAAGTCTGAAGCGACGTTTTTATACAGTTATTTTTTGCTCAGAGTTATCGACGATCTGAGGACGCTTTGGTTATAAAACATGATAATGTGAATATTGCCGAAATATAGCTTTAAGAATTATATTGTGCATTATGTTTTTGTTTAGATATTTTTTTATTGCAATACGATATCAGGCGTACTGGATCCAGTCGACTAAGTTAGTGTTGGAAGGACATACCTCCTCACTTTCGTAATCTTACACAGTGTTATCATTTATTTACAAAGCAAAATTTAAAAAAACGATTTGTTATTCGATTTTGCCCGTGGCTTCGCTAGCTTTAATGTAGATTAAACCTATCCTTAGGAAAACTAATGCGAGAAAGAGCTAATGCAAAATCACGTTAACTGATTGGTGTTTATATCGAATCAATTATTCCAATTGATGCGCTTCACTCCCTTCCATAAAAAAATTCATATGCGCGGGGTTTCGATGGCATAGTTTTACAGTGGTCTTTATTCAAATACATTCGAAAGAATTTTGTTTGAAAGGAACAATGTTATAAAACTAGCTGTTTCCACGGCTTCGCTCCCATGAATACAGATTTAAAAGGTGAAAGCGTAACAAACGAACAAATAAAGTCACTTTTGCATTTGTATGTGAGAACTAGCTTTAATCCGCGGCTTCGCTTGCGTTAGTAAAGATTTAATCTATGTCTCGGGAAGAGTATATTTTCTGCGGATGAAATGTACTCTATATTCTTTTCTGTGCCCGACGTGTTCGTTAAATTTCATTGTTATCGATTGAATGGTTAAGACGTGAAAGCGTAATAGACTAACAAACTCACTTTCGAATTTATAATATTAGTAAGAACTATAGCAAGTATAGCATTAGACTAAGCAAATAAAAAAATGTTATTACTTTGGCTCATCAATTTGGTCTTTTACGTGTCACGCAATAATTCGCAAATTATATCTAACTTAGTTTATGTATTGAATATAGACATAGGCATTAATTGATTATATATTATAACTTAATAGTATAGAATATGTCATATTAATTTGAAATTATAGCGTAATTCTGCCCGTATTTTCGTACATATAGGTTTTGTCAGAATGTATGTAATTACTTTGGCTCGTCAATTTGGTCTTTCACGTGACACGCAATATTTCGCAAATTATATCTAACTTAGTTTATGTATTGAATATAGACATAGGCATTAGTTTAAATCAAATCAAAAATACTTTATTCAGTTTAGCCCTTGAGAAGGCGCTTATGAACGTCAAAGTTACCACCGGTTCAGAAAACAACCTAGTCATCGAGAAGAACCGGTAAGAAACTCGATCTGGTTTATCTTTTCATTAAACATATTATAACTCATATTTTTAAAACATAGTTGTAAACATAGATACATATATTTAGATTCGGTTTTGATGGATGCACAGAGAGGGCGTCATTTCCAGACGTCACCATCGTTCACATATTGATCCACCTTGTAATAGTCTTTAGACATTAAGACCTACTTGACATGGTGCTTGAATTTAGTGTCCGGCAAATCGGTATTGTGCTTTGGAATTTTGTTATAAAACCTAAGACAAGTACTCAAAAAACTCTTACCGGTCCTAGTGAGCCTAAAACATGGAATGACCAATTTGTTATTATTTCTCGTATTCAGATTATGTCGGTCCTTTAAGAAATCTAGCTTATCTAAGTTTTTGTGGAGGTACATTAGATTTTCAAGCATGTATTGGGAGGGCTGAGTTAGGATACCGAACCCCTGGAACTTAGCATTTAATGATTCGCGAGGCCCCATATCATAAATTGCTCGAACTGCCCGTTTTTGTAGTAAAAATATGGTGTCTTCCTCAGCTGCTCTCCCCCACAGTTGATTATATATTATAACTTAATAGTTTAGAATGTATGATATTAATTTGAAATTATAGTGCAATTTCGCCCGTACGTTACTGTGACATTTGTATTTATAAGCCTGCAGCCATATGCTAAGCAAAGGTCCATATGACTCCTATCTCCATGCAACATATATTATCTATACGTCTCTCTTGTGAATGTGATGAATTATTTTCAATACCCCAGGAAAATATTGTTCTATATATAGAAAAAAACCTTTCCCCGAAAATTTGAACACTTAATTTTAATTCTAACTACGCTTTTTTAACCTTTTTCCATTTGAAATACATTGAAGATTTTTCTTCAATTTCCCATAACTTGGCGGTATTTAATGCTACTGTAATTAACCAAAGTGCAATTTGTAAACAATAAGAAACTCTTTGAAAATACTTACAACTGATTGACTCGTATAAATTATATCCGTTTCGAATACAATCGCTCTTTCAATAGTTTACAAAACATATAACTAATTAGTTTATCTATATGGGGCAAATTAATTCTTAAAATGCTGCTTATGTTTTCAGGTATCAATCGTATCGCTTTCATACTTAAATATTCATGCTTAAATTTTATTGTAACTTTGATCGTTTCACTGGAAAATATATAAAAAAAACGTATTTTGTAAAAACTTAACTTAACAAAACACAATATGGCACATTCTTAATTTGTGTAATTTTGAAACATACGCTGTTGATTTTGATCAAGCTCTTCCATATTTTAATTCAAATTAAAAATTAAAGTACAATCGTGAGTGTATTTGATTTAAAACACACGGCGCAAATGTGTAAAACAAAACCAATGCACGAGTGAAAAGTTTTTGAAAAAGAACTCTTTGAAAACTTTGTCTTTTTTCTTAACCTGCCAGTTTGGTACGTATTAAACTTATTTGCGAATTTTCGTAACGAATTCCCGTCTGCTTCCTTTGTGACCATTTTTGATTTGTGATGCCTGTTTGTGTGTGTGTGTGTGTGTGTATGTACGTAAGTACGTAGGTGCGAGTTTCTGAGTGTAAGTTATGGTTAACGAGGATTGAATAACTTGAAATTCCTTATCGATTGCTACATGCTCTGAGCGGCTGGGAGCGAGACCGAAAAAAGTGTAATAAGATTTTTTTCCGACACTTCTTGCTGTAGTTACAGCCGTGTATGTATGTAACTGTATAGCAGACGTCTAACAAAAATCGAAAGGAACTTCGTTCCGAACTGGGGTTCATAGACCCCTCATTATAAATAGGTATTATTATAAAGAGGCATAGTTACCTTCTTCTTGAGTGGCATGGGCTATGTTTGATTATTAATCTTTATATTATAATTTACGCGTAGTAAGTCGTGGTGTTCGAGTAGATTCATTGGTAGAATATCAATCCGATGTCCGCAGGTTTGTAACCCCGGCAAGAACGAACGAATTTTTCGGAACTCGCTTACATTTACTCATTTAAATTGGTAACACTATCAGTTGACGGTGAAGGATAACATCGTGAGTAATCCTGAACCTGAGAAATGTTCATGCAGTACCACCATATGTGGGAAAATATAGAACTGTATATTTCTTGGAGTTTGAAATCGCCAATACGTCGTAAGCGAGCGTAGTCATTATGCCCATTCCTTCCTTCGGGAAGAAGCCTATGGCCCTGCAGTAGGTCTCTTACAGGCTGATTATGATGATGAATTAACGCGTACGAATTCAGGGACGTTTACTAGTCCATTAAATTATTAAATTAAGTATGTTACGTTAATTTAAATAAATAACTATATAATGTATTAAATTCAATATTTTCCCTTAAGTAAACCTTTTTCTCACCTACATAATTGTCAGTAAAGCTTAACGAATAAACAAATAATTATCTCAAAAAAAGAAATAAACATTAACCTTTTTTTACACAACAACAACATTTTAACAGGTAAATTATACCTAAAACAAAATAATGCTATATAAATGAACTGTTTATGACTTCAGTTTTTCGTTTTCCTTACATTCATTTACGTAACCAACTAGTGGTGGATCATCATCTGAACTAACCAACCGGACTCGACAAAAATGTTGAAATCAAAACTAGTTATACGCGAGGTTGTTTTTAATTGATTTGTATTATCACCATAGACACGAAATTATAATAATCTAACTGATAGCCGCAACTTCGTCTACGTCCTTTATTATCTTAACAATATATTTTTTGTACAGAAGAAAAATATATAAGCACAAGACCGCTTGTCCCGCTTTCGAAAACACACATCGCTGAAAACGTAGTACCTACAAAACAAAAAGTCGAGGCAGTCATAAGGACTACCGACAGAAGTGATAACTCAAAACAATGGAATAATTGTGTTCTATTTTTAACCTTAAAATCAATAGAGGCCATGAGAACCATATTAGCCAAAGTATTTTTTTCTACAATATTGAATGTATGATTGTTTGTACTAAAATTGTAAATGTTGATAGAACTAAGGTGATCTAAAAGTGATACAGTGATATTCACTAGACGGCAGCAAGACACTGTTATGGTTTTTAGCCTGTGATCTAAAGATAAAAAATAACGCACCGAGGTATATCTATGTACATATATACACAGTATACATATAGCTCATGGGAAGCGTGCGGGTAGTCCGGTGAAACTGTAGAGGCCTTGCCAGGTCAACATTGTAGTCAGTTCGATAAAAAAAGGGAAGCGTGCGGAGATGATGATGCGAGTTCCATGATTTTTGTTCATCAAAAAGGTGCTCAACGCTCCTAAAGAAGTTTTCATTTCAAAATCGTACTTTGCTTAATAATTTAATAACTTTTTATTAAATGAAGCTATTATTTTTTATAAATGAAGATATTTTCTACATAAGTATCCACAAAGTAAATTAAAGAGAACTAATCAAAATTTATCCCAGTAGTGTTTGAATGATGCGCGCACAACAGCAGGCATTTATCATTTTATTTTTATAAATTTAATAAGAAAATACTGTGATTTATTAAAATCGCGGTTTTTAATATCCGTGTACGTTCATTATATTCCAACAGAATCTAAGTATTTCCAGAAGGTATTAGAAACTCTGCGGGGGCTTGCAGTTACCTTGCAAGTTAAAAATGTATTTTTGTATAACCAACAAAAATGTTCAGAACTGTTTGATACGTCATCGAGAAAGTTGCCACACCTGGGTGAATCAACTTCCCCTCGGCTGACTTTTGAAGACCCGGATCTCAAAATAGCGGATTTTGTTTTTTTTTTTATTTTTTTTTATTACACAATAATCGTACATTGTAAATTCCATGGTTTAGTAAGAAACAGGTCTTACAAATGAAAAAATGCTTAGATTTGTAGTGATTATGTCGGACAAGTAATAAGATTTACTAAGATTTTCGAAGTAACGCAGAAATAAACTCACACATAGCTTCAACGACTACGTCGAACGATGAATAAAGAACACTATACATTAGTAATATGATTGCTAATGCATGTTTAGGACTGACTCTTTTTTAAATATGTGAGGCGAATGGTAACGCAATTGGTATAGTTTTTTAATTAGTGTTCGGGACAATGAAACAAATATTTATTTGAAACAAATGTATTAATACATTGCATGATAGCATGTTTGAGATAAGAGTGCGACTCATATTTATATAAATAAAATATGTAGGTACAAGGTTCCTTTGTAATTTATTAAAGTTATTGCGAAGGAAGTAACTAACAACTGGGTTCAAAGACACGATTTAATTGTATGGATAACATTTTTCACCAACTGCGTTACCATAGAAAGTGCTTGGTATTTGAATTAAAACAATTGATAGGATACCTAATGAGAATATTATTGTTATAGAACTAGTTTCTTAAGCATCCTTAGCTTTTTTTCGTTAATAGTTATTTAATGTATTTTTTTTATATTCTTATTGGGGACCTGAAATGAATACACAAAAAGTTGATTCGCCCATCTTCATGTTTTCTTCAAGAAGGTTATTATGTCATTTATAATACTATTACTCACCACTAGATGTCGCAAGCGGTTGATAATTTAATATAAAGATAATTGTACGATATGTCGACAAAAATGTATGTAAACAATATTTTAACACTTTTTGATGTTTCCATAAATTAAAAATGCAGTTTTTGCTCGTTAAGTATTCTCCTCCACAATTACTTACCAAAAAAAAAAAAAAATAACCGAATACAATAGTCATATCTTATTTTCTGTTGTAAACCTATAAATAACATGTTCTTTTATAGGAAAACAAAACAAGCGACGTATGAATCACCATATTTTTTTCACGTAAATCACCGAATTCACGTTTTAGCATTGATTTAATGTAATTGTTATTTTATTATGTCACGTGAATACTATGCGTGATTTAATAATATGGTGTGTTATTGATTTCCATCAAACACACTTTAGTTATTACAGCAAACAGTTAAGTTGTTAAAAAAGTACTGCGACGGCATAACGCTTTTAATTTTTTTTATTATTTATTTTAGGTTTAAACGTATAACTTTTATACCTTATCGACAAGATCAATTCTGTAATATAAGCACTACGCAAAATTAATTATCGTGAATAGTTAACGCAAGGAGAGTGAAGTATTACGACTAGAAGCTTATATATACAGACTTCGACTCGTCAACGGTAAGTGTAGTCTGGTAAAGCTGTAAAGGCCTGTTAGAGGCCAATAGCGTAGTCAGTTCGAAAAAAACGACTGTAATAAAAATAATAGATTCCAATTTTTTTTTATTAATACCACTAAGGCTCATTAATAGTAACTAAACTAGAAAAAATCGGCTAGCAAGCAGAAAAGGAAAAGGTACTGAAAGGTACTTTCTATTGTCTATTTAATATAGAGATGTAGCAAATGAAATGTATCCTATTTGGTTTTCGAAAAAGAATAGCCTTTTCGGGCACGTCGATCTTAAATCTTTGGGATTAGGCTGCTTTCCATACCAAATTCACAGTGTTGGTACCGTTTCCACATATAATTTGGATGTTAGTTATTGTAAATAAAACGTAACTCTGAGGGTTGAAACCTTGAATTAAAAAAAAAAAAACAAACTATTATTATATTGTTTCTACTTACAGACAATAGTTGTGTAGCTACAGTTAAGTTAATCCTAACATTAACGGACGAAACTGGCCCGTTCGACTTCAATCGAACTAAACCGTAGACACTGGTTCCTTCACTTTGGTAATCAAATACACCAGGACACGGTGACTGAATATACTGCCCGTTGACGGACAAATTAATCAATCCTATAATCACGCAAAAACAAGTCCGCTTCATTTTCGACGACTTTTTATTTCGTGCTATCGCATCTTGTTTCGCAAACGTGGTCACGTCTTGCTATGCCCTCGGATGGCGAAGAACTGACTATAGATGGATTGCGAATTTTATGGCGCGTAAAAATTCTCATATAAGTCTTCTTGGTAATCCGTTAACATTTTTCTCTTTACGATAGTTTTATTATACAGGGAAAACGCTTTTAAGACCAACGAACTTACCGAGGAAATTGATAAATATATATTTTTTTTAATAATAAGATGATCGTGATTTCGACTACTTTATATATGCTTTTATTTTAATGACCAGAGTTGTTAGTGCCCATCACGATAGTATAAGATTTGCTTAGTTGAAAATTAAATGGGCTCATTTAATATTAACCTACTTTGAAAAAAAAGTTTATTTTATGAATTTATAGAATATCATTTTCATCAGTCGCATAAGCATTCGTTTACAGTTCTTAGTCTTACTGATGCTAATAAAGATGTTGCTGAGTATGTATTTATTTTGTGAAAGTGTGAAAAAATAATTGAAAAGCTCTAATCGAATAACACGAGGCATCTTTTATGATATACCGTTGTTTATATTTCGTATTAAATTAAGCCTGATATATTTGCTAAATTAAATAAAAGAGTACACAAATCCCCAAAAAAAAATGTTTGAGTATAATTTAATAACCTATCTATACTCCTCTTGGAGAAAACATTGTTTACAGGGTTATTAAAGTTACAAATTCATATAAACATAACTAAGCTTGGATTATGAAAATATTTAGAATCGTGTTAGGGATCTCAAGTAATGTTCTTCAATGTTCTTCAACGTTAGTCGAAAGTTCTACTAATTAAATTCATATAGGTGTATGAAGGCGAATTGCGACTAAATCGTTGGGTATTTCCCAAGAACTATCGGAAGTAATAATCCGAACAACGTCTCATAGATTTTTACCATCATGATTATTATAAATATAGTGTGGCGATTTGTATTTTTTCTATTTTGGCATCCTTTATTAAAGATTATTATTACCATTATAAAATATATAATTATAACAATGTGTCTTGTGTATGCTTCAGTGTTCAAAAAAGGAAAACCTCCTTGTAATAACTTTCCATAGTTTTCTTTTTTCAAACTGACCTACACTGTTAGCCTGTCAGGGCCACTACAGTTTCACCGGACTACTTCTAGAGAGTTCAGAATTAATATTCCGTACTTTTATTTCTAATCTATTCCACTTGTGCAAATTAACCAAACCATATTACGCAATATGCCACCAGTATTATAAAATATACCCTATGCGAGTATTACGATACAAGATTATGAATAAAAAATGGGAAAACCTCTATACAGGTTAAAATCCCGACAAATACTCCAATGACGTAATTATTTCAACTGGTTGGGGGGATTACCCCAATATTTGGTTAAATAACAATGTAATTTGGTAATATATAAATAAAGCCCCTTTTACAAAATCAATTTGGGACGTAATTTTAGAGAACATAGAACATCGAAAGTTTATGTATTTTTTTCGAACTGTCTACGCCATAGGCCGGACGCGTCATGTTCTCTACTATGTTCTCTCAAATTACATTGCATAATAATTTTGTAAAAGGTGCCTTATTTATAAAGACGGGAATTCACTAGCCAGCTTCACTGGAATATAAGGCTTAAATTATTGTTCAAAGCAAAAAGAGAGGCGATGAAGTAGGGAATTTTTTAATACTCGTCTGATTACTTTGGCAGGACTCGTGACGCATTGGTGCTTAGCCCTGCGGAGACGTGGCGGGTTCGATTCACGTACATGACTTATTATTTTCTGATGAACATTTACTTGTCAGTTGTTTGATCGAATGTTATATACATATGTACATAAGCAATTTAGATACCATAAAACAAACAATTATTGGTTTAGGTGTGAGCCCGGTTGGGTTATTTAATAAAAGTTCAACTCCAGATAATATTGTTTATATTGCTACTTTCCAATAAATCACCATCTAATTGATACATTGTTTATATGTACGACACGGGTCTTATTACATATTGTGTACGTACGTTTATCTACGTGGTTACGTTACAACCGGACTGTCGAACCTTATTGTAGAACGGAAAGACGATGAGTGACACTTGACACCTACATATCCATAACGTGCACTTTATAGATATGCATGTGTGCGTCCCTACAATTGGTTTAGAATTAAATGACTGTATATGAAATTTTGCCCACATTTATTTACTTATCTATCTAAGCTGAATTTTATAACAGATATCTGTCGTTTTATTCAAGCAGCTGCACAAAACAAATCTTTCTGAACTTATATGTAATAATAACAATAATGAAAGGCTATAAAAGTCCTACTGTTAGGCAAAATACTTTACCTCTAAGGAAGATACGGGCATAATCGTTTTGCCAGCTCACGACATATTAGCGATTTCACACGCACAGAAATCCAATAAACTATATTCTCCAAATATGCTGGTGCCACAGAACATTTTAGGTTCAGGTTTCGTTATAATATTTTTCTTCACCGTTAGCAGACAGTATTACCCGCGAAGATTCCACGACCATGACTTATAGACACATACATATATGTAGGAAATTCCAGCTATTCGATTTAATTCCTTTTTTAAACTTTAGATCTTTATATTGCCTTTCTATATATTTTATATCAATGCACCGCCCTTTCTGGAATAACCAATCATAACCTCTTTTTCTTTTTTTAAGCCTATAAGAAACTAAAAAGTACTTGTTTCATCTTAAATAGTCCACATTCCACATTCATATAGACAAGGGGTCTTGCGCCTCCATTTTAAAACGACTCAAATGTGAGGTAAAACTTTTACATACATATATATACCTATGGGTTAATTGTTTTTTTTTTTTGTTCAAAACCCAAGCATACGATGACATTTTCTCGAAAAATGAGGTTAATTTTCCGAAATATTATAAATGTCTATGAAATTCTAATCGTAAATAATAACATTATAAATGTGAAAATGAGTTAGTTTCTTTAGTTATTTGTTACGCTTTCACGTCTTAACTACTTAACGGATCATCGTGAAATATAGCATACACGTTATCAGGGTTATAGAAAAGAACATAGAGCACCTTTAATCTTGAAAAAATGTCTGGTCGAGTCGTAAATTGTGTCACAACCTTATTATTTTCAATTTCCGAATACTGGCCAGATATACTTCGACTAATTTTGTAATTAGGACGTTCGTGTTTCCGTAAATAAAAAAGAAATTCATTTAAAAAAATGGAGTAGTCACGAAAAGAGGATAGAGTCGCGGTTATCGCGTTTGCAACCGTTTATTTGGAGTCTACCTGAGTTTCTGGTGAAAGCAATGGCAGAAATAGATATGAATGTGGTGCGTCCTGCGATCGAGGACTGGCCGTGTTTATTAAGGGTATGTATTGAAAATGGAGAACGCCATTTTGAATAATGTGAGTAAAATTGTATTTTACATTTAATTTCATTGACAGCATTTATGCCCAGACTTGATATATTTGAAATGAAATGCAAATTATATCGTTCTCCAATTTCCAAGCTACTTCTAAATCAAACTTCATTGTGATCAGTTGACTGATTAAGTAGCGAAGTGAAAAGATACTGGCACAATTACTTACACTTTTTATATTTATTTTATGTATACAAAAAAAAACCAAGCCCTTTTAAGAAATCGTCCAGAAATGTTTGGGACTAAACTTGCATAAATATTATGTTAATTGGCCCTTGTTATGTTTATTAGTATGGACTTTTAAAAATGTCTGTTTTTCTAGATTGTAAGTAAAGTTAACGACATTGTCACGGTGAAATACCTCCATTTAATTGTAAGTACAACCAATGACTCGTGCACTATTTTTTCGTTTGTGGTTAAAAAACATATTCGATCGTCAAACTTGTATGTTTATTTTATTTTATTTATTTTATTTTAGAATAGTAGGTGATCTTACAGCTAACAAAAGAACAAATAAAGTAGTAATAACATAAATAAAGCCATTTAAAAGTTCACACATATATATTTGTATATATAACTTATATACTATCACAATTGAAATTGTATATACGGATGCATATAAGTACAACAAATATTAATTCATTATGTAGTCAATATCATGTATTATTAATTTAATTATTGATATCTTTGATGTTATTCTGTTATTTCATCAATCAATTATGTAGGTACCTACGAATTATGATCCTCGTAATTTTTTGGCCGTTCTGAATATAGCGGTAAGTTCGCGCTTGCGTGTAATATACTCAAGAACGAAAAACAAAACAAAGTTAAAATATTAGTATTGCTATCTAAAAGTGGCATTTCTTTATCCTTGAGCTGTCTCTATGTTATACACACAATATTAATACGCATTTATACCTAAATTGTGTATATTCACAGCGGTTAAAAAGATTAGCGAAGACTGTACTGTCATATACGTAACGATTCATTGATATGTCGGTCTGTTAATCTATCTAGTTATCTGTATAAATAAAAATCAATTACCGAATGCAAGCTCGTCACTTCAGAATGGCATCACCCACGGGCATCACCAATTTGGATAATTGTTGTTTGTCGTGTGTGTCAGGGTTGGTATGAAAGAAAATATTTGAAGAGTGATACAAAAAAGTGAACATTTTGATTTAAAAATATCTATATAATGAGTGAGTGAGTGAAACCACAGAGTGAGACAGAAGACATGTGTGGTTTTTAGATGTGAGATAGTGAGATTTTTTAAAATTTCCAGAACTTACAGAGACGTTTAGTTGGTCAGTGTTGCCATTTCTTTTCATTGCATGGTCGTACTGTAAAGATAAACTTTGGTTTCATTTTTATTGTATAGTCCGGTGAAGCTGTAGAGCCAGTCAGACAAAAAAAATCAGCTCAAAAAAAAATTTGTTTTTGTTAGAACACCAGTGCGAGCGAGCACCTGGTTTATAGTAAAACTATATGAATTTAATTATATTAGTTGTAACAAATGGTTATTACTTTACTATGATAATAACATTATACATTTTTATTATATTATTGTCATATATTGCTTTAGATGACATATTATTTTTAAGTATATAATGTTTGTTTTGCCTTCCTGTTACTTAGGTAGGTATTTTTTACCAAACTTTGAGTAAAGCGAAGCGTTATGCACGAAAAAAGTCGACTCACAAGGTCGACGGTATCGTTTCACGAAACAAATTAATTCTTGTTGTTTAATACCTAGTTATTAAAAGACTTGTTACGTATTAAAAAAAATCAATGTCAAATTTAATTTTTTGAGTCACTTGCATTGAATTACTTAGGTACTTATGTTGCAAAGTATAATTAGTTGCAAATATCGCAATTAACATTAAATCAGTGACTTATGTATATACTTCACTAGATGAGTAGTTCCATACCTCCATCAGAAAAAATATTTGTTAATAGTATATAATTAGGTGCATATTTATAATAAACTATGGATAAAACTGTTTTCTTTATTCCGTGGTATATTATGATAAAAATGGATGATCACTGACATCAAAAATATAAAAATAGCGTAAAGTTATAAGTTTAGTATCATTGTCGTAACCAAAAAACTCTTTTCATAAGAAAAAACGTTTTGTTTATAAGGTGAAGCCCTTCGCACACGTTACTACACTAACATCCGATACTCAGCAACTCTAGTATGGTGGCGACTACAATATTATTGCATTCGTAACTACTACGACGACACTACGTATATTGCATTTCTGTAGCAGGGTTCTCAACTTAGTGGTTTCCCTCCAAATAAGGGGAATGGAATATTTGTAAAAGGTTTGTATTATTCGGGCTTTTTTATTTACAAGCATAGACCCTGAGAAAAACCCATTTCAGCTAATCATATTTCATTGTTGTTATGGTTTAAACATCAAATGCAAATGCCAAGCATGCATTTTCTATCCAAAATATTGTGAATAATAAATTGTGAAATAGGTTTTCTATTGATATACTAAAAGTTTAATAATCATCCGATTAACGGTGGATTTTGTATAATATTTAATCCTTCCACTAAAATATTAACTTTATTTTATATACAGATATATCGTTTTTAAAAGTCAGAACCAGAAGAAAATGAAGTCATATATGAAATACTATAACAGCTTGTAAGTAAAGAATATTATGAAACGTAAATTAATATCTTTTATTTACATTACTTAAATTAGCAGACATGTAACAACGGTCGTAATATTTTAGGAACAGTTTTTAATGATTATACATTTATAGATTATTGTGAACTACAGTGTCATAATTATTTTCCTTTATTCTAGGAGGACTTTTTAAAGTAATTACCGCGATTTTAGGATTTTCAAGTTTAGCTTTAGGGATAAATGTGTTATTGAGAGATGGTAACACTGTTGTATAGAAGTTCGCACAAACAAAGCACAGACTACTAGTCGTACAGGTACAGGCACAGAATACACAAAAATGAAATTACGACTCTTTACTCAGTCTATAAAAACCTAAGAACATAGCATCAGTTCGTTGTAATTCCTTGGCTGAAATAAGCAATCTGTAGTTTGAATTTTTATCATAGTATGATAGTAAAAATAATTATTAATGTAGTTTACACATATAAATATAACCTCATATTTTATACACAACACTGTATAACTGTAGATGAGTGCATAGCTCATGCGTTCTCCTTCTCTATTTTCTTTTCTCTTTCTCGTCTTACACGCGCATACACCATGTTGACCGACAGTACGTCGTAGTGCAACGTTCATTGATTAAATCAAATAGAGCGTGCATCCCCGGTTTCCTGTAACGTATTTCCGTTCCTTTTCCAAAATCACTCCCACAACCGAGAGAAACAATGTTACACATCAATACGTTCCTTCGTTATAAACATTTATTTATAACGGGGCAACGGTTTCTATAGACATTTCAGTTTTCGTATTAGATAGACTCTCTAATAATGATTATTCAGAATAACAAATAACAATAAAGAGAAAAAATAACGAAAACAATAAATGTTAACAAAAAAAGGAAAGAACAAAAATAGAAATACGATTGAAACTATTCTGAATGCGACTGTACTGCAACTAGCACGCACACTAAAACACCCCCCCTCGGAATTTGTGCAATAGGGAACGAGGAACGCGTGCGGTCGATCCTGCTATTCCTTCACCTCTTTTGCGTCCCGCTGTTACCTAAATTTATGTTCTGCGCATCTACTTCAGAGCGGCCAATAAGTTGGATGTGGACTTTTACGTAGCGGTTCCGGATGATATAAAAAACTTTAATACTTTATAAGAATCAATTATTTCTTTAATATTCCTCCAATACATGTAGATTATTATTTACAATTTAAAATATGAATATGTAATACATTGGTACATAACTAAAATGGTAGTAATATAAACCTTGCACAGTCGCTGGAGATTATTGAATCAAAAAGTATATGGCACTAAATGACAGTCAAGGCCTGTTTGTTTATTTTTTTTTTGACAGTAGCAACATTTAAAGATGGACGTCGTTTTTGCGTCAGTTTACTTTCGGCATTTTGATGTAAAATTCAGTAAAATGCATTTTTAGTACACAAACATATGGAAATCAATGGTTTAGAAGAAAATGGTAACAATCGTTGACGATTTAGATTCATTGAGTTTACAAGACCCTATCTTTCGGGACGTGAAATATTACATATCTGGAGATGTTTCCGAAAAGGTTTGTTTTTTTTTGTATGTATTATTTCTCAGATTTTTTTCCAATATCTAATTTATAATAGATATTATATAATCCCATAATGAGTTAACATAAATGATTTCTAAACAACTATATAATTATTTAAGTTCTAATTTATAAAATTAAATCTTGTCTGAGTTCTTTAGTTTGCTATTCATAATAATTATTTCAGTAATGACCAATAATTAACCTAAATTGTAAATAATTGTAGTTTCAGTAATTACCAAACCTGTTGTATACTTATAATTATATGAATTCTGTTCACTGCGTGTTGAAAATTCATTTGTTTGCAACAATTGTTTTTAGAATATCTATGTACATAGATTTAAATTAAATATCAATGTTAAATTATATGCTCATTTTACCAGAATTTCACACTTTTTTATGCAAAAATGATTACTGCCTGTAACTTTGTATGCATTATTGTATATCCGATATGTACAATAATACATACAAATACTGTACACATTACAATTAATGTGGAGTCTATAAACAACAATCAGCCAATATGAGAGTTTCTATTAAAGAAGTAATATTTTAGATTTAGATCAGTGTTTTTTATGACAACACCTCTGTAGTATGTAAAAGTAGTTGCAACCCCTACCCATCACTGTTTCTAACTTGTATTTTTTTGTGTTAGAAATATCAAATCTATACAACAGGTTTATTTATTTTAATGTATAAGTATTGGTTAACTACATAATGAAATCAGTAAAATGTGAATGCGAATGTGACTCATAGGTATCTCTTTTATTGTTGTTGATTTGTATTAATATTCTTTAATTACATTTATTAACAAAAAATATTTTTTTTATCTTGTTATTTTCCTTATTACTAAGGTTTTGCAACCCCTTTAAAGAGTATTTGTGATATCTCATGGGGTCGCAATCTACACATTGAAAAAGACTGTTTTAGATTATATATCATCTGAAAGAAGTAAATTTAAAATATCACACCATGGAAACAAATGGTATTTTATAGGCTTTTTTTCCATCACATTTAATAATTGAATTTCACAAAGCGGCTTAATTTTTCATAGATTATTTTCTATTCTTATTAATGTTTAACTCTTATTATGTAAACAATTGTTGTGATCATAAAATTAATTATAACAGTTGCTTTTATTTTTAGTTAGTTTTAAGTAATATTTGCGTAGTTAGTGTACATCAAATTGTTTATGTAAAGAATTCTAATGTGAGCTGAATTGGTTAGTTTATATTGGAACTGATATTATAATACATAAGCTGAGCGAGTGAATAAAATTTAAAGTTTTCATTTTCTAGTATCAATAGTTATAATCTTAATATTTAAGTATGTAATATATCAAAAACTGTTTGTTATGACGCTTTTTGCTTGTTTACAGAAATTTACCCTCTCACTTACCTTATCACTATAAATATTGACAGTTTGTAATCTAAACTTCAACTGAAATATTTTGTAGAAACTAATTAGTAGTTTCACATATTACTTTCTACAAGTATTCAAAATTTCAAATGTTATCATTTTGTATTTTTAATGTATATTTTGGCAATAATAAAATGCCAAATTTCTTAATATATTCATAACTTTGTTTCAGATTATGCTTGTTCTCCAGTCTGGAGGTGCAGAGAACACCAAATACTTCTCTGACTATGTCACTCATTTAATCTGTGGTCAAAATGCTACAGACAGTGATATTGATGAGGCCCAAGATATTTACCAAATACCTGCTGTAACAGAGCATTGGGTCCTTGCATGTGCACGTCTTAATAAACTTGCTAATACGAAACCTTATAGTCCTTATAAGAATAAAATATTTAGTAATGTTATAAGCTGTGTGTCTAAAGTTAGTGCAGCGGATGCTAAAATATTATTTGCCTTGATAACATTTCATGGTGGTAGAGTGAAACTGAATTTAGACTCTCAGTGCACTCATTTAATCTGTGGTTTAGCTAACGGAAAAAAGTATGGTGCTGCATTAACATTGTCCTCTTCTAAAATAAAAATTGTTACTCCTGATTGGGTGATTGAAAGTGTACGAGGAAGAATACAAGCAGTGGCAGAAGTATTTCATCCAAAATTATTGATTGTTCCACAACCTCTACCTAAATCAATTGATCGCATCAGTGCAATAACTGGATTTGACTTTGAAGAAAGTATTGCAAAGAACGAAGTTCCAACTCAAAACATGACGGAAAGCAAAGATGATAGTACCCAGGCACTGCTTGATAAATTGAAGCAAAGGATGCCATGGAATCATCCACCTTCTAGTGCTAACTCATCAGTGGTACCAACATCTGCTATTAGTTCTATGGGATATACAACAACTGCTATTCCGACAACAGGTATCATGAGTAAATCAATGCCTCAAGGCATAGTTACTCAGAATATACAAATACAAGGCAGTCAAGCGAACTCTGCTATGATGCAGAAATTTGGACAAAACACAGTGGTATCACAAGCTCAATCTAATATAAATTTACAAAACCAAGTAAATTTGCAACAACAATCTTTCCAAAGCCAACAGCAAGCACATGGATTATCGGCTATACAAATGCAGCAACAGAAAATGTTACAACAGCACCAACTTAAAATGCAAATGTTGCAACAAAATAAAATTAGTAATCAACAGCAAAACCAACAGTATTCACAACCAAATACATCTGTATCACAAATTACGCAAAACATGTCAGGACAACTACAGCAACATATGCAGGGTAATCAACATCATTTACAACAGACAATAAACCAAACCCCAACATCAATGACCTCAGCTCAACAACAGATTGAAAATATTAGTCAGATGTTAAGTCAGAGTGCTAATAATTTACAGCAGGCTCAGTTAAACCAACAGAACTTAGCCATGAAGCAGAGTTTGAGTCAACAGTCGGCATCACAGGCAGTGCAAAATATTGCTCAACAGTTGGCACAATCTACTCAAAACCTACAAAACTTACAAAATGCAAAATTATCACAGAACTTGAGTCAGTCTCAAGTGATCAGTCAACAGATGATAAATGCAGGACAACAATTACCACAAAATCAAAACTTAATTCAACAGCAGACTGTTCAATCGTTGACTAATCAACAACAAAATATAAATATGGGTGTTGTTAATCAAGGGCTAGTAACTTCTCAAGGTCAACAGACACAAAATGTCCAGTTGAACCAAATAGTTGGCAGTTCTGGGCAACAAACTGTGTTAGGCCAGCAAATTCAGTCTGTTCAGCAGACAATACAAGGACAAGCAAATAATGTGCCTGTACAAGGTGCATGGAGGCAGCAGAATATACAAATGGTGCAAAATGTGCAAGGTCAACACCAGATAATCAGGAACTCTTTAGTCCAGTCTCGTAATCCTCAAAATCAAGTTATATTACAACAACAAATAATGCAAACTCAACAAGCTTTGATAAGCAATCAACAACCCCAGTTAAGTCCACAACATACAATCCAACAAACCCCTCAACAAATTCTACAACAATCTATTGGATCGCAAGGACAAACTATTAGCCAAACACATCATCAAATTTTAGTTCAAAAGCAGCAGCTACTAAATAACACAGGGCAGCAACAAATTGTACAAGGTCCCCAACAAGTTTTGATAAACCAACATACAGGCCAACAGCAAATATTAGTGCATGGTAACCAACAAGTAACTCTGCAAGGTGGTCAGCAGATTATGTCTCAGGGGCAGATTGTCCATCAGGGTGGTCAGATCGTAAATCAAGCAGGTCAGCAGATTATAACTCAAGGAGGTCAACAGGTGTTATCTCAAGGTGGTCAGCATGTCATCACTCAGCAGGGGCAGCAACACCAAGTAGTCATTGCTCAGTCTTCCCAACAGATTGTGACACAATCAGGTCAGCAGATTATAGGTCAAACACAGCAAGTTTTATCTCAGTTACCTCAGTCTCCACAGGCAGGATCTCAACTAACAGCGGGAGGTGGGATCCAGCAGATAATTACTCATGGAGGTGGTCAACAGATAGTCTCACCTGGTGGGCAGCAGATTGTCCAGGGTGGTCAAAATGTGGCTTGGCAGCAGCAACAGTATCTGCAAAGGCAACAAATTGCCCAACCAGGAACTGTTGGACCAAGGGTAAGATTTACGAAATAAATAATTATATTGTTCTTAACATTTGATTTTTTTCCTCGATTACGAAATAAGTTGACAAACAAGTAAGATAGATATGTTAGGAATTTCTTAAAAATATACGTATATTATAGATTTTTCTTTTGGTATAAGAACTGTCAAGTGGCACACTTAATTCTGCCGCGTTTTAAGATCAGCTAGTGTATACCCATTTATCACGCTGGCTAGTTACTAAGAAGCTTGAAGGGCAGACATTACACTGACTACTGTCGATGGATCATATATATATATATATAGATAGGATAGATTCGTGGTCATGGGTGCTTTTGGTTTGTACTTTATAAAGTACAGTGCCATCACTTTGTTTACTACATTAAAAAAGATGCAAATTGCATTGCAAACATTGTATCATTTACTAATAAAAAAAAAATAACACATGCTACTCCCATATCTGTGTGACAAAAGCTTGGCTACTTGTCGCGCTAAACACTAACCTCAAGTAATTCATATTAAGGTGCAGAAAAGTTTTCGCAAACCTTGTCATTCCAATAATAAATCCGAATTAGAGTTTCCAAGTTTATTCAATGTGTGTAAAAATAGCGGGCCCAGTTATCGTGCTGTGTCTATCGTCAAGATAGCTCGTAATGTATGAAGATAATGCATTTATTCTAACCATAGATATAAACAAAACTTCTTAGCGATACATACAGGTACCATATGGGAGTAGCATTATAGTGATTTATTCTTTTCATTTAGGTATCATGGACAGCCGGTGGCGGCGGGAGGCAACTGATTCACTTGGACGCACAGACACATGCACAGCTACAACAAATGAACCCACAACAGAGAGCGATGTTCGTAGCCCAGTTGCAAAAACGTCGACAACTCTCTATTCAACGGGCGGCGGCGCTTGCGCAACAACAGGTAAACTTATAATTACATAAAAATCGACATCCTCATAGTGCAAGATCCCGTGAAGGCCAGACCTTCCTTATTTCATAAAAGTTGAAAGTTTTTTAGCGCATGTTTCTAATATTGGTTTTTTGCATGGGGGTAGGAACTACTTTAAGTTCACTTGCCTAGCTACCACCCTCAAGTTGAATATTTATCGCCAAGCACCTGTTGGTGACTTCTGGCCGCTGCACTTGAGAGTCGGTGTCTCTCTAGGTTTAGTGTGTTTACCATCTTAGACCACATCGTCACTGAACATCAGGTGGTCATGCAATGCTTAAAAAGAGGCTACAAGACAATTGGGTCGTTGTGTCTTCGTGTAGAAAACACCAACTTGAATTAATCAAATAGTCAAGCATAATTTTTTTATATTTTCTTTGGAATAATATTAGAAATCACGTCATTCTTTGCCAGACACTTAATATCCTGCCAATCCTTTGTCAGACAACTTGTAAACTTTAATAAATCGTGACTGTACTTATGTTATATAATAAAAGCTGAATTTTATACATGTTCCTTGGTAATAATAAAAAGATGTTTCCTTAGTAACCAGATGATAGGTTCGATAGTTCTAACTCCCTGGCCTTAACTCTCATTAACTATGTTTGTGTTTTTTTTATTATATTTGAAAGAAACTGTACTAATCAATAAAATTCTATAGCAACCAGGAGTGGTGGCGGGGTCACCGGGTGGCCAGTCACCTCCAGGCGCACCGCAAAGTGTTACTTTCATAAGAAGTCAACTAGCTCCTGGACTAGCTCAGCAACAACAGGTACGACAAGTCGCATGTCTCAGTGTCAATATGTTATATTATTGAATTAAGAAGTTGCAGGTTCGATTCACAATTGCATTTGTGTGATTGGCATCATTGTCAGTTCTTTGGATGTGTATTATATATCTATGTTTGCATGTATTTCAGCTGTTTATGTACCATAGTACAAATTATGCTTATTTTGAAATTAAACGCCTGTGTGTGAAATTGTACTTTTAAAGCTTATTGAAAATTCCAATGGTATGCAAGTAATAATATCTTTAAGATAGTCTTTAAGATAGTTCTTTAAGATAGTTGTGTAAGGAGCTCATATATTTTAAATATCGAATAGATACGACATTGGAGTGTAACATTGAGAGGTGGATATTCGGATAGTAATCTTCATCATCTTCTTTCTCTTTTAGCCCATCACTACCGTTTCGGTGTAGGCCTGATTTTTAACAGCCTAAAAAAGGAGGTTCTCAATTCGGTTGTATTTCTTTTTAAATGTTTGTTACCTGAACACTTTATCATTAATTAAACTATAAGGTTTTTTTTTGGGAAAGGGGATATATTTATTTTAATTCCATTAGAATTTGACCTTGGAATTTGTAGACACCAGGGAAATCCTCAAAAGGGAATAGGAAATATATAGTGATTTAGATATTGGTAGGTTATGACGGTCTAAGACTATGTAGGTACCTACCTAACTATGGTCAAAGACATTCTGATACATTTCTTAGGGTTTTCCTTCATTTTTGAAGTCGGTTTTATTTCTTGTTGCAATTTTCTTGTATATTTTTTCACTTTCATCATAATTATTACTAAGTGTAATTTCTAAAAGGTATATTCCATAATTGTACTATTATATTACCTGTCAATATATATACTACAATATATAATAGGTCTTTATTGTTAAAACTCGCAATAAATTAAGTTGAAATAAGAACTGTATGTGAATTAGACTGGAACCCAAATTACCATAAAAATAAAATAATCAGCGAGTAAAGATTACATTATTCATTTAATTATATCAAGTGTTAATTAAGTAAGAGTGGTTATTATTAATCTGAAATATATATATATATATATATATACTAGCGGCCCGCTCCGGCTTCGCACGGGTATAAAATATATATCCTATGTCGTTCACTGAAAAAATGATTAAAATCGATCCAGTAGTTTTGATTTATTCATTACTGCCCGTGGCCCGCACGCGTTAAATTTGGAGTAACCTCAACAATAACAGTATTTCTCCACTATTTAATTTATGTTATTATACATATAAACCTTCCTCTTCAATCACTCTATCTATTAAAAAAAACGCATCAAAATCCGTTGCGTAGTTTTAAAGATTTAAGCATACATAGGGATATAGGGACAGAGAAAGCGACTTTGTTTTATACTATGTAGTGATTTTTACTTTTATAATAAACTTATGAATCTTTACGATTATTGAACATATTAGAACTACTTGCAGAGTGAAAATCACGTCCTCTTTGCACATATATTGCCGTGCCAAGAAAGAGGAGTTGCTGTCTCCTTACTAATATTATAATTGCGAAAATGCGTTTGTTTGTGACGCTTTCCCGACTTAACTATTCAACCGAACAGAATTTTGTATACACTTTGTCAAGGGTATAAAAAAGAGCATACAGTAGGTTTCATTCAGAAAAATACACTGTCCCTGTGGCATAGAACAAATCCATATTAACGCTAGTGAAACCGCGAGCGAAAGCTTATTGAATGTAATTGGATTCCGGAAAAAAAGTACATCTAATAATACTTTTTTGTTTACATATGAACTTCTGTTCCCAAGTTATACCTAATCAGTAAACTAGTTAGACATACTTCGTTCACTACCAAGTACAGAATCAGAAGAATACAGGAGAAGAATCTTTGACTTTTCTCCGAAATGTCACCATCATCATCAGCCTAGAAGAGACCCACTGCAGGATCATAGGCATTTTCCCGAAGGAAGTTATAGGCATAATCACCACGTCAGCCCACAACATTTTAAATATGGTTTTTCTTTTTTATAAACTCTCTTAACAATGTAGGTGCAGTGGCTACAGCAGCAAGGTGCTCGAGCCGCTAGTCTACCAGCGGCTGCTCCAGCACCACCACCGCAATCACCAGGTTAGATCTTTGTTGTGTTCTTCATTTTTGTTTCAAATATCATGTGGTCGTACGCTCTTAAGTAGGCACAACAAGTTTTCGCCTGCCATATTTTGTCTAATCACACCCTTTCTGCACATACAGATGTAAATATTTTTGGTCGCTTTGAATAAAGCCGTAAGTTTCGGCTTGCGCATAAGTATAGTCAAGAATACAAAGTAAAAGTATTATCATAGGAATCTAAAATTAGCGTTTATTTATGCTTAAGTTGTCTCGATGTTATATATATAATGTAATACGTATTTTTATCTAAATATCTAAATTTGTAATTTGCGCAGGTATTTCAGAGCGGTCATAGAGTTTGTCTCGGTCTGTACAAATAGTCGTCCAGTAGTTGAAATGCTATCATAATTAATAATATTTTTTTTTTTTACCAACGGCTGTACAATTATTTTTGATTAATAGACGCGAGGATCGCAAAGTATGACGTGTAGAGACTTGTAAATAAATCTTGAATTCATCGATGTAAAGAAAAAATAATGGTTTCTAAACATTTTTTTTTATTACTGAAGCTCGTAAATAACCACTACAAAATAAAGAGAAGGAAATCGATTTAGAAACAGAGGAGGAAGATGTACTTTTTCACACAATTCACTCAAAACTTCTTCGATTTTCCTCTACTTCTATATCCACCACCTTCATACTTTAATCTTTTTCTGGTTATGTTATCTCTCTTTATTATTTGCCCAAACCAAGCTGCTAATCTATTACTCCTCAACATATCTGTCACTGGTGCTATTTTCAAACTTCCTCTGATATACTCATTCCTAATCTTATTCATTCTGGTTACACCATACGTCCATCTAAACTTTCGTATCCTTGCCATATGTACTCTTCTTTCATCTCTGTCCTTCATAGCATAGCACTCAGAACCGTGCAGCAATTTTGGTCTTATAATGGTTCTATACAACTTTTTCTTAAATTCAGCATTTCGCCATTTTGAAACGATAATGGTTTAGTGGTTAATGTATTTGGACACCGTGTCGATCGACTTAGGTTCGAATTCTTGCGAAAGAGCCGAATTTTCCGAAAAACATCGAATCTAATGAAATTTAGCATAGACATAGCTTGTCATTTACATAAGGACATAGTATAATATCTTCTATATGTAAATAGGGAGAGCAAACTTTTATAAAAGTAAACATTTTGATGGTATCAAAAGTGGTTTGATGGTAGTATATTTATACAAATTAATTTCTAAAGAGTGAAGAAACCTCATGTTAAGTGAACGGCAAAAGTATCGTCATTTAGGCACGGTTAAACGGCATAATTTTTTTTTTCTTAAATGTTTTTAGGCTGTATACTAGTGATTTGTACGATATCCAAGTAAAAAAGCCAACTTTGTAAATAACAGACACTCCAAAGAGAGGTATAACAGTTTAGTACATCTTTCTCCTTTATTTGTTAAACGTTTTTCTTTATTCCTTTTTTGTTTAGTAATCTTGGAAAAAAGTTCATTTTATTTGCTTAATATTGAAACTCGGTCGAATTTCGATTACTAAGTCTAAAAATATGCAGGCGAATACACAAGGAAAAACTAGTAAAACGTATACAAAGTGTATGTAAACGTGCGAGTTGGTGTACATATAAATCTTCGAAAGTTTTCGTATTTAAATAACGCTTCATACATAATAATGTTTTGTGTGACGATTTTCATCACATTATAATTTCAATGCGATATCTAGCAATGTTCTAAGATCACTATAGAATTCAGTTGATCATATTCAACATTACAATATACGGGTATCGATGTTCTATCTGTGTTTCAAGTGATTCTGTGAAAGAGATATTCGTGGTTATTGATTGTTTAATGGAATTGTACGATGACGAAAGTAATGTTTTTTTTTTTTTTTGCTAATTAGAATTGTAGGAATATTTAAAGTATTACTTAAATACTGTTTAATCATCGACTCCTGTTAATTCTACACACCGCCACTATTATATGTAAATAATATACACGTTTGCTTAAGGAAAACTATATTGCATAAAAGGAAAAGTTTAATTTCAGTATTTTGATATAAAAGCAATTAATAATACGTGTAGTGCTGTCGTGTGTAATATGTTTTTCAGTGTTTTTGTTGATTAAATAAATGTCCCTTTGAGGATTTATATTTAGAGGTGTTTATTTAAGTATTTGAAAAGTTTTATATTAAATATGCAGCGAACCACTGATATGCTTAGTGTCTAAAAGGTATATTATACTTCACATTGTGATAGAAAACGATGGGAGGTGAACACGTGTGTCTCGGTTGAGGTTATCATTTATATATTTCAAATGGTTTTAAGAATATTTTATTCGATTTCTTTAAAACCTATGTTAATTTGTTTCATATTACTGGATACCATTAATACATGTCATTTGAATATTTTATCTGTGGTATAGGTATAGTCCGTTCTTATTAAAACTTATAATGTTATCACGTTACAGTTATCCAATGAATAACTATATATTAAAGACATATTTATTCTGCTGTTGACTGTTCTTTAGCTGTTATTATTATTGACAATGTCAACGGCCGGCAGGTGTTATTGCAATGTACGATCAAGCAAGTATTATGCAATAACCAATTGGTGTGAAAAGCGGAGCTCTTCACGTCACTCACACTCAAAATCACGATACAAATAAGGAATTTTCATTGTTATTATTGTTACAAATTGTAATATGATACAAAACAAACTAATTGAAAACAGTTCATAACGATAATTGTTGTATTAGTCACCCGCTAACTGCGCAACCTATTGAATAGAGGTTAATTTTTTCGATTTTTACTAATGTTTGAAAATATTTGCTTACCAAAATAAAAAAAAAACTTAGACACTAATTATGTTTAAAAAAATGTAGTGCTCTATTCAGTGTAATTAGCAGAGAGTTCTCACTCACCACAGACGTTGCAGAATAGTAATTGTACTGATTAAGTAAATTCTACTAAAATTGTTATAATTTGTTCCTATAATTTAATAATAATTATCTATGAGGATTTAAATAAAGGAAAGAATTACAATTAAATATCGAACGAAAGAAACTACAGATTAAGCGAATATTTTAGTTTTAGAAGTTTATCAACTGTTCTTCTCTATTTATCTTTAGTTTCGTAGATACTGACGAGCTAAAGGCTTAAATTATGTATCCCTATTCGTCATAATTCACGCTCCTTACGACTACTAATCTACAATATTTATCGATTCTTAATAATATTGAAATTTAAAAAACTTTAATGATATTTAAATTTCGATCACTGGACGAACTTTAGTTATTATGAAACTTCAAGTATAAGTGATAAATGAAATCCCGGATAAAAAGTAACTATATATAGGTGTTTTGTACACTATTGATGCTAAGATGTATACTTAAAAATAGGATTGAAGAGTGCTATTTATCCAGGTTAATCTACAAAAATGGTGAACCAATTTTATTGAAACTTTCATTGGCAGATGGAACAATTTTAGAGCATTACCTAGATTACATATCATTACGCTTTATCTAATGGGGCCTAGGCAGTAATAATAAAACACAACAGAGGTAACTTAAAATCGGTAGTAGAGAGAAAATTGCATAAACTCAGTAATTATTTTGGTTGTATATAATGCAAAATAAGGTGGTGTTTGTTAGTTAAGTTTGTTTGTCGTTAATGGGTGCAGGAGGTGCCGCGGTGGCTAGTCCGGTGGGCGGAGGCGCCGGCGGCGGTGCGGTAGAAACTCAGTTACAGCAGTTGCAGCTACAACGACAACAGCAGTATCAGCGCTTGCAGCAGCTGCAGGCTCAGCGCGACAATGTAGCGCACCATCATGCAGCTGTTAAACAAGTATACCTTTTTTTTAATACTCTATAAGTTTTAGCGTTTGACCTCAACTTCACCTGATGTTAAATGACGATCTAAAATGGTATGGCTCTAAAATGACTGGTCTCAAGTGCAGCTGCCGGAACACACCGACAGGAGCTTGGCGACAGATTATCAACTTGAACGTGGTAGCTTGGCAGGCAGTTCTTCACCGAAAGCCCCGACACAATTTGCTTTACGGTATGTAAGGCAGTACCGTCAGTGAACAGACAAAAGTGAATCTTATCTAAATAATGTTTCAATCTTGGGTGAGTTTTACGTAAATTAGCCGAAAAGTAATAACTTAACTTAACTTAACTTAGTAGTAACTTAACGTTCGAATAAGAGCACATAGAGTTCAACTGCTAATAATGCAAAACATAATAATCTTATCTTATTCTGTCATTCTCTCTCTCGTTTTATAGCATATTCTTTTCTCTTTCTCCCCGTAACCAAGTAGGTCTGTTCGTCTCTTTTGCAACAGAAACGTTTCGTTGAAAAACGTTTAATTAAAATTCGATCATGTTACATAGTAATTTAACGTTCAAATTTAATTGATCATTTAGACCTGTAAGATTTTTTTAGGAAATCAGAATGTGGTTTTCATTTTTTATTCATAATGTTGCATTGTTTTACACTTTCCGTTATATTGTTGACATTTCATGTAATATGGTTTGATACTCGTCCACGACTTAACAATAACAACATGAAATGTTAATACTAAGATATTTCGAGAACTCTCTGGAAAGTTTTAATAGGAAAGCCGCCATCTTGCTCGAATACTTAACCAACATAAATATTTTCTAATAATTGCTCAAATGATAATTATAGTAAATAATCTTTATGGTAATAATGGTTTGCTAAAGGGGGAGAGGCAGAAGCCCTATAGATATTACAATGGTTACAGGTGTCCCCCGGTGTATCCCCACACGTGGTTAGTGCGACTCCATTACCTGAACAGCAATTAGAAGGTGCTTTGCTTGCTACCAACGCATCAGATCAACAACAAGGTACGCGCAAACCCAACTACAGTCCTCATAAATCTTTTGTGTCGGTCTTAATATATACGTAAGTTCGTGCTTACGCATAATATAGTCAAGAGTTTTGTAGGTGGTAGAGCTACGCTGAAGCTATTACTGGTTTCAGAATGAATGGGTCGGCTCGTCCGGGGTAGTACCACCCTCTCACAGAAAGCCGACGTGAAGTAACAGTGCTTGCACTGTTGCGTTTCGTTCGGTCAGTGAGAGCGCCGGAGGCCCACATATTTAAAAGGCCGGCAACGCACTTGCGACTCCCCTGGTGTTGCTAGTGTCTATGGACGGCGGTGATCACTTACCATCAGGTGAACCACCTGTTCGTTTGCCCCCTATAATATAAAAAAAAAGTTGAGTACAAAACAAAGTTCAAATATTATTATACGTTGTTTAATTAAAGTGTAACTTTTTTACGTCGTCTAAATTTTTTTCGTTCATCTATCGCATATGGCATTACAACCCGCCGCGAAGTAGGGGTAAAGTGTAAGCCGCTCGTCGGAACAGTCAAGGACAATAAGGCGGCGCCCATGGCCTAATTCAAAATGATTCAATAATATAAATAAATATTGTGCTCAGCTTTTAAAATGCTACGATCCGAAAAAAAGATTAACTTACATTGTGGTTTCATAAAACCACACATTGTTTTTTTGTTTGTTACTTCATGACTTTGTAAATTTTTAACCGACAAGCTTTTACTCGCAGCTCGCTCCTGTTAATCTAGATTTGATCAATCCCTCGGGAAGAGTACATTTTTCCTGGTTGAACGGTACCCTATATTCTACTTTGTAGCCCTGACAACTGTTCTCGAGGTATGAGTTAAGTTTACATTAAGGCGAGCAAAACCACGGGTAATTTATAATTTTATAATATATAATGATGAATGTAGGCAATGCGTTGCTGGTGAACCCCAAAACGAAGACCGCTCTAGCCAACATGCTGAGCATACGGCTGCAGGGGTCCGCGCAGCCCTCCGACCATGAACCATCCGCCGCGGGCACACTCAGGTTATATTATTTTTATATGTTACATACACCCCCTTCTATGCATCCGTTGAAAGCTATTTTGAAACTAATAATTTCATTGAATATATTAAAATTAATGATATTTAATTACTACTAGCAAGGCCGGCTTACGTTCTCCTATCCTTATATTAAAAAATATATACTTATGTGCATAAAATGCTTAATGTAACCAATGTAACAATTTGATAACGGTTAATATCATATCCATCTAAATAGTCTTCTAATCACCTCATTTTATGTGACCATTTTTTAGAAGATAAATGAGTATAGTAAATTGTCCTTGTTCACGTTTCTAAATATATTCTCAGGGCCTAAACTGAATAGAGTATATTTGATTTGATTGGATTTGAAGGTTAAATTATCATACTGACATTAACAGTTTTTACACTTTAGTCAATAAACCTTTCCACCGTCGGTATTAAAACAGATTTTTCAATACTATTTTCATGGCAGTTATTAATGAAACACATATTAGAAATTATCTAACTGCTATACAATTTTCCATCATTTTCATTTTCCTTCAATATAAGATTCGGAGCTACACATTTCAAGGATACAATAGGACAATATATTTTGGATTCATTAAAAATATAGGACCTCAGAGAATTTATTTTACAAAACTGGTTACAATAGATAATTAGGTTCTGTCGACATTGAAATAGCGAAATTGTAACCATTCTAAGTTTGAATTCTAGGAGGTTAAAATGGTTTTTTTTTCGAACGAATCTATAATACATCAGGTCAATAGAGTATAGTCAGTGCGAAAAAAAACCATTTCAACCTCCGAGATTTTAAACTAGTTCACACAATATACTAGCGCATAGAGACTCATATGTATACTAACAAACATAATTCTGCATCTAAATAAAATTATAAATCTAAATAAAAAAAGTCTTTTTCGATCGAGATTTGATTGACTATAAATAACAATCGAAATTACCAATTATCAAATTATCAATTTCGATTGGATAAATATAAAAATGTTTATCGTAAGGGGGAGAGTGTTGTCCGGCGTTTAAGTACCTTAGCAGGAAGACTGGTGGTATCGTTTTTCTGAATTGCAATGTTTGTAAATTATAATATATTAGTAAGAAATATTGGAGAAAAAATAAAGGAATGAAATAAAAATAGACTTATTTCTGACTTCTTAACACGTTCTGTGCCACCTGTACCACACGTTAAGCTTGATCTTTAGGTCACGTGTACTACCGGTTATGGGATACTTAGACTACTTACTTATATTTACGCGATGTGATAACTACTGAAAACTAAAGAATTACTTATGCTATAATATTGTAATATAATGTAATATATCAGTTTCTAGTCACAATATGAAATGGCCTGAACGACATGGCGTGCAAAATCGGCTTGGTACGGAACGTGTTAATTAAAATTATAACCAATTATTGTTCTGTAGGTTAATGACAGCTGCTCACGCCGCTGGGGGTACAGTACGAGCACCTGCAAGGCTTCTTCTGGGGCCTGCCCATCATCCTCATCAGGTAAAGTGATTTATTGTTTAATTATTATTGGTGTATCACATTTAATGTAATGGTTTGAGGTAACATATATTGCAATAACCATCAGATGTGACTTCATATCCGTCAGATATGCTTTAAACTCCATCTATTGGGTATTTTTTGTACTACGTTTTTGTTTGTAAATGTTTGTTATATCTCTCATTTTTCGCACTACATTGTTGTTTGTACCTACACATTTGAATTTTTTTTTGTTATCGGCAAATATGTTTTATTTATTACTGTAACACGTATGTTGGTAGGTATATTGCAATATAAAAATAACGGGTTTATCACCATTTATGTGGTGGTAACGGGCAAGTTGGGTACAGATTCCTAATAACCGGTTTGGTTATTGGATATAGAAAGGCAAATCTCGAAAAACGACAGGTCTAAGTGTATTACTATAACATGTGTTACATCTAATATATAGTGATTACTAATCTATTCTGATACTTTAGATTCTTATTGTAATTGTCTCAATAATTAGAAACATTATTTAATTTTGATGAGTATTTCATGGTACGTCTCTTGCAACGCCTTTGGTTGCAAAATCAAATTGTCTAACTTAGTTTTTAATTACGATATTAACAATATATACATACATACAAAAGTCGTGGTGGTTGAGCAGTTTCATGGGAGGAATGTCAATGCGATTTCCGCAGGTTCGCTATGTATCAACGAATTTTTCGGAACTGGCGTACATTTACTAATTTAAATTGGTAACACTATCGGCTGACTATGAAGAAAAACGTCGCGAGAAAGTCTGAATTTGAGAAATGTTCTTGTAGTACCACGGTAACATTTCTTGGAGTTTGAAATCACCAATACGTCGTGGGCTCTTGTGGTGATTATGTCATAACTTCCAGCGAGAGGAGGCCTGTGGCCCTGCGGTGGCTCTCGTACAAGCTGACGATGATGATAATTACATAGCAGTTTTGCTTATTTGGTTAAATTTTTTATATGTATAAATAAAGTGATACTAGGTAAGCCGTTGTGCGTGCATCACGCAAAAACTACTGCATAGATTTTGATTCAATTATTTTAAGTTTTACTTTTTACAGACAGAAAAAACACGATATCTTCATTTAATATAAAGTTATAAGATACTACGATATTTTTTAAACATTAGGCGTTTAGCAATATACATTCTCTTGGCGTGGAAAATGGGGCAAGCAGTGTGCTGCGCATTCGCAACAGAGGGTAAGTAAGCGGATAACATTGTTTCCAACGAAATTTTGTAACCAAAACGTATTTTTGCACACATTTTTTTATGAATAAAACCCCCCTTTACATAAAACATATTGTTAAGATAGTCAATGACACAAAGTTACTGGTACCAGCTAGTTTTATATAAGTTTAATTGTTTTTTTTAATAAAGGTCAAATTTGATGTTTGTAATGTAAGGGTGGCGCGGGGGTAGGAGGTGTCGGTGCGGTGGGTGGAGTCGGCGGTGTTGGCGTGTCCGGGGGCGGCGCGGTGGGGAGCGCGGCGGCGGCCGCAGGGAAGGTGTACGCGGGGGCGGTGCGCGCTCCTCCTGCGCGTGCGCAGTTCTACGGGCACAATCCTAACCTGAAACTGCCGCCTGACCTCTTCTTGCTGGGCTGCGTTTTCCACATAGTGAGCTTTATTTATTTTATGTTAGCGCATAACGCCATATGATTATTTCAGGCTGGGGCACTGACGTTAGTTAGACTATTATTACGATCGTGTCGCCACACTATAAATCTATTATCAATAAGTTATGAAATGCTATCATTCAACCAGGTTTCAGTTAAAAGTTTCAAGGCGTAGGACTTTATACAAAAATTCCTATTAAATTAAATTAATTTATGCCGTAGGTGCCATACGTTTTGATAATATATTATTATTATCTAAATAGTAATAATTCAATATTGTTCATTCTAAAGTTTGTACGTAAGTTTATATTATGTAAGTGATAAGTATGTATAGTATATAATGGTATGGTAAAGGTGGAGTATCAGCAGTCGTGGGGGGCGGAGCGGGTGGCGCGGTGGGCGGACGCGATACAGCGGCGCGGCGGGGAGGTGGAGGGCGGGTATTGCGCGCGCGTTACTCACGTGCTCTGCGAGACGCAGCGCCACGGGGTTGTTATGCAGGTAACCAACTCACTAACCTTTCAATCATTACTTGATAACCTTTCAAATATTACTCAGTAACTTTTCACATATTACTCAATAACTTTTGATACATCGATTCCTATGAGCTATATAATCGATTAGCTTTACCGTAGCTTGGACCTATCCCTCGGGAACAACATTTGTTCTAGATGAAAGGTACTCTATTTCTTTTTCTGTACTTCTGATAAAGTCTATGTAAAATTTAATGATGATATGTTTAGCTGTTAACACGTTTCGTGCCACTCGTATCATCGGTGATACACGTTAAACTTGATTTTCAGGTCACAGGCCAACACGTGGCATTGAACTTGTTAAGGCCTGAAAGCGTAACAAGTGTTCCTAAGTCTTAGACTGGTTTGGAGCTTGCTATCAACCATCAGCGGTTGATTATTGTAACCATTCTCAATAATGAGCTATAAACCAGTAAAGCGTATCAATGTCTTACCAATACCATCTCTTTGCTCAGAAGTATACTCGTCATTTGTTTTTATTTTCCATAACGCTATTTATTCAAAACTTTCCTTTTCACATCGTCTCACACAAGCTTTCAAATTGAAACATTGTAATTTGTGGTAGTTTTGAATACTTTTAAATATTATAAAAACTTTGAAAATTTCATTGAGTTAATTTGTGTCGGTCGTAGGCTCTTCGTGACGCAAAGCGGTGCGTGACGGCGTACTGGCTGTCGGACGCGATGGTGCGACGCGGCGTCGCCCCGCCCTGGCAGGCACTGCACTTGCCCAGCATGTACAGTGCGCGCGACCGCCCCGCCACCCACCACCGCGCCGCCATCTCCGGCTGGCGAGACGAGGAGCGCGACCGTCTCACGTTCTGCCTCGACCACGTCGGCGCCAAGGTACCGCCAAGCACGCTCACTCACCCGGTACATGCTCTTACACCATCACTCTCAAGGCACACGTGCATACACACTCATAAACGGTCACTCTCAGGGCACACGTGCATACACGCACATACACAATTACTCTCAGGGCACACGTGCATACACGCCTATACACAATTACTCTCATGCTAATCCCATATCTGCGTGACGAGGCTTCGACTACTTGTCGCGTTAAAATTAACGTCAAAAATCATTCCGATAAAGGCACATAATTCCCGTTCCAACACCTATGTCTTTCCAATAACTTGAAATTAGCGTCCGATAAATTCCTTTGATGTGCGCAAAAACCGCCGGCCCAGTTATCGTACTGCGTGTATCGTCACGCAATTCGATAGTTCGTAACGCAAAACGATAATATCTTCCCACATCTGCATTTAGTCTGACCATAGACAAAACTTCGTGCCGATACACGCAGGTATGGGAGTAGCATCAGGGCACACGTGCATACACGAATATACACATTCACTCTCAGGACACACGTGCATACATGCACATATACATTCAATCACAGGACACGTGCACACACTTTCATCTACAAGATATACGCACAGTGTGCTATGTGCAATGTGTAAGAATGTTTTAAATTCATATATTTATCTGGACTAGCAATGGGTTCCTTCTTATTAGTTTCATTATTTTTCATTATACCCAACACATTTAGAGAACGTTTTAACTCACTTTCTGTCTCATTATTTTACCTTGATTGTGTCAATAAATATCCCATATTTTCCTTTGTTCCTTCCTCTCTTCGATGTAGAACAACTCTTTTGAAAAAAGTCTTAATACTCCAGTAAACAAAAGTGCGTCGCACATACAATTATAAGGCCTTCGTTCACTGACTAAACACGAACGAACATTTAAATATACCTGCACATTCGCTCACAAATACACTCGCATACACATTGTCTCACAGGATACTCGTACATGCACTCACACACACAAGATACGAGCTAATACACATACACTTTCAGGGTACACGCCCATACACATTCACTAACAAAACACGCACACACATATATTTATTTACAACATTTTCGCCCATATTTATTCATTTGCACGACACATGTATATAAACATTCAGGCGCAGTATATGTAGATGAGTAAGTGAGTTTTAGTGAACACCCTACCGAAAGTTGAGAAATTTCATTAAATCAATGTTTTTTTTTAAGTTAACGCCATACATGAGTCGCGATAACACGGTGCTGATATGCAAGCGCGCGGAGGGGAACAAGTACCGGCGCGCGAGAGAGTGGGGCATCCCCGTCGTAACGGCCGCCTGGCTCACCGACTTGCTGCTCGGCAACATGAGCGCGCTCTCGCAGGTACTTCCCAAACACACATTTCACACACAGTTTCTGGCTGATGCCAAATAATTTTGTTCAGCAGAATTTAGAAATTTGAAAACTACTATGTAAATATAACGTTTACGTTAAGTTCTCACATAAAGTACTCTGTAGTTCACACTTTATGTGTTCCCTGTTTACAATATCATGACGTCATAAGCAGACGCCATGAGACGGGCAAGCGTTTTGGCACGTATTTTAAATTTAAAATTACATTTACGTTTATTTTGTACAAAACCTTTGTTTTCTCCAAAAATATTATGTTTTTTGGGAATAGTATATACGAGTATTCTACAGTATTATAGGACAATAATTGAAAATCAGTCATCATGCCAATTGCACGACAAATCGACAATGACTGTTCAAACTTGTGGATATTAAATTGGAAAAAGACTAATATTAAAAAAAAAACAATTTCACGTGTAATAATTGAGTACACACCAACAATTTCAGTCAAAACAATGAGTTTATCATTTGCAGATCGAGAACGCGAAATATCAACAGTTCAACTTGGCCAGTCCGTTCAGAATGGATTACAGTTTGGTCTCACATCTTATGAGTTAGTATTGAATATGTTACTCATTTACTTATAAAGTGTGTGTGTGTGCTTATAACCCGACGAAAGAAGTGACAACTTCTTTATAAAAAATACAACAATAGAAAAAGCCATTGTAACCCGGTGTTCCCAGGCGGTCACTCATCCAAGTACCGACCGCGCTCGACAGTGCTTAACTTTGGTGATCTGACGAGAACCGGTGTTTTCAACACTCTACCCGACACAGTGTTTACCTCCACCATTTCTAGTCACACAAAAGATTGATGATTAGAATTTTAAAGTCCTCCCATTAAGAAGTTTCACTTCAAAAATAAAATGAACTGAAAGTGTTCACTGAACTTAACGAAGGTTATTTTATTATTACCCTGGTTATTTTTTATAAGAGTAGCTCAAAAATAGTTGAATATTCAAATTTTAAAGAGCTGTCGTAATTGCCATGAACCAGGTAATTGCTATTTTACAGCAAATGTATACATCACTACTGACTCTTTGATTATTGTATTCTTGCTTATAATTTGTGTTTATGTAAACTAATGAGCCTATGGTCTCATTGGTTACAAAGGTTGTCATTAATTGAGTCGTTGGGTAGACTCACCAAAATTATTATTTTTGCCTGGAGGAAATAATATCAAAATGTCGACATCAATTTCAAGAGAAACTCAAACACTATAATTCACCTGATGGCTAGAATCTGTGAAGTGATGAATTCGCTTGCTTTTCCAAATCATGAACTGCACTTAATAAATTTATTTAATAAAAATATAAATTTAAATGCTACTTAGGGTTTCCAAAATTGGGCAAAAATACAGCGGCATTCATTGACATAAAATGTTATAATTAAAATCTATTTTTTTAACTTTGATAAATCTAACGTTAAAACCACATTCAGAATAAGATAATTAACTTCAATTATAAGTAATTATGTTACGAAAATATTAAATATTACAGGTAGTATGTTCTGTACAGAGTATACCATTTTTTTTTTGCTATTATGAAAATAATTTTTGTTTTACGAATTTCGCGCATTTTTATATGGAGCAAATTTTACAAATAAATGGGTTACTTTTGTGTTACATTAATTATTTTCGTAACATAAAAAGTGCCTATGTAATTGTTTTAAACGTGGGAATTTTGCCTTCGTTACCCCGTTTCATTTACAAATGAACGAAGTCCAATGTTAATCTCTTCATATAAGATTGTTTTTTTATGTTTTCCGTTCTTGAACACCCTGAACGAACTCCAAATATTGCGGCTCATCATATTTTTTTTATCTGATCTTCAAATTTGATACATGTAAAATCTATATTTCAGATGCGTGGAAGATGCCGATCAACATTACGCAGGAGTCGCACGAGCGCGCTAAGCGAGCCGCCGCTGCCGTCTCCGCGGGCGGACGCAGGGCCAAGCGCCCCCGCCTGCACTCCCCCCCGCCAGCGCCTCCGCACGCCCTCCCTCCCGGCGTCGGCCTCCCTCACCCCCAGCACCCGCACCAGCCTCCCCCACTGCACCTCGCGCCCCGCGTCCTCTTCTCCGCTGTGCCGCACCACGAACAAAACAAGCTCGCCGCCATCGTGAGGTCAGTACTCACACCTGAATCACTATCACCCTTCTCCTTGGCTCGCACTAGTGGTAGTCATACTTAACAATAACTAATAATTCTAGATGTTACTCCTACGCAATGGATAACAGATTATTGGAAACTAACTGACCCCCGAGACTTTGCCTGCGTTAGTTAATAATTATATTAACAATATATTTCTTGTACAGAGGGAAAAGCATAAAAAATGAAAAGCGAAAATGGCTTGCAATATTATATGTCAACAATGATATCCGTTTACTTCCCCTCTCTTGCGCATGCGTACCACATCGGTTACCTAATTTGAAGTCGTCATCGTCATCTATATCTAATTGCCAAACTCACAAAATATCGTATACTCCTTAACATGTAGCACTTAGGGAAGGGGTAGACACAGAAAGAACACAATATTTAACATGTAACTCGCCATTTATTCGTTATTAAAAACACCTGTATCCATTGTACGAAACAAAATAATATCTAAGTCAAATCGTGACAGCGCCATCTCTTGCCGGTAAATAAAAACTACAATGAACAGTAGGTAATCACATGTTAAGCTTAAAAAGCAATATTCACCTCTCGAATATTGGCACAACTTAGAAATAATCAGGCGAGCATTACAAAATGCCGTATCCCGGTGGAATTTATCAGGGAATTATCGTGAAATAATTTATATAAAGTTAAAAATCAATTGCCGTACGTGTTTAAACGTATCACTTATTTGGCTGATTATTTTCTTGTTGCGTTCCTAATTGGTCAGGACAGGGTTTGTATGAAAGTAAATGGTTGAACGATATCATATGGAAAAATGAAAAGTTTGAGTTAAAAAAATGTCGTTATGAAAAGTTGAATGAGATAGGAGCTATTATTGTCTTGGTTGAAAATATTGACAGTATTGGCTTTCAGGTGTTCAGTTGCCATTTTATATTTAACTACATAATCGTACTGTAAAATAGAGATTTTGTCTCTTTTTCTTCACTAGTAGACCCGTGCTAAGCTGGGGCGAGTAACTAGTTTCTGTATAATATTATTAGTACTCTACAAAAGCGATGTCAATTATTGTGATTAATTTCTCTATTTTTTTATATCACAAATAAATATTTCATTCCAGTGAAGTTACTGAGCACAATGAACAGTTCATACATTAATCAAGACCATGATGATGATGATGTGGTTTTGTCGTTGATTTCCTCCTGATTAAGGTTGTCTCCTGAATTGATTGCCGTAATTTTGTGTAGTCTGTAGAAGTATTATTGACATCTTATTTGTTTAGAAAATTTATATCAATTTCAGTGTATTATGAACATGATGTAATATAGAAGTACTGACACTTTGTGCAGTGTAAAAATATTATTAATTTCTCAATTATTATTAGAAGTATTTCTATTATTTTAATTTCCAACTTAAAAGTTTATTGTAATATTTTTACTACATTCAGATGTTGTTATTTGTATGATTTCAAGTAATAATGTGATTCAGATGAAAATGTTGATGAATTAAAAAAAATGTAATAATCTAAAATTTTACATTTTCTTTCAGACAACTCGGTGGTCTCGTAGTAACTTCGGCAACAGAAGCGACTCACCTAATAATGGAGAAACTAGTCCGAACGTGCAAACTGGTTAGCTGCCTCGTCACCGTCAAACACTTGTTAACACCGGACTGGGTGCTCGAGAGTCAGAGATTGAATAAATTCGCTGACGAAGCAAAACACGGGCTCAGAGACGAAGCTTTCAACAGAACGTTCAAATGTGACGTGTCCGAAGTGTTATTATGCGGGGAACAGCGGAAGAAGTTGTTTGATGGAGTCACTTTCTTCCTGACGCCCTGCGTGAAACCTTCTAAGGCTGCGCTCACTGAAATGATAGAGTTGTGCGGTGGAAAAGTCGAGAAGAATCGACGCTCGTATGTGTCGATACAACAGATGCATAGTCAGAGACCATTCAGTTATATAGTGCTAACGGTGCCGAATGATTTACATTTGGTGTATTATTTGTTACAAACGGAGAAGACATTGAACGTCGTTTGTAGTACGGAAGTCGTGCTGTCGGCTATCATGAGGCAGAAGTTGGAGATCGAAGAGTTTCTTGTCAAAATTGACTAATTCACAAACTTTTGTATATGGACTGTCCCGTACCGGTCAGATTTCATATCGGCTGCATAGACATAGGGACAATCTTTTTTGTCCGAGGTGCATAAATGAGTTTATGCAGAACTGACTGTTACAGAGTTTAAAGTGGCTGTTTATGGACACTTCTTTCAATGTGTCTACTAGTGCCTCATGTCAAAATTGACTAATTTATTTACTTTTGTACATAAATTGTCCTATATATACTACTCAGATTCTCGACAAAGACAATCTTGTTTGTTCAAATTCATAGATGAATTTTATACAGACTGGAAATGACAGTGTCTTGGTCCATGTTGTAAAATAGTAACCATAGAGTATATAAATACATTTGGCATAATGAAATTTGTATAATTTTTTTTACTATATCTTTAAAATGTTAAAATAAAAATATCTATACTATTAGAAGTGTTTTAAGGAGAACAGGATGAAATTTTGTTTTGATATAATTATTTACAACTTGTAGGTTTTCTACTGTAACATGTATTTAGATTTGTTTTTCAAAATTTTATTCAGATTTTTAATTGAATCTCTAGGCGTTTTTTTTTCTCTTTTTGTTACGTCTGTAAAATAAACGAATTGTATTAAATAATAAGGACAACATTTTTAAATGTTCGTTTATGTAAATAAAAATATAGTTCATTAATGATGTCTGGACCACATTGTATAGAAAAAGAACAATAAAGTATATAAATGTTTAGTAAACTGTGTAGTTTTTTTTTATTTACGTTGGTAAATCCTTTATGGATACCCAGCCTCTCGGGGAGTGGGTTATGTCCGACTCGCACGGACTAAAACTCCACGATATACCGGCCGCCGCTTTTGGTTAGGGCCCGTGACCGTGCCGGGACCGTGCTGAGGCTATCACCATGTTGCCCCATCGGCCAGCCCAGCGAAAGGGTGACCGCCGGGCTCCGTCCTTATAGGGAGGCAGACTGGGTACACAACCAGCTACCTCCTCTCGTTAGCCGGATCTGTGCAATGAGGAAATGGGCCCCTCAGGTCCGGCTACGGAGGTGGAAGAAGACGGACAAAGGGTCCAGCTCTTGGACCCTCTCCGCCACCTCCTGCAAGATAAGTTCCTCGCAGGAGGCCATCGCCATCCATGCTTCTTCGCTGCCAAACATGGCCACAACCACGATCGGCAGCGACAAATCACCACCTACCGCCGCAGTCAGAGCACGGCGCTGTTCTCCCCGCGCAGCACACTCAGACAGAGAAACAGTTCAGAGGTAGTAACTGTTTTTCAAGATTATTTCACTAATATACCTTTACAAGTCACTAAGAATATAACATCATCAGCCCAGGGTGCTGCAGCTCTTTTAAAAAATATGAGTGCACCTATAAACTCAACATTTAATTTCTCGTCTATTAGTGCAGGTGAAATAGTAAGGGCTTTTAAACAATTAAATTTTAAACAAACCGAAGACATATGGGGAATGTCGGTAATAGTAGTACAGTCCATAATTGTCACTATTTCACCACATTTGGCTAATATATTTAATCAAAGTATAGCAAAAGGAACTTTCCCTAATTTAATGAAAGTAAGCAAAGTGGTTCCTTTGTTCAAATCAGGCTGCAAAAGTAATCTTGGAAATTATAGACCTATTTCTGTACTTCCGTCGTTAAGCAAAATTTTTGAAAAGATTATGCTCTCACAGTTAGTAGATTATTTCAATGTGCATAAGTTTCTGGATGGTCGACAGTTTGGTTTCACGAAAACGAGGTCCACTACTGACGCTGGTGCAACGCTGATAAGACATATATTGGGGGCCTGGGAGGATTCGCGAGATGCAATTGGTGTGTTCTGCGATTTGTCTAAGGCCTTCGATTGCGTTGACCATAGTACACTTATTCTTAAATTGAAACACTATGGTGTTTGTGGATCTTCTCTCGGCATTCTAGTCTCTTATTTAAAAGATCGCTGTCAAAAGGTTAGCATACATGGGGTAACCTCTGCGGGATCGTTTGCGCGGATTGGCGTCCCACAGGGCCCTATTTTAGGCCCGTCTTTGTTCTTGATATATATAAATGATCTGCCGCTAATTGTTAATGACTGTGCTGACATGGTGCTTTTTGCAGACGATAGTTCACTTATATTTAAAGTAAAAAGGATAGATTCAGAGGTTGGGCATCTGAATAATAAGTTAAATGAAATTTGTCATTGGTTTGCGTTAAATAACCTGTTGCTAAATACAGAAAAAACGAATTGTATGAGATTTACCTTACCTAATGTTCCACAGGTTAATAGTAGTATCAAGATCGAAGGGGATTTGGTAGGATTAGTTAATAATACTGTATTCTTGGGTATCACACTTGATTCCAAATTACAATGGGGTCCACATATAAAAAAATTGGCTGGAAGATTAAGTTCTGCTGCATTCGCGGTACGTAAGATTCGCCAGCTTACAGATATTGCCACAGCAAGATTAGTCTACTTCGCTTACTTCCATAGCTTAATGTCCTAGGACATTTTGCTGTGGGGGACAGCAGCTGAGGTAGACACCATATTCTTATTGCAAAAACGAGCAGTTCGAGCAATATACAATATGGGACCTCGCGAATCATTAAAGACTAAATTTCAAGAATTCGGTATCTTAACTCTGCCTTCTCAATATATTCTGGATAACTTAATGTATGTTCGCAAAAACTTTGATAAGCTGGAGTTCGTAAAACACAGACATGATTTAAAAACTAGAAACTGTGACAAACTGGTTGTTCCATGTTTTAGACTCAGTAAAACCAGTAACAGTTTTTTAGGTAATAGTGTTAGATTTTATAACAAAGTCCCAAAGCATATTACTGATTTGCCAGACTATAAGTTTAAGTGGCATGTTAAGCGGGTTTTGGTGTCAAAGGGTTATTATAGAGTGGATCAAAATGTGAACGATGGTGATGTCTGGAATTGACCCTCTCTGTGCATCCACTAAAATCGATGGTAATGTAAAATGAATTTTAATTATATAAGTATATGTTAAAAAGATAAACCCGATCGAGTTTCTTGCCGGTTCTTCTCGATGACTGGGATGTATTCCGAACCGGTGGTAGTTTTGACGTTCATAAGCGCCTTCTCAGGGCCAAAATTGAATAAAGTATTTTTGATTTGATTTGATTTTAAATTGTTAGTGTTACGTGTTCCATAATCCATCTATTTTAATAATGGTTTGACTAAAAATCTGACGGCTTAACTAAGTGCTTCCTTAGCGACACTAAACTTAATGACCTGAGGGAAGAAATGCATTGTCATTATCGTTACGATGTCGTAAATGTTAAGTTTTGTACTTAGTCATCTCCATTAATAGTGTATATAAAATGAAGAACAGTTATTTTAAAGACTAAAAGAATCGATTAAAGAAAAACGCTGCCAATATTTTTTAGTAAACGTTATTTCAAGCAAAGGATAAAATAATGTTAGTTTGTTCGCTTACGAAAATGCGTATTTGTTTGAACATCACGTGTCACATTTAGACTCTACAACTATTGAACCGATTTTGATGAATTTTTTATGAATTTAAAAGATATCAATTAAATTAAGCGTTAGTATACGTTTTACATTAAATACGTTTATTCAGCTACTTGGGTAGATACTTAAATTACAAATTCAAGCTTACGTTTCTTGTTCGACAAAATGTTAATAATTACATCGATTTCCAGGTCACATCTTTGTGAACATTTAGAAGAGCTAGCCCGGATACTATTTTCTGTGCCATTGAGGCATGCAACCAAGATTTTACTTTGCGATGAGTAGAAAATAATCTCTCTGCGGCAATTTACGCAGCAAAGTAAGTATGTACTTTGTAGTTCGGTTTTCCGAATTGCAAACGATTCATTGTTTTTTTGTATATTAAGGCATTGGATATAATATTATCAGCTTATCTATCTCAAAAGACCGAGTAAGGGTGACGTTACAAGTCTATTTGGGTTGTGGGTATGCCAGTCGTGCCATATAAAATGGAAGGTTTTTTTAAATTAGGTTTAGCCAAAATTGTACCTCTCGAAATAAGTGTATGCGTTTGTGTGACGCATATGTTTTACTAATGTTAGCTTAAGCTTGGCTAGTTAGCTCCATTGTTGGTTGAAGGTTGTTATTACTTGTTGTGATAAATAGTTTTACACCACACCAGTTTTTAGTTTGTCACCACAATCTTACCTGATGTTAAATGACGATGTGGTCTAAAAGATGATAGTCACGCTAAATCTAGAGGAAGACTGGTTCTTAAGGGCAGCTGCTGGAACACACCGACAGGGGCTTGGCGACAGATTTTCAACTTGAGGGCGATAGCTAACCAGGCAGACTTAGTACAAAAAGCCCTACCATCATAAACCTGTCCCCTCAACGTTTCCCAGCGTGATTTGTATAGTAGACTCATACCAAGTCACGGTTGAAGTTGATAACAGGTGGACCAACTTCAGCGACTAATTATTTATATCTACATTTGATTGTTGATATTGTTATTAAATAAAACAATGTGTATAATGCATAACGTTGTTTAATTTTTAATCTTATATACTAAATATCCGTCGTCTCCGGATAATACACATTAATTAATAACTACCTACATCATAATTATGTACTTACGAGTACTCATTACTGAATATATCTTTCCTTCATACTGTAGCGAGTATATACTTTATATATTAATATTTGATAATTTTTTCAAAGCTACATCGCTATATAAATTCATTATATTTTTTTTACTACCATTTACTGCGATATCTTCTAATTTCAATAGCTTTGAGAATTATCGAGATTTAACGAAAAATCAAATCGTCTATAAAAAATCATTAATATAAATATACTAGAAATGCCAAGCTTAAGAAATTAAACACTAGAATGGACGAGTAAAATTAATACATATGCAGACAAAGTATTCATTCGACCATTAAAAGAAAAACTAAGCATTCATCATGGAATTTATAAACAAGTCTTTATTGATTACATAGATATACTTTTATAAATCAAAATATACACATAGAATATTAAAGAGATTACGATTTAATTATGGCCTCGTACGCTTGGAATATACAAGTGGCCACTTCCACAGTCCTCGATTTCAAACTGAGTGTGGCCTCGGGGTTCCCGGGCTGCAGCTTTAATTCCAGTAGGACCCATATGTTATTCGTCAATTTCAACGACTGGTACAGCATATCCTGGCCCTCGACGTTCCTTTTCGCGATCGTGAAGATGTTGTTGAGGGTCATCTTCTGTGCTATGGAGTCGGCTGTACCGATCACGTTGGACAGGGAATGCTGGAGCTCATTCGCGGCCGGTATCTCCTTCCAGGTGGTGAGGAACACCCGCTTGTCTAGCTGTCCGTCTTCCGTGAACAGAATATTCGCTGGGATGAGGCACGCGAAATAGAACACGTCAACGTTGTTCTTGATCGCGACCTGCAAATAAATTATTTACATGAGGTTTTTAATTTTAAATATAATGGCTTTTGCTTGCGGTTTCGTTCATTTTAATATAGTTCTAACCTATCCATGAGGAAATTTTGGCATCTTTTATTATGAACGTTTTAGTAATTTATGTAAAATAAAATACTATTACATATATTTTACAACACAGAATTAGAAAAATCCAATATTGAGTAATCGGTTCGCATGAAAACATGAATTGAGCAAGTGGTTCGCGTGGACATATTAACTGAGCAAGTGGTTCGTGTGGTAACAATACCTGTAAGTTATTGAGCGGGTCCATTCGTTGTACGGGCCCGGTGGTCGCGAGCGGTAACTGCGCCTCCGCGGACGCGCCCGCGCTCAGCACCCCCACCGACAGTCCCCCCACCGGGTAAACCCCGAAACTACAACCACATAACAAGTCATTATAACCAGCGACTAACTATATAATATATATACAAAAAATACATGAAAAAGGAGTCATATAATAAACGATAGCAGCGCACGCACACGTACATTATTTGGACAGATCGAGCTCTAGAAAGAGACGTAAGCAGGAATTCAGTCATTGTTGACCCCCCTCCCCCTTCACAACTAAGTAAGCAAAACTCTCCCACCTCCTACGCTTACGTGAACATTGACATAACTTTTATAAACTTTCCCGCAAGTTTTTTTACTATAAAAAAAGAATGGACGGGCAAATATATGAAATCATATAAATCATCGATCAGATCCCATATGCCATCAAAAATAAGCAAAGAATATATGCCCTTCCCCCCTTGGTGTTTACGTGATATTTGAACGGCCCCATAGTCTTGTATCTATGGAATAGCTACATATAGAGTGTAATATTTACTCCCGGGTACTGTACAGTGTACATACATATATACGAGAATCTTAGGTCACATAGAAAGAAAGCGAATGGTCAGTAAATGAAATTTCTAGAAAGAAGCCATTACTATTTCGTGTGTAACAAACATTGTTAAAGATCGTTATATATATTGTAATGGCAACACAGAGCTGTATCCAATCAATCGATACCAATTTGAGAAGAATAACAAATACAATGGAAAGTAACCGTTTTTGTTCTAGACAACCTCTGTATATAAGTTATTTGCAAACAATTTTAATAATAAGAAAACAATATATATCACCTGTTTTTATTAAGTTGTATCGCGAAACCGGACATCGCCTGCATAGCCTTGTTCGTGAACGTCATCTCGATACGAGGCTGACCGTTTTGACGACTGAACGTGCCCCAAATCTCAAGACCTAATAACAAATACTTTTGTATAATTCTTCCCACGATATCGATGAAAAACAGGGCTTTGTAACTCGGCACACATTCTAGAACATTCTACGGCGGTATATAAACAATTATTAACAAACAATTAATTCAATATGTATCATCTTCTCGTATGTACACTTGTCTTATTCGTTTACAGTATTTATAACATAGTTCTCTCTTTACCTACCTTGGCGCAAGTTTAGAACATAGCCGTAGAGTCGCTTTAGTGAGCCTTTGGTGTTCTATCGTCTGCATTTTAGCGAAAGTGCACAAGAACTGCATCAACTAATTTCACTGTTTCTATCTTAGGACTACAAAAGACCTTTTAGACCTCCTCCATTCATACTCAGTCACTTTACATCTTCGTTTATTATGAGAACCGCAATTAAATTGATTTCGCTAACGCCAACTGTATATGGTAGTGTTCAACAGTAGAATGAATCAATATTCAATGAGTAATCGTGTACTGTTTTTTCCATCAGGGACGACTGAAGCCAAACATTGAACACACTAAGAAAACACTATTTTCTGCCCTCTCACGACAGTAATTTTAAACGATAAAAAATATTGAATATTCATGATTATGTAACGTTTTTTAGGCCCCTTGTCATTTGAAATTCGATGAAGCGAAAAATCGACGTTAAAAAGGATTTAACGTGCGAGAGAATGAGGTGGAATACATTACACAGTGTTTCTTATTCGTGTCGTCGTGAAAGCCTATGTATTACGAAACCTTGAGAAAAGGCGTCGTAACCAGCGTAGAGTATTGTTCACGTGTATCGATTATATGGATATTTTATCATTCTTTAAAATTTTCACTCGCACCGCGTGTGATCTGCAGACTTTTTTTTTTTGCTACCTTTTCCCTTATCAGCCGGCAACCAACACTGCTTGGGTGGTGTGAAGGAGGCGGGCGTGGAGGCCACACCGAAGATGTCGCCGAGCAGCCCTGTGGTGCCGGAAGACGCGGCCGGCTCCGGACCCCCGCCGAGCTAAACGTTTAATTCGTTACTTTAATCGTCCAAATAAGATCTTTAACATTTATAAGATTTTCATTTTGTACACACCGTGAATGAAGACCAAATTTTTATATAATCTGCAAATTTTACATGTATAGAATTTAGAAAATATTTAAAAAAAACTTCAAATCTTATCACGGCTATAATTGAACTTGGCTCATTTTGAAAAAAAAATACCACTCATTCTTCTTCTTCTTCTTTTAAAATGGCAACGTGTGCGCACACAATTTCGCCAATGTCAAGTGAATAGAACCATAAACGATAGAGATTGTACCTAAAAAATTTTTTTATTATTATTATAGCAATTACAAGTTATCTACGACAATAAACACTAAATTGATCTTAGATTTTTATACAGGCTATTCTTAAACGTTATAGTAATTTCGAGTTAACAATATTTGAACGTAATTCGTAATGAGGATACTCCAAAACGAGCTGTATAAAAATATTCTAAATTGAATTTACAGTCAATTTAACACTTCAATTTAAAATGAATGAACACTTACGAGTACGTCGAGACCTCCAGCGAGCAGATCCAGATTGGATGAGGGCGCGGGGGCCGCGGCGGGGGGCGGACCCCCGATATCCATCGACAATAGATCGCCAATCAACGACTCCTGTCAACAAAAACCATATTATTCAGTGACACCCCCCCCCTCACCACTTATTTATGCATGTCTAAATAATCGACCGACCGATGATAAATCATAACCGTATTCATCGAATCTGTTGATTTCTAATGGATTTCAATTATACTATGAAATGTTAATTTACTATTGTCAGACATGCTGATTGTGGCGCTTCATTAGTATTTTAGATTATATTAGTAAAATGAGCCTAGTTTAGAAATGTTTGTAAATTATATCAGTATTATAGTCATAGGTAGTGTTATAGTTGTAGGTGGAACATTCCTAAGTTTACCACAACACTGCAACTATTGGTTGCACTAAGTTATATTTGACTCGGTACACCTCTTGCTCATGGACTTTATCATCATTTAATAGCAGGTGACGTTGTGATTAAATACTGAAACCAGTAAAAGAGATACCTGGTTGGGGATGACAGTCGGTTGTTGGGTTTGTGCCTCCTCGGGTGCTGCACCACGAGCAGGCAGCGACTTACGGACCCCGGCACCTCGACCTGGTACACACATCGTATAACATCTTATACATTTATTTAAAAAAAAAGAGGAATTTTATGTGTCATAAGTATAACTTGGCAGTATTACCTACCACACTGTGCCTATTGTACATTAAAAAAAACATAAATATATTAGTTCTAAAAATGTTAAAGGTTAAAAAATCACCAATATATAACCTGTACTCAAATATCTTTTGTACAAAATTATTGCGGTATAAAAAAAATATTCACACACCCTGTAAGAGTCCCACTGTAAAGGAAGTTATGGGCATAATCACCGCGCCAGCACACGACGTATTGGCGATTTCAAACGAAGAAATTCACAGCTCTATATTTTCCGACATACAATGCTAAACAAAATTTCTCAGGTTCGCGTTTCCTCACGATATTTTCCTTCACCGTCAACCGATAGTGTTACCAACTTAAATTTGTAAATATACACGAATTCCGTTAAAACCGTTGATACAAGCCGGTGCTCGATCCTGCGGACATCAGGGTGATATCCCACCGGTGAAACTACTAAACCACCACGACTTTACAGGTAAATAATTGCTATCTGTGCTACATTCTGAGTTCAGGGATTGAGTTTGTGCCCTAGTCCATACGTAATATTTGAACATTTTTGTTATGTTGCTAAAGTAGATAAAAAAGGCTTTTTCGTTCAAAATTCAAGTTTTATTGTTCCAATATTCTAGACGGACTTCAAGTGAGCAGAATTGTGTTTCATTAGTATAGTTACAGCCTGTATGCGAACGAATTCGAAAGAATGGCTCATCGACAACGCAATTGTATTTCGTTCTAAAATCAGCACGTCTCGAACATTGTCAAATCGTTCGAATAATGACGTTAGCCTTCAAGAGTTTTCCATCGTACTTTATTGAAAGGTATATAAAGCGCGCAGCGGTGCGTCCGATAAGACTTATATTCGGGAAATCAGAGTGAATAAGAAGAGAAACCAGAAGCAAGTAATTTTCAATTACTACAAGGCTATAAAGTGTAAGTGTGATTGTGAGTTTATTTTTTTTTTTAGTTGTCTGTATGAGTACAAGATAAATTTCTTCTAACGCAAATGGTATTTATTTACCCACAGGTATAACAATATAGTTGTTAGTGCGTAAACTTTTGTGAAACTATGTGACCAATTCATATGTTCAAGCACATACAATATTAGGATACGTGTTCACATACAAACTCATATATATGATTATTGGGTTGGTCTCTTTTGCACTGTACATACCTTCCACGAAGGCAGTCGGCGGTTTGTGGTACACGGAAGCGAGCGAACTAATGTGACAGATCAATTCGTCCAACAGCGTTGGTTCCAGGAGGTCTGTTTCCTCTGAGATGAGAGGCTTATCGGCGAGGACCACCTCCTTAGCAGCCGCCGGGTCCGTTGACAGCAGACGCCAGTAAATAAAACCTCTATCTCTACAATACCAATATAATATACTCGAACCTCGTGAATCATTAAAGACTTTCAAAACTTCGGTATCTTAATTCTAACCTCCCAATACATTCTGGATAAATTAATGTATGTTCTCAACAACTTTCACTAGCTGGATTTCGTAAAAGACCAGATGAAACACTGGAAACTGTGATCCGAAACTGTGGTCCCATGTTTCCGACTCAGTAAAAAAAATAACAGTTTTTTAGGTAATAGTGTTAGGTTTTATAACAAAGTCCCAAGGGATATTACCGATTTGCCGGACTGTAAGTTTAAGCCCAATATCAAGCGGGTTTTGATGTCAAAATGCTATGTCGTGTATAGAGTGGATCAATATGTGAACGATGATGATGTTTGGAATTTACTCCACTCTGTGCATCCACTAAAAATTATTGTAACGTAAAATGTATTCTAAATATACATCTATATATGTTAAAAAGATAAACCCGATCGAGTTTTTTTTCGATTTGGCTATACGTTGTTGGCTTAAGGGGCCTTCACAGCTTCACCGGGCTAATTTCCGTAATCGTAAGTTCCGTAATGACCGTAGTAGTTTTGACGTTCATAAGCGCCTTCTTAGGGCCTAAATTGAATAAAGCATTTTTTATTTTGATTTTAACAAGAATTACCATGTCTAAATAAGACATTTATGATAATAATAATAATGATGTCGTATAATAATATAGTAATAATGACAGCCTGAAGGACTCACACTGCTGGGTTAAAGACCTTTTCCTGAGAGAAGATACAGAGAATTCCAATTACATATTTTTCTCAAAACGTGTTCCTTCATGTCATTTACTCTATAAAGTGATTGAATTAATTTAGTAAAGTAACGCATTTTTTTTTCTAACTGACATACCCTGTTGACCCTGGGGCCTTTACAGATTCACCGCACTACCGTGAATACGTATTCCGAAAAGTTCTTTGGTCCATTTGGAAATCTTCGAATCGATATTTCGTCAATCAAACCATTCGATCACCACGACGACTTCTATATAAGAACACACTTGAGAAATATCTAGAAAGATTTAGAAGTCTCGACAACTAATAAATACCATACATAGACTCCTAGAAAAGAAAAGACGCTTGCCGTCATGCGTCGGATTGCCAAAGGCACACATTGCAAGAAGAAAACGTTATCATTTCCAATGTTGTAAATAAACAACCGACTCTTGAACTTTCCACCCCACGTTTTAAACAGTTAATATATAGACGAATCAAAGTCGAACCTAAGTTAGCTCAAAGCAACAGTCTGAGCCCAGGTCCGGCCACTTTGGCACACTTGAGCTAGTTATCATTCGTTTGCCCTAAAATTCCGGTAAAGCTGTGAAGGCCAGCCAGGCCGACGGTGGTTAATCAGTTCGACAAGGAAACCAGAGGAAAACCAAGAGGACCATGACTGAGAGTAAGGACATGTCATTTATAAATTGAAAACTATATAGTCTTACCTGAGGTCAGGATTATCAGAATCCTGCGTGGCTAAGCTGAGCACATGCTGAACAAGCTCCTGAGTATCCGCTGGTCGCTTCAAGAACAGCTTTACTACAGCTGTTAGCAGTTGCAATTGTACCTGTTCAATGACATACTTGTACATTATTATAATTTACAATATTACAATGTAATACAAAAGATGTATACAATATACTGTTTTTTTAATTTCATACATTCAATAATTCCAACATATTTTTATAGTGAACTTGTATCGATTTTTAATTCATGTTTAAGATGTATTAAAATTATTTATCCAATACTTCCATATTGTTCTGAGTATTGCACTAACTATTCGACAAAAAGAAACATTACTTCTGGTGCCTAAAGAAAGAGGGACTAACTGAAGTATTTTGCAATATTAAATTATATACATATTTGGAATCAAGAAAAAAAGACGTATATTTTCTTTGCTCCGTTATCAAATTATGTTTACTAGAAAAACAAGTTAAATAAAGTAGGGTGTAGCGTACAGACCTTTACCTGATTTGTGTTTTAGTTACATACACAATGTTTTCGTTGAGGCGGCAGAATGATACAGTTACATGTTCAATAATAAATTCTGATGGATAGTTATTTTCCAACAACAGTTATTATAAACGGACTAACTGTTATTCTGCTATCAAATTATATGCTGTTTTGGGTTGTAGTTATAAAGTGTAATAGTGAAATTAGTATTATTTTTAAAAATACAAACAAAAAGTAGCAGCAGCAGCAAAGTATTACTTAGTACCTTCTATTCTATTATTTAATAAAATAAAGATATAATTCCAATTAGGAAAAGCACCAAATCGTAGCGAAATATATTTTACTAACGTCAATAACATTATTTTAAACAACAAAGATAATCTCGGAACATACATTACACTTATCATTTGAGTACGTGAGTAACGTATAGTGCTCTCATACACACTTATTGATGTTTGCAGATCGCTTGCTTTTTCGAACGTTGCTATAATACCCGCTATCGCTATCAATAACAAAAACGGATAACGGACAACTGACAGCAGAATAATTATATCTAAAAAATAATTTGTTGTACATTGCGTCGGAATAATGCGTTACATAATTGGTAGATGTAACAATTATGATGTTTAATCATAATTATCAGTTTAAACAACAATATCAATTGACTACAATTAACCGATTATTTCTTCACTCGAGATCTACAAGTATATTAAGTATTTGCTTAAATTAAAAGCATTTTTGGAACTTTTATGAAATATTATAACAAAATTACCTTGTCATAACTCATATTTATACGAATGTATATACTATCTCATACACAATCACGCTTACTCAGTAGGTTTTAATTGTATATCATTTAGTTTTATTTTGTAATTAACGATTCTCACTATGATTAGTTTAACGTACGTTTATATATGCCTTACAGATATACCACAGAGACTGTAACATTACCAACCATGAATTGTCGATAAAGGTCATAATGTTATTTTATGACAGTAAATAAATCCCTTCTATCATTTTTCCCCTCAATATTAATTTCACAACAAGTATTCCATACTCGGTTACGTATTAGGTCGAAAGACTAACCTGTGCGTTCTCGTCGTGGAAGCCCTCGAGGAACGAGTCCAGGAGTTCATCTGCATTGTCGATTCGTTCTGCGTATTCCCCAACTATCCAGACCTGAGATAAAAGTCCATATAACGAAAATTATAAAACAACACATAGTTGTTTCTTTCGAACTAAACTAGACCCAATATCGACATTGACTATTCATTGTCCATCCTTTTCATTCTTTTATATGCCTACGATTTATGTCCCCCTCCTCCAACAATCTTAATGTATTTACCAGCCTTTTCACCCACCTATATGGCTACCACTTATGTCCCCCTCCTGTCCCTCTAAGAATCTTGATGTATATCTATACATTATTCATTCTTTTTCCTCTTCTATATGCCTTCCTTCCATTTATATTCACCTCCCCCCCCCCCATGTCTACAGCAATTACTACTCTACTTTGAACATAAACGAGGTATATTACACCAATTAACCACACACACTAATACACAACAATTAAACTAAATATTATCTAATTTTAATGTATGAAATATATATGAATCTTACTGATATGGTTTACTCAGACAAGCAGTGTTTTGATCAATTTCTTTGTTCCTTTATCCGTCATTAAAGTTCTGCGGAGAACATACGAGTAGTTGCAATATATTTGGCTAGAATAATATATACACCATATTTTTTAAATATGTGAACCAGCACTTAACCATATACATATATATTTTTTTGTCAGTAGTATCGTGTTAGGTATTATTTACGCTATATGATTTATATTAATCTTTTGCTTACGATCTTGTTCACGTATTATTGCATGATACGTAATAAACTTTTGTTGTACGATTGAAATCATGTTAGGCTAAACACATCCTAACTAATATTATAAAAGAGACTGTGAGTCTGTTTGTTTGTTACACTTTCACACTTCAACTACTCAAGTAATCATCAAGATGTTTTATATACAGGTCAGGGGTACAGAAAAGGACATAGGATTACTTTCATCCAGAAATGGAATCCGTTCCCGTAGCATAGGTCAAATTAAATTTAACAAAGCCGGGAGCTAAAGCTATTTAAATAAACAAACGTAATTACCATAGAAGCCCTAGCTTCGGGTTCGTCGAGGGTGTCGAGGTTTTCGCAGAGCGTACTGATGATGCTCTCATACTTGTTCGGGTACTTGCGGAATATGTCCTTGATGACCACGATCGCCTCTTGCACCACGTAGTTCACTTTAGTCTGGATCAGCTCGAGCAGAGTCGACACACATCGTTCCGCCGACGGTTCCACCTACAGTAAAATGTCCATGTTATTTGCAAGTCGCTCAGTGATTAGCATATTCGGACACCGCGTCGAACGACAAAGGTTCGAATCCTTGCGAATTAAAAGAACAAATATTAATCTACGATATCTCCAAGAAGTTTACGACCAAGGTGTAAAATATATTATTGTCATAAGCTTAATATTACAAGTTAATATTGAAGCGACGAACGCTCAGTGATTAATTGGTTCGGATAACGCGTCGATCGACGTAATCATTACTTATCATCAGTTAACATTATATTTTACATATAAAAATAAAAATCAATAACCAAATAAGCGCGTCACTTCAGAATGGTTGCATCTATTTGGATGAAAAAAGAAAAAGTTGAGGCAGTCCATAAGAACTGATGGGGTCAAGTGGGGATGAGATACTTGTACCTCGGAACCGCAGGGGGTGGACCCACAGGCGAATACAGTTCCCTCGTGGAGCCTTAGCCTGCCTCCCAAGACCGTCAGTGCGTGGTGAAGAGCCACATCCTACACGAGGTGACCCTGTCTAGCAGAACACTACGGATCTAGGCTAGAGAGCCGATAAACACTCCTGGGGCTCGGTTCCAGAACCGGGTCGGGGCATATACCCCGGCAGACGGCGCCCCTCGCAGTACCCCTCTGCTTATCAGAGGGGACAGGGGATGGGGTAAGGACGGGCCTGCTTCGGTTCGCCCGTCAGAGGGTGGAGGGAGAAAACCTCCTTAAAAAGTTACCGTGGGAGAAAACCACGTAAAAAAGTTTCGGAGGGTAGTGCCTTCGGGCGGCGGGAGGGAGGAAACCTCGGTAAAAAGTCACCGTGGGAGAAAACCACGTTAAAAAGTTACGGGTGTTGAGGAGACAACCTCGTTAAAAAACAGACAGGAGGCCTTCGGGCGGAGGGAGGTAGAAAACCTCGTTAAAAAGTTACCGTGGGAGGAAACCACGTTAAAAAGTGACAGAGGGACGGCCTTTGTGCGGAGGGAGAGGGAGAAAACCTCAAGAAAAAGTTACCGTGGGAGGAAACCACGTTAAAAAGTGACAGAGGGGAGGCCTTCGGGCGGAGGAAGAGGGAGAAAAACCTCATTAAAAAGTTCCTGTGGGAGGAAACCACATTAAAAAGTGACAGAGGGGTGGCCTTCGGGCGGAGGGAGAGGGAGAAAACCTCGGTAAAAAGTCACCGTGGGAGAAAACCACGTTAAAAAGTTACAGACGGGTGTGCCTTCGGGCGGTGGGAGGGAGGAAACCTCGGTAAAAAGTCACCGTGGGAGAAAACCACGTTAAAAAGTTACGGGTGTTGAGGAGACAACCTCGTTAAAAAACAGACGGGAGGCCTTCGGGCGGAGGGAGGTAGAAAACCTCGTTAAAAAGTTACCGTGGGAGGAAACCACGTTAAAAAGTGACAGAGGGACGGCCTTTGGGCGGAGGGAGAGGGAGAAAACCTCAAGAAAAAGTTACCGTGGGAGGAAACCACGTTAAAAAGTGACAGAGGGGAGGCTTTCGGGCGGAGGAAGAGGGAGAACAACCTCATTAAAAAGTTCCTGTGGGAGGAAACCACATTAAAAAGTGACAGAGGGGTGGCCTTCGGGCGGAGGGAGAGGGAGAAAACCTCGTTAAAAAGTCACCGTGGTAGAAAACCACGTAAAAAAGTTACAGGTGGTGGTGGTTGGAGGGGGTGACCCCTTGACTGCCAAACCGGACCAAGGAGGGAAGGGGCTGGGGACCTGACTTTCCATTGCACATTGGTTCGGTAGACGGGTAGGCAGCTTGACCGGGCTGTCGTGGCGGTCAGCGCGTTCGCGCTGGGCCTTGTCGCCGGGGTGGCATGGTGCTTGCTTGTTCGATCCCGTGCCACTCCATAGCGCGGCAGACGGTATCTTGTGGGTTTTTTTAGTCAGTAAGAGTCTGACACCCCACAGCTCCCCAGGGCTGTGGGTGTCCAATGAAGGATTTCTTCCCACATTAAAAAAAAAAAAAAAAAAAAAAAAAGTCCATAAGAACTGATGACAGATGTGAAAACTCAAAACAATGAAAAACTATGAACATAAACTATACACGGTATGCATATAGCTCAAGGGAAGCGTGCGGTGACGACGATGACGCGAGTTCCATGATTTTTTATCACCCAAAAAAGTGCTCAACGCACCTAAAAGAAAACTTCACAAATTTTTTTTGATAAATCGCACGGCAAAGTGTAAAACGTGAGTTAAAAAATCTCTGTACAATAAAAAAAGAGTGAGTCAGATAGATGCCATTAGGGAGATCTTCAAACATATTGACGTTATTGGGAGATTGAAGTTCAGTCGCCATTTTATTTCATCACATTCGTTGTACTGTAAAATTAAGATTTGATCTCATATCTGTGAAGATATAATACAAAGATATATAGATAAAATAATAGAAAAAAAAGGAATAGATAAGAAAATAAGAGATCAAACAACAGTATACACAAACTAAGCCGGGGCAGGCAGCTATTTTTATTTAAAAACAATCCTTTGCATTATAACTTAAGGTGTAATTTATAAGCATTGTTAAGGATATAGAGAAAACTATATAAACAATTTCATAATAGATATAAAAACTCTATAAAACTAGAAATATATAGACATTTTGGAAATGATGAGTATTTTTTAAATATGAGTAATTAAAATGTGCATCTCTATTGTCTGGTTTTATATGTTTATATGGTATGTATGATATGTATATTATGTATGGTTTGTATGGTATGTATGGTATGTATGGTTTGTATGATACGTATGATATATATGGTATGTATATTATGTATGGTATATGTTTTTACCTTGATCGCACATCTACCGATAGCTCGTACAGCCTTCCTAACGAAGTCCACGTCAACCTCGGTTGCGTACTCTTTCAACTCTCCTAACACTTGTGCGATGTTCGCTTGAGATGCGAGACGGATCATTATATCCAATTTCTCCAGTTTCACGTATATCGGGTCGTTGTACTTCACGAAGAATACCTAGAAATCGACAGGCTACTTTAATATAATTGATACAAAGTACAAAATAATTGTACATTAAACCATCTCTGTAAAAACATTATGATATAGTAAATACATGATTTGATAATTAACATAGTTTTTCTGCCTAGTTATTTAGAAAATTAAAAGCAGCACCAACAATATTAGCGTTTGTAGCTAATAAAAGAAATTGTACCAAAATTGTTTTGGACTAAACGTTTTTTTTAGTCTTTGGTTTCAATGACGAACATTAAAGAAAAATACAAACATAATGTCTTCAACTTCAAACATTGTCTTACATTGAGTCTTAGTCTATTTTGTTGGGTATACAATCAACAGACTTTCCTTATTCTTTCTTATTTTCTAGTTATTGACGAGGTCAATATATTTAGTGTTATCAATAAAATATTGGGAAAAAGTTTTTCTTTTCATACTATCAATGATTCGAACTTTTTTTTATAAGTCCCTAATTGTCATACTTCACGCTGTTTACGTTTAAAACCTATAATATTCGTACGATATTGAACACACTAATTATCTAAACAAAAAGAGTAGAAATGATAATATTTACAAATTAGCTTGTGAAGGAAAAACGTTGCACCCGTTATTTTGGTCGAAATTCGACTCCTAGTATATATACATATATACGAGTATATAAGAGAAATCCCTAATTAGTGAACCCAGATCTAAATGAACTTAGTATCAAAGTTATACCTTCATCTCGTGTTTGAGGATGTCCGGACGTTTCTGTACGACGAGGTTGATGTTCCTGAGCGCGACGTACTGCACTTCCGGCTCCGCGCTCAGCAGCGTCACCAGCGGCGGCGCCAGCTTGCGCGACAACGTGCTCACCAGCTCCGTGTCCGACGACACCATCTCCATCAGCTTCATCAGCACCTACGCATACACACATTATCTTTTTCATCCGACCACAATAAAGTCAATGTTGAATATACTTAGTTTTTATTTACGCTAAGAGATCGCACTGTCACTAATTTATACTAAATATCATTTTGTTTTGTAAAACGAATATATAGATATTTGTGGCAATAGTTAAAATTTTGTAGACTAGTGAAGCTGTGAAGGCCTGTCAGGCCAATAGTATAGTCAGTTTGAAAAAAAATTAAATTTTAAATTATGAAATACAAAATACATGCTTGAATTCGTGAGCTGGTGGTACACACTTGTGTGTCTCAGTAATTCCGTTATGTACGAATACTTTAGCTAGTAGGATTTGCGATATTGTTCCAAGGCAACATCCTAAGCTAAGGTTCAGCCAATATGGCACTTGGGGCGTTTCAATGTGAAGGGGAAAGTGAAAAAAGTTAAGGTTCTTAAATTCATTCATATTCACCCTAAATTGGACTTCTAGTAGGTATGAATGTTAATGCACATTTTTATTTTCTATCATATTTATTTCTCAACTTATGGACTTCTAAATAATAGTCATATTTGAAATTCGGATTTTTTGTAAAAAGTTTTTGGAATAGCACAAATTTACAATTGAATACTAAATGCAGCTATTTATATAGAAATTTAATTGTTCTCGTTAAAAATGAAACGAAACTTGGAAAAACATTTTTTATAATATACAAAACCAGAAGTAACATTTTCAAAACGACATTTTAGTAACTAAGCCAATAACTTTTTAATTCTCTCTTATATCAAAACTAGAATTAAAATATACATAATATACTAGAAATTTTAAAATAAGAACTGTATCGGTAAAGGAGATAGACCAATGAATGTACACACATGTCGCACTGTACTGAGGTCTGGCTCTTGCCTGAATAGTTGCCAGATATTGTATTAAAAAACTTTGATATTAACATGTATCATCCTGTGTAAGCGTATAAAAGCTATAACAATGATTTAGAAAAAGTATTATTGAATTAAATTTTCCATAAATAAATAAGCATACGTCTGAATAGAGCTATTAGTAGAAAGTAGTAATAAACAAGAATTTTGTGATAATGTAAACGATAATGTGGTTACGTGAGAAAGTGTTCAGTACAAACACCTGGCTTCTGCATAACTAGGTATCCAGTATTTACCTTAACAGCTGAGAGTACAACGGCCGCGTTCGCGTGCGCCAGCCGCGGAGTGATGCGCTCGCAGATGGAGTGCGCCTCTCGAGCGTCCCGCGGCGAGTAGTTCGACAGCGCGTCCAGTATGAACACCTGACCCCACTCCGTGCATTCGTTCAGGGCGGTCAATAGTTTATTTATGGTTGGTGCGTTCATTTCTACAAAAAAAAAAAAAACTAGCTATTGCTCACGTCTTCATCGACTATAATGTAGATATAACCTATACCCCGGAAACAGTACTTTTTTTCAGGAAGAAAGATAGTGAAACCCCTTTTCTGTACCCCTGACAACGTGAGTGCAAAATTTCGTAATGATCAGTGGAGCATTTAAGGTGTGAAAATGTAACAAACAAACAAAGGTCGTAAGAATTATTATGATATTTTTTTATAATGCCATACATTACCTTTGTATGAGACAGGAACAATATTGCCTTCAAAAATTAAAAATAACAAAAATAGTATGTATGTTAGAAGATGTGTAATAACTCACCTACTAGTGGTTGACCAGATACACTTGCTTCGTTTATTTCTGACAATGCAGCAACTGCATTTGCAACGACCATTGGATTTGAATCACTCAGAAGATCCTTCAGTTGGTCTAAGAAGCCCTACAATTACAGAATTTCTTATAAAACTTACAAAAAGATCCTTTTTGTTTCTTGTATATTGTATTTACTGACATAAAAAACCCATAAGTGTAATCATTAAGCTACCTGATCTTCCACCATGCTAGAAGATATATCATACAGCTTTGCCACACACACTGCTGCCGTTTTCCTCACATAAGGGTCTTCATCTTTGAGGCACTTCCGCAGGGGTTCACATAAATACTCTGTGATCTTATCAACCCGAATGCATCCCATCGTACGCACCGCCAGAGCACGTATTAACGGATTCGAGTCTTCGCAGTCCTGGAGTGTTTCAACGCAGTTTGCATTCGGTATTTATGTTGAGAAAGAAAATAAAAGCAACATCAATAATATTGAAGCCAGTTTACTAAAAGCTGATCGCAATAGAAACCCACTATATACAATGGAAAAATTTTCTTGAAATATACATATATTATTAAATTAAAAATGCTTTAATTCAATCAGATATAATTAAATAAAATTAATAAACAGTTAATGTTATGTTTGCAAAAAGAAATTACATTTGTAATAAGTCACTATTTCAAAATACTTGTTAAGACACAACAACATATTAGAAAATTAATGTGACTGCCACCAAAGAGAGCATAGAGAATAATAGGAGTATGAGGAATTCACAACATATCCTAATATTTCGTTCAACAATTGGCAATATGTGTCGGATATGCAAAAATCAGATGTGTCAAATGTAGAAGAGATATGTAAAAGGTGCAAAAATATATTTTGTTAGCAACATCTTTAAATTTAATTTATTAATTGTTAGTAAAAGAAAGTTTGATATAAAACAGATATGTACTTATTACACACAGCAGACACGGAAATTATTTGAATAATGAAAGTAACACCTTCCATGTGATAGTGAGGTTCTACTGTATAGATATAGATAATTAGAGCCAATATGCATATAAGTATATATATATATAAGTGTATATATGAGTATATTATTTAGTATGAGGCATGGATTTTGTACTTTTAATTCATATAGCAATTACAATACATTGTTTTATAACTTTTTACATTGTTATTATTGTAGATTTACACATTTATGTGATGACAATAGAATATTTAAAAATCATGTCTAATCTACAAGCACATTTAATCATCTATTTGTTTAGAATAACTACGAATTTAGAGTTTCCATAGGATAATATTGACACTTTTTTTTTTAATCAACACAGGTTTCTAAATTAAAATAACACAAATATTTTACACAATTGATATTTCGTTTAAATGTAGTTATGTGGCTGTCCATAGCACTATTACAGATTATTTGTGAAAAAAAGAATTTAAAAATTTTAAATGAAATCTGGACTTTCAAAAACACACTTTTTTTAAGACTTTGGAATTGAATATCATGCAATATACCATAATCACTTTACATGCACATTGAAAACTGTAAATGTTACTATATATATATTTTTTTTAATTACAAGGCATATGTAAATCTACAATGAATATGAGTTGATTGGATGTTTTGGATCATATTGTTTACCTTAACAAGCTGGTATGTTGGTAGATCCTTCCACCCATCATTTAATGGTATAGTAGACATTAAAATGACAAAAAACACATGTCACACACACACATGTTACTCTACTCTACAAGTTTATTTATAAAAAAATTGACTTCTAAGCTTTAAACCTTTGAAATCTCATGCTTGCATTGTTAGAAAATTAAATAAATTTCAATAGATTCTTTGACTTTTGAGAAATTAAATAACCCATGCATGACAAATTTCACTTTAATTATTATAATTTTTTTTTTAATATTATATTATTAAAAGGGCTATTCAGATTTTACTATAATTATAATTTTATGATAATTTACACCTACAAAATAGACATAATTCATATTTTCCATCTCCTTAATCTTGTTGTTAAATTTACTTTTTAAATTTTATTCCTTAAAATTTTTCTTAATAGGTTTTTTTAATAATTCATCAGTTACAAATCAAAATACACAAACAGTAAAAACAGACATGGTAAAAATTCAATGACAAATCAACTTATGTAAATCCACATCAATATATAAAAAAAGTAATACAATTCACTGGTCTTCATGTAAATTGAAAAATTTCCTCTCTTCCTCTTGATACTTATATATTTATACTAATAAATACCATCTTTAAAAATCAAAAAATATTGAGTAAAATTATTAATAATTAATTAATTATTATTCATTATTTCACAATAATCCTTCAAATTTAATTAAAGTAACATGAGAAATTACCGAAACTTAATGAATATTTAAGAAAGATATTACTGAATAGCCCTTAATTCATACAATCTCCGAAAATATATGATCACAAGTCAACATACCTTCACAAATGTATTGACAGCCATGATAGCCATATCTGGCTGAGATTTTGCATAATTCATCAGGTATAAATAGACTAACTTCTTCAACTCCAGGTTATCTGTTTGCATACAGTTCACCACATCAGGAAACAGTGCAGAGACATCTTTGCCAACTGTCATAGAAGCTATTACCTAAAATTGATTTTGTAACGTAGTGAAATATGAGAATTGTATAAGTGCCAGTTATGTTTCTATAAAAAAAGTATTTGGTAATCTGGTGAAGCTGTGAAGGCCTGTCAGGCCAATATCTTAGTCAGTTTGAAAAAAAAAACGAAAAGAAGGGTTTTTTTTAAACTTTATAAGTTTTAGTGTTTTATCACAATCTCATCTAATGTTAAATGACATTGTGGTCTAAGATGGTAAACACTCTAAACCTAGAGGGGGACTGGGTTTCAGTGTAATAGCCAGAACACACCAAAAGGTGCTTAGCAATTTTGATCTTGAGGTAGCAAGCCAGGCAGACTTATAAAAGGCCCTACTACCATACTGTGGTTTCATCATGATGTCTTCCTTTACTAAAAGATCCAACTCAGTTGCAAGGATTCCCACCTACATAGATTGCAAATAAAACAAAATATACTTAATTTAGCTTTTACAGTAGTATGAAACATTTAAAGTCAAATATTTTATCTATCGCCCACAAAATATTTTAAAGGTTCAATGTCATACTAACACTGCCACTACCTGTTAATTAATTACAATTGATTATTGAGTATGCACTGCTCAACAGATATTTTTTATAAAGTTGTGTTCAGATGCTTTAATTTATTCTGAGCTACAATTATGAACTTCTCTAGCATAATCGAACTGTTTTCATTACATATGCAAATAAGTAGAAGCTAATGATGTAATATAATAATAGTAAAACGAAGAAACGATATGAGAGTTACCTTTTTCACAGCTTCCTTCTTTTTCTCTTTTTTGTCACTATTCAATTCGGACTTCAGCTCGAATATTTCACCCTTCTTTGTAGTTGTGAAGTACTTTGAATCTGTCATTGTTATAGTTTTCTAACAGACCCTTTTTTGAACACTTATTAGAAAATCAAGTTTACCCTGGAAAAATCAATATCTAGTTTTGGCAGTTGAATATTACTGCTGTATATGATTCATTCGATGAATCTATGAGACTTACGAAGAAACTACAATCTAGGGTAATATCGAAACATAAAATTAATTGACTCAATTATGGTTAGTTACAATATATAAATAATAATATATGAAAACTAAATCACAATCTACAACTATACCTCCAATTTGACACGACAGAAGGGGCGTACCACAGATAACAATCTACAGTAAAAACCTGGACGGTAGTTAATGTCACAGATGTGGGCACAGACTACCACAGGCTATTAGTAGTACAGACAACCATAGATTAGCAGACAACTAAGAGAATTCTACGCTCGTTAATATTTGCTGGACAAATGTCAAAAAGTAAACAATCGATATTTAGTATCGATAATTGTATTAGATGAAATATATCACGGAATAAAGAATGAAGAAATATATACTTATGAAATTGATGGTAATGTTTCGTGTGTTTACCTGTCTCTGATTGCTGATTTTTAATACTGCTTAATCTGAACATCGATGTCTTTATAGAATTTCATATTCAAACTAATTTTATAATACTTGAACATGTTATCTCGTTGTTCAAAATTTTTTAGTGTATTATTTTCGAATACGAGTACAATCGTGTAAATATAATTCTTCTTCTGCTTTTCTTTATATTTGCATTACCTACAATAACTTTTATAATTTTAAAAAATACCAGTGTTTAGCTGAAATAAAATGCATTGTGCTATTAAGCTCACCAGTGTACAAACTACAATATCACGGAATAAAGAATGAAGTGGAAGTGCCTCACGAGTTTCATCGCACGGGACCGGGCTCGCCAAAATCACACAAACAAATGGTACAACTACTAATGAAACACCAATCACGTTTCAAAATAAATATTAATCGAAAACAAAATTAGTTTACCAATATTTGGATCTAAATTGAGCTCTCATATTTGGACATAAGACTTCAGTTTTATTTTGCGTAAAATCACTATAAGACGTTTTTCTTTCGAAGTTTGAACAAAATACAAATACGCAATAAATAAAACAAAACATTATAGATCGAGGCGCCGTATACTTATGGTTGTAATTAGCAAGGCGGATTTGAATAGGGACGTAGTTAACTCTTTATTCCAAGAATTAGTTATCGATAATATATTTGGTTGAAAATTTTCATTACATTTAAATTGGTTAAGATTAAACCAAATAGTATTTTTTTAAAACACTTTTACGGTTTTTAAAAGTATTGCGTAGTACTATTTATATAACCAACTAATTTCTTAATGCCATATTGTTACCTTGTAACATTGTCATCAAAATTGGTTAAAAATAAATAAAAACATACTTTTTGAATTTTTTCTGAAAGTGTTTTGACAATTCTAATACCCTTTATAGAGAAATTATAGGTGCTTATATAAATGTCAGAAAAGAGATTTTTTAATGCTGACATACAAATTTCATTGTTCCTGATCAGCTGCTTTTATAACAGACATTTATTACAAAATATTGGAAGACAAAATAAATATACAACAAAGATACTAATTTATTTGTGTACATTTTAAAACGTGTAAATGTTAGAATTATAGTTTTATAATCCATTAAGCATCTAAGCAGCTGTTACTTTATTAAACTTTTTTCTTTATTGCCTCATTCATCATTGGCCTTCGAACAGGAGATATTTATTCAAAATCTGTCGTTCAGATAATTTTACATTTAACTGCAATAGAGAACGTTGTATATTTTTCTACTATTGATTTAATTGGATCTGTTAGATGATTACAAGTAGGATAACCACCGAATAGATAAAATTTTATATTATCAAATAAATTTGTACCAATAAACTGATGCACGAACTTATTGATTATGAAGTCTTATTTGTATGTGCCTCCGCCTTTAGTTTAAAAAAAAAATCAGCCATTTTACAAATTTTTATTACCTCCGGAGAGAGGTACAACAGTTCTTCGTGGTCTTTAGCAAATATAAAGCTATGAAAGTGTTCCGTGACTAAAGCACTTACACAAATATTACAAAGATATTTTTAATCAAGATTCTTGTAATGTAACCAGCAATATAACCAATTACTTGGATATCAAAATCTGAAAAAAATATGTTCTCTTCAAATTCTATTTCTTTCTCTACACCTGTACATCAGTTATATTTTGTGTTGTGTTGTTGTTTGTATGTATGTATTCCCTTTATTGCAGAGGAACAATTTAAAATAGAAATATGCTCTAAAGTTGCACGATTGCCATGATGTGTATCTTTTAAAGAAATGTGCATTAAAATCTTATTATATGCATTTATAACCTGCATGACAGTAGGATTATTGTTCATACCTCCTCGTGCACTGATATTGTAGAACAAAATTCCAAATGATCTTGGCTTAATTTGTGGAATGATAAGTATAAAAGAGTTTTTGGCTCGATCAAATGGGCATATAAAAGTGTTAATGATTTTTTATAGATATTTATGTGATAAATAATTGCAAATTACTTGAAAATTAACTAATAATATTGTTTGTGATTGTTCGATATGCATGGCACTTCACTACGATAAGTAGGCGGTACCATACAATGAAGTATGACATTTTTTGTGTAATACAAATTACCGAAAAAAATATGATAATTCATAGACGTTTTATACCACCATTTAAGTTTCTGTATTTTAAATAAATATAACAATGGTTATCATTGATGGTATGTAACACCTAAATTTAGCAGATTTTTACTTCTTCTGTTACTTTTATACTTCAGAACTGCACAATAAACCATTATAATACGATTTATATGGATTACGTAAAATGAGTCCATACGACCGCTCTGCCGTCATGTTAAAACATGATTAAGTTCCAATTGTATGCGCATTTGGTTAGTTACCCAAATGCATGAGTGACGCGCCACGCCTACTTAGCACTTCCACTCTTCTCTTTCTTCCGTGTACAATATGCAATTAAGTATTTATTCATTCATTTAAACCATTGTGACTTGAACGTACAGGACAACATGATGCGTTTTTGATTTGAATGCTTCCGTTCTGAAAAAAATATCTTAACAATGAACTCGGCTACCAATAAGAATAAAAAGTCGATAATCGATGAAATGAAAGCCATAGTGACAACAGATTTCTATCTTAAACCACTTCTCAACATTTGGACGTGTGTAATAAAACGACACGATTCATTTACAATAAAATATAAACAGCTCGAAAGATGGATACTACACGAACACACTAAATGATATCAGAAAGAAATCTCATTAAAGCTTACCTTAACTACATAAATAGGTATTTACATACATAAATGCATTGTGATTTGGATTTTTGTATGTAATACAAACTGGATTTATTATAAAGGTTCATAACTAAGATCGTTGAGTCAAATATTGTAGTTATGTATGTGATAATCTTTGTTAGCATTATTTATTACAGCTTCTTGAGAATTGGCAAAACAATTATCACAAATGTATAATCAGTGCCCATCGTGGGAGACAATACGTACATTATTTTTATATACATTGCATATGTGTAACTACTTGTGTTGATGTATACACATCAATACATACACGTATCTAGGGGTGAGCTGTGTTGTGTTTTTGAGCTAGTGAGTGAAAATTTTCAGTGACACTGTATCGCGTTAGCAGCGTACTCGGGGGGACCCCTCCGAGGATCAAACCTAGGTTTGAGTCGCTGCAAAGAGGGGTTACGACGAGTGTGCGGCACGGCAACGTGATCTGTAGTAAAATGGACTGGGGCGCACATACGCTTTGTTTGGAGAGTTGAAGGGGCACTGATCATTCGCTGACATGATTTTATCGGGAGGGTCGGAGAAAATATTTCGTGAGCGTCTTTTATATCGCGGAGCGTCGGGTATGGTCGTGTAGTTAGCGACGGGCCCCACTAATTGGGGATGGGATTATTCACGGCGTTTTCGAAATAACTGGTTATGAAGGACTTTACGTAAGCCCAAATCGACGGAAACTCCAATTCCTTATGGAGGTCAGTTTTCTGGACTTACCATGGGCCACCAACAGGCTTTCGTAAGAAGCAATCTTGTAAAATCTGTATCTTACGAAAGCGGAGTTCGGACATATGAGCGAAAACGTGACAACTGTATGTCAGAATTGGGTGAACGCACGTCTTATAAAGCACGAACTTATGTCTGAGGAATATTTTGCTCTTCGAGCAAACCAGTGGATACAAATGACCCATGAGCATGGCGGTCTTGTTCCGCACTCTGTCGACGTGTTGTTTGAACCTGAGAACGTGACACCCACTCCATTATAGATTGAAAGGCTTAAGTTTATTACGGTTTCTAAAGAGATAAAAAAGTATCGTGGAACTAATTTCAGGGTTAATCGCAATCTCTCACCTACGATACTAGTCGCCAAGATCACGAACACCACGTTGGATATGCGATCTGAGGTGAATTCTATGCCAAAGAATAAGTCAAACAAAGATGATTGTGTTGTCAGAATAACGAGGAGGGCGAGAATAGGGCCTTGGGGCACACCTGAGCGGATTGGGTAGTGGCGAGAGAGCTCACCTTCCACTCGTAAGCGAAAAGTCCTATCAGAGAGATAATCGCGAATAACATGAACTAGCCTATCGAGAACGCAGAACGGACACGTTGAAATTTAATTGGAAAAGTGGAAACGTTGTATAAATTTATAGGTCATATCTTATTCTTGGCTTTATTGAATTGCGATGTGTCGAGAGTGTAGGGGAAGAGAGTATGAAATAATAACAGTGTTGGTTACTTAGATGTTTGTCATAAACTGACTCACCACAGTATTTATATTGTTGTTTGACGTAATATATTAAACTGGCATTACTTCTTTTAAGAATTACGTTAACTTTTAGTCTTTTGAATAATAATAACCAATATTTATTTTTGTAATAAGACTGTAAAAGTTTGAGAACTGTCTGAAAATACCTAGTAGTCGATAAGGCACTGTGAACAAGAAGACACCAAAACCCTAGCACCCCCCACTCACCTGTCCACTGTAAAGTTCAGCTATAAGAGAAGTACATTTTTAGATTGCTGCTTCAATATGAAAATGCAGCAAATGTTTACTGTTAATGTTAATTACTAAAGTTAAAGTTAATGTTTGTTGTGTAAAAATAAAAATCAAACAGTATTATTTCAGTTACTTTATTATATAATTTGATTTTACAACCACTATTGAATACAATAACATTTCATCACATGTCATACACATTAAAGACATTTTATACTTGCGGTTACAGACACATATATAAATAGTTATATCGAAAACGGGAATACATTTTTACGATAATTACGAAGGATTACATCGAATAAATAATTACGATCTATTACACAATTTTTTCTTATATACGTTACGGTAATATTTTTTACTACAAAAGAAGCAATAGTCTAAGTAAACATTTTTGACATTGGGAATAGATTACAAATAAAATATTAATATTAAAACCTCATGACTGATTAATAATTTAAAATTATAGCATAATATTATTAAACACTTGAAGGGGTATAGATATTGAAGAGATAAAAAAAACACCTAACAGATATGTATGTCCACCAAAGTCTACGAGATAAAGCAACAATTATAACAATTAAATCATAGATTAACAGTCTGATCACACGAATATTACAAATTAAATAATAATAAAAATCATATATTTTTATGTCATCTAGTTATTTACAAAAGTTAGCTAACTAAATAACAAAGAACTTAATAATTATTTTGTAAGTGTTTTAAACTTAGTTCACACGTTCTACATCTTCACGACTATTATCGATATCAAATAAAACCACCTATTCGTATCCGTAAAATGTATTGCGTGTGAAATAAGCGTTGCCGTCACTCGGCCACCTAAATACTGACTTGCCGACGTTCGCCGGACGATTTCTAATAACACCAGCACAAATTCTCTAAGAAAAATTCTACACTAAATAAATTAAAGTCAAAGAGCCAAGATCGACGCCGCTACTGCGTTCCGATAAGTCAATTATATTTCAATAGTCGAATCAAAACATTTTTGAATATTCATACTCTGGAATGCATTCTTTTAAAACATCGACTTTTCGGTATATTGATATAGATTTATCAATTACGGTATTCCGCGTCGTCTACCACTATGTATGAATATTATAATCGAATTGCCATTAATGAATAACATTTGTGTATCAAAAGCGTTTGAATATTTTAAAAAAACCTACATTTCTAATCAAAAGATATGGTATAAAGTTGTACGAATATAATGAGCAGTCTAAATTATGAGCCTTTTGTTGCATATTTAAAATCAATTTCATCAGTAGCAAATCCATGAATGTACTTCGAGTCATGTCAAAATATCAACACACGTAGTTATAGACAATATTCCTGTATTTTTATTGGCAATGTTATATATGTTTATTTCGATTCAAATTTGCCGGTTTACGTTTCACCACAGACACTTTTATTTCGATAATGACACAAGATTTAAATGTTCGTCAATTTACCCGTTACTATTCTCTCGTTATCTAATTCCGTAGAGCAAACTGACAATCAGTAAAGTCGAGTAAAAAATAAAATTACGACACAATTTTTTTATTATACCATACTGTTTATTAAACGTTACGATTATTTGAACTATAAAATTGTAAATATTAAAATGAGCATTATTATTTAAAAACAAAATAATTGTAAAGTGAAAAATTTACATCAAAAAGAACACCTTCATTGTCCCTTGGCAATCATAATTTTGTTCACTTTACTTGGACGTAATAACGTTCGGTGTTATACGATTAAGTCCGATTGGTTGGTGAATAGCAGACTTCAAACACGAGGTGATTCTTAATTCGGTTGTATTTTTTTTAATATTTTCAGTTGTATTTAGAGGAGTCCCATTTTTATTTTATTAGCATTGTATCTAAGATTTCGAATAGATACCACGGAACTATCAAACTCGAATAGGAAATGTATAATGATTGGTTTATGACAGTCAAAAACTAGGTAGGTAGCTAACTATAGTCAAAGGAATTCTTACGATATTTTTTCGAGTAAATTTTTTTATGTCGTTTTTATTTATTATATGATGAAATGTATATTTTTGGAAACTCAATCGACACATGTAATGCCATTTTGTCCCACGGAATCGAACGAAGGGTATTTTGCCGTGGATTTGTGAGTGGCAACACGTGAAACGTCATATTGTTCAACGGATTTAAGTGCCTGTCTGTCTGTATGTTTTTATTCGAGGAGTAGGTGTGCGGAGTCGTGGCGCTGCCGCGAGCAGAACACAGCGCAGAGCACCGGCAGTGCGCCGGCGAGCAGTCCCGCGGCGGCGCCCTCGCGTTATGCGAACGACTCCTTCGTCGGGCTCACTTGCTTCGACGCAGAACCGACGCTCGATCGGCTCTGACGACCTTCGGGTGTATGACATCTGGAATATTTAATTTCAAAATCAATATATTACTTTATTCAATTTAAGCCCTGAGAAGGCGCTTATGAACTTCAAAATTATCACCGCTTCGGAAAACAACCCAGTCATCGAGAAGAACTGGCAAGAGACACGATCTGCTTTATCTTTTCATCAAACATAACATTAACATATAGTTATAGACATGGATAATTACAATCGTTTTTGGTGGATGCAGAGAGAGAGAGACGTCATTTCCAGACGTCACCCTCGTTCACATATTGAACCACCCTATAATAGCGTTGCGTTATTGTATACTGCAATGCAATGTCTTCACTACTTTAAGTTGGTACAGACTTGAGAAGATGGTTGGTTTGTTTCTTAAGGCGAAAAATGTAGCCTTTGATGTTATTTCAGATAATCACTATTATTCATTTTACGTATTCTACCATAACTAAGTTGATCTGTTTCAGTAACCAAAAGTAGGAAAATTTCAAACTATTTAAAAAAAATACATTTATTTAGATATGTTAAAAAAATACAGTTATTTCTATACTATATTGACAATAGTGACTATAAAAATACTTTGTTAACATTTAATAAATGAGCCTATTGTATATTTCATAGTATTTGAAAAAAAATTTTTTTTTTTAATTCATACAATGAAATATCTTAATATAAAAATATAATTATATATAATGTAGAGTTTGAGTAATTTTACAATTATCACTTAGGATTTAAAACTAACTCTATTGTATAAGTCAATATTATATAATGTCTATTTTGAACTGACTAACCTGTTGGCCTGATGGGCCGTCACAGCTTTACCGGGACAAAACATGATGTAATGGCATTTATATTTATTATAATAACAAATTATTTCCTACGGATTTATTTCACATGTGGATAAATTTAAAAATGTGCTACTTCTAGTTTACAAATTTAAGATTTCAACGTAATCGAGATATTGATTTTTGTACTCACTTCTGTGAATCGAGATGTACGCTGTTCCGAGACGCACCTGACGGGCTCAGTTTGTGATTGGCTAGAAATGTACCTATCGACTCGTCCGAACTGTAACTGTCATTATCACTGTGAACAAAGTTATTTTTTTATTCATACATTTTTTAAGTGGAATTTCACTATTATTATAACGTCCTGCTGGAAATATTAAAAAAAATAGAGTATGTCGTAAAGACACACGACAAAAGGGAAACCCTTGTATTACAAGGAAACATTATTATTCAAAAAATTTTAACAAAAAATCAACGTCACGCTAATCGCTAATGCGATCATCCATCTGAGTACTGATCGTGCTCGATGTTGCTTAACTTCGGTGATCGGACGAGAACCGGTGTTTCCAACACTCTACCCGACACAGTATTTATCCCCACTGTTTTTCGTCACACAAAATGGCTGGTAATCAGAATTTGAAGAGCTACGCTTGTAGGTGGTAGAGCTGAATGGGTCGGCTCGCCCGGGGTAGTACCACCCTCTCACAGAAAACCGACGTGAAGTAACAGTGCTTGCACTGTTGCGTTTCGTTCGGCCAGTGAGAGCGCCGAAGGCCCGCATATTTAAAAGGCCGGCAACGCACTTGCGACTCCCTTGGTGTTGCTAGTGTCTATGGACGGCGGTGATCACTTACCATCAGGTGACCCACCTGTTCGTTTGACCCCATATAATATATAAAAAAAAACAAAACCTACCGTAAAAGTTTAACTTCGAAAGTACCCCGATTTTGGTCTTGAAATAAATAAAAAAGATAGTCTGGTAAGATATGGTTATTATGTCCAGATAGATCACGGCCACCATACATCAATTGGCCACATCATGTATCATGTTCACCTGTCTATAGATGACTACTGATGGATATTAGATTAGGTCAATGGTTGGAGTTGTTTCTGGATTGATCTATGTTTCTAACCAAGCAGAATATTGTTACATAGTCGTACTAGGATAACAAACAAATAACCAGCAATTTATGAACAGCGTGAGTCTAGGAGGGAACGAATGGAAGTGAATACCTGTCAGTGTCCCTGGAGTCGGCGGGGCTGGAGAGGTCGCCGGCGATGGCCTCTTGCAGCGCTGCAGCGCGTCGTGCCGCCAGCCGCGCTTCGTCGCGAGCGGCTGCAGCCTCTGCAGCGGCGGTGGCGGCACTCGCCTCCGCAGCGCTTCTCGCCCGTAACGCTTCGCTTAACTTCGCGTTTATTGATGAGTTCTCTTCTTTCATCTCTCTATACGAATATTATCACTCTTAAATTTATTTAATTCTTAGTTGATATCGGAGAAACAATAACATATTTAAATAAGCCTTTTGTTAGATAATATTCGCCGCGATACACGCAGATATGGTGGGAGTAGTATTAGGTTAAAGTGTGTACCTGAGTTGCCTTGTGAGTTTGCGTAGCTCGTCGCCAGTGTGATGCTCGCGCTGCCTCGCGGCGGACAACTCGGAAGCAAGCTGTTCGTGCGCCTCCCGCACACGTGACAGTTGACCTTCGAGTCTTGCGCGTGCTGTCGCTTCCAACTCCAAGCTCGACTCCAGTTCCTAACATAATATAAAAATACCTTACACATTGTACCAAGATCAGAATTCAAATTCGACTGAAATTAAACTTTGTAGTAAATCATATACGCCCGAATACTGGCAGACGCAGTAGTACTGGCACTTCTGTTCTATCGACGAGAATTAAATAAAAAACGAGTAGTTTTATATTCTATTATTTATTTATTATATTACTAACTAATATCCGTGTATCTGTATATTTTGTATCATTGTCGTTTCCCTTTATATTTTCAGTATTAAATAATGAAAACTAAACATCTGTGACTTGCCGACCATCGTTTTAATAATATTAAATTAGCTGGCGAAAATGTTCTTTTTTGTATGTTGTAACACTTACATCAAACTAGATAGCCGTTATAGTTATTTATTTCCTAAAGTAGCAATATTACTGAGTTTCAATTGATAGTTGGCAACACATATTGATATACGCGGTGTTCGATTTCTTATGGTAACGATTGGTTTTAACCTTCACGGTTTGTGTTTTTTATGAGAAATATTCATCAAGTGCTTTATAGATTGTAGCCCATTGAGTGTGATGAGTTTGAAATTGAGTCTTTATAATATATTGTGGAAAACCCACTTTGAATAATGAGAGAGTTATCATTGACGGTCTACTTCAATGTCTTTTTATAATTGGAAATACATGATAAAAGAGAAAAATCCTTAATAAGACAATTTTTACGATAAAGGTGCGAGAGTGTAAATTCGATGGTATTGCATGAAACTGTGACCTTCTATAGAACATTGTAACATTATGAATTTACATAAATAAAAATCAATGGCTGAATGTAGTATGTATGTGTGTAAGCGCATCACTTCAGAACGGCTGCATATATTTCACTAATTCTGTTTTGTTGTGTTTTTGTAATTGTCAGCATAATATGTTAGTATGCAAGAAAACAGTAGGGAAGACTTTCAAAAATATTGATACAATTGACTGTGATTGGTGTTCATTTGCCACTTTATTAAAGTGACACTTTTTTTACAGCGCCTCCAATTTTTCGGCTATCTATCGCGTGTCGCATTCCAGGCGGCCGCTGAATAGGAGTAAGCTGAAATGCGCTCGGCAGAGCTACCAAAGCCAATACGGCGGCGTCCATGGCTCAGTTCAAAATGATTTAAATAAATATTGTGCTCAGTTTTATAATGCGTATATCATCTGAATGATTATATTTGTATAATCATAGTCTAATACGCAGATCGAATAACGAGACTTTAATACCCTCAATTGACTAACTTACCGAAAATTTTCAGTTAAATACCTACGAAAATAAGTTTCACTTGCATCGTGGTTTCATAAAACCACACATTTATTTTTCATTACATGGCCGTACTGTAAAGGGAAGATTTTGTCTCATTTTTTGTGTTAGTACACCCGAGCGAAGCCGGGCGGGAAATTAGTATCACTATAATTTGTAAAAATGAAAACTGAGAGAAGTCGCGGATGGATAGGCTATATGTTTTTTGCATGCGCTTACTTTGTTCTTGAGTTCGAGCCGCCTCTCAGCCTCGAGGTGTCCGTGCGAGTGTCCCGCCTCCGCGTGCGCGAGCTTCGCGCTCAGCTCCGCGAGCTTGTCCTTCGCGTGTCGCGCCTCCTCCGCGGCCGCGTCCGCACGCGCGCTAGCCTCCCGCGCCTCTGCCTGCGCGCCGCACAGCGCGCTCGTGCTCACGCGGTACTTCTTCAGCAGCTGCGTCAATTACATATCGCATTAACCCCACGGCTGATTTTTTAAGACCTAGATCGCAATATGGCGAATAATTATTTTAATTTTTCTTTTTTATTTCACGATATCATACTCGTAAATTTCATGGCTTAGTAAAAAAAAGTTCGTGCAAATAAAAAACAATTTAAATATACATCTTACGTAAAAATTATAATTTTACAACACATAATTTGTTATTTTTCAAAGTTTTGTAATAAATCGGGCATTTTTTTTTAAACTTAAGCTGCTAAAGTCTGTTGACCTGTGCCTCGTGAGGTCTACATTCATTTGTATGGAACTTTAATCTTTATGGTTTTGACAGTCTACTATACACCTCGCGATGATAAATTACGCTCAAAATGTGATAACGAGTCGCGATAAGGTGATTCGCTTTGAACGACTCCTTTATTATTGGCGAGGCTGATGGCCCGCTATCTAGTTTAGGCGTCATAAATTTATGCGTCGATACGGAGGCGACATTTGTCATTTGGCTTATATGCACGTTTTTTCGCTGAACTGTTATATACCCGATCCGCTTATCGCCGCCTGTGTATTAACTATGCACTAACACCGCTACACAGTTTGTATCTAACCCGATATTGGTTTAAAGTTTAAATTAATAAACCATATTCGCGTCTTTCATAGCAAAATTAACTTTAGTGTTACGTGAGTCAACGTTCTAGTGGTCACCAACAGCAAAATACTTGTGGAACGTTCGAGGATTGCCAGCTGCATCCAGTGGCGAGACGGTAAATGAATAAGTGCTTAATCCACCCGCTAAAGTTTCAGATACTCTCACATTCCCATTCATAGACACAGTTAGGCCGATACGCATTACCGAGTTCAGTCATATAGGTTCTCATGCCGCTGAGTGAGTAGTACGGCTATTTACACTCCAGTCTCACCAATTATCAATTATTTAAATACAATATACATAGGAAAATTAGTTTTTTTTTCTCAATTTCCTATAACTTCATATACCAAAGCGTAATTTTAGACAATGTGAGACTTTTTGGAAGTACTTACAAATGATTGACGTATATATTTTGGTATATACATGTCACAAAAGTCAAAGCAAGCCCGAACTTCAGGCTATACTCAGATTGGCTAAAAAGATTGCCGAGGACTGTACTTGATGTTATTTTTAAGCGATAGATAGTTGTTACCTCAGCGGCTTCCTCCTCCGCGTCGTCGAGCTGCGCCCTGGCGGCGGCCGCGTCCCGCGTCGCGGCGAGCGCTCTCTCCGCCGCCTCGTTCCGCGCTCGCGTTGACTCCTCCAGCGCTGCATTCGCTTCAGACGCTTCCGCTTCCGCGGTTTGCTTCGCTTTCGTCGCAGCTCGTACCGCTAGCTCCAGATCTTCCAGCTGTTCATTGATAAAGTGAAAACTTTATTAGCTCCATTGTGGTTTGAAATACGATGAATCGATAACGCGACAATAAAAAAAGACACACATATACTACTATAGGGTTCAACGTATGAGAGAGTGAGATAGAATGCATTATACAGTGCATCTTATTTCGTTTGTGTATGTGTGTGCACCTCATATAAAGGCGTCATAATCATGAGTATCGTATGTCAATATATGTATTGTTTTAGACGTTTCGTCTAATCGTAAGTAATCGTAATTATATCGGTAATCGTAGATTGTTACCGTTATTATTATATAGTATAGTGTAGAATAATGATACTGTACCTGATAGCAAGAACATTGCAATTTAATAACAGCGGTGATCACTTTAAGATGGGCAATTCATTACTGTCATAACAGTTTGTAAAGCTATGAACTTGTAATCTACACTGGCTAATCCCGAAAAGAGACAAATTAGAATAGACTTACTGCCACGGGTTGTTTATTAAGTTTATGGTAATTACAAACCATTCAAATGTAGGCTCCTAACACCTTTTCTGTTTACTGTATAACCCACGCATTTACACGCAACTAGCAATAAAGTGCGACTTTGTATGCGTTAGAAATATAGATTTGTGTTCATTGCTAGAATACATTTATTTATATAAACAAGGGGGGTGTAGTGCTTCGGCTATGCGCTACTAGATGTCGCTGTTCGAAGCCTGCATCGCAGTGTCGAGATTGTTTTCTATTTGGTGTAGTATATATTAAATTCACAAATAAAATTTTTTTTTACCTATACACCTGACACTTGATTTCATTTCAATATATAATTATATTAAGAGACAATAGTGGCAGATTTATAGGAATTCTCACAATTTGAATTCAAATAAAATATAGCATGTAACCATCCATCAAACTATGAAAAAATGAAATGATATTACAATTACATCAGCACTTCTAGAAACGATTTTTTTGTTAATTAATAATGTTTAATATTTTATAATAGCAGTGTTGTTACTACATATCTTCAGAAATGTAAATATTGATTGAAAATAAGTTTTTTTGTTAATATACCTGGTTTTTCAATTGACGTATTTGAGCTTTTCCGCCGCCTTCCTTCTCTTTCTGTTCGAGCATAGTTTGAGCGTCACGCAACAGAGCTCGGTATCTCTTCAGGTCCCTGAACACACAATTTTTTTTTTAATTCCATCACAGAGACGTGCATAAAATGTGCCTAGGCTCTTACATAGCAGAGTTATTCTACACATGCATCCATGGGTTTCCGGAGATCCAATATCATACTATACATAAACGCAATTTTCTACTGCAGTAAAAAAAAATTCCGAGCATTTAACTAAAACCACGAATCACATAAAACTAGAAGTCTAATTTGTTTCTTGATTACGTGAACACAAAAAAATATAATTCGACAAAAAACCAACTATAGATGTACTGGTTTTTATTTGAGCGAAAAACATTGACAATATTTAACATGTCCAAATTTTTTATGTAGGTATGTGAGAATTTGTTTTAACGTTAACCGATTGTAGAGATTTTAAAATAGCATTATTAAAAGTATTATAGTTTGAACATAGCTGTGTTTTATCAGCCGGTTGGGTTATATAATTAGAAGATTTTGAAAAGCAACAATGTTAAATAGAGGCACTATGACGGGTTTGTCGCTATGTGCACGACGGTAGTGGTTCAGTCATGTATATATTGTTGCGTGCAGTAAACTAAAGGTATAAGAATACGGACAGATGATTTGCTACCTTAAGTACACATGTTTGAATTATCTTTTCTTTGGTTCCTCAATTTTTATTACTTTTAGTCAAATTACCATATTCGAAATATATGTATGTATTAGTGCGTCACACTAGCTGGTACATATATGTGTGGCTCACTAAGGTATATATGTGCGATTAGTTTAGCTAGCTTGGTTTAATTAGTTAGATTCGCTATGTAGTATCTAAGGTAACAGCTTAATATTTGGTGCCCTTGAGCTTGTTGCCATTCGGCTGAGTGCCTTATGCACTAACCTAAAAAGCTCGATAAAATTGTGAAGACCCTTTAGGCCAACATCGTCAGTCAGTTGGAAGAAAAAAAGCGTGCCGTACTAAAGCGTGCAATACTATGGCACGACGTACTAAAATGTGCGGAACTAGAGCGTGCATTACTAGAGTGTGCAGTATTAGTGCAGTCATTTTTGGAGCGTGCAGTGCTAGAGCGTGTATTACTAGAATATGCAGTACTAGAGTGTTTATTACTAGAGCATTAATTACTAAAGCGTACAGTAATAAATTGTGTGGAGTACTAAAACGTGCAGTAGTAGAGCGTGCACTTAGAGGCTATAAGAGACCGAATAGGTTGGTGTTACCTCTTGAGCCTCTGCACGAGCTGCGCCTGGTCGTGCGTCTCGGCACGCGCCGTCTCCTCCAGGGAGGCGAGGCGCCGCTCCAGCTCGTGCCTCTCGCGCAGCAGCAGGCTCCGCTCCGCGTGCTCACTCTCCAGCTGACTCTCCAGCACTGAACATTTTATAACGATCGAACCAATTGCAATCGACATTCGGCCTTCTTTTCTTACGCTTCCATTTACGGGTTATGAGAAATATTCAAGAGTAAATCTTTTTAACTTAATACGAAAGTTTCACGTGTTGATGTAACTGATCATGAAGTTTGTTAAGTATATTTTAATAACTTTGACTATACAAAATATATTCTCGGTTCAAAAAAGATTAAAATGTGAAAAAGAAACTTTTTTTTATGTTCACAGTAAAGAAGTGTAACTACTACTCACGTGCATACATAAGTACACATATTATATTGCATTTTATTATTTTTACTTAACATCTATAACTCTACTACCTATATTGAGTTATCTCTTTCAAAATAGACATGATTGGATATGTATCTTAAATACTACACTAAAATGTCGCCTATATGTCGGTAAAAATTGTACCATAAATCAGTTAAGCTATTTTAGAGATTAACCCTGGCAAACAATAGACCCTTAATTTTAATTATATATTTGCATAATCACGATTCGCCATTTTGAAATCGATATTTAGCTAATTTTACTATCGTTTTGTTCTAATGAAATAAAATGATGACATACTTTTGAGTTTCTTGGCGGCGTTCGCTCTCGTCTCCTCGATCTCATCGTCGCGCGCGGCGGCTTCGAGTCGCGCCTCCTTCCGCTGTTGCTCCAGCAACATTTCCAGTCGCAGTTTCGAACTCTCCAACAACTATACACGACAATGTAATCATTGTAATACAGAAATCGACGAAGAATATCCATTGGTTAAAAATTTTAAACTTCGACAATATTATCGCAGTAACACTATCCGGTTGCAAAAAAAAACTCTCGATGTTTAAATTTGTAATATATTATTTTATAAGTTAGAATGATAATAGCATTGATAGTTTGAAAATAGCACCAGTGACAGAGAAGTTGAGGAGGTTAGCATGGTACGGACATATTATGAGAAGAGATGAAAGTTATGTAACAGGAAAAGTTTTGAGTTTCAAAGTGGACGGATATAGGGTACAGGAATACCGAAAAAGGTGTGGATGAATTGTGTGAAAAAGGATATGTATAAAAAAAAAGTGTGAATACTGAGATGACATCTGACAGGGGAGAGTGGAAAAGGAAAACATGTTGTGCCGACCCTACCTTGCTGGGATAAGGGTAAGATGATGATGATAATGGTGTAAAGTAGTGATGATGCACCTGTATTTGTCCGGCGAGGTCGTCGAGCTCCTCCTCCTGGTCGCGCACGCGTCGCTCAAGGTCAGTACGGGCGCGGCGCAGCGCTCCCAACTCGTCCCCGGCGCCCGCACCCGCTCCTGCACCCCCGCGCTCCTCCAGCTCCCGCGTCGCCGCCGCGAGTCGCTCTTCTTTCAGCTCCAGCTCTAGCCGAGCTTCCTGTAATACAACTTTATTTTGTCTACGGGCAATAATCATTTGTGTGTATCGCTACATATACAAAAAACACACACCTTTAAAGAGTTTTGGTGTTTATGTCCATTTTACTAGTTAAATACAGTACGATTAGTACATATAAGAAGATTATAAAGACACGTGTATATGTGTGTGTAGAGAGCGCGTACTCACAGAGAGGCTCTGCTCGAGCGCATACTTCTCTGCGTGCGCTTGGTCCCGCTCTCGCGAGTTGCGCTCCTTAGCGGCGCGCTCGCGCTTCAGCTCCTCCTGTGCGGCGTGCAGCTCCGCATCGAACTTGCGCTGTCGTTTCTCGAGTAGATTATTGCGGCAAGTCTATATAACATACATTTTATATTTATTTCACACATTCAGCAGTTTCAGTGTTGTTACTATATAAATACTCTTAACGATACTATATTGCACATTAAAATACTTTCAAGTGTCATTGTAAATTTTACATAAATAATTGTATAGTTTAATACAGCTATAGTTAATTGTATATCTATAAGTATGTAAAAAAAATGTTGGACATAAAAAAAAAACCGAAAGGAACATTTCATCTACTAATATACGGCGTTATTATTACGACTTTCTGATTAAACATTTTCAGGTACTCGTCGGACAAATAATATTAAACGTTTTTCGTTGCAGTGAGACGTGGTAGCAACAAATCAATTCCAGGCGGAAGTGTAAGGTAACATCAAATAAAGTACTTTAAAATGAATGTATGTTATAAATTGAAATCCTCATTTACAATATGATAATTTAATTATTCTTTTCATGGTTTTTTACAATAAAATGTTATAAGGAATACTAGCTATAGCAGCGGCTGGGCTCACCTTACTGAATATTTGACATAACCCTCGGGAACAGCGTTTTTTCTGGATATAAACAATCTCACTTTCGAAGTTATAATATTAGTTAGCATCTCAACCGGGTTCATTAAAAATGTATATAAATAATGTTTACCTGTTCGTCAAGTAATGAACGCAAGTCGGCCATATCGTTAGTGAGTTTCTGTAGTTTACGTTTCCATTGTGCGGCGACCGCTCTCTGTTCCTCAACTTCTTCGTAAGCATCTTGGACCTGCACACAAAATATTATAAAATATAAAATTCTATGTTATTTGAAGAGACAACGGTTATGTTGTAAAATATTTCATAGACGAGACCATAAACTTCTTGACATATCCTTCTTGAGACTCATTCATATACATTTACACATTCGTCAATCTACTTTCCACGGTTGGTACAATGATTACTGTTTAGTCGGCTTGTTTATCCCGCAGTGTTGAGTATCGTGGGATCGAAGCCCATACAGGATAAGTAATGTAATGTTGTTCAACGCCTCTCGCCGGAACTGTGTTTTTTATTACAAAGCGTAATTGATAAATGTCCTTTCAGTCTGGTAAGATAAGATCCCACAGACACTATTATTTGAAAATGTTGATAATTCGTTTTTAAGGAGACAAAACGCACATATCAACATATATATAGATTTAGAATACTTTTAAAAATCAATACATACTTCACACACACATTTTTTAATTTAATCAGTTGCGTTCAAAGCCCGACATCCTCTAGATATGCGTGTAGGTGTACGACACATATTTTTATTACTTTCGAAATAATTACGCTACTTAAAATTTGTGCACATTTACCGTTGATCAGCGTAAATATTGCACCTACTCGACTGGATTTAGTAAAGGGAAACAAAGCCTTTAATTCGGCCAAAAAAGAGAGAGGCTTATATTATTAAATTACTTTCTTTTTTTACAAATAAAAAAATAACATCCGCGCTGAGAAAAAAAAAGAAAAAAACAATAATAACTCAGAGAACAGAATACACGGGGACTGTTCAAATGTTTTCCACATGTTCACAGAAATCATTTACATAACAAAAATACCAACGACAATTTGTGTCGACATCTGTCGCGTTTGTGTGTAAAAAAAAAACACAATCAGCGTAATGTCACAGTACGATAACACATGAATAAATTTTTGTAATTTGGCACTCGACCAAAATCGAATACAATATATAAATTACTTGAATTATCGACCCTTTTCTGTGGACAGTTGACTAACCTCTTCAATACTGATAATGTCGACGTCCATGGCTTCAAACGAACTCGATAAAACAAAACGTCATAGAAAATAATTTTCTTTTACAATCACCAATAAAACATAATGTCAGATGAACAACACGGTTCATTTCAGAACAATATTAGTATTTCTGAAAATGCGCGTGTACAGAGCTTTGAAGTTTTATGGTCGATTTTATTTGTTAAAGACAACAACACTTTATTTTCACATCACTTAACAATCACGCGTTAGTACATTTTCAAGTTAAAACTCGTAGAAGTCACTATTGAATAAAGTAATATCAGAAATGCATACAATTTCACCGACTTACAGCCGATTCGTTTAGTTCGACAATTTCTCTATTTAAAGAATATATTTTACTTGATAAATAACTCAACCGTACAAATAAGACGATAAATAACGGTATTATAAAGATATCACGGCCGAGATATCGAAATCTAAAATTTTTATATCAGTCACAGAGAAAAGGCGTTATTCCAAGGATGATCTTAGATACGCGAAGATAGAGATAAAGCACAGCACGCTATGATATGACCTATTCAGATTATAATGAAAATTATATATTTCTCTTGCATATATCTCTCTAGATAATGCTAATCTGTCGCCTTAGTTGTTACTCTTGTAAAAGGAAAAATAACAAAATAACGCAGGTAATGGTGACCTTACGTTATCTTCATTTCTCTTTTAAAAGTAAATAAATACAACAAAATAGCAGAGTCCGAAGAATGGTGATCTATCAACCTGTTCTGTTTACTTGAAAAGACCAAATGCAATTAAATACATTCTATACACGCAGTGAAATAAAATGTTACATTGTACGGTATACAGTGCACGGATTCGTGGTTTTAACTATAATAACTGCTGACCGTGGCAATGTCTGTACTATCGAAGTAAGGTCATGAAGCTTGTATTTTGGTAGAAGGTAATCTTCGGAACTACTAGGGTTGTTATGAAAAATATTTCATTAACAGGAAACTACATTAGACCTGTGCGACATGAGCTACATTGTTATTAAGGTCTACAATATAATCAAGATTAATTATTAAGGTTTACAATATAATCAAGATTAAAAAGATGATCCATAAGAATATTATCTGATTGGACTGTTAAGAACGTTAATAGATGTGAGAGTATGTTTTAATTATTAGAATTCCCAAGTGTATATTATATAATATGACTGGTGGTAAAGTAACAAGCAATGTCTGGTGATTCATCTTTTCGGACACGGAATTCCGAATATCTGATAAAACGGGACACATTCCACGACAAAACACTTATATTTAAATTAAATCCAATGACACGTGAAATGTTCAAAAATATACTAATGCAATATATATATATATATCGTGGGTGGGGCGCTGTAAATTCATTATTATTTTAGTATATATGAGCGAGCACTTGGTTATGTTTAATATATTCCTATGAGTACGGGAGCAGCATTAGAAGAAGATAATTTTAAATGACTCACTTCCAACCGTAGACTCAGTAATATTAATTAGAAATTGTCTCCAGACAGTGTATTTAGTTTTCGACTACTGGTACATGGATTATTGTAAAAGTAAATGCAAACAAAAACATTGGTTCATGACACGGCGTCAACCTACAAAGTTACGAATAATAAATCCATAGCATGTGTTTTGGATATTTCCTAGTACTCTAACTAGCTATCATCTTTAGTTTGTATTTACTTTCAACAAGCTGTATGTACTCTTTCAAATACTATTTTCTATATCAGAGTGTTATGTGACGTTTTTCGATAGGAGAAAAAAATAAGTTTTTTATAATAAAAGATAAATCAATTTTTGTGATGAAGACCGTACAAAAAAAGCATTATACGTGTGTGAGTGTAAAGTTTTCGTTCGGACGCGAATAGATGGAACATTTATGTTTTGTTAAACAATCAACAAAGTTACAAATCGTAATTTACGATCTTAAAATGTTGCTCTTGCATTTTTTAATGTCACGTGCAGAAGAAGGATTATTTTTCACAAGTGAAATATAACTACACTTTGGAATGTCTCAATGGATTTATTTTTACAGTATCCACGGCTTGCGAATTATCGGAAGATTTTCAGTCATATTTTCTGTATATGTGACGCTAGTTTGGAGAAGTGCGAAGGCCAATGTGCAACTTAATCTCATAGTATTACGTTTTAGAAAAAAAAAATTGCATGTATTAAGTAAATATGTTTTTACGTCATTTTTACTGGAATGTTTACTGAGATGATGAGATACTATTTACATGTTACAAGCTGATACCCGCGACTTTATTTCACTTCATTACTATATATAGTATACTCGGCGACTTCACGTCTTATTATCATAATAAAATATTTTATGAACGTAAGAAAAAACAGGCATTAAATGCCGCTGAACGCATAGTGCTCATAAAAATCATCATCGTAATTTCTAAAAACTCTAATAACTTTATATTCAATTAAGCTATCATTATATCTTTCTTTTAGATAAAAATCGAATGTCTAAGATGTAGAACTACAATGTTCGAAATTTATCGAGTAGCTTTTGAGTGATACGAGCACAACCGCAGAACCCTTTAATTTCATTTATACCAATATGTATAAGAAAAATATTATAAAGCATTGCAATGGAAAGAGGTTATCGTTGGCGTTAATTAATCTTAGTTGGTGGTAGAACACTCGTGTTCAAACTTATCATAGTTATCCAGTGATGAAGCTCTGCATTAGAAAAACAACTAATCATAAAAAAAAATGTTATTAGAGTCTTATAGTTCGTTGACAATATGCGAAGAAAACGTGCGTGTGTGTGTGAAACATAATGCCCATAAAATACAGATGGCAATAATAATCAAATACGTTGTTGTGTTATTTTATAACAATTACTTACAAACTGTTATCGGTTATTCCGTTGTTGGCTAATCTGCTTACGCAAAAATTAAATGAATAACAGTTGTTGCTACTGTGATTTTTAGTATTAGCAACGAAAAATGTTCTCTATGCCTTTCACATCTGTTGGCTTTAACGTAATGCTTGCCTGTTCGCCCGTTGCGATAGCACAGCCGATTATTGTTAATAATAATAACGGAAAACGGATAATCAACAGCAGAATAATGATATCTTCAATAACACATTATACATTACATAGGAATAATGTATATATTAGTTCTTGTAAATATCGTCGCCTTTACCGATAAATAATAAGACGCAGATCTCTTATTCAGTGTAAGAATCGAACTGATAACACATTTTTAAAGGGTTTTCAATACTTGACATTCCTATTTCAAAATCCTGTTGTATCTTTACTCTCTTTGTTGAAGCTTTCTTAAGATCATAGTAGGTACATTATTTGAAGTATATCTCTATTGAAGATAACTATTGTTATGAGTGTAATGTGTTATATAAATAATTATAAACTACAGAACATATCGGCATAAGATTAGGCCCACTGGATGCGGTATTTTTCGTATATTCTAGGCAACTTGAATTCGATTGATCCTTGGCATTTTATTTAATGCCCAACGAAGCGGGCGAGAATCAGATAGCATTATATACATAAGTTAACTTACTTTCTTTTCAAGCTGTTTCTTGAGAGTGACCAATTGCTCCAAGTCGTCCTCGTGCTGCCGACGGAGTTGTGCCCGCATCAACTGAAGCTCCCTATGTGCTTGTTCGTATCTTCGTTTGTATTTGTCGCCGGATGCGCTCGCGTCCACTTCCGAGCCTTCCGAGTCCGAAGGTTCTGCACCTCCGCTTTCCGCCGAACGCCAGTGTAGCAACTCGAGCTCAAGCCGTTCTGAAGCCTAATATTATTAAAATATATTATTAACAATGTAATAAATATTTACTTCTAGTACAATTATTTTATACACGAAATTATCTTTTACGATTTTTGCAGTTTACAATTTTTCTTGTTTTATTCACACAATTAATTTTCATAAGAAATTAGCCTTGATTGTTAAAAACATAAACCCGATAATAGGGTTTCTTGTCGATTCTTCTCGATGGCTTCGTTGTTTTCAGAACCGAAGATTTTTCATGTTCATGAGCGGCTTCCTTAGGCCTAAATTGAATAAATAAATTTAGATTTTCATTTGATTTCGATAACAATTAAGCCAACTTAGTAGTGAAGTACACTGACAGAAATAAAACTTAACGAAGTTACTATGTAAATTAGTTCGAATGCTCTTTTACAACCTGACGTACTAAGAATGCCATTCTATTTGCACTATTCATAAGGAGGAATAAAAAATAATCATAACATTAGTATTAGTTGTTTGTTACCTGTTGCAGACGCTGATTGTTGGCGAGTAAATCTCTGTTTTCTTTTTCAACTCGTAGTCTTTCTGCTGCCTCCGCGTCGGATCGCTCGGTTGCCAGAGCGGCCGCAGCTCTTTCCTCCGCTAGCTCACCTCCGACTTCTGATAGCTAACGATCAAAGAAACAAGTAATATTAATGAAGTCTATTTATAAAATAACATATTTAAAAATATGGTCGAGGATTGTGAAAGTATTAGAGACCCAGATTATTCATTGATGCTATAAGTGGATAAGTGGTGCTTGTTAAGTATGACTATTGTCTGATAATATATGCTTTGAAATATTAAAGCGTCTTTTAAAGAATATTTGATAATTTTCAATCAATAATATTGAAATAATTAATTATTTATTTTCACAGTATAATTTTAGGAATTCTGAAATAAAGTCATTATAAAATGCATAAAAAAACAAATCGGTAGCAAATAATAAAAGACCATTTTAATTACTAAAGTGAATAAATTATTTGCTATTATTTATGAACAAAATTAGTGCTGTGTATATGTGATACAATGTGTTTACCAATTAACATCTGTGAGAAAAGGAAAGACTCGTTGGAAAACGCTGTTTTACTTGATATCTTAACTAAGATATATCATTTTAAGTAATGTAAATTGCAGAAAGTTAGCAATTAGGAATTATATGTCTCGTTTCCCGAACGTTTCTACGCATTATTATTTTAGAATATATTTAGAATTTTCTTATGTTTCCATAACAGCGTCATAACAATCAGTTTGGCTTGACTAATTACATGACCCCAAACTTTAGTATTTGACGCGTTATTTATCGCCAATCTCGAGCAACACCAAACCGTGAATGAAACACTAACTAAGCGGTAATATTTCAAACATAACGGTTTAAATTTGGAACGTAATGACGTGCGGAGTAGATGGACCGCACAGTGCATAATGACGATAGATTTGCACTGCCAGACTAGTATGCCTGCCAAAAACGCAAGTCTTCCCCGCAAAAAAAATAAATAAAAAACAAAACAAGCTTCCTGTTTTGAAATGAGTGACAACGCCAAAAAGTCGCGATGATTGACGGCCAAGCTTAAGATTTCGTAAAGAACCAATGCCAATACAATAAAAAAACTGGCAAATGACGCGCGCAGTTACTCTGAACCAATAGTAGAAAATAAATATAAGCGCCACTCACTGGTCGCGAAATCATTTAAGTACCGAACTGTAATTGATTACTTCTATTATTTTTGTATCTATGTATATCTAGTTTTGTTTCTTCGCTCTGTATCCAAAAACAATAAGAAAAGTGAGAATCGCCACCCACCTCTTCCAATTCTGAAGCAGTGGTCCTATCCTCTGATATTCCACGAGATCTACAGATACTGCTAGCTCTGCTTCCACTTCTACTGAATAAAGTAAATCCTTTAATCATGATATTTGTAGCAGACTTCGATCTACCTAGTCGCCTCTTCATTTCAGGTTCATCTTTATGCCCTAATCTACGCCATTCATCCATAACATGGTCGGTTCTTTTCAGGAAATTATCAATTTTATTGCTCAAGTAGTTTGAAGATGTCCCTTCTTCCATGTGAGCTGCTATAGGTTTAAAATTTTGCCTTAGCGGTTGCTTATTGCATCCAAGGACAAATGTTAAATTTGCATCAAACACTACTGGAGCCTGCTCTCTTGATTTCAATTCCCTTAAGTTCATACTCTCAGTATTATCACATGATTGAGGATACATTCTTCTTGGTGTTGGTGTCCTGTTGTATAGAGTAGAGTTCATACTTGAAGAGCGAGATAAAGGAACATATGTACCATTGCTGCTGCATGTTGAGTACTGGCTTACAGAGCTTCGGATGCTACTATATGATGAAGGACTCGGTGATCTTGATACCAAAATGTTGCTATTAGAACCATGACGTTTCGCCAACTCAGCAATAGATCCTGTTTCCACTGATGCTAAAGAACTACTTCTTTTGTAAGACAAGCTAGGAGAAGGTGACGATAAATACCTCCCATTTTCTGAAGAACTTTCCTGAATTGTGTGAATTTCTTTCAAAGGTTTTGTAACAAAAAGTTTCTTTCCATTTATAAGGGTTGTTGCCGGTCTTGGTGGTACTTTTTCATCAAAGTCTATTGGTAGAGTTTTGGCTTTTTTCACGGGTAGTATTGGCCGAGATGGTGGCGCTTTTGGAGGTTTCTTCGGCGTTGCATCCAGTATTGGCGGAGAAAGCGGACCGTTAAAATTTTGGGATCCATTCTGTGTCGGTGGAAGCGTTCCATTATTTGTTTTCTTTGGTTCTGGTATTTTCAGTTTCAACGGAATCTTCGCCCTATTGACGATATCGGCAACGTCGTTGGATGAGTGTGGCATGTTGGCTTAGGCTGTACGTTTACGTTTCCTATACCGGAAATATCTGCCGCGGTGAAAGTCCAGTGCCATTTCACCAACAGTATAACTGTCTCAGGCGACACGAGATGTGCCGAGACATTCGGTGGAAATAGAACCGGCGCGAGAGGGTTCCGCGGACGCACTGTGCCGGCTATCTCGGTCGCCGGGCCGACGCTGCCGCTAGACTATTTTAGTTTACTTAGATGTCGAAGTGCACGCGAACGGGACAAGCATTGGACCTTCAAAATTTACTATGATCAATCTAATGAAAACATGCATAGGATTAACAAGTATGTAATACTGGGAGGATGTTAAAGCAACGCCATACTTTAAAGCTATATCAATAAAGCCTGGACAGAAAAACGGTGAACGAATTATACAGGGCGAAAATATGTAATGGTCATGTAGATGTTCCTAATATACAATTTATGTAAACATTGCGATTTTGGCAAAAGAGCTTGTTGTAAATAAAACTATAACTGAAACGAAAATTACATTTAAACAAGAATTCTGCATAATTTGGCAAATACATCGTGTTCGCTATATGTCTTTATCCATGCTAGACAAGATGTTGAAGGTTAAAATCTTCAAAACATATGTGATTAAGTGTATTATCGTTTTGTATTAGAGAAAAATAAACTTGATAAACATGAACGTTTGTTTGAGGGATAAAATGACCTATCCGCGCGTAACCGAAGATAAATTAACGATGCATAACCTCAATAAAATTGTAAAAACAAACTGTACGCTCACGCTCAAACTAAATTGCTCACCAGACATCTAACGAAATTTAAGACAATGTTTATTATTTATCTTCTATAACGTCAATGTCCTGATTTTTTGATCTACCCAATTTTAACTGTGTCCGAAATGGTAACGTTGTTTTCTTTTAAATAGTAAACTTATGTTCAGACCTATATTATTTATGATTATAATATTTGTTAGCTACATAAGTTAAATAAAAAATTAAAATATCAAGAAGGTAAATTGAATACGTATTGAGTTATTACCGAGGAATATTTCAATGCTGTTTTGTACCTTAAGGGTTTAATTGTCAGTTTATCATTTTTGTTTTGCCAGGCCGAGGATAATATTGTTACAACGTTAGAATTTCAGAATATTTTGAAAAAGTCTTTATGCAGTTAAAACATAAATAAAGTAATTTAAATGCTTTGTAAATTGAATTGCATTTTATCACGAGTCATCGTCCCACTGAGGTTGTCCCTATCGAATGACAGCGATGTAAAGTCATGAGAATAAGAATGAGGGACTCGGCAGTCAAATAAGAAATAAATAACTCTCTTCACGATGCGACGTCTGCCAATGCGTCCACTTGATGCAATACCCGTTCCTAAACCAAAACGTTCGTTAGTTGTACAATACAAAGAGTTATGGAAAAGTGTTAGTGGATTTTAATGAGTATTAACCAGATAAATTATCTATAAGAACAGGGTCTCATAGGTTATTATAGTAAGTTAATAAACAAGAAATACATGAAAATTCAGACATTAAGTAAACCCAACATAAAACACATTTTTTCAAAATTTAAAATGCTTTACTAGCGTTCCGTTTTAAAATTAAACTGATCACTATCTTCATGATTCCGCACTTTTTATAACTGTTTAAAAATATTAGTTTTCGTTTCGATCTAATTTCGTTTATTTGAGTCGTCTTCATATATTTTTTTATGTTTACTAAATGAAAAACAACGCGGACGCATCGAGTTCGTAAGCAAGACTGAACATTTTCTGCGTGCAAGGAGGATTTTCCAAATGGATACTTTAAATATAGCGCGGAATAAAATTATTGCAGCCTGCACAAATAATAATATGAATTTTATTTTCATGACAGAGTTCTGTTATTGCGGTGGATAAAATATATGTAGTATTATTAAAATAAATATGGATCGCTTTATGATTTTCTGTATATTTTATATATAAACATTTATTGAATATTACTTATCATAAAGTCAACTATCTGCCAGTGAGAGTACCGTGAAAATCGGTCCAACCGTTTTGTAGAAGCACTGTGGAAGAAGCCGTGGGTAAAAGCTGGTCTAAAATAAAATAGCCTACGTCACCCGCTATAATTTCAGCTATTCGTCACTGAAATTCCTGTCAAAATTGCTCCAGTCATTTCGAAGATTACTCGAAACAAACAGACAGCCAGACAGCAATATAAGCAGAGTTAAGTAGCGTATATACTTTCATATCCATTCACTAAGAAGTTGTTATTTTGATATTATATACAGACATTTCGTTTTTATTATATATAGATTAACCCAGATTTTAGGTATTCCTTTGCGTACGTAGTTTGTCTTAACAATCTTTATAATATTTAACTTTATAATACAACATGGAACCAATTGTTTTTGTTTTTTTTTTATTCTAACTAGGCAACTATGAATATCGCTTATAACTATTCTTTTGGAGAAGAACTGGAACAAATAGTTGAAAATAGTCGACGTTTTTATAAAAGCGATTATAGAAATTTGAAATAATCATTGTAATGTAAAGATCCGAACAATGTAATACATCTACACTGTAACAATTTGGTAAACACATTATATATCAGGGTATCGATTATTCAATTATATCTTATAGCGTGAATACATCATGCATCGTTTGTAAAATGATTATTAATCATAAAATATGTTTAATGCTTCGACTACACTAACGTGCTTTGTGCACAACAACTGTACAACTATTCAAGAGAAGCAGTTTGTGAGAGTTATACTTTGAAAGTATTTATACTAGTAAAAAAATTACGTTGCAGTGTCCACGTTTGAAGCATTATGTTTATTAAAATTATGACGACACTGTTTCACACACACACACGGTCGTTTTAATCACAAACTGAAACATAGATATATAACACTCAAACAGAATACTGACAATCCGGTATTGAAACCGCAAGTCAATAGTAAGGATTACTACAACTGCGACATGATGCATACTGTACATTGACACAAGTAAACCATATAGGTCAGTTTAAGAATAAAAACGCGCGGATAATTTTGTGCGTGTGGAAGGTCCTTTAGATGCAACGAAGTGTACATTTTATTAGATATTTTAGTTTCACACAGTGGTTTTACTTACGAGTATTTTATTATACTTGGCTAGCCAAAATGACAATATTGCATCTGGAGATCCTAGTGTCGAAGAAGAAAAGCGCTCAGACAAACAGTTTTTACTTTTTAAAAGTCACCAAAAATTTTATGATAAGCGACAAGCAACGTTGGGTCGTATTTCGTTCACTCGGAGTAAGGCAAAAGAAAATTAGGGGCGTACCGTGAATAATTCTAAATTACTAATTTCTTGTAACATTTGCGGTTCTTATACTTGGTGACAATTGAAATCAAATGCAATATGCGTTTGAAATAATATTTCTTACACTTTTTTACTGACAAGTGTTGTCCGGTCCCTAGTTATTGCTCATATCAAATTAATGAAAACCAAAATCAAAAATACTTTATTCAGTTTAGGCCCTGAGAAGGCGCTTATGAACGTCAAAGTTACCAGTTAATATATTTATAAGCTGTATTTGCAATCGTTGCGTTGACTCCAGTCGTGTCTATGACAGTTAAACTATTGAAAATATCTCCTAAATTCGGCAAATGAATTGCTAAGCCTGCGACACACGATCGATAAATTTACGCAAATCCGTTTGCACAGATTAATCGTTACGTATGTAGCAGGGTTTAACTTATCATTCGAATCAATAAATGGAACACCTTAACATATGCATATGAAGCCTAGTTATAATATAACTACAATTAATGCAAAAAGCACATTGGACGTGAATAGATTCGGTATTTATACTGAAACGCGAATATATTTATGGATATATAAATCAATGGATTTAGGTCACCGCGTCCCGGTTGACGTCTGCACGCGTCGAATTAACGCGCGTTTAACGTTCATACATTTACGTATACTATAATAATATATTTTACAAAAATGTACGATCCTATTACAAAGCTGTCAATCACAAAAGCTTGACCTACATATTCGTAGACAATAATAATATTTTATTTCCATTTTTATTCTTTTTTATTCCACTGTCAATATTATTTTTTTGTAGCTGATCGGTTCGTATTGCAGTCATACCGTATAAATTATGTTTTATATATTAATACCATCATGGTGGTCTAGTGGTTTGACCGGCCGAATATCGATCAGATATCCGCAAGTTCAAACCCCAGTGTGTACCAAAGAATTTCTCGGAATTCGCGTACATTTACTAATTTAAATTGGCAATACTACAAGTTGACGTTGAAGGAAAACATCGTGAGGAAACCTGAACCTGAGAAATGTTCTTCTAGAACCACCGTACGGGGGAAAAAATATAGAACTGTGGATTTATCAGAGTTTGAAATCGCTAATACGACGTGGGCTAGTGCGGTGATTAAGCCCTTACCTTCCTTCGGGAAGAGGCCTATAAGTCTGCAGTGAGTCTCTTACAGGCTCATGAATGAATATGAAATGCGTTATGTACGATATTAATAAACCTTATCAAAAGTATCAGGAGCGAGTTCACAGGTTCGTTTACTCGCATATAATAAATATAGTTATCAGTTCTATGTCTCAGAGTTAAACATGTACATGTACGCACTAGCTGTTAGGCGAGATTTCTTCTATGTCGTTTATCATCTTTTAAAATATATTTTATGTATAGAAGAAAAAACATAGGCACCACGCACCGCTTGCCCCACTTCTCCTCGGCAAGGAAACTCACACCTAAGAAAGCGCGAAGTGCTTATAAAAATCGTAGTTCCTTAAAACATTAATAACTCTTTATTAAATGAAAGATATCGTGATATTTTTAAGTAAATTACCAACTATTTAAGAAATAAAACTAAACAAAATGATCGAAGTCTTATCGAGTACTTTTGCGTGATGTGCGCACAAAGGCATACCTCTACTATTTTATTTATATAGAAGATATAAACATATATATAAAACAATCTAAATTGTGTCCTCGTATTTTTTATTTAGAGATTGTATTTTTTTATTACACTGTATTAAACATTTATTTCGAACGAATGATATAACTCATGTCTATAATACAAATGCAAACAAGAAGAACCGTTCCGCACGTTGGATATAATTAATTCGTTGCAATTTATTTTTGTGCGAGAAAAAAAAACCAAAACCACCTCATTAATGATAAAGAAAGTTCTCGACGCGTCGGCGCGGTGGGAATATCGGCATCGAATACATGACGGTACTGCGTCCGACACCGAGCCGAACCGATTTAAATATTACGTCCAGTCAATTACGTAAGTCCGTCATCGTACCTCGCGTATTGTATTTTTGTCTCGGTCAAGGAACTAGGTGTGAGGAAATTAATTATCAACGCCCATTCGGACTCTAGGTCAAGCGAATAAACTGTCAAATGCCAATATTGCTCTCGTGTCTTCTACGTTAACATTTCACAAACACCAAAGTCACTGCGCCTTGATTTTTATTTCTAAATTTATTTTAAGGATTCCTTGAGGTGTTTAAAAGTTTTAGAATTATTTTTATTTTATTTTTTTTATATTATGGGGGGCAAACGAACAGGTGGGTCACCTGATGGTAAGTGATCACCGCCGTCCATAGACACTAGCAACACCAAGGGAGTCGCAAGTGCGTTGCCGGCCTTTTAAATATGTGGGCCTCCGGCGCTCTCACTGGCCGAACGAAACGCAACAGTGCAAGCACTGTTACTTCACGTCGGCTTTCTGTGAGAGGGTGGTACTACCCCGGGCGAGCCGACCCATTCATTCTGAAACCAGTAATAGTTTCAGCGTAGCTCTACCACCTACCAGAATAATATGTATTTCATAAGGAATAAGTTTGCTGCAAGTGTAGAAATTAATATTTTATTGAAGTTTCTCAACAGTTCTAAAAGAGCTGTGTGACTATGCTAAGGTTAGTATAAGATAGGACTGACATGTTCTATGTAAACATAAGCTCATAAACTTCATAACAACAAAAAGTTCCTAAAATTAACATACTATCTGTACTGTTACTAGCTTATGCGTTCATGCAAATTGAATATTTTCCACGGGAACCATTTTTTCTGCACAAAAGGGACTGACAACGTTTATTCAAAATTGCAGGATGATGGGTTGAGCAAAATGATTATGATAAAAGCGTAACAAACAAACAAAATAACTTTCGCATTAATTATATTAGTTAGGATTACACACTAACACAGGCAAACGGTTATTTGTTTGTTCGAAGTTGTCTCTGTAACTTCTGATCTGATTCAGAAAATTTCGTCATTGACCGAATCCTACGATCGGATGCAAAAAAAAATGCTTTTGTAAAAACAAAATATCACATTTCTCATTCCTACTTACGTTTTTATCACATTTAAATGATTCCTGAATTCATTTTTTTTAACATTTTAGTATGTATGGGTGCATAGCGTTATAGATACTCTAATGCCCGTCTGATTGACTACCATTTTTAAGTTCAAAATCTGTCGCCAAGCACACCTACCTACACGCGTGTTCCCAGGCACTTAAAAAACCAGTCCTTGTCTAGGTTGGTTTAGCGTTTTATCATTTTGGGCTACAGTGTCATTTAATATGAGGTAAAGTTTACGGTCAAATGCAAGTGTAGTGTATTTTATAAAGTATATAAAAATATGTATGTACTTACATGCATTTCGTTACTTCGATATTCGTTTTTTATTCCGTTTCATAATTAATACTTATAACATTCCCAATACCTTGGATTAGAGTTAATTTTATAGATGATTAAAAAAAATAAAATTACAACTTCCTTAAAATGTTATTTTTAACAAATGCCTACATAAATTCTATTGTCATTTATTATAAATAATACGTATTTGCAACAGTATTATTGAAAACGAATATATTTTTCAGGCACTGTTAAAAATACATATTGTGTATGTATTTGTTTTTTTTTTGTCTGGAACGTTCCAGAGTCAACACACCACTGTCGCAGGCTCTGATTTTCCGTCCTTCCGCTCAAGGAGATCTAGAATTCCATGTTCTATTGTAAACGGACCGTTCCGCGCCGATAATCTTAATGTTATCCGGAACAACGATCTATTGTTTCCGATTGTTATCATTTATCGACACGCTATAGGGGCTTCCGTGACAAGATCTACTTACATATCTATCTACGCTTTATTTAACTGGGGAGGCGGTAAATAAATATCAGTTGGCGAATTTATGTCACCGCATCACTTCAGAACGGCGGCACCTATTTCTCTTATTCTTTTTTTACTGTATTTATAATTGCCAGTACAAGCTTTACATGAAAGAAAATGTTTGAATAATCGTACAGAACAATGAGTGAGTCAATGTGAGAGAGAAGACAGAGTAGATATCGTCAAAAATATTGACAGAATTAAATGGATTGAGGTTTAGTTATTCAGTTAAAATTGTAATAATTACATGTTAGAATAGAACCTGTTCGAAAAAATAAATAAATGGACATGAAGCTTTTTATTATTTTTTTTGGTTTTGATTATTGTCTTTTCATTCAAAGGTAATATTACATATTCACCATGACTAACTAAGGATATAATTGACATTTATCAGTTTTTTTATTAATCAAATAATTATATATCAGACTTACTTGGCTAGTTTTACTTTAATATGTCTCATTTGTAAGATGTCGATGATGCTACCAATAATATACAACAAACCAATCGCTGCAGATAAATTTATGTCACTTCAGTGTCCAGATACAACAGGATCAGGTTGTGTTATGTAAACAAACTTATTTGGAATAAAGGTAAGGTAATACGTAACAATAAGACATCTCAGCAATGTAAGTCTCTTAATTCCGTATTTCGCAAGAGCCAAGCGATAAAGAGAAACGATCAAAAATCGGCTTGATAATAATAAATACAGATTATTTTTAATCATAATGTAAACATGTGCATTCTTTTCTATAGACTTACTTGGTAAGATTTTTGTGTTACGTAGATACATGGACACAGCATCAAAATTTGTCATGTTAAAGTCAATATTTTGCCATTTCTATCGCTTTTCTTTTAGAAGTGCCTATGCTCGGTTCGATTAATCAAATAACTAACGCCACTATACCTGTCTACCTCAAAGGGTTTACGTTGCTTTGTTCCAATGTGAAAGATGTTATTGGCAACACATAAACACACACGAGATATTTCAATTCGGTTTTCATAGTAGCAACCCAATGACTGATCTTAGGAATACAGTCTTATTGATATTGGCTATTGCTCTTAACGTCAAATGGACTTCATGCCTTCATGCTAATTTAGCATGAAAATGTCTATAGTTTATACTCTTGTGCAAAGAATCCATGTAACTATTAAAAAAGTAGCATGTTTTCGTCTAAGCTAGGTACACAAAGAAGGACACATTACCTTGTATTTTTTGTGTTCAGTTTCAATTTTATGAGCGATTCCATACTTTTTTTGTTTACATTTGAACGACCCGTTCGTTATACAATTATAATTCCATCAAAACACAAAAAAAAACACGAATTGACGTTCCCAAGCATGTTAAACCAACGTTTACTTATAAAAATCAAGTTACAACCTGATTTCGATGAATTATTCTTATAAAATATATGCAATAATATATTTTTTGCAATAACAATAAAGTGGCAACACTGAACTGACCGAACGTGTCTCTCCTTCCATGGGAACGAAATAAGGCGTTATTAAAACTTTTTGTTGGACTTATAAATCCTGTTCTAGCTAATTACTGGTCTGTAATTATTGTTTTTTTTTTGTTTCTGTTCATCATAACTAATAATGTATGTTTGTTTTTAAACGTAATCATTTATAACACTTCTTGGTACTCGATCACGATGATTTTACAAATATAAGCAGGTATTGAGTTATACTCGCATTTTACTGTCATAATTCGTTACACAATATTTATGGTTTAATATTTAGAGTAGATAAAAAAGACAAGTATTAGTTCGATTGATAATAAAATGTATTCGGCTGTCGCAGACGCTTGATGGGATCAAATATTTATTTGCACATTTGTGCAGGAATGGAAAGAAGTTCGCAACGACAGAGAGAGATGGTACGCCATTCCTCATACCTACATCATTACGAACGTTGCATGATGATAGACAGATAACTTGATGATTAATATGTTCTTCAAATTGACATTAAAAAGTGTTATAAAATAACTTACCTTCGTTTCGAGTCGTTCCGTTTCATTTTTGTAATGTGTCCTTTCACCTTCCACCTTCTCCAGTTTACTTCGTAACGTCTCCAACTCATCCTAAAAAAACAAAAAAAATAAATTAATTCAGTAACATGTGTATACATTTATCATATAAAGATCTCGTATCCTGTATCTTTCGGTATAATCAGCATTAGGTTACACCCACGATTTCGTCTGCGTCGTTATTTATGTTATCAATATTTTACTAGCTTTTATTGCGGGTTCGCTCGATCGAACCTGCGATCTCTTGGCTCAACAGTAGTGGTTACTACCACTGCGAAACTATATACGATTTATTGTTATCCTTACCAATAATTATAGTGCAAGTTTATAAGAAATATATTGTAAGAACTGATATAAGAACTGAATATGTCATAAGTTACTGTCGGGATATGAATTTTAAAGGAAAAGGTAGTCCGGTGGAACTATAGCGGCCTTGCCCAGTGTAGGTCAGTTCGAAAAAAAAAATTTTTTTTCAAGCAAAAGTAAATAGTATTGACAAAATGTAGTGTAGATTTTATTTTCGTAAATAAAATTACGGTCAGAAGTCGCATCTTCCTTTTCTAAAATTTATAGAAATTGAAATAATTAGAGCGTTAGAATTGAAGCGGGCGTGTCATACCGAGCATTAAATGAGCGGTGTGGAACGCTTCTCGTTGCATTACGAACGGGGACAAAACAATACATAAAGTATAAGGTTACCAACATATCTGAATTTAGTGACTAGCTATCTGCACGAAAGTCATTTTTAAAGCCTATATAATAAACAGTATATGACTGGAAAGGCTATCGAAGGAAGGAATATCGTCTAAAATATTATAATTGCTTAAGCTCTCCACAAGCTCTAACATTACTTTTTTAAAGTATTATAGATACGGGGCCCTAATATAAGAATAATTATATGTTTGTATCTGTCAAATATTTGATATTCTTAGAAACCATTATGTCAGTAGGCGGGGAAATTATAGCTGTTTTAATTTAATTATACAGAAATAAAATAATGTTATTTAACAGGTGATAATTGAACATCTTAAAATTATTTAATACAGCGGATACATTTATTTATCGACTGCTATTCATAAGATTTTATGCAAACGACTTTTTCAGCTTAATTTTGAAAAGTGTTATTTATACGACAGACTCGCGTTCGAGCACCTTTTTTTTCTATTCAAAATACAGAGGTATAAAAAAGTAATTATAATAATAGCTACTCAGCATTATATATAACAGGTATATGAATTCCTTCAAATGTATAATTTTATGTGGCAAATTATTTTTCATATCATATAATGTTAGGAGTGATTTATGAAATATAACGTATACATATATAATAATGGTTGGGAACCCTAAGTGCCTACTGTAAAATCATCTACGTATCTACAAACAAATTACTTTTTATCTCAGTAAACTAATAAGAATATTGATTAACTATGGATTCGAAAGCGTTTGTTAACGTTATTCCGTGGTGTTTGTTCTAGAACGATGTTCTCCTTAACATGTGAATATTATATTTACAGAATTCGACGAAAAAAAATTACATTGCCTTAAATGAAGATATTTAAAAAGACTCGTTAATTTGACTTAAATTCTAATTATAACAAAACAGTTAAGATAAAAGTATCCTAAAATGACTATAGTGTAGTGTCTTTGACAGTGCTACTTGTTCCACGGTGTTTTAACGTTTCTACGATTGCATTGTACTTTTCAACTTTTTCAAATTTTACAGTGAATATTGAAGAGTGAATGCCGACCAATATATATATTTAATTGCGCATGCCTCGGGTACTAAATATAACTTGTCTGATCCAGGTAAACACGACAAACTAAAAAGAGCCATTGTGCCTGGTTTATCACCGTGTATATATTGGTTGCCATCAAGTCGGGAGAGATCTTTACCACTTTCTTGGGATTTATACCGGTTGATCCCGAAGCGCGACAAGTCATGCGTGCAATTAGTGTAAGTGTTACACCAGTTACAAACCAGTCGGATAATGGTAAGTCTTCTACCCGTCTTGTTAGCTAGCTACCATCCTCAGGTTGAAAATCTGTCGCCAAGCACATGTTTGTGCGTTCCGGCAGCTGCAATCAAGAGCCAGTCTCCCTCTAGATTTAACATGTTTACTATATTTTAGACTACATTGTCGTTTAACATCAGCTATGATTGTGATTAAAAAAAATATCGAATCTAAAAGGCATTTTACATACATACATATTTCCGTAAGATGAGCCATCTATAACTTTCTATCGTAACAAATAATTGATCTTAACAGTTCACATTATAAGAGACACAATAACTCTGTAGCACAATACAGCGCGAGTTGTACGGATGCGCTTACTATCTATTCAACGGCTGGTCATGCTCTATTTGTTCCGTGGTTGGAATCATTTACAACTGATCTACTAAAGGCGGTCTCTTGTTGAAGCAGCTAAATGTAATGCAGCATCTATATATTATATATAATAATTATAGAACGAAGTTGCTTCTCGTGTCTGTTCGTGTGTTAGCTTTTTTTCTTCTAAACTACGCAACGGATTTTGATACAGTTTTCACTATCATTTAGAATATTTCTTATGGGTTTTTTATATGTATATTATATTTATATAAAATATAGAAAAGTCGACGTATTCCATTGTAAATGCTAGCTAAAGCTCATGAGATATATAAAAGATCTCATAAGATTAAACCTACAGTAATTATTTTTGTTTTAGATATTATTAAAAAATAATTGGTTACTTACGGTACCTACTATTTTCTCAAATATAGTTATATTAGTATATTAACAAGCAAAACCACCGATACAACCGATATAAATAAAAATATAAACGTTCGTTTGTTTATAATCTTGAAACAGTGTAGGTTCTTCACCAGTTGTTTTGAAATACCGGCACCACATTGAAATGAAAATACGCGCGTGTTTTCGGAATAAACCAGACCGAGGATACAGCAAATTTATACATAAAATACTGATTCGAATAATAAATTACTGACCACTGAGCTTCCTATACATTTAACTTGTTTATAAAAACCAATAAAATCTTGTTTCTTTTTTTTGCTATTCAACTTTCAAAATTATGTAACTTCATTACATATGAGCGTACAAATTTATTATTCTGTTTATTTCAGACTTGTCCATTTCATCATAGAATTGTTAAGAATTGTGGTAAAATTCAATTATTCGTATATTACGATAAAAGAAACAGCTTGTATAGATAGTCGATATTACTTTTATACAAATATTTTAATTCATAACTATCTATATAGTATAACTACAGAACTATGACGTCATTTCTCGTACGCTGTTTACGAGCATATAAAATCACTAATAATATACCTGACTAACCTTTGACATAAATGCTTAAAATCACATCCGTTGACACGAAGTAACGAGTAAGCGTATAATGTTGATATCTTTAAATCCAATATCACTATTTGAAATAATTAAAAACTCATTGTCAAGAGTCACGTTCAACAGACAGTAATAAATAAGATATGTAAATTAATATACTCATATTGAAAATCGAATGGGGCACTTATGAATAACAAACAATAGCTATATAATGAAAACCACACGAAGCCTACCACATTCACGATTACAACAATCAAAAATAAACCCCGCCCCATAATTATGTATTACGCAAGAACAAAGCGATCAACTTGAAAATGGCAGATTCAATTTGTTAGAATATATTAGCTACAATATACAATATACGCTAAAATGAACATACACTTTTCCATAAAAAGTTTAAGTCATAAGAAGATTTTTATATAACGTATACCAAGGCGGCACTGTTATTAATTTGTTGAAGCTTAATTATAATTGCAACATAATCTGTATTTACTAATTTCAGGCCAATATTTATCTCTTTATCGAAGTTAAACGAAGATTCTGATATTACGTATATCGAGCCAACAACACTGCTGTTAATTTGCTGAGGCTTGATTATGAATGGCACATAATCTGTATATACGACTTTGAGATCAGTAATTATCTATTTATCGCTAAAATGCACATATAGTTTTCTATAAAAACGAAGTTATGCGAATATTTTGATATTACGTTATTACGAGGCAACACTGCTGTTACTTTGCTGAGGTTTGATTAAAATAGGCACATAATTCGAATTTACTATTTTAAGCCAATATTTATCTATTTTTAGTATCGTTTTGTTCTTGCGAAATACGTAGTCAAGGGACTCGATATCTTCCGCTGCCACCATAAAGAATTTCCACAAAGGTTTAATATACAACAAAGTCACGCATATAATTAATGTACAGGTTATTATAATCAATAACAATAAGTACACAAAAAACTTGACAACAGTAAATTGATCCACCATAATATGGGAACTGGTATCGAGAAACTGCATTGCATGCGTACATCATACGTGGGAACGAACTAAACTAAGCATTCCGTTATTCTATATTGAGAATGGAGACGGTGCATATATCACACTGCGAGTAGTTAGTGTGGCTGTTACAACTCCCAGAGCTAATGTAATTAACGGAATCCGCAAGGTTATGTTCATATTAGCCCGATATAGTAGGTCACCAGACGGCTTCTACAGTACGTGTTTCTTGTCGCTTCTGAACAAACCTCAACAGGTAATGTTTTTAAGGAGAAAAAATCAATGTTGATCGAATTTCCTGGATAAAATTAAGTAACAACAATAAGTTCGACATAGCAAGTTTAATTTGATTTTTAATGTATATAATATATGCCCCCATGATATGAATAATTAAGTATAATTAATATTATAGTTGTAGAGTTTACTTCCTGCAGATATATTATAAATACATTTTATTTTTTTACAGTAAACTGTCTTCATTCGCTGTTTCATTACTCGTGGATTCAGAATTAGCAGCGTATATCTAATGAATTTGTATAATATTTAACAATCAAATAAGCGTTTAAATATTTTTAAAGGAACAAAGTTTCTTATGTCTAAGTCTAACGTTCTATAACAAAAACCGCTGACGCGCCGTGCGACTTTTGAGTTTCCAAAAACATATTATGCAGCTAGGACTTTTGATATAAGCTGCGATCGTATGTGAATGGGCCTTTATAATCCAATGTATAACACATAAATTTAATGAACCGATTTCGAAACATTTTTATTCTTGATACTTATTTAAAGAAAAATAATTTCGACTTAAATACCGTTCTAGTTTTGAGCGATGCTCCTAATCATCCCCCTGAGCTTGAAGGTGTGCACCCGAAATTAAACAAAACAGAACAGAAGAAACAATTGAAAATCACTAAATTCTTTAAACATTCTACAGTCTAAATAAAAATAATCTGCTATATAAACAAAAAATCAATAGTCGAATGTATGGACCTATTTGGCTAATACTTTTTTCGTTGTGTTTATAATTGTCAGGGCAAAGTTTGTATAAGGAAAATACTCGATAAATCTTATGCAAAAGTGAAAAACTTCCATTAAAGATTTTGCGTATAAAAAGTAAGTGAGTGTGAGGTGAGATATAACACAGTCGGATGGTATTCAAAAATATTAACAGAATTGGCACGTTAACGCTCAGTTCCCTACATTTGTATACAGAATATAATTCCCTATTCACGGTTTCTATATTCGTGGCATAATTATGGGGAGCCTATCTCCTGCGCATACGGAGAATATACTATAATCTACATGTATCTATATATATATATATCTAGATAATCAAACATTTTTCCTATTCAAAGACGTTACTATAGACTACATAGGAGTAATATGATCATGGCATATATTTAATATTTTTTTCTCATAATCTAACATCGCTTGTGAGACACTTAAGCAAGTTGCGGGAAGTAATCAGTAACAAGGTTAATAGCAACGGTTATAAATGAATTAATACAATTTACTTTATTTATTTCCATTGCGTACTTCCTTTTATTGAAAAATATGTTATGGTAATAAATCCATTAGTTTTTATTCTTAACTAATATTATAAACGCGAATGTCGGTTTGTAAATTTGTTACACTTATAAATACTTTACGGTCGTCATAAAATTTTACACACACGTTGTCAGGAGTACAGAAAAGGACATAAGGTATCTTTCATTTACACGAAATTTACTGTTCCCGAGGCATTAGTCATATATACTTTACACCGAGCGAAGCCGCGAGAAAAAAGTAGTTCATAAATATACGTAATTGAATTTCAACTTGAATATTCGAATGCTGAAAATTGCTCTTTAAACGGGGAAACTAAAGGGTCTGCTGAGTGGCGGTAAAGAAAATGATATCGAACTAGATAGACAGCCACCACAGAAGCGTATTTAGAGATACCGCATTCCAATACATATCATGACAAGAAAGTATTTGAAAAATCGTACGAAAAGTGAGAAATTTAGGTTAATAATGGAGATCCATACATCCCCCGGGAGGGTGGCGTGTCTACGACCGATTTTCCCACGTTAAAAAAAAAGTGAGACTGGAGACATAAGGGGATTTTAAAAAATATTGACAGACTGACGTTCAGTTATTCAGTTACTATTTTATTTAATTACATGGCCGTAAGGTAAAAGGAAGGTTTTGTATCATTATCTTTATTAGTACACCGTGCGAAACCTGAGCGGGTCGATAATCTCGGAAACAAATAGTTTTCCAAAATTAGAAAAAAAAACAGAAAAGTATATGGTTATTGAAAAAGTGCAGAGAGATTAGACTACCATAATTTATTTCCTTATTCAATCAACCTAATTGGCGGTACGTGATTTGCTTCGGTTGTCAGTTCGCTGCGCACGCGCACGCCATGCAATCGCGCGGAAATCATCACGATTAGCGGTCGCGTTCAACTCATTCTTATTACACTATATACAAGTATACATTATACGCACAATATAAAATACAGTCTAAAGTAATAATAATAATCATTATATTATATAACAAATAAAAGAGACTACAAAAAAAATACTCTAAAAATTTGCCATAACGTCCTTGACCATAGTCAGATACTTTAACTTGAATTGTCATAAACCTATCCACATCTAAATCACTATACATTTCCTATTCTATTCTGAGGAACTACCTGGCGTATATCAGAAATGAGACCTACTTGAAATTATTCTCTTTCTAAAAAAATACTAATTTTCCCAATTGGTTTTAAAAACAACAGAATTTATTGGCGTGAGCTTGGAATGTCATGTAGTGAATTTTATATTTTATTCATAATCTTGTATTATTTGACTCTATATTTTGTAATGTTTGTGGCGTTTTAAGTAATAGAGTTGGTTTATTGTGCACAAGTTTAGTGAAGGGGAAATAATGCCACGGAGCATGGATTCTGACTTGCCACAAAAGCTCTCCGGAAAGTTCTAACAAGACGGCCACCGTTGAAATGAAATTAATTGAAATGATCGCAATACTTCAGAAGTGGCAGTATGGATGAACTCATTCGCCTGTCCTATTGGACAAATATTATTACTACTATTTATAAATAACAAAGTACTGAGACAACAAACATTAAAAAGAAACAATTGAATTAAGAACCGAATTTTTTAATTCAAATAAAAACATTAAGTAGGTACCAGTAAAGAAAATTTTCACAGAACATTTGGATATCATATAAATCAATAGAGGTCGTTATTTTTACAATAGCGATTTTTGCCTATGATTTTCCAATTATTTTCTATACAATAAAATTGTATATAGCACATATACAATGCCACTTCTATCCATGTTACAATTGAATAAATAAAATGACCTATATCACTATCCGAGAATCGAAAACAGGAAGTACCGAATCAAATCGTATCTCGAGAATAACGTCGTGTTAACCTATGACCCGTTTATGCAGTCATTTTTTTATAACTGTCATTAGGCAAGTGATCTATTATTTTTTTTTTACTTGTTTGACGGCAAAACAATTGATAAAGACACATTACTTTTTCTCTGTTATCGAAATTGACTCAACACGAGTAACATCATAAATAAAATATACCAATTATTTATATTATCACAAAACTTGAGTGTATGTTTTCCTTATCTATTTTTATAGTATCTTTGAGATTACTTGAGTCATGTAACTGCAGCCAAATGGTTATCATAGTGTAAGGTCGCCATCATAACCCGTAACATTACAAAACGAACATATTCGTTATCATTGGAAACAAGTTTGATGTTATATAATGTATATGTGTAATGGGTGGTGATTTTCATTGATTAATACGAGCATACTACACACCTGCGCTTGCTTGAGCCTGTGCTCAGTTCTGTGCACGGCGAGCAGAGGCGTGACGCGCACGAGCAGCCTCCACCACGGCCAGTCGCGTACCGCGAGGAACGATCGAACGTTACGCTGTATGCAGCGCGCGGCCGTGTGTTGCGTCCGTAGCCGCTGAGCGCGTCGCCTCGCGAGCAGACCGCGCGAGCGCGCCTGCAGTCGCACGAGCACGCGCGCGAGGGCGGCGTCACGGCGCGCGTCCAGCCCGCCGACGACGCCGCCTCTAAACATAATCTGTAACAACAACAAACCATTCATTAATTAAAATGGAATTAAATCATAACGGCAGTTGGTATTTACACGAGTAGAAAGTTTGGCAATAAATTTTCCTTTCCAATAGCATGTTTGACGTATTTTAAAAGTAGATTTGGATTAATTGCATATCTTAAGATTAATAACAAAGTATCAGAGAACTAAGTTTTATGTAAATTCTGTGAATTTAGTACTTCAAAATTATTTAAAAATCATTGTTCACGTAGGTTTTTTGATGTTGTTCAGTCTGTTTTTATTTTGTTAATTATATGTATGTCTAAAAATAGCAAGATAGAGACAAAACAGTTAAGCACATTTCCTTATCTGTTTCTCAAACAAATTTATTTTTATATTTAATAGATATTTACCTGCTTTGGTGTTATAAATAGTAAATTCAGAGAAAACGAAAATGTTGTTCTTTACACATTATGGTCGAATTTCAACCATTAGACGATCATTAGTAATTAAAATGTTGTATTTCAAACACTTGACGCCTGTTAAATAAGTACTTCATTAAATCAATACAATATAAGTTAGCTGTCATTACTGCTTGTTGAGCCTCTTTGAGAAATTTCACCATATACAAGAAACCCATAGATAATAAAACTACATCATAATACACGGAGGCATTCACGTCAATCACAAACGTGTATTTGTAACGTTGGACGCGTTGAGAAATGAAAGTTATTATTATTTTATATAACAGCAGTGTACGTTTTACTTTCAATTTTTTTTCATAAAAAACATGTTTTACAACCTAAGCAGTTCCACTGACGCCATGTAACATGAGTTACGTCAGTTGATATACTATGCTTATGCCTCATTTACGTTTAAATTTTACTTAACGTTCAAAAGATTGTTATATTTTATGTATACGAAGGTCGCCGGTGGAATTGCTAAACTCAGTTTAAAATTATTACAATTGTGTTAAATTGACATGATAAATTAGTTTCCTTGAATATGTAAAAACACAATCTCGATTTGTATGCTCTCGTTTCGTATACAAAGATTTAATTCGAATCACATCGAGGCCAGCCAATGTGACAACTTTACAAATGCTTATTTATTTAAATTTCTAGGAATTAAAATTAATGTTGTTCCCCAAGTGATACTTGAGTAAAAATGGAATAACCGTGATATAAATGTAATACGTAGGATACCTATTGACTATTCTCCGGTCGTTTGAAATTGACTGTTATTCCATTTAGTTTATAAAAGTGACCTACTTATCTTAGCCGTAGCGTTGCATTGTAAATTCCCATACATTTCAATACGACTGGACATGAGTTGGTACTAGTGTACAAAAAAATTGATCACTTCACCAGTGAGTGATAACTCCAATAACTTGTCAGTATATTTCATCAATAAAGAACCGATTCAACAAAAACGTGGAGCACATTCCATTAACCCATACACAAGTAGGTCTGTAGACAATAAAATAAATTACAAATAGATATATAATATAACAGTTCATAATATATTAGTATATATCAGTAATGCACTGAACTATCATTTATCTTATTACGTTTAATAGAAGTGGGTCAACTCAATTGTTGCCGATATGAAGTGTTTTAACGGATCAGTTGCATAGATGTACCATCTTAGGGCAGATCCACATGTCACCTGGGTGTTATCAAGTTGCTAACATTCCTAGTTTATAAATTGTTGAACGACAGTTCAACTTGAGTTATCAACGTCAATTCGACAGTAAGACTGTATTAAAACCTTATAAAAAATGTATTTAAATATATAAATATAAAAGAAACGAAAGTGTCTGTGGTTCATTTAAGCCACTTTAAGTTATATATAATTACGATTTTCCAACGTCGCTAAGTAGTCATAATAAAATTTAACTGCAAACCTTAATTTCAGTAAAAAAAAAGACAACCACAATTAAACTAGACAAAATACGCCTTTTCGTGAAAGGACAAAACTATTATTAACCAACTTCTAAAAGGTTCTCTCAACTAGGTTGTTTTATTTTCAATATTTGTTACCCCAGAATTTCGTATTTTACAAACCGTCTTAGAAAATTCTTTTTTGTTGCAAAGAGAATATTTTCAAGGAGGTTCCATTTTTATACAATTAATATTATCCGATCTTGGACTTCGAACATACACCAGGGAACGCCACACAATCGAAAAGGAAATGTACAGAGATTTATATATTCGTAGGTTTATGACTATCTAAAACTAATGACTATGGTTACAGACGTTCTGGTATATATTCTTTAAAGCAGATTTTTTTGAAGTCGGTTTTCATTTTCGTTAAAATTTCTTATTAGGTACTATAACAAAATTGCCAACAACGGTTAGTAATAAATATTATTAACGGAATATAACAACGCCTTGCAACATGATCTTCTATATTATTATACGTTTCATAACGATATATAGAGCGTGAATAAATCGCAATTGAGCATCTAAATTTGTATCTCGATGCAATTCATTCAAGTGCAAAGCGCGAAGTATACGATATCAACATTATTATCGAATTATAATTATAATAGTCACTCTTTTAAACGCTTATTTAATCTATATTCATACTTGAAACGTTAAGTGAAGGTAAATTATTTACACGTCATTAGCCAACTAATAAAACACACAGACACGCGTCAATCAAAAATCATAGGATAAAATTTTATATATATTTTTTATAGTTTTACTTTTATAATACTTGGTTATTGTCTAAAGCAATATCACGACAACAACATTTAATATAAAGTTATAAATAACTACGATTTTTGTAAGCACTACGATTTAAGCGACGTGTTTCCTTCCCGTCGAGAAGTGGGGCAAGCGATGTGGTGATCTTTTCCTCTATGCATAAAATGCATTGTTAACATAATAAACAACGCAGATGAAGTCACGGGTATAAGATAGTAGTTAATGAATAAATTATTAAAAGAAAAATCGTATAAAATGACTACAAAAAAAGAGAGCTCACTATACTTTATTAGCTTCGTATATCTACTACAAAAAAAAACTTAGTCCTATAAAAAAGAAACTCCACAGGTGAACGACAATTTAATATTTTAAAGGGAACGAGAAAACATGTTCGATGGATTAATATCCGGTGTAAAAACGCAACAGTAATCAGCGTATTCAAGTTCGCCGCTCCGACTGACTTGTAAAGAGAATATAGTGAGTAGGGTTACCACCATTCAAGAATAATTTTGTAAATAAAAAATCTAATATGAACAATTATGTACTGATCACTTTCAAAGCCTATCAGTGTTGAATAACGTGTATTTCCGCTATTAACATTTTTGAAGAATTAAAAAAAAATTAATTGTTAATAAAAAATAAATTACAAAATCTAAAAGTATTACTGAATATTTTTGTTGGTTTTTGTTTAAGATTTCTAAAATGATTATTGACAAATATTACACTATATAATTTCAGAAATAACATAAACTTTCAATTCGGTAAACGCCATAAACATCTGCTAAGCCGTTTTTGAATTAATTTGGACATGAAAACATTTTTAACATTATATTTTCAATTACCTTTACATAAAATACAAGGGGAGAAATAATAAATGGATAGAACTACAGATTTAGTAATATAGATATACTTAACGGGAGTTTGTGCATCGGAAGTTAGCTAGGAGAGGCATGCGAAATGCGAATCTATATACAAATGGCAGAGGTTAAAACAGTTAAGCACATCTTTCCTCTCAGTTTCTTTTATTTTTATTATTATCTTCTATTTTACTTATTCCTTATGGACAAGTTTTAGTGTTATGAAAATTAAAAAAATATGTGGGAAAAAAGGGTAATTTTTTTTCTGCTAATATTGAATCATGTAAAATTTAAGAATTATTGAATTTTGATAACTAGTTTTATCAAATACATATGCAATATACATGTTTCTAATTCGTGTTCAAACGCGCCAGATTCCTGGTAAGATATGCATGGTGAATTATAAATCTCGTTATAGCAGTACGTACATGTCCCACTGCTGGGGAGAAACCCTTGCTAAGGAAAGGCATGTATTTGTCATAATGTATTAGTTGTATTTATTGATATTAATGGTAGGTATTAGGTTTTATATTTTCTCATTCGTCGCCAATACGACTATACCTCTAAAGCATTCTAGTTTTCTTAACTGTTCAGCTGATAATGACGGTAACTGATTCAAATAATTCATTTAAAAAGTAAAAGCATTCAACCAACATTTTGTATATTACAGAAAAACATTGTAATAAAAGCAAAAAATAGAAATCAAAGTACTAGCGAAGCGATACCAACCCTAAAGACACATATGTCCTATACAAAGATGATCAGCTTTCACGTCCAGGAAGCTATGAACGGGAAAATACCATACGATTATCTACTGTAGAAAGTAGACCCGTCAGTTGTTTGGCCATTACTTCCATCGGTAAACATTCTTAATCTTGTATATAAATAAAATGATAGTAGTCTGTGGTTGTGTGCGCTTCACTCAAAGAGTACTAGATAAATTTCGATATCTTTTGTTTTTAGTTTTATTTAGTAAGCATTTGGTCCTAATCTAAAAAACAAGGATTATCACGATAGCTTCGTTTTATATAAAATTTTAAGAATCTACCATTTTTATAAGCATTCAGAGATGTGTGTTTTCTTGTAGTGGAAAAGTGCGGCAAGCGGTATGTTGTTTACGTTTTTCCTCGGTACATAAACTATATTTTTAATATAATAAACGAAGTAGACAAAGTCACGGGTATAAGCTAGTAATCAAATAAAATATAAATTATGTATTAAGTTATAACTTAAACAAAGTTTCAAACACAATTTGAATGTTCAAAACGAGCTAATTATACAAAATAACATTGTATAGTTTCGAGTTTTCATTATGCCCATAATAACAGTGTTTGAAAACTGTCGGTGTGTGTTTGTGGTTTTTTTACCAGTCTTTGTTAGTTTAATAACCATTGTTTCTCGGAATCCGAGCGCATGTTGTCGATGTTCTGATATGAAGTAGCATCATTACAGTAATGAGAGTTTCGGATGCCATCTGTGTTTTTGAAGAACGTTGCTTGTTATAACATTATTTTAATCTTTTGATAATTCGATCTTTGTTTAAAACGTTGACTTTCTTGGTATAAGATCAAAACAAGGAAGCATAACAAATGATAACAGTGCGTCCTAGCTAGTATTATATATGGGAATGTTTGTTTGTTTGTTACGCTTTCACGTAATAACCATTTAACCGATCGTCATGAAATTTTATATAGAAATTGTCAGGGGTACAGAAAATGACATATGATACTTTTCATCCGGCAAACTTCTGTTCTTGAAAGATAGGTCAAATTTACAGCAAAGCGAGCGGAGTCACGAGCAAAAGCTAGTATAGAATATTTGTAGTATTTTTAATAGAAAGTTATTTATTAGTTGTTAACGTCCTAAGTGGTCTAGTGGTTTGAGCGGTGGAATATCGATGCGATGTCCGTAGCTTCGAACCCCCAGCATGTAACCAACGAATTTTTAGGAATTCGCGTACATTAACTAATGTAAATTAGTAACACTATTGGCTGCCGGTGAAGGAAAACATCGTGAGGAAACCTGAACCTGTGAAATATTCTGGTAGTACCACCGTATGTGAGAAATATATAGAACTGTGGATTTCTCAGAGTTTGAAATCGGCAGTACGTCGTAGGCTGGCGTCATGATTATGTCCACACCTTCCTTTGGGACGAGGCCTATAAACATGCAGCGGGTCTCTTACAGGCTGACGATGAAACGTCCTGAATATATTTTTAATTAATATTGAGATTAATCAAAAATACTTTATTCAGTTTAGCCCTAAGAAGGCGCTTATGAACGTCAAAACTACCACCGGTTCGGATAAACAACCCAGTCATCGAGAAGAACCGGCAAGAAACTCTATCTGGTTTATCTTTTCACCATACATAACATAACATATTTAAAAAAAATACAAATTACGAAATAATTCTAAATTTTAAATAAAATTGTATATGAAATTGCCCTTTTATAATTAATTTTAATCACACAAAAAATCATATTTTTAATAGACGCAAAGAACTCCAGTTACCAACATAATTACATAATTTATATCTCATTTAGTTGCAATGTCAAGAACTATAAAAGCAGTCTGCGGTCTCAAGTTAACCGTTCCAATTGATGATTCACGGTCATTAATCAAGAAAATTAGATCAATTAATCTAATAAAAAGGACATTGTACGACTCGAATCAGAATTACCGATGCAATAATAAATTTAGCAACATGACCGTGTTATTTTTGTTTTAGTATATTTGACGCATCGTCATGCTTCTTACTCTTCTTACAATTAAATAGAATCAGCACTACATGTTTTTCCATATTACACCTTTTATACAATCTATTTATTCATACAATCCATTAATACCTTCTTCGATATTCTTTTACTTCTAAATCTGTTCACCTTTTCTAGTTGTATTAATTTCACTCCTCGTCATGGCATGCCCATATTACGTTAACCTTCAACTTCTCTGTCAAGGGTGCCAACATTGAATACATTTTATTGATTTTGCGCTTTGTAACTATACTTTTTGATAATGTAGGTAGCAAACTCTATGGATACCACTTGTAGTAAATCCATGCTATCCGATTTCATCCACTTACACTTACCTCACCAAAGTAGAGTCGGCATGTTATCATGTTATACTTTTCCACTCTCCCCTATCAGATGTCATCACAGCATCTACACCTTTTTTAAACATATCATTTTTCACAAAATCCATCATCACCTTCTTTAGTCTTCCTCTAATCCTATATCCGTCCACCTTTATGCTTAATACTTTTTAGTCACATGGCTTTCATCTCTCCTAATGACATGCCCATAGTATGCTAACCTATTACTCCTCAATTTCCCTGTCATTGGTGCTATTTTCAAACTTCGTCTTACAAATTCATTCTTAATCTTATTGATTCTGATAATAACACGCTACTCATGGCTGTTTCATAACTTCATATAGGCAAAACATTAGTCTTGTCCAAAGCTATTTACTATACTTAATATGTTTGAAGCTATCGTGATTCAGTGATTAACGCGTTCGGATATCGCGTCTATCGACGTCCGTTCGAACTATTGCGAATGTACCGGAGCATCCAGTGAAGGTAAACTTCGTGACACTAGTATGGTGGTAGGGTTTTTTCTAAGATCGCCTGACTAGTCATCATTGTCAAAGCCTTCTGCCAAGCATCTATTTATAGATGTGTTCCGGTAGCTACGTTTGAAAGTCGATCTTTCTCCCCATTTAGGTTTAGCGTCTTTACCTTCTTAGACCACATTGTTATTTAAACATTAAGGTGAGATTGTGACCAAATGCTATACGAACGCAGTCTTTTAATCGGGGGATAATTTCTTGCAGCACAAAGGCCATAAATACTTGTGTATTCCAACGCTGCATACTTTCTACTCCTAAGAATGCTTGAAGGAATACCTGGCATTCTCTACTCGAAAACCACTATAGCACTGATCTACTTTGAATATCAATGCATGGAGAGTTTCTTACATACGATAGATCATACTGAGTAAAAGAATTAGCAAAATTCTAAACACCAAATTATGTACTTTTTTAATCAGGAAGAAGTTACAATAAACAAAACAATTCTTTCATGTTTTTGGGTATCGCAAACCCAGTAGAAACGGTTGAGAGCAGTTAAAAATCAACGCCGATCGTAACAGAACGTTTAGTATAAAGGGACGGTTCATCATTAACAGGTAATTGGCCTTAATTGAACAACCGTTTATTACTAATCGAAAAATTGATTTATCTATTACCTAATTTATTTCCGATATAAGTTGTAACTAATATACATTTAATGTTTCGATGGCCGAATTGTCTTTGGCTCTAGAATCTAACAATATAAATGAATGAATTGGCATATATTTAGTCATTAAAATTAATTTTATTCTGAATGTATTGTAAATTATTTATATTTATCGAGTTCAGGCTGGATTTTTGGGTATGATAGAAAATATTAAGACTTATTAATTTATTCCAGAAAACAATTTGATTATTGGATTATATAATATTCAGTTTTTTATTAACATAATTATATTTAATTTGGTATATTTTTATCACGATTATTGTTTAAAAAGTTATTCGAATACAAAATGATATAAGAGTTAATAATCGCCGATTATATTGCGAACGAGTTTGCTATGATCGTGATATCCTAATATATAATTGCAATCCGTTGTTTATTATTTTAAAATACATTCGATGCGCTCGTATACACAAAGTATATGAACACTAATGTTACATAAAAGATAATTTGATGCTATAAACATTAACAATTTCCTTTAAACTCTACAAAAACATGACTATTAATTTTATTAGTTCGAACCGGTTTCCCCTCGAATGGATTATAATTCCCAAAATTATTAAATTAGCTAAAAGATCAACGATTTATCAGAAAGCTTATGCTATCACTTTGGCATAAACTATAATACGTGACGAGTAAAATAATATTCATTTGCATGTTTGAAGGTGCTTCGTGGAGGATATAATAATAGATTTCGGCATAATTTTATCAGTTATTAGCTTTTGTTTCGGTCGCGTTGTCGATGTAGATTTGATATATCCATCGGGAACAGTACTTTGTGAATAGGATGAAAAGTACTCCGTACACTTTTCGGTATCCCTGATAACGAGAATACAAAATTTCATGGTAATCGGTTGAGTAGTGAAAGTGTGAACACGTAACAAACTCGCGTCAATCTTTTAATATCTTCGATGATTGTTAAAAAATTAATGTAAGATTAAACAAGTTTGGTATAAATCGTAATCGCTGAGCGGGAAATTGACCACGAACCTGAGCTGTACGGTATGGTATTTCGTTGACATAGGCACTTACAATTTGACTTTTCTCGGTAATGCTCGGTTCTCGATGGGTGAGCAACCCACCTTGGAGTCCAAAACTCCGTGTTTTGCCCCACGGTTCGCCCATAGAGTCATTCGAGTACTGACTTGTGAAGAATGCTCCATAAAGGCGAAGGAGATAGGCTAGTTAGTATGTTTGGATTGAGCAGAGGCGCCTGAGTGGCAAAATAGTGTTGATGTGTCAAGCTACTATTAGTTCGTTCTCGCTTAGCATATTTCCTCATCTATACGTTGTATGGCAATACATACCATGATGTTAGATAGCCTATATCCATCCTGGTTAAATCTTACTAATATTATAAATATGAACGTGAGTTTGTTTGTGACGGTTTCACGCCTTAACTACTAAACCGATTATTATGAAATTTAACATACACGTGGTCAGGGGTACAGAAAAGGGCATAGGGTATCCCTTGACTCAGAAAGAATTTACTGTTCTCGAGATTTAAATGCGAGCGAAGCCACGAGTAAAAGCTAATAGGGTATAAAACGCAAAAATAATTCTTTCATTGTATGATAGTTTCGAAGATTAGAACATTGAAATAAACAAGAAATAGACAATCTTTTTGCTTGAGTTTTTAGCTTTGTAATATTAATATACCTAAATTATCAGTAACGCAGAAACACTGGCTACAACATAATTACTTCGTTTCTTAAACTTTTTGGTCTTTTTATAATACAATGTTTAAACGCTTCCCACCCGACTTTTTATAAAACAACATTACAAACAGTCGACCGAAACTAAAGGTTTCCGGTTTAATGGACTATAAAAAAGTTAAATTAATGTCGAAGATGAATGAATGATGCGACGCCCGCTTAGATGGAATTTCTGTTTCACTTTTTTCCTAACAGGTGTAGATTACTTAAAATTCGAAATTTCTAAGGATCAATAAATACAATAAGTGAACCATTCATGCATTATGGCGAGAAGATGTTCCTAGAGATCTGATTCCAAAAAAGGAAACTAAACCTACATCGGTAGCCTTAATGTTAAATCGAAGCATCTACAGAACCGTTTTAATAGGTAAACGATTGAATACTAGCATAATGTGTTACCATGAGTGATAATCCTATGAAATATTAATAAACAAGTGAACTATACAAAACATACAAATGCCTACTTCTGATTATACAAATAATTATAATTTAGTAATATTATTTAATATTATTAATGTTTATATTGTGCACATTGTTAAAAACAACAAATATTAAAAACTGGCTTAGTAGTCGGGCCACGTTAAGGTTTCCAAACTGAATGTTTTCAATTGTATGGTGAAATGAAACTCTCAATTGACTCGCAAATGACCGCTTTTCTAATGTTAACAGAGTATGCACCTAGTCCCTACGATGTAAATACGGACCCTGAGACCAATAATAAACATAAATGTTATAAAGATACCGGCACACGAAACGCGGCATTAGTCGAACACCTGCAGTACTGGTATTTCAAGATCACGGCTCACCACTTCACCAGACGGGATGTCGTACACCGCAATACGTATAAGATTACAAGTTTTATAATAATGACGTCATATATTTATGTATTCTACTTGTGTATATTTTTGGAATGCAAAGAGATACGTTATACTGCAGTTATGCAAACTTGTGCTAGCGCATTTCAGCGCTTATCTGTCCGGACAACCTGTCAAGAACAACTCCTTTCTCCATACTTATTTACTTAAAACAACCAATAACATCGACACTTTTTTTGTATTTAAAGCTTACTTCACATCAGTGACAGTCGCTTATGTAATAATTAACTATAAAAAAGAACTGATTTTTATATAGTTTCCCAGGAGAAGTCAATATATTGTGTAACGAGGACTATTTTTATGTACCTTCGTTTATGTTATGAAGTAGCAATCACACATATGCCCGCCCACTTAAGGTCAAATGGTTGCCGCAGCCTATATCTCTTTACGATGAAATTCAATTTATTACCCCAGAGGACATATGCAACATCTCGTCGTGTGTAATTGCGTATTGCCAATCACACTCTTCAGACCACAAGAGAAATAGATATGGCTGCGATGTGTTACTGGTTGTGGTACTGTATCAATCAATTTGAGAGTTAGCAGTTCCAGTAGAAAATACTCTACTAGTGTAAAAACGTAAAAAAACCTTTAACGAAACACTTTTTGAACATTCGCGTGCGACTGATCGTTAGAGTAAACATATCAATGCGTTCCACTCGCAAATTATGGTCGCCTACTTTCTTTGCACAACGATCGATGGATATACGTTAGATTTTAGAGAATACTTGTGTAAAATACCTAAACAAATATGTTATAGTAAATAATACTATATTTGTCAGTGGTTTACTTATCGCGTTTTCTCCTCCAAGTATGTTTTGGAAATAGTTTAGAATAGAGATGTATAAAGTAAAGTCGAGTCCATTGTCATTGAATTGTTGCATCACTTTTAATGTATCATTATTGTGGTATAATGAAATATATACAATGCGAATACAGTTCCTTTGAAGCTGAATCACGTAAAAACTACTGAACGCATCGGCATAGGATCGGTGTGGAATTTTTTGTAAATGATTCTAGACTAGTTATTTTTTTCAATAGATCGATCCTTTGCCTATTTTTAACACCTAAGGAAGCGGGCTGGAATCAGCTAGTAATTCTAATAAAAGCTTAATTCTATTTCATTCAAATAGAGGATTATTTCAATATGTTATAATTTAAGGAAGGCTTCAAAATACTCGGGCAGGTTTTAGTATGTGATCATAATTTGATCTACTGCTAAGTGACGATGTGGTCTATGATAGTAAAAGCGCTGAACCTAGAGGAAAACTGTTTCAAAAGACTTTTGGTTTAAAATGAGCTGAGAATAGCGTTATCCCATTGTTTTTCTTCACCAAAGGCTCCGGTTCATTGCAGGAATTCGAACTTATACACATCGATGCGGTGTCCGAACACGTCACCACTAACCATTACTAAAATTGGTTTAATCGGTTTAAAATATCATAATCCTAACTAATATTATTAAAGCGAAACACAGAACAACAGAACACAGAAAAATACATAAGGTTTTATGTAGATAGAACATACTCGTACCTACTGTTTCCGAGGGATAGATTAAGTCAACATAAACTCGTGCGAAGCTGCGAGCATAAGCTAGTATTATATATTATACTTCAGATGTTTAGGAGCCGCTGATTTACAATACAAATTCACAGACGTAAGCAAGCCGGTTTCACTTAAAGTCTGTAACAACTCAAGTATACAGTAACTCTCATAGAAACCAATCATTTTAACTATGATAGGCGGTATTGTGTCTATAATAAACTTTCGCCTATCTCGGACACAGAGAAAAGAGATAAAAAATAGCTAATGTATACACCGATACAAGTCCGAGATTTAATTGCGAGTATTGTTAGTTGGCTCAAAACTTGACAGGTATAGAAATAAATAATTATAAAGGAAAATGGGATAGTATTATCTTAGTGCCTTTTGTGAATACGACGCCTTAGATGTGATAAAAAAAAAACATTAAGTTCTCAGTACGGATTATGACTTAGATGAAAAAATTAGAATATAAGTAAATGTGAGTGAGTGAGACAGTAGATAGTAGGAAGATTGAAAAATATTGTCAGAATTGACAGATCAACGTTCAGTCGCTCAATTGGCAATTAATTTGATTACATAATCGTACCGTAAAGGAGAAATTTCGATTCATTTTCTTTATTAGCCACACCCGTGCGAAGACAACTACATAGTTTATATAAAGGGAATGTACGTAAAATCGAAATATATTCAAGGCACTTGATCCAATGCATTTTTAATTCAAGCACAAACAAACGAGAGATTTTTCCAACTCATTAATAGATAGCGGACAACACGATAAGTTCATAACGATAGCAACTGTCACTAAATCCTCATCTCATTGTTATCACCACCATCATCACATTAGCCTGTAAGAGACCCACTGCCTATAGGCCTCTTCCTGAAAGAAGTTATGGGCATAATCACCACGCATATCCACGACGTATTGGCGATTTCGAATGCAGTGAAATCAATAGTTCTATATTTTCCCACGTACAGCGGTACTACAAGAACATTTTTTTTTTCTGGTTCATGTTTCCTCACGATGGTCAGCAACTTACATTAGTAAATGTAAGCGAATTCCGAAAAATTCAATGGACACATGCCGCGGTTCGGTTCGAACTTGACGACATCTAATTGACATTCCACCGGTCAAACCATTCGACTGGCACGACAACTCACTGTACTCGTCGTTATTATTAAGCTGTACTTTCTATCTCCTAAAGTGGTTACGTGAATTATAACAACGACGAAACAGAAAAATCGCTGATTAACATACATACATAACTCACGTGTATACTGTTTTTGTATTTGTTTGTTTATTTTGTCATTTATATCAGTTATTTCTTTATTTTGTCTTCTTTTTTATTTTCAAATTATTACGTCCGTTACTTGATGTTATATATACATACATGTTGTGCAAGTTTGAAAATAGCACCAGTGACAGAGAAGTTGAGGAATAATAGGTCAGCATGGTACGGGCATATTATGAGAAGAGATAGCCATGTAACCAGAAAAGTTTTACGTGTGAAAGTGGACGGACGTAGAAGTAGAAGAAGACCCAAAAAGTTGTGGATGCATTGCGTGAAAAATGATATGTCTATAAAAAGTGTGAATACTGAGATGATATGTGACAGGGGAAAGTGGAAAAGAAAAACATGTTCTACCGACCCCACTTAGGTGGGATAAGGGTAAGATGATGATGATGACTTGGTATATTATTCAGGGACATACGGACGATTACATACATGATATATACAAGAACATGCCTATTTCGTATGTAAAAATCTCGACCTGTATATAACTTATTACTTATTTTCTATATCTATATAAAATTAGCGTTTGCCTGCGGCTTCATACGTATTAATGTAGTTTAGATTTATATGTATATATTTTTTTTTTCTTTACGAAAGGCACCTAATGCGTGTACCACTGACAACGTGTATGGAAAATTTCATGATCATCGGTCAAGTATTTAAGGAATTAAAGCGTAACGAACAAATACACAAACAAATCCATTTTCATCTTTATAATATTAGTTAGGAAGAATTTTCTTTTCAATATTTGTATAAAAATATATGTTAATAAAACCGTATTACCGATGACACGCGCACATGCACCGTTACATATCTGTTTTTCCATTAGAGAAGTTTAAAAAAAAGACTCATCTTAATTTGATTCCGGGATTTTATCGATAACTGAACTAGCCTTCCTATCGTAGAATTTCCTTAACGAGTTACATAAGTTAAAGTACAATTTATAATTTGATTTATAGAAGACAATAATTATGATAAGCGGTTGATGAATAAAGCTATTAATAGCCGGGTAAACGAAAACAACGTCAAGACAATAGACGGAATGTACGCAGATAACAAATATTTATTGTATAATCATAAACAGTGATAGACTTACGAGATGTGGTATTAGTAAATATATATAGTAAAGAGATAATAATATTGTTTGTTTCATAAGAACATAGATCCTATTGTTTCTATACACGAAAATACAGTATTTGCATGTGCAAATCTATTTAATTTATATATAACTAGTAGGCCCGGCGGACGTTGTCGTAACCTGATAATAAAAAATATATACTTATGTAAATGTAAATGCTTAAGGTAACTAATGTATTTAATTTGATGAGGATTAATAATGTATCCGTCTAAATAGCCTTCCAATTATCTCATTATATGTAACCATTTTTAAGTAGATAAATAAGTATGTATAGTAAGCTATCCTTAAAAGATAGGTATATGCGATTGCAAACTTTTTTGTAGATCTATAAAATAGCATTATCTCACTATGCATTGTTTTGTTATATCTCAAATGAATTAGGCGGCGTTTTCGATGAAAGCTCCTAAGCGGCTTGCCATTTTCCAACACTTCCAACAATTATCACTATAAGAATACCTTGACAAACTATATACCTTCAGTAGTATTTGAGTTTATCGTAAACAGACAGACATGCAGACAGACGCGGCGGACGACATTATTTTATAATACGTAGTGATTATATTTTTTATGTAATTAATATAGAACACGCAGCAATTAAAACAAAATTGAGTTTCTAAAATTAGAGTTTCTATTTTATTTATCTTCCATATCTCAATAATATTATTTAAGTATTGTAAAGTAAACTTTACCTGAAATTAGAGAAATGACTATTAATGTAAGTAATCTGTAATGTGAACATTAATCTGTGGTTAAGTGTGATAAATCGAAGACTTAATATAGACAATAAAATAAATAAACTTCTTTTAACATGATTTTAATGAAGTTTAACAATATGTACTTAAAGTATAAATTCAAGCTCGATAATACATTTATCAGTAATGTTCTTAGAAAATTCGTTAAATTATTTACAAGTAAGAACTCTGCTTTCCCCACAACGCGAAACGTTAGCGAAAGCTAGTACGTGACGCGCACCTCCTGTACCGACAGATACCTTGAACGCAGTTCGAACCTAGCTTAATGACTAATTTCGAAAGCAATTCCATACGAAGCGAGAGACGTGACTGAATAAAATTGAAATACTGAAGACACGCGTCGAATGTTAAATCGAATCAAACGGTGAAAGATGAAATTCTTCAAGGTAGGTATTACATAAAACGTCCAATATATTTTTCCGGTCGTATGCGACTCAAATGAAGGACCATGTAACGATGGCATAAATCAATAATAAAGTAAGTACCACAGGTAATACAACACAACAATTTCCAATCGATTTATGCTCACCTGTGTTTTGTGTCTAGTAGACTATGTTTCACTATGACATTAAAGTAGCTCGTCAAGCGTGATAAAAACAGATTACGTGTGATAAAACATATCCATAGACAAAACAAAGTAAACAAACCACAGAATATAACATCGTTATTGTTAAAGTCTTAGAAAACGATAGACCAATAATTAATAAGGAAAATAAAAATGTACCTAAAAAGAGTACAAGAATATACGACTAATAGTTTGACATAGAACATACAGTACCCGCCAAAGCTTTAGACCGCTCTCAGACATAGTTGCATAGAACATACATTAAGAAATAAATACGAATTATATATTACTAGCATGCCTGGCAGACGTTGTCCTGCCTTGATAATAAAAAATATATACTTATGTGCCTGAAATGCTTTAGGTAACTAACGTATTTTATTTGATAAGAATTAATACTGTATCTGTCTAAATAGCCTTCCAATTACCTCACATTATATGTGACCATTTTAAATGATAAATGTGTATAGTAACCTATCCTTAAAAGTTAGGTATATGCCATCGTAAACTTTTTTGTAGATCTATAAAAGAAGAATATCTCAGTATGCATTGTTTTGTTATATCTCAAAGGGATTAGGCAGCATTTTTGACGAAATTATATGCATAAAATAGAGACACCTTAGGTATAAATAAATGCCAACTACAGACTCATATAATAATATTTTAACTTTGTGTTGTTTAAACTCTTGAATATATACGTCTATAATCAGAGTTGGCAAAATGATTGATGGGAATAGGAAAATTTAATGTAATCAAAACGCCGTATCGACTAATGTAAAAAAGCTAATTTCACATTGAATAGTTAAATATCGCAAGTTTCAATATCGAAATCGCTTGTAACGTTACACACTAATATAATATTCAGTGACCATTAAGGCGGCAACGTGAAAGAGAATTCTCTTCGGCAAATTTCAAACATACTTCACGTAATATTTACTGTCGCATTACGAAGTGGGAAAGTCGCGACCTCACGACTGAAAGTGACAGCTTTTTTATTCGTAACGCATTACGCATCAAGTGAGTTCTGCATTTAAATTTGATAAAAGAGATTTTCTACAATTAATGACTAGATTTAAAGGATTCGAATTCAAAGATCTTGTGAATCGCTGATAACTTTGTACAAAACATATTTAGTTAATACAATAAGAAATTAATTTTACAAGAACAATTTTAATTTGTTATTCCTTTATATATAATAAAAAACATGTCCTTTGAGACTCAATAACGTTAAAACTATTGCACGCATATGCATAGCACCAGCTACTTCTATACATATTTGTATACGTATCCGATTTTACTTAAAAATAAATTATCATTGGAAATAATCAAATTTTACACAACTTAAACGTTACCCATCCATTTATATGCAATCCCATAATTCGTAGAATTTATTTGCAATAAGAAAGAATGTGCATCACACATATTATATAATTCATTAGTTGTGGTTCCAAAAGTACCACTTCATGCAAATCAGCCAATTAAGCGTCAAAAACGTCGAAGACCGCTTACATAATAAAAAAGACGGTTTTGACAACTGACTATATTTTATGACCTCAAATGTTACTTTCATTCATTTTATTATGCCACCTATAACATTTTATAAATCGAAAAGTTATTGAAACAAAAAAGTGTTTAATTTATCGTTTAACGAAAATTTTTGCGATATTTCATCCTTTTGTTTTTCGAACTGAACCGTATTGGTCTGATAGGCCTCCATAGCTTCACTTGACTACAAATATTTCATCCAATCTGAGTTTTGTGTATGAAATCTATTTGAAATACATTATGTACTGTATGAACTATGGCTTATATAACGAAGTAGTCCGGTGAAACTGTAGAGGCCTTGCCAGGCCAACAGTGTAGCCAGTTCGAAAATATAACAATGTTACACCGATAAAACTAAATGTATTGACGAAAATTTTAAAGTTTCACTATAATAGTATTATTATTATTAATGAGTAACAATTCCTTCAGCGTACCGCATGGATGCACCACATGCATGCTAATAAGTTGTAAGCCAAAACAATACACAGTTACGTGTGCATATTTTATAAGTACAGCCGCGCGCCGCTATCGTCAAATGGTATACAGTTCTTCGACCTGTCTCGCGTAATGTTTATATAGATGTGATTTATAGCAGTACGATGTACAGATTTCAAGTTATTGCAAATCAAGTATATCAAGTTTGTGTGCAGTGGAACTTAGATTTAGTACTTATCGTGATCTAAATAGTTATGTTCTATGTTGATGTCGAGACGCGCAGTAAAACAGCACCTGTGATTTGTTGTTATCGATATGTTAAAAGCGTCGTGTACCTGTTCGTCCACTTTCGGAGCGACGGTGGCGCAGGTACCGCTAGCGACCTCGATGCCGCGCCCGCCGCGCCGCGCTGGTCGCATGGGACACACACTTTCAGCATTCTCCAACAGATCTATCCCGAACTGTTTACTATCTTCGAATACTTTACGATCGGTTTCGTTCACATTCGTCCGCAACGGACTCATCTCGTGGACGTTATCGAATGTTTGATCGTTATCATTGGATGCATCATTAGAAACGTGACCCGAGTCGTCGCTGCAGTCAGAGTGCGTATCAGATATTTTTTCATCGGGCTGTTTGTGCAACGCAAGCTTATCGACTTGAGAGCACGTTTTGGAGTCGCTCCTCGACTCAACGTATTTAATTTGCCGGCCAACGAGTGTGCTCAAGTGATTATGGAACGTAGTGTTCGCTACGCATAGCTCCTTGTGCACGGTTGGGATTATTTTACAGCTAACGTATTTTATTTGATCCGCTTCTGATTCAATAGCAGTTTTTAACTCCAATTTCTTTACAATCGACTTTACAGGTGATAGTGTGGAGTTGACTGTTACTATTTCATTTTCAATTCGTTTGATTTCCGCAGCTGCGATGATAACGTCTTTTTTGTTGTTGATTTTTCTATGTTGAAGCTTCGCTCGCAGGGCATTAATTTCATCGGTATAATCTCTCTTTGATGGCTTTGGTGAAGATAAGAGTTTTTTTGTATCAATCGAATCTTTTTTCGTTTTTTCACTAAGCCGCTTCCCGTCAGACTTTAGGTTAATTTGTGATTTTTGTCTTATTTGCTTGTTTGCGTCTGATTTCGTTTCTTTTTTTGAAGCAACCGACTTCTTTTTCTGAGCACACTCTCTGGCCTGGTCTATATTTCCTAGATCAACCGGAGTGGGAGAAAAAATCGCTCTTGTGCTACTAAATTTATTTTGTGACATTTGACTCCTTATCACAGGGATCTTACTGGCAGAACCCGTGATAGAAGTAGAAGATTTCGTTCTTTCTAATACAGGTGAAGTAATTATAGATTCATTTCCTATTTCCCAAACACTTTTTGATTTATGCATTAATGATTTTGGAAATTCCTTAATATCTAAACTCGCCTTTACGTTTAATGATCCATTATCTGTACACGTTTTGGGTTTAGTTTTTTTTGGGTCGTTGACTTTTTTTTCCACTCTTTTCGTCACTGGTTTCGATTTCAACACAACCGGAACGGGAGTTGATGGTGGATTAGATAGAGTTTTCTTTAAAATTCTGGTTTTAACATCTAGTTTCTTTAAATCTTCGGTTTTAATACAATTAGCACGAGCAGAGTTTTTCGTTGAAATTTTATATGTAGCATATTTATCGAGATTTGGTTTCTCGTTTGGCGCTGACTTTAAAGGCAATATAGGTGCGATTAGTTCTTTACCTTTCATATCGTCTAAATTCCACAAACTTGTGGTTTTATCAATAGAATTGTTACGCGACACTGTATGTCGAACTTTTGTATTACTTTCTGGATCAGAATTTGTCTTCTTAAGTATACACCGTGATTCGATAATACTACAAGTTTTAGCTTTCTGAAGTTTAGGTGGGATGAAGTTGGTCTTAACCGATTTTACTTGAGATGTTACTGACGTGCTCGAAGTATATTCACAGAGTAGTTTATCAAAGGACTCTAAAGCTTTATGTAATTTTGATTCTGTATTGCAGATATCTGATTTAGGTCCATCTGGCTTAGCGATAACCGTTAAGTTTTCGTATATACAGGAATATTCTTTAGACTGATCAAGTAATTTCTCTTTACGTATTACTTTTCGGTCGACGTTTGTTATGTTTACATTCTCGTATACGCGATGACGCGGTTTAGAATTGGGTTTATTAATCACAACATCATTTTTATTTAACTTCACATCACTTTTTAACGGAGACTCACTGATACGTTTCTCTAGACATGCAGCGATAGCAGTCACTTTTGAGCCCTTTTGTTCCGACGAAGTGTCCGAGCCGACTGAAAAAGTCCTGTAGAACTTTTGGATAGCTCCCTGCGATGAGGGGGGAGCGGGAGGGTGCTTTTCGGCTGGCTTCTGCCCACCGAATATATTGAAAACTTTCACTGCGGGCATATCGCGGGCCCGGCGAGCGGGCGGTCGCGGTCGCGGAGCTTGTATGCGCGCGCGCGTCTCGGCGAACGGCGTGCATGTGCCGCACTCGACTACATCGCACTATCAACCGGTGACAATAAAGAAAGTCAATGTCACTTCAAGCGCCTACCAGACGTGACAAATCACTTATAATGAGAGATGGACGATGCAGGTTGAACGCATTAGTACCCGTTGACATAATTTATTCTAATGAGGCTGTCACTAAATGATGCAAGAGCTATTAGAGAAATTATTGGCAATGTTATAAGCGTAGAAAGTTAAAAGCAATGTTACGGAATAGTAATGTATGGATAAAAACTAATAAAAAAATGTACACAATTATAGAATAATTTAATAAAAAAACTCTTTCAAATAAGTTTTATTTTCTTGAATTAACTTTTATTATTGTTAATAATTACGAAATATATCATTATAAATATAAAATAGCTATCAAGTAAACTTAAACTAATTAACCCAAATAAATAAAATAATTACAAAATTTCCCATTATCAGTAGAACATTTATATGTATATTAAAATGGATTTAAGAATGATAGTAATTATTAAAATATTTATTATTTATACATTAAAACTAACTCGCAGATTCGTACGCTTTTGTTATTACCAATTTGATGTAGTTACTATAATATGTTGGAATAAATATTAGCGTTATATTAAAATGATCGCCCTACTCAAATATCAACAAACATACTAATTTATGAAGATCGGTTGAACGATATAAAAGTTGATTCATTGTAGCACCATTTGGAGGCAATAAAAAAAAGAATTGCATAAAAACCTTTTTTGGACATTCGAAACTTCGGTGTTGGAATTTTTAAATCTCAGATATATAACAAAAACCATTTGTAATATGATACAAATTATATTATTTAAAAAAAAAACGGATAAATTAATGTAAGAAATAGTGACGTATTTTAAATAACTATTTACGCAAACTTTGAAATAAAAAACTATCCTGGATTAGGCGTTCTAATATAAATATAATTAATGATTACGGTAAACATCGATAAACAATAAAATATAGCGCACACCAATATATTCAAAAGATCTAGTTCAAATAAATGAAAACGGAAAATTAGGTTACACTGAAAGACACCCACGCGTGTAAGGTATTACATTACATGACAGAAACGTAATGGAGTTATCGAAACAACCGATAAAAAAATACCGAGAAAACAGATCTAACTGGCAAATCGTAACCTAATTAAGATGGAACACGGTTATCTCGTTTCTAGAACCCATAAACCTATTCCGGAAAATATCGGATTTTTTATATTCGTTATACTTAGACACTGCAACGAGTCCGCCTGTCAGAAATTACCGACTCATTGTCTCTTAACAACAACTATATTATCACGCCCAGCATTACAAGAAGGCAAATTAATTATAATTTGGTGGATGTCGGTAAAAGGGCAAGAAAGTGATTGGATGTTTCTGTTTTTTTTTTAAATTATTTTTGCTATTCTTTTCCTTTGTAAGATGTTTGTTTGATTGTTGTTTGTTTTATGGATGAGAGTGGCGTGTTTTTTAAACAAACCGTCAACAAAAATAAAGAAAAAAAAAACAATTTAAGCAACGTATTAGACGTCTTCCCGAAAGAAGGCACGTGTATAATCTCTAGCCACGCCATATTGGCGATTTCAAACAAAAAGAAATCTACACTTCTATATTTTTCCCACATGCGGTGTTACTGCAAGAACAATTCTCAAGTTCGGGTTTCTTCACAATGTTTTCCTTTACCGTCAGCCAATAGCGTTCCCAATTAAAATTAGTAAATGTACGTGAATTCCAATAAAATTCCTTAGTACATGTGGTGGTTCGAACCTTCGGACATCAAATTGTCATTCCACCGGTCAAACCACTCGACCTTCACGATTATATTACCATGATACGACGAAATCGATAATTCTTTTATTTCCATAAATTATCTAAATCGGAATTACAGCTGACCTACAAAAGTGAGTCGAAAATAAAGAACACGAATTCATGCACTACAATAACAGGTGGATACCGTATACTTTTTAACGTAAAAAAAAACTGTTCCCACCTTCCGTGTAAACTGTCGATCGTCTTCACAAACGTGCATTGTCACGGTTACAGAAAAACATGTAACGTTAGGTAATATACTTACTTGTCACGCGATGACTCGACGACTAAATGGATGGAGGTGGTAAAAAATTCGTCGGGACGAGGCGGCGTAATTAGTGCCGTGGTTACTGAGACTCCAGCCGATTAACCGTGCAATGGGGACCGAGTACTCGTTTTAGGCATGGTGTTCACGTTGTAAAGAAATTTCAGAAGAAAACATAAAAACTGATAGTGCCCAACTAGATGACACTCGCTATTTTGTCTGCGTTAAAAATTAGGGTTGATGTTACTTCGCACTTCCGCTTGGAATTGTTCAGTTGCTGACACGCCTTACTGCAACAGAAAACAGTTGTGAAACAGGTAAAAGTAATTAAAAGGCGTCGTTGGGCGGTTGTGTCGGAGTGGGCTCCGCTCGCATCGGAAGTATTATCGTTGATCTAAAGATACTCCATGACAGAGTGAAACAAGTATAGATACCAACATTGTTAATCGACGATAGGATCAACCATCCGCCAACCTCGACTCCAACCGCCGACCGAAGACGCGTTTTAATTACTTTTACTAGTCTCACAACCGTTTTCTGTAGCAGTAAGACGTGACAGCGGCCAAGCAATTCGAAGCGGAAGTGCGAAGTAACGTCAATGCCAATTTTTTATTATGCATTTCCTTAAAGTCATATCATCAATCAAAAAATTGTCTGCGTTCTTTATTATCTTAACAATATATTTTATATGTACAAAAAGCAAAACATAAAAAAACAAGAAAGCAAAAACACATATTGCTTACAAAATTTGTTTGTAAATAATGTTATTTGATTACTTCATTCTCCTCTCCTGTGCAAGCGCATCACATCGCTGGCCCCACTACCACAAGAATGACACATCGCTGAAGGCGTAGTGCATATAAATATCATCGTTTCCTATAACTTTTGTAACTTTATATTAGATGAAGTTATCGTACTATATTTTAATATAAAGGCTAAGCATCTTATTACAAAAAAGGTACATGTCGAAGACATGTTTTAAAAAGTTTGATCACAAAAGAGTGTCTTACCCTTATTTAGAAATAGGCATTATTTAAATTTAAAATTTTCTAATACTTGTCTATGTTGACAGTTCTTATTTTATTGTTGTGATTTATTGTATTTCGATTTGCCGACAAAAGACGTTTCGTAGAAAATTATGTATTTCGTAGGTATAATTAATTTGGAAGATGTTGACATGCTAAATAATTTTAGAAATTCACAAGTAAATCTACTCTCTAATCAATTACATGACATTATTGACATTTGACAATGTATTTAATTTGAGATTATACCGTTGTTCCATTTTACGCACTTTGACGTAATATACTAAACTGATATATTGCTTATTTTAACAATTACATCATTTACTTTAAATCAAAATGTCACAATAATAACCAATTTTTTTTTTATCGAGAGAGGGTCTGAACGAAAATATTATTCATAAATTCAAATTGTTTGCAAATATAACCTGTATGTAATGGGCAAACATATGTAATACGTTTTTTAAATAATAGAATTGAATTGAATAAATGCTATCCAGAGTTGCTTGCATAAAAAACTTACTTCAGATGTTTAGCTAGAGACCGTTTGGACACTTTTTTGTAATAAAGTATTTTAAGCATGTGTCCAATAAGGTTTAAAATTTTAGACACTGTTTAGTAAAACTCGTGTTCATTTTGGTTTTTGTAATATGACCGTAATGTCTAAGAAATAAAATTAAACAAAATTTGATCGAAATCTCTCCAATAGTTTTTTCATGATGCGCGCACAACGACAGATCTCTATCATTTTATTGATATAAACACCAACAACAGTAAAATATTTTAAAGTTCGCTTATGTGTTTGTAATTTCCAAAAACTTTTTAAGTTATCATATTTTGATTCTTTATGGACGCTGTACATCAATATTGTACTTTGTTAAAATACTAATTTTCACTACGATCGATGTTATGGTTTAAAAGTTGAAACGTTATGGCGCCACCTACTAGCAAGTTAAAGTAAAATAGAAAAAATAATGGAAAAACACAAAAAAAAACTTAAAGTACACCAATTTTCAGGGCGAGTATCGGACCAACGATATTGCAATTCATCTATCTTATACATATGTGTATAATTCTAAAAAACAAGCAATGACAATAAACAAATGCAGCCTATTGAAACTATGCGATAAATCCCACAACATTAATACAATTGTCATGGCGCATAGGGGTTACATGAATTCGTTACATTTGGGCAAAAAAATTACATTAAAATCATACGATGATACTAAACTATAATTAATGTTAAATTTTAATAAATCACATAAAATCAGGGATATAGAGTTATCATTTAAACGTAAATTATTATTAACTTGCTTTTGCCCGTGGCTTCACTTGGGTTAACATATAGAATTGATTTATCCCTCAGAATCGTTTTATTTTTCGAACTGACTATGCGCTATTGGCCTGATGGGCCTTCACAGCTTCATCGGACTAACAGGGCGAGCGCTTATGGCGCTCGGCTGCTTAGCAACAATCTCAAGCGTACCAAAGTGATCGAACCTTAGCTTGAGCTGTTGCCTTGGATGCAACAACGTGAATTTATCTTAGCTAAGCTAATCCATACATATACGAATTATTGAAGCACACATGTGTACCAGCATGTGTGTCTCACGAACTCAAACATGTATTTTGTATTTGTCAACTCGGTTAAACTAAGCTAACCAATTTCGGAAAATAAGGGAATAAAGTAAAATAAAACCCTTCTACCATATGTGTACCTAGCTGTGTGTGCCTCGGAAACGGTATTTTGGTATTTCTTCCAGGTGAATGTTACCTACCCCTGTTTTCTTTTTTGTACCGCTGACAACTTGTGTGACAAATTTCGTGGTGATCCGTTGAGTAATTAAGTCATTAAATCATAACAAACAAATAACTCTATCTGAGTGTGCTGCGTGAGGGGAACAGCGCCGCACTCTGACTGCGGCGGTAGGTGGTGATTTGTCGCTACCGAGCGTGGTTGTGGCCATGCTCGGCAGCGAAGGAGCATGGATGGCGATGACCTCTTTCTGTGAGGAAGTCATTTCGCAGAAAGAAGCGGCGGAGAGATTCCGAGAGCTGGACCCTCTTAGCGGCCCTCTCCGTCAAAGGATGGTCGGTGGAAGCAGGCGGCGCTTTGTCCACCTTCTTCCACCTTCGTAGCCAGACCTGAGGGGGGGGGGCGCATCTCCTCATGTCACAGGCCCGGCTGACGAGGGGAGGTAGCTAGTTGTGTACCCAGTCTACCTCCCCATAAGGACGAAGTCCGGCGGCCACCTTTCGCCGGGCTGACCGATGGGGCGACATAGTGATAGCCTCAGCACGGTCCCATGTCGCCCCAACCAAAAGCGGCGGCCGGTACACCGTGGGGTTTTAGTCTGTGCGAGTCGGACATAACCCACTCATTCCTTCGAGAGGGTGGGTATCCATAAAGGATTTCCCCACGTTAATAAAAACAAGGATAATAATTTCACGCGCGGCCATTTATTTAGCAAATAAATATAATTTGTGTTATAGTAACCAAATAGCTGATATACATACATCTATGTAAATAAAAATCAATTGCCGTATGTATGTATGTAAGCGCATCACTGCAGAACAGCTACACCTATTTGATTAATTCCTTTTTTGTTGTGTATTGTAATTTGTAAATTTTTGATTTTAAACAATTGTATGAAACGAAACGGTTGAAATTTTTTCCGGAAAAGTCTCTAATCTAAAAAAGAGAGTGAGCGGGTCACACAAAAGACCGTAGGAAAATCTTCTAAAATGTTGAGCGAAATGACAGTGATTGAAGTTCAACTGTTCCGTTGCCGTTTTGTTACATTACATAGCCGTACTGTTAAGGTGGATGTGTGGTATAATTAGAATCGATAAGATTAACAATGAGTACATAAGAGAAAGTTTGAAAATAGCACCAGAGACAGAAAACTTGAGAAGATTACTTCTCAAGGTTAGCATGGTACGCGCATGTATGAGGAGAGATGAAAACCATGCAACTACAAAAGCTATAAGTATGAAGGTGGACGGATATAGGAGTAGAGGAAGACCAAAGAAGGTATGGATAGATTGTGTGAAAAATGATATGTGTATAAAAGGTGTAAATACTGAGATGATATCCAACAGGGGACAGTGGAAAAGGAAAACATGTTGTGCCGACCGTACTTAGCTGGGATAAGGGTAAGAAGATGTTGATGACATGGTCGTACTGTGAAAGGATGGTTTGGTCTTATTTTCTTCTTTAGCACACCCGTGTGAAGCTGGGCAGCTAGTATATAGACATTTTATACACAGATACAGAATTATCAATTATGTTTATAGAACCAACTGTGAGTTATTTTAGTAAGAAGTTTTACTACCACCGCGACAAGAGACCTGTAAAAACATGCACGCGCAATATTTTCATTAAATTTATTTGGTAGCACATAATTTAAAATAATTAAATTTCATATATACTAAGCCTTAAAAGCCAACAATGAAGTCATTTAACAAAGATAAAGAATTCTGACGTGCACTTAATTGCTGAAATGGAATCATACGGACAATTTCGTCGCGAATTAAAAGTGACAGCTTGATGAATTTAATTTAAATTATCGTTAAAAGCATATTATAGGGAACCCAATATGTACTTTACTGAGATATAAGCGGAAGTATAAATAACGTGTTGTCAAGCTAACATGTGAATAAATAATCTATACAATATAACAAAAACGAATTGTCTGTATGTAATATCAAATTAAGAAATTTTTACTGAAGGCATATAAAAGTGTTAACCCTACTTGTAACAAAAATTAATTATATAAAAGAAAAATTTGTCGGTCTCTCTGTTTGTTCCGGGTAATTTGCGAAATGGCTAAATCGATTTTGACGGGAATTATTCGTTACGTTATCAAGCGAACACTTGAAGTCAATCTATCAGACGATATTATGTTAGATGTCTTTAGTGTCTTCTGCTTCACTCATTCGGTCACTTATATAGTGATTATAATGCGATTGTTTCTTCTTTTCGTTCTTTTTCTCATGATTTATTCAAACATTTTATTTCATACAAAGCTTACCCTGACAGTTACAAGCACAAGAAAATAATAATTAGACAAATAGATATTACAGCCGTTCTGTAGTGATGCGCGTATATACATTTGTCAATTTTTTTTATATATAAGAAGATATAAAATCTAAGTGATAGAATGTCTACTGTATATAGAATAATAAGTCATGAGTATGTTCAATTTTATTACAATTTAATTTAAGGGACGCCAACACACTCGATGTCCATTTGCTCCGTCCCTCCCATAGCCATCGAGATTATGAATCATATTTTTTTATATAAACTAGTACACTACAGAATATAAGTACTAAATTTTTTTTAAATGATTTGAAAATTAACATTCCTATAATTTTACATTAGAATACTTGTATACTCGATCACTTTATCTTTAAATATTATGCAAACGCTTAAATTATTATTTTTTTTCGAACTGACATACCCTGTTGGCACTATGGCCTCTACATATTCACCGGACTACTAAGAGGAGCGCTTATGGCGCTCACCCGATTTATTTAGGCGATCAGCGCAAGGGCAAGCTAAGCTATCTATCTCATGATGATGATAACCACAGGACGGTCCCATGCCGCCCCGACTTAAAGCGGTGGCCTGTACACCGTGGGGATTTAGTCCGTGCGAATCGGACACAACCTACTCTCTCCTCCGGGAGAGTTGGGATCCACAAGGAATTTCCCCAGGTTAATAAAAAAAAACTATCTCATACATATATGAATTCGTGGCGCTTAAACTGAACAAACACTTCGAAGTACTTTACCGTATAATAAACATCTGGTAATCACGAATGGAATTTGAAATGAAATTACCTGAAACAAACAAAATGTTTATGAGTATCTCTTAAAGCTTTATTCGTATAATAAAAAATAAAAAAAAAACAATCGACATATAAAACTGTTGTATCATCGTATTGGTAAAAATGTAACAGACATAAACTTTCTACATATAAACTTTCTTGTGGCATAAATCAGAGGTTACTCTCGAGGCAATGCCGGTGTTTCGTAACAATTATGTTCTTTCCTACTAAATGAACTTCACTTTGTTATAGAATTAAAAACATTCCCATGATTTTCACATAACGAAAGTGATGTTAATATGTCTTTTGTAGGGTTATAAAAACCTATGACGGTGTGAAAGCGTCACTGTTGAGGCTTCATTCAGTGTATGTGTCGTTTATTAACCTGCGCCTCTTAACTATTGAGTGTAGTGACCTTATAATTACATCTAATTTTATAATTTAATTAACAAGCTTTTCATATGTTAATATATTTCACAACACTACATATTATAAAACAATGTCGTCCGCCGCGTCCGTCTCTTTGTCTGTATGTTCGCGATAAACTCAAAAACTACTGAACGGATTGTAATGCGATCTTCACTAATAAATACAGTATTAATACTTATCAAATTAAATACATTAGGTACCTTAAGCATTTCATGTACATAAATTTTATTTATTATCAGGGCAGGACAACGTCCACAGAACATGCTAGTATATTAATATAAGAATAAAGCCGAGAAAGGATCTAGATTACGTATCTATAAATGACAATAACGACTATAGGTATATCAATTTCAACAATTTCAAACCATATTATTTTACAACAATTGTTGTTATAAACTGTTGCTGTTATCTATTATGTTGCTGAATAATTTTCTATTTTTTTTTAATTAGTATACTTTATGTTAGTTATTTAAACTTTTTGTGTATCTAAAAAAATAAAAAAATTGGTGATTTGCAATTAATCTAAACCATGTATATATACTTATCAAGTTAATGCTACGATTACTTAAAATAGCCTAAACATGTTTTGCGTTAAAAATAATGGTACTTTAGGGCTTTTTGTGTATTATATAACTATAAAATGTTTATGTATGGCTGTTTGTTACCTAAATAAAAAAAAATGTGAAGTAACTTTGGATACATCATGTAATATGAGAGTATAGTCTTCGCCAATCTTATTGGCATCTCTGAACATAGCCGTAAGTTCGGTTTTGCGCGTAATATAGTCAATTAAAGTAGTAGAGTTTAATACAAAACAAAGTTAAAATATTATTATAGCAGTCTGTAACTGGCATTAATTTATAATTCAGTTATCTCGATGTTATACATATAATATTATGGTACTCCCATATCTGCGCGACAAAGCTTCGGTCACTTGTACCGCTAAAAAGTAACCTCAAAATTAATTCCGATAAAGGCGTAGAATAACGTTTGCACACCATTGTCATTTCAATAGTAACTCGAAATTAGCGTCTCCAAGTTCCTTTGATATGTGTAGAAACCGCGGCCCTAGTTATCGTGCTGCGTGTATCATCACGCAATGCGATAGTTCGTAACGCATAACGATAATATCTTCCTACATCTGTATTTAGTTTGATCATAGACAAAACTTCGTGCCGATACACGCAGGTATTTATAACTAAATTTGTGTTCTGCGCAACCACATTCAGAACGGTGAAGAATTTTGGCGCGGTCTGTATGTACTACTATTAAAACTGTCATCATTAGAACTTATCGTAATAGAGTTGTAGACATTAAGCATAAGTAATTAATTTTATTTTCCATAATTTATAGCGCATCCAAACAAACTATCAATCACAACTTTCATGTTTAATAATTAAATAAAACATATATAAATCATTTTTGTTATGTCGTGAAAAGAAATACCAATCACAGCGCGTTACGTCATAGCTTCCGAAACATTGGGTTGTTTCAGTGGGTTTTGAAACAAAATAGAAATAAAAACAATTTCTTTAAATCAATGTATGAAAATAAAACAATGATAATGTCTATTCAGCCTAACGGCGAATAAATTTGCAATGGATATATCATACCTAGCATTCCTACTGAATAATGGTGTGTGTAGTTTTACAAATAGCTTGGCAATAATTCCCCTGTACGATGTTCACTTTGCTGTTTAGTATTCCGACTGTACAATGAGCCGGTACGTACTGTATGGAATGTTATACGTAACAAGTTGAATTCGCAATACTAATAATGATATAGAGAGTTACTAATACATTAATACATAAATAGCGGTGAATATTTTATTATGGTATGCTTTATTTTTATACTAGCCATTGCTCGCAGCTTTGTTCGCGTTATTATAAATTCGCCGTATCTCGCAGGAACAGTACTTTTTTCGGTATAAAAGGTAATCCTTTTCTGTACCCCTGACAACGTATATACAAAAACTTTATCATGATTGGTTCAGTAGTTAAGGTGCGAAAGTGTAACAAACAAACTTACATTAGCTTTTATAATATTAGTAAGGATATTAACTGAAATCTTTTACAACAATAAATGATAATACATCTAATTTTAATATCGTTTGAATAAAACTCACCTAAGAGTGTTGCTTTTCAGATTTAAACGATGTATATGCGGTGGTCAATGGGGATAACAAGTTATCTAATAAATTCGTCATAGTGACGCTCTTTTGTTTTGTAAGTTTCTAGATAAGTCAGTATATATCTACTCGCGGAGAAAGTTATAGAACACCACGACAGTAACACCCCCGATGGATAATTAATCCCTCGGTGATCGCCGTTGTATAAAGCACCTTCGTGTACATACATACGAAACAGTAATTTAACCACGCTCTGATTAATGAAAAATTCCATTATAATATTTGGCAACTTCAAACCAGACTTTATATTCTTTCCATATATGATTTAGTTTGAGCAAAATCTATTTTAAATTCTTGAGCATAATAGAGAAGATTCCAAACTAAACTTTATATTCTTTCCACATATGATTTAGTTTGTGCAAAATCTATTTGACATTCTTAAGAACTTAGCTGATCAGTTCACACATACATATTACAGATTACCAAATTGTTTTGTTAGGTGAATTAAGTATGAACAATTTGCAGTGTTCATAAACTTTACGTTTGTTGTAACCACGTTTTATTTTTATACTTTGTAGGTTTATAGCGTTCCATCAGAATCCAACATAATGTTCAATGACTACGTGGTCCAACATACTAGTCACGATAAAACTAAAGGGACTGGCTCTCGAATGCAGTTACAGCAACGCATCCATAGGGGCTTGGTGACAGATTGTCAACTCGAGTGCGTTAGTTAGCCAGACGGACTTAGAAAAATCCTACCATCATGCAATGGTTTTTCATCACACCGTTTTCCTTAATCGAAAGCTCTCAAAGCCCATTCGCAAGGGTTCGAAAAGCGACTTGTAGTTTGACCTCGAGTCGACAACATATCATTGCTCGGAACACTGAACTTATTCTTATTGTCTTTGCGGTTTGTGTACAAGAATTCCACTTTTGCAAAACAAAAAAGGTTCATACCCAGCGTGGGAAATCATACGCTATGTCTTTGTATAAAACAGTATAAAAGCGGATATATACAAAAATTACTGAATCCACCTTGTCTTAAAAGTTAATTCTATTCAATGTTAACCTACCTGTAAGCAACCACAGATATGACTAGAAAAATATTTAATTTTTCAATATAATTTCTTGTTATTTATTTATTTCATTAAATACCTTAATTGCGGTAAATTCAATTTTACAAACATAATTATTAACATATTGATTATACCAAAGACGATTTAAATAATACAACAAAACTTGTACTTTCTTTAACGTAAACATTGATTCATCATCATCATCAGTCTGTAAGAGACCTGCAGACAATACTGCAGCGCCAAAGGCCTCTTCCCAAAGGAAGGTATGGGCATAATCACCATGCCAGCCCACGACGTATTCAAACTCTGAGAAATCTACAGTTCTATATTTTTCCCATATACAGTGGTACTACAAAAACTTTTCTCAGGTTAAGATTTCCTCAAGATGTTTACCGTCAGCCGATAGTGTTACCAATATAAATTAGTAAATGTATGCGAATTCAGAAAAAATCGTTGGTACATGCCCAGGTTCGACTCTGCAGACATCGGATTGATATTCTACAGGTTAAACCACTAGACCACCACGAACACAATGAAATAGGATTGTTTTTGTTTTCAACATGTCTAATTTATTTGCATCAACATTATATGAGTTTGTATATGATAATAAAACCAAATGATTAATTTTAAAACATCGATTACTATTATCCATACATTACATCTCAATCTTAACAAATACTATAGGAAATGTGAGTTTGTTTGTTTGTTACGTTTTAACGCTTTAACTACTCAACTGATTATCATTAAATGTTCTACACACGTTGTCAGGGGTACAGAAAATCACGTAGGGGTACTCTTCATCTAGAAAAAAATGTACTATTCCCGAAAAAATATGTATGAAATATATTGAAGCCGCGACCAACGGTAGTTTCTCTTAAACGTTTTGTACGTTAGCTAAACTGTGGTAATATTTTGCATACACAAACCATTTTTGCGTTATAACTGCAGAAAAAAATAATAATCTGGCAGCACGGGCCGAGTATAGTGCAGTGAATCTCGTGTTAGAACCTAACACGAATGAACACAGATGACAACGAAGTAGTAGTAAGTAGATACAAGTATGTAGAAAGCAATCGCGTGCTGCTCACTTTTTCCGACGATTTTGCTCGTACATCACGTATGCTACAGCTATTCCATTATTTATAATGTACAGCTTCGGTGAATGAACGATGCTACATGAATTAACTTGTTAACGGGAATACGCAAACAAAATCATTATTCTTTGCTGGTTGCAGAAGACAATCGCCTTGTTTGCAATTGCTTCAATTACTTTTATGTTTATAATTTTTTTTATATATTTTGATATATAAAATTCCAATGTGAGTAATGTTCGTAATTCTTCTCCCCTTGATCGGTTTGACCGATTTTAATGACCTTTTTTTGTACTTATAATGCACACATTGATGATTCTAAGTTCGACCCGACAGATAACAACTGTTGATGATATATTTTTTTAAGTTTTGCGACCAAATTTTATTTATATATATATATTTTTTTTTGATTTCTCACATAGAAATCTTTGTGTCAGTTTTTTTATTTCAATATAGTTTTTTATACTGTTAGAATTAAGCTTTACATAGGAGATTCAAGCTTCACTAAAATTATAACAAAAGCTTTACAAAAAAATGCCAAGCACAAAGCTCTTGTATTAGAGCTACAGGTGTTTTGAAAATATTATTAGGTATATACATATATAGAAAAAGAAAATGCATATAAGTGCATTAAAAACTCTAATGTTTCGCTCGACTAGTGCAAAGTCTATCGTAACGATTAACAGTTGAATTTAAATCAATCTCTGTTCTAAGTACCGGGCGTCTGCGGCCGCATCGTCACTTGTATTGTAATACATATAAAGTGAACATTCTAGGCAATAAACTGTAACTGAAAAAAAAAACCTTGTACGTATACCGTTTGAATTTTTCTACATAAATAATTTGATATAGGTCTGCCATTGTGCGCGCATCACGCAAAAACTACTGGATAGATTCCGATATGTTTTTTGTTAATTTCACTTCTTAGACACTTGGTCTTTATCTAAAAATGTCACGATAACTTTATTTATTATGAAGTTACTAAAAAATTAAGACCTTACGAATTCATAAGCACTAAAAACTAATGGAAATTTTGCAAGCAAAGTATATTTTAGCTTTCAGTTTACTTTTATATTTCTTCTTATACATAAAATATATTGTTAGGATAATAAACAACGTAGACGAAGACGCGGGTAATAACTAGTATTTAATACACTTATTGAAGCACGTCGAAATTGTACCCGACGAGGAAGAACGTGGGCACAGCCTGACGATGATATATGCGTCGCACGCGTCCTACAAACGTCGAGTTATGAATGGAGCCTAAGTAGTGAAGAAAATTGACAACCTGCTTAGAAGTCTACGATATCTCATATGTACATATAATAATAACAATGATAATGATATTGTATTAAAGTATAATTTTACTCTTAAAATAGATATTTAACAACCTTATGAATTCCATGCATTCATATATAAAGCTAGCTTGTCCGCCCGTCTCAGCTTCGCAAGTGAGTACTATTAGAAAAAATGAACCTTAATATGCCCTTACCAGTACAACCGTCATCATCATTTTCTTATCCTATCTAAGCAGGGTGGGCACAACATGTTCGTCATGTAGTGTACTACTATCACTTCAACTTCCTGTCCGTAGTCGTACGTACGTGTATGGATACCAAACGTGGATATTTGACTCTTCGATAACAGGTGGTTGAGATTGAAATGACGCGTTTGAGTACGATATATCTGTGTATTGCAACTCCACAGACTCTCGTTCCAGGTTTGTCGTAACCATGAGAATATCTTCCTACAAATGTAATTCAGGAGGTTCACTGGCATTTATCTTTCTTACTAGTACAACTGTGTAACGCGATAAAATGGCAACTTAAGCACCAATCTGGAAATTCTGCCAACATTTATGAAGAACTCTCTTTTGTCTCCCGTCTCAATAGTCCGTTGGAACTGTAGTGGCCTTTCCAGGCTAACAGTGTAGGTCAGTTAAAAAAAAAAAAGTCTTCCGTCTCACTTAATCACGAATTTTTTTTTAAGGAGATTGTTTAACATAAATAATCTTTCACTTTTCGTAAGGTTTCTCAAACATTTTCTTTCATACAAACTTTTCTCCGATAATTACATACTGGAGAAAAAAGAATTAACCAAATACGTGCCAGCCGTTTTAAATTATGCGCTTACATTATTAATTTAATTTTTATTTATATAAACGATGGTTTGTGTGTGTTAGCTATTTTGATGAAATTTATTATTACTTATGGGATCACTTGGTTGGTTCTTAGCTATAGTGGTACCCGGTAACCACTTGGCGCTGTTGTCTTAGAACTTATTTTTCACCTAAAACATATTGTCCCACAAATATTTAATTCTACAGTAAGTACCTCTCAATATTTTTCTATGACTTATCAAACTTTATGGCAGGACCAAATCTGCCTTCCAAGTCCGCTAGTTAATATTATAAACGCAAAAGTAACTGTATTTAAGTATAAATCATTGCATCAATAGTAACAACATGTTGGCACAGAAGTGATAGCCTCGATCCTACAGGAGGGCAGGACAGAACAGATAACCGAAGTCGCGGCATATAGCTAGTTGATCATAAAATTGTGTAATCTACATTAGGAACACTTCGGCGGGTAGCGATTGCTGATGATGGCCAGATTTTACTTATTGCATAACATTATATATGCTTATCAATGAATAATCACGCAATTATTCAATTGCTGGTCATCATAATTTTTTGTATGAAGCACCTGATTGTCAATTTTGACCCGGTAGTTTAAAATTCAATACCAACGTACATAATGTAATTCATTGCAACGGTACGCGGTTTAAACAGAGCTGCCCTAAAACATTTGACGCACGTAGGCTACTTAATACATCCCTTTTTGTAAGAAATGCTTACGTATAATATAGTCTATGATTATTGCCATAAGTACCAAATATTAAGATTATAAATGAACTGGTATCTCTATAATTTTCATAGCTCCATCCCCGCAACGGATACTTGAATAATGATTGCACTTAGAGGAATTCAGTGTTCATTACTTTTAAGTGCATTTGTGGTTTATTGTAAGAAAGGAAATAGTTACTAATATTACAACGAGAACTATGTTAACTCGTTTATCCCATTAAAGACCTCCATTTGGTGATAGGTATCATAAAATATCTACCACTACTGATTGTAAAAATAACGTTGAATGAAGATGTTTAAATGTAACAAAGACAAAAAATATTAATGTGACTAATATACATAATTAATATTCAAATTCATATATCTTTATAACATAATAATAGTACGTGGAAATTTGGGGAATAATATCAATAAATACTTCATAATTTCTGAAGGCGCCACCTATTCAAGTAAGTCAATAGTAATTGATTATAGTGACATCTATCATAAATGGCAAGAACTCGTAAGACATTATAGCTTTGTACAAAAGCGTGTTGGTATTTTACGCAAGGAACAACAATTAAATAAAACAATTATTTAAATGTATTCAATACTCTAATTATTTTACATCAATAAAATACTTTTTATGAATTAACTTACTGACAGAATAAGAAAGCTAATATATTCACATAAAATTATTTTATTACGAAAATATAGGTTCATTGTAATATATTATATCACGGGAAGATCCTTTTTTTTAACTGTCTACATTGTTGACTTGGCAAGGCCTCTACAATTTCTCCGCACTACTATGGGGAGCGCTTAAGGTACTCACCCGATTTTACCCGGTCAAACCAGCACAAGGGCGCACGATGCGCCTCGGCTTGGACTGGCACCGAACGGGAAGAGCATTAAGATACACTATGCATTACTAACATTTAAGATCAAGGTTCGGCCTAGTTCCGAATCGAAGGTAAATTAATATCTAACAGTTAACTATTGTATGTCGTAAAATATTCTTCAAATAGTTATAATTTCTATTATTATTAAACAAATATAATTATTATTATTGATCATAGCTTCGAGATAAGTAAAAACGTAGAACAAAATATGGTATGAAAGTTACTTTTAAACTTTATTACTAAATGGTGGTTTTTCTTTATTATGTTCAACTAAAATAAAATATTTATATAAAATTGGGACAGACTAAAAATATTACTCTAAGTTGATGCGTCTACTACAGCTGCAAGAATATAATTAAACTACTTGTAGACAACCGTGGACGGTTAGATAAAAGTTCTTCCCACTGGGGAGGCCGGAAACTAGCCATACCTCCACGTCTAAAGGAAATATCTGATTATTCATGCGCTTTCACGGTAACTATTATGATTTAATGCTTGACTTGCGGACGCGGACGTAAACAACATGTCGTCTTTCGTAATATAATGGTCTATGTAACAACAATGTAAGTTATGTATTTAACAACCAAACTATGTGCGATTATGGGTGTTAAGTACTGATTGTGCAACCAAAAAAACTAACTATTAAGTAATATGTTTTTTTTTAACTGATCGCTACTGTTGCTATTATTATTTAATTTAAAAATATAGGTAAGAACTAAAGCATACAAGCTATTTTTAAATCTTTAACATTTTTAAGACAATTAAATTTTTTAGTTTTATTGGAAAATTATAGTTTGATAAGAATTAAGATTGGTTTTCTTAACTGGTCCAGAGCTATTTATGCAGAGAATTTAATTCTCATCAAAACCATGCCATCGATTTTATTTGACTGATTATTTTTAATGAATATTAAGGTACAATGTTGTTTTATTTGCATAATAGACATAAAACAGTAAAATCTTTTTACGCGAACGATATCGCGTGTATCAGCTAATCGTTAATAAATCATATTTCAATGTATAAGGATTAATAAGACGTTTCCAATTTTTTTATTGGATTCCAGCTTTGTAAGGATGTATTATACAACAATAAACATTTGTAATTTGTAACTGTTTAGCGCCAATTAGGTAAAAATATCTCGAGTTTTTCGAATGGCTGTATATATCTTCGTTAAAAATGGTCGTATCGGAACGGAAAAAAAAATTTGAAGCTTGGAGATTCTATTTTTTAGTGTTTAAGTTAATGTTTACCGACAACAACAACAACCGGTTATCGACAACGCGGTCATCTATCTAGGTCTACTATGACTAACAACCATCCAAGTCACCCTATAAGTAAAACAAAAATAAAAATCGATCATATCGTTTAGAAGAACAAGAAGAATTAGGAATTCACGCACACCGGTATTGTTGTATATCCTTACTACCCTTACTAATATTGTAAATAAGAAAGTGGCTTTGTTTGTTTGTTACGGTTTCACACCTGTTCAGGTACACAATCAAACGTAAAACTTTGCGTACACGTTGTCAGGGGTATAGAAAAGAATAGAAGGAAGAAGGAGAAAGAATGAACTGTTCGTGAGAGATATATCAAATCTACATTACCGCGAGCGAAGCTGCGAGTAAAATCTAGTGTACCTCTACATATATTTTAGAACGGATTGAATAATTCTTGTTTAGAGAGTGGTTTCATAAGCCGGTTTACATGGATACTTATCGATATAGTACCTCTTCCGAGTTGTTAAGCGAGTACCAATAATAATTAAGTACAAATGTCAACACATCAGTGAGTGTATTGGAACATGATAATCTCCTTCGTAAAGTTACAAATTGATACATGAACGGATGAAGACGATACGTTACAAGTTTTTGTAATTTTACAGAAATACGTTTTTTAAAGGTACAATTTAAGATATAAATGGATGAAGGTGATATAATACAAATTTGTAATTTTCCAGCATTGCGTTTTTTAAAGGTACAATTTAAGACATAAATCGATGAAGGTAATATGTTACAAATTTGTAATTTTACAGAAATATGTTACAGATTTGTAATTTTACAGAAATGCGTTCCAAAGTTTGGATACATCTTTGATTATATTATACATATATAATTGGAAATATAATTTTATTTAGGCACAATGAAAATTTTTAAAAATGTTGCATATCATTTTTATCCATTTATATCTTCTATTGTTTGATAGGATGTGGTTTAGTTATAAATAGTACTATATAACCAATACATCACAAATTCGATCCTCTCACATGACATATTTATGACATGAGCATAACCTATCGATAATCGTCGCAGACATGCCTGCAATCCTCTCAACAGCTAGACATACATTGACTTATCCCGAAATGCGATAATCCACGAGTTAGTTTAATAGACACCCTACCACCCAATTTTATTACAGGATATACACCTGTTCATTCCCGGACCATAACACACCTAAGCGTACTGTTATGGCGAGTGTGATAATATCAAGATATTCTGTGATGGTCTGTTTATGATGTCAGTTGTAAAATTGCAAGCAATTAAATATGAAAATTTAATTTTAAACATCTGACAACATTGCATGTCGACAGTCGCTCGGCGACTGATAAAACCCACGACAAAAATTAGATAAAATGTAGCGCGTGCCCATTTGCCGTCTGTGGCTGTAGTAAAACGAGAGTGCATATACAGTGGGTTGTTTAATATTACAACGTCGGTTTTACCTGACCGATTTTAAAAGGTTGTTACGTTTTAGTAATAACAACTACATAATAATATTATGTTAAGTATGTATAGAATGGAAGGTTAAAGTACGGGCAAATTGAGATATTAAGCCACGCTTTGCATTAGGTAGTGAACGAACAAAAGGTGAAGATGAGGAATTATTTATTGTAAGAGAAATATTAAAATAAAATAATTGATCAAGGATTATAATTAATCGAAAAAAATGAACGGTATATAGAGATGGAAATAAAAAGATAAGACTATTTTAATATAATTATTAGTTTTTAAATAATTTAAAATTAAACGAATTCTGAACGAATGAAATTGAAATTTGTAATGTACATACCACACAATTTGCATATCTTCGATCTTATTACAAGCAATTGAAGCTTCCAAACAATTTTTAAATTTTCTTCTAGAGCAAAGGGCTGTTACTTACACACATTCGAACAAAACATTGTTGGATTTTAAATGTATTTATGCAATCGAAGTCACGGGCGATTACTAATATTTAATATGTTATCCGGGCTTTTATTATACAAACGTTAAATATTCTTTATATTCCCAACAAGGGACGGAATTAACTGGAGCCCAAAAACATTGTTTTGCCGGATGCATTAAATCAAACATGTATTCTACACTTTATTGGGGGTTCAATAATGTATCTATTACGTACATTGCAATCATGTTGACGTTGAGTATACACTGCTTCTTCTTCTGCCGAACACGATCCACAACAGGAACAATATGGCTGCGAGATAATGAGCCCACTCCGGCACGGACAGTTCCACCGCGGCAGTTGTGCATCTATAGAATTATTTTGTGTTGGCAACACGATGATATATATCAGCTACAATTATCCTTACGTGTGGTATGCGTATGAATAAATAATTGAACGTCGTGCTAATGTTATGAGTAACGAGAATAGTTAAAGCTTTGTATTGTATTTTTGATTATAATTGAGTGTAACCATTTCAAATGGATAAACACTTTCCAAATAAACAAAGTACCTTAAGGTGGATAAAACAGACATAAACAACAAAGATCTTTGCCGAAAACTTGTAATGATTGTAATGGTATATGAACGACTTTCTCAATTTAGTCGGGTTATAATACTATGCGATCAAAAAACATCAACCTGTATGAGTGAAGGCATGCAGACTGTCTTACTGAGTGGAGGGGGTCGACTATCAGTTACGTTTGCATCAGCCACTCCTGTCGTATTCCGTAAACATATTCATGTGTGTTAACTTGCGATGCTCAGACGTACGATATATTACTTCGTGATATAACTTATGATACGATCTTTAAATGACCGCCGCTTCTGTTTTCGTGTTCTAACTGACTTCAGAAAAGGAAGGTTCTCAGTTTTCTTTATAATTTTGTTTTATGCGCTTTTTTCTAAAAAGGTAATCTTCATTTTTGTCGAAAAGTTTTGTAGAATGTAAAATATTAAAGAATATGCACAGACTTATAGATATAATGAATAATTGTATTTAATTAAATGTCGTTGATATGTAGCGAAATCAGTTTGTTAATAAATTGTTGGTTTTATTAAAAACATTTACTGTTTATTGCAACTTATGCAAACTACTATAATGATTCTACTAAAGAATGAAAGTTACCGTCCTCAGATTAGTCACCGACGTCAAAATACCTTCACGTTTATAATAACTTAAAAGTAAATATTAAATAGCAACAAGTGTAAATGCTTGGATACACTCGTCTTTGTAGATGTAACCTATTATGAAAAATGTAGAGTTTTCGTTCATTCTTAGATATCATAGGTATAACGTTGGAGTTGTACTATTTTTTGTCACAAAATTAATTAAAGAACTTTAGATTTTTAATTAGATTTCAACATTATTTACGGCGTAATTCGAAAAGTAACAAAATCAATGAATGTCGGGAATGGTTAGCCGCCATGTTATTTTACTCCTTTTAAGCTTTCTGCTTTCAAAGAAGTACAAGTGTCGTCGATAGAATATCTATTCTTTTTCTTAATTTGGACATAAATTATGATTAATTTTAAAATTATAATTCATGAAGTTAATAAGTCTTACAATAGATTATTTAAATGATTACTATAATATAGACATATAATACAGTAGAAAGACACATTCTGCAATTTACCAACAACAAAGACTTGTAAATTAAATATATAAGTTCATACAATCTACAACACTTGTGAAATGATTTGATAAACGTAATTTACAAGAACATGTAAAAAGCTTTTGTAACTTGTGAGCTTGCAGGCAGGTTTGTAAGGTTTGATAAACAGGGCACAGATCGTATTATCTTTTTTTTTATATTTGAACTTATGTATTAAATTCAAACAGCACGTAGCCCCATAATAATTTCAGATAGAACATTACAGTCGGAAATTTCTCGACAACGCTAGAAAGGTTACACTCGCAGAACCAACATTTTAATTGTAATTTATTGTTTGTAGGTTAATCGAATTCTTTATTACAGCCCATAGTGTCTATAACCAATTCCGTGTCATAAATCTCTAAGATGACAGTTAATCAATATTTAAATGATGTATAATTTTAACATGGTGACAGAATATGTAATAACATACAATAGGTTTAAATAAATAATACTTATTTGAACATTGGTTTCGTTACATGCAAATAAAAATATGAATAGATACTTTATTGCACTTTTTAGTTTGTACACCAGCGAGATTAATGCGATAAGGTATTTACTTCCAGCTAACCAACAACATATTATGGCGCTGACGCCGCGCATTTAGTAGCGTGATTTGACTGCCCGCTAAAGAATCAGTCGTTTACGTCACTCTGTCTCGTCCGGACTATACTTAGGTCAAAGCAAATAAACATTCCAAAACAACCAAGTGCAGTATTTTTCACACACACATATAACCAAGTTATAGATATAATATTGACATTACAGTAATAAAAATACTAATCCTAACTAATATTATAAATGCGAACGTGGGCTTGTTTGTTTGTTTATTAGATTACCACAATTTAACTACTGAAGTAATCGTAATGAAATATTAATATAAATATATATACCTTTTGTACCGAAAAAAAGGACTGTTCCCTAGGGATTCGTCAAATCTACACAAAAGCGTTCGACGCTGCGTTCAAAAGTTATCAATAATATAAAGCTATTAATTTATCCTCATATAGGGGAGGGACATATTGCCGAAATTCCGCAACTTTTACATAATAACTTTTTATGTTACGATAACATCAATGTAACAGAAAAGGAAACCTAATTTTTTAGTAAAGCTTTAAGTAAAGCAAAATTTCATGAAATTCGTAACACAAAAATTAATAACAAAATTATGGCATATTCTGTAAAGAACATAAAACCCGTAATATTTAATATTTTCGCGATATAATTACTTATAAATGGAGCTAATTATCTTATACCGAATGTGGTTTTAAAGTTAGATTTATCAAAGTTAACAAAAAACAGAAACCTGAATTATTGAAGCATTATTTTTCCGTAAAGTTGGCAATCCTGAGGCATTTCAAATCATATTTTTATTATATACCCCTGTAAATTACAGTTAATGATTTGAAAAACCTAGCGAATTAATCACTTCGTAGATTTCAATCACCAGGAGAGTTATAATGTTTCGAGTTTCTCTTGAAATTGATGTTGACATTTTGATATTATTTGCTCCAGGAAAAAATGATAATATCGGCGGCATTATCCCATAGCATATTAAAGGAACAAAAGGTCTAAAATGTCATCAAAAAATAAAACCGATTTCTAAAAACTGCACAAAAACGTAAGAGTATATACTATGGTTAGATATCGACTTAGGCCTGGATTGTCATAAACCTACATAAATAGACAATATTTCGGAAGATCTTCTGTTATGCCTCATACATTATCTCCCTTTTTATATGGAGATTTTCTATCCCAAAATTTTCCACACTTTCGTGCGATATTTCAAACCTTTTCTTTCACACAAACCTAGTCATGACAATTATACGCACAGCACAAAAAAATAGGTGCAGCTGTTCTGAAGCGATACGCGCTTACATACGTATTTGACAACCTATATAGATACACATTGTTAATCCCATTGTTGTTAATACCCATAGCAAATGAATACTAGTGTATTTGAGATTAATTAACTCCAACACCGTTAGGAGTATGCCAGCTTTCTTTTTTCGAACTAACTACACTCTTGACTTGACAGGCCTCTACAGTTTCACCGGACTACTAAGGGGAGCGCTTAAGCCATTCACCGGATTGTACATTGGCAACTACCTCAAGGGTGCACGGTGCGCCTCGGCTTGGACTGTTGCCTCTTATCCCGAATCTAACTAATCTAAGTAAAAATAAGCTAACTATTCATACATATGTGAATTCGTGAAATATACATGTGTACTAAGCATGTATGTTTGTTTGCACATTATATATACATATACATACTACAGCTATGAAACAGACAAATTTCTGAACGCACTTATAAATATTTGACAACCGAATGACTATTTTTTATTTCTGAAAAGACAAAAGACATTAAATGTTTCGCAGTTAGGAACAGTTAGTATTTGAAAATTAAATTGTCTTTTTTTACTAATTTCCTTTACTTATTATTTATGTTTCTCACGTTTTAAACCTTCCCTGAACTTCCACAAATATTAGAAGATCAAAATTATTCAAATCAGTCCAGCCATTCCCGAGTTTTAGCGAGACAAACGAACTCCCATTCATTTTATATATAGATTTTGTATGTTGCAAAAGTGGTCGTTATATTCCAACAGCATGAGCAGCATTAGTATTCCCCCGACATAACTAATTGATTCTAAAACGAAAGGTAAATTCTGTGTGTTAAAAGCCTATCCTTTCTAGGTAACGTATAAAACTGTCACCACGCGTAGAAATGTGTAACGGGGTCTCATACTAACTGGCCTACCGTATGATCGCAGCTCTCTACAAACAAACAATTTACGCTCTCTGCTAAGTTTTGTTTGAACTTTTCAAAATAAACGACATCAAAATAAAGAAATGCCGGGATTATTTCGAGTCGATACTGTGGAAACTAATGGAAAGCGTAACTATACGATGTTGCTTGAACTATCAATTGATTATTTTCTAATATTATTAGTATATTTTGATTGTATCAATTAAGCAAGTAAGAGGGCGTCCATTAATGACGTGGGCGTTTGGAAGATGGAGGGACGAGATCAAGACGAACCTCACCCAATCTCAGATGGGGGAAAGGGAGCGTCATAGCACAAGTATCATTAAATTTTGTTCCAGCAAGAAACAGTGTAAAATTTTAAAAATGATTCAGTACTCACTCTTGATCCCGCACCCGTTGATGGAAATAGAATGAACATTCTACTACTAATTTTTTTAATTAATATTTAAGGAATTTACCATATATCTCGCGATACTTTAATAAAAAAGATAGTGTAAAAAATCGCCAAAATCACCGCATTTAATTATGCTCCCTAAAAATATAAATGAAAATCATCGGTGTAAAACCCGTCATAGTGTCGCATTTAGGCGTGCTGTGTTCCGGGATTAGTGGTGTATACCCAAATAGCATTTTGTCGCGACTTCGCTCGTGCCACAAATGAAACTATCCCTCGGGAGTAGTACTTTTTTACTTGATGAAGAATACTCTACATCCCTGGCAACGTGTATGCAAAATTTAATAATGATCGATTCAGACGTTACGGCTTGAAATTGTAACAAACAAACAAACTCATATTCGTATTTAAAATATAAGTAAGTATAAACTCGATATTATGTTACGAATATTTGGAGACTGCGAAATCTAAAGTCGTAAATATATTTGTAAACAATTTTCACCAATAACATTGTTGAAAGCAATCATCAGTAGTGGCTGTTAAAACAATGCAGCGTTTCACAAGTATATTATACTCTATTATATTATTATCCAGTTGAGGTGCTAATAATAATGACACTCGAAAGTTAGATATTTTCGTCGTAATTGGTTATTACGATGTGAAATTTCTATCTTAGCTTTTAGAATACAATCGCTCATAATATAATGTGGAACTGTGAAACTAGTTTAATTACTTAAACACAGGAATGTGCACAAGCTGAGAACGTCATATAGAATATAGCATAAGCTGATATGTTTGAAGAATCTAAATAAAACAAACATGAACGAAAACCTACATGATATAGCATACAACTGTATCAAGAAGAACTGTATCAACTTGTAAAGAAGTCATCATCATCATCTTGTTACCCTTATTCCACCTATGTAGAGTCGGCACAACATGTTTTTCTATTCCACTCTTCCCTGTCGGATATCATCTCAGTATTTACACCTTTTATAAATACATATCATTTTTCACACAATCTATCCATACTTTCTTCGATCTTCCTCTACTCTTATATCCCGTCCACGTTTATTATCCGTCAATATTATAAAAAAGTATGAGGTATCAAAAAATAACAAAGTGCGTGAAATGTAACAAAACTGGAATGCAATTTTAAATCCATAATGTAGAACTGGAATAGTCAGCAATGATGGCGCAGTGGTTAGCATGTTCGGATACCGCGTCAATCCACATAGATTCGAATCTTTGGGAAGGAGCCGCGTCAATGAAAACGCAACCAAGGCGGAGTTTTATTTGAAGGCAAATAATGTGATAAAACCATAGCATAGTGTTAGGGCTTTTTCTAAGCCTGACTCGTTATCCACCACCGTCAAGTTGAAAATCTATCGGCTATAGGTGCGTTCCGGCGGATGCTCTTGAAAGTCAGTCCGTTTTAGGTTTAGTGTCTTTGACCACAACATCATTTAAGATTAGTATGAACGATTAACGCCCTGTATCGCGGATGATTTTACAAACATAAAATTGAAGGGCAAAAACTATACCCAAAGTTAGTTAAATCATTTATAAAACCGTTCGAACCTACACAACTCAGTGGAGTTATAACCATTTTAATTGTATTACAAATAAACACCGACATAAAAGGTTCTAGAAAAAAATCTCATAGCGAGTAAACTTAATTCAAACGTCATTATTTATATTAGGTAATGTCATCGAACAGGTGATGAATGTCAGCTCTTATTGATACTATTTGTTAGTCAAAATTATCATTCGAGATTTCGACATCTCTTACATATAACATTATAACTGTATTGTCATAATTATTTTATTGTATAATAAATTAAATTTACATTAAAAAATGTACTCTAAAAACATTTACCAGGCCATTATTGACCATAGTTAGGTGACCTTCCTTGACCTGGTTTTGTATTGTCATAGCTCCTAATATGAATATCTTAATTCGGTACTATATTTGATTTTGAGCATTTCCCTGGTGTGTGAAATCCATTTTTATTGATTACTCAATCTATTGGGAAGTTTTATTTGGTCGTACTGAAAAATGAATAGGATTCAGTTACGTTACAATACGTAGGTGATACCCATTTCAAGAATCTTATTGACATATAATATTTTAGCATTCATCCACTGAGAAATCATACGAAAACACTCTTATTAGCAGAGCAAATATTTACATCTAAAAAGGTTTAACGACTCTTAATTGAATCCATACTCGTCGGTACGTTTACTTAACAAAACACGGTAAACCAAACTACTAAACTGCTATAAATACAATTCCACAATTTTAGCTTTTCCATTTTAATTGAATATTTGATTACGTTTACGTTGGTATTATTTTAAATGCTTTGTACCTTTTATTACTTGATCACAACGATCTCAGGTAATCCAGTATTCCTTCATTGAATATACTAATTCAGCGGTGCCAGACACCTACGATTGATCTGTAATGCGCCAGCCAGCTGCAAGATTTTCCAAATACTAACTTAAAAATACCACTTTTTTTCAGCTTTTATTGACCATATGAAAATAATTTTAAAGTAATAAAAAAATAATTTTCATCTATTTTAGTGGTTTGAGTATTTGAATATTGTTTGTTTTTTGAGTTTCAATTTATTTTATTCTCACTCCTACTCATCCCAACGAAACCAAACATGCGCCCTCCGCGTTGTAATAAATTTTAATTGCGCGCTTGCTTTGAATAAGGTTGTCTACCACTGTACTAACTAATATTATATATGCGAATATGAGTTTGTTTGACACGCTCTAACTATTAAGCTAATCGTTTTGCAATGAAAATGACATACGAGTACTATTCCCAAGAGATAGATCAAGTCTATATGAACTGCTGGAACGAAGCCGTGGGCAAAAGCTGCTTTCTAGTATAATTTCCAATGAAACTAAACGGTAGTTTAATTACTCGCGAATCGTGAAATATTTTATGAATTTAATCACTGAGAAGACATAAATATTAAAGATACCAATATTTAAGAAAATGTCTCGGTCGAGGAAACCGACAATGTCTGGTGACTTTATCAGTATATCGCCTATATTTTATCATTTCACAGGTTAGGTTAATGTCACAAATAATTATTAACCAAGATAGCAACATTCTAAAGTTTAAACACAAAAATAATGGCAGGCAATCGGTTGAAATTCAACATGAATCTATATCATTATTGTTATTCACTTTTCCTTTTACGTTCGATTACGCTAACGTGTTGAAGTGACGACGGCTCACTAAGGAGTCGGCGCTTTCGATGAAAAAAAAACTGTGATGAGACATAGCGTAATGGGACTTTTTCTAATATCCGCTTAACTGGCGACCAGCCTCGGGCTGAAAAACTGTTACCAAGCACCTATATCGTGTGTTACGATAGTTGCACTCGCCAGTCTCTTTCTAGATATTTCGTTTTTACCATTTTAGGCCAACGTTATAATTTAAGATCAGGTGAGAAATAAGTCAAACACTGAAACCTAAAAAATATAAAAAAGACATGGATAATAGTAATGTCTAATATCCGGTAAGATTCGGATGGATACTTCTTTGATCCTTCATATTATTGTTGATATAAAATACAGATTTCAAAAACAAAGACCCGGATACTTATATGCATATTAAATCTTAAAATTTACATAATTATCTTTAAGTCAAAACACTTTAGGACATTTAGGTAATAATATACAAGAGCGTTGTAATTTACTTCTAAAATAATGCTTTAAATGCATGAATTTCGTGCATACCGTGTGCGCCATTATGACCGGTTTCACTTGTCATATAGATTTAATCAGTTATAACAAATTGCTCTGTTTGGAGTGTCTTAGCAATTACTTTCATTAAAAAATAATAATAATATGCATTAAAACCTGCACAATCTTCATGCTTATATATTTGGGAATTGTTTGAAATATCAACATACTTATATGTAGTATTATTACTAGGTAATGTGTGATTAAAATGTAAATATATCTCGGATTCCATATTTTGAACATATTATATATTTTGAAGTGATGATGGCTCAATTGGTAGTGTGTTCGGACACAGCGTCGAAGGCTGCAACTGAGTCTGAGCTTTCGGTGGAGGAAAACATCGTGATGAAATCATACCATGGTGGTAGGGCTTTTTCTAAATCCGCCTGTCTAGCTACCATCCTCAAGTTTAAAATCTGTCACCAAGCACCTGTTAGTGTGTTCCGGCAGCTGCAGTTGAGAGCCAGTCTTTCTCTAGGTTTAGCGTGACTACCATCTTAGACCACATCATCATTTAACATCACATGAGATTGTGGTCAAACACTAACCAATAAAGTAAAAAAAAATACTGCAAGAAATCGATCACGACATTATTCGTGTAAAAAGAAAGAAAATATCATCACTGCAGTAAATATACTGACAATAAATACATCACAGATCTCGAAAATTCTTCAAATGCACAGATGTTTATTATAAAAAAAAGTTAAACACCACAAAACAAAACATATTATAATGCCATACTATAGTTACAAAGGTGCACAATTCAGCTCAAATTCACTACCGCTACATTACCATGTGACGCCAGTGCTGGTTTGCATTAGTAACCAAATGGGTTTAAATATCACAAATGATTAAAACTGGAGTGTGTCATAAATAATAATTAAGTACTTATAAAATATTGAATGTAGTAATAAATAGGTGTAGTGTAATATATAATTGGATACTCTATAATATATAATAAATACATATTACACAGATAAGCAAATCATACAAATTAAACAAAAGATAAATAAGGTAAAAAAGGTAATAAGATATCTTATACCATTCAAGGGTAATATAGCTGCTTCCTGTTTGTAAAGGAAATATTTCAGAATGGAATAAGTAATTCTCAAAATGACCTCCTCCTTCAAAACAAACAATATTTACCTCTTTACAGTTACATATAGCCTAAATAGTATCTATGATACGCTGTGGCTTCTTTAGAGTGGACGAGGTAGCCAGCATTTTCTGTGACTCGTCTAACCAGCTGCTACAATTTCGAAAATTATCATCGTATATATCAATGTGTTCCGACAGCTGTACTTAAGAACGAGTCTCGTTTCTATTTTTACCGTGTTACAACACGCTGCTAACGTGTATTGACTCCATCGTAACCTAGCATCAGGTGTATTTGTAATCAAATGTAGGCTACAATAAATGTTATTCGCGTAGTGTGTATCATTATTTTTTATAAATATAATAAACTAGCATTTTCCAGCGGGGTTTATTCTCGTTAATATAGGTTTGAATTTCCACGCGAATAACCGTGTCCTTTTCTGTACTTTTGACAATATATATCTAAAATTTCATTCTGATTGCTTGAGTAGCTAAGACTTAAAAGTATAACAAACGTACAGACAAACTAATCTTGGCATTTATAATATTAGTTAAAATATCATAAATGTCTCTCTTTTGTTTACAGGTTATATAAAATTTAACCCCCGCCATAAATATAGACAAAATTGACGATTATGTCGTTTTTGTGAGCTAGTCTCACAAACCGCTGAATCGATTTTAATTTACTTAAACTTTTATGGAAGACTACATTCCGAGTTTTGTCGTGATTATATGTGGCCATGAGAACCATAGTGGCTTAATTCCATGGACAAGCCAGTAGCATCGAAAATAAAAACATTATTTTTTTATCTATAGATCACAGACTAAAAAGCATAACAGTGTTTTGCTGCCATCTAGTGAATACTCATTGTATCACATTTAAATCACCTTGGTCCTATCAACATTTTCAATTTTAAGTATATAAAATTATAAACTGATTATTGTAAAAAAATAGTTAGGCCACTATAGTTTCATGGCCCCCATATATCACGACGCTGTTCCCTGGAAATTCAGCAGTAACTATAAAACTAAACAAAACTAATAATAGAATCTTTCAATTATAGAGGTTAAGAGAGTACTGCCGAAATTGGAATAGAAAAACGACAGACCACAAATAATTCAGCTAAAATAGGTACGTAACTCCTATGAAACGACAAATGGTTTCAACGAAGTTACTAGCATCAGATAGTATAAAAAAGTAAAATGTCAGAATCGATATAAAGTAATTTACAAGTAAGCAAAATGTACACACAAAAAATGTGTTTAGGAATCAAGTAGAACGATCACGAGTGAAAAAGAAACAGAAAGAAATAGCATGTTTTCGCCCTTCTCTCTTTAATAATGATATTAAGAAAAAAAAAAATTGCTACACATAAAAAAATTTGAAAACGAAAAGAAATTGTTACGAGATCTAAACATCGTTCACAAAATAATTTGTTTTTGCAGTTTCAATTTTCACTTTTATTATGTATTTGATGCGTATCTATTGTGAACGTAATAGAGTTTGTACGTCGTTACAACAAGACGCTATAAACTATGTAATGGATAGGTTTTTTTTACTATTTCGACGTGTTATATCGTACATCTCAATTCTTATCTACAAATAACAGTAATCGAGGATTGATTGAAAAAAAAAATCACATTACTTTTACGTAAGCAATGAGGAAAAGTAAATCTATGAATCAGGAACTAGTCTATTTACAGACTTTTTAGCACATTAAAAGCGGAAATAGCAATACATAAAGGTAGTGTTGCGTTTCAAGTACATTGTAAGGCCTTGTTAACTTATTAAATATTACTTATTAATAATAGAAGTAACGGCCCGCGACTCTGCACGAATTTTAAATGGAGTAATTATTTTCGACCAGTTATTTCATTTTATTAAGCTATGAGTATATCTTATGATTTCTGAAAGAGCGGAAAAGTGTACTGTTTAGACTTCGTCTTTTAGCGGTCGCTGTAACCGATAACGGTTAGGAGCAGATGAAAAGTATTTTTGGACGCTCTTATACTTGATTAATGTTGAAATGGTATATATTTCTCATGTAATAAACTTTATCAAAATCGTCTGAAAATTAACTTAAATTTATTTTTTTATGCGATTGGGGCAAAGGAACATGCGGGTCACATGATGGTAAGTGATCACCGTCACTCATGGACACCTGCAACACGAAGGGAATCACAGATGCGTTGTCGGTCCTTGAGAAAGGGTTAGGGTCGTTTGTTGGAAGTCTGTAAGTTATATCGGAAACGCTGCCGCTGAGATTTCACTCCAAAAATTCGACGTAGGTACGTGGACGAAACGAACGCGAAAACGGCACAGTAGACGACTTGCAAGGTTCCAACCATCAAGATGACATGGATGGAATTTCGATTTATGGCGAGTCGAGTTTAAAAATATGAAAATATTCCTGATACAAATTTTATAGACTATCAATCAATCAGGTAATATTTTTCGGGTGTAAGCACATATATAAATTTGTTTGGCACGCTGTGTATAATCTGATTATATAGTCCATTTCTTCCATTGATTATACTATCAAGCTAATTTTCCGTGAGTAGTTTCATTTTGATGAGACGCCCAACTTGTTCTCTTACAAACATTTTCGATTGTGGTATGTTACAGGGCTAACGGGGATAAAATATGTCGATTTGATGATCCTCAAAAATGTATTACTAACTGGTTTTTTTTTACTATCTTTCAAGATAATTACCTGCATTATTCGAAAAAAATAGTTGTCCTACAAAATATATGGTTTGATAAGAAAGTCTCTCCTTCCGTCCAACATCTATCGATAAAGAGATCATCAAAAATGATAACTAAGCTGCTGATTTTTTTTCTGTTGCTTAGTTCACATTTTTATAATTTAACAACGTCTTTGTATTAAAAATTGCGTGGTACGTTATTCCCGTCCAACGTATCTTGATTTCTTTTCAGATTAACATCATCTATCTTATAAACTGAACTTATCGTTCAATAAAATGAATATTAAGCGTACGACATCAATTTCAAATGATTAATGGCATATATATGTATACTATGTAATTGATTATTACTATCAAAAACATCAAGTTCAAGTTAGTTTTGATTGATCACTGGTTCCATAGAGAGAAAGTTGAAACATTAACTGGGATGGCTTTACATATCAAGTTTTTGCAGTTTCTTCTACTTGATAGATTCTTATATTTTATTTATCCTTCGCTAGATACATATGACCTTCAAATCTGGTTCATACTTAAAGGCTTACATTAATAATTTAAATATTAAATACTAGATGACCCTGTGAAGTTCGTATCACTTAGATATATTTGTGTAAAATGTGGTCAAAACTGAATACAACATTTTTATTTACATTATAAATGCAACACAGTTATGCACTTAATCTATTTAAAGCTTTCTCATGTATCTCTATTTCTATTTTTATTTATGAAATTTTGTATTCCAACAAAACAAACCAAAGAGATCGGACCTTATACTATAACCATGAAAGAGACAAATTTCTGAACGCACCTATAAATATTTGACAAACGAATGATAATTTTTTTTTCTAAAAAGACATCAAATTTTTCATAGCTAGCAACATTAGGTACTTGAAAATTAAATTGTCTTTTTTAGTATTTTATAGCCATTCCCAAGTTTTAGCAAGACAAACGAACAGGGATTCATTTCTATATATATATATATATTTACATTATAAATATTGATATTAATCTATTCCTTACTTTAATCATATTAGCAATGATGGTTATTAATTATTGGTGTTCAACTGACTCATTACAAATAGATAATTGAATTTAGAAGAAAAAAAAATCAAGATTAGAATGTGCTTAAAATAAATGGAATAGGATTTTTTATATATTATTCTACTAATTTCCAATGGCTTTCCATGGAAAAAAAAAATTTACCCTTTATTTTATGTCTAAAATAAGAAAAAGTAACTAACTGACTTACTTATGGAAAAATGACGGATTTTAAACTCTTTTTCATCACCTTAGGCGTTGAATTACCAAAATTAAACTGGCATGTAAGTTTTTATAGCCTTAGTCGCCTAGTAATTTGGGCTGTATGTTAATATGTTAATCAGTTAATCAGTTGTGCTTTTATATATTATATACTTCAATAAAGTTTTAAAATGGAGTTTTTCGAGTGGTCGCCTACTTATGCGTACGTACCTATATGGCAACTTGTAAAATTAAAATAAAATCAAAGTCTTATCCAGGCAAATAATTAACATCAAATACGCAAGGTTCCAAGAACTATTTAAGAGTTTGCAGTGGTATAGTTTATCATATACTTGGTACCGAGAATGCATATGGAGCTTACCTTTAAGTACAAAAACTCCTAAAATGTAATAGTGGAAATTAATAGAATACTTTAATAGAAAGGCATGCGGGTTTTTAGTTCAGGGATGACTAACCTTTTTATTTAATGGGCACATTTTCCAATGTTATGCAAATCCCATATAGGGGTTATATTACAATTTATTTTCCACATGTTAACATGTTTAAGGTACAACGAAGATGTGGGATAGTGTAAAAATATTTAAAAGTCGAAATGTAAAATTTTTGAAAAGCCAAACGAGAAAGTGTCTAGTTGCTCTTCCTTGTTCTAGTTAGACCGCAGCGCCACTCGTCTGTGGTATAATATACTGGTCGCTTAAAAGCCAGGTACCCAACTACACACAAATGCTTATCTCAATTGCTTTTCTACGCGAATAAATAAATAAGAAATATGCTAAAGTGTCAAAAACACTCAGCGTTGATTTTCGGCTGGAAGCCAGTGCAAGTCACGGTACGTAATAAATGAAATATTAATAAAAAAACTGTTAAGTATATTATATGTAGGGGAAATAAGTAATACCAAATAGTAGAGTACATAATATATATATATATATATATATATATAGGGGAAATACAGAAGTCAAAAGAGTAGAATACATAAAATATCCTTTTAATATAGAAAACAGGCACTTGCAAGCATAATAAAAATGTTAACATGCTGCAGGCATGTTAACATGTAAGCGCACATGTCAGAACGGCTGCACATATTTGCCTAATTCTTCTTTGTTGTGTGTGCAATTATCAGAATAAAGTTCGTATAAGAGAAAGTATTCGATAATCCGTAAAAATATGGATTAAAAAATCTCGGCATATAAAAAAATTGTGAGTGAGTGAGATTTCCGTTCATTTACCATTTTATTTGATTACATGGTTTTACTTGGAAAAAAACGTACAAAACGTCACTTGTCATCACGTAATGACCAATCGGCCCCAGATTCGGCATTGACTTGCCGATCCTGTGGGCGAGGCTGTCGCTGCCGAATTGGATTTAAGAGCCGTGAAAAAAAATGTCACAACGCTGTGTATATCGCCTTTCGTAGATGCAAAGGAAATTATATACTGTAAAGGAAAGATTTGGTCTCATTTTCATTTTTCTTCTGAGCTGGACAGCTAGTAAATAATAAAGATAACTTAGGTCGTAATACTAATAATGGTATATTATTGCAAAGGTCGTGAAATAGACCGAGCGATAGACTGTAGAAGAGGACTTCACTAATATGAGACAGGTAATTGCCATTTCCGCTGAGGAATATATAGTGCTTTGCTCAAAAACATACTTTTTATATTATACATTTAATCTAATTAATATTAAAAGTTACATTACTTATATTGGGGCAATCACAAAAAAATGTTATTAACATGAACTGTAAATGGGTTTTTAGTTTTAGCAAACTCATTAAAATACGCCAAAAATACTGTTTCGGAGATAATGTTGACTTTTTTTGCGATCTTCCAATTCATTAAATTATCATATACTTTCATGTATTTTTCTTTTGACTTTGCTAGAAGCAGGTTTTCTATTACCAATTTGGCTTCTTATCTTAAATCTGGTGGAGTATAATCAATCTCCATTCCACTCTCTAAGCCGTTGGAACTCATTTTGACTATTAAACATATATTTATTAAGTATGTAAATAACAATCAAGACGAATTTTCAGTTTTGCCCTCAATTTTCTATTTCTCATATGTGCCGAAAGGCAAGCGCATTTCTGGCTATACAGCCACGTGAACGCTATTGGTACTAAGCAAAGAGACTTACTTTGGTGTGCCAAGAATGATAAAAGAGATCCAATCAAAAAGTATTTAATAACCCCAGCACGCCGTTTCATACAACACTGCCGGAGCGTTGTAATGTTCCAAATTCAAAAAACGCTCCTGCAGTGGATTTGATTTTCATTGCCCGTAAATTCGACACTTCGCGTGTTTTTTTTTTTCGAAAATAATGACAACATTTCCATGTATGTTTGAGAAAAAATAATTCCTTTCATGATTATTTGTAATGTAATTAATATCAAGGTTTTCTTTTTGTGATTTTAATGCACAATTAACGGTACGTGTAGTATGCTTAACCTCGAAAGGTTGCAACATTTTAGAATATTTCGACCTTCACCATTCGATCCCGGTGTTTTTTGTACTGTTAACTCTCGAAATCATAAAGTACGTTCACATTACGAAACAAACCGATAAATACATATTTACTTAGAGCGTTATAGTAAATTAGGATTGGGTTGTTTATTACGACAACATTTTAACTCGAAGGTAAAAAGCTTATAAAACGAACAAATACAGCCAGAAACGACGATTCATGAATATGTTTATTCGAAAATTTCGCCTAATTATAGGATTCTAGCCGACGCGACGTAGATTGACGCAGCGCTTGAACGCTGTAGGACATAAGGTCATCTTCGCTTCAGCGTTGTTTAGTTTGATTAATATTCCAATGCATATTTTGAAGGATTAATTAGAATATATATGTTAAGACTCGTCAATTCAGTATTGTCGTATACGCTTACAGACACAAGCAATTATATACATGTTATTATGTAACAGTCCAGATTCTTATAAGTAATCAAACATTGTGGTAGAATTTAAGAAGTCCGTAGTGAGATGATTTTAGAATATACAGTAAATAAATACTGTGCTTGAAAATTAAATATTTCATGAACAAAGTCTATACTTTTTTCTTTGTTTTCAAAATCTATATATATAAAACAAAATTTGGTTTATTCGCTGCACAAAAATATTAATGAATTAATATTTAAAAAAAGCATAAAAAATTTAATTAACTAAAAATTAACATGACAATCATTAACTGTTAGACGGCACGAAGTTCACCGGGTAAGCTGGTATATAATATAAGTGCTGTGGGTTCAAATCCCGCACAGGGCAATTATTTGCGTGATTCACAAATGGTCGTTCTCAGTCTAACAACACTTTGTGTTCACGGATTGTATCCATACCTCACATGCGACATAGAGCGGGATCCTAAGTACAAGATCTTGTATTGAATAAAAAAAAATTGTAAAAGTGTTAATTGCAACTCTCACACACAAAAGCTCAACCCATCATTAAAGTACAATATATTTAAAATACAGTATGTTTTCAAATAATTAAAGTGTTTGTAGAATACTAACAAAACGTTTCTTCAATAATTGAAATTATATTTTGTGTTTAAAATAGTTTTGGGTTTTATTTACTATATATTCTCGAGAAACTATAACTTTAAACGAATCAAATTATTTCACATATTCTTAGTAGTTCGAATAATTTCACCATTGACGTACTTAAATCAAATATGCGTCTTAATCAATTTAAGCCTTAAAACGGAACCAAAACATATTCATGACCTAAAAAAAACTGGTAAAATCCTTGACCGTTTTGTTCAATAACATTATTTTAGTATTTTTATTTTGACGCGGAACTATCATAATGACATTGTTAGATTTGTATCCATTAAAAGAAACGGTAATGGATTGTAACACACCGAAATCAAAGGGAATCAACAACCATGACTATCATAAATCAAAAATGAATCAATAAATACTATAAAAAATAGATTAACTATCGCCTTTTATTTCGTGTGTTCTACTAATTCATGTGAAATATAAGACATATTATAGGAATATATATGCTTTTCGCTAACATTTATATGTAGAATGAATATTATATTAATAGAAAGTAAAGAAAATACGATGTGTTTTCATCAAAGCGTAAAATTATTTTTGCGGGCACTTACATTGTTAACGCTGACTATGTTATTAAATACATCAAAATAATCCACTACGGAATTACATATTATAAAACGAAAAGTTCACGATGGTAAATGCCCAACTCCTAAGGATAAATTAAAGTAACAATTTCTAGTCTAGTCCGGTGAAGCTGTCCAATAGCGTATAGTCAGTAACAAAAAAATCCCTATCTATATTTTATATATTACTAGCAGGCCCGGCGGACGTTGTCCTGCCCTTATAATAAAAAAATATATACTTATGTGCATGAAACTCTTAAGGCGGCTTGACTTTTTCCGATTCTTTCAACAATTATCATTATATTTCAATCAACTTACTAAAAACCTTAAAAATTATATACCTAAACCCTCCCCGTGAACTACTCTATCTATTGGTGAAGACCGCATTACAATCCGTTCAGTAGTTTTTTAATTTATCGCGAACATCCAGGCAGACAGACAGACGTGACGGACGACTTTGTTTTATAATATATAGAATTAGAAAATAATGGGTTATTCGCGAAGATATTCAAAATCAAAAATACACTATTCAATTTAGGCCCTGAGAAGTCGTACGAGTATACGAACGTGAAAACTACCACCGTTTCGGAGAAACAATCCAGTCATCGAGGAGAACCAGCAACAAACTCGATCTAGTTTAACTTTTCCTAATACTTTACATATTTCTACGTACATACATACTTATAGACATAGATAGTTACATTTATTTTTGGCTAATGTACAGATAGGTGCATTATTTTCATGTCGTGACCAATATAGTAGTCATTCATTCTTATCTAAAATGTTATTCTTGTTTCATTTCAAAAAATACTACTTGGAAGATATAGCAGATATCAAATTAAAAAAACAAACAAAAAAATGAATGTGTGACGAAATTGTTTTTTTAATACTTTATAGGTTATGGCGTCGAATCCCTCTAGTTGAAAAACTGTCGCCAAACACTTGTTCGTGTGTTCCGGCATCTGCACTTGAAACCAGTCTCCCTCTAGGTTTAGCGTGACTACAATCTTAGACCACATCATCATTTAACATCAGGTGAAATTGTGGTCAAAACGTTAACCTATAAAGTATTTTAAAAAAGCGTTCCTAAACTACAACCTGATCTGACGTTAAAAGATAATATGGTCCAAGATAGTAAACATGGTAAACCTAAAGGGCTCGCTTTCAAATGCAGCTGCAGGAACACACCTGCTAGTGTTTAGCGACAGATTTTCAACTTGAAAGTAATAGCTACACAGATAGGCTTAAAAAACATCTCTACCATTATTTTGTTAAGCAAGAAGTTTTTATTTTTATTTTCATGAAGGGCAAATGTCAAAAAACTGTATTGGACATATTATGATACCGTTTTAATACGTAAACAGGACCCATGCGATGCCGGGGCATATTCCTAGTGAACACTAAAACACGCTCACGTCTGTTTTTAATACACACAATTGTATAATTAACGCATTTGTATGTCTGATGGATACAATGTATATAAAATGTAAATCATAAATACCGAGTTAATATTAGTTATAATTAAGTTCCTTTATTTGAATGCAATTCAAGGTTTCAAGTAAATATGAGCGCAATTAAAAATTAATAGTAAATTGTTGTGTATTTGATAATAGGAATGTTATATCCAGGTTGTTGCGATAAAATAACTTTATTGCACTTTACCATGAGAGTAAATAGCAGGTAGGTAAAAAAGTTAAAAAAAATACGAGAAACACCAAAGTTTAAACGTCTAATGGACTGTTCTTATTACATCAACCTATAGTTACGTGAAAGAAAACAATATGACGTTGCTAATTATGCATTGGTTAAACCTAAAAATGACTTTTTCATTTACATTGATCAATATGGTTTATTTTGAGAGTAAAAAATCAACGTGGACAAAGCTGCGGGAAATATATTAGTTTGTAAATAATTAGATACAAGAACTAGAGTTTGGATAGTAATGCATGCGAAATACATATACAGTAAAGAACGTTGCATTGCCACAAACTTTATAAAATGCTAAATATAATAAAATAATTATCATTGTATATTAAAAGATGTTTGGAGGGTGTAAATTTGGATTGTATTTATATTTTTGCGTCACGAATCCAAAAAAAAAAAATTATCGAAATTAAAAAAAAAATCTGCATCTCGACAACAGTTCCGCCTGCGGACAACTACCAACAAGTATGTTTAAGAATTATCCAGGAGACCTAAGTAAAAAAAAGATTGGTCAAGCCGTTTAAAATGAGAAGAGATAACCCACGCACACCAGAATTATATATGTATGGTATATAATAATTTAAAATGCCATATATTCGTTATCAGTCCTCACAAATCACTAGAGTATACGACTTAACACCTTAAAAGAAATCCTAAATAAGAAATTACAAATTGTTGTATCTAACGGTTTTAAACGAACTAATGACAGCGTCACCAATATTTTCGTATTTTTTTCAAGCATCATTCTAAACACATGTATGCATTGTATGCCTTTAATTAGGTGTCATGTGTTTACGACCACAAGGAAGATCCCAAGGAGCGTTGATGTCAGGAAGGCGGACGATCGTAAAAATTAAGCCAAATCATACATCACGAATCATACATGACAAATATGTTGTGCCGACCCTACCTCGGTAAGATAATGGTAAGAAGATAATGATGTGTTTACTGTAACATAACTCAAACCGAAGTTATAATAAGGTTGCATTTACAATTCCAATACGTAAGACATGTGATGTTAATTAAATAAACTAAGAAATAATTAAAAATGTTTAATCAGAATTGTAAATTAAATGCTAATGTTAATATAACTACCGTATTATTAATTTTTTGGTATTTATAAATGTTGGTACTTATAAAAAATAATACCATTAATTTGTATATTACAGGTTCATTCTCATATTCAGGGTTTTCTAAATTTTAAACAGGTTTTAATAAGATCAGAGTGGAATTTATAAATTTACTTGGTATGGTCACGGCATCGCACGCGTCTTGATTGTTATTACCACTTCTGGCTTAGTCTACTTTGCTTACTTTCCATAGCTTAATGTCTGCTGCTGTTGGGGACAGCAGCTGAGGCAGACATCATATATTTATTACAAAAACGGGCAGTTCGATCAATGAACAATATGGGACCACGCGAATAATTAAATAGTCAGTTTCGACAATTCAAAACCTTAAATTTGCCCTCCTAATACATCCTTGATAATTTAATGTATCTCCGCAAAACTTTGAAAATCTCGATCTCGTAAAAGAAAGGCATGATATAAATTATAAATACTAGAAACTGTGAGAAAATGGTCAACTTATGTTTCAGACTCGGTAAAACTAGTAACAGTTTTTTTTAGACAATTGTGTTAGGTTTTGCAACAAAGTCCCAGAAACAATTTGCCGGACTGTAAGCGCCAGCTCAAGCGTGTATTGGGGTGAAAAGGCTATTAAAGGGTGGATCAATATGTGAATGATGGTGTTGTCTGGAATTAACACCTCTCTGTGCATCCACTAATAACGATTGTAACGTTAATGTACTTTAAATGCATGCATGTTAAAAACTGGAACCAGATCGAGTTTCTCGCTGGCTCTTCTCGATGACTGGGCCATTTACCGTTACAATTAATGTGGTACATCAAGCGCTAAGTTGCGCATCAAAACGTTTAACCAAATATAAACTTACCTAGTATAATTACCCCCCCGTTACAGTGAATGTAGTACATCAAGCGATAAGTTGCGCATCAAAACGTTTAAACAACTACAAACTAACGTTCATTTTATCTTAAAAGCTCTGTTGTATAAGACCACCATTATGCAATAGAGCACGTATAAAGGCAATTCTTAACTCGCTTTTGACTTATCCATCCTAAAGAGTATTACATCACTTTTAATATCAGTTTAGTATTTATACTGTTTTATTTTAATTTCAGTTACTTGTTACAAATGCTTAAAAAACAATAGACGTTTTGGACCACTCGACTGGAACGAAGTTCCTTTTGTAGAATATTATTATTGATAAACGTATTATATTATTTATTAATAAATATAAAAAAAAGAAATACTAGCGCCTGAGAGCAATTAAATCAAACGCATAAATAACTAATATATTGAAGGAATGATATGATATTTCGTAATTCATATATATTATCGAGTTGTGAAAATAAACATTTCATTGTACATCATTCATATCATCTAACACCATTATCAACTTCATCAGATAAACATAAGTAGTATAAGTACACAACTACGCACAATACGCTACGAAACAGCTAATGCGTATGTTGTGTACAAACTATATCTGCGCAGCCGGTGCGAACTTATTGGCTGTACACGCGAACAATAAGCGCGCCGAAAGTGTCGTAACGGAAAACTTTTACGCCTTATTTCGCCTATTTCCCATTCGCCAAGTACGTACCGTGCGATAATGAACTTCGTAACAAAATAATTATGAACCATCATAGTTCACGATATATGTTTGTTAGGTTATGTACTATAGTTTAGTGGCAGGATTTAGCAAGATTTAAAGAAACGGTTTATATTTATTTTCGAACATTTTTTTTTAGTTTTACTACTTAGGCATTTGGTTTTTATCTAACGAAAAACCACAGCTCTCATTTAATATATACGTCGACGAAGTCGCAAGTATCAGCTAGTTTTACTAAAATACCATTACATTTTATGATTTCCAAAACGATTATTGACAATTTTATAAGTTATCAATTTTAAAATGAATTTATATTTACCGTGTATAGAATTTTATTAAAAACGTAAAACACTAATAAAATTGATTCTAATTATCAATATTCTGTTATGAAAAATAATCATAATTTATCATATTCCAATTGATATATATTTCCGATGTACAAAATTTCATAAAAATCGATCATGCCGTTTTATATCAAATCGATACATATAAACCCAGAAATAAATAAAATAAGGTCCTATTCCTATACAGTCTGATTTAGAATATACATATATCCATAAAGAGATATAGTAATTGCACATTTCCTAATGTACATAAATACATAAATATGAACTAATTCCGCAATAGTTTCAACTGTAAATGGCAAATCCTTATAAAAGACAAACGACACAAAGAAAGTAATAAATACAATAATTACAAGCTGAATAAATCATTATGACGGACCGAATTATTTCATGCTAAATGAATGTTGAACTAATAAGTCAACCGCAGACCGCGGTCACTAGGCCGCAGTAGAACAGTACTGTTCTCCATACATTATAACGTACTTAATTACATTGGGTCTAATATTAAATGACAATCAATATTTTTGGAGTGTTTGTAAAATAAAACAAAATGTAGTATGATACTTCAATACACATACAAAAATTTAAATAATGTTTGGAAAAGATGAAATGTTATTTTGGTATCCTTTAGTGTATAAATTATATCTAACAAATAATGAGACTAGTTCGAGAATAGGGTTTAGAATGGTACCGACATCAATATTTGTATTCCTACAAGTACGTATCGACCGCTTGTTTTGTGAACAAAGATCTAAATATGTACATAGATGTGAAATTTGTTAATTTGCATATTTCCAAGTGTTAGTCTCTGGAAGTACTGATTTGATTGTAAAGATTCTTTGACTGATAGAAACTGACCACTACGTTCAGTTTGATGGTTATATGATATAAGGGAACGTACCCATAGTACGGGACCCATATTTGTCAATTTTTTACATCTCTCCCTCCCTTTGTGGCCATCCAAAATATATGAGAAGCCCCACCCCTCCCACTCCAATTTTCACGTAGTATTTCAAAAATACGGTTTTTGTCATATATAATTCATTTGTCTTTTTTTGTATTGCCTTGTAACATTGAATGAACGCATTGTACAGTCGATCGTACAAGGACATTACTATATCGGCACAAATTCTTGTCGATTTGCTTGGCAACTGCACTGCAATACAAACTGTTAATTTCAATCAACTGGCATACCGGTATATGTGCGTCAGTGGTGCCAACTGTGAATTTTAAAAGCGCTGAACTTTGCGCGCCATATTTGAATATAGCTTGAAAAAGCGCAAGATTTCCTTTAGAGGTTTATTGACTACGTTTGCTGTGTGGGACAGCATCTGAGGTAGACACCATATTTTTATTGCAAAAACGAGCAGTTTGAGTAATATACAATACGGGACCTCGCGAATCATTAAAGACTAAGTTTCAAGAATTCGGTATCTTAACTCTGCCTTTCCAATACATTCTTGATAATTCAATGTATGTTCGCGAAAACTTTGAAAACCTGGAGTTCGTAAAACACAGGCATGATCTCAAGACTAGAAACTGTGACAAACTGCTTGTTCCATGTTTTAGACTCAGTAAAACCAGTAACAGTTTTTTAGGTAATAGAGATAGGTTTTATAACAAAGTCCCAAAGCATATTACTGATTTGCTAGACTATAAGTTTAAGTGCCACGTTAAACGGGTTTTGGTGTCAAAAGGCTAGAGTGGATCAATATGTGAACGATGGTAATGTCTGCAATTGACTCCTCTCTGTGCATACACTAAAACGATTGTAACGTATAACGTATTTTAAATATATAATCGTATGTTAAAAAGATAAACCCGATCGAGTTTCTTGCCGGTTCTTCTCGATAACTGGGATGTTTTCCGAACCGGTGGTAGTTCTGACGTTCATAAGCGCCTTCTTAGGGCCTAAACTGAATAAAGTATTTTAGATTTTGATTTTGACGTGATGAAAGCCAAACCCTACCCCGTGTCCTTGTGATCACCGTGGTATTTTGAAAATTCCCAATGAACGGGTAACGTGGTATGGATACGATCCCTAAGTATATTGTTATTTATATTATCTATATCTCATGTTATTAAGTTTGATGGTTATAGGTTATAGTTCATGATAGTTTAATGGTTACAGGCGTTTATGTTATATACATGTTTCATCTTATAATTAACATGTATGAAAAAGTGGGCAGTTGATGGATTGTAATCAAATTATAGATGGTGGTAACGGTTTTATTATTTTTGAAGTAACAATGGCTAGATACGAATTTATTGACCTTTTATATACACTTTGAATAAACCAAATTACGCCGATGTTGGAGAGATAAATAAACTTCTTGAAGAATGCTTGAAGGTTAGTAACTGGATATATATGTGTAGTAAACTGGTTTGTCTAAAAATGCGAACACCTATGCGAGAAACTATGACGAGATAATATAGTGCACGTTTTTCCTACTTTTTACACTATCACCAATTTGTTCATATATTTAGAAGGAATACATTATTACATATATGTATATTGTGTAGGTGTATATTGATGATTAAGTTTTAGTTGTCAACAAAAACTGGTTTCGATTCATTAACCTCTAGAGAAACTAGGTAGAAACGTAACCAAACAATATTTTTTTTAGGATATAATTCATTTAATCAGTTAGTTTTCACAACGACAACTGCGTCGTTTCGTGTCATCGCATACCACATGTAAGGTAAAAATGTAACGAAATATATTTACTTTCTAGTGTAGCACTCATCTGCCAGAGCGCGTGCGCTTTGCCTGGATACGTTCAGAGCGAATCGAACTCCAATAAACGCTAATATCACCAACATAGTTTGCGTTATCACTTCACTATGAACAAATCACTTTTAACAGATAACTTCTCTATACCCTTAACTACTATTTCACGGGTTTATTAACGTTTATACACAAAAATATTTAGTTCACAGGTAACAAAAAATACATCTGCACTAATAAACAGTCGATAAATTTTACAGCAAAAAATTTTGAGATATCTTAATTTCTTTTTTAATCCTTGAATCACCCAATATCTTAAAATAAGTTATATGTGAATGAGATATCACACGCTACCTGTAAAGGACGACCAAAATGTTTATTGTTATTAAGAAATGCCGAAAATATATTAAGAATTAAAATAAAGAGAATTTAATATTCCAAAGAGATCCGATACATTAAATGAAATATATTGTACAGATGTAAGGAGGGTGAGATAGAAGTGTGGTGTTTATTTTTACGTAGAAGCCGAACGAACTGAGAGCGAAAGTGCGGCCGAAGCGCGTGCGTTTCGGTATAAGACTGTGCGGCAACCGTGCAGACACCGATCGCACCACAGACAATAGTCCGGAGCCTTCCGTTCACGTAACCCAGCGACTATCATCGCATTATACTACGGGGTTAGTAATCGTAGCGTAACAACAGCTGTTTGTCATCAATTCGACGTACAATGTAATTTGTTATAATTTAAATAAAAAACGTGTTGATAGAAATTTAGGTTATGTTACGAAGTTTATACTATACTAGCGGTTGCCCGCAGCTCCGCATAAGTTTTTTTTTTTTATTATTGTAAATTACTTCTTATATCAGCTATCTGTTACTGAAAGTCCCATGAAAATAGGTCCAATTGTTTTGGAGATAGTACTATAGACCAAACCACGTATGATAGCTAGTTTAAAATAAAGTAGCCTATGTCATTCGCTGTAATTTTAACTATCCGTCAGTGAAATTTCTGTCAAAATCGGTCCAGCCGTTTCGGAGATTATCCGGAACAAACAGACAGACAGACAAAAACTTTAAAAATTATGTTTTTGTTATCAGTATCGTGTATACATATGAATGAATGGAATGATGAAGGAATGGATATGAATCCAATCAGTAAAAAGTCGTTATTTTGATATTACATACAGGCACTTCATTTTTATTATATGTATAGATAATGTAGATACAAAATTATTTACGGACGTAACTCGCTAGCTGAATCTCACCCAATTGTTGGGCATAAAAAACGGTAATAAGTCAATCGAATCGAAAAATAATTACTTTAGAACCTTCTAGAAAAATATCTACATCGAATGATTTTAGCCCTATCCCGATACGTTCAGTACCTTTGACGTGATTTATTCTCAAAGCAGTTTACATATTATGTATACCCTTATATATATCATATATATCCTTTTAAGTATTGCGTTTGACCACACTCTTACCTGATGTTAGATAGCGATGTAGCCAAGTTACAAACAAAATTCATTCTAAGTCTAGAGGAAAACTCACTGTCAAGTGTAACTGCCAAAACACATTTATACTTTTACTCGGCGACAGATTGTCTTCTTAAAAATACGCTAAGCTAGCCATATGCTACATGCCCATGTGGCGGAGACGCATTAAGTTGATGCGACCCCAACAGTTCGTCAGGAGAGAGGGGGTCTAACACCCACTGCTCCCTTGGAGAGGTCTACCATCTTGACCCTTCAAACCACATTCGGGTCCAACACCTGTCGGGGAGGCAAACATAGTGCCTATAAGGTATTCCCTGCTCCTTCGGTCTAAAGGTGTGAGAAGGCACCCTGATGTTTTAGTCCGTGCGAATCGGACATAGCCCACCTTTGTTGCCCGGCGGGATGGGTATCCGTTAGGAATTATCCGATGTAAAAAAAATGTATATTGACATAAGAATCATTAAATGACTTACCAGCACGCTATGGTGTCATAACAATATTTCTTTCACCGAAAGCTCAGACAGAGATGTTACTACTGTACTCTATCCGTTCCAAGCCATCATCGATTCACTTAAAATAAACGAAACAATAATAGCCCCGCATAGAAAGTAAAATACAACTTGCCCATCGGAAAATAATTTGGACAATTGAATTGATACTTTCAAAACGTGTTCGATCTACACAATTCAATCAAACTTTCTATGTAAAATAAACATAGATACAATTATATATATATATACCGTGTTACAAGATAAAATATCCGATGTTAGCTACGTGGCCAAGAAACTGTATTACTTTTTAAAATGGATCTTACAGAGAGGTCTGTTCGTAATTTTGGGAAAACTTGAAAGGAGAAATTTAAACAGGTGTTCTTTTCTATAGCTTCCAACATAAATAAGATAATTCAATTTAATGCAGCATGCTAGTGTCCTATATGTACAAACTTTAAACTTAATTCTTACACGTTAAGAAAACGTTCCATACGATATGTTTACAGCGAAGCAGTAATATTACAAACATTTTGAACATATAAAATATTAAGGAATTCGTATACAACTATAATGACTACAGAATTTATATAAAAACGTATTACGAATTTAATATGGAATCAGTGTAAAACAGAGGATTTTCATTTGATAATCTGCCTCTTGTTTACAGAACCGCCATACTTTTTTACCCGAGGTACCACCATCTGAATTATTTCAAGAAACATAAACGGTAGGGAAGCGAGTTGAAAGTCGTGGTGTGGTTGAGTGGTTTGACCGGTGGAACATCAAGTTCTTTCTCGTCTATTTACCAATTTAAATTGATAACGCTCTCGGCTGACGGTGGAAGAAAATATCATGAGCAAACCTGAACTTGAGAAATGTTCTTGTAGTACCATCGTACATGGGAAAATAAAGAACTGTGGATTTCTCCGGGTTTTAAATCGCCAATATGTCGTGGGTTGGCGTGGTTATTATTCCCATACCTTCCATCGGGAAGAGGCCTGTGACCCTTCAGAGGGTCTCTTACAAGCTGATAATGATGAAGTGAGCGCTAGATACAATTATTTACATCATGTTAAGTTTTTTATAAATAGAACAACTACTTAAAACTATATCTCAAGAACTCTATATTATAACTCTATTTTAAACTTGTTATCCATGACTATCATTATAAAAATGTGAATTAAACAAAATATATTAAAAAATTTCGAGATATTAAGAATTATACAATACGATTACCTATTAAATATTCGGCGAACTCAAAACCTTGGTCATTATTGTCAAGAAATATTATCATTATTATTATTAAAAAATATTAAATAAAATAAAAAATATCATACTAATATAATAGTACTTATTTGTATGAGTATATATATAATTGTAATTCCAAATAGTGAATATTTCAACTTTTATAATTTGTTTTATGTTGAAAAAAGCAATAATGAATGATGCTAGAACTCACCGAAGTAGCAACAGTAGTAGTGAAGCAAATTTGCGAGTTCCCACAAAACAACGACTTTAGGTAGTTTAATTAAACTTAAGTTAAAATGAAATGTTTCATACATTAAAAATAGAAATTTCAAAAATAGAAAAAAAAAACAAATGTTTAATAAATTCCAGAACTAGTATTGTGCAGATTCAGAGTTGTATAGTTACCAATATTATAACTAAATGGTGGACGCTATTAACATGCACAAGATTGCATTTTTCTTACTAAAACGTTGCTGGCCATCAGTAAAAAAATAAGCTTTCATACTTGTCTTTGACGCTAATTTTGAATCTATAAGAGCTTTTCATATAGCCTTTCCTCATTTAACTTCATTTAAGTGGAATTTATATTGGGATATAATATTTCAATATAAAACTAACATATTAATAATTTACTTGTGAAGTGAATCATGGTATCAATTAGCATATAGTATAACGATCAAAATATCTGTGAAGTTTAATTAGCATATCTAGCAGATGTCCATGACGCCTTGTAAATGCTTTGTGGTGAAACAGCACAGGCAATAAAGAGCATATTTTATACCCGTTATGTAATAGCATTTAAAATGGTGTGGATTGATTATATGAAAAATGATAGGTGTGTACTGAGTTAACATCGGACAGGGGAGAAAGGAAAGGAAAATATGTTATGCCGACCCTACATAGGTGGGATAATGGTAAGATGATGATATGTTTAAATTACGTTTAATAAGGTAATAAAGCGCGTTCATTTGTTCTCAACGGCATCTTTAAAATTAGCAATAAAAACGTCTGTGCGTATAATTGAAATGAATCTAAATAAACCTCTTCCTAATTAATTTCACAGCTGCAAATGTTCTTTCATCTAACTCCTAAAAGAGAAATGGACTTTTAACTAACCGTTCAAATGTATATACTGTCCTCGCTAAACGTTTTAACCGCTCTGAGTTTAGTTGCGCAGAACACAAATTTAGGTATAAATACATACTATTATTATATACAGAACATCGAGACAACTTAAGGATACATAAATAACAATTAACTCTCATCTAGTATTAAATTATGGGCTATATTATGCGCAAGCCCTAACTTACAGTTATGTTTAGAGCGGTTAAAAATATTGAAGAGGACTGTAGAAGACAGAGGTTTTAGTCACAGGGCTAAAAGACTGGTAATATACTCGTAGACATACAAATAATATCTCATTATTAACGAGAATTACTTACCATGACGTTCTTACATGTCTTGTCCCGTCTAAATAACGTTACTACAATATGTTATTCACTTGCGCTCTTCAATATAGATATGTGATTCTTCATAAAATCTATTCGTACTTTCGTCTGTATTCCTCTACTTCTATATACATCCAACACTTTTCTGGTTATTAGACTTCCTTCACTCCTCATAACATGTCTATATCACGCTATCCTATTACTCCTCAACTTTTCTAATACACGTGTTGTTTTCATACTTCTTCTGACATACTTATTTCAAATCTTATCCATTCTCGTTACACCATATAATATACATCTTAATATTCATATCTATTTCACTTGTATAATTACCATCAATAACTTATACACAACTTAATTTGTAAAAAATCCTACTAAACGTAAACTCTATCAAGTAGCGTCGATTAATCTAAATTCATAATCAAAATTAAATTCAGACGACACAGTCTAGTGACCCGTTTGTTCTCTGATAAAAATAGTCGTCTGATCGGTTTGCTCGTTGAAATGTTAGAGAAAGTTACATTTGAATAAATTTGAATATCTTGTTTAAATTTCACAATATTGTAATTTAGTAAATTATGAGAAATAAGGATGATTAATTGTTGCTGTAAATCAATTTAATATTAGCATTTTATTTGGTATTTAAATTTTATTCATAGACTTTTTTTATTCATATACTTTTTGTTATGCCTAAACTTTATTTGTGAAAAAAAAACCTCCCTCCCTATATCACAATACCAATTTTTATCCATAATATGTTTAAAATTATTATTTTTTAGAGTAATTTATATGTTTACGCTTAGTTATTTCATATTCATTATTATATTAGTTTATATAAAAATTACAACTATTATATTAATTATTATTTTACCAATATTATATTACTACATCGCAGATATATGTATACAATTATAGTAAGTCTTTATAATATGTCGGTCTGCAATATAAAAATAACAGATGGAAACCCTTTGTAAAATTTGGGTATAGTAAAAACATCTTACTCTCCTGGATACTAAGATGAATGAACTATATAATTACATATTTTTTACTATTGTAGCGGCGTTTGCGATAGCACGCTACTTATTAATGTGGACTTAATAAAAGAAACTTTGTAATTTGTTATAATTTAATTCCGTTCTACAATTTTAACGTGTGCGCACGATCCGAATCTAGTTTTGGGAGTGACGTTTGTGCGGCTGCAACTTCAGGTCGCTTGTTGTTAAACGTTTCGTTCCGAAACAACTATTATTATAAGAAAATATTTTTTGATATCTCTGGTAAATTCGACTGCCATATAGCATATTTTGGTACGCCTAATTACAACACATGAGATGATACTCTGTAGCAAGTCATATTACTGTAAAGTGTAAAGGGCGAGTAAAATATAAAAAGTATATTTCAACAATTAAAAATCATTAAATAATTTCAAAGATTTCTATGCTTCAACGAACTTACGCGGGAAAGCGTATACAACGTAATACGGCGTTATTGTGTAATGAAAGTAAGAATAAACCTGAGACCTGCTTCAAAATGAGGTTAAGATTTATTTAACCCTACTTCGTATACATCGCATTTTTATATAACACATAACTCATAAGATAACAACATTTCATCCTACATTTAGTGAACCCTTACGATACTATATGGAAATCCACTTTAGGAAATATTGCTACATAATATAAGCAGTATTAATTAATAACCTCATTTGAAGGTGTTGTGCCCTGCCTTATATTTCTTACAAATCTTTATAGATAGTATTGATAGATTTTTATAAACAGCAACAATTAATGCCCTGAAATCTATCTTGTCAATTAGGACAGTCATTTATTTCAACAAACTGACGTAACGGTGCAGTAAGATTCGTTGCGTCATCGTTTATTACGTACATAAAATTGCGGCTACAATACGATGCAGTATGCCTTAATGTACCGATAGATAGGTATAGATTATCACTACTGTATATCATTACCACACAATACACTTTGTTAGAGTGGGCACAAAAGTGGGGCGCCGTATATCTCTATTCTAAACTCATAAAGCTCTAACACTTTGTATAATATTATTTTTCGACTAAAAATAATTACAGTTTCTCTAAACCTTCTTAAAGCATATAAACATTAACCGATTTTAATTAAATATAAATATTTTGGACATGGTAATAACATCATAAAATGATATTTATTAATTTTGAAAATGTCACTTGCATATCAATTCAAAATTATTTGTTGTATCATTATAGTGTTCTTATAAAAAATAGAAAATCCCATCTACATCAATCCCAGAGGCCAGACCTCTTTTAAGCATATGCTACGTAATTTATTATACTTGAAGTAGTTTAAAATTTGACAAATTTTACTCAATTTTACAATTTACATTATGCTCACCTTGCGCACAATTCTCATGCAGCCTAGGAAGATTGGTAGTGTATAGCTTTTTAGCATTAAGACTTACCTCAGCTCAGTGATATATAATGAAGAATTATATAAATAGATATAGGTCGTATTTCGAGAATGTAGAAAAGCGTCAGCTTTTAAAAGAAACAAGAAGAGAGTTACACTAAATTCATGTCATTACTAAGACACTGTAAAAAAAAAGTAAGTATTATCTATGTGAAAATAGATGAAGACTGAGCACTTTAGTACTATTTTCTTCTTTATTTGCCAACCGATTATTATAGTTTTTTTTTAGTCTATTAACAAGCGTATACTGTTATCATTAAAATAAAATTGAAACAACTTGTTTTTTCCCAGTAACATCAACGAATCATCATCATTCAGTCATATTTCACAATCCTTAAGTCTGTAAATCCAAAATATTTACACACTTTGTCAACCATGAATAACATTGAAACTTAAAAAAGCATGGTCGAATTACGACATCTAGATGACCTTTTTTTCTTTTTCGAAGTGACTACACTGTTGGCTTGTTAAGGCCGCTACAGTTTCACCGGACTACTAAAGGGAGCGCTTAAGGCACTCACCCAATTTTATAGGCGACCAGCATAAGGACGCACGGCGCGCCTCGGCTTGAACTGTCGCCGAATAACCGATCTAACTAAGCTAAGCTATCTATCTGATACATATATGAATTCGTGAAATATACATGTGTAGACATGCATATTTGATGAACACATACATGTATTTTGTATTTGACACTAGATGACCACTAGTCCCGTCTATATATGTATACGTCGGGTCATAAGTTCTGTCACAACCTTATTATTTTAACTTTCGAATACTGGTCAGATATACATCAAATAATTTTAAAAATAGAACGTTCTTGCTTTCCGCAAATAAAAAATAAATTATTTTTTATTCATTTTAACAAATTGAGTGTTCGCAAAAGGAAGATAAAAGAGTCGTGGTTATCGCGTTCCACCGCTGTGGTTACGTGCCCACAGAGATTTTCAACATTCTGCAAAATTAAAAATAGCATTAGGGTTTATTTATCGCACTATCAAACGGTACACTGAAGATTCAAGCTTCGAAGATCGTAAAAGGAGCGGTTTTACTCGGAAAGTTAAGACACCAGCGGTCATCAAAGTAGTAAAGGGGCGAATTCAACGAAATACATTGTCTAAGCAAAAAATATTAGCTTTTCACATGGGGGTAGGCAGTACCATGATCAAAAGAGTGTTAAATGATAACCTAAGACTACGAGCTTATCTTAAAAAGAATCAAGATTATTTGAATGAGCGTTTGAAAATAATTAGGCTGGAAAGATCTCGGGCATTGTTACAAGAGTGCACAGGAAAAAAATACCGCAAAATTTTGTTTTCGGACGAAAAGTATTTTAACATCGAAGAAAGTTATATCAAAGAAACTAGTAAGGAGTGTGCCCACAGCAGTGGAGAAACGAATGCGTGTATACCGATGGTCTAGCGAGGACGTTATCCTTTGTCATTCATGGTTTGACTTAGAGTCTAATATTCGAATATAACTAAGGTGTTTTTCTGTGAAAATGATGTAAAAACCAGTTCTGTTGTATATCACAATATTGTCCTAAAATACATAGTGGACTGTCTGTCGCAAACAATATTCGAAAACAGACTTTGAATATTCCAGCAAGATTATGAGTCTGTTCATAAGCAACGAAGTACGCAAAAATGGATGACCGCCCGTGGAATTGCCTTCATTGGGCATGAAGGCTGGCCCCCCTGTGGTGCAGATTTAAACTCACTGAATTATAAGACATGCCACCATTTGAAGAAGAAATTTGGAGTTTATCCAAGCATATCTAAAAAAAGCAACGGCAGAAAAAGATATAAATGTGGTGCATGACTGGTGTCGTCGATTAAGGGAATGTGTTCAAAATGTGTTTTAAATAATGTAAATAAAATGTATTGTATACTTAATTACATTTCATTTCAAATATAATTTTTAAACAATTATCAAAGAGTGTATAATTATTTACATTAAAAGCTATTGAAAGAGTTCATAACCCTACTTAGTATATATATATATATAGAACTATGATCAATCGAAGTACAAGTTTTCGTAAATGATTCCAGGCTTTAATTTTTTGTAATTTTTTTTTATTTAATTCTTAACGAAGCTAGCAGGATTCAGTTAGTTATTTTATATATAGATTAAAACTCTATAGGAAATTTTCTTAGAGTGGTAGAACCTGCGCAAAGATCTACTATTCGACACCACCGGCACATCTATTTCTATGACACAGCAGCAGTACTCGTGTTGCCGTTTTCCGCAACGTGGTTAGCAACACGCACTATACACGAGGCATTCCAGCTTAACCTTTAGGAATAGCAGCCGATTATAATTATCTTCAGAATTGCTCTCCTTTGAATTAGATCTTACATAATCATAGATGGAGTAACCACTTAAAATCAGGTGGAATACATGCCATTTTAATATCTTGTTGTGTAAAGGAAAAAACCATATAGCACTAGGAACATTTAGTACTTTTTAAATATATTTCAAGGGAACGTCAAGACATTCGTGATATTTATTTACAAACATTTTGTTAGTTGTGCTAAGTTATTCAGTTGACCCCCAAATAAACAATGATAACTAAACGACCTCTATCTACATTTTTTGGATAACGATTTCAATGACCTTAACGTGTTTAATGAATGTATTGATAATGTTGAATCGCTATAACTACCCGTAATTAACATCGACACATGCCGCAAACATAATTATTTTGACTTTTGTTTGACTAAAAAAAACGTTTTGTACATTTCACCTCGCGTTTTGCAACTGTTCCGTAACTGCAACACAACTATTTCATAATTTTAATGTCGTTGTTTACACACATTACACTTTCACTCATTTGTGTACATCCATTCTATCATTAGATCCACGTCATATAAATACATACATAGTTAAATAGGAGTATTATTATAAACTCGTCATCGCTATGCGATGTAAAAGTTATTTTTTTTTTAATTTTATAGATCACTGTTTCAGCTGATCTTAATACCCATGTTAGCAGCCCTGATGTTAACGCTGTCTTCTTAAGACCCAGATTTTAACATGGCGGAGATAATTTCGGACCAACTTGTCTGTTCACTAGTGCATCATAAGGTCTACTTTCGTTTATATGCAACATCAATCTTTATGGCTTCCGACAATCCAGGGGTTTAAAATAAGAATCACGCTAAGTCTAAAGAGAGGCTGGCACTCAAGTGCAGCTGCCGGAACACACCTATAGGTGCTTGTCGACAGATTTTCAGCTTGAATATGGTAGCTAGCCAGGAGGGTTTAGAAAAAGCCCTACCACCATGGGTATTTAGCTTACACATCCTTAATAGTATTATTTGTGAACTTTGTTTAAACTAAAACATTTTAAAATTACAGAGCTATATAAAAAATAACAGCCTAGCACAAAGAGAAACCTAAATTAAAACCTCCTCAGTATAGTTCTGTTCCTGTCGTATCGCATTCACATTATACAAATTCCTGTAAAAAAAAACCACAGCGAAGGACAACAACAGCCGACAATAAGAATTCTAAAAAAGCTAGAAAGGATTCCGATTCAAGTGAGGTTATCGGAAGACATCTATAAAAAAGTCATAAAATAAAACAAGGTTATACAAGTAGTATGACATAATAAGTGGTCATATATTGCATGTTTTATTACGGTGCTCTTTGAAACATGGGTAATTCTAAGAAGTTATATCACTTCAATATGAAAACTTACCGCTTCGTGCATTTAAATAAACGCTTCATTAAGCAATTCACTTATTAGTCAATATCCCTGTTTATTTTTTTTTTTATAATTTACCTCTTCGAATAAACTTCAATGGAAAATAATGTTTTATCAACTAAAAGGTAAATTTGTAAAGTCAATAAAAGATTTATACAATTTCCAACTTCATAAATACTTATTTGATAAAATCAAAGCGATGGTTTGACGAAACATCGTTTGTAAAATATCTAGTTTAGATTGTGTATTAGTCACAATCAAGCCTTAGCAAGCAGCTACATCGTTAAAAAAATATTCAAAGAGCGAGTTTATAGAGAAAAGATTACATTTCAGTTTAAATTACGGCAGGTGATTATCTTCATATTTGTCATACTGAAGCGGATATTTACTGATTTCATTGCTTTTGAAAAATACTAATCAGAGAGTGGACTATTTTAATTATATTTGCATAATAAAAATAATATTATTTACTTCAATTAGTATTCACGTACCACATAATTGTGTACACATAAACGTTTATCAGAATAATATTCAATTTTATTACTATAATATTAATTAAAAATATACTTTACATTAACTGCAATAATTAAACTCCTAGTAAAGTATATAAATATGAACAGTCAGCGCAGTTATTAGTATGAAATAGAAGAAAACTTAAACAAAGTAAACAGTTAAGTATTTTTAATACATGACAATATTAGTTCCGCAATAACAGAGCACCCAAACAAAAGACGATTATATAAGAGATTCCCCATAAAAGAGGTTGAATCGAGGGCGAACGTTACTTTCGGCTGACACTGAATGAAATAAGCCTTTGCGAGAAGGCCGCGAATTCAGCACAGATATCTCGTTTCGTGCGTGTATGCCCAATGAGGCAGTCGCGGCCCGGTGACCCCATGACATAACATATTAAAGCCTTTTACACACTAAGCGAACGAAATAAAGGCAGTTATTAACTTTAATACCACTAATCGCGTTGGCTTATACATTTCAACGGAGCGGCAGTATATGAACGGGGAACTTGATAAAAAAAGGTTTTTCAAATGGGATTCATAGCACTGACCGTCGCGTTGCAAACACTATATTTCGCATATTGAAGAAGAAAATAAATTTACTTAATGCTCATAAGCTTATGGACTATGCCTCAAAAAAGCTTTTTTTTTTAAATGGATTCTGTCTATAAATGTAATATGTTTCTCTTCCTCAATAATTATATACATCTTCAGATTTCAGTAATAAAACCCAGGGAGTAGGGAGCGTATAATTATGTACCCAGTGAAGTACGCCGGGAATAACGATATAACTTGAGAACACATCTTATGAGAATAATAGTTGCATCGCAGTTGTCAGCGCATGAAGAGCATTGGAGTTGCATAAATTAACTTATTTTAAAATATGTTAAATCATATTTTCATATTCATGGCATGAAGGTCCATTAGCACATAAACATACACACACACACGCACACACATTATAACAAAAATACAAAGCTTTATTATTTTGGACTAGCTTTTACCCATGGCTTTGTTTGCAGTACTATCTCCAAAACGTTTGAACCATTTTTCACGAAATTTTCACTAACAGATAGCTGATTTTATAAGAAATAATTTACAATTATAAAAAAACGCATGAGGAGCTGCGGGCAACAGCTAGTAGATATATAAAATCACAACTTCCGTGGGTACACTCCATACTCATTTCTATCGTAATAATATAATAAAAAGGAATTTTTTGAGGCAAAACATTCTTGATATTTACAATTATAATTTTACATCGTTTAAAATGAATTTATCGACGGCTACATTACATAATCAAAAAGTATACTTACCCCACTGTTCATAAACCTGTTTGTTCTAAAACCTTCGATATGGTAACTCAATAAAACTAACATTGATATTATGTTATGTACATATATTACTATAAGAGTGTTCCGAGATACAGATACTGAGATGACGTCTGACAGAGGAGAATGGAAAAGGAAAACATGTGCCGACCCTACTTAGTTGGGATAAGGGTAAGAAGATGACGATGAGTGTTCCCAGAGACTACTTATTTTAAGTCCTAAATCCCATAATGAGTTCATCCTAGTGAGAATCGACTGTATCGTACATTGTAATCACTAAATATGCGCGGACACTTATATTATAGTATAATTTGTAATGTGAAATTATAATAAATAACCGATATTTCCGATCCGAGTTTCAAGAGATTGCGGTCAACTACTAATCGCATAGATAACAGTTGCGTAATAGTCGGTGCTTTCACCTCCTCGTTCGTTGATTTGTTTACGACTTGAGAATAGTTCCGCGATACGTGTAACAAAATAATTGTATATCATTTTTTTTCATATACTGGCAACGTTATTCTTCTTTGTTATTTTTATAATAGAACTTATTCTTCACGCTTCATTTAATATTTAGAAAAACATATCTATAATTTTCTTTACCAGTTTGTAATCGTCCCAATAACCTTAAGTTTTAATTTATTACATATCATGTACTTTTAACATTCAAATAGATATTTTTTTATCGACAGTTTGTGGTTATGATCGACTTGAGTTTTATAATAGTGATGATTATTATTAACCGGAGGTTAATTTTGAGCAGGGAAGTAACCTTGTATTTATCAAGTGGCTAGAATCCCGGAGCGTCGTACTATCGAATATTATAGTAATTTAATGTTGATGTCTTAGGTACAACAACTCCCGTCATGTCCACAAAGGCAAGGGGTGCCAATATAAAAAAAAATTACCCAGTAGTAAATAACCGTAGCTCGGGATTTGATGAGTACAACGTATTACCGCGATACTTTCTATTCCACGAGTATTGTAACATCCGTCCCTTGTTCTATGGCGTCAGAGTATGTGTGTGAAAAATAACTATGGAGTGATAAATGAAGTTCATTTTAAACTTAAATAAAGTTTAATTTACGAACTGCATTAGTTTATTATATCAAAAAATCTTTACGTCATAATTTTATTCAAAAAAAAAGTCGAAATCTATTTTATTCAATTTAGGCCCTAAAAGGCGCTTATGAACTTCAAAATTACCACCGGTTCGGAAAACAACCAAGTCATCGAGAAGAACCGGCAAGAAGCTCGATCGGGTTTATCTTTTTAACATATATAGATGCATATTTCAAATAAATTACACGTTAAAATCGTTATTAGTGGATGCACAGAGAGGACTCAATTCCAGACATCATCTTTCATATATTCAACCACTCTATAATAGCCCTTTGACACCAAAACCCGCTTGACATGGCGCTTAAACTTATAGTCCGGCGAATCGGTAACATGCTTCGGGACTTTGTTATAAAACCTAGCACTATTACCTAAAAAACGATTACTGTTTTCACTGAGTCGGAAACATGGGACGACCAGTTTCTCACAGTTTCTAGTATTTAGATCATCCGGTCTTTTACGAATTCAAACTTTTCAAAGTTTTATTAGGACAGTAATAGTCTTAAATTGATTCAAAAGCTACACCTTCTCAAAGTATATCGATACGTTTTAAGTTCCCTATACGCGTAGAAAATGGGTGAATAAGAACCTTCATGGTAAATATCCTAAACTATCATTAATGTGTCTTGATGAAGAAAACAAAAATTTTATTTAATATTTTTTAAAACTCGATATCCGATCCGCTATGCGCGGTAATTTCATATCCACACTGATTGCATTCATTTTACTTGGAAATTGGTTTGAAAACTGTTAAACTCCTAACAATTTATTGGTCTAGCAAGACTTTCCGAGTTTCTCTATCAATATGACTACGCACAATTCCAAATTATCTTTATAACCTCTCCTTTAGAAATGATTTCTCTTTGATAAAAGTAATAGAAAATAGATAGCCCTTCACCGATGTTACTAAATTAGATGTGGAATGTGGAACACTCTTTGAAGTTCGACACATACAATTTATAGTAAAAAAAAAACACTTTCACGCAACTTTCCTAAAGATTATCGAGTAGCAAATCCCAAAGAGACATGACATGACTAAGTTTAAATGATTACAAAAATGACAACATAAAAGTGTACCTTACAAATCAAAGTTGCATTAAAAAATGCAATAGGTGCTTATTGGACCTTTCAAACCATGTTAGAAAAAAAAACACGCATTTTTACAAGTCACCTGCATGGTTGCGGTATCGAACTGGACACCATTCATCCGCAAGTAATATAATACTGAATTGCCATGTCATTAAAGTATAATCAGTTTACAATAAATGCAAACATACTATTTCGTGAATAGCTTCATTTAATTGCATGAATTCTACAGTATCTGAACCTTTCTAATAGGGTGTTTGTAAAAAAAAAAAATACTAAACATTTGAGCACAAGTTTCTTTAGAGAGCTCCAAAATTACGTAATTCACAAGAACAAAGCTATAAGTGAAATTACTATATATCGATTTCAAAAAGGCAAATTTAAATTACGAATCAGACGTAACCGGTCCTTAATAAAGCAACGACGTTGCTGCCCTTGCATACATACATACGTAACGCCAATTTTAATACGAGTAAGTTTGTAGGGAAAAGTCTACGTTTCTATTGACATTATGACAGGTAATGCAATTAGTAGGTAATTCAAATCAATATTTCAATCAGGTAATATTCAATTATCTCTGCTATCGCTTCGCTTTTGTCAAATACGTAATCAAAGACAAAATTCCAGCTACGTCCATTTCTTAAATATACAAGTATATGTAGTATATTAACGTGTCTCCAATTGATAAACAATCCTTGTATATAAATACCTAGTCTTGCCATAACTACTGAAACAAAGAAAATTCTAAGAAATTTCTATAGCAAATAACATTTATTACTTTTACAGTGTGTTAGCTTAATACATAAATATAAAACAATTTAAAATATAAAAAGCTTATTCGAAGTGGTCTCCATTGGCTGCAATACAGTCCTCTAAACGTTGAGGCCAGTTATCAATAGAAACACACACTCTTTCCATGGGAAAATTCTTCACTGCCAATCGTAAGGATTGTTTTAGGGACTCCAAATTATCATGGCGTTTAGAGGAAGCCATACTCTCTAACTGACGATAAAACATAATCCAGCGGATTAAGATCGGGACTAGACGACTGCCAGTCTTTAGCTCTGATGTAGTCCGAAACGTTCGTTTCCAACCAAGACTGCTTAGACCGAGCTTTATGACCCGGTGTCGAGTCTTGCTGGAAGGACCATTCTTGGTTATTGAACATTGTGTTGGTAAGGGGCTTCACTACTTTCTCAAGAGTGGTATCTTGATACACTTGTGCCGCTGTTTTGATACCTTTTTCACAAAAGTATGGCTCAGTCACTCCTTTATAGCTAATATCCCACCAACCATTACTGAAGTCGGATAGTGCCCACGTTGCACTCTGTCGACTAATTGGCAAGCTTCCTTAGAGCATTGAGCATAAAGACGGTCATTTTGTTTGTTAAAATGTTACTCAATTGTAAAATTGTTCTCATTCATAAACAAAAATTTTCTGTGACCTCCCTTTGCGTATCACTTTTGTAGTTGTTTCGATTTTACCACACTATTCTTTTTTAAATTATCAGTTAAGAAATGACCAGTATGTCTCCTATAGGCAGCAAGTCCTAATTAATCTTTTAAAATACGCGACATGGTTCTACGTGCTATCTTTATCTCCCGAGTTAAAATCATTTGCTTTCGGGCAGGATTTCTTCGAATTCTTTCCCTTACTGCTTTGACCACCTTTTTCGTACGAACACTACGTGGACGGTCAGATCTTTTTCTGTCACAAACAGAGGACGTCTCATTGCACCTATTAATAGCCCGGTACACAAACATTTTACTAATACCAAGCGTATGGAGAGTTTTAAAAATTGCATTTGGCTCCATACTTACTTTGTGCAATGCAATCACAGCGATTCGGTTCTCTTTATCGCCCCATTCCATTTTAATATCGCAAAATATTGTACAATGTATTGGCACGAAAATGAGAAAACACAATGAACAATCATACAAAAATGACAGATTCCAAATTCAAATGTAAAATTTTGTTTATTTTTAATTGTAACAGTATTTATGGGCAGACTAAGTATAATAAGTATAGATACATTAATATAAGGGTACTTGTCCAGTGAGCTTAGTGCACCCACCTCCCGTTATAGTCAGTTTTAATTTCATAATCCACTATATATTGTCGATGAATGAATACTTTATTGTACTTTTTTAATTGGTATACTGACGAGTTTAATACCACAAGACATTTTCATCCTATGCCCCTGTAATGAAGTCTCTTATAATCTGAAGATGATAATTTTCATCCAGCCAACCTGGAAATAACAACTTCACTAACCTGAGTAAGACCAAGCCTGTAGCTGGTGACGTCCAGGTCCAAAACTAGGAGCATGTCGTCGACGATCTGCCGGTCTGAAAGCGTGGTCTGCTGCTTCGACTCGGAGTGATCGCTCTCAGACGTGGCCAGCAACCGATACCTTAGAAATATTAACCGGTTTTATCATTTCTACCCTTGTTTAACTTGATTTCACCATTGGTACGCACAAAATATTATATCCTAATAACAAGAATATGATAATTGCATATAGAAAAAAATCAATCGATATTTGTCGAGTCTTCAGTTTTATAGTCATGCTGTATCCACATCTAGAAGAGTGCAATCATAGCATGTTTTTTTCAATATTGCTCATTTCTAAGTATATACCTAGATTGTAGTCAGTATTGTAGATCAATAAATTAAAAAAAAAGTCTCGCCGGCTATACATGAAACTAGCTGATACCTGCGACTTCCGTCTGATTTGTTATGCGTACGCGCACCACATTGCTTACCCTACTTCTCCACGGTAAAAATACACATCGCTGAACGCGAAGTAGTAGTAATAGTAAAATCGTAGTTTTTTTTACTTTACATTAAATTAAGATGATAATTTTCTTTTTGATACGGAATAAATATCTGAGAAATGAAACTAAAAAAAGTATCGAAATCTATGTAACTAATGTTGTATGTATGTTTTTCCATGACACGTAAACAACATCATACCTCTACCATTTTATTTATATATATGTCTAATTTCTAAAGGACGCCAACATGACAGATTCTAACACACTTTCAGACGTATCATCTTGTATAATTAGAACGTATATCTAAACCAGTATATTCATGATTACTATAATCTAACACATATCATAAATAAGTTGATAGTATACCTTCTAGCAAATTCCGACAACGGCATGTGCTCGGGGAATCCCTGCTTATATAGTCTCGCCGCATCCAATAGTTGGAAGCCACGGTACTATATAAAAGAAAATGGAGTTTTAATATCACATAAAATAATTACAAGGTCACTAAAGTCGTCTCGAGTGTGGTTCTATTAAATGGAAATAGACAGAAAAGGATGAGTGACCTGCCAAATGCAAAACCTTTGATAGTAAAAATAGTGAGAAAATCAAATGAGGAAGGAAACATGACGATTACAGCTCATCAAACAATTTAACAAAAAAATTTTTGATTTTTGTTTGAATTGTGATTTTTTTTAATGTTATGATAGAAAACTATTCATTTCAACGTAACGTATATACTTGTACTCGTACAATTCATCATTCCTGATATAACATAAATGGTCAAAGAAAATGTGACAAATCGTGGCCAAGAGGGAGGTCATAAAAAGGCAAAATTTTCAATGACATATTTTGTGAACTACTCATAAAGTGTTTTTTAGTACTTTACAAATTTTAGCATTTCACCACAATTTCATTTGATATTAAATGACGATGTGGTCTAAGACGGTAAACACGCTTAACCTAGATGGGAACTGGCTCTTAAGTGTAACTACCGGAACGCACAAACAGGTGCTTGGCGAAGATTTTCAACTCGAGGGCGGTTGGGAGCCAGCCGGACTTAGAAAAAACCCAAACTTCCTTAGACGCGTTGAGCACTTTTTTGGGTGTACAAAAGTCATGGAACTCGTGTCATCGCCACTGCACGTTTCCCATTGGTTATATGTATACTATGTATATATGCACATAGGTTTTCAGTTTTCACTTCTATCGCCAGTCCTTATAAACTGCCTCGTTTCTTTTTTTATTTAATAGGTTAAAAAAACCTGTGATCGTAGCAGCGGTACGTTGACGTCATCGCATGTGTCGGTCGGCTGGTTGGTGATGAGGCAGCATACGAACTGTACTCCGCCGGAGCCGCAGCGCCTTAGTGTGTCAACGACGCCGTCCGCCACGAACTTAGCTTGTAGTGCCGTCGAACGACGCTTCATTCCCGCTGTACCTACACGATACCATATAAAATATATGTGACAGAACGATGTTTTAAAACAGGCTTTCCAAATCTCTCACATGCATTCACAGAAAATATAAACTTTATAGAAAATTATGATTAAAATGATAGACGGATTAGCGTAATGAGACAACCGAACTCGCCGAGTACTGAATATTTCCTACTTTTGTTTCCACAGGAATGCATAATTTATAAAATGCTTATTATAATATATGGGTACTATTGTTCGTACAAATAGTAAAATATATAGACGCGGCCGAGCGGCACATTATACTAATAGTTGAATTAATTACGCGTGGAGAACTTAGGGCAATATCTTAATCCGTCATGTAATAGCTTTTATTAGTCTATTTACAATCTTACATTATATATTGCATAACATCCGTGACGTTATTGTGTAGTGTTATCGTGTACAAATGGAGTGGATAAGAAATAATAAACATAAATCTTGGGAACCCACTTAAACTCTCTTCTAGATTTAATTTTTGAACTGAGTAACGCTATTGGGTTGACGAGATTTCACAGCTATCCCGGACTACCCCTCTTCTAGAAAGTTCTAACAAGGAAGCTACCATTTCGTCAGAATTATTAAAACCATCATAGCAGTCTATGTAATAATTATTCTCTTAATAATGGCACTAATCATTTTCATTAGTGGAAAAGGAAAAGGAATAAAGTATAGAAAAAGGAGATGGAGAAGGAGGATGAGAGGAAGGGGGATTAGAATAAGTAGAAGACGGAGAAGAAGAAGGAGAAAAATTAGGTGTGTAGTGGTGCTTCCTCATAATCGAACTAAACTTCGGGCTCGACAACTCTTACATACTGTTATTCAAATATGAGACTAATGTGAATGACCAAAAGAGGACTTTTATTGTACTTTAAAAAAATGAAGTATATTTCAACACTTTTGTATGCGTCCGTCCATAAGGGTTTACGTGCGTGCGGATTTGCGTGCGTGTCAATGAAGAATGTTGAATATAAGAAAGAAAAATTGATGGCGATGGAAATACAATAATGATGAATATTAACCAGATGTAAGAGTCCGTCGGATAGAGGAAGCTCGTCGTAGAGTGGAGGCGTCCCCGACGGCCGCAGACCACGCGCTGATGCCGCACGCGCCGCGCGCCCACGACGACAGTCGGGCTATTTCCTCACTGCATAACACAAAGTATTATAATTTACATAATACATTATAATATGTAATTAACCATTGGAAATTTTGTATATATACATGTATTGTACAACTGTTAAGTTAGTCAGAAATAATACACGTAAAATCTGTCATAAGTTTTAATATATATTTTCATAAACAAAATCACCACGATGCAAGTGAAACTTTTTTCCGGATAGTAGGCATTTAACTGCATTTTAACAAAACTGAGCACAATATTTATTTAAATCATTGCATTATTTTTAATTGAGTCATGGTCGCCGCCATGTTGGGCTTGGCTGCTCTGCCGAGCGCCTTTCTCTTCACCCCTACTATATGGCCGGATGTAACGGGACATGCGATAGATTGCCAAAAAGATTTGAGACAATGAAATAAAAGTTTCACTTTAAAATAAAAAGAAAACACTATTTATACATGAAAATTACCGATATAACGCTAAAACTAGATATTACAATAGTTGCATTTAGATATCGAGGTTTAATATACAGTATACTTGAAATACCGTAAGTGTATGTACGCGATATATACTAACTTTTGACTCTCCTGCAGCAGTGTTAGAGATTTCTTCGCGACGGGGTTCTCTCGACTAGCTTTTACCCAACCTGTGACGTCATACAACACAGGATTCGTACCCTGAAACATACCTTTTATTATATTAACACTATAATGATTTATTTTATTACATTATATAAGACGAGATTTTATATATTTTATTGATTATAATCAAACAAAAATATTTTTACTTTTTAACCATTACTTCAATAAAAATAAAAGTAAAACATTATTTTATTTTTGTTTAATTTAGGGAATTAAGTCCACAGAAAATTTATCAAAATAACAAATGTCATTCAAATACTGAAATATTTTGTGACCAGTTTGTTGAATATTATATTTTATTATATAGCTGTTATGTTTGATCTAAAATATATATTATTTTAATTACAGTATAACCTCAATTTAATGACAAACTCTCTATTATATAATTACATTGACTTTGCTTAGCTTACCTTAAAATAATATTGGTTATTCTTCACTACATTTAACGATAACATCAATTTAATAGTACTTTAAGTATCCCCCTCATATAGAGTTTACAGTGTATATGAAAAAGAAACTTCCACCATACATCAATTCCGTCACGGCTGATACAAGCTTTGAATTAGCAAATTTTGAAGTCGATATTTTATAACAGTGAATTTCCCATTACAGACTATAAACGTGTACTGCAAATTCGAATGCTATTTGCAATAGTAAATGTTCAGCAAATACATCATCATTATAGTAACTATAATTTTTTTCATGTCCTATTGATGTAACGTAGCACTATAGTAATTATAAAACTCTAACTTTTTATGAACTACTAATATTTCACCAATTCCAGCGTTGCGTAACTAATAAAGTGCACATAAAATATAACCTTTACCTGTAAATGTTGCAAAACGAACTGCCGTGCGTGCGGTGCCTTTTTGATGAGGTACTGTGTCGGGTTCGGTGCCCCGTAGTGGGTCATCACTCGTTCCAGGAACGTATCGTCCGATGAGCCCGGGTACATGGACTCTTCGTCCAGCAGCCTGCAAGCGCAGAGACATGATTATAACTTTATCAATAACATACATTCAAATATAAACTAGTAAATTGTTACTTTTACTTAAAGTACTCTATTCGTGATACTTCTACTAATTCTACTAATCTATAATATTTGTAAACCATTTGACAAGAAAATCACAATAATATTGAAACTTAAACAACTAATGAAATGAGATCGAATTTTAGACCACTGAATGATATTGGTATGTTTGAATGAACGAAAACAAAAAAAAAAACAGTGGGTACAGATTGATCAAGCTGGATTTACCGATTCTAAAACAATAAAAAATGTATACATTTTACTTCGTTTAGAAAATTCAATGAATTACCTGATGATAGGTCATTTTCTAATCTTAACTTGAGTAAATACCGCCGATATTCCGAGATGGAGTATTACAGACAATAATTTTTCTTTATGTGCGCATTTCGGCAATTATACTCAAAGACTAATCTAATTTCCAAGGATAATCATCACCATGTTAGGCCCTTCGATTTTATAGTCGTATTACATAAAGATAATAGAATAATATAAGGTCATTACAAAATTAACTATCTACTACTCACCATAACAATCCTCGTCGATCGCACTCACGCAGATCGGCTTGTGAACTTCGTACTATGGTGTTCTGAGGTGCCTTGTCTAGCAACTCCACCATCGGTCCCGGGTTAACGGTCTCCGATAGCCAGTCTGAAAGAAAGATGACTACGTTAAAGATCTATCGATGTCGTGAATACAATACATTTGGTATGTATTTAAATTTGTAACCTGAAGCGATGATCATTCAGTTGGTAGTGTGTTCAGACATAGCGTCAAAGGACGTAGGTTTCAAATCCTAACAACTGAGTTGGAACTTTCGGTAAAGGAAAACAACGTGATGAAACTCATAGCATAGTGGTAGGGTTTCTTCTAAGTCCGCCTCCCGCTAGCTACCAGCCTCAAGTTGAAAATCAGTCGCCAAGCACCTATTGGTGTGTTTCAACAGCTGCACTCGAGAGCCAGTCTCCCTCTAAGTTTAGTGTGACAACCATCTTAGACCACATCATCATTTAACATCAAATGAGATTGTTGTCAAACGCTAACCTATAAAGTACATTAAAAAAAGCTACATTTTTAACGTACGTGCCCATAGAGATATATAGATTATTACTAGCTTTTGATCACTTCTTCGGACACGTTACACACTTTATCATACTTCATCCAGAAAAAAACAAAACACTTTTTCCGAGGTATAGGTCAAATTTACATAACCGCGACCGAAAAAACCGCGAGTTATGAAATTTAGTTTACTATATTAGTAAGGAAGTAAGGAAACACAAGGATTTAAGTAATTCATCATCTTCTTACCCTTATCCTACCTAAGTCGTGTCGGCACGACATGTTTTCCTTTTTCACTCTCCCCTGTCAGATATCGTCTCAGTATTCACAATTTATCATTTACACGTATTATTTTTCACACAATCCACACATACCTTTTTCGGCTTTCCTCTACTCTTATATCCGTCCACCTTCATAGTTAAAACTTTTCTAGTTACGTGGCTTTCATCAATCCTCATGACATACCCTTTATTTATTTTTTTAATGTGGGAAGAAATCCTTCATTGGACACCCACAGCCCTGGGGAGCTGTGGGGTGTTAGACTCTTAGTGACTAAAAAAAACCCAAGAGATATCGTCTACCGCGCTATGGAGTGGCACAGGATCGAACAAGCAAGCACCATGCTACCCCGGCGATAAGGACCAGCGAGAACGCGCTGACCGCCACGACAGCCCGGTCAAGCTGCCTACCCGTCTACCGAACCAATGTGCAATGGAAAGTTAGGTCCCCAGCCCCTTCCCTCCTTGGTCCGGTTTGGCAGTCAAGGGGTCACCCCCTCCAACCACCACCACCTGTATTTTTTTTAAGTGGGTTTCTACCACGGTGACTTTTTAACGAGGTTTCCTCCCTCTCCCTCCGCCCGAAGGCCACCCCTCTGTCACTTTTTAATGTGGTTTCCTCCCACAGGAACTTTTTAATGAGGTTTTTTCCCTCTCCCTCCGCCCAAAGGCCGTCCCTCTGTCACTTTTTAACGTGGTTTTCTACCTCCCTCTGCCCGAAAGCCTCTCGTCTGTTTTTTAACGAGGTTGTCTCCTCAACACCCGTAACTTTTTAACGAGGTTTTCTCCCACGGTGACTCTTTACCGAGGTTTCCTCCCTCCCACCGCCCGAAGGCACACCCGTCTGTAACTTTTTAACGTGGTTTTCTCCCACGGTCTCATGACATACCCATACTATACTAACCTATTACTCTTCAACTTCTCTCGTCACTGGTGGTATTTTCAAATTTCCTTTGATATACTCATTCTTGATCTTATTGATCCTAGTTACACCACACATCCATCTTAACATTCGCATCTCTGTCACATGTAGTCTTCTCTCATACGTCTCTTTCATAACCCGGCACTCAGATATATACAAATGATTGAAGTAAATATTATTATTATTAGTAAGAATAGCCAACAAAAAAAAAAACGTATAGTTTCTAACAAAATCATGCACAGAAACAGTGGAAAACATGTTCTTAAAGACGGTATAATATAAGTCACTCAATCGATGTCAAACTCATGAAAAATATAAATAAACGCGATTCAAAAAGGTCAGCCTAGTTACAGAGAAAAAAAATGACTTCAATTACCTTCTTCAGCACCGTCATCGAGTGTGATCCCCTCCTGGGAGTATCTCTCACGCGGTGCCACCAACATCGCTTCGTGGAAAACTGCTTGTAAACGTTCCTGAACACAGTACAAATGTTCACCTCCTATTAATAATGTTATAAAAAACATACACACACAGGCAAATATATGGAGAAAAACATAAGAAGAATTTCAACGTGCTCGACGTTGATATGATAAAAATAAACAAAATTTGGGATAACAAAAATCACATTTTAATCGTTTTGAACTGAGTTCAAATATTATGAATGACATTTCGAACGAGTAACATACACAAATTATACAGAATAATTATCAACATATAAAATATTTTTTTAGTAAAATATTTAAAAAGATACTATTTATCAACCAACTTAATTGTGTATTAGCGTACATTGGCGCTCGCAACTTCTATTTCAAGCTAAAACTAACTTCATGACGTAACATGATGGATATCTCGTGGGCTTTGGAAATGAATGCTACCTGTAGATAGTTGGAAAGTAGCTTGGAGAGTGGCGCTCCGCTCTGCTGTCCAGCGCATAATGGATTATCAGCTCCCGGTGTGTCCAATAATAATATCGAAGCCAAAGTCCTCGACGATGTGGAAAGGCTCCTGAGGATATTTTTTAATATGTTGCAAAATGTAGTTCGAATCCTAAAACAGGCCTGAGCCTTCGGTAAACTATTATGAAACCATTTAAGCCTTATTACGACCACAATCTCGCTTGATGTTAAGCAATATGATCTAAGGCAGTAAACACGCTAAGCCCCTGAAAGATGGACTCACAAGTTTAGCTGCCGGAACACACTTATATGTTTTTGCCGACAGATTTTAAACGGGCGAGCTTAGAAAAAACCCTATTTACAATGCTATGATTTAATCGCGATATTTCCTTCGACAAAACTCTCGAGTCATTGCAGGATATGGACATAGGCTGAGAGACGCGATGTCCGAATAGGCTATCACTGAGCATTATGATAAGTGAGCATGTAAATAGGTAATTTTCTAAATCTAGTAGGACTACTTTGGCCCCCTCCAGCTGAAAATATATGACCATTTACAGATGTGTGACGTAGGTTATTTTTAATACCCAATCTCGCTAAGTCTAGCTTACGAGACCATACACAACTGTCAAATGAGGTTATGGTCAAATTATTGTAAAGTCTTACATTTGTAGTCGAAGATTCCTAGAAACATGATTGTCTTCAACGTGTTCCTGCTGGAACCAACTGAAGGTACTCAGCAATATATTGTAACCTAAGGGTCAGCGACCTTTTTATATAAACAATTGAATCATATTATTAACATACTTATATGTTATACGTTAATTCGTCTACTCAGTTGTATGCAACTTATCTAGTTGTGTAATAAATATGTCGTGGTATAAAACGACATTACCTTTCGCTAACTCACACCGACTTAATTTTAGTTTTCGTATTTTTTTGAATCATTTCCCTGACAATAAACATAACGGATCAAATGATATGATAATTAAAGGAGAATTTAGAAGCTTAAAGAATAAATTGTGAAGATTGTGCAAACAAACATATCCTGAACTGTGTAAACAGAAAAGTATCTTTGAAATAAGTCCCGTAATTGACGTATATTAATTAGTAAGTAGTAAATTACTCAATGCTATCTTATATTATCAAAATAATAGTAACAATATTAATAACAATTATTATATATAAATAATAGTTAGGAATATTGGGGGTTTATTTAATAGTGTACATACACTCGCTACAATTCCTATGAAAACAGGATCTCGTGGAATTAAAATATGAAAGTTCTTTACTAAAAGAAACATACCTATTAACAAGTGCCGCTATCATGTTAAACGTCTCATTGTAGAGTCCTGTGACGAACGCGTCTAAAGCCTCAGTACCGGATAACTCCTTTTCATTCGACGGTGACGGCGTTCTGTATAATATAATGAGTACAAATGAAATAAAAAGAAAAAAGAAATAATTGAAATTGGTTCACAATTGATATCGATTAACATACGTTAAAAAATATCTTCCTATAGTGCAATGGTTATTAAGTAGGGGTGTGCGAATAATACTCGTATTGAATAAGGATGTTCGGATGGAATATTCGAACCACTCGAATAATTTGAATAAATCAAACAACTGAAACTATTTTATTTATAAAATAAGGAAGAATTATTAAACTAATAGGAAAAGATACAACATGTTTCACTGTTTAAATAATTCAATAAAAATAGAATTTGATAATATGTAATTAGTTAAAATAGTTTGTATTATTCGCAAAATTGAAATTATTTGAATAATCCGAATAATTGGAATAATTCAAACTATTCGAATAATTCCAACTATTCCTTGTTTCGAATATTCGCACACCTCAATTAATAAATCCCTAGCAATTGAGTCAATAGATTAGATATGTTTAGTCCGGTGCAGCTGAGAAGGCCCATAAGACCAACAGCGTATAGACAATCTGAAAAAAAAAGGATTATATAGTTACTTTCGTTCCCGCCGGCGTACCCACTTTTCATTGTTAATATTATTGACTTCCAGTCGAGTACCTCACGTGTCTGTCTCTCTTCACCCTGGCAGAATGGCAAAGCGTTGCCATCTTTTTGTTTCGTTGAGTCGAATAATACCAAGCAGAGTTCAAAATATTAACCTTCGAATAAGGTAAGTAAACCAATATGCCTTCTATTGTACGGTAAAACGGTCCTATTAATTTGACTTTATAAAGAGTTGATTAGCACACATATCCGACATTTATGTCATCAGTATAACTGTCACTTCTATGTTTCGAAATGCAATGTATTGCTGTCCAAAGACATTGGGACGGTTTTGTGTTTTTTTTTCGATATTGAGTTTTATATATATTCGAAAAAAGGTACTTCTACTATTTTTTTTATCTATTACCTTCTGTTCTCAAAGTACATACTCGTAGTGCGTTAAAGCTGTGAGCAAGGTTTCTGTTTTAGTTAAATACGCCCCTTTTCCTTACAGCAACAGTACATTTGTACGATATCTAAGCTGTTTAGTTACCATATATGCTTAAAGTGTGATGGTGATTGAGTGGCTTGACCAGTGGAATGGAAGTTCAATATACGCAATTTGAATTTTGGCATGTACCAATGAATTTTTCGGAATTCGCGTACATTTATTTACTAATTGAAATCGGTAACACTATCGGCTGAAGGTGACGGAAAACATCGTGAGGAAACCTGAACCTGAAAAATCTTTTTGAAGGACCAAAAGTATGTGGGAATTATAGAAATGTGGATTTTTGAGAGTTTCAAATCGCCAAAACGCTGTGGACTGGCGTGATGATTATGCCCATACCTTCCTCGGGAAGCGACTTAGACCTCACAGTAGGTCTCTTACAAACTGATGTGATGTTAGTTTTATACCTCATATTAGAATTAGTCTGAGGTGATGTGGGTACAGTCGCGAACACAGCTCGCGCCAACTCCTCCGCGCCGACACCCAGCAGCCGAGCGGCGCGCTGTCCGCACCCGGTGCTAGCAAATTGGTATTTGACGCCAGCACCTGAATTCGCTGTAATTTAAAGTGATAATTAAGTTACTAACAACTGAAAAAAAAACAGTCATTGTTCTTAGAATTGCTAGTGTTAAGTAGCAGAGAACATTGTTCGCAGAAGATTTGAAGAGTGCTCTAGTGATGAACGGTAAACCAAGGTGAACTAACAACCTAGTTAAATATCAGGGATCTCACAAGATAGCTATGTCCAATGGTCGATATCTTTTGGCTGAATGGATTGGATGGATATTAAAAGCGTATTAAGCCGATTTTTTTTAAACTTAATAAATAACTAACAATATTTAGCAAAGGTCAATAACATTGAAGCTTTTATCTACAAAGTCATATACATATATATTTTATTCAAATTAAAATGCGAGAAAGTATTTTACAAGGTTAACGAAATCATGAACTCTTAAAATATCCCTGCCATAACTAAAAGGCGATAGAAATCTCGAGAGATTCTTATTGAAAACTATTTTTCTTTGTACATATCGATGGTGGAAAACCTAATTGACTAATGTACAAACAAAGGCTAATTGACTAATGTACAAACACTATTAACAGCGCATTAGTTGATTAGCATTTCCATCATCGATATATATATACATATACTTATCTTACTGCAGAATACACAATAATATTTAAAAGAAAATATTATTGCTGAACACCGACTTTAAATTTTTTTTTTATTAGTATAAAACCTGTCACTGTAACAATGATAATTTGCACCTATTAACTTAAAGTCTATCTCTAACCTTTCACTACTCCAGCCCATCCTAAATGGCATACGGCCGCCATGATTTTCCAAATGGAAGCCTGTTCATGTTCCGTGACTCCAAGTAGTTGGAGTGAATCTTTCAATGCTGAGAATTCTGTAGGCGCGTCCGCTTTCTCACTTGAACTGATGAACGGATTTGGGGCATTGACTGGCGCTTGGTCGAAGAGCAGCTCTCGACGGAGACGCCCATCGCAACCATGAAATAACCTTATAAACCAAAATTATATAAATGTACGTGTTGTAATTATTGCTTTTATGTTACATAGGATACTTAAAGTATATCTAATAACCATCATCAACCTGTAAAAGTTAATTCCGACCTTACAATTCGTCCACACCAAGACATCGTGGTATATTGGTGTGACCAATGGAATGTAAATCTGATGTACGTAGGTTTCAGCACCGGCTTATACCAACCAATTTCTCAGAATTCGCGTATATTTACTAATTGAACTTGGTAACACTATAGGAAAACATCATCCTGAGAAATGTTCTTGCAATACCACCGTATATAGGATAATATGTAATTTAACTGTGGATTTCTTGGAGTCTCAAATCGCCAATACGTCATAAGATGGCGCGGTGATTATCCCCATACATTGCTTCGGGAAGAGGCCTGTAATCCTGCAATGGCTCTCTTGCCGGCTGATAGGATAATAAGATGACTTTCTTCCCAAAATGTGCAAGTTCAGCGCCACGGAATCATGTCTAGCTTTAGCAACTAATCTAATGAAGGCAAATAAATAATAACGATCAATTCTTCGTTTATAAATACCAAAAACACCTACTATCCCGAACACTCCTCAATGCCAAATGAGTTTCAACAAAATGGCACTCACTAATTTTCCAAAGCTTAAAGTAATCTGTTTTCTTATAACGCTATTCATATGAAACCAAAGAAAATGACTTCGTATCCAAAATTGGCAGAAATAAACCTTGAAGGGGACTAGATTGTCGGGATTTAAACCAGGAAGAAGTAAAGAAGGAAGAACAAAAATGATCACAGCAAGGATATGCAACATGAATTTTACGGGATGATTTATAAGGCTTCAGTAACTTACGTGTGCAGAGCTCTGAGTGGAGCGTGCCCTGGCCTAAGATCTGGTAACAGTGTTTGAACGGACGCGGAAACTAAAGCACCACCGCCGTCAAAATCCAAAGATGTCAAAGACACGAAGCGCGATGCGTGCGCATTAGATCCGGTGCTGTAAATGTATTGAAATGATTAATTAACTAACACTTATATACCCCTTATTACTTAAAGACGTCATAAATACTGTCTTTTAAAACTTAAAAAATTAGAACTGTTAAAGAAAAATAAACCACAATTATAATCATCAAAAAAAGATTGCTTGTAGTGATTTTTAATCTTTTAAAGTGGACCCTAAAAAAACCTTTGCAAGATACCAAAGATTGTTTTTGTTTTCAATTTTCATATATGTTATATGACACAAATAATTCCGCCAATGTTAATGAAATAACTCGAAAATAACAGCTATTATAAATATTAAAACGGTTTACATACCGGCAAGAGCCGAATAAATGCAGGACATCAAAAGCGGCGTCTAATCGTTCCGGCGTAAGCTTTGACCCCTGCGCTGGATACGCGTTCGCTAAGTACCAAACGCTGTGTCTCATTGCTGATGTTTTGCCCGAACCAGATCTAAAAGACACGACAATATCCAATTTTGATCGAGTTAAAGATTTAAAAATAACAAAAAATAATTTAAATACGTATTGTATATAAATCCATTATGTTAGTTTTACAAATTAAATACTACAAAGTGTTAATAAAAAAAAAAAAAAAAAAAAAATGCACTGAAGATATAAAAAATAGTGGTGTTTGCCTTTGAGGAGTCCTGTTGTGCCTTCGCAGTACAAATCAGTTCAAAACGTCCTTGACCGTAGTTAAGTAGCTTACTCCTGAATTGTCATAAATATGGCAATGTCTCAAATAATGTACGTACATTTGCTACTAGATTTTGAGAAGTTCTCTGGCATACGTACGATACCCAAGATCCTGCTAATAGGACCTCTTTAAGAATATCCCGATTTCAATAAAAAAATCTAAATAGATTTATTTATAAATGACGAAGTTCTGAAATAACAAACTTTCAAAAACTCCAACTCCTCCCTTTTAAATCGGCTAAAGATATAGGAAACACACCATTCAGTGTTATAATAATATCAAATATAGTATCGATAAAATTGTAAACTAAATTAATGTTTTAAAAATTTAAACTGTACCTGCCGAGAAACACTATGGCGCGATCTCGCCGCGATGCAAGCATACAGCGGTGCGCGGATTGCGCTGCAGCGAACACGTGCGGCGGCATGTCGTCTGCTCGACAGCCGCGGAACATCGTCGCTACCTAAATAAGAAAACGTCCAACAAATTTTATGCAACACTGTTTATTATCCATCGTACAAACCCCTACAAAATCATTGGAATTTTTAAATCTAGACATTCTTTCATTAAAGTTAAAGGCATATGTTAATAAAAAGGTGCAATGCGTTATTGATATTTTTAACATAAAGTTTCTGGTATGGCAATTAGTAGACTCAATTCATGTCTGCAATGTTTAAATAACAAGGCCTTTTTAAAATCACGACATAATATTGGAAAGTAGTTAAAAATAGTACTACATTTTGCCAAATAGTTTTAACAACTTAAAGTAAATACCATAGTACCATTTAAGAAACTGATAACGTAAAGCACAAAATACTATGTCAAAGTAGATAATTAATCATCAGAAAGGTTCTATTGTTAAGCATATTTCTATATGGAAATTTAAAATATAAACCTCACCTTTTCGGTGTAAATCGGAGAGGTGCGTTTAGGGGGTCCCAATACAAGTAGCGCATGGCCTGCGCGGGCGTGAGGTAAACCTGCAGCAAAACGTGAACGGAGCACATACAACGCACCGCATTCGTTTAAGCACCGTAACGAGGCAATGTCTTCGCAACGTTCGAACTGCAATGGGTTTGCCTGAAAAGTAACATCTATTAAGAAATACGTATACGAAAAGCGATGCGAAGCGAAATCAATGAATGATATAATTGTAAACTAACTTCTTACGAAGAAAATGAGGTCAGATCTTTCCTTTACAACACCACCTTATAACGAAATAAAATATACGAAATAAAATATAACGAAATAAAAAACACACTCACTCATTTTTATATGGAGTTATTTTAAGCAGAATTCTTAAATTTTCCGCATGTGTTTTCAATCATTTTCTTTAATACAAACCTTGTCCTGTGCATAATAAGCCAAATAATGCCGCCGTTATAAAGTGATGCGCTTACGTTTACTCGGCAATTGGTTTATATTTGTAACTACACTATACTTGTCACCGGGTACAAAAAAAATCATAAACTTACTTTTTCCAAATCGTCTTCATCGACGGTAAGCATTTCACCTGTTTGCAGTACCCTGACCTTCGCTCTGCCGGCGTCCGCGTCTCCTTCTCGGACCACAGCGGTGAAGCCACCTCGATGAGCGAGCCACATATGACTGGTTTGAAGCCATTCCTTTTCGCACGCCAATTGCTCTTCGGACTTTGCCTGTAAACAATTACAATTAAATTCCCTTTAAATTTAATTGTAATCATAACAATGACAACTAAGGATGAACATAATAGCTCGAAACAGATTATTATACTCTATAGTTCTATGTTTTATATTTAAAACGCATTATACTTATATGGACAATGTGGACAAAAAAGTAAATCCGGTTTCAAAGCTTTTGCTAATAATTTATACTCTGCATAATTAATAGCGAACCGATGATGGTGACAATCATAATACATTGTAGAGGTTATTTATGAAATTCCTATGCCTATTCAAATTATAATGATTTTAACTATTATCATTACAATTTTAAAAAGAGTGTACGACATCCGTTGATTATTTTTAATTTAAAATATATTCTTAATCTACAGTTTATTTCATTATTTAAATAAATATTGCTCTAATGTATGTTTCGTACACTATAACGAACCGAACAGATACAATAAAGGTAAACAATTAGTATAGGCAAGCGATGTACGCTTGGTGGTTAGCGTATTCGGACACCGCATCGATCGACGTAGGTTCCGTACCCTTGCGAATGAGCCGGAGTTTTCGGTGAAGGAACACATCATGATGAAACCATTAGATGGTCTTTTTCTAAGTCCACCTTTTGAAAAACTGTCACCAAACACATGTTGGTGTCTTCTGGGAGCTACACTTGAGAACCAGTCCCCCTAGATTTAGCGAGTTTACCATCTAGAATTACATAGTTATTAAATAACTCAGATGAGACCGTGGTTAATCATTAAAAGTTATACAGTTAAAAAAAACCCTCATTTAATTTTCTTAAAACATTGACATAGTATAATATCGAAAGTTTTATCTCACGTGAACAAACTCGCGTGGAACGTCTTGTGCAAAACTTGTAAACGTTTATAAACAACGTTCAAATACCATCACGTGATTTACTCATGGGAAAACATCGTAGATTTCATAATAAAATAATTGTCTTACCGCGACTATATCTATTTAGCACTATACGAGTACACAACCCATTCATCTGTTATGCGTAACATTGCAAAACGAGTTACGAAGATGGGACTGGAAAAGTAAAGATTTACGTAAACGTTCCTAGTACTGTCACTAAGGAGGTTGCATCTCCAAGAATATTATTTGAAATTTAAAAGACGGAGGTCATAAATTAACGAGATAGGAAGTCGACCGACTATTCCATATCAAACAGCGAACTTAAAAGGTGGTCATAAACTACCGTTGTTTCATCTCTTCAGACAAGAAAATGGTGTGTATTTATAGACATATCTCGTTTTTATTTTATTATCTGTTATTATAATTAAAACATATAAAATATATATAACATCTTACGGACTCTGGAACAAACGTAACAATTATATAAATAAAAATATAAACGGTGTTTGTTCACAACTTTAATCCAAGAAAGTTCTTCACCTATTGTTTTTAAATAACGTTGCATTCGAACACGGGCGTATTTTTATACATTATAGCTTTTGATACCGACTTCACTCACGTTAATACAGATTTGATATATCCCTCGGAAACAACAGTAGATTGTTCTGGATGATAAGTACCCTATGTACTATTCTGTACTCCTGACAACGTGTATACACATTTCATGATAATTGGCTGAGAACTCCAGGCATGAAATTGCAATATACAACAAACTGACATTCGTATTAATAATATTAGTAAGGGTTTTAAGCAATGACATTGGGCCACAGCAAAAAGTGATGACCGGGTACAGTTAATTATTCTTATAATCAAAAAACCATATTATTTCTCGTCTTAAACATTTTTAAATTACAATTTCATAACAATAGTTACTAATGATAAATGAAATTTATACTCGTTGATATTGTATCTGTAGGAATAAGTCGTTGCACAAAAAATAGAAGTTTTTGTATAACACCCACATTCTGTCTACTAGGAAATATACAAACAAGAGATTCATTAAAGCTACCTACGTCTAAAATGTGTGACACCTTATTGATATCTATATACAATGAAAACAAAGTTAATTATAATTTCTTTGAGGCTACAGTCGCGTCAAAAGTACTGAACGTATTGATATAGTGACGATTCGATACGGAATTTTTCGTAGATGGTTCTAGATTTATTTTTAATCGACATCCAAAAAAGGAGGTTATATGTTCGGCTGTTTGATTTTATATTAATGAACCTTTACCATTCGTTTTCAATTAAAAGTTTATAGCGAGGCGGGCGGGTATCAGTTAATATCCGTATATCAAAGGAAATCTTTTTAAGCTTCAATAAATAAATACTTCTATAATCAGGACTATTATTAAAATCAAAACTCTATAAAGATTTTTGGAAATCATGTCTATTAAGGAAGCATAATTTTATTTTTATAAAATCGACCGCCTATCACGATCGCTAGAAATAGTTACATTTTGTCGTATCGCAATAATTGAACTAGTGCTAAATTAAATCCGAGGAAGTTAGAGTACGGTCCGGTTACAAAATGATAGACAGCACGTGCGTATATCACCCACGCGTTAAGGAAACAGGCCTTATGGCGATCTTTATTATCACGCAGGTATATTTATAAAGACGCAATGTTTACATTGACGACTGACCCACTAAATGCATCTGTTTTACGGTACATAAACGGTAATTTAAAATCTAGTAAAACGAAATCGTGAAGATGTGTACCAATTTAGGACGCCCGGGAAAAGGAACACCACATGGAGTAGCATTAAAAATAAACAAAAATACAATCTTTAATAATAGAAAATTAGCATTCATCCCTTTGCATAGCAATATTAAAACAGAAATGAAAGTGTGTACAGTGATCGCTACTTGCTCATTAAAAAGCAAAATTTAGATCTAATAGAAACTATAGTAAAAAAGAAAGAAATACATGGTGGTTGGGTTTTTTCTAAGCCCTCCTGGTTAGCTACCACCCCTCAAGTTGAAAATCTGTAGCCAAGCACCGATAGGTACGTTCCGGTAGCTGCACTTGACAGACAGTCTCTTTAGATTACACGTATGTGCAAAACTTTGAACATCTGCTTCAAAGATACCTCAGATTTCGTAGAAAAAAGACTAGGGCATATAACACTCTGTAACAATCTTTATATATGTCACTTCGATCTTTTGGGCTTGATGGAGAAGCAGACGCTATCAAATCGTTCGATAATTTTGTAAAATATGTAATCAATAACCTTAAGTCATTTAACGGACTTTGAAATTACCACGACTCTCAAATTTAACATCAGGTGAGATTGTAGTCAAACATTTATAAACACAAATTCTATAAAAAATTAAAAAAGATTATTACATTTTTATACAAATAATAGATAAACAGGAAAATAAAGAAAGTTGATCACGGACAAATCATAAATAGTAATAAAAACAATAACTAATTGCAGGAAAAGTGCCCGCCTAAAGCAAATGTTAGAGAAGATACTTTAATGCAAAATAATTTAACTTAAGAGGTTTCAATTCATACACATAAAAGTTTTGATGTTTTCAATGAAGTTGTAGGTTACTACACACAATTGAACTTTCGACAAGATTTTTAGTCAGTCTACAATTTCAGACCTACTTTACGCTGTACATAAAGTAGGGAAAATGGCGTTGCGTCATATAATCAGGTAAGTGTAGGAATTACTAAATTAAAGTCATCAAAAAAAAAACTTGTAGATTAAAGTAATCAACTGTAAGATATATGTACTTACCAAATTTATCGTATTCTAATGACTACAAAAAATATCATAACAGTTCGTATGCAGGTAAATTTAATTAATCTTCGACCAAGCAAGAAGAAAACGACTTAGAATAATGCAATTCTTTCACAGAAATGTAATAAAGGATAATATTCAATTACTCGCGATAATGTGAAGAAAAATTGGAATGTAAAAGCAACGAAGCTTCTTTCGTTATATTAAGAACGAGTCTTGAAATATACTTTTTTTTTATTTAAAAATATCGTTGTGAGTTAGCGTATGTTAAAATCCATGAAACCGTTTAGGATACAGAATATGCAAAGAAATAAACAAAGACACATGTTCACTCGAACATTACCCATCTTCTGCACAGTCTGGTAAAGCAATTGTAATTTACTTAATTGCATTATACAGGACTAAAGAATTCGAGTTTATAGTAACAACCACTATTATGAGGAAAAGTTTTCTTTTTTAGTATAATTAAGGTGCCCGAGAAATACCATATATTTTAATGGTATGAAGTAGGTAACTGGTACTCGCAGCTTACCTTATGTTAAGAGGCTATAGTTATTTATAATAAACGAAGTTTTAACTGAAAACAATCAATAACAGCTACTCTTGACAACTAAGTTGGTACGGCTCGTGAGTGGAATGGGTGTTGTCATAACAGTTCTAGCATTCCTGAAATGCGAAACTCTGTAAAATACGATGTTAGCATTATGTTCGTAAATATTCCTGGAGATATGGAAACAGGCGCACTGCGGCTACGAAATGACAACGCCGCCGGACCAAATTTGTTGTTTGCAGTAAAATCCGATATTCTTATCTCGCTTATTATAAAGTGAGAAAGATAGTAAATATTAATGTCAAATTATCATTTATTGTTTGTTTAGTAGTACTAGTATGTGACGGAGAATATTAATTCAGATATTAATTGTTGAGTATTGAACGGACGATGATTTTTACTTCACCGATAATTATGACCTAGAACTAGATTAGTCTATTAATAAAATAGAAATTAAGATCCTGATTAATTGAAAAATAATCAGATAAGGATACAAACTGTGCTTATAAATATTCCATGGTCATTAAACAATAGGTGCTAATGTCTGCCGCACACTGTGCCTATATCTCTGCAAGTGATAATTTCAAGGCGTCATTGTGGCTTTTGCAACAACTTACTTTGTTGAAAATTAAAAATTGAAAATCACTTGGATATGTTTTATATCATTATGTTTGAATGCATGGTGGTAGGGCTTTTTTCGTATTCAGTTGATATATCTCATGTGAAGTATAATAAATCGACAACACCAAAAATGTAACAATTATTAATGACCGCTTTCAGATGACGAAGGAAAGTAAAAATAAAAACACCTTAACAAATATACGATTTCGCATCTCAAGCGAGCGGAGCCGACGGCATATATAGTTAATTGTAAACACTTACATGCCAGCCTAAAGAAATTAGTAACCTAGACATCGTCGAACGAGTATAGCGAAGATGAGTGCAGTAATTTAGACATCGGGTGTACTAGCCGCGAGTCCTCAACGACAGGCTATCATTAAAACTGACAGTAATGACAGTAATCCTGCAAGTAATCACACAGAGACGGGAAGCATCCACTTATGAGTTACTCTTCCCTAATCACAGCTTAGCACTCAATGATACACGTAGCGAAAAGAATCGTTTGTTCGAATATTATTATATTATTATGAGACCAACTATTACTTACGCCGTACAGAGGTTACACCCCCTCCCTCATATCTTGCACATACTTCCACAAAAGAGTCTTCATCCGTTTTCTAGTGGCTTTACAATTCGGTACAGCAGTTCATACAATGATAAAAGAAGGGAATATTATTGACGGGTAGGTACACATATGGTAGAAGGGTGTTTTTTCTTTGTTTTCTGAATTTGTATATCACCTCATTGCACAGGTTCGGCTGACGAGGGGAGGTAGCTGGTTGTATACCCAGTCTACCTTCCTATAAGGACGAAGCCCGGCGGCCACCTTGCCAGGCTGACCGCTGGGGCGACATGGTATTAGCTTTGCACGGTCCTATGTCGCCCCAACCAAACCGGCGGTCGGTACACCGTTGGGTTTTAGTCCGTGCGAGTCGGAAACGCAATCTCTCCACGGAGAAGGTGGGTATCCATAATGAATTTTCCCACGTTAATAAAAAAAAAGGTTAGCCTTAATTGATTCGCGTTTTTGCATCCGAGACAACCCAAGCTGAGGTTCGACCAATTTGACACTCTTGAGATTGATGCCAAGCGGCCAAGTTGCCGAGCGCCATACGCGCTCGCCCTATTCGTCCGGTGAAGCGGTGAAGGCTCCTCAAGCCAATAGCGTTTAGTTAGCTAAAAAAACAATATTATTGGAGTACTTTGGAATCTCTGCAAAGGTATCATCTTCGTGAAACTTGTTTTAATCGATCGTCGCAGTGAGTAACTACGATATAGTGTCGTTTACGTATTTGACCAACGGACGCGTATACCCCTATTGAATGTACGTTCATACATACATTCACCATGACAGCTGCGACTGGAAGGACATACAAGGGTGATTGTTGTAATTTTATTACTTATAATATTATTATTAAACCTAATTTATTCCTCGATTTAAATATACAAAGGACAGTTAGTTTATAATTAAATTAAAATCGGGTATAGCCTTCCTCCAAATATCTCCATTCGCCTATTTTTTGCACTAACTCTGTCCACTCTTTACCCACTACTTTATGTGATATATGTATGTCGTCAATCCAGCGGTCTTATGGTCTGACTCTTAACATTTTGCCCTTTGAGCATTTAAATTTTGTGACCTGTTTTACCCCATCTTTCATTTGGCATGCATGCTATATGACCTGCCCAGCTACATTTTAAATATCGTACATGTTTTTTCGCATCTATTACTTGAGATCTTAGTCTCTTAATCTAATGTTCTTATTTTTTATTTCTATAGAAGTTTGTCTGCACTTGTAATTTAATATACGTGGTATAAAAAATAATCTTCAAAAGCTATTAATATCTATTTTTTAAGGATTTCAATACTTAACTACTTTAACCAAAAAAAAGTGGATGTATAATTGAATGACAGCGACCATTATTTTTTTTGCTATTTTTAATTCTTCATTTAAAATTATACAAGTATCATATAATTAATTGATGGCTTTCAAATAATAATATTAAAAAACTCAATCTCATTCTATATGTTTCCTTATATTTTCTCATAGTTTCAAAATTCGTACGGCGACTCCTAAATTTTTCAGTACCTCTCGTTGTCGTTGTATTTATGTTTAGATAATTTCATAAGCTCTTATGCACACTTCTCGACAAATAGAATATATTAGAGAGACTTTATGAAATTATATAAATATATGTTTAGGATTTATTTATGTAAGAACATAGAACAAACAATATGAATGTAATTTCAAAAGCGCGAATGCGTTTAGTGCTTGTGTTGTACAATGTCCACACAAGATCGTGATTGGTAACAAGACGCTTCATTAGCGATATCGTGCGATGTTATATTATTATGTAAATTCCACATTTTATACTATATAAAGAATTACACATCTGTTCTTTAACGTGTAAATGGATTACGGGTTTGCACTTGGATACTCTGAAACTTTTCTACTATAAAAAACAAAATGAGTTCCAATCTATACAACGCATAGATATTAATCTTTTAAATTCACCTCCACAATGTTAAATTGACAACACTATGAGATATTTTTAAGGAAATTTATAAGCATATATTAAGTACTTTGATTGACAAGTAAAAAAAATGTGACCAGAAGTAACATTTTGGTATTAATTAAACTATATTATTAATACGATTAAACCGGTTCTGTTACAATTGACTCAGCAAATATTATAAATGAAGTGTATCCTGTTAAACTGGAAAACTATACGAGTTTAATAAACCTCCAACTTAAGTAATACATAAGTAGACATAATCGACGCGAAATGGAGTGTGGCAGATCGCAAATCACCGCATGCAATGTGTCTGTACCGGCTCTAATCGCTCAGTAAATAGTTATTCACACTATAAATAGGATATTTATTCAATTTCACCTTGAATACGACTGTACTACAGACAACAGTCGTGAAAGAATCATTTCATAGTAAATTTCGTTTTATGTTATTGATAACCCGATTGTTAAAGCGACCTACATGCAAAATTCTTGCCTTATTAGAATAGTTAACAGTACAAATAAATAGGTTAGCCATGTGAATGTAGATCTATTCTACACAAAAGTACAGAAGCTCAAATGTCTTCTAAATTCAATTTGTTTTTTATTTTTCTTCTTTATACTCTATATTTTCTTATAGCCACATGCGGAAACTTAAAAATGGCCTTTTTTTCGAATTGACTACACTGTTGACCTGGCAAGGACTCTACAGTTTCACTGGACTACGTACTAAATAGCGTTCATTTATGTCTAACATACTTTATTTATTTTTTTTGTTTAGCTTTAAGTTTTCTTAAGAGTTCTAAATAAAATAATTTAAAGTAGATTTAATATTTGCATAAAATTAAATTGGAGATAAATCTGTAAAGGACGAATTAAATTTGTTGCTCCTCAATATTTCTATGTTTAGGGATCTATTCGTAAAACGTGATTTGTCCTTGAAACTGGCGTTTTTTACTTCATTATTAAGACATCCGTGTGTCGTCGTGACATTAAAAATTATCAATATATAAACTTCACCTCAAAAAGTATAATAAATTATCATTAAATTTCCATATTCCACTTCAATGTACAAGACTGAGTATAAATAAGATATGCTAACTTGTATGTATTCGACACATACCGTAAACAATATGCCTATAGGCCATTGGTAATTACTGTGTATAAAGAAATCATCCGGTCCGGCAATTAAAAAAATTAAGGATATTTTTGACGTGATAACGTCTTTTAAATCGATGAACGCCAGCTGCACGAACGAAAAACCACGATTCATTGTCACGTTCCGCCTGAGCCAAACGTGCCAACGAGAACGCAGAACAAGCGATAGAGAGGCGCGATCGGCCTAAGCGTTCGGCTTGTGACGCATCTATCTCTCTTCCATTCCATCGGCCGATGCTTCCGAGTAGAAGAGAGACGGCGGTAGCACCTAAACTACACGTGAACTGTTTATAAAGTTAAGTAATAAGTTAATGTGGTTTTACATTGTTTATTACAACAACAATTGCGGTAATAAGTATGCAATTTGTTATCAATGTTTTTTAATGACATTATCACGTAAAATTATCGTCCATAAACCGACTTTACAGACAACCAATTTTTTTTTTTTTTTTTTTTGTCAAATAATCTTCTAGAGGTCTTGTAATAATTTCAATGTTCTAACAAGATGGTGGCTGGCACCCTTGTTAAAACTTTGCAGGGAGTTTTGTAGCATTTCAGACTTCATGCTGCGTGGTATTCTTTCCCGTGTACTTCACTTGCGCACAACAACCAAACTATATTACGTAAAATACCACCTATATTACAGTATATAGGGTAAAATAATACAAGATTATGAATAAAATATAAATTCCACTACATGATAGACTACGTTCCCAGTAAAAACTAAAAAATTTTTCGTATGAAAGTTTTACCCTTCACTGTACTGCTTGAATTTAGAAGCCTCAGCGCTCGTGCGCAACACGAAAAAGGAAACTTGAAATCTGATCGACCAAAACAGCACTGATATAGCGTCATTTATTATTACAAAAAAAAATGTTCACCTTCTTTATATATTCCAAGTACATTTGCGTTACAAGTTTCAATATACCTAACCGACAAAGACGGAAATATTATAACGTGAGATTAATATTAATATACTTCCAATATTACAGTAGCCGCAGGTTATGACGGCCGTTTTGACACATTACAATAGTGACCTAAAAGTCATTTTATTTTCTAAAAATATGACAACAAATGCGAGCTATACCTATAAGTTTTTATGATTTATAACTAAAATCGCTAGTAGTAGCTGATTACAAATTTTAATAAACAAAAATACACATCTTTATTTAATACATTTGAATGAATAAGTATACTAAAATAATGTAGTGTCCTACAATTATACATGCAAATATTTTTATGAATAATTGCATGTCACTATCGACGATAAAGAACAACAACTTGCTCCTTTAAACGTGCTTATTAATTTATACGAAAGTCCAAAAGGGGACAAACGTCCTAACGGTCATCATAACGTACCGCTTCTATAGTAAAAAGTAATATCTTTTAACAGTACAACCAAATAACACAAAAAACAACATATTGAAAATACACTGGGTGTATAGAAAGGACACTTACAATAACAAAGACTCGGATTATGTCTGAGGTTCGAGGGAACACATAATAATAATAATAACAGTACAACCAAAGACGAATGATATGTATTGGGTAACAAATACCCCTCTAGCAACACATTCATTGTGACAATGTACAAGCACTCAAGTATACTAAAGTAAGAATCAAGAAGGAACTTTTGGCGGATCAATAATCGTCTCTGATTATTCACGGAACTCGACGCGAACAACAAAGTAAGTCTTTCAATCACCTGTATGCTCGAGCACGAATACCCTACTATATTTTTAATAATACAATAATTTATAAATACCTAAAAGAATATCTTTGTAAGAGCTCGCGAAGGTATTTTAATTGTTAAGTCGAAAAACTAGCAAGAATTTTAATTTATTGTGTAGTTAATTACAAATATACATTATTAGTAATTTAATGATTTCCAGCATAATTAAGGTCACCTCTTCTAATCTTAATAGATATTATGAATGTGAAGGTACACCTGCCTTTCACCCAGAAATAATGATCTATTCACGAGGGGATAACTCAAATCTGTACTAAAGCAAGCGAAGAAGCGCACAAAAGCTGGTATTACTATAAAAATACCTTGCTTGAAATTTAACAAGATGGCCGTCTTGCATAGACCGTAATATTTTAGTAAAAGAGTATATTAGAATATATAGGGTATATATAAGAGTATATAGGGTATATATAAGAGTATATAGGGTATATATAGGAGTATATAGGATATATATAAGAGTATATAGGGTATATATTATTTAACAATATCGCCATTTAAACATTAATTCCACGAATATTTTTTAACAAAGATCTCCAAAGATATACAGCATTTCTCAAGACTCGGGTTTCAATCCGAAATCTGTCAATTGTTTAGGCCGGACCTAACCTTTAAGTTTAAGATGTTTTAGGTTATAATAATGTAAGATGCGTACGTACGTTGGGTGAAGCTTATATTTTACAAAACAATAAATAAACAGGTGTTACAACGATAGGTGATCCTTATTCCCAACAGTCGGGCAGTTCTTGGGATAAGGTAAAATAATAAGAATCAATTCCCTAGTACCCAACCATTGTATTACAGAATATAGATGAACTAACTTACGGAGCGGAACATAAACAATACGCTATTGGTATTTGGTACTAAACGCTTTATATAATCCACAAGCCACAGTCGCTTCTAGAATACATAATAGGCAAAGAGTCCAAGGCAGGAAGCGAATACGTGTTTGCATTCCATACGCATTCGTATAACATAACCATTTTTAGAACAACACATACAGAAATAGAAGCCCTTAATGTTAAGTTTATCTTAAATAGGTCGATTGTCACTCGGAGTTATCCAAGTAGTTAAATTAGAATTTAGTGTAAAAGAGCCGGATATCTACGCACAACGACATTTTGTCGCTACAAATATATACTGTGATAAAAGTTAATTAAGTAATTTACAAACATATTTATTTATAGGGTGCTTCAAGGAAATACAACGAATGAATGTCTAATATTTAAATAAACATAATATCTCAAAAAAAAACTATAATACAAAATACCTTATATAATATATACCTTAAAACTGGCTACAGAACAGTCCGCGATGGTATATGTCTATTTCCTAAGGATAACTCACAGTAATAATTGGTTATATTGTATTAATCTTTATCCAATGAAATAAATCAATTACTTTAAGCATTTAATGTAGAAAAAAACTGCTCTTTACAGTATACAATTTCAATTAATATCTTACACGATATAAAAGAAAAACAAATTATGCGTAACAAAAAAAAGTTTATGAGAAGATTCTTACGTAGTTTACGACTTTGACAAACAGTAAATATCAAAGCGCCAACAATTGGATTTAAATCGTGTAAACACTTATGATGACTCGTTAGAACATTTCACTCTTCCGAAACCGGTGTAAGCCGCTAACTAATTTATATTTTAATTTCAGTACGCATGTATGCCCTACAACAACCACAATATTTTAGACAATTTTAATTATATTGCTTTAATTAAAGGCAGTAGTAGAAGCCTCAAATGTGATGATACTGGTTACTGAGGTGGGCTATACGCAAACAAAGAAATCCCAAGTCAGACATTAATCCAAATTTCTGTTCATAACATAAAGGAAGAAATCATGTTGTGCCAACCTTGTCAAAATAAAACAAGGGCAAGAACAAGCAGAATACGATATGATATAATTACAGACTCCAAATACACAGTAAACTATCCTCCAAATAAATTTAATAAATTTAAAGTAAATGAGAAACATCAGTCATAAACCCAAGTCAGTCAAAATGAATAGTGCATTATGTGTACCAGAAAGTGATTACAAGTTACATTTAAGAATAGAGCTCTACATTGTATAGATTCACATATAAATCAAATGTATGTATGAAACAAGCGTATATTCAAATGCAAGATAACATAATGGTCATTATTTATTACAAAGTAGATTTGTTTACAAACATTACCGTTGAGATTGCGGGAGCCACTTGAAAGAAGTGTCTGAAAATAAACGGCTATAGTCTGTAATAGGTCGGTTATTGTATGATTATTCATTTATTAATAACAGAGTTCGTTAAACGCAAAGTATACGCATCTTTCAATGTACCATACGCAAATATTATGACATCGTAGTTTTGGTTGAGATCAGTCTATATTTATCTTTTTCCAAATGTTTGTCAATTTTCTGTGTCTTATACTTTACTGATAAGATTCCACTAGCATAAAACTATATATCACAAAACTGTACTTATTATTGTTATTACAAGCTTATATTTAGCTTGCAATGTTTGTTTAGGTCAAATCTTGAAAGCTAAATTAGAACCAGTTCCTTCGGACCTACGACTTTGCAAATTACAAAATACACGAGAATGAAATAAAAACAAAATGGCGAATTTCAAAATGGCCTCGATACACATTAAAAAATATCCGATTAAACTTTTTATCATATTTTAACAGACAGCTTGTTTAAAAAAAAATGTATATATATATATTAAAGATTAAAATTGTTACATCGTTTGTTGAGCGTTTATAATTAGTATTACCGAATATGACAGTTGAACGATAAATTTTCTTCTAGCACGTTATAGCATGCTTACAAAACTAATTTATTACGTAGTGTCGAATAACGCAATACGACACTCATTTGTTTGGTTAAACTATCCTCCTTACAAGCCAGACATCGTTTGTCTACTATTTAGTTATTGCTTTTACCAACAGATTTTATGAAGCGTCATATTTACAATATATTGTACTAACATTCATTACATTCATTTTCAAAAGTTAGCATTGTAAAGAGAAACCAACAATCTAAATATTATATTAAATATTAGGGTATGTCGGCTTGAAGAACGTTTAAAAACAAGGACGGATAGTTATTATTTTTTGCTTTCATTGTGTAAATATAGACACCATCACTGTGATAACTTTTTAAACAAAATCACAAATAAAAGATTGATAATAATTAATAATAATAAATGTGAATTCTTATTTAACATTTAACATATTAATATTAATTTATGCTGTTATCTAAAAAATAATAACCTAACCTATTAACCTCATCAATTTTAAACTTTTAGACATCTTAAAAATGTCCCGATAATGTCATAAAACAATAAAACGATATTGCAAAAGTCAAGGACACAGTTCGACGGAGTTCCTGCATTCGAAGCGTATCTATGAAAAGTTTTTCCATTAATATTACAATTGACAATTCTAATTTATACAACGTATAAAATTCAACTTCAACAGATAAATGGTGGCGTCTATAGACATCATTTGAATATTGACAGATATATTTCATTAATCGCGTGGGTTTTGCTCGACATTGTCCTTAGTTCTGTTTTCTGCTATTATTATAATAAATTAAAAAGGTCAAGTTTGATTTACGTCGCTCTAAATTACTAATAAAGATTCAAATTCGACTATAATCTATATTCGACGTTAACAATTTAATGTTCATATCTATTTATGCCCTGTTTCGTTCGAGTGAAATTTGATGTGTTGTTTTTATGAAGTTTAGATATCAGAAGGTATATTTTTTGTTAATATTATTGCAGGGCCTTAACGTACTTAAGTTTTTAATTTATGCATTAGACAAGATAAAATGTTGGACGCTGTAAATGGTTAATACATTTAATTATAACTGGTTGACACCAGCGATTTCGTCTGCGTTATTTATTATTTTAACAATATATTTTAAGTACAGAAAAAAAAATTGAAAGCAAAAATATACTTAGCTCATTAAATTTATTTCTAAACAGTTTTATTCGTTTATTTCTCACCTGCTCATGCGCACCACATCGTTGACCATATAATGCTTAGAAAAAACGAAAATTCTTAAAACTAATAACTTTATCTTAAATTAACATATCGTGATACTTTTCTTTAAATAAGGTATATGAGAAATAAAATGGAATCGAATTGAAATCTTTCCCGTAGTTTTTGTTTGACGACCGCAGGACGTCAGACCTCTACCATTTTATTTATACGGTTGACAAAATTACATATTTAATTCGATCAAGATTAACGGATTGCTTCTCTCATGTAACATTTTTAGTTTGCTTTGTCAAATAAAAGCGGTTACTATGATTCTAATACAAGATTGAAATTTATGGTTCTGTAATTACATACTTTAATAATTTATATTCTATACCCTTATCTTATGCAATACATTGATCAATATTTAATACTTTAGGTAAAATATAACAGAAGATAGTCGTATTAATAGTCATTTTGTGTCAACGTAATTAACTTTTAACTGTATCTCATTCCATATGTAAAATAATATAATAAAATTTATACTAAAACGTAGTCAGAAAATACACCTATACTTTAAAAATTATTGGTTCAGTAGTTTCCGAGTTACAAACACACTAGCGGACAGACAAACAGAGAGACATTGCCTTTTATAATATTTAAAGTAGTATAAATACACCGTAAACAAGATACGATAACTACTATAGATAATCATATTGGTATCTAACGTATATCCCTTAACATTGTAAAAAAAATCTAAAATTATAATTAATCACCTAAAATAGAATCGCTGACCAAAAACGTATATAAATAATTAAAAAAAAAACATATCATGACTCTTTAATTCTCGATTCATTATCACGCAATACATTACCACCTCTGCATAACATTCTGACCTACTCATAGCAAAACGTACTACACTCTTAGATTATATTGTGAATATCATACAGTAGTTGAGTAGGTAGCTTGGTATATGTATGACGTTATGAAGAAACTGAGCTCACGTGGGACTTCATTACCGTAGGTAATTTAAAATCCGGAATACTGAATCGAAGATCATGGAGTACGTTGTAATTTTTTATTTAACTTTGTAGAAAAATAATAGTCATTTAGAATGCGAGTTTGTTTGTTTATTCATCTTTCATGCCTTAACTAATCAACAGATCAACGTGATATTTTGCATAAACGTTGTCAGGGTTGTGTTCTGTAGAAAAGGACATAATAGGCTACGTTTGATCCAGAAAAAAAGGACTGTTGCCGAGGGATATGTCAAACAACGGAGAAAAAGTAGTTTATATAACATTTACTTAAAAGTATACTATAGACTGTGGTTACTTTTAATGTAAATCATTTTTTTACTGTGTAAACAATATATTTTATATAATACATATAATTCCGTATATAGTTCGTATCACACCGTTTACCCACTTCTCTACAGCAAGAAACATATGTTGCTGAACGCGTAGTACTTATATCAAACCATAGTTCCTTAAAACTTCTAAGATATCGCTATTATTTTTGTTTTCGAATTTAACCAGTATTTTTAACGAGGTTGCGTGCACAATGGCAGAGGTCTATTTCATTTTTTTATTTAATTTAATACAAAGGTAGCACCAAAAAGATGCCTCTAAAGTAAAAAAAAATATATCCATCAAAGTACGAATTATCCGAGAAATCATATAGAAAGAACTTAAAAACATAAAGTAGATTCGAATTTAAATTCTACAAAGTTCAATGAGCAGAGTTATTTCATTCATTGGAGAAATTTATAATCGAATTAAATAGAAGTAGTTGCCGGAACGTTGGCCGGTAAGGATAACTGGTGCCTGCCCATGTAAGGGATACCGTTGGGGTCCGGCTGATCGTTATCAAAGCGTCGACTAGACTTAATTGAGTATCATTGATCCTTGGTCATTATACTCATTGAGACATGATGAGAATCGATTAAATTGTCAATGATAACATTAAATCGACTGAAAATTTATTTTATTTACACTACATACCTCGCTTATACATACTTAGATCTCGCGGCGGGCCCAAAAAATGTTGGCTGGACGTTGTGATGGCGGACATGAAGAAGAACGACCTAATAGAAAAGCATGGCAGAGACCGGGCGAAGTGGAAAAATGTAAGTGGGAAAGCGGACCATGGCACCAAGCCGGGAAAGCGCTAAGCAAAAGAAGAAGATATATCAGGCAACATTATACAAATTAAATGTAATTAACAAGCTTGTATATTGAGCGTAGCAATGATTAAACCAAACACGTTAACACCAAAGAACAAAAATTTTAAAAATTCGTCAAAACTTAATAACCAATATTTTCGGCACATCGTTGAATTTTAAGAGTTACATAACATGAAAATAAGTTTCATATTATTTCTGGTTACTCAACTGCAAACAGTTCTTATGTAGTTTACTTTGTAGCATTACAGTTTGCATTATTACATTGAACAATCAAATACACATTACAATGAAACCACAAGTTTTTGACAACGTTAATAACTATAAAACTATAAAGGCCCCTCTAGGTTTTGTATGTTTATCGTCTCAGAACAGATTGCCATATACAATTAGGAGATTTAGGTGAAAACGTTAAAACCTATACGTTGGACGCCTTTAATGATAAATTATTTATTTCTTGGATCACAATCACAACGTTCTCATATAACATATACACACCTTGACACATTTCAGAACAGGGAGGCAGTGTTGGCACTTATCTAGCAACAATAAGTTGCATTATATTGCCATATCTTAACACTATGAAAGCATAAAAAACTTTATTCAATCGACGTATTTAATTAAATCGATTTACTTATTCATATATTATTTATGAAATCAAATGACATGTATAATATGTCAAACTTTTCACTTAAATTGATACAAGACAAACTATCGAATTCCTATAATAATTAGAAACTCAAAGAAATCAGACACACACAGACAACATTATAATTTACGATATCATACACAATTAGTCTGGTACAATCTATATATATATAATCTATATATATATAAGCGGAATACCACTGACTGACTCATCACGATTTCTCCAAAACTGTATGTTCGATTGACTTGAAATTAACCATAATTATTCCTTTTGCAACGTAGACGCTCACTAAGAACGGATTTGAGTTAAAACCTATCCTAAATACATTTTTCAGTTAAAATTAAATATTCTCCTACAGACATCGATAGTCCCTGATATTAGACAACCGTTGTGATAGTAACCAATAATATTATAACCGTTGCCATGGTAACACGTTTATTTTTAGGGATGTGCGAATAATCCTTGAACCGAACCGAATCGTATGTTGTTCTATCCGAATTTTGAATAGAAAATTCAAACTTTTCCAATTTTTTTTAAATAAGGTAGATTTATTAAACTGATAGTTATAGGAAAAGTTACAACATTTTTCACTATTTTAATAATTCAAATTTAAAAAAACATTAACGTCAAAAAAATTATAACCTAAATATCAAGACTGAAATTCCTTTCAAAAACAATTTACTATGTAATTCAATTCTAGAATAATAAATTCATATTAGTGAAAATATTTATTAAAAATACACCTTCTCAGTGAAATCTAAATAATTTTACAGTATTTCAATTTTGACAATTTTTTAACAGAAATAGCTGAATTATTTTGTTTCAAAGAAATTTCAATATTTTGGTATAATATCATATTTTAAGAGGTTTCTAGAATTTTGTGCTCTAATTTTTTATAACATACATTAAAAGGACCGTTTTAAATTTTAGCTCTCAAAATTCGTTAACAACTAATAAGGTACAAATGTATAGCTTTTACTATCTTGGAATATTTTGTATGGTTATTTATAAATAAAGAAATCGATTATAGTCCATAAAGAAAATTGTCAGTGCCGTTGAAAAAAAAAACATATTCAAATAAGAATGAAAGACATTTAATTTCTTGAATTTGTAATATTCACTTTTTTTTTATTACATAAATTAAATTATTTGACTAATCCGAATAGTTCGAAATATTCGTATGTTCAATTCGCATTTCGAATCGTATTATTCGGTTTGATTCGTTATCAATTAATTCTAATAGTCACACGCCACTATTTATTTTATGTTCATAGAATTAGTAAGTTTTCATTCAAAAATGTAATTTTAGGTCAGTATTATTTCGATTTTTTGTCTTGCAATCTATAGATATAATAAAAATGAAGTGTCTATATATATTATCAAAATACCTACTTTTTACTGACTGTATATGAAAGCGTTTAAGCTACTTATAGTAAAAATTAAATTTTAAAACTTTTGTCTGTCAGTCTGTATGTTCCGGGTAATCTTCGAAATGGCTGGACCGACTTTGACTGAAATTTTAATGGCAGAGAGCTGAATTTACAGGCTATATTATTTAAGACTAGCTGTTATTCGCAACTTTGCCCGTAGCAGATAATCCGAAACGGCAAAACCGATTTTTACGGGACTTTCACTGGTAGATAGCTGACCCCATAAGAAGTAATTTAAGCTATCTTTTTTAAAGTACCTGTTACCTGCGCCTTCGTCTGCAGTGACATCTCCAAAACAGTTTGATTGATCTTCACGGGACTTTTACTGGCATATAACTGACTTTATAAGTACTGACTTAGTTTAATTTATTTTAAACTAGCTGTTATCTGTAGCTGTGCCCACATTGTATTCTCTAAAAAACAGATAGAACTATGTCCACATGAATTTTACAGGCACGTAGCTGATCTTATAAAGAGTAATTTAGGCTATTTTATCTTAGAATAGCAGTTACCCGCGAGTTTTTCCTGTCCAATAAGGAATATCCAAAACGATACACCAAATTTTAACGAGACTCTCACTTACATATAACTAAAGTAATGAGAAATAACTTGAGCTATTTTATTATTTACTAGCTGTTACTCACGATTTCATCAGTGTGGACTATCTGAAACGAGTAGACCAATTTTTACATGACTTTAACTAGCAGATAACTGAAGTTATAAGTACTAAATTAGGTTATTTTATTTTAGACTAGCTGTCACCCACGACTTCTTCCGCTTGAAATTTTGCAAAAGTATGTTGTTCACTGTAAGCATGTGCTCAAGCACTGTATTGGACTCCAAGAATTAATATAATTGTAATGAATATATTAAAGTATGTAATTTGCTTAATTTGTATTTTGGTCAAATTAGCAGCCATTTTGTTTTTATTTACCGTGATCGCTTCTACATAACTTATTAACCATAGCTTCGGAAAGTTGGCCCCCCAATTTTCGCGTAACGATTTGACAAAGGTGTAGAGGGTTTGCCCATCGATTTCCCCTTTTTGCTCACGATTTTTTTTTTTTGCTCACCTCTATAAAAAAAAGTTAAATAAATATAATTTAAATTGCGTGGGCCAGGGTCCGAAAAACTTTCAAAAATCGAAAATGTCAAGGTGGATTCTTGAAGTATGTCATTTGCCCACGTTTACGCATTTACTAATTTTTTGTATAATTAATACGTATTTTGAAAATAGAAGTCGTTTTTTTTTCAATATTAAGCCAGACAAGTATTATCTTAACAGTTCCATTATAGAATTTCTTGCGGAATAGATAAGTGATTACTTTTTGTATGATCGCAAAACTTAATTATGTTAATAATATCTATATAACAACATTTTTAAGAGAAATTGTATATCTTGACATTTTCATTACTTTTTTTTTATATTATAAGGGGCAAACGAACAGGTGGGTCACCTGATGGTAAGTGATCACCGCCGTCCATAGACACTAGCAACACCAGGGGAGTCGCAAGTGCGTTACCGGCCTTTTCAATATGTGGGCCTCCAGCGCTCTCACTGACCGAACGAAACGCAACAGTGCAAGCATTGTTACTTCACGTCGGCTTTCTGTGAGAGAGTGGTACTACCCCGGGCGAGCAGACCCATTCATGCTGAAACCAGTAATAGCTTCAGCGTAGCTCTACCACCTACCTCTTATACTGTGTAAACGAGCACTGAAAGGATTATTTAGCAAATTAAAGCTCCAAATATGTTGTTGTTGCTAAATCCCATCTAGCACACTGTTAGTATTTACATATTTACTGTACACGTTATATATAACAGTAGGTGACATGTGTGTCATACCTACAAATGTTTTAAAAGAGCATTTCTGTAATTCTACCACTTCTCACCATTATATTACTTTAATACAATTAAAAAAAACGGGTGCGAAGCCGCGGGTATCAGCTAGTCTAATATATATACTAACTACTACTAATATATATACATATACATATTTCAATTATTTTTTTACCCTTATAACTTTCGAGTGTGCATTTTTGCCGGAAAGAATTGAGGCTTAGCTGAAAACCAGCGCCGTATTTACACTCACGCCAGGTCTCTTGTCATATATTTACTTTTTATGGTCAAAGATTTATTTTGTACACTTTTATCTCTGTGGCAATAATTTTTTTTCTTTCTTTCTATCACAAAAGCAACGTTTAAAATTAAAACTACTACATCCAGTTCCATGTTTAGAATCATTAAACAACATAAAATAGTACGGTAACACGGTAAAAGAACACGTTCAGGCAATGAATAACTTTCGTCAATAGGCACCAGCCCGTGAACATACGTGTACATCATGCATTTTGATGGAGACGCCACTTTTAATTTAGTACGAGAAAGATTTATGGCAGCCTGCTCTTAGTTAAATACTGCATATCCAAAAACGACTACGACCAGCTATAAAATATTAATAGACACGGGAAAAATAAAAGAGCTTTTAAATGAATTAAGCCTTTGGCTATATTTCTATTATAAATTCAAAAAATAAAACACTTATACAACTCTTGTAAAAAACACTTTGGGAATCTATACTGGCTTGAAAGATAAATATGGAACTGGAATAAACACTTAGATATCGTATTTTAAAATTTGTCCGACCAATTTTTTCGCTATTCTCTGGAACCAAGCACAATTATACATGCTTGCAAGCCGTGGTAGTTGAATAGTTTTACGATGGGAGGTCATTTCTATTTTTCGGAATTCGCATACATGTACTAATTTAAATTGGTAACGCTATCGGCTGACAGTGAAGGCAGGCGTTGTGAGAAAACCTAAACCTAAGAAATGTTCTTGTAGCACCACCGTACGTGGAAAAATATAGAACGTCGTGGGCTGCCGTGGTGATTATGCCCATACCTTTCTTCGGGAAGAAGTCTATAAGCCAAATAAAAGACCGTAACCGTGGTTATGTGGACTATGACCATTCGACTGTTTTGGATTCGATTGACCCTTTGCATATCTTCTTATGCCCGACGAAACGGGCGGGGAATCTACTCGTATTGAAATAAAATGTAAGACTAACTTAAAAGAACGAAAGTCAAAAAATGTAGAAATACTTTTACGAAAATTCACGATTTAAATAAAGAATTACATAATCTAAATTTAAATGAAATTAATATTATAGTAATACGTTTATACGCATTTTTTTAAGTTTTTGTTTAAGCACTCATATAGTGTACAAATATTATTCCAAGTGTTATTTTACTTAAAATCTCAGGATCTTGTCCAAGCAAGGACGTTTGATAAATGTCAAAATGATAACACCTAAAAATGTTATTCCTCGCAATTGTCGGACGTCAGACAATATTTCGTAACAATTTTAAGAGTGTAGGTGACAAATTATGCGTAAGATTAGCGATGAATTTAAATGCGTTACGACACGAACTATTGTTTGTTAATACAAATAAACTTTTGTTAATAACGATTTCACACACTCAGTAATGAATCAGTACAACTACAGATCATTTGTTTAAGATATGTGTATTGTTTTCAATTAGCATCTATTTTAAATATCAAATTACAAATAACAAATGCTATTATAGTATATAATATAGATTCATTATAGTCCTAAGTTCGGGCTTGCGCATAGTACAGTCAAGAGTTTAATACAAAACAAAGTTAAAGTATTACTATTCGAATCTAAAGTTAGTATTCATTTATCCTAACGTTATTTCTATGTTAGACATATAATATGTATTTATGCCTAAATTTGTGTTCTGCGCATCTACATTCCGAGCGGCAAAATTTGCGAAAACTGAACTAAACATGTAATTTAAAATTTTGTCATGAAGAGAATTTTTAAGCAAAAAGTATTCTCTAAAAAAATTAGTTCATTTTCATACTACTCAAATTGGTTACAACATGTGAAATAAAATGTGACAGAAAAACATTTAAGATTAAATAAACAAGAGGTCGTCCATTGGTAGAAATTCGACCATAATAAGAGGTACACAAACTTTCTTCCTCATGCGTTATTATTATCCGTACTGAGTATTGTACAAATATTATATATTCTAGACAGCCATAAAGAGCGTGAAGTATAACGAATGGAGACTTACGACGTATGAATAAAGGCTTCGCTCATCAATGGTGTGAGAAAAGAAACTTATTTCCAAATTTTTTGATTGATAACAAGACTATAAAGGTACGAAGAAAAGAAAATAGGAAATCGGTTGATAAACAGAGAAGAAATAGCTACTGAATTATTTTATCTTCACTTATTTAGGTATAGATGTAGCTACCAAACAAAAAAAAAGATAATAGGTTGAAAAACAGAGGAAAAAAAGGTACTCAACTATTTTATCTTCGTCTATTTACACATAGACGTAGCTATTAAACAAAAATAATGAATAAAGAAAATCGGTTGACAAGAAGGGAAAAAAAACTAGTGAACTCTTTTCTCTTCCCCTATTTACATATAGAGGTAGCTACTAAACAACAACAAAAAATAAAAAAATCGATTGACAAAGCAAAGGTAAAAGAATGTACTGAATTTATTTATCTTCGCCTGTTTATATATCCATGTTACACTATTTTTTCTTCTTAATTTATTGACAAAAGTTATTGAAACTGATTGAGTAATCGTTGATAAATCATTCAATAGAAAGGACGCAGGATCATGCGCAGAAATTGCTTAAGTAGTGATGATAATCAAACATCTACAATGTTTGCACAAGGAAACGGTTGCAAGCAAATTGTTATTTAAGTAATCACCCGAGTAAGAACGACTCGTTTCTAGGCCCGATTGTTTTGCGGCGATTCATAGCTACCCACGCTCGGTACTGTTTTCTTAACACTGACAAAACCTGATATATTTGATTTACAATACATTTGTATTCGTGACTATGCGTCTAGTTCATTATGTAAGTACGCCTTGTAACAAATCAACGACATTGGGAATTTGCATTTGTCGTCCTTGTTTGTCATTTTTATTTATCTTAACAATGTTTCAAAGATTTTAAACGATAATTATAATAACTGGGGAAGTTAATCGTTTTTATAAGATTTATATTGTTAAATTAAATAGTGTTATTTAAAAAAGTAAATTAATTTAAAATTTAATAAACTTGAGAGCTAAGATAATTCAGGTAACGAAAATATAAATAATTTTTTAAATGTTTAATCAAAACAAGATAAAAGTAGCCTTATATATTTTCTATAATTTTTACACACATTAGTTATGTGAACAGATATCCTAACACATATATTAAATGCTAATGTAAATTTGTATGTGTGTTTGTAACGTTTTCAAGCCTTAACTGCTCTATAGATCATCATAAATTTTTGTATAATCATTTTTAGGGATACAGAAAAGGTCATACGGTACTATTCATAGGATAAATAAGTATTATTGTTCCTGAGGGATGGGAAATCTTAAAATCTACGTCAAAGCGAGCGAATCCGAAAAAAAAAATTAGAAAATAATAAACAACATTCGAAAGCGATATAAACGGTTTATAATTTAAACATAACGTACACTCCACAATAATCTTCAATCGTTCTAAAGATAATGTAACGATTTTATGCAAAACAGCTTTGTTGGTGTTCGCGTTTGTAGAGCCCACCTCATTGACGCCATAGGCGATCATTATACTATCTAATATTCAACAGTTTCCGTTTACAGATACCTAACACGATTTAAAATCACATTACTGTGAACTGTATGACTTCACTCACTGCATTGTGATCCACTGGGATTCAACTTAACACACACCGGCAACTATCTTATCTTCAACACGAAAATAAGTCATCACATTTTAATTATTATAGTTCTACACGCCCTGTTTGGAACAAGGAAGACACAGATATAATAGTAGTAAGAGTTGATATAATCGTTTTCAGGGCAATGGATATAATTTTAATAAAGAATAGGGGAAGACCTAAGGAGTATTTTCATAAGTCGAAAGTTTATTTTTCTATTTGTTTCATTCAGTAATTTAACAAAATATTAGTTACATTACTGTTAAAGGTAACAATTAAATAAATAGTGATTTTCTAAATGTGGAGTATTTAATTTACTCCTCAAATGTTCAAAATGAGTAGTAGTTAGTATCCCTTTATCTTAAAATTTTAAAATAGTACATTTATCTCATAGTAAATATTAGAAAGACACCGTTTACGTGAATCTTTCAACAAATAAAGCAGTCTGGCGTGGTGGTCTAGATAAGATTTAAATAAAACATTCCCTGAAGTAAGAACTAAATTACATTCAGAAGTAAAAAAAATATAATTATATTAATAAGACATAACTAACTTGAGCTACTTAGCATTTGAAATCGTGTATCATTGTTGCTACGAAACCGATAAACAAACAATTCCAAATATGAATCAAAGAGCGGTTGCTCCCCGGGGGCACCGATTGATTGACATTTGACTTACCGTGAGTATTGACGGCGGGTAGGGCTCTGACGAGAGTTCGCTCCACGGTCTCAGTAAGGCACGTTCTGTATCCGCACCAACTGTAGCAAAGTTCACCCCGCACTTTCTCCATAGCGAGAATTCATACAACTTACGCCATGGAACTCCATCGTTTTTCGCATTCTTCTTCTTTATACTACCTCGAAAAGATGAAGTACGCACAAATGGTTCTGCTGGTATTGCGTTCTTGCTGGCGCCTCTCCACGGTGGTTTTGAACCGCTGCATTTACCATTGGAAATGTTACTGCCAGTGGAACCTTTACGTTGAAGCACTGGTTTATTTTGGTTCGTTTTTCTTTTTTCATCAAATAACAACGCGTTAGCAAACTCTTCATCGTTATTAGAACAATCAGATTTTAGTTCTTCAATTGTAATCGCAGCGGATTTTCTATCTTTATAGCTGGACCGTGAAGGAGTTCTGTTAAAATTTTGTTTTGTTTTATCACTATCGACTTCGTCTTGAATTAAACTATCGTCTCCATATCGCATTCGAGCTGTTTTCATCAAAGAAGCCTTCGTGTTTTGTGTAAACAGCCGCTCACAGGGATCTAGAAGCTTGCTTTGATCAGGCCTATTTCTGTACATGCTTTCAGAATCAGTATCACTATGTCCGTCATAAGAGCTAGTACTGTTACTAAAACTTTTACTGAAAATTCCATCAGCATTTCTTCCTGCGCCGTGGTTAATTTTATCTACTTCTTTTATTTCAATTATGCATTCACTTTGGTATGACTTCTTTGAATGAAGACTGTTATTGGAGTCAGATTTTCTGAGGACATTGTTCTTGTGATCAACACATCCATTAGCATGCGCTTTACCTATACAATGTCTATGAATTTTAGCCAGTGCAGCCAACGTTTTATTTCCATTTGGAGAGAGTTCATCGCCGCAACGCAGCGACTGTTCAAACGAACCTTGAACATGAAACATTCTTCGAGTATGCTTTATATATTCTCACGGGGTCCAATGTCTGCTACGCTTGACATTTTAAACGGCTCAGAGTTTTATCGTTCAGATCATGACTATATCACTGCACAATACATGTTTGAAATTTATTAGTTTAAAGATACAGATCGGCGTGATAAATTGGATTATTAGGTATTTATTATCAGTATGTAAACGTCAATTTCATAAATCGTAATTTTGAAGCAAAGAAATATGTTTATACAGTTTCGAAAAATATATATCGTTTGCATAAATTCATAATTAATTTATTATGGTACTTACAAATACTTTTATTCAAACCCTACGAGTCATTTTTTTCTTAGCCGTAGAGCACTAGAGTATTCCTATTATATAAATTTCCTAGGAATTTATTGCAACAGTTATTAGTATTTGCCATTTTTCTGTTTTTGTCATATAATCTCAAATGTATCTTTATTATCTATACCAGTCTGCTCTAATTTTAGGTATCTCGGTTCATTGATTTAAAACGACAGTGGCATAGACAGGGATGAAAGGAATAAAATAAAGGGTGGATGAAATGATCAAAGGTGTCTGGCGTAGTTTGTGACCAACGAATGCCATTGAAACTCAAGGGGAAGGTGTATGAAACTATAATAAGACCTGCCATGTTATGTTAATCCGAGTCCTGGGCTATGAAATAAACGGATGAGTAAAACTTACATGTGGCAAAAATGCGAATGTTAAGATGGATGTGTGGTGTAGCTAGAATGGTTAAGATTAAGAATGAGTATGTCAGGGGAAGTTTGAAAATAGTACCAGTGACAGAGAAGTTGAGAAGTAATAGGTTAGCATGGTACGAACATACTAAGAGAAGAGATGAAAAATCATGTAACTAGAAAAGTTTTGAGTATGAAATTGAACGGATATTGTAGTAGAGATACGGAGTAGTAGGAAGACCAAAAAAGGTATGCATGAATTGTGTGAAAAATGACATGTGTATAAACGGTGTGAATACTGAGATGACGTCTGACAGAGGAGATTGGAAAAGGCAAACATGTTTTGCCGACCCTACTCAGGTCAGATAAGGGTAAGAAGAAGAAGAAGCTATTAGTAATCTCGATACAGAAATTTCAAGATCCTATTGACCAATTTCAATAAGTATAATATTACGTTATATCTGCAATCACTAGATAAATGATGGATTTAGACATGATTTAGGTCATATTATACAAATCAATTATAGCACCACACTTGTTAACACAGCTGTTCTAAGCACACTTAGAGATTTCACAAAGGCCAAACCATTAACCTATATATAATAGGCTATAAAACCTACATAAATTATGCAATTCTTTTAAATATCTATTACAGCTATTAATCATAAATTGATTTTAATCGTTTAGGTTACGTTATACTAGTAAGTAAAAGTGATCTCTTGCAAGCTCTGGACACTAGTATAAGAATAACATACAGTATTTGATATAAACCTAATAATATGTATAATACAATCTTCCAATGCTATTTTCATTATATTATATTGTCTACCGATCGATAATAATAAGGTAATGAATGCGAAAGGAAAGTAATGCATCGACGTATGTTTAACTCTTCGGTTTTTACGTGTTTAACCAAGAGTCAATATCATTTTTATTAATTTTCTTCAAGCTCAGTACTTTGTGACAGAATTTGGGTCAGATCTTTTTATCAATGTACCATGTTCCATATATTCTGGATACATAAAATATTTTACGCGACTAAAAAAAATTAAATATTGAAATTATCCAAAATCATATCAGAACGAAGCAATGTTGCCTCGGAAAAAAAAATATTTGAACAAGTGCAAGATTTAGCAATCATGTTCGCGTTAAGTCACACAAATTAAGAATTTGATTCTACCTCGAACATATAAAATTCGTACTTAACTATATGATTAGCTGATACCGATAGGAGTCCGATTTCTACAGACTTCAACATGGTGATGATACATTGCGTGGGGTTTTTCGTTGATTTGTATTGTCTTTGGTAAGTAAGAGAACCACGTTATACATTACGAGAAATAGATCATTCAGCTATATGTTGACTAATCATACAGTCATGTTATCTGTAATTTTCAGTTTATTCAGTGAAGTTGTGTTTCGATACATTTTCAGGTCGGACAAGCGTAATAGTAGGGTTTGTTTCCGACTCTTATACCGACTTTTATCTTTTGTAGGTATAGACACTGCGATTCACTTATCGCCACTAGATACTACGTCAATATTTGAACAAACACTATCTACTCTTGCAGGTACTTCATCGTGGGAATGATACCCGCCTTCCTTTCATATAATATTTGCAGTTATTTTCTCGATTCTTTAAATGGTATTGAGAATTAATATTACAAAGATAATTTAAACTAAATCAGTGTTTACATAACGGTTGTATAGAATACTCAATTTATGTAAATTGTTTACTTATAGTGAAGTGTGATAAAGGTTTTTGTATTGTAAATCATGGTGTGAACACGCTAAAGGAGGTTATAGGGAAACACGCTACTAGATTCTTGGTAAGAGGTTTTCAAGTCAATCATGGTACAAAACAGATGCCTGCAAACCTCCTGGTACAAAACACATTCCATACTCACAACTCAGACCAGCTGTAGCATTCAAATCAGTTGTAGGATGTAATATCTGGGTACACCACTGAGCCTCCATTACTTGAAGGTTGCTTTGTGAATTTACTTTGTAATCTACAATGGCGTATTAAATTAATTTTATACACTAAAATATATTATATACAGTTTTTAACTAACGAAAACATCAATTTATAGAATCTGATAAAAACTATAAAAATAACAAATAAATTATTTTAAAATTAACTTTACATCACACACTTAAGTAGTTTAAAGTACTCTTATAAAAAAAAAATAACGATCATATTTATCCCGAACACTTTTAGCGTTTTGGGGAAAGAAACGGTACAATCAAACGCACTCAATAAGTATTCTAAGTGAGCACTCGGCAAATTTTGTTTTGCCGTCAACAATACCTCTCACCAAACACTTTTACAAAGAGATTTCCTAATCATCACTCTCGGTAGCACTTTACCACACGCAACGTTAAGTTTGCAACGTGTATAGTATGTGTAAATACCCTGAATACACATACTCTAGAGGTTGGTCAACGCTTCATGTAAATTCGTCTAGCGGCACAGATCCTACCCATTCGATAATATTGAAATTGGCATTACATAATCGTACGCGTCTCCACTGCCGTGTACGTCTTTTAGCGCCTTTGCATAATTCGAGGGTTCACCGTGGAAGCCTGTTTAAATAACATTTTCTCGAAAAATGTGTTGAGCATATGAGAGTCATTATTTTTGTGATCTCTACCCAACGGCGAAACTGAATAACCGCTGCTACGTTAAATCTATTCGATGATATTTCATGGCAAAACTCATTCATACTAAAGTAGTTTAATTGATTCCATTTCAAAGACTCAATATTTCCAAAATGGCTTTACTGCACTTATCAGGTATTGGCAGTAAGCCTTTGATATATTCGTTTCACACGGATCTAAAATATAACATGTTTGCGTTATTACAGGGTATATTATTTATAGTAAATAATTTAACGAATTTTTTACATAACAGTTTTCTATAATAAATCGTGTTAGAACTTAGAAATGTATGGTGCTTCGAATTGTAGAATATAAGTACTATTAAGTATAATCTTCTATAACATAAAATGATACGGTGTCTGCCGTTGTGAGCGCATCACGAAAAACCTACTATATAACGACTGGAAAAACAAATGATTTCGATATATACATTTAAATTAAAGTTATTAATATTTTTAGAAAACTACGATTTTTATAACTACTATAAAAGACTAAAGATTTTTTTGTAAGCAAAGTATATTTATTGTTTTTCTTCGTACATAGAATATATCACTACATAGTATAAAACAACGTCGCTTTCTCTGTCCCTATATCCCTATGTATGCATAAATCTTTAAAACTACGCAACGGATTTTGATGCGTTTTTTTTTAATAGATAGTGATTGAAGAGGAAGGTTTATATGTATAATGACATCCATTAAATAGTGGAGAAATACTGTTATTCTTGAGGTTTCTAATATGATGTCGTAAATAATTACATTTTTTCCGCTTACATTGCAACAAACGCAGGCTGAACCCTACGAGATTTATCAAAATAATGAGTGCGGGCCACGGGCAGTAATGAATAAATCAAAACTACGAGATCGATTTTAATCATTTTTTCAGTGAATGACATAGGCTATATATTTTATACCCGTGCGAAGCCGGAGCGAGCCGCTAGTTGTTAATATAATAAATTACGCAGACAGTCGCGGGTATCAGTTAGTGATCAAATACACAAAAAATCATTGAACCAAGTAACAATTACTTTAAAAAGTAATTGAATCGCAGAAAACATCTACATTTATTCATCCCATGAATGTAAATTCTACTACACGTGAAACAATGGAAACAATATATGAACCAGCACGGTCTACTGTTGCTGTTCGAGCCGATCGATCGTGACCGGTAACTTACCCGTCGACTTACAAGATAACTTACCGATCCTGCCTCAATCAACTATGAAATAATTATTTCGTAATACTACCTTAGAAGGGATACGTGCCCACTTTTTAACACAAATACAACATATGTCAAAATGTTATAGGTAGAAAGAACTAACTGTTCAAGTAATCTAACTCTTTATCTAGGACAAGAATTTAAATAATTATAGCAATTAAAACTTCCCAGAAAACGGTGAGTTCTATTTATTAATCAGGGCGATTAAAACTCTCCTTGCTTTCTTAGAATATCTAAAAAAAAAAACAAAACTGATCGTAAAACGTTAAGAGATGCAATCTTCGGTATTCCAAACTGTGTGGGCTACTTGTTAATTTATAAAATACTAGCTGAAACCTTCGACTTCATTTGCGCGGTTTATGATCCTAACAATATATTTTATGTACAGAGGAAAAAACATAAAAAAATTGAAAGTAAATATATACTTTGGTTATATAAATATTTCTATGTAAACAATGTTATGTGTTTACTACCCCCCTCCGGCGAATGCGCACCACACCGTTTGCCCCACTTCACACGTCACTGAACGTATATAAAACTAACCCACAATATTTACCTTAAAACTATGGAGAAAATTTTGCGCGATGCGCGAACAACGGCCAATCTCTATCATTTTATTTATATCATGGAAGATACTGACGACCACACTGACGAGCCACAATTTCCTATCAATAGTGATTTAATATATTATTTTAGCTTGTAATATTGTAAATATTTTCTATAATCTTATATATTTGTTATATGTGTATAAACAGATATCATCGAATGCTGCGTCGAAAAATATTTTGACGTTATTAAATGATAACAATAATATAATTGGAAATATGTTTATTTAAGGGACGTGAAAAAATACAATGTATATTACTTTTAATGGGAATGTATATTTTTTCAATAATTACATTTATAATATACGATTGGTCGTATTCTCATAAAATAATGAGTGGTGTCGATTAGCTCGTGAAATAATAATCAAAAGAATCGGCCGACCGACCACAAGTTTGCATAATAAAACTATACTATCAATAAATCGACACGAAATTAAGTATAAAATGCAAATTAACTTTAATTCTATAAATTTATCTCCATTTAAATACGTTAATTAAACAACTTTTTAATGTATATTTAAATGATTAATCAAAATTTTAATTCGATTATGCCCCATGATTCGTGGGTAATTCGAAGTAGGTTTGTAAAAACTCGTTCACAATTTCAGAGTTCTCTGTTAGCACTTTCTAAAAACAATTGAATTTGTAAAAGTACTAAAGACTACTTAAAACAAGCGAAATTAAAAAAAATCGGGGCACTGTATAACTACTTTGTTATACGCAAAGCGTTCTTAGTACGATTCTGGGATTTAGCGAAAATTCCATTCCTTATGATCTATATTAAGTGTTTAAAATATACATTTCTTATGAGACCAGTACAAAAAATAACTTATTCTGGGGATACATTCGTACCAAAAAGTGGAAAAATCTTACAGGGTTACGAATATATTAATTACAATTATTACAATGAATTTTTCATACTTAAAGTCGTTTTTTTGTAGACAGAATTTTGTTTTACTATACTGTTCATATAAAACAATTATGTATGTTTGTCTTTCTTTCTGGAAACTACAAATCCTATAGAGTTGTTGCGTTGCGTTTGCCTAGAGTAACATATCTATAGTGGTAAGGCTTTTTCTAAGTCAGTCGGTAATTCTATTTGAAAATCTATCGCAAAACACCTATACTTGCGTTCGTGAGCTGCACTTGAGAGCCAGTCACATTCTAAGTTTACCGGGTTTACCATTTTCCATCACATCGTCATATAAGAATAAGAGATGAAATTGTGGTCAAATATTAAAATTTATAAAGTATATACAAAATAAAGTTACGTTTAATTGTTATTTTCAAATTTGCTAAAGCCACAAAACTACAATAAATCTGATGCATGAAACGAGTATCCGTCAAAAGAATATGAACCAAGATCAAGGTAAGCCGAACCGTTGTGGTTTTTTTACACAAACTTGCATAATAATGACACCGAGTTTGATTGATTGGAGACATTATCTGTTTCTGAGTGGAGTTTTTATCTCTCCGTGACGTAGATTCATAAAGTTAATTCAAACAACCATCTGTGTAAAGTAAATACATGTACATATTACATTTTACAAGGGTTCTCTACATTCCATAATCGATATTTGGCGTTTATAATTTTTATAATAATTATCATAACAAAAACACTTCAAGAGTAACGTATTTTCTTATATTTTATAGTATTCAATAAGTTAAACCTAGAGTGTGATTCGCTCTTAAGTACAGCTGCCGGAACACACCAACAGATGCGTGGCGACAGATTTTCAACTTAAGGTTGCTAGCTTACCAGGAGGACTAAGAAAAATCCCATCACCAAGCTATGGTTTCAGCACGATGTTTTCCTTCATCGAAAGCTCCGACTCAGGTTCAAGGATTCGAATTTACATCAATCGAGACGGTGTTCGCACAAGTTTCTCAACTAAGCCAACATCGCTTCAATAATTCAGTAGGTAAATTATTGAACATTTAAATGTAATCAGCTTGTTATTCATCAATAAATACTACTATTATATAATGACACTTTATAAACAAACCTGTATGTAATCTTTCTAACAACTGATACGATTACAAAATTTCTTTCACCAATTCGACGTTTTGTTTCGACTCATGATTACAATCTATGTACTTATTCAAATTTGCTTTTTTTTTTTTTTTTTTTTTTTCGAACTGACCTACACTGTTAGCCTGGCAAGGCTCTACAGTTCCACCGGACTACTAAGGGGAGCGCTTAAGGCACTCACCCGATTTTATATGGACGACTAGCACAAGGGCGCACGGCACGCCTCGGCTTGGGCTGTCGTCGAAAACCCGAATCTAACTAGCTAAGCTAAGCCTATCCGTATCATACCTGTATGGGTTCGTGAAATATACATGGTTACCAAGCATGTATGTTTTACGATCCCGTACATGTATTTTGTATCTATCTATCTGTGTTCTAAACTATTACAGTTCGAAGGGCAAAAAAACAAACAAAAACAGCCCACCACTATGTGTACCTACGAGTGAGTGTGTGTGCACGTGTGTGGGGTGATCGGTGTTGTGTTGTAGACGAGTGTTTGATCGAATCAGTGGTACTCTGTTCGCGCATGCAAGCTGCTCGAGGGCTCCATTCCGGGGGATCGGACCTCGGCTAGAGCAGTTGCCGAGGGAGGCCTAAGAATGTGTGCTGGGGCAAAATTCACAGCCAAACCGCGGCGGCGTGATCTGTGATTACGCGGGCGTGGGCGCGCACACGCTGTGTTTCGAGGGACGGAAGGGTAGTCTTGATTACCTAGCGAAATTTCTTCGGGAGGGTCGGTGAAAATGTAACGCGGACGTCTTTTGTAACGCGGCGCGCCTGGCACGGTATCGTAAGTCGCGGCGGATACCACTAACGGATTGGGATGATTCATGGCTCTGTCGAAATAACTAGTCGTGAGAGTTTTTACGTACTCCCAGATAGACGGCATCTCCAGGTCCCTATGGAGGTCGACTCTCCGGATGTACCACGGGGCACCGATCGCCTTTCGTAGAAAACGGTTCTGTATTTTTTGTAAAATCTTGAAGTTCGCTTTTGACATATGCGCGAAAACGGGACAGCTATACGTCAAAATCGGACGAATACACATTTTGTAAAGTGTGAGCTTATGTCTGACGGACATTTTGCTCTTAGCACATAACAACGGATGCAGACGACCCAAAACCATAGCGGCTTTGTTTCGTACTCTCACTGCATGCTGCTTAAACGTGAGGCGTCTATCTAACGTGACACCGAGATATTTGACCGTAAGGGCCCAAGGAATCTCGGTGTCATACAATTTAAGGGACTTTATATTTCTCGGACGCGGACGCTGAACCGGGTCGAAAAAGATCGCAGCGCTTTTCTCGGGATTAACCTCTATACGCCATCGAAGAAACCATTCGCCGAGTTCCTCGATGGCCCTATTCATACGGATAGCTAAATGCGACGGCCGCCAATCGGAAGCGTAGATTACTGTATCGTCAGCGTAACAACCTACCTCGAACCCCGGGGACCGAGGTAGGTCACTGATGAACAGGTTGAAGAGGGAGGGCGCGAGGATGGACCCCTGGGGCACTCCTGAACGTATCGGGTGGGGCTGGGATAACTCACCTTCCACTCTATAGCGGAAGGTCCTATCTGTGAGAAATTCGCGGATGATGTGTACTAAACTAATAGGAATACTAGACTTAAACAGTTTATAGACTAGCCCGTCGTGCCAGACCTTGTCGAAGGCCTTGGCGACGTCAAAGAAGACCGCTATTGTACGTTTCGGTTTAGGCTTGGCCGGACTGACCTGGCGCTGGGGGTCTTCATTAAATTTCGAGAATATGTACTCCGTGAGGCGGTGTACTTGGTTCGTGCACGAGTGTTGTGCACGGAAACCGAACTGCTCAGGCGGCAGCAGATTCAACCTTGTTATCGTGGTCTGTAGGCGGTTCAAAAGGAGCCGCTCGTATAGCTTGCCTAGTGTATCTAATAAACTAATAGGGCGATAGCTAGCGGGAAGCGTAGCTTTTTTGCCGGGTTTGTGTATGCCTATCACTATGGCCTTTTTCCAGACGGCTGGAAAGTGACCCTGGGACATGGCAGCATTGAAGATGCATACCAGCAGAGCAATGATGAAGTCAGGAAGGAGCTTCAGTACCTCGTTCCTGATTCCATCGGGACCTGGGGACTTCCTAAGCTTCAGACGCTTGATAGCGGCCGTCACTTCGTCAAAAGTAACCGGGGTTAGGGTATCCGCGCGAGGAGACGCGAGAAAGCTATCTACCGCGGATTTTATCGATTCGATATGGACAGGGTCAGTGTTAGCAGTGTTTGGAGAACATTGCTCCTCTAAACTCGCAGCGAGACACTCCGCTTTGTCTATACTTTCGAACGCGGGAGGCAACCCATGACCTCTGTCTAACGGGGGCATCGATGCACTCTGCTCTGATTTGAACTTACGCGTGAACGTCCAAAACGCCACGTGGGACGGCTGGATATCCTCCAGGAGTTTGTCCCACCTGGCGGCTCGGATTTCTGCGATACGAGTTTTGACTAACTTTTGTAATGAACGTAATCGAACGCGATTGTCTTCGGTCGGGTAAGTGTCGTAGGCTCGGGTCGCGGCGTTCTTTTCCGTGATCAACGCCCTCACGTCGTCAGGGAGTATAAAGCGGCGATCGTTCACCGCTTGTACCTCTCTCGAGGTCACCCTGACGGCGGTCTGGAGGTGGTCGACCAGGGAATCGATAGCCAGATCCGCGTCGGCTTTAGACACCAACACGTCCGGAATTCTATTTAGACTCTCCGAGGACGGATTGTCTTTCAAGTGACTGCGGAGTTTCGCGTAGTCAGCTGCGCGCACGGACTGACAGTCGATATCGAAATCTGAACCTAGTTGCAAGATAACGGGGCGGTGATCTGAGTCTAGTTCGTGTACGACTTGTATGAGTCGCACAGAAAGCTGGACGTTTTTTAAAAGAGCTACGTCTAACACTGTCGGGCGACAGCGATCCTGATAGTGAGTGGGTTCCGGCGGGGCTATGACGTCAAAAGCGAGATCGCCACTTAGTTTGTCGAGTGTCACCCCGTTACGGGAAGTACTCGAACTATTCCAAATGACGCTCCCACTGTTGAGGTCCCCTGCTATGATAACACTGTTACTTAACGCGAACAGCGCCTCCAAGTCAGACTTGAGAAGCTCTTTACTCGGTTTAAGATAAGCAGAAACTATCGTTATGTTCGCATGACCGGTCATTCCTAACCTGCACACTGACACTTCCATATTTGTAAGAACGGGTGGCTCTACTGACATACAATATAACGAACGTTTAAAATAAATCAAAGTGCCGCCCCCGCGGGCGACACGGTCGTTTCTGATAATATCATAATTCGCGATACGCGGATTATTCATTTTCGGCTTAAGGAGCGTTTCCTGTACTAACAATATATCTATCTGCCTATCGTGTAAGTAGTCGGCTATTAAGTCGCGTTGCGTACGGAGATTTCTCGCGTTAAAAAACGAAAGACAAAGAGCGCGCGGTTTAATTTTACTCGGCGGTGTGAATACTATTTATTGTTATTTACTGCGGCGCGGGCGAGGCGTTGTATCGTCGCGGCAACGTTTGGGAATGCAGAGACCGCATTCAAAAGACCGATGTCCCTATTACTATTTAAAATTTTATTGAATGCGACTATTTCGCTAATGTCGTGCTCGAGTAAGACTTGAGACAGCCAATCGATGCCCGAGAGAGAGAATGAAAAAGCATGAGAGGGCTGAGAGGGCTGAGCGGGCAACGCTCTTTGAGGCTGAGGCTGGGGCTGCGCCTGAGGCTTGGAAGCCTGAGGTTGAGGCCTAGGAGCCCAGGGGGCGACAGGGGCCCGCCAGGACTGGGGGGCTTGCGGCACAGAAGGTGCCACGCACGGCATCGGGGCCGGAGTTACCGGGGTACGGGAGGAGCCCGGGAGGCCCGGGAAGGTCTCAACGGACATAAGAGGTGGAGGCGGAGGGCGGGCAGAGACAGCAGGAGCCAAACGGGCTTGTCTCGCCTGGCGTGGGCGTTGCGGGCGGGGCGCACGGGGACACCCGCGATAACTCGCAGGGTGGCCCGCGTTACCGCACAGAACGCAGCTGGGAGGCTCGGGAGTGTCGGGAGTGCGAGCGCACTCCTTCGTGGGATGGTCACCGAGGCACTTGACGCACCTGGGACGGAGATGACAGCCTCTGGCTGTGTGGCCATAACTCTGACAGTTATGACACTGAGACGGGGTATGAGTCTTGCGCGGCGGTTCGGCGGTGATACCGGTGAGGCCGCAGACCGTGGTGAGGCCGAAAATGGCCTTGCCTTCTACGGAACGGTCAAGGATGACCAGAGCCATAGGGTAGGGAGCTTTGGTGCGGGGGTGGTACATCCGGTGTACCTCCCGCACTGGGAAATTTTGCTCCTTAAGGGAGTCTGAGATTTCCTCGGTGGACAACTCCACCGGGACGCGCCTGAGTACGGCTCGGAGAAGGCGCTCTTCTTCGAGCGCGTAAGTGAAATAATTAAGCTTCCTCTCTCGGAGGTGAGAGGTCAGCTTGCGGTGGTCGATGGAGGTGGGGACTTTGACCTGAATACCTTGAGCGGTATTCAGGGCTGAGGTGTAACGGATACCCGACCCATTCATATAGGTCGAAATCGCGAGCCAGGAGGCCTTGTCCTGAATGGTAACGGGGGGCGGGGGGCGGGGCTTCTTAGCCTCGGCTACGGGACCCGTAGCGTCGGCTTGGGAGGGGGCGGGGCTAGCGTTGCCCGAGTGAGGCGTTCGATTGGCTGCGATCGCGGCTGATTTCGCGGGCACCCGGGCGCCATCTACTTTTAATGTTTTCTGAGCCGGGCGACCGGAGCCTGACTCAGAATCAGAGGCGCGCGACGCGGCGGCAATGGGCGGCGTGCGGACGCGTTTTCTATTTACGACAGTGAAGCCGTCGTTAGCTGGCGCGGAGTTAATAATATCTAACTCCATGTCGGAGCCGGCCTCCGAGCATGGAGTGGGTGCGACTAGGCTTATACGGTCTAACGGATTTTCCGGCGACCTAGGCGAGTCTAGCGCGGCGAACGAGTTCGCGGTCGCCACGCGGGGCGAGACTACATCTATTTGCTCTACAAGCAAGTGCGGGGCTTCGCGCCTAACCCTTTCTTTTAATAACCTGAGTTCAATAACTTCTGTTTCTCTGGCCATCCCGGGGCCTGCGAGGGGGGCGGGGGAGGACATAATTAAACCTCCCTGCCTGAAGGGCAGGGGGGCACGCCAAAATTAAATTTACGGGACTATCCCGAGTCCGGACCAAAAGAGCTGTGGGCGAAGTGCAATGCCGCACAGAGAAGAACCTACAAAGCCTAGGGGGAGGCCCTATCAAGCCCAGGGCAGAGAACGCAGACCGGTAAACCGGGCTACGCCCAAACAGACACCCGGGGATGGAATGAGGGAGTAGGAGGGTGGGAGGGCGATACCTGGACCTGACTAGGCGCACTCGCCAAGGCCAGACAACCCAGGCCCAACTGCCTTTACCGTTTGCCTCGGGGCAACCGGCGAGCGGACAGGGCGCTCTACTCACTCGTTGGCACCGTGACACGTATTCCCGTGAGTAGCCACTAAGCGTGGTCTTCGATTGACAGCGCGGGATGTCGCACCGAAAAGTGCGGTTTTAAATTTGCACTAAAAGTGCGGCTTCGCAGCAGATGTTTTCTCTCTTCGATTTCTCAGGCTCGAACACAATAGAACCGGACGATGATTCACTCGGCAACAATGCGGGTCGGGCAGCGACGAATTCGTAGAAATACCAACACCTGGTGCGCAGGTAGCGCAGGTAGGCGAGCGCGGCGAGCCGGAAATGACCGAAGAAAGCCGAGCGCGGCGAACCGAACGGACCGTCAGAGCTGCGAGAGAGCGCACGTGCGTCCCCGACCGCGGCTCGAATCGGACTCCCTTCAAATTTGCCTTAAAATATCTCCATATATAAAATAGTGAGCGAGAGAGACAGAGATAGTACAGAGATTTTAACAAATATTGACAGAACTGACAGATCGACATTCATCTGTTAATTTGCCCTTTTATTTCCAAACAAGGTTGTTCTGTAAAGAAAAAACATCCGTCTCATTTTCTTCATTACTACACCCCCGCGTGAAGCCGGAGCGGACAGCCAGTGCAGTATAAATATACAAAACTAATTACGTTACATTTATGAATAAACTAGGTCACAAGTAGGTATATCGGGTAATCATTAAAATTCATATTTGAAGCGACACAGAGGTGAAGTCCTCGTAATAATAAAACTAAAGATCCTTGAACAGGCGCTCAGCACAAATGACGTGTAGATAATAATATATTCAACGGTTGTGGCAAACGTGATGCCGGATTTAATATTAATAAACTCTTTTTTCTCCTTCTGAGAATAACATAATCATATTCGTTTTGCGACGCGATTCAACGAATGCTTTTGTTTGTAATAAATGTATAGAAAAAAGTCCTAAGCGACAAGACAGAAAAGCTTATCGTAATTTACTATAAGAGTTAACAATAATTTAAATGTTTGTTTTAGGGAAAAAAAAAAGAAAAAATACCGGAATAAAAGACACAGAATAAAGACATATATATATATATATTAATTATATCATTAACGTCTTCAAATAACCCAAAAATATTAATGACGTCGTTATAAGTTTAAACTTATAAATAAAATTGTAGAGCCTATTGCGTGTACGAAATGACCTCCGTAACGTCTGAACAGTTTTTGTTGAGACTTTCACTAGCAGACAGAGGACAGTTCACGTTATTATCTAAGCTACGGTTTTTCATAAATTCTTAAAAAGTCGTAATAAAGTCTAACAGAGATAATTTAAAACCGGTAAAAAACGTTATGGTTATGATGTAATTACAATGGAACGAACAAAAAAAACATATTATATAGACTACAAGCTCTTCTTTATTTCTGGATAGATGGTACGTCGTATACCTTTATCTATATCTCTGACAATGTGTATGCAAAATTTCCATTATGAGATAGTTAATGCATTAAAGCGTAACGAACAAACCGACATTCGGCGTTATAATATTAGTAAGGATAAACCCAGATAAAATGCGTAGTTATTGACTGGTAAATTATGAGAAAATGAGGCCCTTTATCTCTTTTAGTTGCGCCATTAATATAGTAATAAACATGAACACGACCTGTTCGACATGCGGAATTGACAACAAATCACGCAAAAATATGTGTGTAATTTTCAATTTCGCTTATAAGCATTCCGAGCTATTAAATATTGCCACATTTTATTATACCTGTATATATTTACTGCTAATGTATTTTAATTCTTTTAAATGTCAAAATATATATTATATCCCTCCTCATGATACATAAGTACGTATGTATCGATTTCATCAATCCATATAGAAGAAATAGGCTAGGTTTTACTCGTGCCTTCGCTCACGTTAATTTGTATTCGACTGTACTTATTTTCTGTACCTCTGATAACGTGTATGCAAAATTTCTGTTGAGAAATTAAATCATGAAAGCGTAAAAAATAAATAAACTCACACTGGTATTTATAATAGTATTAAGGCCAATTTAGGATAATCAAGATCAAGAAATATTTTATTCAGTTTAAGCCCAGTTTAGGTCAAAGATATCGTTCGGAAAACAATCCAGTCATCGAGAAGAACCGGCAAGAAACTCTATTTGCTTTATCATTTCACCAAACTTAATACCACTCATATTTTTTAAGAACATTTTTATAGTTATGGACATAAAAAATTATATTCGTTTTTAGTGAATGCACAGAGTGTGGCGTCATTTCCATACGTCACCATCGTTCGAATATTGATCCATAAAACCTGTTTGACATGGTGTTTGAACTTACTATCCGTCAAATCGGTAATGTGCTTTGGAATTTTGTTATAAAACCTAACACTATTTTACCTAAACAAATGTTTCAGGTCGTAGTGAGCCTAATAACCAACGCATGTGAAGACGCAAGTATATCTAATAATAATATATGAAAGGAGCAATATAACTCAATTGACGGGTTAAAACAAAACGGGCGCTCTTCAAATAAATGGTGTGTCGAAAGGACGAAATATTTACGATCGGACGACACCCTCGGTTAGGTGCTTCGAAATGCAAGGAATGGAAGGACGGACGGACGAAATGGTTCTTTTTTCTTTTTCATATTTTTATGTCAATTCCTTTTTTCAATGCTATTTGCGGTCCGAGTTGTTGGAACTGACACGGAAAGGTACATCTAACTTGTATTTCGTGGAAGCCGATTTATGAGAATTTCAATTATTATCAACATGAATGAAAAATATACAAAACAAGAAACACAGAATTCGAGTTAACACTACTCAGTTTGAATGTAAAGTAGGTAACTCATTATAGAATTTTATATGCTTGAATGGAACTACAATATCTTGGCCTTAAATGTCGACTATGTTTTCAAGTTTTTCCTTAGAAATCAGTGCATCATTTGTACGCGACACGTCTTATGACGTTAGGCTTTTCCAGCATGCCAAAGTCAAATAGAACATGAAATCAGGAAAACATATTTTCCTAGACCTTGTTTGTATCACACAATGACATCAGTAGTATAGATAAATTTTGCACTTATACTGTAGATTTTGTCACCATAAAAATTCGGAATGTTAAATACCCTCCTCGTATTAATTATTCACATAAAAAATTGAAGTGTCTGTTTGGAATGTCATAACAACAGCTTTTTACTAAATGGATATGTGAATATATACGGTACTAATTTTTTTTTTGTCTACATTTTATCTGTTTGTACCGGCTAATTTCCAGAACGGATGGACCGATTTTGACGGCAATATATGACGTTATAAGGAGTAACTTGGGCTACTTTTATTTTAAAAAAAACGAGGTCCGCGCAAATATAATACACTAAACAAACAGTGTCCAGAAGCGCGAATTCCACATGTACATTTACACTGAACAAAACTAAGTTAAATTCCACACGGACGAAGTCGCTCGTAACACAGTACTTAATTTTATTTATTCGAACTTAAAAATCAAGAATTTTTAACATTTCTACTTAAATTTTTCATGTTTTTTTTCTCGCATTATGTACCTCTTTATAGGCAAATATCTCTATATTTGTTCAATTTGTAAAATAATTTAGAAGTTGGCAATTATTAATATTCTCAGAACTAACTGGACATTGATGAAATATATGTATCTTACGCAAAGAAATATTTATTTTAATATAACCGATATCCGGACACCAAATTAACTTTAAACATATATAATGACAATGAATACAAATTGAAATACCAGCATTCTTAAAAGGGACAACATAATATATTTATAACTATATTCGTATATACAGACTAATCAATGGCCCTCAATAGTTATCCTTCGTAGTTCATACCGGCCTGATGAGGCAAGCGTCCAGTACATCAATATTGAACTCTTTTATGACGTAACAAATAGCTTATATTTTAAGGAAAACAAAATAATAAATTCTAAAAGATTGTTAAGCAATGTTTCGTTAAGGTAAATCAATCAGTATTTGGCTAACAGATAATAATGGAGACGACATAAAGTCTACTTTAACCGTTAGTAATTCTCATCGAACTTAAGAAACAAAAACCACTTAGCCAAAAGAATATGTACTTTGAATTTAATAAGGTGGTTGTCGTATTTACCAATCCGACTCAATGTCCATCTTTCACATAAGAACTCTCAGAAAATACACATGGACATACAAAGATGAACTTAAATATACCATACAGAATAATCTGGAAAAACCATAAACATCATAACCGAGGTAATCGTAAAGTCTTTTACAAACATATTCAGATAACAGAGTTTAAAACACATTTCATTAAAGTAAACATTCATAGTACAAACGAAAAGCAAATAAATTAAAAAAAGGTGTACAGTACCTCTCATAAAAGGTGTTGAAAGACGTTCTTTAGTTGGTAACGTATGAATAATTGAAAGATGGGGAATACTCAGAAAGTGGTATATCAATCACTAGACAGATCATTGACTGTAATCGTATTTAGATCTCTAGTGACGTCTCAACACTATGCGACAAAATAACATTCTAACATTTACGAGGTGTGTTATTTAAAGGAAAAAATTCAATAAAAACATGACTGTCACTATCCTACACATTACAAAAAGAGCAAACAAAATGTTTGTTTGGTCCAACACATTGTTATACTATATATATTTGCTTCATAGAATAAAATAAAAAAAATTAACTTTTAAATATATTCAACATTTTTGTGATTATTTTAGTTGTTGCAATTCATTATAATTAATAACATAAATGCATTATCTATTGCTACAATAAATAAGTGCAGTAATAACTACATTAACAAGTCTGTAGTTCTTTGTACATTGAACTTTTTTCCAAATTGTATGGATACATATTTGTTACAAAGGACCTGGCATTTTTTGTGCATGGTGGCATGATTTGATAGATTTCTATGTAATTTTATATATGAGAAGTATATGTTTTTCTTCAATTGGTAGGTTATAAGAATTACAAACGATATTTTTTTAAATCGAAGAGAAAATCTATCGATTTTGTTGAAATTTTGTATATATACGAATATGGTATTTCAGAATAAACCTATAAAAATTGACACCAATATTTTTAGGAATAATAAATATGAGTAAAAATAAATTTACGAGACCAAAATAATTACTGAATAATAACGCGGGCAGAGCCGCGGGCCCAGCTTGTATATGGTATAATTATTTAAATATTCGAGGAGTAAGTTTATTTTATATCTGAATAAGAAAACATCAATTAAAGTCAGGATGTTTCTAATAAAGACTTGCGTATACCGGTGGCATAGGATGGGCATTTTTAGAAGTGACACTATTCAAACAAAGCAGTAAAAGGATAACATACTCAAAGGATTTTCTTAAAGTACTCAATGGGAATATGGTCGATTGCCGAGACATACCAATACTGAACTAAACGAATGACAATTTCGAGTTATGACTAATGTGGCCAGTTGCTAAGTGAAACCGAATAACGACAGAGACATTTCAGCCTGTACATCATTCTGTTGTTAAACAGCCGTGAACTGTACAAATTAGTGTCGTACCAGCGAAAGTGTAGGTCGCAGGTGCGCGGGCGTGTTTGTTTTCACTTCGCCCATAACGTGGTTACTATCGATTTCTGTGTATTGTGAAAAAATGCAAAACGATTATTGGACATCCGGTCTAATATTCACAATCCTATATTATATACGACATAATATGTTTCTTCTTCTTTATATAATTTAATAAGCCAGATAAAACCACTTTATTTTTAAACCTTTTTACACAACCAATAAAATACTTCATGAGTCCATATTAAAAAAACAACAATGTTTAGTCCAACTAATAGGTAGTAAACAGAACGGGATGCTATAACAATTCTAGTGATCTTTGATGGTCGAGACACGCTACTCTTAGAATTATTGACTCTCGAGTAGAGTTGGAAGGATAATAAATGGCATCCGATGCAATTACAATTCTAGTAGTCTCTGATGGTCAAGATATGACACGCTACGCCTAGAATAACTGACTCTCAAGTACAGTCGGAGGGTTGTACCCCCATAGGAGGATGACGACAGATTTTAAAGATGACGTTTATAACTAACGAGGTGAACACTAGAAAATGCCTTACTACTATGCCATGGTTTCAGCACGGTGTGTATTCTACAAGAGCTCAGGCTTATGGCGATCGTTGCGATGTCAAAGACACATCACACATACACTGAAGCGTCATCGCTTTAAACCATTTAGTGGATAACAAAATACACATGGGTTGTACAGTCCAGTTGACGTATAATTGTCTCAGTGGCTCTAAATCAACCCTAGACGTATTTTTATTCAAAGTCAGTTTCGAGCCAACCGATATCCCTCAGTACTAATTTAGAACAATGACTGTCAATATGTGTTGCGAATTAGACGCCCTATACTGGAATAAATTACCATTTGTACTGGGGTTTCCCGGTAAAAAAAATGGAGGTACGAGTCAAAATCGAGTATCTACATCGAAATACTCTCTTAAAAAGACAGGCTTCGGGGGGCAAAGGTAGTAAAGCGCCTTTCATTTTACCCCTACTGCGCGGCCGTATGTAATGCGACATGCGATAGATGGACGAACAAATTTGAGGTGATGTAAAAAAAGTTCTTCTTCTTCTTTAATTTATGGCGCTGTGTCTAGTTAAAACTCAATTCCGCCAATGTTGAAAAAAAAGTCACACTTTAAGATTTGTGTAGCTAACGTTTAGATTTCTAAATTTTGAAAGAAGTGTTAAAGTAAAAAAAATTTGAAACCTTACTAAGGTAAAATTCTAAATGATGTAATGAAATTGATTATTAGATTACCTGAAATATATGTCCGTGTCTGCCTTCTATCTGTTTCATTTTGGAGCTAAATAATCGTTGTTTACGAAATAAACTTCCAACTGCCGCTATTGTATCAATTTAAAAATCAAGAAACGACGAGAATCGTCTTAAAAAAGCCATACTGATAATTGTGCAGAGTAGGTATTCTCTCGATGGACACTGACCTTACCAAATGTCAATTAACGAAACAACAAGCGGCTTTCGTTAACAAAATAATAGTCTAGTAATAACATCAAACAGTTGTAAATTGTCATCCCATTAAACAATTTAAAGTTGAATTGGATACTTTTCTGTTGAAGACTTTAACGATACTAAAACTAAAAGTATCTATAACTACTACCTAAGCAATTCAATATCAATATAGAAGAAGCCTATTTTTTATTGGCCCTTTAATATGTTTTCGTGATTAATGATGAATTTAATTTTATACCTTATTTCAATAGTAACAGGGCTTCATCAAATATTATGTAAACACTGAAGGAGAGCGGGGGTCTTTGATTTGCTTATTTTTGATGACATATGGAAGGGGGATTTGGATGTTTAGATCTAATATGTGAGACGCACAGTCTCTTCCACTGGGCTACCATCACCCTAATAAGGAACCACTGTAAGTTAATTTCTCTATAGACGATAAATTCCTTATTTCTAGATTTTTAACTGCAGCCCATGAATCAACAAAGAAACTAGAACAGATTAAAAAATACTTATATAAATGTTTACGTACGTATATAAGAGAGGGAGTAAGAGCATTGCTTACTTTTGCTAACAAAGGGCGGGGGCGCTTAGAAACTATAAAATTCTGCTTACGTAAATTTGAATGGCGAAAAGCCGATTCGAGCCGCGGTCGGGGACGCACGTGCGCTCTCTCGCAGCTCTGACGGTCCGTTCGGTTCGCCGCGCTCGGCTTTCTTCGGTCATTTCCGGCTCGCCGCGCTCGCCTACCTGCGCTACCTGCGCACCAGGTGTTGGCATTTCTACGAATTCGTCGCTGCCCGACCCGCATTGTTGCCGAGTGAATCATCGTCCGGTACTATTGTGTTCGAGCCTGAGAAATCGAAGAGAGAAAACATCTGCTGCGAAGCCGCACTTTTAGTGCAAATATAAAACCGCACTTTTCGGTGCGACATCCCGCGCTGTCAATCGAAGACCACGCTTAGTGGCTACTCACGGGAATACGTGTCACGGTGCCAACGAGTGAGTAGAGCGCCCTGTCCGCTCGCCGGTTGCCCCGAGGCAAACGGTAAAGGCAGTTGGGCCTGGGTTGTCTGGCCTTGGCGAGTGCGCCTAGTCAGGTCCAGGTATCGCCCTCCCACCCTCCTATTCCCTCATTCCATCCCCGGGTGTCTGTTTGGGCGTAGCCCGGTTTACCGGTCTGCGTTCTCTGCCCTGGGCTTGATAGGGCCTCCCCCTAGGCTTTGTAGGTTCTTCTCTGTGCGGCATTGCACTTCGCCCACAGCTCTTTTGGTCCGGACTCGGGATAGTCCCGTAAATTTAATTTTGGCGTGCCCCCCTGCCCTTCAGGCAGGGAGGTTTAATTATGTCCTCCCCCGCCCCCCTCGCAGGCCCCGGGATGGCCAGAGAAACAGAAGTTATTGAACTCAGGTTATTAAAAGAAAGGGTTAGGCGCGAAGCCCCGCACTTGCTTGTAGAGCAAATAGATGTAGTCTCGCCCCGCGTGGCGACCGCGAACTCGTTCGCCGCGCTAGACTCGCCTAGGTCGCCGGAAAATCCGTTAGACCGTATAAGCCTAGTCGCACCCACTCCATGCTCGGAGGCCGGCTCCGACATGGAGTTAGATATTATTAACTCCGCGCCAGCTAACGACGGCTTCACTGTCGTAAATAGAAAACGCGTCCGCACGCCGCCCATTGCCGCCGCGTCGCGCGCCTCTGATTCTGAGTCAGGCTCCGGTCGCCCGGCTCAGAAAACATTAAAAGTAGATGGCGCCCGGGTGCCCGCGAAATCAGCCGCGATCGCAGCCAATCGAACGCCTCACTCGGGCAACGCTAGCCCCGCCCCCTCCCAAGCCGACGCTACGGGTCCCGTAGCCGAGGCTAAGAAGCCCCGCCCCCCGCCCCCCGTTACCATTCAGGACAAGGCCTCCTGGCTCGCGATTTCGACCTATATGAATGGGTCGGGTATCCGTTACACCTCAGCCCTGAATACCGCTCAAGGTATTCAGGTCAAAGTCCCCACCTCCATCGACCACCGCAAGCTGACCTCTCACCTCCGAGAGAGGAAGCTTAATTATTTCACTTACGCGCTCGAAGAAGAGCGCCTTCTCCGAGCCGTACTCAGGCGCGTCCCGGTGGAGTTGTCCACCGAGGAAATCTCAGACTCCCTTAAGGAGCAAAATTTCCCAGTGCGGGAGGTACACCGGATGTACCACCCCCGCACCAAAGCTCCCTACCCTATGGCTCTGGTCATCCTTGACCGTTCCGTAGAAGGCAAGGCCATTTTCGGCCTCACCACGGTCTGCGGCCTCACCGGTATCACCGCCGAACCGCCGCGCAAGACTCATACCCCGTCTCAGTGTCATAACTGTCAGAGTTATGGCCACACAGCCAGAGGCTGTCATCTCCGTCCCAGGTGCGTCAAGTGCCTCGGTGACCATCCCACGAAGGAGTGCGCTCGCACTCCCGACACTCCCGAGCCTCCCAGCTGCGTTCTGTGCGGTAACGCGGGCCACCCTGCGAGTTATCGCGGGTGTCCCCGTGCGCCCCGCCCGCAACGCCCACGCCAGGCGAGACAAGCCCGTTGGGCTCCTGCTGTCTCTGCCCGCCCTCCGCCTCCACCTCTTATGTCCGTTGAGACCTTCCCGGGCCTCCCGGGCTCCTCCCGTACCCCGGTAACTCCGGCCCCGATGCCGTGCGTGGCACCTTCTGTGCCGCAAGCCCCCCAGTCCTGGCGGGCCCCTGTCGCCCCCTGGGCTCCTAGGCCTCAACCTCAGGCTTCCAAGCCTCAGGCGCAGCCCCAGCCTCAGCCCCAAAGAGCGTTGCCCGCTCAGCCCTCTCATGCTTTTTCATTCTCTCTCTCGGGCATCGATTGGCTGTCTCAAGTCTTACTCGAGCACGACATTAGCGAAATAGTCGCATTCAATAAAATTTTAAATAGTAATAGGGACATCGGTCTTTTGAATGCGGTCTCTGCATTCCCAAACGTTGCCGCGACGATACAACGCCTCGCCCGCGCCGCAGTAAATAACAATAAATAGTATTCACACCGCCGAGTAAAATTAAACCGCGCGCTCTTTGTCTTTCGTTTTTTAACGCGAGAAATCTCCGTACGCAACGCGACTTAGTAGCCGACTACTTACACGATAGGCAGATAGATATATTGTTAGTACAGGAAACGCTCCTTAAGCCGAAAATGAATAATCCGCGTATCGCGAATTATGATATTATCAGAAACGACCGTGTCGCCCGCGGGGGCGGCACTTTGATTTATTTTAAACGTTCGTTATATTGTATGTCAGTAGAGCCACCCGTTCTTACAAATATGGAAGTGTCAGTGTGCAGGTTAGGAATGACCGGTCATGCGAACATAACGATAGTTTCTGCTTATCTTAAACCGAGTAAAGAGCTTCTCAAGTCTGACTTGGAGGCGCTGTTCGCGTTAAGTAACAGTGTTATCATAGCAGGGGACCTCAACAGTGGGAGCGTCATTTGGAATAGTTCGAGTACTTCCCGTAACGGGGTGACACTCGACAAACTAAGTGGCGATCTCGCTTTTGACGTCATAGCCCCGCCGGAACCCACTCACTATCAGGATCGCTGTCGCCCGACAGTGTTAGACGTAGCTCTTTTAAAAAACGTCCAGCTTTCTGTGCGACTCATACAAGTCGTACACGAACTAGACTCAGATCACCGCCCCGTTATCTTGCAACTAGGTTCAGATTTCGATATCGACTGTCAGTCCGTGCGCGCAGCTGACTACGCGAAACTCCGCAGTCACTTGAAAGACAATCCGTCCTCGGAGAGTCTAAATAGAATTCCGGACGTGTTGGTGTCTAAAGCCGACGCGGATCTGGCTATCGATTCCCTGGTCGACCACCTCCAGACCGCCGTCAGGGTGACCTCGAGAGAGGTACAAGCGGTGAACGATCGCCGCTTTATACTCCCTGACGACGTGAAGGCGTTGATCACGGAAAAGAACGCCGCGACCCGAGCCTACGACACTTACCCGACCGAAGACAATCGCGTTCGATTACGTTCATTACAAAAGTTAGTTAAAACTAGTATCGCAGAAATCCGAGCCGCCAGGTGGGACAAACTCCTGGAGGATATCCAGCCGTCCCACGTGGCGTTTTGGACGTTCACGCGTAAGTTCAAATCAGAGCAGAGTGCATCGATGCCCCCGTTAGACAGAGGTCATGGGTTGCCTCCCGCGTTCGAAAGTATAGACAAAGCGGAGTGTCTCGCCGCGAGTTTAGAGGAGCAATGTTCTCCAAACACTGCTAACACTGACCCTGTCCATATCGAATCGATAAAATCCGCGGTAGATAGCTTTCTCGCGTCTCCTCGCGCGGATACCCTAACCCCGGTTACTTTTGACGAAGTGACGGCCGCTATCAAGCGTCTGAAGCTTAGGAAGTCCCCAGGTCCCGATGGAATCAGGAACGAGGTACTGAAGCTCCTTCCTGACTTCATCATTGCTCTGCTGGTATGCATCTTCAATGCTGCCATGTCCCAGGGTCACTTTCCAGCCGTCTGGAAAAAGGCCATAGTGATAGGCATACACAAACCCGGCAAAAAAGCTACGCTTCCCGCTAGCTATCGCCCTATTAGTTTATTAGATACACTAGGCAAGCTATACGAGCGGCTCCTTTTGAACCGCCTACAGACCACGATAACAAGGTTGAATCTGCTGCCGCCTGAGCAGTTCGGTTTCCGTGCACAACACTCATGCACGAACCAAGTACACCGCCTCACGGAGTACATATTCTCGAAATTTAATGAAGACCCCCAGCGCCAGGTCAGTCCGGCCAAGCCTAAACCGAAACGTACAATAGCGGTCTTCTTTGACGTCGCCAAGGCCTTCGACAAGGTCTGGCACGACGGGCTAGTCTATAAACTGTTTAAGTCTAGTATTCCTATTAGTTTAGTACACATCATCCGCGAATTTCTCACAGATAGGACCTTCCGCTATAGAGTGGAAGGTGAGTTATCCCAGCCCCACCCGATACGTTCAGGAGTGCCCCAGGGGTCCATCCTCGCGCCCTCCCTCTTCAACCTGTTCATCAGTGACCTACCTCGGTCCCCGGGGTTCGAGGTAGGTTGTTACGCTGACGATACAGTAATCTACGCTTCCGATTGGCGGCCGTCGCATTTAGCTATCCGTATGAATAGGGCCATCGAGGAACTCGGCGAATGGTTTCTTCGATGGCGTATAGAGGTTAATCCCGAGAAAAGCGCTGCGATCTTTTTCGACCCGGTTCAGCGTCCGCGTCCGAGAAATATAAAGTCCCTTAAATTGTATGACACCGAGATTCCTTGGGCCCTTACGGTCAAATATCTCGGTGTCACGTTAGATAGACGCCTCACGTTTAAGCAGCATGCAGTGAGAGTACGAAACAAAGCCGCTATGGTTTTGGGTCGTCTGCATCCGTTGTTATGTGCTAAGAGCAAAATGTCCGTCAGACATAAGCTCACACTTTACAAAATGTGTATTCGTCCGATTTTGACGTATAGCTGTCCCGTTTTCGCGCATATGTCAAAAGCGAACTTCAAGATTTTACAAAAAATACAGAACCGTTTTCTACGAAAGGCGATCGGCGCCCCGTGGTACATCCGGAGAGTCGACCTCCATAGGGACCTGGAGATGCCGTCTATCTGGGAGTACGTAAAAACTCTCACGACTAGTTATTTCGACAGAGCCATGAATCATCCCAATCCGTTAGTGGTATCCGCCGCGACTTACGATACCGTGCCAGGCGCGCCGCGTTACAAAAGACGTCCGCGTTACATTTTCACCGACCCTCCCGAAGAAATTTCGCTAGGTAATCAAGACTACCCTTCCGTCCCTCGAAACACAGCGTGTGCGCGCCCACGCCCGCGTAATCACAGATCACGCCGCCGCGGTTTGGCTGTGAATTTTGCCCCAGCACACATTCTTAGGCCTCCCTCGGCAACTGCTCTAGCCGAGGTCCGATCCCCCGGAATGGAGCCCTCGAGCAGCTTGCATGCGCGAACAGAGTACCACTGATTCGATCAAACACTCGTCTACAACACAACACCGATCACCCCACACACGTGCACACACACTCACTCGTAGGTACACATAGTGGTGGGCTGTTTTTGTTTGTTTTTTTGCCCTTCGAACTGTAATAGTTTAGAACACAGATAGATAGATACAAAATACATGTACGGGATCGTAAAACATACATGCTTGGTAACCATGTATATTTCACGAACCCATACAGGTATGATACGGATAGGCTTAGCTTAGCTAGTTAGATTCGGGTTTTCGACGACAGCCCAAGCCGAGGCGTGCCGTGCGCCCTTGTGCTAGTCGTCCATATAAAATCGGGTGAGTGCCTTAAGCGCTCCCCTTAGTAGTCCGGTGGAACTGTAGAGCCTTGCCAGGCTAACAGTGTAGGTCAGTTCGAAAAAAAAAAAAAAAAAAAATTTGAATGGCCCCGGTATCGGTATACCTGAGAAATAGTAAACCTTTTATGGATGAAAGGTATCCTATGTGTTTTTCTGTACCCCAAACAACATTTGTGCAAAATTTAATGATGGTCCATTAAGCAGTTAAGGTGTGAAAGCGTAACAAACAAACTCATTTTCGCTTTTATATAATATTAGTTACGATGTTGTTAATTAAGCAAATTTTCAAACATAAATAAAAAGAACAGTAGGCCCTAGAACTTTCCAGTCCTTTTTCATCTGAGCACGACAGTCACTGTACCGTACCTGATGGTAAGGATAACGTAATTGAACAACAACAGTGACCAAAGCAAAAGCTACAATCTATAGCTTGGCACCAATGTCATGCCGTCTTGCAAATCTCTCGGTGGCTACACATAGATCCTAAAAAGTGAGTCACCGTGACTCGTTTATCGACGTGTACATGGTGGTAGAAATACGTCGCTTGATTATTGCATTATACGGCTGATTCCAGATGCGATACCCTTAATTGGGTGTATACCATCAGACACCAAAATATTTTTACGTGATAACGTCTTATAAATCGATGAACGCCGGCTGCACGCATGAAAAAGCATGACTCATTTGTTACGTTCAGCCGGAGCCGAGTGTACAAGCGAGAGCGCGGTATAAGCGACAGAGAGAAGAGCGATCGGCTTAAGTTTTCGGCTTGTAACGCATTTAACTCTCTTCTATTGCAACGAGTGCAAATAAATGTTCGTTTATTGAAAAAAAAATCTAATTTTCAATTAACTCCTTCTTTGTATTATACAAAATAATGATAATTCAGTGATGAATAATACAATTCAATTCATAAAGGTATGCAATTTTTCATCAATGTTTTCTTATGATGTTATCATGTAATATTATCGTCCGTAAACCGACTTTACAGAGTACCAATTTTTTTTTAAATAGACTTCCTTACTATCATAACTTTTTACTCATATTACATCTAAAACAGTTTTTAAATTTACATCTTCCAAATGTTACTACAGTGAACGTTAATAGTAACAAGCGATAATATATTGCGATAACTACAAATTAATTAACATATCAAAGCGATATATAGACGATTTATTCAAATAAATGGTAAACAAGTAAACGAACGTATGCGTTGTCGTAATAGTATGTCGCCATATTATGTATATACTATACCAGCTTTCGGAATCAAATCTCCTACCGTTTGTTTTGTAAGTTCTCTTAATTACATCAAAATGTAAGCGAGTTCGAAATAGTAGATTCATGAGATGTCGTTACCGAGTTACATTAAAATTAATGATTGGCACACAAACTTACTTACGCCTATCAAGATTAGTATATAAATATCACATACTTTATTAAAATCATTCTAAATTATCTTTATTTATTAATAGATATATATAAAATCCTAAATGAATATTAGGAATGCATATGTGAGATTGTTGTTTGTTGCGCTTTTACCTTTTAACTACTGTAAAGATCATCATTACATTTTGGATATGGGTTTTAACTACTGAAGCGACCATCATAAAATTTTGCATATAGTGTGTACGGAAAAGGACATATGATACATTTAATCCAGAAAAAAGTACTATACTCAAGGGTTAGATCAAATATACATTAACCCGAGTGAAACCGCAGACAAAAGCCAGTCGTATAGAAATTTCTCCATCCCAAGGGATCATAGTAGATAAAGAATATATAATATTTGGTAAGTTATTCAATAAAACAAGCAACATAAAAAATAATTTTTAAAAAGTGAAAACACCACATGTTGAACGGAAAAAGTATCGTCATTTGGCACGGTTAAACGGCATCAGATTCTTTTTCTTTCTTAAATATTTTTAGGCTATAAACTAATGATTTGAACGATACCCCAGTAAAAAAAGTTAATTTGGTAAATAACGGACACCCTAATGTACAGTATACAGATATAGTCCCCGCTTTACAAGCACTCGACCAGTTACTCAAATAACTTATCTAGAGTGCAATACCAATTTGGCATGAACACTGTACAAGTAATAGCGTGGAAGGGCGAGTGCAGTGAAAATTTTTATGCAAACATCAATTTCAATGCTTTCTATGAATCGGACAAATGAACTCTCTCGAAGCTCTAAAAGTACTCGATCTAATTTAATGTAAGTAAGGTTTTATTATATTCCCTTTTTAAATGTAAATTACTGTAATATATGTAAATAAAGTAACATGTGCTTATTTTTATTCTGTTATGTATTATTATTTGCTTTTACAAGACGATGAAAACCTTAAAATATAAATTATATTTGTTAGAAGAACACCAATAACAAATAAAGAAACCGGGATTTTAGCGCGCATGAAAAATAGTCTTACAGGCGTGAATACTAGGGAGAAATTGTCATTGAAACAGAAAGTTCACGCAAGGGAGGTTTAAAAAGTATTTTTGTATAAAATATCAGAGTTTAATCATACTAGGGATAATAAAGAAAACCTATCAAAAACATAAACTTAACAAAGTTATTAATTATTTCAACTATTGTATACAATTAAATTTAAGTATATATACAATGGATTTTGATACTACTTCAAGTTTTTTTTTAGGGTTCAGTACGAATTAATTACAAGTAGAAATTAATTATTTACTCTGAAGTAATATATGAAATGGTTCAACAATTTCAAACTTATCAACGTTCCAATTTGAATACAGTTATAACGACAATCGCGGAACCGGCGACGGCTGTGCCGATCAAGCCCCACGTTCCATTAATATATAATAATAATATACTAAACTGAAAAACCGATGCGTTCAGCGCAACGTCCGAACATCGGGGGAATACTAAAATAATCCACGAGCCATACCGGTTAATCCCGATTCCTTTTATAGAAACGCTGTTAGACATACCGACGTTTCCCGTCTATGGACCATTAATCGCCTTTTTTATCAACGTGAGTATAATACTAAGTCCGTTAAAACTTCTACGCTTCTATGCACTTATACATTCAACGCTTAAATACACCAGAAAGTAAACGTCCATACCACATTCCACTTATTTGACGCTATCTACATGTAGGGAGACATCAAACAACGTGACCCGTTCTGGGGGAGAGGGAGATGTTTCAAAGTACCACGGTTGCTCATAGTGAGGAGGGGGAGATCCGTATTTATGAATTACTACATAAAAACTATAGGGGGAGTGGTCTTCTCATATACTAAGGATGGTCACCAAGAGGAGAAAAGGTGCTAAAAAATTGTCATACATGGCTCATGTAGTATACCAGATAGAGTTTCTTGTCGGTACTTTACGATGACAGGGTTGGTAATTTTGCCGTTCATAAGCCCCTTCTCATGGCCAAAAATGATTAAGTATTTTTGATTAGTTTTGGGAAGCTGATATATTTACTAAAAATATGTATCAACAACCAGCTGTTTTATGTACTGATAACCTTAGTATGTATAAAGTCATATATGCGTTAGACTTTTATATATACCGTACCTATATGAGAAAGAAATCCTTTTTATATGAACGTCACAATACAGGTTATATTTCCACAAAGTTTGTGTACATTTGAGAAAATTACAGAAAAAGGTTCGTAAGTTCTCACCGAATTATATAATGGTAAGACTATTCCCTACTTTGTCACTATATGGTAAATTAACTATACACAATTAGCCACAAGTTATCCTAAGCCAGATTCACCCATGATTAGTCAATAAGTATTATAAAAATTCAAACATATATGTTTACAACAAACACAACATCGAGAACACACTTATATAAGTTTATATAGCATAATGATTATAATAAGCTATAGGGTAACCATGAGATACAGTCCTAATCATAGATAAATAACATGTTAGTTACCCAATCAATTAGGTAAGTGGTGAATTAATTACACACCTACAAAACATCTGTCACCCGAAAAGAACTGTGGAACTGTTCGTACTGCGATCGATGTTACTGACACGAACGACGCTTGTGTTCTGTCTCTCTCGCTCTTGTATATTATCATAAAATTTTGAGACAAAAAACATACTCGTACAGATATCCTAAACGTGACAAAAATGACAATGACCAAATACGTGTAGTTACGCTAAGCAGTTATTAAACTTTTCGAAGAAATATTGCCGGTATAAGCTTTTGAATATACCGAATAATCCCAACATTATAAATATGAATATCAATTTATGTGTTCGGTTGCACGGCTTAACTACGCAACTAATCATCATTAAATTTAGCATACATACTATTAGGGGTACAAAAAAGGACATAGAGGAAAGGACATTTCAACCAAACAAAAAAATGTTACCGAGAATTAGACCAAATCTTAACGCGAATGAATGTGTGAGCAAAAGTTAGTATTTAATATCGTTATTTTGTTTTATTATTGGACGACTGCGAAAGGTTTGGATGTGTTGTAAGGATATAAGGGAACGTACCCCATACTGTGTGACCCATGTTTGACAATTTTTAGCTCCCATCCTCCGCTTGGTGATTATTGGTAGTATATAAGAAGATCCTCTTTCATTTTCATGTTCTAATTCATAAATACAGTTTCCCCCTCCTCGCTGTGACCAAGCGTGGTACTTCGAAGACCTCCCTCCGCCCCTGAACGGGCCACGTAGTATGAATACGATCGCTAAGGTATCAGGAGACTAAAAGTTTATGGAGAAAAAATCTTGACGCACGCAGAACTGGAAGCAAGCCTAAACTATTATTTACGTGTATTTATTGAGATATAGACCTAACGATGTGTTGTGAGAGGTTGGAAAGAAAAACCCAGAAATAGATAACACAGTACAGATACTCGTATACTGGACCAAACTATGGAAAAAATCGCACGAAAGTTTATACGCAGTTTCAACTTAAAAACCAAACAGATAGTCAAATTCACCACTACACATAAATACAACGCAGAATAATGTAATGTATTCTATCTATATCTTGGAAAACAAGTCTATTTTTTTAAATTATAAAACAGGATATGTCCATGCAATCTACCTGATAATTTAAGTGGCCACTGCAACCTACGGCTATGTAAAAATGTACAAACAAACACAAAATGAATACAGTTTTGAAGCAAATCATAATAAATGATTACTACTGGGATCTTGAAATGCCTCATGTGCCAATGCCTGTTACTATCCGCACTCATCGAACCGAAACAAAGCAGTGCTGGCACTGTTGCTTTGCGATAGATATGGGTATGACTATAATGGTCCCACATAGAACCTTGTAAAGGTGCTACGACTCTTAATATATAATGATAATACCCATAATATATAAGGTACGTGACCGTTTTGAAGATCCCAGCTTTTTAAATATAGATTTAAAAAAATATTGTTTTACGATCGCATCAAAATATAAGATAAGCACTCAATTCTTAATACTTATATTAAATAAATGAAACGCCTCTGTTGGTAATACATATTTAAAGATTTGAGAACGTGGGGCTTATTGTTAAAAACATATTATGATATTTTTGTAATAAACTCATAAGAAACGTTATAAAATAGAACAAAAAATATTGATGACATAAAAAAGTAACGAAGACTAAATGATCGATATCCATTTCAAAAATTAAATTGTCTATGACTAATCGATTTAACACAATTTAAAGCATTATTAATAATTAGAAGACATAAAACTGAAATAATAAATTTTTATACCTTATCTCAGATCTATACTTTATTTATATAACATCCACTATGTATCCATTCAAATATTATTTTGACTAATAGATACGGAGTAATAATATTTTATATGTAACCTTCATGAAGTACCAACACGAGGAATGTTATGTTGAAAACTTTTTATTAGTCTTTTTGTTTGCTCGTGTAAATGAATCTCCTTTTATAAATGAAACGCACCACGTGTGGGAATATTAGTTGGCCAATTTTTGTAAAGTGTGAAAAAAACTTATTTAAGTCACAATAATCTTATTTGAAATTTTGTTGTGTATACGGGACTCCATCAACAGAAGCACTATGCGAGCAAAAGCTGATATAATAAAAAGATACAGTAAAAAAACTGAATTCTAATTTACTTCAAAATGACACTATGAAAAGGACGTAAATACTGGTACTTGAGTGATATTTACAAATAATAGAGTATTTTCATCTAAAAAGTCACCGTGACATCTGTCACAGATAATGGTGGTAGTAGTAGTGGTAGTTTTTGTTTATAGATTAAAAATTTTACGGGTTTTCGAGATATAAATTAATTAGACACGCCGATATGCACCGAATTATATACCGCTACACTCAACACTATTTCATTTTTCCGTAAAAAAAAACACTTTTCTTTTTTACTTAATTAATTAAGTTAAAATTTTATTGTTTTATCTCTCGATCGATATGCAATAAGTGCGATGAACTTTAGACGCGTGCGCAACGTTCGCGGTGCGGATCTTAACTGTTTGCCGCTTTGCTCTGAGCTCTCTACTCGTATAACAAGAACGTCCTACTGCTTGAAAGTTAACGCAGTGTATTATAATACGATTTAATCAATAACAGGCAAATAGTTAATAAAATAAATACTTGCAAAGTTAAATATTCACAGAATAATATCATGATTTTTGTCCTTCTAAGAAAGTTGACTGATTTTGATTAAATTTTGCACGTATGATGTCAGTTGGATGTATAGCTGGACGAAGAAGGTGAGCTTTAATAAAGATCTACAACTTTCTTATTTTTTAATGCACAAATAAAACATAATATGTAACCTTACATTTTCGGGCTCTTAGCACATCTGAATATTCTTACATTAAATAATTTGTTCTGTGGCAGAACCTACCAGGTTCGCTAAGATCAAATAAATTTAAAACTAACAAACATTTTTTGAAACTTTGTATTTGTTCTTAATTGTTTTTTACCGCATAAATGATAATTAGATATTCGATGCAAGCTAGTTATAGATAAATCAGCGCAATACTACCACACGTGTAATAAATATAATACCTACTCCGCTTGGTAATTAACAGATATATTCATGTGATAATATTAATGAAATAGAATAAAGAGTACTCGATGAATTACATTAGAATAGATACTTGATAGTCATTATTTGCAAATTCACAACATTACGTGTCAATTATGATCGAGGAAAGAAAAGAAAAAATAGAACGAGATAGAAAAAATATTAGTAAAACAAATTTAAAAATGAAAACGTCTGCAAATACGACCTGATAAACTTTCAAATGACTATTAATAAAATGTGACATGTATTGTGATTATTAAATTAAAGATGATGTGAAACAAATGTAATACGTGAAAATATAATATTACTAATTTATAAAAGTATATGATGGGTATCCATTAAGCACAATATAACCTTATAGCTTGCTCATAAAAAATAATAAGCGTTTACGTATAAGCTTATCTTATCTTACCATGATAAAAAGTACATAGGCAACATTACAGATTAAGCATCAAATCCTTTGAAGATTATACCCGTATACTTGAGTACACAACAAAATTAGCTCAGGATCATTATATATATATAAGCTTTGTAAAATTATACTGAAGCTTTATAGTTTTCCAGCCACCTTTCCATGAGAAGATGTTTTAACTTATATTTTGTGTTTCAGGTAAAACAAAACTATTTTTAATTTTATATTACATTACTAGATGGCTCTATTAAAAATGCAGTAAGGATGCCATACTGTTTAGCCTGTAGTGTAACTAGATGGCGGTAGTGATTAAATTACGTTCACAATATTGACCAATGAGAACGTAGCAACGACTCTGAATGGATAACATCGGAAATGTTGTGACGTCGTGCTGCGCAGCACTAGTTTTTCGTTCGCTGATAGGTGGCAGACATTTTGTTTTGTGATCACTTTCGTGACGCAAACAAAACGGGAAGGAAGGTATGCCGTTGAATGCTTACGGTTGGTCTACTGAAGAGGACGAGACACTTGTCGACTTAGTGAAGCCCCATTCCCACCTATATAACATACAGGATCCTTCAAGAAAGAATATACTAGCAAGAGAATCTACATGGCTAGAAATTGCACAGCAACTCGGTAAACCAAGTAAGATTTCTAAAATAATTACGATTGTACTATATAACTACAGTTTATGTTATATTATAGCTTATGCATTGTTTACAAATAACTTTTATTGATGTTGAATACGTACTAGTTTTATATTAAATGACACGGAAAATAAAGGATGTCTTCAGCGACAAAAGGACAATAAGTTAATAAAACCGTCTAAATAAATAAATCAGCTGATTCACTAGTCTTTTAGTCAAGTGTGTGTTCATTATTTAATTAAATGCTATTTACTATCCTTACTACTGCTATGGTAGCAGTAATTTGTGTTGTTGGTTGGAATTTATTGGATTAGAATTAAATATGTGCTTGTTATAAAATACGAATTAGATATTTAAAACAACTTCTATATACTTTATTATTGAACGCAACATAGATCCTTGTATATGCTTATTAGTTCAAAGTTTGCATAAATTAATAAAATTGAATATTTATTAGCAAGTGACTAAAATAATTGTATATAAATAGAACTTGATAAACTTATTTTAAAATGTATGACAATGTTTAGTAAAAATTGTTCACTTATTTATATAAACTTAACAAATTCCAGTTGAAGAATGTAAGAAACGTTGGAGAGGCCTCCGAGATGGCTACATGAGATATAAGAGAGTAGGTACAATGCACTACAGCAAATTTGATGTGTTTGATAAACTACAATTTCTAAATCAAAATACTGTAAGTATTAAATCATAATTATACATCTGATATATATCTCAAAAATGTTCATATTTTTAATTTACATAATAGTGTAGTAGTGCGTTTAAATAAAAATTATATTTTGTGTAATGATGGATATTTAATAATCGATTCAACTCGAAATTATATAAAATTTAATTTAGTATTTATAACTATTTTGTTGTTTGTAGTTCTTCATAAACAAGTAGAAATATTAATAAAAAAAATGAAAAAGCAAAATAAATGTTGTTTGTTTCACAGATCTCATAACAAAAATATCATATAACCTATGTTACTCTCATAAGAAAAATCTATTAAACTGTTTGGGTTACAGAGTATTCCCAACAAAGTACACATACGTATGCTTATAAAACCATAACCTTTTTTTGCACAATTGGGTACAAATTGCAGTGATCAGAACAAAACCATGCTGATTTGTAATATAAATACTAGTAGTCGGAAATCAACCATAATTCAATAATCTTTTAAGTTTGAATATTATTGTGTACATTTTTTTTGCCTAATGTACCTCCGTAAGCATTGCATATATATATATATATATATATTGAATTTTGTTATTTTATATTGGCTGTAAGCACGTGCAAATAGGTCAGCATGTATTCATATTTTAATTTATTGAAATACATATAATGTTGTATGGAAAAAAGTAACTACTTATTTTTTATAACATTAAAGCTCCTCAATAGCTACAAAACAACAAAAAAAAAAGGAAAAGAAAATGGGTTGACAAATATAGGAGAAAGATGTACTTAACTGTTTTGTCTCTGCCGATTTATATATGGATAAATCAGTACATTCACAAATATAAACTATTATGTTTAATCCTGTTAAACAGACATTATATATACCATAGTGTATTGACCATACTTAAAACCTGGGTACGAAGTATTAAGACTCCTAGGGTAGTTTAGCTTATATTTAGATAAACATACTTATTACATTGTATTTATCTATAAATTATGTGTTACAGGTGAAAAGCAATCAAGTAATGGAAACAGAGGAGGATACCGTTCCAGAGACAATTTTAGGTTCGGAGCAGCAAGTCATTACTGATAATCAGGAGTATTATGAAGTGAGTTGATTAAGCTTTATAATAAGTGAAAATATATACAATTGTAATTCAAATTAATTTGTCAATATTGTAGTAGAAGGTTGTAATTTATACAATAAATTTTATAGAATAGCTATCTGATGCCCGCCAGTTTTGCTATGCACTAAATAAACTTTTAACAAAAAAAAGCAAACGGTTAACGGAATCCAAAAACTGTATATCCCTTACATATATGGATAAGACACAGATTGCAATATTTTTTATGAAATACTAAATGATTATCATATTAGTACATTTCTTTGATCAGTAATGCCTGTATATATTCAATTGATGTTCAATATTTTTACTTAATTGTGAAATTAAAAAAATTACAGATAACAGTTGTTGATGGACCACAAGAGCAAAATGCAAAGCCCTTCATAAAGATACTACCGAAGCGCCAGAGCTCTAATGAGCCACCGAAGAAAATCGGTAGAAAGAATTGCGGAAGAAAAAAATCAATACCGCTACCGAGGAACATGACACCAGTTAAAATATTACCGAAACCAATATTAGTGAATGGACCTAAGATAGTTCAATATATTGAGGATCAAAAGCAACAGCCGGAACAGAGATCACAGACAATAGATAAACTCATTGAAAAGATATTGAAAGAGAATACAAACGAAATCGATGTATTCTTCAGAAGTATGGCGGCCAGTGTTAAAAAATTACAGCCAAATTTGATACCAAAAGTGAAAATGGAAGTGTGTAATGTTATAGCTAAATATGAAATGCAGAGTTTCGATAAAGGAAATCTGAATTTTTGAAAATTCATTCGCTATATGTACAGTCTTTGCCAATGTTCTTGGCCTCTAAGAATATAGCCATAAATTAGAGCTTGCGTATAATATACATAAGAATTTAATACAACACATAGTTAAAATATTTTTATAGGAATTTAAAATTGGCATTTGTTTATCCAGTTGTCACATGTAACTTTATTTATTCCTAAGTTTGTGTTCTTCAAAAAGTTTGGCAAAGGCTGTACTATGATGTACTTTCAAGCAATTTATTGTAAATCACATCTACTATAATGAGGTCGCTTTTTAATGCATTGCAATACTTGTAGAGTTAATTGTTAAAAGCTGAAATAAATAACAGCTCTAAAGTATCTATTTTTACGATTATTGTAATATATAGATTGAAATGATTTTCAAATGCTTAATCTTTATATTTGTAACTGTATTATATCTTAATCTAGCAGTCTAAAGCTGAATGGCATTACCATTGAAAGAAATAATATCAATATTAAATATATTTCCTGAGGTAATTAATGTTCTGTCACATATTTACCAAAAATGTTTATATAGGTTGTGAATAAAAATGATTATATAAAAAAAAATTGAAGATTCAGCAATATGGCCAAAGTTAAATAAAATAATTAATTTAACTGGGTATTTAATAAGTCTATGTTACATAATTGTTATATAATCACTACATCACTACATATTATAAAACAAAGTCGTCCGCCGCGTCTGTCTGCCTATCTGTATGTTCGCGATAAACTCAAAAACTACTGAACGGAATGTAATGCGGTCTTCACCAATAGATAGAGTAATTCATGAGGAAGGTTTAGGTATATAATTTGTAAAGGTTTTGTGTACATTGGTTGAAATATAATGATAATTGTCAAGCCGCATTAAGCGTTTCATGCACATAAGTATATATTTTTTTATTATCAGGGCATGGCAACGTCCGCCGGGCCTGTTAGTTTTTATATAATTCAAAATTAATCAGATGCCATTAAACAAGGTGTTACCAGATAATTGAACATGTTGGTTATTTATTTTGCCGGTTTTTAAAACTGTTGCTCTTTTAAATATGATACATGATCTGTAGACTTTATAACGAGACATTATCGTTTTTTTTTAATATATATATTTGTGTATATATCACACTTAATTTCGCTAAATTGGTAATTAATACAGTGAAATGATTTCGACATGTGGTTTTAATAATTTGCAAAATGTGGAATGGATATAAATATACTATAAAAGTTTTTGTATATAAAGTATATTTCATAAAATCCATTATTGAAGTATTATAATTCTTAAGATTGAAAATCAGTTTTCCTATATCCTTCATTATCATTCAATGATAAGTTATATATGTGTGTGTGTAGTATATTATAATATGACAATTATAATCGCTCGTGTCCTAAATAAAGCATTTTATTTATATTATATAAATCACTGTATAAGATTATTGTTTTTAATTTTCAATCTTATTGTAAATAGTCAAAGTTTGTGTTTCTTTGTAGGAGATAATCTCAGGAACTATTAATCCTATTTTAAAAATTGTTTCATTAATAGGAAGCTACATCAACAACAAAAAATTAGTTAAGTTTTACACTATAACTAGTAGCCGTCCGCGACTTCATCTGTGTTTGTATCATTATTAATAATGAGACTATAGATTTTCTTTGTGTAACTCTAATGGTTTATGTAGCGCACACAGAAAGTTTTTATATAACATGAGTTTTTGAAACTTATTTGACTCTGTAGTTTTGACATGATTTAGCCTTAATATAAGAGAACTGTATTTACCTTACATATAGATTGCCTGGCACTATTTCTTGAACTTTATTTACTGATCTCGTAATATGACAGGTAATATTTGAAAGACGGTGAAGTGTTAACTCATGATAATATGTGGAATGTGGAGAACATATTCCGCTTGTAATATATTTATACAGTACGTCTCACAAATGTATATAAGTGATCTGAATCACAGTGAGTAGACTTCCCCTGCGGACACTTTGGCTTGAGCTTTAAGAGTGGCAGAATCATGAAAATGCTAACGTTTCCCCCAAGTTCTTGGAACAGTTGTGAAATTGGATTAAAAAATAAATACTATGTGTACATAAACAATTAAATGCTTTTTATTCTCTATTTTGTTTCTATATATATCCATAATATTTGACTCGAGCCCGTATTTATTTTTCATATTTATACAATCCTAATTCTTACAAAAAAAACCATTGCAAATAACCAAGTTTAGTCGATAGTAGGACACGCACTGTGCTGAATATAGACTTGAAAGTTTTAATTTTAAATCCTATATATACACTTGAGTTAATTTGGCTTCAAAACTGATAAGTTTTATTTTACAAACGTAAAATTTGTAAAAAAAATAATCCGATATTTCTGAACAGCAAAGAATGCTGTAATATCATTTCATAAGGTTATTATAGTACTAATTATTTGGATTCTTTTGGGTTTTTTTATTTAAAATTGATTTTATTATGTAGTATTAATACAAATACATCATATAAGTCAATTATAATTCAAATATAAGATATATACAAACTTTTTATACAAAAACAATCGGTCCAGCTTCACTAATATGCGGTGATAAATCTTGCTCGACAAGAACGACTGTCGGATGATTCTGTTTGCAAACTATACTTTACTTCAGATCTGGCGCAATGCAGAGATTTAAATTATATAGTACCATCGGAAACAGTAAAATGGACGGTCGCCCACAAGTTGTATACTATAAAATGCAAACAAAGCCCGGAGAGACTGCGTACAATAGGGCTGCGGTTCTTGGAGACGTTTCACATTGTTCTTATATGTATATATATTATATATACGAATTATTCTATCGTCAAGTCTTTCATTTTTCAACGCTCGCAAATTATTCTTTGAAATGCCAATACAATTCTAACTAATATTTTGATATAAATGCGAAAGTGAGTTCGTTCGTTTTACGAAATCAAATATAAATATACTGTACCCAAGGAATAAGTTATATTCACATAACCTCAAGCGAACCCGCTGTGAGAAACTAGTTACTTGTATTCTAATTATAGTAATTTATGCATAGATAACGTGTTTCATAAAATATCGCAAATGGTAATTAAACTTGTCTTTGAGTATTAACTAATAGCAAAAATTGTGGCGATTATAAACCAGATTTTTATTCTTAAACGGTCTTTAATTCATACAAATTCACTTACTTGTTAATAAGTAATACTACAGATTACATCGAAACTTTGGCTAGAATATAGATAACTAGCTTTTGTTCGCAGCTTCGCTCGCATTAATGCATATTTGATCAATACAGAGAAACAGTACTTTTTTCTGAATGAACAGCACCCTATGTCTACTTTTTCTGTATCCATAACAACGTGTATGCAAAATTTAATGATATTGGTTGAGTAATTAAAAGAGTAACAAACTCACTTTCACATTTATATTCGAAAGATGACCTTTTTTTAAATAATTCTTTGATAACCTCTTAAACTAATAAAAGGATTGTAATGCGGTTTTCACCAATAGATACGAGTAATTCATTAGGAAGTGTTAGGTATATAACTTGTTCAGGGTTTGTGTAAATTGCTTGGTATATAACGATATTTGTTGAAAGAATCGGAAAAGTCAAGCCGCCTGGAAGCTTTCGTCGAAAACGCTGCCTTATGAACCCCTCTGAGATATAACAAAACAATTTAGATAATAAACGACGCAGACGAAATCGCGGGAATCAGCTAGTTTATAATAATATAAGTAATTAAACATTTATACGATATAGACGGTAAATTTAATTGGCAGTTTCTGTTATCCCATAAATCGTGAACAATTTATTTATTAATTCCTTAACCACATATAAGTCATTAACAGCTTATCCAAGACATATTGTATGTATTATTATTCAGTATTGCACATGTATTGTAGATTATAAACAAAAGGAGCGAAAGGACAACGAATACAAGGACTCTTACGTGGTACGAAAGAAAAAACGGTTTCCAAGTATTTTTTATCGATAAAACTAGCGTTATCCAATAACTACTAAACCAAAAAATAATCATAAAAATCGGTAGACAAAAACGCACTGAACTGATTTATCCCAGCCTATTTTATACAAATATTTGCAAAATGTGAATTAATCATAACCTTGCGCTCGTAATACCCAATTTAGCTGAGCCCCGTGGCTCCGCCTAACGACCTATCAAGGGTAGCGTTAGCCTATACACAGTGCAGCTGTATAATTTAGACAGGGGCGTGTCGTCTAGACGAAATATCACGGTTCAGTGCCCTACAATATTTGCACCTGTATATTATTAAATATTTGAAAAAACTCTACCGTTTTGGATTTATTTCGCTTATTTCTCTAGTGTTATATATTTGAACTAGCTAATGCATACCAAACCATTTGCCCCATTTCACGCATAGCTGAATACGTAGTGCTTATAAATAATGTAGTTTAATAAAACTTGAATAACTATATTTGCAATGAAGATATCGTGATATTTTTTGTATAAGAAGAACTAACATATTTGTTATTTGTAAACGATGTGGAAAGTTTGCTAGGAAGTGATGAGAATTATTCTCAATACCTCATAACAACGAAGTTATACACACACTACCGGCATGTGTATTAAAATTTAAATAGAATAAACTACTTATTGAGTTTAGTCGGAAAGAATCTATAAATTTGTCGTTATCTTTACTTCCTTACTAATATTATAACTGCGATAGTTTTTTTTTATATATTATAGTGGGCAAACGAACAGGTGGGTCACCTGATGGTACGTGCTCACCACCGTTCATAGACACTAGCAACACCAGGGGAGTCGCAAGTGCGTTGCCGGCCGTTGTCCGTAAAATTCATTGGTACATAATGCCAGGGTTCGGTTCTGCGGACGTCGGATTGATATTCTACCGGTTAACCCACTAGAGCATCACGACTATAGAGTTGAATTAAACTAAGGTATAAACATACATATTAGAATACGAAACTATACAAAATTCGGCGTTATAAAAGAACCACAGCGCAATATAATTGGAGGATTCGAGTTCAATTGCAACGATTATAAACGCTTTCTCCGTGAATATTGTTGGTTTTGTTAAAAGAGGTCATCGTCGTTTCTCTCACGGACTTCGGCACAATTTTTATAAACAAAATAATTATTTCTGGTATTTTACGCGCTTAGTCGGACTGAACTATGAGTGCATGTTGTATGCAGATCGAGATCTCCGAGCCGTTAGTCGACAGCCAAATCAATATTTATTCAAAATAGATTACAAGTTTGTATATAATGACCAAGTAACTGTCCGCGACTTTGATTACGTTACATCTATATAAAAAAAATTACTGAACACTTCAGAACGGCTGCACGTATTTGTCTAATTTGTACCCGCAGTTTTACACTTTTTTGTCGCACGTCAAAATGTTGTAGGTTTTTACCCCGCACGATCAAACGTTCTAGTGTGTGTCTTCTTTAAGCGTGCCCACTATGGCGGATGACACAGTTCGTGTACCTCGGTCGCGAACAAATCAAATCAACAATATGTTATTCAATTTAGACCCTCAGAAGGCGCTTATGAATGTTAAACTTCCACCACCGGTTCGGAAAATAACCTCAAAAATGCAAAATAATATTGTATTCACTTAATTTTGCATAACTCTTTATCTATTTTTTTTTTATTATTTACCAATTACAAAACTCAAATAATACGCATAACATTTTTTTAGTATCTGCGCCAAATCCCCAATTTCTTATGTAAAATATGAAATAACTTTTGGCTGAAATCAAGTTAAAATTGGTGCCGACTTAAACACGGGCTATGTATGTACACAGCTCGGCGTAATATACATATATATAAATTAACTTTCAATTTATTTATAACAATGACTTGCAATTGTTCAATGTTTACAAAAGTTATTTCTTATTTACATCAGCGCTTTGTGGAAATATGAAGTAAAAAAACAAATGAAAGATTCCCCTAGACAAAGTACAAGGAGTGTAAATACAATTGAAACCTTCGATTTTAATTCAATAGAAATATGAATATTATCATGGACATTTACGCAAATATCATGGAAAAAGGATTATAGAAATAAAATCAAATATAAACCACACTTGCTAGTTGATATAGATAGGAGAAACTAACAAAGATCATCAAACGACCACAACTTCAAACGCGGCCACGAGCACCCTCGACTTACAAATACATCGCAGCCACCCTAGACCCGTAGTGGAGTAGCAGAATTCAATGGAACTAGACGAGACACATGTACCTGTAGAACATTAACTATTGTGGTAAAGGCATGCGAGGGAGCGCGTATAGTGGAACCCTTGCATACACAGTCTTCACATACTTAAAATTATACACAAAACGAAATTGTTATAGATACTGATTGTATACGGAACACGGACTAGAAAAATTCATATTGATTATCTTGTCAGTGATTAGCTGCGATGATTATAATCTGTATGATTATTATTATAAAAAGATAAACTTTGTATATTTATTGGCATAATTCATTTTGAACGTTTATAGTTTTGTTTCGCTATGTTAAGAAATGAATATTGTCTGTGTAGTTTTATCTGTATCTGTGTATAAACAAATACAATTATTTTATTTTATCTGTGACTTCCTGTTCCTATTAAAAATCGGGCCGATTGAAGTAGTGGTTTTTAGATACTGTAATGGACCAACGTGTAATTTGTAGACAATGAGAGACTCGTTAGAAGAACTTACAGTAGATTGATGCCAAGTCGCATAAATTCTAACGGCTTCCAATAAAATCGCTCTTTCACTAATCTTTACAGAAGGTAATTTTGGAAGACCTAAACCGATTCTAGAGATAGTGAGTTTTACTCTCTTAGTAATGTAGGATTTGTCAATTTTATTCATATTTATTTTTGAGTTGTTATTAATGCCAATGAATTCGCGAATAAATTAAGTGAAAAAAGTGACAAATTTCGAAATTAATCTTTGTATATCGATCTATCAGGTAGTTTTATCACCAAGATATTGATGCGCCGATATGACGATTTACAGTGATGATGAATAGTATTGGTGACGATTGTTTTTAGTTTGTGATATATTTAATACTAACGCACTAGATGCGGTGTATTTATTTTGTAAAACTAGAACACAAAATAATTGCGATAGTGCATTTTCCTTAAAATATTGCATATTTTACATTCATACACGTTCCAGTAAAAAAATATCATGAACTTTGATAGATTTATCTGTACCTATTTTATAAACAATGGGATAAATACTATGTATATATGTTTTGCATAGTGATAAATTGATGATAATTGCGGCTTTTTCTAAGCCAGTTTGATTAATTACCACCCTCAAGTTGAAAAATTTGTCCCCAAACACCTAAAGGTGTGTTCCGGCAGCAGCACTTGAGACCCAGTGCCCCTCTAGATTTAGCGTGTTTACCATCTTGGACTACACCGTTATTTACCAGATTCAAGACTGTGGTCAAAGAATAAACCTATAATGTAATTTAATAAAAATAAGCATCATGTAATTTACTCGTGTTTTAAATAGATCGTATGCTATGACGTTTTGTCATCTACAGTTTGCCACAATATATAAATATATGAATGATATAGTTAAGCAGATGCTGAAGAAATAAATTATTTTCGTAGTAGGTACATTGGAAACATACGAAAATATTGGATATCCTCACGTAATATATCGGAAAAAGGAATGATTCAGGAAAAGCGACATTACATGACATAAGAATGGATATTCCGATAGCATAATTTAATGTAACGGTCCTAGCTGTTTTATTCAGTTGGTTAAAATACATCTTATCAATCACCTCATTCTACGTAGCTAATACATATATAAAGAGGTTTATCGAGCTAAACTTCATTGTTATTTTACAGCCATTCCAAATATACCTAAGTGACCCAAATCGAACAATATTTAATCTATTCGCCCCCCTTCCCTCACAAGAATCACTCATTGTTGATTCTATTGTCGATCGTGTATTGGGGCTCCGTCGGATATTCACAAATCCTAAGGGTCAGAATTAATATTACTCCAATAAAATGTAGATTTATTTCGAATTAGTTGACTCCCGCAGCTTCGTCGGCTTTGTTTATTGTCTTAACAATTTATTTTATGTACAGAGAAAAACATTTAAAAGAAAAAAAAAAAATTGTACAAAATTTATTCGTTAACAATATTATCAGTTTACTTCACCTCTTCTGCGCATTAACACCGCATTGTTTGCCCTATTTCACTCAATAATGAAGGAGACTACTCCTTCAAATCTAAAAATAAAAATTACTGTTTATCAAAACTTCAATAACATTTTGTTGAATGTAGATCCTCCTTTTTAGATAAGGGCCAAGAGTCTAAGAAATAAAAATTTGAGCGACATCCAGTAGTTTTTACGTGATGCGCCCACAACGGCAAACCTCTATCATATCCATTTATGTTTACTATCATAAGGTGTATTTTTATTTATATACTAGCTGACCCCAGCGAACTTCGTACCGCCTAACAGTTGATTCTTTATTTTTTTTTTTAATACTTATTCTACTATTCGGGATCATCGTATAAATATTGACATTCATATTTATACGATACTAACGTCACTCAATTGTTTTGCCTTCCCGGAATATCTCCACTAACATTTCAACTTTATGATATGGTATTAAAGTTCAAATTGAGTTTTAAGTATTATTACGAATCGTTTGTATGGGAGTATAGAAAAGTGTTGGTTTTAGACTTTTTCAGGCATTTTTTTTTATTTTTCTCTCCGTAAGATCCATCCTCGTACTCCAAGGAATATTCTAAAAAAAGAATTAGCGAAATCGGTTCAGCTGTTCTCGAGATTTGCGCTTAGCAACACATTTAGCGATTCATTTTTATATTATATATAGATAAGACAAAGCTGAACCAATTATTTAAAGTAACGATACTAAAAAGATTAAGGTGTGTAGATGAATACGTATGTAAGAACAAAATTTAATAAACATTACAATCGACTGCAGGTAAATATAATTTCTTTTATACTAAAAATGTCAGTATAATAGTTATTCAATTATACTTTCTACTAAAGAGTTAAATTACATCCATACCATTACAGACTGATAAACACTCGCGAATAAAAACTTACCGACGCTCAATCGTGTTTATACAAAATCATTGAATTAACAGAATGATATAATTATCATAGCAAATGAAAAAAAAAACGTTGTTCTTGACATCGATTATCGAATCAAAATCAATTGTTTCAATCTCATTACTTTCGTACCGTTGCTGCATATTGATACTGTTGAAACTCCTGCAATTCATCATCTAGTTTAAACAACAAAATTCGAATTCTATTAAGCAACTTTATTATACAAGTAACTAATTTCTGTATCGATTTAAATGATGCTGTGTCACAACACCGTATACACGAGCCAGTTAGCCGTCAACACAATCTCGATTTTACAGAGGGTGCACGATTTGGAATGACAATGTTCTGTGTGCGAGACGTCCAATATTTTCCAATTTCACCGGCAAGCGATGCTAGGAGATTAATGAGGATCTAGGGCAGTGGTAACCAACCTTCTTCAAGTGCGTAATGAAAAATATTTACAGCGCAGTGGGCGCATGTTTTTTTTTATTTAGGTGGGTAAGAGAAAGAATAACATAAACTCAATCTCAAAAATAAAACGCTCAAATACTGAAACCAATAAAATAGATGAAAATAAAATTATTATTAAATACTTTAAAATGACATTCGTATGGTCAATAATAGTAAAAAAAATATATTTTAAATTAGTATTATGGAAATCTTACAGCGGGACACTACAGATTAATCATGGGTGCACATGCGCCCGCGGGCGTGGGATTGGCCACCACTGATCTAGGGTAATGCAAAACTTGTACCGAGATTACAAATATGAAAAGAAATATACAAGTAGCAAGTAAATACATAGTAGCAACCAGGAAGTATTTATATTGGTATTCTACCGTCGAAAGAGAAGTGCATCTGCCGTTTTTTTATATAAGTAATATCTATGTATATTCAGAATCAGGAAAAGGGTACCTCTAATAGTACTTTTGATCACTTAATCTTCACATTCTGAATATTCTTAGTAAAAACTCGAGTTAGACGTACTTTGCTAAATGCGCAGGCTACATACAGACTTTTCGACTTTTCTCCAATCTATCTTTTAGTTAGATAATTCTCTTTACCTTACATCTTGGCGGCAGTATTCAAATATTGTAAGGACAGCCTTTATTGAATTGTTGTTTCAAATATTAAAATTGAATGTTCGTTCTGTTGATGGGAATTTTATACATTTAAAATACAATAATTAAGTTATGTATACGTATTGCGGTGACTTGGCTGAATCAAAGAATTTTAGTAACATCAACAAAGTTTTCATTACCACTTTAACGTTTACACATTTTGTAAAGTAAATCCATATCTCATAAGAGTAGTATTACTGCTGAGGCGGTTGAAAGTCAACCTTTTGAGTAAGAACTGATTTTGTGGCAAGAATCCTGGCGCCGATTGACATGCAGCGACATTGTTTCGATGTAAACGGTTATTGTAATTCGATACGTTTCGGCCAGCGCCTGTGCATTGTGCGGCATTACATGATATCTGCTATTGGCACGCTTTATATTAACTACGGATATAAAACAATATATTGCAATACTTATATTTAAATTAGTTGCCATTTTTAATTTAGTTTAGTTTTAGTTGCCTCAGCGCGGTTGCGTGCTTTAGTTTTTGTGATAATAGGAGGAAATATAGTTGTAAAGTATTTTGTAGTATGTTATATAAAAAAAATGTTTCCGTGCTGTTACGTGTTTTGTAAAATTAAGTACTAATAAATTCGAATTACATTTAACGTAAAATAAGATATAATAACATGTATACCTACACCATGTCAAACACAGTAATGTAAGACCTAAGCATAGATTATATAAAGGTGACAACTGAACAGACGATGTCCCAAGTAATATTATGAATGTGACTCTGTTTCTTGAAGCGACACTTTTCTTTACATTGCCACAATTTTTTTCGCCCATTTATCGCATGTCGCATTACAGGCGACCGCGGAGTAGGGGTATAGTGAAAGGCGCTTGGCAGAGTAGCCAAGGCCAATATGGCGAGCGACTTCCAAGGCTAAATTCAAAATTATTCAATAATTTAAATAAATATTGTGCTCACTTTTCAAAAAGATTAAAAACGCTATTGTAATACCCTAAATCGAATAACTTACTGAAAATTTTCCTATGATCCGAAAAAAAGTTTCACTTGCGTCGTGGTTTCATAAAACCACATAATTATTTATAATGGTCTGAAGAAATATAAAGTTTTACATCCTGAATTTTACATAGTGTTAGGTACTTACATGTAAAAATCGAAAATCAAAATTAACCAATGTATTGCAAATAAAGTATATTAAGACCAGTCGTGTTATATAGATCCGAGTGCTGGGCTACGAAAGAAACCTAGAATGAGAAAGATTACATGTGGCAAAGATGCGAATGTCAAGATGGATGTGTGGTATAACTAGTATGGATAAGATTAAAAATTAGTATATCAGAGGAAGTTCGAAAATAGTACCAGTGACAGAGAAGTTGAGGAGTAATAGGTTAGCATGGTACGGGCATATTATGAGAAGAGATGAAAGTCATGTAACAAGAAAGTTTTGAGTTTCGCGGACGGTTATAGGAGTAGAGGAAAACTGAAAAAGATGTGGATGGATTGTGTGGAAAGTGATATGGATATAAAAGGTGTGAATACTGAGGTGACATTTGACAGGGGAGAGTGGCAAAACAAAACATGTTGTGCCGACCCTACTTAGATGAGATAAGGGTAAGATGATGATGATGATGATGAATTTCAAATAAAGTAATTAAGAATTCAATATGATTAAAGTGAAAAAAACTTAGAGAACTTTGACTTAGGACAAGTGTACAAACATTGGCAATTGTCGGTATTCAAATAAAATAAATATATACGTGTAAGAGTGACGCAAACTTCATTGTATGGATTAGTCGAAAGTTCGATGCCGTCATTCGGCATACAGTTCCAAGGATATGCAATACCAACTCATTCAGCACAGCAAATATTGCGATACGATAAGATAACTTCTTCACTGTTACACATATATCTGACTAGCAGCCGTCCGCGACTCTGTCTGCGTTTTTATCTTTTTAATGGTGACAACGTATAGTATTTTCGTGTGACTCAAACGTTGATTATAACGCATGCTGAGATAGTTCTTATATGACAGAATCTTTTTTACCAATTTAGACAATATCTTTCTTCGCGTTAATGTATATATGTCCTATCCCTCAGGAACGGTACAATTGTTCTAGGTGAAAGTGAATCCTTTTTTATATTCCGAACAACATGTATGCAAAAGTTCACGATGAACGGTTGAGTGGTTAAGGCGTGAAAGCTTAACAAATAAATAAACAAACAAATTTACTTTTGTATATATAGTATTAGTTAACACATTCCGTGCCACGTATACCACCGGGTGGTACACGTTAAACTAAGCAAACTAGGAAGATAGATAGCTTAGGCCTGTTTCAGAGTGCAGGCGTGTGGAGGGTGCTCACGCGGGTGTCTGTAGTTCTAATGTACGTAGACGCCGTGCGCTAGCATTCAGTGATGCTGGCGGCGCGGCGCGGCGTCTACGTACATTTGAACCACACACGGCGCTCTATAAATTTAATACTGTAAAGTTTCATCAAAATTCGTTCACTAGTTTTTAAATGAAGCAGGAGCAAACATCCACGCATTCTCACAAACATTCTCGTTTAGAACATTAACAGGATGTTAAACAAAAAAGATAAAAGTCGTAAAATATTTGTTAATTTTCATATGTACAATTTACACTGATATGTCTGTTTAGTATGTTAAATGAATATCTACATTGTTATTTACTTTTTAATGCTACAGAATAAGTTTGGTTACTGTACGAAAGAGTCTAACCCAGCGCTTACTAAAAGTTACGATAAATCTCATAATTAAAATTATATATGACGCTGGATGAGCTAATTGACTAACGTGCAAAGAATATCAAATACGCGTCAGATAGGTCAATAGAATAGGCAGAGACAAAACAGTTGAGTACATCTACCTCCTCTGCTTCTCAAGCGATTTTCTCTTTGTTTAGTAAATATTTACAAGCTTTAGTGTTATGAAAAAAAATGTATAAGTTCGTTTTTTTTTTCATGGTCGAATTTCGAGGACGATAGCAACCACTGGTTATTATAAAACCAAGATTTGCCATAGACACATACATGTCTATTTATTTTGACTAGGTTAACCCCTGGACTGTCCAAAAACATTAAAGTTTAAGTTTCATACAAACGAATGTAGACTCTAGAATAGAAGAATACTTTGATAAACAATAAATTATGTATTTTAAATTATTATTATTTTTATTTATATAAAATGTAATTTTTATTTTTTTTACTTGTACGAACTATTAAACCATGAAATTTACAATGTACGTACGTGCGGAAAATTAAAAGCGTAATCCGCTATTTCGAAACCTAGGTCTTAAAAAAACCTAGGGGTTAACCAAGAGAATTCTTGGTAGCTTGATTTTAAACGATTTTTTATAAGAGTGTATCTTAAGTTTACTAGACATTTTAATGTAATGTATATTACACAATGGTAGCTCGAATCTCAGGGTTGATAATATTGATACGATGGTAGCCACTTTAACGCCCAACAAGAAAATACAATTGTTTTGCTAAAGATAATAAATAGGTGAGGATCATTAATCATGCCCTTTAGCATAAAAAGATGGCACGTAGTCTAAGAGACGTTCGTTTCGCTGTCACAAAATGAGTAATATAATGTAACATGAACTACACTGACCTGGGTACTGGTGAAGCGACGACTACCCGATCTGCTGAGTGTTCCTCCCCGAACGTTACTATCGGACAGTTCAACATCACCACCGCCGTCTGCAGCACGCCTGCGCGACAGCTCACACAACTCCGCGATTGGTTGCACCTGAATTTCAAGAGCCTATAATATCCCGATTGTGTTTCCAGCGAATTTTACATAGGGTTTTAAAATACATAGAACATAGAAAAAAATAAATTTTATGAAATCAAAGGTAACTACAGTCTTCGATAATCTTTTTGACCGCTCTGAATATTGTCCTTTTCGGTATTACGCATAATATAACCACGAGTTGAATACAAAATAAAGTTAAAAAATTATTATAGGAATCTAATCATTAGCATTTATTTAACGTTAAGTTGTCTCGAGTTATACATATAAAATATAATACGTACTTATACATAAATTTATATTTATGACACAAGAAATCCACTATGGACGTAATACAGTGATTATAATTTGGAAGACACCGTTTTTATAAATAAGCAACGGTATACTCTTAAATAAGCGTCCCAATTATTTTTGGTTATAAAACATGCACCAAAATATATCTTTTCCCGAAAATAACTTGCGATGGAGTTACGAAGATTTTAAATTTACCAAAAAGTGATTTTCCCTGGTAACATTAAACATTTATATAATTCTAAAAAAAACATGACTCTACCCTTATTACGGTAAATTTGAAAAGAAATTTGTAATACTGGTGGACACTAAAACACTCGTCAACGGTTTGTCCATGGATTGTAGAGCAAGTAGAGAAATGTTCACAATATGATTAAATGAAATATTAAAATAGAATATCGAGCGTGATGTGCTGATTATACAGCTCATTATATATTGGTTGTATGAACCACCTTTATTAAGTTAGACATCAAATGTTATACAAACCTAAATATATATGTAAATGGGTATCGAATACGAAAGTGGGTTTTCTCGTAAACCTTGTATAAGAGAAAGTTTTGTAGGCGTATCTAACTTGAATCGTTTAATTTGGAAAATACTTTACTATGACAATATTGTATTATAACATTTTCTTTATATATTTACTATTTAGCATTTGACTACATTCTCATATAATGTTAATTGATATAATTGCCCAAGATGGTATCACACAAGGTCAGAGGGAATGAAACTTAAATGCATCTGTCCGGACACAGGTAGATCGTTGGTGACAAATTTTCAACTTGAGCGTGGTTGTTAGCAACGTGGATTAGATTAATAGATTTGAAAATACCCTACCACCTTGCTATGGTTTCATCAAAACTCCGGTCTATTACAGGGATTCAAACCTATATCGAACGACGCGTTGTGCGAACACGTTACCACTCAGTGATTGTCGCTTTATAAACAGTTTTCCCAAATAATTCCAAATTAATTATAATAGAGTACGCAGTTAACTGGTTTGAACTCTTATACAGTTTATTATTCTTTTTAAATATTTGTAAAAACTAGAATAAGATTATCTAAACTATACAAAGAGGAGTTTAAACAAGTCATTGTACTAAATATCAATGGTATTTGGTTAAACATAATAATCTAATACCAATAACGGCGTGTGTTGATAGGATACCTTACGCGTTACATGCGCATGATAACTTTTAACAATATTTTTGGTTACGACAACACACTAATACGATCTTACAAGCAACAGACTAACGTTGATAACGGTATGCAGCTCATATCCATAAGTTACTAGCACGATGTTTCTTTTTCTCATGAAGTTCCAGCGGCTCAAGCCGATCCTCCGAAATGGAGCCCTCGAGCACGTTTGCTTGCGCGAATACAGTGACACTGAATAAATTTTCAAACACAATAGTTTTTACAACACAACACCGATCACTCCACACACGTGCACATACACACATGTAGGTACACATAGCGGTTGGCTTTGTTTTTTAATCCCTTTTTCGAAAGGAGTTAACTTAGATTAACTTACTAGTCAGATTCAAGATACATGCATAAGTTTGTGAAGCATACATGCTTGGTACACTTGTATGTTTCACGAATTTATACATGTATGAAATAATAATTAGCTTAGTTGGACTCGGGGTATTTGGTGACAGTCCAAGTCGAGGCGCGCCGTGCGCCCTTGTGCTGGTTGCCTATATAAATTCGGGTGAGTGCCTTAAGCGCTCCCCTTCTAGTCCGGTGAAACTGTAGAGGCATTGCCAGCTCAACAGTGTAGCCTGTTCAAAAAAATTCTTTATAACAAATAATTTTAACATACCTTGATAGTAACAAAATCGTGACTGCCTTTGATGAGATCGATAACCTCTTCTCTGCTTTTCTCTTCCACGTTAACACCGTTCACTTCAATGAGCCTGTCACCTGGTAGTAATCCCGTCTCACTAGCTCCCGGATATGAGCCTGGTTCAGCCAGTATCACAGATTTATAAGTCAATTTGCTAATCATATTTGGAGTACTGACGCGTTTGTTATCACCATTTAGTAGACCATTCTCGTGGCCATTGATATCTCCGATAAAAACCCTTTCTTGGACAACAGCTCGCCGAAGGCTAAAACCAAAGTCGTGCCTAGGAGCTTTTTGTCTGGGTATTGCCAATAATCTTGGTTTGGGCAACTGTAAAGGAACTAGGCTTGGTAGGGGTAAGTAAACATCATCAAAATTACTAGTTCGCGACCATCTGTGGAAACCTTGAGATTCACCAACAGGTGATGTCGAAAACGGTGGAGTAGCAAACGATGAATTTGTAGTAGTATCAGTTAACGAATCAGCGCTAGGAGACGTGGAAGTGACTCCAAGATAATTGTTACCATTAGTCTTTGGCGTATCGTCTATATCTTGTGTCGTTATTGTAGGATTATTTGTATTATTCTTATAGTTCTTGAATTGATTTTCTATGGGACTGTGTATAACTTTTTTGGTGAAATTTTGAACTTGTTGCAAATCGTCGCTCGATGACGTGCTCTTTGAAGGTGGTATTCCGTATGTGATGTTTTCGTTTTGTTGGGTATTACGAGCCAATAGATTTGAATCCTGTCCATTTATGTTATCAACAACATCTGTACTTAGTACATGGCTCTCTAAAGAATTGGAACTAGTATTGCTTAGGCGTGGACCTTTGAGAATACCTCGTTTTGGTGGACGAGGAGGTATGGGAGGTAAATTTGGAGGATGTCGAGGACTGCTATTGGTATTAGGGTTGTTCAACGAGTTAAGTGACGTTTCTGAACTATCAGATTGTAATATTCCATCTTTTTTAGTCCAATGATGTGTCGGAGGATAACTAGGAGACACAAGATTATTTTCATCGCTTAAATTTGAATTAGATCCTGAAGTAGGTATCACGGGATAATTTGAGTAATTCGAATCATGTTCAAGATGAGCAAACAGTGATGCTGTGTAGTCCGCTGTTATCCCAGAAGGTAGTTTCTCTTTTTCCTTACGTCTACCACGTAATTTGAGGGAACGCCGCACCTGCAAAACAAAATGCAATATTCAGTGAATTGTGACCAAAAAGTCACGAGCCAATGGGCATGAAGGTCAAACGTGGCAAACAGGTTGCAAAATCTCATAGAACGACTAAAGATTTGAATAGCAACGACGTTGTAACAATTCAATCGTTTGACCAAGTAGTCAAATAGTAAGTCATCGTTAAATATCTTTCTGATCCGAATGAATAGAGCAAAACAAGAGACAGTAATTTATCAAACAGCTGACACCTGCAGATGTTGATCTTTACAAAGTCATGACATACGATTGTCGACTTTAATGCACCTTTTAAATTAAACGCTATATTTTTTACCTGACATTACTATTTTACAACATTTGACAAGCTACTATTTTAAGTATTAAAGAACGGGTGGCCAACGCCAATTTAATTTTACTTTTTGTATTTAGTAATTATGTCAAGGTTACATTTCTCATTCAAACAAGTTTTATTTTTATAAGTTTCGTCAAATGCGTGGACTAAAACATGACGACCGACTTTAAGGTTAGATTAGGTAAAGTGTTCATAACATAACACGGAAGTATATTTTTTAAATGATTACTTTTTTAATAATTAAAGCAAATAAAAAGAGATATAAATCGAAAAGATCGGTTTTATAATCGAAAAAAATGTCGATGTGTTATACAATTATATAATATACTAGCTGTCCCCGCGACTACGTCCGCGTGGAATATCAATTCTAAACACAGTGATTGATAAAATCATAGATAAAAAGGTGTATCAAAACTCGACTTCGACCCTTTCTTTCGTTCTTTCGTTCTTCGAGGCGTGACGTGGCACTACAATGTCTAGTAGTTGCTCATACTGTGAATGTATCATTCTGACTTTCGATACACGGTGCAGCACTCAAAACAACAGTCAGTAATGCCAAAATCTGTCCAGCAGCTTTTGCATAAATTGTTTCTCCTTATAAGTAAGATAAACATATATACGAATGCGATATGTATGTAAAACATACTAAATGTGATACCGGTGTACAATTTATTAAAAACAAAATTTCGTCAAAATCCCTCCAGTTTTTGCATGGTGCGCGTATAAACGACAGACAGACAGATAGACAGACAAAAATTCTAAAAACAATAGAAATGCGTTCTGTCATTGATTCTCCGACCTCCCAGAATATTTTTTCTTAAATACGTTTAATGTACCGATTTCGATTGGTTCAAGGCTGACAACCTTTTATTATATGTATAGATGATACAATTGCTTTCAATTTTGAGCTGTCTTCTAGTACAAATATACGATATTGTCCAAAGCTTTCAGACAATCGATAAAATTCTAGAATAACTGTTGCTTTAACTCAACAATCAACAGTATAGAAAAGGTTTTTATTTACGTTATCAAATATCGATTAATTTAATTGACATTAAAACTACTATTACCATTTCAAAATCAATAGACCTTATTACAGCTTTCTTAAACTTTCGATTTCGGTGACAAGATCCGAGAGATAAACAACAGTTACCGATTACGGGCGCATGACAGGTTACTGTATTTGAGAAAAACGACATTCTCAATGAGAAGCGTGCCGTCAGTAAAGAGTCCAACGAAAGTGTATCAAAAACCAGTTTTAAACGAGGAGGACCTTTGCGATTAATTGCTAGCATTCGGATGTTAAATACTTATACTGGTTAAATTACTTTTAAACAAGTGGGTAAGTGGAGCTCCCTTATGACTTTATTTTAGTTAAGACAAGCCGTACAGAACAAGTATACGTGGAACAAGTCGTACATATATAAAAAAAAACTGTTTTTAAGATAAAACTTACAGAGGAAATAAAAAAAACTTCAATTATGAATTAATAATACTCTTAATATACTCTCAAGAGATTGGTTGTCTTTTATTTCATTGAACTGTCTCTGGAACTACCACTGAGATTTCCAACATTAATATTGTTTGCATTTTATACCCATTTTCATGGGGAAAATTATTGGGTATCTAACATCGCGCTACGATTCTTAGAAATGAAACAGGTACCTACCATACAAAATGTAGGTAAGAAAATACGCAATGAGTTTGGGGCAATAGTGCAAACATGTCACAATGCATAGCGCAGTAACCATTTTCAGGGTTACCACGCGACGAGAAGTGTAAATGCCTATGTTAGCGGGATACCATACCATACGATTGTCACATGGTCGTCTGCCTACGCAATAATCGTACATTATACGGTATTTATTTAAGCTTACGTTTGATTAGAAAGGTTAAAGACGTTATTATAGATTCAAAAAAGACAATGGCGAACGCAAAGAATAAGTGTAAAATGAGAAACATTTATTTCGACATAACCGCGAACATACAAAAATAACCGTCAATGAACCCTTGTCTATACAGTTGTAAATTTTTAACTCATCACTAATTGGATGAAAACAATTATAACTAAGTCTAGATCAATTAAAATACTATTTTAATGGTTAAGATTTATTTTTAACATAAAAAAACGTTAAAAGTGAATAATCTCTCTTCGTTAAATACGAATAGCGTTAAAAAGCTAGTGAAAGGAGGACACACGACGTTTTACTTAGGTATCCATTTTACTTTTCACTATAACGATTTTAACTAGCCACACAATCCAATTTTTATGTTTGTTTTTAGGCGTATATTGCCGATAACAATCATAACAATTCTGTCATTGTTTAGACACAATTAATTAGAAAGGTGACAGTCTGACTAACAATAGATGATCCTAATAATTATAGGCCTTTTTACAGTAATAAAGCGACAATACTGTCTCAGATGCTAAGCAGAGTACATTCTAAGAACAATGGTGACCACCGAGCAATCGGTAATCTTTTTTTATACTTAATATATTTTAGCGTTTGACCATAATCGCGCCCGATGTTAAATTAAAATCTTGTCCCAGATAAAAAACACGCTAAGCCTTGAAATGGTCTAGCTCTCAAGTGCAGCTGCCGAAACACACCTATAAATGTTTGACGTTAGATTTTCACCTTAAGTGTGGTAGCTACCTAGACAGATTTTCACCTTGAGTGTGGTAGCTACCTAGACGAGGTTACTAAAATCCCTACACCATGCTACGCTTTCATTACGATGTTTTCCTTTACCGAAAGACCCGGCTCATTCGCAACGATCAGTACCAAATGACGCGGTGTCCGAACACTATAAACTACATCCTTTCAATACATAGCCGGTCATCTCTGTCACGCTAGTTAGGTTAAGCATAAAACGCGGCGTGTCTAAGCGTGTCACCACAGGGTGTGTACACCATGGTGGTATAGTCGTCGTAATCCAGCCGGATGCTAATACCATGCTTTGCCATCATGTAACAAGTATACACACATTGAACAGAAAATAAAAATTTACAAATTCATCAAAGCGCTAAATCTATCAATCCTATATAAATTATATCAGATTTCCTCGTATTTATATAAAACTTGCAGCCGCCAGCGAATACTTTCGCGTTTATAATTGATAGGACCACTCATGATTTTCGAGTAACTCTATTATACAGTTATACGGTACACGCCGAAACAACTCTCAGATGACAGGTTTTTCTTTCAAAAATATTCGACAATTATCGCTATATTTTGGCCAATTGGAACTTTATCTTTATTAATTACATTCTATGTATTATTCTGATGTATAAGCTACTGTAAAATTTTCCTCAGGGCTTTCAGTCGTTTATGCTTGAAAAAATAGGAAACAATCTATGCGTCCTTAGAAATTTTCTCATTTCTAACATTAATAGAATTTCTCATAAGTAACTATCTTAATTAGGAAATGCTACTTGATGTAAGTGTTGTGGTACAAAGTGTATTCATCACCATCATCAGCCTATAAGAGACCCACTGCAGGGCCATAGGCCTCTTTCTGAAGAAAGGCATGGACATAATCATCACGCCAGCCCATGACGTATTGGCGATTTCAAACTCTGAGCTTTCCAGGTTCGGATCTGTGGACATCGAATTGATATTCCACCGGCGTACTAGTGCTAGCGTGTTCGGACATAGTACCGATCAATGTAGATTCGAATACCTTTAATAACTCTGAATTTTTGAAGGCAAACAACATAATAAAACCATATAGTGATAGAGTCTATGCACGCCTGGCTAATTACTATATATTAGTATAGGCTAATTAGTTATATATGTACATAAAACATCCAAGTTGAAAATCAGTTACTAAGTACCCTTTGGCGACAGTTCCGGCAGCTGCATTTCAGAGTTAGTCTTCCTCTAAGTTTAGAGTGTTCCGATATTAGACCACATCGTCATTTACCATCAGGTGAGATTTCATCACTAAAAGCTACAAAGCATTAATAAGTAATAATAATATTTTGCATTTCCAGTTACAAAACACGTGTTCAAGCAAATCTGTATTTAATCCTTCCAAGTAACACTTTTGGTAGTAAATTGGGACTTTTTAAATAGATGTCTTCAAACTACACGAAACTATTTACATACTAATTAAACAATCCACTGAAGTGGGGATGAAAAGTGTTAAGAACAGAGGAATAACATGTCAGGTTTATAATATAAAATAAAATGTTATTTTCATCTACTTTAGAAGCTCATTGTTATGCAATTTTTTTTTGTTTATAAAGTAAATTTCTGGTCAAGTTTTAATCTCTCATAATTTATCTACACAAGAATCGTAAAAATTTTAATAATATTAGGCGCTTATAGAAAAGTGAATCAGAATATACTGCTAGATGCTAGTTTAAAAAAAACGATATGTACATGTATTTGTGTGTTAGGCATGAATATATCGATAAGGAATCTAACATCCGTCTTAAGACGATAATATCGATATAATTAATACACCAAATAAGGCTGTAACAGTAGCAACTAAAACGCCATTCTATTTATAGAACCTTTAAATAATAGTTTTGACAACCTTTTCCTCCGCAACCTATTCCGGTAATGCGTGACAAACGAGCTGGCCTTTAAAAACCGATGTAACGACGATTAGTAAGTGCCTAATAGCTATTTAACTTTTAAGGTGTGGTAAAAAAAACCTTGAATAATAGAAGTTGATTAATAATTTTTAAGTTAAATTAGTAAATAATTTAATGTAGTATTTTACTCAATCGATATTGCCGTACTTTCAGATTTGTCATATCGATATGAATATTGATATTGTTGTATCGATATACTCAGCTAATCGATATATTATTACAAGCCCAATTACCACACTAATGAGGGACAACTGCAACATGAATTATCGTTCTATGAATGTCGTTGACTTTATATTCACTATTTACAAAATATAAATCTCAAATCTTATATAAGAGTAAAGCGACAACCGAACTTTACTTGCTAAGCCACAGAATCTATGATAGTTAAAGCGAAATTTAAAACGAATTACATTTAAAAGTATCTAAAACAATTAGTGGAGAGAGAAACAATGTCCCACATCTGCGTAACGGTTTTGTATTTAATGTTTTTCTCATTACACAGACGTCATGGCCAATGAGCAGAGTCTATGGGTCGGTGCCACCGGCTACTGGAACGAGACGAGATAAAATAGGATGGGAAAAGTTACATAATGTAACTAAACACCTAATATATAATTATTTTTATTCTATCCCCCTGAGAACTAGTTATTTCAGTCCGGTCACTCGACCTCACGAAGAAAAATAACGTAGTCAAACACACCGCAAGGTGGTAGTAGGGCATTTTGTACTGCTCATCTGGATATTACTATGGGTATTACTATACTGGCTAGCTCCTAATAGATTCACATGTATGTTCAGTAGCACTCGATGAGAACTTTTAGGCCTTTACTTGTACCAACGTTGCACAACTTTCTTTTTTGTTTTTATCTGCACAGTGTCAGCTTATCACTGTCACTGTATATTATAAAACAAAGTCGTCCGCCGCGTCTGTCTGTCTGTCTTGATGTTCACGTTAAACTCAAAACCTACTGAACGGAGTGTAATCCGGTCTTCACCAATAGCTAGAGTAATTCACGCGGAAGGTTTAGGTATATTATTTGTTAAAGTTTTTTTTGTAAATTGGTTGAATTGTTGTTGTTGAAATAATTGGAAAAAGTCAAACCGCCTTAAGCGTTTCATGCACATAAGTTTTTTTATTTTTTATTATAAGGGCAGGACAACGTCCGCTGGGCCTGCTAGTTAGAAATATATCCTGTTTTAAAAAGACACATACATTTTCTATTATCATTATCAAATTAGAAAGAAATAAAAAAACCTCGCACGATTATACTTATTTAACAAGAAGTTTCTCAGACTTAATTACTAAGACTTACAATTGAGAAATTTAATATGAAACAAGGTCTTTTGAAAAAAAAAAATGTAGTCCGATGAAACTGTAGCGGCCTTACCAGATTCGAAAAAAAAAAAAATATTATGCTTTTTGATTTTAGTATTTCTATCGTATTTTTCGAAATATTATATATATGTTAAGCTTAATTTGGATTTGAAAATGAGGCAAAATTATATTTGTTGTTATTTTCATCCGAGTATTATAGTCCGGGATCCACGGTCTATTTTTGCTAGTGATTACTACCAAGCTAATTTTCCGTGAATGGCTTCATTTGGATGAGAAGCTCAACTTTTTCTATCACAAACATTTTCGATCGTAACAGTTTTCGAGTCTAACAGGGGTAGCAGGGATAATATATATCAATTTTATGATTCTCAATGTAGCGTAATTATATACGCACGGCCGTTGGCAAAAGAATCAGCGAAAGGAGGGCCATAACTTTTTTTCTTTATGTGACGATTTCTACTATTCACTTCCTCCCAAAGCTGCGATGAGGATCTTTTTTCTAAAAATAGTTTTGCTCGGTTGTATGATATGGCAATTATATCCGGCTGGCACACGACTATAATAGATGTAACACGTACCACTCTAGCACACTTAGGCAAATCGCGTTTCGGGTTTAGTTCGCATTTATATCCAGTAATCCAGCGGGATATTAGGGAACTAACCAACTGGATTGCGACCACCACAACCCTCGTAAGCCTGTCACAGTGACTCGCTTTTAGGTTATCGCCTTTACGAATTGTGAATGCCTCTATGATAGCCGTCGTTTTTGGTAATCGCACCGTGAATATGCAAATAGAGAACTCTTCCGTGTATTATTATCTAAGCTCTTTATCTTTACATTTTGTCATGAGGGCTAAACAGTAATTAAAAAAAAATAACGGAGGTAACTTAAATCACCGACTGGGCTATTATAGGTGTTAAGTGGTAATTAAAAAGATAAAATTAAAAAAAATAAAAGACCACAACTGTATTACAGTTAAGACACGTAGTATTCAAAGCAAATTATCAAATAAATTGAAGAAATTAATGCTGAAATATGTAAGGATTTTAGTTCTAAACATACATTTGAATTTTACATTAAGAATAAACATTCTAGAAAACGATATATATGTAAATTTATTGACAATCAACACATATATATGTACAAGCAATAAACAAGCAATTTGCATTTCTCAAAACCTATTTATCTTATCAAAATGTTAGGAGGTGGTCATATACTACGAAATTATTTCAGGTATATATAAATTCGATTAAATCTTGCGATATACCCAAATTAGGGTGTTTTTTTTTAAGAAAGTGAAAAATTGAGTCCATTTTGCAAAATACTAGGATAATTAAAAATTGGCAGCACTAAAATTATTCCGAAATTTTATTTAGCTTTCCGCGTTAGAATTTAAAAATTCCATAACCTAATAAGAGTAGACTAGTTTTAAAATATGTAAATAGTGAGTTCAACGACCTGTGACTACATGCGTATAGATGAGCAATTAGTATTTTTTATCTGTTAAACAATAAACTCACTAATAGTCTACAAATAGACAAAGTAAATATATTCTATTCAAAGTACCTAAACGCTTGGTAAAACAAAATACATTTTTTATTACTTGCATCTTTGGTATAGGTGTTTATTTGTAAGGTATTGAATATATTCAGTGCGTCAAATTGTCTCTTTTAAACACTTTCGCACAAAGAACATTTCTAGAACGACGTATGGAATACTTTACTGCGTTCATAATAATCCTGTGGTCTACTGAAACTTTTGCAAGTGGCTAAGCATAAGTCCGACTACGGCTCATCAACCGTAGCTAAAAAGCTAACAAGCCCCAGTCTCTATTAAAAGAATGCAAAAATTTGAGAGTAGATGTATCAGTTTGTGGACTTATCTTGCACGTGACACAGTACCTACAATACGAATGTGGCATGTGGCACCCGTTATTAAGATTTTTTTATTTAACACTAGCCGTTACCCGCGACTTCGACCTCGTAGAATTTAGCAAAAAATGTTTGTTCAATCTAAACATGTGTGTGGGTTGTCTGCGATTCTGAACACTGCTACTTTAATTTGTTATGTTTTTATGCGAAACCCAATTTTTTTTTCTACAATAGAAGTATCCTAAGTTATTCTTTATAATATCAGCTATCTGCCAGTAATTAACTCAAACAAAGAAAAAATCAAGGTGTATCATAAAGACACACGACAGAAGTGAAAGAAAATACAACAGAAAGCCATCGTCAGGCCTATGTTTACAGGCGGTCAGGGTATACAACTACAGATCGCGCCCGACGTTGTTTAACTTCGGTGATCGAACGAGAATCGGTGTTATCAACACTCTACCCGATAGTTTTTTCCCCCACCATTTTTTGTCACGCAAACTGGTTGCCGATCAGAACATAATACATGGAGTAGTAAAACCATTGTTACGATAAAAGTCACGGGCAACACCTAGTAAATAATAAATAAATGCTTTATTAAATTATGCTTAGATAAATATGAGTGATTTACGGTAAGGATATCACGAATACAATAAAGTAGCAGTTGGTCGTCTATTTAATTGCCGCAAAAAAGCTATACGAACAGTTTAAATAAAATTAGGTATGAAAGGCCGTAACGTTAATCTACTTTTTATTCACGTACCGGTACAGTTCACGGCCAGATGAATGCAAATTAAGTTACCGCGAGCACAACGGACCGATTGTACACATAGATAAGACTATAAATCATAAATGATGGCAGTACTGTTTTATTCAACTTAAAACTTAGATTTTTAAAAATGATTTGGATAACTGGCAATATATAAAACACTAGAAAACACGTGTAACTTCGTTCCCGTTTTTTTATACATTTAAAAATTCCGGTGTTCATATGTTCATAATTCTTCTACTCCTAAACTACTTGAACGACTTCGAAGATTTTTTTTTATACTCATGGGATCACCTGGATAGCTCTTAGCTATAATTGGAGCCGGTAGATGGTAGATGGCGTTATTATCGATGTCCATATTTTTGTTCTTCACTAAAACGTCTACCTACTTGATTGAATCAGTTCCAGAAATTACTCATTTTAGGTACAAATAATAAGACCCCTTTATAATAGTAACTAACTGTCCGTCTGTGTTCGCAAGGGTGAACCAACAAAGAAAATTAGATCAAATCTTCCTTTTACAGTACGACCACGTAATAAAATAAAATGGGAACTGAACATAATGTGTCAATTCTGTCAATATTTATGAAGAACTCCCTACTGTCTTCAGCTTTACTCGTTTTTTATGTGGAGATCTTTAGCTTCAATATTTTTCCCTTTTTCTTTGCGATTATTCAAACACTTTACCTTCATACAAAACTTGTCCTAACAATTACATACAGAACAAATAACAATATTAGTCAAATAGATGCAGCCGTTCTGAACTGATACGCTTACAAACATTCAGCAACAATTTTTTATTTATATAGATGTATATATCTACATAATTCATTCAGGTTGGGAAGATCACTTACCCAGAAGTGATGAAGGCAGGTGAAATAGTTTTCTGGGTGAATGGTTACCGAGAAAGGGCACGCGAATTTTAGAAAGATCAATGGAAGATGAGTCGACGGACGTTACAAATCTTGTCGGAAAACCTGGACAAGATTCCTACCATAGCGGAATAAGACTCGTTCCGAAAGGGAGCATGCTTACGCCCTGCAGTGGGAAGAAAGAGACCATCATGCCTATATAACTCTCAACTATTATACACATATACAATAAGCTACATTCGAGGCTCCACATGCATTTGTTATCTCTTGTAATAAATAGATGAACTACAGTAAAACTAGCAGCCGCCTGCAATATCAGCTACAATTCATGAACTATGTATGCCAGTTGGCTACATTTTTTTGTTGTGACTTAGTAGAAAGGCATCCCATCTACCTGCCGTTAAGTTATCACTACCAGGATATAGCTACGTAGCACCAACGCCCAGTGGGCCGCAGTCTTGAGGCTAATCATATTAAGATGCTTCTTCTGAAGACTGTTGGAGCTTTTATTTTATTCATAATTTAGGAATGTTTGCCCTTACATTTTACAATATTGGTGACATCTTGCACAATATCGCTTGGTTATTATGCACAAGTAAAATGGATAGGAAATGATGCCACAAAACACGAATTCCTTGGAAAATTCTAACACTGGACCACATTGAAATCATACCAAGACGCACTGTAATAATATTATTGACTTGATAAAAGTAGTAACTATCATCAATAAAAAGGAATGGTTGTCACTACAGGGAAAAGAAGAGGAAGACTAATTTGGGAAGTCTCGTATTACGGTGCATTGTGCCAACCACACGCTTCGAACCAGAACATGCGATGGGAGTAATACTGCTATACCCCAAAACTACTTTTGTGGTGGTAGTTCGCCCGGTGTTGGACTTAATACAAGTTTAACTACCTAAATAATTAATTAAAGCGACAATACTACTATGAAAATGTTGAGTCTCGTCTGAGCTGCGGTAGAGTGCACATGTGCGCTCTCTCGGAGCTCTGACGGTTCGATCATTCGATAACTCGTACGTAATCGTATAGTAAAGTTGGCACCGAGCCCATTGTTCTCTATTTTTCGTTCGATGTCCTCTTAAAAGATGCGTGTTTGCGCTCACACCCGCGACTCTCTCTGCTGACGCCGCCGTGAGCAGGGGGTGAAGATACCATTCCGCACACACGTCGCGTTGTCTCTGGTAGCAACTCGAGCCTAGGTTTGTCCCTCGGTGTGGAGCCCTGGAGTATGTTACTCGCGCGAATACAGTGACTCACGCTAGTTTTATAAATACACAGATCAGCCCACACACGTACACACAGTGGTTGGGTTATTTTTCACCCCTTTTCGGACTGAAATAGGTCACACAACTTAGTAGTCAGATACAAAATACACGTATGCATTCGTGAAACATACATGGTTATACATGTATTTTTCACGAATTCATATATGTATGAAATGGATAGTTTAGCTTAGTTTCGTCTCCCGGGTCATCCAGCATCTGGAGGGGGCGGGGCCGAATTTGGCGGACGCGCAGTACGGCTTCCGCGCAGGGCGTTCTACAATAGACGCCCTGACCCTCCTAAAGTCGCTGTCCGCAGAAGCGACTTCCCAGGGAGAGAGGGTCCTGGCGGTGTCTTGGACATCGCTAACGCCTTCAACAGTCTGCCGCACATAGTTATAAGGGAGGCACTCCGATATTTCGGGGTGCCCTCTTATTTGCGGCGGCTGTTGGAGGCGTACTTGGAGGACAGGGAGGTCGCCTATGTGGATGGCGACGGGAGAATGGTCCGGCGGGAGACAGGGTGTGGGGTTCCGCAAGGATCGGCCTTGGGCCCACTTCTGTGGAACCTGGGCTACGACTGGGTGCTCCGCGGCGCACTCCCAATCGGAGCGCGCATTATTTGCTACGCGGATGACACCCTAGTCCTAGCCCGGGGGGAGGGAGAGTGGGGGAATTTGGTGCGCATGGCCACGGCGGCCACAACCGTCGTGGTCGGGCGCATCTGGAAGTTGGGCCTCAGGGTGGCCCTCAATAAGACCGAGACCATATTATTACACGGGCCTCGGCGAGGGCCACCTCCAGGGGCCCACTTATTGGTGGCACTTATAGATGAAGTATCTGGGCCTCACCCTGGACGAGCGCTGGCGGTTCGAGCCCCATCTTGCGGGGCTCGGACCGCGCATAGCAGGGGTGGCGGCGGCACTCGGCCGGTTGCTCCCCAATGTGGGGGGGCCAAGTGCCGGGTGCCGCCGACTCTACATAGGAGCCGTGCGGGCGATGGCCGTTTACGGGGCCCCGGTGTGGGCCAACGCCCTCGGTGCCACCAACGTGCGTGCGCTGCCGGCTACGCAGCGCATTGTGACACTGAGAGCGATTCGGGGATACCGCACCGTGTCCTCGTTGGCGGCCTTCACGCTCGCCGGCTCCCTGCCTTGGGAGCTGGAGGCAGGGGTTTTTGCCGCCGTGTACGAATTCACGACGGCAAGGAAACGTTTGAGAGAGCCTCCGGCTCCCGGGGAGATAGAAAATAGGAGGAGACAGAGGAGGGGGGCCGCTATAGAGCGGTGGCAGCAGGATCTGGCGGACGCGCGGTATGGACGATATACGGTGGACGCCATTCGCCCGATCCTGCCGCAGTGGTTAGAGAGGGAGTGGGGCTCCCTGACGTTCCGACTGGTGCAGGTGCTAACCAGCCATGGCTGTTTTGGCTGGTACCTGCACCAGATCGCTCGCAGGGAGCCGACCGCCGCATGTCACGAGTGCGGCGCTGAGGAGGACACCGCGCAGCACACTCTGTCTGAGTGTGCTGCGTGGGAGGTGCAGCGCCGCACTCTAGCTGCGGCGGTGGGAGGAGATCTTTCGCTGCCGATCGTGGTTGCAGCCATGCTCGGCAGTGAGAACGTATGGACGGCGATGGCCTCCTTCTGCGAGGAGGTCATCTCACAGAAGGAGGCAGCGGAGAGGGCCCGAGAGGCGGACCCTCTCAGCGCCCGTCTCCGCCAAAGGAGGGCCGGTGGAAGGAGGCGACGATTTGCCCGCCTCCTTCCACCTCCGTAGCTGAACCTGAGGAGATGGGCCGGGGGGCCAATCTCTTCATTGCACAGGTTCGGCGGACGACGGTAGGTAGCTGGTCGTGTACCCAGTGTACCTCCCTATAAGGACGGAGCCCGGCGGCCATCTTTCGCCGGGCTGACCGCTGGGGGCGGCATGGTGATAGCTCAGCACGGTCCCATGCCGCCCCAACTTCAAGCGGTGGCCGGTACACCGTGGGGTTTTAGTCCGTGCGAGTCGGACATAACCCATTCTTTCCCCCGGGAGGATGGGTATCCACAAGGGATTTCCCCACGTTAATAAAAAAAAAAAGATTAGTTTCGTCAGATCGGGAAACTCGGCAAGAGTTCAAGCCGAGGCACACCGAGTGCCCTTGCGCTGATCGCCTAAACAAATCGGGTGAGTACCATAAGCGCTCCCCTTAGTAGTTCGGTGAATCTGTAGAGGCCAAAGTGTCAACAGGGTATGTAGTTCGAAAAAAAGAAAAAGTTATTATTACAGAAAATTTCACTTTAAAAATCAACAACAGAAAATAAGAATGATTTATTACAATAATGGAGTTAAATATATACCATAACACACAATTAGCATTATTTACCTCTTCAAGTCTCAAAGGTTCCTCGAGACCGGCAGCCAACCTTTCTCTTTTCTCCTTCTCTTTTCGCTCTTTTTTCTCTTTCTTCCGACGCTCCTTATCGCCGTCCCTCTCGTCACAGCCACCGCTGTCGCCGGTGGACTTTTTCATGAAGTTAAACATCGCCGGACTGTGTAACATAAAAATAATTAATTCGATTTTTTTCTAACTTATATATTTTTAAATTAATGTCTTATGAACAGGTAATTATATTAAACAATTTTTAACTTCACAAATGAAATCATTTTTGGTCACAACTCTTTGAAATAAGTAGACAATGCTTTCATAAAAAATCTGATTATTTAGGCAAACGCAGCTAAATACGAGATGTGTTATATAATTTCGTTATTTAAGGAAGCACATACCGAAGTGATGTATAACATTTGTTAATGAAATATTAAAACATTTATCACATTGCATGATGGCAATATTCTATCCTAAAACACTTAAACAATTTCAAGCACATGTATCACAACAGTGTCATAATTAAAAAGATATCATTTTAAAAAGCCCAAGCATTTTCATAAATATTTATATGTAAATAGTTATGAACACACACATAAATTAATATGTTAAAAATAATTTAACCGAAGAATCCCCTTGTTATTTTATTTTATCTACCCAAATAGAACTATGATTTTTTTACAACATATGTCAATACAATTTGTATTTTTAATAATTAATTTCCCAATATGTTATCATAGAATAAAATATTAGTCGGAAATAATTACACGATATAAGAGTTATACAATTGCGAACATATCTTCAGATGATTTAACATTTCCAATGCAGACGTAAACAAGCGAGTCTATGTTTGACAAAAAACACGCTATTTTAAGAATCAAAGGTATCGCCCATAAAATAAATGCAAAAGACGAAGTCAATCAGTTTTATGGCAGCGGTTGCGGACGCGAACAAAGCAAAACATTCATTCTCGAAATCGCTACACTAACTCAGGGCAACACATAAACTTTAACAGCGGAAATACATATATACAAACAAATGCAAGTATTCAACACTAAAACTTGATTATTTAAAAATGAAACAAATATTTATTTTTATTAATTTAATTAACCCCTATAACTAACAGAATCCAGATTTTTGTTACAGAACAAATAATTAACAAATATATAACCTCCCTTTATATTTATAATAACAATTATTATCATATTATTTAGAGTGTAGTGTTTTATAAAAGTATATTTTACGTAATTAATTCAAATAAGTATAGATCGTCAAGTGATCCGTGTTCGACCATAGTTAATTGATTATTCAATTCTCAATATTAATGAAAAAATACGAAATATCTCCTTTTTCTTCATAATTCTTTTTTTTTCGAACTGACTACATTGTTAGCTTATTAAGGCCGCTACAGTGTCACCGCACTACTAAGGGGAACGTTTAAGGCACTCACCCAATTTTATATAGGCAACCAGCACAAGGGCGCACGGCGCGCCTAGGCTTCAACTGTCGCCGAATATCCGATCTAACTAAGCTAAGCTATCTATCTGATACATATATGAATTCGTGAAATATACATGTGTAAACATATATGTTTCACGAACACGTACATGTATTTTGTATCTGACTATTTTCCTTGACAACACTAAAGCTCGTCGATAGTTACTAAACAATAGAGAAATATTTTTTTTTTTCGAAGTGACTATACGCTGTTGGCCTGATGGGCCTTCAAAACTTTACCGGACTATGTAAACAGAAATAAAGATAAACTTTGCGTGTCTATCAGTGTGAACATGCAGATGAGGTGAAATTTCTTTAGCTTATATGTATTCAATTATATAACAAAGTTTTATTCTTAATTAATCTTGTATATAACACACATATGTAACACACATATTATTAAAAAAATAAAATATTAGTCAATTTTAGTTACGCTTATTAGTATTTCCATACACACTTTTGTTATCAAAGGCTTGTGGTAACTAAAATAAGAAATATAAGTTATGCACTCAATATCATCTAAAAATCATGAAAACACTGCATCAGTCATTGTATTTGATTTTATCGTTGATATCATCCTGTTATTGTGTAGAGATAAGTTCAAATCGTCTTCTAAAAATTCAATCAATTGTAGAGAGGTGTCTAAAGCAAAATTGACATTAAAATCTCGACTTAAAATTATATTAGGCAGTATGTTACAATTTTAATCATTATAGATGAACGGTTTAAGGATAATTTGTAGTTAAAATTTTCATCCACGTGTTTTCTTTTCTCTATAAATAGTTTTTTATTATCTATTAACTAATATCTTGCGCTTTCAATGTTTATAGTTTACACATATACATCAAATATCACTACATATTATAAAACAATGTCGTCCGCCATGTCTGCCTGGATCGCGCTGTCTGTTCGCGATAAACTCAAAAACTACTGAACGGACTGTAATGCGCACTTCGCCAATAGATAGAGTAATTCACGAGGAAAGTTTAGGTATATAATTTGTCATGTTTTTTTTTGTGAATTGGTTGAAATATAATGATAATTGTTGAAAGAATCGGAAAAAGTCAAGCCGCTTGGGAGCTTTCGTCGAAAACACTGCTTAATCCCTTTGAGATATAACAAAACAATGCATACTGAGATATTCCTCTTTTATAGATCTACAAAAATTTCTACGATGGCATATACCTATCTTTGTAGGATAGCTTACTATATCCATCTATCTTCTAAATATGGTCACATATAATGAGGTAATTGGAAGGCTATATTAGACAGATACAGCATTAATCCTTATCAAATAAAATACATGAGTTACCTTAAGCATTTCATGCATAAAAGTATATTTTTTTTTATAATCAGGGCAGGACAACGTCCGCCGGGCCTGCTAGTGATAGAATAATTCTAAAATGAAAACTTACCATGTTACCATGGCAACGGTTAACATATTAATTGTTACTATAGCAACGGTAACGCTTAAAAAAATTCCCTACCGTGCCATAGTAAATTTGACTTCAAAAATCCGCTGAGAAACTAAGGAGGAAGATGTTTTTAACCATTTTCCCATTGCACATTTATATATAAATGATATTTGTATAATTACAGAATTTAACACTTCAATTACCTGTAAATACAAAATGACACACTGTGTACATTTTATACGGGCAATAGTGACTATTAACTTAGTACATTACGATAAGGTAACTCGCTTTTCATTGCTTTTAATTACAGTTAAAGAAAATAATTATATGTTACGGGCTTGTAGACAATTTTAATTTTGTTGTCAGTGGATCGTTAAAGCAAAAGGATAAAAGCACGTCAAGTGGACCTCAACTTCCTACTTGTTCACAGAATTCAGGTTCACGTATTTTTTATAAAGTATTCTCACTTTAATCTCCAAACCAGATTTTTTTGAAGTTATACTTCTTATTGGCGCACATACACTGTTTTCTATTGTTAGTGTCGTTTTTTCTACAAACGTAGAATAAGGTGAAAGATAAAATTTTTGAAAAGATTTTTATTTTGTTACGCCAAAGAAGTGTAACTTCTAACGCGTGTACATAAGTACACACACACATTTCTTTATTTTCATTTTATTTTATTTTTTTCTAATTAAAATATCGACCACTTATAGTTATAAATAGATTCCGACTCAACCATTAAACATGACCTAATCAAATTTTCAAAATTTATTATTCAATATCTATATTTTTCACAAATATTAATAACGTACATAATAATATAACTAATAACTTAATAAAAAAACGTATACCTAGAGATATTTTGTCAATGTATGAATATTAACGACATTCATAATTTCAATGGGATTACTATTCCAAGGGAAGTTTCTGCCTATTTTATGTATTTAATTTTGCTATGCAAATTGACTCGTACTGCTCGACTCTGGACCACTTGTCATTATAATAACAAATCAAACATATTGATGTAGTCCTTTATAAGTATATAACGCTAATAATAAAATTTAGGTCATCTTATCAAAATTCCGAAATTTCATAAGGCAATTAACACGATTTCTAAGCCTTTTTTTGTGTAAAGCCAAAGCTGGTTATTTTATACTAAGTAGGTGGTAGAACTTGTCTATGTGCTCCGAGTTTAATGATGTCATTAACAATACACGCGGTCATACCCAGAAATATCGATCTATCAGAATTATTACCGTGAAAAAAGTTTGTTCTGTTTAAAGATAATTTTCTTTTTATGTAAATAGTGATAAATTATAATTATCAATTAATATAAGGTGGAGCACGCGTTTGTTGCTTACGTGACATATAATTTTGGCTAACTAGTAAATGAATTCGAATGTAACAAACAACACATTATCGAAAATCTTCAGGCACGATAGATAATTTAATAAATTTACACATAACAAAAGAAGTATAAATGATTCGCTAAATTCTTCAAATAATATACGACACTCTTACACTTTTATATTAACCTTACCTACTTCTATAATAGAAATGTTATTCTAACACTTGCAGTTACGTGACGCTCATTATAATACCATGTGGGTTTAGAATACTAGGGCATTAATGTCCTCACACAGGCATGTAATAAAGTATTATGCGATAGGAGGTAGGCCCACGATAATCTATACTATAACAAACACATACAAGATTAACATAAAAAACCTACAGAAGTACAAAGATTTCATGTAAGAATTAGTTTTGACCCTTTATTGCTATATTAAAATGTGACCATCTTGATGTTTGACTACGGAGACTGGAGTAATTTATGTTAATGTGAAAAAAATATTGTTCTACAAAACAAAGTTCCAAATATTTAATTATTCGTTTTAAAATTCATTTTACAAACTATAAATATTTTTTTATTAAACATTACCTTCGCGTATTGCCGCGAACTCAGAATTACCATATTTTTATATGTTTACCATTAACGGTTAACTTCAATGACACCACCGGTATCATATGACCCCCGAACATTTACTAGGCTACGACCCTGATAAGATAGGATCGAATGCGCAAGGCGTCTTCACGTCTGGAACGCGTGCTATTCGTGTCAATGTCCACATACCGTAATATATTCCACCGTTTATTATACATAACGAGTTTATTGGTTATAAAACGCCTTCCTCGTTTATCCAAATCCATGTTACTTTTTTCTAACATTGTCGGTCTTATAATTGGTATTGATTTTTTACAGGATTCAGGACATATTTTATACACGATTAACATACATTATTTTTAGGGTCTTTTCTTAAATCTAAAAAAGGGATATATTATTCCACAAGGCGAATGAGTTAATTTTAATGGGAGTAATTTTTATACTGTATACGTTTTAGCTTTTTTCATAATCCTCACGTGCTGTTAAATTAAGATGTTCTCTAAGACGGTAGCACACTAAATCTAGAACAGGAGAATTGGTACTCAAGTATAACTGTTGGATCACATATATTGGTGCTTAGGGATAGATATCCAACTTGTAGTCTGGTGAAGCTGTGAAAGCCCGTCAGGCCAATAGCGTAGTCAGTTCGAAAAAGATTTTCAATATGAGGGTGACTTATCTATGGTATGGTGGCATGTTATGTACAAATAATCACTATGTTTTCTTTCACACAAAGCTCTAGCTTATTTCAGGATTCGAAACTACGTCGATCGAAATAGGAGCGTTCGGTGAAGGAAACGTGGTGGTAGGATTTTTTCTAAGCCCTCTTAAGTTTAAAATCTGTCGCGAAGCGCCTACATATGTGTACATGGTGTGTCCGTTCAGCCTCACTCCTCAGGAGTAGCAGCCTCATTTAGCACTGTATTCTTTCAAGCTTGGTTATGAATCAAAATCAAATTCAAAAAATACTTTATTCAATTTAGGCCCTAAGAAGGCGCTTATGAACATCAAAATGACTACCGGTTATGTGGTTTAAAATCAATTGAACTGTAACCTTAATTATTGTACTTTAAAAAATACACAAGTCGATAAAAGAAAATCGTTTCATAGAGCCTTAAATTTCTTCCATTCGCATTCCTACATGATGACCGTCTCATGAATTTTACGAGGATGAATCACTGCGAGACCTCAGGTCACGAACTACCCACTAAAATTCCATGCATTTTTTGAATTGTATAGGCACCTACACTTTGTTTTTGCTTATAGTGGCTAACAAAACAAAAATCCGATCGAGTCCCCTATTCATTAACCAGCTTTTGCTTCGCGCCTTCACTCGCGTAAACCTAGATTTGATATATCCCTCGGAAACAGTACAATTTTCACTACTTAAGGCGTAAAAGAGTAACAAACTCACATCCGTCTTTATAATATTAATAAGGATTTATAAAGTATTTTATGGACATACATTTTTTATTTTTATTTTATATAATAGATATACGTCTCATTGTTTCTTTATGATTCTCCTATCTAATACCTCTTTCTTGTTCTGTTTCCAGCAGCTTAACCATTATTTTCAAACATATATCATGTGCGATTATAAACCATCGTACCTATTTTTCTGCAAATAAAGCTACTCTTACTTTTGTTTACACTAACAAATAGAAAACTAGTTATTAGAAAAAAACAATAATGTTGTGATGTTGAAAAGTCATTAAGATTTATTATAACATAAAATGGCTTAATTTATAAATCTATATAAAAAAATTAAACTTAAATTTATATATTTAATTCTTTAATACAAAGTTTAAAGGACATTAGTTAGATATATGTCTTGAAAATTACTATAATAAATACAGTGACAACGTGTAAATGAAGAGTAACTCAACAAAAGTTGTAAAAACAAAATTTTACAAGGCTCATTGTATATATAACACAAAGCAAATCCGATTAGTATTCACGTTAATAGCCGTTCGAATCCTGGCACACGAACACGTACACCCTGTCGACACTCGAACAGTTATATCGGATGGAATCACCTTCGGTATGGGATTGTAACGGTTAGGCGGCTGTAGACGCCGTATGACACTTATACACCCATGATCTACATTCTGATTTTATCCAATGCAATACATTATATGAATCACTACATCATAACTTTAAAAAACGCCTTTAAGAGCTTTTAATGTTACTGAAGTCTAGAAGATTCTAATCAATGTACTGTTTCGAGGCACACAATGAAGTAGGAAACACATGCAATTCATCTCATCATTCTAAATAGTTACTGTATAGCCTAAAATCGTAACTTTTTTTAAATACTTTATAGGTAAACGTTTTGACCACAATCTCATCTGGTATTAAATGATGATGTGGTCTAAGATGGTAAGTCACGCTTAACCTAGAGGGAGACTGGCTCTCAATTGCAGCTGCCGGAACACACCAACAGGTGCTTGGCAACAGATTTTCAACTTGGGGGTGGTAGGTAGCCAGACGGACTTAGAAAAAGCCCTACCACCATGCTATGGTTTCATCACAATATTTTCCTAAATCGAAAGCTCCGGCTCAGTTGCTTGGATTCGAACCTACGTCCTTCGACGCTGTGTCCGAACACAGTATCAACTGAGCCATCATCGCTTCAACTGAGCCCTTATCGCTTCAACTGATTTTATAAATGCGAATGTTAAATTATTTATTCGGCTTTCACGCTTAACTACTCATATGGTCATCATAAAATGCATACACATTGGCAGGGTTATGGAAAAGGACATAGGGTACTACTCATCCATAATACCAAAAATACTATTCCCAAAAGACAGGCGAATTCTACAATAACGCGAGCGAAGTCCGTGTAAATGATAGTTAAAAATAAATTTCCTCAAAAGACTACACTCCTGAGGCTAATCATAAGAAGATATTATTTCCAAGGAACGAGTACGAATGCCTCATGAACCAGTATTTGCTGGCAATCATACCTTGAGACCAGAACACAGCAACGCGGGTATTACTGCATTATGATAGAAATGATTATAGAAGTAGTACTTCCGCCATCGAATTTTGCACAGTCTCTATCTGGCAGAGTTACTTTGGGAGATAATATACTATACCTGATGATATGTATAGAGCAATCCAAAAAAAAACGGCGATCATAGTGAGAATTATAATCCATCGGTAGACACCACTGTCATATCGACCTTGGCAGCTCGATATAACCTGGGCCCTGGCCTATCCGGAACGAAATCAAAAGAGATAATGACTCACTCGGGTACTGGTATCCAACCAGCCTGCTTGATTATTAGATATATACCGACGGCTACTAGAATACGACCCAACTAAACATGCTACTATGGCTTATGTTATCCCCGGTGTATGATGGTGGCGATCTAGACGATAATTGTCGTGTCCTGCTAACCTAACAGAGGATGCCGCGAAACACCTACAGGTGTATTTCGGCGGCTGCACTTTAGAGAACCAATCACAATCTCGGTTTAACGTATTACTTACCATCTTATCTCACATTACAAATCAAACTTAACATCAAATAACGTTGTCGTTAAATACGAAAACATACAGTACGAAAAAATATATTTTGTTGGCCTAGGGGACATATGAAAAATATGAGTAATGCTTGAATGACAAAAAGATATACAATGCGGAATTGGGAGCCGGTGACAAACAATCCTAGCGTTTGCAGCTTTAATAGAAGACTTTTGAAGGTAGCGGAAATAGAATTACAATAAATCAACGCCGAAGTCACAATACATTTAAGCAATCCAAAGGAAGCTAAGCAAGGATAGAGAAATTTTGTGCTTCATTTTTGCTCGTAATTACTGAAGAAAAATATCGTAACGACAGATAAATGTGTTAAAATACAACAATGACAAGTTTGTTTTGTATATAATTTATTCCGATACAATTTTAAAACGAATACATATATAACACGATTTGATATCGTTATTTCGTGCAAAATGTATAAGTTACATATATTTCGAATTTAATCTTAAATATTTCGAAAATTCCAATCCTTCTTGACGAATATTGTAAAAGTGAATATGAGTTTGTTTGCTACATTTTGACGCCTTAACAACTCAAATTATCGTAACAAAGTTTTGCATTTCACTTCAATTTCATTTTCAGTTCATTTCATTAACAAAATAATGTGTTATTCCCGAAGAATAGATCAAATCACCATTAATGCGAGTGAAGTCGTGAGAAAATGCTAGTTTGATTATAAATGTATAGTATTACAACATTTGACCAATGTATATTTTTTCATAGAATTAAAGAGATTTTACCAGCAACCACCCGCGTCTTTGGTCACGTTAATGGTACACTGTAAAAAATGTCTAGTAATTTTACAAAAGAACGGTTGTATGTTTTTACGCGCAATGATATAGTACTTTTGTGTTACTATTTGTGAAAACTTGTAAATGGCCTTCATGTATCCTATTCTTTGTTTTATAATGTTTATCTAGCTGTAAGTTTTCCGAAAAATTGTAAAATAAAATAAAATAATACAATACAGTTTTGTAAATTGTGCTACACGATTTGTTCTATCTCCGTTTTCAGATTCAAGATATATGTATAAGTTCGTGAAACATACATGCTTGGTACACGCGTATGTTTCACGAATTCATATATGTATAAAATAATAGTTAGCTTAGTTTAGTTTAGCTTAGTTAGACTCGGGATATTCGGTGACAGTCCGAGCCGAGGCGAGCCGTGCGTCCTTGTGCTGGTTGCCTATATACAATCAGGTGAGTGCCTTAAGAACGTTCCTCTTTTTTTTATATTATAGGGGGCAAACGAACAGGTGGGTCACCTGATGGTAAGTGATCACCGCCGTCCATAGACACTAGCAACACCAGGGGAGTCGCAAGTGCGTTGCCGGCCTTTTAATATATGTGGGTCTCCGGCGCTCTCACTGACCGAACGAAACGCAACAGTGCAAGCACTGTTACTTCACGTCGGTTTTCTGTGAGAGGGTGGTACTACTCCGGGCGAGCCGACACATTCATGCTGAAACCAGTAATAGCTTCAGCGTAGCTCTACCACCTAGTCTATCGGACCATCTATTCCGTTCAAACTGTTGAGGCCTTTAGGCCTTTCCAGGACAACAAACAGTGTAATCAGTTCAAAAATAAAAAACTCCGTTTAGCAAAATTACAATACATTTGTTGTGTTTTTATTAAAAAAAAAAAACGAACATCTTGTATAATTTCAGTATACAGCATTATAAATTTACTATACAATTCAACTCAATTTCATAAAAAAAACTCTAGTAAACCAAATTATAAGCAACGTTTGTATTTTATTTTTACTGTTCCTCGGCTAGGTAAAATTACAACTCAGTAGCTTTCCTCTCTTTCCTCATAACGTTTTTGATAGATTACTATATTGTAATGTTATTAATATTTTATTCTGTAACAACGTTTGTATTTTATTTTTACTGTTCCTCGGCTAGGTAAAATTACAACTCAGTAGCTTTCCTCTCTTTCCTCATAACGTTTTTGATAGATTACTATATTGTAATGTTATTAATATTTTATTCTGTAAAACACGTAGTTTTAAAAAGTTGAAAAAAAAATGTAACCTACGATACACAGAATTAAAGTAGTTTTTTGTTACTAAAAGAACTTTCAGAAACGAATCAATAGTTGCAGAGGTCGCCTGCAACTTTCAATTTTCACCTTTTCATATTAGTGTAAACAAATTAATGAAATCAGATAACTTATTTATTATTATGGTTTAACACAAATTAAGTTTTTTTTTAATTCGAAAACTACGAAATTTTTGTTAACAAGTACATTTTTTGCCATTTAAAGCTCTCACAACTCTAGATCTAGGAGGCTCAAATTTGATCATAATTAATGCGATACCATGAACTAACTACATACTTTACAGTTACACTTATATCATAAATATACACAAACTAAAATTTTCTTTCAGATTCTATCCTATTTCGTACTCGGTGCTATTACACATTCATTGATTTATTATTCAAAATAAAAATAAAAATAAAACAAATTACTTTGTTACAAGTTAACTTTGGAACATGTAATAATATGTACATAATCCATTTACCTTATACATATACATATATAATTATCTAACTGTTTATAATTATCAACATAACATAATCGATAAACCGAATAACACGAGGTCGATATCTGCATTTGTGTATGTATGCTCTTGGTTCTTCTAATTTATGAAACAGATTTAGATACTTTAAATACGATTTTCAGTATCAATCAATAAATTTCTTCCGAAACGTCGAAAATTTGATGTCGATCTAGTCTTTAAAAATATTTCTCGGATATTTTTTCACTGGTAATGCCGACGAATCCTTATCACGTCATCAGCGTTATATATTACAGAATTGTATATGATATAATGGTTTACAGAAAAATCCTGATGGTATATATTTATTTCCTAAGAAAAACACAGTATTTTTTTATTTTATTTTATTAAATTACTTGGTTATTTGGTAATCAATTTCGACTTATATCGTATTGACCTTAATCCACTCACATATTAGTGACATTAGGTATTTAAGGTTAATTAAAATTACCATTTACAATGTATAATTTCAATTAATGTCTTAGAAGATATCAGAAATGTATAATTATGCGCATCGAAAAAACAGTGTTCTTGTGACAAGACTTACGAAGTTTTTTGACATTTAAGGACCGCAAATGTGCCAAAAAATGATAGTACATGTGTTCTAGATCATTTCGGCAGTTATGACGTCATGTTAGAAGTACATTGCACCCGTGCGACACCGCGGGAGTCGTCAGTTTCCTAATAAATAACATTATTATCCCACTAACCTAGCTCATAACCTTAAAGTAAATTAAAAAACATAAAATGGATCCCTAACATGTTAACTTGTATTTATGACAATGAAATTAGATAGGTATCATAAAGTAAGCCTTTATGACACCATTAGTGGAATTAAATGGAACTATTATAAAAATAATGTATTTATACGCCCGTATGACAAAGGGAGGCTAAGGGACAACGGCCTCGTATCTTGTAGTAGCGTAAGAAATTCAATTAGATGACATAAAACGTCAGCACATCCCTAATAATGGTTTAAGGGAATTAATTAACATTTTTATAAATAAAACTAGCTAACCCGGCGGACGTTGTCCTGCCCTTATAATAAAAGATATATATGCATGAAATGCTTAAGGCGGCTTGAGTTTTTCCGATTCTTTCAACAATTATCATTAAGTATATTTCAACCAACTCACAAAAAACCTTAACAAATTATACCTAAACCTTCCCCGTGAATTACTCTATCTATTGGTGAAGACCGCATTACAATCCGTTCAGTAGTTTTTGAGTTTATCGCGAACATCCAGCCAGACAGACAGACGCGGCGGACTACTTTGTTTTAAAATATTAGACTAGATATCGTGTCTCGTACATAAGTGACATATTGAAGACGGAAAAACTTACATTACTAAGTTTTATTCTTCCTCAAACTGCTTCGGTTTGATTGATACCTGTATGTTTTATAACTCAGCTTCTTTTATAATATCTAATATATTTTCTTTTGATACACCCACTCACTAGTACTTAAAGATAAGCGATTGGTGTTTTCTATAGAGGCTTTTATACGCAATTTTATTTTAATATATTATAGGTGGCAAACGAACAGGTGGGTCACCTGATGGTAAGTGATCACCGCCGTCCATAGACACTAGCAACACCGGGGGAGTCGCAAGTGCGTTGCCGGCCTTATAAATTTGTGGGCCTCCGGCACTCTCACTGACCGAACGAAACGCAACAGTGCAAGCACTGTTACTTCACGTCGGTTTTCTGTGGGAGGATGGTACTACCCCGGGCGAGCCGACCCATTCATGCTGAAACCAGTAATAGCTTCAGCGTAGTTGTACCACCTACAAACTAGCGGAGTGGTAACTAGCCAGGCGGACTGCGAAAAAGCCCTACCGCCATGCCCATTTGTAAATTGTAAAGATAATAAACAACGCATACAAAGTCGCGGGTAACCGTTAGTTACATAATAATCTGTATCGTATCGAATTAGATTAATGCATGTTTCTCACTAACCGTCGCTGCAGTTCAATGTTACTCTCGCTAGAACATAAACTAAAAATAGCCGGTGGTGATTCATTGAAGCATTTTATTTAATGAACCTTTTTATACTACGAACGAATTACGCACCAACTAATGAACGTGCATTGTGTACGGTACAAAAATTACTCACATCCGTACTCCACAAGAAACTCAAAGTGTGGGTGTGCCTGTGAATAATACCCGTGACTTAAATTAGACAATATGTAAATATTATGAAGTCGGTTGTCGCAAAGATAATTTTATGATACTGGTATATAAATAGGGGAAGATAAAACATTTCAGTACCATTTTCGTCGCTGTCGCTCAACCGTTTATATATATATATATATTTACTAACTAATGACGAGCTTTACTGTTATCATTAAAAAAAGGCAAACAGTTATTTTCTCCTTACCATAGGTGTTTTAAAGCCTTTATTTATAAGTCAGTCTTCGCCACATTTCACGTTTCTTATAATTCATTACCAATATCTGGATATTCTTTAGCAAAAATTAAAAAGTCAACAACATTCAAACTTATAAAACGAATAAATTATAATCGAATTTCGATTACTGGACGTCCACTAGTAGATATGAAAAGATCTATATTTAGTCCAATTATTTATATAGTGAAATTTGTACATTTTGTGGGTATTTCCTAACGTTTACTGAAACATAGTAACAGTTTATTTGGCAAATTCATGGTATACATTATGCAATTAACCAATCGACCTGAATAATTCTACAGTACAAGATGTACATGTCTGATCATTAGTGATAAAACTGGTACGTATAGCTAATATATGTATAGAGTACAATTGCCTGAAATAACGTACAGTACTTTATTATAAAGTACGGGTGGCAACCCTACCGGCACCATGAAAAAAGCTAAAGAAATGTAGTTTTTTTATAACACTCTAATTAGGAACGTTAATGTCAAAAATGTATTAGTATGCTTAATTTATACTACATATTATGATAAAGATGTAAAGTTTGTATATCTGTTGGAGGTGATCCTTGAAACTACTCATCCGATTCTGAAAACACTTACACTGGTAGACACCTACATTCTCTTTGAGTAGAATATATACTCGTATATTGTTCAGTTGTTAAATTTTGAATTGTTATTGTACGAAGACACGGGCGGTTGTTAGTTTCTAATACAGAATGTCTCAACATGGAAAACCAAAAATATGTAGAAGAAAAACTGTCCTTAATCGATTTCTATTAATAGGCCCTATTCCGTAACAAACGTCACGAACTATATATAGTAGTGAAAAACTGAACGCACAGAAACGCTCGTTGAAAATTAATGAAAAACGTTTTCCGAAGCGTAAAATTCCCATCATGTAATAAACCCTCAAATGTATTCTACAAACGTTCGACCGTATAATAACCTAATATTGTGTTGACAGCGACATTTGACGTGTCGTAAAACATCAACACAATGCTAGACAATAATATGTAACAAAAGGTAACAAGAAATAGGAGCTTGCGAGGCGACGCGACCCGTGCGTCGCGAGCCAGTGCCCGTTTCAATGTCAACGAATGATTCTCTCATTCAATGTTCGATTCAGTTTATAATTAATACTAAACGACCACAAAATAACAGTTTCAAAGTATTCGGTATCTCCTGTCAAATGGATCATAGTTGACACCACGACCGGTTTATTTATAACGGGTTCTAATTCTCCGGTTAGACTTGAGATTTGATGTTTTCGCGATGTACCCAAATAGTACTTAGTTTTTGTTCTGTTTTTTATGGGAACAGTTTGACTAACTCTCAATGATTTGCGAAAATTGTGGTTTACCCGAGTTACGAAATACTCGAGACCTCGTCCGGGTCGTTTATTATCTTAAACATGTATTTTATGTATAGAGGAAAAACATAACTACCACACCGCTTGCCCCACTTCTCCGCGGCAAGAAAACACGTCACTGGATGCGTAGTGCTTATAAAGCCCGTAGTTTCTTTAAACTTTATTATAAATGAAGATATCGTGATAATCTTATATTATATAAGATCCAAGTGAGTAAGGAATAAAACTAAATAAAAAAAACAATATCTATCCAGGAGTTTTTGCGTAATCGACGCACAACGACAGACCTCTATCATTTTAAATTTATATATAAATAAAGTTTACTTTTGCCAATGGTTAAGTCTTCGTCGTTTACAAAATGAAACTCTTCACGACCTATCTTTTGTAAAAGGCTGTACTAATATAGACACTACATATTTATCGCCATAAGCGATGATCGCAAACCGATTCACCAAACAATATCAAATCTAGTACATCGATCTAATTAAATGAAATTAAGCTATTAAATGACAAACACGAATCCTGATTTAAGTGTCGTAACCAACGTGTTCCCGTGACTTGCTCTAGCAACAATAGCGTGGAATGCGGTGCGACAACGTAACGAGGCCCGTGTTAATTACCACGCTCGTATATATTATTATATCATTAAATTCTAGAGCTTGAATGAACATGTTTACAGACAAAAGAATAAAACAAAACAAATATCACTATTGTATTGGCATGCACCGGTTCTGTTTGGTAAAATACGACACTAACATCCCAAGGCCAAGAGAAGGGAGAATGCAATCTGATACTGAAGAACAACTTTGGCGATATATTTCTTAGTATAAGTAGAATTCTTTAATATTTATTAAGATTTTCGTGATATGAGTGAGATAATACTACAGTATCAACATATAAGATATATTTAACTAGTTGTGCGCGTGGCTCCGCACAGGCTTGTTGTTATTTACTGTATTCTCTGAATGCAAAATAGATGACACAAAAACTATTTTCCAAGAAAGAAAAAAATATATGCTTCCTTTCACAGTAATCTGCCAAACTGTGATCGTCTATATCGTTCTCAGAGATACATCCATTTGTATCATCATCCATACATTTACACAAATAAATAAATTTGAATCGTTTGTTTGTAATGTCAAAATAACAGTTTTATATGAAAGCTGGAGATGGAAGTACATATGGATATTTAAAAAAAATTATGTTTTGCCTGTCTGTGCCGGTTAATTTGCGAAACGAAGTAAAAGTATGTACTTTTTATTATAGGCGGACCTACGATAACTGAAAGACCACTTCTTCTTGTAAACTCACAGTGTACAAAGCGTTTTTCACGCGGTAATTATTTTCGTATTGTAATTTTATTAATAAACTAGCAGCCATCAGCGACTTTGTCTGCGTTTATATCTTTATAAAGGATTGTTTGCGTGGAACCCTAATTAAGAAAAAAGAATAGTCTAAGTTACTCCTTGTAACCTCAGCTATCGACCAGAGAAAGTCCCATCAAAATCGGTCCAACCCTTTCGAAGATTAAGTGAAAGACCAAATTGTCAAAAATTGATTTTTTTGTTGTAAGTACCGTATCTAATTTCATATACATTTAGTGAAAAGCTGTTATTTTTACATTACAAACAGACACTTCAATTTTATAGACTTTTGTATAGATGGGAATATTAACATTAGGACTTAAAGGCCCCACACATTTGTTATGAACTCCTTTCAAATTGAAGCAGACGTGACTGTAACACTACAGCTATGACATTTATAAATATTAGTTTCGCACGCACTACACTGTAAAGTGTTAACGTGGAATCCAATGTATAAGGGTTCAATCACCTGATTACGCAATGGCTATGTAGCTTTTTCATCTGTTTCTTTACACATATTAGGGTTATCAAACACTACCGTTTCTTAGGTATTTTTAGAAAATTTTAAAATGTGAATACTTTATTTTTATGCAAATTTATTTCTTGCCTCTATAAATATTATTGATATTATTTGGCAGAGGGACATATAAATAAAAAGATAACATCAACGGAACATTATCGATATAATAAAATGAAAGGTACGATAATATCGATATGACAACAGATTAAATATCCAAAAATATGTCAATCTTTAAAATTATTCGTTAACTTCAATTACATACATTCAGTTATAAAAGGTGATTAATTCACGATATATAGCCTACACCATTCACCTAAAGTCGCTATATTGTGTCATTGGCAGCCGATGGTCTTTTTTCAAGGAACTGAGCGACTGTCAGGCAGTACAGGAATAGGTTTTACGGGAAAAAATTGTCCAATTAATTGTATATAACATCTATAAACAATGAATATTAGATGTTTTTATTTTCATTGTGAATTTTGTGTTAGTTAACTATATTCACAGCCATATTTGGCTTGTTGAAAATACTAAAGATATCGAGTTAAAACAGTTGTATCGATATTTTTATACTATAAATAGAATGATATAAATTTAAAGTGTTAGGTCTCCTGAAAGTATCCAATAGGTTTTAACAACCGATGAATGAGTGTGGTTTGTAGTGTTTATTGCAATAGGCTATAAACTTGTTTTTTTCTACACCAGTAGTCATCATCATCGGCCTGTAAGAGATCCACTGCAGGGCCGGCCATAGGCCTCTTCCCGAAGGAAGGTATGGGCATAATCACCACACGAACCCACGATATATTAGCTATTTCGAACTTTGAGAAATCCACAGTTTTATATTTATACCCCATACGGTGGTACTACCACAACATTTCTCAGATTTGGATTTCCTCACGATGTTTTCCTTCACCGTCAGCCAATAGTGTTACCAATTGAAATTAGTAAATGTACGGGAATTCCGAAGAATTCGTTGTTACTTGCCGGGGTTCTAACCTATGGACATCGGATCGATATTCCACCGGTCAAAATATACCTAATTTAAACTTTATACCGTAAACGATTTTTGAGAAGAAGTTCCTGACAAACAGACACGACGGACAACCAATCGAATCTACAAGGGTTTCATTAAGAAGTGCGGAGCTCTAAAACCTAGATCAATGAAATGATAATGAATACTATTCAAATTTGATTATATTACGTAGTAACCCTAATTTACAACTTAGCAGAAGTAAAGCAAGCGTATGTATACAAAAACTCACGCAAATACCGACCCAACGTAAACAACGCTCGGAATTGGTTATAACTGTTAGATCTTCATTTTGTTTTAAAAACTCATTCATCGTAAAGGCAAACAGGGTTCGGCGTTGGGTTAAATGATTAGCATCCAATTTCGTTACGAGTTACTTTGAAAGGTATAACGTGGAAATTGACGCAACGTGCTTTCATTATTATGACCTATTGAAAATTTGTAAACCTCTTGTGTAAAAAATTGGTATATTCATTTATTTCAGTGATAAAATGTATACACATTTCGTAGGAAGTCGTACTTTCGAATTGAATCAGTGTGTTGTAAGAGAGAAATGAATTAACTCTGAGGATTTGGTTAACACTTTTAATGGTTTGAAAAACGTATAATATTTTTAATTGATCATGAATGACAGGTCAAAAGCGATGCAAGTAAACGAGGAAGTACACTGAGAACAAACGAACGTTTCCGCGGCGCCAATGTCGTAGCCGGCTGTCTCAAAACCTTTGTTTGTAAAAAAAAATATGAATTTACTATTTATACAATATTTTACAGTTTCATCATCATCTTCTCTTATTGTAAACTAGCAGGCCCGGCGGACGTTGTCTTGCCCCGATAATCAAAAACATATACTTATGTGCATGAAATGCTTAAGGTAACTAATGTTTTAATTTGATAAGGATTAATACTGTATCCGTCTAATAACCTTCCAATTACCTCATTTATGACCATTTTTAGTGGATAGATGGGTATAGTAAGCTATCCTAAAAAGATAGGTATATGCCATCAGAGACTTTTTTGTACATCTATAAAAGAGAAATATCTTACTATGCATTGTTTTGTTATATCTAACAAGAAATAAGCAGCGTTTTCGTTTAAGCTCCCAGGCGGCTTGACTTTTTCCAACACCTCCAACAATTATCGTTATATTGCAACCAATTTACATAAAACCTTAACAAATTATATAAATAAACCTTCCTCATGTATTATTCCATCTATCGATGAAGATTCCATTGCAATCCGTTCAGTAGTTTTTGAGTTTATTACGAACATACAAACAGACAGACAGACAAACGCGGTGGACTAGTCTGTTTTGTAATATGTAGTGATATGGTTGAATTAAATTCGCAGAGAGACCAGTTCTAAGAATTATAAATTTGTTACTTAAGTAACTTTTATGCCTTGAAAATTAATACAGTAACAATTTTGAAGATGTTCGTAAATAAAGACACGTAGGACGATATTAAAATCTATATATTATTAGTTCACATAAAGAAACATGTCTTGGCGTAGAATATTACACCTTTCTTATATATCTAGTCTAGGTTTTAACGTTTGACCACAATCTCATCTGACGTTAAATGACGATGTGGTCTAAGATAGGAAGCACACTAAATCTAGAACAGGACGGGTTCTCAAGTGCAGCTGCCAGAACACACAAGCAGATACTTGAAAACAGATTTGCAACTTGAGGGTGGTAACTAGTCAGGCGGACTTAGAAAAAGTCAACTATCTAAGATGTGATTAGCGGTACGCTTGTGATTAATAAACACAGTAACCAAAAAATTTTCTGTCGGATTTAGAAAGATTATGATTTTGTTAGGTAACAATTTTATTTAAATCTGTACTTTCTCATTGAAGTTTATACAAAACCGTATTAATTTGGCTAAGCTAGATGCGGTTCACGTGAACGTACTGTTCTAGAAGTTACTATTCAAATGATAAAATTAGAACATCAGTACGGACCACGATTGCATAGGAAGTCGAGATTATTCGACACCCCACAGGATGTATTTTAAAAGGAAGCTTATTACAAGCAGTTTAGTATTTTTATTTAACATCTAAATAATATATGTTATCATAATAAGAATTAAGAGTTAAAGCAATTTCATAGATATTATGAATATTTTAATCATATTAAAGTATAATTGAACTTTACTTTCAATTACTTTCAAACGCTCTATATTATTTTATAATAATAGCTGTGCCCAGCAGGTTCATCTGCGTTTAATTTTACTCTCTTAATTTGTATGATAATCGATCTGCTCCTAAGAGCCAAAGTGCGAAGTTGGATAAAACTATAACCTTCTTCAATAAATAGACTGTAAGATTCTAAAAGATTTCTTGAAATCTGAGAGGTTGTTCTAGAGATCAGCGCTTACATACAATCCCCTTGAGCTCTATTAATATAGACGTATAGTTTTTTTTTTATGTTATGAAATAGCATACCGGTTCACGTTAAGTCGCCATTACAGCCAATAAATATGTTTAACCAATATCAATAGAAACGTAACCCTATAGCCAGTTATAATATCGTGGTACTCTTCGGGATTTCATTACAACTCTCCATGTCCCAGTACGTGATGCCAACTTTCAAACGAGAACAAGAAACACGAGTATTACTGTTTTGTAAAAAATGTAGATTTGCAGTGATGTTCCAGTATTTATATTTGCATAGGTTCTCTCATCCTCTAATTTAGATAAATATAATGATAGAGGTCTGCTGTTGTGCGCGTATCATACAAAAACTACTCAATATAGATTTCGATATTTTTTTTTCTCATAGACTTGGTCGTTATTAAAAAAAATATCACGATATCTTCAATTACTATAAAGTTCAGCAATGTGTGAAGCAGTGTGTTGCGCAAGCGCAGGAGAGGAGAAGTAAATGCATCAAATTATTTGCAAACAAATTTTTTATGTAAAATATTATTTTTGCTTTCAATTTTATTACGTTTTTTGCTCCATACATAAAATATATTATTGACATAATCGTGGGTATCAGCTAGTATACGATATATTAAAAATGGCTATAATTGTCATATAGGGATTTTATTAAAAAGCATGTAGTGTTTATAACAACTCTCGCTTTCCCCTTCAATGCCTCACTTACACTCCTCATGTGTATGTACATGGTACGGGTTAAATTGGAACGTTTACGCGGTGCAATAACCGTCGAGTGAACTATTAATGGAGCCCCTTCATTAAGTTGATAGCCGGAAAAAATAACCAGTTGTCAACGCGGATTAATCAATCAATCTTTTAACTCCATACATTACGGGTGGAGGGACTGGTAACTTTCTTTTGTTAATTGCATACATTGTGAACATTAATATACGTTCGGGTATTTCAATTTATATGTTTACTAGCTGTGCTCGAGGCACGCGTTTGTAATTTTTCTCGTTACTGTTATAAGTTATTGAAATTACTGTGTGTGTTTTTTATAATACACTGTTGAATTATAGCAAAATAAACATTGTGTAGATGGGTAAGACCGCCAAAGTTATCATTTTTGCGTGGAGCAAATAATATCAAAATGTCCCCATCAATTTACCAAGAGAAATTCAAACATTATAACTCTTCCGATGGTTGGAATCTGCGAAATGATTAATTCGTTAGTTTTTCCAAATCATAAACTGTACTGAACAAGTTTATGTACTAGAAATATACACTTAAATACTACTGAGGACTCCCAACTTTAGGCAAAAACACTGCCACTGCCGTTCATTGACATATAATGTTACATTTAAGATGTCCTTCTTTATTAGATCCATAAATATAACGTTAATACCACCTCCAATACAAGATAATTATCTACAATTATAAGTAAGTATGTTGCGAAGATATTAAATACTACAGGTTTTATGTTCTTTACAGAATATAATTAATTAATATTATCTATATAGCACAAATATTTTACATCGGTAAATATACGGAATAGAGAAATAAAGGGGAACAGAAACTATTTCCAATGTTTTTTGGCTGATAACATTAAAATCTCGTTCAAAGTTGAAAGTTGAGAAACAAATAATGAAGATGTACTTAACTTTTCTGCCTCTATCTATTTACACAGATTATTCAATACATGCGATTCTTTTCAATAAACTGATACACATTCCAAGAGTTCGATATTCCTACTGCAAACTACTAACTACTCTCATCGTTTTAATTCAATTTATTATTTTTGTTTGAATCATTTATAAACAGTTCTTTTTCCCGGCCATTACAATGTAACTGACTAGGCGTTAAGCGCGAACGATTCTTACCACTAAGGATGTGTCGGTAAGCAAACATTTAAACGTTTCTTGCAAGATGTATATCAAAACTGTAAGTCAATTTAATCTGTGTTTATAAATATCAGACTCACTTCGTAATATCTTTCACCTGATATATCGATGAATATTTAAAAAAATGGTACACTTACAATTAAACTATTAAAATCACGTTAATCATTTTGTTGTGTATCTACGGGCCTAGACAAGACACGAGCGTTCACCGTTAAAAAATATACAAATTGATTAGAAACACTAACGACTGATAACACAGTCAGTCGCCTCTCAAAACCGAAAGATTTTCCAAATTACTCGTCCCGATCAGCGTTGCCAACGTTTTTTTCAGTTTCAACGCTCAACACTCATGATGTTTAATAAATACGAAATATCTGTATTTGTCCGGAATTTTAAAAAATCCTTATGTTCTAAATGAATTTCGTTTTAAATTCAAAACTAAACCTTGTTACAGTTTTTACTGGTTGTCACATAACTTTTTGCTATTGATATTTTAAAAAGTCAATATCGTCATTAATCCAACCAACCAACCTTCGCTAGTTCTAGGCACTTTTTAACATCATCGCGTGCGGCACATGTGCTTGCGCTCTGCGTCCGGGCGGTATCTGTACATTTTCCTTCTTATATAGTTCCGTCCAAAGAAAGACAAGCGCGTCTGTTGTTGTTTGCAATATTCAGAATGCGGAAAAAACGTGCTCCTAATAATAATCTGTTCCCAAAATTACACTCCATCAGAAAACAATTTAGACGTACTTCACTTCGACTTTTCTCCGATTTGTGCTTTAGTAAGATGCGTCCATTTTCCCAACAGCGGTGGTACATGTTATATAAATCAGAAATATGGGCAGGGCATTGTTTATGCAAAAAATACGTGACCGCCAGTAACGCTAATTCCGATTTAAGCAGTATGAAATTCTCTGAACGTATAGTAATAAACCTATTAAATAACAGATACTGCAAGTATAGTAAACCGTTAGTGATAGATAATTGAAATATAATAAATATACAGTTAAAACAACTATTTTAAATATCGACACCCACAAACAATAATTACCGTGTAGTTATTACTGCTCATTGAAAGTTATAACCTTCGAACATGTTCGGATCGGTAATACAAAACTTGAATTAACAAGTTAGACAAACAAGTTAATTTTAATAACGAAACTAGCGCTTGCGACTTCATTCGCCCGTGTATATGAACTAGCTGATTCTCGACACATTGTAGGGCAATTAAAAATGGCAAACGGGTAATCGAACCCAAAAAATATATAGTCGAGAACAATCCGCGAAAAATTCTGCATCGAATGGTCATAGTCCTATGCCAATACGTTAAATAGTTTTTACAAGACTGAGCCTCAAAATAACTTTGTTGTCACTGTATATATTCATAGAAGATAGAAGAAGTAAATAACATAATATTTTAATGTAAAAATATAAAGGTTAACTTGTTTCAACTTTATACAAAGTGGCGATGAATTAATGGTAAATTTTTACATGTATAAGATCGTGACGCACACATGCTTGGTACATATGGATATTTCACGAATACGAAGTTTAGCTTAGTTCAGCTTTGCTAGTTAGATTTGGGATGTTAGGCAAGAGTCCAAGCCGAGACGCGCCGTGCGCCCTTGTGCTGGTTGCCAAGGAAAATCGGGCGAGTGCCTTAAGCGCTCCTCTTAGTACTCCGGGGAAATTGTAGAGGCCTGACCAGGTCAACAGTGTTGTCAGTTCGGAAAAAAAATGTTAGATTTTGTCAGACCTCGAATCGATCGACGTCAGTTAGCATCCTCCACGAGCAGGAGCTTTTGAGGGAAGAAAACATGGTAACGAAACCATAGCATGGTGGTATGGGAACGTACCCATACTACGTGACCATGTTTGACAATTTTTTAGCCTCCTCCCTCCCCTTGGTGGCCATTAGTAGTATAGGAGAAGAACCTCGCTCTAATTTTCATGTAGTAATTCATAAATACGGTTTACCCCCTCCTCCCTGTGACCAAGTGTGGTATTTTGAAGACCTCCCCGCCTGAACGTATTAACGGGTCACATATTATGGGTATGTTCCCTAAGGTTCAAGTTGTAAATTTGTTCGGAAAACTCTTATAGACGTATTCTGGCAGCTATTGCAATTGAGAATCATTTTCCCTTAGATAATCTTATGTAACAATATCATTCAATAATATATTAGATTGTGGTAAATCGCTAAGCCTATAAAATATATTAAAAACATACAAGCAGAGAAAATTGTGTCTGCGTTATAGAAATAAATACTATATATCTTATCTTAATATAGTTATTTTTACGCTACAAATACTCAAAAACGCGTATTTAAGTTGTCCGTGTGAACTATTCTCCGAAACGGCTATACCGATTTTAACGGAACTTTCATCAGCAGTTAAAACAGTTTGAAGACATTAATCTAGGCTACTTTTTTAGCGAGTCAACAATCTCGAAGAGCGTTCAGTCAAACGTGATGTTCGTTATCTTTCAAGATCTATCTATCAAGAAAATATTATGATACTTGGCAACACTATAATTTTTAGAAACTTAGGCTAGTACAAAATAATCAAATCAAAAATAGTCAATTATAAAATTACGCGTATTCAGACATATTTTACAAATTTATTTTACTAATATTTGAACTGTCTCCCAAATCTTAAGGACACTACATACTTATACTATTTTTTCCAATAAATACGGAAGGTAAAATGTATTCGCATTTATGTATTTGAGGCAGTCCATTATAAATCAACCACTTTAATCCGAACCCATTTCATTTTTTCTGAAATTTTCGTATCTTATTCTACCTTATCGAAAACTTAATTAAAAAAGTAATAGCTATTAAAAAAAATTAAGCCATTTTTTTTAATACATAATCATTTTCAGATGGTTAAAAATAATTAAAAAATATTTTCAATGATTCTATAGGCATATGTCTCGATAACATTTTGTAATAAATAAGCAGTCTTAAAAATGTTATAACTTGTGTTAGATTTCACTACGGAAACACGACTGCCACACCTATTTGTGCTGCTTTGGTGTGGTCTGACCAACACACATCCACACACAAAGCGTGCCGATATAAAAAACTTTATAAATATTATTATTATATATTTATCGTTATAATAAACTGTAGAGCGTATCTATTAAAATTAACAGTATAACAAGATGATTGATGTAAAACAGAAGTAAGAAAAAAAATAGACGTATAGTAAAAATAATAAGATAAAAAATGTGCATAACATCTGACATCCTACGGAGAGTAGCCCCGTTAGATATGTCCGTGCATCCGTCCGGCGTCCGGAACATGCTTCGACTATACGATCGTACGGACAACGGTCATTGTACTCGTAGAGGAAGGTAGGATATTGGGGCTCTTTTGTTTTCGTTTTTCGGATATTAGTTATTCGCAAACGACCGTACGTGAATATTCATTGCCCGTTTAGAATATACGACGTTGTTTAATTACTGCATCGAAAGAATGCCGATGATGAATCTTCATCGGAACGGTTCAATACGATAGTTACAGGGATCACTGATCTTTTATAGCGTGGTACATTAGTATTAAGAAATTACTCTTTCAAGACCATGGATTTTTTTATTAGCAATTAAACCATTTTATTGACGGCCTTTTTTATATTTATATAAGATTAGCAACCGCTTGCGACTTCGTACGCATCAGTTACGATGTGAAAATAAATAAGTAATACTATGATGTAACAATTTCACACAGCGCTAATTATCTTTAAAGTAAACAGCTATTGTTGGGTAACCTAACATATGATATAATATACATATAGGGTGTGTAAAAATAAGTCGATTTCTTATTTTCTTATCCGCTTAAAACATCGTAGGATAAGTATTAAAAAAACCTGCTAGAAAAATTTGAAGTTTCAGTGGTCCATCATCGAACTCGAAGTTTTCCTATTTAAATAACCCAAAAACAAGTTTTTTTTGGTAATTTACACAATACATACAATACAATACATAACAAATAAATAAATAAATAATCCTTATTCGGTATTAAATTTCGAACAAAAAATTCCATTAAGTCGAATTTCATAGAAATGTTATAGGGCCTTGAAATTAGAATTTAGCCTAAAATTTTGAATTTTTCAGCTGATCTATTAAAGTTAGAACAAAAAGTTTAATGGCAATTCTTTAGTCCGTTCAATGTACTACGAAAAAGTTTTTGCCAAATGTTTGTATCATGATACAATATTTAGAAACTACGACGATTTTTGATTACAGAGCAAAAAAAATGTCAATTTATTTTAGTACAGCCTATATAGATACTTATATAGATACTTAATATACATATATAGATACTTAACACATTATAAACCTTTATCCCGGTCAATAATGTGCGAGGAGCGAACTACGATCTCTTGGCTCAACATATAATTGGCTTGGTCAGCAATAAAAACTAATGCCACCCAGACATAATATATTTAGTTATTAATGAAAGAATTCTTAGAATCGGATGAGTAGTTCCGAAGATCACCTCATAGAAACAAACTATACTTTTTTATAGTAATGCCACAGACGCAATAAACTAGTATGTACACTGATATGTAATTTTTACAAAGTCCTAATAAGAACATGTAATAAACAATATTATCACAATAAGTACTTAATATATTCTAAAAAAGAATATTTAACGGTCAATAGAACAAGGAAATTCACTTAATATTTTGGCCCTTTGATCCTTCGACGAAAAGTGCTATACAGATGAAGCATTTTCGAAATTATTGTGAAAAAGTAAAGGTTTACGAGGAGAGTAAACACTAGGTTATCTTTTCTATAAATTGAATGTTAAAGTTAAACAGTTCAATATACGGATATGACGAATACTGACGTATTAAAAACGGAATCTCGCACTGCATTGTACATAGGTAGAAAGTGGACGCGGGAATTAGGTTATGCAATGTCTTTACTATAAGAAGTACTGTAATGTTGGTGTCATAAGTATAGATGACTATACCATAAATTCGTGTAATACACCATATACAGCGACAATAGTCCTGTATAGCATTCGGACACCGCGTCGATCGATTGGTAATTTTCATCCATCTATACCGTGTCAAAGCCCCCACTTGTTTCTTTTCATTTTTTCGAACTGACTACACTGTTGGCTTGACAGACCTCTACAGTTTCACCGGACTACTAAGGGGAGCGCTTAAGAGACTCATCCGATAAGCCCAGTTATTTCAAAAATATATCTCAATCTATGAAAACATATATAGATGGAAAAATACAATATAATATAGGAAAAAAAAAACACCTGGCTATGCTAATTTTTACCGGCTGCATTGTGATCACCCTACGGGATGTAACATTCCATATAATACCACGTTTCGAAACAATTCGATTTATGCCCAGTAACCAAATGGAACGCTACCTTCCTACGTACATGGTGATAAACCAGTCATAGTGACTCTTTTTTTATCTCTCGGAATAAACTAGTGTATACAGAGCATATGGGAGGTTTGTAATCCGGCATAACTATGACCACTAGCTATCGTTTTCCGATCTCTTGGTGGTAACCGTTGTTGTTGGATTGTACTGAGCTTGTCATCAAGCACCGTGACGTCACTTTATCGTGCTACTAAAAATGGAACCGATATAGATATAATAGGATAATTTTCGCAATTTCAAATAAAATCAATACATTTGAAGAGGTGTCTATGTTTAAACACTATAAAAAAAGTGACATGAGAACACATAAAACGCAGAGTTCTTTCAGTAGCACGATTTAAATTTAATATCCACGATTTTTATTATCACCTCGTAATATATGTATGACTCATATACACTGGTGTTCTCAGTTAAAAGTAGGTAAACGGCTATTTTATTTTCATATATAAGATTTTGTTATTTCCGTAATACTTGGATACGAGTCTGAGATCGAAACATCGAGTCAATTGGTGTTCGTCTGACAACGACTACCCCACAAAAATAAATGATATATAATAGTAATACGAAATAATGAGCAAGCTTTCTTGTTTAGAATCTATATCAAAAGTCAATTACCAAATAGCGCATAACTTCAAATGGCTATAATTATACTTTTGTTCTGTATGTAAATGTCAGTACAAAGTTTGTATTAGAGGTAAATGTTTGAAAAATCATACGAGAACGTGAAATCTCTTACTATTCTCTTACTAAAATATCTTACTATTAAGGGAAGATTTGGTCTCTTAGTAAACCCTTGCGAAGCCAAGACGGGCAGCTAAATTATATATAATTATTATAAAAAACTCATTTTTACATTATATAAATAAAATTGAAGTGTTTGTCATTTATACACACTAATAAGACAGATAAAGAACTTTTCAGTAAAATATGTGTAGACTACATGTCATTGCATTTTTCCATGGTGGTTGGTTATAAGCAGTAATGAGAAGAGACGTAACTTAAAATGCATATAATAATTATAATGGTTAAGTAATCATGTAAAACTACACTTTAAAAAATTAGGCGTAATTTTAGAGTACAATTAATCATGTAGTTCCAATGAAAACCAAAACCATTTTCACAAGGACGAATTCGCGAACACCAACCGATATATAATTAAAACTGGTGGCACCTTAACTTGAATTATAATTCATTTAATTTAGTCTTAGTTTATATTCAAGCAAGTTATGTCATACTCACTTAAAATATAGTAATGATAGAATTTCGGATATGAAAGAGGGTACATAGAAGACTATAACCATACATAAGTTATATTGTAAGCCCGAGTAATGTTTTACGATCGACAATTATTCTTTGAGTCGCCTATGTAGTCGTAAACCGCAGACATTGACCTTCCTCTCTTGAAATAGCATTCACTGTCTCGTGTATCGGGTTGTGCAACAAATCGCAGCCGAAACTTGTTTAGATCAAGAATAATTATCAATTCACCGCGAATGTCAAATACGGTCATTGGAAATATCTACCTGCTAGAGATTTATAAAGTTTATTCGAGTCGGTCAACTACATTCCTTACCGATTCCAACGGAGTTGTTTGTCAATGAATTTCCACGCAGATGTTTTAAAAGTTTCTGATTACAATACCTACGCACCTTACAGTGTTAAATTTCGCTGACTCAGGCTTACTTAATCGTCAATGGGTTATTGAGCATTGTTTTTCGATTTTCTGATATTCGTAATAAACCTCACAGATTGAAACTTGTATATTCGTTAAGGTCTTTTTATGCAGATGTTTTAATATTTTTTAGTATCCGTATAATTCACCTTACAGTTTTAATCTTTGCCGAGTCAAATTTACATATTTGTCTGTAAGCCGTATGCAGGTGGTTTTACATTATTTGTTATTCAAAACTTACATTCATGATTAAATTTCGTTGATTTAAACTTACTTATTTATTAGTGAGTTCTCACGAAGGTGTTTATAGATTATGTGATAATCGTAAGACGCACCTTAGGCCTGTTTCAGAGTGCAGGCGGGTGCTCGCGCGGGTGCGTAGAGTTCAAATGTACGTAGACGCCACTAGCGTCACTGTTAATACACAGACCCGTGCGAGCACACGCCACCCGCCTGCACTCTGTCACAGGCCTTAAAGTGTTGAAATTTAGTCCATTCATCAATAGGTTGGATTTATATGAATAAAAATCCTTACACAATATTTTACAGATTCCGTTTTATGTGAAACCAGCTTTTATATGCGGATTCGCTCGTGTTAAAATGGATTTGATCTATCCTTCGGGTAGAATACTTTTTCTGAATGAACGGTACACATGTTCTTTTCTGTATCTTTCTGAACGGTTCATTAGTTAAGGCGTGAATCCGTAACAAACAAACTCACATTTGCAAATTAATTAATATTATAAATGTGAAGCTAGTTTGTTTGTTCATGACGTAACTACTAAACCAATCATCTTGAAATTTGGCACACACATTGTCAGCGGTACAGAAAAGGACGCTGGGTACCTTTCATCCAGGGACAGTTTTAAATCTACATTAACGCGAGCGAAACCACGGACAAAATATAGTTTATATATTAGTAAGGGTATCCAAAAAAAATCTAGTTCTCTAAATGGGATAATAAATAAATTTATGCTTTGATTATATCCACGGTGTAAGGAAAAGATAGTAAATGACATAAAAATACAAAGTAATGTACGCCCTAGATATGTATATAGAACAACATAACTTAAACAAGACGCATCGGATATTTTCCAAGGAAAATAATAAATCTCAAGTATAAAACTAGTTAACAACCTGGACGAACACACCAGAAATACCTTCCGTATAACCATCATAATTATAAAGACAAAAGGTGTCAGGACAAACACGTTTTATCTATTCCGGTATATATATATTGTCTAGGCAATTAATTCCAGCGGGTTACTCGGTCACTGACTGTTTGCAATAGTTAAAACTATGCCAACCGCAAAGAGGATAATTATGTCATCCTGACCGAACAGGAAATATACATTGAGCTAATATATAAATAGCAACAATTTAATATTAAATATTTTTGTATATAAATAATGCAGCGTGAAATATTTTCTCGTTTAATTTATTGCAATGACTTGTCATAATTAAGATATTTTTAACATTTTTGAGTTTGTTATTTTTGATAGCTCTTTTGATGAATTCTTTTTTATTCGTATTGCTATGTCCTGTATTGCTTTTGTTAAGGTCGTGATCATGAATACCGTATGTCTTACGAAACCCAATATACAAATTTCAAACTAAACAACATCAATACAAAGTAGTGTTATTTGAAACTTTATTAAATAAAACTTATTAATGTGCACATTAGCTAGTTATTTACAATGCAATCCGAAAAAGAATGGCGACCATTGAAAACCTGTTTAATTATGAATACCCATAGATAAACATTTTTAGTAGTGTTCAAGGCCTGATATTCAATGAAGTTGATTTATAGGGTCAGTTAATTTTTTTTTTAAATTAAATGGCGAAGTAATGTAAGTGACGACATATACCGAAAAAAGTAGACTACCATAATCCTTCACAATGAACAACGATCGTACGCATACGAATTACGCATTCAATTGCAGACAACCCTGTCTTATGACGTCACACGATATGGTGTGCAATGTGCAATGCACACATGGCTCGGTACAACTGGTTGACATTGTAGATATCTCGGATGTGATAATATTGAACTGTGTGAATATTTCACCAGGAAAAGCGAAATCAATAAAGCTCTATATGGAATTATGTATCAAACCGCTTTAATACGAAGTGTAATCGAATTGAGAATTACAAGGGATAACTTATGGGTCTTAAAATAAATTTCCATTTTTTGTCTTGTTGAGGATTTTCGTGTGAAAGAACTATTAGTACTGACATTGCTATAAGCCGGTTTAATATAATTAAAAAATGCAAGAACCCATAAAAAAATCATATGATACTTTGGAGATTAATACAGTATCAAAGTGACTTTATCTTTGTTTTGTAGTAATATCGATTTCTTGTTTTGTATTAATATCGATTTCAAGGTTTTTATTCGTTTACACCTTTGTCACATTTGTAGCGTCAATTCTAACACATCTCTGTTTTTGGTATAGCCTATTATATATCATCTAGAGTTTTTTTTACTACAAAATTATAATTTTTCAGTTACGCATATGACAACACTGAATAAGATTTTCCTATTATCTATAGGTCTTAGCATTCTACAACAGTCTTAATTGGTGTTAAATGACAATATGACGAATGACCAAGACGATGTCACACAAAACATGGAGAGGCGAATCTCTCAACTGCAGCTGCCGGAATACACTTACGGGTGCTTGGCGACAGATTTTCAACACGAGAATGGTAGCTAACCACTGGCATTAAAAAAACCCTACCACCCTGCGAAAGGTTACCACCATGCATGCATTTCGTAACATAAGAATACATATTTTAAATAACACGTTTTCGATAAAACCATTTTGTGTTAAGGAAACAGTAATCCACATTGATTAGTTTTATTTTCACAATATGAAGGTATTTTTCTTGTAAACCGTTTTGTAAGCGAGCTGGAAAAGCTACCGATCGTAGAAGAAATACGAATACTTTGACGTCACAACTATAGCAAACTTAAAACAAGAACGGATGTAAAAAGGGGCCAATGAAAGTTTACAAATGTATAGCACATGGACTAATGATTTGAGCGTATATTTAATTTAATTAGAAGAAAAAAAATCCGGAGGACATTTTTTTGTAAATTTCCATAATTCTGATGAAGTGGAGTTTAAAATAACAAAACATAGATGTATCTAATGAATGTGACAACTTTATTATTAAAAATATTTTCTCATATATGAATCTCAATGGCATAACCAATCAGTGTCAGTCATTAGCAATAATTCTATTTCATTCTAGGATTAAAACTATTGTCGTTTTATGCATGATTCGTATTATTCATTCTTGTAATCGATTCCTTTAAAATACAAAGAACAAGGACACGAAAAACCTATATTTTTAAAAAGAAAGAATTGAAATGAATACGCGTCTGACCCTGGGTGGCTTGCAAGGATAACAATTCGCAGCTGACGTCACTGCGGGGCGTGCTATCGATTCAGCCGGCACCCTTACCGCCACGCGACTTAACCTCTGCCAATTTTTTTATACATACATAAGAAATGATAACGATGCAATTGAAGAAACGAAATAGACGCATTTTCTTCTGTTTCTTGATTTATATTTTATATAAATAAATCTGTAGTTTGACCATACATTTATTTCTTAAACAAATTTTGTGATCGATTTCTATTAAAAGGGCATTTACATCAGATAATTGATGCAAAATAAAAGAAATTGTCTTTCTATATAGCCTGATTTAACACAAAAACGAATAAAGAAATTTTAATGATACATAAAATGAACGTAATTTATAGTATTGTCAATAAACCTATTAAGAACGGTTAAAAAAAAACTATATTTAATCTTATTAATTTTGATGAAATTGATGTATTCATTTACTACTGACAGAGTATAAGTATAGTCAATAGTGCTCTTGAAAATAGCATATAAACATCATTACCTATTTTAGAGATAATAAAATAGACTCATATTTTAATCAAATAACATAATGAGAGACAATAATGATTACTGCAAAAATATATAATGATTGTTAAAAGAAAACCTTATTATTTGTAATATGTAATTGAATATCTTTACATATCAGAAGAGTTACTGGTTACACAATCTAAATAGAACATACATATGTTAAGTCATTTAAAACTACTAAAAACAATTTAGTTTAGCAACTGGATGAACTGTTCATGACAGAATAGATTATTAAAATGTTCCTTACTACATAATTTTTTTATTGTAAACTGTAGTTTATACACTATAGTATATATATTTCACTCCAGTATACATATATAATATGTGATATATATAAACTCAAATAAAAAATTATTTAAACTGCTAAAACAAGTATATCAATTATATACTCTTGCTGTCACCAACCTACCAGTAATACAGACAGACGGCTGGACTGTTTCTAATAACATTCATTTGAAAAAGAGAACAATTGTAAGTGAATATTTAACATAGGTCAAGGAGTTAGGAAACTTAAATGCCAACCAAAAAGTTGAACCATTATTAACCATTAAAGAATATGTTTAGCAAGCACACATATATGCAGAGGGTTAAATAGAAATCTTACATAGCTGCTAAAATAGTTCTATATGTTATGAATCACAAATGTACAGATAAACATTTACACGAAAATGTACAGTTCAACTGATGTATACTTTTTATTGACATTTTAATATGATGATTTTAATAGGGAGATTTGAGAATTGTTTCAATTTTTATCACCTACTTCTTTACCATTTTACCCATAGTTATTAAAACACCAAATAACTGTTATATTACTAACCAGTACCTGCCTAATTTGCTAGTAATATAATTTAATACTACATTGTTTATATCAATGGCTTGTTCTGTGAAGCATTTAACTCTCATTATCAATTTTACTACAATTCTTCAAGCCATTAAAGGGTCCTTCCATGACTTAGATTATTCAAAAATATTTTACAATTGATATAAGAATTTTTTACCATCAAAATTTGAAACATAATAATATAACACTGTTTTTCTTACAGTTTTAGGCCCCACAAATTTCATAAAAATAGTAAGAGTCAATTAGTCTACAAAATTATTGAATAAGTTAATAGAGCTGATACAAAAATTTCAAAAGACCTAATTATAATACAAAAACCCATTATACTGAAAAAAAAAAGAATAAAAGCTTATTTTTTTTATTATATACTTACCAATAAACTTCCTGTTTTCAATCAATATGCATGATCTACAATTAACCTCTGGTATACAAGTAATGTAAACATAGATATCCCAGTTTAATTGATGGCCTAACACAAATAATTATCATATACACATTTATTATTTGTGTATAATCATTTTCTTACACTTACACTCATACAAAACATGGGTCACCAATATATAAGTGCAGAGCTGTTTCTCTTCAACATAATAAACCTCTTTTATTCCTACATATTCATGTATTTCTTTATACATTCATGCAAAATTCAATAACTTCAACTTTATTTTTATTAGTATTTTAATTAACGAAATTTAATTAAATAATTAAAATTTACGAACACACAATTTTATTATTATTTTTACTTTTTTTTAAATTATTTTTTATGTTCAAAAAGTAAACAGTGCTTTATTATAAAAGAACTCCTAAAATAGTCAAAGTCACGATAGTAAATACATTTATAACAACCTGAGTAAATACTAAAGACAACGTAACAGTCTTTTAAGCGGTAATAATGTAAATATTTACTTACATGAGAGTATTTTTAATCCGTATAAGCAACTCTATAATCCTCACTATCTAACATATAGATACACGAAACACATCACAAATTCTTTGCCTTATATTCACATAATAGTAACACTAGCTAAATAAACACTTTAACACATCTTTATTGTAATATTTTGAATTATTGACTATAAACTTTTACGAAATTTATTTCGTCACAACCGCTACAGAATTCCGAAAAACTTTGACAGACGTTGAGACGTCGATTATCGATATTCTTTTAATTTACGTTCCGTAAGTGCAAACACTCTCAGTCGTCACAGACACATCTGATAACTAAACGAAACGCAACAACACTCGATAAACGTAGATGAAACGACGCTAGGAGCAACGCCCACGAATTATATAACCCGTATAAAAAAAAAAGTTTTATTTTAAATTGAAAACGTTGTATACACAAGATCCACAACATTTGGTAGCATTATATCTTTGGCCATATGAAGGCATGGACATTTCACTTGTCGCAAGCTATTTAACGGATGATATATTATTTAACACGTTATATTAAATTGTACTTGTAAATTATATTATTAAATTAATAGAAGCAGTACTTAATTTCATTCTAGGACGATATAAATTAACGGTGTTTCATTCCAGTTTAAATTTTTAGTATATATCCCCTAATATTAAAACTGCTTGTGAGAAAGATTGAAACGGTAACATTGTAAAGACATGAGGTATTTCAAGTTTCAACTTAACGTTTAGAAAAAGAAACCTTTTATGGCTTGTCTCAGTACTACGACCTTATAGACTAGAATAAATTAAATAATCATAATTATTATTAGAAACTACAATAAATTGAATGAAATCGAATTATTAACACTGTTATCCTTTCATTTACTTAATTTTTTTCTTACTCTGATATAATTTTGTGAGTTTGAGAAATTGTTTCGTTGATTAGACATCAAAGAGATACTTTAGGTCGTCGTATTTCCTTAAAGCTGAGAGTAATATTAAGAATTATCATAAGTTATTTAAATACATAAATAGTCTTGCATTAATACTTGTTATATCACGTGACAAAAAAAAATAATTACTTCACACCGTTCTTGTTATACTAAAGTTGCTATAATTGGTATTGCCAGATGATTATATTTTTTAACTTTGTTGTACCTTTTTGAGTTTTTTCCATTTTTCGCTTACTACACACAAATTTACTATAAAGGCTATATAAGTAGATGAATAAGTAAGTAGAAGAATTTTGTATTAAGTAATTGTTATAGTAGATGTCTGGTTGTTTTCTGTTATTAATTCTATATACTAATACCATATCATTTGTTGTTTAATAAGATTTAGCATATTCGTTTTTCAAAGCTAATACAAAACAAGTAGTTACGGTGTAACATATTAGAATTTAATATGTATGGAATGGAATGGAAAATTCGTCGACAAGTACCTGTTGTAATTCGGCAGTTGCACTCGAGACCTCGTCTCACTCTAGTAAAACTAGATTACAGTTTACCTGCTTACTATCTTAGAACGTATCGTCATTAAACATTAGCTGAGATTGTGGTCAAACGCGGAAAGTTATAAAGTATTAAAAGATACACTAAAATATATATTTAGTTTATCACATGTTTCTTTTTTGAATAAAGTTAAAAGAAACCCTCAATGCGCTTAGACAATAAAAAAAAAAAAAATTTTTACAAGATAAAATGTTACTTTTATGCATCTATTAATGAGATAACCTTGAGCGAAGTAACTTTTCACGACTAAATTGCGTATTATATTATATGCTCATTAAGAGTAGAGGAAGATCGAAAAAGGTGTGGATGGATTGTGTGAAAAATGATATGTGTATAAAAAGTGTTAATACTGAGATTACATCTGACAGAGGAGAGTGGAAAAGGAAAACATATTGTGCCGACCCTAGTTAGGTGGTATAAGGGTAAGATGATGATGATGATTATATGCTCATTATAGATTTAATAACTTTAAAATTATTATACTACTTAGGTAAAAAGCACTAGACGGTTCTATTAGATATAAAAAACAGCACAATATTTTTCTCAGGAAGCCTAATTCGATCCAGTAACCATTACTAACTCGTATCTAAACTTTGATCATCTTTTAAATATGATCCATTTTCTTAGCGGTCAATACTACTTAACAAAATAGTAGTGTTCGAGGCGACATTAATTTTTCAGGAACCGAAATGTAACATTTGACATAAAAGTTCTGGTAACACATTCTATAATGGCATGCCCGTTTTTTTATCAAATAAATCTGTGGTTTGTTTAAATATAATATTAGGCTATATATAATTTATTATATTGTAATTTTTTATGCATAATGCGTGCGAAAGGAATAAGTTCTAAAAACATGCATTCATATTAGTGTTTACTTTTGGTTCAAAGCTAACATTGTCATATTTTCAAAATCGCATGTCTGTTTTATTATTTGATTAAAGTAATCAAAGTGAAGGTTTTTATGTAAAATATGGCTTTCATTCACAACCTTCAACTTGAGCAAAGAACGCAAGATGTAATAATAAGTGAAGATGTAACGTTTGAGACTATGCTACTCAGTAAAAGAACTTTGAAAGGTTTGAATAATGTCGGTTTCTATAGACCGTCACCTATACAATTACGTGGTATTCCCTTGGGGAAGTGTGGATTTGGTAAGAATAATAATTTTTTGATTTCTGTAATTAAAAATATTTATTTATGTATAAATTCTATGAATTAATGCTTATATTTACACATCTCGATTCTATATTTGTATTTATTATTTTAACAAATGTACAAACTAAAATATTGTTCCTTTATTGAAGGAAAGTATATAGGATTCCTGTGATATTTCCAGACCTGTTTAATATATATTATGCATCTAATGTTTCTTGAACCACTATCAAATTATGTCTACATGCAATATGTAGTAACAAAAGATGATTTCTCTTATTACCAGGTAGTAGAGTTCAAATGCATCAAGTCAGTGGTAGGGATTTGTACTTGATTGGGTTGAGGCTATGCACATGGTGTGATACCAGTCATAGTGAGTGACTTCTATTATATAGCTATACGGAATCAGTCAGTGTATATACAACTACCAAGAGAGATCTCTTGATGTTTATATATAGCTCTGTGTTCACCAATAACAGATCCATCACTTATTTGTACTAATAAAAATTGTGTAATGACTTATACACAACTAACAGTTTTGCCAAATCAACAATAATAATTGTAGGGTTGTAGTTAGAATACTTTGAAATTCATAAGGTTGAAATAGATAGATTTGTTCCCCAATTATAATGCTATCAAACTCATTAAAAGAACATAGAATATTCTGAAGATAATTTATTTTTATAACTTCAAATGTAAAAATTTGACATAACAAAAATTCTGAAATTTAACCAAAAATTATATTTTAAAACAATGACAAAAACGAAAGTGTCTCCTTAGAACTGTGTATGTATAGTATTTTAAGGTGAGCTCAATAAGACTGTCAAGCAATTTATTAATGTTTTACTTTATTATTTTGAGAGAAAATCTTTATAGTCACTATTCCTACATAACATGAATCCTTAATATGATGTGGTTTGTGCCATAGAAGTTCTTATTTACAAGTTTGTAGTATTAAAGATTAAGAGAATGGTTATAAAATCACAGTTAAGACTTACTGGGAAAATATTGCTGTGCTATGTGTATACACAAAAAAAAAATTCAATGAATAATAAAAGTGTAAATTATCAACTTAACTGTTTATTTTTTTCTAGATCTGTTACTAGAAGCTAAATCTGGTACTGGAAAAACTGCAGTGTTTACTATAATAATATTAGAAAAATTGGATCTTAATAAAGGCATACAAGCAGTCATTCTAGCTCCCACACGTGAAATAGCAGCTCAAATCTGCGATGTTATTAGACAGATAGGAACACAATATGAAGGTATGATGTTGCTAAATATTAATTAATTTATTGGATGAGTGGTGTCTAGCTGCAACTGCAATTGTGTGATGTCGTTTTGAATTTCTCATACGACAATTGTTTCTGTAATCCAAACATGATTGTTCTAAGTATACTATACTTTGTGTTTCTTATTTCTTAGTTTCTAGAATCTTTAGCGACACAGGGCTTGGACTCTAGTGCAGAGTTGTCCTTATAAAAGGTAACTCTTGTAATTCAAATAGATTATTTTTGGATCACCAGTGGGAAATATAACCTATTTAATTGATGATCAACATAGCATATAATATAATCATAATTGGAGGTTTCTTTATGTTGATACTTAAAAGCTTGATAGGTGATAACCACTATGTTGATGCCTTTATAAATAAAATAATAAAGGTCTGCTCTTATGTATGCATAACTCAAAAGCTACTAGATAGATTTCAATATATATTTTTTTTATTTCTTAGACAGGTTCTCATCTAAAAAATATCATGATAGCTATATGTAATATAAAGGTATTCAAGTATTAAGAAACTATCATTTTATCTATGGTCTTGCAGTGGGTCCCTTAACTTATGTCATGATGAGGTGATAGTGATCGATTATGATTTTTATAACCACTAGATGTTCAGGGGTATGTGAAGTGGGGCACAAGGTATCGTGCGCATGCACAGGGGTAGTAAACAGATGACATTGTTTACAAAGAAATTTTTTCTTCGCTTGCAAAATGACAAGGGCTCGGATCATGTCTGAGGAACAAAGGGAAAAAAAAAAATTTTTCAGCAAATTTTATTTTTGCTCTAAATTAGTTTTGTGTTTTTTCCTATGTATATAAATATACTGTTAAGATAATAAACAAGTGGAGCATCTCATGTATATCACCTAGTCTTAGTATAAAATTATACTCATGTTGGAGCTCACTTTTCCCTTGAGATCTCCATTTTATTGTTTACACAATGGTCACATAAGTACAGTGAGCAATTTGATAATAACTATCTTAATTCTACACTGTTAAACAAATTGTTCACAGTCTCCCATGAGATCTAGTATTGCATTTGTTGCACTTCTGATATTTAAATGTGTAATAATAATTAGAACTTATTTTAGTATAAGATTTTGCCTGGTTTTGCTTAGAAATCTTAACAAAATGGTTAATTTGTATGAATTTACATTGCAGGTTTGGTTGTTGAAGTTGTTATGGGCGGTTTACCAGTACAAGACGATATAGAAAAATTAAAAAACCCTGTGCATATTATTGTTGGCAGTCCAGGGAGATTGAAGCATCTGATTCAAAACAAGCACATAGATGTTTCGTCAGTTACACTATTGGTTTTAGATGAATGTGATAAGCTAATGGAAAAAAGTTTTCTACCAGATGTGAATTATATTTTTTCAGTATTACCGACACAGAAGCAAGTTATCATGAGTAGTGCCACCTATCCTGAAAACTGTTTGTCGTTTATCAATGTATATGTTAAATGTGTTCAACATGTCTGCCCTGATAGTAACAGTATTTTAGTTGGTATAGAACAATACATAGTAAGTGTACCATTTAATAGTAATATTGTCAAACAAACAAATTACAAATTTCAAGAACTTATAAGAATACTTTCTAATCATCAGTATAAACAGTGTCTAATTTTCTGCAACTACATGGCTCGGGTTGTCGATATACATAAACAATTGAGAAGAGAGATGTGGCCAGCTGTATTACTGCACGGGCGACAAGAACAAACAGATAGGTTAGATACATTAAAGGCACTGCAACAATATAAATGCAGAATATTAATATCAACAGATTTAGCTGCAAGAGGAATAGATGCATCAAATGTTGATTTAGTCATTAACTTTGAACCCCCTTTTGAATGGCAAACGTATTTGCATAGAATAGGGAGAGCTGGCAGATTTGGTTCATACGGTGTGGCTATTACTATACTAAGTGAAGGCAAAGAAACCAATAAATTTAAAACTACACTTAGAGCAATGGAAATTCCAATAATGTTAAAAAAATTAGGTACTAGTGATGAATTTGATATTAGAATCCTTGATGATGATACAACACAACATCTTAAAGACACTTCAGCAACGAAAGAAAAGAGTATCGAAAGTTCTACAGATTTATGGTATTTATTGACTAGAAAAGAAAATAAAAATGTAGAATCTTTTCAAAGTTTTGAAGCACTATTTAATTCATATCAAGAATGCAATGCATCTAAAATTCACACTTTCTCTGACTTTCTGCAGTCATTTGAAAATGAAAAAGAAAATTCTTATGGCAATCAAGATACTGTTAGTAAATTTGTTACACTGAAAGAATATTTCCATGATTTAAAAAAAGAAAGTTTAGTTGCTGAAGTGCGATTAAATGATAAAATTGATATAGATTTAGAAAATGGCATACCAACAAATAACGTGTTTAAAATTCAAAAAGAACTACATAATAATTATTTTACAAATGGAAACAGTTACTTAAATTCAGGTAAAAATGACATTAACCTATTTGCTAACGATGACATAAAAAATAATAACAGTGAAACAAAATATACTGAAAGATTTTTATTTGAAGATAGTCTTCCAAAATCATTTACAGGAAAGAAACATAAGAAAAGTACTACAAGATACAAGAAGAATTATAAATTAGGAGATACTTCTGTAGAAAATGATGAATGTTATGGTTTAGGACAAGACAAATATGTTAAGTCGGATAATTTTAAATCAAAACAGAAAGCTAGTATAAATGAAAACGCTAAGCAATATATTGGTAATAAAATAACGTTACAGCAAAGTGATAATAAAATAAATAGGAAAACAAAAGAACAATATAGTACCGTTATGAATTCCTCAGGGTATCATTTACCAAAGATACCAATGCAACAAAATAGTTGTAATGTTTTTGATTATAATGCATGGTATAATCGGTTAAAAACACACATGAAATATATAGAATATAGCTTCTATATCGAAGAAATGTCAAATTTGCAGAGGAATAGTTAATAAAAAAAAAAACTTTTTTTTAAATAACATCTTGTCAAGAATACATGAGGAAAGTGAAATTTTTAATTTCAGTAAATCCCAAGTACAATTAAAAAAGAAATATTTATCTTCATCTTATAAAACCAAATTGTACTGTGAAAATTACACAATTTTTTTCGTAATAAAATATTATAGGACTTTCTAATAAATGTTGCTCAGTATACAGTATAGGTAAAATTTACAATGCTTAAGTAACAGATTTCTGTAAGTAAAATAACATGTCTGTGTTTATAAGGTCTGTGCTTAATAAATTAAGAAACGAAATATTGTAATAGTTTGCATTAAATGTACATGGAATCCTTGCACAAAAGGAAGTGCATTTTATGTGGTGACCACATTTACCTGAATCGTACTTGAAATATATGTGGTTTAAATGACAACAACAGCTAAGTGGAGAAGAAAAATACAGAAAACTGACTCTATCACCACATGGGACAAATACTGAGGAAGATAGAGATATAGACCATTCTCAGTCTTTCACTTTTTAATTAACTGTCCAGGTGCTTATTGTTTATCTTGTTTTTCTTATACTCTTTGTAAATATTGCATGTTTTATACTTATATCCAATTCTGTTAAATAAAGGGTTTATAAATTAGCATTGGTAGAAGTGTAATACTAACGAACACAAGGAGTCAGATTTATTATTACTACAGAGTCGTAATTCCGACTCGGTCTCGTGGCTGTTCGACGTGATACTACTGTCTAACATGTTATTGTTGTTTTAATTATATACACTTTTTAATAACCCTTATGTGTTTTCTTTTAGTATTTTATGTTCTAATAATTCAATTCAAAAGCTCAATTGGCATACATTGCTTTATGTAAATCAATTACATCTTTGTTCTGTTAATTAAATTAGTTTTCACAGATTAGTAGAGATGTCACTGTTATCAATATTAACATCTACATTATTCTAGATGGCGTTTACGTAGGAATTTATACTACAAAACCCATGGATTTAATGGGTTAGAATCCTTTATAAATAAGACTTTATGTAGTTTTATCAGCTTTATGTCTATTTCTGCACGATATTGTGCTATCCTTTATAGGGGTTAAAGTAGTAATAAAAACTTACAATGAAACGAAAAAATCAAGAAGTTTTCATTAGGTACCTTGAGATCCGAATTCCTCTGGGAAGAAAGTTCTATCTGATGTTCTGATGTTGCTGTTCTTGATTAGGGTTATATAATAGTTATATATATTCTTCTGTAGTCCGGTGAAACTGTAAAGGCCCTGCCAAGTCAACAGTGTAGGTCAATTCGAAAAAAAATATATATATATTCTGACGACAAAATGACTGAGTGATTAACTTGCTAATAGTATATTAGTGAATATGCGTTTTGTTTTGTTAATTAATAAAAGTAGAGTTTATACAATTTAATTAGAATCTAGTTTCGGATCAAAATAAGAATATAAACTACCATAACATTTTTGAACAAATATTGAACTGTATAAATGAAAAGCCCAAAGATTAATATAACTACACTACAGACTAAATGACTACGGATACGGATTTAGTTTACTAGAAACCTAAGTAAAACTATTTCGAATAACAAAAGTGTATTGAAATGGCACTGATGAAATTTACAATACAATTACGTATAAATTGGTAGTACACACGTCACCTTCAACATTTCATTACGTCATTTTATGGTTTCTGTCATTTTTTTTAATAATCCTAGTTTTATTTAACTATTTACTTATCTTATTGAAAGACACTTATATGTATTCTTTATAAATCAAAAATTATCAGCCAGGAATATTATAACCATTACTAGAATGTGAAAATAAAAGGCTGAATTTTAATAAAACTCCTTGAATAATAATGCGTTTAAATATCTTTATACATATCATTCTTCTGTACGTGTGTATGTGACTGAACTCCTTAACGGTTGTAACGAAATTGATGATTTTTCTGTATATTCAGGTGGATTCAAGAATAGTTTAGTGTCACAATTAAGCCCGTTAAGGTGGCGCTGTGATCGGATTCCAGATTTTTTTTTTTCAGGGCCGGACTACGTTTGCTGTGCTCGCTAGTATGATATATTCTTATGAGTAATTAACCTAATGCACTAAATTTGATAATCATCATACCTGTATTTGAACAACAGTTTAGCAAGTTCGTGACTCTATAAAAAACGTTGTGTAAGGGAATGTTCTTCTTTATTTAGTTTATTAAGTGGGTAATTTGGTATAGTAGTATTATAAAGCTAACATATCCTGATGATTTTAGTGTTCTAAAAAATTGTGGTTCATTGTTAGTTCTTCGCGGGCGATTTTGTGACATTAGGATTCAAGTTCCATACTATTCATTGTAATTTACTTCGGGTGTACTAAATAACCAAACCATATTACAATAAGTGTCATCAACAACACAAAAGGATAAATCACAATCAACATATAGGCCTAACAAATTTTTGTATTCAAGAGAGCTTAGACATTAATTCTCGTGTTCATTCTTGTCAGAGTTTAGTATAGTAAGTACCATGGAAATTAAAGACATTTGGGTTCTTAACATAAAATAAAAGGTGAAATAAAATAACACTATATAAATTTAGGAAAAATTGTGACATCCAATGTGACGTTACTATTTTCAAGTCACAGTGTGAATAAAATACCTTATTAACTAACACCCTGTGACTATGTACTAAAAATAAATTACAAATTGCTAGATGGTCAATTTATACGCAGCGGAAGTGGGAGCTACGAGTAAAATAATTGAAAACTTAATCTGCTATTTTGAGATCCGAGTCTTAAAAAATCAGCCGAGGGCTTATAATATTTATTCATATATATATATACTTCACATAGCTCATTCTTATTATTATTTTTATGTTATCCTTTCTTTTGTTTGCACTGCCTGCAGTCTTTTTTCTCCACGGTACCGCTGGAATAAATTGCGAGCTCTCTAATTTTTATTTATTTTTGAAGTGAAACTTCTTTAGAATCGTTGTGACTTCAAACCGGATGCAACGGAAAAACGACAGGTAAGAGACACAAATACAAAAATGTATACATACTATTTTATATTATCGGTCTCTCCCCTTTGTGCTATGCTTCGTAGCATCCCCACTCCCGTCTTCTAAGCATAGTCGCCTGTAATTAGTGAGCCAGAGCGACAGATCAAATGTCCGTGTGTATGTATATTGCACACTGTTTAATACTTGCTTGTATTTGAGCATTTAACGTGTGTTAGTATATGTGAAAAGTACGTGTACTACTGTACACTGTATGCGGCTGCGTATTACAGCTTTTTAGTAAGAAGTCAGCGTGGTATGTTATTATTTAACAGTGTTTGTGAGTATTTTTATATCTTGTTTGTTGAAACTGAAAATATGGAACTAGAGCAATAAATTATGTAACATATGTTAAATAAAATATAAAATATCTTTTAAAATTAATCAAAATAGTTTCATTTTTAAACAAATAAACTTTGTAATTATCCTACCTTGTTATATATATTCATCCCATTTTTTTGTCGATTTACTGATGTTTCACTTATATCGTGAGTGAAGCGCACACACACCTTTTTTATTGTGTTTGTATTAAAGAAAACGTTTGAAAAATGATTCGGCTAAGTGAAACATTTGGAGTTAAAAATCTCCATATTAAGAAGAAGTGAGTTAGTGAGTGAGACAGAAAGACAGTACGGAGATCTTAATAAATAAATGCTATTGCCAAATGAATTTCTTACGAAATTGTGCTTTAGATTGAATGGACGTGAGTATAACGTCGCTATAACCGAGGTCGTTATTAATGAAATCCACTGTATATAATTGTCAGATTGACGTTCAGTTGCCATTTTATATCATTATTACGTGATCATACGGTAAAGGGAAGATTCTTCGTTAGTAGGTCCGTGCCAAACCGGGACGGGCAGCTAGTTTGCATATTAACTAAAGCTTATTAAAGTGAAATAAAAATAATACAACAGTATACAAAAAAAGAGGGTTATATTTTAAATATGCACTGAAAAACTTATACAACAGTAACTTTAGATCTTCAATACAGAGTTAGTTGACTTTGGCAAAAATAGTATAAAAATAACATTTAAAAGATAGACTTATTTATGGAACCAAAGTTATTCATATCATACTAAACAACGCACAAACCTAAACAAACATAATTTAATTTTTCAAAGAGTGGCTATAATATAATAATAGGACATTTATACTAGGGCTTATTCAGCCCTGCAGTCTTCGAACTGGTATTTACTGGGCCTTGTACACCCTGGTGCACGTCACGTCCTTGGCTGTCATTACCTGAAACGAATAAGAATTACAGTTACGCGAAATTAATAATAAAATAAATTGATAAAATAGTAGCCTAAGTTTTATTTCATCGCATAATCAATATTGAATTTAAGACCCCGGAGCTTAATAGTTCCATCATTGAGTAGTCCGGTGAAACTGTAGAGGTCTTGCCAAGTTAACAGTGTAGACAGTTCGAAAAAAAAATCTATCATTGAGTCGAGAGGTCGCAGGTTTGATCCCAAATGTCATGTTTTGCATATAATTGTCAGTTTTAGGTTATTAAATATAGAGGATATTATATATGTATATCAACTGTTAAGTTGCTAAAATACATACTTCATTTGGAATAAAAGGGCTACCTATGTGTAAATTTTTTGTCCTCATGTTTATTTTACCAAATGTTCTTACAAAACCGGCGAACCGTTCGAACATGACTGATAGACAAGCAATCAAACAAACATAAATTTCATTGTTATTTAAAATTACGGAGAAATTGATCTGAACAGTTACTCGCATTACAACGGATACGAGATATACCTGTATTATGTAGTATTTATATTTGTAAATATTATATCTGGACAATTATAGATTATATTAACTAGTAGAGCTGCAGCTAATTCAATGTTCACCTCTCAAAATATTTCCTAATTAGTCTAGGAAATATATATAAAATAATTCCATTCGTTTTTAATCAAGGTTCTTCTTTAGTAATGCTTCTGACTTGATATTAATTTTAAGCACTTCTTTAGGTAACTAAATTATACAGGGTGTGTTTCAAAAGAAGATAGAGGATAACGTTTAATTTATAACCTGTAACCTATAAAATATTACCAACTGCAACATTGTCCGAGAGAGATAACATGAGAGCTTCCCGTCAGTTAAATGTGGATGGATTAGTTAAATCAAGCTACAGAATGTTGTATGTACTGAAATACGAAGTTAAAAGTCGAACGGAGCGACGCAACCTTAAAAAGAGTCTATTTTTTCTATAGTACATAGCCACTATAGTATTATAAAATAGGAAGCTTTGTTGTTCGTATGTATGTATGCTCGTAGGAATTTTCTAGATCTACTGACCCGATCCTAAAAATTCTTTCACTCATAGAAAGCGTTCAGAATAGTAGTTGCAAATTATTTTAAATTTTTGTATGTGTTTAAATTTAACTATAATTTCACCGATTCTTAAATGAAGCGAAACTTAAAGTGGATTGGCTTTTATGTACACAAATAGCATACACCTTTGCGATATATTTTGGAGTATGGTAAGTATAGGCTTATATTAAAAACTCCAGCTTATCGCAGTGATTCAAATCTATAACGATAGACATATTGCCCTTTAACAAATAAACTATTAAACTGATGATTATGAACATGACTCTTTAACTTGTGACATTAATAATATACATTACACAATACTTACAGCCTTCATCTCCTCGGGCCCAAACTCCCTAGTGTAAATGACTTCCAGGCCGTCGTCAGCCTTTTGTACCTGCTTCAAAACATTATTATCCAGAGTGCACACTGACTTCACCTGTAAAACAAATTTATACAGTGAATTACATATTTATACTAACTACTTTCAAGAAGCTATTTCTTAGTAATATTAAAAATGCAAATGCTAGTTTGTTTGTATGTTAAAGCTTTCATGCCTGAACTAGTCGGCCGACCATGATATTTTACATACATGTTGTTAGGGGAACAGAAAAGGGCATGTGGTAAGTTTCATTCAGATGAATTAATTGTTTCCGAAGTTAAATTTACTTTAACGGGAGCGAAACCGCAGCCAAATCCTAATAGAATTGGTGTTACGGACTACGGAGTCTAAAAAAATATCTATTTTTCTATCTATATTTAATCGTGGTGGTCTATAGTGGGAAAATATAGAACTGTGGATTTTTCAGTTTGAAGTCGCAAATACGTCGTGGACTGGCGTAATGATTATGCCCATACCTTCCTTGGGCAAGAGACCTATGGCGTGCTGTGGGTCTCTTACAGGCTGATGATGATGGCGATAAAAAATACGTTAATAAATACCTTGGCTCCATCAGCGCGTTCCTCTTCGAACTCTTCACCGAGCTTGAACTTCATCTCTGTGGTCTTGAAGGTGGATGAGGTAACAAGGTTGTATTTGTCGCCTTCCATGCGCAGCTCTACGGTTGGGCTTACGGCATTAGCTGCCTTACGGGTGATCAGTCCGACACCTTGTAACAAAGAAATACGTTAATATACAATTTTACAAAACAAACACCGAATGACGTTGGTTAAAAATTAATTTATTTATGTTTGTATAATAACTAGTGGTTGTCCAGTTGTCGACCCTCGGGTGAGTGCCTTAAGCGCTCTCCTTAGTAGTCTGGTGAAACTGTAGCGGCTTTAACAAGCCAACAGTGTAGTCAGTTCGAAAAAAAAAGAAAGAAATTCGACCGTAATAAGAGGTGCAAAGTTTTTACTTCACACTTTATACATCACCTGTATTTCTTTTTGTTGTATATGTGAAAATTGTATTGAATATTGTACAACTATTGTGGATTGTAGACATAAAGAGCGTGATGTATGAATAGAGATCTATAGATAGAAGCTTCGACCTCTAGATGATATAGAAAAAAACTATTTATATTTTTTTTTGCTGTAACAATATAACTCGACTACAGCTACTAAAAATCGTTTAATAAATAGAAGATAAAAAGGCACTGAACTGTTATATCTTCAACAATTTATACAGAAGATTCTACATAACATAATTTCACTTTCATAATCTATTTGTATTGCGTATTCTTTTTAATCTTGACATTATTATTATTACCAACCGACTAACCAACCAAATAACAATAAAATATAGTCTAGCGTCATCTAGTGGTAAACTGTAGTAAAACAGATACTCATGAAGTTGTAGGAGTTCCAACCAGCCAAGTCCAATGGTCTGTATGCCCCAAGTCATCTTTATCGATGGCGAATATGCCTACACTCATTGTGTAATACAGACTTAAATATGTAGATTTAATTTTTAAATTAAGAAACCTATTGGCTTTTTCTGATATTATGCTGAATTTATAATGCACATTCATTTCAATGAAAGTAAATTAAAATTAAGAAAAAAGCAAGTAAAAACTTGAAAATTAATTTAAACGATTGTTTTAATATCCGCCATTAGGATCCGTTCGCGTCATTAACCACATCTCTCTTTAGAAAGTGCATTCTTGTTTAGCGTATACCTAATCTCTTCATAAAGTCGTCAAAGTTTTCAGTGGAAACCATCTTATATTTCTTGCCTTCCCACAAATGCATGTTTGCCGTACGACTCGCCGCAAATGAAATACCGCGCAGAAAATAAACTAGTCGCCAGGTCGCAATATAACTGAAATGTCATTCGACGGCGTATCTATTTATTTGTATAACATAAAAGAGGTCATCCCATAGCAATTTTTTTACGTACATGGAATAAATAGGCTTAGGTATATAGAGCCATAACGCCAAAGTTAATAACAATGAGGTTGCGCTATTTTATATATAATTATTGTAATTAGTTCACCGTTGTTTGTACGATAATTAATTTTCATAGCGAGCATTGGCGTTGCAGTCTTCCTATGTATTCAACTGAGGCCCTTACGTCCGACGAAATCCGCAGAGATTTGAAATTTATTGTTTATTATCGCAGCCATACTTGGACCTGGTGTATGAATAAAATAATTCTAGCACACACGTTGATAGATGCCTACTATTATTTCTTACATTAATATAAATTACTAGCTTTTGCCTGCGATTTCGCTAGCAGTAATGTAGATTTGATCGATTCCTCGGAACCAATAAAGTTTCTCTGGATGAACGGTATATCATTTTCTGTACCGCAGACAACGTGTATACAAAATTTCATCACGATGCTTGAATATTTAAGGCATGAAAGTATAACAAATATTCGCATTTATAACATCAGTAAGGTTTTTTCCAAGTAAAACCTTATACTTGAAAACACTTCTGGCTCATGTTCTTTTTTTATTATTGCACGATAAAATGATCGCACTGTACTCGAAGGTAAGCACATAGCAATTCAAAAAGAGCGGCAACCACAGAGAAATCTATAATACATCGACGGTTACCGCTATCACGCCAGCCTGCAAGCATCTCTGCATGACAAATCCAAAGACAGCCACTGTGACGGGTTTATTACTATATGTATGCTTTTAATAGCCCAGTCGGGAACTGACATCCTACAATTTCTCTAAATGTGACATGTATTAAAGTTGCCAACCATACTTTATAATAATGTCTTTTACATTATTTTTCATAAACATAGTTTATACTTTTGCATGAAAATAAAATATACGAAAATATATGCTTTATTTGGGATCTTTAGACAATATTTTTTAATTACTCTCTATACCCGCGACTTCCATTTTTACAATGTTATCCGATATATTTAAAAATATATATATTGTGTTATTTGAATCTGAAATTGTAATGTAAGATTGTAAAAGTAGTTAGTAAAATGTCGAAGACAACCAAATTGTTAATGTGCTCTAAACGTACAAAAAATGTATTTAAAAAAAAGTTAAATATGATAAATACTTTTTTGTTGCAAATACTTTCTTATTTGTAGTTCAAAGAATTAGATAACAATTTTGCAACTGACTGCTAAGTTGTGTGACCTATTTCAGTCCGAAAAGGGCAAAAAGACAGCCCGCCAGACAGCCCATGTGTGCACGTGTGTGGGGTGATTTGTGTATATATAAAATTAGTGTGAGTCACTGTATTCGCGCGAGTAACATACACGAGGGCTACACACCGAGGGACAAACCTAGGCTCGAGCTGCTACCAAAGACAACGCAACGCGTGTGTGGGATCGTATCATAACCCCCCGCTCACGGCGGCGTAAGCAGAGACAGTTGCGGGCGTGGGCGCAAACACGTATATTTTAAGAGGACATCGATCGAAAAAATAAAGAACAATGGGCGCGGTGCCGACTTAACTATACAATTATGTACGAGTTCCTAATGATTCGGTCTAATGTACATGAACACGCGGGTTCGAACTGATTATGATTATCGCGAATTTATTTATGCGCGGCGCGGGTTAGACGTTGTAACGTAGTCGCAACGGCCGGGAAAGCTGAGATCGCGTTTAAGAGCCCGAGCTCAGACGTACTATTAACGAGCGCGTTGAACGCGAGTATTTCTTGAAGATTGTGTACTAACAAGAGTTGAGTTCACAAAGACAGACCCCTATAATATTAGTCCTTAAAAAATTAAATTGTCTATGAAAATTTCTTCTACATAATATAATTATCAAAGCGCAATCAATTAGTTCGCATAAGTCAATTACACTCTATCGCCTGTTACTTCCCACCCTCGAAGGTCCCGTACCATGCCGGTAATATTGTTATCAGCACGGTCTAATAAATCGATAAATAATACAGCTCTCCCATTGGTCGGTAGGTGGGCGCGGCGCGACATCATTGGCCACCCGGCATCGTATGACGTCAAGGCAACGACCTTTTAAATTGGCGCAATTTTTCAATTTAGAACGCGTTTTTGACGTAACCAGAAATTTGTCAATAAAATGATCGTTAGACATTATATGAGCAATACATCAATGAATTTTATTGGTTATTCCGACTATTGAGTATTGATCTGATGTAAATATAGGCTTTTTGTACATAATATCTATAATTTTATAATAAATTAGCTGATATATGCCAGTTCACTTGCATCGAAAAGATTTTGTTGTTACATGGCGACTATGTTTTTATATGAATTACTTCTTCTTCTTTATTTTTTTGGCTCCGTCACGGTTTGTGCACTAGCCAGCGTCAAGTAACAAGATTTCGCCAAGTAAGTGCCTTGCGATAATTAAAATGTTCTAACAAGATGGTGGTTTCCTTGTTAGAACTTTCCATGGAGTTTTGGTGGCATCTCAGAATGCATGCTCCGTGGTATTATTTCCCATCCACTTCACTTGTGCATAATAACCGAACTATATTACGTAAAACACCACCAATATTACAAAATATAGAGTCTAATAACACACGATTATGAATAAAATATAAAAAACCACTACATGACAGACTAAGATCCCGCCAAAAAACCTATGAATTACTTGTGGATGTCTTTTATTTTATAGCAACTGTATTTTTTTATTGATTTTCTGTTTTCGGTTACTTGATATTGGTGAGCTTTAAATATTTTTTTGAAACTTGTTTTTTTCATATCTACGAAGAGTTGAAAGAAGACTTTATTTATAAGTCTATATTCCCCATACTTGTACAATATATAAAAGTAACACTTATAACAATATCTAGATATTAATACGTGAAGGAAAAATTTTGCACCACTTTTTATGATTGAACTTCGACCAGTGGACAACTACTAGTAAAAACAAATTAGCTAAAGAACTGAAAAAAAAAAACAATAGATATTTGTATTGCCTATAGAGTTACGACAGTAGTGTTGAAAACCGAGTATTCCGGTGAATCTGTAGAGGCCTCAGGGTCATCAGGGTAAGTCAGTTCGAAAAAAAAAAATGTGTTGAAAACCCATACCTAGAACCATTAACGATCGATTATACATGATAAACATGATTATGCATGATTACACAAGTGTTCATACATACATAAATTATAGAATGATAATGTTTTATCATGTCCCTTTTTTATGTAAGTAATAAATACATTTATTAATACTAGTCAGTAAAAACGTCGAGTTTTCGACATTTCTTAGTTTTTCAACCATATGCCGGCATCGACCAGGGCCTCTCGGCTTCATATAAAAATTAACAAACCTATGCTACATGCCTCCTCGCGTCTTATAATGTGAATAAATTTAGACATAATAACACTATAATCAAAACAAAGAAAATCACCTAGGGCTAAGCCTGTATACTTGTATATAGCGTCAATTATAGTAATGACTAAATATATACTAATTATTTCCTATTAAAAAGTGTATATTTCTAGAGTATATAATTATAGCAAGTATGACTAAATATTCTGTAACTTCAATACGCCAAATTTAGATTATGTTAAGTACAATGTTAATTAAAATATTATAAGCATATTAAATTATGTAATCGTGGAAATATAGTAATAATACGTCAACAAAAAACCTAATATGTTCAAAAGATTTGAAAAAAAAAGATTATTTATTTCGTTCGAAAAGGTTATATGAATTTTGATAGTATAAAGTTTTTTTTAAAGAATCTGCCAGTATTAAAATTGTCTATGAAGTTTGAAAATTTATAAGTTTGAGTTTTGAATGTTTTCCTATTAGGAGTTACAAAGCATAACTATTTCTATAAGAAAACATAAGAATATTTGAACTATCAAAGTTGTATCAATAAATTACAAGTTTGTACAAATTGAAAAAAAAAAATCTTTGGGTGAATTAAAATCCCAGTATCATCCCTTTTTATTCATTCTTACTGAACAATATTATTCTATAAAAAATCTAGAATTGTTCTTACTCACAAAAACCGACTGTTTTTTTGAATGAGAATGTATGTGACCTTTTTTTTCACAGGTTTGCAATTTCCTAATACACATTGCAACAATGGAAATGAAAATAACAATTTTCACTTTGAAATCGTTAATAATTATATGAGATAATACTACATTAATGTTGTGTTCTTGTATTCTTCGTTTGCGTGCTAATAATATAAGTTCAAAGTCCAATCTGAAACATTGTCATAGGTTGTCCCAGTGCCAAGACAAAAGGTATTACTTCATAAGAAGTGCATAATAAACATTATTTATTACTGCACTTTACTTCAGTTTTATTACTTCCGTACAAAACTATATTACATAACTACATGTATTACATAATTAGCTATTTACATGTGTTGAAGGCAACGGTAAAAATAAAAGTAATTAAAAATCTTTCAGTTTGCTTTTGTTTGAACAATTGTCTTTTATTTATATATTAAATACAACTGTTAAATTGCGATTTACAGAACCTCACATACCTATATTTATGCAATAATTACTTAAGATAAATATATAGTTAGATAAGTAATTGTCTATTTATGTATTGAAAATACAGTTCTTTGGATGCTTGGAATCACGTCAATAGGCTAATATAAGGATACGATGGAAATGACATGCCTTTGTGAACTTAGCCCGGGTACCAGCTCGTATTTATATATGTATTTTTTATAACAGTTTAAGCCGAGGTCCTATGACACCTTTGCGGTTGTTGCCATTTTCACTGAGTACCATCTGCTATCGTCACCAAGAGTGGTAAAACGGTTAACGTCCTATAGGCCAATAACTAAATCAAATCCCAAAAAGAATGATGATAAGAGAACGTATTAAGATTCGTGTAAATCATAAAATAATCATAATTAGATGCTTTCGTTCTAAAAGTTACCAAGTCTATTTTTATTAATATTGACTGATAAGTCAATCGTCATTTTCGAGCGTTGGCGATGTTCCCCGAGTGCGCTGGAGTAAGCCGCCACAAACTTTTTTGACCGGTAACTCAATATCAATAACAATGGACTTAGTGTCTTTTAGAACTAAGGCATCCATATAATCAATAAGTGTATTCTAACTGATTCTCTCGCATGTTAAATCCTGTAGCCGTATATGTTTGGCTCTTTGTAATGTCGTTTTTACGCTTCATTAATTTTTTCATTTCATGGTTTAAATAATAACGAGGATAAAAAAGTATTCCAAAAGCTTAAAAAGTACAACAAATATTGTGAAATGTTGAAGAATCAGTAATGGAAAGTTCCTGTTTCGTTATTGTAACAGATTGCGTGTTCGTTGTGTAGGCAGCCGCCGACGACATCCGTCGCGCTGTCCTCAGAGGAAACGACGAGCCCCAATAATTCAGCCCATTGCGTCCAATTCATATTGATTGACACTCGAAATTCTTCAATTGTAAAACCGGCAAACAATTTATTTTATGTCTCTCGATATTTCAAGTTGAATAAAACGCAGCTAGGCTCTATGGATGGACAAATACCCAAAGGGTTTTTGTTTCACACTATAATTCAATAAAATTTATTATAGTGGTACTGAGAATGCACTTAAAAATGTTGTACTATTATAAAAAAGAGGTCAAATACATTATAGATATTATACCTACGTCACAATCACGATTTCAAATAATTCAGTAAGTTTTTTGGCTACTACTAGTAATTTTTGTTCGTTTGTCATTATATATAATTGTTAAATTTAAAATATATATTTCAATAATCACTAGCATCATTGGTTATGACTAAAATATGATCAGTAAAAGGCAATATTTCGAAAAATATGAAGTATGCAGTAAAAAAAACAGTAATAATACAAATTGTTCTCGGGTTTTTTTTTTGCCTGGAGCTCTTAGTATGTTATGTGGCTTTTATTTTTTATTCATATACTTGTTATTTAACTATGCATTATGCACTTAATATTGGGATCTTTTTCCATATTATAGCTTAGTTATATAGTTTATTAAGTGATTTACAAATACTTATATGGACGATGAATTCTAAGGTGCCACGATAACTCAAAGGAAGGTTCTAAGAAACATACACCACTACTCTTTTATTAAAACACTGAAATTATTAGAAAAGTACAATTCTGTAATACAAAATAATGTTATTAGTAATCTTCAGTTATATGGATACGAGTGTAGTAGTAGCTGGGCTACGAAAGAGACGGATGAGAACCATTACACGTGGCAGAGATGCGAATGTTAAGATAGATGTTTGATGGAACCAGAATGGATAAGATTAAGAATGAGTATATCGGGGAAAGTTTGAAAATAGCACCAGTGACAGAGAAGCTAAGGAGTAATACGTTAGCATGGTATATTATGAGAACAGATGAAAGTCATGTAACAAGAAAAGTATTGAGTATGAAAGTGGACGTACATAGGGGTAGAGGAAGAACGACGAAGAAGGAGATATGTCGTGCCAACCCTGCTTAGGTGGGATAAGGGTAAGGTGATGATGATGTTATTAGTAATCTTCAATACGGAAGATTGGTTGTAAAAATATCCAAGAAGAAGAATACAATTGCTATTATAATAGAACAATGAATTACAAACGGAACACACCATCATAACTTTAGTAAACGATCTCAACAAACCGTATAGTATATTATCGACGTCAATTGAAGCTGATTGCTGTCCAGTTTACGACAATTGACCGGCAGACATACCCGCGAATGGGAGCCTGATCTCGCTAAACTGTGCCGGCGTATTCACATGCGATCTTCCTAATGAATTGAAAGGATATTTCAAACGCTGCGGTTGGTCTTTGATAAGCCATTTGTCATACAATCCGGATGACTTAGATCGCAAATTGTCAGCGTATTATGTTACAATTGTAAAATAGACCTAACACATGCGACGTATCTACGCAATTGCAAAGGAATGACTTAGATCTCGTTCCCACTTGTCGACTATCAAATGTTAAGCAAAAAACTCTGCCTGTGTATAGTTATTTATCCAATTACAACAATCACAATTATGATACATAAGTTGTCCGCACCGGTTTCTACTACTGACGAAGAAAATCAAACGTAAATCTTCCCTTTTACATTACGCCAATGTTATGAAATAAAATGGCAACTGAACCCTACTGTCTCCTGTCTCATTCATTCGTTCACTTCCTAATATAGAGGTTTTTTAACACACATACTTCACTTTTCCGTGCGATTTTTCAAACGTTCTTTTTTATACAATCCTTTTTCTAATAATTACAAACACAACCAAAAAATAAATAGCTAAATAGATGCAATCGTTCTGTAGTGATACGTTTATATTACATCCCGCAATTGATTTATATAGATAGATTCAATTAAAACAACCACAATTATATTACATTACGAATAGATGACAACTGTGAATAATGGATACTTAATAACAATAAACAAATGTGTCCTCAAAGAATAAGCCTATTATATCTAATATTGACAAATGTACAAATTAATTAGATATAGAACTAATCTATATGTTCATGAAAACGGAACCGCGAGTAGATACTTTACGTTTTCATAATTACTATTCATTATTATGTAGTATAAAGCAATTGAAATTCTGTTTATAAAAAATTCTATTCGTACTAAAATGCATAAAACATGTAGGACATATTTTTTCTACTTCATAGGTTTTCATGTTTGGCCAGAACCTCAACAGTTATTCAATAACGATATGGTCTAAGATGTTAACACGTCAAATCTAGAGGAGTAGAGCTCTCCTTTGCATGCGATTCTAGGCGACAGATTTTTAACTCGAGGATTGTAGCTAACCCTAAGCAGGCGAAAGAAAAATTCCTTCCAACATGTTCTATGGTTTCATTACGATGTTTTCCTTCACCGAAAGCTACGGCTCGTTGCCGGAGTCAAAAATATGTCGCCGACTCAATCTTCGGACACGATTCAATCTATCGAAGAATGTTAATATTATAGTGTTTCCTAAAACGTTAAATAAGTTTTTTTTTTATCTAGTCACAGCAACTGAAGCATCTTGTTGATAGAAAACTAATAAGGAAATCATTTGCTTTGTGGTAAGGTTTTTTCTAAATTCGTCGGGCTAGCTAAACACCCGTAAGTTCAAAATCTATTGCCAAGCATCCGTTGGTGTATTCCGGCAGCCGTACTTCAGAGCCAGTCCCTCTTTAGGTTTACCGTGTTTTTACTATCTTAGATTACATCGCCATTTACCATTAGACGAGTTGTTGTTAAACGCTAAAATACTAAGTATAAAAAAGCAGCTAATAATGGATCGCAAAAAACTATCTATTCATTAATAGACCTAATACAGTATACAATATTTTGTTCTCGCTATTGAAACTGGACTAACTTGTATTAAAACTAAGTTCTTTAAAATCTATTCTCATTTATACGGTTTATAAAATTTTAAGTACCTAACAGTAATAATTATCGTTGCCACCAGACCGCGAAGATATGAGGTCCCCCGTATAAAATTACTGGAAATCGGTCCTCGGTAATGCATAAGTCAAAACCAAATGACAATCACTATTGTAACGTAATACCCAACCACAAGGTAAGTATTTATTATCCAGCGTATAATATATGTTGAAGATAAGCACATAGGATTGATTTTCGCTACGAAACATTATATAGATAAATTTCAAGTCTCAACCACATTAAATAATGTAGGTACGAGTATAGTATTTATGTTCTATCGAGTTTCGTTTGTTCTAATATATAAATAGGGGAAGATTCAACAGTCGAGGTTTTGTAATCAAGGCAACAGCCCAAGCCTTGAACTTGTTGCCATACGGCTGAGTGCCTTACGCGCTAGCCGAAAAAATAGGTCGACGAAGCTGTAAAACCCGTCGGGTCAACAGTGTATAGTCAGTTCGAAAAACAAAACAGTTCAGTACCTTTTTCTTTTCTGTATGTCAACTTTTTTTTCAGTTGTTTATTTGTCATTAGTAAAAAAATTGGAAGCAGTTACGTTTTCGAGTCGAAGCCTTTAGTTATGAGTGTCTATTCGTCATACTTCACAATCTATTATAGATTAGTCTAATAATTTATAATATTTATACAATCTTAAAAAAAAATCGACTTGGTGAAAGTTAATTAAGACCATAAATATGGTCGAACTTCCACCACTACGATATAAAAATAGATGTTATCTACGTACTGAAAATCGATAAACTTCAATACAGGTTGACAAATAACCAAGAAAATTGGTACACCCATTTTTTTTTTGGTGAAAATGATTTTATGCAATCTATTTTAGGTGGCGCTATTCTTGTGATTAATTTTATACTATACCATTAATTTTATTCTGTAACTTAACACGGATTAAGTCACGGGTGATTACTAGTTACGTGTTTTTCATAATATTTATAGTATCTTTGGTGAAATGGCTCTAATTAATTATGTCGATGTTCATTGAATTTATATCAACTGTACGAAGTCCACAAGAAACACGAGTGTGTACAAATTAACAATTCAAACTAGATGTATAAATTAAAATCTTAAAAGTAACCCTTGGCTATCACGTAGAAATAAAAATGAAATAACGATAAAAATTATTTTGGGCGTCAGTTTTACTAAGATAAAAAAATACGGAAAAAAATTCGTTAATCTTTAGATAACGTTGGGTCGACACTAGATAATAAACCAGTTTTAGTTTACCTCGAGCATAAAGCTTGAAGATCTCAACTTCAATTATTTTTCTTGTATTAACGATAGTTCTCGTTCATAAATCTAAGTATAGCTTATAATAAATACAGAATGCAAATTGGCAGCTCTCCGAGTCCAGTCCAAAGTTGAAAGTCCAAAGTATACTAAATGTTATTAAAAACGGTTATATTTCTTGTTTCAACATATTTTAACATTTATAATACCGTTACTATAAAAAAGCAGGTGCTATTTCTTGATTTGTCAAAATCTATTTATGTCGATTAAATATAGTATACTAGATGTGCCCGCGGCTCAGCTCGCGCGGTTTATAGAATCATTTTTAAGGTGCTTTTGAAGTGAAAAGTTCTTAAGCCGTATTGAAGAGTAAACAAAATTGAATCGTCACGCTCCGGTTGGATCACATTTTACCGCCTGACAAGGAGTGCATCGTTTCAATAATTACGTTTTTATCATGAAGTATTATGATAATAAAATAATGTTGTGTACGTTTTGTATATAAACAGTGATAAATCTGTATGAACTTTAATGTACATGTTATACATTTCACTTCTATCGTATTCATAAGCAAATCAACTATTTTAAAACAGCTTTTTAAATATTACGTCGTTTATTTTCATCAACTTTTTGCCGTTACCCCACCTAAGTGGGGCCGGCATAAAAAAATTTTCCCTTTCACTCACCTCGACACATGTCGTCTCAGTATTCACACCTCTTATACAAATATCATTCTTCACACAATCCATACATACTTTTTTCAGTCTTCCTCTACAGACTACTCCAATATCCTTTTACCTTCCTGCTTAAATACTTTTTGATGACATGACCTTTATCTCTCCTCATAGCATACACGTACCATACTAATCTGAACTTCTCTATCATTGGTTTTATTTTCAAATTTCCTCTGACATACTCGTTCCTAAACTTATATATTCTGTTTACACCACACATTCAACTTAATGTTCGTATCTCTGCCGCATGTAATCTTCTCTCATCCGTTTTTTTGTAGCCTAGCACTCAGATCTATACATTGCATATTAAGTTTTTTTGTGCATTGATGAATTTTTAAATGTGACGTGAAAATTTTTTTTGGTTATTTTTATTCTCCTGCATTTATGTTAATAGTTTAAGTAGAATTTACAGAATAATGTAGATACAGTTTGTATGTTTGTGTCGACTTAAATTAATTTTAACCTCATAACTTCTTTCATACCTACGTTCCTTGATGTAACTTATACCAAAACGTAGGTAAAAATGACCTCAACGTTTAAAAAAAATGTAAATACGTTCAATGGTTGTAGAGTTATATGCATACTAATAGGTACTTAGAAAGAAAGAAAGACTGATGTCTTTTGTAGCATGTGTAATATATAAGGGTGATGATTTTATTCAGGTCAAACTGTACGGTGTAACATATAAACACATTTCATTTATTACTTTTATAAGTGATGTTATCAGTGAAATTTATTTGTCCAATTCACGTATGGATTATGCCTGTTGATAACCGATTAATAGATAGTAAAAAGGTGACTATTTATCTTTTTTACAGTACATGAGACCTTATTATTTATATAAGTGTGAAATTTTATGATAGGTTATATATACTTAATCTAAATTAAAAAAATATGTCGGAAAATAAATCAACGAAGATAGCTGCAACATGTACATGTGTATAGTACATGTAAACGCTGTGTGTACTAGATATCTTCTATCTATAATATGTATTAGAAGTAGATTTATAAAATTAAGTCGGCTTACATGTATCCGATGTTTATGGGTTTACGCAATCGATTATATTGTTAATAACATATACTGTATATTGATAATTTTCATCAGTTATTTTTATGCAAGTATTTGGTTGTATTTTGATTCAGCTATGTCCTATTAATATCATAAGCGAAAATGTTTGTGAGGATGGATGGATGTTTGTTACTTTTTCACGTAAACACTACAGAACGAATTTTGACGAACCTTTACAGTAATATACCGCTTATGTATTAGAATAGCACTAATCGAAAATAAGTGAAAAAATAAATAAAACCCTTCCACCATATGTGTACCTACCTGTGTGTATATGTGCACATATGCGATGGTGATCTGTGTTATGTTTTTCAACTACTGTTTGAAATTTTGAGTGATACTGTATCGCGATAGCAGAGTGCTCGAGGGCTCCACTCACTAAACGAAGATAATAATATATGGCTTCATAATGTATAAATATGCAAACACTGACGAAGTCGCGGGCGATTGCCAGTTATTTATATATACGATTACATTAATTAAATGTCCCTATAAAGTATAGGAGTAGATATTTTCAACTAATACTATAAAGAAATTGGTTTCCAATTTGAATAAAATTTTGTATTTAGCTAGTGATTTACTTTCAAATGATACCTTTTTAGGTGTCATCCCTCAGGTTTTTTAATCGAATAATGCCGGACAACTTTCCGTCTCCCAGTTCGTTTGTTGATGTACAGTAAAGTAGCTGATATCCGCTACTTCGGCTGCATATTTTATTATCTTTACATTTGCTATACAGAGAGAAAAACATAAGCACCACACCACTTACCACACCTATCCACGGCAAGAAAACACACAAAGAAGTAAGACAAAACAAAATTAAATCGAAGTCTATCAAATAGATTTTTAGTCATACGCGCACAACGGCATACATTATTTTTATTTATTTTATTATTTTATTTATTTTATTTATTTACATAGATAGCTTGAGAATGATGAAACAAAATTCTCTTACGGTATTCAAGACAAAAAACAATTGAAGATGTAAATTTAAGATGTAACCAAAACCGGAACGTTCCCCGACAGTACATGTGCGGTGTAGTTCACGCTTCACTAGATTTAAAAGAACTGAACTGAAACATATCTAGAATATAAAAATGAATCGCTGAATGTGGCGCTAAGCGCAAATCTCGAGAGCAGCTGAACCGATTTCGTTAATTCTATTTTTAGGATATTCCTTGAAGTACGAGGATGGTTCTTACGGAGAGCAAAAATTAAAAAAAATGCCTGAAGAGTCTAAAAACAATACTATTCTATACTCCCATACAAACGATTCGTAATAATACTTAAAAATCAATTTGAACTTTAATACCATTGCATAAAGTTTAAATGTTAGTGGAGAGGTTTCGGGAAGGCAAAACAATTGAGTGACGTTAGTATCGTATAAATATTAATTTCAATATTTGTCAATATATATACGATGGTAACATTTAATATTATATAGCGTCCCGAATAGCAGAATAAGTATTAAAAGAAAAAATGAAAGAATCGACTGTTAGGCGGTACGAAGTTCGCTGGGTCAGCATGTATTGTATAAAAACTTTACATTATCTATTCGATTTAACGTATAACGGTTTTTTTATAACATCGTTATTAAAAAATATATATGAGCCCGTTAACATTACCACGCGATGACCATTCGTGCATTTTTTTGTATCGTCATTTACGAAGAATCGTTTTTATGCCTTATAAACTCCAACGATAATGTCATACCCCCACGAACCATAAAAAAATTATATATTTATCTCTCGTTATCACTTTAAGATATTGTTACTTGGTTGAAGAAATGGTGGTATGGATAATGGTTACCATGTACGGACATTTCGTCAACCGAATCCTTGCGAATAAGCCAGAACTTTGAGTGAAGGAAAACATCGTGATGAAATCATACATGGTGGCATATTTTACGGTAGAGCTTGTTCTAAACCTGCTTGGGTAGCAAAACTAATGCTAAGCACCGACGTATTTCGGCAGGTACACTTGGGAGCCAGTTCATCACATCGTCATTTAAAACATCAGTTAAAATGTTATGTAAAATAACACTTGTATTTTTTTGTGTTCTTTACCTTTAATAATGTTTAAACTGAAATTCGTATTAGGGAACGTTAATTAATGATGTATATATATAGATTTAGTGTAAATGTTTGGTTTTTGTGCATGTAGGTTTAAGATACACAGCATGTAAAAAAAAGTTGTGTGTACTTATGTACAAGCGTTAGAAGTTATACCTTGGCGTAACAAGATAAAAATCTTTTCAAAAATTTTATCTTTAGCCTTATTCTACGTTTGTGGAAAAAACGACATTAACAATAAAAAAAAGGTATTTAATACATACAAACTTTTTTGAATAAAATGTTAACTATAGCTAACTTCAGGGTGTCAGTTTGTCGTGACGGTGTGCGCGCGCATCGTAAAAATTAACTCTCATCATTTGTCCCTAACGCGCCAAAAGAAGTATAACTTCGAAAATGTAATGATCTTATGTTGAAACTATTAAATGTCACATTATAATTGTAATCTAACATTACTTTAACAAATATTTCATGCACAGAGGAAAATCCATAATCTCAACGCTTGTCTCACACTTCTTAACGACAAGAAAAACAAACACGCATCGCTGAACGTGTGTTTCTTATAATAATTGTTTTTTGTAAGCCTTAATAATCTTATAGTAAATAAAGATATTGTAATATTTTTTTTAGATAAGGATTAAATGTCCAAAAAGTAAAACTACAAGTATTAATGAAATCTATATCTATACTATAGTTTTTTATTGATGAGCGTACGACGGCAGACCTCTAACATTTTATTTATGTAGGAGATTATCACATCACATTTCAAATCATAGGTATATAATATTGTTAAGATATACGAGTACTACATGTCGCCGCTCAGCAAACAACAGCGCGCCAATAATTTTGACTCAATGATACAGAGTAATGAAAACACTGTTTTTAACACACTTTTATTAGTTTCATCTGTATATTTGTAATTGACTCTTTAGCCTCTATTTTGCCCTACTTTGAGCGATCAGATTTGAATGAAACTTGGCACTCATGTCAAGCAAATCGAACGAAAAAGCCAAAAATCAATACATCTATACCTATATATATTATAAAACAAAGTCGTCCGCCGCGTCTATCTGTCTGTCTGTCTGGATGTTGGCGATAAACTCAAAAACTACTAAACGGATTGCAATACTTTCTTCAAATTTAATAATAAATTGTTTGTTGTAAATTGTGTCTTTGTAAATTGGTCGAAATATAATGATAAATGTTGAAAGGATCGGAATAAGTCTTAAGCGTTTCATGCACATAAGTATATAATTTTTAATATCAGGGTTGGGCAACGTCCGCCGGGCCTGCTAGTAAATTATAGTTTAAAAAAGTAAGATGCTTTTAGAGATAATTAAACTAAAAAGTGAAAAATAATTCTTAAAATTCGTTTGCTAAAGGATGATATACTCGTATATTTAACCCGGTAAATTAATATCATACTGAATCTAGAATATGTTGATTTCAATTACAAAATTATTATCAATACTGTACAGGATGCGAAAAATATTAAATAATTTTAAACAACTTGAAACAGAAGACTGTATATTTTATTATCTACAAAGATAGTAATTTTACATGGTAATATACAGAAAGTGTTGTTCAAATTACGATGAATATTTACAATGTATACAATAACTCGTTTCTTCTTAAACTTATCTCATGTATGAAAGAAATCGTTGTCTTCTCTTTTATAGTTACGAGTAAGAGGTCTGATAATGAATTAATTGGACTTTGTTTATGCTTTATAGTTCCTCCGTCGATGTAGGTATGGAACTTATAATGACTTTTTTCATAGAGATTCTGGTACTGTTCAGATTTTATATTGCACTAGCAGCCCCGGCGGACGTTGTCCTGCCCTGATAGTAAAAAATATATACTTTTGTGCATGAAATGCTTAAGGTAACTAATGTATTTTATTTGATAAGGATTAATACTGTATCCGTCTAAATAGCCTTCCAATTACCTCATTATATGTGGCCATTTTTAGAAGATAGATGGGTATAGTTAGCTATCCTAAAAAGATAGGTATATGTTATTATAGACTTTTTTGTAGATCTATAAAAGAGGAATAGCTCAAAATGCATTGTTTTGTTATATCTCAAAAGAATTAGGCAGCGTTTTCGATGAAAGCTGCCAAGCGGCTTGACTTTTTCCAACACTTCCAACAATTACCGTTATATTCCAACCAATTTACATAAAACTTTGATAAATTATATACCTAAACATTCCCCGTGAATTACTCTATCTATTGGCGAAGACCGCATAACAACCCGTTCAGTAGTTTTTAAGTCTACAGACAGACAGACAGACGCGGCGGAGGACTTTGTTTTATAATATGTAGTGATATCTACTTAATTAAGAAAAGAACGCAATACTTTAACCAGTGGGTCTAATCCACATTCCATAAATTATTAAAACGTGAGACTAAGGAGGTTAAATTCATACCCCTAAATGGGTTAAGCTTCTTGAAATAATGCCGGGGGAATTTCTAAATATAATCGATACTAATATTACAAATGCGATTGTGGGTTTGTTTATTTCTTACGCTTTCACGCCGTAATTACTGGACCGATCATCGTGAAATTTGGTATAGACATTATCAGGAGTACCTACAGAAAAGGACATATCTTCAGTACTGGAACAGGAAAAAGTACTGTTCCCGAGCGATAGATCAAATTTACATTATCGCGGATGAATACGTTAGCAAAGTGTAGTAAATAATAAACTTTAGTGAAATTTTCATTTACTTCGTACTAATACCTACTATTTAATTCATTAGACAAACGAAAAAGATGATTAGTCCTATAGCGATGAAATTCATATTTGGTTGTAAATATTTATGCTAGTTTTTAGTTCTCATTTTCAACAACAATATTTGATTATAAAACTATAATGAAATCTAAAACCATATAAAAAGGATTTCTAAAGTATGATACATAATAAAACATCATGGAACTTTAGATATTTTTAAACGTTACTGCAACTACGAGGCTGTTGATTTGCTAAAATAATTAGTATGACTTAACAACAATGATTCAGTAAGAATTCGTAGATTTTATGCGCCAATTTACTACATTCTTGTATTTTCGTATACCAATACCGATAATACCGATTAAAATGAATCGAATATTTACCTAGTCTACTTATCAGATATTATTAAGTAAAAACCTTGAATGCTAGTTATACGTTTTAAGTCATCTCACTGATGCCGGACGTCAACTGTAAATAGTGTTCCCTTTTTTTACCTTGCAAGTATATCATTGACCAAGTAAGATACTTTCGTATCTCTAATAACTTGATTTGATTTGAAATAAAACTTAGTTTGAAGAAAGCATCAATGTTAGCTTTAGTATATGAAAAGCAAATATCTTAAAAACAAATGCCGATTGTAATGTGTACTAAGAAATATATGAATCACCAGGTTTATCGAAAAAGTTAAATAACACGCATTTGTAGGCTTAGTCAACGAACGCTTAAAGCGAATATATATATTTTTTTAAATGTGAATGGAGGCAAACGAACAGACGGGTTACCTGATGGTAAGTAATTACCGCGGCCCATGGACACCTGCAACATGAGAGGCATCACAGATGCGTTGGCGGTCTTTGAGGAAGGAGTAGGTTCGTTTCTTGAAGGTCTGTGGGTTGTATTGGTCCAGAAACTCTGCCGCTGGGAGTTCATTCCAGAGGGCCGACGTACGTGGGAAGAACGCACGTGAGAACCGCACAGTAGACGACTTCCAACCATCGAAATGACATTGATGGAATTTCGTTTTATGGCGAGTCGTTCGATAATGGAACTCAGATGCAGGTATCAATCCGAACAGTTCTTCAGAACACTCTCCGTGGTAGATCTTGTAGAGGACGCAAAGTGATGCAACATCCCTACCAAGCTCCAAAGTGTCGAGCCCTAAGGAAAGCATCCGGTCGTCAACGATACGAGCCGCTCTGCGTTGGATTCGGTCAAAAGGAAGGAGATGGCATTCGGGCGCTCCGGCCCAGAGATGAGAACAGTATTCCATGTGTGGACGGACTTGCGCCTTATACAGCTGAAGGGGGTGAACCAGTGTGAGGTACCATCCCGCTCTGTTAACGATGCGTAATTTTTTTGAAGCCAGTTTTGCGCTACCTTCCAAAAAAAATTTTTTTAAACAATCTCTAGTATGAAATAAATGTAAATCGTTTGTATGATATACATTATATAACCAAATGTCAACAGCAATGCGACAGACATTGGACGAATTCGCGTCCTCCAAGGTCTTTGTTAGTAACAAAAACAAACCTACTTCAAAAATGGTAGGTTAAATAAGTAAATAGTAGTCACAGCTTTAAAATTAACATTCAATTGTTTTCAGAGTTGTATTAAAATGCACCAATGTAAAACCAAATGTACACAGTAAAGACGACCTCTCGTCCTCCAAGGTCTTTGTCAGTAAAAAAATGTTATCGTGCGATGTCCTCTTAAAAGATGCGTGTTTGCGCCCATCCCCGCGACTCCCTCTGTTCACGCCGCCGTGAGCGGGGTGTGATGATACGATCCCGCACATACGTTGCGTTGTCACTGTTAGCAATTCGAGCCTAGGTTTGTTCCTCGATGTGGAGCCCGCGAGTATGCTACTCGCGTGAATAGTGTGACACACTAGTTTTATATATACACAGATCATCCAACACACGTGCACACAGTAGGTACACATCGTGATTGGGTTATTCTTCACCCCTTTTCGAGCTGAATTACTTCACACAACTTAGTAGTCGGATACAAAAGGATACATATTTACACATGTATGTTTCACGAATTCACATATGTATGAGATAGATACAGTGGCGGATTTGCAGTCTTGGCCGCCCTAGGCCCCAGGCCATGTAGTAAGTACCAGCCATCTCACCATAATGTACGCGGGCCTTTAGAATATTTATGTACTTTGTGTTATTTCTTGTTATCGTCAGTGAATTTTTTATCACGGTTGGCCGCCTCTAATATCTGACCGCCCTAGGCCCGGGCCTCCTGGGCCTTAGGGCAAATCTGCTACTTGACAGATATCTTAGTTTAGTATAGTTTAGTTAGATCGGGATACTCGGCGACAGTTCAAGTCGAGGCGCACCATGTGGCCCTGTGCTGATCTCCTATAAAATCGGGTAAGTGCCTTAAGTACTCCTCTTAGTGGACCGGTGAATCTGTAGAGGTCTCCCGGTCAACAGGGTAGTCAGTGCGAAAAAAACAAATTAGTTATAGCGTAAAACAGTTTCGAGAATAAAGTTACTTCAAAATTAACATCCAATTGTTTTCAGAGTTGTATCAAAATGCACCAACGTAACGATGTTATTGGATCGTATCATCATTTAAAAAGTATTTGAAACAACTATACGATTACGAAAATTCTAATTTAATACAAAGTAGGTACATTGTATTAAGAGGTGAACTTATAATCCACTTATATCTTAATAAATTCTTATCTTAGTAAAACGTTAAGTATATTCATTATCAAGTAAGCCGATGTATTCGTGTACTACAGATCATTAAATGATAAGATAGCAACTTCGGTATGTCATATTTTTATTGTAAAATTAGTTACCTAGCCAGATAGCTATAATGAATTATTTTTATCTTGAACAATTTTTTTAATATATTTTATAAGTTTTAGCGTTTGGTCACAATCACATATTTTGATTCGAGATGACGATGTAGTCTAAGATGGTAAATTGATTAAAAGTAGATGGAGACTGTATCTCAAGTGGATTTGCCGGAACACAGTAACAGGGGCTTGGCGACAGGTGTTAAGCGATGCGACAGTTTATGAAATTAAAACTAAATTCATGTGAATTTCTTATGCATCTTTATAATTAACAAATAGGATCGGTTTTACTATATATGTTTCACTAAAAATTAAAAATACTAGATTGAAGCCCAAATACGTATTTACGTAACCTAGCTTTTGATTCGGCACGTCGGGGAGAAAAGCGAGATAGTCAGCTAAGTTCGGTTTCGTATAGCATTATCTTTCTCTGTCGCAGTCTTACGCTGTACGAAATAGAGAACGCTTTACAAAATCGAAGCAAGCCAATCTTAGAAGGAAGCCTCGCTCTTTTCTACGACGTGCTAAATCAAATGCCGGGTACTGTACACACGGATAAAGCTTACAGTACTCGTAATATTAAAATGTTAACTTAGTGTCCGGATGCCAAAACTAGGTTTTTTATTTAAAGAAATAAATCGTATTTCATACTTTTCTTAAAAAATATACTAACTAATATTATAAATCCAAAAGTGAGTCTGTTTGAATGCTACGCTTTCACCAGAAAAAGACATAAGGTACTTTTCACATAAAAAATATGCTGTGCGCGGTGGATAGATCAAATATGCATTAACACGAGCAAAGCCGTGAGCAAAAGTGACATAGCTTCATTCGCTTCTACGTCAGAGATACCCCAATTTTATAAGAATCTTAGGAAACAGATATAACTAGCGCATACAATTCGATAATGTGAAATCTTTGGCTCATGTATTCGTTTTCATGACGTCAAGACCTTTGGCCTTTCGATCGTTATAGGTTTCCTTCCTGATAAGACTATTTTAATTTGCATTTTTTTTAGATTCGTTTTATGCAAAATTAATATTATTTGACGCAATCGATAAGTATTTCATACTACCTACCCGACCCGGCTTCGCACGGGTGTTACTAACAAAGAAAATAAGACCAAGTGATGAAATAAAATGACAACTGAAACTGTCCAATCTGTTAATAATTTTGAGGATTTTCGTAGTGTCCTCTGTCTCACTCACAGTATTATTGACAATTCTTGTAGAAAGAAATATAATATCTTTATTGCAACAACTACAATACGATAGATACAGTACAATACAGTAATCCCAGAAATGGAGTCGCAAAAATATAAATGACAGAACAGAAATAAAAAAACATATCATTACATATAAAATATTATAATTATGCCGTATTATTTCTATAAAGTCGCACAATTCAGTATACACTAGCTGTGACCATAGCCGCTGACCCTAGTGCTGGTTTTCAACCGATCAATTGTGGAGTGGCTCAGTTGCCGTGTAAAAAATAAAATTCGAACAAACCGGCCGCAAAATTTGGAAATAAAAACATTTACAGACAGAAGTACAGACCGTTACATAGCTCTACATGTGTAGGATATCAAATGTAACAGGTATATAATGTTTTATAAATACAGCGTAGAGGTTACACTTATTACAACTAATCATCAGAAGTTTACGAGATGAGTAACCCGACTCGTTAAGTGTGAATCAGAGATCCTGTGGCCGACATAAAAGATGTACTTTGAAATTCATATATCCGTATCAAATTATTATACTTAAAATTCGGATGACATACGATGCGGAATTGTACATTACTCTCTTTATATGAGGACTAACTTTTGCTCGCGGCATTCCACACTTTAACTCCTCCGGCTGATTTTTTAAGACCTTAAAATGGCGTATTATGGTTTTTTTATTTTACGATATCGTACATTGTAAATTTCATGGTTTAGTAAAAAAACGCTCGTAAAAAAAAACAAAATTAAAAAAAAAAAAAAAAACTGTATACATTATTTGTTATTTTTTAAAGTTTTGTAATAAATCGGCCATTTTTTAAGCTTATGCTCCCAACAGTCTGTTGACCTGTGCCTCATGACGTCTACATTCGTTTGTATGGAACTTAAACCTTTATGGTTTTGTATAGTCCAGGGGTTCATGTATATTTGAGCTATCCACGGGAAACAATATAAAGTACCTTATGTATTTTTCTGTACCCCTGACACCATATGTATAACAAAATGGCATGATGATCGGTTGAGTAGTAGCGTAACAAACAAGTAAACTCACCTTTGGTCACTAGTTTTTTTTTTACTCGGAGTTTTATTATTGGATGTACACCACCTCAACGTAGCTTAACGTGACCATGAACCAGTCGGACGCGATCTTTATGTTCTTCCACCACCACTACTACAATAAGGTACGTATTTTATGAACAAAGTTATACATATAATAATTATATAGTATTACCTAATTCTGTTTTTCTTTTTCATACCACTAAACGTATAAAATCTGGTTATATTAATATATGTACAATGTAAATAGTGTTATCTATATATATATGTAAAATAACTGACCGATTGATAAATTACCGCATAGCTAGGGACTAGGGACTAGGGACGTGAATATTTTACATGCGAGTTCCTTTTACACTGTAGATAAGCACTGAAAAAGGATTTATGGAAATACAACGTGGCGAAAAAAGGGTGAAAGTTTGTATAAAAATTCGTTATTACTCTGTTAGTTATTATTTTAGATATATATAATAAATGTAAATCTAACGTATTGTGCAATTCTAAATGTGAAATATACGACTAATTTTTTATTGTAATTACGAGAATATTAAAACAATACACATTACAATTAAAAAAAATCGTTTTATTAAACCTAATCTAACAGAGATTCTAATAGCTAATTGAAGTTTGACTGGTCAAACCTCAATTTCATTACGTTTCGCCGTTTACCTAACTAAATTAGTCTTCTACTAGGTTTGACATTAATTCTTTACTCAAAGATCGGAAAACATCATTTATTTGGGCTTTGATTAAGATTGTAAGTCTGACTTGAGTGAGTACTCAAACCTAGGAGCGCCGGAGCTTTGAAGTTCAACTACAAGATAATACATATATATTAACAATCCCAGCGGACGTGGTCCTGCCTTGGTAATAAAAAAATATTCTAAAATCAGAGCACAGAACCACGTACCGGGTCTATTTATGAATATAAACCAATCTTGAATCCATCTGAACATACACAAAAATTTCATCAAAATCTGTCTAGTCGTTTAGGAGGAGCAAGTATATATGGCAGAAATAATCGAAAATAATTACTGCATGGAAAACGCTTGCGAAAATACAGGATATTGCTAGGTAAATTAAAAAAAAACATTACTTGAACTGGTGCGTATTAAAAAAAACACCTTACCAATAAACACCGAGATATGAAACGTGCTGAAAGTTAATTGCGAATCTCATGACGCTACAAATAACGTTATAAAAGCGAAGGAATTCACAACCTGTTCTCAGACGAATAGGATAAAAAACTAAATTGTTCAATAACCTGTAGTAAAAATAAAACACGCGGACACTTTCATAACGATCTGCGTCTAAATCCGGGCAAAAATAAAAGTCATCCACGTTTCGAACGACCAGGTACGGAATTTCAGGTTTGTCGTCCCGCACAAGGTCATTTTACAGACACCAAAAAACGACCATTGTGTAAAAATCTACGTATTTGTCTAAATAATTGGAATATAACTAGGTACAAAATTCATGGTTCGATAAACACAAACAGTAGGTATTATAGATGATATAGGCAGTGGCATCGCTTGCAATGTTGTTTCCTTGTTATATTTTTTCGAATTCAGGAAAAAAGTTCTAATACCAGTTATTTATTGTTATTAGTATTATTATTTCTTATTATTCGTTGTTAAATAAACAACAATCGTACTTAGAAATAAAATACAATAAACGGGTAAATTTACTTACATTCTGATAACAAAAAAATTGATATTATCAAAATGAAAGTATATGAAATAAAATATTATTAGAATATTAATAAATGTAATACGTCACACTAGACGTAATTTTTTTTTATCGAATTTATAATTCGGGTTGTCGGTATCGACAGATGACCGATAAGGTTGTAGGTAGAAATAAATAATTGTACACGACAAAAGGACAGGGTACTTCTCTTTTTGTAATAAATTGCTATTCGAATTTATTTAAAAAGTTATGTAACTAGAATGTTTTTGAGTTATGATCAACTAAACGATACTAAACTTAACCCTATCTTGTAGAATCATATCTATTTATATGTAAAACCCTATAATTCATATATACATAACGTATTTTTAACTATATGTTAACACTAAATGACAACATTATCACTCCATATTATAAAATAAAATCATCCGCAGCGTCTGTCTGTCTGTTTGGATGTTCGCGATAAACTCAAACTACTGAACGGATTGTAATGCGGTGTATACCAATATACCAGTAGATAAAGTAATTCACGGGGAAGGTTTAGGTATATAATTTGTCAAGGTTATTTTTTGTAAATTGGTTGAAATATAATAATAATTGTTAAAAGAATCAGAAAAAGTCAAGCCGCCTGGGAGCTTTGGTCGAAAACGCTGCCTAATCCCTTTGAGATATAACAAAACAATGCATGCTGAGATATTCCTCTTTTATAGATCTACATGAACGTCTATGATGGCATATACCTATCTTTTTAGGATAGCTTACTACACGCATCTATCTTCTAAAAATGGTCACATATAATGAGGTAATTGGAAGTCTATTTAGACGCATACAGTATTAATAATTATCAAATAAAATACATTAGTTATCTTAAGCATTTCACGCAAATAAGTATATATTTTTTATTATCAGGGCAGGACAACGTCCGCCGGGCCTGCTAGTATCATATAAATATTGAATGTCTACTTCGTTACTGCCTATAATAGTTTATAGTAATGCATAATTCTATATAGAAATATCTCAAAATAGGCTTGATTAGAAATAAATGTGTATATTATATAATGCATATTAATACTGTAGGGTAGAAGCATTACATAATTAAACGTTTTGGAATGACTTCAGACAAAACACGGAAGAATTAAAATCTACATAGAGTAACTTAATACAAACATAAATTAAAACAAATTAAAAGAAACAAATGAAAATGTGTGTGATGGTCTAACGGGCAGGATAATTTTGACAAAAACAATAGAAGAAAGTCGTCCGCATCAGTTTAAAGATTATTTTCAGTGTTCAAATATTGCCCACGCCCTTTAGTAGAAATGTAAAAATTACTAAGAAAGGTGTTGTATCAATTTTATAAGTATAGAAAATAAGCCAAAACGCGTAATAATAAAATACGTGTATTACAATGTCATTATCGTAAGCTCATTTCCGTGTAAACTATAAAACAAATGAGAGTTTTTCACATTCATAGTAGTCCGGTGGAACTATAAAGGCATTACGAAGCCAACATTGTAGGTCAGTTCGAAAAAAAGAAAAAAAAAATCACCTTCATTGTCCATGTAAAAAGTGTGGTGATTTTTACATCAATTTTGGCTACACAATTTTATTCACGTTCATGAAATAATACAAATACGACGAATTAAAATTGAATTATGGTATTTTATTGCGTTTATAAAACATAAAACCCAATATAAAAGTTTAAATAATTAATTTATGATATTTTTCACCACTTATATTAATTAAACCATTAAAAAAAATTCTACGACAATAGGATAAAAAAACAAAGCAATTGCCACAGAAAACATTAAGCGCTTAATTTTTTATACATATTCTGAAATTCACTGAGTTATTTTCGTGGACCTATATACTCGTACATCATATTATATAAATTAAGCACAGATGAAATCCGCCTGACAAAACCATCATGTGGGGTAGTAACAATTATAAATTTTGAGTAATATTACGTTTGCTAAACCAATTTTAAGCTGCTTATTAGAATTATTTATAGAAATCATAAATATGGCATGCTTAACGCTAAACTTGGCATTAAAGAAAAGTATTAGAAAATAATAACGATATTTTCGCGTAGGCCGAGTGCCGGCCGGCATAGGTCAATGGTTTATTTCCTAAAAAAATATTAAAAACATGTAGGTAATTCACACTCACCCAGCACCTTCATGAACTCGTCGAAGTTCTCGGAGGATGTCATCTTGTATTTTTTACCAATGAAGCTCATGATGAAAGGATGATTTAAATATTTGTGCGAGTAAAGAACGCGTGCCTCTACCGTGCCGGCTACGATTGGAATGAATGTGCACGACAAATAGCTCGCTCGCCGCTAACCGCTGCCGCTGGCAAAGTGGAACAGGTCTGTGCATTCATATTTCATACGCATGCGTTACTGAATGAATGAATAATTAAATAATGAGTGAACGGAACGAACGAACGTCGTATGCACTGATTATTGTAGTTCACTTGGGGTCTTTACTCTTATTGTCAGTTCCCCTAGTACTTGGTCGTATCATTATGTCATTTTGAATACGAGTTATTTGTAGGGTCAATTTCTGTTTCCGTTTAGCCAATAGCCTCTTGATTGATGTAATGTATTGTATGCAGCTTGGATAATGAATATATGATAGCTTCATATGCGGGTTCTGTCGTGAGGTTGGAAATCGTTTAAAATAATATTTAATCAAATAAATGACGTATTTACGGAGTAATGTAGGCAAATAAAAAATATAGGTAGATGTATACAAACAGGTTATATGTCATAAGCATAATAGTTTTCCATCTATATATTTTTTATACTTTATAATTTATTGTTTGACCACAATTTCATCTGATGTTAAATGATGAATTAGAGGGCGACTGGCTCTCAAGTACGGCTGCCGGAACACACCAACAGGTGGTTGGCGAGAGTTTTTCAACTTGAGGGTGGTAGCAAGCCAGACGAACTTAGAAAAAACCCTATAATGTACTTAGATCTAATAAATATGCAGTTTGTCTGTGTATTTTTTTTCGCTAATTTGTGATAAATTACAGCTATGAAAGCCAATGATCACGAATATGACGATTAAAAAAAATGTCTGTTAAAATAAATATTAAAATAAAAATTATCAACAATGCTTGAAAAAACATTAATGATATATTTAATTAAACATGTGGAATTCGAAAATAATCTAAATAAATGTAATCATTTTTAATTTACTATATTTGAAAATTGTGCTTTAATATTATATGCATAAGTTGTTACATTAATTTTAATAACTTCGAAAATTACTGCTGATAATTTTTATAGCCCATCAACTCGGAATGCCATAGTTTGTTTGAACAAATGTGATGAAAATCGGTTATATATATTCATATATATTATTGATTTAGAATTACTAAAACTTTTTGAAGCCTATAAATTACGAAATCGTGTATATTATTTGTGTCAAGCAATTTTTTTGTCAAATTCGGGTATACACAAAGACAGACAGACACACTCATTTTTTAACGTCATATTCGTGGTCATATGTCTTTATAACAACAATATACGACACAATTTCATAAAAAAATGTACAGACGTAACTCCAAATCTGTTGATATGGATGTAGTAATTTAAATATTTAGACATATTTTTAAAGAGCAGTTAAAATGTTGTTGTATAAAATCATTAAAGTGTTCACGAATTCTTCTTAACTTCTGCAAAATTTGAAGTTATCGTTTAAAAAAGTTATCCGAAAGTAACTGAAAGAAAAATAAATATCTGTGTTCAAATAAAAAAAAGTTTCACTTTTAAATAAAACTTAATTGAATTTAACACCAGCTGATACTTCATTCTTTAGATCATTTTATTGTTTTACCGGAATTGCGTTCTTTATCTGAATTTATTTAATATTTCTAATTGTAATTGTGTTGTTATAATTAATTATTTGAGGCTATCTTTGTTTAATTTGAATATAGTCAGGAAAAACGTAATAACGTAATACGTATAACGTAAACGTTAATAACATTAATAAATAAAATCCTTTTGTTTCTACAAATGTCTCGTTGATCACTGTTCAGCCGTTTCGGAGATTAGTCTGTAGAAAGAACATACATTTCAATTTTATTCATATGACATATAGAGTATTTGACAATCTAAAGATATACACGTTCGAAGCAATTCGTTTGACATAACAACACTTTAATTGTGAAAAATCTTAATATAATAATATCAATAAAAAATTAATTAACTTCATTCAAAACCCAGAGAGAGTATCAATCGAATTCAACAACCTCCATACCACAAAGACGGCTTGATATTAGTTTTATGTAGTTGACACTTCATGTATTTGTATAGAGCAAAGTCGCAGTACTCAGATCTTATACTTATTTCCTAGCAAAATAGCATATAATATGTTTTAGAGACATATATGTAATAAGTGTTTAGCGTCAAATACTCGTTGTTCTCATTCATTCAAGTTCTCATATGTACCTAAAGAAGTGTCGTTTTTGCTGGGGTCAAGATAGAATTAGTCCACTATCATAAAGCTAACATCAATTAAGCTTTGATCTAAGTATTTGAAATGTATAGCTTCAAATTACTTATTCTTAGATTTAAATGCATACTTTTTAATGTATATGAAATAAATAGAAGTAAAAAATAACTCATAATTTATTTATAACGCCTATAATTTTTATCATAGCAATATAAACATTTCATGTATAAGATTTTTATTGCTATTATATTGTCTGTGCCAATTCGATTTATTGGAATACTGCTTTTTCGACTACGATTTCGCAAGGCGCAGATCATAGATTTCGCATAAGCTTCGACCTACATCACGTACGTACAAAAGGACGTAACGGTTATCGTTTCCAGATCCAATGGTGGGGACAAGAGGGAAGTTGCTAATAAGTAGATCGTACGATATCCGCGAGCTGACTACTATCGTACTCTGCCGTTTATAGAAATTAGTAATATTATCACATATCATAAAGGGTCATGAACACGATCCCTATGTAGACCTTTTGACAATAGGAATCATAACCCCTGACACGGAATAACTGCTGCACCAAGGTAATCGTGCTAACCATAGTGCGTATGAGATGAAGAGTCAGTTGACTGAAGTTCTTTAACAGTAGAAACTCTCATAAATTATCCAGAAGCCAAAACACTTCATCCTATACTCATCCACATTCATCCAAATGCATGAAGTGATTAGTTATCAAAGCTATCAAACGCGAAAAGTACTTTTCTCATTACATGAATAGGCATATTAGGAATCCATAACAATTGTGGAAAAGTTTAAAATACAGGTACTAAGCTAATAAAAACTTTCTTTTACGGATTTGATAATAATTCAATCCGTTGGTTTCATAGTTACTTGACAAATAGTATGTCGAAGTAGAGAAATCCGATGCTATAGAGCTTCACTTCTCAACTAGACATATACCTCGTGGAGTCCCTCAAGGGTTAAATATTCGTCCTATTCTTTTTATTATAGACGCTGCATACTTATATATATAATAAAAATGAAATGTCTGCGTGTAATATCAAAATAACAACTTTTTACTGACGGTATATGAAAGTGTAATAAAAATACATCATTTTATAATAAAAACCTATTTAAAATTTTTTGTCGGTCTGTCTGTTTATTCCGAGTAGTCTCCGAAATAGCTAGATCGTTGTTGAGGAGAATTTTATTGACAGAAAGCGGAAATTACAGGGAGTGACAATCAAACCAATCAAAATGAAATCAACTACTGACGCTGTTGCAATGCTACTAAGTCATATATTACGGACCTGGGAGGGATCACAGGATGCAATTTGTGTATTTTGTGATCTGTCTAAGGCCTTTGATTGTGTTGACAATAGTACGCTTATTATGAAATGAAAACACTACGGTATTTGTGAAGATCCCTCGTTCTTTTCGCCTCCCGTTTAAAAATCGCTGTCACAAAGTTAGTGTAGACGGGGCAACGTCTGTGAGATCGTCAACTCCAATTGGCGTTCCACATGGTTCTATTTTAGAGCCGTTTTTGTTTCTGGTATATATAAATAATCTGCCGCTAGTGTTTGATAAATTTACTGAAATGTGGCATATTAAGTTGTATTCTATGTAAGTAGTTTGATATATTGCATATAAAGCTGCTGAAAAATAACTGATTGTCTTAGTAAATATCCAACTTATAAACACTTATACGTGTATATTATGGCTTGCAAGTTTAACGAAATAGCATATATTTAATAAATGGTATAAGGAGTTTTGAGATCTAAGAGTCCTTATTTTTCGTTCATTGTCTTGTGTTTAACCCTATATAGTGTGATATTACATAAGTGAACTGGATACGACATAAAGACATGAAAAACTAATTTCCACAAAAAATAACTGAAAAATATAACAAGGGGCCCATAGTTTTTTGGGTTTACTGAAAGCATTAAGCGACGCACGGTCTTATTACAAAAACAAAAAGGCACACGTGTTTAACACGAGTAATACTAAACAGTATGTTAACTTATAACCTTGTTAAATACATGTTTAAAATACTTTATTACAAAAAAGTGTCCAAGCGGTCTCAAGCTAAACATCTGGTTTAAGTTTTTTATACAAACAACTCATTCAATTCAATTTCAATATTTCAAAAACGTTCCGATTTACGAATAATATTTTTGTTCAGATCTTCATTAGGAATATTTATTTATTTTATATAAAATTGGTTCTTTATTGATTCTGGATGATCTATCTATTATCATCCCATTATAGTATCTTTTATTCCAATCTTTAGTCATATTATAAATACGAATGTGAGCTTGTTTGTTTGTTACTTTTTGACGCTTTAGTTTGTCAACCGATCATCATGAGGGTTTTGCGTAGACGTTGTCAGGGGTACAGAAAAGAACACTTTTCATCATAAAAATTGCTGTTTTCGAGAAATAAATGAAATTTCCATTAAGGCAGACAACGTCGCGACCAAAACCTAGTCTTCAGTAAAGAGTCTACTTGTTAATATAGGAAGAAGAAGCAGTAGTATATGTGATAAAAATATTGAAAATGCAAAGATATTAGATAGTCAAGTTTACGGGCTACTTTTAATTAGGTACAAAAAGTTTTTTTTCGTAATGCTTAAAACGAATGTTTTGTTCAAAGGCATATATATGTCCAGAACGACTGGCGTTACATTTTATTTAACTAAACATGTAGACTTAATGTTCCCATGAGTTATACGAACGCTAGTGAGAATTATGCTGCTTACACAGCAATTCGTGTGAACGTGACGTAATCATGTGTCCTGGCGACCGCGTAACTAGATACAGGTGGCGTTGCTTACTATCAGGTGCATTACAGTCACTTTATGGTGGTCCAATTATAAATATATATATACAACTATTGTTAAAGTTGCTTATTACCTCGTTCATTTTGCTATAATCATGCAAATTCTTGCAAATACTTCGTTCGCGTAACAAGATAAAAATCTTTTCAAAAATTTTATCTTTTGTCTTATTCTACATTTGTAGAAAAAACGACACTAACAACAGAAAAAAGATATCTAATACATACATACTTTTTTTTAATGAAATGTTGACTATAGCTAACTTCAGGGTGTCGGTTTTTCGTGACGGTGTGCGCGCGCATCGTAAAAATTTACTCTCATCATTTTTCCCTAACGCACCAAAAGAAATATAACTTCAATAAAAAATTGAAAATAAATTTGCATGACATTTGAAAAATATCATTGACCTTTTTATAAGAATTTAAGAGTTTCATATTTGAACGTTATCCTATCAGAAATCACAAAACATATTTCTAAGAGGAAAGATAAGAACATAGACAGAACTAGATAGTAACACATATTCTTTTGTACTTAGGTACCTTATATCGTAACATAAGGTGTGTTTATAAAAGCGAGTTGACGTCCAGGACATATTATTAAAAACAAATTTACCTCATGTTATAATTGTCTACACTCTGACTAATTAAAACTATTGCTCTATAATAATTTTTTAACGACAAAATTGATAAAGAATTAAAGTCTAGGTTTTGACTCTAATTTCGCATGATTTTAAGTGACGATGTGGTTAGAACGAAGGTCGGGCACGTTCGGTGGAGAAATAGGACTGCCTGTCAAGCGGGTTTTTAAGAATACACCGGTATAGCTTGGTGACAAGTTCCAACTACTCTGACACCTACATTTCATCTAGGAAATAAAATTGTTATTAATTACAATTTCATTTAGTGTATTTTTTCACTTTCAGGAAGAAGCGTCTGAATAAAATTAGTGAAAACGATTTCGGTGCGAATGTTGAGAGAGTCTGAAACTACATTAGAACCGTTCGAAGACTTGAGATTACACGTAACTATATCTGCTAAAAGTCATGTTGCATAAACTGCAGACTGCATCTTAAATAATAAATTAAAAACTATAAATTTTATCCTGAATGCCGTGTAACGGTCTACATCGGTTTTCTTTATTGTGACAACATGTTTACGTGCAAATGTAATACAAGTGAAAAATCCATCCATTCATTCGGCCAAAAGACGTTCAGTGCTCGTGACACCCTTATACCCATACCCACTTATAGTGACTGAGTAACCCTTCACAGTATTTGTATGGTATAGCGCTGTATATTTCACTAGCAAAGTATTTAATCTATGATTAAGCTTGAGTACCACTGTTGCGACAACGATATTTTAATAGATTTACGATATCTGTTTGAATTAGATTTGTAACGAAACTTTTTTCTCACAGTTTCATTTTTTCTTTCTTCGTCGGTATAATAATATTTGATAAATTATAAAATAAATAGTTAATTATATAAAGACTTAATACAAAAATCACTAAACGTAACCATTGAATCGTTAGATATAAATGATATGCACCGTACAAACGGAAAAATGGCCTAGCAAGGACAGAGATAACCAAATTAGTCAGTGTTATCTTAAAGGAATAGTGTTTAGAAATCTTTTAAAACTTATATACAAAAAATATAAGAATAATAAGCTTGCTAGATCTAACTTGTAGTTAAATAACGCCTTGACACCTAATTCTCTATACCTATTTAAAGAGTACATATTATGATTAATATTGTCATAATAGAATGATAAATATTATCATAACATATATTACAATATATATATAAATATAAGAATGAGTGCTGTCTTGCGATACACACTGAAAATAATAGTGATTTAGCAGTTTAACTAAATGACTACTCACCTTATAGATCTATGATGGATTAATTATTTTTTTAGAAAGTTAACCTTTTGTCTTCTCTTATTATAGTTATTATATTGAAAAATATATGTATGTTGTCGTAAAGAATATTTCTTTGAAATACACTATTCAATACTACTACACACATAAATTTTACTTTATAAGTTAGCGTTTGACCACAATCTCATTTGATGTTAAATTATGATATAGTCTAAGATGGTAGTCGCGCCAAACCTGGCTCTCAAGTGCAGGTGTCGGAACACAGCAACCGGTGCTTAGCGACAGATCTTCAACCTGAGGATGGTAGCTAGCCTGATGTACTTTGAAAAAACCCTACCACCATGCTATGGTTTCATAACGATGTTTTCCTTCACCGTAAGCTCCGACTTAGATGCTTGGATTGGAATCTATGTCTTTCGACGTTGTGTCCGAATAACTAGTTGATAACTAAGCCATCACCGCTTCACTTACCACATACGCGTACGTTGCTTATTTTATATAATGTTTTAAAGATATACGAGATCTGAAAAACCTTATTTTCACATATGTCGTCTTGCAAGTTGTTAGTCACAGTCTTGCTGGTCAATAAACCCGTTATATATTTTCATGTGGCTACCTTAAATAGTGTAAATGATTAAACTGAGTCTCTCTCGCAGTATTTATATCAGTGCTTGCCCTTGTTTTTTTTTGAACTGATTACTCTATTGTCTTGACGCATGTTCACAGCTTCACCGGACTACGAGTGCTTACCCAAAAGTAGTAGAGAGTACATAAATGGTTATAAATCACCCATTATTGTATTGCATTTAAATCCCCATAGTACTATTTGTAATCGCGAACAACAAATAATTTGTCGATAGTAAATACCCAGTGTAATATTATTGTTATATCTAAATTCTGAATATGCCTATATTAGGTGGTTACAACAGCCACAGTTCCATATTTATAGATCAAGATGTTGTTGTTTATCTATAGTAGATTAGATATTTAGTTTTAAATTCGGAATCGAATATTGTAGAATTAAGTTTATTACGTACAGTCAAGCAATCTTTCGAATTAATAATATCTTACCGAACACCCTCTATATTGAATCATATTGATTTCAAATTTAGTCTTAAGAATTCTTGTGTAAATGTTCTAAGTGCACCACGTTGGCTATAATTGACGATCTTACTATTAATATTTCTTCTGATAACAATGATCGTAACCGTGATGATAACTATAACAGGATTACCTTATATTTCATGCTCCCAACTAATTTGACTCCGACACGCGGTTGTAATCGTATTGACCACGTTATAATAAAAACCTTCATTAACGCTACATCGATTATTTGTGATACCTTTATCACTTATCGGTATCCAGTTCTTTTATATTGTGATTTACATTTTAGGAATACAAGGCGTTTATCAACCGAGTCATGTATAGCAGCTATCATTGAAACATTGGAAAAGCTGACTTCTCCCATTTATGTTTTATGTTAAATGATGACGACGTCACCAACTCACTGACAAAATCTCACACACAAGTGTTCTATCAAAAAAAGTTTCTGTCAAAAAATACTATTAAACCTCGGTTAAAACCATGGCTCTAAAATGCCTACAAAACCACGATAGATTACATAGTAAAGTAAGGAAATTCAGGGATGACTAAACTGTTAAAATGAAATATAATCGCTATCGTACCTCTTATAACAACTTGTTACACAACATTAGATGCACTTACGAAAGCATCCATACTTGCATGCAAGCCACAAAAAGATTTCTAATTTACACAGAAGTTGATATCTGGTTAAGAGTTATTAACTATTCCTTTAAGTTCTTAATCCTCATTAAATATAGTCAATAATTATTTTGCAAATATTGATAAAAAATTTGCTCCTTCGACTTCAATCAATTTTAAATAACTCCAAAAAATAGTTTTAAATCGATTAGACACTTATGACAATCCACGTCAGTACAGTGCACCGATGCGAAGCCAAGTCGTTAGATATCACTATCACTACATATTATAAAATAAAGTCGTCCGCCGCGTTTGTCTGTATGTTTGCGATAAACTCAAAAACTACTGAACGGATTGTAATGCGGTCTTCACCAATAGATAGAGGTATAGATTTGGAAGGTTTAGGTATATAATTTGTCAAGGTTTTGTGTAAATTGGTAAAACGATGATTGTTGGGAGTGTTTGATAAGGTCAGGCCGCTTGGTAGCTTTCATCGAAAACGCTGCCTAATTCCTTTGAGATATAACAAAACAATGCATAGTGAGATATTCCTCTTTTATAGATCTACAAAAAAACGCCTTCGATGTCATATACCTATCTTTTAAGGATAGCTTACTATACCCATATATCTTCTAAAAACATGGTCACATACAATGAGGTAATTGGAAGGCTATTTAGACGGATACAGTATTAATCGTTATCAAATTAAATACCAGAGATACCTTAAGCATTTCATGCACATAAGTATATATTATTTATTATCAGGGCAGGACAACGTCTGCCGGACCAACTAGTTAGATTTAAGCAAACCATTGTATATTATAACTATAGATATAATACTAGGTGACATTGATAATTTTTATTAATGTATTTATCTAATCTTATTTAAACCTACAGATACAACGCCACTCGATATCGATAGTTACTCAATTACAGTTATTGATGACTAAAATAAATACTGGTACTATATTGCGTCATTTTTCTGAAGAACAAACTGCATGCGACAGTGTGCTGCTTCCTACAGGGTTAAGTAAAAAACAATGCGCCTCAACGCATAACTGTATAATTACACGCTGAAAAGAGTGAATTTACATGTTGATAAAAATATTAATTATCATAAGCGTATTATTGTACCTTAGTTTATTAATTTTCGTTTCCATATTTTGACGCTGGTGTATCCAAGTTGATTGTGGAATGGATATTTATTTCCCTGAAATTGCTGCGACAGTTCTAGAATTTATTATACCGGGCAGCTATAATGGCAGCTTTGAAGTTTGTCCACTCATAAAGTTTCAAATCAATCAAATCAAAAATACTTTATTCAATTTAGGCCCTAAGAAGGCGCTTATGAACGTCAAAACTACCACCGGTTCGGAATACATCCCAGTCATCGAGAAGAACCGGCAAGAAACTCGATCGGGTTTATTTTTTTAACATATACTTATATAATTAAAATTCATTATATATTACAATCGATTTTAGTGCATGCACAGAGAGGATAAATTTGTAACTACGTTTGAAGAAGCAAATTGCCGTTTTTTAATGCTAATAATGACGTCCTAAAATGTATCGAATGTATTATATGTATATTAGGGTATGTATTTACAACATAACTCTGCATTTATATTTTTCAAAATACGACATTATATATTTGTATCCTATATATGATTATATATATAGGATCACTGATCAGCACAATTATCACCTCCGGCAAAATCACGTCAAAGCACGAGAAAACAAAGCAACATTTGATTATATTTTTTTTGAAAATAAATCGACATTACACGTAGCCATTGCAATGTATCAAAACGGGCATCGCTGCGTGCCGCTATTATAATATAATGTATTCAGGTGTATTGAGATTAATCTGTCAAGTACTTAACTTAAATGACACTATAATTACACTGATAGCTTTGATGGTCGGATTATATTTGTCAGTAGATTTTGTCACAATATAACATTCTACTGCATTGTTTATGGAAGATTTTTCATTTATTATTGTAGATAGATAGATTACTTTCGGAAAACATATCAGAAGATGCTTCGTGAAGGAACGAAACAAGTGTAATCGATTGTAGTCGTGACACGTCAATTTGCAACATATTTTTAATTAATGATATACTTCTTTTTTAATTTTTTTATTTCATTGTCAGGTTCACTTCACCCTAATTTTTAATTATGGATTTCCGCAAAGTAACGCCTTCAATAATCAAATAACTTAGCAAACAGTTTTAGTAGACAATTACTATCACTTTTTTTGCATTTGTAGTTAACTAAATGGAAGTATGTATAGATTTCAGGTTCGTATTTATGGTCGGTCAATCAGAAGATTTTCACTTGTATAATAGAATAAAATAATAGATGTGCTAATTTGTATACCTTTATTTTCATAGCCTTTTTTAGAATCATTGACGTGGAATATGTCCTTTTTAAATACAAAAATTATAAAGTACAAACAGGTTTTTGATAGTACGATACACAAATCGGGAAAACGAAATAAAGCGAGGGAACGGAAATATGTCTTTATGTAAAAGTAAGAAATATCAATACACTATCTTTTTTTTATATACGTAACGCATTCACACACACTTACACAATACTTCTTGCATTGCTAATATAATAAATACTTTCAAGACACAATTTCTCTAAAACACATTTTATTTTAGTACTGTAAATCACTGCAAATTAATTCATTCAGTTGCTTTGAAATTAATTAAGTAAAAGTTAGTCAATTAAGTAGGAAAATAAATGACTTCACAGACTGGTATTTTCATAAGACATCTATAGCAGAATCGCATTTTGACAGTTCATAAAAATATGCCAATTGATTGATGGTGTCAACTACCAAATCCATTATAATGCGAGGCCCACAGTTACACCTCATTATGTTGTCCTTCGCCAGAAAACTATGACAACAATTGGTCTATACGAACAAACGGCACGGTAGGTAAAACGATTAAAAACGTGTATTTCAATGTTGGTAACGTGTAAACTGCAGAAAGATAGTATTTATTTATTTTATTTTTATTATATTTATTTGCCCAGATAATATTATGACATTTTCATGGTTCTATAGACGGCACGGTCGTGCTTTATCATTGATATTTATTTTGTTATTGCTTTTGACCAATGCATTTATTGAAAATTTGTTTTCCTTTTATAATTTTTAATTACAAAGAACACGTTTGCCACTACTTTTGGATTATAGTGTCTCTACGAATTTCAGTCTCAATTCTTAGCACGCCTGGTATGTATTAGCCGTAAACAATTATAGTAAGCTGGCAAATCTGGTTATAGGAACATTAAAAGAATAGAGTCATGTGTACACGAAAAATATTATTTCATAAGTACAATAAAAAAGGGAGAAAAAAAGAAGTTCGTTATAAAGAGTTTATTTATATAAATAAGACACAATACAATAAAAGATAATCTGTCTTGTGCGAGGATTGAACTTGTGACATTTGTACTCTTCACTATCACTGTGACACGAGGTCTATCAATTAATAATAGGTTATGAAGTTGAATTTATTTTTCATAGTCCGGATCGCGATTTACCGAGGTAATGTAAACGCACCTTAACTCCATCGAATAGCTCGCGCCGCGACGCATGCGCAGAACATTCTTACATCGGATTCCAGCACATCGCTCAGCATCCTAGCAGTCCGGTTTCAAACCTCTCCGACGATCGTCCACACGAACGATCCTTGCCAACAATTTGACAGTCCAATAGTTTTGGACGAGCAATTTAATCTCAAAGGTAAGTTACCAATACACCCTTATTCTGTCCGGAAATGTAGAATTTTCGACGCTATTTTGTTACATTTATCAGTGGTGTATTTATATAAAAGCGAAAACTATACATATGTAGATACGATATTATGGAGTTGGTAAAACTACTTTATTATAATATAAAAAGCTCGGTAGACTATACTAATTCATTATGTTGCATAGTTTGGGATTTCTCATATTTTTTATCCCAACTGGGCCATATAAGCCATTTATGATAAATATTATGATTACGGAGACACCATATACAATAGATATTCACTAATTTATTCTAAAATGCATCGCAATGAAACGAGTTACTGTGACGGATCTTTTCAACCGTGATGTATAGTAGAATCGAATACCTACTTGTAACTTACACAAACCGCAAATACTATGGTGACTCAAATATGCCTAATGTGTGTCGGTGAATGCTGTATATAATGTTTATCAAATGTGTAACATATTTATCTAGATCTAACAGACAAATCGAACTACGGTTTATCTCGCTGTTGTTAAAAACTGAGCATTTTTACTTACTGCTAGTTACCTACTTACTTGGATTTGTACGTGTGTACCAAAGAATTAAATTAGAGTAATTTTTCTCTTTAACCCCTCGGCTGATTATTTAAGACGCAGATCTCAAAATGGCGGATTATGTTTTTAATTTTTTCACAACATCGTAAATTTCATGTTTTAGTAAAAAAAAGTTTGAACAAATGAAAAAATAATTTAAAAATACATTTTACATATCAATTATAATTTTATTTGTTATTTTTCAAAGTTTTGTAATAAATCAAGTATATTTTAATCTTATACAGCCTAAATTCTGTTGAACCTGTGCCTCAAGAGGTCTACGTTTGTTTGTGCTTAAACCTGTACGGTCTTATTACAAAAACAAAAACGAACACGCGTTTAACACGAGTTTTACTAATCAGTGTCTAATACTTTATTAAAAAAGAGTGTCTAAGCGCTCTCTAGCTAAACCAGATAGGTTTTCGTTTTTTATGCAAGCTACTCTGAATAGCATTCAATTAATTCAATCTTTTTATTCAAAAACGTTCCAATTTACGCATAATATTTTGTTTAGATCTTCATTAATCATATTTATTTATTTTAAGTAAAATTGATTATATTTATTGTGACATTGGGTTTAAAGACAATTATGTCATTATTAAAATAAGCTATATATAAGTTTAAAATAATACCCCAATTGCGTAAAGTGGAACAACAGTATAATCTCAGAATAAATACATTGTGAAATGTCAATAATGTCATATTGTAGTAGTTGTTATTTACTTTTGAATCTTTAAAATTGTGTAATTTATCTACGTCTTCCAAATTAATTATACACACGAAATCCATAATTTACTATGAAACTTCTTTTGTCGGCAAATAGAAATAAAATAAATCACAACAATAAACTGACATAATAAACTGAAACAAACTGTGAGCTTAGACAAGTGTTATGCAATGTTTAAATTTAAATAGTATCTATTTCTAAACAAAGGTAAGACACTCTTTTGTGGTCAAACTATTTTGAAACAAGTGTTCGACGTGTATTTAACTTTTTTATAATAACACGGTTATAGTTTTGGGCAGTCCAGGGGTTAAGAGTTTGTTGACAGCATAAGCTTAAAAAACACCTAATTTATTACAAAACTTTGAAAAATAACAAATTATGAATTGTAAAATCATAATTTTTATGTCAAATATGTTTATAAATTATTTTTTAATTTGTACGATTTTTACTTACTCTTACAAAACCATGAAATTCACAATATAGGATGTCATGAAATAAAAAAATTATAAAAAATGTAATCCGTCATTTTGAGATCTGGGTCTTAATAAATTCGGGTATAGGTATCGTGATGAGTAAGTCAGTGGTATTTGCCTTATATATATGAATTTAGGATTATAAGGTATTATATTGTATGTACCACAATAGCACTTCTGAGGCTTTCAATAAAGATTATAGGATTGGTTTATCATAAATATTCTAGTAAGTACTCGATTTATAAAAATAAAACGTCAGTAACGCGTGTACGTCTTCACAGCTTTCCAGTTTCACGTAAACATTTTATCTGAAAGTACGATTTTATTTCTAGACATTTATCGTTCGTAAATAAAAACTGCTAAACCACATGCAATCCATCTCGATGGAATAGCATTCGGGTATGTTTAGAATTAGATCACTTAACATAAAACCTTGCGAGTGCAAGAAAATAAACAAAATGACAACGTAGTAAGCTTACTTGGATTTTGAAACATTTTAATATTGAAATTCTAGAACTCATTAGAAAATACATTTACGTGTAATTACAAAAAGTTAAATACGTGTTGAACACTTGTTTAAAAACAGTTTGGTGACAAAAAGTGTCTTACACTTGTTTAGAGATAGACATTATTTCAATTTAAACAGTGTGTAACACTCGTCTAAGTTGACCGTTCTTTTTAAATTGTGATGATTTAGTTTATTTTTATTTGCCGGCAAAGACGTTTCGTAGTAAATTATGGATTTCGTGGGTATAATTTATTTGGAAGACGTAGATACAATTTTGGAGATTCACAAGTAAATCACAACTACTACTATTTGACATTATTGACATTTGACAACGTATTGCTCTCAGATTTTATTGCTGTTCCATTTTACGCATTTTGACGTAATATATTAAAGTTATATATTACTTATTTTTATAATTACATCGTATTCTTTTAACCAAAATGTCACAAAATAAATATCCAATTTTAATTAAAATCGATAAATTTTCTTACTGAAGATCTGAACAAAAATATTATTCTTAAATTCAAATTGTTTGCAAACTATCTGTATGTAATGGAACGTTTTTGGATGATGAGATTGAATTGAATGAATGCTATTCAGACTTGCTTGCATAAAAAATTAAACCAGATGTTTAGCCAGAGACCGTTTAGACATGCTTTTGTAATAAAGTATTTTAAGCATGTATTTAAGAAGGTGTCAAATTGGAGACACTGTTTAGTAATACTCGTGTTCTTTTTTATTTTTGTAATAAGACCGAATCTCTTTCGAATAATTTATGCTCTTAGTTATGCTAAAGCCCAATCGGGCTCTAATTTTCAATTTTTTGTTATACTATAAGCTTTAATATTTAATCACAATCTCAGCTGATGTTAAATAATGAAGATCAAGATAGTAAATACGCTAAACCTAGAAGAGGATTGCCTCTCGAGTGTTACTGTTGGGACACACCAAGAGATGCTTGGCGAAAGATTTTCACCCAGATGATGGTAGCTAGCCAGGCGGTCTTTGAAAAAGCCCTACCACCATGCTATGCTTTTATCGCGATGTTTACCGTCACATAAAGCTCCGACTCAGCGCAAGGATTTGAACCTACTTCGATTGACGCGATGTCCGAACACGCTTTCAACTAAGCCGTCATTGCTTCGAAACTGATGACAGCGTATTACATTTTTTTTTAATATACATCTATCGCATGTTGCATTACAGCCGGCCGCGGAGTAGGGATAAAATGGAAGGTGCTCGGCAGAGCAGCTAAAACCAATATGGCGCTGAATTCAAAATTATTCAATGATTGAAATTAATATTTTGCTCAGTTTTTAAAATGAATTTTCCGAAAATTTTCAGTTAAATGCATACGATCCGAAAAAAGTTTCAGTTGCATCGTGGTTTTATAAAACCATACATTTTTTTTTTCAAATACATATATGAAAAGATACTCGACTACTACAAATATGTGGAGAGATGGTGGAAATTATATTTCATCGAAGAAATAAATTCAATTCCAAGATAGACAATACAATATAAAGTGAACGTATTAAAATAGATAAGCTTAAAGGTCTTTTTATGATGATATATATCAAAGTGGCATGTAATTCACTTAACGTTAAGTGCTCACTGTTACCTACATTCACTTAAAACCATTTCGAACGACGGTAGCGATTTAAAAGGATGCTTTTTCAGAGGAGTAACACATCAACCTGAACATCGTTGTTTTGTGGTATAAATAAGCGTTGAAAGCCGAACTGAGTATAGATTTTATCGCTCTTCGAGTTGTTTCAATTATTACATAGTAGCGGTTGCTCGCGACTTTGTTCTTTTTTTTTTTATAACATAGGAGACAAACGAACAGGTGGGTCACCTGATGTTAAGTGATCACCGCCGTCCATAGACACTAGCAACACCAGGGGAGTCGCAAGTGCGTGTCCTGCCTTTTAAATATGTGGGCCTCCGGCGCTCTCACTAACCGAACGAAACGCAACAGTGCAAGCACTGTTACTTCACGTCGGTTTTCTGTGAGAGGGTGGTACTACCCCGGGCGAGCCGACCCATTCATGCTGAAACCAGTAATAGCTTCAGCGTAGCTCTACCACCTTATTCGATTGTTCGCATTGATGTTTTGATAAATGATGACGCTCACGCTCTCAGATGGTAGACATTTTCAAAACTTACTTGATATCGGTAGTTATATTTTGGCCAGTATAAACAACATTTTTATATAGCTTACTAGCTTTTGCACACAGCTTCACTCGCGTTAACGTGAGTTTGACGTATCTCTCGGAAACAGTACTCTATTTGTGGGTGAAAGGCATCCTATGTTATTTTATGTACACATCAGGATTAGGACATTTACGAATCAGGATTATTTATTATAACAACCAATAATAAACGCGTATTTTATATAATCATAATTTTTTTTTTTCGAACTGACTATACTGTTGTAGTGGCAAGGTCTCTACAATTTCACCGGACTACTCATAAATATTTAAGCATAACCTCATACATACATAACAAAAAAACAGTTTAGGTAAAAGGAAAAAAACAAGCTTTATACATGCGATTTTAAAATAGAATTTTAACATAACATTATTCCCATCTATTACATAATAAAAAGCCGGATATTTTTCTTATCTTTGTAATTAAGAGCGGAAAATTCGGTAAAATTAGGTACATCTGTTTTCTCATGGGTTTACATTTATCACTGACTTTATACTACTTTATGTTTTCTTTTTTTTAATTCTACATTCTTTCTTTCAACTCCAATCGTGAGCATTTTAATCATTCGTTACTTTAGATAGACTGCCTCAGAATTTTATAACACTCACATACTTTTGTTCTTAGAGTAATTTATGGTATGTATATTTTAAATTATGATAAAAAATACTAAAGTCCTATGTATATATATAGAAATAAAGGTTGTTGGCACATATACTACATAGATAAACTCAAACACTGTTTATCAGATATATATATTTTTTTTGATACTTTAACAACAATCAATACTCATCATAAATTCACAATAAAGATTGTTACCGTTTTATTAAGTCGTGTAAAAATCCTCGAATAATATCGCTATATTGTCAAATAGATACTTTGTGCGCTTTCTTCTTCTTCTTCTTTATTTTTTGGCTCCGTCACGGTTTGTGTACTAGCCAGCGTCAAGTAACAAGATTTTGCCAAGTAAGTGGCTTGTGATAATTATAATGTTATAACAAGATAGTGGTTTCCTTGTTAGTTAGAACTTTCCATTGAGTTTTGGTGGCATCTCAGAATGCATGCTCCGTGGTATTATTTCCCATCCACTTCACTTGTGCATAATAACCGAACTATATTACGTAAAACACCACCAATATTACAAAATATAGAGTCTAATAACACAAGATTATGAATAAAATATAAAAACCACTACATGACACACTAAGATCCCGCCAAAAACTCCCTTTGTACGCTTTATAAGCACGTTCTGTGCACGGAGGTGGTGTGTTTAAAGTTCTTATGGAAAAGAAATGAAATTATAAAAAATTAAATGTAAAACGCATTACTACATAATTGGCACTCTGTAATTATATTCATATATGTTTTTAAATACCGTGATTGTGCTGTGAAGTTCTTACAAAAATAAAATAAAAATTCATTGTTTTCATTGATATTTAATGTCAAACATATTAGTCGAATAAACGCTCTGAGTAAAGATTAAAATTAAAGATGGTATCATATGTATTTCAATAAATCAACTGAAACTGTGATATGTATATGCTATATGTATATATAGCAAAAGTTTTTCTTCTTTTTCCTATTTTATGAAAAATTAATTGTATACTCTGTCTGTCCTTTCAGTATTACATGAGCCGCTGGTGAGTTTGCATTGTTAGGTCGTACGTCTTAGCCTGATCTGAAACTTAGTGCCACTTACATTTTAACAGTTTGAATTCATATTATTCGTCGACTGTCGGATGGTAAAACATGACAATCGTGTCCGGCTACGTTGTAACTATCATAGACCAGGTGTTACGATTACCATAGTGGCATGCTTATGCGTGTTCTGTTCCGGAAATTCATGGATATCTAGTGATATGGTGTATGTATCCTATTCGTTCGATACCTTCATGAATGAGACGATAAAATCGTCACGGTGACTCGGTTTTGGTTTATCGTATTTCTGGATCAGCCAGTGTACAATCAACTGCGTAGAGGCTTGCAAGCAAGCATGAAGCGGCAACGCTGATGAATTGTAGAGTTATTGCTAGTTGCCTTACTTTTGAATTGCATTTTTCTTTGTCGGATGCACTTTATTATATCAGGAGTATACCAGGGGGATATTATATCAGGGGTATTCTATAGAATAAATACTGGTTTTATTCTTGGAAAACAATTCTAGTGTTTACAAAAGAACGTGTTTTTTTAATTACGAACGCATTAACGCCACGCTATGAGTTTTAATAAATATCAAATAATTTTGTCGTTTCAATTACATTATAATAATGCAAATAAGCTCAAAAGCTGAGTACAACCGGTTTGCAGTCTATACTCTCAATATATATTACAATAAAATAGCGATTCTTTCAGTCCTACTTTTAATACAATCCACCAGCCATTAAAATTGCCATATAAAGCAATATCACTCTGATTTCGAGTTCAAAACTTACAGATAATTTCAACTGACTTTTAGTCAAATTAGTCGTAAGTCTAAACAGTTGTTTGTAAAAGATCCTTGATACGAAATCAACAGTTAACAATCTGATGTTGCAACGTCCAATGAAAACAAACAAAACCTGAAGAAACACTTATTTTGGTGCTCCAGATGTTATTCAAACATTTGGTATTCCAGCTAGTTAATCTAAAGTAACTGATTGGTGTAAACAATTTTGAATATACATATATTCACATCGTTTTGCAAACGGTGCCGTGTTTTATTTAAAAATATGTTTGTTTGTACAGCGAGGTCGGCGGGCGTGGGAACGCCTGCTCTGACGAGACGAGCAAACGAAGTAAAATATTCTCCGCGGTGAACAACTTCTTCGCTGATTCACCGTTGGTGAATCAGCTTAAAGGAATTATGGTAACTAATGTGCTGTGTGGTTTTTTTTATCGCCATGATTTTTTTTCAAACCTTATAGATTTTAGCGCATGACCACAATTTCATCTGATGTTAAATGTCGATGTGGTGTAAGAAGATACACGTTCTAAACCTAGAGAGGGACTAGACAGGCGCTTGGCGAAAGACTCTCAAGTCGAGGTTGGTAGTTAGGACTTGAAGCTACATCGGTCGATGCGGTATTTGAACATTGAACATGCTATCAGTTAAACAATTATCGCTTAAAAGGGTGCAACCCGTCGTGACGATAAATGTGCAATGCATCCTATGTTTGCTTGCAACACTAGAAACAAACCTTGTGGGTTGTGAACCTTTTAAAAAAGTATTCACTACCTTTTTGTAGAACTTCATATTACAGTTACTTATGTAAACATCAGTTGAGTGCTCAATCTACAAGCCAAGAGCTCATTCCAAAATCAGAGTATTACGAAGAAGAAATTCCTCTGATTAAAAATGGGCCATTTGGTTATTTTGCTTCTGAAGTGTAAGAATGAACTTCTTGTCGATGAGAGTACAATTTAATTATCTCATACAAAAGTTTCGTAGTAAGATATTGTGATAACTGCCATAGTTAGCTATGATTTGTGCAGTTATGATCTAATGTATACACTACATAAATTTGAGGTAATGAATATATTGTTATTTATGCTAAAATTAGGAGATTTTAATAATAATTATTATCATATCCAAAATTGTGATTTTAGCATTATGATATCCTCCTTAAAATATGAAAAATTTATTGTCTAGACGCGACAAAGTAGTAGCGGCAGGGAGCCAGGACCGCCTGATGAGAATTCACGACCTTCAAGCAGAGAACCTCCCGTTTTGGCTTTAAGTCCTTCAGAAAGGTGAGGTTTTAAAGGTGTCTTAGAAGTTATACTTCTTTTGGTTGCTTCACCAAAAACGGTTGAAAGTAAGTTTTTAGTTTGAAAGGGAAAATGCACGTGACGATGTAACACACCATGAAGTTAGTTGGTAAAATGTTTCTTTTGAAATGTTATATAAACCATTTCTTTTAAATATGAAAATTATTTTGTGTAAGTAGGTAAAGACATTTATTCGAACTTTTATTCATATTTCTTAATATCGTCGTTTGAACTCATAACTCGGTTCAAAACAGTTGAAATTGTAACAAATGTTTGCTATATTCATGGCGGAGAAATACAGCTTGTCACGTGCGTACATAAGATAAATATAAATATTATGTATTCGTAATATTCTGCACACAATATCGCCTCTTGTTCTGATTGAAAATAATATAAAAACCGAAGTTTTTTAAAACTAGCTGGTGCACGCAACTTCGTTCTCGTGGAAATGCGATCACGGGAATGATGCGTTCTATCTACATTAATTGTAGACTGTTTTTATTTTCTTATTGCACTTTTGTCATTTCTTCTTTACCTTTTTACAAATATTACTTCAACTCTATAAAATGTTATCAATACTGTTAAACCCCTATGGAAAAGCGTAATGATAGCTAGCCTTAATAATTATCTGAAAAGTTCCTTATAAACTGGTAGAGGTCTCGCATAAGATGGTCCAACTGTTTCGGAGATTGGTCCGGTAGCTACAGCGATTGCTGTAGTCATAGTCCACTCGGAGATTATTTCCTTTGCGTTTTTCTTTGTATTCGTTCCGCGTATTCGGTGCCGCGATGTGCTGAATAGCACTCACCTTGCCCGCACTGCGACGCACTTTATATACCTATCAATAAAGAAGGGTGGAACACTCTGGTAGTCGGACGTCATTCCTCGAACGATTCGACAAAGATTGAGACGTACCATTTTTAGAATCCCATTCTATTTCGCGCTCACGATCGATGAGTCGACTATTCTTTGTTTATTTGTATCGATTTCTCATACATACCTATCAAGTTCATCGCTCAAGGATGAATCGAATGTATTTACGTAATCTATTGAACTATTCTAATAGATTCAATTTTTTATAGAGTTACAACCTTCGTCGAGATTGTTTTTATTGTGTATTTTTCCTCAATTTCTAACAGACCACATGGCAGTGCTATTTTTAAAACACTAAAACTTAAATCATAGTAGGTACGACTATTCTCTATGTTTATCATTAAAAAAAATAGTTATATTTTTAGGTATGATTTGTTATTATCAATTCGCATTATTTACCGAATAAATGGTTTAAAATGGTGGTGTTTTTCTTGCGTTTCCACTTGAATGTCAGTTCAGTTCATTAAAAGATTGTTTTATTATAAAGTCCTGCGAACTGTTGTTTAAGTTATAAAGATGTTGATTTAATAGTCATTTATAGCTCGACTCTTCTCCATAACGATTGGTTTTCGTCGGGATACGGACTCGCCCTCCAACCCCAACAACTCGCACGGAGTCATGCGGATTATAATATTACCTCATTGTTGCTTAACGTATTTTTTAACTTATATCTTGTATGATAATTGCTCTGTTTCTACGGTTTGTTGTATAAAGGTCGATATTCCAAACCTACCTTAATGAATAGGCAATATTTTTTTTTCTAAATTTTATTTGTTATTCCAAAGATTAGTTAGTGCCTTCAATGAAAATATCTCTTGAGCTTCCCAATATAATTTTTATTTTAGCACACCAACATAATGTTGGTTGATAAAATGTTGATAAAATTATAAATGATTTATTCTAACATAAAGTAATAAGTTATCATTAAAATCATAGACATGCCTGAAATATATTATTCTTATAATTTGTTTAGAAACAATACAATATGAATAAATTATAGTTTATTTTTCGCTTTTTAGTTCGATTTGCTTTGAAACAACTGTGTTTAATATGTAACACATCTGGTGTTAACAGTTGCATCTTGATTTCGAAAACATATTCCCAATGATTTCTATCGCACGCGTAGTTCGCGCACTATCTATATCTCTCTTATACGAAAATAAATGTATGAATCCTGGCGAAAGTAAACAGGATAATCGAATATTTTCATCGAATTATTACATTGTCATGGGTCTTCGATGAGTGTGCAAAGTTTGATTCAAATTTGATCGTTTTAATTGGGGCAAAATCACGTTCAAAGATTCCGTTACATTCATACATACAGGTGAAACTAATAGAAAGCGTGTTAAAAATAATTACAATATACTACAGAGGCAGTAATGTTTGAGATTAAATAATAATATTAAATAATTTTTGAGATTCAAAAATTTGTGAAAATTTTTAAACACACTGTGGTGTATTTTGTCCTTAGCTTTGTTCTTTACAGTTGTGAATACTTGAGAAATATTTAGTGGTGTCGTGTTCATACCAAAATAGTGTAGATTAGCAACATAGTGGCACATTCAACATTTCAATTTAGTACCCAAAAATAACTATGTTATGGTTAATCTTACATAGAAGTGTATATTGTTTTCGCTTGTTTTTACATCGGTGTGATCGTGAGAGTTGGTTCACGAGTTCACGAGAGTGATTAGCTTTCACTAGCTCTCTGTCTTCATGAAATATATATCAACATGTTAGTAAAATTATGATTTTAGCTTTTGTGATAGTCAATATAATTTGTACTTACGCTAGTTATGGTTTTGCTACCTGGTACCGTTTCGTGGGATATGTCAGGATACATTACGCTTTTCAGCAGAAGAAGAATGCTCATGCGTTATGGTTAAAAAAAAGCAATTTTAAAACTTACTGTCGACCAATTGAATTAAAATTTTGATTTTAAATTACAACCGATAACAGAAAAGCTGAAAAATAGGTCAAATTTTATTCTGAATAATAAGACGTTCCCGACTAGTGACAAGACGGTTTAGCCATCATGTTGGATTTGTATCGATTATCAGTCGAAGACTTTCCAAATAGTACTGTAACAATTTATAGCTAGAATCTATTATGTACCCAAGGGTGCAAGTTACGCGGGCTTAATTAATAAAATTCGTGAGTTATCATTAATCATTTTAGGTTTCAAATGATAGATATATTGTGTTATTTGATAGAAAATAAAACATATCAATTGGTGCAATTATTCTTTATTAGATTTGGTTAATTTATAAATAGACAAATATATTTTTGTACACTTTTATCTTTTGTTCGTCAACCGATTTTCTTAGTAATTTTTTTCAGCTAGTATTAACAAGCAGTATTTTTATTGTAATTATAGTTAGGAAAACGAGACTTTTGGAGACGTAACGTTGTTTTTTTAATGATATATATACGCATTTCGTTATATATCTATTAGGTATATAACAAGTCATTTAAGTTCTTCAAGTCGCCCGGGCGTCGAACAAAGCGGTCAGGAGGGTAAATACTCAAACAAAGCGAACGAGGGATCGTCAGAAGACGAACTATTATTCAATTTAGAACCGCCCCTAATTCTTTACGATTGTATAATGCTCACTTATCATACACTTCTAGATGTAAATAATTTTATAACAAGTAATCTGTCTATACATATAAATGTGCTTTATTCATCGGGGCTAATCTGATGCTGGATTGTAGTTATAGAAAACCAAACTGTAATAATTTAAAAGTTGTGTACATGTTCGAAGTTTATGCTTAATCGCTACCATTTCCTTTCATGTACACGTAACATTAAACCAAAGTGAATGTAACATTATATATTAATATATATTTTTAAATACTTCATAGGTTTTTTAGCATTCGACCACAATCCTACATGATGTTACATGGCAATGTGGTCTGAGATGGTAAGCACGCTAAACCTAGAGGGAAGTGGCCATCAAGTGTCGCGTCCAGAACAAACTTGTAGGTGCTTGGCGGCAGATTTTAAATTTGAAGATGGTAGCTAACCAGGCGAGCTGGGAAGAAAGCTCGAAAAGCATCTTATAGTCACGATAAGCTTCGGCTCATGCGGAAGGATTCGAATCTACGTCAATCGATGCGGTGCCCGAACACTTTTTTTTTTTTTTTCGAACTGACTACGCTGTTGACCCGGAGGCCGCTACAGTTTTACCGGACTGAACACGGAAATATCATCGCTTTTAATACATCATTAAATTATTGTATTTAATTATATTGTATTTTGAATTGTGTATTAACAGCTGTTGATATTCCTCGAAATAAATAAATATAATTAATTTAAAACACAATTTCACTCAGTCCATTAAATTCTAAACGCCTGGTTTATATCTATTGTTATGTTAGCTAAATAGTAAATAACTGCATACAGAATTGTAAGTTGTACAGTATAAAATGGATAATTATGCTCATAACATGAAAGTCAGTCAACTGCGAGGACGCAGCCCGCGACTACTGTCGCGTAGGAGTTTTGACCATTACTCCTCAAGACTTGTTATTTAGTCGGCCAAAGGCAGAAACTATCTTAATCAGGATTTCTATTTGCCTCTTACCATGTATGGAAGCTATCGTATTTTTATTAGTAATAAATAAGATTCATTTTCATCATAAATTATAGCCAACAGTCTGTGAGGACTTCATCACCGGTGAGGTCACAACGCCAGGTTACATTCCTGAAACCAGCGGCGAATACTAACCTCGACAGAAAAGCGTCTATCGTAGACGAGAGCACCGGTATCACCAGGACTCAAATGAAAGGTAATAAAATTATTAATGCTAAGAGAGAACTCACTGCTGAAATTGGTCGGTTTAGAAGCATGAAATTTTGTAGAGGAGTGATTTATCTGTGATCAAAAAGAAAATATTTTCTTCAACAAAAATCATCACCTGAAGAAGTTTATTAGGTTAAAAATCTGATTTCTGATATATCCTAAATAACCCCTTATGTATGAACAAGAAATTAGGTGATTTTATCTTTATTTTTACTCTATAAAAGGTAATTACAGGTAAATCTTTAAAACCCATACAAAAAAGCATACAGTTTTATCTCCAAGCATGGAAATTTCCTATAAAAGATGGAATAAAACGCATACAAGAAATCAAAATTGGGAAAAGCTTATATTGGTTATATTTTTTTACTGTACAAAACCTAATGGTGGTAAAATGTCTGTGCCAAAACTACAATATGCGAAATGAAAAGCACTGTATCTATGTTTTTTTAACTCGGAGCCAAAAGTGAACATTGTAGCCTCAGCATTGCAGTATTTGAGATTTTAAACAAAACGAAGTCGCCGTTTTAAATGGTATCCGGGACAGGTTTTAATCCTTCCAGAACTACATAAAAGCTATATCTCATTTTATCAGTTGAGGACAGTTCGTATAAAGATATTAGAAGCCCGCTCCGCCTTCGAACGGGTGTACTAATGAATAAAATGAGAACAAGTCTTTCCTTTACAGTACGATCATCATTATCATGATCATCATCTTACCCTTAACCCACCTAAGTAAGGTCAGCACAACATGCTTTTTATTTTCCACTCTCCCCTACTAGATGTCATCTCAGTATTCACACTTTTTTATAACCACATATCATTTTTCACGCAGTCCATCCACACCTTTTGCGATCTTCCTCTACTCCTATATCTTTTCACGTTCAAACTCAAAACTTTTCATGTTACATGAATTTCATCTCTTCTCATAATATGTCCATACTACGCTTGCCTATTACTCGTCAACTTCTCTGTCGCTGGTGCTTTATTCAAACTTCCTCTGATATACTCATTTTTAATCTAATTCTGTCTGGTTACACCACACATCCATCTTGACATTCGCATCTCTGCTGCATGTAATCTTTTCTCATCCGCCGCTTTCGTAGCTCAGCAGTCGGATGCATATAACACGACAGGTCTTATTATAGTTTTCTACACCTTCTCCTTGAGTTTCAAGGAATATTCTTGGGTCACAAACTACCCCAGACACCTTTCCATCATGTAATGAAATAAAATCGCAACTGAACGTCAAGTCTGTCGATATTTTTGGAGATCTTGCTACTGTCTTCTGTCTCAATCACTTTTTTTTATGTGGAGATTTTTTAACCCATGTTTTGTCATTTTTTCGTTACGAATTTTCTAACATTTCCTCTCATACAAACCTTATCCTATCAATTACAACACAACAAAAAAAATTACTCAAATAGGTGCGTGCAGCCGTTCTGTAGCGATGCGTTTATATATATTCGGCAATTGTTTTTTTATTTATATTGTTTTATTTTTGACAACGACTCTTCTACTAGATTATTACTGCCATTGTCGAGTAAATAATTATATTACGAGTTTTTTGCGATTATTTCAATGAACTAACAAGATCGTAGCTGTCTTATTAGAACTTTCCAGTGAGTTTCTATGACAAGTAATAATCCATGCTCCGTGGCATTATTTCTCATCCACTTTACTTGTGCACAATAACCAAAATATATTACTTAAAACGTTACCGATATTACAAAATATAGAACCATCTAACGCAAGATTATGAATAAAATATAAAATCCATTAAATGACATTCCAAGATCCCGCCAAAAACACTTTTGTACATAACGGATATAGATTTGAAGTGATTTCTTTAATTTAGAATTCCGCGAGGCGTTCCGTCTGTTTGACAAAGATGGAGACGGTACTATAACTAAAGAGGAACTGGGAAGAGTGATGCGCAGTTTGGGCCAGTTCGCACGTGTCGAAGAACTCCATGATATGTTACAAGAGGTGGATAGCGATGGTATGTCCAGTGTAAAATAGTACCTATTCCAAAAGTTTTAATATCTTTTAAGGATGTTATTAAAAATAATTAATGAATGCATTTGTACATTCTATTTTTTTATTGTTGATGAGTTCAATGTCAAATTTAATGTCTATGCGACAACGTTTATTAAAAGCCTTAGAAGTTGAAATTATAAACCTGTATTATAAATGAAATGATGGAACCCTGCCGTTGTGCGCGCATCACGCATAAACTGCTGAATAAATATGCAATCAATTTTTATAGTTTTACTTCTTAGACATTTGGCTCTTATCTAAAAAAACTTGATATTCAATTAATATACAGTTGTTAGAGTTTTAAGAAACCACGATTATTATAAGTAATACGCGTTTAGCGATGTTTGAAATGGCAAAGCGGTGTGATGTGTGTACGCAGGAGAGGAGAAGCAAATGGATAACATTGTTTGCAAAGAAATATAAGTATGGCATATTTTTGCTTTCAATTTTTGTTATGTTTTCTTCTCTGTAAATAAAATAATTATTAAGATAACAAACAACACAGACGAAATCACAGGTAGCAGTTAGTAGAAAATGTTTTTTTTAAATCATAACATAGGTGATGGTAATGTAAGCTTCGAAGAGTTCGTCAGCATCCTCTCGAAGTCTATGTCTGGCGGCGGCGGTGGACCCAGCTCTGCCGAGCAGGAGGAACGTGAACTACGAGACGCATTCAGAGTTTTCGATAAACACAACCGTGGATATATCTGTGCTTCGGATTTGAGAGCAGTGCTGCAGTGTTTGGGCGAGGACTTGTCGGAGGAAGAAAGTGAGACTTAGTATAATAACAAAAAAAATCTCTCCATATTATCTCCAATATATATGAAGTACCGCTATCTTGTTCAAGCTAATCTCCGAAACGACTGAACCGATATTGATGGGCAGACAGGAGACTTTTCTTATTTGTCTTTTTCTTGAGGAACAATAAAAAAAATAGGATAACAGGAAATTCAGATAAACATGTGAAATAAAAAAAAACATTTTCACTGTAATGAAGTTGCCGGCGTCAGCTAATAGTTAAATCAAATAAGCCTGTTCTTGATATTTGCAATAGACTTATTATAATTTCACGTAAAAAAAATGATCTTGCGAACTAATTTTAAATCTTAATTCGGCTGATTTATTAAGACCCAGATCTCATTAAAAATTAATTACATTATAAATTTCATGGCTTAGTAATAAAAAGGTTAGTAAAAATGAAAAAATAATTTAAAAAACATTTTACATACATTTTACATTATATAATTTGTTATTTTTCGTTTTGTGTTAAAGCAGATATTTTCAAAGGTTTCAGTCAAAGGGTTAATAATATTTTTTTATTGCGTACATTTTTTGCATTTTGCATATGGGTGACTATTTAAATAAAAGTATTGCGATATTCTATTCCAGTTGAAGACATGATAAAGGAAGTCGATTCCGATGGTGATGGACGTATAGACTTCTTAGGTAAGAGAGCATTTGTAAAAGCCTAAATTAACAATTATTTTTTTAAGTGGATAAAATCGAATAAAAGGTATATAGTTATAAAGCGTTTTCTATATGATTATTTGATTTATTAACGAACATTAGTACATTAATTCTACGTATTTAAGAGGAAACTGGGTCTGCAAGAATTTTATAGTATAGGTATTAACAGGAGTTTATTGCCATTTCACTTTTCCGGAAATATCACATAAAGCGCGAAAGAGACAACCGCAGTTTGAACTGATTTTAACTACATCAAATAGACGAAATCGTGGTTTTTTATTCCCTGTTTCCTCCTTCGAAACTAAACCGGTTTCAATTTTATGTTTCAAAATCAATTTAGGAAGGGCTCTGTATGTTTTTGTATTCGTTACATTAGTCCAATTTATTTATCACATGTCTAAACGGCTATATAATTTTAGAATGCTTCTAGATTTTATAAATTTGTAGATAAATAAAAAGATAGGAAACATGATTGTGATAGATATAGATTATATGGTATACAATATTTGATCTATTTCCAATGTCCAGGGACAAAATAGAGGAATACGTTTGTATGGAATAAACACCACCCGCGTGCCCTCTTAAGGTTCCAACTGCAACATCTGTTTTGTCAGCCTGACCGTCTTTCTGTTTATAAGATTATTATTATTATTTTTAGAATTTGTAAGAGCTCTGGGCGAACCAGAGGACGCATGCGACGATGAAGACGAAGAAGACGCGACCGAAGGAACAGAAATACCTTTAGTGAGACCTGTTGCTGCAAACTAATGTTTCGAGTCAACATAACTGCTTCTCGCCCTACAAGCTAATTTTATATTAGCTCTTAAATGTTTAAAATACAACATAGTATTCTATCAAAAATACTTATACAAAGAAAATTACTCACAAAGATAATAAAACTAAACGTCGCTTAACTTCCAAAGTCTAGAAAAAACTTCTAATTTGTGTAAGAAATTTTTATTTGCCAACTTAAAATACAATAAAACACGTGTACTTAATTACTCGTTTAACAGTGGTGTTTCATAGCAAACAAAGATAATAATTTCAATTCGAGATATTAGCTATGTAAGAATATTATAAATAAAAAAGAAAGCAAAATCAAAGAAAAATATTATATTTCATAAATAAAGCTCTCTATAAAAAAAACTAACGACACGAGTGCAGTCAGCTTATTAATCAAAATAATTTATATTACGAATGAATAATGGCAAGAAAGTGAATAGAATTTTCGAATGTAAAATTAATCCTAATCAAGTAGGCTTTTGCAATATATAACATATTATTCGTATATTAATAAATGAAAGGCTTCTAATTGTACGTAAATAATTAATTTACGCTTTAATTTTATATAAAGCTTAACGTTTGTATTTCTAATTAAAACTAATCGTAACACCAATTAATCTTAAATATATGTACATATTTATTCAATATCAATTTTATCTACTAATTTGACGTTATAATGAAGAGTGAGATAGACGCATCTTAATATGCTTGTGAAAATATCATTAGGAATATAATAGTGTATTACAAAATGTGTAAACATTTCAAAACTATAGGCACCTATTAAAATACATATATAATGTAATGTTTTTATAAATAATTGCTTTTTTAAGATTATCTGTTACTTTCCGATAATGCAAAATAAAATTCTCTTCGAATTTGAGGTTATAACGTTTTTATTGGTAGAACTAATAATGCCTATAATGCGCTATTGTATTTGTTTCTAATTTTGTTATGTCATTTTATTTATATTTCTCTTTCTATTATAGTTTTAATATTTTGTAGTATTGTAATGGTTTATTGTGTCTAATTTTGATTTATTCGTCAATGAATATTCTGAAAGATACCAACTTTATTAATTCAACCCATGTATGTCACCTGACATACATTCATATATCTATATAGGAATGTTATATAATGTCAGCTTGATATGTACCATTGCTGGGCAAAACTTTCTGCCTGAAGAATTCAACTGACAGCCCACATCATTGTAGTAAATAAAGATACTATAACAGTTACATATTTTTCCTATATGTAATGGTACTACAAAATAATCTCAGAAGGGTTGATGTCAGGCGAAGCCAATCGTAAAAATTAAGCCAAGTCATCTCATATCATCTCATCATCATGAGATAAATGTTGCGCCGACCCTACTTAGGTTGTATGAGTGGTCAGTGTGTGAGCGCTGTTATAGCGTAATATATAGTATTAATTTCAAAATTAATATGCTTTTAGTTTTAAATTAATCATTTTTATCTTGTAATATTTAAAGGCCTATGCAGTAACTGCTATTCGAAATAAGAAATATATAATTCGTTCTAAAATAACTTTACATATCGATTGTCAAAGATTGTGATTATATTCAGGTGAATTAACGAGCGACTAGATCTTTTAAAGGGAATTCCATTCTCTTTACTCTTCTCCAAACATGGAAACAAACGTATAAGGTATGAAAAACTTATATTTCTTGTAATAATCAAATGAAAAATATTAAAAATAAAATTAATTTGTAAAATATAGTTCTTGAAACCATTCTGATTATCTTTTTATATAAATAAAAGTTCTGAACAGGCATAAATAAAATTTGAAATTATATAGACTTTTTAATAATATTTAAGAAAATAAACTCCGAGAGCCTATATGTAATCTCTATTCTGAACGATATATCAATGTCTCTATGTATACTATATACATATTACGATTTTTGTATGGATATCGATTACTTTTATTCAAATTATACGAAAACTATGTATTGATAATATACAGATCGAAATAACACAATATGGCAACATTGAGATACTTTATACCCTTAAAATTCTGATAAATTCCAAGCGTTTCTTCTACATATCACAGAGTCTATATTATTTTATCGTCAATTAACAGTAGTTTACATGAACTGTTAACGTGGTTTACTACGTTTAGCTTAATTTCCATGTTTGTGTATTACAGACCAAATAAATAAATTTAAATGTTCTTTCAAAGTATTACGGATTTTATTTTTTTATTACCCTTTTCAATAATAATTTACTACGAATTACATCACTATTTTTTTTAATTATGAATATTATGTAGTGTACTTTTGAATAGTGCTGCCGAAATCTTTGTGTAATATTCTTATTTCTTTATGGAAGACATATATAAAAGTCTACGTATAAATAGACACACTTCACACGCGTTTACTATCGAAAGAAATGAGGTCAAATGATCCCTTTACACTACGACCATGTAATGAAATACAACCGCAACTGAATAACTGTCAATATTTGTGAAGAACTCAGTCTTCTATTTGACTCACTTCTTTACATGGAGATTTTTGAAACCAGATTTATAACTTTTTCGTACTACTTTTTCCTTATAGTAATTATAAGTTCAACAATAAGACAAATACTGAGGATTTAATTAATAACGATCTCAGTTGTAACGACTGTTCGGTTGTAGCGAGGTCAAACTTACGTCCCTTGAATTTAAATCATACTTTCTTGGCCAGTTCATTTAGCAATAGCAACTTATATAGCGATATATATTTATTTCATAAAGGTCCTTCGCAGCTGACAATGTATATTAAACAAAGATAAAAGAAGTACAATGTATGCAAATACGCCAATTACGAAGTACACAATTATAACAATTTTTATTATTTGAGAGTAAACAAATTGCTTTATTTAAAAAAAAAAAGTTATGAATTTTGGTATAACTATTGGTTGAGGTGTTTGTGAAAGGAGAGCGTATTTGTGTTGAGTATGCATTATTAATTATTTTACAAATAAAGCACTACTTATTCTGGAACAGAGATTGTAGTAAATCGTTTCTATGAGAATAGCGAGAAGTACTAAACAGATCTAATTCGGAGAATTTGCTGTTATACTTTGCATGTTACAGTTACATATATATGTCTGGAATGCGAATGAATGGGGTCATTTGCGAGTATTTAGTTTTGACTTGGGGAACTGAAAATAATGGAGTGTGCCTAGTGCGCTTGAGGGGTACATTAAAGTTTATCTTTTCTTACAACTCTGGGCAATCGAATTTGTTTTTTAGCTACATCAAACAAGAATAATATATCCGGTAGTTGGCGTCTATCTTCCAAAGTATTTATTTTATGATATTCACAAGGTTCTTCATATGATTGGTTTAATATTATAATTGAGGTGTTTAATACATTTGCGTTGAATTCCTTCAATATTATCAATATAAATTTTAAAAAAAGGTTTCCAAATTATATTATCAAATTCTAACACGCTTCTAACATAGCTAAAATAAAGCATCTTAAGGCATTGTGGATCCTTGAATGGTTTGCTGTTACGTATCACAAATCTTAAGAGACTTATGCCCGTTTTCACCAACGTTACCTAACTTTAAGGGACACTTAAAACACGTTTAATTGACAACTTAGAGAGATTTCGTTTTCACCAACGTCTAAGGGTCCCCTAACACCCTAAGGGTTACCTAAATTTTAAGGGACGGAAATTCTATCACTTAGTGCTAAGTATTGTTTATTTCGCGAACATGCCAAAACAAATTTGTAGCTAATTCGTTTGTTTATCGTAAATTAAAGAAATATTTGAGTTTTTTCCAACTTTGGTAGTTAAAAAAACCAGAGAATTAATAAAATGTCGAAATTCATTTGTATACAGACATTAAGTTTATACACATATTGTTTTTGCCTTATTTTTAGTGACATCTGTTGGTTTATTCAATATTGATATATCTTTGTGTGTAAAAAAAGTTTTACTATTTTATTATTTTCTTCACTGGTCCAAGTCCGAATTGCCGGCCTAAGTTAGTAAACCTTAAAAGACAGTATTTTTTTACGGCACAGAGTCAAAGAAAAAAAACCGTGCACGTGGTAATATTTTAATCAGCTTAGTATATTTTTTATTTTCATTTTATCTTTGTCTTCTCTGTTAGAAACAACAAAACTAAAAAGTAGGTACTATACAATTAGTGATCAAAATTATAAATTTCCATTACATAAAAATTTACTTGACAGACACCGATTTTAATGCAAAGTCCTTACAAATTTAAAACGGACCCCCATAAAACTAAATGGTGATCCCTGCATCAACACAATAATGAAAAAAGCTCTTTTCAATTAACAGTATTTTTTTAATAAACATATCATGGTGACTTATTTTATTTTAAAATTGTATTTTTTTTATTTATTTATTTTAAAATTGTATTTTTTATTTATTTATTTAGGTAAAAAACAGCCATACATAAACTTATTATAATTATATTATACGCAAACAGGCTTAAAATACCATTATTTAAAAGTAAAACATATTTAGGCTATTTTAAGAAATTGTAGCATTAACATGGTTTAAATTTATTGCAATTTACCTTTTTTTCTGTATTTGTATTACTTTTACAAAAAAATACATTAAAATATTGCATTTAAATTGTTAACAATACATGTCCCATCTATTTCAATACTGGCTTGACGAAAAAACTGACGCTTAACTAAGTGCTTCCCTACTAAGTGACCCTTAGCATGGTGAAAACGAAATAAGTTAGGTAGCTGTTTTAGGAGGCACTTTAGCCTAGGGATCCCTTAGTTAGGGGTACGTTAAGGGAGCATTATAAGCTTTACTAATAATATGATTTATATGTGCGCTAAAGGTAAATTTGCTGTCAAGAATGACGCCTAAACCTCTTACTTGTGATGTTCTGGAGATTGTTTCATTGCAGAAGTGGTAGTCGTAACTGATAGGGCTATTTTTCCTAGTGAAACTTATTGTTTGATACTTTTGGCTGTTATTATTTATTTAATTAGCTTGATAGTAAGTTGTTAGCCGATTTAATTCAGATTGGAGTAGTAAACAGTCCGCAAAATTGTCTATTCGATAAAAAAAAATCTTGTCGTCCGCATATAGAAGATGATTTGAATGGTAAAAGCAATCTGCTATATTAAAAAATTATATTGTAAAGTAGTGTGGATAACAATGACCCCTGAGGCACGCCCGAAGTGGCATCAACAAAGTCTGATCTATAACCGGCCATCACTACTGCTTGACGCCTATTTCTTAAGTATGATTCCAACCAGCGCAAGAGATTACCTTACAGATACCTGTGCGGGTATATATGTATATATATTTCTCCTATTTTGGATATAGTGCCGACATTAAAGTGGTCCCTCCGTCATCTATATAGCCGAAATACAATCAATGTAAGTGAAGCCGTTCCTTCCTGAATTCTGAAGTGATGCGCTTATGTACATACGGCAGTTGATTTTTATTTATATAGGTAATAATTCATCGATATTTGAATTCTTTGTTCATTCATATTTACTTAATACCCCTCACAACTTACCCGATGAAAGTGACAGCATAACGATTTCTTATTGTTGAATCGAATGATTTCTTGTTGTTGGATCGAATGATTTCTTAAGTGTTTTTGGCGGAAACTTAGTGTAACATAATAATTTTGAAGTAAAATTTCTTATGGGAGGGCTTTGAAATTCTGATGCACAAGCTTTTTGTCTGACGAAAAGTGGTAAGCGTAAACACTGTATCAGGTAGTGTTGGATATACCGGTTCTCATCCGATCACCGAAGTTAAGCAACGTCGGGTAGCACGGTCAGTATTTGGATGGATGACCGTCTGGGAACACCGCGAGACGCTGAATTTTTATAAATAAGTTTTCACTTCTTTCATGTGGTCATAAGCACACAATATAAATTATTTTTTTATTATTTATTCGTTAAGTTACGTTAATTGACCTTATTTTTTATATTGGTGGCATCTTGAATAATGTACCTTTGGAAAAATGGAACTGGAATTCCTAGATGATTTATAAAATTCTCTGGAAAGTTCTAGTCATAAAATATACATTACAATAAAATAGCGTTTAATAATCGCTGTAATATTCTTCAGTAATAAGGATTGGTTGGCAAAATAGAATACTTCGAAGAACTGTAAACTTCTTTCTTTAGCCTCGTTATGATTTGAGTTGTGATGTGAAACAAAACGAAAAAGGGACAAAAATATACATATGGGATTTAACGTGTGTGAGAATGAAACGGTCATTGTACAGTGTTTCTTAGTACGCGTGTGCGCCTGCGTATTAGGAAGTCTGAGATAAAGGCGTCATAACCAGCGTGGTGTATTGTTCACGTGTATCGTATGTGAATATTATTCATTTTTGAAGGTTTCACTTAAGTCAATTACACAGCATGTAAACCGTTTGCCGCATGTAAAATTCCAATGAAACTGCAATCACTTATAATATTTATTTTATTAACATATCAAAATATTTACAGTAATATTCATTTCTATACAATACCATAAAACATTAAACTATAATAACTTTCGTTAGAGGTAATTTGGCTAGAATTATTGAAGTCGATCTGTATAAATTAATTTAACATTTAGTCACAGGTCTAACGATGTCTCACGAGACAATGATACACAGATATTTTCATTTTCTGAAAACTATTTTTCGAAGTGAAACTTCTTTAAAATCGTTATGATTTCAAACCGGATGCAACGGAACGACGACAGGTAAGAGACAAAAATGTGTAGGATGAAGCCGGCAAAGAATGAGACAGAAATATAGATACCATTTTTGAAGTGAAATAGTGAGCCACATCGAGAGAGCAAATGTCGGTGTGTATGTTATATTGTACACTGTTTAATACTTGCTTGTATTTGAGCATTTGACGTGTGTCAAATGTGAAAAGTATGTGTACTACTTACTGTACACTGTATGCGGCTACGTATTACAGCCTTTTAGTAAGAAGTCAGCGTGGTGTGTTATTATTTAAGTGTTTGTGAGTATTTTTATATCTGTTTGTTGAAACTGAAAATATGGAACTTAAGCAATAAATTATGTAACATATGTTAAATAAAATAAAAAATATATTTTAAAATTAATCAAAATGCTTTCATTTTTAAACAAATAAACTTTACCTACCCTTGTTATATATATTCATCTCATTCTTTTGTCGATTTACTGAAGTTTCACTTCTATCGTGTGTGAATCGCACACACATCTTTTTTTATATATGGGTTGTTATTTTAATGCTCCGAAACAACGTATAAATGAGGAACGAAAATTAATCTCGTATTAAAAAGCGCCTTTTTATGAAGGTTATCTTTTTAACGGGCGTTACAACATTACCGTGCGTGATTTGTCTTATGCCGGCGCTAGTCATGACAGATCAGATTTATACATACTTTTTCAAAATATTTGGTCATATATTACTAAAATATGCTATACACTTTATTTGCAAACTTTTGCATCGAAGATTATCAGGATCGGGAGCAATCACGAGAATGAAATTACGCTCCGTACACATACCATACAAAAAGTTCGCCTTTATGATGCGTAGAGCGCAATCACCATTTTGCCAAAGTAGCGGGCTACGGGCAACATACGTGTACCATATACAATATACTTTGAGCGAGTGTGACAATTCATGTAAATGTTAAAACATTGGCCGTTTGACTATGCAAATGTTTTTTCAACTATTTCCTTATATTTCAAATATTCGTACTACACTTTGTAAGCGTTGCCTATTTGCTTCACACGTTTAGCGCCGGTATTCGACGATAACTTAAATATGGCAGTTAACATACAATTACTAGATTAGCCAAGTAGTAGATAGCGATCATCCTAAATTATCTTTTAAAGTTCTTATCTATAACATTTTCTATCTATAAGGCGAGTTAATTGATTTAATAAGTAGATATAGAACGGTTATAAATACAATTCAATAATATCTTGGATTTAATTATTCACAGAATTCATTGAGAATGTTGTCATTCTAGTACTGCAATGGATTTAAAGATTAATAAGAATGTCCAATCTAATAACGTAATTATATTTTTATTACACATTAGTACTGTTTCATGATTGGTATAATAACAATTTTAAATACTAAATTTTAACATTTTCGTTACACAAATCGAACGTAACCATGAGCAATGACACAAAAAGAAAAATTGCAAATTTTCCATAGAAACATAGGTACTTATCGTTCAAAGAAAATGTTTTGGATAAAACAATTTGATATCGTGGTTGCACCTTCAAAATACGCTATATTATACGAAGAAAGATTAAAACCATAATATAATTAGATATTTGTACTGTACCACAATTTAACCGCAAATTGAAATATCATATAGCGAATTTTGCAAGCTCAATAACGAAAAAAAAAAAAGAAAAGTATATAGTATTGTAATTATTATTAAAATTGTTCATTTGAAATATTTTCATGAAACAACTTTATATTAACAACTCACATATATCTGGTTAACGTCTGACCAGACAAAAAATCTACATGCCACTCGATCATTACTGGTTATATTATTGGGTGAATCACCATTACAATAATAATTTATCATTATATAATACAAATAAAAATATGTAATTTGACAAAACATCAATAATTGAAATAATTTGAACTGAGAAAAGAAACTCCGAATGGATACAACTTGCAAATTAAGTTTTACATTAGTGTGTTGTGTTGTAACTAAATTTTCTATATTGGCATTAGGGCAAGTATACACTGCCGTTAAAACCCGCGCTGTTAAAAAAATGCAGAACTTGACGCGTGAACTACACGCGTAGTTAATTACCACATCCTTTTTTATCGCTTTTGTTGTATGATAAGCAAGTTTTACGATGCTTAAACGCTAATTACACTACATGATTTCATGGGACACGTAAATTAGAGAAGTGGAATGAGTTTTAGGGTGTAGCGGTCTCTAGTTACTGCCATCTTGTCGACCTGATTTTGTCTTCTCAACTAAGCAATGTCGATTTGAGAGTTAGGCCGATTATTAACGGCTGTCTCTGAACCGGGTATCACGTCGGTGTGAAACAAAATAACGGAGAATCTGTTGTCCATAGTGTCAACAGTTCTCCAAACAAGATGTGAATAAATAAGATGTTATAATAGCGTTGGTATTATTTATACAAAAGCAAGCAAAACAAAAAGAATAACAAAAGGAAGACAAAGAGGAAGAACTGTTAATTTTTATCAAATACGACAAATATGGACAACGTTTACAAATTATTAGAAATGGTATACGACAAATATGGACAACGTTTATTAGTCCGTTGTCGTGAACACACTTGTATAGTATTAACAAGGTATTAACGAAAATGTAGCCGGACTGGGAAAAATAATGGGCGTCCAGTACGCGAACAAAGCATACATAGCACTTTAAAGGATAACACATTAAGCGACATACAACAATCCGTCGTAATAAATAGATCATTGTAATTTACCAACAAAAAGAGCCCGATGAGTGCGGAAATTTCTGTATCTAGGATCCGTTACGTTAATAGTTAAAGAACTATAATAATATGTAATCATTTTCAAAATTTCAATTAATTTTCTATATAAAGTTAGTACTTTTTTTTAATCTACAACAGATAAGACAAAAGTTACATCTTGTAGTTTCGACAACATTATGATACAAGGTCCCTATTGCTAAGATAGTATGATACGCGAAATACAACTATAGGCTACAATCCACCCTTGAAGCAAAGCCTTTTAAATCGTGTAGTGTAATAGGCGTTTTAACAGTGTATCGATAAAAATAGTTCGTGCTGAATTAAGGCCGACTAATGATGTTTGCTTTGACCGCTCAGGTAAATAAAGCTGGCCATTCGATGCACGTTGACACGCTTACATTTTGCTTTGTGTACTGAAGGATATAAAATTTAATATGTATACGTTAAAAATATCAAGCGATATATGTTAGTAGCGACAGAACGCATGCAAATCACACTATTAGTTAGCCTTCATCTACTGATGGTGTTAGTTTACAATCTAAAACGAGCGCACACCGTCATAAGCAGATTTGCATGTTCTTAGAAAACATAAATGAGAATAAGATATTAAAAAGTCTATGCCAGCGAAGTATAATATCACCCGCCTTATTTGCGTGTTCGGATCCTTATAAAGAGGCATTATTTTTAAACAATTTTACAAATTACACACGCGTATGAAATCGCACGTCTCTAATTAGTACAGTCTAAAATTAATTAAGAAGTGTGCCTAATTCAATTCAAAGAGAAAAAATAAGACTGGATTATTCACGCATTTTTTGGCATGGGTTTTTTTAAATGCACGAACGAAGTGACGGTACATGATGATAAGCATAGTGTAATTCTAACTTACAAATGCCTAAGTGAGTTTGTTACTCATGCATTAACTTTGGATCTAATTTACATGAAATTTTGCATACACGTCATCAGGGGTACATAAAAGGACACAGACTATATTCCATTCAGAAAAGATGTGCTATTCGCGTGAAACAGATCAAATTTTTATTAACACCAAGAGAGACAAGAGTAGAAGAGAGTCTAAAAATTTATTATAATGGACCATTTTTCCCAAAATATTAACCTTGAAAATAAAAACATATAGATAAAGTTTACAAAAGAATGTTGCATGGAAAAGCATAACACTTTTTCCTGACGTGACGGTAATATACAAACATAAACAATCAACAGATCGAATTATATTCGGGAGCTGAAAGAAAAAGCGAAAGAAAATGTTTCTTTGATAATATTTAGTTTACAAAAATAACTATTTTACGTTTATAAATCTACATAAGGTGTGCAATTTCTTAATTCAACACAAGTTTTAGTAAAATTAAGCGTTATTTATTAGTTTCCTAAAAACCTTTACCATTATTAACATGTTATTGATTATTCTTCGCAATTCAACTGCAATTTTCTGTCACGAGTAAGTCACTCACGGGTTCATAATTCCTGTTAACCATTTTATAATATCTATACTGTTAGTTTTGTTAGATCGTGTTATTGTAATACTAGTCCCATACCTGCGTGACGAAGGTTCGACGGTAAAGCTAACCTCATAGGTAATTTCGATAAAAGTGCAAAAAAACCTTCGAATACCTTAGACATTTCGATAATAACTCGAAATTGGAGTTTACAAGTTTCATTGAAGTGTGTAAAAACTACGGGCCCAGTTATTTTTGTTACGTCTATCGTCATGCAAGTTGATAGTTCGTAACGCATAGCAATAATATCTTCCCACGCCTGCATTTATTGTGACCATAGACAAAACTTCGTAGCGATACACACAGGTATGGAAGTAGCATTAAATTGCGTACGAATTAAAGGCACGTACTGTACGACTCGATAACTTATATTTAACGATATTTCGAATGTTTTAGATAAATATTTATTATAGTTTGATTTCCAAAAGTTATTCAAATGCAATTAACAATTATTAGTAGTATTTTGCATTAATATAATCGGTATATAAACAAGGTATTAATGTAGTTATTTTTATTTTACGCATTTTTCTTATTCCACGAAATTAATAAATTCCTCTGTCTCATTAACCCCTGGACTGTCCAAAACCATAAAGGTTTAAGTTCTATACACACGAACGTAGACCTCATGAGGCACAGGTCAACAGATTGTTAGCAGTATAAAAATATAGGTTATTTATTACAAAACTTTGAAAAATAAATTGTGTATTGTAAAATTATAATTTTTATAAACACATTATGAATTTTTCAATTGTACGAACTATTTTTTACTAAAATATAAAAAAATTACAATGTACGATGTCATGAAATTAAAAACCACCGCCATTTCGAGATTTGGGTCTAAAACATCAGCCAAGGGGTTAAAAAAAATTGAAACCACATACACATTCCAAAGCTTTCTTCCGAATCGTGTATTTTCGAAAATTAGATTAATAAAAATAGTATATACATCAACTAAAATTTTAGTATATAGGGATTTCAATACACGTAAATTAAATTTAAATAAAATGGCGTAAAATAAAAGTCAGCATTGATTCACAAGTATGACGTCATTTTATATTACAAGATGCTCGCTTTAAAATGCGAAGTTACTGAATCTCGAGCTTCTTTTAATTCGTACGCATATTTAATGTGTCCCCAAATAATTCGATGAAACAATTAAAAATTCACTAGTGTCGTTCCGCTTACTTGAATAAAAAATATTACCATAACTTTTATTTAATCTTATTTTATAGTAGTTGATACCCCGACTTGGTCTGCCTTATTTATTACTGTATTTATGTACAGAGTAAAACACGTAAGCATCACACCTCTTACCCTACTTCTCGAAGGCAAGAAAACAAATCGTTGAACGCGTAGTCTTATAAAAATCGTAGTTTGTTAAAACGTTAGGAACCCTATATTGAATGAAGCTACCGTGGTACTTTTTTAGATAAGTACCCAATATCTAAGAAGTAGAACTAAAAGAATATTTGATCGAAATCTATCCCGCAGTTTTTACGTTATGAGTTTTATTTATATTATATCTATATAATATATTCTTTTATTGATATATAAGGAGATATTATAATATTAAAAAAAAAGTTTCGTATTTCTGTACGTCTTCATAAAGAAGTTTGTATTTTTAAAGGTAATTTTATTACATTCATCTGGTAACACTGGTATACTTTGACGATTCCATTCGATCTTTCATCAACGCGCGTGAAACTTTATATTATATACATATAGGTGTTGGAAAGACTAATCGGCTAATAAGACGCTGAGAATATTGTTCCGTTAGTCAATTACCCTTTCCATTGTCGATATATTTTTATAAATATATAAATAAGTGTACGAAGCAAACACGAACAGTCGATAACCTCCGCGATTATCAACAATAAACGATAGACCTTAGGGTCATACAGATAATATGATAGGACAAGACATTACTGTTCACGATAATAAAAAACTAATCCCACTTTGTCTACGTAAAGGAAGCCCTCTACTGTTCTGACTATATAGAACTGTTTCCCGTCTGACCATATTGATTATATTTTGATTTAAAGACTAATACTGTTAATGTATTTTGTTCCGGGTAACTGTATTCAAAATGACATCAATTATTTACCATTATAATACATAACTAATATCAAATTATACTAAGTAGCGCACAAAAAAACAGTTGTATAATAAATTCAGCACCTTTTTTTAGTATTTCCTCTATAGTAAATTCACCATTATATTAGCCATGTTAGAATCCAATAAACGATCAGTAAATATGAAATACTCTCATTCAACCTACACTAATCTACAAATAAAGCACCTTTGTTTACCGGCTAGTGATATACTTTGGTTCCATGTGCCCGGTGTCGCTGAGTGAACGAAGTATAACATTGCCGTTGGGCAATATCGACAGCCACGTTATCGAGGCGTGGTTCAATGATATCCGAAGCCAGCCTTCAGGAGGGAACTGGAGAGCTCTGGAATAGACAAGTACGAAATTAAAAAAAAACGCCAGAATATCCTTGACCATACCTTTGGGTATACCTAGTCTTAAGCTGTCATAACAATATCTCAATCACTGGTCAAATCCAAGGTTATATGCCAATGATTATATGAATAATTACAGTCGGACCACCACCTCGACAATATCTGCTTTTGAAAACCTCGTTTTTTAAGTCCATTAAAAGTAACAAAATTGAAAAATTTAACATAAATCATAGAGTAAGAAGAACAAATGTTATCAAGGTTATAAGGATTTGAATAATAAATATTTCAAATTACACATTTCAGAAGCTAAAGTAAGAACTACATTAAGCAGGTTTTCCAAAAAGGTGAAACAACAGTAGCCATGACCTAATATTGCTTTAAAAATAGTACACCAAAACTAACTACCCCTCATAATCAAGCCTTTGTATAGAAACTATAATGCTACCTCTGTATATGGAATGCCAAATTCTTCACATGAGTATGTCTGATGCGATGATAGCTTATTGGTTAGCACGTTACATAGATGGACGTAGTTTCGTACTCTCACAAATGACCTGGAGCTTTTGATGAAAGAACACATAGCAATGAACTATACTATGGTGGTAGAGCTTTTTCTGAGCTTGCCTGGCTAGCTCTACCCTCATACTGAAAATCTGTCACCTAGGACTTGGACTTGGGGATGTATTTCAGTTGCACTAATTGAGAGCCAATTCTCTCTAGACTTAGCATGTTACAATCTTGGGCTTCATCTTTAATTAGTATTAAATAAGATTGTAGTCAGACTCTAAAACCTATCAATAGTTTAAAAAAATGAGTAAACTATTTACAAAAGGTGTCTATTACTGATTATTATTATATGTATATGACAACAATTATTTTTTTTAAAGAAACGTCAGTTCTATCATATGGGGATTAGTGATTATTTTATTTTTTTAAATCAACACGTTTGAGAAATAAACTCACTTGCAAACGAAGAATCTTATAACGTTAGCGTGACATATCAGTAAAGTGTACGAGTCCTGGGTCTGGTCTGGAGGTGCACGGTGGAAATATCTTCTGAAAGCGGCTTCGATGCGTGCGCTGTCCTGGAAGAACTGCTACACGTACCAAACCGTACTGCTTTATTATACTGGCTAGTCAAGCTTTATTCCATATGAATTTAAAAATATGATAATTATTCTTTGATTTTCTTTTAATGGCAACATTGTATTTTTACTGTCATTCTTTTATACAAATCAGGTATTGCAGTTATAAAGTTTCATACACAAAATAATAAAATTTGATTCTACATGACTAAGATCATACTTACTATACAACCCACTACTTATGTGAGTATTACAATCATGAAAAGAAGTGAAATGTAAAATCACCAGATTAAATTTAAACACCAATTGTTAGTGAAATGGAATAATGCATAACTTGTCAGCTGTACATGCTATAATACTTAATTATTTGTTATTATGTAGTATTTAATTATATTTCAACCTTCAAAATAACTTTTTAGACATGTGTAATATGTAAGAATTGATATTAAAAAAAACACACACTGTATATTTGCATAGGAAAAAATTGTGAGATTCCCATGTTAAATATTGTTTTAGCCGAAGTTGATAAATTAGAACGCAACTTCTATGACAATACTGTATAATGAATAGTAAATAAATATATACATTTATCATATACGGTTTCAAGTAATTTGGTAAGGAATTCCAACAAATTAAAAGGATAGAAATTATACTTAATGAGAAAATATCATTACATATTAGTTAGTAAACCAACATGCTTGCGATGAATTAGCATGCAATTGTAATATAAATCTAAATTCTGTATGTCAACTTACTCTAGGTTCAGGCCGCCAATGTCCCACTGGTGGCTCTGGTGGTATCGGAGCACCTTCCTCAATCAACTGACAATCTTTTGTTTCTATATTCTTATCTAAGTGTTTAGCAATAATAGCTGCAGTCTCTTGTGCTCGTGTCATTGTAGATTTTACAAGTAGATCCCATTTGATGTCGAGGCATGCTAATCTTTGTCCTGTTAAGTCTGCTTGGATTCTACCTGAAAATTCAATTGTACAATTTATTTTGTCCTTTTCCAGAATGGAATAGGACCTTATAGATGCTACTTAATAGATCGGTACACTACAGAAAAAAACAGTGATGTTTTAGAATTAAGTTTGTGAGGCTTATGGTATCAAGATATCAATTTTTGTGAATGTACATGTGAATGAAAATATACAGAACGGTGGATTTCTTATTGTTTGAAATCACCTATAGGTTATGGGCTGATGTGGTGATTAAAAATAAGAATAAATGCAATTTCTACTTAACAAGCTACATGAGAAATGTTAATTTGAATTCACGCCTGATAAATGTTGCTATAATTATAAGGAACAAAAAATTCAGAATTTAATTTTACCAGGATGACGCATAAGACACTAAAAGGAAACAACGATTGGTGATATGGTAAATGATTCAATATACAAAAATTTAACAATCAGACAGATTACAGAATACAAAAAACTTAGCTATACTTCTGAGTTTTTGTTTAAGGTTAATTTTTAAATATATCCCGGTTATCCTATATGACAGAGATTTTCAATAAAGATGAAATTCAGCACTGTTAGTCCCGTCACTAAACCTATGAAAATGGCTTTGATTTTTTTTCAATGCTTTTTTAATGTCTAATCAAATTAAATTAGAAAAATCATCATACATCACATCATTCCACACCATCCAAATGGTAAAGTCATAGTATTAATGCAGACAAAAAAAGGTAATCACTGAATGTTGAATTAATGAACATTTTTCCTATTTATATTTACTGAATCTACAATTAAGTAATGCACTGAATCCAATATTTATACCGTTTACACAAAATCTTAAAAGATACTAGACCTTATCATTTCAGGTAAAATTTTTATAATAGAAACATAAACAACATTCTGCTAAATTTCACAAAGTACTGAATGAATGGGATTTATTGTATTTCTGCTTAACAAAATATAATATACATATAATTGCATTTTCAATAAATATCACACCATCCTAAATGAATGTGATTTATCATATTTAGCAACTCAATGAAATATAATTGCTGTAGGTAAAATTGTATTTCACAGTAATCACTACAGTACAAGTATTTTATTAGAAAAACAATTCTAACCAATGAAATAGATTTGAAATAGTTAGTTGTTGGTTCCTTTTAGGAATTTGATAAATTATTATTTTTCAAGTAATCACAACACCTATGGAGGCTTCCATTTACAAAGCAATGAAAATATTATTTAGTTTACTAACCTAAAAAGTGACATCTTAGTTAATTTATTATTCAGTCTAGATTAGTTTTCCCTTTGTCAGATAGATGATGCTTACTTATGCTATTTATTTTTATAAAATCAATATTTTTATCATTTTGTTTTTAATATTTTATAATTATTACAGATTTATTACCAATATATATAATTATAATAAATAAAATGATCTCTCAAATTAATGTTATAATAATTGACTAGCTGATACCCGCAGCTTCGCACGCCTTTTTTTAAATGTATTAAAATAATATGAAATAGTGAAAGATGCAGAATTACAGAAATGCTCTTTTAAAAATATTTATAGGTATGACACGCGCGCCACCTAGTGTGATATGTAACGTGTACGTTCAATATGTATTATATTATATAGAATTATATTATTTAGAATATTAATTTTTACCCCTTAGAAATTGACTTTTCAAAAAAGTAAAAGATGAGCAAACGTGGGCAAACTAAGTAGATTGAAATGCATCATTTTAAAATTTTCGATCCCTCAATTTTTCTTTTCCCTCCAATTTTTACCCCTTAAAATTGACTTTTTAAATAAGTAAAAAATATTGAAACGTCGGCGAAATATATAGATTCAAATACATCATTCTAATATTTTCGATTCCTCAATTTTTCTTCCCCCCTTTTCGTCCTGGTCAAAAAAGTAAAAGATGGGCAAACGTGGGCAAATTACATACTTCAAGAATCCACCGTAATATTTTCCATTTTATAAAGATTTTTCGGACGGTGGGCCACGCAATTTAAATCTTCATAACTTTTTCAAAGAGGTGGACAAAAAAAATTATGATGTGGACAAAAATGGGAAATCGATGGGCATACCGTCTACGAATTTTCAAATCGTTGCACGAAAAATGGGGGGCCAACATCCCGGAGCTTTGGTTAATAAGTTATGTAGACGCGAGCGCGGTAAATAAAACAAAATGGCTTCCAAATTGACAAAAGACAAATTAAGTAAATTACATACAAATATATGAAATATAATTATATTAACTCTTGGAGTCCAGTACAGTGCACGCTACACGCACATGCTTACAGTGAACAACATACTTTTGCAAAATTTCAGGCGGAAGAAGTCGTGGGTGACAGCTGGTCTAAAATAAAATAACCTAAGTTAATTTTTATAACTTCAGTTACCTGCTAGTGAAAGTCACGTGGAAATCGGTCCAATAGTTTCAGATATTCCACACTGATAAAATCGCGAGTAACAGCTAGTTGATAATAAAATAGCTCACGTTAGGTCTATTTACGGCCTATATATATGTATACGGCGGCTAAGAAACGCCGAGGGGAGCCTCCAGCTCCCAGGGAAATAGAGGAAATGAGAAAGGGGGTCCGGAGGGACATGATGGAGAGGTGGCAGCAGGATTTGGCGGACGCGCGTTACGGTACGTATACTATCGACGCCATCCGCCCGGTCCTGTTGGAATGGTGCAACAGGGAATGGGGCTCCCTGACGTTCGGACTGGTGCAGGTGCTGACCGGACATGGGTGCTTCGGTTGGTATCTGCACCGGATAGCACGCAGGGAGCCGACCGCCGCATGCCATGAGTGTGGCGCTGAGACGAACACTGCGCAGCATACTCTTTCTGAGTGTGCTACGTGGGAGTCTCAGCGTCGTGCTCTGGCTGCGGCGGTGGGGTGCGATTTGTCGCTGCCGAGCGTGGTCGCGGCCACGCTCGGCAGCGAAGCCATATGGAATGCAGTGACCTCCTTCTGCGTGGAGGTCATCTCGCAGAAGGAGGCGGCGGAGAGGGTCCGTGAGGAGAATCCTCTGAGTGACCCTCTCCGCCAACGCAGAGTTGGTGGGAGGGGGCGGCGTTTTGTCCGTCTCCTTCCACCTCCGTAGCCAAACCTGGAGGGATGGGTCGGGGGGTCCATCTCCCCATTGCACAGGTTCGGCTGACGTGGAGGGGGCGGCTGGTGTGTACCCAGCTTGCCCCCCATTATTAAGACGACGCCCGGCGGACACCTTCCGCTGGGCAAGCCGCTGAGGCGACATGGTGATAGCACTGCACGATCCCATGTCGCCTCAACCAAAGCGGCGGTCGGTACACCGTGGGGTTTTAGTGAGATAGAGTCTCACACTACCCACTCTCACCCCCGAGAGGGTGGCGTGTCCATGATGGATTTCCCCACGTTAATAAAAAAAAAAAAAGGTCTCATTACTTTAGTTATATGTCAGTGAATGTCTCGTTAAAATTGGTCGAATTGTTTTAGAAATTTCACATTGAACAGGAAAAAATCACGGGTCACAGCTAATCTAAAATAACATAGCCTCCAATTTCAGCTCTCTACCAGTAAAATTTCCGTTTAAAATAAAATAAAAAATAAATGGTTTTTACTATAAATAACTTGCTTATACAATTTCATATCCAGTCAGTAAAAAGTAGAAATTTTAATATTACATATAGACACTTCATTTTTATTATATCTATAGATTGCAAATATAAAATTCTAAATAATACTGACCTAAAATGTCATTTTTTAATGAAAACTTACTAATTCAATGAACACAAATTAAATAGAGGTGTACAAATATGCGCATTAATCGATAACAAATTGAACCGAATAATAATATTCGCATTACGATTTGAGCATATGAATAATTCGAACTATTTTATTTTATTTATTTATTTATTTCGGATTCGGATTATTCAAATAGTTTCATTTATGCGTCAAATAAGCATTAACTATAGATTGTTACGAATTAATCAGTGATGTCATCACAGTCGACACCAGCCATTGAGTGCATTAAAAAATGCTGTATCTCTATTTCTGTCTAAAAAGTGTCGGTAAAAAGTAAAAATATCAAATTCAAGAAATTAAATGTCATTTATTTTTATTTCAAAATGTCTTTTTTTATACGGCACTGAGAATTTCCTTTATGAACTATGATCGATTTCTTAATTTATAAATGACCATATAAAATATTCCAATATAGTAAAAGCTATACGTTTGTACCTTATTAGTTGTTAACGAATTTAGGGCGCTAAAGTTTAAAACTATTTTTTTATGTATGTCATAAAAAATAAGAACACAAAGTTCTAGAAACCTGTTAAAATATGAAATTAGAAAAATATTGATTTTTTTTAAATAAAGTAATTCGGCTATTTCTATCAACATTTTGTTAAAATTGAAATTCTATAAAATTATTTAGATTTAAGAGAGAAAGTATATTTTTAATAAATATTTTCACGAAAAGAAATTTATTATTGTAGAACTGAATTGCATAGTAAATTAAAGTTCTTTTTCAAAACATTCCAGTTTTGATGCTTAAATGATAGCTTAATTTGAATTAATAAAATAGTGAAAAATGTTGTAACTTTTCCTATAACTATTAGAGTAATAATACTACCTTATTTTAAAAATATAGGAATAGATCGAATTTTTAATTGAAAATTCGATTTTACCATCATTATTCGATACGGTTCGATTCGAGCGTTATTTGCACACCCCTAAAAATAAACATGTTACCACGGTTATAATATTATTGGTTACTATAACAACGGTTGTCTAATGTCAGGGACTGTCGGTGTTTGTAGGAGAATATTTAATTTTAACTGAAAAATGTATTCAGGATACGTTTTAACTAAAATCCGTTCTTAGTGAGCGTCTACGTCGCAAAAGGAATAACTATGATGAATTTCAAGTCAATCGGGCATACAGTTTCGGAGAAATCGTGATGAGTCAGTCAGTGGTATTTCGCTTATATATATATATAGATAATTAACATATTAACTACCAATAGTGGTGATTATGTGGACATAATATGTGTATGGGTATCATCATTTGGGAATCAGTCTATGGTCCTGCAGTGGGGGTTTTACAGGGTTATTATTAATATAATGAAATATCATGCTCAATCTTTTTATAATAGGTATCATCAAACACTTGGAATATTTGTATATTTGCATGGAACATTACACTACTACTTATATAACTTACAGAGTCACTTAGAGCTTGTGTATCTTGTAAGCTCTCAAAACTCTAGGGTAAAGACACTCCTATATTTTACAGGGGTTATAAGTAGTCTGAAGCTAGAGTCACTACTAGGTAGATAGATAATTTCTTGTATTACTTTATATCTATTAAAATACTATAAACATGAGCATCATATTGAATCATTACCTAAATCTGTGAGTGTCCTCTCCTTGTCTGTAAGTCCATCAACATTGTACTGCCCATGTCTAATAAGGAACAAATGCCTAACAGCTTTACTCTTTGCCTTCTCCAACTTTTCATTATATTTGTTATCTTCCTCTGGGCTATCAGACCTTTTTGGTCTGATAATAGATTCCGGTTCTCTACTGCAAAAACGATATATAAAATAATTGTAATAGGAAAGATAAAATCTAAGACTGATAATTGTTAAATCATTTGAATATTGGAAAACGCATTCATGAATTTTCATGGCAGTTATCAACAATAGGAATATTCTAGCAAACTCTTAACCCCTAGACTGTCCAAAACCGTAAAGGTTTAAGTTCCATGCAAATGAATGTAAACCTCATGAGGTACTGGTCAACAGACAGCACAAGCTTAAAAAATATGTTATTTATTATAAAATCTCGAAAAATAACAAATTATGTATTGTAAAATTGTAATTATTATGTAAAATGTATTTTAAAATTATTTTTTCATTTATACAATTTTTTTATAGAACCATGAAATATCTTACATTGTATAACATCATGAAATAAAAAAAAAATAATAAACTGCCATTTTGAAATCTGGGTCTTAATAATCAGATGAGGGATTAAAGTTGATGAACTTGAACTCTTGATATTTCAAGACTTATGTGGAGTTTAAGCTTAGTCAATAATACGGTCATGTCCAATTTCTATCATATATTTCTATTAAATAATGTGTTACGTTAATATAATTTTTATGTTTAACAAAAATGTAATAAAACATCTTGAGAATACTATAAATAACAAATTAAAATTGCTAAGTCATCAAATATACAATTACATTCATAGTTATATTTATCTGTAAGAACATTAAGTGTACTTACTGATCCCAATTCTTGTCCCATTGTACACTAGGTGTAAAATTTGTCGTCCACGAATTGTAAGTGCTAAATTTTTTTTCATTTTTACCACTGTTTATATGATAATAAGCTAAACTACCGCCGACTGCCCCTAAACTTATCAAAGCGATTTTGTGAAATCTTGAAAACGTGGACATGTTTATTGACTGAGACTATATATATTATTTATTAACCATTTATAGCTGATGTCTAAGAATAAAGTGAAGTTTTAATTTCTATGATAAACATAAGTAGGTCACGGATTTTAACCTAAATTCTAGTTCCCACGCAGTTTATTTGCTTTCTTACGTTATTGACATTATTCTCATTTTTTAAATATGTTGGTCAATGGATATATGGCTTTTAAGTTTAGCTGCGAATTGCTTAATCTTAAATATTCTAAAGTGATGGTATTACTTTATTAGCCTAACAATTGGTAGAAAACTATATTTACCAGTAGATAAAGGAAAAATCAGTAGATTTTGTTTCACTGAATTAGTAGTAAAAATACTGCTAGAGTATTTTTATGGCGAATATCTATAATTAATAAGGCCAATTAACCGCTCACTTACAATAATTTTGTCTAATATAAAAAACATGTTATTTATTATTATTATTAAGATTATTTGGAGTAAGTACATTCTGTTTCTTTAACTATGAAATATTTAATTACAATAAGAATCGTCATGTATTTTCTTAAATAAATTTAAATTTTGTAAAATAAAACTTTTAAGTTAACTTTTTGGTGTCAGTGAACAAACATATACTAATAGTTACGTTCCCGTGAAATTTTTAATGCGGTAATCGCTTATTAGTTTTATGGTTGGTATTTATGTGCTAGAAAAAATTTCTTGTCTGTGAAATAAATTTATGGACGATAATTTTACGTGTTAACGTTGTAAGAAAACATTGATGAAAAATTATGCGTCACAAGCCGAACACTTAGGCCGATCACGCCTCTCTATCGCTTGTTCCGCGCTCTCGCTTGACTCAGGTGGAACGTGACAATGAGTCATGCTTTTTCGTGCATGAAGTGGGCGTTCATTGATTTATAAGACGTTATCACGTTAAAATGTCTTCACTGATAATTGTATAATATAAGTACAGGTATTTTGTAAAGCCAGGATTATCTTGTGACAAATTTTATTACTATTATTCTTGCGAATATGAACAATGTAATAATTTTTAGGTCTAAAAACAACAGTGCCAAAAGTTTAAATTTCACAAAACAGTTATTTTAATTTTGTTTTTGGTACATAAATGTCAAATTATACTTTTACATTACATTATATATTGTTGATTTATTTATTTACATTACATAACTGTGTCATTAAAATAAGCGAAAACAAAAGCATTGGACGTACAGTCTTCGTCAAAATTTTGGCTGCTCTGAACATAGCCCTAAGTTCGGGCATGCGCAAAATATCATCAATAGTTTAATATTAAAAAAATTAAAAAATATCATTACAGAAATCTAAAATTCGCATTTATTTAGCCTTAAGTTATCTCGATGTTACACATACAATGTAATACGTATTTATTGTAAATTAGTGTTCTGTACAGCTATGTTCAGAGTGGTCAAAAAGTTTGGCTACGACTGTACATTCTGGTTATAGTCTTTCACTTTCACACGGGGGATCTAGTACCTATAACACATCTAGTACATATAATACATCATATTCTAGGATACAAATTATTGTTGTTCCGAAAATAACAATTTCTATTGTTTATAGTCGTAGTACATATTTATTAATTGTTTTTCATTTTCATAACTATTAATATGTATATATTAATTTATATAGATCTTAAGGTATGTTTGCTTATTGTCAAACTTTTCATTTAATTGAATACCTATTATATATCCTTTTTATATATTTGGAGACATTATTTTAAATTATTCTTAGCCAGGCCAACTACATAAATTAAAATGTTGTAAATTCATACGTAACAATTGTGTCTAATTAATGTGTGTGCCTAATTCGCGTATAATATTACGAACATGTTTGATTTTTCTATTTTTATAATATTTGGTAATTAATAATAACTATATGTTATGTTCATAGGCTTTATTAAAAATCTTAAGGTCGTATAAAAACAATAGAATAAATCCTTAGAAGAACCAAAAACATCTATATAGACTTCAGAATTACTAGACAAGAGTAGATTTTTTACTTATACTTTAAAAATGATACTTTTATTAAAATATTGTCACTATAAAGAAAAAGCAACGTCGTCCGTTATAAGTCATATTTCTATTTATTTTATTATTTACGATGCAATCCACAATTTAGGTATAAGGTCTCTGGTAATGAACTTTCATAATCTATCTCGAGCGTAGCATGACTTTATGACCGTTTATCGATGTAGCAGATATAGCTATATGTAGTCTCAAATCTTCGTATGATTCTAACGACGTAATTTCAAACTCTCTCAACACTCGTACACAAATCGTTTTCACCAATTTTGTTCCAAAGAATCTTCCTGAAAGTAAAAAAATCCTAAATTAAATGAAACCCTAAAATACCTTAACACTAAAACCCTAACCTTAAACCTCTAAATCTAAACTAAATGAAATTAAAATCAATAATAATGTTATTTCCTATATAAAGGTTAGTTGTCAGACTCAAGTTGGTATTAGCCGCCAAGCTCGTACCCGTGTGCTTCTAAGGACCCGCTTGACAAGCAGTTCCTGTTTCTAGACTTGTAAATGTCGACCTTCGTTCCAATAACATTGTTATTTTAAATCAGGTGACTAGAGTCAAGCGCTGGACTATTTAGATTTTGTAATTTAGTAGTATTAGTAGTAATTATCACTATAAAGACAATTATCAAATGCGGTTGATTTATTTTGTGGCAGAGTTTAATCGTGTCCGTACACAACTTATGGGAAAACTTGTTCTAGATATCTACTCGGTTTTATAGATGTCACGTTGTGTTCGGTTTACGTCATTGTATCTTAATACGAAAGAATACGTGTTTTAAAATTTTATTTTCCTTACCACATCTTGTTTTACTGAGCAAAATAAAACTATCACGTTTAACTGCCTTTGTAGCGTCACCAAACGAAGTGAAGGATTTGTTTGAATTTACAGTCACTATACTTTAAATTTTTAGAAACTAACAATATGTCTATTATAATAGGGTAGGCAGTCCTATTGCACTTTGACACCTCAGTATTTTGGTAAAGCTTATGCTTCTTAAAATTATGGATTTAGTATCACGCATAAGGGTAATGTCGAATTCCACAAAGAATAGCATTATAACTCTTTTCATAATATTGTCTTCAAACGATTAAATTAAAAACAAGTTACAATGTTTTTCTTAAACAAAGTTCAATCGGAAAACTACACCTTGATTGTTACACTGTGATTTACAGTACGTTAAAATCTGGAAATAGAACTGATCATAGATGTTATATATAGTTACCCAAACAATCCATAGGACCTAGACTAAAAGGTATATAACAATTTGGATGTCTTTGCTTTGTGTTATGTGGGTTAAAACGCTCAGGATCAAACACCTCGGGATTCGTCCAAAACCGTGGATCACGGTGCATATGATATATTGGCACTACTAATGAACATCCTGCTGGTAGAGTACCTGAACCTGTAAATATAAAAAAAGTTATAGTCTTTTTGCTCTAGAAGGATAAAATAACTTTACAACAAGCTAATTTGTTCATCAGCAGAATAACTTATAAAAGTTTATAAAAATAATTGTTGTACCTAACATAATCAAACCGTTTAATTATTGTAATTTAACTGTCAATGCTATCTATATTTATAAGTGGTCGAGAAGTTCTTCTTCTTCTTCTTTATTTTTTGGCTCCGTCATGGTTTGTGCAATAGCCAGCGTCAAGTAACAAGATTTTGTCAAGTAAGTGTCTTGTGATAATTATAATGTTCTAACAAGATGGTGGTTTCCTTGTTAGAACTTTCCATGGAGTTTTGGTGGCATCTCAGAATGCATGCTCCGTGGTATTATTTCCCATCCACTTCACTTGTGCATAATAACCGAACTATATTACGTAAAACACCACCAATATTACAAAATATAGAGTCTAATAATACAAGATTATGAATAAAATATAAAAACCACTACAGGACAGACTAAGATCCCGCCAAAAACTCCAAGTCGAGAAGTTATTTGGACCAAAGTTCTTTGCGTAAACAAATACTTTTTTTTAATTTATTTACGTCTGTCAAAAGCCAAGGAGTTAAGAAAGCAAATTATGCAGTTATCGTGTGATAATTTTCAAATATTGCAGGTTATCATTAATCGTCTGGTGAAAAAAAAGTTAATTTCACTGTTGCTATTAGAGTAGCTACAGCTATAATGAAACTGCACTCGTTATTGTCATGCTAACATGCAAACACTACAATACGAATGCTTAATCAACTGGATATAAAAGATTTTAGATTACTCTGCAACACCACGAAAACTTATTCCTTCGTAAAGTTCTTGTTTATTACTCCTGAGTGTTCAAAAGCTAGCAATCCAGTCGAGTATAAAAACTTAATAATTGTATCGCTCTGAATTTGAATAATTCGAGAATTTTTTAATGGTTATGTGCTTTGATTTAGTGTTGAATAACGGAGTTCAAATGCCAATATGAACTTTAGTAGTCAGTGTTTAAGAATGTCGCGATAAGATCATAGCGCGACTTAAGACATTTTCTGGTGATCGTATAGCCAAAAACTAGTGGCAATAAATTACTTACAACTCTCGCACTGAAAAGATCTACTGTGTTCTTTTAGCTTGTATTAAGGAATAGTGCTCGTGTAGATTAGTGCAGTTTAGTGAGGTAATATTTTAAATTACATTGTGGTCTAATCCTGGTGCTGAACTACAGCAAAACGAAAATTATTCGAATTCATTTAAAAAGTTACGAAGTTTCGCATTCTTTTCAATCGTATTGTAACTGTACAATTATAAACTTCAAAAAATTGTGTTCTATATGTGGACCAGAATGTTCTTGACCGTAGTTAGGCATTTATCTGGTCTTGGATTGTCATAAAGCTACAATCTTCATCCTCTACCTTAGTCGGGCTAGAGTCATCTCTCAGACTCATGTCTGGGGGCTCATCTCTGCATTGCACTGGTACGACGGACGTGAAGACGGCTGGGGATTACCAGGTTCCTTCAGAAAGCGTAGCCTGGCATGTTAACGCCAGGCCGGCCGTTGGATGTACGCTGTCGAATGAGCAAGCGACCCCGCGCCGTCTCATGGAGTGGTGGATGGTACATCGTTGCGTTTTAATCAGTAGGAGTCTCACATGACCGTGTTGCTACACCCCAGGCGGTAGGGTAACCGTGATGGGTTTCTTCACTTTAAAAAAGTAGTACCTACCTAGTTCTTAGTTTGTTATATAACATTAGCAATTATAAACATACCAATTCCTCAACAACGATATGTTTCCTATTCCATTTGGAAGGGTTTCCAAGTGTATCTTTAAAATCAAAGATCCAATACTGAAAAAAACGTCGAAGTTCTGAGGTAGCAAAGGTAAAAAATACACCCGAATTGATTAATGGTTCGACTCTCCACCCATCTTCTTTCTAAACTATTATAAAAATGCATTATTAACTTACTTATTTTAATATCTTCATGAATAGACCTCTGGATTAAAGCTCCTATAGGGTACAAACGCAACACCTCCTTGAAGACCAACTCTAAATATGGCATATTTTTGAAATCTTCATTAGACACCCATCTGTTTTCATCTCCAATAACTGTTCTTATTTCTTCATAAAGTTTATTCTAAAAAAGATACTTCTATGTTGACAAAAACAAGGTGTGTCATAAAGACACACGATAGAAGTGAAACTTTTCTATTACAGGGAAACATTTTAATTATTCATAAATCACTTTTACAATAGAATAGACCATGTTCAGTGATAGCCATGCCACCTGAACGCAGTACATGTAACCTCGGACAACATTAAAGAAAGAAAGCGAGAAGAGCGTATGTCTTACTGTTCTTCAATACCCGAAGGCAAGTGAGACACATCTCCCACATTACCCAATACAGTGATTGTACGCACCACTTTTCGTCACACAAAAAGGCAGAAGATCAAAATTTCAAAGTTCTCCCTTAAGAAGATTCAGTTAAAAAATGGCGCGATTTAAATCGTTAGAATTCGATCCATCGATTCGATATAAATTGATTTCAATAGGAATGCTATTAAATACGCAAAGTGATTAATAGATGCATTGTATTATGAGCGATTAAATATGTTCTCTTCACATACCTGGCATTTTGGATAATATGCCATCATTAATAATAAGAAACTTGTAATTTTTGCTGCTGCCTCTTGAGACTGCAATAAAAAAATCCTAGTTAATCCTTTATGTAGTTCTATTCAAACTAGTATTCGTCCAGTGGTTGAAATTAAGCCATAATATGGATTACAAAGTCTTTTTTTCCATTATATAGGCATTATTATCATCTGTATTTCTTATTGAGTTTTTTTCCCTAAATGGTAAAATTTTATTTCATATTGTGCAAATAAAACACTGCGACTAGTTTTCATTTTTCAAATGTTTTTTATGATAACTAAAAAAGTTCGTTAGTAGAAATAAAAAGAAATTCGCTTGACAAACAGATGAAGAAAGCTATTGAACTGCTTTATCTTCCCACCTCGTAATCTGCAAAACCGTCCAGTAACGCCAAATGTAATCTGGTTTTCCATTAATTAGTAAAATATTCTCTTAAAACGTTGGATGCCTCATGTATGCCCCGCATGCATATTTTTCAACTCTACCTCATTATATGCATACATACAGTACAGCTGCGTGTAAATATACTACGGACTTGGTGAAAGTCGAAAGCTAATGCTATGCTTATGGTTAAATTTGATATGGGCAGTAAATTTCAAACAAAAGTCCTGAAGTGCTTAAAACATGATTTTAATAATAAATCACTATACTAACTTGTGTTTTTTATGTAAATTACACTTTTCATTACAGAAAAAACTGCATACTTCGCATTCTACCAACCAGCCCCTTTCCCAAATACAAAATGTCTCGAATTCCATTTACAGAATGTTGGCCACTTTCGATAAATTAAACGACATACACCTATCCTTTAAATATTGTCTTATTTTGTATACATTGCATGTAGGATAATTTAATATGTTTTGTAAAATTGAAGAACTATGATAATACTTATATTCTGATGTTTTCTACAAGATTCATCTTTGTTTAAAATGCGCTATATTTTGTCGAAGAGTTTAGTATTAAAGATATAGAAAAAATATTTAAAGAATATGATCCTGTACTTACTGATGTGAATACAGTGAATGTCTCTTTTATTAATTCGTCATCATTTAACTCGCGAGATAAAATAAATCTATCTATAACACTTAATTTTGTATTTATTTTATCATCGCCCTCAGTGGCTATGAGATCTTCTTTCCATTGTTCTTCTAAAGTAGATAACTTGTCATTCGTATGTCGTATAATCATTTCAGCAAACTTGTTCATTATTTTCGTGAAATTCTTCTGCTCCTTATAAAAGCTCGTCATCCAATAAATGGGATCGATTTGTAGATACCATTTAGTCATTCTGGCAAAGACTATATCGTAAAGCCTGTAATTTGTTTATTACTTTCTTAAGACACGGCGATAACGATTATAATAACTTGTAAAAATATAAATTTGACACCAACAACCTACCTTACGTTTTGGTCAATAATTTCTTGGAAAAGTGGAAGATTCATAGTTTGTTCTTTAGTAAGACCCATCAGACTTTCTGTAAATTTAATGCAGTGTACTGTTCAACCGTAGATGATTCTATATATTGACGACTATCCAACAAGAAAACTAGTAGTTTTTTCTCTATAACAACTTGCTATAGTTGCAATACTCTTTCTGAGTTAAGTACAATGTACTCTAAACATGAAGATACCCATTATGAGATCAGCAATCCTTGTTAGTCTCGATATAGGGTTGCAAGTCTGTTGGATATTTAATTGACAAAATCGAGACGCGGAAAATTAAAAACAAATGCATTGTCGACCTATCTATCTGCTGTTGGTTTGACGGTCTTTTACAGTTTCAAAGAACTTTTTAGGCGAGCGCTTAAGGCATCCATCCGTAGGGCGATGAGCTCAAGGGTTTAAAGGTATTAAAGGGCAAAGTATTCGTTTCAAAGTCTTATAACCATGTTAATAGTAGTTGACTTATCACGGTAGATCTTTAACACCCAATTGATTTATTCGGTATACACAGCTTATTCTCGGAAAGCGACAAGGCAAAGTGTCCCACTTTGTCGGATATCGTTGATGCATTGGAATCACAGTTCAGTGAGTAACAGTTGTCGTGTGCTCAACTGAATCACACGTGTAGTGCTCTCGATTCAGAGATTTACGGTATCTTCCATCTCGTCTTGTACAAAAAGTTCGATATATCATACATACTGTGAAACTGTGGTAACATCTATCGACCATTGTATATCCTTCTTCCTAGAATATCAGATGCTTCATATAATGTGAAGAGGTTTTTGAGCAAGTCGGCAGGATGGCGATAACTGGCGAGGGATTGTAGATCTAGTGGTAATCATCATTACTTTTGGATTGTATGTGCTTAACATCAAATACGATGTCGTCACTTTCTCAGATTTCGATAAAAATACATTAATATGTGAGAATTTTATTGTCAATTTTATTGAAACAGGTTTTCCATGGTATTACACTCCGTGATATACTAATACTTTAAATCTGACTGTGAGTTTGTTCGCTTGCTTGTTACGCTTTCATGTTTTAGCTACCTACTCAGCCTATCATCATGGAATTTGGCAGACACATTGCCCAGAGTTCAGAAAAGGATATTGAGTTTCCTTTTATCTAGAAAGAATTACTGTTCTCGGGTTAAAAAGTTAGTATTATGTTAATAATTTGATACAAGTCAATTCAATTAAACGGAGATCACGTGTACGTGAACGTATTTTGAGTGGCATTGTGTACGATATAAACAGCGATGACTTGCACGTAGTTTTAGTAACTTATGAAAGACTAGAAAATCTCGTGGTTGTTGAAATATGCATATGTTAAACAGTAAAATGATGTAGTTATAATGTTGTCATTTAAACAGTTATGTCTAGCGTAGAACGTGATTTGGTATTCCTATCACTTTGTAAAATGTCAAGTTGAACATTTAATAAAAACCTATATTATTTACATTTATTACATAATCGGCTTGTTACTTACGACATGTTGCGTAACTCGTTGATTGCACTATGTAATCGTATATATTGAATTGTTGCTCCGACGGCTTTTCTCTTAATTTTATCAATAACAGATCTATTTCGTCGTTGAAAATATTATTGTAACTCTCTACAGCCCGTTTGCCATAATTGGGTGTTGCGATTTTACGATGTTTACGCCATACTCGACCTAAAATATTATGACTTATAGTTGATTTATGCTTTTTAATATGTTGAGATACTTGATGTTAAGTGATTTTGTCATCGAGGATTTTTTTGTGTTTTGTTTTTAATAAAAATCTTATTTATCGAACTGACTAACACCATTGACTTGACGGGCCTTCACAACTTCACCGGACTAAGGCACGCGCTTAAGACGCTCAGCAGTTTGGCAACAAGATCATTGGTGCCAAAGTGGTAGAACCTCTGCTTGGACTGGTGCCTTGGTTGCAACATCGCGAATCTATATGAACTACTTAAGCTAATCATGCATACAAGAATTAGTGAGGCATACGTGTGTGCCTAACTCATACATGTAGTTTGTATCTGTCAATTCGACTAAAGTAAACTAACCAAGTTTGAAAAATAAGGGTAAAAAATAAAACCCTTCCACCATACGTGTACCATAGCTGTGTGTATGTACGCACGTATGTGTGGGTGATCTGTGATGTGTTGTTGAACTGGTGAGTGAAAATTTTCAGTGTACTGCGCTAGCAGTGTACTCGAGGGCTTTACTCCGTGGGATCGAAGCTTGCCTTGAGCCGCTGTAAAGGGGCATCGCGGTGAGTATGCGGGAGCCACCGCCATATGATATGTGGTTACGTGGGCGTGGGCGCATACATATCTGCTTGAAGAGTCGGAGTAGCGTTTACTGGTGTTATTTTGACTGGGATGATTCCCGACTTTTTCGAAATAACTTTTCGTGAGGAACTTTACGTACGGGATGATATCTTCTGAATGTATCATCGGTCACCGGTCCGTAAGACGCAATTTTGTAAAATCTGTATTTTATGAAAACAGGGTTCTGACATATGAGCGAAGACGAGACAACTGTATGTCAGAATGGGGACGCACGTTTAATAAATCTTGAACCGATGTTTACGGCACATTTTGTTCTTCCGCCATAACGGCCATGTTCCACACTCTATCGACGTATGGTATAAACGTGAGTCCCCTAGTGAGGTTGACACCCAGGTACGGACAGAACCTGGGAGACCCAAAGAATAGGAACTTCGTATAGACTTAGGGGCACAAGTTTGTTACGGTTTCTAAAGAGATAAAAAGTATCGCGGAACTCTTGTCAGAGTTGAATTCAGTCCACTCCCTGCGATAGATCATGAACGGAATGTATGACATGCGATCTGAGGTAAACTCTATGCTTGCCGGAAACATAGCTATCGGTAAGCGTAGCGTTCTTGCCGAGTTTGTAAATTCTTATCACTACGGCCTTGTTCCAGACAGTTGGAAAATTACCGTGGGACATAGCCGCAATGAAGATGCAGATCAGGAAGGCTATAAGGTGAGTAGGTAGGTGATCGTTGGGACCTGGGGGCCTTCTAATCTTCAGATCCTTAATGGCAGCAGGGACCTTATTGGGAGTTACTGGCGTTTGGGTATCCGTGGGATGGAAAGCAAATGGGTGCTCCACCGAAGATTCGATCGATCCGATATGGACAGGGTCTGTGTTAACAATGTTAAGGGAACACTGTTTTTTTTAAGTTAGCGGCGAGGCACTTTGTTTTGTGTACACTATGGAACGTGAGAGGCAAATCAGTGTCTCTTTCGAGAGCGGGCATCGGAGTACTGGCATCTTCCCATAACGAGAAGTACTCTTACAGATAACATTCCTACTGTTGAGGTCGCCCGCTATACTGACGGACTCAACAAGATTAAAGAGGACTTCGAGGATGTATCTCAGAAGTTTTTATTCGGTGAGCGGTAAGTAGGCGGAAACTAATATGACCGACAGATGGCCAGTCATACCTAATTTACACATGTTTCACATATTATAGTTGTCGACAGATTTTCAACTTCACAATTTCAACTAATTCGAAGACCCTCGTGAAATTGAATCTGGTTGCATTACGTCTTATTGCGTTGCATATCCAAATAAGTTAACTTATACAAATGTTGCCTCAGTCTATTTGTGTTCAAATATTCTGCTCTATACGTTTTCTGATAACATCTGTACATCCATTTCAAAGTAAATAAAATAAGATACTAAAAAGGAACGACTTTAGCAATCTTTATATCATTAAATATCCTTTAGCTTTTAATATCCTTGCGTTGACGCGATCCTTTAATATATTAATTAAACTTATTTTCATTTCGAAGTTGACTACTTACTAGTCGGTTTGTTATATTTCAAGGTATGATAGTTTTTTAAATTAATTCCTTGTGACTTTTCTCATACAAACATATTTTGTTGTCGCAAAGGAACTACATGTTTTGTCTTATTTAATTGTAGGCTGTCTCTTATTATTTAATTATAAAATGCTTTACCTATAAAACCGGCTTATTGATTTTAAGTTATCTTGGTCAATCTTATATCTATAAATGTGTAGTGTAGAGACTCCAAAGGGATTTCTATCTGTTTGTAATAATCTCCTCAAAAATGGTCCAGCCGCTTCGGAGATTAGCATTTATTTAGAGGTAATTATATAATAAATAATTATAATTCATATCATAAGATAATTCATACCAGATCCACTTAGAATTCCTCCACCAAGAATGTCAGCCATGTATTTGTACTGAGGCCCTTTAAAACTTGTCTTGTTATTCGTTAATAAAAACTGAAATCAAATATATAAATAATATTAATTATACGAATATGAGTTTGTTACGCTCTCACGCCTTAACTACTATACAGATCAATAAGAAATCTTGCATACATTTTAACAGGGATCAAATAAGTATATAGGTTACCTTTTATCCCGAAAAGTAGTATTCCTCAGGAATAGGTCAAATCTAAACGTGAGTGATGCCGGTAGTAGAAGACACCAAGTATAAAGTAATAGAAAAATCAAGAGTTTTTTATGCTACAAATTATTAGTTTCAATTTGTTAAAACTACTGATATATAAACTGTTTTTAAAATTATTATTTTTATATTACTAATATTTATGATTTTACCTGGCCGCTTTGTTGAATGATGAAAAATACAAAGTATGCTAAGACTTCAATCCCAAATTTATAAGAAGGAGAACGACAATTCAAACAAATAAATATTCTCAAGAGTGCGAAATACTTTTTTATACTTTACAGTTTTAGCGTTTGATCACAAGCGCACCTGATGTTAAATACAGCCAAGAGGCTGTCTCTGAAGTGCAGCTGCCGGAACATACATATCGGTGCTTGCCGACAGATTTTAACTTAAGAATTATAGCTAGCTAGGAGACTTAAAAATCATAACCACCATTCAAAAATACTTGAATATGGTGTTATCATAAGAGTCCAAGTGATTTAAACACCTGTATTATACAATCCTGTTTTGAAGTATTCTTATCTATAGTTCATCAAAGTCATAAAAGTTTTGTGAGTCTTGCCACATAATATTTTTTTGTTGGGCTTAATTTTAGATCCATGATGTCTTCTAAGAGTTTATGGAAATGTTATAATGTAGTGTAAAAGTCGTGGCGATTTAGTGTTTTGACTGGTGAAATATCCGATATCCTATATTCGCATATATTTACTAATTAAAATTAGTAACACTATTGGCTGACAGTGAAGGAAAACATAGCGAGGAAACCTGAACCTGCGAAAATGTTCTTGAAGTACCATCGTATGAGGGAACAATAGAGAACTATGGATTTCACAGAGTTTGAAATCGCCAACACGTCGTGGACTGGCGTGGTGACTCTGGAAGAAGCCTGGAGAGACCCTGTAGGTCTACGCATATATTTTGTTAGACAAGAGTTAACACGATATTATTGTAATTGTAAAAAGTCCATTATTTTTTAATAATATGTGAAAGATATAAATAGCTACTATGGGTAAGGAGGTGCGCCGTTGCGAGTGAATATCTACGTCGCTCTGCACCGCGTTGCTTTAAAAATACATCGCTGTGTAGATGTTATTCGCTTTCTGTTTTCGCGTTGTTAGTTTTATGTTAGTGTTGCTGACTTAGCATAACATCCGCGGCCCGGCGGCTGTTCGGGCGCAGCCGCCGGAGGAGCCGTCGTGATCCCGAGGAGGAGGCCCGGCTGTATGGTGACTATAGGACCAAGAAGAAGGTCCTGCAGGTTGCCATCAGTCGGGCGAAGGAGGAGGCATGGCAGGAGATGCTCCAGTCGCTGGAGAGGGACCCGTGGGGGCGCCCATACCGCATGATGCGGGCAAAGCTCCGCGGCCGGGTGCTCCCCACTACGGAAACTCTCCAGCCGGAGGTGGTAGAGAGGGTCGTGGGAACATAGTTCCCACGTTCTATGATAGACGCCCTGACCCTCCTGAAGTCGCTGTCCGCAGAGGCGACCTCCCAAGGAGAGAGGGTTCAGGCAGTGTCCCTTGACATCGCCAACGCTTTCAACAGCCTGCTGCATGCAATTATAAGGGGGGCACTCCGGTATTTCGGAGTGCCCCGTTATTTGAGGCGGCTGTTGGAGGCGTACCTGGAGGATAGCGAGGTCGCCTATGTATACAGCGACGGGAGAATGGTTCGGCGGAAAACGAGGTGTGGGGTTATGAGTTCACGGTGGCAAGGAAAAGTTTACAGGAGCCTTCGACTCCCAGGGAGATTGAAATTAGGAGACGAGAGGGAAGGGAGGTCGCGATGGAGAGGTGGAGGCAGGACCTGGCGGACGCGCGGTATGGAAGATATACCGTTGACGCCGTCCGCCCGGTCCTGCCGGAATAGTTTGGGGCTCCCTAATGTTTCGACTGGTGCAGGTACTTACCGGTCATGATTGCTTAGGCTTGTACCTGCACCAAATCGATCGCAGGGAGCCCACCGCCGCATGTCACGTGCACTTTTTTGTAAGCTTTTGTAAGATGTATAATTTTCTACTACAACATTTTAATGTGACCCATAAGGTTTAGCTAGCCTTAGCAATGTAGGCGCAGGCAAAAAAAATTTTACTTGATTACAATACATTGACTTTTCTCTACATTATCATATTGTAATATGCATATACATCATCATTATCATCATCATACTCTTATCCCACCTAAGTAGGGTCGGCACAACATGTTATTATTTTCCAATCTCCCCTGTAAGACACACCTTTTATACATATATAATTTCTCACACAATCCACCTACTTTGGTCTTCCTCATGTATCTATACACATGTAAATTAATTACTGAATGTATGTAAGCGCATCACTTTAAAATGTCTGTAACTAATAAACTTATTATTTTCTATTGTGTTTGTAATTATCAGGACACGGTTTGTATGAAAGAAAATGTTTGAAAAATCGTATGAAAAAGTAAATAATTTGGGATAAAAAATCTCCATATAAAAAAGTGAATGAACGACAAGGAGACAGTACAGACATCTAAAATATTGACAGTGTGATGTGAAACAGATTCCTGACGTCGACACATATACAGTGGCGCATGCCGTGGCGACGCGTCGCCACATATACAGTCTATATATAGTAGGGTGTACGGTATGGTAACAAGAATTGAGTAGTCACAATTTGAAATAATTTTTTGATTTTTTATATTTTGTATTTAATGAAAACAAATGTTTATGAAATAACCAGTGATCATTTTCCTGAAAAAAATCGTAATTTTTTATTTTTACATTATGCCATATTTAGTTCCTGTCGTAATCTGTTCTTGTATGTATATTACTTGTACAAAATAATTTAAATGTTTCACATCTGCCAGGCGTCCCGTGACGGCTCACAGTGTTTTTTCTATATTATTCATTTATAATTTATATACTTACTTTCACATCATCAGGATTGGTCACAACCACGTTTAAATCAGGCCCGAGCCAAAATCTGAACACTTCCCCATAATCACGTATAAAATCTCTAATGACATTAATTAAATCTGTGAAAACATATAATATTTCTTTTATTATTTCAGTCCATAATTATCTACCTAATTAAATAATAAGACAGCTGAGTATATTAACCTAATTGATAACTCTTTAATGTTTTTTAATTACTTTATAAATTTTAGCCTTTAACCACAATTTCATCTGATATTAAGTAACGGTGTGGTCTAAGATTGTAAACACGTTAAACCTAGAGGGGAACTGGCTTTTAAGTGCAGCTGCCGTAATACATCTACAGATAGTGACAGATTTTCAACCCCATGAAGGTAGCTAGCCAGGTGAACTCAGAATAAATCCTACCACCATAGCATGATTTCATTACGGTGTTTTCTTTCACCGAAAGCTCCGATTCAATTACCAGAATTCGAATCTACGCGCTGCCCTAACACGCTAACAGTCATCATCGGTTTGAAAATTAATTCGAATTACTTCGAACATGGTAACGGTGTAAATCATTCTATTAAACAGTTACGAAGTAACGCGGTCTACGAGAATTTTATAGAATAGATATTAACAAGAGTTTATTGGTATCTCACTTTTTCTGAACAGTCAAATAAAGCGCGAGAGAGACACCCGTGGTTTGTAATGATTTCACCTACATATAGAATCATGGTTATGTATTTGCCTGTTTCTTCCTTTGAAACTGAACCAATTTTTTTTTCAAAATCAATTTAACATCGGTTTTATTTGTGTCCGTATATTTTTGTTTTGTTTGTTATACTCGTCTAATTTATTTGTCGAATGTTTTTATTTTAGAATACTATTTCATATAAGGCTGTTGAAATCCAAATCGGTTGTAGCTTGGATAATGGTAACGAGCCATGTGATAAACAGGTGTGCCAATACAACTCGTTCTTTTTGCTCTCTGCTTTTAATATTTTAAAAAATCCTGCCGGAAGTTAAGTTTACATTTTATGAGGTCCATCATCGAGCTTGAATTAAAATAACAGAATAAAGTTTCTTTTTTTTTATAATTTAACTCACCGCATTCGCAATTAAATTTTAAACAAAAAATGATATGAAGTTGAATTTCTATCGTTAATATTAACATGTATATATAGGGCCTTGAAATTTGATATTTTTCTACATTTTTTATTTTTTCAGCAAAAATATTGAAGGTAGAACAAAAAGTTAAATGGCAAATTGGTAGTCCCTTCAAATACATTATGAAAAAAATGTCTACCAAAGTTTTGTATAATATATAATTGTTATAAAATAGTAATCTATGTAAATCACTTACTTTCAGAACTACACATAAAAGATACAGCGTTTCCCAATAAAGGTAGTTGGGGTGGACCCGGAAACTGTTCGGCCATTTTTATCAATCTCTTATTATTGTACCTCCATCTAAGCCAGAATAGACCTATTATAATCACAGTGAAGAGTATAGGCCAAAGCATTTTCTTTTTATTACTGAAAATGAAAAAAAAATATAATAACAGTGTTTATCAGAAATGTAATTCATCGTTGCATTAGCAAAATTAGATACAAAAATCTTCAACATTATTTTTTTCTTTAAATCACAATGAAATTTAAATGTACATACTAATCGGACACACCAATATCACGATAAAGACTACGCTTACTCAAGTACTGTTTGATTTTTATTGTGAATTATAAAAAAAAAAATGTTTGGAAAGAAATATTTTTACATAAGTAAATTTGTAGACGCGACGACAATACACTGCATCTTTAGATTTACGTTTACTTTAATCTACCTACTTTGTAATTTTGTTTTTCCTTAAAAAACAAAAACAAAGGCTCAAATGGTCGCAATAAACATTCGGTCCGTATTTATGTCAAATACACATTTACCTTGACGTACATTACACATTGTATTGATTGTACTAACATTATTTTATATGTGTTTGTAGTATTTATAATTTGTGTGCATTTTTATTTAGCCACGGGCAAACGTATTAAAAAAAATAAGTGTATATCAAATGTTTATCTGGAAGAGATCGCTCTAAGTGATAAAGTCACCAATGTAATATTAATATTGTAAATTGGTGTCTTATTTGTATATTCTATATAGCGTGCATCAAGTGTATTTTTTGTTTATTATTTTACACAACCCATCCATATTCGTATATGTATATATTGTCCTTGTATCTCATAACTACGTAGCTATAGCTCATGACTTTATCAACAAGTAATTGATTCCCGCGTCTTCTTCTGTGTTGTTTATTTTAAATATATATCCTATGTACAGATGAACAATCATAAGCACTCCACGGCTTGCCCCACTTTCCCTCGGCAAAAAAACGCACATCACTGAACGCGTAGTGCTTATAAAATCATCGCTTCTTAAAACTTTATATTAAATGAAGATATATGTGATAATTATTTTTAGATAAGAACCAAGTGTCTAAGAAGTAGGTCAATAAAAATCATCGAAATATATCCTGTAAGTTTTGAGAGATGCGTGCCAAATGTCAGACCTCTATAGTTTTACTTTTACCCGGTTAGGAATAATGCGTTGATTGCTTTTGTTGGATATTCTGATGGGATTTCCATATTTTTTTCTCGATGTAGTTAAAATTTTTACAAATGACGCGGAGCTTTCAGTTGAGGAAACCATCATGACGTAAGCATATCATGGTGGTAGGGCTTTTTCTAAGCTTGCCTGGTTAGCTACCACCATCAAATTGTAAATATATCGTCAACTACCTATGGCTGTGTTCCTATAGTTACATTTGAGAGCCAGTCCCCCTCCAGGTTTAGCTTGCTTACCATCTTAGAACTCATCGTCATTTAAGAACAGGTCGGATTGTGGCCAGACGCTAAAACCTATATTATATATAAAGATACAAATAAATAAAAAAAAAGGTTGGCTAAAATTATACTTTACCTTAACAGAACGAGAGGCAACAACAACTTTGGAAACTCTGAATGGAATAGAGAATGTAAGCTGTAGAAATCTTATAACACTTGCGAAAGATAATGTAATGCACATGACTCAGGATCAGACGACTATTGAATTTAAAACATCAAGTTTTCTAGATAAATATGTCTTACCTTAGTTACATGCCCCCATACACTACCACAGTTGTTAGCCTTGCACTACTGCTTTAATGTATGAAGCAATCAAATTGAAAGTGAAAAAGAATAAACTAGTAAATATCGTTCCATATAGAATATGTCTGCATACATTCTTATTAAAGCTATATGAGAAGTAATAAGCTCTTGAGATTGGAAAAATCAACTAAATTTGAGTGGAATAGTTTTCTCATAAGTAGAACGGTAACAAATTTATTTTCTACTAATTTTAACAAAAAATAAAATCTAGTCTAAAAAAGCATCAGAACATCTTTGGCCATAGGTTATCCTCTACCTACATAGTTTTCAATTGTCTTAAGCCTACCATGGCTCAGTTACATAACATTGTCTATTCGATTTAGAGGATCTCCTTTATGTATTTTTGAAATCCAAAGTCCAACTCTAATTAAATCGAAAGAATTATTAATTCATTTAAAAGAAAGAAAACATTATAATAATGCCTTTGAGATATTGTTCAAATCTGTATACATACTAAGTATATCTTCTATACATATAATAAGAATGTAAATCCAACGTGTCTGTACTTTTTGATTTTTGAGAAAAAAATTGTTGCAGGTGTCTAGGAATAAGTAATAGAACCCATTTCGATCATTTTTAGAAATGTCTGTCTGTCTGTCTGTCTGTTTGTTTGAACATGCATCACTGGTAAAGTACTAGGTTTCTGATAAAACTCCAGCAAGAAAATAATCAAGCATATTCCGGATCAACATATTTTTTTTATTTCATTAAAATCGGTTAACTCTATCAAAAGTTATTGTGATTTATTGACGACGGGAGTTAAGTACGAGAGAAAAATAGATAAGTAAATGGACTTTAGCCTCATCTAAAAACCATGGTATTTTATAACATAAATAAACATTACCATAGTATAACATTACTGAGACATAGGACGAAAGAAAAATGGTTAATATTTTATTTTCGCATAAATAAATATTAATAACCTAAGATGTTCAGTAATTAATTAATATGAATTATTGCAAATAGATGGCGTTCGACCGCCATTTTCTAAATCCATTACTACTATAATATACATTCTAAAAATTGGCCAATTACATATATTACATATTTCTATAAATTGAATAACTTACTTTGTATAAGTAAGATATGATTCTTATTGTTCGATCGCATAAGGCTTATGATTAAATTTGTAAATTTGTAATTAGTTTAATATTCACATTACAAGTTATTAAACCTTATCGCATTTTAGGAAAGTTTGTTATTATAATAAAAAAATAGAGACTAAAATTGTTCATTGAACATAAATGTAAGAAAAAATCGTTTTTAGAAGCAATAACAGACTACATTGTAGACAATAACAGATGGCGCTAAACTAAAATTTTATTGGTTTACTGTGGTAAGAATATTATGCAAGGAAGAGTACAGATAACAATGAAATTATTTCTGTTTGTTAGATTTATTTCGAATTATAATTTTCATAAATTTACCTTGATTCTAATGACTTAATTACGCTTTCACTTAATGAATACTTTTTGGTTTATGCATTAGGGAGCTCGCATTTTCTTCCAGCGTTACTCTGGAGAAAAAAGACTGCAGGCAATGCAAATAAAAGAAAGGATAACATAAAAATAATAATAAGAATGATATGTGAAGTATATATGAATGAATATTATAAGCTCTTGGCTGATTTTATAAGACTCCGATTTAAAATGGCAGATGATGTTATCAATTTTTTTTTATTTCACTACATCGTACATTGTAAATTTCATGGCTTAGTAAAAAAAGTTCGTACAAATGAAAAAATAAGTTAAAAATACATTTGACATGAAAATTATTATTTTACAATTCATCATTTCTTATTTTTCAAAGCTTTGTAATAAATCAGGTATTTTTAAGCGTATGCTGCCAACAGTCTATTGACCTATGCCTCATGAGGTTTACATTCGTTTGTATAGAAGTTAAATCTTTATGGGTTTGGACAGTCCAAGGGTTAATATTGTTTTTACAGTTGTTAAATTAGAATAATACTGTTATGTCACTCCTATACCTGCGTGTATCTTCGAGAAGTTTTGTCCATGTTCGCAATAAATTTAGATGCGGACACATATTACCATCGTGTGCTACGAACTATCTGACTGTATGACGATAGATTCAGCAATATAGCTAGGCCCTGGATTTTTACACATATCAAAGGAACTTGGAAGCCCTAATTTTGAGTTATTATTGAAGTGACAAAGGGGTACGACCATTATTAGTTTTTAGCCTGGCACATTACATTATAAATATACAAGATATAAATTCAGAGTATTTCATTAATCACTGTTTTGTATTCCGTTCCACGCAGACGAAGTCGCGGGCACAGCTAGTATATAATAAGAATGTAAATTAAATATTTTTTAGAAATGCCTGTCTATTTGTTTGTGAGCGCATCACTGCGAAAGTTCAACGTTTATGGTAATCAGTGTAAATTTCAGAAAACATCATAGAATACGTTCTATACCTAATCTTTGTTTCATTAAAATCGGTTCATTTTATCAAAAGTTATTGTAATTTGAAATATGGCGCGACATAAATACAACAGCAGAGTCGGTAAGCGAATGCATTTCAGTCTCATTAAAAGACCAGAGTATTTTGTAGTATATATTTACAAAAAATAAAATGGTACATGTCGCGCATTACTCAAAAACTATTAAATAAACTTTGATAAAAATTTTAAATTTAATTTTTATTTTGTTCTTAATTCAGTAACAATTTATTAAATGTTTAAGAAGCTATGATTTCTATAAGCACTACGCGTGGACAAATGCGGCATGTACAAGACAACGCAGACGAAATCGCGGGTATCAGCTAGTGTCCTTTGAAATTTTAAGACTCATAGATGCTCTTTAAAAAACAATATTTTATAAGAGCTTTACAACAGGGATGATTATGGCGAAATGAACCGGACAATATGCAGTTTTGACAACAATTACATATTTCTTTAATTTAGCATGAAAGAGTGAGTGCACTGTACGTGATAAGCAATTCCAATCACCGATATTTTGACAATCTATGATCAACTACAACTGACATGGCGACTGCAACCTTCACAGCGGGTGGATGTACTTTTGCTGGGTAATTCTGGTGCATAAGCATGATGGTCTCGATTGAGTTGGATACCTTTGGCTTACGTATTGTTAACCTAGTTTTATCAACATTACGTTACCTGAGGCGGTAACATTACATTAGGTACATGACATTAGTTATTATGCGTCCAGTTATTGATTGACCCACTGTTGCTGTTGTTGTTGCTGTATATAGGAGTATAGTAATCGCACTAAACGTTTAGTCCTAAAATTGAGCACCTGAACGAAGCTGACCGTGGTGACGAATTACTTTCAAAGGAATTAATAGAGCACACTGATATAGGCATTTTTACATAACTTTTAATATATTGTTTTAGTGATTTTATTATTTTAAAAATATCTTAAAGTGTAATATCAGATGTCTGAGAGATGAAAATTGATCGTGTTTGTCAGCCACAAATGCCATCTTAACAACCGTAAATATTCAACTTCAAATGTTCACCGAAAGCTCCGACTCAGTCGCTAGTATTCTTTTCATTACTTCAATACCCAAAAAAGACGATAACCTTCTGGTTAAGTGAGTTTTAGTGACACCTCGGTATTCGTTCTTCGTGTTTTTACTGCTCATCCACTTCACTTCTTCTTCTTCTTCTTCTTTATTTTTGGCTCCGTCACGGTTTGTGCACTAGCCAGCGTCAAGTAACAAGATTTTGCCAAATAAGTGTCTTGTGATAATTATAATGTTCTAACAAGATGATGGTTTCCTTGTTAGAACTTTCCATGGAGTTTTGGTGGCATCTCAGAATGCATGCTCCGTGGTATTATTTCCCATCCACTTCACTTGTGCATAATAACCGAACTATATTACGTAAAACACCACCAATATTACAAAATATAGAGTCTAATAACACAAGATTATGAATAAAATATAAAAACCACTACATGACAGACTAAGATCCCGCCAAAAACTCCTCCACTTCACTTGCGAGCAATAACCAAGCTATATTACGCAAGTCGTCAAAATATTACACTATATAGCGACAAATAATGCAAAATTATTAATCTATAGAAATAACAATAATTTGCAGAACGTTGTGCGCATCACTTCAGGATCGCTGCAACTATTTGGCAAACTCTTCTTATTTTATTGTGTGTCTAATTGACAGGCCAAGGTTAGTATAAAAGAAAATTTGGGTTAAAAAAAATCCATATAAAAAGTGAGTGAATGAGTGAGAAAGAAGATAGTAGGAAGGGCTTTGAAAAATATTGACAGAATTGACGTTGAGTTTTGATTTTATGTCATAACATCGCAGTACTGTAGACGAAAGATTTATTTTCCTTTTCTTTATTAGGACACTAATACTAAGGCGGGGCAGGCAGCTGGTAATAAACAAAACCACTACATATATCACATATTAAATGTACTATTTCGTAATACGTTATAAATAACATCATATAAATATATATCATTCAGATATTTACGTAGAGATGTGTTTTTTCCATAATTATGAATATAAAAAAGGCGGTGATGACTCTGTGCTTAGTGTGTTCGGATACCGAGTTAATGGTTCTGACCCTTACGAATGAACCTAAGATTTCATTGAAGGAAAACATCATGATAAAACCACAGAATGTTGGTAGGGCTTTTTCCAAGCCTGTCCGGCCAGCTACCATTCTCACGTTGAAAATCTATCGACAACCACCTGTTGGTGTGTTCCGATATCTGCATTTAAGGTTCAATCCCCTCTAGGTTTAGCGTGTTCACCATCTTAGACCACATCGTCTTTTAACGTTATGTAAGATTGTAGTCAAACGCTAGAACATATAAAGTATTTAAAGAAAAAGTCAAACAATTTATATAGAATAAAACAACATTTTATTTTAATAAAAAAAATAATAATCATTTTAAAACACACGTTGATAAATAAAATTAAAACAAGAATGATAAGGAGGATAAAATAATAAAAAAATCTGTGTTGTTTATGGTTTTTATTAAATGGGTTTTGAGTCACCATTACCTTAAATGCTGAAGGAAGTGAGTCCTCCAACACTGTTATTCACATGACACCTCGAGAGTTACGCAACATACCAAATAGATAAGATAACATAGTACTTAATATAATGGTTTAGAAATTTGTAGATATCAGTTATTTCAATTAATCTTCGACGTTGTTAATGATATTCCATTTATCCGCTGTCTCGACCGAACTCTCAGGTTGTATCCGTCAGCAAACTTAACAGATATTGCCACGTGAAGTTTTAGATCTTCTATCGAACCCGTTGCTTCTAGAAAAACTTTTCTCAGAACTCTTACTATGTTCGTCTTTATTAACGCAGTAGCGTAAACTCGGCCTGAAAATAAAATACGCTGACTTGCTTCATTCATTCAACGATTTGCCGGACTGTAAGTTTAAGCGCCATGTCAAGCGGATTTTGGTGTTAAAGGGCTATTACAGAGTGGATCAATATGTGAACGATGGTGATGTCTGCAATTTACTTCTCTCTGTGCACCCAATAAAAACGATTGTAATGTGTAATGTATTTTAAATATACATCTATATATGTTAAAAGGGTAAACCCGATCGAGTTTCTTGCCGGTTCTTCTCGATGCCTGGGTTCTTTTCAGAACCGGTGGTAATTTTGACGTTCATAAGCGCCTTCATAGCGCCTACATTTAATAATGTATTATTTTATTTTGATTTTTGATTTTCATCTCTATTGCCCTTGGCAATAAAGTTAAAATAGTAAAAATTGAAGGTAAGGAAAACTAACAAAAAGAAACGAAAAATAAAATAAACTGTTTAATGTATAATTCGCTTTTAACCTCTGTCATACGTGACTATTTTACATAAGGTTTGAAATTCGTCTATTGCGACATCAAACGTCGCGTAGTTCATTCATAAATAGACAATAAAGTATTCCACAAACATAAAAAGAACAATTTGATATTTCATTCGCTGCTCTAGGCACAATTATTGCGATACTGGAAATCCAGCACCGTGTCGCAAGAATAGCAGACTTTATGGATTTCAAGTAGGTTTATGACTACTTTTCCCGAGATTTCGTTATTTGCTATTACTCTTTTCCGTACTGTTTGGTAATTTTTTTTTTAAATACTGCTCGATACTTGGATTAATGCTTAGCTATTTTAGCAATTATTGCATTATAGTAATCATTGTTTTTAGGATGGACTGGTTGGTGTCAGGACTTTGTATATTTTTTTTGCCTGAAACTCAACTATGATACAGACAAGTTAGAAGTGTCGGTGATAGCGAAATTTTAGTATTTGTCTTCTCCAGCTGTATTGAATGACTAAGATTCACATGATAATGTAGGTGCATAGTTTTTCTACCGTAGGATTTGACATTTGCTCCAATAACTCGAAAGCCTCTAATACATGGGTCAGTAGTATTCGAATAGTAAATAAGGACGAATACTCGAATAAAACGAATACTCGAATAGTATACATGGGGATATGAGCGGAAATGACTCAACCTTGGCTAAGGCCATTGCGTTGTATACAAATTGCGATAAAATGAATCGAGATAATTTGTTTGTTAAGCAAGCTAACTTATCCATACATGTATATGTTGGTGCGCAGATATTTATCACAAAATTTATATAATTGCCAATATAATTCAACTTCATTTTTGTATTCATAAAGTAACTGATACACACGACTGCATTTGCGTTGTTTATTATCTTAACAATATATTTTATCTTAAGAGAAATACACATAAATTTTATAAATTGCATTGCTTTGAAAACATTATTACTCATTTACTTCCCCTCTCCTGCGCAGGCGTATTCGCACAACATATAAACAACCATAGACAACTTTTTGCTTCTTTCATAAATCTACGAATCAAACGCCATTTTTGACTTATGTGCGAACTCTATTAAAATGAGCCGAATAAATCTTTAAAAATTAAGGATTTTTCGTGAACTGACTGACTAGACCTATGTGATTCCTCAAGTTAAATGTAAAATACCAATGAAAATTCAATTAGTCATTTTGGAGATTAGCGTTTTATAAACAGTTTTTAAAAAGTACAGAAAAAGTTTAAAAAATCGTTAAATCACGTGGAATATATTTTGGGTTAATAATTCCACTGTACATACATTTTTTATACTTTATAAGTTTTAACGTTTGATCACAATTTCACCTGGTGCTTAACGACGATTTGGTCCAATATGGTAAACACGTTACACCTAGAGGGACTGGGTTTCAAGTGCAGTTGTCAGAATACACTCATAGGTGCTTGGACAAATAATTTCAGCTTGAGGGTGTTAACTAGGCAGGCGGCCTTAGAAAAAGCCCTAACACCATGCAAACCACGATTCTACAGTTTAATTACATTTTAGATAAATTATGAGATTATTTTATATAAGCTTACCCAAACAGTCCATAGGTCCTAAACTAAAAGGTATGAAAGCATTAGGGTCCCTTTTCTTCATGTTCTCCGGAAGGAATCTTTCAGGTTTAACTTTGAGAGGTTCATCCCAATATTTCAAATCTCTATGCACTTCGTGAATCGGTATTACCAATGACGTACCAGCTGGGAGGATTAGTTTACCTAAAGGTAAGACAATTCGATAAACTGTTTTAAATACTAATTATCGTACGCAGTTTCTACTTCTAAATCTACTTTGCTAAGGACTGTCACGAAGAAACTTGCTCAGATTTTAATTGTTGTACTTTGCAAAACCGAGGTTTTAAATATCGAACACTTGATCTTATAATGCAAAATAAATTGCCGAATGTGTGAAAGCGCATCACTTCTGAACGGCTGCACCAATGGCGAATTATTTGTTGTATTTGTAATCGTTCGGGCAAGATTTGTATGAAAGAAAAAGTTTGAAAAATGGGACGGAAAAGAAAGAGTGAGACACAAAATCTTCAAAAATATTGATAGTATTAATAGATTGACGTTCAGTTGTTCAATTGCCATTTTATCCCATTATATGGTCGTGCTCTGAAGGGAATACTTGGTCACATTCTATTCTTTGGTACACCAGGGCAAAGTAGAGGCGTGAAGCTAGTATTAAATTTTAAAAAATGAAATAGCAAGAACCCACCATTATTAATGCTTGTCTCTTCCTCAACGGTTCTTTGCACAAGTGCGGCAATGGAGAGATATCTCAGCGTCTCTTTGTAAACTATATCCAAGTACTGTAAATCTTTAAAATCTTCAATAGAGACGTCGTTATCATCAGGACCGAGTACGTCTATGATTTCATTATAAACTTTGTCCTGAAAATAATGTGATCAACTGCAAGATATAACATAATTACTTTCTAATTATCGCTTGTAAAATATTTGGACTTCTTAGTATTTTTATATTCCGAACCCAAAATTTCCGTTGCAAGTTTATTGAGGTTATGTTAAAAAGATTATTAAACCGAATTTAAAAACAGAACAAAAATATCAACTGCAAATATCCTAAACGAGCTGTTTTATTGAGTACTGATAAGTAAAAAACCTGTTTTTTAATCCCTCATTTTTTTTAATTCACAGGTTACAGATTATTTGGCTTATGGCGGTTTACAATTAAGATGAATTGTAGCGATATTTCATACATACGTAAAGCTGATTTGATTACAGAGTGTGCTAATAAATTATACCTCCTATGTATATGAATAACAAAATTATATTTGAACTAACTGATACCCGCGACTTCGTCTGCGTTGTTTATAACTTCCATTCCCCAACGTATGTGAATCACACCATTTGCCCTACTTTTTCTTGGCAAAGAAATACAAGTTCCAAAGAAGTGCTCATAAAATTGTAGTTTCCTAAAACTTTAATAGCTTTATATCAAATGAAGATATATGTGATATTTTTAGATGTTCTTATCTAAAATGTATGAGAAGTAAAAACTAAAAAAAATGATTGAAATCTATCCCATAGTTTTTGAGTGATCTATAGATAGTCTATCATTTTATTTATGTAGATAAGTTATATAACAACAATTAGTTATTTACAATTAGAAATTTACTATTGCTTTTGAACGTATTTATTTAAAAATAGACAAGAAAGTAATGTGTTTAAGTAATGTTAATTACTTTTTAAACTATTAAATAAGAAATTAAAATTGTATGAGTTATTCAAATATTTTACATACCTGCCATTCGGGTAGATGTGCTAAAAATAAAAGGACACCTGATAGTATTTTTGCGGAGGCTTCTTGACTCTAAAACAATAGATTCATTGTATAATTAAATTGACCCTTACTTGATACCAATAATCTGTTCTTTTCAAGTAGTATACGCATATAAGAATTAACTTAAATTTGAAAACTTGAGCTTGAGTATTTTTAAAGGAAGGTTAAAATGGAAAATAAAACAAAATAGCGATTAAAGAAAAAAAAACAATTGATAGAAATTAATTACTATCGAATCTGTTACATGTCACATGGAAGAAACGACAAATACATACAGTTGTAAACAAAGAAAATATTTCCCATTTGATTTCTTGTTCGGACAGTTCTCCAGAAAGAATATATCGATCTACGATGCCCATAGTATCCCTTTCAATGTCCTTTGCTTTGTATAAATCTCTTCTTCTTTTATTTATTATATCAGACAAAAATTCATCTATCAGTTTAACAAAATAGTTTTCTTCCTGTTTACATCCAGATAACCAATAGATAAAGGGTATTTGTAACCACCATTTTGTCATTTTTGTAAATATTAAATCATACATTCTGTAAATGGATTCAGAGTTTAAATCATACATTGCTTAATTTAATTAGTTTTTTTGTTCATGTAAGAAGTCTACAAGAAACAATATATAAGAAAAAATGTAATATAATAATATGTGAATTTAATGGTTGATGTAGCGTAGCGTGAAGACTGTAGATGTAGATGGAATGTAGCGTCTTATAGTAATGATCCATTTTAAATATTCGCAGATGCGAATGTGAAAATTTGTTATTGATATTCACGAATACGTATGTGAAATACATTTTTTTAATTAGCAGCACACTCCGAAACTTAACAAATGATTGATTATAAGATTAAATATTTGAATCGGTAATGTTATTAAACGGGTGATTTACAACCGACACATTTTTTTATAAGGCGGGACTTTTTAGACACAAGTGTTACAAGTTATGTATAAGCACTCCATTGGAGTGCTCCCAATACGTAGAGTAAAACAATATAAGCAGCATTTCATTAGGCAAGTAAGGCTTTAGGGTTACTACATCATTTCGCCATACTAATACTCTAGCGCCGTTCCAAAATTAAATGCATGTAGCACGGACCTTTCAGATTTGAATCCATAAGATGAACGTCATAGACCAGATTCTAGCATTTAAATAACGACATAAGGGCTCTCAAATTCAAACCCAGTGGCAGGGATCTGGCCATAAGGAAAGCTGCCAATAATAAGATCACATCGCGTGCTGATTTCACAACCACTGTCCTGTGCGCTTTACGTAGAGCAGTATTATCAGCGTTAGAGCTCGTAAAGGGCACTCATAAACGGCTATGAACTATACGATCACTATGAAGAGTTTTTGGCAGATGGAATCGAGACTCTCCAGTGACAATGCAAATGCCACTCCAGCAGAGCCGAAATACTCTTGCAGATGAAGAGTTTTCTGGCAAAAAGTCCCGACAGCTATCCATTATAACACCAAAATACTTCATCCTAAACTCATACTTATCATAGATTGGGATTTATATGTAGCGCTACTTTTAGTTTCTGAAGCCGAATCCAACCGATGATATATATCTTTAGTTGTGAATCGCAGCATCTCGGTGAACCTTACTCCTCACTATAACTACTATATTATCCCTATAATAGAACGTAACATAGAGAATACGGCCCACCATAGAGGATTGCACCATGCAACACATAAATCGTTTCCACATGCTCTGTACGGCAGTGTATGACATGTCTTGATAACATTCTCTTCGCTACCTCTCATTGAGGTTCGCTTTGGTAATGCGACGTAGATAGATAACAATTATTTGATAGCGAAATGTCCGCCGAGATCCAACGAAACTTTGTGTATTTTTTGGCTAATGACATGATTTGCAATGACTGTTTTAAAGAACTTGCCTACTTTATACATTAGCACAATTAACCCAAATGTGGATGTCGAGTTCATTGGGTACGTATCCTTCTGGTGCGGGATTAATTATTAAGATTTCTATCATAATAAAGTCGGCCCAGCTTCAGAAACGCATTGAGGAATTCCAATGCTCGGTTTGACTTTCGAGGCTTTGTACTTTATCTGTAGGCATTTCATTACCACCCTTAACTGTTCGCGGCGTAGGTTGGGCACGTCATACTTGACCACGTTAGTTTCGGCAGACTTAGGATTTTAGTATCTCTCTTGCGGAAAACAGAGTTAGCCACTTTCTATCACAATCTATCTTTTTAGTGGAGTACTGCGTTAACCGGTGAGCCTTTTTGCGCAATGTGTTACTTGCCAAACAGTATTGCATATGAATGCACCTACAAACTCCTATGGATCGTCTTCGTGATATTTAGTTAAAGCTTTTGTACACTCAGTCAGCCGAAGGTTTAGTAGCGTAGTTCTATAATCTTTACACAAGGTCGCGTCTTAGGCTCGGCGACTTGTGTACAGTAAGTGCTAGCCTCACCCAAGTATTTTAGCGTTGTGTTACCATGTAGGGAACCTGCAGCTGAGCTATGTCAGTGTTCCAGCAGTATTTTTATTAGCCTATTGCACACCACTCTTGGGGCATCGTTGCACCGAAAATTTAGGCTATGACGTTATAACAATTTTATTCAATTTAATTTAATATAACGATACCACACGTATATCAAATATGCACATCAAATATGATTTCAATCACGTGTTTTAGTATATACTATATTACTTTAAAAAAAACAACAAGCATATTATTAAGGCATATTAACATGTTTCACCTTTGCGTTTTTAAAACAATGGTTTCCATGTTCACCAGATTTTTGGAATCCTCTTTCGAAAGCCCCATTAAAGTTTCTGAAATAAATGATATATATATAATCCTTTCAGTATTTACGTAGATGTACATGGCAGGATAAGAGATTCGTATAGTGCTTTGTTAAAATTGATAGCAAGTTTATTATTCAATGCTTATATCCAAACAGAATATGGTAACGATACTGCGTAATCGGAGACAAATTCAAAATATTGGATAAGTCAGAAATGAAATGTCACTTGAATCAATGCTATAAGAAATATGTGTATAAATGGTGTATTATCTTGTTATTAAAATGTTTTCTTTATTAATTAACCACGAATTGATTATAACTTCTCAGGAACTAATATAGGAGTTGATAGGCTTTGGTAAATTACCTTAAATATTTCAAATAAAAGTAGCATACATTTTTTCACCTTTAAATACCAAAGCAATTATATTTTGTAATTTAAAAAAATGCACAATTCAAGGTACGTGACCACTTATGACATCATTGTGTAATTATTGATTACCAAGTTAATTGAGTTCAATTTAAGACACGAGTGTGAAAAATTCCTATCAATTATTAAGTGTTGTCATGTGTCTTATTACGGAAACACTACTATAAAGACGCCTACGATGACTTTCAGAGATTTCCTTTTACAAACACACAAACTTTCCTTCTTTACAATAAGAGTATGAAAGTCTAGAAAAATTAGATTATTATCAGAAAATTACTTACGACAAACGCATTGTGTTGTGGTTTTAACGGCGTCAAAATAAACGTTAAAAGTCACGTCCGGGTTTTTACGCTGTAGCATCTTAGCCAATTGTTCTGCTTCTTTATTAAATACAGCCGAATAGTAGCTCACTGCTTTTTTGTTGTAAGACGGTGTTGCTATTTTACGATGGTTACGCCAGGTGGGACCTTAAATAAAACGATAAATGAATAAGTATTCAGGCACTCTGCAGAATACGGGTATCACATTACATTATATAACATAGGGGCCATTCCACGAGAAGCGGACAGGTAAAAAATATTAACGCTTTCGATTTTCGTAATATCTGATTATGTTATACCTATATATGTCCTCGATCCAGGTACAAAATATTTTTACAGTGCGAAGGCTTATTCATGACCTAAAGTATTTTAAAAACTCTAGTAATCGGTACGTATGTGTTATTCCAAGTCACATTATCCAATCTTAAAAAGTTACAATAAAATAAATGAAGCAGTTGAATTTATACCTCATTTAATAAGCTTTTCAAATTCATATTTAACAATATATTTTTTTCTAAACCCTCTAGTTCATTAACAAGACTTAACGTAAACATATTTTGTATTTAGATCTAATATATATATATACAGTTATGACATAATCAAGTATTACTAAAATCGGAAATATTGACATTTTTTACTTGTCCTCTCCTCTTCACGTGGAATGCCCCATACGCGGCTATCCCGACGGTTTACGTGACGCGTAACGGCGCGCGGATGTGCTCAGATATACATGGTACTGAGATAGTGTCCCATGTCCTTCTTCAATTTATTCACATCTTTGCAGTTGTGATAAATAAGTAAAATAAGAAAATAAGTAAAAAAATATTTAATATACTGTCTCCTCAGGCTAATTATTTCGTCTGATCAACTTTTCAATCACAATCATTGCATTACATTTTTGTTGATTTTATTGATCAAAAGGAACGTCACGAGTTTTTTTACAATTATTGTTTCAAAGATCTATTTGAAATTGAAGCGTGCCCTTATTGATAAACCACTAGCAATAATCTGTTGTGAGACAATCACAAAAACAAAAAATGATAAACGTCTATCATTATTGGAGGATGACAATATACTAGCTCTCTGGTAGGTCTCCCATCTAGCATACCGTAGACCTATGGGCGATCCATGTTACAAGTACTACGTCTATCGTAAAATGGTATATCCAGTAGTTTGTAATTCACAATATTTTTTTAAATAAGAGAACTAAATAGCATTCGAGTCACAGAAACTATCTCAGCTTCTTTATACATCCAATCAATGTATACCTAGACATATGAGACGATTAAGTGGTACTAAAAAAAATTGTAGTATTTTCAGCGACTGTCTATGGATATTCTTTTAGTCTATACGGTAGACTACGGTAGACTCTTCATCATTTTTACCTTTATAGCCTTCTAAATAAATCTTTATTGAGATAATGAACAGCTTAAAGTAGTATGCACCAACGGGAGACATTAGTAACTGGTGTAATAAATTCACATTTTTTTTTAATATTTGATACGGTTATCATTTACGATTGCAGACATGTACCCTGTTAGTCATAATGACTACTGAGTGCTGTCATTTGTCGAAGGTATTTGAATCAACTAAAATAGAATATTGCTGTTCTTCTGACGCTTGTAAGATATATATACTTAAAAATATATTTAGTCTTATACTTTACACTTATCGATTTCTTCCATGATTTATAAATACTATATAACATACCTCCGGTTAGAATCCCCGGACCTATATATACCTTCATCAATTCATAAGATGGTCCTTTCTGATTAACTTTACCGTTTGTGAGTAGCAGCTGTGAACAATAGCTTAAAGTTATTTCATTTCGTATTTATAAATATGTAATAATTAATACTATTTTAACCTTTTTAATAAAGTGTTAGTTATGAACAGTAAAGGAATTTCTGCAAAATATAGAAAGAAGTTTTTACAATTAATAAACATCGTCTAAGAATTTCTGGAAAAGGTACGCCATTTGCGACAAATCAAAGATAATTCTCGAATCTTTGACCCCTGGTTTTGAACGGATATTTAATTGAGCCACTGTTGGACTCGTGACAGTTCTAGTTTAGACATTTCAGTGAATACTAAAATCGATGACCGGAAGAAATATACGAGTGAAGATAATAAATAGCTTGTGAAGGCGCCTTATCAAGGTTTCAACAAATTTGTAACCAAATTGTTCTTCATAAATGATAATCAATTCTTCAAACACCATACACGGCATTATTGTAACTTTGGTGGTAACAATATAAATACGAACTTACCCGTATATCTGCTGGGTTCTTTACAATTATGTTCAGATCAGGGCCTAACCAAAATTTGCAATATTCTCCATGTTCTGCGAGTAGTTTTGCAATTTTGTCCAACAGCTGTTCTGTAAAAACATAATATTACATATAAACACGAAGATATCCATAACCATAATATAAGAAAGGACCACGAGTTACAGCTTATCAAGTTTTATATATGCAAGTTACTGCCTCTTTTTGCGGCAAATTAAAATATCACATAGGAGTGTAAATGTAATTTTTATTTCTTTGTTAAATTATTTTACATTGTAATTTTTACTTACAATATGTTCATGCATAAATACAGATATAAAAACGAAAATCAATTATTTGTAGAACTTACCCCCATTATTCAGTATGAAGAACAAACTGTTACCAATAATTGGAAGTGTAGGTGGACCAGGCACCAGTGCTGCCAACTGCAGCATACGTCTATGCGTCCATCTCCAATAGTACCAATATACAAGTATTGACATTAGTATTATTGTAAATATTGTCAGCCAGAACATTTTAATCGCAATACTTTAATATCTGAAAATTATTATGTTTATTTAGGAATCGAACACAACTCTTAATGTCTTGAAATTAAAACCGTATTGAGCCTGATATTTAATTAAATAGAACACCCTATTCAAACCAAGGTTTATTATTGTGTTCTTGTAGCTGCTTTCAAAATAAAAAATATTTTGCTCAATTTAGGCCCTAAGAAGCCGCTTACAAACGTCAAAAACTACTACCACTTCGGAAAACAACTCAGTCATAGAGAAGAACCGTTAAGAAAGTCGATCTGGTTTATCTTTTTAACATACAAATATTTATAAAACAAATTAACATTACAATCGTTTTTCGTGGACGCACAATGAGAGGTGTCAGTTGCAGACATCACCGTCGTTCCCATATTGATTCACCCTATAATAGCCTATTAACGTCGAAACCCGCTAGACATGACGCTTAAACTTACATTCCAGCAAATTGGTAAAATGTTTTGGGACTTTGCTGTAAAACCTAACACTCTTATTACTTAAAAAACTGTTACTGGTTTTACAGAGTCTGAAACATGGGATGACCAGTTTATCACAGTTTCTACTATTTAAGTCAAACCGGTCTTTTACGAAATCCAGCTTTTCATAAAAAATATATATATATTTGAGTTTGGGAAAGAGCATGGGAGTGTGGAAAACATCTTCCTCTATTTCCCAACCGATTTTCTTTATTCCTTTTTAACCAGTAGTAGTAGTAGACGATCACTCGTTTAAGCAAATCGACATTTAATATCAAATATTATCGTTGTTAAAAGCTACTGTATTATATTATCATTATCAGTCTTACATTATTTTAAACCGCGCATATATAAACTGACTCGAGAATGTAATACTTATTATAGAGTTTTAAAATTGTACCCTTAATCATACTTGTATATATATATATATATGTGTGTGTGTGAAATATTCCAAATAGCACTTACGTGGAATTAAAATGCTAACTCATTATTATTTAAAATGCGTGATGTCGCGGCGCGTGTAACTCTCGTTCTTGTTTACCTCGGTACGCGCAATTTATACCTCGAACAAATACGCAAAACGTTATGAAACGGATATTTAATTCCATAGACGGGCTTTGAATTTTTATTTTCTTTTATATCGTTACCTAGATATAGCCACTGTTAAAAAAATGGTCTCCGGAGGTGGACGATAGTATTTGCAACAAAGTTTCTAACTATATAACACTCATATTGCAAACATTTAAATCATTATGTTCTAATTTAAATATCGAATAGATCTATGAAATTATATACTAATTATAAACTTAAAATTTTCTTATGTTAAAGTATATTCACAATTAAGTAAAATTATTTGTAAATTTGGATACATCAATAGTAACAATGGTATCAACCAAAACGTGAAACTCTTCAATAAACAGTCTCTATGTTTATATCAGCAACGTACACACGTTGAATGTAATTTATTATTTGTTTATTCAAATTACCAACAAGATTTACACTAAGACATTCTAGTACATACATTTAGAAAGAATGGCTCTATACAAGTGCAACCTTAATTATATGTTTTTACTACTTATTACATAGCAGAGCAAATAACTTAATTAAAAGGTTAAAAGCAATAACGAACTCAGCATCATGCATCAATCTATTTTCCTTTTATTATCATAGACAATAGAGGCCCAAATTCGTTCGGCAGTAATTCGTATCAAAAGCATTAAAACGGGACGCTCTAAGCAGCTTGGCAGGGACAGTTATATTAACTCTACTTAGGTAATTCAGGTGCATTGTAGATTAATTGAGAAACAATATTAATAATAATGTATATTTACAAATGTATGAGTTGTGCATAATAAAAAAATAGGACACTTGCTGCACACCATATAAAATATAGAAATTAGACACCAATTTACATTATTGGTCTCTTCCAGTAACAACCTTGAGATACAACTAACTTATAAAGTACATTTACTGGTAGCTAAATAAAAATATACACAAATCATAAATACTACAAACTTATATAAAATACTACGAGTACTAACATTTAAACGTACTACATACATACATTTAGGTATATTAAAGGCTACATACTTATTAAAAGTATTTATGAAGGTTACAATACACATATTCACAAGCAGCCTCAACATAGCTTATTATAAGTAAAGTTGTTTTAGAACCGGTTTAATTATTTCAGAGATTATCTCCTACAAATCCTTCTTATATTTATGTTTGTATATATATTGAAATTGGAAAATTACTACATTTTAAAATCCGAACGTTTCGGTATACTTATTTCTTGGATTCCGTTCATACTTTTCCAGTTTTTTCTAAATTAAACACAGCGAAGCGAAACCTTACCGCTCTGTAACGCTATTACCACATTATTAGGCGAACATTCATTTCGGGTTGTCGCGACAAAAGTTCGTTGTTGATCTTAGGCAAGTATGCGGCAAGTCTTGTGGATACAAGTCGTCCAGACTTCGGTGTTTGCATTATCGTGGTAGTTGATGCGAAGTTCGTGAAATATTAGCGAAGGAATACACAGTTTCTTTATATTATACACATGTCATCGTACAATTATTCTATGAATCTTTATGTAAATATATATAGAAAAATTTCAAAGCGTTTCTGTACATTAACAGTTCTTCTGATTTGACTTATGGAGATTCCCAAAACCAGGTTCGGGCTTATAATCTTATATTTTTACTAAGTGCTCGCTCCGGCTTCCTGCGGCTTTACTCACGTAGCAAATTGAGACTAAATCTTTTTTTACAGTATGACCATATAACAAACAAAATAGCGACAGAACAACTGGAACATCAATCTGTCAGTTCTGTCAATATGTTTAAAAATATCGGTACTGCCTTCTTTACCACTCACTTAATTTTTTATGCGGAGATTTTGTTATCTAGATTTTTCATTTCTTCCGTATGACATTTAAATCATTTAATTGCATATAAACCTTGCTGCCATAATTATAAACACAATCATAAATAATTAGCCAAATAAGTGCAGCAGCCATTATTAAGCGATACGCGTACATTGCGCGTACTGTATTTGCCAATTGATTTTTATTTATTTTAAATATTTGAAAATAAATTCGTACGATTCGTTTGGCCACAACCGATCCTTATTATGATATTAAAGTTATAAATTAAAAGAAAAAATGAGAACACATTAATTATTTATATATAGGTTTTCCAGGTTGAATTCTGGGATCGTAAATGGATAAAGTAATTTTAAAACGTATACTATTTATTGCAATTAACTATGAGATGGTTGTAAGATAGCTCTATCCGCAATATTTATAATTCGTTCTATTGTACAATCCACTTTTGTATAACATAATTTATCGTTGTGCTTCGATGACTCGTTACTCGTAAAGTCGTCGCCCATAGATTCGTTGGTTTGTAGCTAGTTGTATATTCAGCGCTGCGTATCTCCTATCTCGAACCGCCCTCTCGAACTATCTATCAGTCTCTCTTATGTGACTGTTCTGATAGGACTCTACTGTGTGACTATCCTGATCGGACTCTATTGTATGACTGATTTTTGGAGTCCGTTCCTTATCAATGCTCCTCGTCATTGCCATCTGCCAATGAGTATGCTCTGCTTGTGTGTTCGCACGTTATACTCGTACATCTGAATCGGTCGGACTCGCACCTCTTGAGTTTGTTAGATTATGCTTAAACAAATCTCCCAAATGCTCACGTTTCCTCATTCCTTCGTATAGGCATCAGGCTATATTTCCTATACACTTCATGTTGTGCGCATCATATATTTTATTGCATCCGTTCGACGTTAATATTCTTTTACAAAAATGATCCCTAACATATTATAGCTTTGGACAATTGTTGGAATCATCAAATTATACTACAGGAAGTTGTACACAATCCCACTATTAAAAGAAAATCTGTGATATATTGGGCTATGTCGCATTTATGGAATAATTCAATTAATATTCAATAAATTCCAATATTAAATACTCCAGTTGTCTTTTCTCTCGTTTTCCGTTCTCGTATCTCTCGTTTTCCGTTCTCGTATCTTTCGTTATCGTATCTCGTTCACCGGACTAATTACACGTGTGAAGTTCTCAACATTTTGTCATTCACAAGTTAGGGACAAGTTGTATCCGAATGAGTTAACTTGGTCTCTATAATTTTATTCGAAATTAACAACATCAAAACTATCTAAGTTCATGTTCGCGTATGAAAACTTTATATAAATTACAAATGTTCGTTTTGACCACAACGCCACGAACGCGAACCTTCGCCAAAACCCGTCAATGTTGCTGTAGTGGAATTTAGAAATCTAGTTCACAGACATTTGGCATAAATACTCATGCTCGATGATATGTAGGCACGTCCAAATTTGTTTTAAGTTTGTAGAGGTCTTTTAATGAACTAGTTACATTCTGCGTCGATTTTATATTAGACTTAAGCGCGATAAGTTAACTATCCTAAATACGTTTTCTATTTACAATAAACTAGCAACCACTAGCGAGTTCGGCCGTGTTAAATAACAATAAAATATAGATAAGATGCCTCCTATAAATTACATAACAAGAATTTAATGGTTTTCGGCCCCCCCCCCCCCCATCCTTGTCACAGACAGTTTGACTTGGGTAAACCGCTCGTTTTTTTTTCGAACTGACTAACCTGTTGGTCCTGATGCCTCTACAAATTCACCGGACTCCCGGTAAGCCCCTCCATTAGTGTGACGTCATATATTTCTATTTTTTTTTAGCAACAATAAATTAGTCATTATATATCGTTTTTTGCTGATTCTTCTCTATGACTGGGTTGTTTTCAAACGAACCGGTGGTAGTTTTGATGTTTCTCAGGGCCTAACATTTAATAAGTATTTTTGATTTTCAAGACATTACAAGGAACAGTATAGATAATAATAAAGTTATTTCTTGGCTTTATTCGTTTGGGTTGATTTTAATGTCGCAGTATGTTATCTTTCAGCTTACCAGCCAGTATTGTGGAGAACAAAAATAGTTGTAGAAAGTGCAAATAAAAAAATGGTGATAATAAAATTATCATACTAATAATAAAAATGACCTCAGCACTCAAATACAGCTAAAACAGAGTACTCGTTATGCGTATTTTAATATTATTTCTATATATGTTAAATTATTAGGTATTAAAACAAAACATACATTATTATAGGTTATTCATAGATGGCGCTAAAACCATTGTTTTAATACTTCGAATATTCTGAAGCAGTAAAACACGAACATACATAATATTAATACTACATACGCCAAGTTATTTTTATGTTTGTTTGGTTTATTTTGGATTTAAAAGTTACTCATGTACTGACGGTACGTTTCCCATTAGCGTCACATGTAACATAATTTAGTGCAATAGTACTGATTATTCATTATGCGGATTTTATTATTGTATTTATAGTTGTTAGGTTATAAAAAAACGTAGTAAACTATGCCGATCCTGAAGTCAAAAGAAGAACGATTTTCAAAGGTTCTTGTTTTCTACATAATAGTGAAGAGTGCTCTTGGTTCCGTTACGATGTCGAATCATCACTGTCTCAATTTTTTTTTTCGAACTGACTACACTGTTGGCTTGTTAAGCCCGCTACAGTTTCATCGGACTACTAAGGGCTCCCCTTATATATATATATAATACAGCACATATATATATACCTAAATTTGTGTTATCTCGACTCTTGCAAACTAAAATTGAGCAATCAGTGACATTTCCAAGCCCTTAACAAAGTTACGTAGAGAGCATTAAACATAAAAATGAAATATACATAGCTCTATTTAAATACTTAAATGGCTTTTATAATGTTTTCCATTGTAATATCCGTCACAGAAACATAGAAAAATAATTAAATTTATAAAAATATTAAATTTATAAAAATTATCATCTGCACGCTTTCGCGGGGCTTCGCTGGCGTTAGGGCGGTAAAAATTTTTTTCTATTCCTAGTGAATAGTAGTCTTTTCTTGATGAAAGGTGTCCTATTTCTTTTTCTGTATGCATAGGAACGTGTTTGTGAAGGCTTATGAATATTAGTTGAATAGTTAAGGCTTGAAAACAATAAGGGTAGTACCACCCTCTCACAGAAAACCGACGTGAAGTAACAGTGGTTGCACTGTTGTGTTTCGTTCGGTCAGTGAGAGCGCCGGAGGCCCACATATTTAAAAGGCCGGCAACGCACTTGCGACTCCCCTGGTGTTGCTAGTGTCTATGGACGGCGGTGATCGCTTATCATTAGGTGACCCACCTGTTCGTTTGCCCCCTATAATATAAAAAAAAAAACAAAGATACTTTTGTATTTATAATATCACAGATTCTCAACAGGGGCGTTATCCTTGCCCAGTAGACACTGGAATTTTCTATGAGGTGGCTAACTGAACCAGAGTAAATGGTGGATGAGGCAGTTAATAAGATGGGGGGGTCAAGTGGGGATGAGATACTTGTACCTCGGAACCGCAGGGGGTGGACCCACAGGCGAATACAGTTCCCTCGTGGAGCCTTAGCCTGCCTCCCAAGACCGTCAGTGCGTGGTGGAGAGCCACATCCTACACGAGGTGACCCTGTCTAGCAGAACACTACGGATCTAGGCTAGAGAGCCGATAAACATTCCTGGGGCTCGGTTCCAGAACCGGGTCGGGGCGTATACCCCGGCAGACGGCGCCTCTCGCAGTACCCCTCTGCTTATCAGAGGGGACAGTGGATGGGGTAAGGACGGGCCTGCTTCGGTTCGCCCGTCAGAGGGTGGAGGGAGAAAACCTCCTTAAAAAGCTACCGTGGGAGAAAACCACGTAAAAAAGTTACGGAGGGTAGTGCCTTCGGGCGGCGGGAGGGAGGAAACCTCGGTAAAAAGTCTCGTGGGAGAAAACCTCGTTAAAAAGTAACAGACGGGTGTGCCTTCGGGCGGTGGGAGGGAGGAAGCCTCGGTAAAAAGTCACCGTGGGAGAAAACCACGTTAAAAAGTTACGGGTGTTGAGGAGACAACCTCGTTAAAAAACAGACGGGACCCCTTCGGGCGGAGGGAGGTAGAAAACCTCATGAAAAAGTAACTGTGGGAGGAAACCACGTTAAAAAGTGACAGAGGGGAGGTCTTCGGGCGGAGGGAGAGGAAGAAAACCTCATTAAAAAGTTCCTGTGGGCGGAAACCACATTAAAAAGTGACAGAGGGCTGGCCTTCGGGCGGAGAGAGAGGGAGAAAACCTCGTTAAAAAGTCACCGTGGTAGAAAACCACGTAAAAAAGTTACAGGTAGTGGTGGTTAGAGGGGGTCACCCCTTGATTGTCAAACCGGACCAAGGAGGGAAGGGGCTGGAGACCTGACTTTCCATTGCACATTGGTTCGGTAGACGGGTAGGCAGCTTGACCGGGCTGTCGTCGCGGTCAGGGCGTTCGCGCTGGGCCATGTCGTGATGAGTGATTAATGTTAGAAGTTATTAAAACTTATATCTATAATTTATTTTCTTCTTAATTTAATTCTATCTTAAAATTAATTTTAAATTGATAAAATAATGTTTTAACTTTGTTTTGTATTGAACTCTTGAGTATATTATGAGCAAGCGGAAAGTTTCGTATATATTCATAGCGATCAAAAAAATTGTCTACATCTTTACTTTTCTATTTTTAGAGTTATTAAAAATGTAATATATTTACGAAAAATACTACAATAATAACTATGTGTGTCGTTATAATATTGCAGGATAATAATATTGCAGGATAAAATTGATACCTACCATAATAAGTATTTAGTAGTATAATAATAAAATATTGACACTGGCAAATAATACTTCGACGCTAGATGTCGAAGACACGAAGTTGAACTTTACAAACGTCAATTTTAAAATTTGAAAATAAATTGAACTTCAGCACAATCGTTAGAAATTCTTATTACATTTTAAAGTTATTGGAGTACGTAATCAATTATACACGTGTGCGAATTATATTTGGAGGTAATTATCATTAGAATTGTATTATCAAATTAATTATTTAATATTAATTATCAAAGCTTGTTCCTAAGAAATAGTAAATTTGAATATTTCTAGATGACTCACGTCAACTGTTTTGTAAGGAAATAAAAACTTCAGACAGTAAATACAAAAGAAACCCTTTATAGTTCAAATATGCACTTTTTACTTTCAGAAAAAGTGCGTTTACAAAAATGCCGTCGGTATACACTTTTTCACGAAGTGACAATGAGATCCTGCAAGAGTTACTGCGCGTTTTTAGCTCTGGTCGTGGAACCGCCAGGGAACAGTGGTCTATCCAAGCCGAGGTCCTGGTTGAACCTGTTGGTTGGGATGGGCTGTGGAAGTTATCAAAAGATTTTTGCAAAAAATTTGGTAAGTGTTATAAATTCCACGTATAATTAATTGTTAGCAATTATTCTACCACCTGTTTATGAAAAGCATTATTCCGAATGATACAGCATGACTCCGATGATGAATAACATATTACTGAAATCTTCGTTCTTCTATAGTTGATTACTAATTGTCTGTTATTATCATTGACAGTGATTGGTCAGAGTTAACACATGACAATCAATAGGTGTGAAAAGAAGAACATGTGGTGCACACTTGAAAGTGACAATACCAACACTGAATATTATTTCTGTGATTATCACTAATTACAATTAGTTTATAAGAACAATTATATGATTTTGGGTGTTGGGCTATGAGAGAGATGAGGAGAAAAGATTGCATGTGGCAAAGATGCAAATGTTAAGATGGATGTGTGGTGTAACCAGAATGAATGAGAATGATTTTATTAGAGGATGTTTGAAAATAGCACAAGTGGCAGAAAAGTTGAGGAGTATAGGTTAGCATGTTATGGGCATATTTTGAGAAGAGATCAAAAAACATATAACTAGAGAAATTTTGAGTATGAAGGTAGATAGATATAGGAGTAAAGGGAGACTGAAAAAGGTATGGATGGATTGTGTAAAAATAATACATTTTTAAAACCTGTGAATACTGAGAAGACGTCGGACAGAGGAGAGTGGAAAAGGAAAACATGTTGTGCTGACTCTACTTAAGTGGAATAAGGGTAAGAAGAAGAGGAGGAAGTTCATAACAACAATTGTTGTAAAATAACACTATGGTATTATTTAGCCATTATTCCCATATTAATAACAGCCCTGTAGGTTGAAGGAGCCAAGCTGTAGTATTGTCGTTTGTGTAATGTAGGCACATATTTATGAAGTTTTCCTATAGCTTGTGTGTAATGATATAGATTAAAGGAGAAATAGAGGGAAGTATTAACGAGAAAATTACAATGACATGCATTATATTTCCAATTAGATACATATAATCTCTATCTAGATCATTTATTTATGTAAGTTATTGTATTTACTAAGATAAAACTAATATCAACTAAGTTCAACTTGTTTATTGAATAGTACACTAAACCTTATAAATAATTTACAGAAGTGAGGTACCCCTGCATTGCCTACGTAACAGTAACATCTGTAGACTTTGAGAACCTGTCAGCCTGTGTTGAAGTTCTCAGTGTACAACATGAAGCAGTCTCATTACCGGAATCAGTTGTTGATGTGCCGTTAATTGAACTCTGGCCTACGATAAAACAAAGAGAACAGTGTGTTAATGCAGCAACAACTGCCGAGTTACTTGATCTGTTGAGGTGAGATGTTATGGTCATTATTCAACCTATATAGCATTTTGTATGTTGGTGTATTTCGGTAGCTGCAGCTGAGAGGCAACTCCTTCTAGGTTTATGGTGTTTACCATCTTAGACCACATCAATATTTAACATCAGGTGATATTGTGGTCAAACACTAAAGTCTATATTATTGGCCTTTTGGATAATACATTGAAGATCTTATAGATACCAATAAAATGGAGGTATCTGTGGTCTCTTAGTTGATGAACTATTCTCAATTCTCAAAATGACTGAACCTTTTTACAATATAATTTTAGTGACAGATAAAATTCTGAGGATATTATTTAAACTACATATAATTATGCTATTCTGCAGGGACATTTAGCCTGAGATGAAATCTTAGTCCACAATTAACATAGACGAAACATGTAGTTTACAAGGAATAACAAAACTATTTTCTCAACAAAATTATAGTCATCATCCAGTGACTAATACAATTATTACATTTATTAATTATAGTTCAATTCCCTACAGATTTTATTACAATGATATATGGATGCCTTGGGATGATCAGGATGATAAAGTCTTGCTTTCAAACACAATTGAGGACAGAATACAGTTGTGGTCTGATATGCACAATGGAACTATACCAAACTGTGTGGCTCGCACCATAACATTGATACGAAGCAGTGCAATTGACGCTCACAATAAGCTTAAGGAACTAGACTCTTCAGTGTGCGAAGGTGGCTTGGAAAATGATGATGGTATTTATATACAACTTACTTTTTTTTTCTTATTATAAGGTATGTTTATTTGTTTTATTCGAACTGACTACACTGTTGGCTTGTTAGGGTCACTATAGTTTCACCAGACTACTGTAAGGCGTGACAAAGTGATGGCATTATATTTAATGATTAGAACAGTGTCATCCAAAATAGTGGTGACCTCAAAAACTTACAATTAACTGCCACTTCTATCATGCCGGCCTCCAAGCCTCTTGGTAGCTGGATGGACATTTGCTGACCCTAAAAACCCTATAAATTAAAAGTCAGTCAGTTTGAATGGTTTATCACAAAGTGTATAGTGCAAGCAGTCTAATAAGTTACATACACTTCACCACTCCATTTGATTACTGTGTATATAGTATTTGATGGTGGAATGACATGACTAATATATATGAAACTATCTTTTGCTCACGACTTTGTTTGCATTTATGTAAATTATATCTCTCCCTAGGGAATAGTTAATTTTTTTGGATAAAAGGTACTCTATGTCCTTCTTTGTACCCCTGACATTGTGTATGGAAACTGTTATAATTTATTAAATAGGATGTAATAAAGAAACACATTTGCGGTTGTAATATTAGTAAATTAGTGTACAGTAACAGCAATCCAATTGCCATATTCTACCCTCTCCATATGTTACTATATAGATATTGCTAGCTTTAATTTCTTCACAAGTTTCTGCATTGCTAGTATATATGGTATGCATTATCTTTAAGATCATTTCATGAGGAGTTATGAGACTATGCTTAACTTAACCTGACATTATGAAGGACATACCAAAAATGTATTAGCTATATAAAGATTTTATATTTCATTTCAGATTCTTTATTGTCACCTAATTACATATCATTGTGTGCAGAAATGAATGCTCGTCTCGATGGACTGATGTCACAATGGACACTTTATGAAAACCCAGTTATAAGGGAACAATATCTAGCTAAGGCTAAGAATAAATGGCAAAAGAACAAGAATAAAAAGAATGTAATTGTTTTTCATTTGTATTATAACAGAAGCAGTAAATTTTTAAAAAACTTAGTATTTAGTGAACAATTATATTCACATCACATCAACCTATAAGAGACTCATTCCAAGGCCACAGGGTCTCATTCCATAGGAAGGTTTGGGCATAATCAAAATTATATAATAATCCAGTCATCTTTATTTTTTTATTTTAGTTTATGCCCCTTATGAAAAAATCCACAATTCTGGCAGTGTGTTGTAGATTTTTGTCATGTTTATGTTAGATCCAGACTTGGACAATTTTTTTTTTGGCGTCAAATTTATGGTCAGAGGCCTTTTTAAAAATCAGCGAAAAATATATTTGTACAAATTATATTTCTATTAATGTAGGTATACGCCTATACATATGTGTGCAAAAACTGATAAAACCAATTAAGTTATCAATAATCATAAAAAAAATATTTAGTTACGTAAATACCAAGTCCTTTAAATGTAAACAAACTATTTAACCCATTTTTTTTAGTCTTTATTTTTAACGGTAGCTTAGCTTTTTTTGTATCAAATCATGTATTTTTCTCATTTTGGTCAAACATATATTTGTTGGGTTTTGCAGTTGCATCATTATATTGTATATTATGTGTGTTACATATATATAAGCAAAATAAATTTTTCTATTGGCAGGTGGTAGCACTATGGCAAGGCGGGTCCGTGTTTGAATTCGATGAGATATCGAAATTCCTTCGTTCTCGGCTAACAAACGAGTACACACTCACAATCATGGTGTCCGCTGAAGATGGTCTAACTTTGGAACCCGAAGAAGTTATTATTTGTAGCAAACATTACGAAGTACCGGAGATGCCACTGTTACAGATATCTATATGCAGTTTTAATGGTATGTACACATATGATTATTATTTGTATTTGTAATTCATATAGAAGGAATGTATGACTTGGAATTTATGTTGAATAGATTTTTGTTCTATACTTTTTTTTATATTATAGGGGCAAAGGAACAGGTGGGTCACCTGATGGTAAGTGATCACCGTCGTCCATAGACACTAGCAACACCAGGGGAGTCGCAAGTGCGTTGCCGGCCTTTTAATATATGTGGGCCTCCGGCGCTCTCACAGACTGAACGAAATGCAACAGTGCAAGCACTGTTACTTCACGTCGGCTTTCTGTGAGAAGGTGGTACTACCCCGGGTGAGCCGACCCATTCATGCTGAAACTAGTAATAGCTTCAGCGTAGCTCTACCAGCTCCATAACTCCTTAACTTAATACTAACTGCCGGCCGCGTCTTCGCACGGGCTTACTTTTTTTTTCAATTTAGTCTATGGCCCCTGTGGAGAAATCCACAATTCTGCCAGTGTCATATAGATTTTTATAAAATCCAACAAAAAAAATCAACAAGAGAATGGGTGTACTTACTGAACTCCTCCAATTCCAATAAAAAAAATTTTCAGTAAAAAAATGATGTATTATCATATAATATTAATTATTGTATATACATCAATTATATCAATTTATGTGTTTTGTTATATAACGCTTTTTGTATAATACCTCATTATTTAGGTAAAATATATATTATAGTATTACGTTTGTTATAAAATGTAAGCATTTAGCTCATTAAATAAATTTTACTGTGTGTACCACCTGTGGTACATATGGCCTGAAGTTTAAGTTTAACGTGCACCACCGGTGGTAGTCTTGGCACCGAATGTGTTAAACATTTATAAAATTTGCATTAGTGCAGGTGAATAAGTACTTAGTTTACTTTTTAGGGCGAAAAAAAAAACAATGGTCTAGTATGATTTACTAGTAAATATTTCTGTTTCCAGGTGCCACGATAAGAGCGACAGATATGAGATCGTGTTTGCTGATGCTGAGCGACGACTGCAGACTGAAAGACTTGACACTACACTGTGCGCAAGTTAACACAGTAATTTTAATGCGAGCTGGTAGTTTACACGTAACGAACTGCGCCTTGCTTGATGATTCAAAAAATGCACAGGTAAATATACAGTACATATTTCATCTAAACATTATCAAAAATGACATGAGATTTTTTTTAGTTTGATTTTAAAAATTAATATTTCACGTTACTTTATATAAGTCGTGGTGGTCTTATGGTTTGTCCAGTGACATGTCAATTCGATATCTACAGGTTCGAAACCTGGCATGTACCGACGAATTCTTGGGGAATTCGTTTACATATACTAATTTAAATTGGTGAGATTATCGGCTGATGTTGAATGAAAACATCGTGAGGAAATTTATATCTGCGCAATGATCTGGTATTATTACCATATGTGGAAAAATATAGAACTGGATTTCTGTGTTTAAAATCACTAATACATCGTGGGCTGGCGTGGTGATTATGCCCATATCTTCGTTTGGGAAGGGGCCTATGGCCTTACAATGATTCTCTATAGGCAGAGTTGATAATTATGGATATATGAAGGTTTTAAATAACCTGATAAATCATTACTATAATTAATATTTATTTTATTATGTACTAGATGACCCGGTGATCTTCATATCACTTACATATATTTGTTTAAAATGTGGTCAAAACTTAACACCATTTTTTTATTTACTTTACAAAATGCAACACAGTTATGCACTTCATCCATTTGAAGCTTTCTCATGTACTATATTTTTTGTCTTTTTTTGGTTTTAATTTTTTTTCATTTCAGAGTGAATTTGCACAGGGTGTTGTGGCGATGACAGGGGCTAAAATACTAATTGAAGATTGTACCTTTGATAATTTTTATTCAGGGATCGTTGTGCATAAGGGCGCTCAAGTACGTTTAATTTATTTATTATTCGTATTTGTATTTTAAAAAATTGGCATTGAACTGATAACATGCTTCTTACACGGTCGGAGAACAATGTTCTTAGCATCCCAGTTATTATAGTTTATTTAAAACTAACTTGTGCTCCCTACTTCATTCTTGTGAAAATAGCTTTATGGGGACTATATGTTCTAACTGCATTAATTTGTTATTGTATTTTTATCATTACTGTTAACCTTGACCTTGCCCTTTATTTGGTTTTTACCACCTTTACCGATTTTATGTTACCAAATTTAAATTTAACAATACAATAGACTATGAAAAAGCGTCATAATTTGTTACTTATAAAACCTAAACAATAGGCATATATTTCGCGGAAAGTTGCAATGTTCCTGTGTCATTACTCGTGTCTACTAGGTTGGTTTTTATAAACGTTTAAGTTTTTATATTTCTTTACTCACAGCTTGAAAAATAAATGTGTATTGAAAAATTTCCCAATAAATAACAGAAAAATATTTTTTTACTTGTCTTAATAATCTATTGAAATATCATCAGATATCAGATCCTTAATTACATTTATACAGGTCGAGTTAAGAAACTGTATAATAAAGCGATGCGGTGTCGGTATACAAATGTTCTCCGGTTCTCACGTGGAACTGAATAGCACCACGATAATGGACTGCGCCGAACAGAGTATTCGATGCGAAGTCGACAATGGTGTTGGTATCAAGTATTCAGAGTGAGTATGCAATTTTTTAAATACTTTTTTTTTTAATACAATCTCATTTCATATTAAATGAGGATGTGCAACAAGATGGTAGACACGCTAAATGTGGATGAGAATTGACTCTCGAGTACAGCTGCTGCAACATTGTGCGATAAATTTTTATCTTAAGGATGCTAGTTAGCCAGGCGAATATTAGAAATAATCCTACTACCATACCATGGTTTCATAACGATGTTTCCATTCAACGTAAGATCGCTCTCATTGCAGGATTCGAATGTACATTGATTTTTCGAATGTACATCGATTTATACATGTCCGAACAAGGTACCACTGAGACATCATCTTAAAATTTTATTGGAGAAAATTTTGTGAATCTATCTTTGACATTATTACAATATTTTGACACTAAATGATGGCTTATTTACTCTATTATAATGCACAGGTCCGACTCCTACTTTACCGATTTTTTAATAGTTCTCTTGATTATTATAATGCACAAGTCAGACTCTGACTTTACCGATTTTTTACCAGTTTATTTAATTATTATAATGCATAAGTCCAACTCCTACTTCACCGATTTTTTAATAGTTTGATTGATTTTTATAATGTGCTGCTTCTACTCGCAATTGGTCGATTTTTTTTTACTTTTTATTAATGTTTTCAGGGTTGAAGGATTACAGGTTATGTCAAACTGCAAAATAGGTTCGGGAAATCTACAGAAAGAAGTATTGATCGTTCAACAGGAATCTATATAGGAACTGCTAAAATAAATTCAAACATGATAAATATGTAGATATTTTTTGAACGTAATTTTGTGTTATAGTCCGTAGTGGGACGGTGAGTTATGTTTCATAGAATATTTTATATATGAAATGTGATAGATCGAATAACTTCTTAGAAGTACAGTGTTGTGTAAACAGGATAATAGAAACAGAATAAATTTAAAAAATAGGAGAAATGTTAAAAACTTTTTTAGACAAACTTATATTTTTGTTGTACAATATAGTGGGGGGAAGTTGTAATAATGTTATATATACAAATGTGAGTCTGTTATGCTTTCACGTAATGTACATTGTACAATGTACAAATATACATTTACATATATAACAAATAAAAGTTTTTAAGGCACAAATGTGTTCTTTACCGTATATAAGTGTTTAGTTTTGAATCTCTCCAAGTGGTCGGTGTAAACCGGGGTAAATAGTTGTCCAGTTTAACGGTGCACTAAATCTATATAAATATAATCGTAACCCACTAAAGAAACTAAGAGACAAGATCCATTGTTTATTTGATTTTGTAACTGATGCTAATTTTATTTTTATACACGTGAATAGTTAGTTGTGCAGTAATGTCTCTGCCAAGGGAATTCCTTTTGCATCTAGAAGTCCATACTATGGCAAAGTTAGGATGATAATTTTGACAGTTCACAGTAGGGATGAGGGGTAGTCTGTAATCGAAAATGAATCTATTATTTTTATTAGGTTATCGTCTATATTCTCATAGAACTCTTAGTCGATCGGTAGTTGTATTTCACTTGTTTTCCTGAAGGGAAATAGTTCTTTCTGATGCAGAATTCCTATTGCCGGAGAGCGTGGGGGTTGATTTTTCTCATGAGACCTCTTGTCTGGTACTCCCATACCTGCGTGTATCGGCACGAAGTTTTGTCTATGCTCAGACTAAATGCAGGCGTGGAAAGGTATTATCGTTATGCGTTACGAACTATCGGATTGCGTGACGATACACGCAGCACGATAACTGGGGCCTCGGTTTCTACACACATCAAAGGAACTTCGAGAAGCTAATTTAGAATTACTATTGAAATGACAATGGTGTGCAAACGTTATTCTACGCATTTATCGGAATTAATTTTGAGGTTACTTTTTAGCGCCACAAGTGGCCGAAGCTTCGTCGTGCAGGCATGGGACTAGCATTAGCAGTTGATATCGACAAGGACCAATATTTCATAAGAGTATTGGTTCCCAAAAATCATTTTGGCAGTTTACAGTATGGCATCGGGTAAAAATTAAGTTTTGTACAAAGTAACGATTGAGTTTTGAAAAGTTGCGAATTTTGGAAAACTTACAAAATCGTAGATTTTTATGCCAACAATTAATAAATGTAGAGAGATCATTAAATAATAATCCCCTTGGTTATTTATCATATATTTTACTTAACTGCGAGACTGTAGCATTTACTTTGGGAAAACACGAACAATTTTAATCTACCTGGAATACTAATTACCTTTATAGCTCTAGTCGCCTCTAAAAGCGCGATTAGTCGCTCCGGTTGCTATTCATACTACTTGCACCCACAACAGCTTTTTACACATTCATTCATCGTTAAAAATAGCAAACTGCCGTTTCACCTACGTTGTTGTTTTTTATAGAATTATTATCAGAATAATAAATAGTGCATATAGCATCGGGAATAATTTAACTTCATTTAAGCGAAGACATTTTCAGATTCGGACTCGTACTTTCAGAGAGTGGCTTCCACGTCCAAATTCACAAACTTTATCCCTTTGTAAACTACCTAGACACTTACCACGACAATTAGAAGTGTGTTGGACAAACACACGTTCTAATATGCTCTAACCTGTAGAGTTTTCTTCGGATTAGATTTACTGTTTCTTACAACATTCCTCATCCTGTCCGGATAGGGTGTCCAAGAATGCCCAAGGGTTTTTTAGAGTTGATGGCCATCTTGAAGAGTGATTAAACCAAAAGTCCAGTTTTGGATTGATGATACCAACGTTTTGCCTTGGGAACTACCCTGTCGAATACACCCCATTATGAGAAAATTAGTTAATGTGTAAATGCTCCTAACAGACGCGAAACCCAGTACAAATTTGTCCCAAATATAAGTTATAAAAATAGATCATTAGTTTCGTTATTGAACTAATCTTTGCTAGGGTTGTTCGATCATTGTTTACAGCGTTTGTAAATGTATTGAATGTAGGCGTGCTATATTATATTTTATACGTATAGTAATAATATTGTTTACTATGAGAGGAGTTCACCTATGTTAATATCTTATATTTAGGTTTTTGTCTGTGTGCCATAGTAGACACTTTTTTTATTTGATGCCGTTAAGTGCCTCAAATATGAATGAAGTAAAAATCTATAAGAATATTACCACATATTTAGAGATAAACCCAATTGTAACATAACTAGCATGTAAAATAGAATAAACCTCTTAAATGGTAGCTTAAATTATTAAAAAATAAGTGATTATTGTATTGTAATTCTGAAGCTTTAAAAATACGATGTATATTTTCAATTATAATTTTATTATGTTAACAATAAATATTTGTCATGAATAAAGTTTAAAATTGATGATATGGATTTGTTATTTTACACTATTCCTAACTTTAAATTATTTATTTATTTTGGCTTTTTAACACGATTCTAACGACAGTTCCCTTATTCCGTACTCGTGAACATATTTAGAGGAACGCAGAAAAAGGGCAAATTAATATGAAAACTGATCTATCATTTAAATGTATCATCAATTAATTAAATTTGCATTTTTTTTACATTAAAAAAAAATTGTTAAAATGAAAAATTAGATTACAAATTAGAAACAGTAAGATTAATATTTTAATTGTAAGGAAATGACCTAACAAAACGGAAATTGAATGTTGCTCTGAATACTGTTTGTTTTTCATAATGTGTAACACTCAGTCTGTCTACTACAGTAAACTGCCTGCTTCCATTAGGGTGTCCCTTCTATTAAATTGTCTGTGGCATTAGCCAAAAAAAGCAAAAGAAAGTCGTGAGTAAAATTCTATTCAAAATCTTTTTTCAGATAACATAATGCTGGTATACATGGCCAATACGAAATAACAAAATATTGTCTGTTATACTGCCTTTTTTTGCGTTCCTTTAAATTTCTCCATGAGTGTAATTCTTTGACTATTTTATTCTAGTTTCATTAACGAAGCCAGTATTTAAGTCTTCATTGCCAAGTATTTAAACCCATAATACGTAATATTATTTGCCGTCATGTGTTAAAGTATGTTCCGGGATTATGTGAACAGTTCCCTAATAGGTATACGTGGTAGTTAATCGTAATATATAAACTCGCTGATTTCCGCCCGCTTCAGTGGGAAATAAAAAAATGGCAAAACTTCAATTAAAACTACAAAATATCTAGAAGCATTTATGAAAAATTTCACATCAAATGATCATAGTTCTACGTCAATAGGCTTTTACATATAGATAGAAAATATACCTACTCGAATATAAATGTTAAACGAATGTGTTTATCCATCAATATTTCTGTGTACTATTTTAATATTGCCATGCTCTGAGCTAACATACGTTATTAACACTTCTGCAACTCGGACTTTAGACAGAGTAATCACGTGGCACGTGTTGTTTAAAATGGTCTTTTTTGCTTCTATTTGATTTTATTTTTGCCAGTCATACTGACTCATTGCTTCTCGTGTCAAGGTTTGCGATCATAAGTATCCTGTCCTTGGGTACACTTAGGTGTTAGAAACTGTTTGAGTTAATTATCAAATTTATGAATAGGTATATATATTACAGACATTTATTACGTAAGTATTTAAAGGTATTCATATTATTTATGCATACGCTCAATTGATAATGCTTCTTATGACTGGAACGAAACATAGTGTTACAATAAGAGCTCTGTGTTGGCATTTTATAAAATGACACGGACATAATTACCCCGTCATTCGCAACAATGATATTGGACCCACAATCTTAAATTCCTAATAATACGAGGTTTATTATCAATTTGTCATTAAAATAACGATAGTGTTTATTCGTTCCTATCCTTTCACACATCTCATAGATTGCAATTAAAAAGAGGTACGAGGAAATAACCAGCTTTTGTCAGTTGAAAATTCTTTAAGATTCTTGTAGTATAATTTTCTTGTAAGTCGAGTGTGATCAAATTATTTTCTATAAATGAAAAAAATATTGAGATTTCAATTAATGCAACGATTCTTATTAAATTAATACAATAATTAAAATATTATTAAGTTTCGGTAAGTTTTTATTTGATAAGTACAACGGCATAGTTAAAAAAGTGTTACATTTTTCTTACAATAATAGTTAGAATTATTTCTTAGAATAGTTATTCTAGAATAGTTGCTCATAGAAAAACAATAAAAACTAAAACTTGTAAATTGTTATAAAAATATTCAAGTTTTACAGAAAATTTTAAAACTCTTAAATTCACTTTTGAAAAGTTTAATATAATATCAAAATTTATAAGACCTTTTTCATAGGTTAGTGGTTTGTACGTTACACGAAGTGAAAATTCTGTTAAGATTACAAACGAGAAAAATTACGAGAATAGATGCTTGTTTTCACTGGAAAACTACTCATCGGATTTAGATAAAGCTTTACAACATTGTGTATATTATAGCTTGTACATCAGAATAACACATCACTACATAGTATAAAACAAAGTCGCTTTCTCTGTCCCTATATCCCAATGTACGCTTAAATCTTTAAAACTACACAACGGATTTTGATGTGTTTTTTTTAATAGATAGAGTGATTGAAGAGATAGGTTTATATGTATAATAACATAAATTAAATAGTGGAGAAATACTGTAATTTTTGAGGTTACTCCAAATTTAACGCGTGCGGACCACAGGCAGTAATGAATAAATCAAAACTACTGGATCGATTTTAATCATTTTTTCAATGAATGACATAGGCTATATATTTTATACCCGTGCGAAGCCGGAGCGGGCCGCTAGTATTATATAAATTATAAAAATACTGTTTAAATTGATCAAAATTTAAGAATAAGTGGTAAGTAAGTTTAAAAATTCCTGTCATCTTAGAGCTATCTTGGTATGTGTTTAAGGACCACAATGTCACCTGACGTTAAATGACGATGTGATCTAAGCTCTTAAGTACCAGCTGTCGGAATACCAATATCTATAGGTGTTCGGCGACAGATTTTCAACTTTAGGATGGTAGGTAGCCACGCGGGCTTAGAAAAAGCCTCACCGCCATGCTATGGTTTATTACGGAAGCTCTGGCTTTCCGAATTAAATTTTGAAATTTATTTTACTGGTTCAAGTTAACCTTTAATATTCAAACTATAACATCTGAAATGTGGGTTCCTTGAAAAAAAGAGCATCTAAGTAAATTTAGATCAAATTATTTAAATACAGCATTTTGTTTAGCTTTCCCGAGAAACTGATTAAATTTATACAAAAATTTGCTTTTGCGTAAATTTGACGTAGCCCTCAAGTACACAAATTTTCGGACTGTAAGGTACTGTATGGCCTTTTCTATACCCCTGACAACATGTATGAAAATTTTCAAGTTGATCGATTCATAGCTAAGGCGTGAAAGCTTAACAAGCAAACAAACGAACAGTCTCATTTATAATATTAGTAAGGTATGTTCATGTAATAATAACGCTTCTTCTATACGCGTGTTTTTCGCCGCAAAGCACATGTCGAAGCAATTATTATGCGTCTTTATCGGAACAATTATAAACAATAATCTTGGCTAGTCATACTTCACCATGCAAGTATGGAAGTAGCATTATATATTGAATTGTGTCTCGGATGATTGTCAATGTTCAATATCATTCTAATTTTAAAACTGAATTTAATAAAAATCTACATCTCTTCTCACCGCATAAAGAGTGTGTCGCGCCTGACGCAACCTAGTGCTTTTTCACCAGTAAAGTGGGTTCTTTGTCTGTTAGCTATGTAAGAAGCACCGAATGCGCTTGTTATTATTTTTTGTAAAAACGAATTGGTTATTTAGCAAAAGTGGTAGGATGGATACCACTATGCTATTATCAGAAGGTTGTAGATGTAAATGTAAATATCTGACTCCGTTTGTGCAAACTAGTAACCGCTGTGGCAGCTGGATTACGAATCTCCTTTATTGAGCTGAGCAGGTTATATACTGAAGTCATAAAACTAAAATAAAAACTAAGAATTGACAATAAAATCTGTGTAATAAAATATTGTAAACAATAACTTGGGATTGTAACAATTCACCGCATTGTCTGTAGAGTTTGTCGATCAGATTATAATTGTACCCAGGTAGCATATGGTCGCCACCTGGACGGCAAGTCTTAATTAGTCGCGTTGTTAAGCCAACAAATTTCGGACTTTGTAGTGCCACTGGTTTTTCGCCTGCATTGTTGTAGTGCACACATACCACGTTTGGTGTAGGTATGTGTGTCGCTACAGTTACGTCAAAACCAATATTATTTTTGAACTGAAAATTTCAGGAGCTCTTAGTGATTTGAAACATGATGACAAGAAAAGTCACACTTTAGCTCCGTTGTGATTTGAAACAAGGCGAAACGAAAAAACGACATTAAAAAGAGATAAACATATACATCTATACGATTTAACGTGCGAGAGAAAGAGATGCAATACATTATAAAATATTTGTTATATGCGCGCTCTCCTCAGTATTAGTACGTGTGTATGTGTGTACGACTGCGCATTACGAAGCCTTGAGAAAAGGCACCATAACCAGCATAGTGTATTTTTAACTTTTATCGTTTATATGAATAGTTCATCATTTTTTTTTAGGTTTTACTTCTACCGCGTGTGACATGTGCACACATACTTTTTTTATTTCATTTGTTTTTATTGAAAAATATACTAAAAGCGAGAATGTACAATATTGAATAATTACATTAGAAACATCCAGCCGTTTAGAAAATTAATTATATGTAACTATTTCCCGCATTCAACTATCCACTTGTACCAATATTTATGACAATCCTTTCAACGGTATAGAATACATAAATAATTAATTCTCACACTGATGAGACAATAAGCCTGGTGTCGCCGGGGACTTTATAATTATTCACAGACACAAAGGACACCAAGAGTTAGAAGAATCATTTGCGTGGGATATGACACTCCAAACATTATCACAGTGACAGCAACGACGCGACCGCTTAAACCATTACGAAGACGAAGAAAAGCAGACAAGTTTTTCTGAAAAAATTATAACACCAAAGCCACGGGCCAAAAACTAGTAGAGTGTATAGCAGAAAATAATGTGTTGAAATCATAATATCAGGCTTATTTTGTGTTGCAATATTTACATTCGAGATTCCTTTCTCGAATGATATAAAACCTTTGTTTACCCACTTATAATGATAGTAATAAATAAACAATAGCCGGTTAATAGATAGTGATACCGTTATCAGTAACTAATCTATAAGTAAACAAAATATATCTAGTGTTAACGTTATATGTCTATTTTTGTAATTCCATTAATCATCATGTCATCTGTCTATTAACTTCGTAAATGATTACTATACTGAGTATGTAAACAGAAGAATATACTTGGTAATAGGGACCCAGAAAATGTAATTGTAGATGAAACATCCTATTATGTTAACCACAAATTTTCGTTTCTACATACAAATATTAAGCGATGAAGCTCTTAGAATTCCTTGGATTCACCGTGCGAATTTTGGATCGTCGTGCTGCAGGGCGAAGTGTCTGGAACAGTGCTTAATTCTTGAAAATCAAATGCAGGTTTAAGGGGTGTCTACTGGTATATGTCAATGCTCGTCTACACTATTCGCACTCATGTCTTTACATTGCCATATGTGGTAATAATTGGCTAGAGTCGACCTTAGAGATTCACTGCAACAACGAACTTACAATTGCTTGAAAAAAGTTAAAATCTTTTTGTAGGTTATATAGGAATTTTGTTGAAATTCCCTTTTCTCCCACTACCACTGCATATAATCTGGACACAACCATTATTTGGTTGATTTATTGCCAAGATTTACATATTTCGTTTTGCTGTGTGGTCTGTGGGGTATTTGATTCCCATGGTATAATGAACTATAAATGAACATTTGAGCTCCCTTAACTATAAAAATATGTTCGATTTATAAATCGTATATTTTATCTTATGGATATAAAACAAGAAATGAATATTATTTTAAATCACCGAAACGTGAAAATTAAATAAAACACGATGAAATAGAAAATACTGTTGGGGACGGCAAGCCATGTGTGTATCATTTGGGATAATTTGATAGTTGTAAGAATCGTTCGAAATAATAATGTATTATGCATACATTTTTAAGTCAAATTCGCCGGCTTGAGAGTACGCAATACCTTTTGTGTTATGGATAATAAGGATAATAAGTTTTGTAATAGAATGTTAACGTCACACGGATGTAATAAATATAAGAAGCGAGGCACAGAGGGTGACATCTTTACGAAGAATATCGGGAACATGTGCGAACTTGGGCCCTTTGTATATTCATATTCTGACAGACACGTTTTAAGGGGTTTCGGTGCGGCCGATGCAGATATAGAATGTGCGAAAACACACGCGGAGCGTGCTCACTGGCGGATCGCAGAGACGAAACGCATTGATAAGCAGCACGAACAGACTCCTAAAACACACACACATACAATAGAGTCCGATCAGGACAGTCACATTAGACAGTTCGAGATAGGAAATACGCACCAATTAATATACAACAAGATACAAGGAAAGTCTACGGGCAACGATTTTACGAACGACGAGTCATCGAACTAAAATGATAAATTATACTATAGAAAACTGTATAATAAAGTATTATAAATATTGCGGAGAGAGCTGACTTACATCCATCTGATATATGTTCACAATAACTATAATTATTCTTATATTGGAATAACGCAAAATAAACAATAAGACTGTCCACAATTACTGTACATGTTAAACTTTATCACCAATATTCGTGGTTGCAGTAAAATCCTGATTCATCTTCTTTTCTCAAAAATCATATTTATTTTAATCATCCGATTGCTAACATGTGCCGCTCATACAATAATATCACGCATTATGTCCCCTGTAGTACCGATACTCACATAAACATGTTTCATTTTAGCCCAAGTCAGTTTCGACACGTAGTCCACAAATACAAATTCATTAATTGATTGCCAAGCTAGTATGTATTTAAATATGATATATTAAGTGCCGATGTGCATACAATAATTTGAATTGTAAAACAGCCAAAAAAACGAACGGTAATATTTCTAATTTATTTAACTTGCATTTTTATTGTTTGTAATGTGTCTGTGTGATCATTTTTTCCTTGTTTTATACATATATTATTAAGAAATGATTGGTTATTTGCGACGCTATTTTGATCAATATATTCTGAACCGCTCTCTATTAAATATTATAGTTAAACAAGTCATTTCACGTAGATCAAAACTGCTATTAATAGTAGTTCACTTCAGTAAATATCTTAGAATATATTTGTAGCGACACACATACCTACATCAAACGTGGTATGTGTGTACTACAACAATGCAACCGAAAAACCAGCGGCACTACAGAGTCCGAAATTAGTTGGATTAACAATGCGACTAATTGAGGCTCGGTTGCACCAGTTAATGTTAAAGTTAAAAATTCGGTTAAAGTTATTGTTAGGCAAAAAATAGGTTGCACCAATTGACAATGGTTAAAATGACGTCACGATTTAACGTTAACTATTACCGCTCCATGTTGGCCGGTTACCGTTATTGTTAATGTCAATTTTTGAATCGGTTGTCATGTTCACTAGAAATAACTTTATAATATCATGTCGTTGCTAAGAGAAATCCTGTGGGAAACTGAAAATAGTTCTTCCGATGACGAAATCAATATATTTGAAGATAATTTGCGTCTTAGAAAGAAAAAAGTTTAATTTCCTAGAATTGGAAAATGTCCACAGGACGACAAACGCTAACGTTTTGTCGTTGACATCTGAAATCTGTCATCAAAAATCTGTTGACAGTCACAGAATAACAATAGTGACACTTATAACAAAGTCCTGCCAAGTAAAATATATTACCCTTTTCGATTTTAGGGACTAATTGGCTTATTGAAGTAGCAACCCTAATAACTCTAACAATTACAAAATGTTTGATGGTGCAACTCGTTTTGGCAAATGTAACTGTTAGCAAGTCTTGTCATTGTTAAAGTTAACTTTAACAATTACAATAACCACGATTTTGGTGCAACTCAGCCTAAGACTTGCGGCCCAGGTGGCGACCACATGCTACCTGGGTGCAATTATAATCTTACTGATAAACCGCAAACAATGCGATGAATTGTTATTATCCCAAATTATTGTTTAATTATTTTACTGCCCAGATGTTAGTTCTTAGATTTACTTTGTTTTATAACTCTTTTTATTTTATAACATTTCTTGTATTACCGGTTCATTTTATCTCTAAGTTTTTGCACGTGTTTTGGTTCTTTATAAATATGCACTCAATTCAATAAACCGGAGATTCGTAATCCAGCTGCCAAAGTGGTTACCAGTCAACACAAACGGAGTCAGGTATTTCATTTACATCTCCATCCTTCTGATAATAGCAAAGTGGTACATACGCTATTACTTTCGCTAAATATTTATCACAAATTAAAAGTTATGCGCGACAAAAATTGTTTGTGTGATGATTTTTAAACAGCTTCTAAGACTTTCAAACTGGTAGAAACCAAAGTGCTCCGGAATGAAATCGTTTAGACACTTATGACGCCATATATTAACCCATGCGAAGTACAACCACGCAGATTATTACAGTATAAAAGCTAATATAAAATTACATGTTTCTTCAAACATCAATCACTATTAGTTTCAACGTGTATATAGTTCTATATAATAAGACAAATAAGTAATAGTCACGATGATTACACTTTATCCAAATCATCAAGCAGAAACTGAAGACAGGAAATTTTGTAATACTATACTTGCTAACCTAAACGTTATTGATTGCAGTGTTGCACGCTCGCAGATGCGGACGTGTTGTGTCTGACTTTCAAGTGGAATACGAGTACTCAATTGTCCCCTTTAAAAGTAATCACACATAATGCCAGCTAGAAACATAAACGATGCAGATTATCACATGGGTCATCTCTTCATCGATTGTATGCGGAAACGTAAACCGGACGATATATGCCAAGTATGTTTATTTGATTATTTCGTTTGTCTTTTAGTCTCACATATAATAATATACAGAGTTGCATTTTGAATATAATATCTCGACATAAGGATATAAACACAAATAAGGATAAAACGTGAGGTATTAAAGGATTAATTTCTTTTATAAACTAGTTGATAGCCGCGAATTTGTCTACGTTGATAATAATAATTTTATATACAGAAAAAAAAAATTGAAAACAAAAATACATTTTGTTTCTTAGTGCTTATAAAAAACATCATTTCTTAAAAAATTAAACGCATAAAAATAACGTGGTATTTTTTTAAAGTAAGGATCAAGTGTCTAAGAAGTAAAACTTAAAAAAAAAAGTTCGAAATCTATCCAGTAGTTTAGTGTTATACCCACGCCATGCAGACCTGCATTATTTTATTTAAATCGATTTATTATTATTAATGAGAGATATGGAGAACTTTTTTACATAGCTGAATTATTAGTACATACTAATCAACTAATCAACATTGATTAACGAGCAATATTATACAAATCCTCCAGTGACTCTGTCAAGCTTCATTCTGTCTTTAGTTTGATATACATGTATGTATGTATTACTCTGAATTTGGAATCACTTTTTTATGACAACACTGAACCCTTACGAGTTTATTTTAGAGTGCAAACTATATTTAAACACAAGGCTGAGGAAGAAGTTTACGTGACGAAATAACAAAAAAAAAATTAGCTAGAGTTATTTTTAGTTTTTATTTCTTTTGTACTTTGGACACGCTATTTATGTCGTTGTGTCCGCAACGCGATGAAGTTTTGCTTCGATATAAAGTTTTGTTATCGTTGTTTTTGCTTATAAGCCTTTAAGGTATCCCATTCTGTATATAAGAATTTCAGAAAAAAAATAATTTTTGTTACAGTATTTGAACTAACGTATTTAAGTTGGCGAATTCAGAATAAAAAAAAACTTCATCAATAATTTATAAGCGATAAGTTACGTCCACAAATAAATAAAAATAATTGAATAAAAAAGAAAAAAATTAAATAAAAAAGATACAAAAAAAATATGTTGGAGTCGAGTAATTGACTATATATCATCGCGTTGCAGTTTAATAAGCAGTGTAAAAAATACTTCATGCCCAGATATTATTTTCACAAATAAATGAATAAAAATATTTACACTCAGATTATCATTAGAGCGAAAAGCATTGTGGAGAGATGCTTTGAAATTGATGAACATTTAACACAACAAACTGGCTATTACCAATGATGATAACAGAAATATTATATACAATTTTATGATGTATATATACATACATATAGTGTTTATTTGTTGTTAGTGTTGGATATAACATCGAATAATTGGCGTAATTCATTTTGTACCAAATTTTTCATTCATATTAAAATCTATAGCGACACATATACATACATCAGCAGTGGCATATTTGATTCATGTCTAATACAGAACAAAGAAACGACGTTCTAAAGAATCTGAGAGAAGCATAAGAATGATGCTGCACGTAAAAACCAAATGTGACCGAAGTCTTTCCATTTGTGATGACGAACAGTACGAACAATGGGGCACGTTGTTTATTGTCCATATCTCGGCTTCTCTTTTATTATCCTTATTATTGCTTCTGGTTCATTATTTGTTCTTTCATTCTTGTGTATTCATTTTAATCTTTACTACTTTTGAGTGCTTTGATCTAAATATTTATGGGTGTTTTGTAAATAAACCACGATTAATAAATTAGCCTTCAAAGCGTTTATAATTCTATATAATTAGAGTTTATTTTATTTTAGTTTATTATATTAGAGTTATTTAATCTGAGTTGGCCCTGCAGTGTGTCCCTTTAGAGGTCGATGATGATGAGCCGCGACCCCACTCCGTAGCGGCTCAAGCTTAGGTTCGATCTCCCAGAGTAGAACCTTCGAACACAATGCTAACGCGATGCAGTGACACTGACAATTGTAATCACTAGCTTAACCACACAATACAGATCACCCCACATACGTGCACACACACACACACACAAGAAGGTACACATATTATGGTGGAAGGGTTTTATTTTTTTCCGTTACTCAAACTGAGTTAATTTAGTTTAGCTTAGTTGTTAGATACAGAAGGGCCGGTGGAAGGAGGCGGCGATTTGCCCGCCTCCTTCCACCTCCGTAGCTAGACCTGAGGAGATGGGCCGGGGGGCCCATCTCTTCATTGCACAGGTTTGGCGGACGATGGGAGGTAGCTGGTCGTGTACTCAGTGTACCTCTCTATAAGGACGGAGCCCGGCGGCCATCTTTCGCTGGGCTGACCGCTGGGGGCGGCATGGTCATAGCTCAGCACGGTCCCATGCCGCCCCAACTTGAAGCGGTGGCCGGTACATCGTGGGGTTTTAGTCCGTGCGAGTCGGACATAACCCATTCTCTCCCCCGGGAGGATGGGTATCCATAAGGGATTTCCCCACGTAAATAAAAAAAAAAAAAAAAAAAGTTGTTAGATACAGAATACATGTTCAGATTCGTGACACACACATATTGGTACATATGGATGTCTCACAAACTTCTATATGTATGCATAGTTTTAGCTTAGTATACGTATCTTAGATAGATTCGGGATATTGTATCCATAACAACAGCTGACGCCGTGGTTCGGCCACTTCGGCAGCCTTGAGATCGTTGCCAATCGGTTGAGTGTCTTAAGGGCTCACTTTAGTAGTCCCCGGTGAAGCTGTGAAGGCCCGACAGGCCAATTTTTTCCTCTGTTTGTTAAATGATTTTCTTTATTCGTTTTTGTTTACTAGCTAAAGACGAACTTCAGTGTCTTCAATAAAAAAAAAGTGGAATATATTTACTTTTATCACACCATCATCAATAAGTTGAAGACTTTATTTATACGCCACTACTTTTTGCTCCTTATGTCTACAATATTTGTTTGTGTTGAAATACAGTTTTTACAACAAAGAAAACTTTGTATCATTACATAATATGTATATTTATAATGTGTGTATTAATATTTTTTTTTTTTTCGAACTGACCTACACTGCTAGCCCTAGCCAATAAGGCCTTTACAGTTCCACCGGACTACTAAGGGGAGCGCTTAGGGCACTCACCCGATTTGTTTTAGGCGATCACCTCAAGGGCACTCGGTGCACCTCGGCTTGAGCTGTCGCCGACTTTCCCGATCTGACTAAGCTAACTAAGCTATCTATCCATTTCATATACATATATGAATTCGTGGTGTGTATTAATATAATATGTGTATTTGTATATATTACATAAATACACACATCAAAAAAGTCTAAGCAATCATCATCATCGATTATGTTTTGTTTTTTTCATAAAATTCAAATGACTGCGAATTTGTTTGAATTTAAGTGCGTTTTAATTGTTACGTTTAGTCTTGATTTTATAATTTTACCAACCATTTAAATAAAGTTAGCGACAAAATTGAATTGTTAGATATTCTTTACGTCATGAAGCGACGTCATTTGATGGCAGATGAAATGTAAAGAGCTGTAGGGATGTTGCAAGCGGGAAGTAATCAATCTCAGGTATCTCGACATTCTGGCATTCATAGAAGTGTTATTTGTCGTCTTTGGCAGCGCTACAATAATACAGGAGAACCCGCTGAACAGCATCCAGGCCGTAAAAGGAGTACAACCACTCGGCAAGACCGGTACACACAACTGACTGCAAGACGCCAGCCGATGTTAACCGCTCCAGAGATAAGTTTGAGGCTATAAATTTCAAGTGGTGTTGATGTAAGTCCTCAAACTGTGCGAAATCGACTGCATGCGTACGGCCTACGAGCTCGACGCTCAATCAGGTGCCCACCGATACGTCACGGGAATCGCGCTCGTCGATATGAATGGTGTAGAGAACGCATAACATGGACCCAGGAACAATGGGATAAAATTATGTTTTCCGATGAGTCGCGATTCGGGTTTAAGCCTGATACAAGAAGGGTGCGAGTGTATCGTCGGCCCGGAAATACTGAAAGGCTCAGGTGCGTTCAGGAAGTTCATCCATACAGCGGCTCAACAGTTATGTTATGGGCGGGCATTATGAAGAACAGGCGAACTGAGCTCGTTTTTGTAAATGGAAACATGAATGCTGAAAATTACATTGAGGATATTCTCAGACCTTATGTCTATCCATTTGCACAAACCTTTGGCTCCGATTTTAGGTTAATGCATGACAATGCGCGTTCACATACAGCTCGGCGAACCAGTGAATACTTTGCAACGGAGAACATCCGGGTATTGCCCTGGCCTGCACAATCGCCAGATCTCAACTCCATCGAGCACGCATGGGACATGCTCCAGAGACGTGTTTTGAAGGGCTTGGACGGAGTGACAACAACCCAACAGCTGAAGGATTTGCTACAATTCCATTGGGAGCGAATACCGCAAGATGACATAAACAGTCTCATTAATTCAATGAATAATCGTTGCCGACAAGTTCTGATTAGCAGAGAATACCATACTTTGTATTAAATTGTTCTATTCCTTCACAATAAATACATTTTAGAAATTTCATTTTGTAAAAAAAAAGTTTAGTTTCTTATGTATCTTAGTTTCTACAGTATATTCTAATATTGTTCATTTCTGTTATTAAAAGAACTTATAAAGACAACAGCTGTTATTTTTACATCATAGAACCCTAAAGATATTATTTTAAAAATAAAATACAACGTTATAATGTGAAGAACCATCCTAAAATTTTAATTAGTACATGTTGCTTAGACTTTTTTGATGAGTGTACATCATTAATGAAGTTAAGTTAATGAAAACTGCCTTCTGGGTAGATACACTATTACGTGTCTATCCAAATTGGAAAATATTATAAAATTGTGTACATCCATTAGAGTTCCCTTCTACATGACACACATATTAATTGGACATGGGAATTGTAAACAATACCTTAATCGTTTTAAAATCATTGATGATAAATTTTGCCCTTGCGATAACACCAACTTAGTACCAAAATACACATAATACTTTGTAATAATACACATAATACTTTGTAAAAATCTTCGTTCTTCTGAGCTTGATTGAGAAGGAGTTTACTATCTAATCGTTTGATAATTTTGTAAAGTATGTGGTCATTAATCTCAAGGCATTTAACGAGCTTTGAAATTACCGCAACTCTCTGACTTGCACCTAAATGATGATTGGTTGATCTCTGCGACCTTATTATATCATGCTAATGCAACGGGTCAAGGGGAAGAGAAGTGACTCATATCAAATTGCTTCCGCCTCTCTCTCCCAATATAATGCTGATTTTTGATATACTCGTATGTATACGAAAACAACAATAATCCAATTTTTCCTGCATTAAAAATGTGGTTAAAATTTTGCCAGTTTTTTTTTTATTCTAGTCTTAAATAGGAAAACAGTTTTAACTGTTTATATCGGTCATTGAGTTTTAAAATATGTATGAATATTTTTTCAGATCGATGCAGCGACAGGACAAGAGGAAACAAACGCGTCGGTGCTCAATCGTTTCATATGTTTGGCGAGATGTTTTAGACAATCGGGTTTAAAACCTGGAGATGTCTTGGCACTCGGCGGGAAGAATCACATCGATCTTCATATACCTTACTACGCTGGGTTGGTGAATGGATTGCCTCTCGTCGGTGTTGATCCTCAGTTTAAGTTTGGTAAGAATTTGCAATACTGCATAATACAATTCTGCTTTATAGAGCGGTTAGTAGAAAACACACTTGTTAATAATGAAATTGTTTTAATTTTTTAATAGAATTACGTTATGTGAAATAACTACTATTTTACATTAAAACAAAGATTATTGTTATATTGGACTAAGTATTGATTGTCCTAAGATGTATCATTTGTATATATTTACGATTAATAATAACTCTTATCGTATAATTCATCTTCACATATTTTATTAAAGCAACGATGGCTCAGTGGTTAGTTAGCATGTTGGAATAAAGTGTCAAACGACGTAAATTCGAATCCTTGCGAATGAGTATGTGATAAAACTATAGAATAATGGTAGGACATTTTCTTAGTCCGCCTAGCTAGTAGCTATAACCCTCAAATTGAAAATCTGTCGGGAAACGCTTATAGATATTTACCGGCAGCTGGACTTGAGAGCCAATCTCACTCTCGGTTTGGCGTGTTTATAATTTTTTTTTTTTTTCTTTTTTTTTTTTATATAAGTTCGGCAAAATGACTGTACGATACCTGATGGTAAGTACGGTACAGTCCAAAAACAACGGCGACTGTCGGTGTTAAATACCAACGGCAGTCGTCGTCATCATGCCGACCTGCAAAAGTGCCTCTTCACGCCTCGTTTGAAGGACCCCATATCATAAGAGGGAGGGAACACACTAGTCGGGAGGCGATTCCACATCTTCACAGCACGACAAAGATAAGAATTTTCGAACTTCTTCGTTCTTGCCGAGAAGGTTTCTACTGTGAATCTGTGGAGCCGCGTACCCGCCCGTGTGGTTCTGAAGTGGAAAGGAGAAGATGGGATGAGGTTGAATAATTCTTCAGAACACTCGCCATGATACAGCCGATAAAACACGCTCAATGAGGCGATGTCTCTTCGTAACTGTAGCGGTTCAAGGTTGTTAGTGATGTTTGTATCATTCACAATGCGGACAGCCCGCCGCTGTAACCTATCTAGGGCATCGAGGAGGTATTGGGCGGAACCATCCCAGAGATGCGAACAGTATTCCATACACGGCCTAACTTGTGCCTTGTAAAGAAGGTTTAGCTGGCCGGGCGTGAAAAACCGTCGCACTCTGTTCAGGATGCCCAATCTCTTAGATGTTGCGGAGATAACACTCACAACATGGTCCCTGAGGTTAAGGTCACAGCAGATATCGATCCCTAAGATACTTAAGCTGTCACTCTTTGCAAGCGAGTCATTCTGAAGACTGAGGGGAGGAGAAAAAGGGGATTTTTTGCATGAGAACACGCAGACCTGTGTTTTCTTGGCATTGAACTCAACCAAGTTGCTTGCTCCCCATAGAGATAGGAGTTCCAAGGACTGATTGAGTTCAGTGACAAGATCAGCCCGCATTTTCTCAGTCTCGCCACGACCACTCGAGGGCTTACTGCTATACCCACCATGAATTGTGCTGTCATCAGCATAACAATGAATGCAACCGGAGGCTAACATATCGTTAATATGACGATTTAGATCACATCGTCATTTGTGACTATACTCAAACGCTAAAAACTACGAAGTATACATGTTTTTATTTTATTGGCGTATACTTTATCATTTCATGCATGGCATAGGATTACGACTATTCGATGCGGAATTTTTCGTAGATAATTCTAGGCTACCTATGTTTTAGATTCAATTGACCCGTTGCCATTTTTTTAATCCCCAACAGCTGCTGCTATATTACACGTAAAACTGGAATTATTCTCAAATACAAGTGTCTAAATTATATTGTATCTGTTTATTAAAAGGCTTATAATATAAAAGTGTTTAAATTTAATCTTTCGTTTCTCTCCCATCCTAATTTGAAGTATTTATACTAGTACATAAATTTTATAACTTTTATATTATGTTTTTCAGATGAAATAAAATCGCTATTTAAATTAACACGACCGAAAATTGCTTTCTGTGATAGTGAGCACTACGAACTTTATGTGAAAGTAGCCGAAAGCCTGAATCTTGATACTAGAGTAGTTAGTTACAGTGGTGAACACTCTATGGGTAAACTAATGTCATCTTACAAGGATGATCGGCCAATAGAAGAATTTGAGTAAGTATACTTGTTTTTTGTCGTCATTGTTGTTAAAATAATCATATAATATTAAAAGTTGTGGAGGCGGTAATTATTACAACAAGTAACAATGTTATATCATTTTCAAACTGTTACTTACGTACATAGAGTAACGAGACCAATCATCTCGTATTCTGTGAGACCGTCACGTAATGCCCGCTGTAATTGCACTTTGCAATAATTAGTGAAACAGTCGCGTAAAACATTGGATGCGTCACGCATGTCTAATTTTAAATTCTACCACATTACACGCATATACACACAGCATAATATCCGTATGTGTTGGTGCATGCCTTATGGACTTGCTAAATAATCTCAGTGATAGTCAAAGGTCTGTGCTATGCTTATGGTTAAATTTAATATAGGTGGTTTCGATAACTTTCATGCCATGCGATTTTAAAGATCAAGAACATCACTAATTTGTATTTTTTGTGAAATGTAAATTCCATTTTTCTTTACTGATAACTACTTCTTTCTCATCCAACAACTAGGCTCTCGCCCCCCATCTACAAAATGTTCCGCATTCAATTTTTAGAAAGCTGGCCGCCTTAACTGTTGACGTTGACTGTTGTGTTTTTCATCTAAATTCTTAGTTCCAAAAGTGGTCCAGGTTTGTCAAGGTTTTGTGTAAATTGGTTGAAATATAACGATGACTGTTGGAAGTGTTGGAAAAAGTCAAGCCGCTAGGGAGCTTTCATCGAAAACTCTGACTAATTCTTTTAAGATATAACAAAACAATGCATAGTGAGATATTCCTCTTTTATAGATCTACATAAAAGTCTGTGATGGCATATACGTATATTTTAAGGACAGCTTAGTATACCTATGTGTCTTCTAAAAACGTCACATACAATCAGGAAATTGGAAGGCTATTTAGACGGATACATTATTACAGTATTAGTTGCCTTAAGCATTTCATGCACATAAGTGTATATTTTTTATTATCAGGGCAGAATAACGTCCGTCGGGCCTGCTAGTTTTCTTATAAATTAAGATTATTTATTCATATTCCAGACCTGCAATATTTGACCTGAATAAAATTTACGTGTGGCTCGTTAGTTCAGGAGGGACAACTGGTGTTCTAAAAGTGGCAGCAATCAAACATAAGGTGTTGATGGAAAAGTTGTTGAGTTTCACATTGAGTGTTTTGAAACCAAAAGAGAAGTAGGTATAATAAATCGTATATGTATAATTAATTAATTAAATACGTCATATTTTGGCAACTATTGTAATTACAGAAGCCAAGAGATTATAGAAATGTATTATTAGTACTGTTTGTACTATGAAAATGAATAGTGAAAGTGATATAATAGTTTTATTTATTTTAACAGTGTTGTTTATAAATATTTTGTAGAATAACCTCCAACTGGAGAGAGAAAGTTGACTATTGAAGAAATAAAACAAGCCATTAAAGAATCTTTAAGTATTCATTTAGATTTTTTGTAATTATAATTCAATACTACTTAGTACTCCTTTAAATATATACACATGATGTAATTTTAATTTTTAAAAATCGTTCAGTATTGGCCATTTTTTTTATTGTTTGTAGGTTATTAGCTTTTGTTAAGTAACGATGTTGTTCAAGAAAGTAACACGCAAATCCTAAAAAGAACTAGTTCTTAAGTGCAGCTGCCGGAACACACTTACTGCTTGCCAGGTGGGCAATAAAAAAGCCTAACCATCATGCTATGGTTTCATCACTATACTTTCTTCAACCAAGAGCTCAGGCTCATTGTAGGAGTTGAATCCTACATTGGTAGACGTGGTGTCCAACTGCAAATTTCCCTTTAATTTTACACTATAGTTTAATCGACTCCGATGCTATTTCGTTTTATAATAACAGTGATTATATTTTTAGCGAGAAAGCGGAAAGTCCATCAATAGGTCTTAATTTATCACCTGTCCAATGGGTTTCTGGGTTTTTCAATGCAATTGGAGCACCTATGATGAACCAAATCAAACTGCAGACTTCGGCATCAATGACTCCTGAACATGTCATTGATATCATCAATAAGTACAAGGTGAATGCCATTATACTTAATTCTGTAATTTGCATTTAAGTATAACATTTAAATAAATTAATACTTATACACATCCAATGGCTGCACATGAGAGCTAGCTAAGCATTTTAATGCTGGAAAATAGGTATACTTTGTGACGGAGCATTGTGTGTAGCGGGTTGATGTCTAGGCTAATATCCGAAGGAATACAATAGTAGGCTAGTTCGTTTAAACGCTCCACGACTTATTAGACATCATTTCAAATCGCTAAAAAACAAAAGGTCTAAGATATACCCATTTTAAACGACTACAAGCTCAACATCGTGCTCAACACGCGGTCATTATGATCCTTTCACAGCGATAAATATTATTGTTTCACTATTGAAAGTGCAATGTGGCGTATCCCTTTTTCAGCTGAGTGAATGCCTTAAGTCGGCTGAGTGCCTTAAGTTCGGTTGAGTGTCTTAAGTGTTTGACCTAAAAAAACTTGGTGAAGCTCTTAAAACCCGTCAAACTAACATCGAATAGTTGGAAAAAATAAAAATCCGTACGTTCTTCTTGCGGTATAAATTGTCATGCTGATTACTTGTATTTACTTTCATTTCCTCGTAGAAATAAAAGTAATAAATCCTTAGTGATATAGAAGATGGGAGGAAATAATCTTTTTATTTTTTGAAGTGAAACTTCTTTAAAATCGTTGTGATTTCAAACCGGATGCAACGGAAAAACGACAGGTAAGAGATACAAATACAAAAATGTGTAGGATGAAGCCGGCAAAGAATGAGACAGAAATATACATACTATTTTATATTATCGGTCTCTCCTCTTTGTGCCATGCTTCGTAGCATCCCCACTCCCGTCTTCTAAGCATAGTCGCCTGTAATTAGTGAGCCAGAGCGAGAGAGCAAATGTCGGTGTGTATGTATATTGCACACTATTTAATACTTGCTTGTATCTGAGCATTTAACGTGTGTTAGTATATGCGGAGAGTACGTGTACTGCTGTACATTGTATGCGGCTGCGTAGTACCTTTTTAGTAAGATGTCAGCGTGGTATGTTATTATTTAACAGAGTTTGTGAGTATTTTTATATCTTGTTTGTTGAACTTCAAAATATGGAACTTGAGCAATAAATTATAAACATATGATAAATAAAATATAAAAAATACTTTCATTTTTAAACAAATAAACTTTGTAATTATCCTACCCTTGTTATATATATTCATCTCATTCTTTTGTCGATTTACTGAAGTTTCACTTCTATCGTGTGTGAATCGCACACACACCTTTTTTTAATTATTTTATTTTATTTCCGTTACATAAATTTCCCTTTGTGTTTGTTGTACATTTGTATATGAATACCTACGAATTGACTATTATATTCCAGCCCGTATCTACAATGATGGGACCGTCGCTCGTTACGGCTATATTAAGACACGAAAAGAAATGCGACTTCACATGCTTTAAGATTATATCCGTCGGGGGAGGCAAGGTTTATAAGGACCTTTTGATCGATCTTCGCGTACGTATTAATATTTAAAGTGCATCATTAAAGTAATATTTAATGTGTACCAAGTGGATCTCTTATTTTCTATCAACAACCAATTTGTGGTATTCGACTTGACAACTCTTGCAACGCTTGCAAAAATTTTTAAGTTCACAAATGTAATTTTTCAGTCAAGTCTGAAGATCACAATCGCGAAGAATTTTGAAGGTTAATTTGTATTTTTCATCAATTTCTTTAAATAAATACTACGATTCTCTACAGCCTAATAGTAACGAGAGGGTTCAATATATTTTGAGTAATTATTTTACAGAAAAGAATACCAGATGATGCCGCAGTAATAGAAGTATACGGGCAAACAGAAAATATAGGACCAGTTTTTAAACCAAATCCAAAAGGTCCGTTTGGTAGCTGTGGTCAGCGAATTGATTCTGTTACAATTAAGGTATTTTCATATTACAAAGTAATAGGTTTTTTAACTATAATCATATATAGTTAAAACAGTTTTAAGTGTAATAATTTCTAGAAATTCAGTAGTTGCGTAATATGTCTTGTTGCGTAATATGTCTTTCGTGATTCAATTATTCTTAGCGAATTTGCTAAAATGGCTGATTTTCGTAAATTTTTGGTAGTTTCTCAGTTAATATGTATTTATATATTTTTACTTTTATTATTAAACGTACGATAAAGCTTAAAGTTATAGATTCATTGCCTATTACTAGACTTATGATTAGCAATAACTTCATACTAAGAAATATTTAACCTGATTTTACAGTTGATGGATCCTGAAACGAGAAATGAAATAAAAGAACCATTTGTACCTGGAGAATTGTGGAGTAAAGGTGCTTGTTTTACGGTTTGTATTCGATCAATCATTAATTTAAAAAGATTTTATTATACTTTTCAAAAAGGCGATGGCGGCATTCGTTACCTGTAACTTAAGAGAAATAACATATTGTATTTGATTAGTGAAGGTGTTACTTTGCGGAGATCCATAATTTAAACTTTATAAAGCAAGGTTACTTTGCCCTTCCGCCTGGAATTGATTGGCCGCTACCACGTCTGTTGCAGTGCCAACAAAAAACGTTTGATATTATTTGCGCTCTGTGCACCTGAAAAGGTTAAGTATAAAATACAAAAGCGATATCTATCGGTGCCAAATCAGACTATTATTCATTAAACTGTGCAGATATTTTTTAATAATGATCTCAATATTTGAAGTGATGTCTGAAAATACAATGATCACATTGTTTAAAATAACTAGGCATATATGTTTTTAGTACTTATTTTTTAATTAAGAAATTTTTTTGAAAGCTATCAAAAGACGGTAAGTATTTTTTAATACTGCCTGATACCTGCGCTATGCTGTACATATAAAAAAAAATGGCAGGGATTAATAGGTATCCTAGAATCATCTACGAAAAATTACGCATGTAATGGTCATAGTCCGTTGCCGATACTTTTAATTGTTTTGACCTCATTGAGCTTCAAAGGAATTCTTATTTTCATTATATATCGAACATAAATTACTCGGTATTTTTGCTATAATCATTCGTTTGGTACAACACACAGTTAACATAAAGATATGTATGTATTTCTTTATATCAGGAATATTACAATGATCCAGTCCAGACTGCTTTAGTATTCACAGAAGACGGCTGGTACAAAACCGGGGATATTCTCTACAGGGATGAAGATTATAATTTTTATTTCGTTGAGCGAATCAGCATGCTTATAAAGTATAAGAATTATCATGTAAGTACTGATTTCGGCCTTAAATTGGAAAAGAATCTCATTAATTGCGTCAACGGGTCAGATAGTGTACCGAAGTATTGTTTTAGTAACATGAACAGTTAAATAGGTAGGAAGTAAATCTATACAAATAAATAGAATTGAGGTGTTTACGGTATACGATATGAAAGTAGATACAATATTTATAACAAAATTCCAACTTTTAAAATGTTTGTCTGTCGGTTTGTTTGTTCCTTGATTAGTGCATTTTACCTGACCCTCGAAAACAGCACCTTTTTCGAATGTAGTTTTCTATTTCTTTGACAACGTATATGCAAAATTTCATAATAATCGGTTGAGTAGTTAAGGCCGAAAGTATAATGAAAAAACTGATATTATATAATCAGGATATAATATTCAAATCAAATCAAAAATACTTTATTCAATTTAGGCCCTAAGAAGGCGCTTATGAATGTCAAAACTACCACCGGTTCGGAATACATCCCAGTCATCGAGAAGAACCGGCAAGAAACTCGATCGGGTTTATCTTTTTAACATATACTATTATATATAACATATACTATTAACTGGTACTATTAGTTAGGATTAAAGGTTCTAATTAAATACTCGGAATTAACTTTTAACCTATATTATCTATATTACATATAAATAAAATTGGATTGTCTGTTTGTAATATCAAAATAACGATTTTTTACTGATTGGATATGAACGTATGATACTTATAACAAAAATACAATTTTTAAAACTTTTGTCTGTCTGTATGTTCCGGGTAATCTCGGAAACGGCTGGACCGATTTTGACAGAAACTTCACTGACGGATAGTTAAAATTATTTATTTTAGATAGACAACCGTCATCCGTGGCTTCGTCTGTAGTACTATCTCCAACACGATTGGACCTATTTTCATGGGACTTTCACTGACAGATAGCTAACATTATAAAAAGTAATTAAAGCTTTTTTATTTTGGACTAGCTTTTACCTATGGCTTTGTTTGCAGTATTATCTTCAAAACTTTTGAACCATTTTTCACGGAACTTTCACTAACAGATGGCTGATCTTATAAGAAGTAATTTACAATTATAAAAAAACGCATGTGGAGCTGCGGGCAACAGCTAGTTAGTTATATAATTATTTGTTTTTCCCTTACATCAAAACTATACATATTCAATATCAATGTAGGTAGCACCACAAGAGTTAGAGGAAGTGATCCGCAGTCACGAAGGAGTCCACGATGTGGCTGTGACAGCGATCCCTGATCCGGTAGACGGAGAGCTGCCGGTCGCTTGCATCGTGAAACGAGAAGGTTCAAATGTCAACGCGCAAGAAATCAAGGATCTTGTAGCAAGTGCGTAGTTTTTGTAAACAAACTAAAAATATTCTAACTCTTTGTCTTTTTTACTTAGTAGATAAGTAGCTTTTGCCTGTGGCTTCGTTCGTCTTAATTTGACTTGACATATCCTGTAGGTATAGTAAGTACCTTTTTTTAAACGAACCTTTTTATGAAACGTACGCTATGTCCATTGCTGTCGTCTTAACAATGTGTATACAAAACTCACACTTGCATTTAAATCTTTAGATGGGGCATGTTTATATGTATGTCAGAATAGAATTTTTCGTGTAATTTAAAACGATATATATATATATATCTATTTCCCTAACACGCTTAGTTGCTTAAACGGCCTGATGAACTTTGACATATAAGTGTAAAGTGTCGTTAGATTCATCTTAATTGTATGAATGGTATAGTCTATATAATAATTCGTTCATTAACATAACTAAAAGAAAAGTGTGTGGTAGAGGTGGCATAACGCCATAAGAGAGTATCTTACCGTTTGTCGTGACGGCATACTGGGATTATTGGTTTTATTGCCGAGACACACCAATAGATGTTGTAGTGTTTTTTTTTTGTATTACGTTATTAATTAGTCTACTTGTTTGGAATATGTAAAAATGGCTATTTGTATTATTGAAAGGACGATGGCTCAGTGGTTAGCGTGTTCAAAGACTGCGTTGATCGACGTAGACTCGAATCTTTGTGAATGAGTCGCAGCTTTCGTTGAAGGAAACCATTGTGATGAAACTACAGCATAGTGATAGTGCTTTTTCTAAACCCATCAGGTTAGTTTACAGCTTTCAAGTTGAAAAGCTATTACCAAGCACCCATAAATGTTCTAGCAGCTTCATTTGAGAGCCAGTCTCTAGGTGCAGCGCGTTTACCGTCTTAGACCAACTCGTCATTTAACATCAGGTGATATTGTGGTCAAACACTGAAACCTATAACATATATAAAATAAACCCAGTTTAACTGGATGCTTGTTAAGGTTGATTTAGTTAGGTTGTGTTCATTACATACATTGTATAACTTTGATATAACACATATATTTCAATCGTTAACATGCAATGGAGTGGAACGAAATATAATACTACAATTGTAATTTATTTAAATGAAAATAATACATTTTTTTTATATTTCAGATAAATTGTCCGATTCAAAACAATTGCGTGGTGGTGTAGTGTTTTTGGATAAACTACCCATGACTTCTACGGGGAAGATGGCTCGTTCGAAGTTGAAGCGATTGGTTTTAGACGCAGAAAAAGAATAAATTTATTTTTAAAATTACTACTAGTTTTTATGACATTTTGTACTAGAGATTGTCTTATTTGTTATTAAATTACCTTATAAAAGACGTGGTAAGGGATAATTAAGAATAATTATTATACTCGTGTATACTTTTTTCTTATTTTATAATTATGTATTATTTGATTAATGGAGGCATTACTTTGCGGAAATCCATTATTAAAAGGTAAGGTGAAGGTTACTTTGTACTTCCGCTAACAATTGTTTGGTTGCTGTCACGTATTACTGCAACAAAGAACGGTTGTCAAATCACTAAATATAATGAAAAGGCGTGGTTGGTCGGCATTTAAACTCTATGTTGGCAGGTGGTTGAACCAGTCTTGACGCTTTCGAGTTCTAAATCAAATCGAAATTTATTCGAACTCGGGCTATTTTGTACTCTTGAAATCAACACTAGCGCTCAATCGTGCTGTTGCTCAAATTAAAATTATCTTCCATTGTCTTAACCGTTAGGATCGATGTTTGACAGCTGTGAGTCGAGTCGTTCATTCGTGTACGGCTGTCAAAATAGACGATGCTGAAAAAGGTACTTTTTAAGGAGTGTTTTATTGTGATATTTATTCAAAAATGTTCATTGTTATCGTTTACTTTGGAATACCGAACACAATAAATACACGTGTGTGAAGTTATTTATAAAAAAAGTCGATATAACAACTATATTGTGAAATTGAAGTTTCCAAGAAGTTAGAAGAAATTATCGAATATTGAAGAAGAAGTATTATATGTACATTAATTTATTACACTCTACAATATAATATAAAATATAATATATTGGCACAAATATTAAAATCCATTAGTTATGGTTCATATGGGATATTAATTGAAGTTAAACCTATACTACCAACAGAAAACATATTACTTGGCTTTATGGTATATTAGCAAGAACTTTACATATTACTTGATTTACATTTATTTTTGTCTATAGTGGTAAATGGATTTATATAATTTATTGTTTAGGTTTTTAAGTGTCTCTTTATACTATATTTAAGCTATAATCATCACATTCAATAATTTGTGTAGTGTATGAAATTCCAAATTCAAGAAAATACACTTAACGTGGTAAAACATCACGGTTGCTATGATTTTTATTATGAAATCGGTAATGAGTGATAAACTTAATACATAATACAACATTTAACTTTTCAAAGGGCATGAAAAATCTACAATATAGGTACCTAATTTTAGTATGTAATGTTTATAAGTTTTCTAAATGTATGTTCATAAAAGTTAAAGTTTTATCACACACACTTCATGAATATTTTCCCTTTACTATACTTTTCATAATTGCTTCTAGGTAATATAAATTGAATGGTGGAAACGTGTTTGTTGTATTTAATAATAAAACCAATTATTTTAGGACGATTTTCATAGGTGTAGTATATTTTTATAATATTTGACATAATATAAATCATTATTTTAGCGTTATTGAGGTAGTAGGTAAAACACCAAAAAAATAATGATTTAAGTATATAATTATAACAATTGACTGTGACGTATTGTGTGTATACCGTGCCCGGATACACTTAACGATGTCGTTATGAATCGATCGTAACTCGATCTTGATCTTCGATTTGATTTGGTTCAAGAGTACCGTTTTAGATCGAGTTCGAATCAAAATTGAGTTCGAATCCAAAACCAAATTGAAATCAATTTCAAGAGTTAGACTGCAGTTGTCAATTAACACTGTGATATCTATTTGAAAAATGATATGATTTTTCCCATGAAAAATACAGAAAGAGTTGAAATTTTAATATTTTGCATTAATATAAAACTCGATATCTGTCTGTAAGCAGTTTTCTTCTTCTTTATTTTATGGCTCCGTCACGGTTTGTGCACTAGCCAGCATCAAGTAACAAGATTTTGCCAAGTAAGTGTCTTGTGATAATAATGTTCTAACAAGATGGTGGTTTCCTTGTTAGAACTTTCCATGGAGTTTTGTTGGCATCTTAGAATGCATGCTCCGTGGCATTATTTCCCATCGACTTCACTTGTGCATAATAACCGAACTATATTACGTAAAACACCACCAATATTACAAAATATAGAGTCTAATAATACAAGATTATGAATAAAATATAAAAACCACTACATGACAGATTAAGATCCCGCCAAAAACTCCAATAAGCAGTTTTTAATATCTAACAATTGAAATAGTGTTCATTGAACTGGACACAATATTTTTATATGTTGCTATGGTTGCCGATTTATATAGACGCGAGTGAGGTAAATAAAACAAACTGGCTGCCAAACTGACCAAAAAGACAAATTACATACATATATACGAATTTATTTATTAATTCTTAGTGCAGTACAGCGTATATCTCCTGCACATGTTTACAGTAAACAACATATTTTTGCTAAATTTCACCCAAAAAATATCGTGGCACAACTAGCTTAAAATAAAATAGCCGAAGTTAGTTCTTATAAATTTAGTTATGTGCTAGTGAAGGTCGTGTGAAAATCGATCCAATCATTTCGGATATTCCTCACGGATGAAACCGCGAGTAACAGCTAGTTGAAAATAAAATAGCTCAACTTAGTTCCCATTACTTTAGTTATATGCCAGTGAAAGTCTCATCGAAATTTGTCGAATCGTTCTGGAAATTCTACGTTGGACAGGAAAAAATCGTGGGTAACAGCTAGTATAAAATAAAATACAATAAGTTACTCCTTATAAGATCAGATATGTGCCTGAAAAATTCCCGTGAAAATCGGTATATCTGTTTTGGGATTTCATTACGTACAAGGTTGCAGGTATCAGGTAGTCTAAAATAAAATAATCTAAGTTAACCCTTAGAAAGTCAGTTGTATGACAGTAATTGTTCCGTGAAGATCGATCCAACCATTTTGCAAATTTCACTGCGGACGAAGGTGCGGATAAACAGCTAGTCTAAAATAAAATAGCATAAGTTACTTCTTATAGGATCAGCTATCTGTGAGTGAAAGTGCCGTAAAAATCGGGTCAGCCATTTTGGAGATTAACCGGATCAAAAAGACAGACAGACCGACAAACATTTGAAGAATTGCATATTTACTATAAGTAGCTACTATAATATTCAGTCAGTAAAAAGTTGTTACTTTGATATTACATATATACATTTCATTTCTATTGTATTTATAGATTACATATCAAAAATTCGTAACAAAATTGACGTAAAATGATACTTTTGAATAAAATTTTACCAATACAACGTTCACCAAATAAACTTTTTTTAAATATTAACAGTTACATAATATAAGTGACTATCGGTGTCTGTGGGAGAATATATGGTGAAAAATATATTTATAGGTAATAATATATATATATATATATATATAGGTATGGAGATATCGTTATGAGTCAGTGGTATTTCGCTTATATGTATATGGATTCTAAAGTTGTTAAAGTATAAGAATTGCGAATAAATAATACTTGTAGAAACCGTAAACAAGGTGTTACATAAAATTAAATGTATATTAAAATCCAACCGACTAGAATTAAATTTTGTACACGTAACGAACTTTCAAAATTGATAGTGTAGCACGATGCGTTTCCAAACGCATCCTAGATCGCGTGATCTTCAGAAGCAGCCAATTGGCGACGTCCGTGGCGTGTTGCGGTACTTACGATGACGCAGTACTATTAGTGTGTGATCCGTGGTCTTTTAAAAACATTCACTTCATTTTTAATTTTCATTTGTCATTTATCATTGACTGATAAGTCGATATATAATCGGAAATTACATACTGAAGTCGATTTTCTATATTTGTTGATTAATGCGCGATTCTGAGGGCATCGAATCGGTATTTCATTGTTAGAATTACGATTTTAATTAAAATTTGTTTATAATATATGGTTAAGGCTCTCAATGATCATCATAGGATTTAAGCACGATTTGAAACCGTATTTGTAACCCAGAATTTTTACTATTACATTTCAATTTTATTGAATTACACTCAAAAATTCATTCGATGAAAATTCAGAGCATATGTATATTGACTATTGGGACATATCACTTGAAGTGGACAGGTAAAAATGTTGATGTTTCCGATTTCAGTAATATTTGATTATGTTATAAATATACATGTCTCGATTTAGATATAAAATATTGTTCAGTATAAAGCGTGATTAATAAACTAGAGGGTTTTAAACATTTTTCTAACTGAGACGTATGCGTTACAATGTTAAAAAGTTACTATAAAATAAATAAAGCAGTTGAATTTTTACTTAATTTAATGAACATTTAAAATGCATAATTTCTAGCTAAAAGACTATCCTTGGTAAGTTTCATAATGGGCCTGGAACTAGTTTAGGAGCTAGACCAGTTACACTGTCGGAGCACAACAACGGTCGCGTCGGCGCGGCGCTCAGTTCCCGCCTTCTTTCAACTAACGCGAGATTACATAAACTTTTAAACCAATATATTTCTTACTAAATTTTGGTTGTACAATTTAATTTTATTTTGATTTATTTTAAATTACAATAAAACAACACAAGTATGTTCCGATAATTCATAGGTTTACTTATAAATTTGAACAATGTTATAATCTGCGCTATTACTCGTGCATTTTATTTTAATACATTCAGCAGTCGGAATGAAGAATCTACTAACTAAGAATTTAGAATTGCTTCAATTAAGAATGGTCTTTGCTTCACTAAGCTTGTTTTGTAAGCTATATCATGGCGAGTATGTTGAAAGTGTCTTAACCTGATCCCGTAATTTCATTTCCACTTCAGATCCTTGCAGACTAGTACTCGTAGCTACATTATCTCAGCAAGAACAAAGAAGTTCACAAATTCTAATATTTCTCACATTGTGAAGATGTATGAGTGCCTCTGAGTCGAAACGTTTACATCTACCTGCGATGCTGGATTCTTTGAAATGAGACGTGAAGAGGCGTTTCTGCAGGCCAGTATGATAGCGACGTCTGTCCATCGTCTGTCATGGGTATAACGGTTATTTTTGGACTGCACTGTACTTTCCATCAGTTTTGAAGAGTTATAATCATAAAATTTCATATTCTTAAATCTAATCAACCAAACCTCATCTACTTATTATCACTACTCACGGAATTACAATCACAGATGATAACTGTATACAACAGTAAATATCTTCACGAGTGTACCATTTACATACGTATATCTGCTATCACGTTGGCATTTTACATACAGAATACTGACTAATCACAATTTGATTGTTGTGTCGTACGGACGTTTTATGGTAGTTTCTGTTTCTACACTCTTGAGTTCAGAAGTGTTCACGCATAATGTCAACTAAAAGCATATATGATTCAGATTATCACGTGGGTCATCATTTCCTTCATTGTATACGGCAACGTAACCCGGATGATATATGTCAAGTATGTTTTTACTGTATACATATTATGAGTTAGATATATATTTTATATAGTTTATAGGTTTTTAGCGTTTGACCACAATGTCATATGATGTTAATAACGATGTGATCTAAGAAATCTAGTGGTGAAGTGGCTCGCAAATGTAGCTGCCGAAACACACCAACAGGTTCTTAGCGACAGATTTTCAACTTAAGGGTGATAGCTAGCGGGTGGCGGACTTGGAAGAAGCTTTACCAACATTCTATGGTTTCATCATGGTGTTTTCTTTCACCGAAAGGTCTGAGTTAGTTGGAATATTTCGAATCTACGTCCGTCGTTGCGGTGTCATGCCGCACGCTGTGAACGCACTATCGACTAAGCCGTAGGTTTCCAAAGCGTCCATACGGACCCCTGGGGGTTGATATCGAACTTCAGCGGAAACAAATCAGGGAGTCGGTGAGGTGCAAATGGGGGTCGACAATAGTGAATTCTATTTAAACAAGTCGTGACATAAATTTTAAGTTTTTATAAATATAATAATAAAATATGATAGTGCGTTTGTACTTACATTATACTTTTTTTTTAATGTTAATTTACTAATAATGTCACCTGTCAAACCACATTTAAATCTGATGAATTTGTAACAATTTAATATTCCAAAGAGGATCTACCCAATACAGTAAAAATTGGTAAGGAGTCTACGAGACAAAAAGTTTGGGGATCATTGAACTAAGCCATCATCGCTATAAAATATTATTTTATGCAATCTTCCAAAAAGTCTCTTTAACTCGGTGTCAGCGTGTTCCGAGAGCGCGTCCATCCTGTCAAATCCTGTAATGCACTCAAATTTTCGGCGAAACAAATCACAGCATTTAACTAATGCCATCGTCAAGTTCACAATCTGCCACCGAGCACTTATACTGCCTTTCAAAGAAAGAGGGGCACATCTGCTATTTTTTTGTTATATTGAAATTTCGACATTTATGCATTCAGAATCAGGAATAAAGGTGCACTTAATATACTACTTACTTTCTTAATACTATTGTTCGCTCATCAACAAGCTTCTGGTCTTGAATTATATATCTAATCTCAAAACGAATTCTTGGTGGTCTGTTAAAGTTGCGAGCTAAGATTTTTCGATAGTTCTTTGGTTTATTTTAGTTAGACGTGGCCGTTTTCCGTACGGTGTATTTTGGCAGCTATACTTAAGAGACACTTCTCCTTTAGATTTAGCGTTTTATTATTAAAAACAAAAAGGAATAAAGTATAAAAAATAAAGATACATATTCATATACAATTTCACGTATTGTATACAGATTAATAGGTAATTTACCAGAGGCAATTTCCTAACATTAGTGATCGAAATTCGACCATGCTTCATGTACATATTTCATTTCACACTTCTTTTACACATTGGCATTCTTCACTTAATCATGATAAGTTATATAATAGTGTTATATTTTCCTTTGAATGTTGAGAGGACAACATAAAGATACAATTTGAAATTAAGACAAATTTATTCTCTTTTTTTTAATCATTACCTTCTTATACCAATCTCCCCTAAGCAAGGTTGGTGTAACATGTTTTTCTCGACCACTCTCCTCTATTAGGTACTATGTTAGTATTTACACTTTTTATACACATATAATTCTTCACACATTCATCTATACCTTCATCAGTCTTCCTGTACTTATATATCTGCCCATATTCATTCTTAAAAAATTTTTGGTTATATGGATTTCAGCTCTCTTCATGACATGCCCAATACCCATACCATGCTAACCTATTACACCGGCGCGATCAATATTTTTAGAAAATTATAATTTTAAGACATATACTTGACCTAGTATATAAGATATATATATTTTTGAGTTCGGCACGCTCCGGCCTATCCACTTAGGTCATCCAAACCGATCTAGCACCTAAAACCTAGATTTTATTAAAGAGTTTAAATATTTCAAAATTGACATATAAACTTGGGATTATTTTCGTTCCCAACCGTTGAAATTCCCCATTTTTGGTCTCCTGTTGAAGGGTCAGCTCTCCTGCACGCACCGCACCCGCCGTTGTTGTTGTAGGAAGCACCTGGAAGCAGAAAAATCAAAGATTAGCAAAATTTTTTATTTCTTTAACATTTTCAATTTATTCTAAAAAATTTTGTTCTTTTTTCGTTTAAAGGGGTTGCGGCAAGGGTCAAGGACCGATCCGCACCCTTCAAAACCCGAAAAAACAACAAAAAAATTTAAAACTTCAAATTTCATACTTTTATTACGTAAATTTTCCATAGAACACCGGGCACTTGGCCGACACGTGCGACCGAGGTTACCTAAGCGGTGAAGTCGTCGAAGCGCTCGCGCGATCAATATTTTTAGAAAATTATAATTTTAAGACATATACTTGACCTAGTATATAAGATATATATATATTTTTGAGTTCGGCACGCTCCGGCCTATCCACTTAGGTCATTCAAACCGATCTAGCACCTAAAACCTAAATTTTATTAAAGAGTTTAAATATTTCAAAATTGACATATAAACTTGGGATTATTTTCGTTCCCAACCGTTGAAATTCCCCATTTTTGGTCTCCTGTTGAAGGGTCAGCTCTCTTGCACGCACCGCACCCGCCGTTGTTGTTGTAGGAAGCACCTGGAAGCAGAAAAATCAAAGATTAGCAAAATTTTTTATTTCTTCAAAATTTTCAATTTATTCTAAAAATTTTTGTTCTTTTTTCGTTTAAAGGGGTTGCGGCAAGGGTCAAGGACCGATCCGCACCCTTCAAAACCCGAAAAAACAACAAAAAATTTTAAAACGGGCCCGCCCACCGCACCTTTTAGGGGCGATTGGTTAAGTGGAGTTCGAAATTTGTTAAAATATTTTTGGGTTATTAGGCCTGGAATAGGAGCGGGAGTGACTAAGAACTATTTTAGGATAGGAATTAATAGGATTAAGACACAGCAAAATAGGAAAAAGACGCTTAAAATTTTTTTTAAAGAGTATTAATAAATATAGGATAAACTTTGACTTTTAGCGACAACACCGAGTGAGACTCGGTGTATAAATATACAAACAGGACCTAGAATAGAGATTTATACAACATAACAATATATTAGAGAATAATTAGATAATAAGTTTTAACTATTTACAATTTTACATAATTACAATTATTCGCATTATATACAGATTAGAATAGGCCATTTACACCTAAATACAAGATTTTATTTACACAGCGACGTATCCTTTAAATATGTTCACCGGCTGCTCACCTACAAACAGAAATAACGCCACCTTCACAGTAGGGCAAATGGAGGGAATCAGCCCACCAGTCCCGATTACCCAAAAAGACAAACCGTCCACGGTGAGACGGAGTATAGAGAGTATCGAAGCAAGTCAAGAGAAATCTATACAAGTAGGGTCTCAACCGAAAAGAGCCCAACCCATTAAGCCTGGCCAAGGCAGGAAGAGTGACCTTACCTCTCCGATAACATCAGGGAAGCAACCGACACTCCTAGCGGAAGCAAAAGTATGCCTGGAGAAGGCAAAACTCCACCTATCAAACTCTAGGAATATAAGGACAGACATAAAGGAAGGGATCTCAAATGCATTGGACAGGCTACAACAAATATTTAGGAAAATGGAAAAAGAAGGGGGACAGGAAGGAGAGGGAAAGGGCGAGGCGGGCAATTTACACCCCCAAACCCCTCCCTACTCCACCCAGGAACAGGGAAATAGTTGGGATATAAAGGGAGTTTTGGACATGCACACAGAACTTATAAAGGAAAATGGAAAGAAAATGGGGGAGATAAAGGAAATACTGATGGAGCAGAAAGGGAAACAGGAACAGAAAGGGAGAACGTACGCGGAAGTAGGAAGAAAGGAAAGCACAGGAAAGAGAGAAGGACTGGAGACGGAGACGATACACTCAGTCATTGTATCGTCTACCGAAGTCATAGATACCAGCGGGGATGTTATTGAAAAGATTAGGAAGGTTGTTGATGCGGGGAAAACGGGAATAAGAATAGACAGATTAAGGAAAGTGAAGGATCAAAAAGTAGTTATAGGATGTGCCAAGAAGGAAGAGGTGGAGAGGATAGTGCATAAAATAACGAAGGAAAACAAAACTCTGAAGGTGGAAGAGGCCAGGAGGAAAGATCCTCTGGTAATTATAAAGGATGTGTTGACGGCAAATGATGACAAGGAGGTCATAGAGCTATTGCGGAAACAAAACGGGCATCTGTTTCAGGGCATAGAGGAGGCAGAAAGCAAGATGGAAATCAGGTACAAGCGGAGGACGCGAAACCCGCACACCAACCATCTCGTGCTCCAGGTGTCGCCGAAGATGTGGGGGAGGCTGACCGCGGTGGGGAAGGTTTATGTAGACCTTCAACGTGTAGTGGTAGCGGACCAGTCTCCCCTCATCCAATGCACGCGATGCCTGGGGTACGGGCATGGTCGAAAATGGTGCCAGGAATCCGGGGATTTGTGCTCCCATTGTGGGGGGGAGCATAAAAAAGCCGATTGTCCCTTGTACTCTGCGAACAAGCCACCAGAATGCAGAAATTGCCGCCTCAGCAAAGCAGAAAGGGCGGACCACAACGCCTTTGATGCCGATTGTCCCATCAGGAAAAAATGGAACCGAATAGCCAGGATGGGGACAATATATTGCTGAGGAGAACATCTCGGCTAAGGAGAAGGAGACAAAGGAAGGAACGGGACTGGAGGGGGGGGGGAATTCTGGAAGGACAAGGTTGTCGGAGTGGAATCCACCATCGTAAAGGATAAAGTACAAGAACACAAACACCAAGATGGAAATACCGGAAGGAGGGTGGAAGCCGCTCGAACACCTGCGAACAAAGAAAGAAAACGTAAAACAACTCACCCTGGAGACCGCCTGCCTGTAGACCCGGAACAACATACTAGGAACAGAAAAATGAACAGCAACATCTCTGATGCAAAGAAAAACCACCCACCTAGAAACCAAATGAAGAGCGAGAATGCCAGCGACACGGAAACCGACGTAGATCTGGAAAGAAAAGCTAACAAAACAAACAATAGCAATTTTGACGACCCCAAACTGAAATTGGAATCGCCAAAACGTCAGGGAAATTATCCTTCCAAACTCCAAAGCGCAAATAGCGAGATAAAGTAACAGGGATGGAGCAGCGTTTAAAATAAACAGGAAACTCACACTAGGCTATGGAAGAAACAAATCGCCACGCCACGCAGGGTCAAAACTAAAGCCCGAAACGATCCTTGTACGATCAGTTTCATAATGAAACATGACGATACAAAAACAGTAGCGAGGACCCATGACACCTGCAGATTTTAAAACAGAAACAGAAGATCAGTTTCACAGTGACAAAATCAGCAAAGGGCGAACATCAATATAACCCATCAAGAGAAGCCTTCAAGTGGTAGAGCACCAAATTAAACAGCTGAACATCGTACCTGACCAGCCCAAAAGCGACAAGGAGGATTGGACTCACTTAAACGGAAAAAATTAACTTGACATATATTCGGCCCATAATTAGCAATAAAGAAATAGTAAAGAATAACCAACTTAGAAAACAGAACAAAATTTAGAAAAGTAAAATTAACCAAGTTCAAATTTAATAGATAATAAACTCAAGAATTGGCAAGGACGAAGAAATGTCCCTATTTAGACCAGTCCGTAAATAGAACAACTTGAAAAAGGACTCTGACCTCCACATCAGAGGATACGCGCCGGGAGTCTCCTATGGGGGGCTCTCACAAAAAAAAAAAAAAAAAAACTATTACACCAAAACTTATCTGTCACTGGCGCTATTTTCAAACTTCCTCTGGTATACTCTATAATTTGTTTGTCTGATGATTCCTACTTAGCTAATATGACTTTGATGAACTGCTGAATATAAATGGATCTAAATCTTTTACACATGACAAAACATTAGTACATTGCCATGTAATACGTTTGAGTAATTCTTTTCTTTGTATATTACTTTAATAAAATACATTGTAAAAGCAAATGCTATACGGATAAGGCAACTATTCTCGACATCGAATAATCTTTTTTAACTGATCTAGATCTTATGGTAAGCATAGCTAATGCCAAAAACCTCGGGGGCAGAGAATTTCATAGTTTATCTATTTAGAATGCCCTGTTCTTCCAGTGTACAAAATGTTATTTAAACTGGTTGAGAATAAAAATATTTTAAGAGCACTGTTGACACTCGTTACACTATGTCAATAGCAAAATTGCATATGTTTCCCGTGTCAAAATTCGATATTTAAAACAAAATTGTCTATGTATTATTGAAAATTTGTATAGTCTATTCATTTTAGAATGGTGTATACCTATATCTCCTTTCATTAAAATCTAGGTGTCCTCGTTGCTCCGTACGTATTGTTATACACTAATTATTGTATACTGAATATTTTAATTTCATTAAGCTTGTATGTGTATAAATTTATTTATTGCGATGTTCGGATGTGATAAAGGAAGAGGACAATTTACTTGTCATTGTAACATTTTACAAGAATTGACATGACATTGTCGAAATTATAATAAAGAATTGAAAAGAAAAATGATATAAATAATCGTATAGCAAATAAGGTTGGTTGATATTATCTTGAACAATGATGTTTTGTCATTTCTTCAATTCCTAAGACGGTTATTAACTATTCTTATAGGTACTTATTTAATACTAAGATTACTAATTTTATTCTACATACATCCCGTGTCCGAGTGTGATTACGATGAGCGGAGATTTTTTTGTTTACAAAATCTAGAAATGTTTTTGATTATTTTTAAACAACATCAATTATTTTATTGATGTATACTGTAAAATTTCATAAAAACCGGGTGGTAATGAAAAAAAATTTTTTTTTTACGATCTCTGAAAGTATTATTCATAGTTCTAGTACCCTATGAAATAAGGTGTGAAATACGTTTCCGGTATACGCAATTTCAATAAGAGCAGATAAATCCATTTTTGTGTTAAGTCTGGACATATGAAGAGAAATGTTTTTAGCGTCATATTCGTGATTATTGTTCTCTGTAATGATAATATATTATGATTAAAGAAAAAATTAAATGTCTAATAAAAGTTATACATATATATTAAATTTGTATCTATAGATAGCTTGACAGTGCCACGATAATTAACCACATAGTCTGAGGTTGATAAAACAAGTAGGTACTACGAGTAAAATAAAGTTGCCTTTTTTTATTTACTTGGGGAAATCCACCACGGACACGCTACCCTCTCGGGGGAGAGAGTGGGTAGTGTGAGACTCTTACTTGCTAAAACTTCACTGTGTACCAGCCGCCGCTTTAGTTGGGGCGACACGGGATCGTGCAGTGCTATCACCATGCCACCCCAGCCGCCAGACCAGCGGAAGGTGTCCACCGGGCGTCGTCCTAATAACGGGGGGCAAGCTGGGTACACATCAGCCACCCCCTCCTCGTCAGTCAAACCTGCGCAATGGGGAGATAGGTCCTCCGGCCCATCCTCCCAGGTTCAGCTACGGAAGTGGAAGGAGATGGATAAAATGCCGCCCCCTCCCACCGAGTCTGCGTTGGCGGAGAGGATCACTCAGAGGATTCTCCTCGCGAACCCTCTTTGCCGCCTCCTTTTGCCAGATGACCTCCTCGCAGAAGGAGGTCACTATATTCCATCATGCCACTCATTTTCTCAATTTCCCTGGGAGCTGCAGACTCTCCCCGGCGTTTCCTAGCCGCCGTATAAAAGTATACAGTGGAAAGAGCCTCCGCCTCCAGCTCACAGGGAATGGAGCTGGCGAGCACGAAGGCCGCCGCCGAGAACACCGTCCTGTACCCTCGTATCGCCCTCTGTATCACAATGCACTGCGCACTGCTCGAACATTTGCGGCGCAGAGAGCGTACGCCCACAACGGTGCCCCGTAGGTGGCCATCGACTGTACGACTCCCATATATAGATGGCGGCAACTGGCACCCGGCCTCCCTTTACTGGGAAGCAGACAACTGAGTACCGCTGCCATCCCAAACTATACGCGGTCCGTGTTCCTTAAAGTGGGGCTCGAACCGCCAGCGTTCGTCCAGTGTGAGGCCCAGATATTTCATCTGGACCCCAACCCTGATCCGGACGCCTTCCACCAATATGTGTACCCCAGGAGGTGGCCCTTGCCGAGGCCCATGAAAAAGTAGGGCCTCTGTTTTTTCAAGGGCCACTCTGAGGCCTAACCGTCAGATACGCCCGACCACGAGGGTAGCAGCGTCCGTGGCCTGGCGCATCAATTTTCCCCATTCCAGCCCCTGGGCTACGACTAGGATGTCATCCACAAAGCAGATGAGGTGCGCTCCCATCAGGAGCACCCAGTTGTAGCCCAGATTCCACAAAAGTGGCCCTAAGGCCGAACCTTGAGGGACTCCACAGGGAGTTCTACGAGTAACCATTCGTCCTCTACCGTCCACGAAGACGAACTTCGGCCATTCCGAAGAAACGGAGCTTATCTTTCAATAATTTTATTTAGCTATTTCGTTAAAATTTATTCCTTGGTAATCTATTTGGCTATTCCAAATAACACTGATTAATGTTCTGAATAATTTACAAAGATTGTAAGCCAATTAAACGGAACGTTTTTGAAGCGATGATGACACAGTGGTTAACATGTTCGGACACAGCGACGATTATCGTAGGTTCGAATTGTCGGAAATGAGCGGGAGCTTTCGGCATAGAGAAACAACGTGACAAAACCATAGCATGGTGGTAGTGCTTTTTCTAAGTACGCCTGGTTAGCTATCACCTTCAAGTTGAAAACCTGTCGCCAAGCACCTGTTGGTCTGTTCTGGCATCTGCACTTGAGAACTAGTCTCCCTCTAGGTTTAGCGTGACACCTATCTTAGACCACATCATTATTTAATATCAGATGAGATTGCGATCAAACGCTAATCTATAAAGTATAAAAAAAAAGTTTAGTTTTGTTTCGAAAAATTAACAATTGCGATGGTTCAGAAGGTTTTATTTTTATTTTAGGGACTTTTATCATTTTAGAGACATCAGTCTCGTCATAACTTACTATGCACATATAATTAAAAATCAGAAATCTGAAATCTGAAATGAGTTTGAAATCGTCAGTACGTCGTAGGCACGCGTGGTGATTATGCCCATACCTTCCTTCGGAAAAAGATATGAGCTCCTGCAGTCGGTCTCTTACAGGCGGATGGTGATGATTAGGAATCTAAAACTTCCTGATGGTATGTGACCACAACTTAATTATAAGAGGTAATAAAGTAAGTTTTATTCACCTATATAAAATCGGGTGAGTGCCTTAAGCGCTCCCCTTAGTAGTCCGGTGAAACTGTAGAGGCCTTACTAGGTCAACAGTGTAGTCAGTTCTAAAAAAAATGTTTTATTTTAGCTTCTATGTACCGCAGTACAGGCGTAAAATACACAGCAGCGTGCAAATGAAGGCTACATTTATGAAAATTTGTATTAAGAAAGAACAAGTGCGCCCGATAATTCGTTTTCCCTTGAAAATGGTTTTTGCAGTCTTTAATTTTACAATTTTACCATTCCTGTTTAGCGTTCATGAAATAGCATTAGCGTTATCTGTGGAAATAATCGCAATCAGTTCGACCGTTTCGGGGATTATCAATCGCAATCAAACAAATGAGATGTACACAATGTCACTTCAATGTCATACACATAGATTGCTTTTATCTGATTGTTATTAGTACTGATTTAATTAATTAGCAGTGCATTATGTATTTTATATACTAGTTAAATATTTCATTGGATATAAGCCCTGATTATTGTTGCCGATTAGGAATTCAGGTAATTAAGTATTTGCCTACTTTTTTAAATTATATTATCTGTAATGATTATTGGTAAGATCGTATCGTATACCTTACGAGATTACCTTTGTTTAAGTGTAGCCGACACAGGTGCTGCAGCACCTAAGGCGTTGATAAATGTACTACTTTTTTATAATATTGCTGTACAAAATAATTTTATCCACATTAGCCTAAGATCTACTAAATAATAATAATTTACATTGATTTTATATTACATAAAAACAAAAATGCTGCTATTAACTGCGACGTGCGACTGTATACATAATCATATTATATATATAATGTACTGTATAATTGATATAATGTAAATCCTTATGTAAAATACTGTCAGTAATAATCTTTTTGCCTGCTCTGGGTTTGGTATAAGCTTGAGCTTGCATATAAAATAGTCAAGAGTTTAATACAAAATAAAGTAAAATATATTATGGGAATCTAAAATTGGTATTTATTTATCTTTAAGGTGTCTCTCTTCTTCTCTCGACGTCAAAATACGTGTCTATACCTAAATTTGTGTTCTGCGCATTCATATTTTGAGCGGTCAAAAAGTATGACGAATACTGTGATTTCTTTAAGGGCCTTTAACGGTATAGCTTACATTACACTGTTTCAATATAATTGAAATCGCTGTATTATTTAGTAGTGAGTACTTGTAAGTTACTTGCAGCCGAAGTAGGTACCTAATAAAACTTTAGGAATATTAATGATTTACTGATTTAGTATAAGCTCATATGCGTGGGTGTGATTTGTAACAAAATTATAATTAATTCTTCGTTCTATCAAACTGTGTGGGTGTGAACTGTACCCGTTACGAGAACAGCTTAATTAACGTTCCTATAAGTAATATACATACAGAATTCACTAGAATGTAATGTCCTTACTGAACGTAATTAATTGAAATTGTAATTTATATTGACTGAAATTAATTTGAAGATATTTTTCTTTAGACTTTGTAGGCTCTATCATTAGACCATATGTTACCCGATGTTAAGTGACGACGTTGTCTAAGATGGCAAACACGCTAAACCTAGATATTGGCTCTCAAGTTCAGCTGCCGAAACACAAGCATAGGTGCTTGGAGCCATACCACCATGCTGTGCTTTCATCAAGACGTTTTTCTATAGGGACAGCTCCGGCTCATTCACAAAGATGCGAACCTACGTCGATTGACGTGGTGTCTGAACACACTACTAACCAATAAGCCGTCATTGCTTTATATAATTAAAAACTTCAGACCTACTTTCCTTTCAGTTTAGCCGAGAAAGTCACTCGTCCACAGGCAGATAGTACAAGAGGTAGAAAAAATATTTTAGTTTAAAAATGATTACTATCTTTTATGATAATTTGTAATTCATATTTAGAACATTATAGAATATTTTCCTCTTCCACTAAACTGATTCAGGTGTCAATTCATACCTTTTATATAATTATTATTCTTCTTTTATGTTATATCATCTTCCACATCCATTCACCTTGATAGTGAACACTCTTTTTGTTATATGACATTAGTTTATGCTCGTGACTTCGCTCACGTTAATGTAAATTTGGCCTATCCTACGGGATCAATACTCTTTTTGAGATGAAATATACCTTGTCGTTTTCTGCACGCCTAATAACGTCTATACACAATTTTATGTATTATGATCAGTTGAGTACTTAAACCGTGAAATACGCTTTCACAAACAAACAAATAAACCCATATTCGCATCTATCATATTAATAAGGATAGGTCTCTCTTTGCCATGTATGTAATCTATAACTCCTCGACTTCTTTGTCACTGGTGCTAATTTCAAACTCCCTCTGATACTCACTCCAAATGTTATCCATTTCAGTTAAACCAGGTATCTATCTATCGTAACAATTTTCTCTAACCAATTGTGCTGACCTTACTTATATTGGATATATTTATTTATTCATCATGGCTCATTGGCATGACAATACACTTGTAAATATAATAGTAGTAACAATTTTGTAATTAAATTTAAATGTAGACACATTTATAGACAACCACGACATGCTCTAGCAATCAATTAAATTTGAATAAAACTAAATATTTAACGATTTTACAGATTTAATAAAGAATTAATATTGACAAACTATGACGAAAAGAGAAAGAAAATATTAAAACGAATTATTACTCTACAACTAAATTTTAAAATAATATGAAAACTAATAAACCATAACAGAAAGAGAAAGAAAATATAAAAACAATGAATACTCGAACACTTTTCTTTATGAATAAACTGATATGTCTTTAAGGCTGTTTTGAATTTATTTCGTTTATTTGAGAAAAGGTTGCATGTTTTATATAATTTGTTATATGACCTAGATATTCTGTTGATCGAAGAGTAGAAGCCTAAATTAGTGTAGGAATGTGAAATGTAAAATAGGGCATATTTATTAGATATAGAATGCTTAACAGGAATATTCAATTTAATCACTTTATCACATTATACACTAATCACTTAGCGCCTTGTGGACAGTCGATTTTTTCATGAAATATGTTAAATAAAAACATAAGTTCTAATAATTTTCTTCGGTTATATAGAGAGGATAATTTAAACTGGTTAAGACGGTCATTATATTTTGTAATTTTCTTGGCTGCATTGCAACTGTAACAATGATACCATAAAAAAGTCTTATGTATCCGTTCTATGTCTTTTATATAAATATAATGGAATTCTTAAAATTCTTACAATTCCTCAAAACAAAACCTAATATTTTAAAGGATTTTGTAATAATATGATTTATATGCTTATCAAATTTTAGTTTTTGTCAAAAGTTATACCTAGATCTGTTATGTAATCAACTTCCTGCAAAACAGTTTTCGCTATCCTATAATAATACAGGTAAGATATTGATGCCTTTTACAATATTATCATTGTTTATGATTAATAATTTGATTTTAGTAACTTGTATTGCCTCAACGGTGTGAGTTACAATTAAATTGCAATAAGTACTATTGTAAAATGCTCAACTTTGAGTAATGCCCGAGTTCGAACGATATGATGGCACAAAGTGCCGCCAAGTTATAAAATTAATAAAGTTTACGTGTATTTTATATGAGAAATGTTTTTATGCTCTAGCAAAGTACTTAGAGTTAAAGTTAAGATCTCAAATTCTGAGGCAATTTTTACATATTACCAAACAAAATTTTGCTTCGGGACCTAAAAAGAGTAAACGTTTTAAAAAAAGCACCCTATAAGTACATACTGTACTCCTGCCAACACACATAATTAAGATAGGAACGCAGCAATTTGAGCATTGCAGTATTGGTAAAATCAAGACTTGTGGCGTTGGTGCTTCTGTAGTCCAAACTTGCACAGACTATACTGATTCTAAAGAGATGATGCCTTATTGGTAGAGTGATTGGACATCACGTCGATCGAATTAGGTTCCAGTTCTGCAACGAACTTTCGCTTAAGTAAAACATCGTGATCTAACCATAGCATGTTAGTAGGCTATTTTCTAATGTCCGCCTACCTATGTCCCATCTTGAAATTGAAAATCTGTATCTAAGCACCAACAGGTGAGTTCCGATAGCTACACTGAAGAGACAGTGCTCCTTTGGGCTTAGCGTGATAACTGTAAGTATATGAAGTATAAAAACAGTTAAAATGGACTAAATGTATTACACAGATTGATGCGGCAACAGGAGAACAGGAGACATTCGGGTCGGTACTGAACCGTTCCGTACATTTGGCGAGATGCCTAAGAAAGTTGGGTTTCAAACCAGGAGACGTTCTGGCGCTGGGTGGAAAGAACCACATTGATCTTCACATACCTTTGTATGCTGGATTGATGAATGGATTGCCTGTCGTCGGTGTTGATACTAATTTTACGTTTGGTAAGAACATTTAGTATTACATATTCTGGTTCCTCTTCCAAGTAACGCTTAAGTTCGCCCGTTTTATTGCCAAATAGAATATAGTATAGTATAGTATATATATATATATATATATATGTTTTTTTAAATAACGCTTAAAAATTTACCAGTTCTTTGTTACTTCTGAAACTAATATCACTATTAACTTGAAACTTATTAAAAATTTAAATAATTGTGTCTGTTAGAAAAAGATTGTATAAAGTATATATAAAAAAGTACAAAAAAGCATCTTAAAGTGTACTTTGAGAATGTATTTAATGTTAACATTGATATATATTTCAAAAATACAGATTTAACGCTGCAAATAACTACTGCGTTATTTTTTTTAATCCTTTTAATTTACGTAATGATAATAATAAATATTCAGATTGAATACTGTAGAAGATATTGAATATAAACAATTATGATGACGATGAAGCGATGATGGCTTAGTTGATAGCGTGTTCGGATACAGTGTCGAAGGACATAGGAATCCTAGCAACTCAGTCGGAGCTTTCGATGAAGGACAACATCGTGATGAAACCATAGCATGGTGGTAGAGCTTTTTCTAAGTCCGCTTGGCTAGCTACCACACTTAAGTTGGAAATCTGTCTTCAAGCATCTATTGGTGTATTCCGGTATCTGCACTTGAGATTCAGTCGCCCTCTAGTTTTAGTGTCATTACCATCTTAGATCACAACATCATCTAAAATCAGATTAAATCGTGGTCAAACGCTAATCTATTAAGTATAAAAGAAAAAAGAGGGATGTCTGTAAAGTCGGTTTACGGACGATAAATTTGTATGATAACGTTATAAGAAAACATGCGTCACAAGCAAAACACTTAGACCGATCGCCCATCTCTATCGCTGGTTCCGCACTCTCGCTTGTACACTCGGCTGAGACGGAACGTGACAATAAGTTATGCTGTTTCGTGCGTGCAGCCGGTGTTCATCGATTTATAAGACGTTATCATAGAGAAGAAGAACATATTCTATATAGTTAAACGAATTATAAATACATAAATAGACAACTTGATAGTATCTTGACAACCGATGCTGTCCTGAAAATAATTGTCTGTTACTTAGTCATAATTAGTTCTATACTAAACTGTATCAATTCTAATGAAATACTGATTTCAATTTCTTACGGCTTGAGCACTACTAGTAGATTTTTGCATGTTGTGCCGATAGGACGTAAAACTGCCGGAGTTTTACCCGCAATGCGCGCACTTTTGTTAGTTTATAGATCACAGAGTTTGTGAAGAAGTAGTATGAAAAAAACTGTGGTGCACGCTAGTATTTATGAATACAAATTAATGACCTAGGGTACGTATTTAAAATAATTATTTTTGTCGCCAATATTTAAATTTCATCAATATGTTAATTTTTCAGATGAATTAAAATCATTGTTTCATATAACACTACCAAGAATCGCTTTCTGTGAGACCGAACACCACGATCTTTATGTGAAAGTAGCCAATAGCCTGAATCTTGATACTAGAGTATTCAGTTTCAGAGGTGAACACTCTATGGGTAAACTAATGTCATCTTACAATGATGATCAACCTATAGAAGATTTTGAGTAAGTAACGTAATCTCATGTAATTTTTATTTTGTTCTATTGTTGTTTCCTATTGATTTGCTCTTTCATTGTCAATGCCCGAAAAAATATGTCAAAATTTGTCATGCAATAATATTACCTTTTTTAAGTGATACACTTACCTTTAAAAGGGTTTGACTTTCAAGTGTCCTGGTCAATAGATTAGAGTAGTTGTTCTGATAAATAGCTAAGTGAACATAAAACAATGCATAACTATTCATCACTTCAGCCTATAAGAGATCTTCTGCAGGGCCATAGGTCTCTTCCTGAACGAAGGTATGAGCTAATCACTACGCCAGCCTTCGACGTATGGGCTATTTCAAACTCCCAGTAATGAACAGAAACTGATGAAATACCAAAAGCGAAATGCTTTAAGTCATGGAATGTACCTACTTATAACTAACAGCGTAAACTTCTTTTTTCTAATAGATGAGAACTATCCAATTATTAACACAAATCGGTTATTTATATTACAGACCAACTATATTTGACGTGGAAAAAGTATACGCATGGCTCGTAAGTTCGGGAGGAACGACTGGTTCTCTAAAAATAGCTGCCATCAAACACAGAGTATTGATTAAAAAAATGCTGCATTTATCAAGTATTTTTAAGCATGTAGATAAGTAAGTACTCATTAACTCGTGGATTGAAAATTAAAATACTTATAATTAGCATTTTAGTAATATACTACTGATTGCCTAGTGGTCGAAATTCGATTATAATTCATGAACTTTCAAGTTTTAATTTTAGGGATACGAAATATGACCTTTTTCCATATTGTTTTATTTATAACTAGGGGCCCGCTCCGGCTTCGCACGGATATAAAATATATAGCCTATGTCATTCACTGTAAAAGTGATTAAAATCGATCCTGTAGTTTTGATTTATTCATTACTGCCCGTGGCCCGTGCGTAAATTTGGAGTAACCTCAAAAATAACAGTATTTCTTCACTATTTAATTTATGTTATTGTACATTCAAAAATAACAGTATTTCTTCACTATTTAATTTATGTTATTGTACATATAAACCTTCCTCTTCAATCACTTTATCTATTAAAAAAAACCGCATCAAAATCCGTTGCGTAGTTTTAAAGATTTAAGCATACATAGGGATATAGGGACAGAGAAAGCGACTTTGTTTTATACTATGTAGTGATATACATATATATGTATACAGATAAAATACTATAATGTCACATGTAGCTAAGAATCTTACTAGGGAACTGACTTTTAAAAGCAGCTGTCTAACATATCTATAATAATTGTGCTTGATGACAAATTTTGGAATTGCGAGTTGTCACTAACTCAACCACCATGCTATGGCTTCATCACTATCTTTTCCTTTACTGTAAAATTGTTCGCACTAGGACGAGTTTTCATAATAAAAGCATGTAAGTCGATATTAATGTCGAAGTTTACCTACAATTTTCCAATGACAGTTATTACTACTGCTAGTAGGGTATTCTTAGTTGAAGGTAAATAAGTCAATAATAAAATTCAGTGTTAGTTTTTTTACATGTACCATTTTCCATTTATTACTCTATGGAAGAATTGTTTTTTCGGTTTAGTTTTAATATGGGTATTTAATGAAGCAATTAAAATTCAAACGAAGAGTAATCGAATCTGTTGGTAATTATAATAATAACCTAATTTCTTTGTTAATTTAATATACATGGTGATTTACAAAAAATATTATTATTTTAGTGAGATCGCTGCGCCATACATGGACCTTAATTTAACGCCTGTACAACGGATTTCTGCATTTTTGTTTGCAATGCGATCGCCTGTGTTGAATAAAATCAAATTGCAGACTTCGGCGCCATTGACCATTGAACATATCATTGACATCGTCAATAAATATAAAGTATTATGTTGTCATATTTACAGTAATTTATTTTTTACAAACGAAAGCTTTCTTACTATTTGAATGATGGTTCTAGTCTACAAATACATTTCTATTATAACACAGTAGTATACTAAAGCATCTCTTTCTTGTCATTAACTGTATCTCTGTGAATTTTTTTTCGAGTGATTGAAAGCCTACTATTTTTTCGTAGGTAAAGTATCCGCATAGTTCTGTCTATATAAATAAAATGACAGAGCATTGCCGTTGTGAGCGCATCGCGTGAAAACTATTGGATAGGTATCAATAATAAGAAAATTTTACTTCATAGACACTTGGTCCTTATATAAAAAAATGCGATAAATTTAGTATAAAGTTTTAAGAAACTACGATTTTTATAAGTGTATCAGTTAATTATAGGGCAATTATACATCATCATCTTACCCTTATCCCACCTAAGTAGGGTCGGCACAACATGTTTTCCTTTTCCACTCTCCCCTGTCAAAAATCATCTCAGTATTCACACCTTTTATACACATATCATTTTCCACACTATCCATCCACACCTGTTCGGTCTTCCTCTACCTCTATATTCGTCCACTTTCAAACTCAAAACTTTTCTTGTTATGTGACTTTCATCTCTTCTCATAATATGCCCGTACCATGCTAACCTATTACTCCTCAACTTCTCTCTCACTGGTGCTATTTTCAAACTTCCTCTGAAATACTCATTCTTAATCTTATCCATTCTTGTTACACCACACATCCATCTTAACATTCGCATTTCTGCTACATGTAATCTTTCCTCATCCGTCTCTTTCGTAGCCCAGCACTCGGATCCATATAACACGACCGATCTGATTATAGACTTATACACCTTTCCCTTAAGTTTCAACGGCATTCGTGGGTCACAAACCACCCCAGACACCTTTCGTCAATTCATCCACCCTGCATTTATCCTATTCTTCACGTCCCTTTCTATGCCACCGTCGTTTTGGATCAATGAGCCGAGGTACCGAAAACTGGAGCAGGCTGGTAAGGATACACCATTTAAGGTAATATGACAAAAACTGGATGGACCGTCGAAGTCGGAGAACAAATGTTCAGTTTTTATCCTACTAATCCTTAAACAAACATTCTCCAGTTTTTCTCGCCATTTATCTAGCCTACTTTGGGCTTCAGCAGCATTTTCTCCAATAAGAACAATATCATCAGCAAACAGAATACACCAAGGTGCCTCCTCCTGTACGTCTAATGTTATGGCATCCATGACAAGAAGGAATAAAAAGGACTTAAAGCTGATCCCTGATGCAAGCCTACAGCCACATGGAAATTGTCAGTAACTCCAGCCTCGGACCTAGCACGCGTTTTTGCTCGACTGTAGATACAACGGATAAGTTCTAAGTATTTTCCAGGCACTCTTTTCTTTTTCAGCGCCCTCCACATAACATCCCGAGGTACTCGATCATATGCCTTTTCCAGATCAACAAACACCTTGTGCAAGTTCTTATGTGCACGTCTGTATTTACAGTTGGCGAAGTGCGAAAATGGCATCTGTTGTCGCACGTCCAGGCATAAACCCAAGTTACTCCAGTTTCAGCTTTTATTCGTCTCGCTATCACTCTTTCGCAAACTTTCATACAATGGACGTAAGCTTTATCCCTCGATAGTTGTTAGAGTCCTGCACATCACCCTTATTCTTAAAGATAGGAACTATTATGCTACTGTACCATTCATTTGGGATCGCCTCCTCTTGCAACATCTTATTACAAAATAAAGTCAACCACATCCATCCATCTACCTTTAAAAACTTCCATACTTCAATAGGTATACCATCTAGCCCTACTGCTTTTCCGTTCTTCATACCATTCACAGCTGTTCTTACTTCATCTTCACTTATCTCCTGCACAGCGCCTAAATTTAATTTTGTTTTATTTAGGTAATTATACGCGTTTTAGTGTTTTGTTGCCGCGGAGAAAGGGAGGATGTTTTGTGGTGCGCATGCGCAGGATAGGAGAAGTAAACAGATAACAACGTTTACAAAGAAATTTTGTAATCAAAGTGTATTTCGTCCTATGCATATAAAATATATTGTTAAGATAATAAACAACGCAGAAGTCGTGTGTATACATAAAGCTAAAGTTACTTGCAATCAAACCTTTGTGATTAGTTAAGATTGGATATGCTAGTAATAAGCTGAATAGCATTTTTAATTATATTACAAATTTAATCCTATACTGCAGCCCATGAATACAATGATGTCGCCATTACTCATGACGGCTATATTGAAACACGAAAAGAAGTACGATTTCAAAAGCTTCAACCTTATAGTCCTCACGGGCAGCAAGATTTATAAGGATCTTCTGATTGAACTGCACGTACGTACTAGTCTGTAAAATTTATCAATAAAATGTTACTTACTCTTACATGTTTGATGCGGATCTCTTCTGTCTTATCACTGTCAAATAGCTTGTTGGAAAATACTTAAAAGAAACACGGACGTGTAAATTTTTCTTTATAATGGTGAAAGATTATTCTGCAAAAAATGCCAGTGGTCAGATATAGAATTTCAGATTTTATCCTAAATTTATACTCCTTCTAGTTGTTTGCTTTCACAGAAAAGAATGCGAGATGATGCTAAAATAGTAGAGATATATGGGCAAACGGAAAATCTGGGACCACTTTTTAAGCCAAATCCATTAGGTCCGCTCGGTAATTGCGGTCAGCAAATCGGTTCTGTTATGGTCAAGGTAATTTTTTATTACAAAATATTAGGTTTCTATCGTCTGTGTAATCATTATTTTAATATTATCTTTTCCACCACTCTTCCTGAAATTTATTTTTACTACTCATATATAGCTCATAGAGTCTTCATCAATCTTTTTGTCAGTTCTGAATATAGCTGTAAGTTCGGAAGTAGTACAGTCAAGAATGTAATACAAAACAAAGGGAAAATATTATGGTAAGAATCTAAAATTGAATCTTATTTATCCTTAAGTTGCCTTTGATGTTATACATTTGTGTTCTGAATATTTTCAGAGCGGTCAAAAAGATTGAAGAGGACTGTAGATTTTGTACAGGATAGGCATCATTTTAACACTAAAATTATCTCTTTTTTAAACTTAGCAATACAGTGGAACGCCGGTAATCCGTCAAACGTTTTGCAAGGGCAATGTCGAACTATCGAATTTGTCGGATTATAGAGTACTTCTTAAGACCCCCTATAGTCCCGATTTTTTTAACAAAAGAGTACCTTGTAATCCGACAAATTACAGATCCAATGATAAGATTCTATAGTATGTTGTACTCTCAAGTACAAATCATACTTCATTATGTATGTCGATTTTAGAAATTAACCAACACAATATAGATATAGAGAACTTACGTTGTATCATTATCAAAATGTAATAACAAATACTTACTCCATCATGACAAATTTAGCGAAACGAATTTAACCATGTCATCCCTGCTGACAAGTTCGACCTCACACACATCCGCCTTGCTGGAAACTGAAAGAATGAAAGATTGTCAAAAAATATTCAAAACTAGATGACCCTGTGAACTTTACATCACTTACATAGATTTGTGTAAAATGTGGCAAAACAATATTTATTTACATTATAAATGCAACACAGTTATGCACTTAATCAATTTAAAGTTTTCTCATTACTATTTCTGAAACAGAACTGTTTTGTATTCCAACAAAACAGACCAAAGAGATCGAACCTTATACTACAGCTATGAAACAGACAAATTTCTGAACGCACTTATAAACATTTGACAAACGAAAGAAAATGTTTTATAGCTAGGATCATTTTGTATTTGAAAATGAAATTGTCTTTTTTTCATTACTTATTATTTATGTTTCTTACCGTTTTAACCTTTCCAGAACTTCCACAAATATTTCAAGGTCCAAATTAGCTAAATCGGTCCAGCCATTCTCGAGTTTTAGTGAGACAAACGAACAGCAATTCATTTTTATATATATGAGATGTAATAATAGACAAGTCAGATTACAAGGGGTGCCGGATTAGACAGGGGCTGGATTACCTGGGGTCCACTGTATTATTAAAAGTTTATGGGTATTATTAGGTGTTAGGATTCACCATAAGGTTCCGAACAAGTCCCAAGAACTTATCATGAAGAAGATTTTAGAGGATTATTACAGACTGGAATACTATTAGGTTAATGAAAATGTTGTGAAAATATGACACCTTTGTACATATCCACTTAAAAACAAAATAGTTGATAACGTTACTTACGCATTTAAAAAAAAAACAAATATTGATAAACCCCTTCAAGTTTCTCGCCGGTTCTCCTCAATGACTGAGATGTTTTTTGAACAGGTAGTGTTTTGTTTCATAATTATTTTCTCCAGACCTAAAAAGGTTAAAGTCTTATTTTATTTTGATTTTGACGTTTTTCCCAATAAATCTGTAGTAATAGATATTTTTTTACGTTTTTGCAGTTGATGGATCTTAAAACAGGGAATGAAATCAACGAACCATTTGTACAAGGAGAATTATGGACTAAAGGTCTTAGTTTTACGGTAAGCGCCTTAATATTTTTAATCATAGTCTCTCCTGTTTTAAATGGCAATGTAGGCTAAAATAACGACGTTAAAATAATGACGCTAAACCTAGAAGGAGACTAACTCTCAACTACTGCTGTCGGAACACACCTATCGATGTTTATCGACAAATTTTCAACTACAAGGTCACAGTTATGTCAGGAGAACATTAAAAAATCCCTACTAACATGCATTTTTATACTAGAATTCCATGAAAATAAAATTTGACGGAGCGTATCATCTTCATGACGTTAATATTTGTATCTTAAATCATGTGTGATGTCTCTTTATAATGAATTATAATCAATTATTTAAAAACACGAAAATATTGAAATATCACTTGACAACAAAAATGTTAAAGCCTTTTTCATAAGAATAACAAATTCTTTAGTTTGTATTTTTTTTATTTAACATGCTAAACTTATATGATTTCTAAGTGTTCCAAATTTAGTAACGATTTCGTTTGGTATTATTTTTATAATTAATGAAATAATATTTGCCTCATATATTTTTAACACAGTTTACTTCCACTCTCAGGAGTGTTTCAAAATGTTTACGTACGAAACTGCTAATTTAATGTTATTACTAGTAGTCTTCCTGAGCAATTTTTTTTGAACCACTATCCTTATTCGTATGAGCCTTGGCACGTTCTAAGTAATCAGCTAGTTAAGAAATACTACTACAAAATTTTCACACAGGTATTTATTTGTTTCAGGAATATTACAATGACCCTGTGGAGACTGCTCTGGTATTCACAGAAGACGGCTGGTACAAAACCGGTGATATTTTTTACAAAGATAACGAACATAATTTCTATTTCGTAGAGCGAATCAAGATACTTATAAAGTATAAGAAATATTATGTAAGTACTGGGTTAGCTTAATGTAGTGACTTTTAATCGGCCTATTTAAAAATATCGATATATCGAACAAGCTATTAATGGGAATAAAATTATATTCCCTGCATAAAAAATACAGATAACTGTACATAGCAATCATAATTTAATTTTTCTATTGTATTAAGAAAAAGTACGTAAGGGCGTAGGTTTTATTAAGAAAAATTTGAAACCAATGGCGGCTTAGTTGTTAGCGTGTTCGAGCACCGCGTCGATAGACGTAGTTTCAAATCATTCTGAGTCCGAGTCGAAGCTTTCGGTGAAGGAAAAGATCGTGATGTATATATCGGATATATCTGAAGTATACAGTTTAGTTACTTTTAATAACTAATAACTGTATCTTTTTCTCAAAATGGATCATTAATAATTTTAATAAACATATTAGCGAGCACATTTTCATTGGCAACTCTGTGAAACCATATTACCCCAATTTATAATCTTATAAGGAAATTTACTTGGAGAAAACATCTGTACCTCTTTTTAAATACTTTTCATATACAACTAGAAATTGAGATTTGGCATACTTAAGTCTACATGGAGGAGTGCAAAAAAATAAGATTGATATATAAATACTGACAGAAATAGATACTTTAAATTAGATTTGAAAATATTTAACTTTTTATAATGTTTATATGTTACATCGAAAATTACCGCTTAATGGAGTATTTGTAAGTTGACTTATTAGAAATAAATTCGATAAGTATATACTTATGTTATGACTGCGGGACGCTCTTAGACTAAAGATCCTGAATAACGTTCAAATATTGAAATATTACAAATTATGTTTTAATTTCAACAGGCGAATGGTCACTAGTTATAATATAAATTCTCAGGCTATCCTCATGATAAATATTGCAGTTGGCTCAGATGATTAGTTGTGAAATAGTAGCCGAGTTATTTCCCTACCTATCCATATATAAATAAAATGATAAGAGGTCTATCGTTGTGCGTGCAAATGCAACAATTCCTTTACAGATTTTGATCATTTTATTTTATTTGTTTATGGGTTACTTATGCGTTCAGCGATATATGTTTTCTTGCTGTAGAGAAATGGGGCAAGCGGTGTGGTGCTTGTATTTTCCTCTGTACATAAAAAATATTGTTAAGATAATATACGACGGAGTTGAAGTCAATGTACCAGCTGGTTTATAATATTGGTATACATATCAATTTAGCTAGCACCATCAGAGTTAGAGGAAGTAATCAACAGACATGAAGGAATTCTTAAAGTGGCGGTGACTGCTATCCCGGATTCAGAAGACGGCGAATTACCGGTCGCTTGTGTCGTGAAACGTAAGGGGTCAAGTGTTACTGCGCAGGAAATCAAAAATCTTGTAGCGGGCAAGTATTTCTTTTTTCGAAAAACTATTCAATAGTTTTTTCAAGTAAATCGTGAGCCGTTTAGCCAACAGATCTCGTAATCAGAATACGTCGGCCAACATATACGATTTACCATATAAAGTAACAAAGCGGCCAGCATTCTGGGATTGTTTTCTTGTGTTCGAGATTTGGACGACCTTCACTACTAATTTATATTTAAAATTATTTATGTACTTTTACATAAATATACGAGGAATATGTGATCCGTAGAATTATTTGGTTAATTTGAACCTTTAGAATAACACAAATAAAGCTTAACTTTTCTTTATATTTCAGATAAATTATCTGACTACAAACGTTTGCGAGGTGGCGTAGTGTTTTTGGATGATATACCTTACACCACATCGGGAAAAGTGGCACGTTCCAAGTTGAAACAAATGGTATTAGAAGCAAAAAAAGAATAAATTTAGTCCATAAGTTTCTTTTATAATATCATAATCTTTAGAAGTAAATAAAATTAAAGTGTCTGCTTGTAATGTCAAAACAAATGATATGACAATTCAATTTGAAAATTAACATACTTTTCGACTCCAGATTAACCTTAGAGACGATATAAAACTCAAATCTTCCATCCTTTGGCATGAGCTGCTAGAATACAATTATTAGAGTTATGAAGTTTGAAAAGAGAAGTTAAGCTCTTTTGGGTCAAAGCACTTGTGGGGCCTTATCAAGCGAAATAAAAGAGTAGATTTTTTGGCTAAAGAAACTATCCTTTTTATCAGAACAGAACCACATTAAGATCTATGCCCTATATAATTTGTAAAGGAAAGGATTAGAATTACCACCTTATTAGTATGGAATGAAAGTTTGAAAAAAACAATGGAATGAAAAAAACAACTATGCTATTTCTTCTTATTGTATTCCATGTTTCTCGAGTTATCAAACAGATTAACTTTTCTCCTTTCTTAGTTCAATTAATAACAGGATACGATGCTTTCACATACTATCTATATAAATTTAAAATGAAGTATCGCCCTGAATGTATTACAAAACAAATACAAAATATTCTTCGAGTTTTATTAGAATGTCATTTTTTTTTATAAAATGAACAGATTTATAACTGGAAGTTGGAACTACAGTATACAAAAATAAACTCAAATATTGAATAAGTAGGAAATGCATAAAGAAAGTTATATAAATGTCTGTTTACAAATTAAATTTACAATTATAAAACAAAGAGTAGGTTATATTGAGGGCAATTTATAAGTTTTCACAAATAGACTATATTAAAATTATAAAAAAAGTATACACAAATAGTTTAAGGTTTATTGGTATTTTACATTTTTTATTTGGTTTATGGGTATTTTAGATTTTTTTTATTATAAGTATTAATATTTTATTAATTTATAGTAGTGTAAAAAAACTAAAAAGAAATAAATACAGTAATAGTAAAAATATACGTTTGCAAGAATATACCCATATATATGCGTATAGATACATAAATAATAATGAATAATATCTTTTTCAATGTTTTAATTTATCTTAAGTTAGTAATAAGTGTACTTAAGTTCCTTGTTTATTATAACTTGCAGTTCGGTTTTAATACTTTAATAAATTTCAGCTTGATGTTTTTACGTATAATTTTAATTGTCTTTTTTTTTTTTTCTTTTTAACGTGGGGAAATCCCTTATGGATACCCATCCTCCCGGGGGGAGAGAATGGGTTATGTCCGACTCGTACGGACTAAAACCCCACGGTGTACTGGCCACCGTTTGAAGTTGAGGCGACATGGGACCGTGCTAAGGCTATCACCATGCCGCCCCAACAGTCAGCTCGGCGAAAGGTGGCCGCCGGGCTCCATCCTTATAGGGAAGTAGACTAGGTACACAACCAGCTATCTTCCCTCGTTTGCCGAACCTGTGCAATGAGGAGATGCCCCCCCCCCCCCGACCCATCCCCTCAGGTCCGGCTACGGAGGTGGAAAGAGGCGAGCAAATCGCCGCCTCCTTTCACCGGTCCACCTTTGGCGGAGACGATCACTGAGAGGGTCCGCCTCTCGGGTCCTCTCCGCCGCCTCCTTCTGCGAGATGACCTCCTCGCAGAAGAAAGCCATCGCCGTCCATGCGCTTTCGCTGTCGAGCGTGGCCACAACCACGCTCGCCAGCAAAAGATCTCCTCCTACCGCCGCTGCCAGTGTACGGCGCTGCACCTTCCACGCAGCACACTCGGACAGAGTGTGCTGCGCGGTGTTCTTCTCAGCGCTGCACTCGTGACAAGCGGCGGTCGGCTCCCTGCGAACGATTTGGTGCAGGTACCAGTCAAAACAGCCATGGCCAGTGAGTACCTGCACCAGTCGGAACGTCAGGGAGCCCCACTCCCTATGAAACCACTGCGGCAGGACCGGGTGGACGGCATCCACCGTATATGATCCATAACGCGCGTCCGCCAGATCCTGCCGCCACCGCTCTATAGTACCCTCTCTCTCTTCCCTTCGCCTTCCCTCTATCTCCCTGGGAGTCAGAGGATCCCCCAAACGCTTTCTTGCCGCCGTGAATTCGTACTCGGCCGCAAGAACCCTCACCTCCAGCTCCCAGGGCAGGGAGCCGGCGAGCGTGAAGGCCGCCGTCGAGGACACAGTGCGGTATCCCCGTATCGCCCTCAGTGCCACAATGCGCTGCGTGGCACGCAGCGGGCGCACGTTGGTGGCACCGAGGGCGTCGGCCTACACCGGTATCCCATAGACGGCCTTCGCCCGCACGAACCCCATGTAGAGTCTGCGGCAGCCGGCCCTCGGCCCCCCTATATTGGGGAGCAATCGGCCAAGTGTCCCTGCCGCCCCAGAAATCCGCGGTCCGAGCCCCTTGAAGTGGGGCTCGAACCGCCAGCGCCCGTCCAGGGTGAGGCGCAGATACTTCATCTGGGTCCCCACCCTGTTGCGGGAGGCACTTCACAATCATATGGGCCCCAGGTGGTGGCCCTCGCCGAGACCCATGAAACAAGATGGCCTCGGTCTTATCGAGGGCCACCCCGAGGCCCAAACGCCGGAGGCACCAACCCCTCCCAATCTCCCCCCCTGGGCTGCAACTAGAGTGTCGTTCGTGTAACAAATGAGGCGCGCTCCAGATAGAAGCGCGCCGTGGAGCACCCGGTCGTAGCCCATGTTCCACAGGAGTGGACCCAGCGCCGACCCCTGTGGAACCCCCCGCCTGGTTGTCCACCAGACCATCCTTCCGTCGCCGTCGACGTAGGCGATCTCCCTATCTTCGAGGTACGCCTCCAACAGCAGCCGCAGGTACGGGGGCACCCCGAAATACCGGAGCGCCTCCCGTATGACTCCGTGCGGCAGACTGTTGAAGGCGTTGGCGATGTCAAGGGACACCGCCACAACACTCTCCCCATGGGAGATCGCCTCAGTGAACAGCGACTTTAAGAGGCACAGGGCGTCCACAGTGGAACGCCCTGTCCGGAAGCCAAACTGTGCGTTCGCGATGTTCGGCCCAACTCCCTACAGGTGCTGGATGACCTGGGAAGTAACGATCCTCTCCAACGCCTTTCTGGCGTCGTCCAACAACACTAAAGGCTGAAACGCGGACGCACAGTTCGGAGGTCGGAGGGTGGCTTTCCTTCCGCAGCAGGTAGAGCCGCCCTTGCTTCCAGGGTTTCGGGAACTGCCCGACCGACAGACACTGGTCGTACAGCCCCTAAACTACCGCCTGAAGTGGAGGCATGGGAGAAGAAAAAATACTCGGAGGGTCGGGGAACAACGTTCGCACGACTCTCTCTACCACCTCTGGCTGGAGAGTTTCTGGAGAAAATAGGTAATGTTAATATAGTAGAGTACATAATATATATAGGCATATATATAGGGAAATTAAAGAAGATAAAAATTGTAAAGTACATAATACATTACTTCAATATATAAAAACTAGCAATTACAGGCATATTAAAAATGTATGGAGCATAAATTACATCACTAATTGGTGGATATCTACAAGCATTGCGACATTAATAACAACTTTTTAAAATGAATTTTAAATGTAAGTAACGCGTTGAGATTGCGCATTGGAGGGGGCAGGTCGTTCCAGCATCGGGTAGCACTGAACCTAAAACTACCCCGAAATGAGGTGGTAGCATTACGATGAGTACAAAACAAATATTTAGAAGCTCTAGTTCTATAATTATAATGATCACTCGCCCAAACTAGTTTTTCAGGCTTCCCGGTTTTTATCATGCCGAATAACAGTGTGGCTAAGTGCAACTGCCTCCTATGTTCCATTTTTAAGAGTCGCCCTTGATTTAAAAAAGGCGTAACATGAGTTCGTGGTGGTATATAGAAACAGAAACGCGCGCAGGCATTCTGTACCCTCTGTACCAGCCGCTTTGTTTTATTAAGGATACAAGAGCCATATACAACGTCAGCATAATTTAGTTTCGAGAGAATAAGTGATTCAAATAACATGATTGTAACTTCCGTACTAATGTATGCGCGAATATTATATAGGAACTTAAGTCTATACATACAATTACGTGACGCCTCCAGAACATGGTTTTCAAAACGCAAAGATGAATCCATTAGCAACCCAAGATTACGAGATTCTGATACACACACTATGGCTTCATTTGATATCATAATCGAGGGTTGATTAAGCATAATATCTACAATTTGTTTGTTTGATCCTAAAACCATAAATTTGGACTTGGTCGGATTTAATACTAAACAATTAGCATCTGCCCATTCTTTGACACTAAACTGCGAAAAAAAAAAAACTTTTGAAGCAAGAGATAAATAAAATAATTTTCTCCAACTATCACTAATTACCCTTCACCACGTACCTTTTACAATTTCATTTTAAGTACAAATAAGATAATGTTATAAACTGCAAGTACAAAATATTTATATAAATATAATTATATATATATAAATTTAGTAGTCGTTTTAAAACTAAATTTATTCTCTTTCTGCGTTTAAATCCATTCGCTTCAACTTTGAACGAGCCACCTTCCCAGTAGAAGTCATAGGTAGTTTATCCAAAAACACTACACCGCCACGCAATTGTTTCGAGTCGGATAATTTATCTGAAATATAAAGAAAAATAAAACCTATCAGTTCAATGAATTATTTTCATTTAAATAAATTAACACTATTATATTTCGTTCCACTCCATTGCATATTAGCTATTGAAATATATGTGTTATTCCTATGTAACACAATGTGTGTAGTAAACACGACTTAACTAAATGATCGTAAAAAGATGATTCAGTAAAACCTCATTTCTTTTTATATACTCTATAGGTTTTAGCGTTCGACCACAACAAAACCTGATGTTAAATGACAATGCGGTCTAAGATGGTGAACATACCTACTGAACATAGAGACTGGCTCTCAAGTGGAGCTGCTGTAACATTTATAGGTGCTTGGTAATACATTTTCAACTTGAGAGTTGTAACTAACCAGACGGGTTTAGAAAAAAAACACTACTACCATTCTCTGGTTTCATCACAATATTTTCCTTCGATAAAAGCTCCTGCTCATTGGTAACGATTCGAATCTACGTCGATCAACGCAGTCTCTAAATACGCAAACCACTGAGCCATCATCACTTCAATAATACACATAACTATTTTTACATACTCAAAACAAGTAGATTAATTAAAATAAGTATAAAAACATCGCAACACCTATTGGCGTGTCTCGGCAATAAAATCAGCCCGTGTGTCGTCACGATAAACTGCAAGACTTTTTCTTATGCCGTCATGCCAAATCTACGTTACTGTTTTGGACTACTTGTGCGTGTGCACGCATATACTTAATTCCTTTTATACGTGAGTTGCGTAATTTTCCTATACGACTACAATGTACCGACTACACTTATACCGCTTATATGGTTTTATTACTTTTCTTTAAAATATTATTGCTTTTATAGTACCTAAAAGCACTATATATATATCAGTAGTTATTTTTGTAACTAAAATAATAAGAAAAATATATTGATTTCATGAAAGAAACGTTATTCATTTTTACTCATTTAAATCTGCAACATCTGCCCGGCGTCTCGTGATGACCAACTTTTTGAAGTAATATTCTTATGGACGGGATTTGAGAGTAGTAAGAGTAAACACGTCTCGTCTGATCAACGAATTAAAGTAACATGGAGTGCCATAAAACTTATGTCACATAGTATGAAAGTTTGGGAAAGAGTGATAGCGAGACGAATAAGAGATGAAACTGGAGTGACTGACAATCAATTTGGGTTTATGCCTGGACGTTCGACAACAGATGCCATTTTTGCACTTTGCCAACTGTGCGAAAAATACAGACGTGCACATAAGAACTTGCATATGGTGTTTGTTGATCTGGAAAAGGCATATGATCGAGTACCTCGGGATGTTATGTGGTGGGCGCTGAAAAAGAAAAGAGTACCTGGGAAATACTTAGAACTTATCCGTTGTATGTATAGTCAAGCGAAAACACATGTTAGGTCCGAGGCTGGAGTTACTGATAATTTCCAAGTGGCTGTAGGCTTGCATCAGGGATCAGCTCTAAGTCCTTATTTATTCCTTCTTGTCATGGATGCAATAACATCAGACATACAAGAGGAGGCACCTTGGTGTATGCTGTTTGCTGATGACATTGTTCTTACTGAAGAAAACGCTGCTGAGGTCCAAAGTAGGCTAGAGAAATGGCGAGAAAAATTGGAGAATGTTGGTTTAAGGATTAGTAGGATAAAAACTGAACATTTGTTCTGCGACTTCGGCGGTCTATCCAGTTTTTCTCATATTACCTTAAACAGTGTATCTTTACCAACCTGCTCCAGTTTTCGGTACCTCGGTTCATTGATCCAAAACGACGGTGGCATAGACAGGGACGTGAAGAATATGATAAATGCAGGGTGGATGAATTGGCGAAAGGTGTCTGGGGTAATTTGTGACCCACGAATGCCGTTGAAACTTAAGGGGAAGGTGTATAAGTCTATAATCAGACCAGTCGTGTTATATGGATCCGAGTGCTGGGCTACGAAAGGGACGGATGAGAAAAGATTACATGTGGCAGAAATGCGAATGTTAAGATGGATGTGTGGTGTAACAAGAATGGATAAGATTAAGAATGAGTATATCAGAGGAAGTTTGAAAATAGCACCAGTGACAGAGAAGTTGAGGAGTAATAGGTTAGCATGGTACGGGCATATTATGAGAAGAGATGAAAGTCATATAACAAGAAAAGTTTTGAGTTTGAAAGTGGACGGATATAGAGGTAGAGGAAGACCGAAAAAGGTGTGGGTGGATTGTGTGGAAAATGATATGTGTATAAAAGGTGTGAATACTGAGATGACTTTTGACAGGGGAGAGTGGAAAAGGAAAACATGTTGTGCCGACCCTACTTAGGTGGGATAAGGGTAAGATGATGATGATGGAGTGCGGTCAGTACTTGGCTTGGTGACCGCATGGAAACACCGCCTGATATTGGCTTTTTGTTGTAATGTTTATAAAGAAGTTCTCACTTCTTTCATGCGGTCATAAGCACACACACACATACTTTTCCTTTAGTTATATTAATGATCGAGTTATTATATAGACTATACCATTGATCTAATTAAGACGTATCTAACAACACTATACATTTGTATATCAATGTTCATTACTTATAGCCGTTTAAGCAACACAGCGTGTTAAGGAAATAAACATACATATATCGTTTTTGATTTCACGAAAAAATGTGCTTTCACGCCTTAAGTAACTGCTTAATCGATCGTCATGACATATATTGCACACACATTGTCAGGACAACAGCAATGGGCATAGTACCTTTGTTTCAGTAAAGAGGTGCTGTACCTAAAGGATACGCCAAATCTAAAGCTAATCTAAGCCGCGGGCTAAAGATAATTAACGAATTAGTAAAAAAGACAAAGATTTAAAACATTATTGGTTGGTAAAAAAAAATTACGGACTCGCTACAAGATCCTTGATTTCTTGCGCGTTAACATTTGAACCTTCTCGTTTCACGATGCAAGCGACCGGCAACTCTCCGTCTACCGGATCAGGTATCGCTGTTACAGCCACATCATGGACTCCTTCGTGACTGCGGATCACTTCCTCTAACTCTTGCGGTGCTACCTACATCGATATTGAATGTATATCGTTTTGATATAAGGAAAAAACAAATAATTATATAACAAATTAAAAGTAAACACCAAGTACATAATTAAAAGCTTTAATCCTGGCTAATATTATAAATATAAATGTCAGTTTGTTTGGTTGTTACGCTTCCACGCCTTAACTCAACCGATTATCATAAAATTTTGCATATACATTGTCAAGGAAATAGAAAAAAATACATGAGTAAAATGTGCTGTCGTCGAGGGATTTTTTTTTTTTTTTTTTATGAGAATGGAGGCAAACGAACAGACGGGTTACCTGATGGTAAGTAATCACCGCCGCCCATGGACACCTGCGACACCAGAGGTATCACAGATGCGTTGCCGGCCTTTGAGGAAGGAGTAGGCTCGTTTCTTGAAGGTCTGTGGGTTGTATTGGTCCGGAAACGCTGCCGCTGGGAGTTCATTCCAGAGTGTCGACGTACGTGGGAAGAACGCACGTGAGAACCGCACAGTAGACGACTTCCAACCATCGTGATGACATTGATGGAATTTCGTTTTATGGCGAGTCGTTCGGTAATACATTTATGATATGATTATTTATTATAATGAACAATTTTAGTCTATTTATTTTATATTATAACAAAAAATTGTCCTAAAAAGTGATAAGGTTCAATAACTTCTTATATTTACAACACAAAATTAATTACAAATTTACAAATTTAATCATAAACCTTATGCGATCGAAAAATGAAAATCATATTTTACTTATACAAAAAAAAATATTCAATTTATAGAAATACGTAATATTTGTAATTGGCCAATTTTGAGATTGTATATTATAGTAGTAATAGATTTAGAAAATGGCGGTTGAACGCCATCTATTTGCAATAATGCATATTAATTAATTACTGAACATCTTGAGGTATTAATATTTATTTATGTGAAAATAAAATATTAACCATTTTTCTTTCATTCTATGTCTTGGTAATGTAATACTGTGGCAATGTCTATTTATGTTTTAAAATACCCTGGTTTTTAGATGAGGCTAAAGTCCATTTACTTATCTATATTTCTCTCGTACTTAACTCCCGTCGTCATAAAAATTACAATAACTTTTGATAGAGTTAACCGATTTTAATGAAACACAAAATCTATATTGCTTCGAAATATGCTTGATTATTTTCTTGCTGGTGTTTTATCAGAAACCAAGTACTTTACCAGTGATGCCTGTTCAAACAAACAGACAGACAGACAGACAGACATTTCTAAAAATGACCGAAATGGATTCTATTACTTATTTCTAGACACCTGCAACAATTTTTTTTCTCAAAACTCAAAAAAGTACTGACACGTTAGATTTACATTCTTATTATATGTATAGCGACACGAATACCTACATCAAACATGGTATGTGTGTACTACAACAACTTAGGCGAAAAACCAGCGGCACTATAATATCCCAAGTTTAGTCGGCTTAAGAAGGCGATTATTAAAGACTCACCGCCCAGGTGTCGGCCACATGATACCTGGGTGTAATTACCATCTCGCCGACAAATTCCAGCTACAATACAGCGCATTGTTATTGTTTAGTTTTATTGTATATTTAAATACTTATATTGTCCGTGCTTTATTGTTTCTATTTATTGTTACTCAGTTATATTGTTAATTCCTTGTTTCTTTTTTATTTTACGACTGTAATATTATTTGTGTTTTAATACCTGTGTATTTCTCTCATAAGTATTTGCTCTATTTTGAATGGCTTAAATAAGCCTCATAGCTTAAATAAAGGAGATTCATAATCCAGCTGCCAAAGCGATTACTAGTCTGCGTAAACGGAGTCAAAGCTTTCATTTACATCTCCAACCTTCTGATAATAGCATAGTAGTACCACACGCTACCACTACTGCTAAAGTGGTGACGCGACACCGCTCTCGCGTCCTACATATGTATAGATACTATCTATATATTTATTCCTACACACTTAAGAGCTCATGTTACTAAACCAACATTAAAACATAGCTTTATTATATCATCTAGCTCGTTGATGCAATTAATGAGATTCCTATCCAGTTTATGGCTGATATCAGTACTTACATGATAATTCTTATACTTTATGAGCATGCTGATTCGCTCAACGAAATAAAAATTGTATTCTTCATCCCTGTAGAGAATATCCCCAGTTTTGTACCAGCCGTCTTCCGTGAATACCAAAGCAGTCTGGACTGGATCATTGTAATACTCCTGATATATAAAAAAAATACATACATATTGTTATATTAACTCTTTATTGTATCAAACCAATTATTTACTATTGAAAAAATACTCAGAAATGTACCTTCGATATACAATGAAAATAAAAATTCCTTTGAAACTCAGTGATGACAAAACAAGAAAAGTATCGGCATAGAAATATGCGGACTATACACATTTGGTGCGGAAGTTTTCGTAGATGGATCTAGGATACCTATATTTTGGAGGCTGTAATATTTATTTATATCTTTAATTTTCACAACTTTCTAACTAGAACGACAGCCCACCCGATAGTCATTTGTCTTTCCATAGCCCTCGAGATTATGAATAAATATTTGTTTCTAACCAGTACACTACATCTCTCCTCACTTAAATTAACAGAACAATTTGTGATTTTAACTACTTACAATTAGTATAATTATTTTTTTTTTTTTTTACTCTTTATAATTTAGGTTCTTTAGTCTACATTTTCTGATAGGTCGACCCGTACTACTTGATAGGGATTGAGTTACAGGAACATTAATTGGCGAGTTACTCTGTTGTGGTTCACGGAATTCTGGTGCATTCATTGGTTCCCGAATTTCACCCGAAGATTGACCTAGAACTGATAGTGGATCTATACGTTCCTCTGTTGGCTTTTGACACGTTTTCTCCCCTCGCTCCTGTTCCCATTCGCTGTCTACACGTTGCCCTATTTTTATATCTGGACTAACTAAAGTATTTGCGGTTCTTCGCCTTAACTGATCAATATGACGGTGTATTTGGTTACCATGTTCATCTGTTATCTTATAATTACAAGGTCCAATAGGAACTTCCACTTTTCCAGGAAGCCATTTATCTCCTTTAAGATATTGTCGGTACCACACGTCTTCTCCGGGGTTCATTATTCTCTCTACGCCCCCTATACTACGTACTTGTCGTTCCTGCGCATTTTTTACTCGTAATTCTTGATTAGGTTTAATGATATCTAAACGCGTTCTTAACCGTCGACCCAGCATTAACATTGCTGGACATTCACCAGTAGATGTATGTTCCGTATTCCGATAGTATAACATGAAAGTATTTAATGCATGTGTAATATTTTCCTTTTCAAAATTTGCTTTTTTAATAACCCTTTTAATTGTTCTAACAGCATTTTCTGCAGCACCGTTCGATGATGGATGATACGGTGCTGTAAATATATGTTCTATTCCACGACTTTGTATGAAAATTTCAAATTCTTTACTGGTAAAAGGTGGACCGTTATCGCTTACTATTTGTCTAGGTAATCCCCACCTACTAAAAAGCTCATTTAGTTTTTCTATCGTACTTCCTGCCGCAGTACTGGGAACATTAAATACTTCAATCCATTTTGACATTGCATCTATTACTATAAGGTAAAGTTTTCCAAAGATTGGGCCCAAAAAGTCTAAATGTATTCGCGACCAAGGCTTCTTTGGCCAAGACCAGGGCTGTGGCGTTTGTCGCGGTGGTGCATCTGCCTGTGCCGCACAAGTTACACAACCGCGGCACATCTCTTCGATAGCTTCGTCTAATCCTGCCCACCATACGTAACTACGAGCTAGTGATTTTGATTTTACGATACCCATGTGAGGCTCGTGTAATAAAGTTAACACCTTTTTCCTGCAATTTTCCGGAATCACTACTCTATGACCCCACATTACACAACCTAACTCCTCATACAATTCATTTCTCCTATTAAAGTATGGCTGCATTCCCATAATCTCGCACTTTTCAGGCCAACCATTTCTTATATAATACAATACCCTACTACAAACAATATCTTTAATTGTACCTTTCTTTATGTCATTATAATCTAATAAAAATATGTCTTGAGCAAAATGCAAATAAGTTTGTTCAGGTGGTTTTTTCAGAATCTGGTTTGTCATGGTGTTCTGGCACTGGCAAACGAGACAAACCATCAGCGCTGTTTTGTCCGGTGCGAACGTATTCAATATCATAATTATATGCAGATAATATTATAGCCCACCTCTGCATACGGCTAGCTGTCATTACAGGAATACTCGCATTTGCTCCAAAAATAGAAACTAAGGGTTTATGATCTGTTCTTAAAATAAAATTTCTACCATAAATATACTGATGAAATTTTTTTACACTGTAAATGATTGCTAATGCTTCTCTGTGAATCTGTGAATAATTTTTCTCAGCACTTGTGAGTGTACGAGATACAAAAGCTACAGGACGTTCTGCACCATCTGCGGTTGGCTGTGATAACACACCTCCTAGCCCAGAAGCACTCGCATCACAGGTTACTATCAAGCGTTTACTTGGATCATAATGCGCTAATACTTGTGAGCTCGTTAAACTTCTTTTGATTTCATCAAAAGACTCTTTGCACTCTGGAGACCAATGCCACGAAACCCCCTTCCTTAGTAAATTATACAGCGGTATCAATTTTTGGCTAAAATTTTGAAGAAATTTCGCAAAGAAATTAGCAAGACCCAAGAACGAACGCAGTTCCGATATATTTTGTGGTCGGGGTATTTTACTGACGGCTTCTATTTTCTTTGGGTCTGCTTTTACACCATCCTTCGAAATAATATGTCCCAGATAAGATACTTCTTGTACTAAGAAAACACATTTACTTTTTTTTAGTCGTAGACCATTTTCAAGCAAACGTCGAAATACTAATTCGAGTGCATTTAAGTGTTCTATTATCGAACGGCCTCCTATTATGACGTCATCAATAAACACTGCTACATTCGGGATTCCCATAAGTAAGTTAGTCATAATGCGTTGAAAAATTCCTGGACTCGAAGACAAACCGAAAACTAAACGATTATACCGGAATAGACCACGATGCGTATTAATAACCGTAAATTGCTTGGATTCATCTAATTCGATCTGATTATATGATTGTGACAAATCCAACTTGCTAAAATATTGAGCTCCATTCAATGCTACAAGTATATCATCCAATCGAGGTAAGGGATAACGATCAACCAGTAAAGCGGGATTTAAAGTAGACTTATAATCAACGCAAACCCTAAGCGAGCCGTCCGGCTTATTAACAGTAACGAGAGGTGAAGCCCAGTTAGAACAGTCAACAGGTTCAATGACTCCGGTACGTAACATTGCGTCGAGCTCCGAATCAATCCGTTCTCGTAATGCAAATGGTAGCGGCCGTGCGCGACAGAACACTGGTACCGCGTCGTCGCGAACCCGTAACGTCGCCTTGCCTCCCGTGAACCTCCCCAGACTGCCATCGAATAACTGCTTAAATCTGTCAATTAATTTACATACATCATTTTCGATCTGATCCTTATTATACTTAAACTCACTGTCGTTCAATTTACCATTAAAACAATTAAAAGTAGGAATAGTTATTTTCAACTCAGTTAGCCATTGCCTCCCGAGTAATGAGGTTGTACCTCCATCAATAATGTACAACTCTAAGTTTTTTGATTTATCTAAATACATAACCAACGGCTTAATATACCCTAACGGACGAATACATGAACCATCGTAAAACTTTAAACATAAGTTATTTGGTTGTATGTAATTATGACTAAAGTACTTGTCATATGTATCTTTATTAATACATGAAATTGGCGTACCGGTATCTATTTCCATGTGAATAATTGTTCCGTCAATAGATACCGGTAAACTCAAAGCTTTGTACTTCTTTAGCCCGAAATTATATAAATAAACGGAATCTACCTCGACTTCTTCATCTGATAACAATTTCGAGGCATTCGCCTCGCCAAAATGTAACGCCCGGTTACTAGTCAAATCTTTCGGCCTTGTTGCATTCACTCTTTTGGTTGGACCTGCTCCGCCGGTTGCTCACGCTCCACCAGCTGCCTCCGCAACACCGACCGCATTCGCTACGCTGACCGAACATACGCGGCGTAGGTGACCTACGCATTTACAACGGCTACACACGTAATTCCGAAAACGACACAATTTATAATTATGCCCCGTCGTTCCGCAACTCCTGCAACCATTTCTTACCGATGCCAGCTCATAGCCTGACGCTGGCCAATTCTGTAAGTGTTTACTTCCTGCCAGTGTACCACGCTGTACACTAACATTGTTCAGTTTCTCAAGCTTGGCACAACTATCAACCGCCGCTGCGTCCCTTTCTGCCGCCTCCAGTGCCGTAGCAATCCTCACGGCATCGGTGAATTTTAAATTTTCATCTTCTGCGAAAAGTCTTTGACGAATGACATCACCCTTAACGCCACAAACAAATTGATCTCGTAAGTTCCCACTTAATTCTTCATTAAAGTTGCAATTCAATGATAGCTTCTTCAATTCTGCTACATATTCGCTTAAACTTTCGTCCATTTGTTGTCTTCTTTGCCGGAATCGAAACCTTTCTGCGAGCACCGATGGCTTTGGTTGTAAGTGTTGTTGTAATAATATCTTAGCTTCATCGTATTTTAGTTCCGCAGCCTTCTTCGGACTCGCTAAATTCACTAATAACTCATAGGCGTCATCACCTATAACAGCAATCATAGTCGGCAAACGAAGTTCTTCAGACACATTATTTACTTTCATATACATATCCATACGATCCGCATACAATGTCCATGAACCATTTTTTAAATTAAATTCGTTTATTTTCCAATAGACATCCTCGTCGCCACTGTAATATTTATTTATATCTTTAATTTTCACAACTTTCTAACTAGAACGACAGCCCACCCGATAGTCATTTGTCTTTCCATAGCCCTCGAGATTATGAATAAATATTTGTTTCTAACCAGTACACTACAGAGGCCATTGACGTTTTGCCATTTTTTTTAATATGAACATTATAACGCACATTAAATTTACTCCCACTATTTTGATTGTTTTCAAAAACCGTTGTTACTTAAACATTAGGTGTTAAAAACATATATTTCTTGGAATAATTTTAATTTTTTACTTGTTTACATAATCTTTTCTTTCTGTTTTATGATATGTGTAATATTTGATTTTTGTGTAACATTTATATTTTATTTTATAATTATGTACCCTTATTTTTTGGCGAAGGGGGATGATGTAGGGGCACACTCCGTGCCTCACCATATCTTAAATCAACTAGTATGCGTTATGGATTGTAACAGTACGGAAACGCAATCCCAATCCCGCTTATCCCAATAAGCTTAGCTTAGTAAGGTACCTACTTATATACATTACCCTGCATACTCAACATATGTACTCGTATATTTACTAAAACAATGGGATTTTTATTTCAGATATTGAAATCAGTGTTATGAAATATCTGCAATGTTTAATGAATAATAATTTAATTTTGTCCTGATAAATGTCGTTTCACACAAATGTACTTCATATATAATCTTTTCCAGGTACACGACGCGCAAATAAAATCAAACTATTTTTGTTGCAGTGAGACGTGGCAGCGGCCAATTAATTTCAGATGGAAGTGCAAAGTAACGTTCACTATAAAATTTAAATGATGGATCTCCGCAAAGTAATGCATTCACTAATCAAATACAATATTTTATTTTTCTAAAGTTACAGGTAATGAATGCGATGGGCAATATAAGTAATGGAAAATATAATAAAATGTTTTTACTTTAATAATCAATCGAATACAAACCGTGAAGCAAGCACCTTTACTCCACAATTCTCCAGGTATAAATGGTTCTTTTATTTCATTTCCCGTTTCAGGATCCATCAGCTGAAAATCGGGTTAAATATTTCTTAGTACAGAGTTATTCTTAATCAGAAGCCCATCAATATGCATTGAACCTATTACTTTATGCTCCATAGTACGTTTAATAGTAAAAGTAAAATGAAAAAAAAATAGAATTATATATTTACATAATTTATAAAATCAGCCATTTTAACAAACGCACCAAGAATAATTGGATCACGAGAGATATGTCACGTAACTTTTGTATTTCTAGAAATGATTACACTTAAAACTTTATTAATTATGTGTGATTATAGTTCAAAAACCTATTACTTTGTAATATAAAAATACCTTAATTGTAACAGCATCAATTCGCTGACCACAGTTACCAAACGGACCTTTTGGATTTGGTTTTAATATCGGTCCTAAATTTTCCGTTTGCCCATATACCTCTATTACTGCAGCATCATCTGACATTCTATTCTGTAAAAATAATTAATCAAAATGTAGTGAACCCCTTCGTTACCATTAGGTCGTAGAGAATAGAAGTATTTCTTTGAAAAATTTGATGAAAAAGCAATAAACTTTGAAAATACTTCGCGGTTCAAATCTTGAAACTTGACTGAATAATCACTTTCGTGAACTTATAGATTTGCAAGCTTTACTAAGAGTTATCAACTCGAGTATTTACCACATATTAGGTGATGATAGAAAATTAGAAATCCGCTTGGTATATATTCAATGCACCTTGAAAGTTTAATGAAATTTAAAGATAAGTACGTACGCGAAGGTCGATTAAAAGGTCTTTGTAAACCTTGCTTCCCGTGACGGCAATGATCTTAAAACTAGTGAAGTCGCATTTCTTTTTGTGTTTTAGTATATCCCTAACAAGCGATGGTCCAATCATTGTAGATACGGGCTGGAATATAATATTCAATTAGTAGGTATTCATTTTCCAATGTACAACTTAAGTTATAAGATATATCTACAACAATAAAAGGGGAAGAGAAATACATACAGTGTAAGCTTCACCGATCATAAATTAGTATGACAACTAAATTATTTTCTCCCATTCTCTACATGTCTAACGATTTATTTAACAATAACCAATACCAATTTTGATATCGTCCCCTTGAAAACTATTAGAATTCCGGTAAATATTCCGATCTCATGTTGAGTATAGTTAATAAGCAAAAACATTCTATGAGTATAACGCATTTAATAATGTAGTGTGAGTAATCAGCACGACCATTTGTTCCGTACAAGGAGGTGGTACGTTTTATTATGAATAGACTATCTGCTGTGTGCTTGACTGTTGACTTCACCGGGTTTTGAAGCGAGCGCTTAAGATACTGAGCCGAAATTCCAACTAGCGCAATGGTGCCAACCCTCACTTGAGCTATGCGAATTAAGCTAACCATACATGTATACGTTGGTGAACACACATGAATGTATTATGCCTATGGTCCTTTAGAAATTTGTAATAGCGTCTTATCGGTCTCGAAGCGTTTGGACTAGCCTACTATCCAATTGCTTTGGATAGTAGATTATCTATCTACTTTTTACACACACTACTCCGTTACAACATAAACTTATTGTCAAGCAATAAAATTATTAACTATCTCTCATATCCAACTATGCACTATCGAAATATGCGGATGCACTGCACTATCCATTAATTATCATTTATTTATTTAAGATCTTTGTACAAATCACATAATTAAGTAGAAGAATAAGGCACCTTGTATTTATTGATGATGTCAATAACATGTTCAGCAGTGATTGGCGCCGAAGTCTGCAATTTTGTTTCGTTCGTCAGAGGTGCTGCAATAGCATTGAAAAATCCAGAAACCCACTGTACAGGTGATAAATTAAGACCCATTGATGGTTTATCCGCATTCTCTCTAAAAATATTACTATTATTGTACAATTAAATAGAATTGCAAGCAATTAAAGTGTAGTTTATAAGTAAAGGGAAATATGTAGATCTGTTTCGCCGTCAAAAGAAAGAGGAGCGAATCTGATTTTATTTTACAACTAGCTGTTGCCCGCAGCTCCGCGTGCGTCTTTTTTATTATTGTAGATTACTTCTTATAAGATCAGCTATCTGTCAGTGAAAGTCCCATGAAAATAGGTCCAATCGTTTTGGAGATAGTACTACAGACGAAGCCACGGATGACAGCTAGTCTAAAATAAAGTAGCCTATGTAACCCCCTGTAATTTTAACTATCCATCAGTGAAATTTCTGTCAAAATCGGTACAGCCGTTTCGGAGATTACCCGGAATAGACAGACAAAAATTTTAAATATTGTGTTTCTGTTATCATTATCGTGTATACGTTCATATCCAATCAGTAAAAAGTCGTTATTTTGATATTACAAACAGACACTTCATTTTTATTATATGTATAGATATCGAGCTTAATCAGAATAAAAAAATGCTTCTAATAATATTTTTGTTCACGGAGTGTTAGCAGTAGTTCATTAAATAAGCTGCATACTTTCAACCTTCCTTTAATTTGTGATTTTGTTAGATGCATCCCTTTATCTTATGGCGGCAGTTTTTCTGACTCAAACTAACAGTGCTCGTGCTACTATGTTGCAGCCCGAAGAGTTTGAGTGGCAACAGCAAAATTAGATGAAAGGTTTTTAATTTAAACATGGCGTTATGCCCAACAATTAGCAGAGTACAATTCGTAATGACAGACGACCACCGTTAAAGGGCAATCTGTCGGCAGTCGTTGCTGTCATGATGAATGATTTTTTTTTTTTTGCAACCTTTGAGGAATCTAGTTTAATTAGAAAAAAAAAACACGAACAGATTTCAAACCTTCGCTGTAAAGCAATGATATACATAAATAAGATATTGCCAACTAAGAAGTGGTAACGTATTAAGGATTTGTACCACCAGTACTTTCTAAGGTTTATTTTAAAAATTGATTGCACTGGTGCCTTAACATCTGGTAGCTTGTACACTAGGATGGCTACCTTATATGAAGAAAAATAATTTTGTTTTTAACTCGAGTTGCATGCCTCTATTTTTTTTTATAAATGCTGAGACATGCTCAAATATAGAATATTATCTTCCTACTATGATTGCAAGCCGTGCCGACCAAGTTATGAAGTTTATCAAAAATTGTGTTTTGAACTGATATTTCGATCTGATATAAAACTACAAAATGTAATGGAAGTGAAGTGAATAAAAGTTCAAATAAAATAAACATTAATTTTTATTAACACATACAATAATAACAATCAACTAGGGTAAATTATAATTCTTATTAGCCCAGATTTTTTACAGTCCGGATACAAATTTCTATGGTCTTGGGCACAGCGCAACAAGAACTGCTTTTACTCCTCTTCAGTCGTGATAAATTGGTTAAAATTTAACAGCCCTTTTGGCAGTGTCATTTAAAACCTTCAAACGACTTATTTTTCTTTTAGCTACCAGAAAAGCTGCATTATCATCCCAAGAAGATACATCTTCCTGAAGAAAACTGACGTCGATCTGTAGTCGAGATAAAAATTGTTGCCTTTGTTCTGGTACAAAATTATCCAGTGTTTTACCGGAAATAAAAAATATGGTAATCAACAAAATAAACAACAACAAGAAATGTAAAAAAACACGATGAATAATTTAACTTACCAAACAATTTTAAGGATAGTTCTTCATTGGCCGGGATATAGCGTTTACTAAAATTTAAGCATTGGTTCCCTTTTAAGTTGGCGATCTTTTTCATCTTAGTTTGATTATCCACTTCATCGTCAAAAAGCGATACAATGACCGTTTCTTCACATAAATACAACAAGGACTGGCTAAATTGGTTCATAGGAGCTTAAGAAATGTTGTGGGTAACAGCTAGTCTAAAATAATATAACCCATGTCACTCTCTATAATTTCACCTATGTGGCAGTAAAATGTCCATCAAAATCGATCGCGCCTGTTTGAAGATTACACGGACAGAAACCGACAGACCGACAAAAAATTGGACTTTTGTTAAATAAGTATTCATATGCAGTCACTTAAAGTTTATTATTTTGATATTATCAAAATAATAAACTTTATAACTCGAAACAAAACTAACGTAAAATAAAAATTTTGAATAAAAATTAACTAATTCAAAGAACACAAAATAAATATTGAATAATGTTTTAATGTAAGTGACTATCGGTGTCTGTGGAAGAATATGTGATGGTAGTTGAAAAATGTATTTAGGATAGGTTTTAAATAAAATCCGTTCTTAGTGAGAATTTACGTCGCACCTTTTAACAATGATGTAGTAACAATGATGAATTTCTAGTCAATCAGACATATAGCATCGGAGATATCGTGATGAGTCAGTTAGTGGTATTTCGCTTATATATAAGTATTTATAGATGATTATACCTACTTTTCTTTTGGTTTCAAAACACTCAATATGAAACTCAACATCTTTTCCATGAACACCTTATGTTTCATTGCTGCTACTTTGAGAACACCAGTTGTACCTCCTGAACTCACGAGCCATACGTAAATTTTGTCCAGATCAAATATTGCGGGTCTGGAATATGAATAAAAGTGTTCATTTATAAGAAAATTGTTTTATATTTTTAACGGCTTTTATACGTAATGTACGTTTAGCGATGTGTTTTCTAACCGTTGAGAAATGGCACAAACTGTATGATGCGCATACGCAGGAGAGGGACAGTAAACGGGTGACATATAATATTGTTTTAATTTTTTTATGTATTTGCCTCTGTACATAAAATATTTTGTCAAGTTAATAAACAATGCAGACTATATCGTTGTTATTAGCTAGTTAATAATAAATAATACTGAAGATACAATTACTAATAAATAGAGAATCATCTAAAATTCTGTATGAAGATTTTACACCTGGTTGGTTCATCATAGCAAAATGATGGGCCCTTTTCTAAAGCCTATCTTGCTAACAACTTGCAACTCCGTCTACATCTAACACATCTAGCAAGGGAGCTTGAATGTTAAAGTGTGGGTCATCAGGAATCTTAATGTGTCACTTGAGACGAAGCGAGACTTATGGTTTATTAAATCGTAGTTTTCTCCTTAATGTAAAGAATTGAATAGTATAAACTCGGAGCTGAATAACTTATGAAACAGAATAAAAATGGTCAATAGAAAAAAGTGCATGCAAGTATAGCATTTCTAAGTTAAAGCGGTCAACTTTCTAAAACGTCTTGAGGAAGCCTGAACTTGAAAATGTTCTAGTAGTATCACTGTATAAAGTAAAAAATATAGAACAATGGATATCTCCGAGTTTGAAATTGTCAATACTTCGTGGGCTGGCGTGGTGATTATGTCCATACCTTCCTATAGTATTCTATTATCCTATCTTGCTATTATACAATAATAATAATATAAAAATATGTACACTTACTCAAATTCTTCTATAGGCCGATCATCCTTGTAAGATGACATTAGTTCACCCATAGAGTGTTCGCCATTGAAACTAACAACTCTAGTATCAATGTTCAGACTTTCGGTAGCTTTCACATAAAGGTCGTAATGTTCACAATCACAGAAAGCGATTTTCGGTCGTGTTAAATTAAATAGCGATTTTATTTCATCTGAAAAACATAACATATCACATTGATTGACATTGATATTTTTTATTACATGTACATATTAGCGCAAATACTGCAAACTAGAATTGGAGAGAAACGAGTGTTTAAATCTAAGCACTTTCAAGTCTTTTAATAAACAGATATAGTATAATTAAGAAAGTTGTATCTCCTTTCTAGTTATAATATAGAAACTCCCTGCGTATCCCCGCAGTTTTCTGCGATCCCCGTCCTAATTTCCTAACAGATATAAATCAGTAAAAAAGTGAGTTTGTTTGTTTGTTTCGCTTCACACCTTTACTACTTAACCGATCTCCATGAAATTTTGCATTCACGTTTTCAGGGATACAGAAAAGAACAGAAAGTAATACCTTTATTAACACAAGGCCAAATTAGCAGCTAAAAAGCTAGGTATCCTCAACCGGTCAAAGCAACAACTTGTGATCTATAAAGCGCAAGTACGTCCACATATGGAGTACTGTTCACACTTTGGGCTGGTGTTTCTGCCTACCAGCTTTCTCCTTTTGACTCCGTGAAAAGGCAAGTTATTCACATTGTTGACGATCCCGAATTAACATGTAGTCTACAGTCATTAGAATCTCGCAGAGACATTGGATCTCTATGTGTGCTTTACCGCATGTATGACGGAGAGTGTTCTGAAGAACTTTTTGATATGGTGCCCTCATCACCGTTCCAAACTCGCACCACCCGCCGCTGGCTGGTTGCTCATCCACATATCCTTACGCTCAGGAGAATGGCGACAATCGTAAGTTTTTCTAGATGCTTTATTACGCGTACGCTTGCGTTGCGGAATGGGTTAGCCAGCACAGTGTTCCTCCAGGGTTATGACATGGGGCTCTTTAAAAAGGGATGGAAACATGCTCTTCAAGCTCGGCAACACAACTGTGATGCCCCTGGTGTTGCAGTTGTCCATAAGTGACGGTTACCATTTAACATCAGATGGCCCGTCTGCCTGTTTGGTGCCATTTGCGATAAAAAAAAGGTATTTTTAGCCCTAAGAAGAGTACTGTTCCCTAAAAACTTAAAAAGTTTCACAGTTAACAGGGGCGTTTTTTTATATCATAGGGGGCAAACGAACAGATGGGTCACCTGATGGTAAGTGATCACCGCCATCCATAGACACTAGCAACACCAGGGAAGTCGCAAGTGCGTTGCCGGCCTTTTAAATATGTGGGCCTCCGGCGCTCTCACTGACCGAACGAAACGCCACAGTGCAGGCACTGTTAATTCACGTCGGCTTTCTGTGAGAGGGTGTTACTACCCCGGGCGAGCCAACCCATTTCATTCTGAAACCAGTAATAGTTTCAGCGTAGCTCTACCACCTACAATACGCGAGTTTTCTACTAATTGTTCACCAGATGCAGCATTGTATGATGTCGTATTGTAAGTTCTTACCAAATTTAAACTGAGGATCAACACCAACGAGAGGCAATCCATTCATTAATCCAGCGTAGTAAGGAATATGTAGATCAATGTGATTTGCTCCGCCGAGCGCCAGGACATCTCCTGGTTTTAAACCCGATTGTCTAAAACATCTCGCCAAACATATGGACCGATTGAGCACTGACGCATTTGTTTCCTCTTGTCCTGTCGCTGCATCGATCTAAAAAAATATTCAGACATATTTTAAAACTCAATGTTAAATATAATTAGTTAAAACTGCTTTCCCCTTTGAGGTTAGAGTTAAAAAATATTGCAAAATATAAGCACATTTTTAAAGATTTACTGTTGCAGAAACTATTTGAATTAATTTAAATTTGTAACTTCATGAATGACGTATTTATGTAATAGTAGTCTTCAAGTGCTTTTTTTTACTCGAACTGACAACGCTATTCTCGTAACGATCTCTTGTAGTTTTACCAGACTACTAAGGTGAGCGCTTATGGCACTTCATCGCTTAAGAACAAGCTCAAGAATGCTAAAGTGGCCGAACCACGACTTTTTCTATTGCTTTAGTATTGTTATTACAATACCACAACTCTAACTAAGCTAAACTAAACGAAGCAATTCATAAATATAAGAATTTGTAAGACGTACATAGACCAGTATGTATACCTCACTAACTCAAATATGCATTTCGCATCTGACAACAAGGGTAATTTAAATAAACTAACCCAGTTCAAAAATAAAGGGGAAAAAACCATTCCACCACATGTGTACCCTCTTGTGTGTATTTGTGTGTGCACGTAAGTAGGACGATCTGTGCTGGGGGACTTAGGCTTGAGCCGCTGCGAAGGGGGATTGCGATGCATCATCATTAACCTGTTAGACACCCACTGCAGGCAGGGCCATGGACCTCTTCCCGAAGAAAAACATGGGCTATAAACACCATGCCAACCAGTGACATATTGGTGATTTCAAGCTCCGAGAAATCTAGTCCTATATTTTACCAAAAACAGCGGTGCTCAAAAACATTTCTCAGGTTCAGGTTTCCTCACGATTCTTTTCTTAACCGTCAGCCGATAGTGTTACTAATTTAAATTAGCAAATGTATGTGAATTCAGAAAAAATCGTTGGTTCATTCGAATTCATCGGCATACGAACCTTTCGAATTAATATTCCACCGGTCAAACCACTCGACAACCGCGACTTTGTCGAAAATCTCTGTCGTATATATGGGCGCGCATTACTATGCTGCCATCTAGTTTTAATGTAAGTAAGTAATAAATTAAATCAAAGCTCATTATCTGTATTGACATCTATCGGCTAATCCAGAACTTAGTTAATATTTCGAAATATTAACTATCAGGTCACTAACATTTTTTTTCTACCTATGGTTAATACCGTGTTTTTCGAACAGATTACTATGATAGGTAACGAATCAAATTAATTAGAATTTAATAGATGTCTAAGTTTATGCTTAATTGTTATCTAATACTGTTTTAAGAATATTAAAATATAAATATGGTTCCCTTTCTGTCACAAATGTGTTCACTGTGATATTTCCGGTGTACTTTAGTTGTTATTTTTAAATAATTAAGGTAATTAAAATATATTTTAACATTTTATAAAGATTAAAAATAGCATTATTAATTTTATATTGTTTTATAAAACATTAATATTAATTATGTTTGTAATATAGATAATAAGATTTATTATTGACAAAAAAAGATATGGCGTCGTTTGGTGAGTTGCAAACTTGCAATACAAAGTTGTGTAAAGTTAAGTTAAAAGTCATTCTTGGTACGATTATGGTAAAGTAACTATATCAAAATAAATATAATTGATTTGTTTATCACCAAGAGTATCACTTTGCGATGGATCTTGGGGATAGCTTTGGGGAGGCGCCGACATATACGATAACCATGACAAATGTAAAGATTCATATTAGTTAAAAACTCGAGAAGTATATGTAAATTTTGTGAACTCGACAATCAATCTAAAGCATTTTGCAATGATTCGTTAATTTTTGTTTATTGAATTATTTTGTTTTGTATATCATTAATCGTTAGTTTTCGTTCTATGCATCTCGCCTCTTATTATTTCGCGTCGTCTTATACACGAATTTATGAAGACAAAAGTAGAAACAATAAAATGGATGCAGTAGTAAGAGTAACGAAAGAAAAACCTAAATATGGATAATAAACAATGTTCGTAGTGGTTGTCATCACAATCGCTTCTTTTTTCTGTCGTAGATAGTAATCAAATATATGTATGTATGTGTGTCGGTATAGATTTTAACATTAATAAAAAATTTGGTACAAAATGAATTAAGCCAATTATTCAATGCTATATCTGACATTAGCCATTTGTATCATAAAATTGTGCACAACATTTCCGTTATCATCATTGCATCTGTCCACATTGTGTTTCGCGTTAAAGATAATCTAAGTTATCTTTATTTATTTATGACTGGGTGTAATTTGTCGTTTATAAATTATTGATCAAGGATATTTTTTTCAATTCTGAAGTCGTCAACCTAAAAATTGTACATTAAAAATTCAAATACTGTAACAATATGTTTTGTTTTTTGTTTTTCTTTCAATTCTTATGTACAGTATGGAAAACCTTGGAAACTTATATGCAAAAACAACAATAAAAAAAAATTATATCGATGAAAAGCATCGTTGCGTTGCGGACACAATGTCATAAATAGCGTGTCCAAAGTCGAAAAGAAAAAGAAATTAAAAAAACTCAAGCTAAATTTTTTACAAGTTATTTAAAAAAGAGAATTACAATTTTGACTAATATTTGTATACATGCATATAAGCATATATCAAACTTAAAAAGTGAAAGTAGTTGTGGTCCGGTGAAATCTGTAGAGGACAAAGTGCCAACAGGGTATGTCAGTTCGAAAAAAAAAAGAGAAAGTAGTTTGAACGAGTCACTGGAGGATTTATATAATATTATTCGTTAATCAACGTACTAATATCTCATTATTGTTAATAAATCGATTTAGATAAAATAATAGAGGTCTGCCATAGCGTGGCATAACACAAAAACTACTGGATAGACTTCGAAAATTTTTTTTAGTTTTTCTTCTTAGACACTTGCGGTTTTATTACAAAAACAAAAATGAACACGTGTTTAACACAACTTTTACTGAATAGTGTTTAAAATTTTAAACAATTGTGTAAAGTACTTTATTACAAAAGAGTGTCTAAGCGGTCTTTAGCTAAATATCAGGTTTTTGTTTTTTATGCAAGAAACTCTGAATAGCATTCATTCAATTCAATTTCTTCATTCATAAGCGATCCAATTTACGAATAATATTTTTGTTTGGATCTTCATAAAGAATATTTGTTTATTTTTAATGAAATTGGTTATAGTTATTGTGACATTTGATTTCAAGAAAATGATGTCATTATCATAATAACCAATATATAAGCTTAAAATAATACCCCGAATTGCGTAAATTGCATGGACTAACAGTATAATCTCAGAATAAAGACATTGTGAAATGTCAATAATGTCATATTGTGGTAGTTGTCATTTACTTGTGAATCTTCAAAATTGTCTAATTTATCTACATTTTCCAAATTAATTACACAGGCGAAATCCATCATTTACTAAGAAACGTCGGTAAAAGAAATAAAATAAATCGCAACAATAAAATGAGAACTGTGAACTTAAACAAGAGTTATACAATGTTTAAATTTAAATAGCGTCTATTTCTAAACAAAGGTAAGACACTCTTTTGTGATCAAACTTTTTTGAAACAAGTGTTCGACATGTATTTAACTTTTTTGTAATAACAGGGTTGATCCTTACTTTAAAACGTTATCTTTATGCAATATAAAGTTACAACATTTTTAAGAAAATACAATTTTTATACGTTAGAGAAATGTTAAAAGCAATATACTTTTTGATTTTTTAATGTTTTTTCTACTGTACACAAAATTATTGTGCAGATAATAAACAACGTAGACGAAGCCGCGAATATCAGCAAGTTTCTAACAGAAATTAATCCTTTAGTACCGAATGTTCTACACCCATTTTCGATGCGAACTAAATCTGGAGCATAATACACACAGTATCTCTACATCAAGGTATTGCATTCAACATGCAACTCTAAAGACTATATCTGAAATTAAAAGACAAACTAAATAGTAAAATAAACATACTTGGCATATATCGTCCGGTTTACGTTTCCGCATATAATCGAGGAAGAGATGACCCATGTGATAATCTGCATCGTTTATGTTTCTAGCTGGCATTATGTGTGAATACTTTTAAAGGGGACAATTAAGAACTCGTATGTGTACTAGATACTCGCATACAACACGTTCGCATCTGCCAACGAGCGACACTACAATCACTAAGGTTGTGGTTAACAAGTATAGTATTGCAAAGTTTCCTGTCTTTAGTTGTTTCTTGATAATTCGGATAAAGTGTAATCATCGTGACTACTACTTATTTGTCTTATTATATAGATCTATATACACTTTGAAACGAATAGTGATCGATGTACTGATATTTGAAAAAACACGTGTTTTTATATTAGCTTTTTGACTGTATTTTTTTTTTTGTTCGAACTGACTAGTCAGTTGGCTTGTTAGGGCCTCTACGATTTCACCGGACTACTAAGGGTAACCCTTAGAGTACTCACCCGATTTTATAGGCGATCAGCACAAATGCGCCCGGTTATTTTGACTATAATCATTTGCGTGGTTGTACTTTATAGCCTTTTTGAAAGTCTTAGAAACTATTTAAGAATCTTCACACAAACCCGACTCCAAATTATCATGGTGTTTAGAGCAATCCGTACTCTCTAAAACTGACCATAAATCATAATTCAGCGTATTAAGATCGGAACTAGACGACGGCCAGTCTTCAGCTGGCCGTACTGTACCGAGACCCCCCTGAGATGAGTCTGTCAGAATATGGATATATACAAAGAACCCAAATTTGGATATGTTCCCGAATTTCTTCGTAGAGACGTCACCTTCTGTGGCTCGTACCGTATGTTTATTACATCTATTTGCGACTATAGATAAAACTTCGCGGCGATAAACACAGGTGTGGGAGAAGCGTTATAATTACATGAACAATCCTTACTAATATTGATTAATTAATATTTACACTTTCACACCGAAATTATGAACCGATCAAATTTTGCATACATGTTGTCAAGGGAAAAAGAAGATCAAAAGGGCATAGAGTACCTCTACCTTACATCCAGAAAATTAGTATTCCCGAGGGGTACGTCAAATCTACGCAAAAGTTAATTATTGTATAAGTGTAGTTAGTTTCTCGAGAAATCGAAATAAAATAATGTACTTAAATAATCTGATCTAAATTAACCTAGATATATCTTTTTTTGTTTTTCAAGGAACCCAGGTTTCAGACGTCAAAATTTTGAATAATAAATATTAACTTGAAATAGTAAAAGGAGTTTCAAAATTGAAGCGTTTGTTACAGAGATACCAGTAACGTAGCTGGTCTTAAAGGGACCCGGTATCAAAATTTTTAGAGGGAGGTCCTTACTGCTAAATTATATCGTACTAACGGCCACCTGTGATCTTGTCTACATTTTTATCTGTATAAATGGAGACACCATGTACTACTACCACCTTGTTAGGTATTGGTTCGAATCCTTGCGAATGAGCCGGAGCTTCCGTAATCAATCCATTTGTTGTAGGTGGTAGAGCTACGCTAAAGCTATTACTGGTTTCAGCATGAATGGGTCGGCTCGCCCGTGGTAGTACCAACCTCTCACAGAAAACCGACGTGAAGTAATAGTGCTTGCACTGTTGCGTTTCGTTCGGTCAGTGAGAGCACCGGAGGCCCACATATATTAAAAGGCCGGCAACGCACTTGCTACTCCCCTGGTGTTGCTAGTGTCTATGGACGGCGGTGATCACTTACCATCAGATGACCCACCTGTTCGCTTGCCCCCTATAATATAAAAAAAAAACAACCATGGCATGGTGGCGAGGCTTTTTCTAAGCCCGCCTGGCTACTACCATTCTCAAGTTGAAAATTTTTCGCCGAGCACCTGTGGTGGTGGTGGTGTTTTCTGGCAGCTGCACTAGAAATCTTAGATCATATCGTCATTTAACGTCAGGTGAGATTATGGTCAAACGATAAGACCTATAAAATATATAAAAAGAACCATATATTATCTCCGAGTAATTCGGAAGGTTTAAACGCATACCAAGATAGCTCCGAGATAGCAGGTATTTTTTAAACTAATTTAACTCTTATTGTTGTATTTTAATATAAACACTATTTTGATAAATTAATGCATATGTGTCAGTCTTATGTATAAGCTATAATAGACACAGTGCCGTAAAGCTTTATCTAAATCCGATCAATAGTTTTCGAATGAAAGATTAACAGACATCCATTATTGTAATTTTTCTCGTTTGTAATGTTAACAGAATTTTCAGTACATGTAACGTAGAAACCACTTCTATATGAAAAAGGTCTTATAAATACTGATAACATACTCAACTTTTTAATAGTGAATCTAAGAGTTTTAAAATTTTCTATAACATTAGAAAAATTATTATGACATTTTACAAGTTTCGGTTGTGAATGTTTTCTATGAACCTGTACATTTCTATGAAAAAAAAAAACATTTTTTAAATATGCGGTTGTACTTATTAAAGAAAAGCTAACAAAACTTAATAATATTTTCATTATTGTAAGTTTTTATTAATTGAATAAAAATTGTTACATACATTAATTCAAATACCAATTTTTTTTTTTCATTTGTAAACAATGTATGTGATTCCACTCGACTTACGAGAGAAATTATACTGCAAGAATCTTAAAGAATTTTCAACTGTCAAAAACTGGTTATTTCTTCGTAGCTTTTTTTAATGACAATCTATGGGATATTCGTCACAGGATAGGAACGAAAAAACACTATTGTTATTTTCATTATAAAACCATCACAAGACTTTTATTATTAGGAGTTTGAGGTCGTGGGTACCATTTTGTGAATTTTCAAGGATCCTGTAGCTCGGGGATCCAATATCATTGTTGTGAACGATGGGGTAATTATGTCCGTGTTATTTTTTTTCTTCCACCATAGACTTCTTATTGTACTACTATGTTTCGCTCCGGTCGTGAGAATCATTACCAATTGAGTGTATGCATAAATAATATGACCACCTTTACTAAATACTTACGTAAAAAAATGGCCGTAATATATACATGTATTCTTAAGTTTGATAACTAACTCAAACAGTTTCTACCACCTAAGTGTACCCAAGGACAAGATACTCATGATCGCAAACTTTGAAACGAGCGCCAATGTGTCAATATGACCGGCAAAAATAAAACCGGATAGGAGCAAAAAAAAGATCATTTAAATCAACACGTGCAACATGATTATTCTGTCTAAAGTCCGAGTTGCAGAAGTGCTAATAACATATGCCAGCTCAAAGCATTGCAATATTAAAACAGTACACGGAAATATTGTTGGATAAACACATTCTTTTACACATTTATATACGACTATATTTTCTATTTATTTCTCAATTACGTTAAGTTGGCATTGAACTATGATCATTTGATGAGTAATTTTTCATAGTTCTACAATACTTATGTTCTAGATTCGATTGACCTTTACCATTTTTTTAATTCCCAACGAAGCGGGCAGGAATCACCTAGTTTACATATTACGATTTACTACCACATATATTAGGAAAACTGTTCGCCTAATTCCAGAAAATACTTTAACAGATGCCGACAACCAACATTAAATATTATGCGTCTAAATAAATGGGAATGAAGACTTAAACACCGGTTTCGACATTTAAACTTCAATGAAATAGACAAAGGACTACATTTATGGCCATATTTAGAGGAACGCAAAAAAAGGTAGAATAACAAACAATATTATGTTATTTTGTACTGGCCATATATACCAGCATTATGTTATCTGAAAAAAGAAAGATTTTGAATTGAATTTTACTCATGACTCATTACTTTTTATTTGGTAAGGTACAAAGTTTCATTGACGATTTAATAAACCTCTACATGTCACCTATTATGAAAAAAAACAGGTTGGTTATTATAAGTCAAAATTCCTTACATTAAATACGTTCCTTACGTTAAATATGTTGATCATAGAAAAAATAAGCAGGTGTTTGAAGCATGGCTAACTTTTATTTTGAGTACTATGCCGTAACCCGTGAGTCAAATTACAAATATACAAAACATATAGATATACATTCAGATTGTTTATTTATTTTATTAATCACTGTGTTTTTGCATTCAGTTCCATTTAGATGAAGTCGCAGGCATAGCTAGTTTTTTTTATATAAATTCCAAAAGTTTCTTTAGAAATATATTTAAGAACTAACTTTTACCAGCGACTTCATCCATTTACAATTTACCAAAAAATGTTTGTTCAATATAAATATGTGCGCACGATACTTCAGGATCTTGTGATACTGAAGACTGCTTGTTTAGTTTATTACATTTGTTTATATATCCATTTTTTTAAAAGGTCTATTTTTGATATTACAAAAATTTTAAAAATTGTGTTTCTTTTGTGCTATAAGTATTGTATATACTTTCTTATCAATTTAGTAAAACATGACATTGCAAGTAAACACTTTCATTTAATTTACTTATATAGACTATGATATTATAACACAAGTAAATCTTACTAATCATATTTATTCTCTTTTAGCCTCTAATACCATTTGTCTCAACTTAGAACGTGCCACTTTCCCCGATGAGGTGTAAGGTATTTCATCTAAAAACACTACTCCACCTCGCAAACGTTTGTAGTCAGATAGTTTATCTGAAATATAAAGAATAGTTAAGCTTTAATTGAGTTATTGCAAAGGTTTAAATTTACCAAATGATTCTACGAATCACATATTTCTCATATATGTAATTATGTAAAAGTACATATATTATTTTTAAATAATTTAAAATGTAAGTTAGTTAGCGGCAATTTGGCGGCAATCCAAATATCGAACACAAGAAAACATTCCCAGAAGTCTGGCCGCCTTGTTACCTTACATGACAAATCTTATATTCATTAAGCCTTCCAGTTTACGAGATCTGTTGTTTAGACGGCTCACGGCATGCATGACAAAGCTATTAAATAGTATGCTAACGTTTGAAAAAAAGAACTTACCCGCTACAAGATTTTTTATTTCTTGCGAAGTGACACTTGACCCCTCACGTTTTACGACACAAGCGACTGGCAATTCGCTGTCTATTGAATCAGGGATAGCAGTCACTGCCACTTTAAGGATTCCTTCATGACTGCTGATCACCTCCTCTAACTCTGATGGTGCTACCTATATTGATACGTATACCATTATTATAAGCTAACTAATACCCGCGACTTTATCTGCATCGCTTGTTACCTTAACAATATATTATATGTACTGGAAAAAAAACCTGAGAATCCCATCGTTTGCTCCACTTCTCTACGGCAAGAAAACACTTATCGCTGAATGCATAAGTAACGCATAAATATGTAAAATAGAAAAAATCGAGATAAATCCAGAAGTTTATGCATGATGCGTACACGACAGCAGACATCTATCATTTTATTTATATAGAACATAAGGAAATAACACCGTTTAATACTTTTTCACATGTAAACATCTGAGCCAAGTGTAATATTTGGAATGTGAATAGTCTGGGACCTCGAGAAGAATATAGGTATTTCTTTTCCGAATGTTTAAGATAACGAATGATCATTCGGTTTTTGCAATTCAACCATATTTTGTTGTATTTTAAAATTAGAACGTTATTCAGGTTCTTTAGTCCAAGAGTGTGATTCAGTCACTGCATAAGTATATTCTTTTTAAATTAGTTTCTATTAAGTGTTTTATTAAGTTACAGATTTACTATTATGTGGTAATATTCACTACAACGTATGAACACTACGAGAAGAATTTTTCAAATCTAATTTAAAGTATGTTTCTGTAACATTAGTGATATATCAATCTTATTTTTTGCATACCGTCTCCATATAGACTTAACTATATCTCAATCTATTATCTTATACGAAATGTGCTTAAGAAGGAGTATAGTTTTTTTTCTTCAGGTAATAATATATAGATCTTTTTTCCAATTAGTACAGTAAGTCACTAATTAGGTAATTAATACAGAAAACGTTGCACTCTAGATCGCAGGCAAGCTATTTTGTAGAAATTTGTAAATAATATATTTGGATCTAAAGTTTCCCTGAAACTTATGCTATGGTTCTAAATATTTTTTCATATCTATGGAAACTTTTATTTTGTGTAAAGGTAATATCCATTTTTCTTTCAATTAATTTACTGTTATGTGCCAGTTGATACTCTAACACATGAAGAAAAGAGTAAATTAGTGTTTAAAACGAAATCAATCTATCTCGTTTAAATACACGAGAGGTTAACCAAATGTTCTTTAGCATTCCTAACTGTAACTGATCTTCTTTCACAATCATTTACTTTTTTTAATACTTTATAGGGTATAGCGTTTGATCACAATCTTATTTGATATGACATGATTATGTGGTCTAAGATTGTAAACACAATAAACCTAGAGGGGACTGACTCTGAAGTGCAACTGCCCCAACACATTCACATGTTACCATTTAGATTGACAGTAGCCTGACAGAATTAGAAAACGCTATACTACCAAATTATGGGTTAATAAATTTTTTTCCCTCACCGTAAGCTTCGAACTCGCGGTGCTCGAACATGCTATCAACTGAGCCACCATTGTTTTGAAACTTTTCTTAATATAATTACGCACTTACGTATTTTTGTTTACTATTAAAATATTATTGATATGTACAGATATCTCTATTGCTTATACAATTAAGAGAATTCTATTCCCATTGATAGCTTCTTCGACATATCGATAAATGTAAATAGCCCAATTAAAAGTCGTTACAGTCAGCTAATCCAGTACTTACATGATATTTCTTATACTTTATAAGCATCTTGATTCGCTCCACGAAATACAAATTATGTTCGTTATCTTTGTAAAAAATATCACCGGTTTTGTACCAACCGTCTTCTGTGAATACCAGAGCAATCTCCAAAAGGTCATTGTAATATTCCTGATATAAAGAATTAATATACACATATTACATTTGCAGTAATTACTTGTTAACGAGCTGATTACATAATATGGTCTGTACCATTGGAATAAGGATTGTGTCAAAAAGTTGCGCAGGAAGACTGCTCGTAATAAAATTTGATTAGCAGTTTCCAACGTAAACATTTTGTAAAAATCTTGGGAGTAGGAGTTAGATATGTTTCAAGTATGTGACGCAAATATTATTCGATTAATTATAAGAACAATATCAAACGAGATAGTTACCACAAACGACATTGTCTACTAAACATTGCAAGAAATTTTGTAACACCTAATAATTATGTAATTTTAGCAACTAACCTAAAAAGTTCAGCTTAAAGGTTCTGTTATTCTTTTAAAAGAAAGGGAAGGCTTTAAAAATTGTATTTTGCAGATATGGCATCCATGATTAGAGATACAAATATTTATATTATGAAATTTACACGCTTCATCAATTTTATTTTCAGGGAATCTTAGCATAAAATATTTTTTTTATATTATAGCACGGTAAAGTGACTGCACTTTGCCTGATGTTAAGCACAGTATAATCCAAAAACAACGGTGACCACTGAGAGACAACTAGTCCATCGCCAGTCGCCGCTGTCATGCCAGCCTACGTAAATGTCTCTTTACGTTACGCTTAAAGGACCCCATGTCGTAGGAAGGAGGGAACACACTGGCCGGGAGATTGTTCCACAATTTCAAGACATTTTTCTTTTTAAGAAAGAAACGTTCGTCTAATTTTCGTAAGCAATTTGTACTCTCCTCAAACCAAGTGTTTTTAATTGGGTATCCTATTAGAAAAGATAAGTTTGCGCTGTTAGTTATAAGTACTTTCCTTGACTCAAAGCATTACGTTTATAGTTTTTTCATCACAAAGTCGTGAAAGTTACAGCCAGGTATGTTTTTTTCATGTAATAAATTGTTTCTTTGGAAGTGGCGAGTCCATAATTGCTGTATAAAATGTATTACACTAGTTTCTGTATTAACTAAAGAATACGCTCCACTCGTTATAATGCAGTTGCACTGCAAATCGACAATCGTACTATACGACAGACTTTGCATGGTAAGTGGACTTTCACCCATTCAAGAAAAGGAGTTGCACAAAATTTGCACATAACAAATTACCCCCAACGTTTGAATTTTACAAAACAAATGCTTGAATTTCGCGAATTAAGAAATGACGTGAAACTTCTCGAAATACGGAAAAAATGTTGGAATTTGCTGGAATGAGTGGAAGCCAATTTTAGTGAACGACTTTAACAATATATAAACAAAAATAGACTTTGCATTCAAAATGACTTTTCATTTTTAAACAATTTCAAATGATGATGATTGTTAAATATTTTGTTTTTCCAATTTTTTTTTTGTTAGAGGATAAGCTTACAATCATATTAATAATTTTAAAACACTTGATTTTTTTTCCGAACTGACTACACTGTTGGCTTGTTAAGGCCACTACAGTTTCACTGGACTAGTAAGAAGAGCGCTTAAGGCACTCTCCAGATTTTAGAGGCAACCAGCACAAGGGCGCACGGTGCGCTTTGGCTGGAACTGTCGCCGAATATGAAAACACTTGGTTCTCATGTATTACTGTATATATTAATCGTAATATATAACAACATCCATTTGTTGATTGGTTGTCCATTTGATGTCTATAACAACATCCAATAAAAATTCTCAAAAATTTTGCATGAAGATCGTATGCACCACAGTCTGATTATGATCATATAAAATTCACGGTGATCGTGTGGCTTGACCAGTGGAATATCGATTGTATGACTTGCATCTAACAACGATTTTCTCAGAATTCACTTACATTTACTTACATCTCTATTGGAAATGCTAAGAAAGTAGAACTGTTTCGAAAACGTTTTAGAGTATTTAAAAACTACGAAAACTAATAAAACACTCCTACAACGAAGTAACTAATAAGAAGGGACTGTTTCCTAGGTAGAATAGAAATATGGAAATAATGTTTTTCCGACTACGGCCGCGGTTTCTACTGCTGAAACGATAGAGCTATGCCGTTGTGCGTGCATCACGCAAAAACTACGGGATAAATTTGGATCAATTTTTTTTCGTCATACTTTTTAGACACTTGGTCCTTATTAAAAAAAAAAGAAAAAATATCACGACATCTTTAATTAATATGAAGTTATTAAAGTTTCAAAAAGTTAAAATTTTTAGAAGTGTTACAAACGACAAAATATATTTTGTAAGCGAAGTATTTAATTGCTGTCAATTTTTTTTAAGTTTTTTCTTCTATACATAAAATATATTATTAACATAATAAACAACGCAGATGAAGTCACTACTAGCGAAATAATAAAACCATCTGAAGTTTATTTTAAACTAATTTTATTGTTCTAATCACAACAAATTTAGCTACATTTTTGTAGCAACTTAATAGTGATATTGTCTGAAAGAAAAGAAAAACGAGCCACAAACGAAATATTTTTTAAACAGTTTCGCAGAAGATATGAATGTATTAATAGTAAATAAGGCTTTTGTTAATAATTACAATTATCATTTCCCGGTACCGGCGCCTCCACTGGAGCTGCCTTGAGCCCCGCCACCAACACTAAATCCAAAACCAGCGCTACCGCCGGCGGAACCTAAAAAAAATACATATATAAAGTTACACATCACTTTAACATATCATAACTTGGTTATTAAAGCACTGCAAAGTGATAGCATTGTACCTGATGGTAAATACAATATAAATACAGTGTTGCCCACGGAAAAGCATCACCGACCATATTAACGTGACGACACACTTGAAGGCGATGTTATAAAAAGGAGCGAACTCATTCCTCAGACGAAATTGACAGATTCAAAATACATCTACATATTTCTGTGTCTCAGTAAAACATACATGTATATTTAACTAAGCTCACACGGTGACTCACTAGTTTGATCCTTGTTGTTCTATTCAAGTAAATAGCCCACGCCAAGATTCGGTCATATGTTGCCTTTTTACCATTCGGCCGAGTGTTCCAAGTGCTCCCGGTGAAACATTGAGGTCCATAGAGCAAGAAGTGATTAGTTGGTTCGAAAAATAAATAAATTCCATTATTCTAATATTTTTAAAGGAAGAAGTTATATTTTAAAGCGTTATCAATATGAAAGAATATCTAATGATTTGAAAATGAAAAAAAAAACACCTTTTTTAAAAGAAATGACCAAAATAATTAGAAAATACGTAGTTTGTAAATAAAAATGAAATTTAAAGTTTACACGAACCTCCAGCTCCTCCTCCCGAAGTAGCTCCGCCGCTAGATTCCCCATCTGAAACAAAACAATTATAAAAAAATCATTGAAATGCCTACTTGTGCTATGAGATCTTTGTATTTTCTAGATTTTTAGAAGCAAACGATACGAGATAAGCATTTTTTTCGTATTCATTGGTATTTCTATGGATTACTTATATGATTTGCTTTTACGTTTACTTATGACTTTTTCCTAGGATACGAGAATAAAGATTCTTCTTAATTTTGAATATTGTTATCGTTAAAATGTTTATAAGAATAATATATAATTTTAATTAAATAATCAGAGTTTCCAAATCAAATAGTTAACAGAAAAATACGACGTTTTGAGATACCTACCATATGATTTAATATTTTTTTACATGAAAATGATGCTTCTTAGTTAGCGTTCTAGACACGAGTATCGCCTTTTAACATTATAGATCCAGAGTTGAAATGATATATTATAAAATAAAACGAATAGGATTACCAGCAAGTCCTAACTAAGATGCGAACAAAGTGTAAAGAACCCTAGAATACTTCTAGTCATCAAATAATGTTACTAACCATCATGTACATACACTTATCAACTGATACTAGTCCTGGTTACGTGGTTTAAGATACAATAACGACCTTACTCTTGAATGGATAATAGTGATCAGTACACTTTTTAACACTCTATTAGGAAATTAATACTCACTGGATCCCGATTGCTGCTGGAGGCTCTGAAAATAAACGGAGTGGTAAATATTTTTATGCTAGTTCTGATACTAATAATGAACTTTCCACGATATTTATTGTGAACTATTTTAATAACACCAATAGAAGAAAAGTCGCTCTTCTGTTAGACCATGTACATGCTACTTATATATAATAAAAAATATTTGTTATTTGAAAGTCCCATAATATAAAATAATATTAACGAAAGCAAATGCAGTATTTACATCCGTGGCCATGGTTACCCATTTATTAGATCTGCAAAAATGGTGCAAAGATAATAAGAAAATTATTCATCGTTAATAATTTTTTTAAGTTATTGTACTCGTATACAGCTACTATGTACTCAAAAAAATGATTGATTGATAATTGAATTAGACATTCATGCAGTACGGGTAGACTACCATGAGTATTAACTTTCAGTGAAGGAAAATTTCGTGATGGAGCTGGTTATAAAGTATTTGTATCACGTCTATCGTTTTCGACGATTGCGTCACATAATATAATATATAAGATACGTGTCATTATCATCATCTTACCCATATCCCACCTAAGTTGGGTCGGAACAACATGTTTTTCTTTTCCAACCTCCCCTGTCAGATGTCATCTCAGTATACACACCTTTTATAGATATACCATTTTTCACACAATCTATCCACACATTTTTCGGTCTTCCTCTAATACCAGTCCACTTTCAAACTCGAAACTTTTCTTGTTACATGATTTTCATCTCTTCTCATAATATGCCCGTATCGCGCTAACCTAATACTCCTCAACTTTATCTCACTGGTGCTATTTTCAAACTTCCTCTGATATAATCATTCTTAATCTTATCCATTCATGTTACACCACGCTTCCATCGTGTATGGAATAAGATAAAATACATGTAATAAGATGAATAAGATTACGTAAGCTATATACATTGACATAAGTTTTCACACTCAATATATAAGTATCGCTTTACCGAAATGAAACCCATTAAAGTAAAACTAAGACACTACAGAAAATATTAAAAAGTAAATACTTACGTTAGATATGAGCATCATAAACATAAATAGAACAAATATATGTCTGAACATTTTAGATTCTTATTCTCGTCCAATCGTAGAAACTGAATTGTAAAGCAAAAATATGAAGCTGGCTTTTTATACAATTTATTCTATGTTTATCTTTTTCATAACAAAATTATGATGGAGAAATAATGATTTGATTGGTACTTGCTAGCTATTATTATAATATGTATACAACAAAAAATACATAACAATTGTTTATCTAAATATAAGTAAAATTACACAGGAAGCATTAATATTCATTCAAACTGATATCTCAGTTAAGTATTTACTGTAGACGCCAGAGTAATACTCTTTAATAAAAAGGAACAAATATATCAAGTGTACTAAAATCCATACATTTTCAATGGTCTGAATTCCGCTTCCCCTCCCTTTTTTCCATACTCACTATACGCTATTGGCCGTATGGGCCTTCAAAACTTCGCCGCACTAATGGGGCGAGCGCTTAAGACGATCGGCTGCTTGCCAACAAGCCAAGGGTGCCAAAGTACTCGATCCTCGGCTTGGGCTGTTGCCTTGGATGCAACAACGTGAATCTTACTTAGCTAATCATACATATACGAATTAATAAATCACACATGTGTATCAGCATGTGGGACTCACGAACTCAAACATATCTTTTGTATGAATTTGTCAACTGGACTAAACTAAACTAACCAAGTTTGAAAAACACATATGTAGTATTGTTGTTAAGTGTAATTGATATTATAGGATATTTAAGATGTAAGTGTAGTAAGTCAAATAGCCCTAAATACTTGTAGACGCTGCAGCATTCGTATACTGTCGCTTCTGTGATACGCGGTGGAGGCATGAAGCAAAAAATCTGAACTCAAATCTTATAATCCGTCAAGGAGGTTTAACGCAAAGAATGGACAGATTAATCTAAAATACAGTCTAGTGAGAAATAAACATTTTCCAATCTGCTGACTATCGTTTCAATATTAATGAAGCTAGCTTGTGGAATAAGCTATTTATTTTATTTTTTCACAAAGCCTAATTTTTAGCTAGGTATCGCACAAACCGAAATGAGATGTCACGTAGTTTTTGGCGGGATCTTAATCTGCCATGTATTGGATTTTATATTTTATTCAGAATTTTATGTTATTTGACTCTATATATTTATTTATTTATTTTTTTTATTTATTTTATAAGGCACACATTACAGATAATAAGTATACATGTTTACAGTTATTATTAATAGTGTTTTTTTTTTTTTTTAGTCTGCTATATTATCCAAATTTATATGCATGCACATCTATGTTAAATAAAATACAATCATACAAGCATATACAAGTATCCTATTTTAAATTATACAATATTATAATGATAATTTGCATTTATATACTACGCTTCGAAATTGACTCAGACTTAGGTGAAAGATGTCTATGTCGATATCGGTACTGCAAGTGACACAATGTGTGATATTATTAAATCTTAGTCTATCATGTAGTGGAATTCATTTTTTATTCATAATTTTGTGTTCTTTGACTCTATATTTTGTGATATTGGTAGTGTTTATTGTACACAAGTGAAGTGGATAGGAAATAACACCACGAAGCATGAATTCTGAGATCCTATAATAACTCTACGAAAAGTTCTAAAAAGGGAGCCACCATCTTGTTAGAACATTAAAATTATCACAAGATACATACTCCAGAAATGGTAAATACGATTAGTCATTATTAAAAGCCTGGAACATGTTTTCATAAGGAGAAAATCGCACAAAAAAGAAGACACTAATTTAGTACCTAGCTAGGTACGTGAAAATAACAGTATAGTATTTGTAGTGTACTGGTGTAAAAAGTATATTACTATTTTATTATTTTTAAATATTAGTCTATGATAGGATCTTCTAGAAGTCGGCTATCAACAGTCTTGACATGTATTAGTTTAGTTTGAATTATTTAATAAAGTTTGCTGCATTCATATATATTATATTATTTTAAATGTTGTACCAAAGGCTGGTACACACCAGTATTTGAAGAGGACTGTGTTGCCAGTAATGAAAATAAGGAATAGAAAAGATACCAAAAAAAAAAGAGAATATGTCAATGCCTGATATGACAGACTGTCAAATTTTCGATCGACTGTCGAGTGACTTGATCATTTGGTGATTGTATTTATGTTAGAAAAATGTTGTATATTGTAGTATAAACAAAGCTATGGACGAAAACGAGTTCTTCAGACAGACTGTCCAGCACTTGGCTCGGTGTTTGTCGAATATAGACCCGACGCCATGGGAAAAAGTAAGTTAATTCTATGTTTACCACATCTCCTGTATTTTGTAATCATGTTATTGGGAAATTACTATTTCCATACCAATATTTAGAGGTTTGAAAATGTTCTTTATGCTATTATTTTTTATCTGTATCCAGCGCTTATTAATTCAATGATTATTAAACTTAAAAATAATATTTTAGTTAATTTCCCATGGATATCATATAATGATCTTAGTATGACATCAGTTGTAACTTTATCGGTATTGAATAAATACAACGAATGAGTCATAATTATATATTGTTATTTATTCTGAGGTCTACATAGATTAAGATTAAGCTACATGCTGTGCTATAATATAATTATTGTATTAACAGTTATAGTTTTACTTAAGACCTTGAATTCTGTTTATAGTAAAAGTAGGTACTAATTTAGTATTTCAGTTTGTAAAAGCAAATTATGAATTCTATGGGAATGGTTATAACTAACCAATTTTTTGTTGATTTTGGAAATTACTAATCCTTTTCTAAAGAATAGTTTTCTTATATTATTATTTTGTTATATACTTTACATGGATATAATTTAATTACACAAAAAACCCTATTAAGATGCTGTAGTAAAAAATATGATGTTTGTGATGACTTGATGTTTAATATAGCTATGAAAGTTTTTCAAATTTAACTGTGTTAAAACTTTGCTATGTCCTTATAAACTTCAGTGTAATCAGATTTGAAACACTGCTTTATGTGAGCTAATTTGTAGTAGCGGCACACTATGATGACCGTTTTGATGTTCCTGAGCTCATTACGTTTCATATAACTTAATAACTATCTACTAATAAGAAGTAAACTGCTATCCTTTATTGTCAATAGTGATATGTGGTTTGTCCCTATATTTATCAAATCATTCTACTATGTTGGGGCATAAAATTAATTTTGCACACTGATTTGTAAATCATATTTATATCTAGCTATATATTTGTATAACTATATATCTATATAACTACTACTATATATAGCTATATAATATGGTCTTGTGATTTTTTTATTAAAGTTTGACTAACAAAACAACAGTACCTTTGAGACAATTCTTATGGATTATAAGAAAACTTGACATTTACATTTTTCAAAATTAAATATTTATATGTTATATATGATGATATATATAGAATCACTGGCCAGCACAAGTATCACCTCAAAAAATGGATGGTACAGATTGACATTCAGTAACTTAAGCTGCCATGTTATTTAGTTGTGTGGTTGTACTATAAAGGGTAGATTTAGTCTCATTTCATGTGTAATAATACACCCCTTTGAAATCAGCTCAAGAAGCTAGTATAAGATAAATATGGTGAAAATGGATAAGTAAAAGTAAAAAAATAAAAAATAAACAATCAGACTGAAAAGTATACATGACTAGATAATACATTTGAGAATATTTAGAAAATCTTTACAAATTGATTGTCAATTCTTGTTATCAAAGTTCAGTGTCATAATTTTAATTTATCAAATTCTATTGTGTTTTAACTGAATGGAAGTATGTTATCATAGGTATTATACATACCTAAGCATTTGATATGAACTTATGCTATACAATATTGTTTAAGGTGAATACTTTATTCATGCTGTGCCCCCAAGCCACTTCATCATTAATAGTCACTCCTCGCAGTCAAGAAGCGACTATAGCACTCGGACTGTACTTCCTCCAAAGTGGTCTCCAACATCAGGACAAACTTCTTCCGTATTTCCTGAAAGTATTGAAGTGTCTGCCGACTGCTCAATTCGAAGAGCCATTATATAGGCCTAAACATGGGGATCGTAAGTATTCCTAATATATTTATGAAATTAAAACAATTTTAAATTCTTGTGTATAAAATTCCAGTGCCTTTGTAATTCTTTTTTTGAAAGACTGGATCAGTAAAGCTTATAAGTTTTAAAAGGCTTTATTTTGATTTTCAAAAAAAGAATTCAAAAGTCTTATGATTTATTTTATACTTGTGATAGTTCTATTATCAGGTAGAGTACTTGATATTATTTTTGAGATCTAAAATGTCTTATTTTCCGATCAAGTTTTTATTTTGATTTGTTATTTTTTATGTTCGTAACTTATTCAGGTTTGTAGTGAGATAATGTCTCTATATTAGTTACACTAATATTACTGTAGATATAAATATGTTACATAGATATTTTTATTTCCGTTTACTTTAGGTGTATGCTGAATTGATTTATACTGATGTAAATATTGAATTAAATGTAAGGATACCTTCACTAATTTATTTACATTGCTATAGACAGACAGAATAATAAGAAGTTATAATGTGTTTTGGACAGTGTAGAAGCAATAAATCATGATCTTGATTAGAAGAAAAAAATGAGAATCCTTAATACTCAGGAATCCTAGCAAAATATTGTGGTATTTCTTATTTCATGACTCTAGAATGGTGGCTATAATCAATATCGTGTTAATTTTAGTAGCAATTAATGCCCAACCTTCAATGCCTAGACTAAAGAAATAAATTATAAAATAAGAAATTCATCTCTATAATTCAAAGAGTTCCCATAATGAAGTGGCTGCTGTATTCATTGTTTTATTTCAAGGTCCCCTGAAAACAAGAGTATATTTTAGTATTGTTATTTTTAGCTTACAATGATGTAACAACTATATCGACCTTGTTCAATATTGGTATCTAATTAACTCAAAATCTGTGCCTTACAATAGCTGTAAAGCAACCAATGTCTGTAAATGAAAATTAGAATTGGGTGAAATATTTTGAAATCAGCCAAATTTTAATGGGAGACAAAGATTTTAAATGTTTAATAGTAGCCACAAATAAACAAGCACTGCAGCAAATATTGAGATAAATTGTTCGTAGAGAAAACAACAGAGTAAAAGTAAATATTTATGCAAATTGTAGCTTGTAGATTGTATGCAGGAATTACGATAATATTAATTTGTTTTAGGTATACCAATGTCTGAAAAGTTCAGCTTTTGCCTCAACACTCTCCTGTCAGACATCGCGTCCAAACAACCAGCGATACGGGAAGAAATCATCACAGCTCAAATTGATCTCATGTCCAACTTATCAAAAATCATTATCACTTGCCACGAGAGCAAAGACTATACAAAAACTATATCTAAACTGCAACTTTGTAAAAGTACAATACCAATTCTAATCGGTTTAGCTCGATCAATGGGGAGATACGCAACAGTTGAACCTTCCTTGTTGTGCCGATTGTTCCCACAACCGGCTAGTCCTGTTAAATCAAAAGATCCGGAACCCAGCTTCGAGTATTCGACCCTGGATAAAAAAAGGAAGTTTAACCAGTTCCGACCGATTATACCAAGGTCTTTATCAGGCAATTTGAATCCGAATAATGAGATCATTGTAGAGAACGGAATCGACAACGTTGATAGTACAGGAGGCACTTTAAAACGAGGTTCTTTGCATAGTTATAGTTCGGTTCCGTATGATCCGACCACGTATTTCTTTAGCAAATTCGGCTCGAGCTTCAACCAGTTCCCATACATGAGGTTTTCGGAATCGCCCGAGAAGAGGATCAATGTGCAATTTCTCGTTACGTATTTACAATCTATATTGTCTTTGGCGAAAAAGTTCTTGACTAAGGACCTTTTAGCGTTTCTAGATGAAGAAGCCGAGGACATTTATGCTTCTGGACAAATACAAGTAATGCTTTTTCATATGTATTTGTAATAGTTTATTTTTTGTCTATATGTATTAATACTCTTTAACGCTTTAGTCCTTAGATGAAATATTATGTCTACCTGTAGAGTAAGAGTGTATGTACGCCTATTTATTTGGCACACTGTAGTTTCAAGGGGTTAATGAATTTTAAAATATGAGTTTTTTTTTTCGAACTGACTACACTATTGGCCTGACGGACGGGCCTTCCCGGCTTTACCGGACTACTAAGACGAGCGCTTAAGGCTAAAGTGTTCGAACTTCGGCTTTGGCTGTTGCCTTGGATGCAACACCGCAGATTTATCTAAGCTAAATTAAGCTAACTATTCATATCAAATCAAATCAAAATATACCTTATTAAATTTAGGCCCTAAGAAGGCTCTTATGAACGTCAAAATTACGTATAAGAGGTCGTGAGACACATATGTGAACCGGCATGTGTGTCTAAGGAATGCAAACATGTATTTCGTATCTGAAAACTAGGCTAATCTAGATTAAACTAGTTCAAAACTAAGGGTAAATGAATAAAACCCTTCCATCATATGTGTACCTACATGTGACTTTGTACTTACCTGTGGAAAATATGAAATGTTAGAATAATCTTCATACCTTTATTTTTTTTTTCTTCAGACCCTTGGTCCGCACCTTTTTTTGATATAGTGTTGAATAGAAATCGTTTTAAAATATAGTACAGCTTGGCTTTATGATTAAAAATAGTAATTTGATCTTAGGTTTTTTTATTTTTATAGTAATTCTACTTATTGTTTGGTGAACACACTTTTGTTGTGATACACCATTTCCTTACATTTATACGATGTGATAGCTACTGAAAACAAAAGATTGACTTATGTCTTTTTTTTTCGAATTGACTGCTCTGTTGACCTGGTAAGGCCTCTACAGTTTCATCGGACTACATGTATTAATATATATATAATCAACTTTTAGTCAAAATATCAAATGGCCTGAACGACACATCATCTAAAACTGGCTTGGCTTGGAACGTGTTAAATAACGATAAATAGTTAAAATATTGCATGATCATTTCAGGTATTCCCATATAAATCATTCTCAGAAACATTGAACTTAGTGATGGTGACACTGTTGAGAGAAATTTTACAACATCAGAAAGATCTTCCTGGTCCATTCACAAAAGATGTTCAGGTAAGTTTAATTTAAAAGTACATTAAAACGCAGAATGACAAGATATACTGTTTGTATTTAAAGAAATTTTTAAAAACTTCTGCATTTATTTGTTGAGTGATGCGTGTGTGGGAATTTTTTGGTCGAATAATATAACCCAAAGTTTTACTTAGTATAACGTAAATAATTTAATTTTATCGTTATATTCAATTTTATTCAAAGTTTTTCGCTAAAGATTTAACATTTAGTCATTTCATAATCCATTGTATTAAAAAAAAAGTGTGCGTCTCAGGACGCCCGACAGAAGTGTTAAATTGAAACTAAACGAAGTTAAACTATTTAATATTGAAATTGTTTAACTTGAAAAAGCTTAGGTTATTACTAAAATTTTATGTATATTAATATGGTAATGTAAGGAAAGGTTATTTATTATTACAATCTTTTATTTATTATAAAATATAACACAGACTGGCGCCGTAACGCGTTACGTAACGAAGCGGTTTACTCTCCCATAAGAAGTTATCACTTCAAAAATGTTATGTCATTCAATATTGTTATAGATATAATTATAAGTACAAAATCTATACTTTGAAAGACTATATTCCAGGTATAAATAATTGTCACCTGGTACTAAGGAGTGGCATCACTCGACCTAATTATTTGTATATAAGCGTGTATTATATATTAGCTTTTGGTCTCGGTTATGCTTGCTTTAATGTATAGTTTGATCTGTCCTTCGGGAATAGTACATGTTTTCTGAATTAATGATGTTTTGTGTCCTTTTTTATACATATGACAGAGTATGAAATTTTTATGATTATCAGTTGATTAATTACGGTGGAGAAGCGTACAAACAGACAAATTCACAATTGCATTTATTATGTTTAGTTAATATTTGTTTAGGAGATCGAGTTATAAGTTTTCACCTTTTTACTGTTGTGCTAAAAGAAAGTCTTGTGACATTTAACTCTCTACTATACGAACGAATGAAACTAAATATACTAAACGAATGGATAATATGTAATTTATAAAAAAATAGACAAACAATAGGAACATGCCTGTGATACATATATATTAGCATCTATACGTATCATAGCCATGTTAATAAAAAAAAAATCAGCTCCGTTATCCAGGGATATACGATATGTCCAATGTGTGTATGGGAAAATTTGCTATCCGCATTTCCTTTTAATATTGAAAGGATGTGTATTTAAGGAATTCGTGAAATGCCTTTTCCTGAGCGGTCAAACAGAACTCCAAAGCCGACATCATGATGCGTCTGAACGTGAGGACAGGGAAAATAATTATGCTACAGTTAACAAGTTTAAGGTCAACGTAATGGCCAACTCGGCCTGTGTCGATTTACTCGTGTGGGCCATTGGAGATGAAACAGGTAACTTAGTTTTCATCATTATTCAATATAATATACAGTATGTAATTTTATGAACAGGGCAATATGTGAACATGATAATTTGTTACAAAAAGTACTTAATAGAAAAAGTGTTTTATAACTTTTGACGTTTCTAGTATTCAAACCTCATTAATCAATAGAGTATTACCGATACTGATATACTATAAAGTATTATGTTCCTTATAAGAAGCAAGACCGATTGCCATTAAAAAGTATGTAATATATAGTATGTGTATGTGTATATAGTATGTAAAGTATTAGAATAAAACATGCAATTCAAAAATATCTCAAAAAGTTATGAGCAGTCGTAAAATGGCTTATGTATTTGTCCGACTACTTGATTATTATATAGTCACATATTTAAGTTGTATTTTTATTGTGTTTGAAATATTATTTATTATTTTATTTATTATATTATTTATTTTAATTTTATTGTTTATTTATTATGGTGTTACAGTGGATGAGGAGTATGATGTGCCAGCACTTATAAATGCTCTAACAATATTAATAGGTATCTCAACTCGAATGCTTTTCTGAGTGATCTATCACTAACGGGTTTTATGAATTCCTACTAATAATATATGTAACTTACTAATTTATAAAAAAAAAACATCTAGTTTAATATTAATTTTATTGTAACGGTAGTTTATTATAAACTAGTTTTTACCCGCTGCTTCGTCTGCGTCGTTCATTATCTCAACAATATATTTTACGTGCAGAGAAAAACACAAATTGAAAGCAAAAATATACTTTGCTTACAAAATTTATTTGTAAACAAAGTTGTCCGTTTACTTTCTTTCTCCTCCGTATGCGCATCACACCGCTTGCTCGCACTTGAAATATTGCTGAACGCGCAGTTATTATAAATATTGCAATTTCTGAAAACTTTAATAATACCATATTAAATAGGGTTATCATGATAACGACTAAGAAGCTAATCCTAAAAAAATGATCGAAATTTATAGAGTACTTTTTACGCACAACCGTATATTTCTATAGATTTATGGACAGACGGAACTAATAAATCGTACATTATTTTACAATTAAGTTATTTAAAACAAGCGTATTATTGGCCTTTAATACAACATACACTTAATAGTTATACACTTTCAGTTACAAAATATACAAAAAAATAAAACAATTAGCAAAAAATATACGAAGGAAACTAATACTTGAAGCGACAGAAAGCGTAACTAATTTTATTACTTAAATAAGATATTAAGAGTGCAAAGAAAAAAGGTACATGTTATATAAAAGTAATGAGTAATACCATTAACTTGAGAGAAACAAAATCTATAATGAATCAAGCATCCCTAATAAAAGTATTATCAAAAATTATAACAACTTAAAAAAAAAAAACTACTCTAAATAATGCATCAGAACGTCTTTGACCACAGTTAGGTCTGGTCTGGAATTTTCATGAATCTCAAACATAATATGATTCCTATTCGATTTTAAGAAGTTATGTGGTGAATCTGTAAAAGCAAAGGTCCAATAAAAATAAAATTAAAATTGAGGGCCGATTTTAATAAAATATTTTGTTTTAAATAACCCCATCTCAATGAAAAAAGATTTCTAGATGATGAATTTCTTAGCTAACATACATTGCAAAAAGTACAATCGAATTGAGCATCTCCTCCATTTTGAATTCGGTAAAAAAAATTAAAATGTGGCTTATATAATGTTAAACATTATAATGTATCTATTAAAAAATATATATTTCTTAATGTTGTGTAGTAAGGTATTGTTTATTTGAAGTAAAAATTGCTTTTAAGGAAGTTTCTATAGTGGTTATTCATTAAAAAATCATTGAGTACTATATATATTATAATATTTTTTTTTGATTATACAGGTAAAATATGAATACCTTGTACAAGATTACAGATTATTTTGACCTCTCAAAGGCCATAGGGACATAAGCATTGTGTATCGGCCTCGGAAAGATATTTAATCGGTACTTAGGGGATTTGTAGGAACAAATAAGATATTAAGATCCTGTAAGTTTAAGTCTCCGATTTAATTGGTCTGAGAGAAAATGCAAAATATTGAAAAAAAAAAATACAAAATCAAATCTTACTATCAGTTGTCAGTATGCTTATGCTCTTTATAATCTCATTTTGAGTAATGCGATTATTGCGGTTTATTTGATAAGGTACAAGGCTTTCCAGTTATAGAAGTTATAATCGAGTCGATTAGTTCGAGTTATAGTCAATTTAGTAAGGTTCGACTGTATTTTAGAGACGTAACAGTATATACTTATATAATACTCGTTTTTACTCGAGGCTTCTCTCGCGTTGATGTAAGTTTGACCAATCTTTCGGAAGTATTACTTTTTTTTATTTAGTAATTAAGACTTTTAAGCATAACAAACAAACAAACTCATATTGACATTTATAATATTAGTAAGGATCGCAATATTTCAGGTTAAATATGACATAACATATATTGCTTGTACTGTGTTTAATTTAGCCTCTACTGACTCAATGAACACTATGCCTTCTACATCGCCATTCAATAGACCAGCTATTGTGTTTATAAGAATTCGGTATAATAGGTCTATCTTAATATTCATAGCAATATTTTTATTTAAGGCGCTGATTCGTTATGTGGACGTTTAACAGAGAAAATAAACTCCAACCATAATCACAAATTGATATTAGCCCACATGCCATTGCTTATGGTCTGTCTTGAGGTGAGTTATTTTTTAAATATGAGTATTTTTGATCGCTTTCAAACTGCTAACGAATAAAGATAAATTTATTATCGATACATACAATTGAAAAACTTCTTCGTTCAAGCCGTCTTTTCTGAAGTCATAGACAACGTAAGGTGTTTGCATTTGTTTATGCTTAGAAACAGATAATATTATTTTCTTAATATAACCTCTCAATTTACAAAGGTTTATTACAATAAAAATCATAGATTGGACACATTATATAACAATAAGTTATTTAACATAGATATGTTTGTAATTGCTTCCATATTCCTACCCACATTTAATTCAATCAACATTACCTGGGTGAAGCTGTGAAGGGATATCAGGTTAACAGCGTATTGTTTAAAAAAAATCAACCAACACTAGCTTACCCCTTTTGATTGCCATAATATTCAATCAAAGACGACAAAATAAAAAAAAATGTTTTTGAATAACTAAAATTTAATTTTAAAATATTTATCTTCTTTTTTACCTCTAGCCTATTTAGCCTTTTATACGATTTGATATCACAATAATGGTGTCATTTTAAAATAGAATTATATAGATGCTGTACAAGACAATTGACTGACAAACTATTGTCAATTTTATACGTTAGTCACTTTACCGTTCCTGAATCGATTTTATTATTGGGAAGAGTGAATAATACGTAAGAATTGTTCAGAAGAACAATTTAAATCTTCCACTATAAATTTAATCATAAAGTACACAGAGAAGTTTGGAAGTAGTGTTGCCACATATGAAAAGAACTGACACAAATGTTATGTTGTCATTTCTCAACAATAATTATATATCAAATTAGAAGAAAAATAGTTTTGCTTAAATTGTAAAACAGGGACTCGGCAAATTAGCAACGAAATTTCCGAATATTGCGAACACATCGATATATTGCTTAAGGGATTTTCTGGTAACACCTTCACCGATATTATTCAAATTACACAAACTGGAGTTGGAGAAAACTGGAAAGGAACATATGAAGGTTACATGTGAGTACTGTTGAATATTAAATTCATTGATTTTAGAGACTTTGTACTTGGTAAGGTTTCTAGAACCCGCGCAGGGGTCGATTTTATCTTTGGATTCGTTTAATAATGCGGTTTTTTTCGTTGTTTTGTTTCTGAATGTATAGAGCTTGCACTTAATAACAAACGAAATCACGGGTTATTTACAACTTTATAAAAAAAAAACGAAAAATATGTTTTTTTTGTTTTATCATAACAGGTATACTCTCAGTAAAAAGCCAAACATCAGGTGAGATTGTGATCTAAAGCTAAAACCTATATACGGTAAAAGAAAAAGAGAATTAGATAGAGTTATTGTAATTAAAAGCGACACTTTTACATCCGATATTTGTCTTAAGTTATAATTTTTATGTGTATGAATGTTATAAATTAGATTATTTTAAATGTATTGTATAATATCTATTGTGCGTTTTTTATAGTCTCGTGATATAGGTAATTATAGTATAACATAGTAAACACCAAGTTTTTCTTCGTTAACCACTCAGTGATTATCCAGTATTTTGTCAGCATGTCAGGGTTTCATAATATAAACGTTTATAGTACAAGGCAAGGAACTACAAGGCTTGACGGAGACGGGCGTGCCCGTCAAATCGACACCATTCGAGAAGCTTCGAGACGCCGCCATAGAAAACCTGTGCGTTGCGTTGGAAGCGGCTCTTATAGTCGATCCATATTGTGTGCCTGCTTTAGTCGGTTCCGTTAGTAACAGACTCTTCACTGCGGAAACTAGTGATAGGTGAGTTTAGATGTTACATTTATTTATCGATTTGTTGTTTTTGATGTCCATTTGTTATCAACCACTACCTACGATTTTCTAAACTAAATATATTACATGGTTTTATGGAAACAATTCGCACGCCATCTATTGGAAAGTAGTAGAATTTATTCCGCGCATTAGTATCCCAATAAAGTTAAACCGTTTTGGGTTGTATATTTTTAATATGTATATATAGAGGAAAAAGAAACATATTTTTTATGTAAACTTCACTTTTATCAACGTTAATTGTGGGTTGGCTTTATTTTTAATTTTATTTTTGTCATTACTATCAAATATAGTCTATTTTAACTTACCTTTGTTACATTTTATCATCACTGCTTAGCGTGTATAGAAAAGGCTAGTAATATACATAATACATAATTCTTTGAAGATTCTTCTATCTTCAGATAAAATATTGATGGAGATCAGCTTAATTATTTCGGAGATTAATCCGGACCAACAATAGGCATTACAATTTAATTTATATAATTAGTTTTCACTCTATGGTATTTCCAGTGAATCGTCTCTGATAAGCACAAATATAGTTATCATGTTGGGCCACGTTGCTGTCGCATTGAAAGACACTCCAAAGACAACGGATACAATTCTACAGTTTTTTCAACAGCGGTGAGCGTACTTATACATACTTACATATACACAAATACATATCTACTTTACATTTAATCTACTATCTATGTGAATGGTAACCGTTAGTTTTAAAAGTAATCGATATTTTTAAACTAGCTTAACCGCGGTTCGTTCTAGTTCATTATACAATGATTTCGTGATGTATTTATATACTTATTTTAAATATTTTGAAAGGATTTCTATCTCATTTTTGTAGCATAACTATGTAGTAACGTCATATACTTATGGTTTCATTAAAATCGTTCTAGTCATTTTCGACATATATACGTTTACAATCCAAGCGTGTCGGTCTGGACAATTTTATTATGTTATATTTATGGTCAGCGTTCTTTATCAAAGTTATTTACTATAAATAGAAAAACAAGTACAACGAGAACTATTAATATAGTTAAAAATAGTATAAAATGATATTATGTTTAAGTAATACTTATGGCCTAATACTCATTATTTTTTATAGTCTCTGCCGTGCTCCATCATCATTGGACACATTAATTGTCGACCAATTGGGTTGCATGGCTCTAGCCAGTCCTGAAGGTCCAGCTCACGACGAGATTATGCGTATGTTCACTGTAATAACAGTGGAAGCGGCGAGTGCTGCTTACCACCATACAGATGACAAAAGGCAGTATAGGTAAGATTTTTTTTATTATAGTATGTGTTTGAAGGATCATTTAGTGTCGAGGTATAAAGTTGGTTTCGCAATGCTATTTAAAAACTGGAAGAACTAACAATGTGGGGCACATTGTGACTTAAGTCTAACAATTCTGTGGGGTACGTTGTCGACTTTATTTCTTCTGCAGACTATTTATTTTTGTTGAAACATGCAGAAAAATCCAGGCTTAGCAATTCCCATTAATCTTTGTTATCTTGAACATTCTTATAAGGCTCTTAGTGATCGTATTGTAGTGTCATGAATTATCACTGGTAATAAATATCAACTGGTTCGAAGACTTTCCTTTTGAAGCATTGCTGTAATTCGTCACCCATAAAATCGTATATAATCTGTTATCATAAGGCACGTATCCGGGGCGGTGTTAAATGCTTTGGCGAACATAGCGGCTAATGTTCGTGGTACGAGTGCCAGGTTGGAGTTGTTGACGCGGCTGTTGGAGCTGTTCGTGCAGCTCGGGTTGGGCGGGGAACGCGCAACCGACCGCTCTCCCGCCCCAGTACTCAAGGCTTCAGGTAGCGCTGGCAACCTCGGAGTACTTATACCCGTTATTGCTGTGAGTGAATTATTCATTATATTTATTATGAATATTTAGCACACTAAAATAAAGATTACACATAGGTAAAATTACATATTGTTAATTCTAACAGTAAATTACAGTGTAATGGTTACAATTACAGGCATGTATGATATTTATAAAATAAGGATAATTATTTTGTAATGTGTTTACATACAATCAGAAAAAACAATCTAGTTCTAATTACATATTAAACAGATAGTAATCAAAAGTAATGTATCGTGTACAAGTTACACATGGTTATATTTCATTTTTGAGTAAGGACCGATTGTATCAAAAAATATATCGATGTTGTTTGTGCATGATATTTCATTATATAATCTAGCCATGTCTACTAAAGGGCTATTAGCTATTATATGCAGTGTTAAGCGTCGTAGTTGGAATAACGACATTTAATATATATAAGGATTACACTTATATAAGTAACTTTATATTTTTAAATATTTATCTAGATTAATTTAACCATATGGCGAGTACTTTGTAAATATATATATATCGATATTTTACAATTATTGTAATCTATATGAGTCTATCGATGTTAATACATTCAGTATCGATTTTTGGCATATGTAAGTAAATATCGATAATTGCTAATATAAAGAATTTAAAATGCTTTACTACATGGTCTTTATAGCATTTTTTATATTATGCAAATCCAAAAATAATGTTTTATTAAATAACGTAAATTAATGATTAACTTAAATTTTTGATGCAATAAATACTTTTTGTACAACGGTAACCCGAGTACCATACATTTTCTGTATGATTGTACTCATCTAAATAATTTATTGTTGAATATTTCATACATAGCTAAGTGTTTTCTATTATTTTTTTTAGGTTTTAGTGAAAAGGTTACCCCCGATAAAGAATCCGAAGCCGAGGTTACACAAATTGTTTAAGGATTTCTGGTTATACTGCGTTGTTATGGGTTTCACAGCAGCTGAATCAGGTAATTATGTTACTTATTGTACTTTTTATAATTTTTATCATAATTTATTATTATATATTTGGCTATAAATTAAAGTTTAACTAATGTTACTTAATCTTCTAAGTGGAAATTTTACATTTGGCGAACTTTATGTTCTTATGTATGCAGTAAAGGATTTGAATTTAATTTTACTATTTACATTTAATGATTCAGTGATTTTTAATTATTGAGCGCCGTTATAAATAATACTAGCCATTGCTCGCGGCTTCACTCGCGTTAATGTAAATTTTTCCCACCCCCAGGGGCAGTGTCTTCAACACCGATCACGCCACACACGTACACACACATATATAAAATACACACCCCTGTACACACGCCTATATAAAATCGGGTTAATGCTTTAAGCGCTCACCTTAGTAAGTCCGGTGAAACTGTAGAGACCTTGCCAGATCAACATTATAGTCAGTTCGAACAAAAAGGGTCAGTGTGTTTTTTCGGGATAAAAGAATCTTCATTTTACCATCAAGTATGCCAAATTGAATATGGAATGGTTGAGTAATTCGCATTAATAATATTAGCAAGGATAAAAGTTATTATGAGAGATTTTGTATGTATTAAAACTGTATTAATTTTTAAAAGTCTTAATTATTCACAAAATATTAACAATGCCCTCGGGCTCGTAGGTGTTTATTGTGCAGAAATAAATTTCATAACGTAATCTATTTCGTACCCGGCATTTGATTTAGCACGTCGGGAAGAAGAGTGGGACAACTGGCTAACATCGACTTGCTTCGGTTTTGTAAAACGCTCTCTTTATCGCACAGAGCATTAACTGCGATAGACAAAAATAACGCTATACAAAACAAAACTTCAACTGATCATCACAGTCTTCTCCACAAATTGTTCAATCGAAAACTGGGTACTGCACTTATTATCGTATAATTTATAAGGGCTGACATTTATCATAGTCTCAATTTGAGAATGACGTATGCCGTGTATAAGGTTAAGCCGTTATTGAGTTAAATTCAGTAAGACAATTTTTTTTATGATTATTCTCCTATAGATTAATGGTTGATCATAAAATTGGATTTTATTAATGTACTACAGCTTCATTAATATAGTGAAGCGAGGTAATGCTAAATAAATATTTTAAGCCAAATGAGCCATTCTTATTTTTGTTCGATAAAGTTCGCCAAATGTCCAATACTTTTTGTGTATATTTTTTTATAATCTACAAACATTAATACCTTATTATTGAAATATGCACTTTCTTCCCTAATATTCTATGAATTACTATGAAATAGTATGTACATATTATTTATAATATTATGATGTTCATATAGATGTATTTAATTTATTGTCTCTTCTTCTATGACAACGCCCGTAGCCATGCAAAAGCGTGAGTAAACATGCTTTTAGAATGTGTATATAAAATAGATGTGTGAGATTTTGTTTCGTACATTTTTTTGCTATATAGGCTGAGTGGGTATTTAAGTCTCGTAACATAATCTTGTAGTATTCCATTATACGTTTGCAAGATATATTAAAATGTTTGCAAACTTAATATCATGTTTACTTCTTGACGGTTTCATTCTTGATACGCCATCATTTTACCAATATACCATCTAAACCTTGGCACAACATATTTCTCTCTTGCATTCTTATCTATAAGCTGTCAACCCAGTGCTCATAGAGATGCGTGTTTTTGTTATGTTTCATCATCGATACGCAACGGTATCTTGTACAAAACGGCATCGCTCATACGATATCGATGCGTATCGATATCGCTTAAACAACATCGATGCCCATTGGCATCGCTTACAGGACATCGATGCGTATGGAATATAGATTTATCGACAACGATACGCATCGTTATTGCTCAAACTACATCGATGCGTATCAATATAGCTCTAATGACAACGATGCGCATCGGTATCGCTCAAACGACAACGATGCGCATCGGTATCGCTCAAACGACAACGATGCGCATCGGTATCGCTCAAACGACATCGATGCCGACCTTCGTATACAGTATTTCTATGTAACGTCAACTCTGTACAATAAAAGACATATTTAGCCATGTAAAATATTCGATTCGATACCACCCACGTCATGTCGCCATATAAATTATTGACATCGGGCGAAGTCGGTATTATTCGGTAACATTCGCACCGAATCGGTTGGAGCGTCGGTTGTTGGAATCGAGGTTTGTTAGCATTCGTTTATCCGATACCGTCATCGTAAACAGTCATCAGTACCCAATAACGTTATTATAAAAACTGCCGTTTCTAGTATTCATATTTTTATTTACATGTCCATTTTTCATAAAATTCATTCATGCCTTCAATCTTTCTCTATTGATATAGCCTTCCATTAATTATGTGACATTAATTTCTTCTAATAACATGTTCACCTCAACTTTTCTGTCAATGGTGCTATTTTCATACCTCTTCTCATATATTAATTCCTAAGCTTATCCATACATCCCTCAGAAAATTCGCTTAAAGCTGTCACATGTAATAAGTTTCACCCGTCTCTTTCCTAGCCCCAGTACTTAGATCCATTCAAGACTAAATTTATTTTAATTTTGTATTTTCGATTTGACATTGTACAATGTTTCGATAAAATATTGAACAGTAAAGATATTCTCATTACTCGCTTTTTAGATTTAAAGCCCACTCTCACTATATAGTATCGTAAAGCATGCTGTTTATAAACAGCCTTCAAAGAGTGTGAAGTATTTCTTAGTAGTTGTACCATTTGTTTGATTTTCATAGTTTCGTATGTTGGTTGTTATATTACAGAGTGCGCTTTTAGGAGAATTCAGTAAATCTCAATATTAGTTCTTCTTTGAGAGAAATGCATTTAGTTTACGCTTTTTGAGTGGATTTAATATTTTTATTTTTGTTATTAAAATTTGATTTTATCGAGTGACGCAATTTTTTTTTTAATTGAGATATCTATTATTTGTAGCATTTGTCTGATTTCCTATTAGTTATTAATGTTAGCATAATTGCTATCAAAATTAAAGTTAACATAACATAATTTTTCTTTGCAGTAAAGAAATGCCATTTAGACCATTATAATTTGTATTTTCGGTATTCATTGTATAAAAATTAATTTCCGTATCCGAAAATATTTTTTTCGAGATTTTTTGTTTCAATAATTTGGTGACATAAATCCATAGGTCTGTGGCCCAAAGAATGGTACTCTGGTGTGAAAGAGATTGCTGTGAAATCCCCCTTTTTGGTTTCACAAACATCGCTTCGTTCGGAAATGCGCGAATTACAGTACACGTCCGCGGTAAGAAATGATTCCGTGTCGATGAACGAACTACAAGAACTAAAGACCCAGATACTAAATCTACTGGATCATCCGCCGGACGTCACTGTGATTGTAAACAAATTGACCTTCGCACCGTGTATGTATATATTAAGCGTGTATTGGCTGGAAACGTTACGGTGAGTATTTATTTAATCATAAAAGGGAAAGATGCTTTAAACTGACTACAGATGAATTACTATTACCATGCTCGCAATAGTATTAAATTTCTTGGGAGTGAAATCTTTACTAATATATAAATGCGAATAAGTTTTGTTTGTTACGCTTTCACACCTTAACTACTCAATTGATCATTGTGAAATTCTGCATATACTTGTACTAAACTCGTTATAATAAAATGTTCTATTCCTGAGGAATAGATCAAATATTATATTAACGCGAACGAAGCTGCCAGTAAAAACTAGTTTTACGGTAAAAAATTGAGATCCACGATATGGTCGCAGATAAAAAAATAGAAATTACGTTTCATTGTTGGGTTATGTTAATGGCATATAATGACGCCATAATAAACAATAATGCGATTCAATTTATATATATGTACATTTATTTTTTCCATGAATATATCGATATTTAATAATATTTTTATACTGTTTTAGCGTATGTAATTCACCAGAGCCGAGCTTACAACCGATTATTGAGTATTTAAGTGACACCGCTTTGCAGAAGGATAAGGCTGGCATGTGGCAATGTGTTGCCAGGTAAACATTTTGTATTCATTTTAATGTACTTTAGTATATCGATATGTGCTTTGTGTGTACATAAATTATCGATGTACGGATGAATGTGTGGTATGACTAGATGATCTTTATTCTACTATATTTTGAATATACAAGAGAGTGAAGTGCAAATGATTTGATACGAATAATATCCTTCCTTTTTTATATTTTTTTTAATCATCAAGTAATTTCTCCCAATTATATCTGGGACTATCCTCAAGCAGAGACTAAGTGTAAAACTAGAATGAATAAGATTAGCAATTAGAAGTAGCACCAGTGAGAGAAAACTTCAGAAGTACTAGTTTACTTCTATATGGTCATGTCATGGTAATAACAGAATTAAGAAGAACAGATTCGGGGTAAAAGAAGACCGAAGAAAGTGGGGGTGGTTGGGTGAGAAATTTTATATTCATTAAAAGTTAAAAGTACTGAGATGACAATGGATAGAGGAGAGTGAAAGAGAAAGCATACTGCGCCGACTCTATTTAGGTAAAGTAAAAGTGAGAAGAAAAATATATTTTATCGTGATTTTTTTGTAGATGCGTTATTTTCGCAATTATCTTTTATACAATAATTCTGATTAAGGGAACTGTATTTATATTAATAATAAAATTTCTTTAAACAAAACTACAGTACTCATCGATTTGTTTGGCTGCTCTGAATATAGCCGTAAGTTCGGGCTGTCGCATAATACGGTCTATAGTTTAATACAACAGAAAGTTAAAATATTACTATAAGAATATAAAATTTGCACTTATTTCTTCTATTCTGTTTCCTAGATGTTATACATATTATATAATATGTATTTATACTTAAATTTGTGTTCTGCGCAACTATATTCAGAGTAGTCCAAAATATTGGCAAAGATTGTATATGCTTGTGGAGCTTTTAAGCTTGGAATATTAGGTTATCTAGACTCGAGTAATATTACAGTGTTGGCGACAAAGTCTTCCAGAAGTTTCTCGATGTGATGTCCGAAAAGGTGAAAGATGAGTCGAGGGAGAGAGAGTTAGAGAGCCATGCCCAGTTTCTTTTGGTCAGTTTTAATCACATCCATAAGCAGATACGTCGTGTGGCTGACAAATGGCTCGCCGGACTCGTGGATCGGTTCCCCCACTTGCTGTGGAATTGTCGGGTAAGTTGACTTGCTTTTGGGTACATCATTTGTTTTATATAAATAAAAATCATTTGCCGAATGTATGTAAGCGCATCACTTCAGAATCGCTGCACCTATTTGGCTAATTCTTTTTTGTTGTGTTTATAATTGTCAGGACAAGGTTTGTATGTTAGAAAATGTGTGAAAAATCGTACGGAAATAAAAAAAAATGGGTTAAAAAGTCCACATAAAAGAACGAGTTAAACGAAATACAGTTGGGATATCTTCGAAAATATTGACAGATTGGCGTTCCATTGTTCAGTTACCATTTTATTCAATAACATGATGGTATTCTAAAGGGGGAGATTATGTCTCATTTTCATGATTAGGGGACTCGTGCGAAACAAAAGTTGGGATTTAGTCTACAAATAAATAGCGTAAGACCATACAGTTCAATATATTTTCATCTTCTGTTTTTGAAAACATTTTTTTTTTTCGCTTTTTTTTACTCCTGGACTGCCAGGTCGACAGACTCTTGGCAGCATAAGTTTAAAAATACCTGATTTATTACATAACTTTGAAAAATAACAATTTATAGACATACTGCAACATATTTTTTTTAGTAAACCATAAAATTAACTACGTCGTAAAATTTAAAAAAGCATAATACGCCATTTTGAGATATAGGTCTTAAAAAATCAGCCGAGGTTAAATAGCTATTTACGCGCTTTAGTGTTATCAATAAAAAAAGACATTTTTTTTTTCATTCTTTCGAGGAATTGAAGCGCTCATTTCACTAAGTCTCTATTCATCATACTTCACGCTCTTTACTTCTATAATCTACAATATTCATTACATACAGTAATCTACATATTCACACGTGAAAAAAACAGTTTGTACACATTATTCTGTTCGAATTTCAACTACTAGTATTACTAAGTCTGCAGTTCTATCCGTACTTTTATAAGTAAATTTACTAACAAAATAAATATACAGATTTAAAAAATTATACATTAAGATATGTGTATACTATTAAATTACATGTATTAAACGTAATAATTCTTGATTCAGGTGTTATGGTCAATGTTGGACATACTGCAAGTGTTAAGCTTTAGTCTGGAATTAGATGCAAATCAAGAGACGCCATTACTCAAAGTACCCGGCACAGATTTCTCATTACAACTGCAGGATACGTTAGAAGGGAGAGAGGTAAATAAACTGTTATATTTACTGTTTTAAATAGTGCTTAAATTTTTCCTTCGCCCATGTATCGATTTAGACGGCTATTCATTGTCTCATAACAACGAAATAGTGGTGGTTAAGCGAAGAGTCTGATAGATGAAAAAATATGTAGATTGATGAATATTTATGAGAAATCAAAACACAACAGTAAAAATGATACTTGAAAAATAAAAACGAGATGTCATGGAACACCTAATAAATGTGAAACTTTCTAAACAGAAGGACATTTTAAGATATAACTTAATTAAATTAATAATAATAATATATAATTGATTTCATATAACACGTAAAAATACTACATAACAAATTAAGTTGCATTACTTAGTTATGTTTATAATCGAACGAAACGCGTAGAATGAAGTCTTTCTTGGAAAACATAAAAAAAAAACAAATTTTGGAAGAATGTTGATAATGCTAAAAATAAATTTTGCTGATAACATTAGAAAAAATATTAAACATGTACAGCTAATAACATAATGTAGTACGAACATTTAACTAATAAATGGCGTTTAAAACAAATTTAACATTTACGTTTTTACGTGTGACAGCTTGTTCTGTCGAATTTATTTTTTATGCGATTCGAGTTTTCGTTTGGAAAATGGATTATTTTAAATGTATACAAGCACATAATGATATTTTGTAACTTAAACATTATTTTGATTATTTTTGTGTGATTTATTTACAGTGTATAGTAAAGGATTTCGCCGACCGTTGCCACGGTATAGTACAGGAGGCAATGAAATGGGCACCGCAATCAACACGGTCACATCTTCAGGAGTATCTCAATCAGGTTATAATTACAAGTGTTCTTGTATATTAAATAGCTTTTATTTTTATTTGATAGGCTTTATCGTTTGATCAGTATCCCACCTTATGTTAAATGACGCCTAGAGAAGAAAATCAATAAACCTAGAGAGCCACTGGGTCACAGGTGTAACTTGTCGACAGATTGTCAACTTAAGTGTGATAGTTAACCAGGTGGACTTAGAAGAGGCACTACCACTATGCTATAGTCTCATAACGATATTTTTCTTCACCGAAAACTCTGGTGGTTGGACTTGCGAGAAGTTCACACAAATAGAAATGAAACATTCTCATAAAAAAAAAATGTAAATAATACATGTCAACAATACACATAAGCGTACTTACGCATGTAATAAGAAGCACTGTGTACTGTATTCTAACTCATTCTCTCGCACGGTAAATCCTATAGATATTGTCTCTTTAATGTCGCTTTTATCTTTCATCGTGTTTCAAACCTCAAAAAGGTTAAAGAAGTTGACACTTAGAAAAAAAAAATATACAAATAATATATCCATACTTTTGATTTACCGATACGTCGTAGGTGCCTAACTCGACGTTATGGCATCACTGCGGTTTGGCTCTCGCGACGGGAGCGCTGCTGGGCGCGGCGGGGTTGAACCGCATGTCTGCGCCGTTGCCGCGCGCTGCTCTCGACAAGCGCCCGCCGTGCGTTACGCAGGACTCCGCCGCACTACTCGCGGTCGTATCCCAGCGTAGTCGATACGCCGGTGAAGTGAGTAGCTGTACTTAATATTATCTATAAACAAAGTCTGTGTGCTTATGACCACACGATAGAAGTAAAAATGTATAAATAAATAAATACATGCATATAAGGGTATATACAGAGTTATCAATACTTATACATAAGTAGATAATAGCGCTCAATATTTAAATACGCGCGTCATAACTTCAAATACTATACTGGTTATATACAAAAGATAAATCTTTTTATTTTATTTGTAATATATATAAAATTATAGAGGTCTGTCGTTATACACGCATAATTCTAAAACTTCTAGGTAGATATCGATAATTGTTTTTACTTTTACTCTATTGACGCTTGGTCCTTATCTAAAAAAAGAATTATGATAGCAGCTTTATTAAACATAAAGTTATTAATATTTCAATAAACCATGACTATTATAAGCACTACCCGTTCAACGTTATGTGTTTTCTTGTAGTAAGAAATGGGGCAATCGATGTGGTGCTTGTAAACTGTCAATAATATTTTAAAAATCCTTAAAAGTATATTATTTATTTTCAACCAATTTTTTTTTTTTCTCTGGTAATATATGACATTCCTTAAAACATTGTATTCTTCGGCAAATTTCGATACAGTTATTGCTATCGATCTTGATTTGAGGTGGTTCTATATAAGAAACGAATTGGTTTGTTTTATTAAGTATATTTTCCACGTTTATAAAAAATGTTAATTTCATAAGAGTAGAATACAATACTGATAATGATCACGGTCGTTTCCTCATACATTGACAACTGAAATAAAATGTTCAATTGTGTAGATCTCGGGTACAGTTAGCGCTGAGGGAGGCGGGGAAGCCGCTTTATGGCGCGTAGGCAGTCGGCTGCACGCAGCGCTGCGGGACGCGTGCGCTAGTGGCAGCGAGACCGCGCACCGCGCCGCGCTGTGGCGCGCTACCGCGCTGCTCGTGCACGCACGCCACCACCCGCACTCACACACCGCACCCGCTGCTAGGCATTTACTGCATTCAGTTGGTTGGTTGATATTTTTGAAAAAAATATATTTATCTAAAAAATTTGTGGTTTGAGGAAACCACGATGCAAATGAAACTTTTTTTTCGAACCATAGGCATTTAACTGGTAGTTTTCGGAAAATTATTCTATTTACTGTATTAAAATCGCGTTTTTTTAAACTGAGCACGATATTTTTTTCAATCATTTTGAAATGAGCCATGGGCGCCTCCGCCGAGCGCCTTTTATTTTACTTCTACTACTGGCCTGCTGTATTGCGACATGCCGAAAAAAAATTGAGGAGATGTAAAAAGTTTCCCTTTAATATCACGATATCTTCATTTAATATTATGTTATTAATGTTTTATCAAACTACGCATTATACGACCAATGGTATGTCAATTCGATGTCCGCAGGTTGGAACCGCGGCTTGTACCATCGAATATTACAGAGTCCGTGTCCATTTACTCAGTTCAATTAGTAATACTATAGGCTGACAGTGAAGGAAAACATCGCGAGGACACCTGAACTGCAAGGCTTTTGTTGCATTCAGTTGGTTGGTTGTTTTTTTTTTAACTTCTACTTTCAACGAAGTTAAATTATAGTGTAACGCTTTTCAGTTAAACATTTCTGATGAAAAAATTACAGATTTTTATTACTAACATTTTTATTACTAAATTTTTATTTTAGACGTTTTTACCAACAAAATTTTACTTACGCGAAAAGTATTGACTTATGTAAGTTACCAGAGAGAAAAAAAGAAAGAACTACAATATATCGTATATAATTCTATAAACTGATAATTTCTTCAAAATGATGTATTTTAACTATATAACGATAAGGACTATTTTTATAGATAATTCAATTTGCTATAACTTTGCTCTTTGCACTTTTTCTTGTTAAAACGAGCCATTATACAGAGTGCTGCATATTATGAACCATGCACAGATAGTGCTGGCCTTTATAATATAAGAAGAAATGTATCTATTATGACACTGGAATTGTTTGCAATTTTAGAAGCTATAAAGCATGGTATAAGATCAATGCACCAAAATATTGTTATCTTAACGGATAGTAAGAGTGCCCTCCAGCATTTGGCTCGATGTGCGTCTGGCCCCAGAGGATTTTCGATAGCCTATGCAATTCTTCGAGAGGTCTTGAAAGTCCATAGCTCTTGTATGCGTCTGAGATTGCAATGGGTTCCGTCTCATATTGGGTTAGAAGGAAACGAGAGGGTAGATGTGTTAGCGAAGCGAGCTTTAGTAGATGGTTCAGAAATAAGTATTCTTCCGCACTATTCTGAAATATTACGTAAATTTAAGACAAGGTGTTATGACATGTGGAAAGAATACTTTAATGTAGCTTCAAGAGAGAAAGGGATTTGGTACCGTACTATACAGTTTCAGCCGCCACCTGTACCTTGGTTCACAGAAGTTAATGTCAACAGAAGTTTACTTACTACTACTTTTAGGTTACGGTCCGGACATATTCCATCGGCAAATTTAAATTTTTAATGAAAGTTTTAAATTCACCAGTTTGTAATGAGTGTAATAAGATTGACGACATATATCATTTTTTATTAGAATGCAAAAAAAATCATACTGAAAGATGCGGTTCGTTAAAGATTTTGATATTAATATAAAGAATGTGGGTGCTTATAACAGCGTTCTAGCAGAACCGACATCGGATTGTTCGAAAACGCTGTGTAGCACATTTAGATTTTCTGTTTAGACAATTGGTTTTCTTTTTTTATTTATTAATATTTAGACTTAAGGAGCTTAGTTGTAAGTAGATATAAGTTACGATGGGACTGGCATATCAGTAATGATAAAAGTCCCTAAATTAAAAAAAAGAGAAAAAAAAAACGGGCCATCATGTTAATATTTTCAAAAATATACGAAATAGTATAAAGAAAGTCTTACTTGACTTGACTTTTACAGATGATACAATCAACACGAGTCGAGTTAGAGTAAAATTGTCAGAGGATCTTTTGAAGTGTGTTAAATATACAAAAAGAGCCGTACTTGTTACTATGATAGCTTAAAATCGGGCAGTGTTATAGAAATTAAAAAAAGGTGATTAGAAATAAATGGGGAAAAAATCTGAATTAATAAAGAATTACCTACCTAAGATTAAAATCAAGAGTTCAAATTTGATGGGAATTGTTTTACTCTGTATCTAGAAAGGTATTTCAGGGCGTTAGTAAATAAAATAGCAGTATCAAATGAAACATCCTAATGTCTCGTCTATAAAATTAATTTCTCTTACAGCATGGTCCCAGGTGGAAGTGTTCACGGAAGATGCAGTCACTACAGCGGTTGAATGTTGGCAATGGTTGACTACAGCTCGACCTGACTTAGAACTTAGATTGCTCCAAGAAATATTCTCAGCATGGCAATGTACTGTTGATAGAAAGATGGGCTTGTTTTCCAAGCAGACCGATGAGACTAGTCCTTTGGCTGCTTATGAAGGTTAGAGAAAAGATTTTCTTTTATAGTTTAATTATACTAAGTGTGAAGAATTACATACCTTAATCAATAACGTACAGAGAATAGTTATTAGAAATGTTGACTCTCTCGAAATAAGACTCAAAAACAATTTATACTTCAATTTTATTCATAAGCTCGTCCGTTTTATTCATACGCATAGACAAGTAAAATGAATGAAAAATAAACTGGATTAAAAACAATGACAAAAATTCTGAGACGTCACAAAAACTCTCTGGAAAATTCTAGAAACAGAGCCACCATTTTGTTAGAACACTCAAATCATGAAACAGTGGCTTTATTATTAAACAATAATTACTCACTTGATAATGACAATAATGTTTTTGATAACGATAATGGGTTGTTGAAATGAAGAATTAAAGTTATTTCTCGGTAATGCAGGTTCCAAACTAGAACCCCGACCACCATTTGTCGCACCGCACGCGGTTTGGGTTCGATACTTGTGTGAAGTAGCGGAAACAGCTAAATATAACAGTCAGGAAAAGGTGGAAATGCTCGCCAGCCTCTTACATAGGTGTGTATTGTATTCCTTTTTTTATAATTTTTTTTTTTTCATACTTCACAATTTTTTTATCGATAATTACATATAACAGGGTATTATTATTATTACACTATTTATTTTAAATATGGTTTAATTTGATATTTTTTAATTACAATTAATTTTTAATTAATGCTTATGAAAATTATAATTTTATTTAAATTTCGCATTTTAACTTTAAAGACCCTACTATTCAACCTTTAAAATTGAAAAAAATATATCTTTTAAGTTTTTATTAATTAAAATTAACAATCTCTATATTTTTTCGTATACGTAGTCGATTTAAATCGTTCCATTATTTTTAACAGGTCTTTACCAATAACGGTCGGCGATGTGAGTGATCATATAAATAGACATGTCGAAGCTGTTGGGGTAAGATTCAAGTAAGTTAATTATTCAAATTTAGACTATCATTTTTTTCAGTTAACGATCCTTTTCAATGTATCGATTTAAGTTATTAAGGTCAATATGACGCGTTATTGTCAAGATGTAGATTTTTTTTCATTTGGTGTCTTAATGATTATTATTTTTTCATTTCTCGTAAAACACATACGATACACCATTTTGGAGCCTGGCAGCACCTCTCGTTATTTTTAATTAATTTTTGTTTTTAATATTCAAGACTTATTAATATCTGTGGCAGGACGTCTGCCTATCGGGCCCACTACTACTGTGTAATACCCATTATAGAGTGTAAAGAAAATTATCTTTGCCTATTAAAAAATAAAAAAGTCTATAATTTTTTTTGGAGTATATGAATAAGTGACGATATTAAAAAAGATGATACAATACCTTGAGTGAAAAAGATTAATGGAAAATGGTTTTAAGCTAAGATTCGTATTTTAAAAGTAATTGTTAAGTTTACAACTATGACAACATTTAAAATCCTATTATTTTTATTACAATAATACAAACGTGTTGGTTTGTTTATTCCTTATGTATTCGCATATTAAAAATTAAAATTAATGAAAATTTTGGTCACTTATTAGACGTACGGTCTCTTAGTATTTTAATTTAGTGTAGCCACTGCATATAATATATAGAGAATATAGTTAGAGTGTAATACAAAACAATGTTAAAGTATTGTAATAGTAATCTAAAATTGACAAGTATTTATCCTTAAGTTATTTCAATGTTATATATATGTCAGGGCGAAGACTTAGAGGTAAATATTATAGGATTGACATCATTGCTAGTGACACCATTTCTGTGTTTTAATCAACATAGCTATGAGTAGCTGATACCCCCAGCCAATAGTATTTCAGAACGAGTCAATAGTAACCAGTCATTAGTACGAGTCAGTAGTACGGACGCGGATCAATAATAATCTTCCCGCTGTATAATATAATACGTATTTATACCTAAAAATGTGTTCTGCGATTTATGTTCAGAACGGCCAAAAAGTTTGTCGAGGAGTGTATGTTTTTTATTTCTTTTAGACTTCTATCATGCGGTCTGTCGTTACTGCAAGGCGACATTCTTCCGCGATCTCTGGCTCGTAATATACTTCGCGAGCGCGTCTACAGCGCTTGCCTCGACTACTTCTGTCGAGGGCTCCAGTGCCCTTCGAAGACATCCGGTCCCTTCAGAGAGGATATCATATCGTTGATTAAATTTTGGCAACTGATGCATTCCGATAAGAAATATCTCAAGATCAGTGACATCGGAGGTGAGTATCAAGTTATGGTTCGGTCGTGTTCGTGATTCCTTCGCTTGAATTCTAATACGAATGTGAGTTTATTTGTTCCTTTGTTACGCTTTCATGAATTACACAAAACTATGTCTTAGAGAACTTTTCATTCTGAAAAAAGAAACTGTTTCCCAGGCATAGGTGAAATGCACTTTAACGCTAGCGAAGCCGTGGAAAAATACTAGTTTTGTAATAAGCTTGAGCTTACTTAAAGGAAAAATCATAGCATAGTGTTTAGAGTATTTTCTAATTGTCACTTGACAAACTATTACTCCTAAGTTGGAAATTTATTGATTATCCCTTGGCGTAATACCATCTTAGGTTGCATTAATACTTGACGTCATTTGAGAATGTTGTTAAACACAAAACCTGTAGAGAATAAAAATAAATATTAACTCTAAATAGCCATATCCGGTTACGAACCGGTTATAAACTGGTTTTGCTCTATATTACATCACTTTTTTGTTACCTTTCCAAATCTTAGGGTTTTTTATTATACTTTTTAGTTATTGATCACAATCTCATCTAATGTAAAATAACTATGTGCGTCTAATAGGGTAACCACGGTAAACCTATAGGAGATTTAGAACTAAAGTGTGGCTGCCGGAATAAAGGTATAGGTACTTGGCAACAGATTTTCAACTTGTATTGTATTGGTATGGTATTGTATTGGTATGGTATGGTATGGTATCTACTAACCAAGCGGACTTAGAAAATACCACACCCTATGGTTTCACCGCGATGTTTTTCTCCACCGAGCGTTTAGGCACATTCGCAAGGATTCGAACCTACGTCGATCAACAAGGTATCCAAACACACTACCACAAACCCGTCATCGCTACAAAATGAAGGCGGAATAGATATTCACCAATTTCCCAGGTCGACGACCAGATAGCTCTGTGTGAACTAGCATCTTCATTATCGTACAAGTCGTAAGGCTTCATAGTAACATACTTTGGTTCTGGTAGTGAATTTCTTTTTTAATGTACCCCGTAAGTCGTGGTGGTCAAGTGATTTGACTCGTGGAATGTTAATTCGATATTCGGAAGTTTTGAACCCCGGCATGTACCAACGAATTTTCCGGAATTCGCGTACATTTACTAATTTAAATTGGTAACACTATTGGCTGAAGGTGAAGGAAAATATTGTGAGGACACCTGAACCTGAGAAGTGTTCTTATAGTAGTACCGTATATGGAAAAAGTAGAACTATAGATTTCTCGGAGTTTGTATTCGCCAATACGTCGTGGGCTGGCATAGTGATTATGCCAATACCTTCCTTCAGGTAGAGAGGCCTATGGCCCTGCAGTGGGTCTCTGACAGGCTGTGGATGATGATGATGATGAAGTTAATTTGAATAATATGGCAGGTGAATTCGAACTTATGGGTCCGACAAGTCAGCAGAGCATCTACACATCGAACTCTCCTACTGACAATAGATCCTCTGTGAACAGTAGCGATATAGGCAGCCGGCAGACAACAGGGTGGATTAATACGGTATTATGTCACATTTTAATATAATTATACTAAATTGTCATTGCAGCTTTGAATTCACTATAATTGTATTTCTATACTTTTTTATGTGACACGTGTAATGGCGTCTAAATAATCTGAAATTGATTGTAAATTTCTTGATAACAGATTTGTTTTAAATGCCATCTATCTATGCAATATTCGTACTACACTGTTAGTCTGTATTAAATATTAGATATTTTTACGTTATTAAACTATTTTTAACACAATCCATATTCTCATTGGTTGCAATTGAAGTCGTAGAAAATGTATTATATAGCAGACACATACGTTTAAATCTAAATAAATTGTCGAGATAAAGTAAAACTCAATGTTCTAATCTAAATTAATAAATGTGTCCTAAATTGTAAACTTGACGTATAAATATACTTAAAAAAACAGCTAGTAACAATAATAACATACATGTCGTCCAAAAAAAAAGTTACCGTAACGTAAGAAAAGATTAATTCTACGACTTTTACATCTCGTCTGGTTGTACTAACGTATAGTACGCGTCGAGGAGAAGAGCGAGACGTCCGGTTAAGATCGACTTTCGTATAGCGAAGTGATTCCCAAAGTGGTTCAGGTGGACCCCCCAGGCGTCCACGAGAGAATAGATGGGGGTGTACGTTGGCGAAAGAAATTAGTAAGTATAATTAGTAAGCCGGGTTCTATGAAAATTGGTCTGTTTTCGATAGCTTGAAGAACTAACAATGTCGGATTGACTTCATATGGTAGTATTGAACCTGCAGGGGGTCCACCGGAACCAGTAAAATTTTGAAAGGGGTCTATGAGAAACAAAAGTTTGGGAACCTCTGGTATAGCGTTATCTTTACCCGTCGTAGTTATTGCGTCGTGCGGTAGCTAGTATGATTTACAAAACCGAAGCAAGCCGATATTATACGGACGTTTCACTCATTTCTCCGGCATACTTAACCCCTAGACGGCCCAGGCATGTGAAGCACAGGTTAACGAATTGTGGGCAGCATAAGCTTAAAAAATAGCTGATGGATTGCTAAACTTTGAAAACAACGAATTATTTAACGTAAAATTATAATTTTTATGTAAAATGTATTTTTAAATAATTTTTCATTTATACGAAGTTTTGTTTTACTAAACCATGAAATTTACAATGTACGATGTCATGAAATAAAAAAGAATTAAAAACAATCACATAGTCCTCCATTTTGAGATCTGGGTCTTAAAAAATCAACCGAGGGGTTAATCAAGTACCGGGTATTGGAACTTCATATGTGAGTATGAAATTGACGATTACTATACATTTAGCAGTTTTATTTTAAATTTTTATTCATCATTCCAGTATCACATTAAGAGAAATAATGTTATATTAATAAACAGTATTATTTGACCAAAAACAGGTCCCAATGTCGACCACGACACTAAGCAGCGGGGCGGGTAGTATAGCAGGCAAGCGTTCCAACCGTAGCGTGAAACCGCCTATTAAATCCCAGGACACGTTCGTCAAGGATTATGTCCGGAAGAGGAACCTTATTTTGGAGCTTATGGTATGTTACCCGTTTATATAATAGGTTTATCAAGTTTATCAGTTCGGAATTTCGATTACACTCAAATATTGAATTGATTGGTTTTTGAAATACATTTACGAATTATGAATATACTCAACAGGCTGTGGAAATAGAGTTTCTAGTCACGTGGCACAATCCTCACGGTCGACCTGAACAGGCGGTGCCGGGTGAAGACAATATAGCGACGTGGCGTTCGAAGCCGAATATGGAAAGGACTTGGCGAGACTACGCGAAGCTTGCTTGGGATATCAGTCCTGTACTTGCAGTGTTTTTACCCGAGAGGTATGTATAATTCTTCTTATGAAGATGTAGGAATCGATTTCAAAGAAGACTAATATTATTACGTCATATTCTAGATCTCTTACTATTAACCAGCACATTCACTCGAGGTTATATCGCAATAACTGAAGTTGGAATAATAATAAAAAACAACTATATGGTTGAAGAAGACAACACTGCCCCTAAATTGCAACTTTTTTATATTTTATAGACTTTTAGCTTGAGCATAATCTCATCTAATGTTAAATCATGATGTGGTCAAAGATGGTACACATAGTATATCTAGAGGGAGACTGGTTCTCAAGTGCAGCTTCTGGAGTACAGCTATTGGTGCTTGGAGATTAATTTTCAACTTCGGAGTGGTAGATAGTGGACGGTAGACTTAGAGAGAGAGAGAGAGAGAGACTTGTTTTTCTTCACCGAAAGCACAAACTTGTTCGCAAGGATTCAAGTCTATGTTAGTAGATTTGGTGTCCGAACAAATTAATTACTCATCATTCAATGAGCCATCATCGTTTCAAAAGCTACTGCCGAATAACATCAATAGGTGCTTATCGATTGATTTTCGGCTATATATCATATATCCAGTTATGCACTTGATAATACCTGTTCCTATTATGTAATAGATTTGGATTATATCTGATCTTAAATTTCAATTATTCAAATCTAAAATGTTAATAAGACATGTCGGCTTAAAGTATTTTTTTTTTATATTAGTTATTGTGGTACGATACATCGATATATAACTCTAACTAATGTACACTTTGTTTTTAATATGCATTATCAACTCGCCCTTATTTTCACTGTATTAATTAATACTGAATAAAAAGCTTCTTGTTATAACAGGTTAAAGAATGAAAGTATTGTAGCAGAGATGAGAAGGAAAGTACAAACCCAACCGACATTAGTATGTCACGTGCCACAAGCTTTAAAATATCTCGTCACAACTGAAACTTTGCTGAATGATGCACATGAGGTTAGTCGCTTTTTCCCCTTTTATATAAGAATCATTTTATTATTGTCCAATTTACGGTATATTACGTCAACGGCTATCGATGGAATATCATCTCTAGGAAGATGGTAGGTTTCCATTCCATAATGTGCGTAATTTTACATTTATGTTATATCCATGGGTGATTTGCAGGTATTATTTTACAATGTAAAGTTAATCAATAAATAAAAAACAAATATTTTATATTTTAATATTTATCTACCAATAAATTGCAATCATTTGACATCTAAACGGTAACCTATAAGTAAAGCGCAGGTATTTTATAATTTCAAATTTTGTAGTGCAATCATTTAACATTTTAGCATCTACACACGAAGAGATTGTGGTTCTTATACACATTTTATTTAACCACAGTTGGTGAACATGGTTACTTGGGCCCGCGTGATTTTAGTCATTTTACAAGTTATCGTTTATGCACAAATAGGCTGAACTCTTTTAACACTTTGTCGTTTATCCACAGATAAAGTTGCAGTCATTTTACATGTTATCTATCGTTTAACCACAGTTGGTGAACATGGTTACTTGGGCCCGCGTGATTTTAGTCATTTTACAAGTTATCGTTTATGCACAAATAGGCTGAACTCTTTTAACACTTTGTCGTTTATCCACAGATAAAGTTGCAGTCATTTTACATGTTATCTATCGTTTAACCACAGTTGGTGCACATGGTTACTTGGGCCCGCGTGAGCCCAGTCGAGGCCCTCTCTTACTTTAGTCGGCAATACCCGCCACATCCTTTATCGGCGCAGGCAGCTGTCAACGCATTGACATCTTACCCTTCCTCAACGTTACTTCTATACATTCCACAGTTGGTGCAGGCTTTACGACACGATACGGTAAAAATCAATCCTTAATACGGTACAGAAAACTCCATTTAACCATAAAAAAAACGCGATTTTAATCTAAAAGTATCGATAACAGTTATGTAGTTTCAATTGTCTATAACGACAAAAAGTTTAAATTTAAACTTGATAATCATTTAAAAGTATCTATAATATATATTTAATTAAATCGATATTAATATAAAACTGTCGGTAATTATTGTACGTCGATGTTTAGTTTAAAACTTTCTTTTTAGTATTATGATGTATTTAAATTTAAAATCAATAATAATTGAAAATAGTCGATAGTTAAACACAGTCGACATTTAGTCTTAACTTTATTTTATTTATAATGACATCGATTTTAAAATCGCTAACAATTTAAAAGTATCGATTATGTTTTTTTGTATTAGAATATAAACTATCCTTTACAGATGGGATACGTTGCGGAACTGATCAAATCACTAGCGAAAAAATCTCAGGTAGTGGCTCATCAACTGATATGGAATATGCATACCAATATGTATACAGATGAAGAAATGCATAATAAGGATTGTACGTATAAATATAAATTTATAGGTTTTTAAGTTACCTTAATTTTAGCATACCTAATAGGTTACATTTTTACAGTTCGATTTGGTATGGCGTTTGGTTTTTTTTAATAAAAAAGTATTTGATTTTTTTTAATGATTTAGTTTGAAATTTGTGTTTTATTATTAAGAAACTATTTAAGAGGAAATGCAGTCAGCAAGACATTTCTAAAATTGGTTTTACCGGTAATCTGTTACTGTCGCGATCTACCCGAACTACAGATCGGACTGATTGTACCAAAAAAAATAGACGATATCATAATTTCGCATTAGTACTCCAATAGTGAACCGTTTTAATTTTTTTCTTCGAAAATAATATAAGACACTATATTTTTGTTTTTCTTGTATTGATATTATTAATCCAATTGCTGGACTAAATGTCTAAAAATGGCTACATACTTGGGCTATATCGATACACGTAGAAGACTTCTAGTTCTTATAATATTTCATTTATGAAACTAATAAGAATATAATGATATATATTGGTATATATAGATTGTATTGTATTAAAATATTTGCTATACACACACGAGCACACGATAATGCACACACGTACGTACACACGCACGCACGCACGCACGCACGCACGCACTCCCATACATACGCACCCACGCACATACATACGCACTATCACATTTTAGTATATTGAGAATACTTCGTAGTTTTAATATTTGTGGTATAAAATAATTATATATACACTTTTCTAGTGCCCCTCCAACCTTTTCAATTAATGACTGAACGTTCTCAATATATATATATTTTGTTTTCAGCTGCACTATTCGATGTCTTAGAAAGTTTAACAAAGAGCATAGTTGACACACTATCAGGGCCAGCGAAGGCTTTCTACGAGCGTGAGTTTGACTTTTTCAGTCAAATAACTAACATAAGCGGTATGATCCGCCCGTTCCCGAAAGGGGCCGAGAGGAAGCGAGCCTGTTTGGATGCGCTGAAGAATGTCAAAGTGAGTTTTTTTTTTAAGGAAGAATAATTTATTTTTCCCACATATGACACATATTTACAAATATATACACAAAATGATGTAAAAGTGATGTAATAATCAAGTGTCGTATGGAGTCAAATGGGTCCTTGTCTCAGCATAAAGCTGTAGGCTCGCTTGTCTGACAAGTCCCAGTATACACAAACAGACTGACGAAATTACTCTGCAATATCAAATTAATATATCTATATACTAAACGAGTGTGTCACAATAAGTCGATATTATTGTTTTTTGTTCTCCGCTCAGAATAAAGTATGGTAGGCCTGTAAAAAAAACCTGCCACAAGTCGAGCTCAAAATTTTAATTTTAACAGGTTCTGGAATTTTTCCATTTAAATAAAAGTTTTTTTTTGTTTTCTTATAATTTAACTACTATGACACAACAGAATTATCCTATAAACATTCTTTGTCCTAATTGTGAATTCTAGACAGTGACAATATTTTCCAGGTTCAGCCGGGCTGTTACTTGCCTTCGAATCCTGATTCAATGGTCATTGACATCGATTACAAAAGCGGTAAATATTAGTTATTACTTTATAAGTTGTAGTCTTTGCCCATAATCTCACCTGATGTTAAATGGCGATGTGGTCTATGATGGTAAACACGCTGAACCGAAATACTGGCTCTTAAGTGGAACAGCCGGAACCTCTATAGGTGCTTGGCGACAGATTTTCAAATCGAGGATGGTTGTAAGCTGGGCTTAGAATAACACCACATGATACATAGATAATTTTCTATTAAAAGTTATTATCCACAATTCTTTGTATATATTATAATAGGTATTGTTTACGAAATTTTATCGATCCCTAAAAACACCTTGTTTTACACAAGACAAGACTTTGTTAGACACAACTAAAATACTATGAAAGGATCACAAAACTACTACTATAAGACAACAATGAACAGACCAGAAGACCATCTTTTATATGTAGCGGATTGATATAATATCAGACCGGCAGCCGCATGTCACCAAAAAACAGTGATCAAATGATAACGCGAGCTATCTCAACTATGGCGCCATCTTTTGACAACAAATAAAAACGCCAGTACAAGATTAAGTATAACACAAAAGTCAGTTTTATCCCGAACATATATTCTAAAACGTGATTTTAAACTAAAATGGTTTCGTTTGATTGAGAGTCAATTGAATTTGTTTCGTAAAGGGACACCGATGCAGAGTGCTGCCAAAGCTCCTTATTTAGCAAGGTTCCGAGTTCGAAAGTACGGGATTGCGGAGATGGAGTCGATTGCAATGGCGATAGCCGCTGGAGAGGAGCCCCCCACGGTAAATATACATTGTAGTAAAGATAGCATAGTTGATAGCGTCTAGGAATCCCGTGTCCATCAAAATTGGTTCGAATCTTTGAAAATGAGTCGGAGCTTTTGGTGAAGGAAAACGTCGTGATGAAACCGTAGCGTAGCACCAACAACCATAGCATTCTAAGGCCGTCACTCGCTAGCTACCGCCCTCAAATTGGAAATCTGTCTCTAAGCGTCTGTTGGTGTGTTCAGAAAGCGGCACTTGAAAACCAGTCCCTCTATGCCTAGCGTATTTATCATCATAGACCACATAGTCATTTAACATCAGGCGAGATATTGGTGAAACAAACGTGCAAAGCAACGTGAAGTGGTCGCTTTTCCCCACCTAGTGGTTGCTGTATAATGCTTTCCTGTTCGCTCTTTGCTATAACATCGGCCGACTATTACACTCAATAAGGGATATCCGATAATCAACAACAGAATAGTAATGTATCCAATAATTTGTTTTCCATTTAAGAATAATCCATTTAGGAATATTAGTGTGTATTATTCACCTCATTTTACAGGAAGAAGGCAAAGATAGATACACAGCTATAGCTTCGGAAACGTGGCAAGCGGCCATTTTTAAAGTTGGCGATGACGTCAGACAAGATATGCTTGCGCTTCAAGTGATAACTCTATTTAAAAATATATTCCAACAAGTCGGTTTGGATTTGTACCTGTTCCCATACAAAGTGGTCGCCACTGCTCCTGGGGTATGTAACAAAATCAAATAATCATCTATGAAAGTAAACTTGAAAATTATTTGTTATTTTGGAACTATTCGATTTGTTCCAATTATGAGTTATTTAATTAGCTCGAATATCGTCACGAATTATTCGATTCGATTGACCCTCGAATAATTAACTAGTTTAATTATTCCTTCACCCCTAATTATTTTCTAAATTTGTACATAATGTAGCGTGGGTTTTCGGAGTTTGTAGGACGGTATTAACATTTAACCTGTTTACAAATCAAAATGGAGATAAAATCGATGTCGAAGTATTTATTACAAAACTTATCACTTAAAATTAACATCAAGCATAACAAAGATTTTAATTTTAAAAGCAATGAAATAAATCAAACTTAGTAATATGTCATAATAGTAGTTTATTATGTTTGATTTTGGGACTGTGGCCCTTTTGTGGTCGGTTCTAACCTTAGGCTACAGTGAGCATTTAACATCATGTCTACTGCATATTATGTTTATTGCTTCATTAAAAACTATCAAATACTGCTTTCGTCGTTGGTTTGGGTATAAAGTATCGATATTAAATAATGTATTATAATAGTAACCCATTATGTTTGATGTCGGGATTGCTTTCGCTTCTAACCTTAGGCTATAGCGGTCACTTTGAATCACGGTTGCATATTGTATATTGCTTCATCGTAAAAAATTAAAAATTGCATTCGACGATAATTTAGATATAAAATATGATTTATTTTTTCGCCAATGTTTAGTGTGGAGTAATAGAGTGCGTGCCAAATGCGAAATCACGCGATCAACTCGGAAGACAAACAGACATCGGGATGTATGAGTATTTCATTAAGAAGTACGGCGATGAGACAACTAGAGATTTTCAGGTAATCAATCGACAATCGAACATATCAAATCGAAACTATGAAATTTAATTACTTACTTTTACTAAGGATTTATCAGTATTTTGGAATGTTTTTAATAGATATGCGACAATATTCTCGGTTATCTTATTTGCTCTGATTTACAAGTTCAGGTTGGAAAACGATAACAAAATATTCTATGGTTGCATCATGATTTTTTACAAAACATTACAGCCTGCTATTATTTGCCATTTTAATTAGCTTTAGAATTCTATGTAGGTTGTGACTAATAACTTAACTCCTGGGCTATCCAAAACCATAAAGGTTATACAGACGAATTTAGAGCTCATGAGGCACATGTCAACAGACTGTTGACAGCATAAGCTTACAAAAATACCGAATTTATTACAGAACTTTAAAAAATAACAAATTATATGTTGTAAAAATACAATTTTATGTAAATGTATTTTCAATTATTTCTTCATTTGTACGAACTTTTTTTACTAAACTATGAAATGTACAATGTACGATATCGTAAAATTATAATAATAATTTTAAAAATCCACCATTTTGAGATTTGTTTCTTCTGATTTCTGATGCTCATATTCTGAACCCTATTCTGTTTCTAAGTTAAAAGTTATTCCTTATAACATCAACTATCTGCCAGTGAAAGTACCGTCGTAATCGGTCCAACCGTTTCGGAGATTAGACATATATAAAAAACAAACAGTTTTTTCTTCGTCTACTAAATTTATTTGTTCAGATAAAATTAAAGAAAGAAATGGTGATATAAGATGTGTAAATTGCAATAATATTTGTTAAGGCCGCGAGAAGATGTTTCGTAACGTCAATGGCGGCGTACAGCGTCATCGGGTTCCTACTGCAAATCAAAGATAGGCACAACGGAAACATTATGCTGGATACGGATGGACATATCATACATATAGGTAAGTTTCGTTTTCTTATTTACGAGTAGAAGAAGTATTTGCCAGTGTCACTGTTATATTATTAGTAAGTTTATATTATACGTCTTTGTAATATAAAATGGTAATTTCTTTTTTACTCATTTAAAAAAAACATCTTCGTTTTTAATACCGTACTTTTTTCTATTCCTTTTTTCAACGCTAAATTTGACAAGTACGTTTCTAACACCGTTATATATGCTTAACATATAATTCTCTATTAATATACATCGACTCGACCTTACGGAAATAGTAATACAATATTATATATGTTGTCACCGTTTTGTGTTATATTTGTGTTTATGACACCATTAGATTGCATAATGAATTGGCAACTAGATACTAAAATGTCTATTTGATAATGAGAAAATCGTCAACATTATTGGCACCCATATAAATATTTTTCGAAATAAAAAATATGTTTTAGTTAATCGAAGAATTGAGAAGTTACGCTTTGAAAAAAAACATTTAATTAGTAAGTAAAATTATGAATACCGTATAATAATTAAATGATTCGTAATGTGCTAAAACTTTTTTAGTTCAATTAATAAAAGAATTGGGCGTTCTGTAAAGGATGACTGTATATGAAAAACCTAAACTTTGTTCATCCTACTTTTGATTAACATATGAAATAGGTAAATATTCTAAAAAAATCGTTCTTATTATTGTATTTTTGTAATGTACTACATATAAAAAAGTGTTTCCACAAATAACCATTTGTAATATACAGTTAAAAGTTACCATAATATTTGTGGACTTTTTATCTTTTACTAAACAAAATGGTCCTTTTGCGTGTAACCCATTAGGCTATAAAGCGTTTCGAAGAAACATACATAGATATATACACTTGAAAAATACAGTCCTTTTTAGGGTTTATAATCTGTATAGAAATAGACGAAAATAAAATAGTAACGTTTTCTTCTCTGTTTATCAACGGATATACCATTTTTTGTTTAGTTGCTATTACTGCCTCGACAATGGCAGAATTCGTATTTAAGAGACGCCTTTATTAAAATGTTGAAGTTGACGTGTTTTAGTGGTGTTTATTACGAAAAAATAATAAGTTGGCTTTCTTCCTTAATATTGGAACTTGATAAATTAACGAATTATGGTCTCATTTTTACTACTAAGCGATCACTAGTCAATGTTATGAAGAAGATTCTATTTATTAATAGATTTCGGATTCATGTTCGAGTCTTCTCCCGGCGGTAACCTCGGCTTCGAGCCCGACATCAAGTTAACCGACGAAATGGTGATGATAATGGGCGGGAAGATGGAGGCGCCGCCATTCCGTTGGTTCTGCGAGTTGTGTGTGCAAGCTTTCCTTGCCGTCAGGTACATACCACGTTTAAAAATTAAAATATCATTGAAAATAACCACATACGGATTGGGTAGTTGAAGACATTAGAGGATGAAGGTTACATGCAATATATTTTTTCATTTTGTGGCTTAAATGACAGTGTCATGCCTATATATATATTTTTTTTCTTATAATAGGCTTATATAATTTGATCTAACATATAGCCAAATTTCAAAGAGCATTTCTGTAAAATTACAAATTTGTGACATATCACCTTCATCAACACTCATGTCCTCAATTATTATCACAGATAAAGCAAAGAAAATATTAGATTAAATATAAACAACATTGTCGATTTTTTTACTGTTTAAAACCAATGGATACATGCCTTCTACTAATTTAATATCGTAATGTGTTCGAATAAAATTGTGACATTGATGTTTTTTTTTGTTTTTTCTCTCAATTCTTCTTGATTCATGTACTGTATCTAAATTATATTGTACAAAATGCCAGCAATATATTAAAGAATGATGAATAAATAGAACTAAGTAATCCTTGTTAATTTTTCTTTTATTTGATTTTGTGATTTAAAATGTCTTAAATTGTGAGGGGATTACAAAAGTATTTAATTCCAGGCCATATCAAGAAGCGATTATATCAATGGTGTCGCTTATGTTGGACACCGGTTTACCTTGCTTCCGAGGGCAAACTATCCGTCTCCTTCGCTCCCGTTTCGCGCCGAACTCGACAGAGAAGGAGGCAGCTGCCTACATGCTCTCAGTAATACGTAACTCATTCCTTAACTTTAGAACACGTACGTACGATATGATTCAGTATTATCAAAATCAAATACCGTATTAAATTAAAATTGAATATTGTGATGACTTTAAAGTATGTAAAAAATTATGGTTATTTACGGATTCATTTTATTGGTAAAGGATTTTATATATAGATAAATAATAGAACCGACAAATACCGATTATCTAATGACTACATGAAAATATTTCTCATGTCTGTGGAAGAATATTAAGGAAGTTATATTACGGATTATTCTAGAAAACTTTATTCAACATTTAAACTATTCAACATTTTGTACTGTTGAATATCAAAAAGACCATAAGGGTTTAAGCTCCACACAAACGAATGTAGACCATAAGATGCACTGATCAACAGACAAATAAAATCGAAATTTAAAAACTTGGTCCACCATTTTAGAGATCTGGGTTTAAAAAACAGCCGAGGTGCTAAGAACCTAAAGCTTTGCCAGAATGTTTATAAAGTCGACTTGTGATTGACCTCAGGATAAATCCAAAACTTGTTTCTACTAAAATTATTAAATTAAACGAAACGCGAATTCTTTTAAAAAGATAGAAAAACACTTGAGTGTTAAGTATTAGTGAAGATTTATATTATTAATTACGATTTACGTCGCTTCTCCCAGTGATAAGCGTCGATAAAAACCGTTGATTTATCGAAATACGATATCGATTTCAAAATGTCATAATACTTGTATGGAACGTAGAAATAACGACTGCCGATTCATATTGAGTTTCAATATGTCCACCAAAATGCACTACAAAAGATTATCAATAAAAGATTTTATAATACCCAAAATGGCGCTAATATGTCAAAATAGTATGATGTGAAGTTAACAGTATATGACTAAAATGCTTCTACTATACAATCCTAGCCAAACTTTTCGACCGCTCTTAATATAGCTGCGCAGAACACATAAATTTAGTATTATATGTGACATCTTTAAGATCATCGAGACAGCTTTAAGATAAATAATTGCAAATGCTAGATTCCTATACCAATATTTTAATATTGTAGCTTTGTATTAAACTTTTGACAATGTTATGCGCAAGTCAGAACTTACGGCTATAATCAGAGCGGTCAAAAAGACTGACGAAGACTATGGATTATTGAGTATTGATAGTATTGATATACGTCGGAGTATCTGATATTCTTCTATTCTTCCAATAAAGTGTCTGCCGAAATATATGAAATATGGCTTGGATAATTTTGTTTATCAAAATTGAAAACGGTCTTCAAAAAATTCTACTTTAATGGATCAGTGTCCTTGACAATTGTTAAGTATCTATCTGGTCTAACATTGTCATAAACCTATCAATATCTCAACCACTATACATTTCCGATTCGATTATGAAGAGTTTCCTGGTGTATCTATGTACCCATTGGTAATAAAATTAAAATGGAACCCGTTTGAAAATAATATCCCCATTCCAATAAATTTTCCAAATCGAAATCGAAGTTCTGATGTAACAAACATTAATAAAAAAAATGCAACCGAATTCCGAACTTCCTTATTGAAGTCGGTTAATAAATTGCCAAAATGACATTACTTTAGGTAGAGAATATTACTTAAAATTAGCATCTGTGTAATTTCAAAGTTGTCAAGTGTTCGTAAATACAAAACTATTAAACTGGTATCTTCTTCAACCTTGTAAATAAATATATTTTTAATAGTATCAGTTTTCGGCAAAAAGTATTTCAGTAATTCTCTCAAGTTGGTTCTTAATCGTCGATTGCAATTCTGCCGTCCAAACAAAGTGGGCGCATCTGCCGTTTTTGAAATGTATTACGTTTTATGTATCAATCGGGAATAAGGAACATCTAATAGTACTTTTTTGTAGACCTAGAAGCTTCTTTTCTAAATTTCACCTAAGAGAAACCGCCGACAGTAATATATTTGAAGAATAAGTTAAAATAGTAGTCTATTGCTGTCGCATTGTGCCTGAACTATCAAGAGGGACAACTACAACTCGAACTGATTATACTTATATAAAATAAACGAAATCATGACTCCGTATTCCCTTATTTCCTACTTCAAAACTGAAACGATTTTAGTTCTTTTTTCAAAAAGAGGGAATTTTGGTGTGTCGTATATTTTATTTTGTTTAATATATCCGACATATTGGTTTGTTGGATTTCGGAAAATAACAGTGTAATTGGGTAATTTCAGAAGGCTTCTAGGTTTTATAATATTTATTTTATGGAAAAAATCAAAATATAGGAACATGATAATGATAGGTATAAATTGCATGGTATAAAAATATTTATGTTCGGTCCATAGATAAAACAGAGGAATACTTCTGTATGGAACAAACGTTGCCCACGCTTCCTCGTAATCAAAAATCCAGTTAAATATACTTCGCTAAGGGCCCGAGCTACAGATATTGATTTTTTCTCTATTTATCCTTTCGTTAGATGCGCCCACTTTTTGTTATGCTACTCCCAAAACTGCGTGTATCGCCATAAAGTTTTGTCTATGGTAGCAATAAATACAGATATGAGAACAAATCGGTACATGCGTTACGAACTATTGGGCTGCGGACCGATAGACGTATTCACACACTTCAAAGAAACTTGGCAACGCTAATTTCGAGTTATTATTGGAATGACAAAGTTGTGCGTACGTTTCTTTGTGACTTTATCGGAATTAATTTTGAGGTTAGTTATTGGCGCGACAAGTACATAGCTTCGATATGCAGGTATGGGGGACTAGCATTATAGAGGCAGAATTCTATTAGAGTATAACGTTACCGTCTCCTGTCTTCATAAAAACGTTTCTTTGAAGCTCGTTACCAATTAAAATAAGTCTATTAGTCGATAAAATGTTGTTTACTACTTTATGTGCTAAATTTATATTCAGATACGTATGTATCCAAATATTTATCGTAGTCGATGTGTACTTAGAGTTTTATAAGCGAATTCCTAGTTTATGTCGCGGATTTTTATAAATTCGTACTATGTATTCACACTAAAAAAGGTTTTGGGGATAAACGTAATAAATTAGTCAAGCGCTAGTTAAAAGTAGTAATAATTTAGTCAAAGGCGAATTATAATGTACTTAGTAAAGATATTTAACTTGCTGTAACTGGATTTCTCAGAGTAGGGCTTGCGACACACTGGCTAAATATTAAATCTTAAAAATTAAATCGTAAATCATACTGAGAAAATGTTCACGAGTTAAATCCAGGGTATAACGTAGATACGCAATATTTAAAATGGCGCCAAAATGTCAAACCAAGTAAAAATACATGTAAAACTGTGTTGTCTAGCTAAAGTGTTCCACTTACAAATGTCGTCATTCAGCTGTTTTAAGGTTATGCGCTTTATAATGGGGAAAAACTTGTGACTTTATTAAGCACCCACATATATATACCGATATTTATATTTAATGTGCATATTTACTTACGTAGTCAATTATTAAATCTGTACGAATTTATAAAAGTATCGCTTTGATATATTAAACGTTAAAAGCGGGAGACATGATATCGGAATGAATACTTCATGTTCGTATTTAGTCTTCTTATTTTTTTATTGCCTGTATTTATGCGAAGTTTATTTCTATTCTATGTTAATTATGCTGCTCCCACACTACATTCTCTAATAAATGTTTTATAATTTATCAGGTATTTATATCGTACTATGTTGTTGCAATTCATTATATATATATTATATATGTATTTCGTTGTAACCTGTTTAATATATAACTCGATATAAATGTCGCGGTGGTCGAGAGGTTTGACGGGTGAATTATAAATTCGATATCCGGTACGAACTCCCGACATGTACCAAAGAATTTGTCGAAATTCACCAACATTTACTAATTAAGATTGGTAACACTGTCGACGGACGGCAAAGGAAAACACCTGAACCTAAGAAACATTATAGTACCAGTGTATGTGGGAAAATATAGAACTATGGATTCCTCTGTGTTTGAAATCGCCAATACGTCGTGGCCTCGTGTGGTTATGTCCATACCTTCCTTCGGGAAGAGGCCTACGGGCATTGTAGTGAGTTTCTTACAGGCTAATGTGATATGATAAGGCAACAATGTGTAAATTTTGCTGTACTTTGTGAACTTAAACGACAAATACTATATAATATTACCAAACTGCTGTGTGGGAACACCATAACGTTAACGTTACCATAACGTATACTAGGTATAATTATATTTCTCAGTGTAAGAGTGGCATAACTGATACTTTTTCATATGCTTTGACGAGAACAGTAAATATTTTTATATGTTTAAATCTGATATTATAAAAATATCCTTTAAAAATAATATTTAATTCAAATGTTAAATTCACAGAGTATCATAGAATTCAAAATAAAATTATAACGATTAGCCATTTTTATTCAATAATGCAAAACCGTGCGTTTGGCGTATTGTACTGACTACTTCTTTTATAGTTGCAGAATTATTGAGTAACTAGCTGACCCGGCGAACTTTTAATATTATTGAATATTTTTTTAAAATAATTATTCTGCTATTCAGGACCATCGTAGAAATATTGACATTAATATTTATACGATACTAACGTCACTCAATTCAATTGTCTTGCTTTCCCGGAACCACTCCACTAACACTTCAACTTTATGTTATGGTATTAAACTTCAAATTGACTTTTAAGTATTATTACGAATCCTTTGTATGGGAGTATAGAAAAGTGTTGTTTTTAGACATATTCATGCAATTTTTAAAAATTTTCTCTCCTTAAGATCCATCCTCGTACTTCAAGGAATATTCTGAAAAAAGAATTAGCGAAATCGGTTGAGCCGTTCTTGAGATTTGCGCCTAGCAACACATTTAGCGATTCATTTTTATATTATAGATGTAGGAAATATAGGGAAGATAAATGCATAATGAAAACTATTACGTAAGATCGCTGATAAATATAAAAACGCTAATCTAAATAAAAACGGGGAACATATAATTTTTACTAAAGTCCGATCTTCACCATACATCTTTTTGTACGTGTATAGAACAGTCCTGGCAAATCATTTTGGCTGCTCTGAATATAGATGCACAGAACACAAATTTTGTTATAAATATGTATTATATTTATATGTGTAACATCGAGTAAATTAATGACAATTTTATTTTATTTTAAACTCGTAGGAAAACTTCCAGTTAAACAAAATATATTTTATTAAAGTGTAATAACATTTTAACGTTGTTTTCCATTAAACTCTTTACTGTAATATACGCAAGCCTGAATTTAAAGCTATATACATAGCGGCCAAAGGGATTCACGAGTACTGCAGATAGTATAACTTATGTATTTTGTGTGTTATATATGTAATTTTTTAATTCAAAGTTAAATAAATACATTTTATTGCAACATTTTTAAAGTCACAGACATATAGTACCAGTTGAATTCGAGAAATGCTAAAAAACGTGTTGGCAATGTTTTTCGATATCATGTCTCTTGAGTATATGTTCTCTATAGTCTGTGTTAAGTGTTGTGTTGGTAATGTAAGAGATTCTATTGATGTAAATAGGTGAAATGGATATTATTATTGTTAATCGATGTAATTGGACATTCCTGTGGATTATTGTTGTTAGATTCAAATAAAGTACATAGAAAGAGGTACTGTGTGGTTTATTTTAATTTAATTTGTTTCGTAAGAATTAAATATATCAGTGCAAATGCTTCAACTCATCTGCGGTTAAAAATTAACCCGACTACCATTAAATTATTTTAGTCGAAACGTGTTTACATAACGTGATTACCACACTACTATAAATATCTGAGGCAATAGACTCTACCCTGTTAGTAGTATTCACCGCAAATTACACCTCCATTCGTACCTCGCCGTTTCTTTAAATAGATTGTACTTGCACTCACACCCCTGATATATCACTGATCACGCCGCCGTAGATAGGTGGTTACTTTTACTTTCGCACACCCACCGTGGCCTCCCTCAGTAACGTCTCAAGCCTAAGTCCGATCCATCGCAGTGGAGTCCTCGAGTATACTGGTAGGGCGACACAATGACACCGAATCTACAATCTAACAATACGCACAACACTACACCCCACACATGTGCACACCACCAGAAACCTTGGTTTTGTACTACACTTTTCTTTCTTTTTTTCGTTAGTTTTAATAAAAATTGCCAAATTGGAAATATATTATACGTTCAGGCGACACGTACCACACTGAGCATGATGGTGATGTGAGCTGATGGTGTAGGGCTTTTTCCAAACCGTTCCTGTAGGTTTAGCGTATATACCATCTTGAACCACATAATCATCTAACATCCAGGTGAGATTGTGGTCAAACGCTAAAACCTATAGCGTATATAAAAAGTAACCACCCAGGTAATTTTTTTTCCACCCATTGGTTAGTTTCGCGGGTATAAACTAATTCTTTTATAGTTATCGTTGAACTTCTAGTTTGCTCTAAAGTAACTGAGTATTAAAAAACAAAACATATACCAATATGTATAAATAAAAAATAAAAAAATACATTGAAAGAGCCTTATTTCATAAAAATTGTCTTGTTGACTATACTTGCGCAAACATAGGCCTGTTTTCGAGTGCAGGTGGGTGCGGGTGTGTGGCATTCGTACTCGTCTGCATTTTGAAACAGGCCATAAGTGTTCGAAGCAAACTAGAAGTTTAGCGATACCTATACATGTATACAATGTCTGTGTCCAATAGAAATTTTAATAACATTGAACAGCGTACAGCGCGTTAAGTCTGTTAATGTTGACGATATTAATAGTTAAATGGTACTTATCAGGGACCATTCTAAACAATGACTCTTATTGTAATACATTGTAAAAGTCTAATGATAGATATTTTATAGTAATGAAACAACCAAATCATTCGAAATTCATATCATAACTTTCAATATAAGATAAATAATATTCAATTTTCTTAGCACATTTCTTCACTTTATTAACATCTAACATCGGCAACTGTTCTATGCCATGATCTGGAAACTTCTTTGAAAATTCTTTCTTCTCCTTACGCATCTTTGTACTTTTAGTTTTGTCCATTGATTTTGCTTCTGTTAATATTTCGTGTAAATGTGAAAGAGCTGCTTTGCTGTAATGTTTCTTATTATCTTCACTCGGTCCTTTTAATATTAGAAATGTATCATGTTTCATTACATGGAGGCTGACATCATCTGTTTGTATCTGTTCACTCTATAAAAAAAAAAGTTTCTGCAATGACAACTTAGAAAATAGTTGTTAAGATGCTAGTGAAAAGGACATAGCCAAGGTATTTTTTGATATTTATATAATATAAGTAATAGGTCTACTGGAAACTTCTGTCTGTTTTTGGTATAATAGAAAGTACAAAATTTCTTACCGTCAATAAACTTTATTCAAGGTCCTATCGTCTACATGCTTCTGTAACATTTCTTCAATTTCTATAAAATACAGTGGTATAAATGTACTTTACCAGTAATCCTGGATACACTAAGGCTTCAAATAAACATGAGGTCACATGTTAAAATTGTTTTCATAAAACGTACAGAACTTTCCGGTAGACCTAATGGCTTCCATCATTAAGTTTAGCACATATCCAATGTATTCTTACAGTTCACACTGTCAGAATTATGGTATCCCAAATAAAAATTGCATAGAAGACCATAGACTAAATTAAAAAAGTTTATAACATGATCATCTATTAAGTTATAGTAAAAGGGAAAAAATTACCTGTAAACATTTTTGAGCAACAGATTCAACAGCAGTAGCGAGATCCTTGAAGTTTGTGTTTGTGTCCAAATTAGCACAAATATCCAGCAGACATATTACTCCTTCCTTGGGTTCTACTTCACCATTAAAATACCTCATTATAAATACGTATGAGGCCAATACATTTGTGATGTTAAACTGAATAAAATTTGATGGTTGAACAGACTAGAAAAAATATAAGAAATATTAGAATGTCATGTATTATAGTTATATACTGTATATAAAGTTGCTAATCTTAAACAGGATGAGTCGGCAATGAGACACCACAAAAGTATTATCCACTACAAACATAATTGAAATGTTCTACTCAAACATATCTATTTCAATCTATAATCAATGTGTATATCATTGGCTATTATCAAACCTTCCAAAACATTATTTTGTATTTTGTAAACAGTATACCATATGTAGTGTAACATAGCTACCCCAAAATTATTGGATTTTTTTACTTAGGCATAGAACTTTTATTTATCATTTCTTATCTAACGTAAAAAAAAATCCTTAGAAAAACAATTCAACAAACCCTATACAATAATATTTACATAAAAAAAGTAAAGAGGTTTTAAAAATAATAATAAACTTCAAAATCAAAGTTATAAGTCACTCATGCCGGGTTTCTGAAGCATTTTAACTGTAGTTTATCTGTTTAATAGCGCTATCGGTTCGATAACTTGCCAAATTGGGTTTCTGAACACACAATGACACGAGAAATGTCAGTCTACATCTCATTCTGTATTCAGAAACACATTGACAGTTAGCCGCTTGTCTTATGGATAACGTTATTGAATCAATAGCTATTGATAGTTTAACTGACGGCTTCAGAAACCGGGCATCAGTTCTCTAATCATCATAAGGTTGTGTATAAATACTAATTTCAAATTTATACAACCTGGTTACATAAAATCAACAACAAAACACAACTTATAAAACCTCCTTAAAAGGATTGTTTTTTTGGTTTACATTGTTATTAGTTTATAGAATTTGAAGTGAGAATGATGCCTAAGATGACTTAGACACTTAGAAGAGAACTGACTACAGATGTGTCACTATGGTAGCACACCTTTAAAAACAAGTCTCTTGGTGATATATTTTCAACTCAAGGTTGGTTACTATAGTCTAACAATTTTGTGCCCAACCATCCTTTGAGACAACAGATGTCGGCTGAACAAGGTAATGTAGATGTTAACAGGGATGGGTGGCAGAACAGAGAAGGGAAAATGTCATACTACTTCACCCAGCTTACATCTGTCACAACCCAGGACGGCCTTACACAAACTCGTTTACCTACAGCCAGAAGGGCATTATAAAAATCCACCATGTTTTAGATTCATCACAATCATTTAATTCACTGAAAACTTAGGCTCAATATAAGAATTTAAACCAATGTCAATTGACACCATAGCCATTCCTATTATTATCAAGTTGTCATTGCTTCACTGTATAAAACTATAACATATACTCAAGTAGAACTCACAGTTAATAAATTAAATTTGGGAACTTCTTTTAAATGTGGACATTTATTTAAATCATCAGATCTTTTGTCCACGTCTTCAACTAATTTCTTTTCCTTTTTGTAAAGCCACCACGGGTCCCACTGTGGCATTATACACTCAACATCACCTTTATTTAACAATGCCTCAAACTCATTCTTTTCATCCTGTGTCAGAGCATTCCAGATTACATCAGCATCATTGAGATCAAGGCCTTTAACTCTCTCATGTAAATCTGTATCATCAATATCATCAGAATCTATTGACTCATCATCATTTACAATCAATTCTTCAACATCTTTATTATCATTTATGTCTTCATTATGTAGTTTTTTAAGTATGTCAATCATTTTATGCTTAGACTCATCGTCAGTGTGGTAAGTGGAAAGTTCCTCATGTACACAGTCCCGGTAAAAGCTCTCTGAACATTCTGCATGTTTTTCTGACTTGTAGCAATCAAGAGAGCAATATAAAACATCACAGCGTGGACAGCAATACTTGCTTTCATTTGAATTGCATCTGAAATAATTATTTTGATTGGTACATTATTTATTTCACTTATTTTTAATGAAGACCCGACAGTTTTACAAATACGTCAAAAATATGGCTTACAGGCCCCAGAAGAAAGGATTAAAATATTTTGTAAATAAGAGTGAATTTTTAGACTTTCAGGTCACTCTAAAATTTAAAAGAAACCTATTATTGCAAATAAAGCAAGTGAATAAATGTGGATCCACTAGAAATATAATAACCACACATCATATTGTTAAGAACGTAATATCTGTGAAATAACTTACAAACCACAAATCCTGCCATTTTTATTTTGATCAGGAGCCGAAGAGTTTTCTATATTCATTTTTGCTTTGCTCGTAATATCTATATTATATTTACAGAATTGAGACTTCCTTTATCATATTATATAAAAATATATATCTTCTAGACCAGAGCGCAGCGTAATTCTTATTTTTTAAACAAGCCGAAAGAAACCATTCGTATTAACAGCTGATTTTGATTGACTTTTGAAATTACGATTGATAATAATAATTTTTGTCTGTGGCATTGTTACCAACTCGAAATTTGTCTTGGAGGTAGATATGATCATATATTTTTTATCTGCCGCAAACTATTATGTTCCCTACATGATATTTTTCCTGCTAATATCCCCCGTCCTAATACATTACTTACATATGTTTATTCTGCTTTTATTGAAACATTTACTGCTTTCATTTGTCTTAATAATATAAAACTGTAATATCATCTATGTTTGTACCAATATAACTATGCTATCTATATTTCTGACGTATAATTATATATTATCTCAGTGGCACCTGAAGGGGCTGGTGAGACCCTGTAAATAGGTCCCACCAGGTGAGATGCGGTGAAAGTAAAAGTATATAAAAAAAGCGTGAAACAAAAAGAGAGCGTGGAACGGTTGGTGGTCTTGCCTATGAATAAATATCATCATTTATTCATATCACAAAATTACTCTTCTCTGATTGTTCTGTGTCGTGTCATTCTAGATTATTTTACATTATATTGAAGATTTGGCAATTAAGCTTAAAACGCGTATTTGTCACTCTTGGCACTGGCGAAATTGCCTAGGTAGATGCCATATTAAAAAAAATAAGAGATTTCAAAGTTGGTAATTTCCTATCAATCATACCGCGTACATAGTATCCTCTTCAGCGTGACCAGTTTAGTAGATTTCTACTTTTTTGGTAGATTTTGAGCTACTGGCAACAGAGTTTAGTATGTAAAAAATATTTGGTATATTTCAGTAGAATTCACGCTTTTCTTTTATTCTAGTACTTTTTTGACATACCGGATAAATGCGGGGTATTCCCCCTTTCATCGAATGGATTGTAACAATTTAATTTTCATTCTTTTCGTTACCATTCGTACCGTGAGCGTACAGTGTGATAGACTAGTGGGAATTCCTTTATTGACAATTTTTATAATAGAGTTTAAAATGAAATGTAAATATACACAAGGATATCGTGATGAATGGGAGCAAGAGCCCTCATTTAAAAGTTGGTTATGTAAATCTAAGGTAAACGCTACGAGTGCTCATTGTAAAGCATGCAACTGTGAAGTACTAAGTAGAGTAGCGTCTTTGAAGGAACACATGGTTAGTGGTCCGGTGAAACTGTGGAGGCCTTGCCGGGTTGAAAGTGTGGTCAGTTGGAAAAAAAAGAACACATGGTTACATCAAAGCATATAAAAAATATGAAAAGATATTCCGGCATATTTCAGGTATGCAAGTTACTTACATTAATATGTAGAATGTAATTCTTAGTTAATTATTCTTTTTTAATACTTTCAACTTACGCACTTACTTAATTTTAACTTACTTACTTACTTTTTGATACACTATATCAAATGTCCTGCATACTTATTTTTAACTTCTTTGGTTACAGATTGATACGATTTTCAAAACATCAACTATTTCGCAAGAAGTATAAAAAGCAGAAATCAGCAGTGTAGCTGCCTTAGTTGAACATAATATTCCTTTTCGCGTAATGGATCATGTAAGCGAAGTTATTTCAAGGGCCTTTCACGACTCCGAAATCGCAAAATGTTTTTCCAGTAGAAGAACTAAATCTGCCGCAATTGCCTGTAATGTCTTATAGTCCATTGAAAAGTTACATTTGGGGTTGCGTTTTTTAGAAGGAAGTCAACCCAAACTGCATTTTTTTTATATGTATTTGCCACTCAACAAACCTTTCAGTGAGTTATGCATGCAAAAAATTACCTCGCTCTATAGAGTTGTTTGTCAAAGATGTTTTTTCATACTTCTCTGACAGTAGCCAACGAAAAAGAGAGTTTGCCGAATTTCTAAATGTTACTGACACTCCAACTCACCATATGCTTTGTCATTATGATATCAGGTGGCTTTCTCTTCATCAATGCATTCACCGAATTATAGAGCAGTGGTCAGCATTAAAACTGTTTTTTCAAAATGAGTTTTTAGGGAATAACAATGCAAATGCTACTTGTCTATTTATATTTGATCACCTTAACAGCGATGAGACAAAACTTTATCTTTACTTTTTAGATTTTATATTACCAATAACTACAAAAATTAACATTATTTTTCAAAGTGATTAGACACTTATTCATAAAATTGAAACAGACATACAAAACATGATGAGTGCCATTTTGAGTTGCTTTATGAAGATAAATGATATAAAAACTACTCCGCTTCAGTCAATAGATCCAAGTTCAAGAACGCATTTCTTTCCAATACAAAATATGTACCTGGGCACAAACGCAGCAATGACATTGGCATCAATAAAAAGTTGATGTTTGAATGAGATTTAAAATTGAAGAATTCCTTAACAGATGTCAATCATTTTTGATCGAGCGGAGTAACCAATTTCTGCAAAGACTGCCTGTACAAGATAATTTTTTGAACGATTTGTCGTTCATCGACCCCCAAAAAGCAGTGTATGGTGAATTTCGAACTCTGATAATAATACTCCAAAAGTTTCCTAACTTAGTTGCAACAGAAAACATGCAAATTGTTGACAATGAATATAGGGAATTAAAATTAGATGATTCCATGTCTAATTTATTGTCAACTTCTAGTTCGACGTCTGAAACTTTTATGGTGGATAATTTTTGGAGTGAAGTCAGCCAAATCTGTGATGCGAATAGCAAACCAAAGTATAGCAATTTGTCCCGATTTGTGAAGCAAATGATGATACTACCTTTGTCAAACGCCAAAATAAAAAGAATATTTTCCGACATTAATAGGATTAAAAGTCAAGATCGAAATCGATCTTAATAATAAGAATGTTGCTGCAACAATTCATGGAAAAGAGGGGCTACAACAGTTGGAAGGAGGATGTAGCAGATTTGATCCTGACAGATGTATGATCAAGTTAATGGACTCCAAATAGCTTTATAACAATGTTACCCGACATAAAGATGAAGAATGTTAACTTTAAGTTTCATTTCACTTTTAAATAGAATTGAATTAAAAAAAACACTGGATTCTTTAATTAATGGTGGTTTCTTTGTTATTTTTATTATTTGATCGTTTAACCAAGAAAACATTCATGTTTTTTCGTTGTAATACCACAGCAAAAAAATATAATAGATTTTTAGTATTTTCTCGTTCTCTTTTGGTAGAATTCAGTAGCTTTTAACTTCCAAAAGCAGTAGATTTGTCAAATGGAATCTGGTTACACTGATCCTCTTAGTATGTGTACCAAAGTAGGTACCAATCCTATTTTGAAAAGTTAGTAGACCTACCGCCTATATTTTTTTTAAGTTTTTTAAATACCTCCTAATAATAATAATATGATATCCCTACTTACATAATGTCTCTATTGGGTAAAAACATCGATATGTATTTTGCACCCCTACTCCTATTACTACTTTTATAATACATCAGTTACGAAGTTCAAATTGAAAGGAAATGTAATGTTTGTTCAAGGAGGATGGTAAGAGTAAAAAGATCAGTAGGTAGTAGATCATACATTATGTCATAGACCGAAGTTCTTATACAGGCCTCAGTGAAATGACGGATCCAGAGTTAGTGGAGGACTTCTTTGGGGTGTATTTGCTATATTGTTTGAATCCTAAATTTAAAGGACAAACGTATATAGGCTACACTCGAGATCCAAATCGGCGTATCACGCAACACAACCGAGGCATTTTGGCTGGTGGAGCACATCGCACGAATAATAAAGGACCATGGTTGGAACCTTTTCTTATTTTTGAAGGAAACTAACCCTCATACTGGCTACTACTAACTAAAATAAGAAAAAATTCTTCCCAAACTTCAACTTGGATTGTATAAATATAATTATATATGAAATAAATAAGAATAATTACTTAGTTTTATTCCAAAATAAAATTCAATTGTCTTTTAATAAGAATATAATTAAAAATATATTGAAAATAATTTCGCTAATTATTTGAATGAGAAAGGTGAGTAATATTAAATGAATATTTTTGATTTATCAGAAATATTTATAATTATAATTTATTAAATAGATAAGTGACTACTATTATATTAAAAAACCTTATTGTGTATTGGGGTACACAGTTGACCTTGCACTATGGTATGTATGGCAGAGTGTTCTATATTCTTCGCACTATACCTCAAAAACATAAACATTGGTTAAGATGAAACTAATCAATAATTTGATATTGTACAACTGTCATAATAAACTAAATACAAACATGGTTTGAGCCAAGGGAAGTGAAATATTGTCAAGAAACTGATTTTTAATATTTAAAGATACTCACACATGACCTTATAAGAATTTTGAGACTACATTTAGAATGCCAGGATAAATGTTTATACAAATATTTGGAGTATTTATTTTCATTCTAAGGAGAGACCTCTAAGGTGATAGTAGTTTTCAAATGATTTAATTATTGAATTTGGTATGCTTTTAGGAAAATGGTGCTGATAGTTCATGGATTTCCAAACAACATCTCAGCACTCAGGGTAAAAGATATTTTTCTTTTGTCATATTAAATTAATGGGCATTAAAAATTAGTTCTTGTAATTAAATCAATTATATAATAAAACAACTTTATATTTTTTTTTTTGTTTTAATTTAAATGAATCAAATATGTTGTTTATTTTGATTCTAAAAATAATTTATTTTTAATGGAATTTTCATCAAACAGTATAAAACAAATACAAATAAATGTTCCAGTTTGAATGGGCCTGGCAAAATCCAAATAAGACCACACGACTACAATACTTGAATTTAAAAAAAATACCACGAAAAGAGACTGTATTTCAATTCAAATTGAGAGTTTTGAGTGAGATGCTCAGAGTTGGACCGTGGTGCCGTTTGCCATTGTTGATTCGTTGGCTGGAGAATGATTTCTATGAGGAATTCCCTGTAAGTTATCCATTATTGAGATGTATGTATTAGATATGTTATGAAATTGAATATAATGTATAGTTTATTAAAAATTTGAATTTCAGATTGATAAGAATCCTCCAAACCACATGAAAGTTTGTTTTGGACAAATTAAGAGCAAAAATTTAAAGAAAGTCGATTCGTTAATAGTCAAAAGTGATGAATGTCTGATGTGTTCACAAAATATATATTATAATAATTCAAAGATGACTTGTCTTAGTCAAAACTGTGAATTAGTAGCTCACATAACATGTTTGGCAGATATGTTTCTGTCCCCGGGTGAATATGTGCCTATAGAGGGTAATTGCCCATCCTGTAATATTAAAATGAAGTGGGGTGATCTAGTTAGGAAGATGAAAGGATGTTCAGGTATTTATGATGTATTTTATTCAGTTTTATAAAGTATGTATATCATCAGTAAAATTTTTCAAGTGTATATATTAAGCATATTTAAATAATTCTATGTACTTTGATGTATTTATTTGTAAGTCTTCACTTCAATCTTGTGGTTATAAGTTCACACCCACTTTGTTATACCTATATATGCCCTATAATATTCTTGTTTTGACTTTTGTATTTTTTTTTCAAGATTTAGGACTAGGCTTTTAATATTACTGTCATGACACAGTTTTCAAACATCTGCTAAATTAATTTGATGAATATAAAAGATGAAATAGAATCACAATCAATATATTATTTATTTTATATTAATAAACATTATTAAAATCCTCATATTATTCCTTAAAAAATATTGGATCCAGAGACAATAATTTCGTCTATTTTACATACTGGTTATAATCAGTTGGAGCTGCAGCTGGCTCTCTCCAGTCTATTTCATAATATGAGAAGAGCATAACAAGATAAAACTTATTTTTCAAATGTTTTATGAACAGCACAATTTTTCATAACTTAAATTTGTTTTAGAAAAGAGTAATCAGCACTTACTTTATGGGTCATAGTAATAAAACAATTTTAAATTAATATGTACATGTAAAATGTATGTATTGAAAATATGTAACTTTATTTTTATGCATTAATTTATTATATTTTAATATTGTACTACATAAGCCAGGGATGAAAATGTCTCTTTGCCTTGTCTTGGTTACATGAGTCATTTATGTTGCTACTGTACTGACTTGCTATTTGCTTAGAAAAATTTGGTTTCTCTGAGTTTGGATGCAAATGCTTCTATTTGCTCGACATTTCTTACATACTTTGTTTTGTTGCTGCTTTGTTGAGTTATTTTTATTTTTTGGAGCTTATATTTATGTTGCATTACAAAATTTTAGAAAATTGTGTAATCTTAAAATTAAATACATCTAATGTGATAAAGGACTAATTAAAATATTACTCTCTTTGGAAATTAATGATTCCTTGGTGTACAATAAATTCCATATTTATAAATTTATTTTTGTTTTTGACGTGGTAACGTCTTATAAATCGATGAACGCTGGCTGCACTCACGAAAAAGCATGACTCATTGTCATGTTCCGCCTAAGTCGAGCGTGGAAGTGAGCGAACGCACGGAACAAGCGATAGAGATGCGCGATCGGCCTAAGCGTTCGGCTTGTGACGTATAATTTTTCATTATCGTTTTCTTAAGACGTTATCACGTAAAATTATCGTCCTTAAACCGACTTTACAGACAACCAATTTTTTTTTGTATTACAGTTTTGTCCGTTAAAGTAGCATTTTTTATTTATTTTTTTAGTTGCTGTAGGAGACTCCGATGAAGCGGTTCCGAGTAAAGTTGATAACTATCCAAGCTGGTTTCAGGATTGTAATGACGATTTATGACCAATACACTACTTTGTTAAAAATGATTTTGTTTTAATTCATATAAAATTCTATGAATTACTTTTCCTTGATTATTTTACATTGCGTTTATTTTTCCTTGGTGTGAATTTTTTACTCAATTGCGTAGAACGTAGGTAATGTTTTTCATGTAAAGGGAGGTGGAGACCTCGCACCTGATGTACCAATGGTCCGATAGGGTCTCCACCTCCTCAAGCACATTCCACCCCCGGACACAGCGTGCGACAGACGGCGTGGCGAAAGAAATGTCCACCACGGACTCACCGTTCTGTCGCACGCATGTGTGGTTGCTGAATGAATAACAGTTTTAAAAAAATCATAAATTCTAAGCTAATATTATTGTAACTACACCTAGTGTAGAGGAGAGCGGGGTTAAAAGTTCCGATTTTTAAACAATCTTATAATTTGGTAAGGAAACTTGATTCTAGTATAATGTTTAGAGGTTAAAAATTACTGTGTCTAATTTTGGTATAAAGACAGTTTTTAGGTTTTCCATTAATAAGATTTTTTATGCAATTTTTAACACAATGCCTAAAGTCGAAAAAGAACAATTTAACGACTTAACCCGATTCGAGGCAAGAGGTGGGAGCAAGTTGTTACGATATTTGAGGAACATGTCATATTTAAAGGAAAACATAAACAATTCATTTAATAAAATATTTATTTAGGGATTAATCAACAATGTGTTACGAATAATTTGTATTTTTTTACCATTAAGTAAACATCCTCACTTTTTAACATTTATAATTTGTACTTAAAGACCTAAATATTACAAACATCTTTGCTGAGATCAGCTCCTGAGATACAGAATCTTGTGTTGTTCTTCTAGTAGAGTTGTCATGTTGTAAAATATAAAAAAAGACATATTTCCGGTACAGGTGGAAAGCATGATGTTTCAGGGTCACAATGTGTCCCTACAGAAGGGAACATTAAGCTCCAAAAACACTTGAGTTATAAGTAGCAACTGCTAGTATAGTTTACTAGATACAAACACTCTTGACGTGGTATTTCATGACACTAAATATATTTTCGAATAAAAATATCAAACAACTAATCGCTAGTACTTTGAATTAGCCAGAAACACCAATAATATTAAATACGAAAATTTTTACATCCGTGGATCAGCGTTGCAAGTGCTCACTTTCCAATATACGGCTTGATTAAGATGGTTGCCGTCGATGCGCTGCAACATTCTATTTCACGGCGTATTATTTAAATATATTTATCGTTTTTCCATAAAAAGTTATTTCAATCGGAACAACTTACCCCCGGAACTTTTAGCCCCGCTCTCCCCTACTTGTAAAGAGTTGTATGCCATAAAAACTATTATTAAATATTTAAACAGTTGATAAATTAACACAAAATTAACGTATATACCTTTGCCGACGTTTTTTATGGCTACTAATTTAGGTTTTTTTCATTTATACATAAATACAGTTACTATTTGACCGCATTTTTTAAATTATTGTCAGAGTTGAAAAAGGCAGCATACAATCAAAATGAAACAGAAACGGACGTCGAAGTGATGATAGTTTGTAGTAATATTTTCAGATATAAATTTGAAAGTTAATACAAGTTTTCGATTTGACAAATATGAAAATGAAATGTGATGGATCATATTCTGATACAAAATTAACTATTATTCTTTTAAGTGGAAACGTTGTCGCATACACTCTTCTTTTTTAGGTAGCCTGTTGCTGTTTCGGGCTGTTCATTTTCATTTCACAATAGGCAAAGGTGTAGTTAGTCATATATGAAGTTGCGAACTAGGATTTGTGTTAAAATTTATGCCGTTATTTCCACAGTGTGATAAGAGATTTTTTGTCAGTGTAACGTTAAACAATTATAAGTTAAATAAGCCACAATATTTGATTCGGAATGAAAGCAATAATAACCTTCTTATTCATTCTTTTTCTGTTTGTACATTAAATGTATTGTTATTTTACTTTTTCATTAATTATAAACTTCTTATTAATCAGAACTTGAGATCGCTGTTAACATTTTACGATTTTTTGTAGCTCGGAGAGTCCCAGTATTATGGTCATAGGTGAAATTGATTCTTTGCGCTTACTTAACTTAGGTACTTAGTTACATTGTTTTTATCGTTAACTCTAAGCGAAATAAATTTGTTGTTTATTTATTGTACATTGATAACCAAACTCAGTATGACTTCATTTGAATAGAAATAAAATCAAGATATTCGGTCAAAGGTAAAGTGTTCGGCCTTTTTTCGAATCCTGTAATGTGGCAGAGTTTTCAACGAAGGAAAACTTCGTAATGGAACTATAGCATAGTGATACGGCTTCTTTGCATCTGAGAGCCAGTCTCCCTCTAAGCTACGATGTGTAGCTTTTTATATTGTTTTCAAAGTTTTAAAATAATAATTATTATGGAATTCTCTAGTTACGGTTTTTCTCAAGAAACTTAATTTTATAATGCATCGATATTGGTGTACAATAAAGTATAGTAATTCATCTATTCCATATAAATATTACACTTTATAATTATTTTTCACAATTGTAAAATACCTGACACTACTATTATTAACATAATAAGCGTGTATGGAAAAAAACTATAATGTTTTCCTAAATTACCGCGCAAATTACAAGCAGTACAAGGAAGGTATGTAATAAAACATATTATTATCTATGGATAATTAATAAACCAGGTATGTATTTAAACAAACAATTGTAACAACAAAAATGGTACTTACAGACATAATTCTAAAGAATTACTTACCTACTTACCTGGTATTCTTTTAAAAAAGTATTTAAAATGAATTATAGTGAATATAGGCTATAATTTTTTTTTTTAATATATTCTGTGACCACCTGATTGATTCGCCTGTTTTATTCATTCGCTGTATTTTTTTTTATTGGTAGGTCAAGCTTAGTTATAACTTCAGTACAGATAATAAAAAATAGTCCAAAAGTGTGTTTTATCATTATGTCTATATATTGGTATTTACAATAAGTTAATTTATAATAGTTATTCTAATACACTGGTACATATTAAATAGCTATAATAAGTTCATCTAACTAAATAAATAATACATTGTTATATGCTTCTATACTTATTAAATACCTTATAATAAATGCTCTTTATTTTTGGTGTCAATTGATACAAATATTATATATGAGCTAATAACTAATAATCGTCTAAAATACCACCGTCATCATCATCATCATCGTCATCAAAGTCATCATCATCATCAACTCCAGGGGGCACAAAAGCACCGTTTAACACTTCACTAACCGGCTCACTGAACCCCATCACTTTCGCCAAGCCGTACACTAATCTCATTACCACAAGTCTTGTAAAATCCACCGGGGTCGTCTCTTTTCTCTGCAATGTTAATTGTTTGTCCGTCGGATAATCCTTCACTTTACTTTTCTTCGCTTCACACGTAGATAACAACAGGTAAATGGTACAAAATGAATAAAATAGTTTATATCCCGTTCGTGGCATGTTGAACAAATTCCCGCCAAATTTAACGTCAATTCCAATATGGCCGTAAAAGAGAAGTTGAATAGAATTAATTTGAATTATTTGCGCGTTAATTTACTGCATGATTGAATAGTAAAAAGTAAAGAGACGGTAGCTAACGGAATGTTAGCGCGGAAGCGAATGAAAGCACGAAGTTGCGTGTCACGCCACGGGGACCGACGATGCTATTGTGTGTTGTGCCAATAACTGGCTCGAAGACATACTACGACACTTCGATACTAAAGCAACGGTATACAGTTATCTTGACACGGGCGGTTGTGGTGAAAAGGAATCCCATTTCACGTTTATCGTACCTACTGCATTTAATGACGCGGTCGCTAAATATAGGATTCCGGTACAAATCCTGTCACTTTCTTTGCAAGTAAAAAAAGTACACGATTAGTGTAGATTATTTAGTAATTATACATATTCAAGAAATCTATTCAAGTAAATATATATACGTACATAGTAGTTTTAATGTATATCGTAAATTGCTTATGTTTTTTGCCTTTTTGCGAATTAAATTCATGATGCGACACATGAATCTAGTTACGGTACGTTGCACGCATTATAAGTAGGTAAGCATAAAACCGTAAACGACCTAATTATTCTTATGCGAATACCGTAGTGCCTTATGGTATAAAAAATCCCTAATGAGTAAGTCTATTTTCGTTCATTCAGTTACCTTTGTGTTCTGGAAAATGTTATTTTACGTTAACTTTAATTTTAAATTAATTATATCAAGCGAGGTGTTAGTCTCCTAGTAACCGACAGAAGCGTACCGTGTACTCGTATATACATGATTATAAATCCGTCACTGTAATTCTTTTGGGTTGTCGCATGTATTACAAACCAGATTTCTTGATTCCAGATTGTTTAAGGATTGCACTGTAATTATTTTCAGTTAAAAACCAGACACTACCCTGCTATGATAATAAAAATCGATAATCACCTTCAGATATATGTCCGGTTATTGTATGTATATATAATGTTTAGTATATGTTCGGACAGTTGTACTTGATAGTCAGATCTCTCTAGATTTGGTGTGTTTACCATCTTAGACCACATCAACATTTACTATCAGCTGAAGTTGTTGCCATACGTAAAAATAAAAAGTTTTTTAGGCGAATGTGATGTTCTTAATTGTCGATATTTATGTACATATTTATTTCTCAATATTCGTTTGGAACTATTCTTATTTTTTTTCAACTCTACTTGGGTATGCTTAACAAGAGGTAAAAAATAAATCAAATAACAGTGGAACTGCTGCACTGTTTCCTTCCAACATACAGTATATTTGTGTTACGTATTTATATATCGAAAAATGTATTTTCTTTTATTAATCTCGGGAACCTTCGAGCTTGCATTATAACCATACAAAAGTTAGTGATAGAACAAGTAAAAAACAAAATTCATGCTTAATTATATTCTTTTGTAACATAATTAACTACATATTATTGAAGTGAAAGCTTCTTTAGCCCTATTGTGATTTGAAACTCGATGAAACGAAAAAGTGACTATGATTATCGATTGTATGAATATTTTACAATTTTTTATGATTTCATTTTTACCTTGTGTGAACTGCGCATATGTTTTATTGATATTTTTTGTGTACTTTTTTTGGCGCGTTATGAGAAACCGTTGATAGTGAATGCTTAGATTGAAATGGAAGTTACACACGCGGTAGTAATTACCAAGTATTTAATCGATAAATATACTCTTTTAAAAATTGCATAAACAATTTATTCTAATGATTCACATTATTTTACATAATTTGTGTATGTTATTTGTTCAAATTTTCATGCCTAGTATTCAGTTTCGTAGTTTGGATTTTTGATTCGGCAATAAACGGTTAAAATATGTCATTTTCATATTTATATTCATATATAGATATATATTCATATCTATATGTATCTGTATATATGTATATGCATATGTATATGTGTCATAACACATCCAGTCTTTCTTGTTTGATGGAATATTTGTCATAAAATACGAAACGAATGTATTGAAGCTGTGATGGCTCAGTGGTTACCGTGTTCGGACACATGTCGATCGAATCCTTGTGAATGAGCTGGAGCTTTTGGGGAAACATCACGCTAAAACCGTAGCACGGTGGTAGGACTTTTTCTAAGCCCACTTAACTAGGTACCACTCTCAGGCTGAAAGTCTATTGACAAGCTCCTATAGGTGTGTTCCGACAGTTGCATTTGAGAGTCAGTCCTCGTCTAGGTTTAGCGTGTTTATCATCTTCGACCATATCCTCATTTGACATCAGATAAGATTGTGGTATGAAATGCTAAAACCAATAAATCATAAGCAGAACATATTTTGTGAGAATTTCAACTAACTTTTTATTAAAGTTTAAAAGATTGATTACCTTACGATTAAGATTAAAGATTAAGATTATCACCTTTGAAATTAAAGTGGGTTGTGTGGGTTTTACAAAAGAACTCCATTTCTAAAAACGTAACTCTATAAGAAATTGAGTTGCTTAATAATAAATAGGAAATTATTTTACTAACCGAATTTAGATTAGATCACCTATAACATTCTAATACAGCTTCATTATACGACTAACGCTTCTAGCATTTAAATTTGCGTTTATCTTTGTATATAATTGATTGTATATCCTAATAAGGTGTAGTTCCGTTTACTAATCGCTGCTATGGATCTACTTCTCGATTCGGTATCGCTGTGGGTCGCATGTGGTGAAAGTTGCTTGTAGCCTGGTTCCAATAGGCTTTCCTGGATGCATGTTTGGTACATACGAAATTACTTTACAGTATATTTATAGAAAATATTGTCATACAATAATAAATAACATAAAACATGCGACATTTTTTCAAATAAACGAAATAAATTCTAAACAGCGGTAAAGACATATCAGTCTATTAATAAAGTAGAGGTTTAGAGTAATAATTGGTTTTAGTATTTACGTTCTCTTTCAGTTATAGTTTGTTCATACTATTTCTCTTTAAATGTGTAAAATCGTTAAATATTTAGTTTTATGAAAATTTAATTTATCATTTGAACATGCTGCGGTTGTCTATAAATGTATAGTATTAAAGTGTTCTTGGGAGCTGGAGGCAGGGGTTCTTGCCGCCGTGTACGAATTCACGGCGGCAAGAAAACGTTTGGGAGAGCCTCCGGCTCCCAGGGAGATAGAGGTAAGGCGTAAGGAAGGGAGGGTGGTTGCAATAGAGCGGTGGCGGCAGGATCTGGCGGACGCGCGGTATGGGCGATATACGGTGGACGCCGTCCGCCCGGTCCTGCCGCAGTGGCTTGATAGGGAGTGGGGCTCCCTGACGTTCCGACTGGTGCAGGTGCTGACCGGCCATGGCTGTTTCGGCTGGTACCTGCACCAGATCGCTCGCAGGGAGCCGACCGCCGCATGTCACGAGTGCGGCGCTGAGGAGGACACCGCGCAGCATACTCTGGCTGAGTGTGCTGCGTGGGAGGTGCAGCGCCGCACTCTGGCTGCGGCGGTGGAACAAAATCTGTCGCTGCCGAGTGTGGTTGTGGCGGCGGTGTGGAGGCGGACCCTCTCAGTGGCCGTCTTCGCCAAAGAAGGGCCGGTGGAAGAAGGCGGCGATTTGCCCGCCTCCTTCCACCTCCGTAGCCGGATCTGAGGGGATGGGCCGGGGGGCCCATCTCCTCATTGCACAGGTTCGGCGGACGAGGGGAGGTAGCTGGTCGTGTACCCAGTGTACCTCCCTATAAGGACGGAGTCCGGCGGCCATGTTTCGCCGGGCTGACCGCTGGGGGCGGTATGGTGATAGCTCAGTACGGTCCCATGCCGCCCCAACTTAAAGCGGTGGCCGGTACACCGTGGGGTTTTAGTCCGTGCGAGTCGGACATAACCCATTCTCTCCCCCGGGAGGATGGGTATCCATAATGGATTTCCCCACGTTAATAAAAAAAAAAAAAAAAAAAGTAGTAAATGTATATTCATAAATTTACTTAGTAGCGACTACTTTACTTTACTTTACTTTAGTACTTAGGAGCCGATTCGAATGGGTATACTAACGAAAAAAAGGGCCAACTCTTCACTTTACAATAAGACTTTACAGTAAGTAACTTGCGACTTTACAATAACTTGAAGAAATTTGTCAATATTTTTCAACATCTCTATACTGTCTTCTGTCTCACTCACTCACTTTTTTATATGGAGATTTTTTAACCCAAAGATTTTTTAACCAAAAAAAAACAGACAGAGTGTGCTGCGCGTTATCCTCCTCAGCGCCGCACTCATGGCATGCGGCGGCTGGCTGCCAGAGCGCGATCCGGTGCAGGTACCACCCGAAACAGCCATGTCCGGTGAGGACCTGCACCAGACGGAACGTCAGGGAGCCCCAGCGTCTCCCATTCCACTCCGGCAGGACCGGGCGGACGGCATCCCCGGTATAACGGCCATAGCGCGCGTCCGCCAGGTCCTGCCGCCATCGCTCCATAGCAGTCTCCCTTCCCTCTTGCCTCTTTCCCTCTATATCCCTTGGAGCCGGAGGCTCCCCCAAACGTCTCCTTGCCGCCGTGAACTCGTACACGGTGGAAAGAACCCCCGCCTCCAGCTCCCAGAGCGTGAAGGCCGCCGCCGAGGACACAGTGCGGTATTCTCTGATTGCCCTCAGTGCCACAATGCGCTGCGCATAGTGCAGCGCCCGCACATTAGCGGCACCGAGGTCATCAGACCACACCGGGCCCCCAGAAACGGCCATCGCTCACACGACTCCCATATAGAGTCGGCGGCACCCGGCACTTGGCGCCCCGATATTGCAGAGCAGCCGGCCGACCGCCACCGCCGCCACCGCCGCCACTGCTATACGCGGTCCGAGCCCCATCCCCTCGAAATGGGGCTCGAACTACCAGCGCCCGTCCAGGGTGAGGGCCAGATACTTCATCTGGGTCCCCACCCTGATACGGGCGCCAAAGAACCCCGGCCCCTACCCTAACCCTAACCTATATCCTTACCAACTCGTCCCTACGCCCTCCTAACACCTAGTCTTGCCTAACAACGAAGTGAGTAGGCAAGCTAGAGGTTCCAATCACGAACAGGGTCTAATTGAAATATGGCTTCCATAAGATAATATGAGATAATATTATAAGAATTTATTAAGACTTAAAAGAATAATTAAATGTGTTTAATTATAACAAATAAACAACGTAAGTTTCATAAATTTTGGTCTAAATCAAAGTATATAAAATTTTTATAAAACCGAGAAAAAATAAATAATAACTTGCACTTTCATTGTGTATAGTTTACACACGTGCATCGAATATGATAAAACCATTTTAAAATTAGAACCTTAACATGTTATCATGGCAACGATTAACATATTGACAGTTACTATAGCAACGATAATGTGTAACACGTAACGAATTTTTTTTCCAACCGTGCCAAAAGAAGTGTTACTTGAAAAACGTTGATGATCCACTCGATATTTGACTATTTCAAAATTGAATCTTAATAAAGATGTAATGGTTTTACCAAATAATTTGACTTTACATATTTATTTGTACAAAAAAATAACATAAGGAAGTTGCGTAAAAATAGAAACTAAATAATTCTCATTACAACACATAATTATTTATCTCTTATTTTTGTTCATGTGCAAAATAAGGTTTTTTTTATATATTCAAGGATAACCACACCACACGTTTGCCTGAATGAATTAATGTTTATTAAAAAAATGATTTTGTGTAACATATGATTACTCTTGAAGCTTGAAACAAAATCTGTCACAAGTTTATAGGGCATAATTATGTTGTGCATAACAAAGCAGTGCTTTTGAAAGAAATATTTTCTGAGTATAGTAGTAACTTCTGGCATGCGTTTAATATAGTCAAGAGCTTAATACAGAAAAAAAGTCTTAATATTATTATAGGAATCTTGACACTTATTTATTATTAAGTTGTCTCGATATTATATATATAAATGTATTTATACCTACACTTCTGTTCTGCGCATCTATATTCTGAGCGGTCAAAAAGTTTGGCGCTGACTGTAAGTACGTCTACTTCTATATATAATATAATATAGGGGTAAATATGGATTTTCTTTTCAACTACACATAATTATTGTAAATTTTATAAAATAATTTTATATTCAAATCGTATTGATAATCGAGCACTATGTTACCTATACATAGCTTTTTGCGGTGAGACAAATAAATGTCGCCTATAAATTTTAGCGCTCTATATAGATTAGACATTCCATGGATGCTGACGGAATAGAGATGAAAGATACAAATGAAAGTAGGGTTACACCGAAATGGAGACTGGCTTAAAAATAATTATATATTATTCCATTAGAAAATTTCACCCTGTGTTCCTATTCTTGATTATTTATCATTCAGTCAACATCTTTCTTCATTCATTTCCCTATTTGGGTGACATTTGTTCAGAAAGTGCAAATATTTGAATATTCAAAATGTTACTAAACAGAACCGGTTTTAGTACGATCGAAAGAAAGTTGTTTTCCTACGAGAAACACATTCTACATTAGGTCATTATGATTTTATGATATGAAGTGGATTATTACTGTACTATATAACTTATATCTTGTAATTTGTCAATCACATGTATGAGTAACAGTCTCTAGTTTACTGGGAATATAGAAGATTAATTTTTGTTTTATTAAGATGCAAATTTTTATAGCTTTGATTGTCCATTTGCCATTATTTTTAATACCCAACGAAGCGGGCGAGAATCAGCTAGTAATATATGAACTGATAACACACTAAAAATATGTATGACGGGGCAGGTCTAACAGAAAATTGAAAGGTATCAATGTTCTTATCGAACACATTGGTTAATTAAAACGAATATTTGTAGAGAAATAAACAATCCGAACATTCCCAGGAGAATGTTGCTTGTCTTAATATGATTGTTGTGAAATATATTAAAACACTGACTATTATCAAAACATCGGTAGTCCGGTGGAACTGTGAAGGCCTAATAAGCCGGCAGTGGAGGTCAGTTCGAAAAAAAAAAAAAAAAATCAAAACATCAACGGCAGCTGTAGTCCGGTGGAACTGTAGAGGTCTTACGAAGCCAACAGTGTAGGCCAGTTCGAAAAAAAAAATCAACGGCAGTTATGTTATTATTTGTCACAGATAAATCCTTTAAGCCCAAAGCTAAATGCAGTTTGAAGAGATATTAGAAGAGACAAAGGTATTAAAGTTTATTCATATGACATTTTTCTTATATTATGTTTGCATTCACAGTATACACAATATCAAAACAAAACATACTTTATGATCCTCTAATTGTCAAACTTTTTTTTTTTTTAATGTGGGAAGAAATCCTTCATTGGACGCCCGCAGCCCTGGGGAGCTGTGGGGTGTCAGACTCTTATTGACTAAAAAAACCCAAGAGATACTGTCTGCTGCGCTATGGAGTGGCACAGGATCGAACAAGCAAGCACCATGCCACCCTGGCGGCAAGGCCCAGCGCGAACGCCCTGACCACGACGACAGCCCGGTCAAGCTGCCTACCCGTCTACCGAACCAATGTGCAATGGAAAGTCAGGTCCCCAGCCCCTTCCCTCCTTGCTCCGGTTTGGCAATCAAGGGGTCACCCCCTCCAACCACCACCACCTGTAACTTTTTTACGTGGTTTTCTACCACGGTGACTTTTTAACGAGGTTTTCTCCCTCTCCCTCCGCACGAAGGCCTCCCCTCTGTCACTTTTTAATGTTGTTTCCTCCCACAGGACCTTTTGAATGAGGTTTTCTCCCTCTCCCTCCGCCCGAAGGCCTCCCCTCTTACACTTTTTAACGTGGTTTCCTCCCACGGTCTCTTAATTGTCAAACTAGGTTAACTTATACCATGACAATTGGTTATCCTCCGAAGAAAAAAGTTACCTAAGTATTAGTATTAATTGGGCTAAGTATATAATATCACTTCATACTTCACAATATCGATTTGTTCTCAATTATCATATGAAACTTAATAACAGAATTATATTTTTAGAATCGGTTCAGTAGTTCCAGAGATAATTTATTACAACAAACAACTTTACATCTTTAGATTATATTGTACAAATATGAATAGAATATGTTAAGAGAAGATCGTTCGTTAAATTAATGACATCACTATGTAATTGAATAACTAAAATGATTAAAATTAATTGATTAAAATGGATGATAGTATGCCGAATATAGAATATAAACAATTCGAACAGAATCTTGCAATGATTATGTTAATTAAGTTACATAACTTGCCATTTGTTTACTCTGTGGCTTTTAATGACTCTTTGATTGCTCAATAAATTATAGCATTTCAACACTAAGAGGCATAGAAATTATTAATATGTATGTGTTCCTATAATTATGTTGAAATTTTTTTCAACACATTTTCAAATATCATTACAATATCTCGTGGTCACTTTTATTCTTCAGCGGATAAAAGGAATTTCAACAATATTCAACAAATTACCCTGTCACGCAGTGGCGGATTTGCAATTTTGGCCACCCTAGGCCCAAGGCCATGTAGTAAGTGACAGTCACTTCTTTCATTTCTTTTCCATTTCTTCTTATCCTTAGTGAGCTTTTTGTCACGATTGGCCGCCCTAGGCCCTGGCTTCCTGGGCCTCAGGGCAAATCCGCCACTTCTGTCACGGTTGTCGGTGGGGTCGGCAGTTGTAAACGTATGACGTGAAGCATAGATGACGTCCTTCTTGTGGTTTTATTGATCTTTTACTCAAGGCGAATCAAGTATCAATAATGTAAGAGTGTTTACCTTAAAAATCAGATACAATAAAATACTATTGAATATAGTAACGTATTATCGTTAGACATGTATGTGAATGATTCCTACTGGTAAATAAAGAAATTTTAAGTAAGGCTACATTCTGTACGCTTTCCAATAGGTGCTAAACAATAATGATAAAATTTAACCAAAGTTACTGTAGGCGCGTGTTACATATATACTTTAATTTCCGAACGAACCAAAAACTATCCCTTCCGCCCACCTCTTTTCCCTTCCTACTTCCACTTCGCTTTGCCTCCATCGTTAACGCGGCTGCACACATATCCATCAACGCATCTTAAAAATACCGAATCCGAGTCAGTGTAATACATATTGTGTATATAAAATATCACAATCGCTGCGAGTGAAGTGGCACACATATCATTCAACACATCTTAAGAAACCAGATCCGAGTCACTATAATATAATGTGTATAGAAAATATCACAAATCGCCGCGAGTGAAGTGCACTAGACAAAATAAAAGACGTAGCATACAGACCGGTAAGTCCGCATCCCCTTCACACCTACTATCCCAGAACCAGCACCTACACCACGCATCAGTTACTAAAATCGGTAAAATTGTTTCAAAGGTTATTTTAGAAACCTTAATAATGTATGAAGTTTCCATAACGTAATGAAACCATTTTCGCGAGAACCGAATAGTAGGGAATAAAAATAATTGATTATTATTGCAAAATAGTGTTGAACAAATGCAAGACCAAGACAAGACTTAGCTTGGTCTTGGTCTTGGTATTGCGGTCTCAGTATTGGCCTTAGTCTTGTTCTTGCAACAAGAGTATTGCAGGTCTTGCAAGTCTTGCAAGTCTTGCAACTACCTATTAGCCTATTACATAAATAGCAGCTTTAATAAATTAAATACTTTACATTAAACTCTAGAGCAATGCTAGAGACAGCTAACATACATAGATAGATGCGTTTTGAGCTTGTATTGAAGTAGCTATATAGAGATAGCAAAGTACAACCAAACTAATTAAATTAATTATGAATGGAAAAGTTATAAAAGAAAGACAACTATACAATTAAACTTATTAATATGAGCTCTATTCTAAAGCTGAAGCTCAATTGGAAATAAAAATGTTATGATATAGATATAATATGCTCATACCTTCAATATAATTAAGTTTTTTCGATCATACAAATAGTAAACGTTTGTTTGTTCCGAATGAAATTATATTATGAAATTCTTAAAGTGATACGTTTATGAATTCATATCTTATTAGGAATAACTCTTCTATCTTCAACATTACTATTAATTATAATGTTATATTGTAAACAATGAGTTGATAATTATTTTGCTAATTAAAAATACAGAAAAAATTTAAAATTTTGCATTAATGTAAATAATTATATAAAAGTATATATATCTGTAAACAGTTATTAATATTTAACGGAATACTGCTCATTGAACTTGATGCAATATTCTTATAAACTGCTATGGTTACTAAGCGAATTAGACGCGCGCATGATAATTAAAAAAATTACTGCCAAATTAACCAAAAAAACAATATAATTCAAATTACACACAATATACAAATTTAAATTATATTAATTCCTGGCGCTCAGTACAAGCGCACGGCTCATGCACATAATAATTACAATAAACAATATAATTTAGTTAAATTTCATGCGGTCTTAGACGCAGGTAACACCTAATATAAAATAAAATAGCTTAAGTTACTTCTTAGAAGATCAGCTATGTGCTTGTCAAAATCCCTTGAAAATCAGTCAATCTGTTTTGGAGACTCCATTTTATTCGATTCAGCTGCAGGCAAAGTCGCGAGTAACTGCTAGTCTAAAATAACATGGCTTATTTAACTCCCTATAATTCGTTTTCAATAAAATTCATTAAAATCGATCCACTCTGTTTTGTGATTACCCGGAATAGACAGACCGACAAACATTTAAAAAAAATATTTTTTAGCTATAAATAGCGTATAGGTACACTTTCATATCTAGTCAAGAAAAAGTTATTTTGATATTACATACATCATTTTAGCTTGGCTAATTAGAGTACGATAGAAATGAATGCATAGTAAATATTTGTACAGCAATAATGTGCATTATTACTAGCTTTTACGCGCGACTTCATTCGCCTTTATGTAGATTTAACCTATCCCTCGAGAATAGCACATTTTACTTTGATGAAAAATATCCTTTTGTGTGTGATAACGTATTTACAAACTTTCATTATGATTAGTTAAGTAGTTAAGGCACGAAGGCACAACAGACAAAGATACTCATATTAGGATTAGGAATTATAATTTGCACAATAAATTACTATAATATCTATATATCCTTACAACTATGGATGTTAAATTCAGGTCCTTTGTGGTCAGTCGACTAGTTGAAATACACGTATATAATAAAATAATATATTTGCAGATTTTACATGTGTTTTCCATCGCCCTTTTTTCCAAACTGTGACATAGAACATGTCTCATTTAAAATATATATTTTTAAATATAAAAACACAAATAACTTTTCAACCGAAAATACAAGGAGGTTTTTAACAATGGTATTCCTTGTGAGGACGACATAAATTGTATTCGTACCAGTTCTGAGCAGCTAGAAACTTATTTTATTTCTTGGAACGTTGCATTCAAGAAATTTGCCGTGAGAGCGTCTACGACCAGACAGCATAATTAAAAGTGTCATATGCTTGTAGTACAGTCTTTCAGTAAAACGGCGTGTTTGTTAGTAAATCATCGAATAAGCAAACATAACCGCCGACAAATTAATCCTATACTATGACCTATTGTTTTAAACTTTTATAAATAAACTGTTCTCATCGAAACATAAGTGTATATTTGTTTATACACATCTTAATTTTGATACCGACACTACATAACGTATATAAATATCGATATTGAAACCAAATACTGTATAATTTAATTTGTAAGACAGCAAGAATCTTGCAGGCTCGGTCTCGTCTTGCAAAAGTCTTGCGAGGTTCGATCTTGGTCTTGGTCTTGCTCAAATTTGCTGGTCTTGGTCTTGCAAAAATGAAAGAACAAGACCAAGACTGCAAGACCAAGACCGATTTTGGGCAACACTATTGTAAAAGTATTTAACGGATCTTAGATAAAATTAGGGTAAATAAAATAAAAATACATTCATAACCAGAAGAATATTATGAAATTTGAATAGATTCCTGGATATCCTTGATTACGCGATAAAGATAAAATAGACCTAAGTTAATAAATTGTCTTAAAAAATTCATATTGAAGTACTCTACATTTTTACAAATGGTTCTAATTTCATTTAATTCTGCTTCAACACCACTTACTTTCTTCTGTTTTTTTTTTCTTTTATATACATTCATGTTCTGTAGATTAAATCGAAATATAGTGGAACGATTTCTCAAATTGTAATCAAAGAAATCGAATTACAGCGAAGAATGATCGCGGTAATCAACGAATGCATTAAAATAATTTATATCCAACTGATTTTAATTCCAATTTGTGGACGGAAAAGATTCGTAATTTTGACATTGATTGACTTGGTTATGTATAAAAAAGATTAATAATTTGATAATAAATTAATAATTTTGAAAATTGAAAAAAAGAGTCTCTACCGTTTTTCTTGGTATTTTGTACACACGTGCAGTATTTTATTTCAAAAAAGTATAGTTATATTTTAATAAGACGAATTAAAATAACAAGTAAGAATGGGTGTGGCATATACCAGATTCGGATGAGAATTAAACAAACAGAAAACTAATAATTATTATGTATAGTATACATCCATCAAAATGTCAAGATCCTAAATCAGACTACGTAAGCTTTGCCCCAATAGATGATTTATTGAGGCCACTATATTGTATTATGTATAATTAGATGTCAAGCCACAGAATTCTTTGACGAAATTTGTCTCAAGGTAAAATTTAACACGTAGCTTTCAAGGACCAAAAAAAGCATTCGCCTGTGAATAGTTTCATGTAGCGCCTAGCATTAAATTATGGAAATGAGTACACGGCTTGTAGTAGTGTATGTACGTTTTGTGCAAACTACATTATTTAACTGGTGCGAGCTTTGGCTTCTGTTATCTCATACAACATAGATCTTATAGTATTATTGACTTTATATAAAACATATGTCTCATATAGTCTTCATCCAGTGCCGTCGCGGTCTTACATACGGCAAGATGGATTTGTTATTTATGTATCTCGCTACAAGTCTTATTACTAATGTAAGTTTTTTTTTATAGTTTTATATGTTATGGTTAATTTTTTATGGGTTGTATTCTGTTCGGTTGATGACTTTGTAATTATATCCCAATAATAAAGTTATTCTTTCGTATATATACCGAATAAATTTGTAAAATAGGGTTTTCCGAGTTTAGAAAATTAAATATGGTTTATCTTTTTGTTTCAAAAATAACAGTATGACAAAAGTATTTGTATAACAGATTGTTTGTGTAATTTAATATTTTGTATCACAATTACGAATGTTATTATTGCTTAATACCAAAAAGGAAAACACTAAAAGGGGTTGTTAGTTAGGGTCCGTCTAAAAATAATATAGTAATATCTACTAACGATCGTCCGCAACTTCACTACATAGTTTAAAACAAAGTCGCTTTCTGTGTCCCTATATCCCTATGTATGCTTAAATCTTTAAAACTACGCAACGGATTTTGATGCGGTTTTTTTAATGGATAGAGTGATTGAAGTGGAAGGTTTATATGTATAATAACATAAATTAAATAATGGAGAAATACTGTTATTTTTTAGGTTAATCCAAATTTAACGCGTGCGGGCCACGAGCAGTAATGAATAAATCAAAACTACTGGATCGATTTTAATCATTTTTTCAGTGAATGACATAGGCTACATATTTTATACCCGTGCGAAGCCGTAGCGGGCCGCTAGTAATATATATTTTAATAATAATAATAATAAAATATATCTTAGTACCAGTACTAGAGTGCTTCTACTAGGATTTCTTTTTCTCTCTATTTTTAATGAGGTTTTTTTGTTCAAAAAGAACACGCCACCCTCATCCATACAACATGTCTTACAAAAGCAAATAATAGCAACAAAACAAATTCAAAACAGGAACTTATATTCACTTTCTTGTACTAATACCGTCATCTATAAAATCATAGATTGATTACGCTTTTACCGAAATTGAGCGAATCAATATTTCATTACAAACGCTTATATTATAGCTCTCCTTAAATATTGTCTTCTTCGAGAATTGTTCCGTACACATTCCATTGAAATATGATAAGTATCTTCTTCTTGACGACACATTTCAAAGTTACTTGTTTCGCTTCTTTTCATTACAAATTTAAACTTATTCAGTTGAATTCATTTGTTTAGTTTCAGTATTTTCATATTTTTTGGCAAGGAGTGTATACATTAAGTAGGGTACGAATATTGTTTATTAAATAAGAATTGTATTTATTGTGTATAAATAAGTAATCGGGATAAATATAGATTATAAAAATAATACAATTCTAAACGTAGATATAAAGTACATAATTCTTCTTCATATTTTCAAATAATTTCACTCGAGTTCAATGACTTGTATTCGTTAAAAATTTCCAGGCCCTTCTCTGTCGTTCACTAGTTGTCGTTATATGAAGTAATCAAGTAGTCGGCTATGTGTAATACATAAATATGTTATTTACACAACTTCCTTCACTTCTCGTTTCTCTATATGTCGATTTAGTTTTTACCCTGAGGGGAATATGATAAAAATAATTCTACAGACGTATTCGATTTCGTGCTATTAAAAAAAAATGCAGAAAAAAAAATTTTTTTTTTTTGTCCCAAAAACAAAAATAGGCCTGACTAAAAGCACACTGCTAAATAACCTATTCAAAATTTACCGTCTCTATCAGATTTGAGAGCATTTGTACACAACAGCCATTTGTTTGTAAATATTTCGATTTTGTACGCTCCATAGGTTTTTTTCTTTAACTATAATCTTATCTGGTGTTAAATGATGAAATAGACTAACTAACTAAGTAAGACTAAGTAACTATGCCTACACTACACGTTAAACCTAGAAGAGAACTGGCTCTCAAATGCAGCTTTAAGTACATACCTACAGGTGCTTTGGCTATAGTTTCTCAACTTGAAGTTGGTAGTTAGTCAAGCTGACATTAGAAAAAGTTCTACAAACCATAGTAGACGCGATGATGGTTTAGTGGTTGCCGTAGTTAACCACGTAGATTGACGTAGGTTCGAATCCTTACGAATGAGCCGGAGCTTTCGATTAAGGAAAATATGGTGATGAAACTATAACACGGTGGTAGGGCTTTTTCTAAGCCCCCTTAGCTAGTTACCATCCTTAAGTCGCCAAGCATCTATACATGTTTACCGGCAGTTGCATTTGAGAGCCTAACTCTCTAAGTTCATCGTGGTTACCATCTTGATCTACGTCGACATGTAACATCACATTATATCGTGGTCAAACGTTAAAATCTGCAAAATATAAAAAAAACACCATGTTTTTAATCTTAAATCTCAAAATCTTATTAAAAATAAAATTTTTTAGTTGATTACTTTTACCTTTATTAGACACTTGTTATATATTTCTGTTTATGTAAGTATGTCTATATCTGTATATGTCTATGCGCTGTATGTGTATGAGCAGATTTATGTTGTATATGTATATGTGTATGCCCTTTTATCAATTCAATAAACTCTCTTTATAACTATAGGAAACTCTATTTATGCATATTTAGTACATTTTAATGTTAAGGTAATTTTATTACTATACTTTTTTAAGTCATTCATTTTCTTTTCCTGCTTTTGTATTTCCGCTAACTGTAATAACTTTTATTCTCTAATGACAATAACGTTGGTTAGCTAGTAGAAACGGCCTTGTGGCATTAAGCCTGCCAGTGTACAAACTAAAAAGTCTTATAACTTATTCATTCATACCAATAGTCAAATATATGTATGTAATAATTATATCGCATAAATACTGGAATGTCGGTTGAAAAAATCCCGTATCTGTTACAGATTGTGAGTGCTGGATTGGCGCCTTGCTACGAGCTCAATGATGGATATAGAATACCAATTCTAGCTTTCGGTACTGGTCGAGGAACTGCCGCAGAAGTAAATATTTAGTTCACTATTCAGTTATCTTTAATAACAATACATGTAACTTAAAAACACCAGTGAAATACTGAAAAGAGAGATGGAAATATTCGAAGAATAATCATTTATACATTTATAGACCGATACGTTGGACCAAGTGAGGCAATCTGTATTTTGGGCAATCGAGGCTGGTTATCGGCACATAGATACTGCTGCTCTTTATGGTGATGAAGAACAAGTCGGTCAAGGTATTGCTGAAGCTATAGCTAAAGGAATAGTAACGCGAGAACAACTGTTTGTTACTACTAAGGTACTATATTTTGTATTGCTAAAGAAATATACGGTAACTCTCCACAATATAGTAGTTTTGTAAGATGTTTGCTGATTTATTTTATGATTTTAATTATATTCAAATTCGAGTTTATGGGTTAAACATATTTGATACTGTTACGCTCGTGGGTAAATTGAATACTGTTTGAGTCGGAAGAATTTTAATTTTTACTCTTATAGGCAAAAAATCAAATAACCAACTATGACACAATTGCACTATAGTTACACCTACATCTTATAACACTGTAATCACCATTCGCTTGCAGATCTCTTTCTTGAGTTGTGTTCGTATTCGCTCCGATATTCACAATATCACTATATTCGGACTTCTTTCTTTTCGAACTGAACTATATACTGTCGGACTGATGGGTCTTTACTGCTTCATCTGGCTTTTAGGGTGAGCGTTTATGGTACTCAGCCTAATGACAACAAGCTCAGGGTGCCAAAGTTATTCGATAAAATTTGAAGTGGATAAGTTCGTGTGCAGTTCGAATAACACTGGGCAACTTAATGCTATAAAGAATTTTATTCTAATTAACTAATCGCAATGATAGTATAATAAAAAATAGAAGCTAATGTAAATCAAGGTAAAAAAGGAGATGTAATAAAAAATACCGAATACTAAAAAAAATATAGCCCAAAATATTACATGAAATGTCATAAGCGTTAGTGACCTTTAGTTTTTATTGATTTGAATACATTATATGAAGACATTATGTTACATGCATACATTACAATTGTGGTTTGATTGGTATTTCTAAAACTATTGTTGGTAACTATTACATACAGGTTATCAATTTTGATCGAAATATGTTCTGTGTATATAAAAATATAAAATTGTCAAAAAAACATAAATACATATTTAATTAAAAAATTAATTTCCTTGTTTCTAAAATTATAATATTATGGATTATTTATATAGCCTAAAATTATCGGAATATATATAATACATTGCATGTACAAAATGCTATTAAAATAATTACAATACGGTTTTGAATTAAATGTAGATAGATAAACAGATTTTTTTTTCGAACTCAACTACACTGTTTTCTTCGTAACGCCTCTACAGTTCCACCAGACTACAAAAAGTTATCCCTTTTGTGGTTCATTCATAATCATTGTCCTTCGCTAATAGCTGCTTATCATAAAATATGGAAAAAGGATGTGTACAGACCGAACAACAAATTCATTAATGTAAGTCTCGACTTTCTACAATTTAATGTATGTCACTAATATAAATAAATTGACACTTTAATTGCGATCTAAAGTTAAAGAATTTTGATTAACATCGTTTAAAACTTTTGTTTTATCGTCATTGGTATGTGTTGAAATTATTAAAGAAACATGTGTGAAGTTCACACGCGGTAGTAGTGAAACTTACAAAAAATGATAAAACGTTCATATAAGCATGACACGTGAACAATACACCACGCCGGTTATGACATCTTTTCCCAAGGTTTCATAATGCGTAGGCGTGCACGCATGCATGTGGAAATATACACACGTAGACACCTAGGGCCCGAGCAATTATTAGGTAGGATTCCGTGAATATAAGGGACACTGTATAATGTATTGTATCTTATTCTCTTGTACTTTAAATCCTATAAATGTATATGTTTGTCTCTTTTTAATATCGCTTTTTCGTTTCATTAAGTTGTAAATGATACAGGGGCTAAAAAGGTTTCACTTTACAAATTTCAGCTAGGGAACAACAATCACGCACGAGACAAAGTTGTTCCGGCCCTTAGAGAGTCGTTGCAAAAGCTTGGCTTGGACTACGTAGATCTCTATTTGATTCATTTTCCTATTTCATCAAAGGTAATATACTTGTTTATACTGGCATTCGTTTTATTACACTTCATAGTTCAGTGAAATTTGATACCAGCGGTGACCACGACGGATGAGTTTCGATCGACTAATATTCGTAGTTTCCGTGTAGTACAAATGTATGTAGACGCCTCTAGCATTAACAGTGCACCCGTGCAAGCACCCGCACGCTGAAACAGACCTTAAGAAAAGGCAGCTATTGAGCACGGGACACGAGAGTGTTTCCAAGAAATAGATTCTAACTCGTCTCAATTTTCAATGACAGCGTCATACATTGATAGCACCCCTATTGTGTTATATGTTATTTCCATTATCACTTCTTATTTGTATATACACTATACAACTTGTTGCCAAAAATAGAATAGACAGAATATGTTTCCACTGAAAACAATGGATATCTGGGTATTATTAGTTATTGGTGACTAAAGCACAACATTTAAATAATGTTGCTAGGTTACATTGTAATATTTTTCTGGAAATTAAGCTAAACTGTATGTTTAAGGAGTTGTAGAATCACTTTCTTTACTTATTTAAATTTATCTCATTCCAGGATGATGAATCTCCAGACAACATAGATTATTTGGAAACATGGGAGGGGATGCAGATAGCCAAAGCACTGGGCTTGACAAGGTCTATTGGAGTCTCTAACTTTAATATAACCCAGATAAATAGGATTGTCGCTAACAGCAGAGTAACACCGGCTGTTAACCAATTTGAGGTTAGTTTTAATATTTTCTTAGCCCGGTCATTTGATTGATGTCAAAAATGAAAATATTAGAGTACACACAAATTATACGACAAATGTCATGTTGATCAGAAATATTAGTCTTTTTTTTCTTTTTTGTGTATGATATCCGGGTATAATTTAGGCTAACAATAAGAAACCTTGACTATTCCTCTTAAAAATTATTGAATAATTATCTGTTTTTGAAGGTGATTCTAAAGGCTAAGTAAACTATAAAACACTAAATTAAAATTGAACCAAAACAATATTAACAGGCTTTGGACATACGTCGTGTAATACAGTTTTATCTCTAATGAGGTGTGAAAGAATCACAGAAATGTTAACTACTTGTTGAATTGTTAACCCTAATGTGTTTAATATTTCAACGCCTTGATCTCGGAAGTGAATTATTATGTAAATGAACTGCATTAATTTATTGAAATTGGTCTATTAGGTAAACCCGACCATGACGCAAGAACCTCTGGTAGGTCATTGCCATAATCTTGGAATAGCGGTCATGGCATACAGCCCGTTTGGGTTCGTGGTATCTCGCAAAGGTGAACTCTCGCCTCCACCAAGGTACGACGATCCCGTTCTGGTAGCAATGGCTAATAAATACGGAAAGACTACAAGCCAGATAGTTTTACGATATTTGGTGAGTGAACTATTTTAACAGGTGTAGATGTAATTTCTATATCTAAGTAACTGTTGTATATCGGGCAAGACTTTAATTAATACATTTTAAACTCTTCAAAAAGAAACTTAGGCCTGATTCAGAGTGCAGGCATTATTGTGAATGCTAGCACCGTCTACATACATTTGAACTGCACACATCCGCACAAGCACCCGTCACCCTAAGACAGAAACGGGCCTAAGTATCTTCGTTAACAGCTTCAAAGTTTGTTTACGACTAATAATAGCATAAGTACTCGACGTGTTTAGAAGCTTAGGTTAAATTTTGCTAGAGACACTGCAATCCATGAGGATGGCACACGTATTTTTGGCAATTAACAATGACAAAAACAAGGCTCTTTACGACCTTAGGTGTCTTTCTTAGAAAGATCTCGACACCTCTAAGATTTAGTCGGCTTTTGTAAAGTGATAAGATAAATAGTAATACTTCTGTAAATATTAATTGAAGTCTAATTTATGAACGTATTCCTTTGTATAGAGAATTCGGTTTCATACAAACGTATGTCTCATTAGCTCATATATGTGTGACTAATTTAGCTTATCTTAATCAGATTCAAAAGTCACGATGTTGCAATTAAGGTAATAACCGAGGTTCGGCCACTTCGCGTCTTCCACGTCCTTGAGCTTGTTGCAATACGACAAAGTGCTATAAGCGCTCGCTCGATAAGTCTGATGATGCCGTGAAGGCCCATCAGACCAATAGAGTTAGTCAATACGAAGAAAAGAAAAAATATAAAAAAAATGTATCGATGTTCATATTTTTTATTTAAATTTGAATTTTACTGTAGTTTTAGTTTTAAAAATTGACAGTGTAATTAGAGGTCTGTTTTATTATAGCTAAAATATAATATTTAACTGACCTTCTAAACTTCTTTACTTTATTGGCGTTTTACACGATTAGTCATGTTTTTACGTGACGGTAATAAGTCGTTTATTCTTTCTTATTAATAAAATACGCGTATGTAAGATTGCAGGACGAAACAATTATGCCCGCTTGGATCTCGCTCACCATCTGTTCGGTGAAACACCGCAATAGTGTATCGCTTATACTTATCGCGGTCCGACATCAGCCAGTGTATATCTCGTATGCAAAAGGTGTGGTAGTGTGTCTGTACTCAACTGGACCCCTACCGCCTTATATATGACAATAAATCGCTAAATGTGTCCCTCTTGGTTTGCCAACAACGTAGTCATCGAGAAGAACCGGCAAAAAATGATCTGATTTAGCTTTTCATCATAAATATTTTTACAAATATACATATTTGTATAGTTGTTAAAATATTTACATATTTTTACAAATATGTAGGATAGTTATGATGTATGGTAGTTACATTCGTTTTTAGCAGACACACAGAGAGGTGCGTAATTTCTAGACATCACAATCGTTCACATATAGAGCCACCCTATAATAATCTTTAGACATAGTTACTATCCGGCAAATTGATAACGTGCTTTGGGAGTTTGTTATGAAACCTAACACTATTACCTAAAAAAAACTGTTACTGGTCTTAGTGAGCCTGAAACATGGGATGATCAATATGTCATTGTTTCTAGTATTAAACAGTAGTTATTTACATCTAGCTAGTAGTATTTATCAGGTAGCATATCTCCAGCTTTTGTGAGAGGTTGATATGAATGTGCCCACTGCCGATTAATTGTAGATCTTGTAATAGACGTTATTCTTGGATTGTACTGTACTAAACATCAGGTACAGTGACGTCGTTTTGTCGTGTTACATTAAAAAAGGAAATTACATTGAGTTTAAAAACTGTAATTCCAGATCGACAGAGGACTAATTCCAATCCCGAAGTCGACGAACAAGAAGAGGATCGCACAGAATATTGATTTATTTGATTTCTATCTAACAGAAGAAGAAGTGAATATAATAAGTAGTTTTAACAGGAACATACGCGTTATAAATCCTACAGATTGGAAGGACTTTCCTAATTATCCATTCGAGAGGTATTAAAAAAATGAAAGAATGTGTACAGTCGTTGAGTTAGAATTGTAATTATTAATTATAATGTATTGAAAAATAAAACTGTTTTCATATTTTTCTGTACGTTTGCTTTATTATTTCAAAGTTTAACATGACAAAAAGAAAATGCAGCAAATGTTGTTCATTGCATTGAGACTGAAGATACATTTTATTTATAACAAAATAAAAAACACATGTTTGTGGGAAATTGAACTAAAAAGTAATTTTTAAATTTGGCGTGTACATGCTACAGAGAAGTTAAAGTTCAGTGGTTAGATAAAAAAACTATATATAATCTATATATATATATATATATAAATGAATTGCTGTTCGTTTGTCTCGCTAAAACTCGAGAATGGCGGGACCGATTTGGCTTATTTTGATCTTGAAATATTTGTGGAAGGTCAGGGAAGATTTAAACGGTGAGAAACATAAATAATAAGTAAAGGAAAATACTAAAAAAGACAATTAAATTTTCAAAATACAAAATGTACCTAGCTATGAAACATTTGATGTCTTTTGTAATTTTAGAAATAAAAATTTGTCATTCGTTTGTCAAGTATTTATAGGTGCGTTCTGAAATTTGTCTGTTTCATAGCTGTAGTATGAGGTCCGATCTCTTTGGTCTGTTTTGTTGAAATATAAAACAGTCCTGTTTCATATATAAAAATAGTACATGAGAAAGCTTTTAATTGATTAAGTGCATAACTGTGTTACATTTATAATGTAAATAAAAATTTACACTTTACATAAATACTAAACCGATGACTAAAACAAAATTGAAATTAAATCATTTTATTGGTCTTGTTAAGAAGATATATGTATATATATAACATAGTATAAAACTGATTAGCAAGCATTAAACACATTAGAAATTAATTTACTAATACTTGTTAGGTGTGCAAGTGAACCACAAATTGTTGCCTATATATACAATTGAATATCACTCTCAAATTTTAGTGCTCCAGGCAAATAAAAAGTCGATAGTCGTCCGAAGAGGGGACGCCGAAGACGAATGACGTAAATTAAAATGGACCTACACCGAAATAGGGACAGTCGAAAAAAAATAACTATACATTACTGCATTAGAAAATATCATCCTGTGTGCCCATACTTGGCTATTTATCATTCAGTCGATACTCTTTCTTATATTGCTCACCGACTTCTCCATTTAGGTTACATTTGTTCGGAAAGTGCAAATATTTGAATATTGAAAGTGTTGCCGTAGAGAACCGGTTATAGCACGAGCGAAAGAAAGTTGTTTTCCGACGGCAAACAAATTCTGCGTTAGGTCGTATCATTTTATGATTTATGAAGTAGGGTATATTATTAAATAATATAGGTACCCTATATTTTGTAATTTGTCCTCCACATATAAAAGTAAGAGCCTCTAGTTTACCGAGAGTACAGAAACTTAATTCCTTTTTAAATTTTATATCATAATTTCATCTGATATTAATTAACAATGGGATTGTTTTTCCAGTACAGCTTCTGGAATATATCTATAAGTGCTTGGTGACAAATTTGCAACCTGAGGGTTTTTTATCCGATTGGAAGATTTGATGGTAATCACCGCCGTCCATGGATTTCTGCGACAAGAGGGATATCACAGATCCGTTGCCGGTGGTAGCTAAAAAAAGTTCTACCATCACGCCATAGCTTCGTTACGATGTCATACAGAGAAAACTACGATTTTTAAGGCTACGATTAAAATTCAAATTACTGATAGTATGTTGTGTATAAAACAAAAACAATTGGAACAGATTCTTCCAATGGTTTTATAGACAGTGTTTCTTAACTTGTTATCTGTTTGCTCTGTGTCTTCTAACCATTCAGTAATCGCGCTAAAAGTCATAGTATTTCAAAACATATAATAAATAGGTATATAAATAATTTTATATGACACAACTTTTATAACAATGTTAAAGTAAGTAAGTTAAGTAGCATTATTACATTTTCTACTTTTTTCGTATGCCAACAAGGTTTCAAGGAATTGAATCTGATAGCATGAGTAATTTTAATTAGTCTATATTTTGATTCATTACAGATAAATCATCGTGTAATATAAGTTTATAGAAAAGCAATGTGCTTTTTTTTTTTTCATTTATAGACTCCAGCCAATAAATAACGTGCTATTCCCATCATATTGTAACCTTATTATATAAAACTGACTTAGTACTAATAACAAGTTTTCGTAAAATCTCGGCTTCTACGTTTGCACGTGCAGCCAAGGCTTTTTGACAATGCCTTGATCTCTTGCATTAAGGTTAAACTACTTTATAATTGTTTTTCGATGAATGTTAGGTTGGTAATATCCTGCCAAGAAGAATATTATACATCTTCATTCAATCGGAGGATATTTTATAGTTTTTGCCTGACTGGCTTTATGGTCCTTCCGCCATATATTAAAGAGTTATTTTTGAAACGAAGTTCCTTATCTCACGGTAAGTACTGATGGTGCTAGGCGAAAAAAGTGTAAGATTTTTCCATCACGACCCTTTCTGGTCTCATATTGGTTGAAGGCAGCCAACAGGTTCGCACTGGCTCGCACCTGCGCAGGTATTGTTGTACACGGCATACGCGTTAACTGTTTTGTAGCGTTTTGTAAGTTGTTGTGTACTTATATTTATGTTTATCTGATGAAGTTTATAATGAATTAGATGGATTGAACGATGTAAAATATAATATTTGTTTACACAACTTAAAAACATATATTGATTACAACATTTTCTACCATTCCTTCTGTTTATTAGTTATTTTTATGTTTCATTAAATTACTCTTACAAGCTAGTAATTCATTTATTTGTATTTTAAATCAATAATATAGTATCCTACGTTTCTCAATGATAATATACTACGAAAGGAACTTCGTTCCAACCGAGCGTTCCACGACACTAATTCTTTTAATTTACTATTACTGTAATAACTTGTAGGGACTCTACAGGTTCATCGAGGCTTATTACGATCCTGGAAGTCACTAATTCGAAATGTGAGTAAAGTTTCCAGAGTTGTGGAACGTCGGCTTGAACTATGACCATGCATGCCATTCGGAAAATTGAATCTAATCTAACTATACATATGATGTAAAATTTATGTATATAATTAGTTTTTTTCTATAAATGGTGAAGGTATATAAAGCAATCACACGGGGTACGAAAAAATGAATATAATTTTATTTTAACTTATATTTGTTCACTCTACCATACATACATACATACATAATATTAATAAGAGGAATAGAGTTATAGTGGGGTGGAATAAATATGTTCGCGATGCTCACAGAGTGGCCAAGTTACACTATGAAATATGGGTATTATATGGTAAACCGAGATTCGGCAATGTTTACAATCAGATGTGTGAAACTAGAAAAGTTTTTAAGTCCAAATTGAAATGGTGTCTGGCTCGTGCAGACCAGATTAAAATGGATGTATTAGCTTCTCATCACGCGAATAAAAATTTTAAGCAGTTTTGGAAATCTACAAATAAATTAAGTCCGAAACTTGGTCAACCTGTGAGTATAGAGGGTATTAATGATCCAAAGAATATTGTAGAACTATTTAAGAATCATTTTATGGTAGAACCACGAGGAGAAAAAGAAACTCAAATTAATAATTCTGTCGTCTGTAAAGGCGAGAAACTTCTGCGATTCTCAGCTAAGCAAGTAGGTAACATTATTAAAAATATGACAAGTGGCAAATCTCCTGGTCATGATAACCTTAGTGTTGAACACCTGCAATATGCAGGAGTTCACTTGCCAAGAGTAATAGGTATGTTTCTATCTTTGTGTATAGGACATTGTTATCTTCCGGAAGATCTGATGAAGACGATTGTTGTGCCAATAGTCAAAAATAAGACTGGTGACATATCTGTATTAAGTAATTATAGGCCTATATCGTTGGCAACAATAATTGCTAAGGTATTGGATGGTTTGCTTAAGTCACATTTAAATAATTACATAAACTTACAGGATAACCAGTTTGGGTTTCGAACGGGTCTATCTACTGAAACTGCTATTTTGACTTTAAAGCAAGTTGTGAAATATTACACAGATAGGCATACGCCAGTGTATGCATGTTTCTTGGACTTATCAAAGGCTTTTGACAGGGTAAAATATCAAGCTTTATGGCAAAAGTTGCAAAACACTGGAATACCAAAGGAAATCTGCTTAGTTTTTGAATATTGGTACAGCAATCAAATCAATCATATTCGATGGGCTGGAACTCTTTCTAAAGCATATAAACTTAAATGTGGGGTGAGACAGGGTGGTCTGACATCACCGAATTTATTTAATTTATATATAAACGAACTGATCCTGAAACTGAACAGCTTGCATGTCGGTTGCTATATTGATGGAGTAAATGTAAATAATATAAATTATGCCGACGACATGGTGCTGTTGAGCCCTTCGGTTGGTGGTCTCAGGAAATTGTTGCGAGTATGTGAAGATTATGCTGATTTATTCGGCCTTAAATACAATTGCAATAAAAGCCATTATATGTTATTTAATCCTCGTGATAAGGCTATTACTTGCAATCTAACTGTGAGTCTTGGCGGAACCGCTTTAGAAAGGGTTTCACAATTTAAATATCTTGGACACTACATTACGGAAAATATGAAAGATGACAAAGATATAGAAAGAGAGCGCAGGGCATTGTCGGTGAGAGGAAATATGCTGGTCCAGAGGTTTACTCGTTGCACACCTAGTGTAAAAATAACTCTTTTTAAAACCTATTGTCAGAGCTTCTACACCAGCAATCTCTGGACCTCATACACTCAGCAAGCGTACAATGCCTTACGTATACAGTACAACAATGTCTTCAGGGCATTGTTGAGGCTGCCTCGATATTGCAGTGCATCGGGCATGTTTGCTGAAGCTCGGGTGGATGATTTTTACGCAATCATTCGTAAAAAAGCCAACTCCCTGATGGATCGATTGTGTTGCAGTTCAAATACTGTCTTGAAAATGTTGTCGGGCAGACCCGATAGTTTGTATTGTCGCAGCTGGGCAAAGTTATTAAAGAGTGTGTGCACCTGTGAATGAAATGAATGAAAATGAAAATGAAGTGAATGAATTTGCTTGTGTAGGTATAGATTGTAAATATTTCAGTACCTAATTTATATTTTATATCTTTACTAACATAGGTTAAGTTTACTAACAAAATGGATGTAATGTCTGAGTGAAATAAAATTATTATTATTATTATTATAATTCAAATACTATTTAAAATTTTGTATAGTTTGTAGAAATTCTATGTTAGTGTATTATCTAAAAGTTTCCAAATAAAAAAAACGATTACCGTTTTCATTAATGTTACTTGAGTGATTACTGAATGTATTGGCTTATCGTGTTCTTTTAATGTCATCAACCCACGCTTATATCATACTTTGTACTGTAAGTTTATGTTATAACCTTCGGTTCTCACTTTAATCTCGTTTGTTTGTGGATTAAGAAAAAACGGACTGTTCCCGTGGACAAGGTCAAGTCTACATTAACGCGAGCGAAACCGGGAGCAAAAGTTAGTAATTTTATATTCCTTTTGATAATGTTCTAATTTATATTAATGGGCATTTATTTAAGTATTCTACATAAATAAATTATTAAAAAAAAATAGGTTTATTCGAGGTAATCTCGAAAACGGTTTGACCGATTTAGAGAAGACTTTAACTGACATACAACAAACTTTTAAGAGTGTATCATCTAAGCTATAATTAATTTGCTTTTCAATAGGAATTAAGCAGTAACTATAAAATTTAACAAAAATAATAAAAATCGGTAAAATTGTTTAAAATGTTATGTAGAAATTCCAAAATTACAATTAAAAATAACTCAGCATTTGTTTAGATATTGCATATAGTTTTCATAAAACGATAGAAGCAATAAAAGTATTTTCACAAGAACGGAATCGCAATAACTAGTAGGCATTGATATATAAAAAAGTATAAAAATAATTCATTATTATTGTAAAAGTATGTAACGGACCTTGGATACAATAGGGGCAAATTAAATAAATACACATTCATAATCAGAAAGATGTTATGAAATTTGCATAGATTACTGGATACCCTTGATTATGCGATAAAGATGAAATTGACCTATAAATTATCTTACTTTATAAAGTCTGCAACGGAATATTCTAAATTGTTACAAATAATTTTGTAATTTGATTTTAATTTTATTACTAACTCAATAACCTTATTTATCTTCTATATAGAAATAGAAATTGGTAAAAATTCTCTAATTGCAATGAAATAATTTAATTACAGTGGAGAATGTTAGCATTAATGAGAGAATGCATTAGAATTACATATTTCTTGAATTTGATTGTTTTCTATTTATTAGAACGCGTGTCACTTGGAAACTATTAAGTCAATTATAATAATGAATTAACACCGTGACGAAATATAACAGAAAATCACCATTATCATTTTATCACATACTGTATTAGTTTTTAATATTCGACCGCAATCTCATTTGATGTTAAATATTGATGTGGTGAAGATGATAAACACTTTAAATTATAGAGTAGGACTTGCTCTCAAGTGCTACTATCGGAACGCGTCTATAGTCACTTCGACACTTTAGCTCACCAGGCGGATTTAGAAAAACTTTATCACAATACTATGGCTTCATTACGATGTTTTCCTTCATTGAAAACCTCGGCTCATTCGCAAAGAATTCGAACTTAAATCGAACGTTGTGGTATTCGAACATGTTAACCGTCAGCCATCATCGTTGTAATTTTCGCTTTAATCGTACCTCTAGATTGAAATAATAATATAAGACATACAATAACATGTTCCTATTTATTTTATTGGCCAAGTAGTCTAATCATGGCAGACCTGTAACTAGAAGCTAAGTGGCGACTTGAAAACTGTTGTAAGTTAAAGATGCAAATAATAGAAATTTAATATGTGTGTAACAGTGACATTAAATTTTTAACACTGTTATTTCACGGGTGATAAGTAGTAATAAAAAAGTTATTTAATAGAAAAATAATTATTCATTGGGACTCTTACTTGAGCGATTTATTTTGGCTATGTCGTCCATAACGTAATATAAAAAAAGCTACTATTACACAACTTATGCCATATGATCATATTATGTTATGATTGCATTTGTATCTTATGTTGATTTATGAATATGAAAAATAACTGTGATAGAAATTCATAATTATTACGTGACAAGATATGTTTAATTTCATATAAAAAATAATAGTGACATATGAAATATTAAGCGGTTACAACTGAAGATTCAACTGAAGAATATTATGATTTTTTGACATACATTGAATAATAACTATAAAGATGTGGAAATAATCTATAAAAATTAATGTATGCTGGTTTAAAGGTTAAGCTGTATTTGATAAGAGCTAAATCGTAATACTGAACAGTTTATAAAAAAAATAAACTAGAAATTAAATGTAAAACTAGCTGAATTTCACGTAATTGTCAGTGAGTAATATTTTTACTTTTATAACAAAATAAGACACAAGAACATGTACTAAAATTCACGAATTTTACGTTGTGCAATTTATGTACATAATATCTGGGTTATATTTTATGAGTTAACAATCCGAAACCGGATTCGGATGAAATAAAACAGACACATAATTAATATTTATTGTGTACGGTATGCACCTGTCAAAGTGTCAAGATTCTGAATCGGGAGACGTGACCTTTTCCCGAATAGATGACTTATTGAGGTCACTATATTTTATTATGTAGGTGGTAGAGCTACGCTGAAGCTATCACTGGTTTCAGCATGAATGGGTCGGTTCGCCCGGGGTAGTACCACCCTCTCACAGAAAACCGACGTGAAGTAACAGTGCTTGCACTGTTGCGTTTCGTTCGGTCAGTGAGAGCGCCGGAGGCCCACATATTTAAAAGGCCGGCAACGCACTTGCGACTGCCCTGGTGTTGCTAGTGTCTATGGACGGCGGTGATCACTTACCATCAGGTGACCCACCTGTTCGTTTGCCCCCTATAATATAAAGAAAAATTATGTATAATTTGATGAAAAATATCTTTGAAGAAATTTGTCTCGAGGTAATTTAAAACTTAGCTTTCGAAGAGCATTCTCCGGGAAACAGTCTCGAGTAGGGCCAGAATAAAATATTGGAAGTGAGTACACGACCTGTAGTAGTATGTTTTTGCAAACATTACTCAACTGTTGCGAGCTTTGCGTTCTATTATCGCATACAACACGATCTTATAGTAATATTGTCTATATATAAAACATATGTCTCATGTAACATTTGACCAGTACCGTCGCGATCATACATACGGCAAGATGGATTTGTTGTTTATCTTTCTCATTACAAGTCTTATCAGAAATGTAAGTTTTTTTAATAGTTTCATATGATTAGTATATTATTTGTTCGACCGCACTGTGATTCTATTCTATTAAATAAAATTATTTCTGCGTATTCATATCGAACGATTTGAAAATAAAATCTGTAGCGTTTAGAAAAAATAAAATTACACTTTAATTTTTTCAATTGTTAGAAGTAACCGAAAAGTATTTATGTAATCTAATATATTGTCATTCTTGGGTTTTAGATATAAAGTATATTCTGCTATTACTAAGTACTTAATAGGGAGTGTCAGTTAGAATTAATTAAGCAAAAATTATTAATGGATTTAACTTTATTTTCCTAGTTTCTCTATTCTTTTATATTCAGTATAGTTGCTCTATATCATATTTATAATGTTATTTTTGCGGAATGTTTGAATTTATCTAATATAATATTTTTTTATAGTCCAAAAGGAGTGTAGATTTACATAGTTACAATAATAAGATGCCTTGTCGATTATGGGCTAGAATTTTCTTGAATTTCGTATTGCATTGATAGCTTAAATCGTGACTAACAAATGTATAGTATCAATGCGTACGTTGACATCTTGACCTGACTTATTTGGAAGCTGTGCGCATATAATATGGATATTTCTTTTGTTCTTTTTTATATGGAACAAAACATAGATCGTGGTTTCAGGACAATTACTGCTAGGTCGGATTGCGGTCATTTCCTAACAGTGACTGACAAGTCACATAGCCGAGTCGCGTGTATTTAACAGCCACGATTTAGTTTGTCTATAATAGTTATCTAGTATTTTGTACTGATACATAAGTTTAATTTAACTTACATCACTGAAATACTTCAAATAAAGCAGATATGATTTAAAATTTAGGAAGTTTAACTTTTGTTTATTTTTTTTCATACACTTTATATCTCATTTGAAATTAAATAATAGTCTATGATGGTTATATGCTAATCCTAGAGGAAGGCTAGTTCTCAAGTGCATTTACCGGAAAACACTTAAAAGTGCGAGGCGACAGATTTTCAATTTGAGAGCGGTAGTTTTCCTGGCGGGTATTAAAATAAACTCTTCATCCATTACGTCTATATGAACATTGTATTAACATATCTTCTTTTCACTTCTTGGAGAGTTTAGAATTTTTGGAGAGTTAGGCTATATAGGTGAATGTAGGCATTTATATTCTTTACTAAATTTTATGCATGTTTTTGTTATAATTTGCTTCTCCCATAATGTGCTATCAAACCATTCGTTAAAGGAGGATCGAATGCTTGCGAGTAAGCTGGAGTTTGCGATGAAGGAAAACATAGTGATGAAACCATAGCGTGGTGGTAGAACTTTTTCTAAGCCCATCTAGCTGACTACCATCGTCAAGTTCAAAATTAGTCGTCAAGCAACTATAGACGTATTCCGACAACTGTACTTGAGAACCAGTCCCACTCTAGGTTTAGCGTATCACCACTTAGACAATATTATTATTTAACATCAGGAGAGATTATGGTCCAACGCATAAACATGTAACTTATTTTAAAAGTCATGTTTCTCTTGACTTTACTCTTGATTTATTGATTTAATTCTCTTTCGTTAATAATAATATTTTTACAATACTAAATATATGTAATAAATATATCTATCGGTAAATTACTGGAAAGCTGGTAAAAACTTCTCGTACTTATTTCAGATTGTGAGTGCTGGATTAGCGCCTTGCTACGAGCTCAATGATGGGTATAGAATTCCAATTCTAGCTTTGGGTACCGGTCGAGGAACTGCCGCAGAAGTAAATGTTTAATAATTACACTATTTAATTATCTTTGATAATAATTCCTGTAACTTAAATTTACTTAAAGATAACCGAGAGAATTAATATATACCCATTTATAAATTGTAGACCGACACGTTGGACCAAGTGAGGCAAGCTGTATTTTGGGCAATCGAGGCTGGTTATCGGCACATAGACACTGCTGCTTTTTATGGTGATGAAGAACAAGTCGGTCAGGGTATCGCTGAAGCTATAGCGAAAGGAATAATAACGCGAGAACAACTGTTCGTTACTACTAAGGTACTATACTTTTTAATGACATATACGGCCATTACTGGAATGCAAATATCTGGAAGGATAATTTCCTTAGTATGCTTTACTTTAAAATTTTATTTAAATTCCTGTTTGTGGGCTAAACATTTTTGATACTGATACGCTCGTGGTTAAATTAAATACTGTGTAAGTCAAAATCAATTTATTTTTTACTCGTATCAAAAAATCAAATCAATTCACTATCACACAATTGCACTATAGTCATACTTACACCTTAAAACTCTATAGTCAAAGCCCGCTTACAGATATTTTCCTTTTATCATTTCCGTATCCACTCCGATGTTCAGAATAGAAATATATTCGGATTTTTTTTCTAATTGAATAACCGCTGTTGGCCTAGTGGGCTTTCACAGATTCATTGAGTTTTATGGGTGAGCGCTTAAGTCATTTAGCAGTATGGTAACAAACTCAAGGGCGCTAAAGTTATCGACCCTCGGCTTGGGCTGTTGTCGTAGATGCAATATCACATGTCTATCTATGCTAACCAAGCCATCTAAACTAATCATACATGCGTACGTTGGTAAAAGACACTTGTGTACCAACATGTGTGCCTCACGAACGCTTACAAGTACGTCAAATCATATAATATTTTATTAGGTTTGTTTTTCTAAATTGACTAATTTCCGGATATGCCTTAACATCTTCACCGCCCTGTGCAAGTGCTTCAAATATGCAGCCGTAGTCTACATGGACACACCGCGGTGCGTTCCTCTACCACTAAGTAAAAGAGGGTGGAAAATTATGAAAGACGGACGTCACGGTTGATGAGGCATTCTTTGTTCACTTGTAATGAGTTCCCATGCAGACTGTAATATAACTTTTAAACGTAAAAACACCATACATTAACACTGAACAATTTAATATATTTTAATATAATATTTTCTTCTAATTATTCGCAGTGGTAGTGCAATACAAATAGAATGTAATATAAACGAAGGTAAAAAGGATATCTAATAAAAAATACTAGATACTTACTTCAAAATGTCACATGAAATGTCATAAGCGTTAATAGTGATCTTTAGTTTTTATTGATTTGATTACATTACCTGAATATATTATGTTACATACATACACTATAATAATAGTTTGATTAAAATTCGCTTGCTACTGCTTACAGACTTATTACATAGTAATTACTTTCGTCTCGTGATTTAATTTTTACTAATATTTTGTGATTTCTAAAACTATAGTAAATATTAGATACAGGTTACCAATTTTCTATGTGTACAAACAAATCGTTAAAACCAGTAAAAAATACACAATCCATTATTTCCTTGATAATTTTATTTTTCTGTAGCAAAATATACTATGGAATGATTTATTTATAAAAGGCTATATTCATTTCCGAATAAATATGGCATGTACAAAATTTTATTAAAATCATAGATAGATAGCAAAACGGTTTTGAGGTAAATCTAAATATTTTTGTGTTTTCATAAAATATGGGAAAAAGAACGTGTACAAACCGAATAACAGATTTATTAATATAGATCTTGACAACGTACAATTGAATGTGCAGAAGAATTATGACTAATTAATAATAAATAAATTATAATACAACCTTGGGTATTACAAAATTAACCTTAACACGAGAATGTTAAGAGCTATCTTGCGATAAATATTATTATAAATATTATTCCTTTTTGTCAAACACATTCTAAATTAATATTCAGTATATATTTATATTCAAGTCGTTTTTTTTTTCAAGTTGACTATTTTTGCTAAGCAAATATTTTTAGAGTTTAAATTATTTAACATTTTAGTTTAGATAAATGGTGTTTTCGAAACGACTATTACACAAACGATATTATGTTTGCATAAAATTAACACCGACTATGTTATGATATATCCTACCTTTCTAAGGTAAATCTCGCTACAAATACCACGTTCTGCTAATATATCTAAATAACTGTTTCGTGTTGCAATAATATGTATAAAGTATATGTCGAATAATCACTGTCCTACGTAGAGCAATAATAATGAATACTGGATATTATAACAAATTCTTCAGGAACACACTTATACATATATTTATAATTTAGTCTATTCGACTGTATTCGACAAAATATAACATCCTAAATTTTATAATGACAATAAAAGTGTACAATCTGCATGCCAATTTAATTACAGAACCAATTTATAAAATGTTTATTCATATTTTTTTAACTCGTCTTTTCTGGGGTTCACACGTGGTAGAAATGAAACGTTTTAAAATTATAAAGTATTCATATATACCGTACGTTAAGCTGGTTACGACATATTTTCCCAAACATTCATAATGGACAGGCACAGACACACACATGTACTAATGCACGTAGAAACATACACGCAAACAACATTCGGACCAGGACAAGTATTATGTAATGCGAAGACTACAAAGATAAAAAACTCTGTATAATGTATTCTATCTCATTCTATCGTACCTTAAATCCTATGGATGTATGTTTATCGCTTTTTGTTTCAATGAATTTCAAATTACATTGGAGCTAAAGAAGGTTTCATTTGAAAAATTTCAGTTATGGAACAATAACCACGCACGAGACAAAGTTGAACCGGCCCTTAGAGAGTCGTTGCAGAAGCTTGGCTTGGACTTCGTAGATCTCTATTTGATTCATTTCCCTATTTCGACAAAGGTAATTTAAATTTGTGTATTTTGGCATTGTTTGTATTGTACTTCATGGTGCAGTAAAATTTAACACCAACAACGATCGTGAGGGGTGAATGTCCGATCAACTAATGATCTTTCTTGAGAAAAAGGTAGCTATAGAACAACGGAAACGTAAGTTTAATCAAGAAACAAATTCTAACTCGTCACATTTTTTAATGGCAGCATCATGCATTGACAGCACCAATTTTTTGTTCTAAACTTTTTCTATTATCCCTTCTCATATATTTATATATTATACAACTTGTTATCAAAAGTAGAAAAGACTAAATATGTTTTTATTGAAACAATGGATATTTTGATATAATTCATCACTGATAACTTCTTGGTCACCACTTTCAACTAAATCATCAATTTTGTGATCCTACACAAAATTTAAACAATTTCCTTGTTTATCAATGAAATACATTATTTATCAATGAAATACTTTATTTACCAATTAAATACATTATTCATCAATTAAATCAGTATATCAATGTTTTTCTCATTCCAGGATGATGAATCTCCAGACAACATAGATTATTTGGAAACATGGGAGGGAATGCAGATAGCCAGGGCACGAGGCCTGACAAGGTCAATTGGAGTCTCTAACTTTAATATGACACAGATTAATAGGATTGTAGCTAACAGCAGAGTTGCACCTGCCGTTAATCAAATTGAGGTTAGTTTTATTGTGTGTGTTAATTCCACTGTAAAATAAGTGAATGACGCCAAACATGATCAAATCTAGGGTATTTTAAAATTGCATGACAAAGCTACCGTTAGATTTAAATGGTTTCGTACTTATTAAGAAAAACTTGGGGAGGAAACTCTGTCCTGGTTTCTTTAATACGTATGATATCTCTGTATAATTGACGCCAATAAGTATGTTAGACTAGAAAATTCTTCAGTCTTAAAAGTATGGAATAATTTGATGTTTTTAACGTGACTGACTCTAAAAGCTGACTAAACTAGAAAACCCTCACTTAAAGGCGACCCCTATTTTATAAAACCCTATTAGAAGATAATTCCTTGTATTAGAAAAATAGTATCGGGGATTTTGATATACGTCTTCTATTATAGATTTATCTCCAACTAAATTTATTTGGACACATATCACATCAATCTGTAAAGACCCACTGTAGTGACTTTTCCCAAAGAAAGGTATGGGTATATATAACCACTACGCCAACACAAGCATTATTGGCGATTTCATACTCGAAGAAATCCATAGTTCTATATTTTCCCAAATACGATGAGAAAATAAGAAAATTTCTCAGGCTCAGGTTTCCTCACGATATCATTCTATACCATCATCCGTTAGTGTTACTAGTTTCAATTAATAACAGTACGTTAATTTTGAAAAAAAAGGTACATGCTGGGTTTCGGACCTGCGGGCATCTAATTGACAATACAGCAGTCCGTTGTGGCGTTGGGCACATACAACTCTATTTTAATTACCTGCCACATGAACCCTATGACATAGGCTACTTACAATTACAATTGTCGCCTATACGTGTTTATTTAGCAATAAATGTAATAGGAAGTATCTTCCCTCTATTAATATCTTGATAAGCAAGCAACCGAACTGATGAAATAAAAATCTTAACTACTTAAGTGTCGATTATTAGGTTTAGTCGAAGGTCTTAATTTAATATTCCAGCACCTTGATCTCGGAAGCGAAATGTGATGTAAACAAACTGAATTAATTTATTGGAATTGGTCTATTAGGTAAACCCGACACTGACGCAAGAACCTCTGGTAGGTCATTGCCAGAAACTTGGAATAGCGGTCATGGCGTACAGCCCGTTTGGATTTGTGGTGTCTCGTAAAGGAGAACTCGCACCTCCACCACGATACGACGATCCTGTTCTTGTAGCGATGGCTAATAAATACGGAAAAACTACAAGCCAGATCGTTTTACGATATCTGGTGAGTTGAATAATTAATTTAATTAGTATTTATTTATTTTAAAATAAATATATTGTATTGCTAATGTATACTTACTTTGTTGAAATGTTTTACTGTGTCTGGGTATTGATCAAAGGAGTATTGATTCTAAGATTTGTTGATTACTAATATAGATGAACTAACGAAATAAACTAAATGAAGGTATTAAACATTCAAACCTTTTCACATTATATATCATATTATATATTATAGTATATATAACATATATAAACATTTTGTAATTATAATATAAACACGAAGGCTTAGAGTACCATTATTTAAATGCAAAACATCTTTAGGCTATTTTATGAAACGTAGCATTAATTTGATAAGTATTTACTTATACATGGTTTAAATAAATTGCGAATTACCTTTTTTTATTGTTACATTTCGGAAAGTCCTACTTTTTCAACATACACAAAAAGTTAAAATAACTAAACTTCCTAAAAAAATATGAAGTATAATTAACATACCAGTCCTTATACAGTACATCAGCCACTTTCATTTTATAAAATAATAAATAATTAGAAGTATAAATATATGGAAGTGTCATTATGTGGAATAAGTATGACCCGCCATCCGCCGAGCAATCTATTATTCGCGTATCTCTCGACAAGCAAATAATTTTGGAGCTGCGAACTCAAACTTATAGTATCTGTAGTTATAGCCCTTATAGCTCTTATAGTGGCCGGCAAGTAAATTTTTGTAAACCGATTAGGGGAATTTCATAATATATTTATTAAACTGGAAATTTGCGGTGTCGCATAATAATAGGGCACTATTTATTACTAGTGATCCCGAGGATGAGTACAGACATATTACTGCACCCTGGTAAGTTCATAGAAGAATCAGCAGCCCGATTTATAGCGACGCAACACCCGTGTCGATACTTGAGTATCCGACAAGTTTCTTATGCGTTCTGGGCTCGCGTTCTTTTGTACCAGATTATTATTGGTACTGGTGTTGACATAAATAATAAAGACCTGGTGAACTGAAGTGTGATGCTTTTTTTTTGCTATGCCCTCATGAATTAATTCATTATTTTAACTTTAACTAAGTCTTGTATTAATAACACCTAAATAATAAATGTAATTCCAGATCGACAGAGGACTAATTCCAATCCCGAAGTCGACGAACAAGAACCGGATCGCACAGAATATCGATTTATTTGATTTCAGATTAACAGAAGAGGAAGTTAACACAATAAGTAGTTTTAACAGAAACATACGCGTTATAAATCCTACAGATTGGAAGGACTATCCCAATTATCCATTCGAGACGTATTAAAAAAATGAAGTAATGTGTATTCGTAATAGTCGTTGAGTTAGAATTATAATTATTATAAATATTTACAAAAATAAAACTGTATTTTTATTGTATACGTTGGTTGTTTATTATTTCAAAGTTTGACATTACAAAATATAAAATGTAGCGAATGTTTTCGATGCATAGAGATTGCATGGTGGTAGGGCTTTTTCTAAATCCGCCTGGCTAGCTACCAATTTCGAGTTGAAAATCTGTCGCTAAGCACCTGTTAGTATGTTCCCGGCAGCTGCACTTGAGAACCTCTAGGTTTAGCGTGACTATGATCTTGGACCACATCATCATTTAACATCAGATGAGATTGTGGTCAAACGCTAACTTTTTAAGGTATAAAAAAAAAGATACACTTTAAAACCTGTCGTAATTTTCGATACATAGTTTCAAATCGAAAATATAAACAATTATGGTAAATTCTATGGCCTCTAAGCATAATACATTACACTCTATACATCGAAGTTGTGGTGGTCTAGTGGGTTGACTGTTGGAATATCAATCCGATGTCGGCAGGTTCGAATCCCGGCATGTACCAACGGATTTTTCCAAATTTGTGTACATTTACTAATTTAACTTAGTAACACTATCGAGTGACGGTAAAGAAAAACGTCGTGAGGAAACCTGTACCTGAAGAATGTTCTTGTAGTACCATCGCAATATGGGAAAAATATAGAAATGTAGATTCCTCAAGAGTTTAAGGTCGCCAATGCGTCATGGGCAGGTGTAGTGATATTATACCCCATTTTTTCGTTGGAAAGAGGCCTATGGTTCTGCAGAGAGTCTCTTATAGGCTGTTGATGACAGTTTATATATATAAAGCAAAATTTAATTGTTTGCCTAGACTAACTAGCGAAACAAAATCGCCGAATTTGGCTTTACTTATCATCACGCTTTTGCATAAGAGCTAAAGCAGTAATGACAAATTTTAATAAATGTATATTAAATTCCTTGCAAGGTTAAATAGAAAAAAATAAAGCCTGCAAATAATCCAAATAAAATGCATAGTACTCATGAGAACACAAAATTATTTTCACCAGAACGAAGGTGTATGAATAGGCTAGTGGGAAACGAAGATGCGCCGCGCATACGCATTATTTGTTCGCCGGGTCATTGCGCTGTGGATGATAAAGTAAACACGTTGCTGGATGTACTACATTTTATGAGTTTCCAGAAAAACCCATGACGCGACGCAATCGTTAAGTGTTCGAGATCTTTCGTCAATTTTATTTCGTTGCGCATGTTTATTTCCAGTGCCTCGCTTATTATAGTTTTGAAGTATCATGTTATGTAATACCTACTGCGTGTCGTATTATGAGTGCAGGGTCCAAGTTGTATGTCGATGTGTTGGGTAATAATGCATTTTCAAAGCACTGTAAACTACGAGTATGTTATTAAACATAATATATATTTGAATTTCAAAAGCTCAATAGTAAATTTATCTTAAAACTTTGGTTGGAGACAATAAGTAAGTAGTTTCTCCAGAAAAGGTGTAACATAAAAAAATGGAGACAGAGCGGCAAAGTAGAATGGCGGTCTTCCTTTGTAAATAAATTGGAAGAACAAAGTCGCAAACAATAAAAGCATACCCTAACTTACTCGTACATGTGGTTGATTAAAAAATGTAAGTTCTAAGGGTTTAAGTAATATTCGATCCCTTTTTTTATTGCGGTTATTGTCAGTTTATCAAAGTCAATAAGCTTTGGAGGCATTTTGCCAGAAAAAAAAATATTTGTTGGCCGTTTTATTAAATCTGTGATATTTTATGAGAGAATCATTGAGATGATACGTCAGAAAGAGCAATCTTGACCCAAATTAAATTCACAAGGTAAATAAACTAAAAACTAAATTGGATAAGCAATTATTTTTAATAATTTGCGAAAGATGAAAATGGTTATTGTGGTTTATCCATCATAGAAAAAATATGCTATCCCGTGGACATTAGAAGAGATACGATTCCGTAGTACGTTGTTTTAATGTATCTTATAAGGTTTGGTCAGCGTTAGCAATGTAAGCGCTTGACGACTTGATTACAATGTTTTGATACGAGCTTTCTATAAACATAATATGCACATATTGTCCATATAAACCTTCCGGAAGAAAAACTCATAACGACAATGAAAACCAGGTGCCAATAATATGCAAATCCGTTGAAAAATTAAGGTTAACTATAGGAACACACATACAGACATTAAAGGCGGCTTTATACTATACACTAGCGATTCCTAACAGCTTAGTTGTATTGTGCTAATGTGGGACGACATTAGAATGTAAACTATTTAAAACTGGGCTTTAATAAGTACAGGCCATCAAATCATCACACAAACAACATGTATTTTGTTGCCTGTAATATTAAATTTGTGATATTTTCTAAGATACTCATTAGAATAATATATTTTAAAAGGTAATTTTGATCTACATTCAATGCACAACGTAACTAAGGTATTTAATTAGATGAGAATTCATACTATATATATCAAAATATAATTGCAAATAATCAATTATCATTTGATAATATGTAAAAGATAAAAACAAATACTGTAGGTTATGCTTAGGAGATAGACATACAGCATCCAGAAATTATCTGTAGACAGATTTCAGGGTTACAATTCTGTAATACATTATTTTTATAGGTTAAGTCAGCGTTACCAATGTGAACGCTTGAAAACTCCTTCTTACGACTTCACAAACGACTTCAGAAATCCCTAGCGTAGCTTAGACTATCTAAGGGACTATACATATGGACGTGAAAACCGAGTTTGTTTTTTATAATATTTACTAAACTAAACTAACAATTTTAAAAGCGTCCACGTAATACAGCCCGAAAATTATTTTTAGTTATACAGTAACTAATCAAAATAGATTCCTAATGGATAAAACTGTACAGGTTTGAAAAAGAAGATGACCATTTTATAAAAATGATAATGGAGACCGGTTTCAAGCACATAACGCCATGAAATGTTGACGTAAGGAAGTAATCAGTTTAATTAATGACTTTAATTATTGAAGGTTGTCTAGTTTTTAGTGTTTTAGTTTTTTGTTTCAAAACTTGTCTCATGAGATCTCACACTACATTAGGCGGCGTAAGTCCAAATCATCCAGTTCTATCTTATTAGGTTCTTTGAATTATATTCTATTTTTGTATGATCTAAGTGGGACTCGAAGCTTGAATCTATGTAACTCTGTCTTTTTTTCAAGTCAATTGTTAACTTATTTTATGTACGTTACAATGTCCGTATATCAAACAAAATAGAAAACTTGATAACAAGAAACTATAGTCTAGCGATATATAGGCGCGAGTACTGGCAAATTCGATGGCATAAAAGTTTCTTCATAGGAAAAAAAAAACACTTCAATGTGTCAATTTTCAGTAATCGGTCAAAAGGCTTTTAGTTATGTTCGTGTTTGATTCCACTTTATAATACTCGATGATATTCTTCATTTGGGGCGTAAATAATTGTTACAATATAGTTCAAACAACTAGAAAGAATTTCCGAAAATCCTAGTATTTTCATAATGACGAGGTTTGTCTGCTTAACTATTATATGTTATTGACTCTATTACGTGTGATTTCGAATCAAAAATATTTCAGAATACTTGCCCATAATAAATGAAAAAAAAACATACAACTTAGAAGCGATAGACTAGTAATGTATGTCTCATGATCGCCTTAGTATGCACCATACCCGTATGGCAACGTCAAACATGTATGTTGTCGCTAAAGTTTGAAAGTCGTTACTGTGCATGTTATCTATATAATTTGCAGAATAACTGATTGGCACCGTTAACACGTAAAGAATTTGTTCGCCGCTCACGTTTTTTAATACGCTTTTATTAGCTTCACCAGTATCTATCTATGTATATAAATTGTAACGGAATTTTTGAACGTGATTTGGAGCCGCGCGCGCAAATTATGTTATAACAGTCGCCAACGTTGAACAAAAACCAGTAAGTAAAATAACAAAAAAGTTTGTACGAAAACTGTGGTAAAATAGAATGGGTAGTTGGAAGTACTGTGAATACCCCGAAACCGCGAATACTGAAAAAAACTCGAAAATGCTGTCGTCGGGATTTATAACTCTATATAGAAATATTATGTAATTTCAGCTTGTATGTGTACTACTGCTCGGCAAAACTTTCTGCTTAGAGGAATCAACTAACATAATCATCTCCCACAACATTGTAGTAAATGAAGAGAAATCATATACATATTTGTCTCACATATAATGGTACTACAAAATAATCCCAAGGAGGGTTGATGACAGGCGCGCGCGGCCGATAGTAATAATTAAGCAAAATCATACATCACAACATGCCAGACGTGTTGTGCCATTTAGGTGGGATAAGGGTAAGTAGATGATTATTTACATATATTTCCTGGACCCCAAACAAACAACAGTTAAATTAAATTCAAATTGATAGATCTAATTCTGCACAATATACAGTACTTTTTTAATTGTCACTGAAGACCACATTGTATTAATTGATCATTTTTAAACATATTTCATGAGGTTAGTAATTTTACAATATTTTCAAAACGTCATAACAACAAGGAGGTGACCACCCTTAAAATAATATATAAAAATAACAGATTCATATTAAAATCCTAGTATTATAAATGCAAATGTCGATTTGTTTGTTACGCTTTTACGCCCCGATTATAATTAAATTTTGCATACACATTGTCAAGCGTATATAAAAAGACATAGGGTTACCTTTCATCTAGAAGATAAATATTACTACCGAGGAATAGGTTAAAAATACAGTAGCGTGGATAAAGTCGCCAGAAAAAGGTAGTAATATATAAAATAAAATGAGTGTCGTTGAACACTTGGTTGGGACGAAGCTCTTTTCGTAGTATATTATTTATTAACAAATAAAAATATATAAATTACTAGCGTCTGCGTGCCATTAAATGAAACGCAGAAATAGCTAAGGAATTTAAAGAATGGTAGGAAATTTCTTAATAAATATTTTTTTTCGACTTGACATAATAATAAATATTTCATTATACATCATTCATTCATTATAAACTTCATCAGATAATCCGTTAAGTACAGAACCGTTAACCGTCTAAGTACAGAACTAAGCACAATACGCTACGAAATAGCTGACGCGTATGCCGTGTACGAACTACACATGCGCAGGTGCGAGCCAGTGCAAGCTTTTTGGCGGCTTTTGTACCAATAAGCTCGCAGAAAGGGTCATGACGGAAAAATCTTTTTTCTTCTCGACTAACTCCCATCCGTACTGTATGATATGGAATTTCGTTTCAATAAATAAAAATGTCTATAATTACTGATTTTTTTTACTTTAGCAGTAACATACAAAATTAATCATAACACCGCGATCTTTTTCACTTAGCGATTATAAATGCAAATGATTCTGAATCCGGATTATGTTAAAAAACTGGTAGGAGATCTTTATTCTATTATAAAATATTACTCAGTACTTTTTGTTGTTTATATACCTAGAAAACGTTATTTTATAGATCAAATAATGTCACTTGAGATGATTAAATTATCTGAATTATTGTGAAATTCGAAGAAATCATCAATACGGGGAAATTATCATTGAAGTATAAAACATTAAATAAAACTTAAAAATCAATAATATTTCTCACAATTAGATAAGATTCTGTGGTAAGTACAGTTTATTTTCCTCATATTAAATTAATACTAGCAACCCACTATGGCTTTACACGGACGCTATGTACATATTATTAAATTTGTCGTTTTGCGATTTGCACACTGTGTACTATCCGTTTAATTATTTCGCGCTATGACATTGAAAACTTGTCAAGGTCAAGTAGCTTCGCAAATGTCGACACGCCGGCAATTATTTTTTGTGGCGTGTATTTTTAAATCTTTGATATTCTCTAATACGTTAATTCAATTTATTTACTGTAAAGGTCGATTTTGTCAATAAATGTCCAACATAAATAACATAAGGAATTGGATAAGTATTAAAACTATAATGGTGGAATAGTTACGAAAATAATGTATTCTTTTTTTTATAATATATAAAAATTTTATATGGTTACTGTAAGCCTTTTAAAGTATAATTAAATGTAACTAAAATTTCACAGTACAAAGTTCAATGTGTCTTGTAACGTTAACGTAGAGTTAGCAATTAAAACGCACAAACAATATAGTAACGATTTTATTACAATACGCCGATTTTCTCTACTTTACATTACTATAATACGCATACAGTATAAATTAATATATGAATGAACCTTCAGGAAGAAACCTGCAGTGAAAACCGTATTAAAATCGGTTACGTAGTTTCGAAAAAATAAAGTTACACAAAGATGCAGATAGCGATTTTATTTTATTCTCGAATTGCCCGCGGCTTAAATAGATTTGGAAAATAAAAATACAACCCATGTTACTATTTGATAATATAGCTTTCTATAGATGCTAGAATTATTAAAAACGGTTTAGTATTTCTTGAGTTTATCCAATACAAATAAAAACATTTTTTTTTCTTTACTATCGTTATCAATTCTTCCTAATAAATGAGAATGTGGGCTTGTTTCTTTGTTATGCTTTCATAACCTAACTATCTAACTATTAACATTTTTCATACATATTATGAGGGCAAAAAAAGGATATAGGGTAACTTTCATCCAGAAGAAAGTACAAAGTCAAATTTACATTAACGCGAGCGAATACGTAGTAGTATAGACTATTTATTGATTAGTCTTGTAAATATAACTTATGTGTACAATAAGCAATAATATTTTTTTTACATTCATATATATGTTGGTACTTGAGATAAATTGGCCATCTTAATTCCACGAGAAGTAAGTATCTCATATCATGATTAATTCTGGGCTGATTTTAAATAATCTCTATGAAATTTCTTTATTAATGCTTACCCTATATCGTAATAAGATATAAGCTAGATAGTATTGTAGAACGTCCTTTTACTGCCTGTAAACAAATTACCAAAATCGTTTCCCTCATTTTAGGACTTATCCCAGACCAAAAACAAACATCATCAAAACCGTTATTTGTTCCATTTAATACGTTTATTTCATTTACTGTAAAATATGTACATATTTAAGCCATTTATATGAAAATAAATGTAGTTAAAAAAACAACTTTTTGTATTTTATATTATTAAGTACAGCGAATTAATATAATTATCGTAGTGTCGCTTAACGAGTCGCGCAAAGAAAATTACGTTACAAATAATAATTGTTAAATAAAAACAATCAAGATTCACAAAGCTTCGCGAGTTTAACGGTCAGTCTACTCGTGGCTTTCGTATCGCAAAGGCGTTTTTTAAGATGGGGTTGTACATATTATTAACCTTCGTCCTGGCTGCATTGACAACTGTAAGTATATTTTTAATTTATTATTTACTCATTGGTTATTAAAGTTGGCGATATTTTATACCATTGGGGGGTACATATATAATGAAGCTGATTACATGAAATTATTTGAAAATAGAACGAGAGTTATTACGATTTTTTTTTCTTTACTATTCTAATGAAATTATAAACGATTATCAATACTAGTGGTTGTTCAGTTATCGAAGTCCGACCGTAATTTATTAACTTTTTAATTTTCAATATTATTGAGTTCTTTTGACAAAAAGTATATATATTATATTTTACATTAGCAAGGATCATGTAGTATGACGCACAAAGACTTTTGAATAAAGACTTCAAGTTATTGATGGTAAAGAATAGAAATTCCGAATTGTTTATAGATAACATTAAAGCTCGCCAATGGTTACTGAACAAAAAAAAGAGAATCGGTTGTCAAATAGAGGAAATAAAAGGTACTGAGCTTTTTTCACATATAGACTATTAGTTCTCCATATATAATAATTATAACTGATAATTTTTTTATTGAAATAATAATCGATATTGATCAGAACTATAGAGGCAAATAAAGGACGTGTCAGAGTCTAGAGTCTAGGCTCCATACAATTAAGATTTTCCATAGAGGCTAAGCACTAATGATAAAAATTAACAAAGGTGATTTCAAGTCAGTTAACCCCTGGACTGTCGAAAACCATAAGGGTTTAGGCTCCATACAAACGAATGTAGACCTTATAATGCACAGGTGAACAATCAGACTGGCTCGATATTCAAAAACATGGACTGCCGTTTTGAGATCTGGGTTTAAAAAAAACAGCCGATGGGTTAAGGGTAGTGGTTGCATTAATCACAAAATTTAAATAGAACGTTATAAAGACTTTCTGGAGATATGTATATTTTTAATTATATATTCAGAAAAGTATATTTTTAATTATATATTCAGAAAATATGGTACATGGCGTTATATTTTATTAAGCATTCAAAGTATTTCTCGAATTTTCTAAAGAATTTTTATCAAGATTATATGATATATAGATAACGTGAAAATAAATATGCAGGATTAGAAAAAAAACGCTACCACCATTTTATGATTTCATCAAGATGCTTTCCTTCACCGAAAGCTTCGGCTTATTCGCAATGATTCGAAGCTATGTCGACGGTTGTCGCGCTAACCTCTGAGTCATTATCGCATCAAACTTGCAAGTCAGTTGTTTACGCACAGTAGTGATTTATGCAAACTTGTGTTCACCTCATTTTCATAACATACGACAATATAAGTATTTTATTATGCTATAGCAATTTTCTAGACACTCTATAACTATAACAATCAACGCACGGTGAATATATTAGTTCAGTTATTAATATTAAGCTGTATAAATAATAAGTTGTTTTGCTTTAATTCTAATTAACTTTTTTTTTCGAACTGACTACTCTGTTGACCTGGCTACGCCTCTACAGTTTCACCAGATTACTAAGGGGAGCGCTTAAGACACTCACCCGATTTTACATTGGCAACTAGCTCAAGGGTGCACGGGGCGCCTCGGCATGGATTGTCACTGAATATCCTGAGTCTAACTAAGTTAAGCTAAACTAAGCTAACTATTATTTCATACATATATAAATTCGTGAAACATACGCGTGTACCAAGCATGTATGTTTCACGAACTTATACATGTATCTTGAATCTGACTACTATTCTAATTAACTTGAGTCAAAGGTTTAACAGTTATAAAGATTTATATAAGATATATAAGAGTTTAAAGATAGAAACTACACTTTCGACTGACCTCCGCTTTAGTCAGTTAAATTTGTGATCGATTAAGTTTATAATTTTGAAGCGATTATGGCTTAGTTGATAGTGTGTATCCCGCGTCGACTGATGTAAGTTGGTATCTTTGCAACTGAGTGGCAGCTTTCGGTGAAGGGAAACATGGTGATGAAACCATCGCATAGTAGTAGGGGTAGGGCTTTTTCTAAGTCCACCTGGCTATCTACAAATTTCATTTAGAAAATCTGTCCCCACGCACCAATCGGTGTGTTCCGGCAGTTACAATGGAGAGCCGGACCCCTCTGGATTTAGCACGCTTACGATCTTGGACCACTGCACCGTTTAGTATCAGCTGAGAATGTGATCGAATGTCAAGACCTATAAAGTATAACAAATAATATTAGTAATCTGATTTGTTTAGACACTAAATACAGAAATCGCTCGCTCTAGTATAAAAAAATGAAAGATAATTCCTTATTCTATTTTTTTCCATTTTCTTTTATTGCTTAGTTGCCACAATTTAGAAATATAACCGTCGCGACATAATTTTAGAAACATATGCTCAAAAACATGCCTAAGAAATATACCTCAAAGTACAGGTATGAAGAGTTCTTGAAATAGTTTTCGAAATTCTAATCTATTTAGTCATTTCAATTTAATTCGTAATCCTCTTTGTTGATGGAAAGAAACGTGAGGATAATCGGTTCGCTCGAGAAGTTTTCTTAGTAGGTACCGCCATGTAAGGGAAAAATATAGAACTATATAATATTTCCTTCACGGGTATGATTATCAAGTTTTGTATCGTATGTGGGATATTTGGACTATTTATATATTATAAGTCAAATGGGACAGTACATTAGAATAAAATTATCGAGCTGCCAACAATGGCAGCAAAACAATGGTATGATTACAAAATCATTTTAATAGTTCCTTGCTATGTTTTTCAACTACATCCACGTAATTTCTTTTTTTTTTGCATCGTGCATAGTGTGACCTTTATCGTCTATTATTTCTCAGGCAATGCTTTTGTTCCACACATAATATTTGCACAAAGGAATGTAATATAACTAGTTTTTTTTATCGTTACTTTAACACTTGATAGTATTCTGTGTATCTTCAATTCATACTCAAGCCAGTGAGTTGTATATTTCCTATTTAAACAAATATTGATTTGAATTTGAATACAGTTTTTTGTTATTTTTTTACCTTTGTTCTCCACTGCTCTTTTTATTCTTAAACATTCTATTACTAGCTATTGATCGCAGTTTCGCTCTCGTTAATGTGGCTTTCGTCGATACCATGGAAACATCGCATTTTTTATGGATAAAAGTTACCTTACGTCCTCTTCTTTAACCCTGACATCGTGTGTGTAATGTTTCGTGATAGTCGGTTGAGTAGTTCAGACGTGAAAGAGTAACAAACTCACATTCCCATTTGTAATATTACATAAGATTTCGTTGTAATGATAATCTATCCGATACCGCGTCGATCGACGTGTGCCTGAATTCTTCAATGAACCGGTGATATAAGGAAATTCGTGATGAAACCTTAGCACGATGGGAAGATATTTTATAAGTCTCAGGTCAAAAATCTGCATCAAGTGCATTTATGATACGTGTTCTGACTTCTGCACTTGAGAAATGTCCTTACAAAACTTATAGCAAATCATCAATACTGAAATTGTGGTCAAATGTTATATTTAAAAAAAGTTATTCTCAACTCTACTGATGTCAATTTATAAATTAGAGGTTGGGGTTAACTTTATCGTTAGACGTTATCGTTATGCAGCTTGCAAGTACCACGTAAAATTTTTGTAGGTGTGTTACACTCAGGAGTTTTTTTTGCGATCCGTTCTGACGTAAGTAACCTTACCATCTCGCTTATAGGAACAATGTGCTTTTATTATTATCCAAACTCATCTCTTTGAGGAAATATAGGTTGGGTGCATATGAGTTTATATTGCAAAATGTTGAGATTATTTATTAATTTTGCATATTTTATGTCATGTTAAATAATGATGCGATGTAATACGATAAACACGCTATTCCTAGAAGAAGGTTGTCTCTCAAATACAGCACAAGTTCTTGGCACTAAATTTTCGACTTGAATGTGGTAGCTAGTAAAACGAGCTTAGAAAAGCTTCTACTACCATGCTACTGTTTGACTCATCGGGATATACGTCGATAGAAGCCGTATTTGAACACGTTGACACTGAGTCGTCATCACTTAAAGGTTTAAAGTGCTTAACAGTTCTTTGACATTCATATATATATCTCATTATTCTCAAGTTACGGTATAAACGAGTATAAAAAGTTGCGTACGTCTCGGTGATAGTGCGTTGACCTCAAGTAAACGTTTACACGTTAAATACGACTAGTTCTGTTGCCGTATTATATATATCACGGTGTATAAAACCTTAAATAATATATGTATAATTTATACATGTCTATGTTATAAAATGAAGTCCCTTATCGCATTTGTCTTTGGGCTCACTTAATTCTAACTACGCTATTGATTTTGATACAGTTTTCTATTATTGTTTAGAAAAATTCTTCTCATAGTTTTATATGTTAAGTACTTGTATGTTGTGTTTATATAAGGTAGAGAAAAATCTAAGTTTTAAATTGGTAAAATGGGCCTAAACCTTATGTGAGATACATCAAAGCAATATACTACGAAATTCCTCGAAAAGTCCTCGAAAGTATATTCTAGAGAGGTAATGCGTAAAGTTGTAGTCCGGTGAAGCTGTGAAGGTTCATCAGGACAATAATAGCGATAGTAATTTAAAAAAAAACCCGTAACGATAATTCACAGTAAACATTTTTATGTGTTGGATATTATGAAAAACATATTTGTTATTTGCAACAATATATTGACCAATATACAATTAATTCTTATACAGATAAAAGCTTTAGTTATGTTGGGCATTCAATTTATAATAAAATTGCACGTTAAAGAATATCAATGAATACCTTGGACGGTATCATCGAGTTAAAGTTATGTGCAACTAAAGAAAGATGTGTGTGTGAAGGTTCTTGATTTGTTTCTGTGATTTGATAAACTGTAGATATTGAAGCATAAACAAATGGATCTAAATGGATTCTGACGCCACATATTGCACCAATCCGAAGCCGAGGCGGGTCACTACGTTATCCATATTAGAATTATTGTTATTATTAATTATTAGTTCGGGTAGGAGTACTGCAGAGACAGTTCCTGCTCACCCGGCTAAAGGGTATGAGAAACACACCGAGCGGTTTCACTCAGTACAAATCTGGCATTCCCACTTGTCGTAGATGTCGGTGAAGGTAAATATGGTAGTCGTTATCCGAATTGTGTATTATTAACATCACAACATGGTGGCAGCGGTGGGATATGAACCCACGCCTTCGAAGAGACTAGTGCCTCAAGCCCCCTGTGCAGCCTGGCGAGTTGGGCATGTAAGAAGATTATCTCGCGAGAAAGAAATGGGTCAATACTTTATACTTCCAAGTTAAATTGATACATGTTCTTTAACCGGGCTAATATCCGAAACGGCGGAATCGATTTTCACGAAATTTTCACTGACAGGTATAGGCCTATTTCAGAGTAGGATTAAACTGTAATGATAAACTTTGCCGGAGGTAATGTAGAATCAGTGTAATAAGTAGTAATGACAAAATAACAATAAAAAACTAAAGTCAGTCCATACTTGTATCAAATACAAGGGAACTACATGTTCCCATGAGACAACAATATCGTTCTCACGTGAACGTTGGTTAGATAAATAATAGAAAAACATTTAAAATGAAAAGGATTTATGACTTTTAAGTTTATTTTTTAATTAACACAATAAAACAGTACCAGAAGGTTATTGTGAAAATTATTCAAAAGTGTCGAATATATGATGACTAAATAACTTAAATCAATATTATCCATATTATTTATTTTGTATAATAAGTAAAGAAAAGCGCATAAACATAAATATTATAGATACTACTCTAAAATGTGTTCTGTCTGCCTCATAGAATATGTTTCTTATATTTTAGAAGTTATACTTCTTTTGGCGCGTTAGGGACAAATGATGAGAGTAAATTTTTACGATGCGCGCGCATACCGTCACGAAAAACCGACTCCCTGAAGTTAGCTATAGTCAACATTTTATTCAAAAAAAGTATGTATGTATTAAATACCGTTTTTCTATTGTTAGTGTCGTTTTTTTTACAAACGTAGAATAAAAGCGAAGGATAAAATTTTTGAAAAGATTTTTATATTGTTACGCCAAAGAAGTATAACTTCTAATGCATGTACATAAGAAACACACATTCCTTTTTTTTAGCATTTCACCACACCTCACCTATTTTTAAATAACAATGTGTTGCAAGATGATAAAGACTCTAAACCAAGAGAGAAACTGGTTCTCAAGTGTGGCTGTCGGAACTCACCTATAGGTTTTCAAATTGAGACTTGTAGATTACCAGGCGGCCGTAATAAAAAGCCCTACCACAATTTCATGGTTACATTACTATGTTTTCCTACGTCGAAAGCTCTGAAAAATAAAAGATTCGAATCTTCGTCGGTCGTCGCGTTGTCCGACCACCGTAACCATTTAGACATCATCGCCTCTTGTTAATATCAATTCAGCCCGTTTGGAGATTAGACGTGACCTGACAAACAACAGATACTTGCCGTGTTATTACAAAAAAGTTAAATACGCGTCGAACACTTGTTTTAAAAAAGTTTGATCACAAAAGAGTGATCTTTTGTTTAGAAATGGGCACTGTTTAAATTTAAACATTGTATAACATTTGTCTAAGTTCACAGTTCTCATTTTATTGTTGTGATTTATTTTATTTCTATTTGCCGAAAAAAGACAATTCGTAGTAAATTATGGATTTCGTGTGTATAATTAATATGGAAGATGTAGTAGATAAATTAGATAAGTTTGAAGATTGACAAGTAAATGACAACTACTACAATATAATATTATTGACATTTCACAATGTATTTATTATGAGATTATATTGTTATTCCACTTTACGCAATTTGGCATATATTTTAACCTTATATATTGCTTATTTTAATAATGACATCATTTTCTTGACACCAAATATCACAATAGTTATAACCAATTTCACTTAAAAGAAATAAATATTCTTAATGAAGATCTAAACAAACATATTGTTCGTACATTGGAACGTTTGGAATGATGAGATTGAATTGAATGAATGCTATTAAGAGTTGCTTGCATAAAAAACAAAAACCGGATATTTAGCTAGAGACCGCTTAGACACTCTTTTGTAATAAAGTATTTTAAACGTGTGTTTAAATTGTAGACGCTGTTTAGTAAAACTCGTGTTAAACGCGTGTTCATTTTTGTTTTTGTAAGATATTTGTTACATTTTATATATATGTATAGACTTAAAACCAAGGTGACAAAATTACTGCAGAAACAGGATTCTTACAAGGATAAAACTTATGAAATTTTTGTTAAATATATATTTTTTTGAAACCTACTTTATGCCTTTCCACAAATCTACAGTTAAACCTCGTTCACGCTTCTCGGAATTAAATTACATTTAAAAAAATGGTGCAAAAGCAGACATTTATCGATTAACGTGTGTAACTTTTAGCAACTCTTTGAATTATGCTATAATTAATTTTGCTTCACAAGAAAAATTACTGTCACTGTAAATTTCGTAACAATTGATCGGTTTAAAAGATCGGTCGTTGGTGCAAATGCTTCGAGTAGTCATTGACAGCCAGTGGGTTGCAAAACGATTGTACAGGCCGAAGTAAACTTTCACGTGATCAATGTCGCAGGTGACGATTGCTAGCGAGGGAAAGGCGCCGACTATACAGCTCAACGATGGGAATATTATCCCGTTGCTTGCTTTGGGAACTTATGGATCGGTGAGTACATTATATGTTGACACTATTTAGAATAGTAAGTTAGGTTTTAGTGTTGACGGATGATTTTATAACTTTAAGCTAGCAGTTCTTGTATGTATATATATATATTTATTTCGTCTATTTCGGAAACGGCTCTAACGATTTGGATTAAATTTTATATTTTGATAAGGTTTTGTCTTTTAAGTTTATCTATATAGGTGAAGTGTATTCTCTGAAAAAAAAGACAAAAATAAATAAAGCTAAGTATTAGAGACTACGTTTTACAGCGCCATCTCGTGAATTTGTGGGGTATTTCCATTATTGTTAATGGATGATAATCTATTGTTGTCTCAAAATTTTTGGAGATGGCGGTATATGACGTTATCTGAAGACAAATACGTTTCACTCCAATAAAAACAATGCAATGAACGAGTCAATCAACCGAGCGTAGCTGGGACGCCCGGTTACTTGCCGATTACAGTGATATTATCACCCGACCCACAGACGTGAAGAAGATTTTTTTTAGTATTTACTAATCTTTATTGTACCTGGAAGTGAAAACAATGCTTCAATTTATACATGCCCCAATATCATTTCAATAAATTATTACTTATACCTCAATTAGTTCATACCTTATAGTTCATTACATTGCGTCATTAATTATCCTTCATTAAGCATAAGTAAAGTTTTCATTGGAACTTTTGTTAATGAATGAGACTGTGTCATTTTACACAATCAACCAGTTTATTTAATTTCTCGTATAAAGTTTTATGGCCTTGTAACAAACTATCTTAGCCTGTTAATATATTTAATATTCACGCACTTTTTATTACAACTGATATATCAAAAAAAATCTAGCGCCTGTAGTGTGCCTGTATAGTGTAGTGTGCCTGTATAGTGTAGTGTATACCTAATTAATAAATGTTTGTGTACGTTGTTTAAGTTTTCTATCTGATCGATTTGCAATAGGGGATTATTTTTATATATTTATTATCTTATATATCAGCAACTTTTTCATTAAATACAACACCGATTTTTACAGGCCCTTAATAGGATAATTTATCGATTTTTATATGGTTTTAGTATATAAAATACTAGCAATATCCCATAGCTTTGTACGCATTTTCTATGCACTAATTATTTTCAATTTTTAATTATATTATATCTGTACATATAAAAGAGTAAGTAACTGACGGAGAAATGATGGATTTACATACTAACTTTCATGTTTTTTTCACCATCTTAATTTTCAAAAATCCTTCCTTAGACCTCACTTACGGTGTGAAATGAACCCGAATGTGAAGTTTCACGGTCCTAGCACCAGTAGTTTGGGCTGTTTATTGAGATACCAGTCAGTTAGGTATTCTTTTAAATACATAGTTAGATTAAGGTACAGTTCTTACATACAGTTTTAAGGATATAATTGTGTCTATTATTGATTTTTACGAGAGTAGTTTATTTAAGCAATAATGGTTTTAACTTCATTATATATTGTTTTAATTTATGAGCTACTGAAATAGAATAATCTCATTGTTAAGGTGATTAAGAAACTGTTAGAAAAAAATAAAATTTACTAACTGACAAAATGATCGAACAAAAATAAAACAAAGTTTTATTATTTTTTGTTTGCGGTTTTCCTTTACCGGGCGACTTGTGATCTCATGGAAAAAATATGGTAATTTTAAATACCACGATACAACGACGTATTAGGTACGAGATAGAATAAACCTTATTTTTTATAATTATGAGTTTACTTGATCGCAGGATTTGTATGTTATAGATTTTGTAAGTACATTTAGATGAGCTGTTATTTGTGAAATCTTGCGCCTTCATATGCAAAAACACAATACTGTAGTTTGCATAGTAGTTTTAGTTGCGAGCTAACCATAGGGGCAAAGTCAAATTATTTGCGAACTTCTAGTATAAGGTTCTTTTATGAAATAGCAGAATCTAGATAATTATGTTGGTAGGTTGCATCTGTTATCTTGTTTTTTTTTTTTCATTTATGTAACAAATAAATACGTTCACTTCGATAACGCAGCGCAATTACGTACGCTTTGTATGGTCTTTTTTTTGGAGAAAAATACAATTTCCGTATTAGAGTTCAAGGCCTGTATTGCGGAGTACTTCAGAAATATATAATTAATTGAATCAAAGTATACCCAGATTTAGAATAATCATTTGTAAATCACACTAATAAATGTACTGTATGGGATTCGAATTCGTAACACTTATCGCGGTGAGGCGAGGTGACCGTTAAAATCACACCATTCATGTAATCTTTAAATATATGTTCAAAGTAGAATTTGCATAGTTATCTTGATCTAGTTCTCTAGTTATCTTGAAAAACATACAAGGTAATTATAAATCCTTAGAATCAGTTACAAAGCGGAATTACTTCATAGTGCAACTATTGCCATATGACTTATAATGACTTTTTATAACACAAAACAAGTAAATAAATTTTGATAAACATGAAGACCAAATTAGAAGTGCAAATGTTCTGTCTATATATATTACAAATAATATTAAACACTCTTCGTTCAGTCCAATCGTGATTTATTTCAGGACAAAGATAGAGCTCGTATGCGACAAACCATTAACTGGGCCGTAGAAGCTGGTTACAGACATATTGATACTGCAGCACTTTATGAAAATGAAGATCAAATCGGATTAGGTATCGCTGATGTCATCAACAAAGGAATTGTTAAGAGAGAAGATCTATTTATAACTACCAAAGTAAGATATGTAATTATACTACTGTTTATATTCGAGATACTAATGTGAGCAGCATCTCATAATGTTCGGGTATAAATTGGTTGGAAGGTAGACTACCTTCCATCAAAAGAATTTCTTTTGATATATTATTTAGAGCTTCGTAGGGATGTTGCGTCACTTTGCGTCCTTTATAAGATCTACCACGGAGAGTGTTCTGAAGAGCTGTTCGGACTGATACCTGCTGCTGAGTTTCATTACCGAACGACTCGTCATAAAACGAAATTCCATCAATGTCGTCTCGATGGTTCTTCCCACGTACGTCGGCCCTCTGGAATGAACTCCCAGTGGCAGCGTTTCCGGTTCAATACAACCCACAGATCTTCAAGAAACTAGCCTACTCCGTGTCGCAGGTGTCCATGGGTGGCGGTGATTACTTACCATCAGATAACCCGTCTGTTCGTTTGCCTCCGATCGCATAAAAGAAAATGTAAATTAAAAACTAGGGGGCTTGTTCTTCGTCACGATACGGATAACAGTGCGGTACAATAATCGGTGCTTCGATAGTTGTAGTATGCATTATTTGAGAAGCTGGTATTTTGTTAACACCGAAAACGGTAACGGTGAAGACTATCAGGTAAGTGTGCCTTTATTCCGGTTATAGAGGTACATAGAGCATCTACATCCAGCTAATTTAAAAATACAATTGACTGCTTAATTTAGTTACCCCGGCCTATGTGGATGTGGTGGTCACCATAACAGATACATTACAATACCTCCAAAGTAATTAACAGTTCATAAGTATAATTTAGCTTACAAGTTAACAGCGTTTACAATTGAATGTCTAAACAATATCCTAATCCTATAGTTTCGGAGCTAACAAATTTTACCTGTAGTAGTAGCGACAATACCATTCAGATACTCCCGAGTTTCTTTGTCAGGTCTTTTACCAACATGGTAATAAAATAAAAATTATAAGGGCTGTTCCTTTCCACAGTATGGGTGAGATTCACCAACCCTATCAAGTGGATTTAATTGAGTTTAACGGTCTGAGCAAGCAGCAAAAAGTATGCTATACATTTTGGGTTAATTAGGCCTTCAAACATATTTTTAAGTTTACAGAAAAACCGGTATTTTACATGAGAGCTGTTGTCACATTTCTAGTTTTTATGCAATTTCAGGTTAATATCATATCATAAATAAAGATTTTGTATTTTTTCCTATAGCTACGGGATAACAGTCACGCCCGCCATCAAGTAATACCAGCGTTACGGGAATCACTGAGGAAGCTTGGACTGACTTATGTTGATCTTTATCTTATACATTCTCCTACAGCTGAGAACGTAAGTCTGTGCTTAGCCATTTATATTTGACCTATTTTGTATTAAAGTTATGATTATTTTCAAAATAGAGAATAAAATAAGAAACTAACAGCGACATAGGTATAGTAGGTAAAGCTTCATGAAAATTGCTAATCATTGAAAAAAGAAAGTTTGTTCGACAAGGAGTTGCTTCTTGATACATCAGCCTAATAATTCTATATTATTGCATAAAGATAGTAAATACCTCATGAAGTTTATCTGATGCTAAGTTATTACTGCAGTTCATTGGCTTAAATAGGAACATAGTTTTGCCTAAAAACATTTACATAAAGGCAACTTCTACTCCTGACAGTTGCGAGGAAATACCTTTGGTATCTAAGCTACTTTACATATATGTGCTTAGATACTATACTTATTGTATTGCATGGCACCATGATTGTCTATAACCCAATATTATGTATGAGTGAAAACTCAGTCAAGTTCATTTTTATTCATTCTTTTAGGCCGACGGTACGCCAGCCAACATCGATTACCTGGAGACTTGGCAAGGCATGGAGGAACTCAAGAGGCTCGGTCTCGTCAAATCCATCGGCGTGTCAAATTTCAACACCGAACAGATTAAAAGGGTCATTGCGAATAGTAACATTGTACCGGCTGTCAACCAGATTGAGGTAACTGGATTGCTTATTTTATATTAAAATTCTTTAGAGTCTATAATAGATAAAATATCTTATACACGATGACATTTTAATAGCCAAATGTTAAATAAAATTGAAGTGCCTGGTTGTAATATTAAAATAGCAGCTTTTGTAATAAATTGATATGAAAGTATATATTAGCGGTATGGCGGTTTTGACAAACAAATAGTTTTTAAAGATTTTTCTCTATCAGTCTGTTTGTTGTAGCTATCTCTAAAACGGCTGGATCGTATTTAACGGGATTTTCACTTGTAGATAGCTAATATTATAAGGAACAATATAAGCTAGTCTTATTTAAAAAGAAACATTGGGATTCTGCGTAGATATAATAAACGAAAGAACCACGTCTTCAGAACCGTGCGCTCGTTTACACTGAACAAAAATTATTTTGCTAAAATAATTCCACAAAAGTATTTTTACCTTTTTTTAACACCTGGATTATAGCATTTACTTAAGGTAAATGTAACATTACTTGTGTTTGCAGGTAGATGATGATGAGTTTTATATAAATGTCAATGACTTAGTATTTATTCTCAAGGTATTCAGAGCCCGGAGTCTGATAATTATGAACTTTGCAACATTTGTGTTGACATTTTCTTACAAAACATGAAACATTTCGTCCTTTTTCTAAATAAAACTCGTGACTGCAAAATCACGATTAAACAAAAGTCGTTAAAAAAGGTATTTATATTTTAAAATGTAGATAAATGAAAAAAAAATCTAGAAATGCCAAATTTCATTATTTTCAATATTTTAAGCTCTGTTTTGACATAATTTTTAAATTAAATTAAATTAGGTTTAATGTTTTACACCAATAATGTCATTTTTGGGAAAATTGTAACTACGAGCTTTACATAGAAAGGAGACGATTTATTCCTCTATTTCAATCTTGTATCTTCTTTATAAATGTAATTACAGTTACGAATTATCTATTTTCTTAAGGTTGTGTGTTGTTAAGTTATTCATTTCTATGTGTAAAATTATTAAAAGTAAATATTCCAGGATATTCGATAAAATTATTGAATGTGCGTTACTATTATATATTTTTTTGGAATTTATAAGACTAAGCGTTTGTCCGGAATCACATCTGATGTTAATTAACGATTTAGTCTAAAGTTGTAATCACTCTATACGCAGAGGGGATTGGGGCTCAAGTGCAGTTGCCGGTAAAAACCATAACAGATGCTTGGTGATCGAAATTGAACTTGATAATGGTAACTAGTCAAGAGGTCTTAGAAAAATCTCTACCGCCATGTAAATTATATAAAGTACTATTGTTATACATAAATATTTAGATAAAGATGAAGTATCATTTCCAGATCCATCCAGCGAACACTCAAGAACAGTTGGTTGCAGATTGCCACGCGCGTGGCATCGCTATTATGGCATATAGCCCCTTCGGTTTCCTAGTATCCAGAGATAGTAATAATCCACCCCCACCTCGAGCAGACGATCCGACTCTTGTTGCCATTGCTAATAAGTACGGGAAAACTACAAGTCAAGTCGTACTGCGGTATCTGGTAAGATTTTAGACTATAGCTTACACATTTTCACTAGTAATTATTTGCATTTTGGCGTAAACACTCAGTAGACTCAAATATATTCGTAATTAATAATGATCGCTGATGTTCATTGGCATTCTGCAACTCCACTCATTTTCCTTTTTAAATACTAAACTATTGATTAATGAACTAATGATTTATTATTATGCTTGAAACGACGAAGCGTTAACTTTATTTGGAACTTTATGGATTGATATTAATCATGTGCCTATCACAATAGGTTTAGTAGTGTATCTTATTCTACAAAAGTTCATAAGGTATACAATACCAACTTTGCCTTGACACTATCCAAGTACGTCGAATGATTTCTCAAAAAATCTTTTGGAGCTAAAACCTTTGTCTTTTAGTTTAAATTGTTGGATACAACAGAGGTGAGCGACTAATTAAAGGTAAGGTTAACTTGTATATGACATTAGCTACGCAATTTTAGTGGGTCATCATTTCGGCCGTGACTTTTAACATCGTATAGAAAACAGTTTACCGCTCGTGTTATCTGACCTTTATTAACTTTTGTTAGATTTTTCTCGTGTATGAATTTTCTTATGTGTATAAGCAAGTAAATCTGAAATAATTGGAAATATTTAGGAAAGAAATTCCAATTCTATTTAATAGGTGCTATAATTAGAAAATTACAGGATGAGACATTTTAACAATCATTCAAGTTTTTCGTAACGATGGTTTTTGCTATAGATATAAAAAATATATAGTATGTTTTGTTTTTTTTTTTTTAATGTTATACTAGATGACACGATTGGCAGACGTTGTGCTGCCACATATCTTAATAAGTCCTGAGTATTAAAAACAATGTAAATTTAGAAAATATATGTTAAAAAAGCTAAACCTCGACAAAAATGTCATCTAACCAGGTCCAACTATAATGTCTAAGAACCATTTAGTTGACGCTATAAGTACAACACAAAACGATGAAATCGGTGAAACGGTTTTGAAGGAAAACATTTCCAAACACGCGCAGACGAAAAAATCATATATAAAAATGTAATATGTCGGTCATGAAATTGTATAATTTATACTTGAATAATAATAAATCATGAGGACAAATACCGACGTGAGGTAACCAAACCTTCGATGATTGATTTTAAATATGTATGTGTTACAGGTTGATAGATATCTTATACCGATTCCTAAATCTACGAATAAGGAACGCCTCGAACAGAACATCGACGTCTTCGATTTCCGTCTGACAGAAGAAGAGATAAACACTATCAACAAATTCAACGCGAATAGAAGTGTATTCAGCTAATTGTGTACATAATTTAATATGTGAGTGATAAGTTATAACTTCTTGTTTAGATTAGTGTGGATATGCCGTTAACACTTCTCGTTACTTTAACTACTGGATTCGATTTTTGGGTTATCTTATTTAATGTAAACTACATTCAAAATTTAAATTATGTCTATTCTATCATTAACCTAATTTTCATTACAAATCTACTGTTTCAATTTGACATCAATTAATTAGTTGCTTCTAACTCAAATACCATACAAATTTTGATATCAGCGAGTTCCGACAATGCGTTAATCGCCCTAGTGTCGAATTATTGAGAATGAGCTAGAGTTTTCGGTAAGGGAAAACATTGTGAAGAAGCCATAGCAAGGTCGTAAGTCCTCCTGACTAATAACCGCCTTGAATTTGAAAGTCTGTAGGCAAGCACCTATATATGTGTTCCGGTAGCTACACTTTGAAGCCGGTCTCTCCTTCTAGGCTTAGTGTACTTACCATATTAATAAAACATATTGTTATTTACCCTGGGTGAGATTTTCCTCAATGAAAAATCTTGTAAATTATAAACAAAACATATAGTTGTAAGTAAGATTAAGTTGCATATATGGAATAAGCTTGGAATCAATCATAGAGGCTCTTAGCAACTTTTTCATGATACCTTCCATGCTGCACTAATACAGACTACTGTAATACTACTATAGAATCTGGTATTATTGATATGCTTTCTGTATATATCAAAGCTAGATTATATAATCTAGTTGCTATTTTAACTAAAGATCATATAGATCAATTTGTCGACGCTTCCCTAAAGATTATAAAGCCAAAAATCGAAAGAATTACTATAAAGAGAATTTGAGCCAAGGAAATTTCAATTTAGTATGATATAATTATCTGATTTATCTTCCAAATTTGAGGTAGACATTCATTATCATTACCATCATCAGCCTGTAAATAGGCCCACTGTAAGGACATAGGTCTGTTCTCGAAGGAAGATCCGGGCTTATATCATGACACCAGCCCACGACGAATGGGCGGTTTCAAATTCCCAGAAATCCACTGTTCTATATTTTCTTACATAAAGGTGATACTACAAAACATTTCTCAGGTTTAGGTTTCTTCACGATGTTTGCCTTCATCGCCAATTGATGTTGTTACAAATTAGTAAATGTACGCGAATTCCGAAAAATTCGTTTTCACATGCCATCTGCGGACAACAGATTGATATTGTATCGTTTAAACTGCTCGATCACAATGACTCTGAGGATTAAATAGTAAGAAAGCAGAAGATTTTATTGTTGCTTTTATCTTATATGAATTTTAAAAAGTTTTTTTTTTTCTTTTAATTGAATAAATTTGAGTTACAATTTTTTTTTTCAGGATACAGGAGGAGAGTGGAAGAGAACTTGTAACTCATAGAGTAAAATTAAATTTTTTTTAGAATACATTTTCCAAATACAGTTTAGCTTTTTTATTTTTATAAATAATAAATACATTATAGACGATACACACATACTTTGAATTTTGTAATTATAACACAAACATGTTAAGTTAAAAAGATTGTTTATTTTTTTTAATATACAGATTTGAAATATCACATGATGCAATTATTGCAACTGAGTTCTTTATTGTAGTTAAAATTATTAAATACATAAATGAATTATTATATATTCAAAATTTAATATACATACTATTTGCTTTAACTTCATCGATTATTTAACTTCCTTATTTTCTAATTGAGCAGTTGGTTTGTGAAAATATTTCAAATACCATTATTATTGTCAACCTGTTAATTCTCTTTTTTTCATGAGATCTTTTTTAATAATTATAATATTGTTGATTACATTTTACTTGACTGATGATTTAATAGTGGTTATAACAAAAAAAGGGCTTATTTTTCTATTATATAAGATATTGATTATTAACATACAATAAGTCACTTTAATTAATGCTAAATGTTTCGTCAATAACAGAATTTTTATAGCATACAAAGACTACAAAGAATCTTTAAAAGTTGCTTATATCTCCATGATTGAGGTAGCTCTTTAGTAAATAATACAAAGTGATCCTTGTAAAAACTATTCCTCGAAGCAATGTTTAAAATTATACATTTTATAATTATCTAAACATATACTTTTAATCTAAATCTAGTTAGTCAATTGAGAGTTGCCGGAAGGAGCCATCTATTCCGAACAGTTCGTCGTAGTTGGTTGGTTGTCCTGGCCGCAGTGACTCGTTGGCTTTGACGGAATCTTGTCTCTTGAACCAGTCACGATACTCTTGGAGTTTGTAGGTCCATTGTTCTGTTGTAGATAATTTAATTAATTATAAATGATACCTTTGGTGTTTTATAACAATACACACTATTTGTAGAACTCCCATTTTTTGGACAATTCTTCGTCCTGCGTAAGTCAGACTCCTCCAAAAATTCTGAACATTGCTCGAACTAAAATATCGTTACCGTCCTCTAAAAAATTTTGTCCAAATATCTATTTTTGTGTCCCGGTACAAGCAGTTGAGAATTTAGACTTTAAGCTTAGCATATAAAAATCTTAGGCGACATCCTCGTTTTACATCAAATTAAACGGCAATAGTTAATTTAAAAGGATTAAAAGCCTTTATATTTCTATCATATTTTTTTTATATTATTGTAATGGTTTACTGTATCAAATTTTGAATATCAAATTTTATCAATGAATCTCCGAAAGATACTAAATTTATTGATTTAAGTCAATATATACCGATTTACGTGACACAAAATCCTGGAGTCGCGCAGGTGAATTATGTTATAATAGTCGCCAACGTTGAATAGAAACGATGGTACTACAAAATAATCCAACGGAGGGCTGATGTGAGGCGCGCGCGGCCGATCGTAAAAATTAAACTATGACAAACATGATGTGCCGACCCTACTTTGGTGGTATAAAGGTAAGGAGATGATGATGAGTTAATTTAAAAGGTTTTTGAGTTTTTTTGTTTATATTACCTTAAGCTCAATAGTAAAATAAATATCCGCCATAAAATCATATTTTAAAAGATTAACTGAAAAGGAAGATTTTCCATTTATATCCTAACAAACGATTATCTATTTAAAATTAAAATAAATTGAAGAATGTATGTAAGCGAATCACTTCAGAAACGCTTTAATTTGATTTTTTTTTTTTTGTTGTGGTTGTAATTGTCAGCCAAGGTTTGTGTACTAGAAAATATTTAAATGGTCGTACAGAAAAATAAAAAAATTGGGTAAAAAAATAAAAAGTGAGTAGGTGATATATAAAATAGTAGAAGTAGGGAGTAAAAGGGAGACATAATTCATAGATTCAATCATGTTAACTTTATATTTTATTTTATTGAACGGTTGTAATGTGGAGTAAAGATTTGGTCTCATTTTCTTAATTTTCAAATAAATTGGAGAAATTCTGTACCCATTTATCTTGACTTTATAGATTTAAAGTTCGGTGAAATTAGGTTTCGGTTTTTTCTGGTATCAGTAAGTATAAAGTAATGTTCTATAATTAGAAATAAAAAATTAGAATGTAGAATGTCAAGCAATTTGAAAGAAAAATGTAGAACTATAAAGAAAACAAACCTTACCTTGTAATGCTCCCATAGTGCTGCACTCCCCGCCATATTCTTCAGGCAACATTTCTTGAGGAACGTACTTGTACAAGTCTTTGACCTCTTTGTGTATAAAGATCTAGGGTAAAATAATCTTTTTTTAATACTTTATAGGTTAGCGTTTGACCACAAGCTCATCTGATGTTAAATGATGAAGTCGTCTAAGATGATTTTCACGCTAAACCTAGAAGGAGACTGGCTGCCAAGTGCAGCTTCCGGAACACACCAACAGGTGCTTGGCGACAGATTTTCAACTTGAGAGTGGTAGCTAGCCAGGCGAACTTAGAAAAAGCCCCATATATTATGAAATTTTTAGTATTCTTTTCAATATAGTTATTAATTTCAGTAAATTGATTTTATATAATGCTAACATCTATAGGGAAGGTTTTTGAGGATTTTAAATTTATCATCAGGTACTGTTATAAAATCTGCAATAATAATAAAAACTGCAGTTAAAAATGATTTAAGAGAATAGAGAAATATAGTTAATTTTGTAATGACTAAATGTTTATAAATACCCTTTTCCTGATTTTCTCTTTTAGGAATGGTTTCACGAAGTTGACAAATCTTTCTACAAGAGGTGATGTATTGATTATGTGGATTTCCTTCAGTTTTATTGGATATGCTTCCTGGAATTTTAAAATACGTTTTATTATATAATTATTTTATTGTCTATCATATTGTTTCAAATTTCATTGTAACAGTACAAAAGGGGACTAAACTAAAAATAGATCTCTCTTGTTGTCTTGTTTTATTTATAATTATTTTGAATGTTCTACCAGTTTGACCACAGTCTCATGACGATATGGTGTAAGATGGTAAAGACGCTAAATCTAGGAGGGGGAGAGGGACTGGAAATCCAGTATAGCTGCCGGAATACACTAATAGGTGATAGCGACAGGTTTTCAACTTGAAGGTTACTACCTTCGTTAGGTAGCTACTGCTAGTCAGGAGGGTCTTAGAAAAAATCCCTACAGTGGGACTATGGTTTCATCACGATGTTTTCCTTTATTGAAAGTTCCGACTCCTCAGTTGAAAAGATCGACCTACGTGGATCGACGTGGTATTCGTACACGCTATAAACTGGGCCATCATCGTTCTAGATAATCTTTTCTCAGGTTTAAAGGGTACAGTGCCATTTGGCATCCAAAGAAAATGTTAATTCATATTTTACCTACAAAATACCTAGTACAAATAGTCAATGAAAGAAAAAAAAGTGTGTGTATGCTTATAACCACACGAAAGAAGTAAACATTTCTTTATAAAAAGTACAACAAAACAAAACGGTGTTCTCAGGCGGCCATCTATCCTAGTACCGAGTGCGCCCGACTTTGCTTAACTTCGGTGACCCTACCACTTTTCGTCACACAATAACATTGCGGATCAATATTTAAAAGTCCTCCCATAACATGCTTCACTTCTAAAATATTGTCCATAAAAAAATGGCTAAAATTGTGTTCGATTTATAAACAAGTTTCTTAACACCTTTTAACTAACATATTAATTTGTTGATGAAACAATGTGCAAAAGGTTATTTGCCCAAACTCACCTGAACACAAATCATGAATTTCTTAATAATAGTAGGTGACAATTTAGTTAACATGCTCGGGACTAGTATTGCTGCGTCGAGAACATAAATGTCACCTGCAACACCTTCCCTCTCTTCAGTTAGACGAACATCACCAATCATGAGAGCCAACTTTAAAGCATCAACTATTTGCTGAGCGTCTAAATTAGGATGAATACCTGTAATAATTTTTAACATTTAATATCACTATATTCATGCATAGAATACTCTAAATAGAAAAAAATAACCAATACAAGTACTTCGAAATTACATAGCTTTTAACTCTGTTCTGTAATTAATAAAGTGCAAATCAAAATAGTGCTCATAAAGTAGTACAGGATAAAAAAGATTTTGTTGATTTTTCCAATTAATATGCAAAATTGTTATAAACAAGTAAAAAGTGATAATTGTGAATAGAGTGGTGAAATTTATAGACCAACATTATCGTGTGCGACCGTCGTATGGGGTGCCAAGACGTTGGCAGAGATGAGGTACTCTAGATGGTAACGGGCCGGGGAAGGGAAAAAGACATATTATCTCTTCCCCCTGACGTCTATCGCTAGATGTTAACAGAGCCCGGGTTATTAAGTGGGGAAGGGAAAACGTTATGCTACCTCACACCGCTAACGTCTGTCGCTAGATGGCAATAGAACCGGGTGATGGAGAAAGGAAAGAAAACTAGGTGCTACCTCACTCTGCTTACGTATGTCGCAAATCAGGACTATCGCACACGAACTTGTCTGCTATAGTTGTAAACTCGTGAAATAATAATTTAGAGTCCACACTTGAATAGTTATTGTTTGTTTACCTCTGCATATTGTTACTCTTCTTCCATTTGGTGTGACGCCGGGCAGGGGAGGTCCTTGTCTAAAATTAGTTTGTATTTGTGTACTTCAGAAATTACTTTTATTAAGGTGTTATATGTATTAATACGATTGTTTCAGATTTAATTTCTTTCTGCAAAATTTAAGGCAGTTTCTTTCCCCTTTCTATTTTACGTTCTCAAATCTATACTCAGCCTGATACATTACAGAGAGATGTTGAAAAGAGGCTAATAAAATTTAGATCTCATGAAATTAATTGAAACTCTTAAATATCTTGAAAATAGTAGTTCAAGAGTGCTCGCAATTGATGTGTTGTTCTTTAATAAGTGAAGCAATTAAGAAATCTATTTAGAAATGGAAATATATTTACCGAATAAGAAAATTGAAACAAAAATAAAGCCGATATCTAAAACATGTACCGTACTTACTCTAAAAATGCACAAGAACGTCTTTGATCTGAGTTAGGTATCAAGACTTAGATTGTCATACACCTGCCAGTATCTCAAACACATATACATTTGTTAATCGATTTTGAGGAATTTATTTGTGTACTTTCGAAATCTATGATCCGGTGCTAATGAAATTATAAAGAATTCTCCAAATCGGTTTCTAATTGACGAAGTTACTGTGTAACGAACATTAAAAAAAATATATAAACGAATTGAGTACCTCCTCCGTTTTGAAGTCCTTTAAAACTGAATAAAATCTTTCCCTATTTTTATGGTTCAATGATAATGACAAGAATAAAGCTATATAGTGTTTAAATTCAATCATGCACATACATTTTATTCAGTAATATATCCAAAAGTTCTGGTCTCGTGGCGTCCCGATCTGAGAAAAATTCCGGGCAGGCAGCTTTCATTGTAAAGTACATGTCTAACTTTCGTTTGCACTTCTCTAAGGAGAAACTGCTACCTCTCAAGAAAGTCATTATCGGCCCAACCTCTGAAAATATACAAAAGGAATTTTATACATTTTTTTATCTTCATTTAATTTATTCCGTTGGTGAATTAATACTACGTAGGTATATAGATTATACCCCAAAAACTCTTTACCTTATTCTTTGGAATTTAAGTTTTTCGGCACGTTGTTAAACCAAGAGGAGGACTTGATGTTTAACCCAATGGATATAATATTGGTACTCTTGTATAATTAATATCATACAATTGTTAAATGTTCGAGACTTTGGCCTTAAAACTAAATGGAAAATAAGATTTCTGAGTAAAGTGAACGCATACTATCTTTACTGGTTAGGCTACTTAAGTAGCATAGACATGGATATACCCATAAAAATCTCAGGATACTGAATAATGGAAGCTATTGTGGATACTTTAGACACTATGATACGATATCACGTGGAGTGGTGCTTAAATGATCGATGATGATGATGATGATAAATGATCAACAAGTCAATAAAAGTGGTGATATTTTATTTTGGACAAAATTGTTTATTTCAAAATGATGTGTTAGTAAGATAAGTAATTGCTAAGAAGTTTAAAATGACGTACTTCAAACGTAATAAATATAATTATAAAGCAATGGAATTTAATCAATTACTACATATGATTACTCAAATGAACGCAAAAAAAATAATTAAGGATATATATAAATCTATTCTAAAAGTAGCTTATGTTCGTTAACTTAGGTCTGCGTTTTACATACAAAATGTAAGATAAATCAAGACATAAATCTAAATATTTCATGCACTGGTTAACACAGATGCTATTACTAATGCACATTACACAATGATATCGAGTTGATTGTCAGTTAAATTGTTGCTTATAAATAATTTGGCATAGAATAAACCTCTGTGTCATCTTAAAGCTTTTATCAATACAAAGGAACTAATACTAAAATCACTTAGATTAAATAAATTGATAATCTCATGTCTAAATCGTCGACCAGAAAATTTGTTTAACTGATAGTAAGCTCGGATGAATCATCGAAGGGCGTAGATTCGAATCTGTTGTTAAAAGATAAAAAGTAATTATACTATAACATAGTAAGTATGAAACATAATTTGAGAACAAAACGCTATACAGACACCTACTGACTCGTGTTTAAACTAGTTAACAGTGTCTTTTCTACGCTATTAGCTTCAATCGAACGCTTGTAAAAACATAATTACTAAGATTCGCTTATAACATGGTTAGTTATAGAAACAAGGATTTGACTATGTTCATAATGAATGGTTATAGTTCTACAGTCCTTGTCAATTTTGTTGGCTACACTGAATATAAGCACAAGTTCGTGTTTGCCCGTAATATAGTCAAGAGCTTAACATGTAATAAACACACATACATACACGTACATGTAAGAAAATACGTATTTATATCTAAATTTGTTTTGTGCCTAACTATATTCAGAGCGATCAAAAAGGTTGGCAAGGACTGTACAAAGTGGAATGGCTTTCAAGGTCACGTATCGGACAGACCTTCTGCGAGATTCTCAAACTTAATTTCTCTTCTTACTTTCGCTAGAAGCCCAGACAAGTTTTGGATTATAATTGGTAATATATAGCAGATTATGTTCAACTGTATCGCAACTAGTATATGTCACGTATAACAGCCGCCCTGTGGCATGTTTAGGCATGTCGCGTTCTGGGACCGACTGCAGTAAGCAAACAAGGTGGGTCACTTAACGGGTCGTTACTATCACCGGTCTCTAACTCATATCGGTGATGTGATGATGGCTCTCTAGTTAGTGTGTTCATACATCGCGTCGATTGGCATAGGTTGGAATTTTTCCAAAAAGCCGGAGCTTTTGGTGAAGGAAAACATCGTGATAAATCCATACCATGGTGGACCTTCAAGTTGAAAGGCTATTACCAAACACGTATAGATGAGCCACTTGAAAGCCAGTCTTCATCTAGGCTTAGTATGTTTATCATCTTAGACTGCGTCGTCGCTTAACATTAGGTGAGACTTTGGTCAAAATTTAAATTTATAAAGAAAAAAATGTAGCGAATAAAGGCATTATTATTTATAAAAAATATACTGTATATCTCGAACAAAAGAAACCTTTTGAACATATTTTGTGTTTTTGTAGAATATAGTACAATTTAGCAACTAGCGAATGAAGTTGGCTCGTATACGATTATCTTCTCATTTGAACCGAGTAGCAGATTGAAATCGATACCGAAGTAGTATTATTTGTTAAACTATTTAAAGGCACTAATCTGTAATATGTGTACACTCTTTGTCAAAAAAAAAACGTCAATAATATTGAAACTTGAAATATTAATGGAATAAAGTCCAATTTCAATCACTCGACGACCTCTAGTTTATATAAATATCTATGACCGATTGGGACCGCATTGTTATTTAACATCAATTGAGGTTGTGGTCAAACGTTAAGACCTATAATGTGTAAAAATATGGCTCTCTTTTAGTTTGTTGTATTTAGGGACTAGACGTTGATGCCCACCTGTCAAGGGCCTTATAGGTGGTTATGATCTCGATGGTTGCCATTAATTTTTAGATTATACTATGCTTATCACCAGGTACAGTATCGTCACTATGTTGTGCCAAAATAAAAATAAAATCTCCAGGAATATCGCTTCTACTGACACTAAACCATCATCACTTCAAAAGGGACTCTTAAGAAGAGTGTACAAGTAGATTGATTAGTGGCTTTTTTTGATCTTCTGGGTAAAGGGGGATTTTAGTATCACGTAAACTGTGCTTCTATTGATGAAGATTATAATAAATTTACCCCAATCATCAGGTAAATGCGGTTGCTTCTTCAGCCACTCTCTGATTGTCGCCACATCTCTGTCAATGGTCGTAACATCTTCTTTGAGTTCGACGCGAATGCTTTTCCAGATGTCACCTGATGGTTGAACCAACAGTTCTTGCTTTATCTTCATTTTATGAACTGTAAATATTTGAAGAGCAATTAGTTAGTAATCATAAATATATCGATCACATTTTTAATAGATAACCAATGTAATTACATTTTATCTTTAATTTACACCAATCAGTCTTGAGTCACGTTTTGCAAGAAACTATTTATCTAGTATTAATTAATCAAGTATGCCATCGTAGTTTTTTTTATATTACCCATGTAAGGTACATAAGATTTCTCGTACCCACCCTCCCTCTTCTTACGTAAGATTCTATCTTCTTTTTCAGAATAATAAAATGTTAATAGAAAACGATCAATTACACTAAAACTCACAATTTGACGTTAATAAAAGATTTTTATTTTTTAACATATAATTTAGGTTATACTCTTATTGCAATCAGATATAGATTACCTTAATATCATTATTAAACAACTCTAAACCATTTGAAATATCATTATTGTAAAAAAAAAGTGTGTGTGTACTTATGTACACGCGTTAGAAGTTATACTTCATTGGCGTAACAAGATAAAAATCTTTTCAAAAATTTTATCTTTCGCCTTATTCTACGTTTGTAGAAAAAACACTAACAAAGGTATTTAATACATACATACTTTTTTTGAATAAAATGTTGACTATAGCTACCTTCAGGGTGTTGGTTTTTCGTGACGGTGTGCGCGCGCATCGTAAAAATTTACTCTCATCATTTTTCCCTAACACGCCAAAAGAAGTATAACTTCAATTAGGTAAAGGAATATTTTTTTATAATAATAAAAATAAAGGAATAATAAAAATTTGGTTAATCCGCGGGAAAAATGTATGTAGAATAATTATTATTGAGATTTAAGGATTTTGAGAAACGATACAAATTTGTAAAATATGACGTAAATCGAAGTGGACATTATAGAATGAAGAAAACCATTTCGCATCCGAAATGGAATTAGATCTCTAATATTGAATGTTGACTTACAAAATATTATATAAGAATGGGTTTTACCGCCTACTCCCCCAATATATATTCTTTTTCAGATTAACTACGCTATTGGCCTGAAAGGCCTCTACAGCTTCACTGGACTGTAGCCCCCAAATATAAGGGCATGTAGAGACTTTTATAATTCCCTTCGGCCCCTGGACCCTTATGTAATAATGTATTTTACTCTCCCACCCCGCCCCAAGGTAAGGGCACGTAGAGATTTTTATAAAACCCTCTCCCTCTCGGAATCCTTATGTACCTAACTAATGCAGGAATTCCTAAGGAATTCTATGTACTATTAATGATGCTATATATTTTTGATACTAGGTAAATATTGATTTAGATTATTTGAGGACCAAAAAATTTAACGACATCAACTGGTTTATTTAACAAACTAATATTATAAATGTGAGTGTCAGTTTGTTTTTTAATTTTTCATGTTTCAACTACTGAACCGACCGTCATAACATTTTACAAACATGTTAGCAGGAGTACAGAAGTACAGAAGAGGACATGGGGTACCTTACAAACAAATTCTCCTGCTTCGGACTGACACGTCAAATTCACTATTACACAAACGAAACCGCGGGCTTAAGTTAGTATGTTTATATCATTACAAAATATATCGCATCCCACCCATGATATGGCCGACTTTTATGCAAAATGTCATTAGTATCGGTCCAATTGTTTGAACGTAACTGAACTACATTAGAGAAGGTAGAGTATTTTTAGTTTTGTAATAATCGAGCTAGAAATCTTATTCGATAGATATCAATACACTTTAAAACGGAGAGACACTGAAGGTCATAGCAACCTGCGTCTATCTTTCGCATACGAGAAGCGTAGAATTTCGCAATTTCTATTCGTTCGTTCAGTAGTTTTGCAATTTAACTACGTATCATTGAGAAATTCATGGCTGTTAATGCCGGGGTAGTAATATTTAATTTAGTCTTACGTTTATTAGATAACATAATCATAATTATTATTATTTTATATATAGCAACCAATCTTATAGTAGATTACTACTGCCATTGTCGAGTAGGTAATGATTTTACAAGTTAATTGCGATCATTTCAATGAACTCACAAGATGGTGGCCATCTTGTTAGAATTTGCCACGGAGTTTTTGTCGCAAGTCCGAATCCATGCTCCGTAGCATTATTTCTCATCCACGTCGTTTGTGCACAATAACCAAACTAAATTACATAAAACGCCACCAATATTACAAAATAAAGAGCCAAATAACACAAGATTATGAATAAAATATAAAATCCGCTACCTGACATTCCAAGATCCTGCTAAAAACTCAAACAATTGTAATTATTGAGTCCAATAGGAAAATGAACGTCCATTGGCAGAGAACTTGTAATCAGAGTGAATGGTAAAAAGAATTAAGACTTAATTGTCGTGTTTATATAAAAAAAAAAGTTGTAAAATAATGACAGCATTTATAATGTACTAGACTTTGTTTACGGTCTCGCGTTCGTTGATGTAAATTTGTCCAATCCCTCGGGCACAATAAGTCTTGCTGGAATAATATACCTTATGTCTTTTTGTTGCCTGAAACGTGTTTGTAAAATTTGATAATGGTCGGTTGAGTAGTTCCGTTGCAAAAGAGTCACACACAACCAAACACACTGTCGTATTTATAATATTAGTTATAACTAGTTAGGACTATTGCTAAACGGTATGCATTCAAAATCTAGTCTAGTTCCAGAGAAATTTCGTTCCGTGAAAGCTTTGGTTGTGGAATAAGCTCCTTGCTTTTTTCAGGGGGCTGTAGTATGAGCTTCTTCACGAGGGCATAGATTAAGTGTATGTTTTTATACTATGTCAAATTTAGAAGGATAATTTTGACAGTTCACAGTAAGGATCAAGGAGTGTGTAATCGAAAATGAATCTATTCGATTATCGACTATTTTTCATTGATCTTGGAGGCAATAGTTGCATCTTTTTTTTATTTTCCTGAGGAGAACAAAGTTTTTTAAGCTATGAATAGCCGTTTTTGAGGTATTTGCATTGTTCTCATAATACCTCTGACTAATTAACGGATAACATCGATTACAAGAATCACGAAGAAGCAAGACAGGAAGTAATGTTTTTTATCAATATAGATGATAAATAATTGCAAATAACTTTAATACTAACGAATACTAATATATAGTTTTTGGTAGTTCGATATGCGTGGCTCTATACAACGATAAGTGGTCAGTACCAGGTAATGAAGTATTACAATATATGTAGGGAACACATGTTACCAAAAATAATTACGACACTATAAAGACGTGACCTGTCAAAAGTGTCATCCTACGTTTGACAAGGTATAGTGTTGCAAGCGTTCATACGTGACTGCTTGCCATCAAATTGAGCGTACGTTTTTTTGCCACTATCTTGTTTTTAAAAATATAAATAGTCTATGTATATTACGTCTAAGTTAACTAATACATTTTGAAGTACATCAGTATAATGCAAATTTTTTTTTGAGAAAAAGAGAAAGTATTGTTTTTTTTTTAATAGTAATAATGGATTAACTCAAAAATGACAACCGATTTTAAAAATCCTTTCACCTATAGTAATCTACAGTATTACTAAGTAATATGGGCGTTATATTTTCAAAATCATAATCTGCGGGCTAATAGTAACTAATAATAATAGCATATAAGTAATACTATTAAATGGTACACTGAAAGTTTTGAGCTGAGGTATGTTGATGTGAGATGTATGAGGTAAATCTGTTACTACGTATTTTGGTTTTAGAAAGGAGCATGAATAAATTTATTCTTTTTAATTGCACTAATATCCGAAATTTCATCTAAGTGAAAGTGTTTAATGGTTCCTGAATAATTTGTATTACCCAGATCCATTGTGAATTGTCTATTATTTCCTTTATTTCTTTTTTATTACTGTTTAGCCTCTACACAAAAGGCTTACGATTAAGTTCTCTAATTCAGTTCTCAAAACTATATTTATAACACGGAAAACTATATGAAATATTACAAATTACTGAAACGACCCGCGCGCCATCTATTATGCAATGATCGCAATTTATTTTTAATAACAGAATTCAACTGAATCAAATGAACGATGTACAAACCTATAATTTATTTTATATATAAGAGACAATAATATTTAATAGTAATATAAAGATTTTACATACTGGAACCAAATAAATAACTATGGGATAGTCACTCATCACTACAATAAACACTTAACAATGTGGAATATACATCGCGTTGAGCGGCGGTACGTGTCGTTTGCAAAGGCAGCTATCGACAACCTTTTTGTTTTGTAATTAATCTTTCGTATTATCAATTTTAAATTTGATACGATTGGTATTTTATATCATTCAGCTTTTCTTCTACTTTTATTTCGTTATAAGGATACTACAATGGCATCTTCGCTAATATTATAAATGAGTTTGTTTGTTTTTTCGCTTTTATGCCTTAAATACTCAATTAATAATCACGAAATTTCGCATAGTTAACGTCAGAGATACAAAAAATGATATAAGATTTGTTTCTATATAGAAATAAATGACTGTTTCATAGGTGAAATCTACATTAACACGGGCGAAGACGTGAGCAGAAATTAATCTTAGACCTATAAATTAGACTGGAGACTGACTTTTGAGCACCGCAGTCGGAACACAATATAAGGTATTTGACGACAGATTTTTAACTAAAATATGATTAGGAATTAGAATACCCCAGTAATATGAAATTATAGTTTTAATTACACATGTACAGGAGAAACTATATATTTATTTTAATATTTAATTTAATATTATTTAATTTAATAATTGAATGAGCAGTAATAAGAAACGACTAAGCTATATGCTCTAATAGCAAACTTTAAAAAAGTTCATAATAACATCGGTTCACGGTTACATAAGTATAAAGCATAAATATCACATGGGTGCAGTTCGCATGCGGTAGAAGTGAAACTTTTAAAAATGTATAGTATATTCTAATAAACGATACCCATGAATAATACGTCACGCTGGTTATGACGTTTTTCCCAAGGCTTTGTAATACGAAGGCGCATAGAGACACAAATATACACACGTACAACATTCGGATTAGAGTAAGTATAAGGTAGTGTAATATACGATGAGGAGACCATGAATATAAGAAACACTGCATATTGTATTCTATCTCTTTCTGTATGTACGTCATATCCTATAGATGTACTTTGCTTCTTTTAACCGTCGCTTTTTCGTTGCATTGACTTTGAAAGCACAACGCAGCTAAAGAAGTTTTCATTTTAAACGCTGTTCCATTATTGCTTATTATGGTAATTATAATTTATTCAATGTAATATTATGTAGGTAGCCTTGCGTTTTGTTGGTACATTAACAACTTATCCTTTCTAATTTTACACGTTTCGATTGTGTAAGTAATAAAAATAATGCAAAAAATAAAAACGATGTAACCAAATTGAGTAATTTTTTTATTGAGATACAATGATATTGAATGATCTTACAGTTTATGGATATGAGTAAACCGTCTTATAAAATTTTTAAATACAGAGAGGAATTATTAATACAAAAATAAAATAATAGTTATAAAAACTATAAATACGCTTTTATGATAACACCATTTTTTGCGTATTCTCAAAAATAAATAAAAATGACCAACAAAACAAAAAATGTAAGGTGCATAATACTAAACGTTCTAAATTTTTGATCCTTAGTTAATTGTAAAAATTTAATTATTATAAAAATGTAGACAGAACCCGGCGATATTTTTGTAACTCAAAGTTTTTTCGTAGTAATTGCAGTTACGTTTTAAACTTATATAAAAAAAGACGGTCTTTTAAAAAATATTTATTAATTATTAACCTCGAAATAAAATTGAACCTCAAAGTAGTACACTCTTATTGATGAACAACAATAATTTTGCTGTCAATTCGTCTGAAATTGTTTAAATTTCGCAAAGCAAAAGCTGGTAAAATGTCATAAAAATCCGTTTAAAAAAATAATATCACTATCTACTGAAATTTTCACATTTCTTACAATCAAAATGTAATTGACAGTTTAATTTTTTTTTTTGAGACAGCCGCCTGTTATATTACAATTAACCAATGCGGTTGATGCCCTTACAGAAACATCTTTAATTAATTTCCATTTTTTTAACATTCATATATCTGTCATATATTATAATCTGTAAAATTTAACCATTTTTTATTGTAATGACTCCGGTCGAAACTTTCAATTACTGTTATAAAATTATTTAATTATTATCGATTCTTAAGGCATGTGTAAAATCTCAAATTATTCTAACATCTGGAAGTGGGTGAAAAATAATGTAAAAATTTTCTGTTACAGAAAGATACATATAAATAAAGCTAATAAAAAAAGTACAATAAAAATAGGGTGATAGAAATTCAACCGGACGTAATTGACATGTGTCACCATCCAACAAAACCAAATTTCATTGAATAAACATAGGTCTTTATATCTGTTATATATAAATTAAATAAAAGGCTGCCGTTGTGCGCGCATCACGCTAAAACTACTGAACAGATATAGAACATTTATTTTAGTTTTACTTCTTTATTTAATACAAAGTTGTTACAATTTTAATTTTAAGAAACTACGATTTCTATAAGCGTGCTTTGTGTGTTTTCTTGCCGCGGAGAAGTGAGGCAAGCGGTGTATTGCTTATATTTTTTCCTATGTACATAAAATATAATGTTAAGATAATAAATTAAGCAGAAAAAGTCACGGGTATCGGCCTAGTTTATATATAAATAGACGAAGACAAATCACTTCAGAACCTTTTTCTCTGGTTTTTCAACGGAATTTTTATAGTAACTATTTTCGAGTGTTATCAAGATAAAAAACGATTGGGTGAGTGCTATAAGTGCTCCCCTTAGTAGCCCGGTGAATCTGTAGAGACTAAAGTGCCAACAAGGTATGTCAGTTCGAAAAAGAAAGATAAAAATTGGAAACCATTTTATTCGTAGTAATAACGACTTTAAGTCTTTACATATAAGTGTCTTTCGTATTCCTTAATAATCCTTTCAGATGTAAAATCTATTTAGCTATACTGAGTTTTTATCTGTGAAATTAATTTTATTATACAATGTTGAACGATTTTGTAAATTATTTTTATTGAGTATAAAAATGAATATATAAATTCTATAATAAATACATTTCACGGTCACTCCACTTTTTAATTAGATTTATTATAAATTATAAAGACTACTTAACAGCTATCATTTTTACGTACAATTATATTGTTATAAGAATATTAAAGAGCCGTTATTTATATTTGAAAAAGAAAATGTTACTATCACCTTACTTTTCTTTTTAATTAAAATTATTTATGTGCGTTCCGACTCGAAAATGATATTTATGCCTTAAATGTTATAATCACATGTTGTACAGCTGGCCTAATTTTATACATATAAAAAGTTCCAATAAGCTTGCAACAAAACCCACACTAGTTTTGCGAGTACCGTTTCTGCACAGAGAACAGTTATTCAAGTGTATTCACCCCGTGTACATACTTGAGTTAAAGGTAACCGTTGATATTAATTAATGTAATGAAATTGAATTGTATTTAGTCCTGAGTGGACTGTAACGAATAATTAGCATAATCAAAAATAACGACCATCACTAAAAGAGTCATGCAAGTCTGCATGCTTATCGAGGGTATACACAGATTCTGAAAGAGACAAACAAAAAGAGAGTCACTATGACGGGCTTGTTTACCATCATGATGAACGCGACCCCATCGATCACAAACATTTATTTAAATTAGAGGTTATACAGTGGTTGAAATTCGACAATATTCCATTAATCTTTTAAGTTTCAATATTATTGGTTTTATATTGAAAAAGAGTGTTTTTTTTATATATTATAGGGGGCAAACGAACAGGTGGGCCACCTGATGGTAAGTGATCACCGCCGTCCATAGACACTAGCAACACCAGGGGAGTCGCAAGTGCGTTGCCGGCCTTTTAAATATGTGGGCCTCCGGCGCTCTCACTGACCGAACGAAACGCAACAGTGCAACCACTGTTACTTCACGTCGGTTTTCTGTGAGTTTACTACCCCGGGCGAGCCGACCCATTCATGCTGAAACCAGTAATAGCTTCAGCGTTGCTCTACCACCTTGGAAAACAACACCTTGGAAGTGTAGAAACATTGTAGATTTGTTACATAGTGCAATAAATAATATTACTTCGCGAACCATTCTAATGTTCTACTCGTTTTAATTGTGAAAATAATCGTACCCGCGTCAACTTCACTCACCAGTTGTCAAAATTGTACTATCAGTAACAAAAACCTGAAATATTTTTACAATGTTTCTATTTTTACAGATATAGAGTATATTTTGAATAAGATAAACATGTACATTTGTTATTTTTGTTTGGTCAACAATTCATGCGATGTTAAGCAACATTTTACCTAGTCTAACAGGCAAAGCGCAAATTTTAAAAATTAATTTAATAAAATTACATTTAAAAAAATAGTGTTTAAATGCGACTTCCTAAGCATATTGCGGCATATTAAGGTATTGCGGTCTGTGAGAATTTTGTAGAACAGGTCGTCTGTTGCTGTATTATTTTTTCCGAACTATTAAATAGGGTGGCAATGCAGTTCAAACTGGTAAATTACATAAATACAACAAACGAAATCATAGTTTTATATTCCCCTGTATCCATCTTCGAAAACTAACTGACTTTAATTCTTCTTCAAAATCAAGTTAACAAAAACTTTGGATGTTTCTGTATATTGATTGTTCTTTTATCTATTTCGTTTCATTTGTATATCTGAAAACAGATATATATTGCTCAGTTTTAGTATTTCTTTTTACCTCGTCGATTTTGTAACGTTTAGTCTGTGGCAACAAATAAAAATATGGGAACATGGCTGCAATAGATACAGATTATACGATATAAAAATATTTTATGTTGTACCATTATCCAAGGACAAAACAGGGGAATATGTAGGCCGACAAGCATTAGGAAATACCATAGTACTATACAAATATATTCACATGAAACATAAACATGGATAACCGATTTCTCGGCAATGACCGTTGTTGCTTTGTATTATATTGTGTCGTAATTTTGCCGTGTTACTATATCACGACTAAAAGAGACTTAGCATTGTCCAAATTGTCGTTACGTTGATACTTTTTAATCTGAGACATTGGAGTATACTTTTGGCACAACACGACATAATCAACAGTCGTTCATTGTTATGAAGCAACGCGACGCACTTTGGTTTAATAGGTCTATTGACCTTCGTTTTCCTGTGCCAGCCTTGTGTCTAATACATTTGTTAACTTTGTCTATGTGATTCAATGAACACAAATATATTTATGCGAACAATAGGGCTGAAGTAAGAACGATATATTTCATCGTTACTTTTGGTTTCATAATCACTGTTTAAAGTTTTTGAATCTATACTGCTTTACCCACGGCTCCATGCACAATTAAAGCCCGACTTTCATTAAAATAACATTTAACGTTATGTATATAACGTATAACGTTCAACGTATAACATATAACGTTCTCTTTTTTCTGTGTCATGTTCTCTATAATAGTCATAATTTATGCCAACTAGTATAAATTAATCACTTGTAGGATGGACGGCCTCTGGCTGCGCGCTTCATTTGAAATATCAGTAGGCCTTTGGAAACTTTAAGGACGGGGACATGTTTTAGAGAGAAAACAATAGAGCCCAAATATTTGTTTACCTTAAAATACGAAGTTACTACGTTATACGTTGTAGAAAACACGATATTATTTAGCAGTAAATTCCCTTAAGATTACAAATTTGGATAATGGGCACCTTTAGGTCTGGCTGCATCACTTATTGTATTATGTAATCTATGTGATAAGTATTTCAAAAATGTGGTTATTTGTTGGCTCTACCCTATTTGTTTATCAACTAGCTGATATTCGGGACATCGTTTGCGTTGTTTATTATAGTAACAATATATTTTATTGTACAACGGAAAACATAATATATGGATCATAATGGATGGATATCGGATAAAAAACAAAAATATACTTTGCTACCTACGTATGCGCACCACACCGTTTGCTACACTTCTTGACGGTAAAACATATGTCGCTGAACGCGTAGTGCTTGTAAACATTGTGGTTTCTTAAAACAATAATAAAATTTTAATGAAAATATCGCGATATTTTTATACAAATACTTTTAATTGTTTATGAGTAAACACAAAAAAATATTAGAAATCTATCCAGTAGTTTTTCTATTTACATTCTGGTAGGGTTTTTTGACGTGATAGCGTCTTATAAATCGATGAACACCTCCTACACGCACGAAAAAGTATGACTCATTGCCACGTTCCGCCTGAAACGAGCGTGCAAGTGAGAGCGCAGAACAAGCGATAGAGAGGCGCGATCAGCCTAAGCGTTCGGCTTATGACGCATCTAGCTCTCTTCCAGTCCATCGTTGATTCAGTAATAATAATTGAATTCATAAAAGTATGCAATTTTTCATCAGTGTTTTCTTATGACGTTATCACGTAAAATTATCGGCCGTAAACCGACTTTACAGACTGGTAATTTTTTCTAAGCCTGCCTGTCTAGCCACTACTCCTAAGTTGGAAATCTATCATCCAGCCTTGTAGGTTTATTCCGGCAGCTGCAGATCAGAGCCAGTCTTATGCGTTATCATGTTGGGTCACTTTGTCACATCAGGTCAGACTGTGGTTAAAGGCTAAAATACGAAAAACAATAAAAGAACTTTCTTCTTAATAAGATAGGATATTTGCTATCATATATTTAGACGTATCTTAGATAAAAATGACTTAACGTCAAGCTCTAGGTATATTAAATTGTATTAGAAGGAATAAATCCCAAATCGTTTTCTTTCAAATGGCACAGGTATTAAAACTTATTGTGTTATTAGTTAAATGAATAGTTGCATCAGGAAACATAAAATATAAATGTATTGGAACTCGATATCAAAATTAACTTAATAACACACTATTATACAATAAAAAAAATCACGAATTTATACCTAAAACCGAAGATGAATTCAAGGTCAGGTGACTGAACAGCATTTGTTTTTTTTTAATTTATACAGTCTTTTGTCAGTAAGTTTTATTAGTGAAGATAAATGTGACGTAAAAGACCGTATATCCGCATACCTACTCAGTTAGGGGTCATCAATTAAGGACGTAAGGATGATTTTAGCGATTTTTAAATCCCCTTTTCCTTCATGTAGAGGTGCATAAGCTTCCTCGAAACCTTTTTTTACGTAAGAGTTTCTATCCCACTTTTCACGTTTATTTTTGTAACGTTGTTAGAAAAGGATGGGTTACAATAAAAGCCATAGTTTGATGTAAATAAAAGATTTTTAACATTTAACATTAGATTCAATTTTTTTAAAACAGACAATTTATTCAATCTTTTATTGATACACCAAATATAAACCAGTAATACGATCTAAAAATGAATAATAATTTTATAGTATTAATCGACTAGTTTTAAAATTATCTTAAGGAAAATAAATTACAAAGTATAAGTTGAACTGAAATATGAGAATTATTTTTGGATCACTACTGCGTTGTTCTCTGCAGAAATCAGCACTGTTGCATTTCGCTGTCTCATAATCTGTTAGTAATGTAATGTAAATAATATCATTGATAAAAATACTTTACTCAAAACAATACAAAATATTATATTATGTAAGAATGGCTTTATACCCCCTCCCTCCCTCCTGCAGATAAGACGATGTGAAGATTTATTTTACACACACTCTTCCTTGGGACCCTAATTAACCAATGACCCCTTAGCCCACAGTTTCATACAAAACTGCTAATGCTTTTAACTTTAAATTAATTATAATTTTAGCCAATGCACCGGTGAACAATTTGGACAAGTTTTATTGTAATACTAGCCATACTACGTATTATCAGTTGAGTTTAACCGATAAGCACGACTATTGCGTGGAGAGCCAATCACGCGGCTAATTCGTGCAACATGGTACCTTGCTGTTATAAACATTCACACTTCGGCCCGACTGGGTACATGATACACAACACCACAATACAGCCTGCCTGCATTATTCCTTTACTCTTGCTAAGTGCACTTTCTGAGTTACATTTTGTATGATATTATTACATTCCTGGGATTCGTAGCATGATGTTGGATAACATTTTTCAATAAAATTCTGACTAATATTATAAATATGAATGTAATTTTGTTTGCACAAAAAAGGTCATAGGATAACTTTCAATCAGAGAAGATATGTTGTCTCTGAGGGACAGATGAAACCAACAAAAACGCGCGCGAAGCCGCGAGCAAAAGCTAATAGTGTATAAAATTAAAAATACTTCTATTAAATCTTAATTCTTATTTGTCTCGATTAATCTTTGAAATGGCTGAAGCTATTTCGCTGGCAATTTTATTGACAAATAGAGGAGTCTTCAGAGTATCATCTGAGGTTAAGATATACGAATACGTTTTTGTATAGGGACTAAGCAGTAATCAAAAAATTAGACAGAGGTACATTAAAATCGTTAAATAAATATAGAAGGCAAGTATTAACGACAAAATTACAAATAAAAAGAAACACAATGGATATAGATAAATCACATAGTTCCTAAATAATAACAAAATTGTTTTCGTGTCAACGAAGACGCGGGCACCAGTTAGTTTGTATACAATTATATTTTAATTAGATCGTTTTTCCACTCGTTAAAGGGTTTCCTTCAATACTGTTATGTCTACTAATTAAATTAAATATACGTGAACAAAGCTTGCAAATAAGTACAAATATACAAGTTTTCAGTAAAAAAAACCTATATATGTACATAACAACGTATATAAATGCAAATAAAGTATTGTATAAAATATCTCACACTAATATTAAAAAAGATCGTTGCCTTTTTTTAACTGTGGGTTAAAAATTCTGTATCAAATTATACACTTTAATTACTTTGGGCAAAAAATTAATTACAGACTTTGCAGACGCAATGTTAATAATACGTCAACAGTTTTCATAAAACTCGTGGGTTAAGAAAGTTTAACAAATAACTTATAAAAATTTTATGCCGCAGAATGTATTTACACCCCGTAATGGTACCGAAACAATGGAGTTAATTTTTTCGGTGCTCTCAAAATATTTTTTTTTTTCAAATATATACTCATCAGTACAAGCACATATAACTTGCAATCTTGATTCCACACTTATTAGTAACAAAGTAAAATGAAAACTTATCTTTTTAATAATCATCCAAATATAATGGAATTAAAACATTATCTAGAAACAAATATTACATGACTGAAATATTTACTATTACACTACCTGTCCACCCCGACTTCGCACGATTGTAGTAAGGAAGAAAATAAGACCAAATTTATCCTTTACAGTACGACCATATGATAGACTAAAATAATAACTGGACGTTACTTCGTTTTTAACCGGGAGTTAGTGCCGTTCAAACAGAAACTAATAATAGCCTACCAAAGATAGATATCGACAAAAAAATGTAAATCTAAAGCCTATTAGACCTTGTAATCATAATGCTAAGTTGCCACCAAAGATGAAACCAGAGTGATATCGACAATCAGGAGAGTTATAATGTTACAGTTTCCCTTGAAATTGATGGTGACATTATGCCTAGGCAAAAATGTAAATTTTTGAGGCCTTAAATGGAATACCTACATAACGGTATATGCCAATGTTATATAATATCAGCCTCTACGTGTATCACTGCTGAGCAAGACTTTTTAACTGGAGGAATCAACTAACGTAATCTTCTCTTCAGCCCACATCGTTGCAGTAAATGAAGAGAAATCAACAGTCACATATTTTCCCACATATAGTGGTACTATATAATAATCCAAAGGAGTGTTGATATCAGGCAAGCGGCCGATCATAAAAACTATGACAAATTATACATCACAACATGATAAATATGTTGTGTTAACTCTACTTATATGGGATAGGGTTAAGAAGAAGTAGTAACTGGACGTTAATCTATCAGTTCTGTTGCTATTTTCGAAGATGTCCCTACTTACTTCTGTCTCATGCACATCCATATATGGATATTTTTTTAACTTATATTTTTCAAAATTCCTATGATTTTTCTTACATTTTTCATTCGTAAAAACCTTCTCCTGGCAATTAATTACAAACGCAACAAAAAAGAATTAATCTGATAAGTGCACTCGTTTTGAAGTGATGCTGTTACACACATTCGGCATGTCATTTTAATTTTTACAGTTTATTATTAGAAAGATTAAGAGAATTGAATTAATTTATCCTTGTCCCAATCTAGGACAGTAACGAATTTTTCAGTACATTTTCACGTATATATAATTTTAGTACTACATAAAATTATAACCAGTTAAATAACGTGTTGTATTCAGCTATGTTAATATTACTCTATTCTTATAGTCTCAACAATGTCTTCTTTATATGTGATTTGTAGATTTTTATAAAAAAAATACTCTTGTGTATAATGTAAAAAAAAGGAAAATTACTACCGGTAAAAAGAGTTTTAAAACGAAATTACTAAATAATTTATAATACTCACTATTTATCAGTAAAGATAACTCACAAACACAGTTAATTTATAATTCAATCTAGGTCACGTCTGCCGAGTCCGCGAACTCCGTGACCACTACCGCACGTACAGCGATCCGACCAGCCTCTCTCTGGGAGCTATTAAGAAATGTAATACTAAAAACTTTAAGAAGGTGACAACATACAGATTTACATTTTATCAAATCGAACAACGGAAAAATATTTTGGACGAAACCTGTAAATTTACAATACATATAAACATTAAAAAAAAAACAAAGTCGTTTTCCGTGTCTGTATGTGTTCGGGAAGGTCTAAATTTATTATAAATACCATCACCATATCAGCCTGCAAAGAAATGCTCTGCACTATCATAAGCCTCTTCCCGAAGGAATATATAATAAATATAATGTACTATATTTGTGAAAAAGCAAGAAAAACTGTAGTCCGGTGAATCTGTAGAGGCCCTAGGGTCAACAGGGTATGTCAGTTCGAAAAAAAACCAGGAAAAAGTCGATGCATTTTAATGAACTCCTAAGCAGGATATTTCTGGGTCTTACATTGATAACGTAGGCTAAATTTTTTGAGAAATATAAAAATAATGTCATACAAAATTATACATCTTAAGAAATCCTGCAGAAAAGTCTTTGACAGTATATATCTATCTTCTAAGGATAACCTACAGTAGACATTTTTATTTTTTGTATAATTATAAAAAATATGTTTGTTTGGGACTCTATTTTGACACATACACTATTAAACTTTATCAATTTAAATACTTTATTTGTACTGGTCATGTAATCTAGATGATAACTGCCCATTACGGTATAAAATTCCAATGAATATCTTAGAAGATAATTTTCTAAGAATCTCTTTATCTTAGAAGATTTAAAATTACTCGCAATAAAAAACAAGTTGTTTGTGATAAGATTCGTACGTAGTTTTCACATGACTAAGAACCGTAAATGTCAAAACCCAAAAAAACTTAAATAAATGCACCCATGCGAAGCCGGGATACGTCGTTATTTATTTATATGTCGACATCAACTCAAAGTCGTGTTGACATCAACTCAAATTCGTGTCGAAATCAAATCATATCCTGAACGCTAGCGACACCAGGCGGTGAGTGATCGAGTTAGTGACTAGCGCGCTATCGAGTCGGCAGTGTCGAGAGGATTCATTGTTTCGTTGGCAATCGGCGCGAACGGTTGACACTAAAACTATTGGATGTTTTGAGAGACTTGCTTTATAAATATTCATGCCTACTTTATATAGTGTTAGTAATATAATTAATGTCTAATTTGTAATACGAATTCGTTCTATCCAACTACCCACCGACGCCCATGGTTATAAACTTTAGACTAAGAGTGATAATCGCGATGGAGAATCTCATCATCTGAAACATTATATAAATACGAGTATATTGAATATATATTTAAAATTGGATATTGGTATATATATATATATAAGAAAATGATTACAAATTTCGTAAATAATTAAACGCGGATCATAGTTACAGAGTAATTATTGTGCTATAACTCAATTATTTATTACGAGAAATAAGTTAATTATAACTAGCTTCTGTTCGCGGATTCGCTCGCGTTAACATTAACTGGTAACGATTGTATAGACTCGATAACGTTGATAACATAATTTAGCGTTTTAAAATGTGCCTTAAATGTTGAATAAATCATTTGAAAATGCTTACACAGATATTTGCATACAGTTTACTAACTTATTAGCTAAGCTCGCCCGAAGTATTCTCCGTATGTATACAATTTACTTAGTCCACAGTTAAGAGAATGGAAAGTTCGTTAAAATGAGGGTATAATGGACATTAACATATCACATTATTAGAGCATGTCCACCTTCACACATTATTAAATTTGGATGGTATTATTATCATATTTCGCGTCTAGCGTCTAGAACTAACATTACAAGGTCAGGTTTTCGGTTAGGCGAATTCTGTGTCAACATATTAATGTTTAACTGTGAAACGTTAATTATTTGTAAAGATTTATTGATATAGCAAATGATGGATGATGACAATGAAGTCAAAAGTGTTTGAAATTAATATAAATAGGCAGCTTACTCCGTTGATTCTTAGCTGGCATGTACCGTAAAATAGTACTTGACCGACCCGAAGCTAGATGGACGCAACGTCCTATCTTGTGTCAATAGACTGAAATTAAGTATTTGTTTATTTATGATTTGTTTCTTTCTATTGTGCATGGATTTATTAACTAAAAATGATGCGCACGTGTTAAAGGATACCAGGGTTAAAACTCCACAAGAATTATAAAATGGAAGATATGGATACAGTTCAAGGGAAGGGGGATAATATTAAAGAAAAGAGACGCGGAAAATTTAAAAGTGCTTTACGTAACGTCCAACTGCCTTGCGAATGAGCCAGCCTGGCTAGCTACCATCTACAAGCTTAAAATTTGTCTCCAAGCACCTATTTTTAGTGTCCCGTCAGCTACATTGAAGAGTTAGTCTGTCTAAGTTTAGTGTATTTATCATTTTGGACTAAATCGTCATTTAACATAAGGTGATATTCTGGTCAAACGCAAACCCTGTAAAGTATAAAAAAGTAAAGATGCCTGGAAGGAATACGAAGCCTGTTGGATATCCGTCAGTTTAAAAAAAATTGAGGAGCAGTTTATTTCTGAAACTTGATAGGTCTCGCAAACTGGGGATAGCCCTTGAAAAAGGTTTGTAATTTAGATATGGTGTAATAAAACTTCAAAAATAAAACAATCAAGCAAAACACGTTACATTTAGTTTTTTTTAGTGGTTCAATGTTTTTGGGCTATTTCAATTATTTTTCAATATTTACATTCTATACTCTAGCGAGGTCATTTTGTTGATTAAAAAGGATTCTCATGCATCATGTCAAGAAACGAGTCTACTCCTTTCTCAAAGGCTGGCAATACGTCTGTAATTCCCCTCAAGTCGTTGGTCCATCTCTACTCCATGCGCGGTAGTAATTATTTACCACCTCTTCGTTTGCCTGCAATCACATGAAGAAAAAAAACAAATTATATGTGAAAATATAATAGAAATAATGTGACGCATGATATAAATACAATAAAAAAAACTAGTAGTCGGCACCACGTTTACAATACAAATTGCTTGATCAGCGCATTCGATTGTGTATTCAAGATGGGTAACAAAGATATAGTGGTCTTGTACGTAGGAACATACGTGACTATATTTTAATGTGATAACATTTGTTGTTTGATTTTTCTGTATGTCTGTGTCATAATACGAGGAGATAATATAATGAGAATGTTGTATCTTAGTACGATCGCTTGAAGTGAATTTATTATCTATTATTTTCTTATATATTTCATTTAACATTATGCATCTACGTTTATGTACAGACAATAGACACAAAAAAATCGAAAAGAAAAATAAACTTTTCCAAGAAAACTTATTTATAAACAATTTTACCCATTTCCTTTCCCTCTCCGGCTCATGCAGAGCACATCGCTTGCTTCACTTTACATATCGCTAAACGCACAGCGTTTATAAAAACCGTAGTTCCTTAAAACTTTAATAAACATATATTAAACGAAGTTATAGCGAAAATTTTTCTATCAGATAAGGAACGAGTGTCTAAGAATTAAAAGTAAAAACAAGTTCGAATTTTATCCAGCAGTGTTTGATGTGCGGACAACGATATATAGGTGTGTGTACTTATGACTATACGAGAGAAGTGAAAACTTCTTTATAAAAAGTACAACAAAAAGCAAACGTCACGCGGTGTTCCCACGGGGTAACCCAAAACAGTACTGAGCGCGCCCGACTCCGTTACTTAATTTCTTCGGTGATTGGACGAGAACCGGTGCTTTCAACCCTCTAGCCGACACAGTGGTTACCCCCTACCACTTATCGTTACACAAAAAGATTGCTGATCAGAATTTCAAAGCCTATCGAAAAGAAGTATTACTTCGAATAAATATTATTCTTATATTACTATCAGTTTTCTCAGTTCTACATGCGTTTATTATTATATGTTGATATTATTATTCGAAGTAATTACTATTTTTTGTAACTAATTGTTTAATTATAGCAAAATAAATATTGTGTAAATGTGTTTTCGCTGAAATGACCATCCTTACATCTAAACAATCTTATATCTAAACAAATCTAATTGATGCGGCGTTCAGTTGAACGATACAGAAATTTATGCGCTACAGAGCCACCTGGTAAAATATAGTAAATTAACCCTTAAATGCATGACTTTTGTTTTGAATTTTGAAACTAATTTTACAGCAACAACAAAAAAATACAATTTCCCGCCCAAAAGTAACGTCAATTTATTCTTTCACACGTAAGGTATTTTCTAAGATTTTAACGTGTTTTCGGAAACGTATACACTCAGGTTTGGAATAATATTAAGTGGAAATGGAATGTACACAATGGCCAACAATATGTATTTAAGAGTTAATGGTTTAAATTTAATCTCCATTAAAAACAAAATCACTTATGGTTGATGTGACAAAACTCATGGTATTCGATGAAATGGTGTTGAAATTTGTAGATTGATATATATTAAAGTGGCATTGAGTCGAACTACAAGGAAGAGAAAAAAGATGAACTGATTCAGTTTTGTTGAAATCTCCGTTGAGTATTCAATAGTGTTATTTAACTATGTACCTACTACTTGTACAAGTGCGAGTATCGTGTAAATACATTTTATCGCAACATAATTTTATGTACCACATCCTAAATACGAGATACAACTGTTTACATTATGTTTGCCTTCGAAAAATATAGTCTTTATATACTATACATCTGAAATAATGTTCCAATGTTCAGATTTAATATCCTACATCAATTGTATATAATATATTGAATAAGTTAATAAGATTATATTTCTTTTTCTAATCCTATGAACTATGCAACATTATAGCTAGCCATGTTATTTTCAAAATACTAAGAGTTATGATACACTGCCATCTGTTAAATCCTTAGAGAAGTATTTTTATGATCAGCATTGTTATTGTTGTATAGCAATAATTATAGGTACTTATGTAGGTTCTATTATAGGTTCTTGTAATTTTTTAATTGTATATAGTTCTCATCATTGGGTGAACAATAATTGTATTTATTGCAAATATTTACTATTAGAGCTTTCCCAACTTAATTAAAACGAAATACCTTAAAGGTTCTTGAGTTTGTGAAATTAAAATAGTGAATATCTTACAATAAACATCATCATCATCAGCCTGTAAGAGATCTATTGCAGGGCCATAGGCCTTTTCCCGAAGGAAGGTATGGGCACAATGACCACGCTAGTCCAAGACGTATTGGCGATTTCAATCTCTGAAAAAATCCACAGTTTGAATTTTTCCCATATACGGTGGTATTACAAGAACATTTCCCAGGTTCAGGTTGCCTCACGTTGTTTTCCTTCACCGTCACTCGGTAGCGTTACCAATTTAAATTAGTAAATATACACAAATTGCGAAAAACTCGTTAGTACATTACCGGGGTTCGAGAAAGAGAGATATTTCGCCGGTGAAAAAACTAGACCACCACGACTTTTGTATGCGATATAGAAATTATATACAGTCGGGTTTATTTCACAGCAACGATAATTTTTTTTTTGAGCGAGGAATAAATAAATCGTTTATTTTGAAACGTTTATTTATAAAAGTGTGTCAATTAATCGATAGAGAGTTGTCTGAATGAGCCTTCAATTCCAAACAGTTCGTCGTAGTTAGTCGGTTTTCCTGATCTGAGTGATTCGTCCGCTTTGACAGACTCCTGTTCTTTGAACCACTCAGTGTAGTCTTCGAGTTTCTTAAGCCATGCGTCTGTAAATCCATCATAAGATAGTTAATTGTATGTATTATCAAAAAGAATGGTAGGTAATGTGGATGAGAGCCGCGTAAGAACATGTAGATTGGTGTGTAGTGTAAGCGAGAGATGGTCTATACTCAGCAATGGATAAATGTCGCGTGAATGGACGGATATATTTTGTATTGGTCTTTGCATATTTTGTAAAAAAGAAAGTGTTAATAAATAAATTTAAATCATTACCTCTCGTTTAGACTATTTTCTTAATTTGTTGAAATATACCCTATAATCACATATATCTTTAGCATAGTACAAATCACTAGGGAGCTGGGTTATACATTATTTAAATTCGTATGATAGGAAGCTAATCGGTACGAGAGATATTAAATACAATTTCGATTTTAATTTCGTAACAAATTTCTCATTTCTTCTTGTATCACAGGAGATGTATTTAGAAATTAACTGCTTCTAGGTCACTATAGAGTTAATAGAGTCAATTTTGCAGCACTAATAAAGTTTCTAAAATTGGGATAATTGAAATTACCTTTAATATCTTCAAGAGAGCAACCCTTACCGCCATATTCTACCGGTAGCATATCTATCGGGATATATTCTTGTAGGTTTTTGACATCTGCATGAAAATACATCTGCAATATATAATATAAATATAGCGCCAGGTATAGGTATTTGTTGTGAGAATACAATCAAATTTATTATTAAGTAGGTTGTAGCGGAACATGATAGAAGCATTGCTAAGCCTGTAAAAAGGATTTGCCACTGTAACCATACTTTTTTTTTTCGAACTGACTGCACTTTCGGCTTGTAAGGCCGCTAGAATTTTACCGGACTACGGACCAAAAGCAGTTATGTTACCATAGTCTTTTCACTTGTTTGATACATATTGTTTTTTCTGATTTTGTTTATGTAATAGATCTTTATTATGAACTAATTTTTCAAGTATGATTGTGGTTATAAATATAAGCTTTAGCATGAGCAATGGAAATAAATAGTAAAAATTATAAAAATTACCCTCTGCTTATATTTTTCCTTTAAAAAAGGCATAATAACGTTGAGTAAAATGCTCAAGGATGGAGTTGCATTGACGATGTGAATTTCTTTCAACTTTATAGGATATGCTTCCTGAAAAAGCAAAATATACTTTGAATTAGTTTTTAAGTAGCGGATTGTTCGGCGTTCTCTATCATTAGTAAAACTGTTAAAAAAAATATTTTTTTCTATCACCATCTATGCGAGGATTGGTATATAATATAAAAAAATTGTATTTAATACACCACGTTTTTAAAACAACCTAAAAATTACATCTGATAATTTAGTATTTCAAAATATATAGAAGTACAGGGTTATTTTTATAAAAGAGGCATTTTAAGAAAAACGGACAACGAAAAAAATGTGAGGTTTTAAAATTCGTCGTACTCATCCTAATTGCGTTTATAGTACTTATAAATGTAAACATATATTTTTGTTTTTGTGACATTTTTTAAACAATTTTCACAATTCTAAAGAATCATTTTATTCGTAATTCGGTTCTTTTGGAATTAGTATTTCGAATTGAATAAATAAAATATGAAACATAAAGTTTTGTTTATAAGAATTTAAGAAGTTGGAGGAAGAAAATCTCCTTAAAAAGTTAACATGGTGGAAAACCACGTTAAAAGGTACAGATGGTCTATAAGACAGAAGCAAGGATACAACCTCGTTAGGAAGTTATTGTGAGAGAAAACTACATAAAAAAGTTAAAGGGAGTGACATCTTTATTGAAAAACACTGGTAGCTGGCAGTTGGAGGAGGCATCTGCATTACTGCTAGGCTGGTCCAAGGGGGAAAGGGGCTGGGGTGCATGCTCGTGCTATCTCATGTTTCCCATTAACATGGCAGACAGTTCACCTTGGGGCTTTAATCAGTACCAGTTTGACACTACCCACGTTTCCTCCGAAAGAGTGGGTAATGTAGGATGACTTGACGTTGAAAAAATGTTGCTATGGACATGTGGAGGCGCTAAAGTAAGGGCACCGACTCTTATTTTGCAAAATTGAACTGCTGAGTTCGCAGCTTTACCAGGCTTTAGTGATGGATAAGTAGTATGACTTGGGTGACCATCGGGTATGAAAACGATCGAATTGATAGCAGGGTGCCACCCTCGAAGAATGCCCTACCTAAATCTGATCTGAGCACCGAGCTCTGGTCGTTGAACCGGATGGTGATGTCGGAGAGGTAATAACCTCAGTTCCCCGAAGGAAGGGCCTGTGGGAGATGGAAGTTGGCACGTCTGTTATCCTGGCAGTTATTGCATGGATTCCTAAGGTTGAGGCACATTCATGTGCGATACGCCTCCCATTGGTTCGTAAAAGTATGTTACCACTCCGGACTACTAAGATTGCAATATGGAAATCTCTTATAAGAGATCAAGAACCTGCAGAGTTGAGTGGATACATTGCAGATACAGACCCGTTCCTCGCCAAAAACAGTGTGTGAAGACCACCACGTCGTTTTAGTCCATCCTAATTGAACATAACCCACTCTCAGCTGCTTGGTATGCTCTAAAGTACACACGGAATACCCTCATGTAAAAGACGGTCCTACATGGTGAAAGTTTGCAATAGATTTCAAATGTATTAATAAGATTATGATAGACACATGACAAGCTAATTTAAAATCGTTTATATAATTTACAATCAATTTATAATAAACTAGCTGACCTGGTAGCTGACCTGGTAGAACTTCGTACCACCTAACAGTCGATTCTTTAATTTTTTTTTAATCTTATTCTGCTATACATGACGCTATATAATGTTAAATGTTACCGTCGTATAAATATTGACAAATATTTACATTAATATTTATACGATACCAACGTTACTCAATTGTTTTTCTTCGCCACTAACACTTAAACTTTCTAGTATGGTATTAAAGTTCAAATTGTCTTTTAAGTATTATTACGAATAATTTATATGGGAGTATAGAAAAATGTTGCTTTTAAACCTTTTCAGGCAATTTTTAAAATTTTTCTCTCCGTAAGAACCATCCTCGTACTTCAAGAAATATTCTAAAAAAAGAATTAGCGAAATCGGTTCAGCTGTTCTCGAGATTTGCGCTTAGCGACACATTCAGAGATTCATTTGTATATTATAGATATATATATATATATATACAATTAGAGGTCTGCTAAGTGAGACTTAATATTTGGATAAAGTTCTCTTTCGTTTTGAAGTTGAAAATAAATTCGAACTTGGAATATTTATGCAGATATTGATACACTTGCAAACAAACAAAAATAATTTAATGTATTTGTACATAATAAACTAATAATATCGATGAAATGGAGAAAAAAAATTTGTTTGATAAATGATTTTATATGGGTGAAGTTCACTAAGGAAATGTCCATAACAGTGTTGTTGCATATCCCAATAAAATACGTAAAAGATTTTTTTTTTTATATACTTTATAAATACCTGAATACAAATGAACATTTTCTTCAAGACCGCTATGGATAACTTAGCTAGGTGACTTGGAGTCACGACGGAAGCGTCTAAAATATAGACATCACCAGCAACTCCTTCCACTTCTTCTCTAAGCCTGATATCTCCGATCATCATAGCAATCTTGAAAGCGTTGTCTAAATGTTCCGTCCCCAAGGTTTTATGTACTAAATGGAATATAATTGTTGATTACTAATTGAAATATTGAGTTTCGTAAAATGATTATTTATGTGAACATAAAATGATAATGAATTTGATTATTATAATCACAGGTATATTTAACTGCAGAGCTTGTTTTAAATATATATATTAACTACATGAGTGCTTTGTGATACGTTTATTTGTACTTGATCGGATGTTACCTTGCACTTCTGCTTGGAATTGCATTTAACCCGCTAACTATCGACGGGACTGGTCTTTTTTTGTTATTTCAGTTATACCAGATGTATATAGTATGCACTAATTATTTCACGTTTTGTTTTAGGTTCTTTTATTACTAGTTTCAAGTTTAACGTGTACATGTATACATCGAGCGAACATGATCAAATGGTTTTTTTTGCAGTAAGATGTGGTAACGGCCAATGGATACTAGGTGGAAGTGAAAAATAACATTAAATCAAATACTGAAGAAGAATTACCATAAAGTAACATTTTCATTATTCAAATATGTTTATATCATTTGATTTGTTTTAATACAATTATAAAGCATCATATCGAAGATGACACCACGTTGAGCTGCAAATAAAGAATGGTTTAAAAGTTTACTATCTGTAAATTTGATACGCATTGTTAAATGTAATTACCTCTACAAATTAGGACTCTCCTTCCTTGTGGTGTTAAACTGGGCAACAAGGGTCCCTGCCTGAAATTACATCTTAATATTTAGATCAACATTGCTATTCATTTTAGATCTTTGTATAATATGGATTTGTAATGTTTTCTGCTACCACGACTTGCAATATCACTACATAGTATAAAACAAAATCTCTTTCTCTGTCCCTATATCCCTATGTATGCTTAAATCTTTAAAACTACGCAACGAATTTTGATGCGGTTTTTGTTAATAGATAGAGTAATTCAAGAGGAAGGTTTACATGTATAATAACATAAATGAAATACTGGAAAAATACTGTTATTTTTGAGGTTACTCCAAATTTAACGGGTGCGGGCCACGGGCAGTAATGAATAAATCAAAACTACTGGATCGATTTTAATCATTCTTTCAGTGAAAGACATAGGCTATATATTTTATACCCGTGCGAAGCCGGAGCGGGCCGCTAGTAGAATATATTAATCAGAAATGTTATATCAGAATAACACCAAAAATATGTCTGTACCAAAAACTTATCACGTAGTCTTTGAACTGTATTAGTTATTTTTCAAATATATTTAAACTCTGTACAGTTCAGTCACTAGGAAAAAACAAGTGTGCTTTAGACCACACGACTGAAGTAAGAATTTTTTTAGCTCCATCTATATGTGTTTATATACTAATTTTAATTAACAAAGTATGAACTTTAAAATGAATTTACAATTTTATTCACTCTAAACGTAAAATATTTAATGTACTGGACAAAATATTAATTTAAAAAGTTGTTCAAGAACGAAATGAAAATACGAAATAATCAAGATCACTGTTGTGTGCATTTACTAATTTTAATTGGAAACACTATCGGTTGACGGTGAAGGAAAACATTATGAGAAATCTTGAACCTGCGAAATGTCTTTATGGTACTACCGTATGTAAGAAAAAATAGAACTGTGGATTTGTCGAAGCTTGAAATCACCAATACATCGTGGGCTGGCGGGATGATTATACCCAGACCTTCCTTCGAGAAGAGGTCTGTGCCCTGACATTATTGTCTTACAGGCTGATATAATGTTGAAAGACTTTTTTTTTCGAATTGACTACACTGTTGGCTTGTTAAAGCCGCTACAGTTTCACCGGACTACATGTAACTAAAAGACATCTTGGTGGTAGTTTTAGTTTTTAGATTGTACTGTATTCAGCATCAATCATAGTGCCTGCCACTTAACCGTACAGTTGACAAAAATAATGGTTTAAATGTAAAAATAAATGTGGAAAATCAATTAATAATACATACGCCTTATTAATCACATAAAATAACTCGGGTCTGGTGATATCCCTATTGGTGAAGTATTCAGGGCAGGCGGCTCTCATCGTAAAATACATATCCAACTTTTTTTTGCACTTCTCTAAAGAGAAACCGGTGCCTCTCAGGAAGTTCATTATGCAAATGTCATCTGAAAGGTTGCAGAATATGATTTTAACACAGAATTAACCACTTCTTTTAAAAGTATAATATGTACATTAAAAGAAATACATGTATATGTATGAGTTATCGCAATCTTTAAAAATATTATATAATTAAAATAATCAAAAAATTGGCAAATTACATATTTCTATAAATTGGATAACTTACTGTGTATACGTAAAACATAATTATTATTTTTAGATCGCAATAATAAGGTTAATGATTAAATTTGTACTTTCTAATTAATTTTGTGTTGTAAATATTACACGTTATTAAATCTTATCGTATTTTAAGACAATTATACCTATATTTATTTTTATAATAAAAAAATAAAGAGACTAAAATTGTTCATACTATATTTATAGTTCATACTATGTAGGCTAAAATAACTACTTCAATATCGCAAACGAAGTTGCTGGTAAAAGCTAGTTGAACATAAATGTTACAAAAAATCGTCTTTAGAAGCAATAACAAACTACATTTTTTCACAATAGATGTCGCCAAATTTACCGTTTTATAGGTTTCCTCTCGTAAAGAATATTATTGCAATGAAGAGTATACATAAGAACAGGCTATTGGAGTTTTTGGCAGGGTCTTAGTCTGTCATGTAGTGGTTTTTATATTTGATTCATAATCTTGTGTTATTAGACTCTATATTTTGTAATATTGGTGGTGTTTTACATAATATAGTTCAGTTATTATGCATAAGTGAAGTGGATGGGAAATAATACCACGGAGCATGCATTCTGAGATGCCACCAAAACTCCATGAAAAGTTCTAACAAGGAAACCACCATCTTGTTAGAACATTATAATTATCGCAAAACACTTGGCAAAATCTTGTTACTTGACGCTAACTAGTGCACAAACCGTGACGGAGCCAAAAAAAATTAAAAAAAAAGAACAGGCTACATTTTTTCACAACGGATGTCGCTAAATCGCTAAATTTATCGTTTCATTGGTTTACTATCAATAAGAATATTATTGCAATGAAGAGTACATATAACAATGAGATAATTTCTGTGTTTTAAAGCAAACGGCTCATTTATAAGTTTTATTTGATAGTTTCGAGAGCCTGCATGTCGATCATATATATGTATATATAAGCAGGTGTCTGAAGCACAGCTAGCTATTGTTTTGAGTACGGCACGTATCTCGAGAGTCGGATTACAAAAATACAAGATAAAGAGATATACATTCAGATGGTTGTATCAATCACAGCTTATTTGCATTAAGTTTTACGCGGACGTAGTCGCGGGCACAGCTAGTTTGAAATAAATTTTAGAATTTTAATTTTGTTTTGTATTTAATGAAAATAAATGTCTATTAGATAAGCAGTCATCATTTTTACATTATGACATATTTAGTTCCTGTCGTAATCTAGTGCTTATATGCATATTACTTGTACAAAATAATTTCGATGTTTCACATCTGCCAGGCGTCCCGCGACGGCTCACAGGGTTTTTTTTATGTTAAATCTAAAGGGTGTGATAAAATTAATTACAAATAGATCTTTATAGTATATAATTAAATAATTTGAATTGCCGTGTCTCATCTGGTTTACCCGGCACCTATATAATTTTAGACCTTTAATTTCTAAATTTTTTTTTAATACCTTGGGTGTAAATGAGAAAATATTGATGGTACTAGGAAGAATGGGATCTTAAAAGTAAACGGTCTCGAATCTCTACAGTAATTTCGTCAACCTAGCATACGTTTCACTCTCCTTTTTGCAAGATCTACAAGCTCGTTACAGGATGTCTGATAATAGTTCTATTCTAGACATCGGAGTGAATACGAAGAGAAACAAGAGGACGAAATCTACAAACAAACTGCAACCACATTATTGCATGTATGGTCATAGTGTAAATGTGTGATAGTGAACCTAATTCATATTTGTCTTCACGAGTACAAATAAATTTCTTTCGACGGCATTTGACTAACCTACGGATTATTACCCTGAAAGATGGGAATTTTGAATTAATGAAAATGATTAGGCATTGTCGCATTAGCCTCAAGCATTGTCAAAACAGGAAGTGTACAAATAGTTGCACTGTTGATGGTTTTAATTGCTTCATTTACATCTAAATTCATTTTCACATGTGTTGAATTGTACGTCAATTCAACTTATTATTTATTGTGTAGATTCTGTGGGAAATACAGTTACATAATCTTGCTAAATCTTGTTTAATTAAAATATAATAAAGTTGTTATATTCAATCAAATTAATTAGCATATTTCAAATTAAAAAAATATAAAAAACGCTGTAGTACGTATAGTATTTAACATAACAGCTTATGCTTTATAAACCATATTAGTATACTACTTACTATAGTATTGATCTCATATGATTTAGTCAAAGTTACCAATAAAAGAGTCTAAAAATTCCTCACTACTTAAGGACGAAGACATTAAGCGAAACGTTAACGAACCCTATAAAAACTCTTTATGCAATTTAGAAGAATGATATACATAGATGTATAAAGACGGGGAAAGTATATTTATTTTGTAATACACTAGAACCTCTGTAAGTCGAACTTAAATAGAAGACGCAAGCAAATTCAAGTTATAGAGTTTTCGTTTTATGAAAAATTTTGGCTTATGCGAATTTTGTGAGGTAGTATTTAAATTGAACAGATTAAAATTATTTCTTATTTTGAATTAACATTGTTGGTTATTTCAAATGATCGAGTTAGTAGGCGGTGAAATAATACATTGCTATGTTCGTGATACCAGACGTCCAATTAATTTTTTCGAGTTATGAAGGGAAGATATGTACTGAAGTGACTTGCAGAAACTCACCGATTGTTTCGACTTACAGAGAGTTATAATTTCGAGTAATACAGGCTTTGGAGCTTAAAGGAAAGAGAATGAAACACTTGTTTGAGGTTTGAAGTTTTCGACTTATCGCTCGGTTCGACTTAAAGCGGTTCTTCTGTATTTATTGAAGCATGAAAAGAAATTATATTTAATAAGTGTTACACTTTTGGCATGTTGTTTGAAGAATTCAAAAAGATTCCTGCATTGATGATTTTTCAAAATACTATTGTATTGTTTAACATCTGTCATAGGAATATAAGTAAAAATATGATTAGGGAAGGTTACCCCATTCTGATGGTAAATGCGGTTGTTTCTTGAGCCAATCTTTGATAGTTTCGACATGTTGTTCCCTTGTACTGATATCTTCTTTTAATTCTTCACGTATCAATTTCCTCATCTCCCCGCTTGGTTGAATTAATAGGGCAGATGAAACCATTTTGATCTGTGCCAAAAACAAAAGATAAGTATTACTAATTTCTTGTTTCACCAACTACCGCTTACATGACGTCGGTTTAGGTATTTAACGTTTTTCTAAGAAAAAAGCAGACTTTGACACGATCCAGACAGGCAAATATGGTAATGTAAGATGGAAAATATTTTAAAAATACAAAAAAAAACATTTTTTTCTGTAGCTTTTCTGTGAATTTCTCTCACGGGTTGAACTCTACGGCAAAACAACTAATCTTCTTAAATAGTCTTTAAATCATTCTAGTTCTCACCAAGAATCAACAATGTCAATATTTTCCTAATAATTTACGTACAATAATAACAATAAAAAAATACTGAATAAAAATACACAAAATGGGTGACAGAATACAAGGAGATCATTTTTTGAACTTTTGTCTGTCGCATTTTGTATTTGTTTAAACATGTATTACTTAAAATGTATTGTACCAAATCAAATACAGTTAGATAGTAGTTAGATAGTATTTAAGTAGTCGCAAGACCTATATATAGATCACGATTCTAAAGGACTTCCAGATTTTATATAGTCCATGTTTTAAAAAAGTTGAATAAAAGAAAAGCAATAAATTTGTTTTCAGCATTAGCTTCATCCCACGAACATAATAATTGGCTAAAATTAATCACAAAAATTAAATAATACGCGCATTATCCTGCGAATTCATCTGTGTGTTTGTCAATATATTCATGAAGAAAGTGTTCTACATAATTCTCTAGTTTTCAGGACATCTCCAGCGTCAATGGCAAAAGTTTTTAATTTATTTTTAAATAAATTGCAAAGTTATTTATTAAATAAAAATATTACTCACTTTTCGAAAGACACAGATATTTGAGATTCTTTGTAGTTAGTTGACGGGCTCGATGCAAGCGCAGCTTCCCAACGCCAAAGTTCTAATGAGACATAGTCTCGTCTGCCCTCGGGTCGCAATCTTAATTATGTGTTTAAGCTCGAAGGTTTTTAACTTAATATTATTTTATAATTGACGCAATTTACTAAAATCGTTGTTTCATATTTTGGTAATTTAGAGTATTTCAATACTGATTTTTTATTGTATTATCAAATATACATATTTTTATTCGGAACATAATAACAACTCAACACAATTTATTTCATATTTTTGTTCGTAAACAAAAAAATTAAACATTCTGAACAAATTCTGAAATGGCAGAACCAATTTTGATAAGAATTTTACTATGAGATAAAGGACTTTCACAGTATTATTTAATTTTTATATATATCTTTTTCCATAAACACTAAGCTGCAATGATAAAATATAATATAGATAACTGAAAATCGGTAAAAGGCTATAGGATAATATTAAAAAAAAAAAAACAATTTTGAGAAGTTTGAACACTAGGCTCCATTTTTAATGTTGGACCTTGAATGTAGAGATTACGGAAGAATTGGTGCCATTTTTATTTTGGTAGGAAGATACAAAGAACTATGATATTAAGTGGTCACCGCAGTCTATAATTATTTATGAACAACGCTAGAAAAATCAGTATTCTAATGAGGGTCAGCCGTATAACGGTGGTACTCTTAAAAGCTTAGTTAGAACGCCTCCTATGTCAATACATGTACGCTACATCTCTCAGACTGGAACGTAACACGACATAGCATAGCATAACACGACAGCAGCAGATTTGCAGTAGAAATAAATTTCTGCAGTTCATCTTTACAAGAGTTCTATATATGTTAGTCTTTCAGTTAGGAAAGTACCAAAGAATATGAAATCAGTCTTATGGAGATGTAAAAAACAATGAAGTAATAGCAGCAATAAATTTAAATTTCATGGGGATGAAGAAAGTGATGTAACTGATGTTTGAAGTAATCAAAACTCAGAACTCGGTGGTGAGCGTTTTCAAACATTGTGTTCAACGGCGTGGGTTGGAAACCTTGCCATAGAGTCGAAATTTTAGGTGAAGGAAATCGAACTAAGCTAACTGTTTAGGGCTTGTTTTAAGCACGCCTGGTTGGCTACAACCCTCAAGCCGGAAAACAATCACCAACTAAAGGTATATTCCGGCAGCTGCACTTGAGAACCAATTTAGTCTAGGTTTAGCATATTTACTATTTTAAATCATGTCCATTTAAGAGCTCAGATGAGATTGTGGTCAAACGCTAACCTATAAAGTTTAAAAAAAGTATTAACCATGTGGCCAATTGAAGTGATATCAATAGATTTTGCTGTGGTGGTAGAGTGTCAAGTAGATACAATAATGTTTCAGCAATATTTTAATGACTTCTCAGTAATGTGTAAAAGAGTTACCGTTTTTTTTTTCTTAAATCTAGTATAGGAAATAAAAAATATGAGAGAAAAAAAATCGTCCTAAAACGACTTGAAAGGAAATCATTCCAATAATTGCATGATTAAAAAATATGCTTTCTAATTAATTCAATTATTCACATTCCATCAAATGCACTAAATAAATCATGTACTGCTATTGTTTTCTTCAGTACCATGACGGTAAAAACAACGATAACTTCAAGGTCTCCGATATCTACAATGTTTTCGCTGCTATTCATGCTTTTTGGAGCAATAAGGCGGTTTGTTCATGGATTTCAGTATTTATCTCGATCTAAGCTCTACAGAATTGGAGGATTTCAGGGTTCATCTATAAATTAAAATACAATACGATTAATACTATATAAGACATTTTATTGCAAATTTTTACTTATTGTTTAACACATTCAATAAAACATACTATACTAAAATATCTTTTATAATTAACTAGTTGATTTCCGGCCTATTGTAGGATAATAAAAATGGTAAAGGGTCAATTGAATCCAAAAATTATGTAGAACCATCTACGAAAAGGCCCGCGTTGAACGACCATAGTCATTGCACATTCAGCAGTTTCGACGTGACTGAACCATAGTCTTATGCCAATACGGTCAGTAGTTTTGACGTGTCTGAGTCTCAAAGAATACTATTTTCACTATATTCATATGGCAGTCCACGTCAAATCGGTCACTTTTGACCCCAACCCCTCTCAATTTGGCTGAAAGCTTTTCAACCTTTTGTACTTTACAAAAAACTTTTCTCAGATTTTTTTCCCTTTTTTTTCGTAACCAAAAAATGTTATAATTTTTGGAAGAATATGGCCCTTTTTTAAATAATTTTATCAAAATTCATCTTATTGGGACGTTTGTTTGTATTTTTTGTTATTTGAACATATCCGTACTTTTTTTTTTCTCTTTATTTTTGTTGAGGGTTTGTTCAAAAAGAACATGCCACCCTCATCCATACAACCAACAACAATTTAAAACAAAAAATATTACAAACGAAAAGAATAGCAGTAAATAAATTACAAAAAAAAACAGAAACTTGCAATTACTTTCTTGCCCTTATACCGACGTCTACCAAATTATAAATTAATTTGGCTTCTTCCGATTCTGGGTGTGACAATATTTCATTACACAAACCTATATTATAATTCTCCTTAAATATTTGTCTTCTTTGAAAATCGTTCCGGACACATTCCATTAAAATATGATACACAACTTCTTCTTGGTGGCAAATTGTACATTTACTGCTTTCGCTCCTTTTCATTAGAAAGTTGAACTTATTCAATGGAATATGTCCGGAACGAATATTCTCAACGCTAAGACAATCATGTTCCTTCTCATATTGGAATCTTGGAACCATGGGACTGATCCCAGAGATGGTGGGATCGTCTTATACCAAATACCTTTCGATAATGATCTTTCATTAAAGTATTCAGACCATACGTTGAGTATATTTCTTTTGAACTCAGCTATAGCTCCTTGGTATATTGGTATGCAATCATATATAATTCCATCTTCTATCGCTTCTCTAGCTAATTTGTCCACGATTTCATTACCCTCTAATCCAATATGAGAAGGCACCCACTGTATTATAATACACTTATCAAGAATTACAAGTTTTTGTATTAACTTAATAATTGAATATGCCAAAGGAATGCCACGAAAGTTAGGTAAACTGCATCTACTAATATGTTGAATTGCACATTTGGAATCTGTATATATTACAAACTTATTATAATTTAAATCTTATATGTATGATAAGGCTTCTAAGATAGCAATCAGCTCTGTGTGCATTATGGATATTTTACTTCTTATACTTAATTTGATATGTCTGGAAGTTTGTGGGTCTACAAATGCTGCTCCACTGTGTCTACCTAATTTAGATCGATCTGTAAATATTGCATAAAAATCAGAATATATACCGTTCAGAAATTGACAGCACCTTGCTTATGTCTCATTTACTTACTCATTTTTTATATGGAGATTTTATAACCCAAAATTTTCTTTTTTCGAACTGACCTACACTGTTGACCCGGAGGCCGCTACAGATTTACCGGACTACTAAGGGGAGCGCTTAAGGCACTCACCCGATTTGTATAGACGACTAGCACAAGGGCGCACGGCACACCTCGGCTTGGGCTGTCGTCGAATACCCGAATCTGACTAGCTAAGCTAAACTAAGCTAAACCTATCCGTATCATACCTGTATGAGTTCGTGAAATATACATGGTTACCAAGCATGTATGTTTCACGATTCCCGTACATGTATTTTGTATCTGACTATCTGTGTTCTAAACTATTTCAGTTCGAAAGGGCAAAAAAACAAACAAAAATAGCCCACCACTATGTGTACCTACGAGTGTGTGTGTGCACGTATGTGGGGTGATCGGTGTTGTGTTGTAAAGTCGAGTGTTTGATTAACAGTGTCACTGTGTCCGCGCGAGCAGCATGCTCGAGGGCTCCTTTCCGGAGGATCGTACCTCGGCTTGAGCAGCTGCCGAGGGGGGCCTAGGTATGTGTGCTGGAGCAAAATTCACAGCCAAACCGCGGCGGCGTGATCTGTGATTACGCGGGCGTGGGCGCGCACACGCTTTACTTCGAGGAACGGAAGGGTAATCTGCGTTAGCTACCGTTATTTTATCGGGAGGATCGGAAAAAATATGTCGCGGACGTCTTTTATAACGCGGCGCGTTCGGTACGGCATCGTAAGTTACCGCGGATACCACTAACGGACTGGGATGATTCTTTGCATTCTCAAAATAATTGCTAGTGAGGGTCTTAACGTACGCCCAGACAGACGGCATTTCCAGGTCCTTGTGGAGGTCGACTCCCCGGACGTACCAAGGGGCACCGACCGCCCTACGAAGAAATCGGTTCTGCAGTATTTGCAATCTCTTGAAGAGATTTTCTGACATGTGTGCGAAAACAGGACAGCTATATGTCAGAATGGGTCGGATACACATTTTGTACAGCGTGAGCTTGTGTCTGAGGGACATCTTGCTCTTGGAACAAACTAAGGGATGTAAGCGGCCCAAGACCATGGCGGCCTTGTTTCGCACTCTCTTAACGTGGGATCTAAAAGTGAGACGCCTATCAAGGGAAACTCCGAGATACTTGACCTCGGAGGCCCAGGGAATCGCTACCTTATAAAGTTTAAGGGGCTTGAGTTTACACGGCCGCTGGATGGGATCGAAAAAGACAGCGGCACTCTTATCGGGATTGACTTCTATTCGCCATTGACGGTACCATTCGCCGAGGACGCGAACGGCCCGTTTCATGCGATTTCTAAGTACAGTCGGCCGCCAGCCGGAAGCGTAGATCACTGTGTCGTCAGCATAACAACCTAGCTCGATCCCCGGGGACCGAGGTAGGTCACTGATGAACAGGTTGAAGAGTGAGGGCGCAAGTATGGACCCCTGGGGTACACCTGAGCGTATCGGGTGGGGTGGGGACAGTTCACCTTCCACTCTAAAGCGGAAAGTCCTATCTGATAGAAAATCGCGAATTATATGAGCTAAAATATCGGGAACGCGAGACTGAATGAGTTTATGAACGAGCCCGGCGTGCCAGACCTTGTCGAAGGCCTTGGCGACGTCGAAGAAGACTGCTATTGTGCGTTTCGGTTTAGGCTTCTTCGGATTTACATCCGGATTAGGATCTTCGTTCCAATTGCCGAAGATGTACTCCGTGAGGCGGTGTACTTGATGTGTGCAAGAGTGTTTGGCACGAAAACCAAACTGCTCAGGTGGTAACAGATTTAATTGGGATATGGAGGCTTGGAGACGGTTCAGAAGGAGCCGCTCATATAGCTTGCCTAACGTATCGAGGAGGCTGATCGGCCGATAGCTATCGGGAAGCGTAGCTATCTTGCCGGGTTTGTGAATGCCTATTACTACGGCCTTTTTCCAGACGGCTGGAAAGTAGCCCTGGGACATGGCCGCATTGAAGATGCAGACCAGAAGAGCTATGATGTGGTCAGGAAGGAGCTTCAGTACCTCGTTCCTGATCCCATCAGGACCTGGGGACTTCCTATTTTTAAGACGCTTGATGGCGGCCGACACTTCATCGAAAGTGACCGGGGTTAGGGTATCCGCGGGCGGGGATGCGAGTGCATGTTCCACCGAGGATTCGATCGATCCAATATGGATAGGGTCAGTGTTATCAGTGTTAGGCGAACACTGTTTCTCTAAACTATTCGCGAGACATTCGGCTTTATCTACACTATCGAACGCGGGAGGCAACCCAGGACCTCTGTCAAGGGGGGGCATAGGAGTGCTAATATCTGACTTTAATTTTCGCGCTATATTCCAGTACGCCACGTGGGACGGGGAGATATCCTCCAAAAGCCTGTCCCACCTGTCGCCCCGGATCTCCTGTATTCTAGATCTTACGAGTCTCCGTAACGAGCGTAAACGAACGCGGTTTGCCTCGGTCGGGTAGGCGTCGTGAGCACGAGTCGCGGCGTTCTTTTCCGTGATCAACGCCCTCACGTCGTCCGGGAGTATAAAACGGCGATCGTTCGCCGCTTGTACCTCTTTCGAGGTCTCCCTTACGGCGGTCTGAAGGTAGTCGACCAGGGAATCGATAGCCAGATCCGCGTCGGCTCTAGACACCAACACGTCCGGAATCCTATCTAAACTAGCCGATGAGAGATTCTCACTAAGATAGACGCGAAGCGAAGGATAATCAGCCACTCTGACGGACAGAGGACTGGTATCGGAAGGCGAACCTAGTTGCAACACCACCGGGCGGTGATCTGAGTCAAGTTCGTGTACGACTTGTATGAGTCGTACCTTAAGCCTGACATTCTTAAGTAGAGCTACATCTAATACTGTCGGACGACAGTTATCCTGAAAGTGAGTGGGTTCCGGCGGGGCTATGACGTCAAAATCGAGAACGTCACCTAGCCTATCGAGTCTCATCCCGTTTCGAGAAGTACTCGGACTATTCCAGATAACGTTCCCGCTGTTGAGGTCCCCGGCTACTATGACCGATGGTCCTAAATTGAACAAAGCTTGGAGGTCGGACCCCAGAAGCTCTTTGGACGGCGGAAGATACGCGGAAACTAAAATAATTGACGGATGACCGGTCATCCCTAGTCTACACACTGACACTTCCATGTTGGACAGAGCGGGCGGGTCGACCGGCATGCAATAAAGCGATCTTTTATAATAGATCAGGGTGCCACCCCCGCGAGTGACCCTGTCGTTCCTGACTATACAGTAATTCGCGATCGCGGGACTACGCGCTTTAGGTTTTAATAACGTTTCCTGTACGAGGAGAACGTCTATCTGCCGTTCGCGCAAGAAAGAAGCTACTAATTCTCGCTGAGGTAAAAGATTCCTAGCATTAAAAAACGAAAGGGATAGACCGCGCGGTTTAATTTTATTCATAGCCGCGAATGCTATAACTATTTTCCGTTAGAAGCACGGACTAGGCGCTGTATAGTAGCAGCCACGTTTGGCAAATTGTGTGATCGCGTAAAGCCAGCCCAAATCCTGGTTGGAGTTGACGACAGCGTTGAATGCGATGATCTCCTGCAGGTCGTGATAATTAAGTATCTCTGTGACCCAGGAAAGTCCGGGCAGATTAAATGAGAGAGCGGGACTGGCCTGTGCCGGAGCGGGAGCGCTCTTCGGGGGCTGAGCCTGAGGCCTGACGACCTGAGGCTGAGGTCTGGGTGCCCATGGGGCCACGGGGGCCCGTCCAGGCAGGGGAGCGCGCGGCACAGAAGGTGCCTCACGCGGTTTGGGAACGGCTACTACCGGACGAGAAGCGCCCGGCAGGCGCGGGAAAGTCTCCACGGACATGAGAGGTGGAGGCGGAGGGCGGGCGGCGGCGGCAGACGCCCTGGGCGCTTGCCTCGCCTGACGAGGGCGTTGTGTTCGCGGGGCGCGGGGACAGCCGCGATAGTTCGCGGGATGGCCCGCGTTACCGCAAAGCACGCAGCTGGGAGGATCTAGGGAGGCTGGAGTGCGGGAGCACTCCCGAGTGGAGTGATCACCCAAGCACTTCACGCACCTGGGACGCAGGTGACAGTTCCGTGCCGAGTGACCGTAACCCTGGCAGTTGTGACACTGCGAGGGCGCATTGGACTTGCGCGGTGGCTCGACGGTGACGCCCGTGAGACCGCAGACCGACTTAAGGTCGAAGATGGCCTTGCCCTCCTTTGTGCGGTCAAGAATGACCAACACCAAGTTGAACTTGGCCTTTGTGCGCGGGTGGTACATACGGTGTACCTCCCTGACGGGGAAATTGAGCTCCTTAAGGGAGTCTTCGACGTCCTCGATCGACACCTCGACCGGGACGCGACGGAGGACTGCACGGAGGAGACGCTCCTCCTCTAGGGCGTGGGTGAAATATTGGAGCTTGGCTTCCCTGAGAAAGGAAGTCAGCGCGCGGTGATCGCCTGTGGTAGGCACCTTGACTTGGATGCCCGCCGGGATGTTGAGGGCGGACGTATAATAGATATTCCTCGCCTTAAGGGCGGAGGAAATAGCCACCCAAGACGACTTGTCTTGGATGGTGACGGGGGGCGGGGGGCGGGGCTTCCTCGCCTCAGCTGCGGAACTCGCAGCCTCGGCTTGAGTAGGAGCGGGAGCGCTACGGCCGGAGGGAGCGGGGGCGTGCGGGACGGAGGGGGCACGCGCACCGGAGTGAACAGAGCCGTGCGGGGCGGAGGGGGCAGATTTGCGCCAGGAGACGCAGCTGTCTCCCTGCCTTGGCTCCGTGTGGACGGAGGCAGGGGGGGTTGTAACTACAGGGGAGCGGGGGGGGCCGGCCGGCCGGCGGTATGACACGACTTGAAAGCCGTCATCTGAGGCTGCCGCGGGAATCGACGGGTCGACATCCATGTCGGAGTCTGGAAGGGACTGCACGAGGCTCCCGAGGTTCTGGGGAGTGGGGTCGGGGGAGAGTGGCGACTCTAACGAGGTGAGGGCGGGGGCGGCAGGAGCTTTCTCCTTCCGCGACCTGGGCTTGGTTTTCCTGAGCTTTGCGACCGGGGAGCGCGAACGACCCGAGTCGTTTTCTGAGCCGTCCTCGCACTCCGAGTGCGAGGGAGAGGACGTCGCGGAAGCGCACGCGGATTTCCTATTGGGGTCCTTTAGAACGTCCCTAACGAATTCGCGATGTACCTCCGGAACGCGGATACTAAAATATTCGAGAATACTGTCAACCGTCCACGAGTTTGACGAAGCCATCTTGGCTAAAACCGCGAGGGGCGGGGGGCCACGAAACAACCTCCCTGCCTGAGGGGCAGGGGGGCGCGCCAAATCGAAAACTACGGGACTATCCCGAGTCCGGACCAAAAGAGCTGTGGGCAAAGTGCAATGCCGCACAGAAAGAACCTACGAAGCCTAGGGGGAGGTCCCTAACACTTCTTTCTTCTCTTCTATCTTGAGATGCTCTGCACGAGGATTTTTGCAGACACGACGCGCACCGAAAGGTGCGGTTTATACACCGAAGTGTAAGACACTCAGCGTACCAGGTGACGCGCGCTGAGTGTACGTTCTGAAAAGAACGTATCGACCAACAAGTCGGCCGATCGATCGACAAACTGTATACGCGCTAACTACTACACAGCTAACTAGTGAAGACGCCGATATCAGCGCTCCACCGCAAACCGGGATCTGTAAGAAGCAGAGTTATTATTGAAAAGGACTTACAGTTATCTCGCTCGCACGAAAATCGGTCGATCCTGACAGAGAAGCGTTAGGCACGTGCGTACTCTAGCGCGGCTCAATCGGGACCTCCAAAATTTTCACTATTCTGTAAGAGTTTCAAATATTTTCTTCCCTACAAATCTTGTCCTGACAATTATATTATTATCACTTTGTTACTCTTATCACACGTAAGTAGGGTCGACATAACATGTTTTCCTTTTCCACTCTCCACTGTCAGATGTCGTCTCAGTATTCACACCTTTTAAACACATATAATTTTTCACACAATCTATGCATACTTTTTTGGTGTTCTTCTACTCATACATCCGGCCACCATCATACTTACAACTTTCCTAGTGACATGGGTTTCATCTCTCCTCATGACGTGCTTATACCATCCTTTATTTTTTACGTGGGGAAATCCACCATGGACACGCCACCCTCCCGGGGGATAGAGTGGGTAGTGTGAGATTTCTACTCACGAAAACCCCACGGTGTACATCCGCCGCTATTGTTGGGGCGGTACGAGATCTCTATAGTATACATCGTGCCACCTCAGCGGTTGGCCCGGTGTCAACTTACGCGCCGCCGGGCCCCATTCTTGTCATCAGACGACCGTGTACACACCGGCAGTCACCTCTGTCCGCCGAACCTATGCAATGGAAAGATGGGGCCTCCGACCCATCTTCCGAGGTTCGGATACTGCCCATACCACACTAACAAATTACTCCTCAACTTTTGTGTAACTGATACGATACCAAAAATCCATCTTAACATAAAATTTGTCCTGACAATTACACAACAAAAAATAATTAGTAAAATAAATATGTGCGGACGTTCCAAAGTGAAGCGCTTACATACATTCATTAATTGTTTTTTATTTATATGGATAGAAACAGTCCGCGAGGCATAAGCTGAGTTTTGCATTTATGTGAGCGCACATAGATAGTGTAGGTGTTAACTCATCAGCAGCATCAGCTTGAGGCGAGGTGCGTTCCTCGTGCGTTGCAACTCGCCCACGCACCTTCCACACTTCACCTCTTGAACTAGTAACAGCGTGACTTGTTTAATTCTTAATATTTTGTGTAATTTAAATAGTTATTTTAAAGACACGAACGATAAAGACATATCAAGTGTCACTACATTAGCCCAATTGGTAGCGACAATGACGGGAATTCCGTTATCCACTGTCAAAAGACTATTATGGGAAGGTAAACATCTTTTGGAAGAGGGGAGCAAATTTAAATCTCTGAAAAAGATCAGATGCAGAAAAAATATAATCATCGTTGACGATCTTGATAAAGCAGTAATCTGAAGTACTATTCACAACTTCTATATAACATTTATGTTTGTACCTACTTAAAATATTATGAAATTTATTTTAAAAAATTTTTTGTCTGACTCTAGTTTTGGTAAGCACTCACTCAAATGCAAAGCTGAGATTAGGCCTCCCAAACTGTACTTCATCAATAACATTCACTTGATAGAACACTTGCTATATTATTTTCATAGTGTCAATGTAAAGTTTTTCTAAGCTACAAGTCGCAGATAGATTCGTAGTTAGAAAAAGCGTACTTGATATATTAATCAATAGAAAGCTGCCTGAACGAGCCATCAATTCCAAAGAGTTCATCGTAGTTAGTCGGTATTCCCGGTCTGAGCGATTCGTTCGCCTTGAGAGACTCCTGTTCTTTGAACCATTCCGTGTAATCTTGAAGTTTATGAAACCATGCTTCTGTAAATCGATAATAGAAGAGTTAGATTTTGTATGTAAAAAAGATAATATGCGGATAATTCACACCTTACGACCGTAAGTTACGGTAACGTATATGCAGTATCTTATAAATTTAAACAAACAATTCGTGTATATAATTTTATTTCATATATCTCGAAAATGGCTCTAACAATTTGGATCAAACTTTGTATTTAGATAAGGTTTTGCTTTTAAAGTTCATTATTCCATGAAGAAATGTAATATTACACCGAAATAATTTTTTACAACTTTGTGTCTACATTCAAGGTCATAGAGCACCATCGAGAATATCTTAGTGGTCTTTACATTACATAAATTGTTGCCAACTCGTACCACAGAATTTAATGAGATGGCGTACTATTATATTATTAAAATACTTTCGTCTTATATCTGGCAGCAAAAATCTAGTTATTGTGTTAACTAAGATACATAAAATATGCCATTGCTAAAGCTGTTTTAGTTTTCTATCATTAAGTTTATTATCGTTATAAATTTGCAGAATGTTATCGTAATTAATACATTATAAAAAGGTTTCTGGTATAAATTTAGTATATATTTATATTTAGTAATTTTTGGTATGATACCGTCGGAATACAACCTGATGATCATTTGCGAAGTTTTTTTTATGCTGAAAAGATATGGCTCTTCAGATACGGAGGTATTAATATCTAATTAAGATTTCATATCGGCAACATCTCACAAATAATTATGTTTTAAGATTCCCTTAGAGGAGTACTTTTCCATAAAATCGTTTGTTAGTGTTCACTCACTAAACTTCTGTGCTCAATTTTGTGCTTCTAAATCTACCGGTGTATAGTACGTTGTCCATGAGTCATAAGACTTTTATCACGAAGATATCACAGTTCGTATTAGACATGGACCGATGCAAAAAGCCTCAACCAATTTGAAGTATTTGCAATAGTTGGTTTTGAAGACTGCACTTATTTAACTTACTGTTAATATCTTCTAGAGACCATCCGTTACCACCATATTCTACGGGTAGCATGTCTATCGGCATATATTCTTGCAGTTCTTTGACATCAGCGTGAAAGAATAACTGAAATGCATATAAACAAATTTGACAATAAAATTTTAACTTCTGCTAGAATTTTTAAAGACTATAATATCAAGTGTAATGTCGTCGAAGTACATATGCTAAGCCAAGAAATAATTTCAGGTCAAGATGGCTAAGCATACTTACAATACCGACAGTGCAACTTAGTTTTATCTCTAAAAATGTTCTTAGAATTGATTTAAAACAATATTTTTTGTGATGGAAAATATCGCAATGAAATAATATGGTACTAAAGCAATTCTTAGCATTTCACTTGTCTATCTTCAGATTTTATGCTCAGCATTATTGATTTGGAAAACTTTTGGTGAGTACCTGCCGATTATTCTTACAATAACATTTGATAGCCAATTCCAATTTTAAAACAATCGGCGTAAATTAAATAACAGTTTCAGTAAACGAGAATTAAACCTCTGTATTTCGAAGGGCCCAATTTGACACGCTAACATGTTTCTATTGATGAGAAGGTATTTGAGATACTTATAGCACTCTCTTTCATTCAATCTTTTTAAATCAAGTATAAATCAGAAGTTTAAAAAAGTGAGTGGTGCGAATCACATTTTTAATTGATGATATAGACAATAGTGAAAAGTTTTTAATCGAATCAATAGTTCTTTAACAAGCGAACAAACAAACTAATAAGTGATGGTAAAAGTATATAGCATTTCCTTGACTGCGACAATGACGTTGTCATTTCTTGACGCTTAAACGTTAATGACTATTTGGAAAGTATGGGATACTTTGTATAATTAATTGTGTAATTAAATTTGTGTAGTTAATTCAATTATTAATTAAAATTGGCCACCATTTAACACAAAAAATGCAAAATCGTGAAAAATATTTACCCTTTTTTTTAATTTCTCTTTTAACAAAGGTTTCATAATATTGGCTATCATATCCACGACGGGGCTTGTATTTACAATGTGAACTTCTTTTAGTTTTATCGGGTATGCCTCCTGAAATCGTAAATTGTGAAATTAAACCTTATAATTATTAAAAACAGATGTTAATGTCTCATATATATGATCGTAGAAAAATAGTTATGTAAGGTTCAGGTGTCTTTAATAATACATAGCGAATATGCTCTTATCTACAGTAGTTCTTGGAATAGATAGTTTGTCATTTGTACTGTAATTTAAGGAGTTTTAATATATTTAAAACAATACTGGAAGAGCAGCTTCAATACCGGTTTTGTACATGCAGGTCTTTGTTCTTGGTAAGTCATTCTTGCCAGGATTTTTTTTCCTGGATCGTTAGGCAACCCTTGCGATAATGGACAAGCTCTTTAATAGTTGATTTCGATAGCACGCAACGTATGCATCGTCGCATCACTTCAAGCACTCATCGTCATTGCCGTGCTTCATCCTTGTACTTGTGCTTCGCACAAGCACCCATGGAACCAAGCCCAGTTCCGTCAATCTTGGTCGATGATTCAGTGTCCGTATCCATACCGGTCGGGAAAATAGAAGATCTTGAACACTACCAGCTCGTAGCTGGTAATAGTACTCTATGAGTATCGGTTTAGATTTTCTTCATTTCTCATGTACTTATCGAAAGAACTTGTGATTAAAAATTAGAAATTACAGAATTTAGAAGTTAGACTATAAAGGAAAGGTATTTTTCCGTTTATGAAACATGGTTCTGTTACATGATTACGTTATGTAAGCTATACAAGTTTTCATCAAAATACGTACGACTTTATAAACAAAAGAGAGTTTAGAAGATACTCTGTAAAATACCTGAATGCAAAAGCAGAATTTCTTCAAAAAAGCCGGTGATACTTGGGCTAAATGGCTTAGAGTCACAATAGAAGCATCCAGAACAAATATGTCCCCAGAAATGCCCTCTACTTCTTCACGAAACCGAATATCGGCGATCATCAAAGCGATCTTTATAGCGTTGACTAGATTTTCTATTTTCAGGTCCATGTCAAGAGCTGAATTAAATAAAACATAATGACAGAATTTCACATATGGCCATATGGTTCCAATCTAAGTCAATCTTATGTTACAGTTGTTATACTACTGACTATTACTAACTAACCTATGTTTGTCGTACAAAAGTCAGTTATGCATGGACATCTATCTGGTATATTATAAATACTCATTATGATAATAAATTTTAAATTATTAGAAAAAAAAATGATAATTTGCTTAATCTGTAAATTTTTCAATTGCTTTACCTTTTAATCTTCGTATTTATTTAAAAAATAGATTATCTATACATATAATAAAAATGAAGTGTCTGTATGTAATATCAAAATAATGACTTTTACTGACTGGATATGAACGTAAACACGATACTGATAACAAAAACACAATTATTAAAATTTTGTCTGTATGTCTGTCTGTTTGTTCCGGCTAATCTCCGAAACGGCTGAACCAATTTTGACAGAAATTTCACTGATAGTTAAAATTACAGCTACTTTATTTTAGACTAGCTGTCAGTCGTGGCTTCGTCTGTAGTACTATCTACAAAACGATTGGACCTATTTTCACGGGACTTTCACTGACAGATAGCTAACGTTATAAAAAGTAATTAAAGCTTTTTTATTTAGAACTAGCTTTTACCTATGGCTTCGTCTGCAGTACTATCTCCAAAACGTTTGAACTATTTTTCACGGAACTTTCACTAACAGATAGCTGATCTTATAAGAAGTAATTTACAATTACAAAAAAAACGCATGCGGAGCTGCGAGCAACAGCTAGTATTAAATAAAGTTATCATGATACAGTTTTATGAACTTTATTATCACTACACGTCCAGCGATGTGTGTGTTTTCTTGCTGTCAAGAAAAGGAGTAAGCGGTGTGGTGCTTTTGTTTTTCTTCTGTACATAAAATATATTGTTAAGACAATTAACATGGCATACGAAGTAGCAAGTGTTGGCTAGTAATGTAGGTAATAAATTATTAAATTTGAGTTCAACTGTTTGCGTTTACAGTCCCAAAAGTTATGTTCCACCATAGTGAATAATGTAATTACTGAACATCTTAATCCGCTATAGAAACAGGGCTGTCTTTCAAATATATTACTATGTGTCTAATTTATATATAAATACCTCTGCATATTGTCACTCTTCTTCCTTCTGGAGTTAAACTAGGCAGCGCTGCCCCTTGTCTGTAATGATCCAATATTCTATTACTTAGTATTATAATAATTGTACACATAACTTAGAAGGTTATATTTAGGTCAACAGATTGTTGGCAACATAAGCTTAAAAAATTACCAGATCTATTACAAAACTTTGAAAAATAACAAATGATGTATTTATTGTAAAATAATATTTTATATGTAAAATGTATTTTTTAATTATTTTTTCATTTGTAGGAACTTTTTTTACTAAACCATGAAATTTACAATATAAGATGTCGTGAAATAAAAATAAATAAAAAGTATAATCTGCCATTTAGAGAACTGGGTCTTAAAAATCAGCCGAGAGGTTAAAACAATAAATATATATTGACCAGGTAATTGGAATGAAAATACTATCAAATATATTTATTTACAAGTATTTATAGCGTTGGTTATTTTTTCTTATATATACTAGGTTTTATTATTATTTTACAGTCGATAAAAAGTATGGGACATCATTTCTAGGACCTCTGATTGAAATTTCGTTCTAAAATTGTTGTTACCTACAAATTTGAAAATAGTAGCGTCGTTACAAATGTATATTCACAAAGTAACGTTGCTTTTATAGAGTTAATTTGACAACGTTATCAAACATTGATTCCAATACTGCTTTCTAACAGATATAAATACATAAATTAATAGATCAGTTGCTATACACACGCTTTGCCAATAAAGTACAGGAGTTCCGGTCTGTTGATATCTCTTTTTGCGAAGAACTCGGGACAAGCGGTTTTCATTGTGAAGTACATGTCTAATTTTCTTTTACATTTCTCTAACGAGAAATTGCATCCTCTTAAGAATGTCATTATGCAGGAGTCATCTGCAAAGATAAGGTTTGATGCTTAAATGATTTATAAAATAAAAAAAACAGGGTAAAAGTAGGTAGTAGTAGGAAGGGTTTGAAGTAAAGTAAGATGGTTGCGTGTGTAATAAATATTGATTACTTGATTACTTTTTTTATAGTACATTTACATAAAACTTTATTGTCATGATTTTAATTTTATAAAGTACTAGCTTTTGAGTGCTGCTTCACTAGTATTTATGTAGATTTGAATTATCTCTCGGGAAAGATACTTTTTGACGTGATGATGATTTTTAAATCGATGAAAGCCGGCTGCACGCACGAAAAAGCATGATTCATTGTCACGTTTCACTTGAGCTAAGCGTAAAGGCAAGAGCGCGGAACAAGTGATAGAGAGGCGCGATTGGCTAAGCGTTCGGCTTGTAACGCATCTATCTCTCTTCCACTCCACCGGTAAATCAGTGATCATAATTCAATTCAATTCATAAAAGTATACAATTTTTCATCAATGTTTTATGACGTTATCACGTAAAATTATCGTCCGTAAACCGACTTTACAGACAATCAATTTTTTTCCTATGACCTATCCTGTACACCTGGTAATGTGTATGCAATATTGCATGATGATTGCTGAGTATTTAAGGCGTAAAAGCTTTACAAGCAAACAAATTCACTTTTGTATTTATGATACAGTTAGTAAGTGCCACTGCCATACTGGTCTGCAAACCTCCCTACAGTTGGTAATACACTTGAAAATTTCAAAACGTGACAAATGACAAGACACACTGTGTTTATCATCATATGTATGGTGGTATCGAACCGATCGGGACATACACCCTACCAACTCTCTTGAACATTAGATATACGTAGGCTAATCTCTGAATGCGACATGCCTAAGCATATAATTATTGCAGATAAGATACCTTATATATGGTGGCCGGCAACAAAACGAGCATAATTGTCGTATTTTATTACCTACTTGTTATATACGGTCTTTATATTCCATAGACATATCAAAATCAGCAACATATACAGAAAAAAAATTAATGAAATCTATGTAATACAATTTTTAAGACTCACAGAAAGACGACGCTCAATTCAAGCCAATGCGTCTAGACGCCTGGCATTTTGCATGTAATTATATATACAATTTAGATTTTCGCTAATAATAATTATTGCCTAATTGTACCTCTAAATTGCCGATGGGAAATCCTATCGGCTATACTATTAGTATACAATAAATTATAATTGCAAAGTCGTTTACTGAAGAGGATTTATTTGTAGAGACTATGGCAAAAAAGATAAAGGATTATTCTTTATTTCTTTTTTTTATAAATTAACTTTTAATAAAGGACTTTAAATTTTGATTAAAAATGTCAACGGAATATATAGTGATGTCAATTTACCCCATTTTGATGGCAGATGCGGTTGTTTCCTAAGCCAATCTTTGATGATTGCGAGATACTGTTCTCTGGTGTTAACATCTTCATTTAACTCCAATCGTATCTTCTTCCATATCTCTCCAGTTGGTTGAATCAATGTAGCTGCAGATGACATCTTCATCTGTAACAAAATAACAATACCCTTTATTTTATTACAATGTTATCAGCCAAAATAAATCCCTTGCTGGACATAGGCCTGCACCATAGATCGTTAAAAATATGTGTTCTACGTTGTTTTCATGCAGTAAGTTACTACAACTTTTACCAGATCTTCAGTCTTTTCTGCCCACGTTAATTCTTTAATGGTATGTAATCCCTTTCTAATACACAAGCAATATTTTTTATACTTATAAAACTTGCAAACCATCTGATTTGAAGTGGTCACTGCAATCTACAGATATGCATAACTAACCACATAAAGGCCGTACGTGTAAGGTCAATGATAATAGGTTGCCATCCTTGAGAATACAGTAGGAACACCACGTGAGTTAGTGCGTGTTGCCAAAATCACCCTTCGAACAAGGATACAGCCGGGACACTACTGCTTGGTGGCAGAAATAGGTGTGGTGGTGGTTCTTCCGTTATCGGATCATGCATACTGGAGGGGCTGGTGGGACCGTGTAAATAGGTCCCACCAGGAGGGTTGCGGTGAAAAATAGCGTGCAAATAATCCTAGGCTCGTAATGAACCAATGAATGTGTGTGAACGATAGGGGGTGTAAGAAGCACTTATTTCACTTACCGAATCGCCCCCTGGTGCCTCGAAGTTGTTGACCACTGGATCGTCCACGTACAGATTATCATGCTGCTATAGATGCGGTGATGGGTTCGCAATAAACCAAAGCGAGTTATTTTATGATATGTATGTCGTCTTGCGGCGAGAGATGCGGTGTTGGGTTCACAATAAATCCAAAGCGGGTTATTTTATGATATGTATGTTAATTGCGGCGAGAGATACGATGATTGTTTCACATTAAAACAAAGCGTTATTTATATGTTAATTATGGCGGAGATGAATTCGTTCTTGTGAAAAAAGTGCGCATCGGTCAAAAGTGACAAACGTCACCCCCGTATCGAAACATGAATTTTAGTAAAAATTTCATGGTGGAGCATCTGCCTCACCACATACTCTTTACCACTCTTATGAACAATGTACACTTAAAAGGCAATAATGGAAAATGTTAATTGTTTCTTTCCAGTAATATTAATAGACCAAAATGTGGATAATTATCATCATTATCACCAGCCCGTAAGAGACCCACTGCAAGGTTATAGGCCTCTTCACAAAGGAAGGAATAGACATAATCACCACGCCAGCCTACGACGTATTGTCGATTTCAAACTCTGAGAAATCCACAGATGTATATTTTTTTCCCATACAAAAACAAAAAAATACAAAAATATTTCTCAGGTTTCCTCTCGATATCTTCCTTCACCGTCAATCGATAGTGATACTAATTTAAATTAGTAAATGTACGAGAATGCCAAAAAATTTGTTGATAAATGCCGGCGTTGTAGTCTGCGGATATCGGATTGGTATTGCACCGGTCAAAATACTAGACCACCACGACTTTTTTGGATAATTATACTTTCATTGAATTAAGGCCTGAGGAAGAATTCATGGGGGTCAAAATTACTTAAAAATCATTGGGAGCCTCAATATATATATATATATATATATATCTGCATTTCAAAAAAGTTTATTGGCCTTAATTACCATTAGCCTAATAATAAACAACGATGAATTCTAAAGGATTATGATATAATAAGTTAAGTGTTAACCTAATTACTTATACTAAATATTTTGTATGTACTGAGAATATAACAAAAAAGTAGAAGCTTCTTGATATTAACGAAAATATTATAATTTATGTGAGAATATTTTACTTAGAGTATTTTGTTACATCTCAACAATACGATTATTTCGACATATAAATAAAATATAAGTAACTGGCTTTTGCTGGCAGCTTCTCATGCGTTAGCGTAGATTTTAAAGTAAAATGTTACTGGCTAATAACGCAGCTTTCTATAGATGAAATGAGTTTTATAGTCGGTTAAGTATTTTTTTAATTATCCATTACTAACAAAATATCAAACCTTTTTTATAATATTCGTTTAAATTTAGAATAATGCTAATATAATCGCTTACAATTAGTAAAAGGGCCATGATATCAGTCAACTGATTTGCCAGTTTTGTATAATTAGTTGTGCTAATATTATTATGCTCTTGGGTAACTAACAGCTTACTAAATATTTGCTGTGGGCGATAGAAGCCGAGGTACACACCATATACCTACTACAAAAATGGGAAGTTTGAGTAATTTATATTATGGCGCCTCGCGAATAATTAAAGGCTGAGTTCCACGAATTCGATATCTTAACTCTGCCATCCCAATACATTCCTGATATTGTAATGTATGTCAGCAAAAACATAGATAATCTGGATTTAGTAATAGATGGACATAATTTAAATACTGGAAACAATGACAAATTGGTCATTCCATGTTTCAGAATCACAAAAATCAGTAACAGTTTTTTTAAGTAATAGTATTAGGTTTTATAACGAAGTCCCAAAACACATTACCAATGTTCCGAATAATAAGTTCAAGCACCATGTCAAGCGGCTTTTAATGTCTAAAGGCTATTTTATTATTGGATGGGTTAATATGTGAATGATGATGACGTCTGGAAAGGACGCCCCTCTCAATGCATCCGCCAAAAATTAATGTCACCATCTATGTCTATAATAACTATGTATGTTCGTAAAAATACGTTATGTTATGCATCATGAGAAGATAAACCAGGTCGAGGTTCTCACCGGTTCTTCTCGATAACTGTTTTTTTTTTTCGAACTGACTACACTGTTGACCTGGCAAGACCTCCACAGTTTCACCGGACTACCAAGGGGAGCACTTAAGGCACTCACCCGATTTTATATGGGCAACCAGCGCAAGGGCGCACGGCGTGCCTTAGCTTGGACTCTCGATAACTGGGCTATTTATCCGAACCAGTGTTAGTTTTGACGGTCATAAGCACCTTGTCAGGGTCTAAATTGAATAAAGTATTTTTAGCCTTTATTGAGCTTTATAATACATATTAGTGTAGATTATTTCAAAACAATTATTTATATTTTAAGCAATTATTGATATATTAAATGTAAATTTTATTGGATTATTAAAGAAAAACCAAGTAGCGTTGAGATAGTGTTGACTCCATCGACAACAACAGCAATTATGCCATCATGCTCAATTGCTGCTAAATAAAATACTGAAAAGCCATGACCTCAAATTCTATTTTGAGTAGCTTTTGGTCATTTGTGCGTCAAACGTTTTTATATGTGTATATTTTAATTTGTTGTCGTAACAGTTTAACAAGCACGCTAGTATGAATTGATCTTTAATTCTAGTATACATAGTCGTATACTTAAGACTTTTCCTAAGGCCACTTTAGTCGCATTTAATTGACACTGTTTCTTAAAATCTCAGTGCTTTAATCAACGTTATAGATTGTGAGTTCTTTTGGTTTTACTTTAAGGTCTAAATTTCGCTGTTTTCTTTTTGAAAATTATCATTCTTCGTCTCTGGTGTTTTACATTTGTATAATATTAATAAATTATAATGAATATATATATATATATTGGGATTATTTGGAATAGTATAGGTAATCATTAAAATCCTTGACCGACGGTATCTTTCCTAACTATTGCGGTATGTTTAAATTCGAGATCAAACTAACGGTCTGACGCCATACAAGTGGATGGAGCTGTAAATAACCTATGAAAATGTTTATACCTGCAATTTCAAAGTAAACGTTATACAACTAGTTATTTAGACGCCATGTTGCTAAATATCTCGGTTGTCAAAAACATTCTAACCTCGGGTCGATGAATAAATAATACGAATATTCGTCTTTAACTTGATGAGAAAATATATACAATTAAAAAACTAGTAGAGTATATTTTGTTTAGTTTATAATTCCCATCATTTGGTATGTGTGAATTTATTTTATATTGTTTTATTTTCCGTAATTTAGGTTTTATTTACAGATTTATTTGTATTCATTGTATTCATTTTTTATTTATTTGTAATCAATGTCATACAGGGTTGCGTCTTCAGGTTCAGTCACTAAGGGCTTGCAAATCTTAAGATTTAATTTGAAACAGCTTCTATGGCGATGGTGTTATGCTACGATTTTTTTTTTATTCATACTTCTATCTATTTCTTAATCACTTCATCACCCAACTGACTACGTGGATTACTGTAGTTTCTGCTGGGGCCTAACGACTGTCGTCAAGCTGAGTACAATAGTTTCGAATCTCACACATGTCTATGAATTGTGTGATCCAAAAATATGTCTCTTAATTTTATGTTACTAAAATTCCCTACGAGACAAAACTTGAAACGAAGCACGGGAACTGTATTTAAAAATATTTATTATTGCGTCAAATTTAGCTAATATTTTTAGATAATAATAAACTTTGAAACTAATTAAATACAATAATTGGGTAATATAATTACGTTGACTTTTTCTTGGTAATGAATTATTAATAAGGTTGGTATAATGCTGTTTTCATAATCATTGAATGACTTCACGGGACCTCTGCGAACTCATAGCGGAGAACCGTTTTTTTTCTGCGAGGTAATCGTCTTTACTTGTGTATTTTTTTTTGATATATTTAAGACCAACTGATACTCGCGACTTCATTTGTATTGTTTTTAATTTTATTGATAACTAACGATCTTTCAGAGAAAATAACTGCAAATAAAATTGTAAGAAAAACTTAAAAAAATACTTTGCTTATTTTTTTTTTGTAAACATTATGTAACAAATAATGTATAATTGCAATATTTTTAATTCCTCTCTCCTACGCATACGCACCATATAGCTTGTCCCTGTTAACACATCGTTGAATGCGCAGTGTTTATATAAATTGTAGTTTTACAACATTCTACAAAGTGTCTAAGAAACAAAACAAAAAAAAATTGATCGAAATCTATCAAGTTGTTAGTATGCGATGAGCTCACAGCGGCAGATCTCTAACATTTTGCTTATATAGATTGTTGAAATTTATTTTCAGTACTGGGTAATTTTAGTAAATTTAGAAGGTTTCCATATTTTCTAGTAATTCATTGATGGAAGTAATTATTTGATAGATTGTATGGGTTACGAGTATTCGCTTTATGTCATAATCCAGGATTAAAATAGATAAAATTAAATTAGATAGTTTCGATTGCAATTCTTCCTAATCAAAATGTTTAAAAACTTTACTATTTTTTATTAAACTTAAATATAGTTATAATAAAAAGAATGAAAGTAAATTTTATAACATTTAAGTCATATTACGTGTCTACTAAGTACTAAGTTAACACACTGGTTCCATAACTTAGTCTTCTCATGTAATTAAAATGGGGCATCTTGAAAATATAAATCATTTTATAATAAAAAGATTTTTCCTAATAGATTTATAACTTACGAAGATTTGAGGTAACACACGTTATACAACCGAATTGAGAAGCTTTTTATTATATATACCAATATCATGTAAATAAACATTATTTAAGAAGATTAACTTTGACTTTATTTCAATTTCTGATATTCTGTTATAGTAATTTCATTAAAATAAATTAATTAATCGATTTTTATTCACAAGAAAAACAAAAATAATAATAAATCCGTTTGGATGAATTTCACTCACCTTTGAAATGCTTAAAAGAGATTTGTAGCAAGCGCAAGTTCCGAACGGCACGGCTTCACTGACTGTGCCGTTGATACTGGTCTATTCGGTTTTGAATCTTGAGCAACAAGTCTGTTGGTTATCTATTGGTTGATTCTGAAATGCTACAAACCTAAAAAAAGGTGGCGTTTCTTGGATGCCCGCCACACGTGAAATCTCACAGAGTACGCAGCTCGCACAGAGAAGAAACGAAATGTATATTATACATGCGCAATTACACAAGAGTGTCAAGAGTGGCGGCAAAAAAGAGCGTCATGCCGTTTGCCGTCACGTGTTTATCTCCATGTGTATATTGTTCGCAACCCTGTCGGGTACAGATGTTTACCATTAATTGCGGTTACTGAGTAGCTATACACCAGCCGATCTATGAACGTGACAATATAAGGGCCATGACGCCATAAAAGAGCGTCGTGTCGTTTTCTGTGACGTGTTTATCTCCAGGTGTATTTTAATCACAACCTGGTAGTGTATAGATGCTTAGGTACACACACAGGTAGGCCGGCCGATCTGTAAACGTGACTCGTTTAACACAATTAGAACCCCGTGACACAGCTAGTTTAATATAAATGGAAAACAAATTTTACTATTTTTGTATACCTAATATATAGGATTCAGCGTTTGACTACTGTCTCACTTGGTGTTAAATTACGATGCAGTCCAAGACGTAAACACGTTAAACCTAGAGGGACTAAAGTGTAGCTGTCGGAACGTACGAATAGGTGTTTGGCGACAGATTTTTATCTTGAGGGTGGTAGCTGGCCAGGCGGGCTTAGAAAAAACCTTCCCATCATGTTATGGTAACATCACGATGTTTTCTTCCACTGAAAGTTCCAGATCATTCACAAACGCTAACCATTGAGTCATAATCGCTTCTTGAAACCTATAACAAAGTTTACCATGCTAAAACATATTGTGATTACGCCGATCATTCTTGCCCAACTATCCTTAAATAGAAATGCCTGTGTTCTGAGATTACAGATAATTTCTGTACATTTATTTCTTTCATGTGTGGAAGCCAAGATTTTCTTTAAATTTGTTCTTAGTTTTAAGGTAGTTTTGTGAATGAGATACACTGGAACTGACATGTCTTTGCGAACTTAAGCATCTGAGTTAAATAAAGATGTATGTATATATGAATGTATGTATCTTTTTTATTCAATTTATCTACTATATAAATCAGGTCAAAAGTAGCGAATGTATCGGCATAGGACTATGACTATTACTTGTGGCATTTATCGTAGATAGTTCTGGACTACATATTTTTTTGATTCCATTGCCTCTTTTCCATTTTTTGTGTCCAATGCAGCGCGCCGGAGTCCACTTGTACGAGTAAATATACTCGTATTTCTTTACGCACGAAGACACCTAAATTTAGATTTTTGTAATCTAAAAAATGTCTCTTTAATTTAGTAGTTTAATCTTGATAACTTTATAAGGTAAACACTATAGAATGGCATTGGGTCTCAAATAAAAATACACTGATTATTTTTTTATAATTTATCACAGTCACTACACCATAATTAAAAATTAATTCTAATTACATAATTATAGCTTATAATATTGGTACGAAATAGAAAACTGGGCCAATATTGCATTCAGAACGACCTGTAGGTTTCAACTTTTAGAAATTGATAAAAGAGGGTTACAAAGATTGAGTAGTAATTATTAAATTATACAGGATAAAATAAAGTTGTAGCACATAATAAATCTACATAAAATAGATAGTTCTCATGAAACAAGAAACATTTTTTTTAAGAAGTAAGTACCAAGCAACCGACATCTTATTGTACAATGTTTCGAATATCTGAACAAACGCTTCAGTGTTTCTTTATATATACAGATTTATGTATAGGTATATAAGACTCCTTTATACAAATCGAATCTCATAATTTGACGCTAATCATTTAGAAATCTTATTGTCCCAGTTATACCCAAAAATTTCTTATTAATAGAAAAACTTAATCAGAGGTTAAAATCTATTTACCAATGTCTAGAATATTTGGATATATCAGATCGATTTTTTTTTATTGAATCTGACACCATTATTCAGGTGTAAGTGGTGGTAAGTAAAGAAAACACTTCTTTTTTATTTAATAGCGCCGTATTTATAAGGGTAAATTAATCTATAGAGAGTTGCCTGAACGATCCTTCAATTCCAAAAAGTTCATCGTAGTTAGTCGGTTTTCCTGGTCTGAGAGATTCATCCGCCTTGACAGACTCCTGTGTTTTAAACCACGCTGTGTAATCTTCGAGTTTCTTGATCCAAGCACCTGCAGATTGTTGTGAGGAGAATGTTCGTTACAATTAACTTTGGGAGACTTAGCTAGTTGCCTAACGGATTTTTTTTTTAATGTTTAGCGTGTAGGAAGTCGTGGTGATCTAGTGGTTTGATTGGTGGAAAATCGATCCGATTTCCGCAGGTTTTAACCCCGACATGTAACTAACATTTACTAATTTAAATTGATAACAGTATCGGCTGATGGTGAAGGAAAACATTGTGAGGAAACCTAAACCTGACAAATGTTCTTGGAGTACCACCGTATGGGGGAAAAGTATAGAATAGTGGATTTCACAGAGTTTATCAATACGTCGTAGGCTGGTGTGGTTATCGTGCCCATACCTTCCTTCGGGAAGAGGCCTATGGCCCTGTAATTGGTCTCTTATATACTGATGATGATGATGTTTATTGTAAGATAATCACTATTTTAATTTCACAAACTACAGCACTTTTAAAGTATTTCGTTTTTGTATACTCGTAATATTAAGTTAGAAAAGCTCTAAAAGTAAATATTTGAAATAAATACAATTATTATTTATCCAATAATGACAATTACATACAATTAATAAATTACAAGAATATAGTACCTAAAATTATTTATATTTAACAATAACAACGTTTATCATAAAAATACTTCCCAAAAGATTTAACAGATGGCAGTATTTCATAGTCCTCAGTTTTTTTTAAATAAAATGGCTCGCTAAAATGCTGCATAGTTTATAGAATATGGGAAAGAAAAATAATTTTATTAACTTACTTCATATATTTTATAAAATTAATTTAACATATTAAATCTTAAAATTTAAACATAATATTTCAGATATATAGTTTGTTAGTCTTTTTCGAAGGCAAACAAAATGTAAGCAGTTGTTATCTCGTATTTAGGATGTACTAAATAAAATTATGTTGGGATAAAATCACTGTTTGTAATAATTCCTGTACAAATATTTATACAACAGTGCATTTTAGTTTCAAGAAATTACAAATGCTCTTGCTGTATATTTTGTCATAGTATTTTGAAAAATGTTTTGTGTGATCCTTTTTATGGCAAATTCTTTGTATGAACAATAAAATAAAAACATAGTTTATTGTCTATACAATTCGCTTCTAGTCAACTATGCTAGAGGAATTCTACTTAGAGCATTTGAATATTTGATAGACTGTACTAAATAAAAAATATGCACTCATTGCGTATCTTTCTGTGCCCCCTGGAACACTGATAAAGAACAGTTTTTAACACTAAAGTTCTACATTTATACAGCCATAAGCTATAAAACATTAAATAAACAGGATTCTTCATCTAACTCTTAGAATAATAGTAGAATATTTTCCTTTCCGGGTACCATTCTGGCTATTGTATAAATTCTATAGATTCTTAATATAGTATATATTTCTCTTATCACACGGAATACATATTTACAAATCTCTGGAATACTGCGATATAGTTGATTATTTTACTGATAAATGATTCGGGAACATTCATAAAATATGTTCGCAATTATGTAGCGAGGGATATATATATATATATATATATATAGATATTGTTCTGTATATATTTGAACATATAAGGAAGTACTGTGACGAAGAAGAAAGTAAGAGGAGATTGTATAAAAAGGTAAAATTTGCGTGACGTATTTTATGAACGAGCCTCTTTACCGTAAGTATGGGAATGTATGATTTTAACTCACTATTAATTTCGCTGATAGAGTAACCGTTCCCGCCGTATTCTGCCGGGAGCATGTCTATCGGGATGTATTTCTGCAGGCCTTTTACATCAACATGAAAATGTACCTGAAACCAATATAAAACAATTCAGCATTGCAATAAAAATTGTAACACAAATGAAGAACCTGAGTATCAAATTTTTACAAATCTAACATAAGGAATGCATAAGATATCGGGGGAATTGAAGAGACTACTTCAATTGTAAGTAAGAAAACTTGTATAAGTCTCACAAGTCAAAAAATAGTTGTGTGGTTTTATGAAACAACGATGCAAGTGAAACTTTTTTCGGATCGTAGGCATTGCAGTGAAAATTTTCGGAAAATTATTTGACTTACGTTTTAATATTTTTATGATAAGCTGAACAATATATTTATTTATTTATTTTATTTTACAATTCTTAGTAGAACTTACAGGTAAATTAATATTATAAGATAAAGAGTAGGTTACATTGAGGGGTAATTACAAGTTTTTATAAATATAACCAAATCGTTGAATCATTTTAAAAAGAGCGATGGGCACCGCCATATTTGCCTTGTCTGCTCTGCCGAGCGCCTTTCACTTTACCCCTACTTTGCGGCCGGTTGTAATGCGACTGATAAATCGACTAAAAAATTTGAGACGAAGTAAAAAATAATTCACTACAAAATAAAATTATGCCTCCGAAGTCGCCGACACAGTTAGAGTTGTAAATTCAGAGTCAGTTGAATGCTTTAAGATACGTTGCAAGATCATTGAAGACTTTGGAAAGATTGTCCAACAAGTTCAAAAGAGTAAAGGCAGATACATACACGAAGGTTATAAAACGTTTACGACCTTAAATCAAAGACATGAAGTCACCAAGGAATTATTAAAGATATAACAATTCTCAAGGTTGAATTTAACTTATCAAAAGTTATAAAAAAGCTTATCAAGGGGTGCTTATAAAATACAATAATATTGTACAAGAAATAAATAAAATTCTAACATCAATTAAACTTGACATAAGAAATACGGTCCATACATTTCAGAACAAAATTTGGACATATTAATTTTAAACAAAATTATATTACTGTTGATATAAGCACTGATTTAATAAAGTTAATAATATGTGTGGGAGTTTTTTTTACATTCTAATTTTATCACCGAACACTCTTCATTATCATAAATGATTTATGAATGAATAGGAAATAATTTCATAAGCTAGGTTTAATAGGATTTATGTGAAGCGAAATGAAGAAAATGAATACGGTAAATTGCTTACTCGGTTTCTTAATTTCTCCTTCAAAAAAGGTTTTACAATGTTGTACAATATATCGACAACGGGAGAGGCATTCACGACGTGTACTTCTTTCAGTTTCACCGGGTACGCTTCCTGGAATCGATAGGCTTAATATAAACACAATGATAATTTTATGATTATTATTGTTATATGATTAGTGTTATTTAACTATTTCTTTGTAACTTAAATTTGTTATATATTATTATTATTGTATTTTAGTCCGACAAATGTATGTGATTATTGTGACACTCATGAGTAGTTACTGCGAACAACAAACCATGTTATGAGGAAACGCGGTCTGTAAGGACAGGAGTTTATTGCTATCTCTCTTTTCTTCCCGAACTATCGAATAGAACGCGAGAGAGGTAACTGTAGTTTGGACTAATTGAACCTACACAAAATAGACGGAATTATTCTGGTTTTGAATTCATTTGTTTTCTTCTTCGAAACTGGACTAATTGTAATTATTTTTTCAAAATCAATTTATGGAAGACTTTGGCTGTATCTGTATATTTTTATTTTATCTCTTATATATGTCTAATTTTTTTTCAGATGTCTGAAAACGACGATATATTTCGCCAATTTTAGTACTTTTAGACGGCTTCCAGATCAACATTAAATTTGCGGAAAAAATAAAAACATAGGAACATTACTGTGATAGATATAAATTATAGGGTACAATAATATTTGATGTAATTCCGTTATCCAGAGATAAAACAGAAGAATACGTTTGTATAAATACTGCCCGTGTTTCCCATTAAAGATATATTTATAGACTTATCGTTATTTTTACTGTCTGTACATAAAGTTTCATTAAAGAGAATAAATAAGAATTTAATTTGCACTTGTTTCTTTATTATTTCTAGAAAGTTTATAGATATATAGGAGTTTGTTTTGGGATTTGTGATCTTTTCGTTTCAGTTGGTTCTAATAAATATCTCAAATCTAATAATATTTTCTAATATAACAATATTATAAAGCTAAGGAGATTTCGTTATGTTTAAACATGCTATTCTTTGAAATTTTAAACTAGTTAGATGTGTAATTTTTTTCTTTTTATAAATTGTTTATGCCGGAAGTAAATGTATAATATAAAATAAAAGAAAATCTTTATAATATGGGGATTAAAAAAGTACCTGAATACAAACGAAGAATTTCTTCAAGCAGGCCGGCGATATCTTGGTTAAGTGGCTAGGAGTAACTGTCGCAGCGTCCAAGATGTAGACATCTCCAGCAATACCCTCCACTTCTTCTCTAAGCCTGATGTCACCGACCATCATGATGATTTTGAAAGCGTTGGTAAGATGTTCCGCTTCAATATTCTTGTCAAGACCTGAATTAAATCATTATCAAGTTTCTTTTACTTACTTTGAAATGCTTTTCATGGTTTTCAAATGTAATAATAAACCAATCATTTGTCTATTTAATCATGACTTTTAGTAATAAAATTATCTATAGTCTAGTTCCTAATTCCATTATATTTATTTTTAAAGCTAGCTGATTCCCGCGGCTCCGCATGTTGTTTTTAAGTTATATTAATGTAAAATAAAATAATGAGAAGAGGTAGAATTACAGAAATACTCTTTCAAAAATATACGCCACCTATTGTAATATGTAACGTGTACATTAAATATGGAAATATTAAAATTATGCCGGAGGGATTTAGAATCAACAATATGTTTGAAACTTTAACCTACTATATAACTCCCTCAGAGTTCATTTACATTATATAAACAACTAATGAAAATGTCAAACTATACATTATCACAAAAAATGTTATCATATAGATATTGTCAATATAATGGTTTGCTGTCATATAAAAGTAATCGATTATCTGTTTCGCAAAAAATTGTATTATGGAACTCCTATTACATATTATAGTTACTATAACCACGGTTGCTTAATGTAAGTAACTGTCAGTGTCTGTGGGAGAATACGTGATTTATAGCTGAAAAATGTATTTAGGTTAGGTTTTAACTAAAATCCGTTTCTAGTGAGCGTCTACGGTAGATGGAGAATTAATAACTTTTGGTAAGTTATTCAATAAAACAAGCAAAATAAAAATTTATTTCTGAAAAGTGAAAATACCACATGTTAAATGAATGGGTAAAGTATCGTTATTTGGTCACGGTTAAACAGCATCGGATTTTTCTTCTATCTTAAATGTTTTTAAGCTATAAACCAATGATTTGAACAATACCCAATTCAAAAAAGCCAACTTGGTATATAATTGACATCTTATTTTGTATTATGGTAATTGAATAGCGTAGTAATTAATATACGTATATAGATATACGCTTCTTTGGGAATTAAAAATAATGGCAAAGGCTTAATTGGAATCTAAAAATTAAGTAGCCTAGAACTATTTACGAAAAATTACGCACTTAATAGTCATTGTCCTATACAGAAACGTTCAGTATTTTGACGCGATTTAGCCTCAAAGGAACTGTATTTCCATTATGTGTTTAGATATAATTGTCAGATATATAAGTAACAATTATGCCCATGCTTTGTAAATGGGGATAAACACTAGCAACTTGTCAACTTAGAGTTATTAACATAGATAAAAAAATAGTTGTAACAATTTACGTTTAAAATAATATCGTATCTTGGTCACTTTGATTATGTATTCAAGCTGCACTAGATTTAAAACGACTTCTGAAAAAAAAGGTGTGCACCAAGAGTATGCAGCAAAAATAAAAAATGTATAAAAAAAAGCCTGTCGACGTAACGGTATTAATTACTACACTACATCACGAGACATGTTAAATTAGAAAGGAGTTATCTTATGTTTATTTGTTTACTAAGATTAACTGAAACTAGAGGTACCTCTGCATATCGTGACTCTTCTTCCCTGTGGAGTTAAACCAGGCAGCGTTGATCCCTGTCTGAAATTGTATAAATTACGAATTACTAACTGATACCTACCAACTTTTTCGACTACGTTGTTTATAATCTTAACAATATTTTTATGCTTAGAGGATTTATTTATAAACAATGTTATCCATTTGACCTTCCCTCTTCTGCACATGCGTACACACCGCTTGTCCCAATTCGCCACGGCATGAAAATACATCAATGAATATGTTTTTGATTGTGATTATGGTTTTCTTACAGTCGCACTTTCTTACAACTTTAGTAACTTTATGTTAAATGTAGATACCGTGATATTTTTTTAGTCGTTGAAAAAAAAGCGTTCTACAAAATTTACATTTTAACTTCTTTCCCACTTAAATTAATCAAGTTATCACGAAACATAAATCTTGGTAGAAGCACTCGGGTAATCTTTTTAATATCCATACACGTTATGAAAAACCTGTGTGTGTGTGAGTGTGTGTATGTGTGGTGCCTTCAAATTATATCTACTCAATCAACAGACTCGTGTAGCGCCGATTGCAGCTGATTATTTGTATTTTGGTGTTCACCGTGGTTTTTATACTGCATCGTTTTTACCATCAATTGCCGTGCGACGACTTTTCACCGATAGGAAAGCGAATAATTTTGGCAAAAGATATGTAATGGTAACATACCCAGAACTGTCTCTATGAATGATGGTCTGAATACTACACGAAGCCTATACGAGTAGTATTGGTGGAGATAACCTCCTATTGAAACTCTAGTGCGGTATAAGGAGGTTGTTAATCTCCATCTGGCTACCTACAATTTCTAAGTTGGAAATTATTTGCCGAGCGCTTGTAGGTGTGTTCCGGCAGCCGTAATTAAAAATTAGTTGCTCTGTAACCTTAGCGCGTTACCATCTCGGACGATATCGTCACATAACATGAAATGAGATCTACTTCGTTGGACCTAAAATGGGCATTGTGCTACGGCGATACGTTCAGTATTTTTGACGTGGTTCAGCTTCAAAGGAGCTGTACTTTTATAGGACATATAGATTATTATACATACGCCCTATTCACCAAATACATGAGCTCGGGTCTGGTGACATCTCTATTAGTAAAGAACTCGGGGCAGGCGGCTCTCATAGTGAAGTACATGTCAAGTTTTTTTTTACATTTCTCCAAGGAGAAACTGCTACCTCTCAAGAAGGTCATTATGCAGGCATCGTCTGCAAAAAATATGTATGCAATTATACTTTTAATGCAACTGGTTACACAAAAAAATATTAATTCTGGTTTTTTAACTTTTTTATATGGTTTGATCAGTGTGTTAAATGAATTACGAAGATTTTTATTAGCTTATATTATATCTATTGCACACGTTGTAATTTCATCTCTTTAAGCAATTACATACTTTACATTATTTAACGAATCTTTTTAGCGTATTTTCATACTTTGCTGTTTGCACATTCTAAGGGGTTAGCACTAGTATGATACAGTGAATCTTACTATTATCAGACTAAGCCAAATATTTGACAGTTAAATATTTTACTTTATGTGCTTTACCGTCGACTACCTTTCGATCATACTTCCTGAACAATCCACCATTAATAGCCATATTTACCAACAAAATTAAATCCGGCTCTAGCTTCAAGTTTAGATTATTTCTGTCAAATGGAAATATATTATAGTTGGCTATAGCGATTTAGCAAAAAAGATTAATAGCACAATGATGTTTTTTTCAAGTAACACTAACGCTTGGGATTTGAATGAAGAAAGTAGAGAATTTAAAATAAAGTTACCCCATTCCGACGGCAGATGCGGTTGCTTCCTGAGCCAATCTTTGATATTCGCAAGATCCTGTCCCCTGGTATTGATGTCTTCATTTAACTCTTCTCGTATCTTTTTCCATAATTCTCCACTCGGTTGAATTAATATAGCTGCTGAAGCCATTCTGATCTGCGAACATTTTATGAGTAATATATTATTTCCTTTTGTTCTTCTCATGTAAAAGTAATTTGACTATTAAACATTTTAGGGCAATTTTAAATTCATCTTTCGTGCTACTATTTGTAATTCACTTGTACGCGATAAACAAACTGTATAGCACTAAATTTACGTAATTTAAATCACTATAAAGAAGGATATAGATTAAATATAAAGAGATGAATTGATGATGTTCTTGCTAAAAGAAAAGTATTTGAAATATAAAACAATAACTAAATATAAACTACTGGGGAAAGGGCCATGAAAATATACATGCCGGTTCAATTTATATCGTAGGTGATAATTTTATTTATACTTAATAGGTTTTAACATTTGACCACTAACTCATTTTGATCTTACATGACGATATGATCTAAGTTGATAGCCATACTAAAGATAGAGGAGGATTGGCTTTCAAGTGCAGCTGCCGGAACCCACCAACGGGCAACAGGCTGGCTCGGCGACAGATTTTGAACTCGAGTGTAGTTGCTAGCTGCGGACTTAGAAAAGCCCTACTAGCATGGTATGGTTTCAACACGACGTTTTCCTTTACCGAAAGCTCCGACTCGAATCGTAACGATTTGAATTTATGTCTTTCGACGCGGTGTCCGGACACGATATCGGCTAACTCATCATCACTCTAAGTCAAGGAAGGATTTTTGAAAATTCAACAAATAAAGTGGTGAAAAGGGGTTTTGAAAGTATTTATGAAAATGCGTCGATTTTCTGTCAATCAGTTATTATTTTTGTACATATATATATAAATAATACGTGCGTATCCAAGGGACATTGGTAGTAAACTTATATATATGTATGTATATATATATAACCGGATATTTGATATAATTCAACATCGTTTAGCAAATTATCACTAAAGTTGTATTACGTAATTGTGTTTTTATGGAGTTGCTTTCTATGTTATTTATTTTAGTACAACTCATCATTAGTTGACACATTTAGCTTATTTTATTATCAAGTATAATATTGTAATCGAAAACATACAAAGTCAGCGGTAGTTACTAATGTTGCATAATTGTGAACACATAAGAGGCTTAATAAAAATTGTTGATTAGTTTGTTGAAAATAATTACTCGATAAAGCGAAAATAGTTATTTACTTTATGTGTACAGGAGTTTTATTGACGGAACGCAAAGGTTCACCTACTTAAAGTTCATTAAAGGTTTTGCAACTAAACCGTTGACCAGTTTTAGGCGTACAGCTGTATAAATGGCTTATTCACTCTTTCACTTAATTTATATTTAAAGTCGTTTTCCAAGTAAACCAAAATTTATAGAACATATTAATGGATTAAAAAGGAAAGTTTAAATATAAAGGTCTTTTGGATTTTTTTTACTTTATTAGCAACTCAATGTTCGATGATAATTTCTATGTTTGAAATAAATAGTCTATCTGTATTTATTATTGGGTAAGGCTGCCAAAAATTCCAATTATAGCACAAAAATTACATAGTAATTTTTATGTTACGATAACACCGACGTAAGACAAAAGTAAGTAAGTAAGTCCATGTTTTTGTAAATCTTGCACCATATAAAATTTTCGTAACACAAAAAAGCAAAAAAATATGCCATATTCTGTAAAGAACATAAAACTTGTTATGCCTAATATTTTCACAAAATAATCAGTCAGAATTTAAGTTAATTATCCTATATTGAATGTAGTTTTAATATTATATTTATCAGACATCAAAAAATGAAAAATAAATCAAAATTGTAACATTTTATGTCTATGAAGCAGGGTGCATTTTTATCTAAACTTGGGAGTCCTAAGTAGCTTTTAAGTTGGTATACTCTTTTAAATAAAATTGTTTAGTACACTTTCTGATTTGGAAAAGCTAGCGGATTTATTACTTCGCAGATCCAATGATTAGCAGAATTTTAATGTTTGAGTTACTCTGGAAATTGATGTTTACATTTTGATATTATTTACTCCAGGCAAAAATGATAATTTTGACGGCGACGGCTATATGCTTGAAAATACAGACGGATTCTAATAAAATGTAGCATAGAAGTCGATTGTGCCACGCAATCCTTTTTTCCCACCCTAAACCCAATATTTATGTCAGTTGTTCAAAGAAAACTACTCAAAAACTACATTTGAAATGTATCATATTATATTTCATAAACACAGTTGGTTTAAGAAAAAATGTTGAATGACTTAATAAAAATTTTCGAATTATTACAGACTTGATATATACTTTTTAGACCTTTCGAAGAATCTTTAGTGAGGTATTTTAGAGTAAATATTATGCATACACTTTTGTAAATGTATCTAAAATGTGTATTGTCTTTGTTCAAAATAATAAAGTTTCGCAAAAATAAATTTAAGATCCTTGGAGTCAACAAATAAGACATTTTTTCAAAGCCGTTGCTTTTAACTAGTTTATAATAGTTGATAGTTTATCGAAACATCAATTTCACTTTCAGCTGAAATCTGATCGTGACTAAAAAAAAATGAAAATTTAATAGAAATATGAATTATAAGGCTGTAAGTAATATTTTCAGAACAACGCCATCTAGTGATACAGCATCATTGAATCGTCAGCGTCGGAAGAAATAAAACATGGCGTGGCTAAAGATCATAAGTTCTTTCTAGAAGAGAACAAAATAAAAACACGGGAATAATTATGATTCTTGCAAAGTTTCCGCGAAAATATTATATTCGTTTGTGCCTTTTTTATGACGAGAATTTTTACATTTTACATCCAGAGCCTCTCTACATTTTTTTTTAAATGAATTAGTGGATTAATAGTTTCCTAATGATTTTTATTTTGAGTTTGTTAGCTAACTAGATAGATTTTGCCACGTCTACTCTATATGACTGTTTCTTTTACTAAAATTTCAGCCTCTTATTATTTGACACACCGTTATTCCACCGGATATCATAGTAATGGTAAGTTAGTCTTTGTCAATCTAGTTTGAAATACATTAATATATGCTTAGAGACTCTTTCAACACTTATATATTGAAACTAAGGACGTAACATGATCTGATTTTGGCAAGAGTAATATTTAAAATAGACAATTTAGTTAAAATATTATGCCATATTTAAGAAAATATAAATATTGCTTTTAATTATGCATGCATTTATTGAAATCGGTTTATTTTATATTAGTTTCTTTTTGTTATAGTAAATTTTCTTCTTCTGCCTAGTACTTTCCCGGCTTGATGCCAGAGTCCACTTTCCTACTTAACTTTTTTCACTTTGCCCTGTCTTTGGCACCTTTTTCTGTGAGGTCCAGACAACGTTTTTTGGGCCTGTTAAGAGACTTAAGCCCCAAGTATAATTTAATTAAAATTATGGGCCTAACCAAAAATATGTCTTGGGCGATACCATACCGTCTACGTTCCAAATGTTCTTGTACAAATGTTTTGTCGTCTGAGTTAATTCGAGCTGACAAATTACACATAAGATTCGATAAGGTTCGACATGTTTGATCACCGACAATCGTAATTAATGCCACTGTGTGTAATAATTCTTTGATTTCGTTCTGCGCGATAAACTTCGCGTTGCACGTAGGTTGACAATTTTCACGAACTTAAGTCGAAAGACTCTATTATACCGAAAGGCATGTCGCAAGGCAAGGCAAGGCAACACTTCTAATATGTATTGCATACTGAAGCACAAATAGTTAGCAAACTTATCGTGTCATCATACCTAATAAATTTTAACCAAAAAGCCGTGTAATGAATGAAGAGACAGCTTCACATCAGGTGTTGATGTCGGCGTACCGCACGCCATTTGAAGCATCACTACAATCTATATAAATAATAAATTTGTCACCGAATGTATGTAAGCGTATCGTTGCAGAACGACTGTACTCAATTGGTTAATTGTTTTTTTTCTTTGTGTTTGCATTTATCAAAGTTTGCATGAAAGAGGCTGTTTGAAAAATCATTTGGAAGAGTTAATCATTTGTGTTAAATAACCTCTATATAAAAATAAGTGAGTAAGTGGGACGGAAGACAGTAGAGAGTTCAAAAATATTGACAGGAATTGACTTTCCATTATTCAGTTGTCATTTTATTTTAATGCATGGTCGTACTGTAAAGAGAATATTTGGTCTAATTTTCATCGTTGTGTACTACATGCGCGAAGTCGGGGCGGACAACTAGTCTATCTATCTCTATATATATATACTAATATCGATTTATAGTTGTGCGCGCATCACGCAACTACTACTGGATAGATTTCGATTAGTTTTTTTTTTACTAATAATAATTAATGTACTTATAATATAATAAAATTATTGAATTTTATTGATTAAAGAAAAAAAATGTAAACATAATAACAAAAAAAATTACATTAAAAATAAATATTGGTAATCAAATTATATAAAACTCACTCAAAATTCGTCACAGACACTTTCGAAACTTAGAATTGTTTCGTAACAGAGTCGACGAGCGAAGCGAACGCAGCTTCCCAACTACAAGTCGTTACTGAGACTGGTCTGATCGGATATAGATCTTAAGCAATGGCCGTTTAAACCTTGCTGGTTACGCCATTATCGATGCACTTTACTAACGTCGCTATGGACAAAAACAAACTTCTCCGCTTATATATATAAATATTTGATGTACACCTATATGTATTTAGTCGCGGTATTTAATTTTTTTTTTTTATCCTCCGGTGCGAAATTTATATGTTTAATGTTAGTTGAATTAGGGAAGTGTTTGAGTATTCATCTTTAAATATTATCATACAAAGTCGCGTTGTGTGTAATTTCTTCCAAATTACTTAATATATTTTGATACAGTTTCCACTATCGTGTAAACTATTTCTTTGGGAAGATTTATATGTATAATACATGTATATTGGATTTATATAAAGTAGAGAAAACTGGGCCTAACTTAATGAAGTCGTAAGAGGCAGTTTTGCGGACGCTTATATTGAAAATGCTGGATAAACTTTATGAGACATGTAGGGACCCAGATATGCATATTTATAAAGTGCACGTTATAGATATGTAGGTGTCAAGTGTCACTCATCGTTTTCCCTTACGACAATAAGGTTCGACAATCTGTGTGTAACCACGTAGATGAACTTACGTATACAATATGTAGTAAGATCTAATCGTTCCTACAATAAGATAGTGTATTATTGTAAAGTGACAATATAAACAATGTTATATGATAGGAACTTTTATTAAATAGCCCAACGGAGTACACATCTAAAAGACATATCAAAATAATGTACTAGGAAATCATACTTCCTAAAACTACCTATAGAAAAGTCTTCAAAGGCATATGTCTATCTTCTAAGATTAATACTTTTATTAAGATGAAAATATTTATTTGAGTATATTTATTTTGAAAAAAAAAAAAAATATATATATCAAATTACCCCCGACGGATTCAGATTAGTTTAAAATATATCTTATACTAATTTTGCATATAACTTCAGGCGCCCTTATTTAAGAATTAAAAATAAAATACAGCAAGTGTTATTTAGTGATAATGTTCAAATCGATTTTGAGCTTATCTATTACAAACAAAAAATTAGGTACATTTTGTCAATTTGTGAATTAACTTGAATAATATGTAATAGTGGTTTTATTTTTTTTCCTTGACAATTTTGATGAAATAACGTTAAATCAAAAATCTAAATCAAAATGTGCTTTATTCAATTTAGGCCCTAAGAAGGTGCTTATGAACGTCAAAATTACCACCGGTTCGGAAAACAACCCAGTCATAGAGAAGAACCGGGAAGAAACTCGATCGGATTTATCTTTTAACATAAGTAGATGCATATTTCAAATAAATGTCACGTTACAATCGTTAGTCTGATGATATACGCATAAGTTATGTATGAAAATTCTCAAATTAATTTTGGACGTATGAAACAGTTCATACAAAGTTTATTTTAATAGCTTTATTACGTTCTATTACAAATATTTTATTATCGTGATATTAAATTTGTTACTTCATACATTTTGAAAATACATTAATTTATGCTTTAATTGACATCGATACATACCTTTAAGATAGGCCTATAAAGATAATGAAAAAGTTGAACGCCTCACAATCGATCTTTTCGTTAACATCAGAACGCGCTAACTAATTGCGTCACGGAAGCTAACTGATAATTTACAGAAATTAAGGGTTTGATTATTTACATCACGTTGCATTAATTTTCAATACATGATTTCGGTTCTCATCTAATTAGTATGTCGTGGGCTGTATATGAAAAAATAGGGTGGACATTACTTCGCACTTCTGCTTGGTATTGTTTGACTGCTGTTACGTCTTACTGGAACAGAAAACGCTTGTGATTCAACAAAACGTAATTAAAATACGTCGTAGCTTGGCGGTTGAACTTGTCGTCGATTAACACTATTGCTATTAATGCTATTAATTGCATTAAAACTATGAAATGCTAATAAAAGAAGAAAAGTATAAAATGTAAAAATATGTAATTTATTAAATATAAGTAGATTGACTTGTAACCACTACAATCGATTACACATGTTTCGTTCCGTCATGGAGCATCTTCCGATCAACGTTGACTCTTCCGATGCAGTAAAATGTGACAACGGTCATACAATTCCAAGCGGAAGTGCGAAGTAACGTCCACATAATTTTTAATGATGGATTTCCGCAAAAGTAACGCTTTCATCAATCAAATTGTATAAATTAAAATCAATTATTTTGGATTAAACTATAACATTAATAAACCTAATTTCCAATAACCTAATTTTCGCTATCAGGTTTTTTTTTTCTATTTATGTATATTTGTACTCGTTATAAGTTATTACTAAAATTTGATCAGGCTTTTATATTTGAAAAAATGGATTTAACTTGTTTCCATAATTAGCTAAGGTTCTCGATAGACATTTTCGTTGACTACAATAAAGGTTTTAATACCTTTTTGTTAATGTTATTTTATTGAATATAAGTTGTGGTGATCCAGTGATTTGGCCGGTGGAATCAATCAATCCGATGTCCGCAGGTTCGAGCCCCGGCATATAACAACGAATTTTTCGGAATTCGCGTACATTTACTAATTTACATTGGTAGCACTATCGGCTGACGGTGAAGGAAAACATCGTGAGGAAACTTGAACCTGAGAAATGTTCTTGTAGTACCACCGTATGTGGGAAAAATATCGAACTGTGGATTTCTTAGAGCTTGAAATCGCCAATAAGTTGTGGGCTGGTGTGGTGATTATGCCCTATACCTTCATTTGCGAAGAGGCTTATAAACCTGCAGCGGGTATCTTACAGGTTGATGATGATGATTTTATTGAACGCGTTTTTATTAACTACCTTTTTTGTCTGTCTACTTGTCCGTTTGGTACCTTATATATATTTGAAATCAGACTTTATGTCTGTTTGTTTATTACGCTTTCACGCCTTAACTACAAAGAGAAGAGAACATAGGTTACCTTTTATCCAGAAAAAAATGTACTATTTCTGAGGGATAGATAGAAACTAAAATAGCCCGAGCTAACCCACGGATAGAAGCTAGTAGATAATAAGAAAGAGTGTAGAAGCTAGCTGTCGTTAAAACTAATCAAGTTATGAGTACAATCTTTACACATATAAGTATTATTTATAGTGTAATAAAATTGAGTATAATTTTTTTAGAATCAGTTGGTGCGTTTATAGTTGACTTGAAAACATGGTGACAAATGTATAAAATAATATACGTTATGAATAAAAATAGCATCTCTTATAAATAAATTGTACTTTACTGCAGTAAACAATACATTTAAAAATGTTGTAAAGTATCAAATAAGATATTTTTATCCTAATATGTTACGTAAAGAACTGTTTGAACTCTCAAATTATTGTGATAGAATGCTTCTAATATTTATGCAACATCTTGCACAATAAGCAATGGTCAGGTGTGATTGAAGGTGAAAGGCGAGAGTAGAACGGCGTGTCACCTTATTATGTGAGGCAAGCAGAATTAATAATCTTGTTTTAAAATCACAAATGATCCTATATGTTTTAGTAATTCCTTGTAAATATTTCCTTACTATGTTTGAGACAGTTCATAAAACATAAAGAAGCGTAGGAAGTCTCACCATAGAAACAAACGAGTTTTATTATTCGTATTTTTAAATCTGTAATATTTTCTAATAAACAAATATTATAAATGTGAATGATGACGAAGAGATGATGTTGATGACGAAATTAAGTCAAATCATACATCACAACATGACAAACATGTTGTGCTGACCTTACTTAGGTGGGATAAGGGTAAGAAGATGATGAAGAATGATGACGAATAGATTCTCTAAATGAAAATGAAAACCATGTTAAAATCCTTTGCGTGGTTTACACAAACTATTAACAAAGATAAACCAATTGCGATATTGTCTTATAACAGGTATCTGCCAGCGGTTCCGTATGCATTTTTTAACCAGTAATCATTTCTTACTAATATTTATTTTATGTTACCAAGCTAAGGACGTATTTTACCCATGTTTTCTAAAACGATTAGTGATTTTTTATGAACTTAAAATTTTTCAGAGACTTTTATCCCGTTTACAAAATGTAATGAAATCTGTTGCTAATAACGATGTTTAAAATAATTATGCTATAATAAAAACAATGATCGGGAATTGTGTTTCATCCAACCTAAATCTACTATTATTGTTGATGTATAATTATAAATTTAGGATATGAGTGGCATCTTTATAGGCAATTAATGTAATCTGTGATTTTTCCAAGGCTTTTGATTGTGTTCAACATAGTACGTTTAACCAGATATTATATTTTTATGACCGCTTTTGGTCTTTTAAATATATTATTTACCTATTTATTACAACGTTATCAAAAATAATTTCAAACAGAATAACCATTTCGAGTACCTTTAAAAATATTGGTGTGCCACAAGGTTCTCTTTTAGGTACCTAAAAGATGAAGTTTTTTTGACATCGTTATGTTGCAGGCAATAATATTTTACTTATTTTTATAGTGAATAGAAAAAGTATTGAATCTTGGCTAGCAAATAGCTTTTTGAGAACAATAACAATTTGCCGAATAATAAGTTTTTGTATCAATTACGTTTTACGGGTAGATTTATGAACTGATTGCCCTCTATATATATTTAGTAATAAAACGGCAAAAAATCTTGATATTAAAAAAATGTATACATATAGAAAAAAAAAAATTCCTCCGTGCTTTTTTCAATGATAGTGATGTTTTTGAAGCAGTTTCATTTTGATGGTTTTGATTTTACTAAATACACTACAGATCCTAAATTAAAAACAATGAATAATCTTAAAGCAAGTAATATTGTCTATAACCTTATTTATTATAATAATTCATACGTTGATTTACTATACAATAATTATGTACTCATAAAAGTACCTAAATAAATATACGTCCCTTCATTCACTCGTCACTTGTAACTTAACCTTGAACTTAGTTGTCAGTTAAAATGAAAAAAAAAACTAATATATTTTGAAAAATATATAAATACCGTTTCGATACAAATATCACTTTAAAGAGTTTAGATTTAATTATGAAAGGTATGATATGAGAACATAGTGATATATGATAGCAAAAACGCACACGGACATTCTGTACACGGGCCGTAAATCACACCATAGTAATGTATAATAAATAGTATGAGTGAGGATAGTAAAAGGTATTATGATACTATAAAAAGGATAATAACATTTCTAAGTAGGAAATTCTTTAATAACGACGGTTGCAAACAATACCTTTAGTATTTTGCAATTATTATTATTATTAGTTCTAGTATCTTTGTCATTATACTGTGTAACTTATCGGCGAAGATAAACACAGACTTATGTCTCTAATCAAAGCATTTGCCATTGAAATCAATAGCTATTAGTTTTCCTTGTACACGATAAAAAGTGAAAATTATTTGGCGGCCTTAATAAAACAACAATAAAAAAGAGAGTATTTATTTATTAAAATGCTTAAACATATAGCAAACGTATCTCATACGTTTATAATTGACTCAATATAAAAGGTAAATTGAGCAAAACTTTGGTCGACAATACAAAAATGAAGAAGCAAAATACAAATAAAATAAAAAAAGCGAAATATGTAAATGATAATAAATTACATGTCGGTCATAGAACTGACACAGTGATATATGTTACTGTGACATTAATGGAGAATATGAAATGAACGTATCTGTCGATACTCCAATGCCGAATGAAAATAATACCAATGGTAACTAAATCAGTAAAGATAATAGAGAGACTTTTTCCTATCAAACTGGATATAACGATCTAGGAAATAATTAAACTACAGAGTTGACGTGTTCTCAATTTGATAGGTTAAATTTGACTAATGTCATAGGAGAAACATTTAAAAGAAAAGCTCAGTAACAGTCTGCAAGCACATTTTAAAATTGTGCTGCTATTTTTAGGAATGATACATCAATCATGAAGGTGTTGCGTTACTAACTTTTCTTTGTTTGTTTTATACTACGACAAGACTTCAGTCGATGACAAGCTGACGGAAAGATCCGTCAATGCCGAACAATTCGTCGTAGTTTGTTGGCTTTCCTGGTCGGAGTGTCTCATTGGCTTTGATGTTCTCCTGCTCCGTGAACCAGGGTGTGTACTCTTCTAGTTTCTTGATCCAAGCGGCTGGGAAAGCACAAAATTAAAATCTTTAATACTCCATTTCAAATAACTTCTCAGGATTATTTATGGTCGTTGCATTATAATGGTGTTGTCGAATCTAATTGGTTATATAGCCAAATAATTTTTGTAAGGTTTGTTGATCTGATTGTAACTTTGTTTAATATTATTCGGAAATTTCATTAGTAAAAGGATCAGGTGTGTTATACTAAATATAAGGTGATTTTGTTTTCGGTTTCTTCTTTCAAAAATGTTATTAACGGAATCAACAGATTTAGATATAAGGATTTATTATGATGTGATTGACTACAATAAAATTAAGTAGCCGATATATTTGCAAAGTTTTTATACCGTGTAAAGGGCTATCTTAAAATTTTGCAATACAAGTTTAAAAATAACAAAACTGTTATTTACCGTGAAGGTCATTCATAGAGCCAGCGTTACCGCCATATTCTGTAGGAAGCATCTCTTTAGGGATGTATTTGGTAAGTTCTTCAGCCTCAGTATGAAGGAAGATCTGTAATCGTAATAACAACAAACAATTAATAAAAATGTGCTTCAGAAATAAATAAAAAAATTTGTTGAATTATTTATACGATTATAGAAGTATTTTCTTGCAACGTTGTTTACGTTTTTTTTTGTCATTTTCATGGCAAAAAGTAGCGTTTCTTTCTCCGAGTTCCAGTTTAGCTTTAATCGATTAATTGTAGTCGATTTAGAAATCTAATCGTAACAATTTAACAAATAAACAGACAGAGCGAGTTAAATTCAAATTTATAATATAGATCCACAGTATATTATAATTATCTAGGAAATTTATAGGACCAATTTGATGGATATTGTTTAGAAACTTTGTAATGGTATTTATTCTACTTTTCAACCACATATACTTTAGCTACTTTAAAATGTTGATCTAAAATAAGAAATAATCAAAATTATGAATATACAGCAACATGTTTAATTTCAAGAAACTTTCATGCTACTTATAAACGATAAAACTGATGCCAAATCTCACATTATATAAATAGCTTAAAATGAATATCATAAAATATAAGTAAATAATTACCCTATCTTTAATCTTATCCTTGATGAAAGGCTTAACGAAATTAACGATTTTGTCGACGAGAGGCGACACATTGATAACATGCACCTCCTTCAGCTTAACTGGGTAGGCTTCCTGCAAATAATAATCATTGTTTTACACCAGAATTATACATGCCCGTTACATATTATGCACTACTTTCAGTACATAATTATATTTTGTAATACATATAATTTACTTGTTTCTTTTACATTATTACCATAATTGCTAATGTCAATGTAATAGGAAATAACAATGAGACTATTGAACGAAGGATACTTTTCCAGAACATTCAATTTATGTGTTGTAAACGACTTATTAATTTAGAACGAAGTTTTGCATAATTATGGCTCTGCATCTGATGGCCTTAAGGAATTAAGGAAGGATGTATGTTGTTGATGAAGTATTGAATACATTTAGCAGTTGAGGTATAATATGAGAAAGAAAGATAATAATTAATTAAAAAATTATCTTGTTTTGTATTTTTTTGTTATATACTGTAATTGTTTACTGTATATTGAAAAATAGAGGTTCTAATTTTTTATTACAACCTATATACGATATTGTCTAAGATATTAAGCAAACAAAATCTAGATAGATTAGCTTTATAGTGTAATTGCGGGAACATATGTATAAATGCTTGGCGCTTGGGGCTTATAGAAAGCCTTACAACCATGCTATTATTTCATCACATAATTTTCCTCCACCAAAAGTTCTGGCTCATTCGCAAGAATTCAAACCTACTTCGATCGCCGTGGTGTCTGAAAACGTTAACCACTTAGTCGTCATTACTCCAAAATATAGTATTACTAATATTATTTAATAACTATTATTATTTAACAAGAATTCTGAAGCAATAGAGAAGAAAATAAAATCAGTAAGTTCCCAAGATTTAAAGAAATACAATCTTAAACAAACCTGTACGGTAACGAGGAATTTTTTGACGAGCGTCGGCGTAAATTTAGCGAAATGTGTTGGCGTAGCCACAGATGCATCTAGAACGTAGACATCGCCAGCGACACCCTCTTTCTCTTCAGCTAATCTGACGTCACCAAGCATTAGAGCTAGCTTGAAGGCATCCGCCACGTTCGGTGTCTGGACATCTTTATCGAGACCTGTATAAAAATGGTTACACATAGAACTATCATAATAAGAAACTGGTTCACTTCATGTATTTTGCCTTCATCAAATCATATCATCATCTTCATGCTCTTATCCTACCTAAGTAGGGTCGACATAACATGTTTTCGAATTCCACTCTCTGTTGTCAGATGTCATCTCATTATTCACATCTTTTATACACATAAAAGTGATTGAGTGATTTTATACACATGAAAGTTAAATTCTCGTGATATTCCCATACTATTCTAACATATTACTAGTTAATTGTTATTAGATCGTACAGGATATTTAAGTATATACCGACTAAACCATACAATAGCTACAATGATTTTGACAGCAAATGAAACGGTTATATATATATATATATATACAATACTAGAAACCACCTGTCTGCGTTCGTAACTTTATAAATGAGGTTATCTTCGTGCATCTCGGTAAGCGGTTTATGTAGCGCACGCCGAGAAAGATTTTTACTGCCGGATTTTTTTCACCTTACTCGTCACATTTATTATATTATGGCCAATTTAAACAATATATTTATAAAGTAAAGCCCACTAACGTTTGTCCTTGGCTTTGCCCGCATTAACGTAAATTTGAAATTTCCCTGGGTAAGAATGTTTAAAAAAAAAAGTTACCCTATTAACCCTGACGTCGTGTACGAGTATGCTAAATTTTATAATGATTGGTTGGGTAGATAATGTGTGAAAACGTAACAACTCACTGATTTATAATATTAGTTAGAAACTTTTATATAGTATGTGCTATTACGGTTTCAATTGAAAATTAGAACTATAGGGTGGTTAGTTATTGGTTATTTTTTATTTATATGGAAATCTAAAATTCAATTGCTTTGCTGTATTTCCAAAAATAAAACTGTTTTTTCTTTCTTACTCTCTATATATATTGTAAAGTTAGATCCAAATCCGATCACCAGTTTTTGTGTACAATAGTCTCAAAAACCCCTTCATCCTAACAAAATTTCTCATACATAATACTATTACATTAAAGGCTTTATAAAAAAAAGCGCTAGACATATATACCGAATTATATTAGTATTTTTCGATACGAATCGCTTTGATAATTTAATCATTTCTTTTTCTCAAAAAAATCATGACAAAAATACGCTTTTTCTAACTTTAGATTTCACCTTTGCAGTTTGATTGTCTTACTTCGTTGGAAGATAAAATAAAATAAAAATGAAGTGATCTCTAATAAAAGTTATCAAACACCAACCGACGGTATTAACTCGTGTATTTTATAATTTGATTGAAGTTAATGTGTTCCTTAGAATATGTTAATTGCACGTACCTCTCATAATAGTAACTCGACGACCCTCGGGCGTGATGCCAGGTAACGGTGGCATTTGACTGAAATAAAAATATTAATAAAAAAACTATAGCTATACTAAAAATCATAGTATTTAGTTGTAGATAAATAATAAGAAAGAAAACGTCGTACAATGTATCACATCACTCTGTAAGAGAGCCACAACAGGGTCATACGCCTCTTCTCGAAGGAAGGTATGGGCATAATTGGCGATTTTAAATTGTGAGAAATCTACAGTTCTATATTTTCCCACATACAGTGGTACTAAAAGAACGTTTCTTAGGTTCAGGCCTCCTTACAATGTTTTCCTTCACCGTCATAGTGTTGCCAATTTAAATTAGTATATGCACGCGAAATCCGAAAAATTTATTGGTACATACTGGGGTCGGAACCTGGGGTTATCGAATTGATATTTCACCGGTCAGACCACTTGACTACCAAGAATATATGTATATATTTGTAAGCGTAAAGAAAATATATTGATATAACATTTTTTTATTGAACTCTGTAGCGAAATCATTGACTTATGTTTCCAGTCAAAGGTTTATTTTTTTGTTTTTTTAGCAATAGATACGTTTATACAAAATATAAATTAAACCGTTTACTGTGAACGTACCATTATTATTGTCTACTTACACAATGCTTAAAATTTCCTGTAGCTCGGGGCGTGTGACGTCACGGTTTGTAAAGAACTCCGGAACGGCAGTACGCATCGTGAAGTACATATCCAGCTTACGCTTGGTCTTCTCTAACGAGAACTTGCAACCTCTGAGGAAGGTCATAATGCGCTGGTCGTCTGTTGAAAGTAATCGTAGTGTGTGAGTAAAGGGAACTTTTTTATTACTTTGCGATAGTTGATAAAGAAAGAATAGTAATTTAAGTGATGCTTCCTCTTGAGAACACTTGATAATGCTTTTGTCGCTTTAAAATGCATAGGAAAATACTACAATGTAAGTATTAAGAGTAGTTTTAAATATTTGTTAAATGAATTGTCGGTTTTGTAACATTGTTATTGCTTTTGATTTTTTTATAAGGAAATTATTCAGATTAATAGTTAATGGTTTTTTAGACAAGCAATAAAATCTTTTAACTGTAGCCGTAGTCGAGGATAAGTAAATTGATAATATTTATGTGAATTTGACAATTACATTACAATTGTTTGAAAATAAATCCGTATAAGAGAGAATATATGTCCTGTTTTATTTAATATACAATTTCCTAGATTTCATAACCGATTGCTTTAAAATTTCGGTTCCACTTTGCATTCGAACATGCGCGCGTTTTTCTACAAATATACTTTTATTATATAGCGCCATCTGTTGGTCATAAAAGCAACACACCATGTACTATATTACTAAACTTATGTTATATCTATCGAAACGAATGAATGGTGTCTAGTTACAATTAAATTGTAAAATTACAAGTACTATTTCATATAATTACTAGCTTTTGTTTGCGGTTTCGCTCGGATTAATGTGATTATGAAAAGAAAAAACAATAAACATACCGAACTCGTCAGGTAGATGAGGCTCTTTCTTCAACCATTCCTTGATATGCGCCAAGTCCGCATCTCTTGTCTCCACGTTCTCATTCAACTCCTCGCGGATCTTCTGCCACATTTCACCAGAAGGCTGTTCCATAGTCATTTTGACTTCTTCGGGTTCTGTAAAAATAGTACGTAATGTTATAACCCCAAAGGTTGATTTTAATCGTCTGTGCGAAATTTGACAATAAGGGCTATATTGCGTTTTATATCATGTACGTGTGTTACGTTTGTACGTTATTTACGTAATTTTCTGTCTCTCTGTAAAAATATATCAAATATTTTTGAAGATTTTCCTAATGTCTTGTGTCTCACTCACTCGCTTTCTTATATGGGGGGTATTTTAACCAGAAGTTTTACATTTTCCTTACGATCTTTCAAACATTTTCTTCCATACAAACCTTGTCTTGATATTTACAAGCACAACAAAAATAGAATTAACCAAATAGATGTAGTCGTTCTAAATTCACGCATATACATTCGGTATTTGATTTTGATTGATACAGATTATACCTTCTATAAATAGTAGGACAAACACTAAAAGTGTTAGTAAACATTAACTTTAACGTATTAAATGGCAAAATACGAAAGTAATGCGAGGACGTCACTGCTTCTGCAATAATAAAACCATTGAGAAATTTCATAACACGAATGATGTCTTACTAAATAGAGACCTTGGTTCGAATGCGTTACGGCGGTGTACGCAAGAGCGCATATGGGTACCACCTATTAATATTAGAATGACCACATACTACTCATCAACAGTACTCTTTAGTTATTAGCTCATACACTGAACCATCTAACTATAACATAGGGTACATATTCGCATACATCGGAGATACCTAATAGATAAAATTGTAAAAGAACGTGAGAACAATCCGTATTTCAAGTTTCTTTAAAAAATACGAGTAAAAAATGAATACATTTATTCGTTAGTAAAAACGTTGCATAACGCCGTTTATTTTTTCCTCTTTGTTCTACGACTTACTAGTGTCAATATTGAATTAACTTTGAGTGTAAATTTGATTTCCATTCTTATGTTAGGCAATGACTAAGCTTATCTCGGAGACGTACATTCAAAGGGTATTTATTATCTTATGTCACAAGAGTGTCTTGTTTTTAATAACATTTTAATTTTATAGGCAGATTTGGAAACTATTTGGAATTTACATTACCTGCATGTTCTTAATTAAATTTTATTTGTGCGCAATGATTGAACTATCTAATGAAAAAGGTGCTGACGTTGCAGAATGTAGAGTACAAAAAGACAAATTTACAAATTTGTATATGTAAATAAAATTGAAGTGTTAGTTGTTTTTTTGTGGATAATCTCTGAAAACGACAGAATTATTTTTAATGACATTTATACAGTCTAATGGACGATTTTTCAGAGTATTCTGTTGTCTACATGTTATTACGTTTATCTATAGAAGCTAAGCAATAATGATACAATTAACAAAGCAAATTTAAGTGATACGTGTACATATCACAATTAATTATTTAGGTTTCGCATAAATACCAGTGCGATCTAAGACTAATACCTAAACTAAACCCAAAATAAACCATGTAGCCGATGAAAAATCAAAAAGATTATTACGAGAACGAAGTCACAAGCACTAACTAGTTAAAAGTAAAACTACTACAGTTCTCGTCAATTTTTCAATATATCCGTAAGTTCGAGCTTGTGCGTAATGTATCAATACAAAACAAAGTTAAAATATTATTATAGGAAACTAAAATTGGCATTTATTTATCCCCTAAGTTGTATCGATGTTGTACATATAATATAATACGAATTAGTAAATAAATTTGTGTTCTGCGCGACTATAACCGACGCATTATGAACTGAGACTTCGGGTCATAAATCATATTTATCTGTAGGTGTCGCTCGCACTTACAGGTATTATGGAGAGGTGTAGTGATGTGCGTAAGAATTGTAGAGGTGCATATCGATAACGGGATAGGTACGATCGATATGCTAAATTATGTTAAGTATTAATAGGAATGATTTTTCGCTATCTGAAAATAAAAGTTTTTCATTTGTGTGATAAAAGGTTTGTTTCGATTAAAAATTCTCATACGTATCTTCCCCATCTGTGTCATCTTGCTGTAGGGTAATTATCAGAGGTAGTGCTTGGTCTCTTATGATAGTTTTCCTTAAGTCCTTATCCTGGAGCTCCTCGGCATGCCTCACACATTTGACCCAGTCTTCTTGAGTAACATTATCAATAGCGTTGTGGAGAAGAATTTCGACATCAGCAACGTTAAATGCATCGACCCCGCGTGTGCAGGTAGCTAAGTATCGATAACGGGTTACATTGCGTGAACATTCCTACTGTCAGTGACATTTATTGCCTGACGACGGCTCAATTTAAGATGGGTCGACTATATATTCAGAGCGGTGAATAAGTTTAGCGAAGACCATAGTATTATTTTATATATTAATACCAAGTATTCTTCATCATATGAGTAGTATATTAGTATTAGGGGTATCAGAAGAGCCTTTCTTCTAGTGGTATCTCTATAATAGTTCATATTAAATCTCGAGAAAAGTTATGCTTTATTTTATTACCATACAACACTGTAATCACTTTTCCCATAAAAAAAAACATTATTTATTGTATACGAACACTGTATAATTGTTTATTGTAAAATAAACGCATTCTATAACAATTTAGTTTATTACGTTACTTTCTTTTTTAAATTATAAAAAAAAAACAGTCCGAATTTGTGATAATAAAAAACAGATTTCTCGGATTACACAGCGGAACGGTTTTCGTGTAACGAAAAAAAATAATTTAATGAGTTTCGCTGATGATTTCATGACTTGTATAGACTTTCACCGCGATTACGAGCCGTTTTTTTATACAGACTTTCTTTCATACGATCACGATTTGTATAACACGCTCTGATTCGTAAGTTTCATTTGTTTTTACAATTAATGGCCATTAGTAACATTGTGTTATTACAGCGGCTCGGGTCTTGTGAAAATGTTTTTTATATACCTTGTAAGTTTTAGTCTTTGATCACAATTTTATTTGATATTAAATGACAATGCATCCACTAAAATCGATTGTAATGTATAATGTATTTTAATTATATAAGTATATGTTAAAAAGATAAACCCGATCGAGTTTCTTGCCGGTTCTTCTCGATGACTGGGATGTATTCCGAACCGGTGGTAGTTTTGACGTTCATAAGCGCCTTCTTAGGGCCTAAATTGAATAAAGTATTTTTGATTTGATTTGATTTGATTTGAATGTGGCCTAAGTTATCTACGATAAACTTAATAAAGGGCAGGCATTAAATTTAAGACCAATACTCGCGACTTTCTCTCTGAAAAATATCATCACTTAAACCAAGAGAAATATCTCAACCATCAGTAGAGTTATTTGCCCCAAGCAAAAATTATAATTTGGCCGGCCTTACCCAAACCAACAGTTGCATATTTTTCCACATACCGTGGTACTACAAAATAACCCCAAGGCGGGTTGATGTCAGGCTGGCAACCGTTCGTAAAAATCAAGCCAAATCATCCATCACAACATGGCAAACATGTTGTGCTGACCCTACTTAGGTGGGATAAGGGTAAGAAGATAATGATGACTCGAGACTCGGAAAATAACGTATGTGTACCAAATTATGTACGTAGTCTACGTAAACAAAATTATAGATGCCTGTCATTATGTGCGTATATCGCAAAAGTACAAATTATGTACTAAAGTAACAAGATTTCGATATATTTTTTTATAGTTTTATTTCTTATGACACATAGTTTTTACCTAAAAGATATATCACTATACTTTATAAGAATGATATCGTTAAGATAATAAACAACACGGACGAAGTCACGGGTATCAGCTAGTAAAATATAATAATGCTAGTTCAAGGTTCATAGACAAAAAATACCGTCAGGCCAGTTTTAACCAATACAAAAACTCGACTACGTCACAGGGATTAGTTGGTATAAAACACAAAAAAGTAGTCGAGGATTAGCCGACAAGTGGAGCTGTCCGGACACACCAATAGGTGTTTGGTGACAAATTCTCAATCTAAAGGTTAATTAACTAGACGAAAATTAAAAAAGCCCCACTATTAAAAATAATTGTCTGTTACTTTTTACTTAAAAGTGTTTCATATTTTAATATACATTTGCTGAATACTGATTATTTGCCATAATATATTGAAAAATATAATGATATTTAGTGTGGATGATAATCTGAAAATTGCTTTACCTGCTAATAAAAGTCCTGTTTAAATCAGTTCAACAGTTTCGGAGATTATTACAAAAAAGACACAACAGTTTTATCTATACGTATATAAATGTCAATTAGTAAATTTTGTGAAGAACCTATTAGCGCAGTCTGTTGAGTCCGCAAGTAATCAAATTAATCTGCATCTGAGAGAAAGTTTTTACTATGCAACAGTAGATGGTGCTTGATTCAATAGCAAATGATAAATAATTGCTATTGATTTCTGCACGACTCTTCATGTAACAATTTATTTCTATTTAGAAAGTAATTTTTTTACACTTTCACTGTGAAATAGAATCAGTGTCTTAAATGACTCTGGTAATATCGCGAGTATGAAATAAATAAATACATTTCTAACACATCACATAAATATACATTGTGATACATAACTTCGTCGCCTCCAAGAAGTTGAAAAATGCATTGCGACCTTAAAATCAATGCATGTATGAACTCTTTTAGCTTAACTACTGTATCAATAATACTCAATAATCCGTCAACGCAATAATTTAGTGTATGAGTTTCATTGAACGGAATGACAGTCACTGAATGAAGATAGTCACGAAGATTTTTTTTTTTTTTATATATTATAGGGGGCAAACGAACAGGTGGGTCACGTGATGGTAAGTGATCACCGCCGTCCATAGACACTAGCAACACTAGGGGAGTCGCAAGTGCATTGCCGACCTTTTAATATATGTGGGCCTCCGGCGCTCTCACTGACCAAAGATTCGGTAAATACTAGATTAAACAACAAAAATAAGACTTCTAATAAAATTTCATATTAGACAAACACGGTTCGGGAATCTATTGCTGTTACTTTCTGACTCAATTACCGAATAAAGCGCGAGAAAAAAACAAGCAACTGCAACTCGGGCCGCTTATATCTATATAAAATCTACGAAATCCTAATTTCCTAATCCGCTATTTTTTCTTTCGAAATTATTTTGTTAATTTTATTTATTTTATTTTATTTTATTTTAGAATAATAGGTGATCTTACAGCTAACAAAAGAACAAATAAAGAAGTAACAACATAAATAAGGCCATTTAAAAGTTCACACATATATAATAACAAACAATATTAAAACAACTTTGGCTATGTTTGTACATATTTCTTTGATTTTTTTTTTGTATTGTGAACTGTGATTGTTAAATATCTATAACTGGTGGCATAACTGAGTGAGTTTAATAATATTATAGGGTTCCTAATTTTAATAATAATTAGGTTATGGTTTTAAATAAACATACGTCCATTGCCTTTTAATATATTGATTTTATGGTATAATAATACTTGTTCTTGTAACACTCATTATCGAGGGATAAAATATAAGAATAAGTTTGTATGAACTAAACATAAAGGTAACACATTTATTGGTAATACATGAACTAATGGTCTTTTATTTTACTGTTATAACTCAGAATCGACGGTTTAAAATACAATTGTTTTGATAAAACAAAAATAAACCACGGCAAAGACCAACCTACTTTGTTTATTTGTATTTAGACGTGACGTTATAAGAAAACATTGATGAAAAATTACATACTTTTATGAATTGAATTGAATTACTATCACTGAATTACCGATGGAGTGGAAAAGAGATATATGCGTCACAAGATGAATCCTTGGCCGCTCACGCCTCTCTATTGCTTGTTCCGCGCTCTCGCTTGCACACTCGGCTCAGGCGGAACGTGACACTGAGTCATGCTTTTTCGTGCGCGCAGCTGGCTTTCATCGATATATAAGACAATATCACGTGAATAATTAACTGATTATGTTGTAACTATCGAAGTAATTAGATGATTGTCGTCTGCTTCGATGGGCAATAAAAGTAAAAGTAAAAAAAGGGCAAAAAGTTAATCCAATCCAAAAATAACAATCTAGACCCATCTAGAAAAAAATCCGCTTGGAATACGTGGTTCTTATGGCGATACGTTCAGTACTTTTGATGTGATCGAACCTCAAAAGAATTGTAATTTTGTTGCATATATAGATTAATAAAACAGAAGGATAAATTGCATTGGTCCATTAGTGTATTCGAGTATTTTATCATTCAAATGCACATAATTCCAATATATTTATATACATACAAACTATAAAACTGTCGACGGCGATCAACCTAGCCTTTCCAAATAATTGAATCGTGGTTATAACGGCAGTCGATGTACCGCTATCCAACACAATGCTCTCTCTAAATGATGTACAGGCACGGAAGTCACGGCCGAGTGGGTAGGTTTTGCTTCATTTGCGCTCGAAGGGGATCTTTGTTCTTTTTGTCGCTATTCAATGATGTACGTGACGCGAATTCAAAAGGTGCAGTGACTCATTCAAGTTTAATTATCGAATAAACTCAGTGAGTAATAAAAAAAAAATTGGTTGAATTGTCTCTGATATGTAGAAGCATAAGACGGACTTTTTAAAATTAGTATATAAACATTTTCTAATGTCTATAAAACAATTATAGAGGTCATAAACTGCTGGATATAATTCGAATAATTTTTTTAGTTTTACTTCTTAGACCCTTCGTCCTTATCTAAAAAATATCACGGTAGCTAAATTTTTAGCTTAAGCACTTCGCGTTTAATGATGTATGTTTTTTTGCCATGGTGAAGAGGAGGTTTAGGGGTACTACAGAATAGGGCATAGAGTACATTTCGTTCCGAAAGATATAAAACAAATTTACATTGATGCGAGCAAAGCCTCGAGCAAAAGCTAGTAAGTAATAAATATGTATATAATTCCTTTTTTATGCGATCATAAAGTCTTTTTTTGTTATCCTGATGTCAATATTGGTAATAACACGAATTCAAAACTAATTGCGTCTTAGCTCTTTTAATCTCTACGGTAATTAATTATTCTTATGTTAACGGTTTTATAAAATCGTAAACGGTAAATATAATATATTAACCTGTCAAAATTGCGAGTTGCATTGACGCCAATATTTGAGGTCATGCGCTTTTTATTTCAGATGTCCGTGAGGATATTCTTATAACTACTTATTAAAAAAAAAAGTGTGTGTGTACTTATGTACACGCGTTAGAAGTTATACTTCTTTGGCATATCACACAATACGTAGAAGTCCTTACTTTCACTGTGTTGGTAACTTTTTAAATAAATTTAGCGACATCTGTTGTGAAAAAACGACACTAACAATAGAAATAAATAAATATCGTGAATACAGTTGTCAGTTCTCACGCAATACGTAGATGTTCTTACTTTTACTCTGTTGGTAACTTTTTTGAATAAATTTAGCGACATCTGTTGTGAAAAAACGACACTAACAATAGAAAGGGTTTCAGTTTTTCGCGACGGTTCGTAAAAATTTACTTTCATCATTTTTCCCTAACGCGCCAAAAGAAGTACAACGTTAAAAAAAATCTAGGTGTTCTATATCTGTAGCCACTTTAACCGATTAACATTTGTCTGTACGGATAATGTAGTGAATTAAGAGACAAGCGGTGATTGTCATAGGTTCTAATCCGACAGATTTCGGGTGATCCACAACACTTTATGTCTGTTATATTTTATAGGTACTGGCGTTTGAACAGAATCTCATCTGATGTCAAATGATGAGGTAGTCTAAGATAGTGAACAACGTTAGATATGGACTGGTTCTCAAGGGCAGCTGCCGTAACACATCAACAAATGCTTGGCGACAGATTTTTAACTTAAGAGCGGTAGGTTGCCAGATGGACTTAGAAAAAGCCCTATGTGTACCAAATTCTCCACGATGCACCAGTTAATATGTAGTGCCTAATTATATGGAAAAAAATTACAGTGAAAATTAGTACAGCGTTATTAATTCTATTTTCATTTTTTTTTACTCTAATATCATCTTCAGTATTACAAAAGGTTTAGGAAAAATAACCCGTTCCATTGTATACGGTGTCTTGTTGCTTGAGAAATAATCAATATTACTAGAACTGTGGACGCTACTGTTGTGAAGTTTTTGTGATTCGTTCGCTAATAATCTTGTAATTCATAATTAAAACGCTATCTTTCTCTAATAGTGTTTGTTTCGAGATATGCCTTGAATTATGCTTTTAATAATCTCGTATGTCTTGCATCCGTTTGTTGATCTTACATCCTATTAAGATTATAACTGAAATAATAAGACGCTCACACTAAAAATTTACAATAGGGCCGAGATAATAGTATATCTATATACAACAGTATTGATATTCAACTACGACCATTCGTTGTGGATTTTATTGTGGATGGTTCCAGAGTACTTTTTTGACCGCTTCATTAAATATGCTCAATGGTAGATTGTTTGGATAATGCCACAACGCGTAGACGTGATACATTTGTGATGCACCTATTGCTTTTCCTAATAGTTCCTAACACTTTCCGAGTTGGTTACTATGATCAATTCGAAAATTCCTCCCCAAGCATATCTACGTGTATTCTAACATTTGTATTACAGAGTCAGTCCTTTTAAAATAGCATGTTAACATCTTAAGACATAATTACATAAAATCAGATTATGCTCGAACACCATACCTATAATAAATTACAGTTATTGACCACTAGCGTGAGATTTTCTTATTTTACTATAGTACAGTGTACACGTAATGCATCATTCGATTCACTGGTGAGACCGGTTTTAACATGGAAGCAAACAGCCCTGTATGTAATAACATTGTTGGTTTTCGCGGTTCTGACTCGATAAATATAGCATTTGTCTGATTCTTCGACTGGTTTATATACGAAATTCACTGTATTTTTTTTTTAATATCAGCCAAGTTTACGGAAAATACAAGGTGTTTAATAACGAGTTGAATCCTAAGTGAGTATTATAAATAAGAATATGAGTTGGTTTGTCATGTATTCACGTCTAAACTAACCAATTCCCTTCAAATCAATTCTTCATTCAATCAATGATCGTAAAACTTTACATGCACGTGCGCGAACAGAAAAGGACATAGAGCGGACCTTTTCATCCAAGAAAGAGTACTGTTCCTTAAGGATAGAAAAATATCTTTTACTACACAAATGTGAACGAAGCCGCTTGCAAAAGTTAGTATTTAAGTGTAAAAAACTGACATGTTTGTTAGTTTTTTTGCAACCAATCTTCCGGTAGATTATTACTGCCATTGTCGAGTAGGTAATGATGATATTATGAGTTTCTTGCGATCATTTTAATGAATTAACAAGATGATAGCCGTCTTGTTAAAACTTTCCAGGGAGTTTTTGTTCATACATTCATACTTACTGATATTATTTTCCATCCATATCACTTGTGCACAATAACCGAACTCCGAACTATATTCCTTTTTTTTTCCGAACTGACCTACACTGCTAGCCAATAAGGCCTTTACAGTTCCACCGAACTACTAAGGGGAGCGCTTAGGGCACTCACCCGATTTGTTTTAGGCGATCATCTCAAGGGCACTCGGTGCACCTCGGCTTGAGCTGTCGCCGACTTTCCCGATCTAACTAAGCTAGCTAAGCTATCTATCCATTTCATACACATATATGAATTCTTCCGTAAAATGCCACCAATATTACTAATACATTTAGAAATTTAGTGTGAAATAACACAAGATTATGAATAAAATATGAAAAACACTGAATGACAGACTAAGATTCCGCCTAAAATTCCCGTCAAAAACTCAACATATCTCATTTCTTTTTTTGTTGAATTATAACCGGTCCTAGATATTAGCGGTGTCTGATATCTCGATTAGAGCGTCACCTATCGGAACCTGATTGTATGAGTTTTTTTATACATCAAACTTTTTTATTTTTCTGCCCCAATATACAATTCATACATTTTTGATGGGTGACTGAAGCTAACTATTTTAGTTACTTTTAAAAATTGTGCAAAAAGTAAATCAGCTTTTCTTGTTCGAGCAATTTAAAAATCACGTGAGGGTTGAGCAGCATTGCACTAAAGCAATATATGTTATGAATATGAGTCATTTTGATCAATAAATATAGAATTTGTTGATAACAACTACAGCGCCATCTATCGGATCCTAGCATAATTATGAAAAATAAAGTAACTCAAACATACAGACATAGTATATTTTTGAGATCGGTAAACTTCTACACAGCTTGAACGATAACCATAAAAATTCCCCAAACTTGCGTATAACTTCACGAAGAAGAATTATATAATATCCATTTTACAATAACTCATCACGAGATGGCGTTAAGTTATATTTTAATTTAATTTAATTAGGGATTGTAATAAAAAAAAATTCAGTAAACTAAAATTATATGTTATCCATTTTACAAAAACTCATCATTAGGTGTCGCTAAGTTTTATTGTAATAAAATTACGCATTATAATTGAAAAATTTACAGTAAACTAAGTCACGAGCGGTACATAGTATGTGATAAATGTCAGTTGTAGTGAACAAAGAGATAATAACAACAGGCAGCATCATTATTTTTATATCGAGAAAATGTATTCTACGAATATGATTTTATTTACACGCAGCCTTCAATTAAAATTAATCATAAAGTTGTATTTTTTACTATATTATATGTTTTTTGTAATCTGTTTCTATCCAGTTACAAAATGAGAAATTGTAACATAAGTTAGTCACTTATACGGAGCATCTATAACCTATAGGTATTACCAAAAATGAAGTCTCTGTCGTTTGTCCGGGCTAATCTACGAAGATTTCAACGAAATTTTTATATTAGGATGTGCTACAAAAGATAAGCAGAGATTTAAAAATTTAACAGAGGTAATTTACAGTAATAATGAGAAAATTACAATAGGAAAGACGATCTACAGCTAATTATGAAAAAACAAGCAATTTCACGTAAATAATAAAACCTCAAGAGGCTGAAGATGCGGACACCAGCTAATATGATAAAATCTGATTCACGTAACGCCATCTGCTATCTGAATTCTTAACTAATTGTTCTTACCAATTTACCACCAATAATTGAAAAAATGTTCCAAATATACACATCACTGAAAATCACAAAATAATAATAATTATAATAATATAATAAAATTATAAAAAAGTCACCTTTGAAACGGAATATCAAGTCACTCGCCAAACTCTCTACGACAATAACACTGGCACTTGGACGCAACGTGTTTGAAGTTTTAGGGAGAGACACTGTTTAAAATATATGAATTTTGAAAATTTAATGTTAATTTTATATATATATATATATATATATATATATATTCACAGCGCAGGCAAACGCGCTCTTTTGAATGAGGCTGATACAGCCGGAGTGCTCTTTTTATGACTTCGTTACGCGGTTTGAACGCGACTCTGCAATTGCACTCGTGGGGAGGTTCGGTGTATATGACACTGTTTTTGCGGTCGGAGAATTGTTCAGTTATTTAGCGGCTGACCCAACTTTCGCGTACTGTACATTCTGTAACATATCATTAAAAGATTTTTTTTTTATTTTAACTACTACCTAAATACTACCAAGAAGGAGAGAACTTTTTATTTTTTTATAAGACAACTCCAGAACTAATCTAACTCTATATAGTGAATAACTTTACAAACGTGCAGTTATCAGGCAAAAATTATACCTAGATTCACAGTAATTATTCAAACAATTGAAACAATTGTCCTGTATTAGATACGAACCCATAACATTTAAGTGGAGGCAACTGCTTAAGCCACTATATTAGGTAAAAATGTACTTATTACAATAAAAGAGATCGCCTAGCACAGCACCCGAGAAAACGGATTAGATTTCGATCCCAAATAAGAGAGCTTGTCCATGAAGACAGGAGCTCATAATAACCATAAGGAATGCTCCCAAAAGGGAGCTAACCTAACATTAAAGACCTGACCGTTGAAGCGGCCAGCGAGGACGATATTTATTAGATAGTTACTAGCACGTCCGGCGGACATTGTCATGCTCTGTTAATAAAAAATATATACTTGTGTGGATGAAACGCTTAAGGCGGCTTGACTTTTTCCGATTCTTTCACCAATTATCTTCAACTAATTTACAAAAAAAACATAACAAATCATGTACTTAAATCTTCCCCATGAATTGCTCTATCTATTGGTGAAGGTCGCATTACAAACCGTTCTGTAGTTTTTGAGTTTATCGCGAACATCCAGACAGACAGACAGACGCGGCGCACGACTTCGTTTCATAATATGTATTGATTACAATTTTTTTTGTATATAATCACGAAACCAATTTTGGTGAACTGTGCTGTTCTATTCGTGTGCTTGCTACAGTAATTTTTTTTTTGTTTTGTCTTAGAAAGATAAATCTAGGGACTGTGGTTAGCTTCACAGAAGTAGAATTTTATTTAGTTCTGGAGCTAACTCCAGAATATAGCTAACTATGGACTTCTTTTTATATTTAAATTATTACAATAACAATAATATACTTGTAATCGGCACGGATATGTTAAGGATTTCATAATACTTCAGGATGCGAAAACGCTTGCAAAAATAGTTACGACCGGTGTTGCATATTTATGACTACCTCGTTAGGGATATGAAAAGTTGATAATAAAATTATTGTGGAATAGAAGTAATAACACTTTCGGACTTTTTAGTAGAGTTACCTTTTAAGCCGTTTTGTTTCACTAACTATTCTTTAACCCCTAGACTGACCAAAACCATAAAGGTTTAAGTTCCATACAAAAAAAAAAAAAAAAAACAAATTAATGTAGACCTTTTTTTATATTATAGGGGGCAAGCGAACAAGTTGGTTACCTGATGGTAAGTGATCACCGCCGTCCATAGACACTAGCAACACCAGGGAAGTCGCAAGTGCGTTGCCGGCCTTTTAATATATGTGGGCCTCCGGCGCTCTCACTGGCCGAACGAAACGCAACAGTGCAACTACTGTTACTTCACGTCGGTTTTCTGTGAGAGGGTGGTACTACCCCGGGCGAGCCAACCCATTCATGCTGAAACCAGTAATAGCTTCAGTGTAGCTCTACGACCTATAAAACCTCATGAGGCACAGGTCAACAGGTTGCTGGTAGCATAAGCTTAAAAAAACCTGATTTATCACAAAATTTTGGAAAATAACAAATGATGTACTGTAAAATTAAAATTTTAATGTAAAATGTATTTTTTTAAATATTTTTTTCATTTGTACTAACTTCTTTTTACTAAATTATGAAGTCTACCATTTACGATATCATGAAGTTAAAAAACAAATTAAAAACAATCTGCCATTTTGAGATCTGAATCTTACAAAATCAGCCAAGAGGGATTAACAGATTCTTAAGTGTTATTAAGGAAAAGGGAAAAGTGGTAGCCTTAAATTTGTTTTTAACGGTTTTCTAATTAAGGGATAACCAAAATATGGTGATAAATAACCGGATTTCTTCAGATCAGTTACGAGCTAATGAAATCTATTTGTAACCAAGTTTCTATAAAATATACCCAATTCTATAACAATTACATATTCAACCATGCTATATTTATAAATAGTAACTAACGCATATTAGTTCTGAGTAGCTTAAACTGGAGGTTAAACCGGAAATAATGATTTGTGGAGATATATCATTTAAATCAAATAAGTTGTATCTAGGCAAATAAAAATAATATCGCCTACAGTACGACCGCGTCTCATTTGGTACGAGCGATAATTTTAAATGTATGAGTCATAATAACTTGATCGCCGAACGTGTTGGTAAGAAAAATGTAAAAGTAGTTTCATTTACAGTCAGCCGTCTCAACGAAGTCTTGCAATATAAACCAAGAAGTATAAATGACAAAAAAAAATTGACTGTAGAAACTTTTTAGTTATGCTGATACATTAATAATTGAGTATAGATAAACTAACATTTTATTTTTGCCTCTACGCTATTCATTGTAGTCATATTTACTATGTAGCCGATGTTATTCAAACAGTTAGAACGGATCAGACACCTCATATGTTAAAATCTATCTTAAAGCCGTTATAGAGAGAGCTACAATAGCAGCACGCTATGATGGCTGTTTTGACCTTTGCCCGCTCATGAAAATTAGTATAAATGTATGGTTGGTATTGAATAAATAATGAATTGGTTGAGAGAATTTTCATGAATAAAATCTAATATAGAATAAGTTACGTCAACGAGTAATAGTAATTTGAATAGTCTTTCTCTTAATTTTAACGAGGCTTCAGTATATCCTTGTTGAAAATACTAGCTTCATAAGGTAACTCAGTTGTATTAATATGCCTTTATACATGACTCTTACATTTAGTGATTAAAGAAACAATTTTTTGATTTGATAACGTCTTATAAATCATTGAACGCCTGCTGAACGCATGAAAAAGTATGACTCATTGTCACGTTTCGCCAAGTCAAGCGTACAAGCGAAAAGCTGGAATAAACATTATGCGGTATGTGACACATCATTTTTCATCAATATTTTTTTATGACTGTATATATTTTTTCCTATAATAAAAAGGTATCTATGAGTTATGTGACCGGACAGGATCTTGAATGTTAGTACTTACTTTTGATTAGTCTTACTTTATTTTTAAATTCACAACACGAATAAAGTCGCAACTAAGTGCTAGTATTATGTTAAAAATATTATATGGAAGTATTCGTTTATTTTTATACCCGGATCTTCTCGACGACAAAGATGTTCTGTCAAATCGGTAGAAAAGTTGTTTTCAATTTATGGTAACTTTTTGCATCATCAATTTAAAAATATTTGAATAAAGAAATAGAGTAGGAATAAAAATGAGCTTTTTATTTACCAACACTGAATCGATCAAGTCGTTTATTTTTATACATATAAATAAAATTGAAATATCTTTTTGTAATGTCAAAATAACAGTATTTTACTAAATGGATATGAAAGTATATACGGTACTTATAACAAAATTCCAAGATTCAAATTTTTTATTTGTCTGTCTGTTTGTTCTGGCTAATCTTCAAAATAGTTTTACCGAATTTAATGGGACTTCCACTATCTAATAGCTGATGTTATAAGGAATATCTTAGTGCTGTTTTTATTGTAGAAAGAAATTATGGTTTCATGCAAATATAATAAACTAATGAAGCAACGCCCGATACCACGCGCACCACGTGCACTTTTATACTGAATAGCAAATTATTGCTAAATTCCAAACGGACGAAGTCGTGGGTAATAGACAGTTATAACTAAAAAAGTTTATTTTGTTTCTTTCGTTCGATTCTTTTCTTTATACTACTTATATCTGTATATTTTATATAATACAAAAGATATTTGTTTTTATGTAGTGTATTCTATATGAAAGCAAATCTTTATCAAATATTAGCAGCCGCCCACAAATTTGTCTGCGCTTGTCTGTTTGTAAATAACCAGCTTTTGCTCTAGGTTACGTTCGTGAGAGTTTAATTTCCCTATCTCTCGATAACAGTTCTTTTTCTGTATGAAACCTCCCCTACGTCTTTTACTGTACTCGTATCAATATCGTAACGACAGTGTACAACTTCGAGTATATCTTACAATGCAACGCACGCCTAGATAGGTATCAATTGGCACATTATTGTTTCGTCAAATTCCATTCGGTACTTTTAGTATGAATGAGTAACAAACATCCATCGACCTTCACAAATGTTCTCATTTGTAATACTAATAGGATAGGATTATTAAAGTATTGCATAGACCACTAACAAATAGTGTTACCATTTATAAATATACTAGCTCCTCACTCCGTCTTCGCGCGGGTGTCATCATCTTATTACCCTTATCTCACTTGTGTTGGGTCAGCACAACATCATCATCAGCAACCTATAAAAGACATAGTCGTGTTCTTGAATTAAGGTATGGGGCATAATCATCACATCAGCACATAACCTATTGCCGATTTCAAACTATAAGAAATCCACAGTTCTATGTTTTCCCCACATACAGAGGCACTACAGGAACTTTTTCAGGTTTAAATTTCCTCACGATATATTCGTTCACCGTCAGCCGATAACGTTACCAATTTAAATTATATACGTGAAAGAAATTATGTAATGCAATTATTTATTATTTACTCGAATGCGCAGGTGCATGCGGCTGTGCGAACTTGTGAACATGAGTTATGGGGTATGGTGGGCATGATATTCCATCGGTCAAACCACTCGAACACCACGACTTTTGCAAAATGATTATTTTTTATGCGCTTGGATGGAAACGAACAGACGGGTTACCTGATGGTAAGTAATCACCGCCACCCATACACCTGCGACACGAAAATGATAATGAAATAAAGTGGCAACTGAGCAAAGGAAAAAGGAAAATATTTACTAGCAATTTTTTAAGATCTTCTGTCTCACTCCGTTACTCATTTTTTGAATATGAATATTTTTCACTTTATAATATTTTAATGTTTAATGATAGCCAAAATGTATAATTTTTTAGGCCTTTTCTTTCATGCAAACATTGTCCTAAAAATTACAAGCACAACAAAAAAGAAGTAGTCAAATAGTTGCTGCCGTTCTAAGGTAATGCGTTTTCGTACAGTATTTGTATAAATTATGCCAAAATCATTATATAATGTATTGTACAAAAATGTATAAAATGGTTTGAATTAGCCTTTCTAAATTTGTAAGCAGGCTTACTCTATACTACGAGTAATAATGAGTCAGCGACAATGTATCCAGACATCGCGTCTATTGACGTAGTTTTCAACGACATACTCGTAAGTCTAATCTTTCAATGGACGTAAATTCTAACTAATATTATAAATGAGATTGTGAGTTTGTTTACTTGTTTGTTTGTTTCCCTTTCATAATTAAACTGCTCAACCGATTATCATGGAATTTTGCATACAAAAACGCAAGCGTACAGATAATGCTACCTACCCTATTTTTCATCCGGAAAAAGTATTCTTCTCAAGGGACAAGTTAAATCTACATAAATGCGAACGATCTCGCAGGTAAAAGCTAGTATTATAACTAAATAACAGCATTGAAATAGATCAATCCTTTTTGCTCACTTGATTAGCTGTGTTGATTAAATTGAAATTCTATGGTCAACTCTACCAACGTGTTCTAACAGTACCATTATTAGATGTATGGAATAACCATTATCGACTACATCATCATTTAATATGAACTAAGATTTTGGTGAATATGTTGAACTATACAAATGATAATAAATACACTGTTATGGAAGTGACAATATTATTGATATTGTCTAAGCATCGTATAAAGCAACCGTGTACAATAACGATTGTAAAAAGGCAATTAAATCACAAACGTGCTTTCATGAAATCGTTTTCGTTTTGTAAAACGTAAAATCACTGTTAAAACAGTAATAGTATTTACACTTGTTTTTAGAAAGTAAAATATTACAGTTATGATTGTTTAAATATTTTTGTTTTATGCAGACGCGTTGATGTCTTTTCTTTGTAAGCCACATTTAAAATTTTGCTATTTAAATTTCCACGCGAAAATTGTCTTTTATGAATTATATTTTACTGAGAATTCTACGTCTATTATAATACTTTATGTACGTTACTTATTATTTAAGCGGTATGTTTTATGTCCAAAGGAAAAAATAATAATAAAAAAAAATTGATAACAAAAATGTACTTTGCTTAAAACCTTTATTTTTAACCAGTGGTATTTATTCCTTTACTTCTCCTCTACCGCACATGCACACCAGATCGTTTACCGCACCTATCCCCGACAAGAAACCATACATCATTGAACGCTTAGTGCTTAAACAAATCCCAATTTCCTACAACTTCAACATAAATAAGATAGAGTGTCTTTTATATAGTATATTTTTTTAATTGATCCTACTAGATTTTCATGGAAGTAAAATTGGCAGTAATCATATCTGAATAGCCTTTTCTCTTGTACTATATAGAATGATAGAATGTATTTTTATATAAATTATGTATCAGGACAACTTTTACTTATCGGGTACGTTACAAGATTGGTATTCAAAAGAAAAGTACAAAATGACATACTGCCTTTTACTCGCGGCTTTGCCTGAATTAATATTGACTTAAGTATCGGAAATAATCATTTTTTTTTGGATGAGAGGTAACATATGTTATTTTCTGTACATCTAATAATATGTTACGCAAAAAAAAGAAGATCGGCTGAGTACTTAATGTGTGAACGCTTATCAATCAAACTCTTATTCGCATTTATAACATTACCAAGCATTAAATATACACTATAAACAATACTAAAACAGGAAACCATTTAAATCTCTTTCACTCGACGATTATGAAACATCTCATCGTTGTTTTTCTTTCGACATGCGTCTACATAATTTATACAATGAGGCAGCGTAATCATAACGCTCGAAACGGGAAGTGGATAATATGGCGTGAGTCAGTGTGCGGTGTGTGGTGTGATTCTCCCCTCCCAGTTGTCGTGAAATCGCGTCTCCATAAGACTTGTACGATATTTTTGTTGTTCATTTTATTCGCATCTCCAATTGATATTAAGTAAGATTTATTAAAAAAAATGTATGCAGTCAGGCAATATTAACGAAAAGCAAGGAATAGAATCAATTTTTTTTCTTTAATATTGTAGAAAGAACACTTGTTAAAAATTAGATATTAAAAGAGAATAATTAAAAAAAATGCCTAAACAAAAATAAGTTTTAATAATATTCGCACGCCTTCACTATTGGGACTATACAACCGGCAGTGCATGTTTGAAAATCAATATGGTTAATTCGTTTTCGGGGAACCTTTTCTGATTACCCATCATTTTTTTTCGATTACTCACCCATACTGACAGATTTTTTTAGATAACAATGAAAACACCAATATCGCAAAAACTAGGTAGATTATAACGAAAACTAATTTCTAAATGTTCGTCATACTCTAAGCAGTAATGGAATTGTTTCTCATACTTCTTATATCTTACGATAAACAATCCTAATTAAATTAAATTGTTGTAAATGTATACTCTACATATTCTTTTTCGATTTTTCTTTTATTTCCACAGCAGTTCTTAATGATTTATTGGTAGAGTATATTAAATGTGGGTAAATATGTATTCGTGAAGTCCGTTTCATTTAGTAATAAAAGTTATCCCCCAATATTCTCTACTTTACCCAGTTTTTATTCTTTGGAGTCAATTTAACGAAATAGTAAAAGATGGGCAAGCGTGGCTAAACGAAGTAGATTCAAATGCATCATTCAAAATTCTGTATACCTCTTTTTTCCATCCCTTAAGAGCTGACTTTTGAAATAATTTAAAGAATGTACAACCGTGGGTAAAGGAAGTAGTTTCGAATGCATAACTCTAAAATTCTCCATCGCAAAATTTTTTTTCCCCGTTCGTCTGAGAATTTGACTTATCAAAAAAATAAAGGATGGGCAAGCGTAATGGATTATGATGCATTATTCCAATTTTGTCCACACCTTAAAAGTTATTCTACACATTTCCATCCCTTAGAAGTTGATTTATCAAAAAAGTAAGGACAATTTTTTTCCAACGTTGGTCCACGCTATATAAACCTTTTATATTTATTTTTTATAGAAGCAAGTACACAAATTTAAATGATGGGCAAAAATGGGCGATGCATGTGCAATTCCTCTATGAATTTACATATTCTTACGTGAAAAGTGGGGAGCCAACTTCCCGGAGCTCAATTGAACACATCCGTTCATGACCACAATCGAAGTTGAACTTCTGAAAATTAATATTTTTTTATCGAAAATATTGGCTGCTTCCTGGACCGCATATCTGTTTACTTTTGTATGTAAACTTATTAATTATTTTAATAAATTTGATTTATTAATTAAAAGTAACAATTTTTGCAAGATCTTATATTTTAGGAAAATGGAAACACACTAGAATATTTGCTATTAAAAAAATTGTCGTTTAAAATGATGGTCATCTTAACTGAAGTCGAGATTCCATTGCGCGAAGATAAAAAAATATACAATTTTAAAGTACTGTTAATGACTTTATTTTTGTGAAGTGTTTTTTTTAACATATTTGATGATGCGTATAAAAAATTGTTGAAAAAAATTATTTAAACAAAAGGTTCATTTAATGATTTCGAATGCCTTTTCGTCTCGATGTACTGAATTCAAGCTCTATGTCGTTCTAGATAATAAATAAATATAAGGACACAATTTCATTTATGTCCTTTTAATTTCAAACTAAGCATAGATTATTATGTACTAAAAATACAACCTAAATAGCTGATATATATATATATATATATATATATACATATAGATGTTCAACACCAAGACACATTACATAAAAAATGCGGGGAACTATCCCGCTACGTCTCGTTTGAATACCACTGGCTCATGAGACATCATATGAGGATTAATAACTAGAAAAGTTAAATAACAATTTAATGGAAAGAAGAAATGTATTCTTTTTTTAAATTTTCAGTATTTCTATAATTTCTTTAACTGTTACTTTCCTTGACTTATCGTCAATAAAGCGGTTGCTTTTTCGGCTAACTCTCATGTGACTAAATATATTTTAATTTCCCAATACTTGAAGTAAGCTTTGTAGAGCATTAGTGAATTCGTTATTTACCAAATTGGCTTTTTCTATTTGGGTATCGTTAATATTGTTATGGTCTAACGCATTTAAAACAATAAAATCTGATGGCGATGACCGTGCCTAAATGATGATACTTTTTCCATAGCATGGGTTTTTTTCACTTTTTTGAAATTAACTTTTATCTGTCTTATTGAATAGTTTACTAAATACTATTAACTATCCATCTACTATGATCCTTTGGGATGGAACATTTTTGATATGGATGTCAAAAAATTAATTTTGGTTGGCAACATATTTATATATATAATATATTTTAACCCGGTCCTCAGGAGTACAAACCAATTAAGACCGACGTCGGAACTACGATTTTTTTTACGTTTGCTGTTTCGTAACGTAAATACTTTATTCACAAAAATCTTTTAAATTATCATTTATTTATTTATTTTTATCACTGCAAAATTGTATCGACTCATTCCATCTTTAATGTATTCATGCGACGTGATAATAATACAAGCGGACTACAGTACGAATTCAAACTAGCCACTTCTATATTATTCTTCAACAGTGCTGCTAGAGGCTGTTGTTTGTCGAGAGTGTATGTGTATTTTTGCTTATGGAACAGGACGTAACAGTTTGAAACGCGCTAATAATTTTATTATTTACTAGCTTTTGCCCGCAGTTTCGCTCGTTTTAATATAAATTTGGCCTATCTCTCAGTGATAGATACCCTTTTTCTGACTAGAATTTACTCTATAGCCTTTTTTGTTATCCTAACTAGTAACAACGTGTATGAAAAACTTGATGATGATCGGTTGAATAGTTAAGGCGTGAAAGCGTAACAAACCAACAAATATTCGCATTTATAACATTAGTTACGATTACAGATAACAAATTAAAGAATAATTTGGCCGACATATCGCACGTCTTTTTCGTTGCTCCGTTAATAAAAAAAAAATCAGATTAATAGTAAAGTTCCACGAATCTTAACGTATCATACTTTTAAAGAAACGGCTCTTTATCAGGATCATACATCTGATATTGGAAACCCATAACATCTTTTCTTTTTTTTTTTAATGAGATTGGAGGCAAACGAACAGACGGGTTACCTGATGGTAAGTAATCACCGCCGTCCATGGACACCTGCGACACCAGAGGTATCACAGATGCGTTGCCGGCCAATACATCACATAATTCTTAAGAAAACACCGATAACTACAATGTGACATATATTGTCAAATTCCATCATTTATACAAAATAATTGTACCGGCGTGAGTGTTAACTGTTATGTATCGGCATGTGCTCCTCGCTACAATGATCACAACAATGCTTTTATTTTATTCCCAAGTGTTATATTTCTAACAAAAACCATTGTACTACAAAATAATCGAGAAACAGACCGAATTTGTTTCTTCAATATTACATACATTGTTAATTTCGGATAGTAAATTCTAGCTACAGTAGCGCCGTTCTGTTAATTTACGAAACTTATTTCATGCATTTTAGAAGACACTTTTTCAGGCCAATACCTATATGCGATATTTCTTCTTACCTAAAACTCCATTATTTCAAAGTATAAAATTATTTGTCTTATTTTAGTTTTTACTACCAGGCCCAGGGGCAGTTGTCCTGCCTTCACAATAAAAGATATATACTTATGTGTATGAGATGCTTAAGGTAACTAATGTATTTTATTTGATAAGGATTAATACCGTAACCGTATAAATAGCCTTCAAATTACCTCATTATATGTGTCCATTTTTAGAAGATAAATGGGTATAGTTAGCTATCCTAAAAAGATAGGTGTATGCCATCGTAGACTTTTTATAGATCTATAAAAGAGAAATATCTCAGTATGCATCGTTTTGTTATATCTCAGAGGGATTAGACAGCGTTTGCGATGAAAGCTCCGAGGCGGCTTGACTTTTTCCGATTCTTTCAGCAATTATCATAATATTTCAATCAATGTACAAAAAAACCTTGACAAATTATATACTTAAAGCTTCCATGTGAATTAACCTATTTATTGGTAAAGACCGCCTAAATCCGTTCACTGGTTTTTGAGTTTATCGCAAACATTCAGACAGACTGACAGACGCGGCAGACGACTTTGTTTTATAATATGTAGTGATTGTTTCATAAAACTGACTACAATCTAGGTATAACTTATGAATAAGTAATATATAATAACAATACATGCGATGATAACACTTTTCTAGATGTGAACACAGCATGGACATAAAATAAAGAAAAATACATTAGGCGTTATTAAAGTTACATGAACTAATCTATCATAAAACTAAGATCATATAAATTACATTATTTAAGTGCTTTAAGAATTATTTTGAATGGAGGTAACAGAACCTGAAAATATATTAATCCTTGTGCAAACAGAGTTACAGAAAGAAGGCATAAGATATACAAACTTTGTGAGAGATACAAGCTATGTATTTAAGTATACGCCTGTGAATAAAAAAAAGTAAAATTTTGCTGTCGAATTTTATGTTTTTCTTGATTAATAAATAACAATCGTCCGGCAAATTATTGACGTGAAATTACGAAATAAAGTTCATAACAATAAAATACAATAAATACGGTTATATTAAAATGGACATCATAAAAAACTCGTTCATAAAAAAAAAAACACTTGGCATGAAAATGTGCAAATTCTCATACAGTTACACCAATAGCCATTCATACATATATATGTACATATTTATATAAATTGTAATTGTAAATTTTGCGTATGACGTCGGTGATAATTTCAAGTTACAGATACAAAGATGAATTAAACAGAATTTCGGTTTCGTAATTCATAAGTACATGTTAAAGTGTTTATAATGCTTACCGTGGTTTCCGCTTCCGTAAGAACATGCTATGCCTACATTTCATAATTAAAGACATGTTGAGAGATAAGCCGTGATTAATTTAACAACGAGAGCAAGTTACCACAAATATAGTTAATTAGTAATAATTTCTCTTGGTAATTAGTTGGTTTTTATTATTATTTTCTAATTCAGCTGTCATCATCATCATCATCTTACCCTTATCCTACCTAAGTAGGGTAGGCACAACATGGCAAGGTCTAAACATATTTACATTACATATTTTTGCGCTTTGATTCATCAAAATTATAGTAGCTTCGTAAGAATCTTGACACGAACATATTTTCTGGTGTTGCCAGTAATTATAAATCTATTTTCTAATATAGACATTGAAATGATATTTTGTTAAGGGCAACATTGACCTATATTAAATGTCCTAGGTAACTATAATATTTATTTGGATAAGATTTCATACTATATTTGTCAGAATATCGTAGCAAATAACCAATAAGTTTTTAATAGTAGGTAAAATATAAAAATAATTACTGTAAGCTATCCTTACGAAATAGGCATATGCCATCGCATACTTTTCTATACTAATTTTTATGAATTATAATTTTGTGGTAGGTACATTATTTTTCTGTATCTCATGTTACGAATGTAAGCGCTTATAAACTTCTTCTTACGGCTTTATCGGAATACATCGACTTTTCTCTACCTTATATAAATGTAATAATACTATATATCACACGTTCGATAACAGAAATATTAGATTTAGAATTTGATAGAGAATTCGGAAGAAATTATCTAAATAGTAGTTCAGTATCAAAATCCTTTGTGTAGCTTAAAAAATTTAAGAGAACACACAGAGAGACACCAAAAGATACTTCATTTTATAATACTTAAAGATTACTCTTTTTGTATTTGAATGAATACTTTATTACAATTTTGAGCTTGTACACTCGAACGAGCTTAATGCCACACGGCATTTTCTTCCAGCTAACCAGTCGTGTTTTTATGAAACTTAAATGTTTTATAGGTAGTGCAAATATAGAAGAAGCAAAATAATTAAGAATAAATAAAAAGTTATATATATATCTATATATAACATGAATATACTCGTTTACGTAGACACACACACATACTTATTACGTACATACAAATATATAAAATGATAATAAAAAATGTAAATACACAGCAATAGTTAATTATAAATACAAATTGTAAAATCACGAAGTTCACCCTGTTTTCTTGTTTCTTAAACAAATATCGGTGTAGTTGGATTCCGAAGTTATTGTGTGTTTCGACACCATGAAGTTGACGTGGTAACGCATTCCATAATAGTATGGTAGTTATTGTGAAGGAGTTCGAATATAATGGTAGATCTAAGCTGATTTTTCCATATTATTGTTCATTAAATAATCTAATACACAATATACATCTAGTAAATTGCTAACAATTTGATTTGAATATGTTTAAGTCATGTTTGATGTATGGATGTACTTTAAGTGTCAGTGTAATTGTAAAAATATCTGATCTATACTTGAAACGTATTCTGTTATTAGCAAAAATGTATTACTTTGATTCACGTTTCTATATGAACTATATCAAAATTAATAATGAATTCTAAACAAAGTACTTATATTTAAAACCTTACCACGTTAATTAGAAATAAAAGTATTGTAAAGATGCTGTTATAATTATAGAATCATGTACCGCTTAGTGGTTTTGTAATATCATACGAAAGCCACAGAATTACGTCTGTAATTCTATGTTGTGGCAAGAATCCGAGGTTATCAAAAAATCTAGTACAAGTAACGTAAGGGCGTTTTGAAACTGGTTATTATAATTAGTGCATATCATCATTTTTTTATTCGTGAACAAATGAATCACGAATACCCTTACGAGTCGAGCACATTCAGAAAATTCCGTGATACTCTTTAAAAATCCACGATATTCTATCGAACAATTCATTATGTGTTCAACCTAAGAAGTGTAGAAGCAATGTAAGGAGGTTCTTTAATCGTCTGTAGCTCGGAGGGACCGTTAAGAAATACGCGTGGTAGATGTAGATAGGTAAACATCACCCAGTTACACAAGCGTTTTCTACGTCGGCCGATAAGCAAATATATGTACTTGAATTATAACTTTGTATATACAATATAAATAAATTTCAAATGTTATAACACGAATTAACTAAAGCCGAGAAAGTATATAAAACACATATTATTCTTATTCTGCATATGAATTAAGGCCCACATATTTAAAAGGCCGGCAACGCACTTGCGACTCTCCTGGTGTTGCTAGTGCCTATGGACGGCGGAGATCACTTACCATCCGGTGACCCACCTGTTCGTTTGCCCCCTATAATATAAAAAAAAATAGTAATTATGAAATAAACATAAAAATACAGATAAACTACTTTCAATTTTGATGGGAGACATACTTTCTTTCAAATATCGTAGGCATTTTTAAGTAAACAAATTCACGGCTAAAAGCTAGTCAAAAAAAATATCACTAAGGTAAAAGGTTATTAGCCGCCGTAGTTAAAAAGATGTTGGGTTGGATGAGATCCAAAATACAAGAATTTCTGCTTCAATTTCTTTTAATATCACGAATCTTTGGATGTTTGTAAATCGTGATGCACTACTTAAGTAATCGTTAAAATAGAGATAATGTGTTTATCTTTTAGGCCTAAAAATATAAAGCCAACGTTTATTTATTATGCAAATTAATTCCAAATAATTCCGAATTTCAGAATTTTGTATTGGAATTAGAAAAACAGCTTGCACAATATAAAAATTACCGTTATCAGCTACATTAGTGAAACTGTGTCGCAGACAATAGCGAAAATAAATTACTGTCAAATTTTTGCTAATTCTAGCATCTTTAACTTAACTGCTCAACTTCCAGTATAAAATAAGACAGAAAAAGCTCTAAAATTCACTACTCTGAAGAAATATAACTATTATCACGTTTTTTACAAAATCTAAAAATTGTTAGGGCTATTGTAGAATATTTAGAAAACCAGGTCGTCGTTTTTTTTACCTACAATACTTTTTGTCTTGAATATTTCATTTAAATATTTCTAATTAATTATTATGATATATTGTGATGGATAAATTATTATGATTATTTTTTAACTTTGTACGTTTTAGCGTGTGACTACTATCTCACCAGATCTTAAATGATATAATGTTAGGAGTTGGTCAACCAGGTCAACTTAGCAGACTAAGTCTCGAGTACAGCTACCGGGACACACCTATAGGTGCTTGGTAACACGTATTCAACTTGAAGGTGGTTGCTAGTCGGGAAGGTTTACAAAAAGCTCACTTTTGCTATTATTTCATCAACGTGTTGTCCTGCATCGAAAGCTCCAACTCATTGCAGCGATTCAAACCCACCACCGAGTTCATCATCATCATCATCTTACCCTTATCCCACCTAAGTAGGGTCGGCACAACATGTTTTCCTTTTCCACTCTCCTCTGTCAGATGTCATCTCAGTATTCACACTTTTTATACACATATCGTTTTTCACACAATCCATCCACACCTTTTTCGGTCTTCCTCTACTCTTTTCTAAAACTTTTCTTGTTACATGAGCTACCACCGAGTTATCATCACTTAATTTTTTTAACCAATGTTTTTTTTTACATTAGCAAACACAAAGACATATAAATTAATTGAAGTGACTCGTTATGGCGTCTTCTAGTTCGAAGGCATGCTGTGTATTGTTTACACGATTGATTAGAAGCTTCTGATATGCCGTTTGCAGCTTGCAAAGATAAAAGATATTCGTACATAGTTGTTAATTTTATATTGAATTCAGCCCTCTAAAAGATATAACGCAATGTAGAATTTCTCAATTTTCCGTAAGTCATGGATTCCCTACTATAATTTACTAGTGCATGAAGTATTGCGTGCAGAATACATTCGTGGACTTGTTACCATGATAGAATAATTTTTATTTTGAAATTGTTTGCTCCATTGCCATCATTATGGTATAGCTTCAGGTTATAGATTCATGCTTTGGCTGAAGATTGATTGTACTGAAATAAATAAATAAATCGAGAGCTCCTCCAACTGGAAAGAAACCCACGTCCACTTACCTTTATACTAAAATACTTCCATTACACGAACTCGGAACCCTGGAAAAGTCGAAACAAACAAATTTCCTAATAAATTATATTACCTAATAATTAATTAACCTCCATATATTGAGCATAACAATTTTTGGTATAACTAGTTTCACAACTCAACGATTTTCAATAAGAGTTTCGAAGCGCTGATGTGTCAGTGGTCATCGTGTTCGGAAAGCGCGACGATCGATATACATAAAGACAAGTGTTATTGCTATTTTTATTCAGTACGCTAAGCGCGATATGCCAATATTATTTCGAGCGCGATAAATGTTACTACAAAAATTGAAATTAAATCGAATTTAATTTCAATAGGACGACGCCAAATAATAAACGATGAGTACGTAAGACGAAAATAAACGATTTGTGATATGAAATACAACATAACTAATTCAATAAACAAGATTTGAACAATCATTGCAAAGTATTCTAGACTGATTACAAATTAGAGAATTTATGAGTTCTTCTAATAAACACTTTCCCGTCAATCGATCTCTCAAAATATTACAAAATGGCAATATTTCTAGTCCTCGAAGTTTCTAAAACTTTAATATTCAATGAAAATACATCGAAACATTCATCAAAATTGTGAAGTCAACTTTACAAATACAGAAAAGAGATAATCACTTATTGTTAAAATAAACAAACATTTTCTACTTATATTTCTGACTCTATATTTCTGAAATATATTACACGATATTGTTTCAGGCAAGAATTATGTCATACCATTCTGAATAAATGCGATCTATCGCATTTTCATTAAACATGACTAATAAATATTATAATTTAACAGCGCATTTTGAATAAATACCGTAGCGTACTGAATGAATGCGATTTATCGTATTTAGCAACTAAGCTAAATTTAATTACTACAACTAAATCGTATTTCTTAGTAATCACTAAAACTTTTAGAATCTAGTTGTAACAAAAAGTTTTTAACCAACGAAATACATTCAATGTCGTTCATCTTTCACGAATTTGACAAATTTTATTTTTAACCAATCACAGTACCCCATTTGTTTCCATGTACAAAGCAGGGAAAATCTAGTTTACAAAACTTAAAAAGTGACATCTATGCAGAAAAGATGTTAACTAATTCTGTCTACTGTCTAGTGATTTAGTTTTACTTTTGTCGGATAGATAACGCTTACTTGCACTATTTATTTTTATAAAATCGATATTTTTCTATCATTTTCTTTTATTACGTTATAATTATTGCAGATTTATCATTTATAATGCATAAAATGATTCTAATTAGCGTTGTAATAATTGCTAATTATCATTTGAATGACCATTAGACGTAGGTTTGAATTCATAGCATTGAGCCAAAGCTTTAGTTGAAGGAAAACATGATGGTAGGACTTTTTCTAAGCCCGTCTGGCTATCTACCACCATCTTGTTGAAAATTTGTCGTTTTTTTTATACTTTATAGGTAAGCGTTTGACCACAAGTAAGTCACGCTTAACCTAGAGGTAGACTGGCTCTCTAGTGCAGCTGCTGGACAGATTTTCAACTTGAGGGTGGTAGCTAGCCAGAAGAACTTAGAAAAAGTCCTACCGCCATGCTATGGTTTCATCATGATGTTTTCCTTCACCGAAAGCTCCGACTCAGTTGCTTGGAATCGAACCCACGTCCTTCGACGCTGTGTCCGAACAGACTACCAACTGAGCCATCATCGCTTCGGTACCTTCCGGTAGGTGCACTTGAGTACTTCTAGGTTTAGCGTGAATAGCATTTTAGAACGCATCGTAATTTACCATCAGGTGAGATTGTGATCAAAAGCTATAATGTCTAATGTATTAAAAAAAAGGAAAAAGAAAATATATCCGAGAATATGTACATATATTCTCAGACGTCCTTTTTCTTTAAACGTTACCTCTGTAACAAGATTATTTATTTATTTCATGTCTGTAGCTCAAACCTACGTAGATAATCTATACTTATGTAAGTTGAAAGTTACAAAAATCTTGATAAATCAAAACCCTTTAAAAGTCGAAACTTCTATAACTCGAAATATTTCGCACTCTCTTATAAATACGACTTATCGAAGTTCAAATATACTCAACTCGCTACGTTCTAAGTCTTTAGAAATCATCAAATTAAATTCTCGACCGTGTTTTACAATTTTCGCATAAAATTATAATTAATTCGTTCATATTACTACGAAGTAATTAATATTCGCTTAGTAACATGTATTTACGTGCGTACAAATATTATGAGAGCATAAAGTAGGTAATAATACATTTTTAAAACGTTCTGAATATATCGTACAACTGCCGCTGAACTCACCGTTGCGAATATTTTTAACGATGTCGAGATACACAACGCACTGATTAGAAAGTTGGCGGTAGGTGGCGTTGTCGCATGACGGATCAACACTCGTTTACCGCTTCCACCGCGAAATAACGTTACGTATGAAACTGTATTATTTTAAATGCGAATTAAATTTTAATGTACCTTAACTTTATAGTTTTTTAAATACTAGATACACGTCCCGGTTTCGCATGAGTTTCCTAAAGAAAAAATGACACCAAATTTTCTCTTTACAGTCGTCATAATCTTACCCTTATCTCACCTAAGTAGATTCTGGACAACATGTTTTCCTTTTCCACTCTCCCCTGTCAGATGTTATCTCGGTATTCACATCTTTTATACACATCATCATTTTTCACACAATCCATTCTTACGTTTTTGCGGTCTTCTATATATCCGTCCACTTTCAAACTCATAACTTTTCTTGTTACATGACTGTCATCTCTTCTCATAATATGTCCGTAAGATGTTATGCAAGCACTGCTGCTTTGAGGCAGAAATAGAGAGTGGGTACGCTTGCATCGATATCTCGAAAGACCGATAACATATGCACAACATTATTGATAATATCGATATTTAAAAAAAGTAATCGTTTAATTTAATATTCGATTACATTTAAGTTTAGCAAGATTCATATTTTATTTTAAACAAAATGCACACCTATTAACGTTGTCGCTTCGTTTCCGAGACGAATATCTGTTCCGACGCCCACAAGGATCCCTTAAAAAAACCAGAATAATCAGCAGAGAATAAGATATTTAATTATTTTTTTTAGATTATATAAAAAAATAAGTATTTAGATATATAACAGAAGTGAAAAATCAGAGATAGATGCATGCACATTGGAATTTATACAGATCTTTAAATATTCGTGACGGACCCGAGCCTAAGGCTTGTTTCAGAGTGCAGGCGGGTGCGGGTGCTTGCGCGGTCGCTTGTAGTTGAAATGTACGTAGACGGCGGGTAACTAGCATCACTGTGAATTTGTTTTTTTTTCGAACTGATCTACACTGTTGGCTTCGTCAGGCGTAGAGGTCTGTGAGTACTAGCAGCTCCTACTTAATTACAACTACACGCACCTGCGCAAGCACCGTCTGCACTCTGAAACAGGCATAACCGTTCACTTTCAGTCATTGTTCAATGCCCTTAAAGAAATGTTCACTTCAAAAATATAAAAAGACAACAAGTCAAGACAGTTGTTATATCGTTTATCGATGTTTTCATGCTTTTTACATAAGTATCGACATATTTTTAAGTGGCATCACTGAATATATTCGCGACACTCCCGCATTTCATCTTTGCACAGATTTTACAATTCTTAACACGCTAGATTCATTCATTTATTTATCCACATCTTCTTATAAAAATTTAGGCGATTGTAATAACATTAATTAGTGTTTCTATTAACCAAAACCATTAGCTAACTGGCTTAAAATTATTCAATACAAACGATGTATTTTAATTACATGTTAACTTAATTAGATGTTATCTTTTTAAGAGCTGTACATAACATAAAAATGATTGATGCTAATTATTATACGTCTGCATTTTTTGATTACGATGAGTAAGTAAATGGAATACAATAGTAACTTCCTTTCATAATTGCTTCGCAATAAAACTGTGCAAACATGTTTTTTTTTAATGATTTTATAACACAGATACGTTAGTGAAATATATTTTTTAAATGAAATATGTAGTAATTATATTCTGTCATAATCTTAATAATTGATATATCTGTGAATTAAATGAACTGTTTGTAATCTTGCTTTATTAAAAAAAAACTTTTTTTTATGCTTATAGGCTTTAATTTAAAAGGCGATGTTTCCTAAGGCGACACTGTGAGAAGGGGGTTAAGTGTAGCTATCGGATGGGCATTACAAAATGTTTTATCACCGGGCTATGGTTTCATGACAATATATTCTTTCATCGATAACTAAGGGTTATTATAGGACTCGAAGACATGCCAATCGACGTGTAATTAAAATATTCTATCATTATACTAATCCTCTAATTCCCTTACCTTGCAAAATTAATTTACTATGTGCGAAAACACTTTTCTAGATAAATTGTATTCTTATATCCTATATAATCCTATATAACCGTGAGAATCAGGAATAATGATGTTTTCAAAATAGCCTGTATCGAACATTGACAAATCCTTCAGCCGACAGTTTTGTAGAGTTTTCCATACTCTTTTATTGTAAAGTATATAAACGCATCATGATGCATTCGAGGTCTATAGTTCTGGACATCGGAATAAATACAAAGATAAGCCAGAAGGAAGAAATTTTCAAGCGCACTGCGATTACACCATTTTAAATGTGACTGTAGTGAACTTGTGTGATATGTATTTGTCTCTATTTTATTAACCCAATAATGATGTAATAATTCTATAGTACACAATACAAAAATTCTAAATTTGAAAGTGTTCACTGTTACGTTAGTCGCCCGGAAGGAGTAATTGAATATAGTTTTGACAGCCATATATTCTGAATTCATAAAATTCTGAATGGAACACGAATTCGAAGATTTCGTAAAGCTCTCTGAGAAATAGTAATACCAGAAGACTATATAACTCTGTAATACGAAACAATTATCCAATTGATGATTGCACCCATAATTTAACACGCAGTAATTATAATTTGATGTGTTCAAGGAGACAAAAAGACATACGTACAGATATGTTTCAAAAGATCATTTATTGTATTCTGTTGCACTGCCTATGTAATCTGCAATCAGTTTTATTATCAAATTTGCAATGTACATAGTACAGTTTTTTTTTCGAACTGACTACGCTGTTAGCCGGACAGGCCTCTACAGCTTCAATGGACTTGTAACTACACTACACATTCATAGAACAGACACGATAGCTGTTCTATAGTTTGAGTTCTAGGTAATAGTATAAAGAATATACGACAGGTGGCACTTTATACAATTTTATAAATAGAAGAACAAAATTGAAACGCAATGTTTATTTCTTTTATTTATTTGCATTACAAAAGTATTATATAAAAGGTTGTTGATAACATATAATTTAAATTTAATAATTATATTTATTCCTATGTAATGATAATTTCTAGAAGGAACAAATTAGGAAAGAAAATTTATGACGAAAAGAAATGATAATAAGGTGTGTGTGTATGTTATATTTACAAAAGCAATATTTTGTTTCTCATGAAAATAAAATAAGTTTTAGACTTAACACACGAAACCCGTCTGGCATTGTTAACGAGAAATAAGCTACATAACAGGAAAAATAAATTATTTTGTTTATTTCAGACAAAATCGATTATAATAATATAGAGTATTAATACAAGCGTAACCGTATTTTACAATTTATAATAAGAAAAATGGAATGATTTAATAGTAAATATAATTTAACATTTTTTTTATTTTAGTTTTAAAGTTTTAAACTTTAACTGAAGTGGAATTAGTTACAACCATAATTTTTTGAAATAAACAAAGAATTAAACATAAAATGCCAAATATTTGTATAGAAAAGTCCAAGCTTAATTGTACTGATGATTCTGTTGATTTTATAATTAGTATTAAGTTTTATGTACAAAATTAGCTTCCAACTTGACTAAAGCAATAATCACATATTCAGTCCAGTTAAACGATTTCCAAAAAAAAAATAATAAGCACAATTAGTATTTATCAGATTTCACTTTTAGAGTTCTGTAAGCTCCATAAAGTGCTTCGTCTAAGTCATCGCGCTGGTGCAATGATTTACATGAATGGGTTCGATTGATCATGTCATAGGATCCAATGTTCCCGCGGAGGTTCCTCATGGTGCTTCGAGGCCGACGTGATTTATTATCCGGTTGTAGTTCTGTATTGTAGAACTTGCGTTCTTTTGTTTGAAGCCATTTGGAATTCAGTAATAATTTTTTTGTCCATTCATCTGTATAAAAAATAGTAATGATTTTATTTACACAGTTTAATCGAGGCATCGCAATTGTTAAGTGGATTCATTATATGAAAATATTTATATCAATTCTTAAGTACACAATTTTTAGAAAATGTACATTTCTCAGCGCCAATAAAGTATCTATAAATATATTATGTAGATCAATTACTAAAACGAAGTGGTTGTCTGTAAAGTCGGTTTACGGACGATAAATTTACGTAATAAGAGTTATAAGAAAACATTGATGAAAAATTATGCGACACAAGCCAAATTATTAGGCCTACCTATTCCGATCTCGCCTCTCTATCATTTGTTCCGCGCTCTCGTTCGCACGCTTATTTCAGGCGGAACGTGACAATGAGTCATGCTTTTCGTGCATGCAGCGGGCGTTCATCGATTTATAAGACGTTATCACGTCAAAAAGTCGAAGCAGTCATAAAGACTGCTGACAGAGGTGAAAACTCATGGTCACGTTGTAAGCTAAATTCCATTTATTAATTTAAAATTTATTCGTCATTGTTTTTTTATTATGTTCAGTAAGTGTATATTTTTTAGCATCAATAAAGTATCTATAAATATATTATGTAGATCAATTACTGTGAACACTCAAAACAATTGAAAACCTGTGTTATTTATTTTTTTAATCTTTAAATCAATAATAGTCTGAATTATTTAAATTTCATAATTCGTAAATTTAAATTATTAACATTACTCTAGTTTTCACATCTCTTGGCACACAATACAAAACAAAATATATTTCATATACATAAGCTCAATATAAAATATCAATATTACATGTACACAGGACGCTAAACTACGCGATACACGCAAGCGCAATACGTCACAAACATGTTAAGGTCATCGGTGATGCAAACCCATGAGTTTTTATTCTACCAGAAATAGCTTAACGCAGCTAAAGAAATTGTCACTCCAAAATTAAAAATACAAAATGATTTCCATCTAGCTTTTGCATGCAGCTTTAATCTAGATTTGAATTATCCTTCGGGAACAGTACATCTTTTCTGAGTAAAAGTTAACCCACCTAGGTAAGGTCGGCACAACATGTTTGTCATGTTTTAATGTATGATTTGGCTTAATTTTTACGATCGGCCGCGCGCGCCTTACATCTGCTCTCCTTGGGATTATGTAGGCAAAATATGTTACTGTTGGTTTCTCTTCATTTACTAGAATGATGTGGGCTGAAGAGATGGTTAAGTTAGTTGATTCCTCCAGTCAAAAAGTTTTGCCCAGCATTGGCTAATATTATGTAACAATTCTATATGGAGTTATGGAGGTATTTCAAATGATTTTTATTTTTTTGTTTTTATTATTGGACCACTCAAACATGCTCGCGACAAAGCCTCCCAACATTTCATTTATAATGTAAGCTTGCACTTCTTAAAATGTATAAGGCAACCGCTCACCATTTAGATCTTTCATAGCGCCAGCCTTTCCTCCGTATTCATACGGTAATCCTTCTAAAGGGAAGTAATCAACTCCAATGGCCTGATTTATTTGTTCAGCGTTTGCATGAATTCTGACCACCTTGCGCCTCCACGGGTAAAGCCCAATATGCAGTAGCAGTAACGACATTGTTTTCAATCGTTGCGTATTTATTACGTGTACTTCAGTAAAACGGAGAGGGTATGCATTCTGTAAAGAAATGATCTTTTTAAGAATATTCAAAGTAACAAAGAAAGGCAAATGCCTAACAACGACCCTTTGCTTTGAGTTTATTTTTCCTTGATGAATAAAATGGGAGTCCCTTTTGTACAAAGTTTACAATTAGAAAAAATCGATAAAAGCGTACATTTAAAAATGAACATATTGCTTCGCTTGTAATAGTTTTCCATAGTTTTAGTAACAGGTTAGCATGGTACAGGCATATTATGAGAAGAGATGAAAGGCATCTTACAAGAAAAGTTTTGAGTTTGAAAATGGCCGGATATAGAGGTAGAGGAAGTCGGAAAAGCATGTGGATGGATAGTGTGGAAAATGATATGTGTATAAAAGGTGTGAATGAATATTGAGATGACACTTGACAGGGGAAAGTGGATAAGAAAAACATGTTGTGCCGACCCCGCTTAGGTGGGATGAGGGTAAGATGATGATGATGATGGAATAGTTTTCCAAAACATTATATTACGCTATTTCATTACCAGGAAAACTTTAGTCAAGCGACGGTCTTGTTGTTGTCAAAAGAAAAAAAGAGGCAAAAGTTTTCATAAACAATAGTGTGGAGTTTTTGGTGGGATTTTAGTCTGTCATGTAGTGGATTTTATATTTGACTCTATATTTTGGTTGTGCTTTACTTAATATAGTTCGGCTATTGTGCACAAGTGAAGTGGATGGGAAATAATGCCACGAAGCATGAATGCTGAGATACCACAAAAACTCCCTGGAATGTTCTAGCAAGGGAGCCACTATCTTATTAGAAAATTGAAATGACCGCAAGAAACTTGTAACTTGTAACATTCGACAGTAACAGTAATAATCTACTGGAGGTTTGGTTGGCAAAAATAAAATAAAAAACCTTCTGTTTCTTAGCACTACATAGTTATGCGAGTTTGTATATTTTTTAATAGTTTTGTGTGCTACGTTGAATTTTTGCGAATTATGTACCTTTATGCACCAAACGAAATCCTTCCAATAAGTTCCTTTGAAATGATTTCTTAGATGCGACGGTTGAAGGTCACTGACATCTATAAACACTATTTCTTCACCAGGACTTGGGTCTTCGCGAAGTCTGAAAAGTGACATGTCAGTTATATAAATATTAGGAATGCAAAAAAATTCAGTACCTTATAGTCCACGGGGCAAGGTTTTAGACTAAAATAATTAAGGCTGTGGGTTTGATTTCTATCAACAAACTTTGAATCCCGACTATTTTTTGACTACCAATAATGATAAAAATATACAAAAGTATCGCGTAAGAAGGATTACAAATGTAAAACTATATTTTGTCTCTATTTTTTTTGTCGTGTTAATCTATTCATCATCACATGATATTCTTTCTAGAACGAACAGTAAGGACGGAATAAGGAGACTATATTTGAACCAACGATGCGATGATGGGTCAATAGTGGCGTATTTAGACACCATGTTGATATTTCTCATTCTAATATTAAAAATTTGTCGTCAAGCATTTATAAGTGAGTTTCGGTAGCGGCAGTTAAGAACCGGCTCTTCTCTATGTTTACCATCGATCGTTTAATATCAGGTGAAATTGTGGTGAAACGTTAAAGTAATAAAATGACAACTCTTTTGTATAGCACTGAGTATTTTGCTTACCTTATGTCTAAGATCATTAACCACCGCGATAATAAAGCTTTGGCTGACAGAGGTCTATCCAGTGCTGTGGGTGCCGGCAGACGCACGAGGGTCATGCGTCTTCCACCAACACTGCGAGCCCGAAGCGGTACTATATAACTGAAAGGTGAATTTATTATCTGGTTTTATTTATTTATTTTTAATGGAATGTAATAATGTTGGTTGATTGGCAACTAGCTAAAAGTTGAAAATCTATAGGAAAGCACCTATAGGCATATTCCGGCCGCTGCACTTATGAAATAATTCTTTATTGGCGTACAGTGTTATTATTCTGAGTCACATCACCATTTAACATGAAGTGGGATTACGAAGAAACCCTTAAACGTAACAAAAAATGATGTTAAGCCACAACTTGAACATATCCTAAGGATATTCAATGATTTCATAACGATGTGTTCCTTCATCAGAAATGTAAGTTCCGAAGAATATGTTATTATATGCCATAACTGTATTCTAAATGATTAGGTTAGGGTTAGGTTTTGCCATGCTTACTAACACTGTTGAACTGCTGGGAACTAACAGTATCACTGAGCTTGCTGGTGAACACAGAAAGTACATAACCGAAATGTCTATTAACGCAAAAGTTTCAAAAAGTCCAAACCTCGGTTTTGGCTACCATGAACGTAATTTCGTGTATTAAATCTAATTAACTATTTGAGTTAAATAACTACATAAACATGTATTTAGTTCACTTGTATATTTAAAAGGTTAACATAACCAAACATTTTAAATTAAACATATGTTTGCAAGTTTCAAAAACTGTCACAGCATAATATTGAATTTAGGCCGCTATGGCACTTGGGATCACCGTTAGTTTGCCTCCAAATAATCTACAAGTAATTTTCGGATCTATTTCATTACTAGAGGTAAGTAAAGATCTGTCTGTATCCAAATCGTTTTTTCAAAGCATTCCATGTTTATCTCTCCAGTACTTGGCTCACATACTTCAGTTTTATTAATGTTTTGTCAACAAAATAACCGGACGGCCCAATGATATATACTCACGCATCTTGACAACTGGAAAGTATGTCTTCATCGTCCGGGAATCTTTTATGCCACAGCTCGGTGAGCCCACCCGGACCTCTGGCTTTGTAATAACGCCTGGCTCTCTTGGTCGCCTCTACCTCATCTCCGTCGCAGGTAACAGGGAACAGATCGAGAACACTCAACTCGTCTGCTGTTGGCTCCCGTGTTAAATTGTCGCGGGCCCATCGTTCTGCAAACGACGCTGCCGGAGACATCCTGCTGCTGTGAAATAAATTTATTGCCAATTTAAAATGTGTCTTACTTGAATTAAATTGAGCATTATAGAAATGTTTAAGACAATAGAATAATTGTGTTGCTGGTTCACAATGGATAATTTTTATTTAATTAATGTCACGCTTGAGTCTAGACTCTCATCTAAATAATGGCTTTTAAATAAGTTCTCTAATGTATAAGTATATTATTTACGGTTTTGTAACATTGGCAATTCGTTGAGATGACACGTTGAGAACCTGCTGCTGTTGGCTTTATTTCAGTTTGTTATGAGACTACATTTCATATAGAGATTTTTTTATAATACTTTAAAGTAATATATTTCCTTGAATACGAATTTCACGATAAGAATTACAGAAATATTAATCCTATATGTTCTTATTAGTAAGTTTTAAGTTAAAACTTTTAACTACTGAAAGGCAATAGTGCATTGGTCACGCTGTTTTTATGACCTGAAAGGTGTTATAGTTCTATACCCCGGCATGTGATAACTAATCTAATTTTCTTTTCAGAAATCGCAACTTCTTCGAAATTCTCTAATTTCGAACACTAAAAAATATCTGGAATAGTCTAGAATAATTTAAAAAACCCCGCGCATAAACATAAGATATCGATTTGAAGTGTCAATTCACAGAATCTATAATCTTATTGGTGTGTATCCTAAACAAACAAGTTCTAATAATAGCATGCCTCGAAATTTGCTCATAATTTAACTCATATCGGTATGTTATAAAGTTATTTTATTGTACTAAGGAAATTTCAACCTCTTATCTTTATAAGTTATATAAGCGGGATCAACTCGACCTGTGGCAGTTTTTTTCTGGAAGTCGAAGTGAATATTAGAAATAATAATCGGAAGAAATCTACAAGAGTGTTAAAACTGCGACTAAGAACAACTGCAATATTGTATTTATACTTTTTTTTTTAATTATTTATAGGTTCGCGTTTGACTACAATCTCATCTGATGTTTAATGATGATGTGGTCTAGGATGGTAGTCACACTAAGCCTAGAGGGAAACTGGCTCTCAAGTGCAGCTGCCGGAACACACCAACAGGTGCTTGGCGACAGATTTTCAACTTGAGAGTGGTAGCTAGCCAGGGGGGATTAGAAAAAGCTCTACCACCATGCTATTCGCTGGATTAATATTATCTCATTGTACCAATAAATTATTATACTGTAATTGGTGTTTTATTACCCATGAATGTAACTATACGACTTTGACTATTTAATATTAGTTGGCATTTGCAAATGTGTTTACCATCTTAGACAGTATTGTTGTTTACCATTAGATGAGATTGTGAGTCAAACATTAAAAAACCTATAAAATGTTAAAAAAATATATTGGAATATACACTTTCTAGCTGGTTTTCATTTTCATTATGATTATAGCGCCGAAAAGATAAATACTCTTAAACAAAATTGGCTTAGGTAGATATATACTGCTGAACACTTTTTATAGGTACTAGTTCTCAAGAAGTACTTCTTATTGCTTTATTGAAATATATCGATTTATCTCCTCTTTATATAAATTTGATATACACATAAATGTTTAAAAAAAAAACTCTAAATCATAGTGAAGACTGTATCAAAATCCGTTGCGTAGTTTAAAAGAAACAAAATAACACGCATGCAGACACGAAAATCAAATTCGATTTATATTTATAGACAGAGATAGATTATAAATAAACATATATTGATAATAATTTGCACCTATATTATGCTCTTAAAACTGCATTTGCCAGTGAAAAACTTGTTAAAATTGGTTCATCCGATTCGCAGAATAGTCCGATCAAACAATGGATACGTGAATTTTATTTGTATATATAGATTTTGTTTCAGTAGCTCTTTCATAATCTAGCCAGTACTTCGTAGTATTGAGTTACTCTTTGAAATAAATGATAGCGTTTATAAATGGGTAAAAGTACACTTTAAAGTAATTAGGGTTTTAAGGATAAAATGAAACAAAAAAAAAACTGCTACCGTTACTATTTGATCTAATTTCGTAGCTCCATAATGAACTGTAAATACTTTGTAGTATATATAGTTTATTGAATTTATATGTTTATGTTGAAAAGAAATATAAATTATTTAGTTCTACGTGACCGATTTGACCAATAAAAATTTCGATTTCACACAAATCATGCGTGGTTTATGTCCACTTGGCTCCGTTATTTTGCGAATGTTATTACCTGAAAATATGTATGTGCAACATTCGATAACTGTTACGAGTACAATGAACTATGATTCATTCCATGAAATTTTAGATATTTGTGTATTTATTTTATTTGCAAGTTTTAACGGTTGAGTTTAAGAGGTCACTAGTTGTAATCAAATAGTTTGACGTATTCTCTGATTTTGTTGAAGTTCTGAGGGGAAATTTATTTAAAGCGATTGTTTATAGGTACCATCAAATATGAGCTTTAAACAGTAGAAAAAAACACGTTTTCCTAAAATGGTCATCTGCACGGGATTGATTCGTCGCTATGTACCCCTATTATTTATAACGTTAATGGGAGGCTTTAAACGTATGTCCCAAAGCAGGTCGTAAACGTGAAAGTTGGTAACATGATTCACTTTTTCGAAGCGTTTTTTTTTAATTTGAAAATTTATGCACAAGGGATGGTATGAAGACCATCTGGCAACATTAACGTTTATTTTTTCTAATAACTATTTTTAAATTAATTCCATCTTTAAACGTCTTACAATACAATTTGCCAAATTTGTGTGATATATTTGTACAAATTAAGTGCAATTAGTGCCCCATAAATTACCTCATTTTTATGTTTTTTTTTTTAATATTTTGTAAGTTTTATCGTTTTTCACAAACTAATTAACTTTATATAATGACGTAGTCTAAAATGGTAAACATGGTAATCCTGAAGGGATTGGCTCTCAAGTGCAGCTGCCGGAATAGACCATGGGGTGCTTCGCGATGGACTTTCAACTTAGGGGTGGTAGCTAACCAGGCGAGCTTAGTAAAGCCTGACCATTGCTATGGTTTCATCACGATGTTATCTTTCACCAAAACCTCCGATTCAGTCGCACGGATTTGAACCTCGATAGAAGTATTGTCCAACCACGCTATAAACCGATACATAATTGTTTCACACTATTGATGAATTTAAAAAACTTAAACATGATTACCAACAGAATATTCATACAAATACTATCAATAGCGTAAACACAAAGGTTTACATCAGTACATTGAACTGATACCGCAACTAAAAGCAATTTAGATTCAACCTAAATAGACAGATGACAGAACAATGAATCAAAATACCGAGCTATCCTATCACGCAGTTCCCTTGACATTACACGGCGTGGAACAACAATCCGCATTGCTTAACGTATAAGGTCATAGATTTAAACAATCTATAACATTTGTGGGTGGGAACGGATGTGTTAATATAATTTGAGTTATATGTAACTAGCTGCTTGGGGCTTCACATGCACTAACGAAGAAATTAAGACTACATCTTTCCTTTACAAATAAAATGACAACTGAACTAATCACTGTCAATTTGTTTAATGTTTTAGAAGATCTTCCTACTCTCTTTTATTTCACTCACTTTTTCAAATGGTGATTTTTAACCCCAATTATACACTTTTCTGTATGTATTTTCAAACATTTTTTTTCATACAAACCTCATCCTGACAATTACTAACGCAACAAAAAAGAATTAACCTAATAAGTGCCACTGTTTTGAAGTGATACTCTTAAATACATTCGGCAATTGCCAATCTTTATAAGTCGTAATCCTCAGTAAGTCGAAATAAAAACATTTAATTCCACTGAACCCATAAATACGCGGTATTTAGATTTTGACTCGAAATTTTGTTTTATTTTCCTGTGAGATATTGATAACGTTTGCTCTATAACTGAAAATTCATAGAGGAGACTCCGTAAGTCATAGCTAGTAAAATATAATGACGTTTTACTTGAAATTTCCTAAGTTCCCCATTCGAGTTATAGAGTTTCCACTGTACATAGATTACTGGGTAGTGAGACACCACAGTCGTGTCCAACTAGATATCTACATACATTAAGTTGTCCCAACCACAAAAGTGATATTAAACTTTTTTTAATACTTAATAGTTAGGCATTTGACCACAGTCTCAGCTAATGTTAAATGACGACGTGGTCTAAGACGGTATACATACTAAACCTAGAGAAGAGCTGTCTCTCAAGTGCAGCTACCGGAACACATCAACAGGTGCTTGGTGACAGATTTGCAAGTTTAGAGTGGTCTGTTGAACCCTCATACCGCAGTCGTGGCCCCTTAGAAGGGCCAAGCACCTGTCGGAACAGGAGACGTAGTGCCTTTAAGGCAGTCCCTGCCAAAAGGTGTGAGAAGGCACCATGTGGTTTTAGTCCGTGCGAATCGGACATAACCAACCTTTAATGCCAGGGTGTGTGGGTATTCCTTAGGGATTTCCCCATGTAAAAGAAAAAGGTCGGTAACCTAGGTAGGCGGGCTTAAAAAGGACCCTACCAAACGTAATCTAATAATGACGTTTTCCTTCGCCGAAAGCTCCGATTCAGTCGTAAGGATTTAATACGTCGTTCGTTGCGCTATCCCAACACGCTCTCAATTGAGCAATCATCCCTTAATTGCTTAGTGTGGTAAAGCAGGGATGCAGAATATCTTTACCAAGCTAAATCGTCACCACTATGTACATCGTAATAAACCCATAATAGTGAGTCTCTTATGGCTTGTCATATTTCCGATTTAGCCAGTGTAGTTTAGGCTTGAAAGCGTAACAAACAAACTCCAATTCGTATTATAATATTAGTTAAGAAGTGAGGATTAGGATAGGATGAAAGGAAAGATTTAAGTGCATAGCATTTTAAAGTTCATTTTTATATAGGTTTATACATATAGTAATTGTTCTTACGTTGTTGATCTTTAAAGGTGGCGGTTTGTTCAAGTAACACTTACATCTATATTTCTTTGCAAATGGTTAGTCAATTTGTATATTAATTACATCACAGTGTTAGCTGTAAATCGATTAATATTTACTACCCAGTGGTAGCTCGTAACGTTTTATGGTAAGTGGTCAGAGTAATATTACCAATCGACAAAGCGGGCGAGCACGGTAACCTATTAAAATAATTGTGTGGAAATTTGAGGTTATAATATATTATCGGTAATAACAATATTAGCTTTCACGTTTCGAATACTTTGTAATATTTTATTAAAACGATTTATATTGCTAATGTTTTAAAGTTCATAAGTACTTTTACAGAATATCAATCGAATTAAAGTATTTTTGACTTGTGGCATAACTAACTTTGGTGAGGAGGGTACATCTTTTCTTCAATGAATCTTTTCTTCCCTATGCACTTTTCTGTACTCCTGACGATGTTAAGGCGTAAAAAGGAAAGAAACAAAAAACTTAATTTCGCACATATAATGTTAGGACTAGCTAGGATTTTAACAAAAAAATAAAGTTTAATTTACCTTTTAATTGGACTTATTATATTCCAATACGTGATATTTACAATCGTTTTTATGTCGGATTTGTGCAGAGATGGGTGTTATTTCCAGACCTCACCATTGTACAGATATTAATCCAATAACTTTTTGATATTAAAACCAGCTTAACATGGTACTTGACCTTACTATCCGGCAAATCGATATCGATTACAAGGATACCTCAAATTGTACGGAAAACAACATAAAATTATTTGAAAGTCATTCAAATACATAAAGAGAAAGGCATCTAGATTTCTAACGTATTCACCACATATTATAATATGAATAACAATGTATATTGAAACACATGTTTTAGGTTTTAAATCGAGAATAAATTTCCATAAAATGAACATTAAATTCACGATTCTTAATACTAGAATGTAGTGAAAGTTAATATGTAATGCTACACCCATAGTGCATACAAAAGGAACAAGATGCTTTCCATAATATTTTATTCTGGTCACAGCTTGATTAACATAAATACCATTAAAAGTTTACTGCATTAACAATTTATACTAGAAATTCGACCCTATTTTATTTAAGTTTGAACGCTATTAATTCTTTTATCAAAATCAGCAATACTTTATTGACTTTAAGCCCTAATAGAGCGCTTATGAATGTTTCCGATTCGGAAAATAAACCAGTCATCCAGGAGAACTGACAAGAAACTCGATCTGGTTTATCATTTTATTGTATACATTTGTTTTTTTTTTTACTTCAGAATCATTTTTGTAGTAGATGTACAGAGAAGGGTAATTTCTAAACATAACTATCGTTCATATATTGATCCATCTTATAGTATATATATAGTCTTTTGACATCAAAAGACTAATCCATCAAAAACCAATGACCACCAGATATGGCTCATGAAATTTCTATCAGGTAAATCCACAATGTTATATGAGATTTTATGCTAAGTAATTTTTTTAACATGGGGAATTCTTTGATACTCACCCGCTGGGCAGCAAAGGTGAGTTGGGTTATGTCCGATTCGCACGGACTAAATTCTCATGGTGTCTTCTTACACCTTTTGGCAGGAGCAGGGCCTGCCTTACAGGCACTACGTCTGCTTCCCCGACAACTGTTAGTCCCTCTTATAACTGCCTATAATTATCTAAGTACCTAAAAACCTGTTACTAATCGTACTAATTCTAAAACGTGGGATGAGATGAGTCAAAGAGTGTATCTCTAAAATCATTGCATATTGTTTTTGTTAGGTCATCTGAGAGAATGTACAAATTCTTCATTGTGAATTAAATTTCGATTTATTAAAACATATATTATGAAAACTTATTTAATGATAATCTCTATTCGGAGCAACTGTTTCACAACAAACTAATGTGTCCGACATTCAGTATAATAGTAAACAATGATTATTTATTTTATCTTATGTTTTTGTAACATATATATAGAAAAATAATGCCGAATGTATGTATGTAAGTGCATCACATCAGAACGACTACCCTTATTTGAATAATTCTTTATTGTTGTATTTGCCAATTTTTTTTTTTTTTATTTTTTTTTTTATATTAGAGGTGGCAAACGAACAGGTGGGTCACCTGATGATAAGTGATCACCGCCGTCCATAGACACTAGCAACACCAGAGGAGTCACAAGTGCGTTGCCGGCCTTTTAATATATATGGGCCTCCGGCGCTCTCACTGACCGAACGAAACGCAACAGTGCAAGCACTGTCACTTCACGTCGGTTTTCTGTGAGAGGGTGGTACTACCCCGGGCGAGCCGACCCATTCATGCTGAAACCAGTAATAGCTTCAGTGTAGCTCTACCACCTACAAAATTGTTAGAAACGTTTGAAAAATTATACTGGATACTGAAACTTCTTATTAAGAATGAGTTATTATTTGTTTAAGGGTATGGCTAAATAAAGTATTCATGTTTTACTATCGTCGATTGATTGATTACTCTATTTGTCGCTACGAGGAATAAAAAATAAGAATAAACGAATGAGTATAAATATGAATGAATTTAAGAATGAGTAAACGAGTGAGACGGAGGAGAGTTCTACAAAAATATTAAGAGATTGACGTTCAATTGACAATTAACGTATTGTAAAGGGAAGAATTGGTCACATATTATTGAGACCGTTGTTGAAGACGGAACAGGCAACCAGTTATAAATAAATTTTATACTTGTACATTTCTTCTCTGTATGAAATTTAACTATGATAAATTCACACTACTCCAAGCGCATAATGTGTTTAAAAAGGTTGCATACTGTTCGTCACGTATGAAATGTATGTAATACTGGATTATGTAATATTGTATAAGTGTATTCTAATAAACGAAATCGATTCTCATGAATAAATTACTCACATAGAATAAATAACATGTACCAGATTAAAGTAGCAAGTATTGTCTATAAAATGTAAATTTACACTAATTTTATTTTATACTATGAATGGACTTTGGTCCCACTCGTATTTATAATATATATAATAAATTCACAAAATTCTAAATTACTGTCCAACGCTTAGATAAGTTTAAAAAAATTACATATAAATTATAATCATTATGCCTTCATTAGGTGGCTAACGCGTGTTATAGATTTATATATATTTGGAATAACCACCTTGAATATAGTTGACAGTTCTCAAGATAACTTGAGAGACAATTACCGACCAACTTCATAGTGTTGCATCACATCGTGTGCGCGTGCATTGTAAAAATTCACACTCATCGTTTTTCTCAAACGCACTAAGAGAAGATAACTTCAAAAATCTTTAAATATTTGAAGTAAATGGAATATTTACACAGCTATATTTAAAAGTAAATTGAAATCAAACATATTTTATTTAATTTATGCTCTAAGAAGGCACTACAAACGTTAATATCATTGGATCAAAAACATTCTATTGATCGAGAAGAATGAACCAGCAAGAAACTAAATCAGGTTTATCTCTTCAACATTTATTTATTAGTAAAAGCAATACAATACATATAGTCAATTTTTTAGATGATGTATAGAGAGGAAGCCATTTCTAGGCATCAATATTGATAGGCAAACCGGCTTGATATGGCACTTGAAATTATTATTCAAGAAATCGATACAGTACTTCTACAGTACTTCGGTATGTTACTGATTTGGCACGTCGGGAAGAAGAGTGAGACGTCCGGCTAAGATCGACTTGATTCGGTTTTGTAAATCATTTTCACTATCGCATAACGCACTGACTGCGATAGACAAAGATAACATTATACAAAACCAAATTCAACCGACTATCTCAGTCATCTCCCTGACGTGCTAAATCGAAAGCCGCATACTGCAATATTATATATATGTTTATATTTTATAATATTTTTTTGGAACTTGTAGAACTCAACTTTATTCTAATCGTAACTAATAAATGCAAATGTGAATTTGTTTGCAACAAACTCTTTCCACTTTTTAATTATTAAAGCGATTATCACGAAAAAAGTACTGGTTAACACGATGGAAGTCGCGAGTAAAAACTAGTAACCTATTATTAGTCCTAATAAGTGACTCGTCTATCTAGTAATAAAATTGTGCCGGTCGTTTAAAAAGTCTATCTTATCTAAATATTTGCGAACATTAAATTGTCAAGGACGTATTGGGAGGGCAGAGTTATTAAGTTCCTGAAACTTATTCTTTAGTTTTTTATTGAGTAGTATTTTTAGTTGTAGTATTTTTGAGTAGTAATTATTAGTAGGCTGTTAGTTGTAGTTATTAGTTTTATTATTTAATATTTAAACAACTATTTGAATTCGTGTCTCGGATGTAGGCTCTTAAGACTCATTTTATTTAGTGTGAAACAAAATTGCCTAATCGAAACGTACGTGGATATAATTGTTGACAGATGGTTTATGCGGTAATCTACTCAGATTATTTCTATTACATTATACTAGGAGATATGATACCATGTTTTAATCCTCTACGAGGTAGAATGACTAATGGAAACTAAATTTTTTACTTCATTCCAATGATGAAACAAACAAAAAAAATCCGTTTTTCAAATTATATTTAGTAAATGATTATGAGATTCAAAATGTTGATAGCAAATGTCCCTTAGTTTGTCTTTATTACGAGTAACTTAAAGATATTCGCTATTATCCGAATTCAAAAAACGATGTCTTGTTTTTGATGATGTCTACTCGATTTCCTCCACACGAATGATTTTTAATATTCTATTAATCGGGACGGTAGCGTCCTTGTTAAAGTTTTTGACGCCTCTGAATATAGATTAGATATAGATGGGCAGAACATAAATTTAGCTATAAATATATATTATATTATATATATAACATCGAAACAACTTAAGGAAAAATAACTGCCAAATTTAGATTCCTTGATAATAATTTGAACATTGTTTTGCATTAATCTCTTGAAGATATTAAGCACAAGCACGAACTTTATTCATATAAAGTAGTAAGGATATAAGGATATTTATATACGTTCTCATGAACGATTCAGTATATGAAGTATTACCATTCTTATGTACAAACTTATATCCTTATCCTTCCGTTGCCATAAAAAGCAGTCGCTGTCTGTCCGTTAATGTGCTTATAACTCGAAAACCACTGACCAATTTACATAATGACTGCTATGAAATCATGTTTGTATTCTATAACCCAGTTTTAATATATGTTTTATAACATTTGGTAATAAATGCTTAAGTTATGAGGTTAAAAATGAATTAAGTCGCTACTAAATGACTTAATATATTTTGTTTAAAGCTATTAGATCGTCATCAACATCTTACCCTTCTCCCATCTAAGTAGGATTGGCACAACATGTTCTCCTATTCCACTATCCCCTATCAGATGTCATCGCAGTATTCACAACTTATATACACATATCATTTTTCATACAATTCATCAACAGCTTTTTCGGTCTTCCTCGACTCTTATGTCCGCCCGCCTTCATACTTAAAACTTTCCTAGTTACATGCCTTTCATCTCTTGTAATAATATGCCTGTATAATGCTAACCTACTACTTCTAAATTTTTCTGCCAATGGTGCTATTTTCAAACTTTCTCTGATATACTCTTTCTCGATCTTATCGATTCTAGTTACACCACACATCCATTCATCCTAACATTCGCATCTCTGCCGCACTCAGATCTATATAACACGACTAGTCTTATTATTATATTATTAGGTTAGGTATTAATCAATATAATGCAGTAGACAATTACTTAGATTAGAAATTATTAAAAGAGTACCATAAATCTAACTTTTATGTTTAAAAACACTGTGACAGACTTTTGAACTACATGACAACAGAGTCGCGGTCACATTTAGTATGTAATAAATGTGTTTAATAAAGTTGGTATTGAACGTAGGCGATTGCTTTTTTTTATTAAACTTTTTATTATAATATTATTTGTGCTGGTTCGATGTGCACATAACATAAGGATACGGAACTCACGTTTAATAAATATCAATTAAAATCCCGCGAACATATTATAGCAATGACGTGTTTGTCTTATCCTGTGTTTGGTGAATCTTTGACAAAACAACACTGTAAAGACAAATGACCAAGAAAGAAAATGGGCGTAATATCAGTTACACTTGTCATTAGAGTTGTTTATGAAGTTTGAATAAGGTTTTATGTTCTTTCTTTTCTAACTGTTATTTACGTATAATTTTATAGGTGATAGCATATGGTAACGTTTGCTAAACAATGTAATTGTAATGTATAACTTTATTTGTCCATATATTTAATAATGTGTCAATAAGAAAGCGTTTGTGACGTCAACCCTATCACCGGTGTGGGAAGCAATCCAGAAAAAATACCCACCAGAAGCTCAATCTGGTTTATTTGTAATGCATTTTTTTTATTCAATCAATATATTAGTGTATATATATAGTGTAATTGGTCACAATCCTTTATTAAAATTTTTGCCTGACCTACAGAGAGCAGATCTATTCTAGACATTACTGTCGTGAACTTATGAGCCAACCCTGTAATATCTTTTTAAACGTAAAACCCACTTGTTAACTTACATTGAGTGCTACCTCCGTAGCTGAACCTGAAAGGATGCGCATCCCATCTCCTCATTGCACAGGTTCCGCTGACGAGGGGAGGTAGCTGGTTGTGTACCCAGTTTACCTCTCTATACGGACGAAGTTCGGCGGCTACTGTGCCGGGCTGACCGCTGGGGCGACATGGTGATAGCTTTGCATGGTGTCGCCCCAACCAAAGCGGCGGTCGATACACCGTGGGGATTTAGTCCATGCGAGTCGGATATAACCCACTCTCTCCCCCGAGAGAGTGGATATCCATAATGGATTTCCCCACGTTAATAAAAAAAAGTGGCTATTTAGTGCCAGTCTTTACTACCCGAAAACATTTTATGCGTCTTAACAAATCTAAAGTATCAGGTGACTAATTTGCATTTAGTTTTGGTACTAACATTACGTCGGACGTTTACAAAATCTTTTTTATCTGAGTTTTTACGAACACACATTCAATTATCAAGGATGAATTGAGAAGGCAGAGTCGAGGTACCAAATTTGTTTTTTAGTGATTCACAAGGTCCCTTATTGTAAACTAGCTGATACCCGGGTCTAGGTATATGTCGTTTTTTATTATGTTCACAATATATGTCGACCTTAATGCAAAAAAACAGTGATTAATAAAACTATTTTAATGTATATCGTCGCCGTCATTCAAATTACAATAACTTTTGATGGAGTGAACCGATTTTAATGAAACAAAGACTAAAATGTTACTCGAATATGTGGTTTGTCAGTTTCATTTTACAATTTATCATACTCATAGTACTTTAGCAAAAATGTCCGCTCAAATAAATAAACAGACAGACATTTCTAAAAATGAGTGAAATGTATTTCATTAGCTATTCATAGTAACTTGCAATAATTTTTTTCACAAAAATCTGAAAAGTGCAGACACGTAAAATTTATATTCTTATTTTTTGTATAGATTAGTCGTGAAATGGATATAATTAGATATTAATGATGTATTATGATAAATCCTACTTTTTCCTAAAATGCTTCACGCTATGGTAACCAGGAAATATGTTCATAATTATACCTCCTTTTCGTTTATAAATATATTATCAATTTTTTAAAGGTTATAAAATAATATTTTGACGTCTAAATTAACCAATATAGAGTTTAATATCCTCGGCATCATTTTAAATCCATATCGAAATTATATTCACGATTACGTAATTATTAAAACTTGTTGAAAATAGCCAGGAAATTCATAAACGCAGTATGACTAACTACATATATATGTAAAACTATGCATGTTTTAAACATAAGCTAACTGTATACGTATCTAATACAAGATCTATAAGGTAAACATCGTCAACAAGTCGAGCTATATTAAAAATGTGGTAACGAATAAATGAAGGATCGAAATCGAATTATTTTAAAAACTAGCAATCGCTCGCAATTTCGTCTGCATTTGTATCGTTATCATTATTTGCGCTCGACCTGTATTTTTTATTTTTTTTTCTAAAATAAAAATAACCTAAATTACTTACGTGAAATAACATCAGCTATCTGTCCCGTCAAAATTGTTATTCCGGCGATTACCCGGTACAAACAGAAAGACAAAAATTTTAACAATTGGTTTTTGTTGTCTGTTATTTTGACATTACAAACAAAAACTTCAATATTATTTATTTGTATAAATGCGATATTAACTCTATCCGTCTGCTCGATATATTTTCACGACTAAACTTTTAAACCGATTGCAATGAGATTTGGTATAGAGTCTGAGTTTTTGGAAAAGATAGAGGTTATTTTTTACATTCTAGATACATATAAAAACTCGCAAAGTCGAATGAGTAGAGAATATTTTTGGTGGTACAAAATTATCATTAGTCAAGCATACTATACACGATAACATCGTATGTAATAAAGCATAGAATGTGGAACTGATATTTAAGGCAACTACTGAAACACATAATGCGCTTATAAAGGCCTTTAACTTAAGGGTGATCATTATTTATATGAGCTCTAAAAATTCCCTGTCACCATTATAACAGTGGTCGTTATTAGGATAACTAATAATGTAACAAATTATTGGAGATTTTGCTATTCTGCTGTTAATTATCCGTTATTATTATGGGTAATAACACTGGTCTCTTGGTGTAATCGCAAAGTGCGAACAAGAACGGATTAAACAACTAGCAATAAGTGTGAGCCGGAGAGTACCTCACATTGCTCAAAATCAGTCACAGTGAAACATCAAATTACAAGCAGCAGCATAACAGACAACAGTTAATAAAATAAGTATCGTGAAATAACATAACAGCGTAACTAATTAATAATACAAAGCAGTTATTATCATCTTGTTTAAGATCATGCAATAGTTCAAGGTTCAACGAAAGCTTAAGCCTACTGTACGATTCGAATTTATGTCAATGGATACTGGTTTTAGTTCGGTAAAACTCCGAGACCCATCACGCCGATAGCGTTAAACAGTTCGAAAAAAAAACCAATGGAAGCTATGGCAGAATGTGTAATGACCTATCGCCATTTAAAACTCATCCTTTACACCAGGGTTTCCCAAAGTGGCTGATATAGACTCCAAGTTGAAATTGGAAAATAATTTTAGAAAAGGGATCTCTTGCCCAAAGTATTTTGGCAATCCCTGGCTTTACATAATCGTATGTTTAATAGTAAAATAATAAAATGTTGTATTGATCAATTACTCCGTATATGTTGAACTGCGACAAGGTTATTGGCTCGCAAGTGGCAAGATACATACTGGTTGTGGTCGAATGAAGGTCAGAAGTTGCTACCGACCCAACTTCCTATAACACATCAAAAGCATAATATGAACGTTATATCAATTATTGATGAAGTCATCTCGAGATACAAAAATGCGTAAATATGATTTCCCATAAAGGCGCCTGTTATTTACCAAGTTGGTTTTTTTTTAATTTGGGTACTGTTCAAATCTTTAGTTTACAGCTACAAAGTATGCAAGGAAAAAAAATTGAATGCAGTATAACCGTGCCTAAATGATGATGCTTTTCCCACTCATTTAACATTCATTTTTTTTTATATTTTGGAAATTAATTTTTGTCTCACTTATTTTATTGTATAATTTACCAAATATTATTAATTCTCCATCTACTATGATGCACATTGGCGTGGAGAAATAATGACATAGCGTCAAAATTGCCAAAACAAAATTGAATGTCGTCCATATCAAAATTTCTCCATACCAAGGGTCATCATAGTAGATGGAGAATTAATAATATTATTGGGAAGTTATTCAATAGAACAAGCAAGAACAAAGTAACTGTATCTTTTCCTTGATTATACTGTATTATAATGTGAAAGAAATAATTAACAACGAATAACATATATATTTCTCAAACACATTTATTCGAAAATTCTTTATATGTTCGTTATCGTTTAGTATGGGGTAATAAATATATGTAATTTAATTAATATTTTAGACTAACTAATGTTTGTTCGTGCTAATTATAAGCGATCCAGCGACCGTTAACTTACTTATTTCGAAAGAAAATATCATTGTACCGAAAAGTAAACATGTATTGAACAATAGAAATACAGAATACTTTTATGACTTTAGGTATGTGCCTGATAAAGTTTCCTATTCACATTTAAAGAACGAAAAAATTATTTACCTCATGTTCTATCCCAATACTATAAAACGTAAGCGATTGTTTACAAAAACGCGTTAATTACTAACAGTCAAATTTAGTAAATTATTGTTACATTTTATAGTGTATTTATTGGGAACAATTATGAGGTATATATATAACATCATGCCACGACCCTAAGGAACGGAGTAATTACAATAAAAATATAGCTTCGAAAGTAAGGTAAGCGAGAATGAACATATCGTGCGGGTTGGCCAAGACATACAACGCGGAATATTTCGAGGCGTGAATGGATTGGTCGCTTTACGTTAACCGAGTATTAGCGAGAAGACCCGAATTGTAAATGCCATAACAAGGAGATATCATACCGAACGGATAATAAGTAGATATCAATACAATGAACTTGCAAATATATGATATGGACATTCTGTGACGTAGGGCTTCAATGTCGTATTAATCTTCAATTAATAATGAACTGAATAGCATGTTTATGGGTTTATTTATTTTTTTATATATAAATTTTTCTATAGTAAGTTCTTGGTTACAGTAAAAAAAATAAACCATTTTTTTTTAATATTGTTTAGATTTTAGCGTTTTACCACAATCTCACTTGATGTTAAATGACGATGTGGTCTAAGATAAACCTAGTGGGAGGGGAATTTCTCGGACGTGAATTTTGTTTCAACAGACTATTCTGCGAAACGGCTGAACAGATATTAACAAGCCTTGCAAGCCTGTCGAGTAGAGAATTTTTCAGAGCATAATACAAGTTGTAAAACATTACCTATATACCTTTATTTATAATCTATCACTGTCTATAAATATATTATAAAACGAAGTTGATTTTTGTGTATGTGTACTTGTTATATCTTATTTCTTCTAAACTCAGGGTAAGCGCGATTCATCGTCGGCCTCATCTACACTTACCATCAGATGAGATCGAGGCCAAGCGCGTGCCTGTAAAACATAAAAAAAAAACTACGCAACAGATTTTGATACGGTCTTCACTATCATTTAGAGAATTTCTTCCAAAAATTTTATATGTATATTCTATTTATATAAAGTAGAGATAAATCGATGTATATACATTGAAGTAAGAAGGAGTTTTTGACCGCTTACATAAGTAATCTTATGCGATATAAGGATATGCCTCATAAGGATAACCTACAATAATCATTTCGTACTTTTACTTTTACATATCTTTAAAAAATAATTGATGACTTAAGATACTATTTTGATTAATACCGAATTAACCCTAGTCTAATACAATAATTTAATTACATTGAGCATTTAATGTAGTTCTAAACTAACCTTTACAATGTATAATTTAAATGAATGTCTTAGAAGATATCATAGATGGAAAATGACGCGTAACAAAAAGCAAGTTGTTCGTGTGAATATTCTTACGTAACTTCTATTACTATGATAAATTTAAATATCAAAGTCCCAAAAAAATCTAAATACTCATGAAGCTACATATTACATCCATGGGAAATTGGGTCGGGTCGCTAGTGCTTTTATAAGTAAAGCACTGTCCACAACTACATTTTCACGACAACGCATTCCAGCGCTCATCAGTTATTCCATCGTAAAGTCTGCTAAAATCATATATTCACTTATTTATTAACAAACATTTTTACTTCAATTCTATACAAACTACAGTCTACGAATTTGTTCAAAGCGCTCGTTTCCTATGCAAATAACATTCATGAAGGAATGTCCCTTCGAATAAATTATTCTAGATTAAATTACAAATCTCCAAAGGAATAAAAAACCCCTTACAAAAAAATTGATGTCCGTTGGAGATAAGATATTTCTTCACATTCAGCACAATGTTGAGAAATGACCGATTCATATTTCACTATATTATATCTATGTAGATTTTTCGCTGGATCTCAATTTATTTTATTATATGTTGTCTTCGTTTGTAAAAATGAATATTTTTAACCTTTTCTTCCATAAGCGTTATTTGTAGATATGCTTTAAATCGTTATAATTAATATAATAAAAATCTAAGGAGTATGTAATTCATCTTTTTTAAATCCTTTACAGCTTTTAGCGTTTGCTCAGAATCAAGAATTTTTGCGACCATTTTTATGACCCACGAATGCCCTTGAAACTTAAGGGGAAGGTGTATAAAACTATTATAAGACCAGCTACGAAACAGACGAATGAAAAAAACACTACACTTGGCAGGGATGCGAATGCTAAGATGGATGTGTGGTATAATTGATAAGATTTAGAATGAGTATATAAGAGGAATTTTGAAAATAGCACCAGTGACGGAGAAGTTGAGGAGTAATAGGTTAGCATGGTATGGGCACGTCATGAGGAGAGATGAAAGCCATGTAACTAGAAAAGTTTTAAGTGTGAAGGTGGATGGATATAAATGTAGAGGAAGACCGAAGAAAATATAGATAGAATGTGTGCAAAATGATATGTGTATAAAAGGTGTAAATATTGAGATGACGACTGACAGAGCAGAGTGGAATAGGAAAACAAATTGTACCGACCCTTCTTAGGTGGGTTAAGGGTAAGAAGATGATGTTGACTTTATTTTAAACAAGTGTTCAACACGTATTTAACTTTTTTGTAATAAGACGGCTAGTTTCTATATTTCGCGAAAAAAACACAATCACTCGAAATCGTAATTGGTGTGTCGAATCAAAATCGTATCTTACACCAGATCGAAAATGAAATACTAGTGAAAAAGACAATTATTTTATAGTATTATTGATGCAGTTTTTACATTCTTACGTAAATTATATTACACGTAGACTAATCGACACACTTTTTTTTGTAATGAAATTTATATGTATAAAAATTGGTTTCTGTGTAATTATTAACGCTGTCGTAACGATTCTGATCATTTATTGACCGACCGACTATTAAGTAACTTTTCAAACGGATTCGTTCCTTTCGAAGTTGTTATCTTATTAATGGATTATGTGTATAACATTATCTAGAAACGCGGATCGCGCGCATTTAGTTCAAATATATTACAAAACGTATTTTTCTTTGTTTTCCCTTGAATATTATTACATTATAGTAAATATTTTTATACCATGCAATCTGTATCTATGACTGTCACATTTGTCGCCATTTTACTTTTTTACACGAATTAATTATATATAACTATAACAACAAGGAACTTTCTAGAATTATTACTACCATTGCGCAGTAGTACCACAGTTATCAGAGATTTATCAAACTTAATAGATATATATTTAAAAAAACATGTGTTATACACATGATTTTCGTCAAAACGTAGTCCAGTTTTAGAGAAGGAAACTAGGTATATGAAATTATGGTTTCGTTTATTTTATGCTAGCTTGTGCTCGCGGCTTCGCTCACGTCAACGTGGGTTTGGCCGATCCCTCAAGAACAACATTTTTTTCTAGATGATGATACCCTATGTCATTTTCTGTGCGCTTGACAACGTGTATACAAAATGTCACTATGATCGGCTGAGTATTTTTGACGTGAAAGCGTAACAAACAAATAAACATTCGAATTTGTAAAATTGGTTAGAATGAATATAATCAGTTCGAACTACGGCTGCGGCCTGGTGAAATATGATCCAAGTAAAAAAACAAGATTTAGTATGAATGCTCGTGTTAACATTTTCGACTATTGATTTAAAATAATATGAGATTTTGATGAAACGCAGAAACGTATAACAATTTAAATATAAAAAATAATATAGTATATTTAACAAGACTACAAATAATTAAAAAAAAATGCTTCAAGAAAAACTCCTCATACAAGTAAATGCAATAAAAATACTCATGTTCTAAAGGCAAAAAAAAAAATCTAGGTTTATTAAGCGTACCTACATGCGCATCCGCAAGATAAAACTTAGAGTTCTTCACGAATCTTGATCATCCTACTTTCAAATTTTACTGTAAGGCTCTGACTACAATGGTTTTATATTTTCGCTAATCTAATATAGTTTCATCACGTTGCTTTCCGTCACCGAAAGCATAGGCTCATTCGCACTCAATCGCGTGTCTGAAAAGGCTAACTGTGAGACGTCATCGCTTTAAAAAAATGTAAGTATTTGTCTCTATAAAATCATGTCCGACTGGATTGCGACTACCATACACTTGGTGCTACTCCCGTCACTGTTGCCTATTCAGGCGTGACGCGTTCCGAGCTCAGCCATTGTCATACACCATTCGAGTAATATACTCGTATGTTACATGTAGTAAAAACATTTAAGACTTATTTTTTAAGTATTGTCATTCATACATATTACAAAAAAAATGACTACCAAAGAGCGCCCGGCGTATGAGAAACATTTAAGTTAATATGAGAATGTATAATGAAATGTAGCTTATAGTATACGTGTGAACACACACGGAAGTCGAGAGCGTTGGCGTAAAGGGATTATTACGACGTAAGAGAGCGTCATGCCGTTTACCGTAACGAAACATAAGGGGTTATTTTTACTGCCAAAACGCACCAACAGAGATGTTTAAACATTTGACACACTAAGCTCTAAAGGTTCATCAACACTGACCTATAACTATTAATAATGAAATCCAAATACAACTGTAATCCATTTAAGATCTAACATAGTTAGAAAAAAGATCCATCTAACATTTTTATTTTTACTTATGAGCTTTTGTTCTCAAATTACACTTACCAAAAAATAAATTATATGTATTTTTCTAAAGGTGTATTTCTACCGGCGTTTTTTCAACTTCTCTCCGATTTATGTTTTTGTTAGTTGCGCTTTTCTTTCTTAAGTCGGTGGTATAGGTATATTATTTTTGTACGTGTTACTATTCACAAATTAGTGCTAAAATTACGTCCCGTTTTACATTCTAAGTTTAGAATCATCCTATTTTCTTGACACTTTAAATGATTTGATGTTATTATGGAAGTTTAAATTAGCATAACGCAAATTAGGTTAGCATTAATTTATTGTTACGGAAATTTCAAACAACGATCATTTTGGTTTCATTTACACGATGTTAATTTGTTAACGGCAGAGCGATATTGCAAATTTTGTTTATTGATTTTTTTTAGCTTTTTATTTCGAATATGTGGTAGATAATATTTAATATATTTTAATATCCACGAAAGAAATACTGTAGTAAATAAGCAATTTAAATTAATTTTAAACAAATATCTGTTTTCGCGATAAAATATAATTGGCATCTATCTATGTAAGTGATAATGTGCATAATTGGGAATAAAAACCTTTTTAATTCGTTTTTCAATAACTCAATTTACAATAGTCTTACAAAATGCTAACGATCTTTTCAAAACGTAATCGTGATTGTTACAAGTTTGGGGTTTCGATTGAAAACACCGTTTAAATATATAATGTATAAAGTTTATTATGACTGCACAAGTTAATCGTTATAAACACACACAGAGTAATATATCATCACGTGAGTTATATACAATGTAGTTTACTCAGTCGCGCACACAGAAAGAATAATATCTAAATATGGTTCTCCTAACGGAGATCGTTCAGGTAGTTGTCCTTTGTCTCTCCCCAAGCGACGCCTCTTTTGTGGCGTCCCTTTTCGGGGTTGCGGACGTACAAAAATGTTTCGTCAAGAAACGCTACACCACCCCCCTACGGAGAAGGAAAAACCACATAGCGAGAAAAAAGGAATTAAAGGTCGAAAGGTTTCGAAAAATGAACTCGACGACCGGACCTGGTTGTATAGTTAGCTTCATGTGCAGGTGCAGCAGGCGATGAAGGTACAGAAGGAACAGGTGGGATGACTTTGTTGAGATGCGATGGACAGTCCTCGATAAAGGCAGGCTTGAGTCTGTCTACACTGACCGTCATCCGTTTACCTTTTACATCTAGTACGTATGTCTTCCCATCTTCAGCCCTAGAAATAACTTTATGAGGACCAGAATAAGGTGGTTGTAAGGATCGTCGGATGGCATCGTCTCTAAGCATAACGTGTGACGTTTCGCTTAGCTTTTTAAATATAAAAACAGAGGGCTTGCTGTGCTGAGAAGCCGGAACGGGACGCAAATTCGACATTTGCTGTTTTAATTTTAGTATGTATTCCGACGGTTCCTTACATCCAGATAATGTACTAGATGACAAAAATTCCCCTGGAAGAGTTAATGTTTCTCCATAGAGTAACTCTGCAACTGTAGCTTGCAAATCTTCCTTGAAGGCAGAGCGCATCCCTAAAAGAACCCACGGTAGTGCACTCAACCAAGGGCTTTCGTGGCACATGAGAGAGGCTTTTAATTGCCTGTGCATGCGCTCTACGAGTCCGTTGGAGCAAGGATGATAGCTCGTAGTTCGAATGCGCTTGGTACCGCACATGTCTGTAAGGCGTCTGAACAGGTCAGATTCAAACTGCCGTCCCTGGTCTGTTGTGATAACGGCAGGCACCCCATAACGAGAAATCCAGCCAGCCACAAAGGTACTCGCTACTTCTTCTGCGGTTATTCCACTCATAGGCCACGCTTCGGGCCACCGAGTGTAGCGATCCACAGCAGTTAAGCAGTATTGGTAACCAGAACAGACTGGCAAAGGACCAATAATGTCAATGTGAACATGCTTGAGCCGAGCTGTGGGGCTAGAGATGTGTCCAGGCGGTGACTGTGTATGCCGAGTCACCTTGCTTCGCTGGCAAGCTAAGCAAGTTTGGCACCAACGGCGGCAGTCTTTGGCCATTCCCGGCCAAATAAAACGATCGGAAAGAAGCCTGATGGTAGATTTAGCGCTAGGGTGACTTAGGTTATGCAATTGATTAAAAAACTTTCTGCGCATTGGTTCTGGAACAAATGGTCGTGGTCGACCTGAAGAAGTATCACAAACCAACGTGGTGTTTGTGCCAGGAACTGCAACGTTCTCTAATTTAAGTGAAGAATTTGCATCGTTACGAAGCATTTTCAACTCGTCGTCAAGTTCTTGGCAAGAAGCAAGAGCAGAATGGTCAGACTGAGAACTAACCGCTTCTATTCGGGACATGGTATCCGCTACTGTGTTGTCTATACCTTTTATGAAAACAATGTCTGTTGTAAATTGCGATATAAAAGAAAGTTGATTTAACTGAACCGGTGGAAGCTTCTCACGACGTTGTGAGAAAGCGTAAATCAATGGTTTATGATCAGTATAAATTGTTACGTGTTGTGCAACCAGGACATGCCGGTAATGTTGCACACTCTCATATACTGCAAACAGTTCTCTGTAGTAAGCTGGCCATTGGGACTGGCGAGAGTTCAGCTTTTTACTGAAGAAACCCAGAGGTTCCCAAGCATCGCCAACTTTCTGTTGAAGACAGGCACCGACGTGGAAAGTGGAAGCGTCGGTAAAAAGCCCTAATTCAGCATTAGGTACAGGATGAGCCAAAAGAGTTGCAGATGACAAGCTTTCTTTACAGGTCTTAAAACATTCCTCAAGTTCAGGTGTCCAATGGACCGGTGTGGAGCCCTTTCCTGGAGTAGCAACAATTGCTTCAATTAGCGGTGCTTGCAACATTGCAGCATTTCGCAAAAATCGGCGATAATAATTAATCATTCCAATAAAACGGCGGGGTCACCAGTTTGGGGTTTCGATTGAAAACACCGTTTAAATATATAATGTATAAAGTTTATTATGACTGCACAAGTTAATCGTTATAAACACACACAGAGTAATATATCATCACGTGAGTTATATACAATGTAGTTTACTCAGTCGCGCACACAGAAAGAATAATATCTAAATATGGTTCTCCTAACGGAGATCGTTCAGGTAGTTGTCCTTTGTCTCTCCCCAAGCGACGCCTCTTTTGTGGCGTCCCTTTTCGGGGTTGCGGACGTACAAAAATGTTTCGTCAAGAAACGCTACACAAGCTTTTTTATTAAGGTCACAGGATATAGGTCCTTTAAGTCGTTATTAACTCTACAGTTGAATGTGATAACACTTTTGAAATTATAATTCGCTTGTATACATATATTTATTATACGGAGGTACACGTTTGTATGTTTGTAGGAGGCAATTTCTGGATCCCATTATGATTTTTTTATGAATAAAGAATTTCGTTTTCCCTTAGTGACATTGTTATGTATAATAACTAACTCGTATAAAATCGTAAGTCGTGGTTAATTTTCATGTATTATTTTTCCAGATAGATGTATTTTTTATTTAATTTAACTATTATTATACTAATAAATAGGAGTATTACTCAAAAACCAAAAGCCATGAAAAATGCATTTAAGTTGAATATTGTTCTTCTAATATTCCGCTACTCTTTATATAATAAATTAAAATGCAGAATAAGTTATAATCGACCTTTATTTATTTCTAACAAACCTTCTATAAACTATAAATAAATTTATCGATAGTGCAGTTACGTCACTGTCTTGATTTCCATCCAAAAAGGGTTTGTATCTTTTAAATCGCAAAAGGCAGCCTATGAAATAATAATAAATAAATTAAAAGAGGTTCCCATATATAAAACCTGTTTTTATTATAATATTTTCCTTATCGTAAAACCCGCAACACGTAGCATAATATTTGATATGTTTATAGTAATAACTCCAAAATAAAATAAGAAATAAATAAACCCAGCCAAATATAAACATATTGTTAACATATATACTCGTATTTTTACACTCACCCGATATTCTTCTTTACTAATACTTAAAAAAGTACATTGATACTTTACAATGTTTAATGCCACTAAATCAGGATATGGCTTGTGAAGTATTAAGGCAGGTAAGCCAAGTAAATTTGCACAAATTTAATATATGGTAAGATTATATCATGGATATATAGCTGTTCTAAATGTATAATAAATCACTGTATATATATGGATAGTATTAAAATGTCTAGTAAACTTTTGTTTACAAAAGTTTATGTCTTTGGAAATTATAATCTTTGCTAAAATTCTGCATAATGTAATGTAATAGTGTTTATGTAATAGTATAAAAAATGGGTAATGAGTAGAAAATTATTTAATTAAATATTTACGATAAAAATACAAGCATGTTATAGAAGACACGGATTAAAGATTAAAACTACTTACCTACTTCGTACGTCCTTTTCCTTCTGCGCGCGCGCTGTACTGGCTCATGGCGGGCGTCGAATTGTCTTCAACGGGCCGGCCTTGACCCCACACTCGATTGTTTATCTATATTGGCCGTGTAATTGGTAATAGTGGGCTTTTTATTGCACCAGCTTATCGAAAAATCTCATGAAAGTTTCGAATGCAATTTTCCTTCAGTAACAATGACAATTTTATGATTCACAGAGATTTTATTCAATTGAATATTTTCACTACCTTTTGTGTTTTGTATATTCTAATGAGAATTGCATAGATTCCAAAATATGCGCTTTTATTCCTTTTTTTTAGAAAATTCTGTCACAGACGCCGTCACAAAGAGATCGGTATGGTTTTTTAGCTTTGTAGCAACACTGAAGTAAAAATATACGTATGTAATGGTGACTTAAGATAATTATCAACGCATAATAAAAATATGAAGATATATTTTAATTTATATATTTTAATTAATGTTCAAATGACACACAAAAATATAGTAAGAAATTTCTTTAAAAAATAATTACAAAAGTATGGCTTTTCAAACTGTATAGTTGGTTTTTTGGGTCTGATTTTAAAAAGACTTATAGCAAACACTTTCTGAACTTAATTAAATATACGATTAGTATCTCTAGCATAAGATATCCCACAAACATTGTCATCCAATCTATAATTAGTACGACTGGTACGCAGTTTTTTTGTAAATATTAAAAGAAAGAAAAACTTTTACATACAATTAGGCGATGATTAGTGTAGTACCTTTTTCTCCTTTGTTTTTCAACCGCTTTATTTTAGTAGCTATTGACATGGTTTAGTATTATGAATAAGAAATTTTGGAAAAAAATGTTTTTTTCTATATCGTCGGCAAGTCGAAGAGGGATTCTCTCATTCAGAGAAAAGTACTTGCTCCTGAGAGAAAAGTCAAATTTACATTAACGAGAGTAAAACAACGAGAAAAAGCTAGTATATATATCATAACAGTGTAAAAACCGTAAAAGGATGACAAACGAAACGTGTTAAATGAAAAGAAAGTTGTGCAAATGTAAGACAAGTTGATAAAATCTACAAGAACATTTTCGACTCCGTGCGATTTTTACGTCAAATAAAATTTGTCTGAACTCCCCCCACATAAATGAAACGGTTTGGTATGTGTCAGATGTCCTTTAGTGACATTAGAATGCGAGTATGCGAAAGGAAAAGTCCCTTAGGCGGTATTCTTTTTCCTGGTCACGACCGGTATAGGAGCGAATAAATTAGCCATCGTTCCGTGATGTGTTTACCTAAATGATTGTTACGAAGGAATATCGGAAACCATTTCTAATATAATGTGTATTAAATGTTTTTTAAATTATTATTATTATTTAGCTATGTTATTCGAACATCATCTTATAGACACTATTTGGGTGGTAAAGTTGTATAGTTCTTGGATGGATTGACTTCGATGGAACCATCATACTACCATAAAGAACTTTGCAAAGGAACCTTGTCACGTTTTGATCATATTCTTACTGTCTGTGCTCACGACTTACATTTGCATTATATGCGTTTATGCAGTAAATATTTTAGTATATCAATTTTATAAAATAGACAGACAAAGAAAATGTTATTATATAATTTTCATGGCCATAGTTCTGAAAAATAAAATACACATAAGAAATAAAAAAAAAATTGCAAACATACCTAACTACAGATTCATTAGTATACATATATAATATTTATAAAATAAGAGAAAAATAAAAAAAAATGCTGTTCTAACTAAGCGCTATTTAAATAAAGCGATAGGTACAAAACTATATTATCAATTTTGAGCTAACATTAAGTTAATGTTAAGATCGACTTGTGGCAGGGATTTGAATTTACCCACTGACCCATTGTTCCTTCAATCTAAGTATTTATATAACATAAAACAGATTGAAGACTTTCGACGACATAATTCTAAGAATGCGGCAGTAAGAGGAAGTTTAAATTCTCAAGGTTGAGTTGCTACAGTTATTTTAAAAATAGTCTGAGTGGTACATAGGTTAGAAAAACCAGTATGAACATTATTATTATACAGGTTTACGAGTCAGAGATCTAAGTCTAAACTGAACTGTGAACTTTTTAATGTCAAAACGTATTTTTTACCAGTATTTAAGTTACCTACTTTGGCTTCACTTACGTACATGCCAAATTCAGATGCAGTGTTCAACCACTATTGCTAGATGACTTAGTTTCTTAATTTTAAATCCAAAACCTCACACAAAACCATAAACAATATCATATATAATTAATTGCAAGTTCAAGTAATCAAGACTATTTAGACCACATTAGAATTTATTCAGAAATTGTTAAATAAAATAGTGACGAAATTTGTCTAACACAAAAAGTTCTTAAACCCGTATAAAAGACAATCATATAGAAAAACTGTTTTAATGTTCACTACATTTCTTGTAATGTATTTGTATCATTACTAGAAATCAATTTCATGGTAGATTTAATTTAGGCTAATCGATTTACACGCAGATTTACTTTAAGCTTTATTACCTAAGGTCATTTACTTATTGTTTTATCGCACTGTTATTGCTTTTACCTGTACTTATAAAACTATATGTTAGTATATCTAACATTGGTAGGCTTCAATACTCTTTAATGCATCATTTTGAGAGTTGGCACACCTAACTGTATCCCTTGAGAAAGTTTTTATACTCTTAGCTTCTAGATTCTTATTACTCGTTATAACTTGTTTCTAAGTGGCGTTGCAGCATCAATCTGTATCGTCCAGCTATGTCGGCATAGTGCTTAGCGTTATTTGTTACTTCCATTGTTAGGCGAATTTAACCCTGAAAGGATCTCGAATATTATGAATTTCGTAGAGGAAGCCTGAATAAGTTTGACACAGACGTGAAAATGATGTTAAAAGGGACGCATCTATCGTATCGTAGAAAAAACTTGTAAATAGTATGGTTAATACCAGAAACGCCCACTTATATATTTAAGATAAATTATTGTCTTAAGTCTAGATACTAGTAAATAATAGGTGTGCATTTGGAATATGAAAGTCATTATCATAATTTGCATTATAGAGAAGCAATTTATAATAAAACTAAAAATATATTCAAACGCTTAAAATTATAAGATTACAAAATTATAAATTAAATCAAATTAAAAATACTTTCGTTCGGAAAACCACCCAATCATCGAGAAGAACCGGCAAGAAACTCGATCTGGTTTATCTTTTCATTAAACATATTATAAATCATATTTTTTTTTAAACATAGTTATAAACATAGATACATATAATTACATTTGGTTTTAGTGGATGCACAGAGAGGGCGTCATTTCCAGACGGTAAACATATAATGAATCGAAAAAAAAATGTCCATCTATTAATTTCACATACCTAGCAAGTTAGGCGAATGATCTAAAATTATCTAAAACATTTGAATACGGTATCTATTAAAATATCAAGGAAATTATGAAAAAGCATTCATTAGTCACAAATAAAAGTTATACAAGGACACAATTAAATAAATATAATTCAAACTTGAACAATATGATACACATATATAAACTATTAAAATAATATAAAATAACTCATAATATCATCTGAAGTTTAGAAAATATTTGATGTGTAATTACATTTTAACGCCATTTTTATTCATGCTGACATAAAAATACAATAACGCATCTTTTTTACAGAATATGTAAATCAGTTATTATTCTGTATTTTATCATCTAATAGAATTATGAATTATACTGACGTCAAAATAATACGTTTTACGGTACATTTGCATATCAGTGAACGCAGCCCACCCTAGCGGTCGGCATATCGACGCGCCATAAATAAGGTCCCTCTAATAGGCATGATCTATCATAGGTAATGAACCTCGCATTACCGTCTGGCAGATCAATAAAACTACCAAAACTCGCGCTAACATCTGGCGCGAACGGGGTATTTAGGCGCGCAAGCGCGAACTCAGTACTGCCAAGAATAACTAAATTTTTTACCACAAAATAGGGATTCAATTCTATTAGCTACGATACCTCCATTCCATTCATTCAATACTTAATTAACGAAAAATTATTCACTTCACAAATACCTATTTATTTTGTATTTACAATGAGTAATTTATGTTAGTTATCGGATTTTGGTGAAAACCTGTTTCTTATTTTCATATCTGTATAATGGTATATTTTACATATTCAAAATAAAAGGTTTCCATTGTTATGTAAATGAGGGCTGAAATTTATATAATTACAAAAAAAAATTAGTTGGCCTCTATATCGCAAAAGTAAAGTTAAAAAAATGAAGGAAAACATCGTGAGGAAACCTGAACATAAGAAATGTTCTTGTGTACCACCGTATATGGGAAAATACAGATCTGTGTATTTTTCGGAGTTTGAAATCGCCAATACGTCGTGGGCTGACAGGGTGATTATGCCCATACCTTCCTACTTACTTGTCTACGGCCATGCAATAGGTCTCTTAAAGGCCAATAATGATGACGACGAACAATAATAACAGAAAATCCGACACCTCGTCAAGCAGGGCTGTTTTGTAGGTAAATAAGCAAATTTACAATTTCGCAACTGGCAGCACTATCCCAAACGTCAAAGCCACGAAATGTGGAGCGAAATTTATAAAAATATAATAGCTATTCAGACGTTATTATGAATGAAATATTATTAGTTATCAATAAATACACGTCGATAAAATAAAAGACAAAGATTTCCATCAATTTTTCAGTGACGACACTTTCAGATTTATGTATAGTTTTAAGGAACGTATATTGTTTAGAGCAATGTTGATGTTTTAGGCTTAGATTTGTTATCTTTTAATGTTGTTATACATATCTACATATTGTGCAAAGTGTTGTGTATAAGGTTGTGCTCAATAAAATTCGAGGTATTTTTACTGTGAAAGGTAAGATTTTTTACATAATTTATATACCTACATAAATAAAATTGTATTATCTGTCGTTTTATTGGCAGATTGAAGATTTTTCAAATTATTACTCAGGTTACAATATCACTACGCGACTCCATTAGAAAAAAATATTATTAACAAAATTAACAAAGACAAATTGAAATTCATATTGGCATGGTCGTCGCTGTGCTAGTAATAATAATAATATCAGAAATACAGTTCAGAGTTTATGCAATTCAAATACTAAGTCTCCATGAAACAACAAAACCCGAGAACGAACTCGCGGGCATGAGTTAGTTTAAAATAAAGCGAATTAAATATATAGACAACGAGTTGATTCATTTCAAAGGAAACTGATGTCTTCCATCATATTGTAATACCGAGACAGTTGTAATTAATTGCGACATAAATGCAAAGGAATTGGCCAATTAAAGACCCTATTCGTCAGACAAATTGTGAATGAACTGCCTGATATAAATACCTCGATGTTTTATACGTGGGGTCTTTTATCGTTATTATTTTACAACATTGTTTTTATTTATTTATTCAAACCAAATTAGCGATTTTTTTTTAATTTAATCAAATAAATCATATATATTACTAATTAATAGAATTATGTTGTTAGTTAATATACGGCAACACTGATAAATATTCCGGGTCATCAATAGATTAATAACAAGGTGGTAACTGCTTCATCTTTCTCCATATAATAAACAAAATGTGTTCCCACGGGGTCTACATGTTTTATATGGACTAATTATTATTAAGGAGTTTTCATTGTATTTCCATGTACCAAGGAGTTTCAATTGTCTTTACATTTACCAAGGAGTTTCAATTTTCTTTAACATGCATCAAAAAGGAGTTCGAATCTAATGGAATATTTCTACCATTTATTCGCCTCTTGTTACGACAATCAAAGATCTCACGGCACCTACCATTCGCTACATTTTTTACTCTCTTGATTACGGTAACAATCGTGTAGAACACGTAATAAAATTTAATGTAAGTTAGTTACTTCACTGTAATTATTAATTTTTATTCCAGATTACATAATGCGCTATAAGGGACGCAATTCACAAACCACCAGGAGCTCTCGACATTCTGATAAGAAATACACAATCCGTAAGTTATATACGTTATTAGTAATGTAAATGAGAAAATTTGTGAAGACTGCTGTTTGTTTGCAACCGCAATGCTTTCATACAAAAATTATTGAATGAAACGATAATATCTTATACATCTGAATGATACATACGCTACAATGTATAAAATATTGTAAAATTATATAAAGAATCCTGCTATTAAAGAGCTTTTTCGATGTGCGTAGTATAAACAGTAAGAGTTACAAGAAGATAATTTATGGTGTCATCACTTACAAAGGTATAATAAACATATAAAATGTACCGGCGCCTTTTAACAGATATATATGCGTTTATATACCTGAGCTTACATATGCGTATACATAAACTATATCATTTTATTAGTAACTTATACAGCGGAGGGTCATGCCCTAAATTCGATTTTTTTTAGCATTATTTGCTTTATTATTTCTGCTATATGAATCCTTCGAAAGGCAAGTCTCTTGGAGACTATAGACGGTTATCTAGAGAGATATGAAAATACAATAATAAATGACCTTTCTAGAAAGTACACGTATAACTTATATTCTTTGGATGATTGAAATACTAATGTTTTAAGATAACGTTATTTCAGCGTTAATATACTGGGGATGTCATGTTGATTAACCTAGCATCAAATATTACAACGACCACTATCTTTCCGTAAAATAAGATATAGCGATGAAACAAATGCATGGTAGTCCGTTTCTATGTTATTCTTCATTCGTTCATCAGTTGCCACATACTCTACGACTGATATTAACCTTTTAATCTATCTATCTTCTTCTATCAATATATCTAAATTGTACTAATATTGTAAAAAGACAGAGCGAATTTGATATGGTTGTTTATATACTGTAAGAAAACTTAGGAACCAATGCGATGACTTGATATATTCTTTCACTATTTGATAGATACATTATTCTAGTTGGATATAGGCGAAGTATATTATATTAATATGACGTATGCTGCGTTATTAGTTAAACTTATATGAGAAACATATATGTAAGAATAGTTCCTAGTTTTTGGCGGGATCTTAGTCTGTCATGTAGTGGTTTTTATATTTTATTCATAATCTTGTGTTATTAGACTCTATATTTTGTAATATTGGTGGTGTTTTACGTAACATAGTTCGGTTATTATGCACAAGTGAAGTGGATGGGAGATAATACCACGGAGCATGCAGTCTGAGATGCCACCAATACTCCATGGAAATTTCTAACAAGGAAACCACCATCTTGTTAGAACATTATAATTATCGCAAAACACTTGGCAACATCTTGTTACGTGACGCTGGCTAGTGCACAAACCGTGACGGAGCCAAAAAAAATAAAGAAGAAGAAGAATAGTTCCTTATAAAAGTAATCAAACAAAAGACGATCAGTTTAATAGTTCTGCTGTCAAATACGTTTTCATAACAATTAGAAAAGTGATCGGTTTAACAGATCTACCCTGGTCTCACACGGGAGCAGTTTACGTACTTATTGTACCCAGGCGAAGTCGGTGTAAGTCAATAGTTTATAATAAAATACAATTCTTCGAGGTCCAATGACATCTAAACTATTGGACGTAATGTCATTTAAAAAAAAAACATTTTAACTTTATTGGTAAGAGGACAATCCCGTCTAATGTTAAATACCAATGTGGTCTACGATGGTAAACACGCTAAACGTAGAAGAGGATTGGCCCTTAAGTGCAGACGCCTGACCGCACTCACAGATGTTTGGCGACAGTTTCTCAATTTTTGGGTGGTGACTAACAAGGCAGAATTAGAAAAAGCCCTACCACCACGCTTTGGTTTCATCACGATGTTTTCCTTCACAGGAAACACCGACTCAGTTACAGGGATTGGAACCTACGCTTATCGACGCAGTGTCCGCAACGCTACCGACACTCCGATAATGCTATCAATGTGACATTCGAAGAGGAAATTTTCGTAGATGATCCTAGGCTATTTATTTTTTGGATTATTTTGATCAATTGCCATCTTTTTATATCTATCGAAGCGTGCGAGAACAAGCTAGAGATCGTATTTATACTGGTTTATACAATCAATAAAAGAAATGCGTTTATTATGAGTTCGGTAGTAAATAAATGTTGCAAACAGCAACGATAGAGTTTTATTGCACGTTAAATCTGTAACACACGTTACGAACGGTGACTCGATCCCATTTCAAAACAATGTTACACATTAAATTATTTACAATGTAACATGCTACGTAACTTCTGTTACACATCTTTCTAAACCACTTACAAATTGTATAAGAAATTACACATTTAAGTAACATCCTGGTTATAAAAATAAATATAAATAAGATCTGATTGGTTTTTAGCGATTTATAATTATAATAATGCTTCTATATTTAGATAATTATTTATTTTATACTTAGTCGTGGCGGTTGAGTGATTTGACCGATCGAATATGAATAAGGTTAGAACCCGTCAGGTATCAGGAAATTTTTCGGAATTCGCATAAATTTACTAATTTAAATTGGCCACACTATCGGCTAACGATGAAGGAAAAGATCGTGAGGAAATACGAACCTGATCAATGTCCTTGTAGTACCACCATATGTGGAAAAGTATAGAATTGTGGATTTCTCGGAATTTGTAATCGCCAATACATCCTGGGCTGGCGCGGTGTTTATTCCCATACCTTCCTTCGGGAAAAGGTCTATGTTCTTGAAGCAGTGCTTTTACATGTCGATGTTGATACTTAGTCTGACTCTTGAGTTCTAAACCTTGTATGGTAGTGCGGGGTGGTATGCCCTACCGTACACATAGATCTTTCACAATAATTATCTTTTAGTTTTAGTGGATTTTTTAGTCACCGTGGTTTTTAAATTGTATTGTGCTTATTGTCAGGTACTGAGCTAATCTCATGCAACTTTACACATATATCTAATAGGATTTATCGTCTCACCATAATGTCACCTGATGTGAAATAACGATGAGGTCCAAGACGGTAAACACGGCAAGCCTAGGGTGGCTGGCTCTCAAGTGCAGCTACCGCAACATACCCATAGGTGTTTGGCGACAGATTTTCAACTTGAGAATGGTAGCTAGCCAGAAGTACCACCATATTAATGCTTTATCACGATATTTTTCATCACTGAAAGCTCTGGCTCATTTGCAATGATTCGAACCAACGTCAAATATTCATATTTGAGAAATGACTTCCAGAGACTATCTACAAAAACAATAAAATAGAGTTAGATTTCGTTTAATATCACGCATGCTTAAATTGTGAATAATTTTGCCGTATTGTTTTATACTCAACAAGTAAGTGGCCTTGATTGAGATAATCTATTTTAGACCCCAATAGAACGTTTAATGGTACCACTTCTTGATATAACTACGACCGTAAACGTAGACAAAAACAGGCATTGTTGTCCAGTAAGGGTCTAGTAAGTATAAAAACAATTTGAACAGACAGTTCTTCTAACGTATAGCTTCCATTGTAGTTACTATCTATATAATACAGTTATTTTTATGAGTGACATAAAATTGTGTAGTACACAGCGTCAAATCCGTTTAACTTTTCGCTTAATAGCATTGTAAAGAACTACTAATGAGAGCTGTATAATCTATACAATAAAATAAAACAATTTGTTTTATTTTATGTAATATCTATAAACAAACATACTTTCAATATAGTGTCAAGAGTCAACTTCAAAAATGGCCACAGTTTCAAATAAGATAATTCATAATAGGACTATGTCGGTGCCAATGCATTTCTTTAGTCAGTTTCACACTTCAAACTAAAACAATAACTGAAACAACAGAGTTGTGGTCATATGTGTGGTTAAACTTATAAATCATTCGATAATGAAAAGTTTCTCTGGTGCTGTGACATAGCAATTACGTCCGACTGGACCATAAACACCATAAACTAAGTGTAACACGTATCCCAAAAACATGCTTAGGCATGTTGCATTCTGTGATCAGTCAGTGGTTTATCCAGTAACCAGGTGGTATTGATCCGTACCTGACCGTATGCTTGTGTGTGCGAATGAAAAAGAGATATGAGAGCGTCTTAATGTATTTTGTGAGCGAATTAACTTACGATTATCTCGAATCATTCTCGAAAAATTTACACTTTTCAATAGTTATTTTTAGATATATATGTAGAAAATCATTCACGCAACAAATAATATCATTTTATAACAAAGTGCAGAATATATAATTTAACCCATTTAATCTTAACCAATTGTACGAATACATTTACGAGTATATATTCATTTCGTAAAATCGCCTACATATAACTGTTAGGGGAATATCGTAATTGGAAACGAGCCAGAAAATCCACAGAGTCAGTAAGGCGCCGGAAGGTATAACTCCGGCAATATTATTAAGAACAGAGAGATTGCTTCAATATTTCTGTATGCTTGCAATTTTTTTTACAAATTTTACTTGCTCCCATATTTGTTATATGTACATAAATAATACTGTAATCTGAACATATGAATAAAATTGAATTGTTTGTGTTTATCTAGACAAATTTTTAAAATGTTTTAAATAGTTTTAGAGAAGTCCTTACTGGCGGGAGTAGGAACACTTGGAGTATATATTGTCTAATTAACATACCTAGCCTAGGCTATACTTCACTAAAGCCCAGTTTCTAAGGTAATTTTAACTGTAGTTTATTTGTTCAATAGCGCTATCGGTTCGATAACTTGTGAAATTTGGTTTCTAAACACACAATCATACGATATATGTCAGTTAACCTCGGTTCAACTTAATTGGTCAATATTGGGCGTTTATCTATTCGATAAGTTTTGTTTGACGTTTCGATTTTGTAAACACGAAGAATGTATTAGGAATCAACTGAATGATTGGGAATCGATAAAACAAATTAAGGTCTACAAAACGTTTACACAAATATTTTTCCGTCTTTCATATTTATTAAACTTATCAACAACCGCTTTAGGTATAAAGAAAAATGTATACAAAAGCTGATTGAAGTTATCGGGGTATTTCGGTCCCTTCGAAACTTATATTTGTTTTACCTTCTTTTCAATATATTGTTAGATATCGCCAAAGTTGCGCCATAAAGAACACAACAATAGATTAATCTCAATCGTTTACTAAAATATTGGTGTTTTATTAAAACCTATTAAAGGAAATCACATTTGATAGATAATCTGAAAACTATTATTATTGTTTGATGTATTAAAACATATTAAAATATAAAGGTATAAAATTAATCTTCATGCGGTTTACCGAAGCTCATGTATGTACAATATTCTGATACGATATTTCATTTTAATATTGGCTGTAAATCCTGATGTCGGCCGGAATTAATTTATATGAACTTTAATGTATGTTTATTGAAGCGACACACGGTGACTGCACTTTATGGTAAACACAATGCAATGTATAAATTATGGTGACCAATGAAATATCTACAATTCATTGCTTCTAGCATGATGGCCTGCAAGCCTATATACAGGTTGAAATACATTATCTGATTCCGAGACATGTCAACTGTAAAGAGTCACTATGACTCTATCACTACGTGGTTGATGATATGGATCAGCTGGATAAAGATACTCACCTACTCGTTTGGTTATATTTATATAAACTGGTTGATATCGGAACACGACATGTTTGTGGTGACCATGCCATTAAAGTGGGTGTGGCACCTATAATAGCGGCTAGCTAAGATATGGCCGCTTTGACGTTCGGCCACTCATGACGTTTCATATAAATTAAGAAATACATTTGGAATACAGTTAGACTTTTTTAGAGGAGTCTCGTTCGAGCAGCGGCCGGGTGCGCACGTGCCCGCTCGCAGCTCTGACGGTCCGCTAGTTCGGCAACTCGCGCGCAGTTGTCGGATATTTTCGTGTGTGTCCGGAAGTTTAGTGTGTTCGAGCGGCTACTAGATTCGCGTTCGCGTCGCGTCGCGTTTTCCCTTTGGCCCGGACACGGATTGTCCGTTAGATTCAAATTAGGCGCACCCCCCTGCCCCTCAGGCAGGGAGGTTAGTCATGTCCACCCCCGCGATCCCGCCGCCCCTTCAGGCCCCTAAGGCCCTAGATGACACCGTCCAACTCGAGGACCTTATTAGGTTCCATTTGTTCGCGCGTCAGCACAATCCGTTGTTAGTATCGGAATTCGATAGGCTCCGACGCACTTACGCGCGTATCGGGTACAAAAGTGAGTTCGGAGTCCCGCGCTGTTTCCGCGACGACCCGTTCGCGCCGTCCGACTGCGACTCCGACGATGAGTCCGACATGGAGCTTGACGCGACTCGCGCGGCCGCCCCCGCGCCCGCTCCCGCGCCCGCGCCCGCGCCCTCGCCCTCGCCCGCGTCCGCGCCCGCGCCCGCGCCCTCGCCCGCGTCCGCGCCCGCGCCCGCGACGTCGTCCGCCGATAAAGACGGTTTCACAACCGTCACGCGCCGCGGTAAACGCCCACGCGCCGCGAATCAGACCGACAGCGACTCAGCTACGGGACGCTCAGTCCCAAAGCAGTCGAATATAGGTGGCGCTCGGGTGCCCCGAGCCTCTCCCACGCCCTCTGCCGCGATTTCGGCTGAAGCTCCGGCTGCGGAACCCGCGGTCGCGGCTAAAAAGCCACGCCCACCGCCTCCCGTCACCTTCCGTGACAAAGCCCGCTGGGTAGAGATTTCGGACGACCTTAAGTCGAAAGAAATCGCTTACCAATCCGCCGTCAACACTGTTGCCGGCATTTCTATCCGTGTGTCGACCCCCGATGAGCATCGCAAGCTCACGAAATATTTCAGGGAGCGTCAGCTCCCTTTCTTCATTCACGCTCTCGAGGAAGAGCGTCACCTCCGTGTCGTCATTCGAGGAGTTCCCTCTGAACTCACCGAATACGACATCTCAGATTGCCTGAACGTTCAGGACTTCCCGGTCCGGAGCGTGCAGCGCATGCGCCACCCCCGCACGAAGGCCCCCTTCAACCTGGTGATGGTCACACTGGACCGCACCTTGGAAGGCAAGGCTATTTTCAGCCTCAACTCGGTTTGCGGCCTGTCCCCAGTATTCGTCGAGCGTCCTCGCAAGTCCCAGGTACCCTCGCAGTGTCACAACTGCCAGGTGTACGGTCATTCCGCCCGACACTGCCACCTGCGTCCCAGGTGTGTGAAGTGTCTCGGGGATCACTCCACTAGGGATCAATCCATCGAGCCTCCGAGCTGCGTCCTCTGCGAGCAGACGGGTCATACCGCGAATTATCGCGGGTGTCCCCGTGCGCCTCGCTCGACCCTTCCCCGCCGCGGCGGTCGTGCGACCCGGTCCAGGGCGCACGGCCCGCCGGCTCGAACGAAGCGGCCTCCGCCTCCGCCCATACAAAGCCAGAAGGCTTTCCCCGACCTGCCGGGCACCTCCAGTGCGCCGGCAGTATCCGCTCCTGCGCCGAGCGCGCTCTCCTGGCGCGTAAGACCTTCCCCGCCAGCTCCCTCGGCTCCTAAAGCCAAGCCCCAGCCTCAAAAGGCTCTGTCCACCCCTGCGCCACCTATCGCGGCTTCAGTATCGACCTCCGGTATAGACTGCATAGCTCGCCTTCTTTTGGTACACGATGTACAAGAGATAATCGCATTTAACGCGCTAGTTAATAGTACGTCTGAGCTCGGGCTCTTAAACGCCATCTCCGCTTTCCCGGCCGTCGCGACCACGGTTCAACAATTAACCCGCGCCGCGCATAAATAAATTCGCGTAAATCAAAATATCAGTACGAACCCGTGTGTTCATATACTCGTACAATAGACCGATACATTAGGATTTGTTACGTAATTATTTAGTTAAATCGGCACCGTGCCATTGTACTTTATTTTTTAGCTCGATCCCCTCTGAAAAGATGCGTGCTTGCGCCCACGCCCGCGATTCTCTCTGCTCATTGGTCCCGCCGTGAGCGAGGGGTGAAGATTCGATCCCGCACACTCGTCGCGATTTTTCTTGTAACAGCTCGAGCCTAGGTAGTCCCTCGGTGTGGAGCCCTCGAGTATGTTACTCGCGCGAATACAGTGGTTTACACATGGTCTACACTTACACGATCACCCCACACACTTGCACACCTAGGCACTCAGTGGTGGGCTGTTTTTTTGCCCTTTTCGGACTGAAATAGGTCACATAACACAGTAGTCAGATACCAAATACACATATACATTCGTGAAACATGCATGGTCACACATGCATTTTTCACGAATTCATATATGTGTATTGCATGGATAGATAGCTTAGCTAGCTTAGTTAGGTCGGGAATCCGGCGACAGCTCAAGCCGAGGTGCACCGAGTGCCCTTGAGATGTTTCGCCTAAAAACAATCGGGTGAGTGCCTTAAGCGCTCCCCTTAGTAGTCCGGTAAAACTGTAGCGGCCTCGGGGTCAACAGTGTAGGTAAGTTCGAAAAAAAAAAAAAAAAAAAAAAAAAAGGAATACAGTTAGTCAGAATAATTATCGAATATGTAACTGGACGAATCTGATTAGACATGGCCTATATCTGTTTCTTTCTATATGAATTTGTTACTTGTGTGCAAATATAAGAATTGATGTTCGTTTGCATTCCAATATTCAGTTCATTAAAATATATATTAAGTAAACATTTGTATTTTAGTTGTATTAAAACTTTATATTCAACTAATACTTGCGATACTAGTTATAAATCCAAAAGTTGTATAGCATTGTAATGTGTCAAATCGGAGCCTGGAGCCGCGCAGGCGAATTATGTTATAACAGTCGCCAACGTTGAACAGAAGCAATGGTACTACAAAATAATCCCAAGGATGGTTGATATCAGGCAGGTGGCCGATCATAAAATAAATCCAAATCATACATTACAACACGAGAAACATGTTGTGCAGAACCTATTTAGGTGGGATAAGGGTAAGGAGATGATGATGATGATGCAATGTATCAAATCGGCCATCATAACGTGTTATATTCTAGCGGTCCTTTCGGACACAACTGCCATGTGTTTTCAGCGGGATGCCGCAATATAAATGTAAGGCTCAATATTGTATACGTGCCCAAGTCGATTGGCTTAAGTTATGGTACGAGGGATATTTTTAATTTAGGATGAATATTGGAATGACGATGAAGTAATAGTAACGGGCTAATACCGCATCAATCGAAGCGTGTTCAGATGCTTCATTTAACCCAAGTTTTCACTGTATGGTGAAGCAACTTTTTTCAAGGTGTCTCAAGGTAAAATTCTGTCGCCCAGTACCTGCCTGTGTGTTCATCTGAAGAAATAATATTATATAAGAAGATTATTTATCTAGATACCTAGCTATTTAGCTAAGCACCTGCCTGTATGTTCATCTGAGGAAAGAAGATTATATAAGAAGATCATCTATCTAACTATTTAGCTACACTTGAAAACCAGTTCTTCTCTAGGCTTAGAATGTTTACCATCTTAGGTGTCATAGGTACACAAAATAGGTCACGAAAAATGTTACCAATTAGACCCACGCGCCCTCCTTCGTCCTTTGTAACGTTATGTCACATTTTTTGCGACTCCCCTATTAATATTGCACCACGAAAGATCGACATACGTATATGTACAAATGTATGTGTATATATTTATAGATTTAATATATAATAGATATAAAATTAAAAAAATTGAGACATCAATTTGCAAAATTGATTGATGAGCTGCAAACGTCACCTTTCCTTAGACTTCCTCCCGATCCACCTTTTATCATCTTGTTACAGTAAGTAACACCCTCTCCCCCTATAAGAGGGATCCTATTTTATGAACGGCCCCTTACACCATATCTTCATTTAACATCAGATATGAGATTGTTGTCAAATGCTAAAACCTATAAAGTGTAATTAAAACTGAAGTTTCTTGATAAAACTACGCAATTAATTTATATATGACAGCAGGAATATAGACCATGAATAATCGAAATTTGTGTCATGTTTTATTTTTTTATTTTCAAATACCATACAAAAATCAACTATTGCGTAGAATGCTGAACAGCCGAATTAATTTCATAGCATAGTAACTTAGTAACTCAATTAAATAGGCGTTTACAGTTCGGTCAGGCAGTGCAGAGTGCGAAGGATAGAATATGTTTGAGTAAAACTCTGACTGTATGTTGTGAGCATAGTTTAATAAAGGATTTCTGAAAATGTACCTCTGGGAGGATTACAGGAGAAGCTGGCAAAGATTCACATAAATATATTCGGAATTAGCAATATAATGGGAGAGAGATGGTCACAATTTGGTACGAGTCACTTCCCTTACCCTTGACGCGTTGCCTGAGCATTATATAATAAGAACACAAAGATTATTTAGCAAATAATAGTTTTCAATTCAGATTTATTTGAAACGTGGTGTTAATCTTCTTCGAGACAATTAATGGGACAGATTTTGAGGTTTCAAACTCTAACGAAAGATAGAAATAATAAAAAGCGTATAAAATAAATACTTCTCCATGTTTCAATAAAATATACACAATTCTAAATCAGCTTTATAACTTGCCGAACAGTAGTTCCACAGATTTATATTTTATCTTCAACGCTACGAACTTGCTCGTCGAGTCTTACATAAATTTCCTTTCATAGTAACGTGCTACAGTGAGAACATTCAAGGATTCCGGAGAGACCGTACAAGTTTTAGCTGCATTAAATTTTTGCGCTGTAACATTTATTGCGCTCACAGTGCTTGAACTCTCCAACGAATTTATGAGTATTATTGTTAGATCAAGTTCTCAAGAAGATTAATTTTTCTAGTTCAACGTATTTTGTATATACATATGTGGCGTAATATATGTATATCTTGATTGTATTAAAAGTTTTCGCAATGGTTTACACATCGTGTGATGGCTTTTGAACTTTCCTTAGACGTATTTTTTAAAGCTACTCAGTCTTCATTGTATAATTTCGAAGTACGTTTTATAATATTTGTAACTAATTCAAAGCCGTAACATCATGATTGTGACATAAACAAATGCATGTTCTCAGAATTTTTCAACTAATATATTTATTTATGTGTCTGCCGTATAGTTGTAATAGTGTTAACTATTATATTAATCTTAATTCTTAGAACTATGTTTTGTTATGGCCATTCAAATATCGTCAACAGTGTTAAACTACAGTGACAAAGTGTGTTTTTTATTCAGAGCTTGTTGATGGCAAGCGAAGGTAAGGCGTAAAAGGTATAAAGATGTGCTGAAGCACCATATGAGAGGTTGTGACATAAATCTATCGAATCGGTGAAGGTGGCACATAAGCGCCTGGATTGCAGAGTTCTGATAAAATATGGAGTGAACAATTTTGAAGCCTTGTATGACTTGTCATACTTGATGTCAGGTGTAACGTATTGAAAGTCCGGACACCAGCGGTTGTCAATTATTTTTGAAGTATGGTGTCCCTATATATCCGCTATGTGTACGTAAGTTCTCAAAGGAGATTGACTATGTAAGGCACATAAGAGCCTATCAACATCGGAGCTTAACAATTAATCGAACAATATAATCGAATTCGGTCAGCAACATTATAATCACCATAGTGGAAGTAAGCCTTATATCTTTGATATTGTGAATTAAAATAATTAGAGATTTCACGCCTCTGTAAGAAAGGTATTATGGTATTTAAAGAATTACTTCCCCTTTTTTCTGAAATGACAAGTTTGGTACAATAAAAACAATTGACAGATGTGATACAAGTAATTCAGAAAGACAAAAAAGACGAGGATTGTTGGTCGCCTAAATACACCAATAGCATGAACGCCACCTCACAATGTTATAAGAAAGTGAGGTCAAACTGGCTCGAGAATGTTCCAAACTTTAGGGTATAAAAAAAGGTTGAGTTATTACAACAGGAAGTAAAAACTTTTCAGTGCTAAATAAATAAAACAACAACAGTAAATATTGTAAACAGTGAAAAACTTTAACAAACACGAAACCCTGTATCACAATGAAAAAATAAACAAAAGAAAATTGCTGCAAAATGATATTGTTTTCATCTCCTTTAAGTATTGCCAAAGTTGGTCGACGATGAAGTTTGCTTAAACTTTCCACCGAATTGTGTTTTGTGGGAATAAGAATTTTTGGATTCGCAAATATGTTTCAAATTCTTCGTAATCTAGTACTTAGATTTTTTTACTGCACAAGTTCGTTGATTCATTACAGAAGTGTTAAATTATGTATTTGATTTCATTTATTCACATTTGTTCTTCTTATTGAATAAAAAAGAATCAGTTTACTTACAAGGGAACAATGTGATAATGGTTTTTTTAACTCTATTGGAATGATGTTATCTTACTAGGATAGTGGTAAATGAGTTTTGTATAAAATTATATGAGAACGATGATGAGAAGTACTACAGTATACCGTTTATGAATAAAAAATATTTTACTTCCTAGAAAGGATAACATTTCACCAAAAACTCTTATATTATATTTATAGTGTGATATAAACTTAATTGGATAGTCGCAAATTCAAATGCTTAACGTGCCTCTCAACGTATATATAAACGGATAAACTTAATCGGATTACGAATGGGGTAATATTTCAAGTTGACTTACGGCAATAACTTTGGTTCGACGTTGATAACTTTTAATTAATACATTGAACACCTCGATCCCATCAATAACAATATTCTCACGATATACAGAAGATGTTAAAAATCTCCTTGTATTTTGTGTTAAACACTTCTTTGTGTTTTTCTATTTAAAAATGCATATTTAAATGTGAAATATTCTATGTCAATGTTTCGAACAAAAATCGATGAAAGTAAACGCATAAAAATCTGCAAATCTAGTATTTTATTTTATTATAAGTATAAATCTTCTAGTCGACTGATTGCAAATACGAACCTGAAATAAAAACGAAATTTTAAGCTATTTTAAATCGACAGACGGCCCAGCTGATGGTATATGTTTACTATCGCCTATGGATAATTGCAACGCCAAGTGCATCACTGTTACGTTGCCGATCTTGAAAAGTCCCATGGATAATGGTGCTGGGTACCCCATTCCACAATTTCACGTACACATAACAAAGGTTCTAAATAATCTTACGGTTGTCGCCGCTTTGCAGCTTTTAAGATGTCTGGATGAGCAGCCAGATAGCGCCGGAAGGTGTGAGTTTAAAAAAGTCCCTCAGAACATTCTCCAGTGTACATACAGTAGTGCACATATAGAGATCCGATGTCTATGCATAGGTCTTTCTTTGAAAATGAAAATGCAAATAGCTCGCCTTTGGACACAATCAAAAAGAGCCAGGCCAAATATGTGAATGAATATGTGTGCATATGATGACGCACTTGCGTTTTATAGAGCACAAGTCGCTGCGTCGATACTCCTACTGATTGGATCTATTGATGATACTTAGCTTTTTAGATGCCAACTTCGTTTTGCTTTCCAGCCTCCAACTAGGTCACAACTGATCCTACTTTTTTTAATTTTCACGCCCATTCATATTGTGTACATGATTGGCATGATAATTCTAAGATGTCTATGTATTATACGTCGTTTTTCAAGGTATACACGTGCCCTAATTATTAGAGGTATACGCTCAGTGAATCTTGAAACTCTAAGAACTAGAGGAAATATGTATATTTTTTTATTTTGTTGTCTTCGCATATAAGTATTTGGAGTTAGCAATATAATGGGAGACAGAGATCATCGCGATTTAATACGAGTCCGTTCCCTTCCCTTTGATGCGTTACATGAACATTATGTAATAAGGTTACAAAATTTCCTCGGTCATGATTTAAGTACAAGTCAGAGAGAGTCGTGGTAATTTCAAAATAAGTTTATGATTAGCCTTGTGATTTATGATTACGTTCTTTAAAAAATTATCAAACGATTTGATAGCAGACTCCTTCACCATAAAGCCCAAAAGATCGAAAAGGCATATACGAAGATTGTTACAGAGAAGATTGTAATTTTATATGGCCTAGTCTCTTCGTACTAAATCTGGGGGTATTCTTGAGGAAATATTAGTAGCTGCTTTTAATTATATATATATTTATTAGTAGTATTTATCTGTATTTTGAAATTGCCACTGGCTCATGTATTTAAAAAATTAGATCTCTCTCAAAGGTTTGCCTGGAAGAGATTGCTCGATGCGATATTGCTGCTAAGGTGTACACGAATAATGGAAATAGCTCTCTAATTTATATATTGTGTGTGGTGTGTAGTAAAATGTAGTATTATTATTTGTAGTCCGGTAAAACTGTAGCGGCCCTAACAAGCCAACAGTGTAGTCTGTTAAAAAAAAAGTAGTATTATTATATTTAAACTAGGGAAATAAATGCCATATACATATGAATTGGCTGCAGTTGATAGCAACATCCATTTTTTTAAAGTGCATATTTGTATAATCATTGTCTACACATTGTAGCCTAAACCGCTTGATGATCTTAACATTTTTTGGTATTTTCTTTCTCTTTTCGTTAGAGTTTATTCATATTAATCGTTTACATCTGTAAAATCTTTAGTATTTACTTTGCATCAAACTTATTTTATTGTTAGAGCATGGTTATCTATAAATATGGCTACATTTAAATTTAGTTACAAAATTGTTACTACTAGTATATACCAATATATTATCATGTTGATGACCAATCATTAATAAAGAAAAATATGAGATGTTACGTTTGTCGAAGTCGGAAGAGTGATGTAGCCTATATACTATTATAGTATGACATTTGTCAATAAAAAACAAAACAGGGGGTTTTGCAATCCTTCTTTGATCGGGTGAGTGCCTTAAGCGCTCCCCTTAGTAGTCCGGTGAAAATGTAGAGGCCTGTCAATTCAACAATGTAATCATTTCGAAAATTAATATAAAAAACTATCGTGCTTCTATTCTTCTATTTCAATAACTAGCTGATACCCATCCACTTTGCTGTGCGTTAAATAAATTTTTAATTATAAAATCTCAAAGTATTTATGAAGGAAAAAAATAATCATGTACGAAAAATTCTGCATCGAATTGTCAAGGACCTATACCGACAAGTTCAGTAGTTTTAAGCCTAAAAGGGAACTGTATTATCATTATGTATATTCTATTTCCTTCCCGCGGTTTTGCTCTCGTTAATGTAGATTTGACATGTCACAACTTCGTACGCTATATCTTATATATATCTTGATAACGTGTAATGCAAAATTTCATAATTTCATAATGAGAGTTTGAGCGTAACAAACAATCTGGCATTCGCGTTTATAACACTAGTAAAGATAGATTTGACTTATTGTGACAGTTTTTACCACTATCACTATTATGACTATCACTACATATTATAAAAGAAAGTCGTTCACCGCGTCTGTCAGTCTGACTGTTGTCTGTCTGTTCGCGATAAACTCAAAACTACTGAACGGATTGTAATACGGTCTTCACCAATAGATAGATTAATATATTAGAAATATTTAGGTATATTATGTGTCAAGGTTTTGTGTAAATTGGTTGAAATATAATTATAATTTTTGGAGGAGTTGGTAAAAGTCAAGCCGCTTGACAGCTTTCATCGAAAAGGTTGCCTAATTCTTTATTCATCATCAGATATAACAAAACTATGCACAAAAAAGTCTGTGATGGGCATATTCCTATCTTTTAAGGATAGCTTACTATACCCATCTATCTTCTAATAAAATGGTCCCAAAAATGATGTGATTGAAAGGCTATTTAGATGGATACGGTATTAATCTTTATAAAATTGAATACATACGTTACCATAACCATTTCATGCTCATAAGCATTTTATTATCATGACAGGACAATGTCCGCCGGGCCTGCTAGTCTAAAGATATTTGTAGAAGATACAATTTTTTTTTATTCAGTAACCTTCAATTGTAACGATTCGAAATACAATTACATAAAAAAATGTAAAATATCGGTCTATCGTATTTCAAGGTATGAAAAAAAAAGTTATCCGATACTTTAGCAGAATTACGATGTGCCCTTTTCAATACAATTTATTACATTTGGAATATAAAACACGTAGATATTTTCCCTCGCCAGCCAATTTACCTCCATTGGAAAATCGACCTTCTAATATTAAAAGTGGATAGGTATTTCAGAGAAAGAATATATATACAATATCTCTGTGTTCGACGCATCACGTAGTATATGTAAGTCATAGACTAGAGTCTCTTATTTTTTTATCGTTGTTGTTGTTGCTAGAGATAAATATACTTAAGTTAATATTACTGCCGATTTATTTTTCTGTTAGTACACCGTGGTTACTTTATTCTTACATTTTGTGGGTTCTGTGCCAAAAAAAGGTAACCATATTATTGCTAACGGAGCCGTTTTACATTTCAATAGTGTGGTGAAGCTGTGAAGTCAGTTCGAAAAAAGCGTTCTACATTTAATGGAGTTTCTATACAACAAATAGGAATTATTTTGCTTGTGTCTATCGTAAAAAATGATAATTTAGTGCGATGGTAGCGAATCATAAACTAAAACAACCAACGTTAATTATCGGTCATATGTGAGAAACGTTCGCTTTAAGGTTCCTGATTTGAATTAAAAAGATATAATAAAAATGTAAAAAGGGGAAGAACAGAACCCTTAATGTGATAATCAGACTAGATTTTTATAAATTGTGGAGGTTTTGTATTTGTGTACACGACGGAAAATAGTACAAAAGGTTTTCTAAAGGAATCCTAGCGAGTGGTTCATAGCTAACTGCAATGCGTATATCGTTGACAATGTACATGTTGCGTCTAGCTAGCGACTGCTTGCTTGTATTCCCATAAAATATTTTATATCATTGTCATCTTTCTTCGTAAACAGAAAATTAATTAATAGCTGTCATAAATAACGTTTGTTATTCATTGATTTATAACGTAGAGAATGGCGACAACCACAAAGTTCTCTAAAAGCTTCATTATCCGCACGCTAGTGTTGTGGAATAGGTTATGTTCCCCCAGGTTTATGACCTACGGCTCTTCTAAAAGGGATTGAAACACGCTCTTCAAGGTCGGCAATACAATAGTGATGCCACTGGTGTTATTATTGTCCATAGGCAACGGTAACCATTTAACATCAGATGTCGACTGCCTCTTTGTTGCCCTTGGGTACAAAAAAGATAAGAAAAAGATAGATAAAATTAATTGTATAAGAACAGTTTTAGATTTCTTCGAAACAAAGTGCTGACTAATAATTTTCAGATGCTTACATCATTACAAGATGATTATCGAAATATAGTGATGCATGATTGTGGTACGAACTATTTTTGGTACAAGTGTAGGATAGTGTAGGATAAACAAACCGTTGTGTTATTTTTATTTTTTGCAGAATGTTGAAAAACTTTGTAGGCGCGTAATCACAGAGGTTGGTGTAACGCGATAACCTCGTAACTTCCGTTTGGGACCACTACATCTTTGAAAATGAATAAAAATTAGATTTTTATTTTCAAAATTAGTCGTAGTATATCTGGCCAGTATTCGAAAATTAAAAATAGTAAGGTTGTGACAGAACTTATGACCTTACTAGGTACTTTTATGCTTATTCATTTAAATTATAATTATACCTATACGTCGGAGTCAGTATTGCCGATGTTTTATAAGGTTCTGGAATTAATTGGCCCTATAAATTCAGTTCACTTTATAAATTAGATGCGGGCCCTATAAATTACCTTCCCTTGTTTCAAACAAAGGTTAAGTCGCAGTTATTATTTATAACAATAGCTTAATTAGGATATTGTCGATTCCCTAGAAGTTATTGTGGTAAGCTCTACTAATTATAATTGCTTATATTATATAGCTCTATGAGGTAAATCTTAGTTTTCATTTACAAAAGCATCGAAACAGCTATCAGCGAATATTAGTTAGTTTATGACCAAAAATTTTTCTATTAATGATGTGGCTAATTACTCTATGGAAGTTGGAAATTTGTCATGATCCACAAGTTGTGTAGAAGACACATCGCAAAAAAAAAATCGAGAGTCGACCCCCTTTCAAGATGTGAGGTGTGCACTGTTGTCACTTATAGTGGATTGTACCAAGATCCTAAATCAGATTTAAATCTTTAAAATATATTTTAAGACTATCACTGTTTGATGAAAAATCAATCAACCTAAAAATAATGACACTGAACATTCGAAGCTTACAGAAAAACTTTGATGGCTTTAAATCGTTTTAATATGGATCTCGGTATCATCGTACTCACAAAATGTTATTTAAGTATATCCTCTATGGCTACATCTATTCCTGGATACTGTATGTGTCCCATTCAAAATACAGCTTTATATAAAAGTTTTATGAATCAAATTAAGAAGTTAAGCTTGTTTGTATACTATGTAAAATATTGGAAGTTTCAAGATTGGAGGGGCATGTTAATAAAAGTTAAGGGAAACTGAGTTAAGCAGCTGAATTAAATTTTATTCTAACTGATATGGTCTAACCCAAAATAATTTGGAGTTGCGTAGTCATCATCATCATCATTATAGCCTATAAAAGACCCACTGTAGGGCCATACACCTCCTCCTGAAGTAAGATATGATCATAATCACCACACTAACCCACGACGCAGTGGCGATTTCAAACACTGAGAAACCCACATTTCTATATTTTACCACATACGGTGGGGATACTACAAGAACATATCTCATGTTCAGGTTTCCTCACGATGTTTTCCTTCACCGTCAACCGATAGTGTTACCAATTTAAATTAGTAAGTGCACGCAAATTCCGAAAAGTTCATTGGTTCGGCATGGTTCGAACTAGCGGACATCGAATTGATATTTCACCAGTCAAACTAGACGACAACGTTATTTTTTATCTTTAAATTATTATTTATTTTATTTTTAAAAGTATTTTATGTAGAAATATTAATTGATTTCTATTTATTTACCCATTGTAACATAAATATAGCATATATAATAACTAAGCAGAAATTAAAACCAGGACAGGTGTTGGCATGTGTTTGCCATACTTTTTAGTTATTTTTCATTTGTCCCGCGTTATGTATACAACAAATGAGAATAAGGTTTTTGCAGCCTCATGTTTCTGTAACATATTTCGCTTATTTTATATTAGTAGACAGTATATTTACAAAAGCCGACAAATATAATATACATAAAGAACACGTGTCCTTGCTTTTAATAAAATAAATGGTTTATAGAGACCACAAAGCCTTGATATGCAAGAATTTTTGAAGTGAAATTTCTTATGGCACGGTACAGAGAAAATTTCACTACGCGTTACCGTTGATTTTTTTTATTAACGTGGGGAAATCCATTATGGATACCCATCCTCCCGGGGGAGAGAATGGGTTATGTCCGACTCGCACGGACTAAAACCCCACGGTGTACCGGCCACCGCTTTAAGTTGGGGCGGCATGGCACCGTGCTGAGCTATCACCATGCCACCCCCAGTGGTCAGCCCGGCGAAAGATGGCCGCCGGGCTCCGTCCTTATAGGGAGGTACACTGGGTACACGACCAGCTACCTTCCCTCGTCCGCCGAACCTGTGCAATGAGGAGATGGGCAAATCGCCGCCTTCTTCCACCGGCCCTTCTTTGGCGAAGACGGCCACTGAGAGGGTCCGCCTCTCGGCTGCACATTAGTGTCACCGAGGGCATCGGACCACACCGGAGCCCCGTAGACGGCCATCGCCCGCACGACTCCCATATAGAGTCGGCGGCACCCGGCACTTGGCCTCCCGATATTGGGGAGCAACCGGCCGAGCGCCGCCGCCGCCCCTGCTATACGCGGTCCGAGCCCCTCGAAATGGGGCTCGAACCGCCAGCGCAAGTCCAGGGTGAGGCCCAGATACTTCATCCGGGTCCCCACCCTGATACGGGCGCCATCTACAATCAAATGGGCCCCAGGTGGTGGCCCCCGCCGAGGCCCGTGAATAAGAGGGCCTCGGTTTTATCTAAAGCCACCCTGAGGCTCAACCTCCGGATGCGCCCGACCACACCGGTTGTGGCCGCCGTGGCCAGGCGCACCAAACTCTCCCATTCCCCCCCACAGGCTACGACTAGGGTGTCATCCGCGTAACATATAATGCGCGCTCCGAGTGGGAGCGCGCCGCGAAGCACCCAGTCGTAGGCCAGGTTCTACAGGAATGGGCCCAAGGCCGACCCCTGTGGAACCCCACACCCCGTCCTCCGCCTGATCATTCGCCCGTCGCTATCCACATAGGCGACCTCCCTGTCCACCAGGTACGCCTCCAACAGCCGCCGCAAGTAAGGGGGCACGCCGAAATATCGGAGTGCCTCCCTTATCACTACGTGCGGCAGGCTGTTGAAGGCATTAGCGATGTCCAGGGACACCGCCAGAAACCTCTCCCCCTGGTAGGTTGCATCTGCGGACAGCGACTTCAGGAGGGTCAGGGCGTCTATCGTAGAACGCCCTGCCCGGAAGCCGTACTGCGCGTCTGCCAAATTCGGCCCCGCCCCCTCCAGGTGCTGGAGGACCCGGGAGGAAATAATCCTCTCAAACACCTTCCCGGTTTCATCCAGCAGCACGAGGGGCCGATATGCGGACGCGCAGTCCGGGGGGCGGCCTTCCTTCTGCAATAAGCATAGCCGACCCCGCTTCCAGGGTTTCGGGAACTGCCCAGCCAACAAGCACTGACTGAGCAGCTCCCGAAGCCACCCTCCCAAATGGCCCAACGAAAGGCTGAGCACCCGACCCGGGACCCCATCAGGGCCAGGCGCTCTCCGTTTGCTGTGGAGGCACTCAGTCGCCCTCCCCATCTCCTCCTCCGTGACTGGAAGGGGAGGGCCGACAAGCTTCTCCGCAACTACCGCCTGAAGTGGAGGCATGGGAGGAGATGCTATACTCGGAGGGTCGGGGAATAATGTTCCCATGACCCTCTCTACCACTTCCCGCTGGAGCGTTTCCGTGGTGGGAGGCGCCCGTCCGCGTAGCTTCGCCCGCATCATGCAGTACGGGCCCCCCCACGGGTCCCTCTCCAGCGACTGGAGCATCTCCTCCCATTCCTCCTCCTTCGCCCGGCTGATGGCGGCTTGCAGGACCTTCTTCTTGGCCCTGTAGTCACCATACAGCCGGGCCTCCTCCTCCAAGTCCCGTTGACTCCTCCGGCGGCTGTGCCCGAACAGCCGCCGGGCCGAGTAGCAGGCCGCCCGGAGATCGGCGATCTCCGACGACCACCAGTACACCGCCCTTCTATTCGGGCAGTGTAAGCTCCGCGGCATCGACGCGTCGCATACCTCCGTGAGAGCATCACGGAAGCGGGCAGCAGACGCGTCGACGTCCTCTCGTTCGCCGTCCTCCTCCAGGATAGCACCTCCGCCTTCAGGTCGTCGACCTGCCGACAGAGGTTCTTCACCTCCTTCTGGAGTTTTATATTTTCCTCCGCCTCAGTACGGCCGGCCAGAGACTCTACGACCTCTTGAAGGGTCCCCGCAGCTTTCTTGAGCTCACTCCAAGTTTTTTGATTTGCGGCACACCTCATAAATTGACGCAACTTTGCCCCCCGCCAGAGCCTTCAGCGTCTGCGCGTTAAGGGCGTCGTCATTCAGAGGGAGTGGACGAGGAGTATCCTCCTCCACCTCCGAGCTAGCGGCGGAGATGGTCGCAGAGGACACAGCCGAAGCCGCAACCGATGCGGCAGCCGAAGCTGCAGCTGACGTAGCGGTCGAGTTGGCTGCACTCACGCGGCTTCTTAACGCCCGGTCGAACGACTCGTCCGCCTCGTCTACAACTCCCCGGCCTACTACCCTGCCCTTTGCCCTGCCCCTAGAGGCAGTCCCCACCTTAGGACCCTCCATCTCCTCGATCTCCGTATCGGAATCGAATATTTTTGCCGAAGTGCTACCCCGCTTCGACACACGCCCACGTATACTCGCGGCTTTCACCGCCTTTGTCTTACCTGCACTCATTTGATCCACCGAATGACGTAACCGTCATTAAGGGGATCAAACAAGACCCAAATCACGTGCAAATCAGAAGTCCAGAATACAAGACACGTCAAACACAAAGAAAATCGAAAGTCCAGTAAGAAAAGCCAAGTAATCGACACTAGTCAAATTCAGAAGTCCAGTAAGCACGCCAAGGGTCAAAACATTAACAAGAAATGCCAGGATAAACAAGAACAAGAAGCCAAAACAAGATTACCGTTGCTACAGTAACCATTATTATGGTAACCGTTGCCATGTAACATGGTAAGTTTGCATTTTAAAATTATAATATCATATTCGATGCTTATGTGTAAACATTAAGCATTGAAACTGCAAGTTATTACTTAACAGTCAATAAAAAACTATTTATAGTGAAAAGAAAACACTTGAATGAAATTTTTTGAACTAAGTTTAGCTGTTTTATTCAGTTAGCTATATAGGACGGCCGCTTTCGAGCAAAGTTACATTCGAACGATTTGGTGAGAACAAAAATATAAATAATGAATTTAAAGTTACGCTTCGTAAATTTCTATATAAACAACGTAGTCTGAAGATTACAATTAGGGTTTACAAAGAATATGGAAGTGAAAACCGCAGTCAATTGAAGCGAAATACAAACATAATAACTGTAGAAAAAGTAGACAGTACTCGAAACCAGATTGATCAAAGCGAAATATCTTACAAGGGGAGACAAAGGAGGCACTCGATTTGGTCTCTCAAATTGAAGATACACAATAGGATTTACATGAACTTAAAGTCATGCGTAAGACTTTCATGTATATTTTCAAATTTAGCTTTAGGTAACATTATTTAAGTTCCATAGCATATTTATATACATCGCATACAAGCACACGTCGTTACAAAATTGACAATTACGGAGTGTATTGAACCGTGTAATTATAGGGACCTGTTGCCGATATTGATGTTAGAGGGAACCAATTACGGTGTCCATATTAGATAATTTACGTGGATATTGCTACATTTATTCGAGAATATAATATAGAAGGAAGCTTAACACTGAATACCTTTAAACGAAGTAAGTTAGGTAGGTACAAATGAGAAAACATGTGAGATGAGAGTATAAGAAACTGATTGTTTTACCTACTAGTTTTTGTTAAGACTTTCATACTATAAAAATGGGTCAGCTTTCAATCTCATTTGAACCTGGTAATAAAAAATAATGTTGACGTCATGACTATATTACCACCATAACATGAACCTTGTGTTTAACTATTCTTGTAACATTGTAATTACTCTAGTATTTTAATTGAAGCCTGTTTGAATAATGAAAAAATCACTAGTATCTTAAGCCTAAAGGTTTGTTGACACATAATACTATACTCACAATCGGCGAATCATTTCCGTATCTTAGAGCTTCATTTAGTTTTTTTCGAACTGACTACACTGTCAACCCGGCAAGGCTTTCACAGTTTCACCGGACCACTACAGCTTCATTTAGTTCAGTTGATACGTTACATGGATTATATAAAGTACCAGCGACATTAAATAAATTATAGTTACAGTAATAAGTTTTTAATAATAAAACTCGGTTTGATGAAATATTATCACAGTGTTTGGGGAATGACACTATTTCACTTATGCCCGGTTTCTGAAGCATTTTTAACTGTAGTTTATCTGTTCAATAGCGCTATCGGTTCGATAACTTGTCAAATTGGGTTTCTGAACACACAATTATACGAGAAATGTCAGTTAACCTCGGTTCAACTTAACTGACCAAGATTGGGCGTTTATCTATTCGATAAGTTGAATTTGACGTTTCGTCTGCCAAAACTGACCTGAAACCCTTTTTTCTTTGTGTGGGTATACTAATTTTAGCACAAATGTTGTTTAAATTATTGTTTATTATGTTCCATAATATGAATAAGGATCCGAAAATTCATCGTAATCCAGTATAAAAATACTGTAGATAATTTCTAATCTCTGTACTTCAAAATCATTTTACGTTTATTTTTTGTCGACACAAATTCTTTAGCAACTACATAATATTTTAATATTGTTTTCGTGCTTTATTATCGTACATATATTTTTTATCTATTTATAAAATACATACAAATAATGAATTCAACAGGGTTGCTGAGCATAAAATCTAACTGAATCAACAAAAATTATACTACTATGCATGATAATAATACCATTCAAGCAATAACAAAACCAAAGTTTTTAAAATGTTCGTCATTTTGGGAATGAGGGGTCAATTTTCAGTCTTTGAGAAACAGCTATGTAACAAATCAGCATACAAACTTTATAACTAAAATTAAAATAAGGCCACGAATCTATATTGACAAAAAAACTGTTACAATAGAACAACAATTAATGACGAATTGAAATGATAAAATCAATTTTATACACCATTTTGTAAAAACAGTCATCTAGTGAACATCAAAGAAGTAGTTATTGGTTTGATAGTTATATGACATCTCGTTGTGTATTCAGAAACGCATTAACAGTTAAACGCCGCTTGTCTTATGGATAACTTTATTGAATCAATAGCTATTAAATAATTATTTAAGACCTTCGATTGTAACTCTGTTACCAAGTACCTATCGATATTTTCAGGAATTTGCATTTAAAGATGATATCTATTTTTAAGTCTATTATTTGTCTGTATTAGATGACGGCTATCAATTAGATGGTGGGAAGATTTGCATATATCTTCTATTAAAAAGAGAGAAAGTACTTGCACATAAAAAAGAGGTACGATGAATGCTAAATAATGTATAATGTTTTTTGCATGATGAATGATAAACCCGACCGATTTTCTCTAATCTCTAATGTCGTAAATCAACTCTTCTAATGTCTTGAGTGTTTACCTGAACTCGTGATAGAGTTTGAATCTTGATATGTGCAAAGACAGGGATTAAACGAAATGAAGTATTTTTGCAATGCACTATTTCCTCGACATACCTATATATATATATATATATATATATGTGTAGCTATTACCTGCGGTTTCGCTCATATTATTGTTGTAGTATTATTGTTGATTAGTTGTACTCTCGGGGAGCAATACTCTTTTCCTAGTTAAATCCCTATGGCGTTTTTTCTTCTCTTGATAACATATATGCAAAATTCTTAGATGATCGAATAAGTATCTAGCATGTGAATATGTAATGAAAAAAAAACGTACATTCGCATTCCGAATGTTAGTAAAGATTTCTTTTATTATCATAAAGCTTATCAGTTAAACCCAACGAATAACTGTAAGAGTATTTTAAGACAATAAATACAGTTTCTGTGGAATTTCAAATTAACAATAGAAATGCGAAGCCAGTGTGATAATTGCTTGGCTTTTCCCCGAAGGACATTAAATGTTCAACTTACTATAGCCGGGGAACCGGAATAACTTCCCACTAGGCTTGGTAATAATAATTTGATTCGTGAAATCTATATGGTAGCGGATATCCTTTCGTAGGCTGCGGACACATCCTCTTTTATATATAGAGAATATAAATAATATGCCAAATTTCTAATATATATTCAAGAATTAACCAGATGTAAAATACACACATCAAAAAAGTCTAAGCAACATGCGTGATATTACAAATTTTACCATTTGTATTAATTAATTTCTAAGTATTTACTCAAACAAAGTGCGTAGGTAAGTAAACTTTTTTGTTATTGATAACATACTGGCTGGTTGTAAAAAAAACTCGATTATGTTTTGTTTTTTCATAAAATTCAAATGACTGCGAATTTGTTTGAATTTAAGTGCGTTTTAATTGTTACGTTTAGTCTTGATTATAATTTTACCAACCATTTAAATAAAGTTAGTGACAAAATTGAATTGTTAGATATTCTTTACGTCATGAAGCGACGTCATTTGATGGCAGATGAAATGCAAAGAGGTGTAGGGATGTTGCAAGCGGGAAGTAATCAATCTCAGGTATCTCGACATTTTGGCATTCATAGAAGTGTTATTTGTCGTCTTTGGCAGCGCTACAATAATACAGGAGAACCCGCTGAACAGCATTCAGACCGTAAAAGGAGTACAAACACTCGGCAATACCGGTACATACAACTGATTGCAAGACACCAGCCGATGTTAACCGCTCGAGAGATAAGTTTGAGGCTACAAATTTCAAGTGGTGTTGATGTAAGTCCTCAAACTGTGCGAAATCGACTACATGGGTACGGCCTACGAGCTCGACGCCCAATCAGGTGCCCACCGATACGTCACGGGAATCGCGCTCGTCGATATGAATGGTGTAGAGAACGCATAACATGGATCCAGGAACAATGGGATAAAATTATGTTTTCCGATGAGTCGCGATTCGGGTTTAAGCCTGATACAAGAAGGGTGCGAGTGTATCGTCGGCCCGGAAATACTGTAAGGCTCAGGTGCGTTCAGGAAGTTCATCCATACAGCGGCTCAACAGTAATGTTATGGGCGGGTATTATGAAGAACAGGCGAACTGAGCTCGTTTTTGTAAATGGAAACATGAATGCTGAAAATTACATTGAGGATATTCTCAGACCTTATGTCTATCCATTTGCACAAACCTTTGGCTCCGATTTTAGGTTAATGCATGACAATCCGCGTTCACATACAGCTCGGCGAACCAGTGAATACTTTGCAACGGAGAACATCCGGGCATTGCCCTGGCCTACACAATCGCCAGATCTCAACCCCATCGAGCACGCATGGGACATGCTCCAGAGACGTGTTTTGAAGGACTTGGACGGAGTGACAACAACCCAACAGCTGAAGGATTTGCTAAAATTCCATTGGGAGCGAATACCGCAAGATGACATAAACAGTCTCATTAATTCAATGAATAATCGTTGCCGACAAGTTCTGAATAGCAGAGGAGACCATACTTTGTATTAAATTGTTCTATTCTTTCACAATAAATACATTTTCTTTAGAAATTTCATTTTGTAAAAAAAAAAGTTTAGTTTCTTATGTATCTTAGTTTCTACAGTATATTCTAATATTGTTAATTTCTGTTATTAAAAGAACTTATAAAGACAACAGCTGTTATTTTTACATCATAGAACCCTAAAGATATTATTTTAAAAATAAAATACAACGTTATAATATGAAGAACCATCCTAAAATTTAAATTAGTACATGTTGCTTAGACTTTTTTGATGAGTGTATATTTTATGGTCTTTATACGACAGTAAACTGATAAATGCATGAGATGAATTCAATTGGTGGAGGATGGAATTAAATCAATAAAATAGTAGTCATGACACGTGCAGAGCCCAGCCGAGGTTCGGCCATTCTTACACTCTTGACCTTGTTCTCATACTGCTGGGCGTCTTTAACACTCGCCCAAAAAGCCGCGAAAGCTTGTCAAAACAGTATACTGCTCGAAAAAAAAGTGCAGTCCAGATTCCATAATAACTAGGACAGTGGATGAACACTATATCCCTGGGATCTCTTATAAATATATTATTGAAGTTATACTTATTTTGGCGCGCTAGGGAAAAATTATGAGACCGTCACGAAAAACCGACACCCTGAAGTTAGCTATAGTCAAAATTTTATTCAAAAAAAGTATGTATGTATTAAATACCTTTTTTCTATTCTTAGTGTCGTTCTTTCTACAAACGTAGAATAAGACCAAACATAAAATTTTTGATAAGATTTTTATCTTGTTACGCCAAAGAAGTATAACTTCTAACGCGTGTACATAAGTACACACTACTTTTTTATTTCTATTATTATTATCTATCTAATAATTATAAATTATATTTATCTTATAATATATTATGAAATAAACCATTTAACGCAATAATACTTAGCTAAGTTTTATTATAAGTCCAAGTATCTTAAGTTTTTAATTATTTTTCCCGTAGATATTAGCAAAAACATGAAGCTGTCTCTAGAGTATTTTTGTTGCTTCTGATATAGTTTTTTAGTTATTTCGAGTTTATTATTTATTACATCTATATAGATTTCTCGTAATTCATCCCTTTCTCATGTTAAGTGTCTCAGGTTAAATCCTTGTCTATAGAAAATTGATAGGCGAATTTTAATTTTCGATATTCGTCAGGCAAAGGCTTTCATAACGTATTATCGTAGTGTATCGCATGTAGACCCTGGTTTTCTTTTAGGGTAATATTCATCTCAAAGTATCTTTAAACTGGATTTGTTAAAAATTACTAATCATTAATTCAGTGAGTCTATGTTCGTGTAAATAATTGTCTGTTTGTTACTTTTCCTAATTAAATAAAATCATGATTATGAAATGACGAAGTTGGCATGGAAATAGTAAGACCGTAGGACTTTTCCTTCTATTTACTGCACTTTATTTAACTACCATTTTCAAGTTGAAAATCTTTCGCCAAGCACTTATATTTAATTGTGTTTCGGCAGTTGCACTTCAGAGTCAGTCCTCCTTTAAATTTAGTGTATTTATTATCTTAGTCCACATCGTCATTTAACATTATACGAGATTGTGGTTAAACGCTAAAATTTGTAAAATATAAGAAACCAGGAAAAATGTAAACTATTTACAACCCGAATATATCGAAAAATATTCAAACTAAGTCGCAGGAAACACCTACTTTGCTGTTAATAACCAATGCTTTAATAAATTATGTACGAAACGAATGTTATAAGTGTAACGCCTGTTCGTATATAACATAGATTATGTGAGTAAGCCAATAAATCAGTTTTGTCGCTGACTCGGTTCAAATTTGTTCTCGCTTTATCCTCAAAATCCTACAGGCGACGAGGAAATTACTGTTTAGATATATTAAAATATAGTATAGCGTGTGTTTAGAAATATTAGAAATAGAAATGGTGATCGGAAAAATAGAACAATTCGTGTTATCAAGTAAAAAGTGGTCTGCATATATTAGACGCGTCGAACAATTTATAACGTTATATGAAATCAAGTCGGAGTTACATGTTATCGGATCATCGCCCTGAGAAAAACAATTTAGTGAATTAACGAGGATAATCAGCGACACAACGTATTTATTGGCTTAACCACCACATAACTTACATTATATACCGCTATAATTTATTATATAAAGCTATTTTTGATCTAACAAATTGTAGAAATGAAATAATTTCCGACAAGAAGTAGTAGTACCTTTTTCATTTATTCCTTTGAGGATAAAACATTCCTTTTTTCCCACGTTATTGACAATACGTGACTATAATTATAAACATGAGACAGCCATTTTAAATCCGAACTGCGACCTACAATCGTTATTAACACTGCCCTTGCCTATCATGTAATTGGTTCATTAATTATGAACCGAGATGTAATCGTATTAATGAGAACTCCTAATCATATTAGATAATGTTATCATTAATGACGAGTCTAATTAATACTGTTAATAATTGCGACCTTTATTGAAATAATTAAAATGATTGATGGGCTTTAATAATTATTTATTAATTGACCTATCTTCAATTATTATCACTATTTCACACAGACATTCGGTCTCTATATGTGCTTTACCGCATATATAACGGAGAACTTCTATTCTATTCTTCTATTCTGAAGAACTTTTTGATATGGTGCCCTCATCACCGGTCCAAACTCGCAACACCCGCCGCCTGGCTGATTGCTCATCTATGTAACCTAAAGCCGAACAGAATGACGATAATTGTAAGGTTCTCTAAAAGCTTTATTATACGTACGCTGGCATTGTGGAATGGGTTACCCAGCAAGGTGTTCTCCCAGGGCTATGTCATGGACCTCTTCAGAAATGGATTAAAACATGCTCTTCAAGGTCGGTAACACAACAGTGACGCTCTTGGTGTTGCAGTTGTCCGTAGGTGACGATAAACATGCAACATCTGATGGACGTCTGCCTGTTTGCTGCTCTTTGGCATAAAAAGAAACTATTATACTTTGATAATGTAAAATTAAAGAATGTAATTTAAATGTCATGTAGAATTGTTATATATTACTTTAAGTTGCTTATTATCGTAATTAGTGTTTAGAGTAAAATCATAGAAAAACTTGAAATCTTAGAAAATCTCTTTTTAAACAATGTTATCCGTTTACTCCTCCTCTTTTGAGCATGCGCACCACACCGCTTGTTCCGTTTCTACACGGCAAGAAAATATATGTCGCTGAACCCGTAGTGATTACAAAAATTGTAGTTTTATAAACTTTAAGAACTGTATATGAAATTAATATATCGTGAGTTTTAGTTAAGAAAATTTATTGAAATCTGTCGAGTGCGAGCTGTATTTGCGTGAAGCGCACACAACGGCGACCTCTATCATTATATTTATACGGGAAGATTGGTATAGAAAGGCATATTATAATAATAAATAAACCCATTAGGAAAATCAAGGTTGTCACGTAGCTAGATTTTTATAACGTTGCCTATGGAAAATGTATATTTTCTACATTTTTACATTAGTCTGTAGTGCTGGAAGAAATATGACACGCTAAAATATAAGTGAAATATGGGTATTTGTTTTTATCACGCTGAGCACGTAAACTCTTTGCGAGCGATGACTGCGCCAACTCCCTTTATGTTGCAAGCTTTTATTATTTAATAAAACTGCTATAAAAGTATTGTATTTTATGTAACCTGTGGCATGTGCACTGAACAAAGTGTACGTTTACGTATTTATTAAGACGAGCAACGAACTCTAATATACATTTTTTTACTTTGTTTTAACTTCCTGGTAAAACACTTCTCAAATTCCAGACTTGAAGCTTATCATGGTATTATATTTCGTAATCTAGATATTTTAATACGAAAATGTTTTAATAAGTCATGTTAAATATAATTATGTTTGTATTAAATAGTACAAGAACTTGTAAAAAAAATATCACGGCCATTTTGTAGGGTGAATTTGTATATTCAGTATTGCCAATATCATAAAGAAATAATTGAAGTATTATATGTTTGTGAGTATCCTTACTTTCTTACCAATATTATAAATGTGAATGTCAGGTTTTGGTTTGTTTACTTGTTTGTTTGCTTCTTTGTTTGTTACGCTTTCACGCTTTAACTACTGAAACGATCATCACGAAATTTTACATAGACCTTATCAGGACTACATAGAAGGGCCTAGGGTATATTCCATCCAGAAAAAGGGTACTATTCCCGAGAGATACATCAAGCGTACAGTTCCACAGACGAAGCCGCAAGCAAAAGCAAGTTAACATATCTCAATTTATTTGCCGAATGGTGGAACATGGCAATTGTGGAACACATACAATAATTGCCAACTTATACGTTTTGGGACCAGCACCAGAAAGGATTACGACACAGCATGAGAGTAATGACAATGGGTTGCAGATTTCTGGGTGTCCGCCGTTATTCTTAAACTCTAATGTGGTCTTATAAAAAAAAAAACTATAACTTTTAATATACGGTTGAGCTGTATATAGAAGAACATCATTCACTTATTGATTGCTGTCGATTTCGATGGACGGGATTTGAACTGATTGCAGGCGTCGCGCCGTACGTCAACTTACTACAAACATAGGACGACGGCGATTTGACAGCATACATTCTGTGAACGTTCCAGTAATGTATACCATGCTTTACTTAGATCTTGATATCTTGAACATAGTTTACAGCATGAAACTGTGCACAGAATCTAAGCAGTAACACTGTTAGACGTATTCTTCCAACAGATTGAATGAAATCTTCGTAAAATTGATGTCTAATATTGTCAGACTTTCTAGATCTAAGCAATGACGACATTCAAGTAGTTGATACCATTCAAGTGGAGACGTAAAGAAATAACGCGGTTGAAAATGTGTACCGGGTACTCCTACAATTATAAGCTCATTGTTGATCGCAAATCTTACACTTGACACAAAAGGCATAAATCATCATCATCTTTTTACCCTTATCCCACCTAAGTAGTGTGGGCACAACATTTTTTTACTTTTTCACTCTCCTCTGTCGGACGTCATCTCAGTATTTACACCTTTTATACATATACAATTTTCCATACAATCTATCCATACCTTCTTCGGCCTTCCTCTACTCTTATATCCATCCACCTTCATACTTAAAACTGTTCTAGTTACATGGCTTTCATCTCTCCTCATAACATGCCCATACCATGCTAACCTATTACTCCTCTACTTCACCGTCACCGGTACTATTTTCAAACTTCCTCTTATATACTCACTCTTAATCTTATCGATTCTAGTATAAAAAGGTATAAATGGAGAAATGAAATTTATATTTACCTTGTAAAAATCAATAACTGAAAAGGTTTTTAAAGTAAACATTGTTTTATTAGCTTTCTCGTGTGAAAGATTGTTTCATTACACGAAATTTAATTCGTGCAGAAAATGGGTGAAAGTTGTAGTAAGTAGCTAAATAAAAAGCGTTTTGTACGCAATAAATTATTCTTAACTAAATTTCCGGACTACTTATCTCTGTTTCATTATCTAAATGAAGAGAAATACTCTTTTACCGCTTAAGAAATGTTCAGCTAATATTGTTTGGATGAAATGATGCTCCTTACGATAATCGTAAAAAAATGATACCCACGTAGTGTCACGGTTTTGGAATAGAACCCCGGATTTCCTTCAAATATGGATAGTAAAGAAAACGGTTTATATTTATTTAATAGTTTTATCAATCTCAGACAAATATATCAACATTCTATGCACATATATAAACACTAGCGTGATAAAAAAATAAAATACCAAATATTTGTTAACGAAAACCATCATAATCTGTTAAAAATATTTAAAGTTAAATCCATGCAATTGTGCATACAAATATTTTTACATATTTCTGTTCTCCCAATTAGCCAAGTAAAAAATTCTCCTTCGTCCATTTTTACCACACAAACAACTTTCATAAAACAAATGACAAATTGATTTGTTATAATACTTAAAAGTAGAAAATCAATACTGTGAGTTATCGGACGTTAGTTAAGTCACGGATTTTTGAAATGAAACTTCTTATGGAAGGGGTTGAAAATTCTGATCAGTAATCTTTTTGTATGACGGAATTGGTGGGGGTAAACACTGTCGGGTAGAGAGTCGGTCAACACTTGGCTGGGTGACTGCCTGGGAACACCGCGTCAGGTTGGCTTTGTGTTGTATTTTTTTAATAAAAATATTTACCTGTAATACAAAACTTTCACTTCTATCGTGTGTCTTTATACACACGCTCTGTTTTTTTGTTCTAGGAATTTTTAAGTTATACGTTAATTTTGATGTATCTTGTAAGATTTAGTCAGCGTTACTAATGTCAGCACCCTAAAACTCCTTCTTACGACTTCATTAGAATACATTAATCATATAATAGTATATAAAATTAATGTGTAAGTATATTACATATTACACATGTAAGTATATACAGTACATATTACGTACATAAGAAATTGCCTAAATTATAGTAAAAAGCGTATCAAAATACGTTTCGTACTTTAGAAGTAAAATAACACACAGGGAGACACAAAAAGCGACTTTGTTTTATAATATTTATAGATTAGCTGATATTGTTGCTTCCTATCATTTACTAAAAACCATTTTTATGTATATAGATTACTAGCTTTTGCTCGTGGCTTCTTTCGCGTTAATTTAGATTGGATCTTTTCTGCGGGAACAGTTCATTTTAATTAGATGAAGCTACCCTATATTATTTTATATATCCTTAATAACGTGTATGCAAAATGTCATCATGATCGGGTGAGTAGTTAAGACGTGAAAGCGTAACAGACAAACAAACTTATGTTCGTATTGATAATATTAGTTAGGAAGACGATATTGTTATTTTTTTTATAAAGCCATTGAATTTTACAATAACTTATATTTCAGAAAAAAAAAACAAATATAAATTTAATTAATTTGCTGGCATTAAATGCAAATATCACGGAAGTAAAGCACCGCATCGTCCCCACTGATGTCTGTAGCTGGCAGCACTATTATTCGTGGGAACGCGTAATTACTCTCGTCCGTTGAACTACTCGGGGAAAAATTACAGACTCGTGTTTCAGACCGCTATTTTTTCCGAAGAGAATGGGATATATTTCAAAAAAAGTTTTTCTCCCCACGGTTCTTTGTTAAATATCTTTTTTGTGATATCGTTTGTGTAAAAGTAAAGCCCAGTGCTTTATTTGTCTCCAGCGACTGAATGTTTTAAAGTATTTTTATATAGATTTTGTTTGTTGTACCGTGAAGTATTAGCTTAGCAGAGTTCTATGGTTTCAACGTTGTTTGATAACTTATATTTTAAATTAATATTAAGCACTCGAAAATACGAATAAGCCATACATTATGATACCTCGCTGTCATATGCATTCACAGTTCGACCATTTTCGCTAACTGTCGGATTTCCATGAACGACTAAGTTGCCCTCCTCGGTCTCCGGTATTCCCGTCCGCGCTACACACAAACACTGAAGCTTACTTTCAGACCTACAATATGTATGGTAATTGCTCTGTTCCCAAGGGCTGCAATGCAATGTTGATAGCGTATACTTTCTACAATAAATGAGTTAACATAACGGAAAAATAATTTTACTAACCTTACCGATAGTTTCAGAGATTATTGCGTTCAAGCAAGCTTGTGAACTTACTATGGGTAATTTCGTTACATTCAAATTTATTTATTTTATACAGATGCTCATCCCTGTTTTGGACAAGTATTTTAACCAAGAAAATAATACCAAATTTTCCCTTTATGATCACGTTAAATAAAATGACTATTGAACGTCAGTCTGTTAATATTTTTGACAACATTTCTACTGTCTTCTATCTCACTCACTCGTTCACTTTTTCACGTGGAGATACTTAATACAAATGTATCAATTTTTCGTACGATTTTACAAACATTGTTTTTTCATACAAACCTTGTCCTGACAATTACAAACACAAAAAAATAATTAGACAAATAGGTGCACGGTCGTTTTGAAGTAATACGTTTACATTTATTCAGCAATAGATTTTTATCTATTTAGTATGTATTTATTTAGTAACAAAATGATACAAGGTTTTACAGATATTAAAACGTTAATGTTTTCCTTCACCGTCAGCTGATATTATGTATGTAAATTAGTAAATGTACGTGAATTCCTAAAAATTCGTTGATACATGCCGGGATTCGAACCTGCGGACATCTGATCAATTGATTCCACCGGTCAAACCGCTGTACCACCACGACTTATAATATTAGAAATATATTAAACATAGTAATTAAAATTAAATATTCACTAAGAATTAAAGAAGTAGATAACAATGTCGTCAGGTAGCGCAATATACCATCTATGTATCTTCAAAAGCAGAGTGTATATTAAACTATTTTGTACTGAATATTTAATCATACGATGTAAATAGATACTTATCAACTAAAATTAAAGTAGAATAATTGAGACAAATAAACATTTATTTACTAAAATCTTAAAATAGAAACAAGAAAATATATGACAAAAAATATGTATAGTTACTATGGTGTCCGTATGAATGCATGTGATTACCATTTTTTCTTTTTTGTTTTGGCTGTCGCTTTAAATCTCAGCTTATGAAACAAGAAACAGCGCACAAAGTAACAGAAACTATTAGCATTACTATTTAACCCTGTCTAAAATTCAATACACTATCCAAAGAAATAACAAGACATTTTTTCACTTTTTACCTTTTTATTCTCTACTAATTATATTCACAGTATCATTTATATCAAATATTTCATCAATTTACTATAGAATTATTCCAATGTTTGAATGTAGAGTGAGACATGAGTATGAAAGGCTTTTTAGTTCTTTTTTTGAATACGTCAGGTAAAAATTAAAGCTATACCCAAAGTCACTGACCGCTGCCCATGAAATTTATTACCGACGGTCGCTGTTGTTTTTAGACTGTACCGTGCTTTCTATCAGTCCTTGTTTGCCATGCTAGTATATAATAATCGAAAAAAGTAACTTGGTAAATGGAGGCACCACAATAGTTACCATACACAAACAATATTATACATAATATTAGGTTTATAAGTGTATTTTACGAGTTTACATCTATGGTGTTCTTTATCCACGGTAAAACGGCCGCGACTTTTGTATAAATTCCAGGGTCCTTACCGCAATCGTATCCAAATGACGTCACTCCGACTAGCACATTATGCAATGTCAGCGGGCCGCCACTGTCTCCCTGTAAAGAAAGCATTTAGATGTGTTCTTATAAAAAAACTGTATAGAAAGACTTTAGTTGTTACGAACGTGGCATTTTTTCATTATTAGGTGTTTTTGAATTGTCTTTCTTATATTGTACGGATTATATATGTGGGTAAATCACGTTGCACGGATGCTCACCTCATAATTTGTATACGCTGATTAATAGCGCGTTTCCATCAGCATACAAGAAAAGTATACGTCTGTGCATAACCTTCATACATCATTTAACATTATTTAACCCTACCTTCCAATCCAGATCGAGTACAAAAGTATAAAAGGCATAGTTTACCAAGAACGATAAACCGAAGAGCCCGCTACTAACTTTTTCGATAAGCAAATTACAATCCGTTATTAGTATCCGCCGCGAACTATACACCAGACCTGGCGAACTCGCGTTTAGAGAGACCACCGAAAAACAATGTTACCTATTCTCCGATGAAGTAACGATAGCAATTAATTCGTACCCCTTCGGTCACTGAGACAATGTACCCCCACGTCCGTCGCAAAGACTGTTTTCACGGTTGAAGACGGAAGGTTAATTTCACTCCCGCGTACCCGACGCGATCTCTCTTCACAGCGTGTCAAGCCTAGGTTGTATCCTACGGTATGGAGCGCTCGAACACGCTGTTTGTGCAATACAGAGACAGACCAAGCAGAGGATCGATCATTATGCCACCCTTTAGCTAATTGTCATTTCGATCGTCTGCGCTCGCTCGCAACTCGGTATTTTAGAACACCAGTTGGAAAAGTAAAGCGGGAAACATTCTTATTTCGATCACCGGATTGTTCATTTTTATGTATAAGGACATTTACCATAAGCACAACTACTATAAGTCTGCCCATAACCAAGTCATGAATGGTAAGAAACTTTTACGTCATGCACAATTATTGAGATATTACAAAAGTTTCATATAATTTTAATAGCAAATGATTTTCCTATCTCAAGACGTCGAAACCGACTTCTCCCCTACGTAGTATACTCCAGTAGATAATTATTGGGGATGAGTGAGTGATGTAATCTGGAAATTGAACGATAACAATCATGTCTTTATATATAAAAATTCGATATTAGTGTGTTTGTAATACTTGTCTTCCTAAACGGCTTTATCCAATCTTTATTAAAAAAAAATTGTTTTTGTATTTATGGGCTCACTTTTATCAAGATCTATTATTGTTTGTTGTTGAATTTTGCACGTAAAAACATAAAATCACAAATTTTCAGCATCCTAGCTCTTATCAATATTAAAGTAATTCTGCCTATCGGCACATCTAGTAATGTAATTAAAACTTGCATTCATTAGTTGTGTTGAATTTGTTTTCCTTGTTGTTGTGCTCTTTTTTACAATATTATTAATATCTAATACTTCCTCTATGGCAACTCAACAACAATCGGATGATATATTATCACAAGATTCGATTATCACCATTAGTATAAATCGTGCATATATTCTATATATTTATATATAATGTTGTTCCTAAATGAAGGAAATAAAATTGTGAAGCATAATCATTTTGCCGAGTTTTGGAATGTAATAAAAATACCTGACAAGAGTCCTTCCCTTTAATCCCGGCGCACAGCATCCTGGGAGTTATACTAAAAAGGTGATACATATAAATCCTTTTACACTTCCCTGATGGAATATACGGAACCATAACTTGGAGGAGATGATTAGATACGTCAGAACTGTTCGCCTGAAAAATAAAAATGTTAGATGTGGTATGTTCATTTTCTACGAGTTGGTACCCGACGAGCCGCGTTACAAAAGACGCCCGAGATATATTTTTACAGATCCCCCCGACGAAATAACGATAGTTAACTTTCCGATCCTCCGGAATGAAGCCCTGGAGCACGTTGCTTGCGCGAATACAGTGACACTGAATAAATTTTCAAACACTAATTTTTACAACATAACACCGATTACCCCACACACACACACACACATGTAGGTACACATAGTGGTTGGGTTTGTTATTTAATCTTTTTTTAAGCGCGCCTCGTCTGTTACGCGAATGACACCCAAGTCGTGGCCCGAGGAGGGGAATGAGTTGACCTGATGCGTCTGGCTATGGAGCCCGTGACTCTTCGAGGTAGCCCTTATGAAGACCGAGGCCCTAATGTTTCATGGGCTTCGACGAGGGCCACCTTCTGTGGCCCACATATACGTGGAGGGCGTCCGTATTGAGGTGGGGACACGGATGAAATATCTGGGTCTCACCCTGGACGAACGATGGCGGTTCGAGCCCCCCTTTGAGTGGCCCGGACCGCGAATAGTCAAGGCGGCAGCAACACTTCGATGACTCCTCTATATGGGGGTCGTGCGGTCTATGGCCATCTACGGGGTGCCGTTTTGGGTGGACGCTCAGCGTCACTAACGTTCGTGACCTGTGAAATGGAGGCAGGACGTGGAGAACGCGCATTAAGGTAGACATACAATCGACGCCGTCCTCCCGGTCCTACCGGAATGGTGCAAAAGACGATGGGGCTCTCTGTCGTTTCGGTTGGTGCAGGTGCTAATCGGGCACGGGTGTTTCGGTTGGTACCTGCACCGGATCGTGCGCAGAGAGACAACTGCCGTATGCCACGAGTGCGGCGTTGAGCCGGACACCGCGTAGCACAATCTATCTGAGCGTGTTGCGTAGGAGGAGCGACACCGTAATCTGGCCGCGGTGGTGGGTTAGGAGTCTATTTGGAACGCAGTAGCCTCCTTCTGCAAAGAAGTCGTCTCGTAGAAGGAGGTGGCGGAGAGGGCTCGAGGGCTGGATCCTCGAAGTGGTCGTCTCCGGCAACGGAGGGTCGGTGGGAGGAGGGGGTGTTTTGCTCGCCTACTTCTTAGCCGGACCTTAGGCCCATCTTCCCATTACACAGGTCTGGCGCTCTTTGACATCAGGCCAACCGCTGGGGTGGCACGATGAGTGCTCAAGAGAACTCGTACCGCCCAAACAAAAGCGGCGGATGTACACCGTGGGGTTTAGTGAGTAGGAGTCTCACACTATCCACCCTCTCCCTCGAGAGGCGTGTTCATGATGGATTTCCTCACGAAAAAAAAAGTTGTCATATTCAAAATAACATACATGCTTGGTACACATGTGTATTTCTCAAATTCATATATGTATAAAATGAATAATTTAGCTTAGTTAACTTAGCTAGTTAGATTCGGGATATTCGGCGACAGTCCAAGCCAAGGAGTGCCGTGCGCTCTTGTGCTGGTTGCTTATATAAAATCGGGGGATTGCCTTGAACGCTCCCCTTAGTAGTCCGATAAAACTGTACAGATCCTGCCAGAAAAACAGTGTAGTCAGTTTGAAAAAAAAAATAGTAAAATTTCTTACCTCCGTACTCCCCCATCCGATGGCTTCGAGCAAAATACCTCTTTTAAGTTTTGCAGTGTTATCAGCTAAATCAATTTTGTTAACCTTCGGTCCAAAAGTAAGATTTTTGGCTAATTTGATGACACAGATATCGTAATCCTTTGTTTTGTTGTTAAAATTTTCATGAACTATAATTTTCTCTATATCGTATAGGTCTCCTCCTTTCTTGATATTGTCTGTGCCGACAACAATTTTATAATGTCTGTTCCTGGAATAGTTTTCTTATAAAGCTTTATCTTAAAACTAGCTTTTGTTCCTAACTACGTTAGGGTTATTATATTCTCCGTATCCTTTGGAACAGTACTTTTTGAAATAAAAGATATCCATCCTTTTTGTAGACCTGACGACATCTACACAAAATTTCGTGATTATCGGTTGAGTAGTCAACGTGTAAAAGAGTAACAAACAAACACACTCACATTCATATTTTTAAGATTAGCTATGATAGATATCATAGTATTTTAAGCGGTTACTTCGCTGCTACTGCGTTGAGTGTTGTGATCTCGAATTCCATACAATAAAATTATTTCTGTGACGCACAAATTAGTTTGTTTTTTTTTTTTTTTACTGTATAACGTTCCCGGAAACATCAAGTTTGATCTGTAGTCCATGAGTTATATATAAAAAACGTTTTAAAGCTAAAATATAATGCTAAAATGTTTTTAAAAACTTATCCTAGGAAATTATAACCTATGATTTATAATAGTGTTTTCCAACGTTTTTCATGATATGAACCCCTACCATTAATTGGTTCTAACCTGTATATTTTATTTTAGATACGAGTACATCAAATTCTTCACCATTTTTATTTATTCTATAGTTAGGTTAGGTTAAATACAAACCATATCAATTAAATGTGAACGTGGTATTTTTTAGGTTAGGTTAGGATTTTTTTTATTTACTGTATTACGGCAAAGTGACTGCACTATCCAAAAACAACGGCGACCGCCGAGAAACCACTAGTCCATCGCCAGTCGTCGTCGTCATACCGGCCTGCGTAAATGTCTCTTCACATTACGTTTGAAGGACCCCATGTCGTAGGAAGGAGGGAACATACTAGTCCGGCCACAACTGGAGAGTACGGCAAAGATAAGGCGTTATGAACTTTTTAGGTCGTGCCCAGATAGTATTTACCGTAAAACTGTGTGTGTGTGTTCGGTTGTGGAAAAGAGAGGAAGGAATTAAATTGAATAGCTCTTCAAATTACTCGCCGTGATACAGACGATAGAATACACTCAGTGAGGCAATGTCCCTGCGAAATTGAAGAAGCTCTATATACTCTTTCTTATATGCTTTTTTGTTAATTCGTATCAATGAATGAATATCCTTTAGTTACATTTTCCTAATAAAATATGTTTCTGTACCTTCTTAGTTTTCTTTATTACTAAGTTTTCCTAATCCCAAAGATCTCCTTATAGAGTCTTTGTGTATCCCAGTGGGTCGCTACACACGTTGAAAAACACCGATTCAAAAGGAGAATGATTTAATGCCTCGGCTGATTTTTTAAGAACCAGATCTCAAAATGGGGAATTAAGTTTTTAATTATTTTGTTTTATTTTACGATACCTTACGTTACAAATTTTATGTTTTTAGTAAAAATAAGTTTGTACAAATAATTTCAAAATACAGTTCACATAACAGTTATAATTTTATAATTTGTTATTTTACAAAGTTTTGCCAGGCATCAGGTATTATTTATGTTTATGCCGTCAACAGTCGGTTGATATGTGCCTCATGAGGTCTACATTCGTTTTTACGCAACTTAAACCTTTATGGTTTAGGACAGTCCAAGGGTTAAGAAAATGTTCAGCAGTTTTCGCATTATAAAAACACTAAGAAAGAAAGATTTTTCCCTAATAACGTGTAAGAATACATAAAACTACACTTACTCTTTAATACAATGAGCCGCAGACAGAAGGAATCTCTCGTGTATTATAGACGCCCCGCAATAGTGAAAAGTTCCGTTAATACGTAACGAAGCCATAAATGGAACTTGGTTTATAGAGACGTCATGTCCGCCTATTATACCCAAATTATCAGGGATAATTAATGCTGTTCACAAAAAAAAAAAGATAAAACCCGATGTTCGTAATACTTATTCTCCTACGGTTTCATTGATTTTGATGATATATTTATACTTATGGAATCATCTAAATGGTTTTAACTGTGGACCCGACAGATAACATTTTAGTCGATGATATTTTTTAGACCAAAGTTTGTTTTCATACTTTTTTGTATTTCTCATTAAAAATAAATTTGATCCGAAAATTTCAGCCTTCTATCACTTCTTGGTATTTGTAATACTACGTGGTAGGGCAACGTCCAACTGGGGCCGCTAATTAAGTAATTTAACTTTAATAGGGTAACGCTTGACTAAAATCTCATCTCATGTTAAATGACGACGCTATCAAAGACAGTAAACACGATAAACCTAGGTACCTACCTATACGATAGGACTAGCTCATAAGTGCAACTATCGGAACACACTCATAGATGTTTGGCGACAGACTATCACCAGGCGGACTTCAAAAAGCACTACTCCACCATGCTTAATGGTTTCATTACGATGTTTTCCTTTACCGAAAGCTAATCTATTCGTAAGGATTCGAACCTATGTTTCAATCGACGCAGTGTTTGAACGCGCTAACCACTGAGCCATCATCCCTTCTAAATATAAAATTACATATATTAATTAACATGTAAGTAATTGTTTTTGGAGCAAGAAGCATAATTATTCATCGTGAAACACAATAAATAACTACAAAACCTGTCTTTCTTTGCGTCAAAATTCATAATTAATGTTATTTGAGTTATAAATCTGTCGAAAATCATCTATAAGTGTACTGGTAATTGCACTTGACATCCCAGTCCTCAGCTGGGCTTAGCGTGCTCCTTTTTTTTACTAATCTGGGGAAATCCTCATGGATACGTTACCCTCCCCCGGAGAGGAATTGGGCCGTGTGAGACTCTTACTCACTAAAACCAAATGTGTACCGGACGCCGCTTTTAGCTGGGGTGCCTAGGGATCCTACATAACTATCACCATGCCACCCCAGTGGTCAGCCCGGCGGCCTCTTGGGCAAACTGGGTACACAACCAGCTGCCTCCTCTGGTCAACCGAACCAGTGCAATGGGCATATGGGGTGTTATTTTAAAACTTTTATTTTAAAGTATATTAAAATAAATGTTTGATGTAAAATAATGATACTAGTAAGACCTTTTCTAAGTTAAGTTACGACACTCAAGTTGAGAATCTGTCGCCGAGTACGCATGGGTGTGTTGTTGCAGCTACACTTGAGAACCAGTTACCCTTTAAGTTTTATATGCTTACCGTTATCTTATATCACGTCGTAATTTAACATTTGGTGAGATCATCATTAAAATGTGGTAAAAAAAATAAAGACAAACGTAAAAATTATAATGTGACACAAAATACTTACCGTTAGTTATCAAAATGTTAATGAAAAAGAGAAACAGAACCCGTTGGTTATACATGGCGATTGTTTTTCTTGTGAACAAAAATGTTGCCTAATGTCGTATTTATATTATCGTTACATATGTTATCTGAAAATTACATTATATATTTTTATCATATTTTCACTAAATTAATAGTTCATTAGTTGTAATATGCGATTAAAATGTTGCAATTATCGAATCTAATTATCCCGCATTCGAGTATTATTTTAGTATGTAACAATATTTTTGTCACAATATGCGTCGTGTTAACTGTATACATATATTTGCGTTCTTTTTTGTGCTTATGTGTTTTTTTCGGTCCCTAAATTTAATTTTGATTGGAAAAATGTAAAAGTAAAATTGTCTGAAAATTTGAGCTCTTAATATTAACTTCAAGTACTCTCTCTCAGTGCGTGAGAAGATATCTCATATAAAATACACTGAAAGTTTTATTGTAATTTTTGTTATTTTTTCATAACTCGACGGCAGTTTGTCCTAATAATATCGTTCGAATTTAGGTTTGAGCGCTCTACAATAGTGCCTATTGCGACTTAAATGTAACTCACAACCGTGAGGCAATGCAAGTCACTAAAGTCACATTTTGTAGAAATTTCTTGTGTTGTTATTTACTTAATAGCACCAACAGGAAAAATGTTAATAAGAAATTTGTAGGAAATTTAATTTTTCTACAAAAAATTATTAACTATTTTTGACGTGATAACGTCTTATAAATCGATCAACGCCGGCTGCACGCACGAAAACCATGACTCCTTGTCACGTTCCGCCTGAGCCGAGCGTGCAAGCGAGAGCACGGAACAAACGATAGAGAGGCGCGATCGGCCTAAACGTTCGGGTTGAGACGCATATATCTCTCTTCCACTCCAAGTTCAATGATAATAATTCAATTCAATTCATAAAAGTATGAAATTTTTCATCAATGATATCATATGACGTTATCACGTAAAATCATCGTCCGTAAATGGACTTTATACAACCAATTTTTTTGCTTGCGGCTTTTCCCGTGTTAATGTGGATTTGACATATCCTTACAAAAAGCCCTTTCTTCGGGATAAAAGTACCCAATGTCGTTTTCTTTATCCCTAATAACGTTTATGCAAAATTTTTTGATGGGTGGGTCGAGTAGTTAAGACGTGAAAAAGTAGCAAAGACACAAGCTCACATTGACATTATAATTAAAGTAAATAATCTAACAACAATATATCTTTATCTTTTATTGTTTTACTAGTTTATATCAATGAGATCTAATATTTGTTTGAAAGTAATGGTCATTACTTTTGGAATAATTTAAAATTATTTACCTATCCTAACTAATTTATCTATCTATCCATATCTATAAATAATGAAACAAAATCACTTTTGTCTATCTGTGTATTTCCTTAGGTCATTTAAAATACCTAATAGATTTGATATGATTTTCACTAACGTCTAAAAAGAAATTTTAGTGCGATTACATTGGTAAAGGTGACTAAATTTTATGACATACGTAAAAATAATGTATCACAAAATTGTACACGTTAAAAACACCTTCAGAAAAGTCCAGTATGTATATATGTCTATTTTCTAATTAATAACCCACAGTAATAATTAATGTTTTTGGCATACTATAAAAAGATAACTGGTTATTTGCGACGCTATTTTGATCAATATAGTATTAACCCTCATCCATTTAAATACTTTAGTTACGTGTAGCGTTTAATTTTGATCAAAAATACCCTCTACAACATTCATTATTATAGCAATTAATTTCGTAGAAGATTGTAAATTTCAAATTATTTGCGCAACATAAAAGTTGTTCGTGTGAAGATTCTTACGTAACTTCTATGTTTTACAAACTGTATTTATTTATCATTTAGATAAATCGTCATCTTCTTTTTCATATCCCATCTAAGTAGGGTGATACAACATGTTCTCCTCTTCCACTCTCCTTTGTCAAATGTCATGTCAGTATTCACACCTCTTATGCACACCATTCTTCACACAATTATTCTAGAGCTTTTAAATTTTCCTTTACTGCTATATATATATATATTCCCTTTCATACTTAAACATCTTCTGATTACATGACTTTCGTCTCTTCTCATGATATGCCCATACCATGCTAACCTATTACCCCTCAACTTGTCTGTCACTGATGCTATAGTAATACTTCTTCTGTTACATTCATTAATAATTTTATCAATTCTGGTTACAGTACACATCCATCTTAACATCTGCATATCTGCCTCATGTCATCTTCTCCCATTCGTCTCTTTTGTAGCCCAGATTCATACAGCGTTACTGGTCTTGTTTGTAAATCATTTACACATTTATAACGTCATTACAGCGATCAAGGAGGGTCACTAGTAAATGTTACATACTAAATATTTACTTCAAAATTGCTAATTCAGATTAGATACCAGTCAAAATCAAGCCTTAGCAAAGCAACTACGTGCTTCCTGTGATTACTTATTATAATACCCAAATTTTCCTACAATGGAGTCTGCAACAAAAATTGCACATTTTGCTTGATATTATGGCTGGTAGATAAACTGTGCTTACATTTTTGAATCTTATATTTACAAATTTTTATATCACGTTGTTCTTCCGAAATATATGATGAATGGTACTTGGTATCACATAAAGCAGAGAAGATAAAATATGTTTCGGCCTCCCAGGTGATCGCTCTACTACTGAAACTACTAGAAGAATTAAACTCTTCTCCGTATCTCTATTAATAATATATATGATTCAATCCTTCCTGGATTTATGTCGTTGAAAAAGCTAACTTTTTACACATGTCAACAACTATATTTATAGCTATGTAAATCAAATATATTGAGTACATAACAAATAAATACTAACTTAATACAAATACTTTACATTACATATTTCAATCACACTCTGCACTCAATCTATCTTCTTGGAAAAACAAATTTTACAGGAGTCTGAAATAACTATCACATAAAACTGATTTGTAAACAGATGGAGTCCAATGGAGACGAAAACTACGTATTTTATTTATCACCACCCGCGTTTCTCTTAAACTCTTGTATTTTTTACAAAATTTTGAAAAAATAATTGACTCTCTATTTGTCGGAACAGGAACAGAACAGTAAGACTTTGTACACTGTTATATATGTGAGGCACGAGTGAAACGGCAAACAGTTGAATACGCATTCACTTTATTGGCACAAGCAACATTGAGCGCAGTCACTGTACATATACGTGTATATATACACAAAAAAGAAAAAGACATTATTACATATTCTATTTAAGTCTAATATGTAGGTGTAGGTAAAGAGCACTCAATTCGAATAGTACTGCTGCTATAATACTAGTAGTGATCATTACACGAAATGTCCATAAAAGTTACGCGGAATATAGGTGTATATGAACTTAGGGAACGTACCCATGCTTCCTGACTTATGTTTGATAATTTTTTAGCCCTTTTCCTGCCCTTGGTGACCATCCGTAGTACATGAGAAGACCTCCACCCCTCTAGTTTTCATGTAGTAATTCATACATACAGTTTTTAACATTCTCTCTATGACCAAGCCTGGTAGTTTGAAGACCTCTCTCCCCTCCCCAGCCCTCTGAACAGGTCATGTAGTATGGGTATGTTCCGTTAGCTTACGGTCATTTTGTTAGAAACCCTAGCATATAAATTCAAGTGTATTTGAAGATCAGTATTTTTATAGATTAGATAGATATAGATATGATTTTAATGATAGGAAAAATACTAGATAGTATGTATTTTTCCTTATATTTATTATATCTTTCTGAATTATAAAGTGTACTATTCTTACACACGGCTACTAAATAGAAAGAAACACTTGTACAAATAAAGGGTCTATGTATTTATTCCGAGAAGAATGTGATATTTAAATGGTATAAGGTATATATTTACTCAAACGTTCTATGCACATAATCTGGCAGGCGTTTATCTGGGTTGTTTCTGTTTGTGATCGTGGAAACTTGCCAAAGGTTGTTCGAATGGTCACGGAGAATGGTTTTCCGTGTACAACAACTAGGCCATAGTCGTTTTCTGTAATTATGTAGAAAATTTCTGAGAAAATATTCTACAGCGCTGCAGTTATTAAGTTATAGAATTGATGTAGATTGTAGACTATTCACGTGTTGTGTGTTGACGATATCGAATAATTTTTTTATACAATATTCGTACAACCAATGTTGCGTGACTGGCGAATAGTGCTTAAACTCTTATATACCTTCAGCAAACAGATACAAGATTTTTTTTGCTTTGCTATTATAGTCTATGGTCTATAAAATATGTTACATACAAAAAAACGTAACGTTATGTCCAATGTTTGACAGTTTGGAAATTATATTGTTCATACAGTCTTTGAGAAACAGCTATGTAACAAATTATCATACAAACTTTATAACTAAAATTAAATAAAACCAAGTATAGAAATGCGAAAAGAAATCTGTTAATAATAAAACAACAATTAGTGATGAATAAAAATGACAGAATCAATTTTAGAAACCATTTTGTAAAGAGAACCATCTAGTGAAGATAAAAGAGCTAGTTATCGATTTCATAGTTATTTAACGACCCGCTGTGTATTCAGAAACACGTTAACATTTAAACGCCGCTTATCTTATGAATAACTTTCTTAAATCAATAACTATTCATAGCTTAACTGAAGGCTTCAGAAACGGGACATAGAAATGTGGAATTGACATTTGTTAATATATACATAACTATGTAAAAAAAAGTCAATTGCAGGATGTACGTAATCGCACCACATTAGAACGGCTGTACCTTTTTTGTTGTTGTTTGTAATTATCAGGACAAGGTTTGTATGAATGAATGATAGAATATATTCGAAAAATTGTACGAATATATGAACAATTTCTTTTAAAAGAACTTCTTGTAAAAAAGCGAGACTGCAATTAAACATTTAAAGATACAGAAGACAGAAGGAAGATTTTCAATAATATTGATAGATTGAGGTGTACCATTTGCCAATTTATTTTATTACATGATCGTATTGTAAAGGGACGGTTTGGTCTCATTTTTTTCGTCAATACACCAGTGTGAAATCGGGGCGGACAACTAGTGAGAAAAATTAATCAAAATAGATATATCAGAGTGCATTTGTTTGATCGCGATTTGAGTAATTATGAAAGATGTTTCTTCCTTTTTTAGTGAATTGAATTGAATTTCTCTTTTAATTGATATTTCAACATTATTTTAATGACATTCTGAAAATAGCTACTATAATCATTTATAATAACAGGCATGAATTCATATCTACATAGGCGTCCAAGTTTGAATAAATCGAATAATTTTGACCATAAATGACCACAAAATAGAAGTTCAAATAGCACTCTATGGAAATTTGTTTATGGTTTAAATTTTACGACGGCGTATGTTCTTGTCTTATAGTAGCTTCAAAATAATAAAAGTAACCTTTTCCGCCTGATTATTAGCTGGTTTTACAAGAAACGCTCTTTTACCGGCGATTGGGGATGCAAGATTGAACACGGCAAAGCCAATACGCAAATTCACAAGAGATATTTATTTTTTGTCTTTATTCATATACTTTTTCCCACGCTAAAGCGTTTTCATACGGCAAAAGACGTGTTGTATAAAGGCAGCTATTGAAGTCATACGTTGCGAGTCCTGTGACTTTCCCAAACCTTCCCTTTCGCAAACAATTTTGTTCAATAGGAAAAAAGTTGAAAGGCCATATTTCAAAGCATATCCCTATCGGCTCCTACTCAGTGTTACGTCACGTGTAATAAAAATCCAACCGAATCAATATACCCTTAAAAGTATAGACGCGTCAGTCATAAAAAAACCTTACTCAAGGCAATGTTCCGGACGCTCGAAAGACGTAAAATTCCTATAAAATTCAGTAAATGCTTGGCATCATTTTAGCTGACACCGTCGCTTAGTTCGAGCCGCTTTTAGTTATGATTTCCTAGTTACAGTTTTTAGTACTTTAGTACTATCCATATATTTATATGAAGAAATAATAAAGATGATAAAAATCTTTTGGTGTTCAAACATTATGGTTAACTTTTTATTCATTTATTAAAGTGAAACTTTTTTATATCGCCTCAATTTTTTTCGTCCATCAATCACATGTCGCGTTACAGCTGGCCGTGGAGTAAGGATAAATTGAAAGGCGTGTTCGGCAGGGCAGCCAAGGTCAATATGGCAGGACCCAAGGCTCAAATCAAAATGTTTCAATGATTTAAATAAATATTGTGTTCAGTTTTTAACGCTACGACCTGAAAAAAAGTTTCACTTGCATCGTGGTCTTATAAAATCACACAATTATTTTATTGGTGCGAAATACAGTAGCTGATTATATGTGTGTATAATATCTCTACGTGATTCTTTTATAATCTCTATACTAATACGTATATAAGTCGTCTTATACTTTGTCTTTATTAAAGACATTCAGTCGAATAACAACCGCCATAATAACGATTTATAGAATAATATCTGTCTTATGATGCCCCTCATAAGCCTATTGAAACCAAATTCTTAAGCAAATAGATATACGCTAATTTACATAGAAAGAGGATGGAATGTGAATTTTTGGACTGTATGTAAAAAAGTTGTTTATTTAGTTACTAATTTTATTTATTCATATAACTAAATAAAGTATCCCAAATTTTCTATATTTCAAAATTTAATGCTTTCAGCCATTTTAGGGCATCGTCTGTTAGAGTCATCAAAGTTATCGGGGTAATCGTTGTATCTTCTTAGTGGGTATTCATGAGCATACCAACTAACGAGTTCACGTCCTAAAAATATTACTAACAATTATACATCATTAATTCTTAGTTCCGATTCAGATAAAACAGAATTAAAATTATAAATACATTTTGTTAAATTTCTATATTGACCACGAAAATTCTACTTCACATATAATATAATATATTATTAAGCCAATTTTGAAATTGCAATTTCGTTGCATTATAGCACTATTTATATCTCTAGATTATGTTCTACGTTGGTATATACACCTCGTACATTTTAGGTTATCATATATATCTCTTGTCTTGATGGCAGAGCTTTCTTTTGATTCCTTTCTTTTTTATTTCTTTTATTTTATTCATGGGAGTCGCGTTTTTCTAGGCCCGCCTGGCTAGCTTGTTAGCTGCTAGCTGTAAGTTGAAAATCTGTCACCAAGCACATATAATCTATAACGGCGGATACACTTGAGAGCCTGAGAGAACTGAGAGAACTTGAGATGGACTTCTAGATTTAGCATATTTACCATCTTGGACCACAATGTCATTTTACATCAGGTGAGATTGTGGTCAAACGATTTAAATAAAAAAATAGATGTTTGAGATTTTATTTGACAAGCCTTTTTAATAGTTGTTTTATGTGTGACCACATAGAAGTAGCATTATATGTTTAAATAAATACTAACATTTTGCTTATCTGAATTTTTATGTTGATGTTGTCTTGTTTTATTTCGCTTTCGAGACGTTGGAGTTTCGTTTGCCTGGTGAATATACACAGGGACGATGTGTGCATGTTTGTACTGAAGGTGACGTCTATGCAAATTTTGTCTCCAATGTTGCTGATTTATACTGGGTTGCCTTACGACGGGTAATGTTATACTTTAAAGTTTTAGTATGTTATGATAAAAAAAAAATATTTTAACAAAACATAGTAATAATAAAATTTAATTATTGTTCTTCCTTTTTTATTTGGCGAATTTGTAATTAGAAAGCAAGATACAGTTTATTGTTCGTGGTGGGAAACCTGAGGCGTGTCAATACCCCAGGTGCGGTTTGAGAAATTGGTTTGTGAATGTGATCGTCGTAAGGGCTGAGGCGCATAAACACTTATTAAAGTAAAATAATTAGCGGAACTATAAAATACTCACCGAAGGCTGAAGACAGCTATTCCTGTTGCGTCGGTGAGGCGAATTAGTTTAATTTACGGAGCAGTGCGGGTGATACGGTATTTAGTGTCTATTCACGTTGTATTGCAACTATGAACGACAACACACTGACTACGACTGTTAGTGTTTTCGCCGAAATTGTATGTGAAAAAACAGCGAACAACCTTTGGAATGAATACGTGAATTACGTATGTATTGTGTGCGACACGCCTCGATGTTACCCTATATAAGCGAAACTCTCGAATAACTTGTTTATTCTGTCCAGTACAAACACTGCGATACCGTGTATTGCATAATTTCACCTCCATTTTCACGAGCGAGAACAAATTGCAACTCGCTTTATAGTGTACACGAATCGCTTTTTGAAATTATACCCCACATGAAGTCCAATTTTCGGGTAATACATTTTTTCTGAGTGGTAAGATATGAGAATTGTGTTGGATAGCGACCGCTGTATTTTATGTACGTTAAAAGCGATGATGACTCAGTGAGTAGCTTGTTCAGATACCGTGTCGATAAATGTAGGCTCGAATCCTTGTGAATAAACAGGAGTTTACGGTGAAGGAAAAGGTTGTAATGAAACCATAGCTTAAAGGCTTTACCACCCTTAAAGTAAAAATCTGTCACCAAACATTTATAAGTATGTTCCGGCACCTGGACTTGAGAGCCTATTCCCCTCTAGATTTAAAGTGTTTACCATCTCGAACCACATCGTCGTTTAAGATCAGCTGAAATACTGTAATACTTTACCAAATTTAACCACATTTAATAAACAGTAATACTTTTTTTTTTTCTCGCGGGCGAATCTTAGATTCCCACCTCGTTAGTCTATATAGGTGGGAATGCTAGATTTGTACTAAATCCCCTCGGTGATCTTCTCGCACCCTTTAACCGGGTGGGAAGGAACTGCCTCTGCAATACTTCTATCCGACCCGGTAGGTGTTGGTAATTCAGCAGAACCTCGATCTAACATGAAAGGCCTTATATTAGACTCTCACTTGACGAATTGGTGGGATGTACAATAACACTATTGCGGCTTAACCACATGGGCCTGTACAAAGCTCACCAGGGTGACGGATGTGTTAAGGCTAAAACCTATCCTAATTAGTATTATAAATGCGAAAGTGAGTTTGTTTGTCACGCTTTCACGCCTTTCAACCGATAATAATGTAATTTTGGATACACGTAGTCATGAACACAGAAAATTATTTGGGCGCCTCTCATCTAGAAAACATGTACCAGTCCTAACAGGCAGATTAAATTTACATCGATACGAGCGAAGACGCGAGCAAAACCTAGTAAAGTATAAAAAAGAAGGTAAAACACTTGCCAAAGTGGCATGTTTTTAGTTATGTCGCGTTGCCGTGTCATCCGGTATCAAGTTGGGTGGTAGATATAGTGTTAAACTTATCATAGTAACTCTCTTTTCGTTTCTCATGTTTCAGCATGTATACCCAGTTGCATAATCTTACACGCGGGCATGAAAGCGGCAACTAAAGATGAACGGAATAATTGTAGTTCTGTCAGTGGAGAATCTCTAATTATTTTGCATTTCACTGTTATTACCTCCAGGTACAGTGTAGTCGTTGTGTAGAGCTTTTATAAAAAGACATAAACAATGTTTATGCTAGTTTTATTTGGATACTCTGTAGTTTATGAGAAGGTTCCACTAAATCCATTATTACCTAAAATAAAAGAGCAGAGAAACGAAAATCTGTATGTTCAAAATAATTAAATAAGAAAATACTATAATGGTTTTGGAATCAATGACAGAAAATTTTAATGGTTTTTGGAATTTCTGTCTGTTGTTTGTACACTTATCACGTCATAGCTATTAGACTAAATTTGACAAAATTTGGTAGGTAAATAGTTTATATACATGAGTTATTTCTGGGTATTAAATCTTATAAACAATCAATAATAATACTGACAGTTATATTAAGTACCACACACTGGATCTTAGAGAACAGAATCTTTCACAAAAGGGTAAGACCAGATTGGTTAAATCGCCGATGTTGAATTTTTATGCACGTATTTATCAAGTATCTTTAATTTGTACAATACAATGCTATAACAAGTATCTACAAACTTCGAAAACCTCTATAGTTCGAAAAAAAACGCTAGTAGCCTTTCCTTCAAGGTGAAATACTTTAATTACTTTAAATCTGAGCTTTTGTATCGTCTTGTAAAATATTTTAATTATGACGTATCAAAACCCTGTACGTTACAAACATATATTTCATGGACACGAAATACACCCAAAGTTAGGACAATCATTTGTGATCATACAAATAATAATGGTGTGGGATGCGCATTGATATCATAGTACAGTGCACGGTAGTAGCGATACCATTGCTTAAACCATTGCGCCATCTGTGCAGTTATAAATTAAGGGTAATGTAAAAAAAAATAATGATTTTTTCTTCTATAAATTATTATATAATTGCGTTACCAGCAACGTGTGATTCCTCTCGTGTCGCAGGTGTCCATGGACGGCGGTGATTACTTAGCATCATGTAATCCGTCTGTTGGCTTACCTTCAATAGCATAAAAAATATACATGAAAGAATACACAAGAGTTCTGTACCTTTTTCTCCTCTATTTAACAATCGTTTTTCTTTTTATTAGAAGATTTTGACGAGCTTTAATCTAATTAATAAAAAAAAAATGAAAACAGTTTTTTTCGCTACCTTCGGACACGGACATATTTTAATTTAATTTCTCGAAAATGACAAAATTGTAAAATTGTAAATTTGTAAAATTGAAAAATGTTGATAAATCATATGTTGTAAAAATCCTAAAAAGTTGTAAGCATAAATTGATTTAAATTGCATGGAAATGTTATTGTTTAATTATTTCATTCATTTATTTAGAAAAAATTTTGAATAATGATTATGGTCCAATTTCGATCAGCGGACAAACGCTATAGATTTCATTAATGTTTTATCTACTGCATAGGAGTAATGCATTCCGATACTAGTTGTTGTAATAATTACCACCGTTCTTATGCAATTAATACTTTTGAGTAAAACATAAATTACAAATCAACCACAATACTGCCATGCAAAGTGAAGTTTATTGTAATTTCAGTTCAAAGAACTGCTTTGTTATGTTCGACTTCACATGCAGATTTATTCAGAGGAAAACATAGCTTTGAAAGCATAAAAACTGTGAATAAAGGAGATAACACGACATCGTGACACCTCCACAATCCACTAAAGGCGCCAAGCTCAACGAATACAGCGCGGCAGATGCGTCAGTTACGAAGCGTCTCGACAGAGGGCGGTTGCGTTGACTTTATGCGTATTTGCCGCCAAAATTCGCGATCTTTAACGTACACTATAGAATATTATAAAAGGACCACTTTAGTCGTGAATAAATCATTTTATAAAATTATGTTCTCGTTCTATATTATTGGGAAATAATGTTTATTTTGACAAAAAATCTATTCAAAATGCTGAATAAATAGTGAATATTACAAATGTGTATACGATAATTTTGGAACTAAAAAAGTGGAAAAAATTAAGGAATATAATGTATAAAGTCGATGACGTGTTAAAATCACTGGAAGTGTTATTGAAATGAATAGATTGGATAACATATCGAAACAAGATAAAGAGGACGACAACAATGCTAAAGGCAACTGTACAAAGCAAAACAAAATCCTCGGTGAGTTTTGTTTTAAAAGGGGACCAAAATATTTCATAAATTTTTATTTAACTGTTTTATGACTTTATAATGTAAAAGTTAATTTTAAACTGTCACATACACAATATGGAGTAAAATATACGGTCTTTTGAATATTGAAATAAATTAATATAAATTGCATTTCAGTTATAGGACATGGTGAATATATATATATATATATATATAATGAACTAGATTATTTATGCCCACGATTTCGTTTTCGTTAAAATATTTTTGGCCTTTCATGGGTATTGCGTGTATTGTTTAACATAAATTGTGGTCTTTAATTTCTTCATTATAGTTTTGTCATTGCGACTTAGATCAGTTAGATTTAAACCTTGTTGCTTACCATATATTATGATTAACCCAAATAAATAACAGAGAAACCAGTTTTTACGTCTATGGATTAATTAGTAAAAGAAAGAGCTATACAAAGAATTATCCTTAGATCATAATGTACCTTTTGTTGTATGAATTATATTCCAAGCGTCTCTTTGTATTTTCGCACTTTAATGGCAGAAATTAGCTGACTTACATGATGTTAATACAATGAACCCATTCATAATGGACTTTTTTCCTTCATATTTTATGTTTATCATCAACGCCTATTTGAGGAGTTCGGAGTACGAGAATATTTTATACACAAAAATGTATGTAAACGCATCACTTTACAACGACTGTTATTAGGCCGGTGAAGATATGATGAAACATAAAGGAAAGATTTGATCTAATTTTCTTTATTGTTACATCCATATGAAGTCAGGCGGGTAGCTACTATAATATATATTATTGTTCAAAGTCACCAATTTTTCGGATTGGTTTTTTATTTTATTTTAGTGCGATAAAGTGCTATCAATGTCCCACTACACTAATTTATATCAGATTATTTTGTCGCATATTTCAGCTTTTATACTATTTAAAATATCTCTTTTATACACTTATAGTTTTTAGTAAAATTAGTATTCATATCACCGAGGTATTTGATATATATGGTACAATATTATATTCCGTTATGAAATTCCTTCCAGTAGAAATGAAACGTGAAATTAATTACAAGATTTCGTTACACAGATATCACAGATCATTTTTGAAATAAAATGCTTTAGGTGATGTGAGTATGTCTGAATCTTTTAATAGATATATGATATTACATTAAAAAGAAGATTTAAATAATATCTTTAATATTAATTTATTTGATAAGGTAAATGATAACAAATTGAATGAGCCGTCGTGGAATGCCTGGGAGATATAAAACATCATAAGTGATTCCTATTGAAATACATTTGAATAAAAAAAGCAATTTAAAAGAATAATAATAATCATCATCATCATCTTACCCTTATCCCACCTAAGTAGGGTCGGCACAACATGTTTTCCTTTTCCACTCTCCCCTGTCAAAAGTCATCTCAGTATTCACATCTTTTATACACATATCATTTCTCACACAATCCACCCACACCTATTTCGGTCTTCCTCTACCTCTATATCTAAAAGAATAATAATAATAATAAATTAACAATTTGGTACATAACTAGTCAGCGCCATTTTTTAAACCACAAATCAAGTTACATTACTAATGGAAAAAACATAAAACCATAGTTTGAAAACAAAAACATTTTAACTGTACAAACAATGAGAATGTAGATGGTGTTAAAATAATTTTAATGACAATATAAAAATATGAAACATGTAAGACATGAATGAAGAGCAATTCAGTACGAAAAATCGTGGATAGATGGCGTTCAAAATAATCTTAATATTACGATCCGTTAGATGTACAAACGATTTTATACCTATCTGTGGTATTAGATGTTTAAAATAACATTCTTTTTTTATCAAAACCATTTAAAAATAAAATCAATTGTTGATAGGACTAATACCTAACATATATCTATATATAAACTACATTCACTCATTTATTTTTTATAATTTGTTATTGCCTGAAATTGAATTATTGCCATAGGTTACTTAAATTATATATACAATCGTTGTCATACTAATATAGAATTGAAAATATCTAAAACAAAAATTCATCAATCAATTCTGTACCCCTTTTATACCGTAAACCATTTCGGCAAATTAGATCATATAGGGGGAAAAGTGAATAAGTATCGCTCGAAGATATTTCTCATGTATCGCAGATTTTACTGCTCCCATAACCTTATGTATGAGTACTGCCGTGGAACAAAATAGGGATTTTGTTCTCTTGGCAAATTGATTATTTCATGTCTGTCGGGTTACGGAATTTATGGAATATTCATTTTATGGAAATGGTTGACTTCCTTGTATTCATACTTTAGTGTGGAGTCCTATTGGATTGAGTGTCTGAATTGGTATAATAATTCGTCATTCAAAAATATCTTTTTCTATGATGGCTTCAAGAGCGGATCCATCGCTGTGGGCATGATTGGTATACCCACAATCCTAATAGACTTATGATGTGAAACTTTCACGGTCTGTTGAGATCGATAGGCTGATAATAATATATCCTATGCCTTCATAAAAAAAACCTTAAGAAAAAGAAACGTAACTTGAATTTATAATTTAAGTACCCAAACACTTGAATGAAATTATTTAATGAAAAATGTATACTAGCGTTTAATTTATTTTTTCTCCTTTGAAGTCGTAAAAATTTCATCGAAATCGGTTCAATAGTTTGAGAGTCTAAATGTGACATTATGATGTACAAATAAACCCACATTTACTTTTATAATTTTAGTGAGTACACAAACAAACTGTTTTCACATTTGTTAACTCGCTAGTTTTGCACCACAGATTTTTCCACGTAAAACTATACACTGTACAAAATCTTGATCAAGGAGTCATATATTTTATTAAAATCTTCTTTCTAGAAATGCACTATAACGATTATGAGTAAGTTCATACACCGACCCACACTTATCCGATTTTCAGGTGGCTTTGACTAGAACCTTTTTTTAAGGATTGAATCGGCGTCTGAATGGCTTGGTCAAATATATGATATATAATTATCAGTACAGTGCAAACAATCATCACCAAGAGTAAAAAATCGAATGTATAACGCTGACATTATAGTATCAATAAATAATCTGTTATTTCTGTAAGAGAACCAGTCTTGCTTGGTAAAGAATAACTAAGAGCGTCATCGAACTACGGAACTGCGTAATAAAAAGCTTTAAAAATACATCTGTATATCGCCCGAATAACCTAAACCTTCCATCATTTTAATTGGTGAGATGGCATCACAGCCGACGTTACAAGATATTATTATATGGTTAAAAATAGTTTTTGATGAATTAAGTAGAGATATCAATTGCAAGGATTTGTACGAGGCTTTTTCCTATGGTTAATAGAAAAGGATTTTAAATGAAGAGGGCTATTCCCTATATATGGAAATAAGTAGAAAAAAATGAAAGAGGTTTTTACAGCTGGAGTTTAATTATAGTAATAGAATGGTATTATTTATCATTTCTGTTACAGAGTTGGACCTGGACTATCTAGAACGTGGTGGAGGCGGAACTCTGACAGTTGGCAGCGCTCCTAGCGTGGAACCAAGTCCTGATAGTCTGGACCTCGTTAAGGTCGTTCTACTCGGAGCGCCTGCTGTCGGTAAAACGAGTATTATACAGGTGAAAATTATTTAATAAAATACTATTTATCATTCAATACAAAATATAGGAAATAGTGAATTTTTAATAGGTTGTAATCTTTGAGCAGGGCTATATTAAAATATTATCTCATAAAGTTGATTCATAAGCAAACATATTGTGGTTAACAGACAGAGATAAAAAGAATATACTTTATATTTCTCTTTTGTGTTCTAAATCTATTTGAAATTCTAGCCAGCTATTTTGATGTAAATGCATTCGACAAGCTACAACGTTTAATATGTACTCTTTTTAAAATATAACATTTCTACAAGCTGATATAGCCAAGAATGTTAAACACATATTGAATATTTTTTTTTTTTGCCTAATTATAGTTCAATTGCTTTATTCGAGATTTTGATAAAAGACAGACACCATAATTCTCTCAACAAAGAAGACGGTTACATGACATTCATAGCTTAAGAACAAATTACCTTTTATAAACGTGTGGCGTATGGTTATTCAGACACTTGAAACGGGGATTTGCGTTTTAGCAAATTGGTTACATAATAACATCTCATGTTGTAAGAGGTTTATTTCTTTTATGTATATAACATTACCAAAAACTTGAAACACTGTATAATTATGGCATTATTTGAAAAATATATTTACTTTATTCAACCTCGTGTTTTAAATTGTTATTACAACATTGTTTACTGTAAAATATTTTGTATATATAACTAATTTACGAAGACTAACTCCACGGGTAGATAAAGTTAGGATTTAGTCAAATTCAAGGTAGTGTAACTTACAAATTTTATATTGAGTGATCACTTCGAATATGCGCGATATTCATCAAAATGTCTGATGTACAAAGTTTTAATTAGAATATCGTCGAATTGCTGACGTTGTCAGATATAACTACACAGACAGAGCTGTTATGCGAACATCGTTAATGGAATGAAGTTTGTCTTAGTACAGAACTTTAACGAACAACGTTTCATTACTATTTTGTACCCTATTCCATGTGGAGACTTAGAACTAAGATTTATAAATGTAGAGTGTAACATTTTGGCAATGTAAATATTAATTAAATCATAGTTCATGGGAGTTTTGTCTTGTATATTGTACAGAAAACTAAACAACACAGTTCATGTTATGCTGTTCACATAATGACCTATACATAAGAAAGCTTTTCGTTTAGTAGTTTGGCAGTAGATCTGAGATACGCTTTGGGCACTAGAGGGATACAAGCATCAGTGGTTGAAGTAACGATGTGCTCGGCGATAGCAATATACTTATCTTAGAAACATTTTCCAAGAATAAATTCGAGAGCTTTTTCCGGGGTGTCCTAAGGGACACTGATAGGTGTTTGACGAAGAATGTTCAACTAATAATCTTGTCAAAATGGCAAGACGAGTCCTAGAAAATTTCTTATTACCATCTCAGTTACACATTGTAATGGTTGTTGAAATTCAAGTACTTCTAATGCAATAGTATAAAATATGCTTACCATATAATGACAGAATGTACACGTAACCAAGCTCCAAGATTAGTACTCGAAAGTTATATCAATTACTCATTGAGATCCTTCGGCTTATGTCCTTGATTTCCTGACAACCGGGGAAGCCAGAATGCTTTACAGACTGGTTATGTCTGGTATTAAAATCGCAAAAATGTATTATTGTTGTATGTGAATGGTATACATTAATTTTGGTACCAATCACCAGGGTGACGTGGTCAATTTGTGACCAAACCCAAATTAGAATATAAAGAAAAAAAATACAATAAACGTAGTTCTAAGGGCTTAATATTGTTTTGTAATTTCTGTCCCGCTTAAAAATAAATCTTAAATAACCAATCATCCATTCAATTCGCATTTAACCACTGCTGAGTATACTGCTTCGTCTTTCCTACGGTCTCAAAGTATATTTGTCAACGACAACTATATCGTCCGATCATCGTATTGGTGGTATATTTGGCAGTTATTGTTCATCTTTGAGTCAACGTTCTGAGGATTTTCCGAATATTAAATATTCCTGATTTATTATAGAATGAATACACATAATGAAAATTTATGATAATGAAATCCTTAAAAAAATCATGTAAGCTTCAGAAAACTTGAAACGAAAAGAATCTGATCAAGCTATTATAAATAAATTACTGTATTATATATCAAAATAGTTGATGAAATTCTATCGTTTGAAAGTTAACACGTTTGCTATCAATGTCACGATAATTAGTCATTAGATGGCGCTGTAGTACATCGATTTCTGTACCGGTTTGCCGATCGTTTTTAAAATCAATACGTGGAAATACGAACACCACGAATTTGTACCCTATATCCATTTTACTACAACTGAAATCTTTATTACAACAAATCTATTTATAGAGAAATAACAGTTACGTACATCTTTCTTCTCTGTTTCTCAAGCGATTTTCTTAGTTATTCTATTTTTGTTTAGTAGACATTGATAAGCTTCAATGTTATCGATAAAAACATTAGGAAAGAGTTGTTTTCTTTTCTTGTCTTCGAACATACACACATTCTAATAACGGTTCCCGATAATGGCATCATTGTTGACATTAATGAGATTGTTTGCTGTGAAATTCCCAATAGACAATAAATTTCACATCTTAATTAAATTACATTTATTTTAGGATAACTTTCTAAAATGATTGTGGTTGACTTTCAACCAGTAGGAGGACTGTATTAATAACAAATGCTCGGGAATCTCAGGCGTAGTTAATATATAGTAAAAGTTAACAACGAGTACATGAGTAAACGCAACACCAATACAATTGGAATTACCAAGAAAAAACCAATGCATTTTTGGTTAATTTTTGATTATACGCTTGGCTAGATGCCAAGCTTAAGTTGTAAAACTGCCAACAAATTTCTCGATGTGGTACGGATACCTGCAATTTTCAGTATAGACAATCTCTATCGAGCAAGTTATTATATACTAGTTTCTTTTAATATCAGGTGTTATTAACTTCAAAAGTACAATACAATACCTTTCTGCTTTGATGTGGTGTTGATTTATACCAATTTCTCAATGGTTCAACGGAACAGATAACTAATTCGTTGTTTAAGGTTAAGCACCAAATAAATAAATACGAATCTAATCTAAACAGCCTCGTATCTGTTTGAATAAATAAATAAACATTTTCGGATCCCATAATAACTCTCTAATGTATTCATTGAATATTTGATAAAGTTATCTCTATTTCATATGTAAATAAACAAGTAATGGAGCAAATATTGAATTCCGGAAAAGTTATTTCAGCGGTTATGAAGACTCTTGAAGAGACATATCTTTGTGATCTATTGGATAGAATATAGCGTGATATAAATAGTATAATAAAAATATATATAACTACCAACTACCTGAAATTTTGTTTGCGTTGAAACATAGCCTAGTTTTCCACCTAGTGGCGGGTAAGAAGTTAAAATGGGTACTATAAAAAACCAGAAATTGAATTATGTCAATTTTCATGTTGGTCCTTGAAACTATAATATCTATATTTGTATATATAAATAAATTAAATCCTTGAGACGCATTAAACATTTCCGATATACATAAATTTATAAATAGTGTAACCGGTAAAAAATCAATTTAATGTTTCTCAAAATATTCGCGCTTAGCTTCGATGCACTTTTTCGTACGAATAAACCGGTTTGGAAAATATTTAATTCCCTCCTCATCGGTGACCTCGGAAACATACTTTTATGCTGTTCAACAGCCTCTTATGGTATTGAATATCGCTGACCACGTAAATAATACACGAAAGAAGTCACACGGTGCCAAGTCAGGACTGTATGCAGAATGACCCATAATATCTACGATTCTCCCTTTCAACATTTCGTTTGTCTGTCTGGCCGTGTGAGAACTGGCATTGTCATGGTGGAAGATAATACGGCGTTTTTGACTATTTTTACAGAGTTCGTTAATAACTTCTAGCAAACAAAAATAGTCTTGTATCAATCATATACGACGATCCTCCAAAGTAACAGAAGCCTTGTGGCCAATTTTATTCAAAGCAACCCATCCGTTTAGCGTCAGACCCACTTGCCACTTGGGTTGATTTCGGCTCACCCGGAAAGACCCAAATATTTGATTGCTGCTATGTTTTTTGGAACGTTATAACGAACGAACGCTATAAATCCATGCTTGGTGACCTCCCACTATCTCAGACCAAGTTTGATGTCCTTTGTTTGAATCTGGTAAGCATGGCATTGCACCAAGTGACTTGGACCATTTTTATAAGCCTAAATTAAATTGTAAAGAATCCAACGGAAACACAGTCTTGTCACACCCATTTTGTTTTTAAGACTGTTTGTATCCGACTCATGCCTATACGTATAGAGGCTCAGATCTCACGGTATGCTGCACATGGCCATTTGTTTTTGTCATAGGGTGTACAACATTAATGTTTTCGTTGTTAATGGTAGACGGGCGGCCACCACCACGAAATTCATCACCAAGATGAACACGACCGCGTTGGAATTTTACAAACTAGCTATATAGAGTAAATTTGCATGTTGCTTCATTGCCAAACCGCAAAAGTCGTAAAATTATACTTAAAATTATAAATCAAAATCATAAATTATACTGCGAAAAATTTCACGAGTTAAATCCATGGTAACGTAGACACACAATATTTATAATGGCTCCAAAATCTAAAAAAAATAATAATAATTTAACAAATAAATGAAACAACCTGTATTTTAAAGCCAAAGAATTCCAGTATCAAACGACGTAATGAATTTTTAAATATTCTTTATGTAAATGACCAGTTGCGGAAATTTGTAGTGCGCCCTATGTATTTTCTGTTTGGTTTCATACATTAAGTTAAAGTTAAATTAAAACATTACATTTTTAAGTTATAAAACAATACGCTGTGAAGTATTAAGCGTTAAATTTTAACCTGAAACACTGATGACTATTAATTTAGTTTACTTTGGCATTTATATTACTGTACAATAAAACTATGAGTTCATATTTATACAACTTGAAATTACTACATTGTATTATACTTTACAAATTTAGTTCTAGGAAAATTTTAGTATCAAAGACTTGAATTACGTAGATATATAACTTACTTTAAAATTAAAATTAACAATTTGTACAGTGGAACGGCTTAGTGACGTCACTACGCCTGGTAATAAACACAGTATAATCCGACGCCGGCCGCATTACCCCGATATTATGCTGGCTTCCAACCTCCTCGGTTACTAGATATATACATATAATGGATAATCCCCAAACCGGACAAATTAAAAAGGAGTTATTCTGGCGGATTTCTTACCCTGTGTATAGTGGTCGCGAACCAGTCTGGTAGAGGTCCCTATTACCTGACTAGTTACACATTATATAATGGCTAATTTTGGAACACGACACGACACGTCGAATATGACACGTAGTATATGTGTAGTGAGGTTCACGTATAGTGGAAGGGTTTTTATTTTTGTTTGCATCATTGTTTGCGCTTTTTGAAAATTAGTTTAAGTCAAATTGCCAGATTTAAAGAATGCTGGTACACATATATATCTCAGTAACGCATACATGTATAATTTGTTTCGTTAATTTGGTTCGCATAATAGACTCGCTATGTTGCATTTAAGGCAACGACCTAAACCAAGTTCGGCCACTTTGGCACCCTTGAACTCGATGCCATGCGATCGAGTACCTTAAGGGTTTACCCAAAAAGCCCGGCGATTCTGTGAAAGCTCGTCAGGTCTGCAATGTTTTGATAATTCAAAAAAAGTATATGTTTAGTCTACGCATGGGATTTCCCATTGCCTAGATTTCAAAAATCATTATTTGCATATTCTATTCAAGAAAACCAACGCTTATAATTGATGTTAAGAATACACTTTTAAAATATTTTAAATATTCCGCTATTTGTAAATCTTCCTTGATAAATTACACTACATATTTACTCACCATTAAGCGAGGAACTACTGAAAAAAATAATATGTTATCGATTAATACTGAAAATAACAATAATAATAAGATGATATTAAAGGTATACTTATTGCTCCCAACGGTCATTATCCAAGAATACTTACTACTTACTTAATACTTAGAAATGTTATCGCCTTATTTATGATACTATTGAAAAGATTGATGCTATTATCATCGCTTACACAGTTTAAGGGGTTACTAGCTCACCATAGGAATGAGTTTTCTTTCTTATTAGTGCTCAACTCGTTACATAAGAAATTCTTATGCACTATTCCATGTTTCATTTAGCGCCTTAAGCTGTGACTATTCTGTCGGTAAAACGTTAAGAATCGTATTTGATACATAAATTGACGCTCTACGGAGATTTTATAGTATATTTCGCTTATGAATCACTTTTAGATAAGTTTTGATTTATTTTTAAGTACATACAATGAATAACAATAGAATTTGTTATAGCTTTCTCATATACTCCAACATGTGTTTATTGCTAAAAAAAATATGGAAACATTTAAACTGATTAATCTATTGCAGCAATTCGTGTGGAGTGACTTCTCAGAAGAATACATCCCTACGGATCGAAAACACACATTTTACCCATCGGTGATTATAAATGAACATCTTTACGAGGTCAAAATTACCGATGTGCCAGTAATACCGTACTTCCCCATCAACTCGTATTACGAATGGGCTCATTACCGTTTTTATGGATTAAGGAACGCTACAGCTTACATTTTAGTGTTCGATTTATCAAATGTTGAAACGTTCCAATATATAAGAACGTTAAGAGACCAAATGGTTGAAAGTCGGGACATGAGAAACGTTCCCGTACTTGTAGTCGGCAATAAACAAGATCTATTATGCAGTAATACACCGTCGGCTGCCAGTGGATTACAACAGCTAGCGATAGCTGAAAGCGCTTGCGGTGATTCAAGGGAGAAGCGTAGGAATATCGTTAATATAGTGCGGAAAAATTGGAAATGCGGTTACGTTGAATGTTCAGCGAAATACAATTGGAGGGTAATAGCTGTGTTCAAAGAGCTCATGGAAATGATAGACGCACTGGAATGGAGCGGAGGTAGCCGCAGTTCCGACATGGCGCCCGACTCGTCGGCTGGCGGGGGAGGCGGTTCGCATGAAACTCGATGTCTGATTGCTTAGCATCGATGAATAAATTTTTAATTATTTTAAAGTTTATTCCATAACTGCACACGTTGAATGAAATTTATGTACTTCTACCGTTATTCTGAAATACTAGACAAAATTACAATGACTGAAACTAATGTGGTTTCGAAATTTTGGGAAATCGACTTAATGTTTATATATGATACTTTAGACAAGGACTTTATAATTGCATGTGATTACACTGGAATTAATAGAACTAATGGTCTAAACTAATTGAATACTTTAGACATTATAATATATAATGTACAAGTTTCAAAACGAAACAATCAAAGGAGGGAATAATAGGCATTATTCCCTATTTATAACACGGATTAAAACATTATGGGTAGACGAAAAACGGACTGGTAAATACTATCACATAATGTATGAATGTTCTATAAATAGAATATCGAGGGATTATTCAAAAATATTGATATCAAAATTTGAAGCTTGATCCATTTGTTATCTGTTTTTGAACACTTATTCCATAATTTATAACTTTTTTAATGAAAAAGTTTATATTTAAAGTTGAAAAAAGATTAACTATAAGTCATTTAAAAACGCACATTGTATTTTAATATGCTGTTAATAATGCGAGTGTTACATATTTTAAAAGGTTGTAGATTACAATAAGTAGATAATAAATGAATAAAAAAATTGTTGTCTAAATGTCGTACATAGAGAATTATAGTAAACTCTATATCGGGATTTAAGTAATTTTATAGTAGTTTCAAATCTGCATTTAAAATATCCTTTCTTTTTTATATACTTTATAGGTAAACGTTTTGATCACAATCTCATCTGATATTAAATGATGATGTGATCTAATATGGTAAGTCACGCTTAACCCAGAGAGAGACTGGCTCTCAAGTGCAGCTGCTGGAACATACCAACAGGTGCTTGGCGACAGATTTTCAACTTGAGGGTGGTTACTAGCCAGACGGATTTAGAAATAGCCCTACCACCATGCTATGGTTTAATCACGATGTTTTCATTCACCGAAAGCTCCAACTCAGTTGCTAGGGTTCGAACCTACGTCCGTCGACGCTGTGGTCCGAACAGACTACCAACTGAGCCATCATCGCTTCAAAATTATTCTCAACAATAAGAACAATGTTTAACTTTATTTCGGTGATAAAATTATTGCCACTCGAAAAGTATTTATAGTAGTACCTCGTGACCCAAGAATACCATTGAAACTTAAGGGGAAGGTGTATAAAACTATTCTGAGAACAGTCATTCTGTATGGGTCAGAGTGCCGGGCTACGAAAAAGAAGTATGAGAGAATATTACATGTGGCAGAGATGCGAATGTTAAGATGAATGTGTGGTGTAACTAGAGTGGATAAGATTATAAATGAGTATATCAGAGGAAGATTGACAGAGAAATTGAGGAGTAATTGGTAAGAATTGTATGGGTATGTCATGAGAAGAAATAAAACTTATATAACTAGAAAAGTTTTAAGTATAAAGGTGGATGGGAGTAGAAGAAGATCGAAAAAATCATGGCTAGATTTTGTTAAAAATGATATGTGTATAAAAGGTATGAATACTGAGATGATATCTGACAGGGCAAAGTGTAAAAGGAAAATATGTTGTGTCGACCCTATTTAGGTGGGATAAGAGTTGGAAGATGATTATGACGAAATTATTGCCACTAAATCTATCAATCAATTTAAATAGGAAACTTCAAATTTCTCACATCGGACAAATTACTTCCATCGCGGAAACTAACGTAAAAGGTAGAATTAAATCTTTTTAAAATGGTAATTGTTTATTGAAATATAAACCAATTTTAAAATCAGATAGAAGCAAAAATATAATTTATAGAAGCAATCTGTCTATATATTTAAATTCTTAACGACATTTGTTAATAATATTTTTACTTCTCAGTATTTGACTAATTATAAAATGAATAATAATGTTCGATGTCTAGATAATATTTAAGCTTTAAATTCTCTATGTTTAGATTTTTTTTCCAGGGTACTTTTACACTTTTCTACTATAGTATCTTGATTAATATATTTTAACTAGTTGTAGTTATTGTGATAATGTTAGATATAATGTATTTAGAAGGAGCTTTGTTTTGGTTAAAAGTAATGGCTATTTTAAAATAGAGCCCACTAATAAGCACCTTAATATTCTCAAATTCTACGAACTGCATATCTTATTATTTTAGTTCAAAAATATATCAAAGAGAAATGTTTATTAACTTATTATTCACTATAGCCTCTTATTAGAATTCAAGTAAGAACGCTTATACCAATGAAATGAAAAATCACTATACTATAGATTTCATATTTATTTGCGACGTATTTTTATTCCAACTTCAGAACGCAAACGAGCGAACCTTTGTACGTAAACCCATTGTTAAATTCTTCGTATAAGCATAATACAAAATTATTTGCATGGAAATATAAAAAAAAAACATTTGAACCAAAATCACTATCAAAATACCTATCTCATGAGTAATAATTTTGTAATTGAATGACGTACAAAGGTCAGAGATAAAAAACGAAACTTCAAATCTAAAATAAAATATTTATACCATAGTAGAATATATTTTCAAGCACATGTTTGTATTTTTAAAATTCCAGATATTTCTATGAGCTTGGATGCGTAAAGTTCCGTTAAAAAATACATTACTTAAAGTGCTCAAGAGGCCCTCATTTTCTTATCAAAACTTGCTTTGATTAGATTCTAGGTTCGCGTATGAAATGAATGGATATTTTGGTTTACATATTGGCTTTTCCTTTTCGAACTTTTAGTTTAGGACCTCATTCATTCGTCTAATTTCAAGCACTTTAAATGTGCCATAGCTAAGCTTATTTTTTATCTTTTTAGCAATAGATATAAAACTATCTAATAATAAGTACTATCCACTCTGTGTTGTGTTTCTTATACCTAGGTGCTTCCTCTAGTCGTAATTAGTACTTTAATAATTAATTTCGGCTATTATCATTAATAATTTGCGTCTATAGTTTTAGATAAAGAAAAGGTGTAAATAATGTGTTATCTAAGTACAATAATACATTTAAAAAATAGCTTACTCAGTGATGTTTTCATTTATTTTACATTGTTTATGGACTATTTATAACTGGATACATATAGATAAGACATCATATCTGAAAATAATTTTATATACTATACTGAACAAATTACTGCTATATATAATTGGTAGTAATTAAAAGTAAGTAATCAAAGTCCATCGATAACTAGTACTATATTGGTTTTATGCATTAAAACGAAATTAAAAGTTACTAATAAAGTAACTAACACTAAAGTTACTAACTATAACTTGTGTAAAATTATGTTTTGTATGAAGTTAACTATACCAGTAGTTTTGGAATGAAGCTGTTCTGTGCCGACGGACAAAATATATTTTTAAGTTGCATTTACTTTAATTTTGTAAATTACAAACGAGCAAATGCTATTCATAATTTATGTCTAAACAGAAAGGAATAAATTGCAAACAATAATACTTAGACTAAATTAATTCCAAAGTTACTATGTAACAGTTGTATGAACTTATGTTTTTGTATGAAGCTTTTGAATTAAACGGTTTGTATGAACAGAAAAGATATTTTTGAAATGTACATCTGTATATATGTTCAGATAACAAGCACATTTTAATAATTTATGAAGCAAAATTGTAAATCACAGATAATTAACTTTAACTTAGTTTTAAGCTCTGCAACGTACAATTCTCAAAGTTCTACAATTATAAAATGGTTATACGGTGCAATAAACAGTTGTGACCCATTTATATGATCGTTTTATTTCTACCCAAATATTAGTTAATACCAAAGATATCTCTTGTGTGAAATAATAATTTTACCGTTTATGACAGATATTAAATAAATACTTCATTGCAATCTAAGCGACAATGAATTTAGTTGAAACATATTTAGATATTCTTTTTCTGGTCTATGGCCTCTGTGGAAAATTCCACAATTCTGCCAGTGTCATGTTGACTTTTATCAAATCCAACAAAAAACAAATCAACAAGAGAACAAGAGATTTGAAGTTAATGTAGACTACCACCATATATCTAAAATAAAAAAAAAACAGTTCACCATTCGATTAGTAAGTTCCTAAACAACTAAGTAAATATATATAATACAAGATATATGTACACTCACATGTACATAGTATATAATTATAGCGCAACAATTAAAATTAAATTTTATCGATATTTACAAAGAAGGTAATAAAAGGAGTGAAGGAGAGGAGGAAAGACCTACGGGTGGGACGCGATATCTCCTGGGGTAGTATATTATATAGTGAAAAAAGCCGATTTGGACAGTTAAAGAAGATATGGTTAGATATTCTTTAAATGAACGAATCAATTGTTAAAAGTGTATATATATATATAAATAGACGATATCCATCCTCGTGATTATGCGTATTCAAAAAATGCAAAAGGGTCATTGGAATCCAAAAAATAAGTACCCCCTAGAACCATCGATTAAAAATACAGTTCCCATGAGAGTTAATAATTGCAAACCCACTGAATGTATCGGCATAGGGCTGTGACCAATCGTCACGGAACTTTTCATAGATGGTCCTAAACTACTTATTATTTGGATTCCAATTTCACATTGATATTGGTTTTTTTTTATTAAAAATTAATTAATGCATAGCGAAGCCGGCGGGTATGAGCTATTGTGTCAATACTTTTGTAATTTAAATATGGATACTCAAATAAAAAAAAATGATACATTTTTCGTGTCGTCATGATCATTAGTAGTGGTAGTCTAGTAGTATGACCGGTGGATTATCTTTTCGATTTCCCTAGTTTCGAACCCCAGCATATACCAACGAATTTTTCGGAATTTGCGTACATTCACTAATTAAAATTGGTAACACTATTGGTTGACGGTGAAGAAAAATATCGTGAGGAAACGTGAACCTGAGAAATGTTCGTGTAGTACCACCGTATGTGGGAAACATATAGAACTGTGGATTTCCCAGAGTTTGAAATCGCCAATACGCCGTGGGCTGGCGTGGTGATTATGCCCATACCTTCCTTCGGGAAGAGGCCTATTGCCCTGTAGTGGATCACTTACAGGCTTATGATGATGAAGAATTTTCTTTACTTTTGTTTTTTTCGAACTTACATACCCTGTTGACCCCGGGGCTCTACAGAAATTTAATATAATTTTCGTTACTCATTACGACCAGTGTGACAGTAATTAATTAGTAACCACTCATGAGAGTAACCCGTTTGTATAGGTAAATAATTAGATTATTATTTATAACAGCCATGTTTTTTAATTTTCATATAAGTGACTCATCTACAAAAAAATGCGTCTCTCTCTAAACACCATTTTAAAAGGAAACACGGGCAGTGTTTAGTTTAAATGATATAAGATCTAAAAGCCTTCTAAAAGTACTAAAATAACCCAATTTTATCACCATTTTCAGACATTCAGTGTGTAAATTTGACGAAAATAATTGGTAAAAGAAAAACTTATAGACACAGTCAAATTCTTTTTTATTCAAATTTTAAAAAACGAACTAACATAAATTTTTATTTGGAGTAAGAAACAGGTGAATAGGAAATCATGGCTTCATCTATTTTGTATAAATATGATTAGTTCGAGTTATAATTATCTCTCTCGTGTTCCATTTGATCGTTTGGGCAGAATGGGACAGCAATAGACTCCTGTTTACCTATTCTTCAAATCTCTTCCGCGTTTCCTCTTAAGGAATGCATTGTCTGTTACTAAAGCTTGAGAGTTTTAATAAATCGAATAAAACATTAGGTTCTTTTATTATAGTCTCAAATAAATAGAACCTGTTTCAAAATTACAAACCTTGGATTGAAGATAGGCTTATTAGAAACAAATTTGGACTTCATGATTCAAATCTATTCAGTAAATCAATGCTTTCGGTGAAGAATAACACTGTAATAAAATCATAGCAAGGTGATAAAGCTCTTTCTACCACCCTGAAGTTGGAAATCTAACTGCAAGCATATATACCTAAGTGTATTTGTTTAGGGAACTGCAATTGAAGTTCAGTCTTCCTCTGATTTATCATGCTATCAGTTAGACCACAATGTGATATAATATCAGGTAAGATTGTGACCAATCATTAAATACTATAAAGTAAAAAATGAGTTTATGAAAATAAATATTTAATTATATTTTACTATTTTCCTATTGGTAATTAACATCTAGCTATCTATATACTTTCGTGTTTGAATTTCCTTATTCTCTGTCCTTATAGCAGCTCACAACACAATAGAACGAGAAGCGACTTCCTGTTAAGAACAACGCAATATCCGGCCTTCGCGTCGACGTCGCAGTACTTATACATTCGCAGTCGCAGTCATTTATACTTGAAATTGGTTTGTTAACGCAGGTTATGTTTCTCTGAATTGTTTATAAAGTTAGAACACTAATCCCTCGGCTCTGCATATATTTTTAAGATTATTATATCTCTAGAAGAAAAAGGATTTAAGTCAATATACATTAGATGGATGGTTGAAGTATTATTTGTAAATGCACCGGTAAAAATTTGGCATTAATGAAAAAAAGGTAGTCTCCAAGGTTTACTAATGTATACTTCTTCTTTTTCGACCTGTTCCTCCTGAATGTTCAGTCTAAGTGTCTTTTATAGCACGCCATCGCACAATATGTACTCGTCAAGTTGAAAAATCTATCGTTAAGTTCTTATGAGTTTATTCTGATAGTTACACTCGAGAGCTTTTAGCGTTTAGGTTTATTATCTTACTATCTTACACTAGGCACTAACTGAGATTGTGTTCAAATGTCAAAACATATACCGTGTTATTACAAAAAAAAAAATTAAAAACGCGTCGAGCATTTGTTTAAAAAAAGTTTGATCACAAAAGAGTGTCTTAATCTTTTTTAGAGATAGACACTATTTCCATTTAAATATTGTGTGACACTTGTCTAAGTAGACAGTTCTTATTTTATTGTTGTGATTTATTGTATTTCTACTCGCCGGCAAAATACGTTTCGTAGTAAATTATGGATTTCCTTGGAAGATTGGAAGATGTAGATAAATTAAACCTTTTTGGAGATTCACAAGTAAATCACACCTACTACTATATGATATTATTGACATTTTACAATGTATTTAATCACATTGTCGTATTATTTTAAACTTATATTATTATATATATTGCTTATTTTTATATTGACATCATTTTATTTAAATCAAATATCACAGTAATAATATCCAATTATGCATAAAATAAATTAATTTTCTTAATGAAGATCTGAAAAAAAAAATTAATTATAAATTCAAATTGTTTGCAAATTATTCTGTAGTAATACAGATAGAGTAGAAATAAAAAACCTGAGTAAAATAAATAAAAGCAAGCCAAAAATATATATTGTTTTAATTAATTTTAGTAACAGTATTGCAAACTGACGTAATTTTATTTCTGACTTTAAATAATTCTCTCAAAATCAGTATAATAAAATATATGCACTACAATATTAGTCCACTTTACTTGTAGTGTAACATAGAAATTCTGTCCCATATTTATGGAGTTTGGCTGTGGTGCGGGTAAGAAGAGGGACGCAGTTATCATAATCTAGTTTTGATAGCATTACTCGTACGTACTAGAGCGTAAGCAAGATAAATGACACTTTAATACTAACACTACTCTTTTATTTATAATAGTTTTATTTAAAATATCAATGAGTTGAACCTAAAAAAGAATTTAATGAAAACAAAATGTATGTGAATATATATACTGATATAGATAAACGGTTGAATTTACCATTAAGCAAAATGATGAGCGAACGCTTCAAGTACCAGGATGCGCTTCAGAGGTAAAGATAAAATGAAAATACATTTTTATACTTTTCAACATATTATTTGCAACCTTACCTGTTGAGATGCATGCGCGAGTTGAGTCCAGGTGTCATACTAACACGATTTTTTTTTCAAACTGACAATACGCTGTTGGCTTGAGCGGCATTCACAGCTTCACCGGACTAAGAACTAACACGAATAACTACTGTAAATTACAGACACACATAGGGGTACCATAATCGTAAAACTCGTCTTGAGCGGGCACTAGTTAAATCGAAATTTAGGCAACTGGTTTTATCGTTAATGTGTAAATCCTAAGTAGTCCTAACTAATATTATAAATGCGACTGTTTGTTGGTTTGTTACGCTTTCACACCTTAACTATTTAACCGATCATATTGCCTGAGGTACAGTAAAATGGGATGCCTATCATTCAGAAAAAGTACTCTCCCTGAGGGATAGGTTAAAATACGTTCAAATGAGCGATGCCGCGGCCAAAAGTAAGATATTTAAAAATAAGACACACGAAAATTTCTGCTACGTCTAGACTTCTCATTAATGCCTTTGATATTGTTAAGAAATTTAATAAAATAAAAATAGACACGTGCAGTATAACTAACTTAAGTTAAATCTAGCCTAAGCATAAAAATGGCGAAATAGAATGCCTTAAGTTAGTCAATTCGTCCCTCGAGACAGACCAAGCAAGTTGCTGCGTAAACATTTTCAACGCACATAACATCCGAGGCACAGAGTCTAATAATAGCCAGACGTGAGGGTGAGACTAATGGATCCCCTGGGTCCATCGCGAACTAAAGCCTTTCATTATTTATGTTAAGGTATATGACTGTGCCATTACGCGTTCGAGATTTGTAATTTCTTGGACTGTGATGTGATTAAAGTTCCTAGGTCGAATTTTAATGCTTCATTTTATATGCGTCATTTCTTTCACTACTTTCTACGCTAAAATGGTAGAAAATAGATTCTTTGTATTTGAAGGAAGAAAAATAGAATTTCATAAGATATATAAATGCGACATATACACGCTCGAAATCGAACCACAAACACCAGTAAAGTATTAGAAAAGGATGAAGTATTTTAGTCACTAAAAACAAATTGTTTATATAATAACAAGTTATTTGATAGTGAGAAATATGTTTATTGTTACACTTTCCTTATTTCTCTTCCTATCTCTCTCCTTCTCTGTCTGTCGCTTTACTATGAATTGTATTTTTATAATGAGTTTCACTAAACTAAAATGTATTTGTCATCACAAATATTGAGTTATACTCGTTCTTTTATACTATATCGTTAGCCGGAATCCCACTTCTGAGCCAAATACTTCTTACCGAGGAAAGTTACTAATGTAAGCACCACACCAAATTAGCTATTGGAAACCCAGAATACTCCACAGTTTTCTATTATGTAGGTGGTAGAGCTACGCTGAAACTATTACTGGTTTCATAATGAATGGGTCGGCTCGCCCGGGGTAGTACCACCCTCTCACAGAAAGCCGACGTGAAGTAACAGTGCTTGCACTGTTGCATTTCGTTCGGTCAGTGAGAGCGCCGGTGGCCCACATATATTAAAAGGCCGGCAACGCACTTGCGACTCCCCTGGTGTTGCTAGTGTCTATGGACGGTGGTGATCACTTACCATCAGGTGATCTACCTGTTCGTTTGCCCCTATAATATAAAAAAAAAAAATATTCTCATAAACGACGGTACAACAGGAATATTTTTCAGGGTCAGCTTTCCGCACAATATTTTCCTTTACACATTCAAAGCTGATTAATTAATGTTGAAATGTACAACAATTCTGAGAAAAATGTTTACATCACTGTTAGAATTTTATACAATAACTAGCAGGACCGGCGGACGTTGTCCTTGTCTGATAATAAAAAAAATATATAGTTATGTGCATGAAACGCTTAAGGCGGCTCAACTTTTTCCGATTCTTTCAACAATTATCATTCGACAAATTATAACCTAAACCTTCCCCGTGAATTACTCTATCTATTGGTGAAGGCCGCATTACAATCCGTTCAGTAGTTTTTGAGTTTATCGCAAACATCCAGACAGACGCGGCGAACGACTTTGTTTTATAATATGTATTGATATGGGTAAAGTATAGTTTCCGCTAGCTTTTGCGATAAAAACGCAACCTTACCACCAATTAATATCATTATTCGTATATGCCCCTCATTTGGTATCAGCCGGTAGCCATCCTCTCGTTCTAATTAATTACTGTTATAAAAATGATTTTATATCTGATGCTTCATTAATTAAGCTGTGTATTCTTTTTATTTTTATGGAAATTGTAACGAATGTGAAATATACTTTATTATTATTGCTATATTAGTCAGATGTACTTATAAATTGTATGTTTACTATTTTTTCAAATATGAGATTTATGACAGATTTATTATTATTGGTTTAATGGTTAACATTCGTAATAGAATTAATTAATTATTTAAGTTTCAGGATTATTGGAGTTTTTTTTCGCCAAATAATGTACAAATGCAATATTTATAAGGACCGTGAAGTAAGACGTATAGTAAATACTTCGACTAGTCAATGGTATGGAAAAAAACTGCGATTTTATTGATGACAATAAAGCGCGTCAGTGGCTAATAAACAAAAAATATAATAAGAAATGTTGTTTGAAGAACAGAGGTAGAAGACGTACTTAACTGTTTTATCTCTGCCTATTTATATATACATGCAAGAATGTGCAGCCTCCACCATAACTTTTAATGCGATAATCTTTACGCTTGTCTTCACGCTTGAATGTTTAGTTCTACACTGGCGTTGAGTAAAGATGATAGCTTGCCCAACATTTGTATCAACTCATGTTTAAATGATCACGAGTAGCTTTTTATTCCTTTATTTATTTAATTTCATTTTTAAAACTTTAATGGATTAGTTAATAACGTGTTCGGAAAGACCGTCGATCAACGTATGTAGGTTCGAATCATTGCGACTGAGTCGGAGCTTTTGATGACGGGATACATCGTGATGAAACCATAGCATGGCGGTAGGGTTTTCTCTAAGTCCGCCTAGTTAGCTACCACCCCTAAGTTGAAAATCTAGCACCGAGCATTTATTGGTTTGTTCCGGTAGCTGCACTTATGAGCCAGCTCCCTCTAGGCTTAACATTTTTTACCATCTTGGACCACATCGTCATTTAACGTCAGATAAGATTGTGATTAAATGCTAAATTGTATAGAATATAATAAAAAAGATATGCAGCACAGGTGTCTCAATTTGTTTTGTTTTTGGATAAATGTAATATAGTTTGATAAAAAAATAATAACTATATTTGAATCACATCGAAACTCACAAACAGTGTTATTAAAGCAACGGGCGTACCTTAGACAATATATTGAATAAAAAAACACTCGAGTTAAATACCTCGATCGAACCTCCGATGAGTACAAAGCGGTCCGAATCCACGTCTGTGAAGGTGTTCCTGATTTACTATGTATGCAAATCTACGCTTTGATGTCGGCTCTCAAAGAGTATTGAGTTGCGACATTTATTTGAGATGTACGAATTTGTATTACTATACCAGAAGACGAGACCAAAGGAAAAATCATTTGTTTTTTATATTACATCAATTTACTGCCTTACACAATAGCTTACGGACGAACGAATAATTTTTGGAATATTACCTTTCATAAAACTAAGAAATTTACTTAATTAATGAGAGGTCTTTAGGTTAAATACATCAGCGACGTCTTGTTAAACAAAGTGTCAAAAGAGTTCCTTAAAAAAGAATTATAAAGTTGCATACTTTATGTTAGATAATATCAGCAATATGTTAATTTATATATATATATTGTTCTAGTAACGTACGTAAACGTAGGGAACTATGGCAGAGGAACTAAGACAGTAGCAAATAAATGAATTTCTGAGCTTTCTGGTATATACATAAAATACACTAAACTGTGTTTTTAATCCAGTAAAGATTTAACACCGTATGTTATAGATTAAGGTTGGAAAACAATCACGAGGTGGCCCTTACCAAACATCAATCTCGGTCTACGGCACCATTTGAATAGGACAATCACACACACAAGTTGGTATCCAGGAGCTACCGGAAGAAGATGAAAAAAGTACTCAATATAGGATTGAAATTGCGGTTTATATAATAACAGGAGTGTAGTGCCGCTTTGCTTTATTCAAAACACCGATCTTTTTGGATGCCAGTCTGATCTTATCTTCCAAATGACTATAGAAATGAACATCATTTTATTAGTTGGATGAAAATCAATTAATTAATTTAATATTGTTGGTCTGCTAATAAATAAAGTACCAATTAATAATTCACTTAGTTTCAAAAGTCAATCAATGGAATCCTATTTATTGAGAACTCAATAAACATTTCTGCGAACGAACAAAGATGCCACGAAGAATACAAATCGAATGTTTCCAGCTCGAAGCTTTATATTTGCGGCTAGTTCATGAACTTTAAGGTTATCTAAAAATAGTTATTTTGCTCTTTATATGAAGTACGTGAAAGTCCATAACGGAGTAATAATACGGCCCGTTATTTATTGTACCCATTGGAAAAATAGCTCGCGTGTATAACTTTATGCTTACTTTAGATCTCTTAATAAATCGTGCTGAGAAATATAATTTAGTTCATATATACTTTCTCGTGTGTAGTTTTTAATAAACGTCTTTTTATACTTAATAGATTTTAGCGTTACACCACAATCTCACCTGATGCTAAATGTCAATAAGGTTCGAGATGGTAATCCCTCTCGGTCTTATTACAAAAACAGAAATGATTACGCGTTTAACACGAGTTTTACTAAAAACTGTCTAAACTTTTGAACCTTGTTCAACACGTCATGTTTAAAATGCTTTATTACAAAACTGTTCAAGCGATCTCTAGCTAAACATCTGATTCATGTTTTTTATGCAAGCAACTCTGAATAGCATTCATTCAATTAAATCTCATCATTCAAAAACGTTCCATTACATATAGATATTATAAAAATATATTTGTTCAGATCTTCTTTAAGAATATTTATTTATTTTAAGTAAAATTAGTTATTGTTATTGTGACATTTGATATAAAGAAAATGATGTTATTACAAAAATAAGCAATATACAAGTTTAAAATGATTGAACAACGTGCGTAAAGTGGAACAACAGTATAATCGCTGATTAAATACACTGTGAAATGTCAATAATGTCATATAGTAATTTGTAGGTGTGATTTACTTGTGAATCTCCAAAAATGTTTAATTTATCTACACCTTCCAAATTAATTATACACACGAAACCTATAATTTATACTACGAAATGTCTTTTGCCAACAAATAGAAATACAATAAATCACAACAATAAAATAAGAACAATACTTACACAAGTATTATACAATGATTAAATTAAAATAATGTGCTTCTAACCAAGTGTACATGACACTCTTTTGTGATCAAACTTTTTTTTGAATAGTATTCGATGGGTTGGGTGGATGGATGGATGGATGGATGGGTTTACCTTTTATTGTAATAACACAATTTAAATTTAGAAGAACTGGTTTTGAAGCGCAGCTGTTGGAACATTTATATGTGTTTGCTAAAGATTTCCAAGATGAGAGAGTTAAAAATTATGCTAGAATTTCATTATGGTATTTTCCTTCTTCAAAATCTCCGGCGCATTCGCAAGGATTCAAACTTACATCAATCGATACGACTTTCGAAAACATTAACCATTGGACCATCATCGCTTTTGTTAGAATAGAAATTAATTATTTACTTTACAGTAGAAAATAAATCATCTTTGAAACAGAAAGGTTTGTGATGATATAATCTACAAATAATTGTGTCTGACTCGAACATAACCACCACATACTGGGTGGACCACTTGCTTAGTCTCGTCGTATTTTGGTATCATTCGGTAATCAAGCGTAATCAAGGGAAGTAGCAGAGATTTGTACCTGACCTGGTCGCGACCATAATGGGCTCGATAAATAATGACTTTTTTGTTTTACCGCGTTTATGGTTCAGCTGCAGAGAGTGATTATAATGCAGTATAATATTTGGTATGTCCTGTTGTTTTGTACCACATTATGTTTATTAGCAGAGACAGTGACGTAATATTGTCATTTTATCGCACAACAAAACAAAAGAATGGAAAGAAGTTACTACTAAATCATCTGTTACCTGTAATTAAATACAACTAATCAGTGTCCTCTTCAATTAAATACGTATTTAAAACTAGGAGCCCACCCAGTCTCCGCACGGATGAAGAAAAGGTAACCAAATTATCTCGTACGAATTCTATCAATATTTTCTGAAGATAATGCTTCTTATTTTCTGCCTTACTAACTCACTTTTGTATATCCAGAATTTTTAATCCAAATGTTTTACTTTTCCGTACGATTTTGTGAACATTGTCTTTCAGACCAACCTTATCCTGATAATTACAAATACAATAAAAAAAGATTTCGCCAAATAAGTGCAGCCGTTCTGAATTAAAATGGTTACATAAGTACACTGTGCAATTGATTTTTATGTATAATATATAACAAACTCATTTGATAACATAAACTTTTATAAGCTCAAAAATAAATGTCTACAGCAAGCAAATTCTAATTAACGAACAACGCAGTCAGCGTTCGTTGGGTAGCAGCGATTTACGCATTCGGTTGGTCGTTTCAATACGAAAGTAGTTTGATAAAATTTTTGAAAACTTTTATTAAAATACTGTAACTTTTGCAGGCGAACTCCATAAATTTTAAATTATACACCACCATCAATGTATTCTGAATAATAATATAAAACAAATGTTCTTCAGCTTTTAACAAAATGTGAGTAAAGATGAACCTAAAAAGTAAATAGCTAGGAATAGTTCTAGAGGCAATTTTATAAATGTATAGTCTATGTTTAAACAAGGCTAATTCCCTTTTGTATGTTGTTTCTTTTAAATACTATTTACGAGAATTGTAAAAAAATTATTAATTTGCATTAAAACAATTAAATTAAGCTACTTTTCTTTTCATGCATTAAATTTTCATAAGTTAGTAATAAGTGTATTGGGTAAGTTCCCTTCTTACTACGACTTGTGATGTCAGTTTTAATTGTAACATAATTTTTAAACTTCGACTTTAACTTCTAGATGTAACTTCAATTATTGAACTACTGCTCATATTTACAAGTTGTAAATATTACCTCTCTGTTATCAGAAGATCTCTACTTCTGTCTTAATTATAATATATAGATATAATATTGGGACCTCCTTTTTTATAACGGCTCGAAGCTGAATAGACACTATCAACACCTTTAAGGTATTTTACATTTTATTAGTAACGTCCTATATGAATATTATGAAATTAGTCAATTAAAAGAAATACCTGCAAAGCCAGTAAGAAGGCATTAGTTAAAGTGTTAAAGATTGTGGAAGGTTCAATCGTGGGAGCCAATGGACAGAACTTCTTTTATTGCAATTTAGCAGTGATAACGTTATTATGTTCCAATCCAAATGATGTAAGTAGCAACATATTATTACGTCCGTAGCATCAGAAAGCGTCAGAAGAAATTTATTTAGTACTCGTAAGAAGAAAAATCAAAAGACAGTATCGCACAATTACACTACAGTCAGATATACCACCTTATAATGCTTTACTCACAATCCTATTGAATATAGCTTCCTTGTTTTCCATTGTATTCTCTCCGATATGTGTAGAATACCAAGTACAAAAAACATAAAAAAAAAAAAACAAAAAAAAATATTTCATGCACTCTCGTTGTTTTTCTATCAGTAAACACATTTCTATTTATACCATAATTAATTACTTCGTACCAGGATTTACACCTGCTTTAATGTCGAGTATATCATTGGCCCTCTCAGAACCGCTTTCATTTGTCAACACCCACAATGTTATCTAAGCATCGTGACGTCTGCAACGCTATGTGTTAAGAACAATAAATGTTAAGACTAATAAATACTTCGTTCTTAATTCCTAGCGTTCTATTTAATCTGATATTATTATAGCAACATAATTCGGTCGATTTTATCTAAACTAAGATTTTTTAAATCACCTGGAAATTTTATTCGAGTTGTCGCACGTTATATTTCTCATCAGACTATAATTTTATTGTTTTGTAGTCAAAACGCCTATGTTAATGTATAAAATTATGTTAAAAGTAAAAGAAATTCATACGTCAATAGGACGACAAGGGTCGATCAAACCTGTTATTACACATAAAACTGTCTGTACACCCTGTGACTTATCAATTCGTCTATTCTATGGTTACAATCCTCTTGTAGATATTTTTCTATTATCACTCTTTGAAGTCATTTCGATATCCAAACCAGAACTGTATTCGGACACACAGTGGAACCTTTATATATCCAAAATAAATCGAGAGGTGGCAATCTCTGGAAAGAATCAAAATTGCAGTATAATACCGATAACGTCTATACCAAAACATAGGGTTTCAAAGCACGCTGTTTATATATATTTTTGCTTATTTCAAATACTCAGAGCGATAACGCTTCAATGCGTGGGTATTCCACGCATCAATGGGTCACCATGCTGCCTTATCTGTAACTACGTTATTATTCCTAATAGCTACAGATAATTCTATTACACACTATCGCAAATTAAATTACGTTTAAAGATTTATTCATGAGTAAAGGTTGTGTAATTGATTAATTTAAATTAAATGGCCATAATATCTTAAGCTATTATAATAATTAATCAGTTTAACTCCCCTTAAAATGGGTTAAGGCTTCCATTTTATGAAACAAATCCCAATTGATGGATGAATTCGCAAATTCATTAGAAAACGCTTTCACTCACCCGTGAATATTTTAACCGATACAGAAATGCTTGAATATACCGATTTATATTTGGACTGGATCTGAGGAGTGTAAAAAGAACGCTTGTGTTTCAAAGTAGTTTGATAATAATACTTCTATATTTATTTACTATCTATATTTCATATTTTCATTAAATCGAGTTCCGTTTTTATAGCCTTTAGTTGATGTTATGTAATTTGATTTGATGTATTGATTCACGAGGGCCCATGGCTGGCGCGTATTATTATACATTTCCAAACGCACGATCTTATCTGTTCCGCCCACCCCTTATTTCTTTAATCTACTTACCTTGGTTCTATCTTCAATTCGGACGCAAAGTATTCGACACGCCAGCGCATTCGTCACGCAAAAAAATACACACCATGTATCCTATCATCACTAAGTTAAAAATAGCGAACTTAGACGTAAAGTGCCGAATCTAGATAAAATTAGGTGTATCGAAAATACACGTATTATTACCGCCAGTGTAGAGCAACAGAAAAAGCAGCATAATAATAGCTGTACGACCCGAAATCGTGGTTCGATTAATTTCAAATATTTTTTATGTCATTTCGCTTAATAATAAATATTTCTGACATCAAATGAAATAGTTTTCATTCTAAATTAGCTTCAGACATAATACAAACTAACAAACTGCGCTACTTAATATTTTGTGCGTTTATTCATCACTGATATAATTATTAACGACCGTATGTTTTCACCAGAAACCACTTCTAAGATACCAATGCTTCATTCCAAGACTCCTCGGTGAGGAATTTCATTTGTGAGCCCGGCCTTATTGTATTCTGTCCATTTGTAGTACTGGTTTTTATTTATTAAATTCCATTTTTATAAGACAATGTTATAAAATTAAATTGATGAACCATTTATTTACAACTTTCGTACAATATATTGTTAATATAAAACATAGTGTAATAAAAGAAACGAAAATTTGTCCATCAGGGACAACACATTGAAATAAAAGATAAAAAGGAATGTGCGTTCTTTGCTATATTTTATGCTATTTTTATACCGTTTATATGTTATTACTTATATATAACAATAACCGTGCTCCGCGATTTTACTAGCATTTAATTTTTCACAACCTCGATCCTCTCGTACTTCGTTCTCGCTTAATGAACTTTCTGACCTACAGTTAGTATGGTAATTGATTCGCTCCTAAGTGTCGTAACGTGATGATATATAGCCTTATAATCTTCCTCGATAAATAAACGATAAGATAATAAAATTAATTATAGTGCTTGCTGTAATTAAATTATTACTAGCATTTAATTTTTCACAACCTCGATCCTCCCGTACTTCGTTCTCGCTTAATGAACTTTCTGACCTACAGTTAGTATGGTAATTGATTCGCTCCTAAGTGTCGTAACGTGATGATATATAGCCTTATAATCTTCCTCGATAAATAAACGATAAGATAATAAAATTAATTATTGAAAAGGAGTTTCAGAGATTAACGCATTATAATAAAACTATATATAATATTTATTTTTTTCGAACTGACTACTCTGGTAACCTCACCAGGTCTCTACAGTTTCACCGGACTACATAAAAAAATACAATTTTATAATTAATACATATTTTGATATTAAAATAGATGTTGGTATGTCTGAGATCAATAACTTCAACAACTATGTGTTTTCTCACAGAAAATGTTGCTATACTATCCATTGTAAAATGACTCGCCAGTACATGACACTAAGTTATACTTGCGGAATAAGTTAGAGAGGCCAGTAATATTATTGCAGACTAGCTTTGGCTTTTCACGGGACTTTCACTGCCAGATAGCTAGCGTTATAAGAAGTAGTTAAAGTTTTTTTTTTATTTTAGACTACCTTTTTCCCATGGCTTCGTTTGCAGTACTACCTCCAAAACATTTTAACGATTTTTCACGGAACTTTCACTAAGCTTCAAGCATCAGCTTTTATAGCTGATCTTATAAGAAGTAATTTAAGCTTTTTCATTTTAAACTAATTATTATCCGTGACTTCATTTGTAGAAACGTTACATATTACAGTAGGTGGCGTTCAAACAAATATTTTTAACAGGGCATTTCTGTAATTTTAGTTCTTCATACAATGTTAAATTCCTGTAATACAATTATAAAAAAAAACGCATGTGGAGCAACGGGCAGTAGCTAGTATTTAATATTTTCATAACATAATTACTTATAATTTAAGATAATTGTTTTATATTGAAAGTGGTTTTAACGTTAGATTTATCAAACTTAAACAAATAAAAAAAAATGTAACATTTTATGTCAGTGAACAAGGCAGAGTATTTTTGCCTAAAGTTAGGAGTTCTAGATTTGCATTTTAGTTTATATTTTTATTTAAAAAACTTGCTAAGTACGATTTATGATTTGGAAAATCTAACAAATTAATCACTTCGCAGATTTCAGAGTTTGTTTGAGTTTCTCTTGAAATTGATGTCGACATTTTGATATTATTGGCTCCATGAAATAATTATAATTTTGGCGGCCTTATCCATATACAAAACCGTTTTAAAATAATAAATATTTAGTACTTATAACTATTACTAATAAGCAGATAACGCTATCTAGATAAGAGCCTAGACTAAGAGATAGACCTCTAACTAATCTGTAATCGACTTCTAGGTGTCTTTTATACCTAGATAAAATACTATATTGAATGTTCAAAAACAATTTTGTCATACGTTGATCTTAGATGCGGCTTCGTAAGTCCCAATCGGATCAAGGAATCCTGACAACTTATAAGATATTAAATTTAACCAGTACTAGGTGCTTGCTTCGGCTTCCCACGGATGTACCAAGGAAGAAAATATAACTAAATCTTCCTTTTACACTATAAGCATGTAATAAAATAAAATGGCAACTGAACGACAATCTGTCGATTCTGTCGCTTCTGTCAATATTTCTGAAGATCTCTCTACTGTCTTCTCTCTTATTCACTCGCTCACTTTCTAATAGAGAGATGTTACACACCTACAGGTGCTTCGTAATAGATTTTCAGTTTGAGAGTGGTAGCTACCAAAGGCTTAGAAAATGCTTTACCACCATGTTGACTTAAAGCTTTGACACACTTGCAAGGGTTCGAACATATATCGATAGACGCGATGTCAGAACACGTTAATCACACAGATATTATCGCTTTTGTAATTAAATTATATTATATTAATGGCAATTAAGTATAATATGGTTCGTTTAGAATGGATAAAATTAAAAATGATTTTATCAGAGAAAGAAGTAAGACCGGTAAGTAAGTAGCACCAGTGTCAGAGAAATTGAGGAGTAACAAGTTGGCATGGTACGGGCGTCTTATGAGAAGAGATGAAAGTCATGTAACAAGAAAAGTTTTGAATTTGATAGTGGACGGATATAGGAGTAGAGGAAGACCGAGAAATGTGTGGATGAATTGTGTGGAAAATGATATGTGTATAAAAGGTGTGAATACAGAGATGACATCGGACAGCGGAGAGCGGAAGAGGAAAACATGTTGTGTCGACCCTACTTAGGAGGAGTGAGGCGGCATGGTGATAGTACCGCACGATCCTTTGCCGCCCCAACAATTGCGGCGGTCGGTATAACGTGGGGTTTTAGTGAGTAAGAGTCTCAGACTACCCACTGTCCCCCCCGAGAGAGTGGCGTGTCCATGTTGGATTTCCCCACGCTAATAAAAAAAAGGCGGAATAAGGGTAAGAAGATGATGATGAGTATAATATGGTTAATATGACCAAAGACTAAATATGTACAGATGAAGACGGTTAATCATGGTGATGATAGCATTCAAGAATATTTGCAGTAAGTAATTTAAGTCGAATATTTGCAAAAAGTTAAGTACTAACGATTCTTGCAGTTTGATACAAGTCGTCCATTTCATTGAAAATATAAATTCGATTAAATGTTTGTTTTCATGAACCAGCAAATGTGTTTATTTATCGAGCCAATGATCAGTGAAATTGAGTTCTTTTATAGCTGTAATGTAGTCGAGTAAAATAAGCTCTGGATACGAGTTTAAAATGAAAAAACTTTTTGACAGACATCGGGTGAGTTTTCGTATTGCCCCATTTTTGGTATTGCCTTGGGTATTTCTATTTGAATTTTTTATTCTGATTTCTATATTCTGAGCACCAAATATTGATTCAATAGTATAACTTTGAAGTGCTAGTCACGGATTTCAATCTTATTGGTGAATTTATTATGAACCTTACACCTTTCGCCTTTCGGATTACTCTCCAAAACTTCTATCCCTTAATGAAATCCAATTAGATCTCATACTTTTTAACCGACTTCAAAAATGGAGTAGGTTATCAATTCATCTGTATTTTTTTTTATGTTTGTTACCTCATAACTTTGGATTGGGTAAACCGATTTTCCTTCTTTTCTATGTTATCTAATCTTTTATATGTTATCCGGATATTTCAGTCACCTACTGTATCGTTATTATGGTCAAGTAATTGTCGTAATCGAATATGATGATTAATGGAACTTCTTAACGGCTTACAGCAAGGGTGTGATCTGGGACAGATTTTCTAACTGTTTGTAATCAAATTGCAATGCGCTTGCGTTCGTTGCTGCGTTGCAACATGACGCAAGCATTTCAATTGCATTACTTAAGGTATATTATGTCTGAAGCGGTGGTAGCCGAGTGGGCGGTAGAAACTTTTGCGGGTTATTGATGAGCTTTATTACCATATAAAAGGCTGGTAATAGCGGAGTGGCAAAGTAAGCGCCTGTAACGCGTGAGGTTGCGGGCTCGATGCCGGGTGTGGAGGTACCAATGTAAATTTCACTTTGTAGAGTTTATATATACTAGTTTAGCGATTTACCGTCTGTTGACAGTGAAGGAAAACATCGTGAGGAAGCTCATATGTCCTAGATTTTCTTAGGACATATCTGATCCATCGATAAAGACAAATATAACTGGTGATCAACTGTGATCTAACTTACCACCCAGGTGAAGATACTACGATGACAAATAAAAAAACTTACATAATAGACACAACCAGAGATAAAATGGCAACCTGATACTGTGAAAGCCCGTAAACATAGATACTAATATATCGTTTCTATACCTGCTGTAGAAGAAACGCGAAAACATGCTGATCATATTAGAACTCGAACTTCGCCTATAATAATATCTACGAACTTTGCATAATCTCTCTAATACAAAGTAAATTCTTCTGTCGATCTACCGCTATCAAGTTTATCTGCAAATATACCATCTACAACCACGCCGGCAACATTCTCTTCACTACTCTCCACATCCTCATTACCATTATCAGTATATCCATTACCACCATCCACTTCCTTTTAAATGCACCACAACCACGGAGAAGCTAATGTCAAGCACGAGCACCACGTCGACTGTTTGACGTGTTTCAATTTAGATGTGGAGGAATGTTACGAATTGAAGCCTTCTTATGCATTTCAAAATAGATTGAGAAAGATTTATATATATTGCTTTACAATATTACTTCAGTTGTCATTTAAAAAAATGTGTTTTATTTCAGAAACCGCACATTTATTTACACTTACTACGTATTTAATTTGATTAATGTAGTATCTTAGTTATTTTGTTATTTAAGTGCTTTCTTGTTTCCTTCGTGTGTCTTGCTATTGAAGTTATATATAAGTTTTTTTTTTTGTAAAAGTAATATTATTAATAGAAGAATATGTTTGGATAGATATTATAATATACCCAAAATTATAATATTTATCTGATGTTTGACGTTCGCCTTCAACACGTGTAAATTAATTCAGAATTTTATAAAAAATATTTTTTGCCAATAAATAGCAAAAATATTGGAATATTTTATAAATACTGTACTAGTATACCGAAATAGTGTTGATTGGAGCATATAAATTTCAATAAAGGGTACACAAAGAGGCATATTGAGCAGGGATCGTTGCTGCCCTAAGCTTGCACTGCTTTAAACATAATTGGAAAGAAAGAATCATTACATTTTGCTCAATAAGTAGTAAATATTAGTCTTTATATTTTAAATATGTATTTTATTGATATTATGATTAATTATATTCAGAACAGTACGTTTTAATCCAAAGAGGGTTGATGTCAGGCAGGCAGCCGATCGTAAAAATTAAGCCAAATCATATATCACAACATGACGATTATGAGAAGTAGACTTAGGTTGTTAGAATAAGGTTCTAAGTAACAAATGAATTCGGGATGTAATGTTGAGATTTGCAAGTTGGAATATGGGTTCAATGACTGAAAAGGGAAAAGAATTAGCGGATGTTTTACAATGAAGGCGCATAAATGTGGCTTGTTTGCAAGAGATGAAATCGAAAGGGACGAAAGCGAGAGAGATTGGTGTCAGATATAAATTTTACTACTGAGAGAGTAACGGTAGAATAAACAGAATACGGTACATATAATAAGTGTGTATAGCCGCAAGCTGGATGTAATGAGGCTGTAAAAGTGAAGTTTTGGTTAGATTTTCATGCGGCGATGATGGATATTTCACAAAATGAGGATATCTATATCGGAGGTGATTTTAATGGGCATGAGGAAAGATACAGTGGAGATTCTGAGAGAGTGCATGGGAGCTGGGGTTTTGGGAATAGAAACAAAGAAGGTGAAAACCTCATTCCAGCTCCCGTTGCTTTCGATCTTGTAACAGCTTTTTTTTTCAAAAAAGAGCCCAGCATTTAATTACATACAATAATGGTAACCGCACTACCCAAATTAATTACTTTCTTCTGCGAAGAAATAATATCAAAATTGTGAAGGATTGCAAAGTTCTGCTTGGAGAGACATTAACTACTCAGCGTCACTTATTAGTGTTGATTTGAAAATAACATTAAAACTAGCTGGAAATCAGTCAAGACCGTGCCCAAAATTAAATGGTATTAAAGAAAGATAAATATGCGACAGAATTTAGGACAAAAGTTGTTAATAAAATAACAGAAATAAAATGAAAGATTTGGAAGCAAAAACTGTGAATGAATGTTGGAATGAAATGGCAAGATGTATAAAGTACGTGGCAAGGGATGTCTTTGGTGAAATGAAAGGGAGAGGAAAAATAGATAAGGTTACTTGGTTGTGGAATGAAGAGGTACAAAAGGCTTTGAAAGAAAAGAAAACGGTTTTTAAGTAACAGAAATGTATTAAAAACAGGGATAGCACAATTAAAGAATATAAGAGAATGATGTAGGAGAAATGCAAAAAGAGCGGTCGCTATTACTAGAGCTAAAGTACAAAATGATTTGTACCAATCACTAGAGAGCTCACAGACGCAAAAATATTTGTATATATTAGCAAAAGGGAGAGAAGAGAATACAAGCGATATAACACACGCTAAATGTATAAAAGACGATAGAGGACAATTTTTTACGAATGATAAGGATATATAAAAAGTCATTTGGAAAGAATATTTTGAAAAATTGATGAATGAAGAAAACGACTGGACCGGAGAGTTAGAGACTGTACCGTCAAATTTAGGCATTGTGTAGGAGATAAACGAGAATGAAATAAGAAAAGCTATGAACGATATGAAAAACGGAAAAGCTGTTGGACCAGATGGTAAACCTATTGAGGTATAGTAGTTTTTAAAAGGAGATGGATGGATGTGGCTGAATTTATTTTTTAACAAAATGTTACTAGAGGAAGCGATCCCAAATTAATGATGCAATAGCATAATCTGCCTACCTACCTAAGAATAAGCGTGATGTACAGGACTATAACAATAATCGAGATATAAAGCTCATGTCACATAGTATAAAGGCTTGGGAAACGGTGAAAGCGAGACGGATAAGAGATGAGATTGAAGTGACTCTAAATCAATCCAGGTTTAAGCCTGCACGTGCAACAACAGACGCCATTTTCGCACTTCGGCAACTGTGCGAAAAATACAAACCTGTACATAAGAACTTACGTATAGTGATTATTAATCTAAAGAAGGCATACGATCGAGTACCCTAGTTGTTCGGTGGTAGGCTCTGAAAAAGAAAATATAAAACTATATAAATAAAACTATTATAAGAACAGTCATGCTGTATGCATCTGAGTGCTGGGCTACAAAAGAGACAGATGAGAAAAAACTACAAGTGGCAGAAATGCGAATGTTAAGATGGATGTGGGGTATAACTACAGTTGATAAGAGTAAGAATGAGTATATAAGAGAAGGTTTGAAATTAACATCAGTGACGGAGAAGTTGAGGAGTAATAAGTTAGCATGGTATCGGCACGTCACGAGGAGAGATGAAAGTCATGTAACTATAAAGATTTTAAGTATAAAGGTGGATCGATATAAGAATAGAGGAAGGCGGAAGAAGGTATGGATAGATTATGTGAAAATGATATGTGTATAAAAGGTGTAAAAATACAGAGATGACGTCTGACAGAGGAGAGTGGAAATGGAAAACATATTGTGCCGACCCTACTTAAATGGGATAAGGGTAAGATGATGATGACTATAATTTACGCAAAATGTTTTGTACAATACAAAATTATTTTATACAATTTACAAATCAATGTATAACAGAAAAAAAATCATATTTAGCTATAAAGTATATGAATATTTTTTAACAATAATGGTGAGAAAGGACAAGAAAAGGCTAAAAATGCCAGTGAACCTCCTTAATTAGATTTGCAGGATGAAATCCTCATGGCTACAATAGACCTGAAACCAGAACCTGTGAAGGTGCAATTCACGGAAGCATCGTACATAAGCGTGCCATTTCATTAATTTCAATATGCAGTTAATCAAAATGTGTAGAAATCTTTAAAGACTAACTTACTTTTTAAGATAATATCATAACCGTAATATCTATAACCAAACGTAACATTAAAGTGGAATCGATTTTCAATCAGGTAACAACATCTATAGGACCGAGTTCTATAATACATACGGAGTTTCAAAACAGCGACCAATTTTAAACGTACATTTTTCTAACCATTTTCTATTAACTCGTAAGGTTTCGATTTCTTTTGTTTTTCTCTATAACAGTCAGACAAATATCTAAAATATTTCACCATTCAAACAGTATGGCAATCGTTTTCATTTTATTAAAGTACATAGAGAACAAGCGAAGTGTTTTAAAATTTGTTCCAGTCAGTTGACTCAGCTTGTTAAGTGACTCGCTCTTTCAACATACTTTGTTATGGCCACTTTAAAAAAGAAATAGAAAATTATCGAAGAGTTTAAATCTATCTTTGACAATTCTAGTAAACTCTGCCTGTGGTTAGCATTAAATTTCAAGTTTAAAATTAAATTAAGTACTTTACGTAGGCATAAAATTCCGTTACAAAATGCCTCATCAGGTGATTGTGCATATAAAATCAAATTTTGCACATAATTTACGTTCACGGCAATGTTTAAACGCCTAGATACTTTAACACATCAGCTAATCCTTGCAGTGATTACCAGTGATTGATCCATTGCTATAATAGTTAATGATTTAGCAATGTCTGAGGCAAATCGTATACCATTATCACTTAGAATACGATTGAATACCTTTATAATTGTGATGATATGTTGAAACCACGAATGATGGCATATCTCACCAGCGCTGTGTCAGCACTAGGAATCACGACCGAATTAATTTACTTCGTAAATAAAATCTTTTCACGTCGAAGTTCGCCTAAATCGAATTTATTATATTACAAGGAGATTGAAATCGAATTACATTCGTAGCGACGCTATTCGTCAGGGCATTTTATTTTGATTTCCTTTGACAATACAAATTCGGAATACCTAGAAAATAATCTTTAAATGTTGTTATCTAAGAAATTGAAGCAACATTTTGTAATACCCAGAAGTTAGGAAACATAAATAAAAATTTCGAGGTGCGTTCAATAAAGGTTAGAGCAGATTGAATTCTTCCCCCGTGAATAACTCCAATAATTGTTATTTGTGAGAGGCACAATTCATATTTATTCTTAATATATATTTATTCATGCAAACCAAATACGCGTTTGGCGTTTTCTCGTATAAATTTATCTTTAAATAGGAATAAGCTTAATTTATATTCGGTGCTTTTTTAAGTTCCTTTTTCTTCATAATAAAATATATTAAATTTGTAGCTTTCTATAATGTATTATAACATATAAAATTAATGAATATGTAATCAAGGACATAATGAGAGGATTATGAAAGTTTTTAAAAATTTTCAAATACCCGATCATAGTATAGTACCTCTGCGATTCGCATTTTTGTATTAGTTAGTATGTATATTTTGTTTGTTTTATTTTATTAATTAAAATATTTCCTTGTAATTCAAAAGTTTCACTTCTATCGTGTATCTTTACGACACATCCTATTTTTTTAATATTTCAGGGCAGGACTCTATCTGCTGGGCTCACTGGTCTTCTCATATAATATTCAACGAGTATTTGCGTTTATAATAAATACAAATAGGGGATACATTACCATTTACTATATATATTCGTTGTTTTGACTAATGAATTATTTATTCAGCTTTTCGAATAAATAAATGTGTGAATAACAAAAAGTGTCCTACAGCGATACATTCTATCGCTCAACAGGCCTCCATGTGTCCTTGTCAACGACGTGACATGTACCAATATAATATTCTGGACCCTATTGTTCCATAGCAAAATTAAAACAACAGATGCATTGAAATTTAAACCTTAAATAAGGTTTAATTAGATTTTTACATTTATCAATGTTTGTAATAAATTCGCATACGAGTTATTATATAATTTGTCAGTTCCATAGTCCTCATGGTGCATTGATAATAAGTTTCATTTTTCAGTCCCATACAAGATGATTTATTGAGTGTAATATCTTTTTGTGTTTCACTTTTTGTAATTATTGTTACTGTTATTGAGTGTAAAACATATATACCACAGCATTAGTACAAGGCTGTCTTGGAATTAAATAGAATACAAAAATTACACTTTAAAAACTTTTGCATTCGTATTTGAATCATATTTATGTTATGAAGTACTTTTGATTAACATACCTATCATTGAAAATTTGAAAAAGATTGTATGCATTCTTGAATGAATTTCGAAAATCTAGTGAAATATAACAGTCGTGCCCGACTGTATGGCGACCAATATATACCAGGATTTACTGATACTCGTGCCTTCGTCTATGTCATTTTTTATCTCGATAATATATTTTATGAACAGAAGAAAAATCACTAGCACCATATCGCTTGCCCCACTTTTCCACGACGAAAAAACACACCTCTGATGGCGAGGTACTTATAAAAATTATTGTTTCATGTAACATTAATAAGTTTATATTAAATAAAGCTATTGTGATAAATATTTTTATACGAGGACCACATGTCTAAGAAGTAGAATTTAAAAAAAGTATATCGAAGGCTGTCCATTCGTTTTTGCTATTTCGCTATTATTTTATTTATGTAGAAGATTAACATACGCTTTAGTGGCATGCTTAGATGTGTCGTGCTCCGGAATGAACCGGTATATAATATATATTCAATATTCAAGCGTAGTGGTAGATGACTCTTTACCAGAGTGTATGTAATGGACGAAACGTATTGTTTTCAAGTGGATGATGGTTAAATAGTTATTTTTTGCATAAGTGCTTTCGGTGATGGAAAACGTTGTGATGAAAGGGTAGACATTTTCTAAGCGCTGGTTAGTTTCAAGTTCAAAATCTGTCGCAAAGCACCTACAAGCTAGGGTTAGCTTATTTAGCTTCTCAAGATACATCGTCATTCAACACCAAGTGAGATTGTAATCAAACTCCAAATCTTATATAGTATAGTTTAATCCCCATGACAGATCTCTTAAATTCAATTTAAGCCATCTGAGCTATTTCTTGTTTATAAAAAATAACTTATATCTTGTGTTTACCTTCGGAATATAGCGGGATATAAAGCAAAATAATCCAGCAAAATAGACATTTTATACGCCTGTTATATTTTTCCTTTTGTTCGATATAAAAGAGGGTATGCAAGTTGACTGTATTGGACGTGCATTGGTAAATATAAATAGTACCTTATGTCTGTCTGTATTATTTCATTGATTGTGTTTATATGGAAATTTATAATTGCAATATGTTTTTTACAATAGATTATCCAATATGACTGAAATATACGGTAAAAATCTAAGTGAAATAATATTTTTATACCAGGACAACAACGTCGTTAGGGGTTTTCCCAAAAAAATACCAGGGGTGACAGTTATCTACATGAAATTACACAGTTGTTATTCATTCGACACAATATCCTGTTTTTAAGACAATATGTTGACATTTCTCATAATGGAAACAACTGAAGCGAGCTTCAAGCTATGATGACTCAATAGTTGTATGTTCTATCATAACGTTAATTGACATATGTTTGAATTCAGTAATAAGCTCAAGTTTACATGAAGGAAAACATGGTGATGACACCATAGCATGCTGGGAAGACTTTATCTTAATGCCCGCCTAGCTAGTTAACTACCATTAACATGAAAATCACCACTACCGGATAAACGTGTTCCAGTAGCTGCTTTTGAGAGCCAAAAACCTTCTATATGCAGCATATTATATATATTATTGGCTACATCGGCAAGTAATATCCGATCAGATTCTGGTCATGTATTGCAAGGTATAAAGTATGCAAATAAGTGTTTTTTAAGCGTACGTCGTTACCCTCACAGACCCTTTGAAAAGATGTCCGTATTATTGTCAGTCATGGAGATTTACATCTACTAGTGGCTTAGGATAAGTAGATGACCAACATTTAACGAATAATCATTCTCTACTTGAATATGCTTCACATCAATATTAGAATTGATCTGCATTAGATATAACTACAGGCTTCAAATTGAGATTGAAAATTTCAAGCAATACATTTTGGTTAAACTACGATGTTTATGGAACAAAAATTGTTCGGGCCTCTAAGTACAAGTAACCTACTTACTACATTACTATTGATACGCTAATAGTAGACTAATAGATAATATATTAAAATCCATTCCAGTTCAAAAATACTTATATCTGTCCGAATAATTACATGGTAGAGAGCAAAAACGAATTTATGAAAATGTTCAACACAGACAGTTGTTGTTATTATACAAAAGTCTTTGGCACATCTTATTTCTTTCTCGAAATATTTGTTTATTCTATACTATTCTGAATTGAACGGAGCCGTACGACGAATGACATTTCTATTTTTATGTGAACCTAATATCATTACAATCGCTCACAGAATCTGTAGTAAACTTTGCATGGTAACACGAAAACGACCTTAGCAAAATCAATGTGCATAGCGAAGTGAAGCTAACAATCTCCAACTATTTAACATTATTCTATCATAGTTTATATAATAATAAAAAAACTTGAAAATCCAAACCTCCATATTTCATGAAAAAAAATTAGATGCAGTATTAAACAGTAAGTTTAAGAAAAGCAAGGATCAAATAATGAAAATATGTCAACGATTTCCAACTTGTCTACAAATAAACAGAATAGAAAATGGGTAAACCGAAGAACCTGCCGCAAGCAGGGATTTAGGAGAACTAAACTTATGTTTAAACATTTTTTTTTTTGCACTAAAACGCTAATAACGTGTCGTTCTAGCGATTTTTTATTTAGCTATAGAAAGACTACTAACTTTTGAATGTGTACATAGTTTATATGATATATACACTAGGGAAATTCACACTGATCTAGCAATTTCCAAATTGATAAAGGGTGATTATATCAGTTTTCTTGGCCCTGTTCAAACATTGTAGATACGAGGCTTCCTATTAACAGAATCAGAAAATTTATAGTATGAATGCATAATAGAAAAACATAAGTGGCAAAAAATATACATTATCTACCAATGTTTTGAGTTCACATGACGACACCGAAGGTAAATCTTCAACAATGCAAATTAGTATAGCGTTTTACAAAGTTTTATTCAAGATTAATATATCTATCTCCATTTAACTGATTCGATAAGAATCGAATTAAACTTAACGACAAAACTGAACTCGTGAACTAAGTTCTCGTAGCGATCAATTCACTTGACTCAACCCTAACCCACTCGATTACAAACCGTAAGGTATTTCTGAAGTTTAATTAAAACGCAATTCGTGCAACTTCTTCGTAAATTTTAATATACTTCGGGTTTTAAGTATCCCTTCCTTTGAAATGGTTACTGGAAGCCCCTACTATTTGTACTTAATTCATTTTTATATTCGATAACACATTTTTAGGTTTTTTTTTTAAATTTAAATATTGATTTAGCGTTATGATGTACCCGTAGCTTCGAACGTGTTGTTAGTTCTAGTGATTAAAATTCGACCACAAGTCATAAATTTTTAAAATTTCCGTGTTATTGGCATTTGTACTAAAGAATACATACATATTATAAAACAAAGTCGTCCGCCGCGTCTGTTTATCTGTCTGGATGTTCGCAATAAACTTTAAAACTACTGAACGGATTGCAATGCGGCCTTCAGCAATAGATAGAGTAATGCACGGGGAAGGTTTAGGTTTGTCAAGGTTTTTTTATAAATTGGTAGAAATATAATGATAATTGCTGAAAGAATCGGAAAAAGTCAAGCCGCCTTAGGCATTTCATGCACATAAGTATATATTTCTTATTATCAGGGCAGGACAACGTCCGCCGGGCCTGCTAGTAGATTAGTAAACGAAACGTAAGAGTCCTAAAGTACAAATAGAGACTCATAAATAAAGGCTTTAATTAGTCGATGATAAACAAAAACACACTGTTATACTGTGTCACGGCAACCCCTTGTAATGAGGTATAGTAAAAGCTATAGCATAAATCCTTTCTCCGTGAAAAAAAAAACGGTCCAATTGTGTTAAACTTTATCAATCTCATACAAATCCCTTATAAACTAATATTATAAATAAGAATATACGTTTGTATGTTACGGCTTTTACATCTATCTTAACACTTAACCGATCAAACAAATTTGTCATACACATTGTCAGGAATACAGAAAAAATTGTACTGTTGCCAAGAGATGGGGTTAAACGCGAGCTACATTAAGGCGAGCCAAGCCGCGAGTTGAGTTTGAGTCATCGAGTGTTACAACATAAGAAAAAATAATACTTTTCGAAGTAGGTTAAAATCTCTTTGGCTCTTTCAAAGCATGACTCTTTCATACACACACTTCCCTACTTGTCACAATATATTCTACTTGAATCAGTTCGAATTAAGTTATCAATGTGATGTAGAGTTTAAATGAAGTGAATATATTTTTTAGTGTTTTTATATAAATAGACGATATTATAATACCTAAGAAAATAATACTACATATTATTTACATTTACAATAATATAAATATTAATTTTATAAAAATAATTAAATAAATTATATCAACTCCATATAATTGTACCTGATAATATAAAGAATAATGTATTAAATTACTAAAAAAAAGAACCTGTCCTAAGAAAATATTCAATACATTTTGGTTAAGCTACAATGTTTATGGAACAAAAATTGTTCGGGCCTCTAAGTACAACTAATCTACTTACTATATTACTATTGATACGCTAATAGTAGACTAATAGATAATATATTAAAATCCATTCCAGTTCAAAAATACCTGTCCGAATAATTACATGGTAGAGAGCAAAAACGAATTTATGAAAATGTTCAACACAGTTGACAGTTGTTGTTATTATAAAAAAGTCTTTTGCACATCTTATTTCTTTCTCGAAATATTTGTTTATTTTATACTATTCTGAATTGAACGGAGCCGTACGACGAATGACATTTCTATTTTTATGTGAACCTAATATCATTACAATCGCTCACAGAATCTGTAGTAAACTTTGCATGGTAGCACGAAAACGACCTTAGCAAAATCAATGTGCATAGCGAAGTGAAGCTAACAATCTCCAACTATTTAACATTGTTCTATCATAGTTTATATAATAATTAAAAAACTTGAAAATCCAAACCTCCATATTTCATGAAAAAAAATTATATGCAGTACTAAACAGTAAGTTTAAGAAAAGCAAGGATCAAATAATGAAAATATGTCAACGATTTCAGACTTGTCTACAAATAGCAAAATAAACATTTATTTTGCACTAAAACGCTAATAACGTGTCGTTCTAGCGATTTTTTATTTAGCTTTAGAAAGACTTCTAACTTAACTTTTGAATGTGTACATAGTTTATATGATATTTATACTAGGGGAATTCACACTGATCTAGAAATTTCCAAACTGATAAAGGGTGATTATATCAGTTTTCTTGGCCTTGTACAAACATTGTAGATACGAGGCTTCCTATTAACAGAATCAGAAAATTTATAGTATGAATGCATAATAGAAAAACATAAGTGGCAAAAAATATATTTTATCTACCAATGTTTTGAGTTCACATGACGACACCGAAGGTAAATCTTCAACGCTGCAAATTAGTATAGCGATTTACAAAGTTTTATTCAAGTATAATATATCTATCTCTATTTAACTGATTCGATATGAATCGAATTAAACTTAACGACAAAACTGAACTCGTGAACTAAGTTCTCGTAGCGATCAATTCACTTGACTCAACCCTAACCCACTCGATTACAAACCGTAAGGTATTTCTGAAGTTTAATTAAAACGCAATTCGTGCAACTTCTTCGTAAATTTTAATATACTTCGGGTTTTAAGTATCCCTTCCTTTGAAATGGTTACTGGAAGCCCAAACTATTTGTACTTAATTCATTTTTATATTCGATAACACATTTTTAGGTTTTTTTTTTTAAATTTAAATATTGATTTAGCGTTATGATGTACCCGCAGCTTCGAACGTGTTGTTAGTTCTAGTGATTAAAATTCGAACACAAGTCATAACTTTTTAAAATTTCCGTGTTATTGGCATTTGTACTAAAGAATACATACATACATGCATATTATAAAACAAAGTCGTCCGCCGAGTCTGTCTATCTGTCTGGATGTTCGCAATAAACTTTAAAACTACTGAACGGATTGCAATGCGGCCTTCAGCAATAGATAGAGTAATTCACGGGGAAGGTTTAGGTATATAATTTGTCAAGGTTTTTTTATAAATTGGTAGAAATATAATGATAATTGCTGAAAGAATCGGAAAAAGTCAAGCCGCCTTAGGCATTTCATGCACATAAGTATATATTTCTTATTATCAGGGCAGGACAACGTCCGCCGGGCCTGCTAGTAGATTAGTAAATGAAACGTAAGGGTCTTAAAGTACAAATAGAGACTCATAAATAAAGGCTTCAATTAGTCGATGATATACAAAACACACTGTTATACTGTGTCACGGCAACCCCTTGTAATGAGGTATAGTAAAAGCTATAGCATAAATCCTTTCTCCGTGAAAAAAAAAACGGTCCAATTGTGTTAAACTTTATCAATCTCATACACACCAACACCCTTATAAACTAATATTATAAATAAGAATATACGTTTGTTTGTTACGGCTTTTACATCTTAACACTTAACCGATCAAACAAATTTGTCATACACATTGTCAAGAATACAGAAAAAATTGTACTGTTGCCAAGAGATGGGGTTAACCGCGAGCTACATTAAGGCGAGCCAAACCGCGAGTTGAGTATGAGTCATCGAGTGTTACAACATAAGAAAAAATAATACTTTTCGAAGTAGGTTAAAATCTCTTTGGCTCTTTCCAAGCATGACTCTTTCATACACACACTTCCCTACTTGTCACAATATATTCTACTTGAATCAGTTCGAATTAAGTTATCAATGTGATGTAGAGTTTAAATGAAGCTAATATATTTTTTAGTGTTTTTATATAAATAGACGATATTATAATACCTAAGAAAATAATACTACATATTATTTACATTTACAATAATATAAATAATAATTTCATAAAAATAATTAAATAAATTATATCAACTCCACATAATTGTACCTGATAATATAAAGAATAATGTATTAAATTACTAAAAAAAAGAACCTGTCCTAAGAAAATATTCAATGGTAAAACTAGAATTCATAGTAGTGGCTGTAAAAGACCACCGTTTATACCATTTTATTATGGTCTCAAGTTCGTTTAGGTTAAGATTTTCTGTGTAATAAAAGGGTAATGTTCTGTAAGTGGTAATTTATTCATTCGAATTTACTTATTATGTAATTTGTAGATTTTTATATAAATTATTAAAAAAGTAGGATGTTAGGGCATTTTATAGTTCACCGATCAGTATGAAGGCGAATCATCTTTATCATTCAAGCTACTCCCAGATATTTGTACGAGATTTTATCTAAAACATGCGTTGGTGTTTCGAAAAATCAATATTTTTCAACTTAGTAATCAACATTGTAACAACACATTACGTAAGAATTTGCGTACTACATTTTTATTAGAATTTTGATGTCTATTCGATGGATGAAGTATTATTTCATAGTATATTGTGTTTATCGGACAAAGTTTAAATAAAAGTACATACCTTCATTAAAAACAAAATGAAGTTTAAAAAATAGTGTCTTTATATATTTATCAACAAAGTCGTGGTGATCGAGCGGTTTGATCAGGGAAATAGCAGTATGATATCCGAACGTCCTACGTCGAGACTCGAATCCCGCGTGTGCCAACGAATTTTTCAGAATTTGCGTACGTACACTCACTAATTTAAATTGGTAACACTACCGGTTGACGGTGAAAAAAAACATCATAAGGAAACCTGAAGCTGAGAAAGTTTCTTGTATTACCACCATATGTGGAAAACTATAGAGCTGTGGATTTCTCGGAGTTTGGAAATCGCCAATACGTCGTGGGCTGGCGCGGTGATTATCCCCATACGCATTCAGTAAGAAGCATAAAGCATGTGGTATTGTAGCCTGATGATGATGATTTCTATATTCATAACTATGGAAGACATAATAGCCAACAGTCGAATAAAGACCAGAAAAGATACTAAATTACTACTACTACTACTAAAAATACTAAATTGAGGTTCAAATACATGTTCACCACAAGGATGAAGCTTATAGTACTCATATTATTAAAGAAAATAATTTACATAACATTGAAAATTGAATATTTGAAATTAAATAGTAAGAAACGATTAAACAAGATATAAAAATATGAAACTAAAGTCATGGGGAAATAAAACAAAATGATAAATGTAATTCAAAATTTTAAAATTCCCAATATTATCTACAAATATACACATATTTAAAGAGTCCGTCAATATAAAATAAGTTTAACTGCCCTTTTGAATTTAAGAGCTCGGTGGTCAAATAAGTCTAATGAATAATGTATGGTGGCGAGCTCATTCTGCAGTCGAGTCATACGTATAACAGGATTGCAGTATGAGATGTTATTTTTATACATTTTAAGAATTAATATCTCACGGAATCTACATTTAAAATTACTTTGGAAATTCAGAGTCTTTACTAGTATGAAAAACTATTGTCTAATTTTGCATACACATCAGGGCGACAGGCAAGTACATGAGTACCTTTCACATAAAAATAAAGTATCTAATGATTCCGAAGGATAGATCAAATCTATATCAGTACAAGCGAGGCCGCGCGCGAATGCTAATAATTTATAGAATTGTTTAAACTGATCAAAATATAACGACGATAAGTATGCGTTTCAAACTATCCTGCCAGTTGATAGCTATCTCTGCCTCCATTACATACACCATTAGAGTTACACGTTGATATTCTACCATTATTTATAAAGGTGCAAATCCAAATGAAACCACGAGCGGCTATTAGTCGGTAATAAAAGGTAAATTAACTTAAAACAATATATTTCATTATACATTAATTGGATAGTATATTCAATGATAAGAACATAATTGAAATAAAACATTAAAATCTGAAAAATAATATTAACAGAACTAAGACAATAAAAGTTACAGTATAATAAATATTATCTACTATTTAAGTACCATATAATATTATAGATATAATAATGTGCACTGTGTTTATGAAAAAACACATAAAAATCAAGTATTCATCTCCTATTAACAATTTATGTATGCATCTAACAAAAAGATGCTGATACATTTGATCGTTCGAATTTGATTTTACGAAAAACTTAGACACAAACATTCACTTAAGGCATTAACAAGTATCTTAGTTTATTAAAAATTGCTAACTACAAAAAAGGGATAAAAATATTTATCTAATAGCAAGTTTGTTTAACAATGTGTTTGTTTACTATATGTGCTTATATAATATATTAGATTTTATTTACTATTCTAAACATAAACCCTATTCCAATGGATATAATGAATTTTATTGTTTCGACAAATACTAATCTGTATATTCATGTTATACAAAACAAAAATAATAATTTTCAAAAGTGTAAACTATTATGTAATATACTTACATATTACATTCTCTGGTAAAAAAAAAACTGTATGATAACATTATAGATTCATATATGTCCTATATTACTTTTTTTTTATATGTACTAAAATATTTGATCAGTGGGTAAGTTGTATGAAAATGTAAACAATTTAACCATTTATATCAATTATAATTCGAATAGTTTCAAACGAACTGTTGCATTGTTTATTATTTGAAGAATCATCCACATGAATTAATCATGCCCGACTTCTTTGTGTTTCAGAGGTTTACTCACATTCAGGTCGTAAACGTGTTTTGGCATATCGTCTTTAAATATAAGTAATATCATCTTTCTACATAAATTTGAATAATTACGTGTATATTGCAATGATAAAAAAAACTGTTGCATTCTTTTTCCTATAAAGCAAAATGATAAGAAGATAACCAAACTGTGAAAAATGCATTAATAAAAAAATACTACTCGAATATTGATTACCTTAGAAGGTTTTTTATAGCATCTACTATATTATTATAACCTATATACGAAATCTTTATTACAAATATCTCATCAACCGAGGGAACCAGAAAAAATTGAGTTCTAAAAATAGCCTGTCTCGAACTCTGTCGGATTGGTACCGTGATTATGTCAGCTTTCCAGAGTTTTCCACTCTCCTTTATTGAAACTTATTTAAACTCGCCATATTGTGTTCTAGTGGACCTCTATTCTGGACATCGAAGCGAATACAAAGAGAAACAAAAGAAAGAAATATTCAAGCGGATTGTAACTACATACAATATTATAAGGACTAAAAATAAGTGTAAATAACACAATTGTGTTATAGTGTTTTAGATGTTTCTCAATACGAGTACAAAATAAATTTCTTCTAATACAAAAGGCATTTAATTTATTCATTGGAGAAACAATATTATGTATCCACAGGGTACTCTTACCAAAATTAATTCCAATGCTAGAAAAAATAAGTTTATTTCAGCTGTACCAATACCATGAAGTAAGTGACGACGGCTCCAAGTACCTGTAATTGTATATATATTTTTTAATTACTTTCAAGAAATACATTTTTTATAAAACATCCGAATTAATTTTAATATACTATACTGCGTATCATTTATAATTGGGTTCGTAAAATCAGGCCGTTATTATAATTTATTCATTTGATTATTAGCACCAGCTTTAGGTAATTACCGTCGTTTCACCAAATTTATGACAGTGTTTTGTATTTTTGTGTTTATCATTACTGCTTCATTTCTTTTAATGTATACCTTTATTGATCGATAGATAGAACAGTAACAATTGGATACATCATAAATTTTATTAGTCCTTACATATATAATTATTATTCACAAAATATCAATAAACAAAAATTGTATTTAATAAACAAATATATATGACAAAGTTATGAAATCTATAGTGCTGCCAGAGATGATTAAAAGGGTTTGAGCTTAAGTACCTTTAAGTATCACTAATGATTCGTAATGTTCTAAGTAGTAAATACCGAGTTTCATGTAATTAGCATCATTACGGCTTCATTAATTAAACCGTTAAAATATTCAAATTATTCGCGCATTGTACGAAATTGGAGTACAGTGCTATCATAAAATTCTACACAAAGAAAAACTGAACAACTTCGGAAATGTTAGAAGAAAACTTTACACATTATGCGCCTTGATTCGCTACCTTAATACCTTAGAACTGAGAATTCTAGCATGACAGGCATTCGCTCAAAGAGGGTGCCAGATAGGTACATAGGTATTAACCACAAATTAATCGAAGACATTTTGCATAGTTGTACATGAAAAAGGTGTGTGCGATGTGTGCCGAAAATGCTCATGCTATTGGATAAGTATAAGTATCCAAATTCAAAATGGAATGATTGGCGTCCAAGCTCATGGCCATTGGTTTTTGCGATTATAAACGAATTTAGTTTATTGACTATCTTCCAAAAAATACTACAATCACCGGAGACTATTATGCTGCATTATTCAGAGAGGCGCGTCAAGAGTGGATGTCAAGAAAAGGAGAGGAAAAATGGCGAAAGAGTTCTGCTTTTTCAGATAAATGCGTCCGTCCACTATATGCGATTTTTCGCATGCATGTCTTCGCTGAGACAGAATTTGAAAAAAATAACCAACTACCCTAAAGACCTAATCCTATATCCACTTTTTGTATTCGAAAAAAAGACCTTCGAGAATAGAGATTTTCCAGTGACGAGAAAGGCGACCGTAAACTAATATTTGGAAGGTAAAGACGACGAATATTTTTCGACCGCGTTAAAAAGCTTTTTTAGTATTTACCAATATTAACTATATAAGCTTATATTTATAAGCGCTTCAATGTGAAGTAGGCTGAGAATAAATTAAAAAAATATATGCATATTTCTATTAACATTTCTAATACCTTACAGTCGAAACTTTCCAGTCGCTCTCTTAAAAAATCAGTCGCAAATTGAAAAAATCCATTAATTCATTTGGTAGCCGTATTTCAGTAAATTACGAAATCTATTAGCACTATTCCTTATCAGTGTACTTCTTTTTAACAAAATATCAATAAAGAAAAATTTTATTTTTATATCTTACAGAAGCAAACAAATCAAGTGACACCGTGAAGAATTTCGCTCCGGATATTGTCATCGCTTTTTGACACTGCTGGCATACAATTTGCACGAAAGTCTTCGCTTCTTCGGATCCGTCGTACCACTGGCAAGAGTAAGCTGCTTCCATCACTGATGAGCTCTAATATGAAATCAGTATTCTTTAATTTAAATTGTGAAGAGGCGATGATGGTGATGATGAAATAATTTTAACAAACATTTTTTTTATGTTATTGCAATATTAATGTTATTTGGCTTAATGGGAACAGCAAAGTGGATATTACAGATCAAGGAAATGACAATTATATATAACCTTGTCTTAAAAATACTTTATATTTAATCTTTACGCTTATCATAGTAATTTCTTGATGATTTAGGTTTGATATCTGCAATCATGTTTTTAATCTTGAAAAATATAATAATAATATTGTTTATTCAAATACTATAAAGTATGCAACATGCCATCTGTTGAATTTTTAGCGAACCATTTTAATTAAATAATACTACGAGGTCTTTAATGTGGTACAGAAATAATTGCACTATATTTTTTTCTGAGCACACCCGATAACAAAAGTGGCTGGTTCAAAATACAGGATTTCATAGATTTCCTTCTTTATTTCTTACCAAAAGGGGTGTCTTTGAAAATGATAAAATATATAAAATTAGAAGTAGTGACTATTGTAAACTAATTATTTAAAAATTTAAAAGCTTGTTAAACTAGTTTGCATCCTTTATAACAGTGTATTTTAACCTCTTCAACCAATCTCTCTAATAGGCTTTTATTTATTTTCCACTTTTGAACCAATAAATAAAATATGAAATGTTCAAATGTAATTATACAAGAACTTAATCAAAATTACCTCTTCAATTAGCCTGTTGCCAAAGATACAGAAATGGAACACCTGGCCGAGGGTATAGGCGAGATAACCAACCGTACTGAATGCGTACACATTCATACCTTTCACCTAGAAACAAATTAATACAATCCTGCAAATGGTGTATGTAGTCCATGATATCGTAAGTGTTTTCATTTGATAAGTTGCGGGTTAAGACACTTTTGCAAAATATATCATATTATGTGAGATACCTTTAATCACAATAAGAATACCAAAAAGTTAAATATTAAGGTACTTCTGATGCAAGAAACAGGCTTATTTCTGCTTTTTTATTTTGTTTTATCTTTCCTAAATACATATTACACACTAGCATAAAATTTGGGTTTACAATGTTTACAAAGTAAAACAAGGAATAATAAAAACCGGCCTAATGTGAGTTGATCTCACGTTAACAATTTCGAACTGAATGGAAGAAAACAATATTTTTCGGGTAATTATATAACACAAGATTTTATGTAGTAGGTCGAAACCAACTCACATTTGGCTATTCTATTATTACTAATGGGTTTTTTAAGTCTCAATATTACTCAGATATTTTTTTTTTCAAAACATATTTTTTTCGAATAGTAGACGTATGTAGAGTGAAGTATTACGAATAGAGACTAATAAATAAAAGCTTTGACCTGTCGGTTATAGGAACAAAATACATCTTTTTACTGATAATACTAAAGCTAGTCAAAAGCTACTACACGAAAATCGGTTGAAAAACTAAGACGCAAAATGGTAGTAAAAATACAAAATTATGTATAAAACTAAAAGTTTATATTTACCTTTGTAGCTTGGTAAGCGAGGAGGGTAAGAGTGATTGTAGATACTAACATGTGGAACAATAAAGCAGTGCCATAAGTATCTCCTATGGATCCGACCAACCTGTAATAACATAAAACTAAGATGTTGCGACAAATATGTCAAAGATGCAAAGTTATGTCAGCTTTGGTAGGTGGTAGAGCTACGCTGAAGCTATTACTGGTTTCAGCATGAATGGGTCGGCCCGCCCGGGGTAGTACCATCCTCTCACAGAAAACCGACGCGAAGTAACAGTGGTTGCACTGTTGCGTTTCGTCGGCCAGTGAGAGCGCCGGAGGCCCACATATTCAAAAGGCCGGCAACGCACTTGCGACTCTCCTGGTGTTGCTAGTGTCTATGGACGGCGGTGATCACTTACCATCAGGTTACCCACCTGTTCGTATGCCCCCTATAATATATAAAAAAACCACACCTTAAACTCTTTAAAGAAAATTAATAATAATGATAGTATCGAAGAAATAATAATGAAAATGATCTAATAAATTGCTAAGCATCGCAACAAAACCTTACTAAAGGAACTATACTAATCCGTTCATGTACGTTATACAAAAATCTTCCTATAAAAAAATTATATACAACACCGCACAGTATTTACGGTATGGAAAGTACATAATATGAATTTACTACTATGAAATCAATGTTTAGACATATCTGCTACCCCTTTTCTTTTCGAAAATTAGGTGCTCGGTATACGCGGCTAATTACTCGGTGTACATGGTTAACTAAAATTCTCAATCGTGTAGGTGCTCCATTACAATAAAGCTTCTATTACAAATTCCATTGTGTCGTTTCTTTTTCAGACCGAGAATTTTTAATGCAGCATTCTGTAATTACCTTTAGCCATCTTTACTCAAATACAATGCTTAATTGTACAAAAATATGTGCCCACAGTACATGGGGATAAAAAGGACAAACAAATGAAAAAGACGATTAGATAGGTGTCAGACGTTGGTCTTACAGTAACTGTTGAGTAACTGTAGGTAAAAAGTTATTACCACTTGGCTTATTTTAAAAACATTGAAAAAAGAAATATTTTCGAGTAACTTAATATAGGAATAAGTGACGAGCAAGGAAGTCCCAAAGAACTTTTACTTAGCGAGTTTTACGATCTTTAGTGGCCAAGGGTCGTTAGGCCCGAGTAGACTTTGTGGCGGACAACTTTGAGAAGTATTTATTATAGTTTAGCTTCACTTACGTTACAGAATTCAATTTGGCTTTTGAAACTTCTACCTTCGTGGCTATTGTCAAAAGTATAATTAAGTCAAATGAAAAATAATAAGCCATAATCACCAAAAGTGTTGGAAGACATATCTTTATCTATACATATATAAGCGAAATACCACTGACTGATTCATCACGATTTCTCCAAAATTGTATGTTCGATTGTCTTAAAATTCACCATAATTATTCCTTTTGCGATGTAGACACTCACTAAGAACGGATTTTGCTTAAAACCATCCTAAATACATTTTTCAGTTAAAATTAAATATTCTCCTACAGACATCGATAGTCCCTGGCGTTAGACAACCGTTGTTATAGTAACCAATAATATTATACCCCCTGGCAATAAGTTTATTTTTAGGGGTGTGCAAATAACGCAATGAATAATTATGTTATATTCGAATTTTGAATGGAAAATTTGAGTTACTCCTATATTATTAAAATAAGGTAGAATTATTAAAATTAGCGTCCGAAAAACTTTCAAAAATTAAAATTGTCAAGATAGGTTGTTGAAGTATGTTGTTTGTCCACGTTCGCCCATGTACTACTTTTTTGAAAATTCGAATTCTAAGAGGTAAAAAATTGAGAGGAAAAGAAAAAGTGAAGGGTCGAGAATTTTGAAATGTTTTATTTTAATTTATATTTTTTGCCCACGTTTGTCAATCTTTAACTTTTTTGAAAAGTCAATTTATAAGGATAAAAGGGAAAAGAAAAAGTGAGTCTTAAAATATCTCTGTAACTAAGGGAAAAAAAAATGATGAGCAGTCGAAAGAATGTCTTTCTATATGGGAATGAGTCTTATTAAGTCCCAGTTTTCCATTATTAATCGTGTGGTAGGCAAAACATTTTTGATTATTGCCGGAGTGTAGACTGTCATATTCTAATTAATATATCTCTGTAATTAAGGGTAGCCAATCTAAAAAAATGATGGGTAATCGAAAGAATTTTCTTCTGTATGGGAATAAGCCTTATTAAGTCCCAGTTTTCCAAAATGAATCGTGCGGCAGACACAGTACAATTGATTACTACTAGAGTGCAGACAGTCATATTCTAATTCATCTCTGTAACTAAGTGTGGCCAATCTAAAAAAGTGATTAATACCTTTTTATTTTTCCCCCAATTTTTACCCCTTACAAACTGACTTATCAAAAAAGCAAAAGATTTTTGTAAGTTTTTACAGACGATGGCCCACGCAATTTATCTTGCTTAATTTTTTTTATAAAGGTGGGCAAAAATTGGCTATCAATGGGAAACCCTCTACAAATTTTCAAATTATTAGGTGAAAAATGGGGAGCCAACTTCCCAGTGCTATTAACCATAGCAATGTATTAGCATATTGCGTCGAGTTCAATAAGCATTATTTTCATTCGTAAATATTAAAAGTTGCTTACAGATAGATAGATACAGAGTTTGATATCTTGATGTATATTAATGCAAAAATTTAAGACTTCAATTCTTTCTGTATTTATAATTAGAAAAATAATCATTAACGAATTGTTTATTTCAACATATAGGTAAATATATAATAGGTATTTTGAAAATAGAAGACTTTTTTTCAATATTAGACCACAGGACACGTATTACCTTAACAGTTCCATCATAGAATATCTTGAGGAATAGAGAAACGATTACTTTTTTGTATGATCGCAAAAATGTATTTATGTTAACAGTATCTATATAACAATCTTTAAGAGAAATTGTATTACTTGAAATTTTTCTTTACTTTCTTATACGGTGTAAGAGGGCACTGAAGGTATTATATAGCAAGTTAAAGTTCCATATATGTTGTTGTTGCTAAATCCCATCCGGCACACAGTTATATGTACACGTTACATATCATAGTAGGTGAGGTGCGTGTCATAGCTACAAATATTTTTAAAACAGCAATTCTGTAATTCTACCTTTTCTCACTATTTTATAATACTTTAATAAAACTTAAAAAATGCGTGCGTAGCAGCGGGTATCAGCTAGTCTATCTATATATAAAAATGAATTGCTGTTCGGTTGGCTCGTTAAAACTCGAGAATGGCTGGATCGATTTGGCCAATTTTGATCTTGAAATATTTGTGGAAGATCAGGGTAGATTTTAATGTTGAGAAACATAAATAATAAGTAAAGAAAAATACTAAAAAGACAATTTAATTTTCAAATACAAAATATTCCTAGCTATGAAATATTTGATGTCTTTTGTCATTTTAGAAATAAAAATTTGTCATTCGTTTGTCCAATATTTATAGGTATATTCAGAAATTTGTCCGTTTCATGGCTGTAGTAAGGTCCGATCTCCTTGGTCTATTTTATTGGAATACAAAACTGTTCTGTTTCGGAAATAAAAATAATACATGAGAAAGTTTTAAATTGATTAGTGCATAACTGTGCTGCATTTATAATGTAAATAATAATTTTGTATTAAGGTTTGACCGCATTTTATACAAATATTATATGTAAGTGATACGAAGTTCACCGAGTCATCTAGTACTGTAATATAGACTATTAAACAAAAGTATGTACCATACATCCCGTAATAAATTGCCAATAACTTTGCAACAATTAACTTTGTACTGCTGCTGCCCCTTGTTTATTTCTCAGTAAATAGTTGTGCTGTTGTTTTTAGAAGTTTTGAAGCAATAGTAGTTTTTAGAGATTTAAATAAAATAAAAGAAATATTAAAAGAAGTTATGAACATATTAATGTTCATTATATTCTTTTATTTAATTATATTATTATGCTTAAAACTTGCATTTTTCCCATAAAACTTATACGATATTTTGTAACATTGATTCTTCCATTGTTAATGACTAGACGTGGTCTGATATCTATTATTAATAAAACCATATATAGTGCTATTTCACATATGTCAACAATATCATATTATAGTTAAAGGTTAAAGTTAAAGACTTCGGTATAACAGATTAAAAAAAAATTGTCACATACGTATTACATTATTGTCTGTAAGATTCAATACGTGGCTATAATATATTAACATACTGAAATTGAACGAAAAATTCTCTGTATAGACGATTATGCACTATTCTCAGCAGAAAAAAAGTGAGATAAAAGCAGATTATAAAGAACTATATAACAGAATCCATAACTCTTCAATGAATGGTACTGGTTTATTTTTTAAACTATATAACACTAAAAATGTTTTAAACGCAGTTAAATTAAAGTGGTCCCGTTAGTAAGAAGCTAAATCTCAGAGAATAGTATAGTTCTCGGAAGTTAACTTGGTAAATGATAATAATAATTTAAGTTAACAAATGCGAATCAGTTTTGTATTATTTTAATGTAGCTCAAATTCTGTTTGTATCTCACAAATAAAGTTCAAGTATTTCATAACTAAATAGATATGCAGTCTGCTCTATTTTAAGTGATTTCTATAATTCAATAAACTGCAGTAGTGATAGAACTACACTTATAAATTAGATCAGTTTCTAATAATATAATATTCTTCACAATTGAAATTGAACGCCTTCTTCATTTGTGCGTGTAACAAACCACACCGTTCAAACGGAATCAAAGTACACAAGTCCAACCAATTTGCTGCAGAAATAGTTATGATTGTAGTGTTACCAAATTCGACCTTGGAACCGACTTTGCAAGTCTTCAAGGTAAGCTTGTAGTATTCAGTAAACTTACCTAACGATGTGCTTGTGACGTTCTACCCAATACTTGATAGCAGATCTCGCCAGCATTTCTTGTTTTTGCGTTAATCCATTAGGATTACTCGGGGCGTTTCCAAAGTTTTGTAATTTGCCACCAGTTCCTCTTAGTGTCATACCGAAGTCTTGCTGAGTGGAATATATGCCTCGAATGTCGAGATCCACTGAGTCCGGAACTTTTTCAGATTTATCTGTTTAGATTTTTTTTTATTTAGAATATTGTGAACGAAATTATACTTGATAAGAACATGTATACATCCTGTTACTGATTAAAACGATAGGTAAGATAGTATTATAAAATAAGTAAAATCATGTGACTATTTTTGCAAAGTTTCGCTCTTATTTGGTCAAAATAAAAGTATTGATAAAAAAAAAATTATCAATATTAGAAAATTATTGTTTTGTTTTGGAAACGTGAAAATTAATACCGTGCCAATTTTGTATTGAGCAAGTATTGTCTAAGCAGAAAAAAGGAAGAGAGTTTTACAGTAAAAATTAAAAATCTTTACAATGTTAACAGAAACAACAAAGTAATTTCGTTTGAGATATCAAATAATGCGATTATAGCCATTTATTTATTAGTGCAAGACTTTCTATTTAAATAATTTAAATACCTTTTCTGATAAAAAAATCAACTTCTCTGTCACTGGTGCTATTTTCAAACTTCCTCTGATATACTCATTCTTAATCTTATCCATTCTAGTCACACCGCACATCCATCTTAACATTCGCATTTCTGCCACATGTAATCTTTTCTCATCCGTCTCTTTCGTAGCCCAGCACTCGGATCCATATAACACGGCTGGTCTTATTATAGTCTTATACACCTTCCCCTTGAGTTTCAACGGCATTCATGAGTCACAAACTACACCAGACACCTTTCGCCAAATCATCCATCCTGCATTTATTCTATTCTTCACGTCCCTGCCTATGCCACCATCGTTGTGGATCAATGAACCGAGGTACCGAAAACTGGAGCATGCCGGTAAGGATACACCGTTTAAGGTAATATCACAAAAACTGGATGGACCTCCGAAGTCACAGAACAAATGTTTAGTTTTCATCCTACTAATCCTTAGACCAACATTCTCCAGTTTTTCTCGCCATTTCTCTAGCCTACTCTGGACCTCGGCAGCATTTTCTCCAACAAGAACAATGTCATCAGCAAAAACATACACCAAGGTGCCTCCTCCTGTATGTCTGATGTTATTGCATCCATGACAAGATGCAATAAATAAGGACTTAAAGCTGATCCCTGATGTAAGCCTACAGCCAAATGGAAACTGTCAGTAACTCCAGTCTCGGACATAACATGTGCTTTTGCTTGACTATACACACAACGGATAAGTTCTAAGTATTTCCCAGGCACTCTTTTCTCTTTCAACGCCCATCACATAACATCCCGTGGTACTCGATCATAAGCCTTTTCCAGATCAACAAGCACCATATGCAAGTTTTTATGTGTACGTCTGTATTTTTCGCACAGTTGACGAAGTGCGAAAATGGCATCTGATGTCGCACGTCCACGCATAAACCCAAATTGATTCTCAGTCACTTCAGTTTTATCTCTTATTCGTCTCGCTATCACTTTTTATTAAGCTTTCATACTATGTGACATAAGCTTTATCCCTCGATAGTTATTACAGTCCTGTACATCACCCTTATTCTTAAAGATAGGAACTATTATGCTACGGTACCATTCATTTGGGATGGCCTCCTCTTGCAACATCTTATTCCAAAATAAAGTCAACCACATCCATCCATCTACCTTTAAAAACTTCCATACTTCAATAGGTATACCATCTGGCCTCACTGCTTTTCCGTACTTCATACCATTCACAGCTTTTCTTACTTCATCCTCGCTTATCTCCTGCACAACGCCAAAATTTAACGGTACAGCCTCTACCACTCTGGTCCAATCATTTTCTTCATTCATCATTTTTTCAAAATATCCCTTCCAACGACTCTTTATATCTATATCATTCCTCAAATTTTTTCCTTCACCGTCTTTTATACATTTAACATGTATAATATCCCTTGTATTCTTTTCTCTTGCTTTTGCTAATCGATACAGATATTTTTGTGTTTGTGAGCTCTCCAGTGATTGGTTACAGATCATTTTGCACTTTAGCTCTAGCAATAGCAACTGCTTTTTTTGCATTTCTCTTACATTCTACATACATCCTTCTCTTATTTTCTTTAATCGTGCTATCCCTGTCATCAATACTTTTCCACTCTTTAAAAGTTGTTTTCTTTTCTTTCAATGCCCTTTATACCTCTTCATTCCACCAAACAAATAAAAAAACTTTTTATAATTTACCATTTGAAACCCGAAATAGTTCCGCTGTATTAGGTCTGTACGTATCCAATGCTGCACTGAGTTCCATGAGTGGTTTCATAATAGCTTTTAAATGTTGGAGCTGTTCACATGCGAAGATTAGCAATGAACAAAATAGGACATCCAGGAAATTCGCGATAGATATTGAGAATAAAAGCCAGTAGACCTGATAAAGATTATTACGCCATTTAATAACTACACCTTTTTATTTTTTTTTAGTTCATCGTGCTCGCTAGTAGCAAGTTTAGTAAACTTGTCTTTTGTTGTTTGAAAATCATTTGAAATTTTATGTTTATATTAAAAAATACTTGCTTACAAGTTCTTTGAAGTAGTTAATTATAACGATAATTAGAAACCGTAGTAACAAGAAGATAGAATGCAGCTAAAGTGATATGTATTTGGGGGCGTCCATAAATTACGTGAGGTGTTTTTTTAAATTTTCTGCCCCTCCCTCCCCCCTGGTGAGATGTCGTGAGATTTTGTTCAACCCCCTCCCCCATCCCCCAATCTCACGTGAGATTTTTCAAAATGTGAGTTTCTTACGTAAACGCGTTGGATTGTTATTGTAAAAAGAAAAAAACAAATTTGCTTCGTGCTTTTATTTACGACTAGTTAAGACTAGTAATCAATATTGTTGAGAGTTTAATTATAAGTGTAATAAAAATGTAACAATAGAATACTTAAGTCGTAACTACTGTGATTAAAGAAAGAATACCTACTCTAATTCAGTCCATGGAGAATCATGCACGGTCTCAAGAGAGACTATTGGAACCAACAATTGGAACCAAACCAACAAACCAACATTGGAAAACAATTGCGTGATATTTGCCGAGACCCCCCCTCTCTCCAACGTAAGATTAGATGAGATTTGACTCGACCCCCTCCCTCTCTTAAACACCTCACGTAATTTATGGACGCCCCCTTTGCAAAACATGACATGGTTAAACACTTCAGACTTACCTGAAAAATAAAAGTTAAGACATACATAGATCCACTCATCACATCAAATGGATACCAGGCTTTTATAGGTAGTCTAGGTGCAGGTTCTGTCAGCGTTTCATTTGTCTCTTTGTTAGCAATGAAACGTACAGGCTCTCCGAAGAAAGTTAGTGTTATCCAACCTTATAAAACCAGTAAAATCTTTTGTATACGCCATAACTTTCAGATAGTGATTTTGAACTGATGTTTCAAAATTGATAATACCTTATCTAGTAATCGTTTTGGAAAACATTGACGAAATTAAATTTATTTTACATATCCTAATGAAATGAATATAATCATACCACTACTTAACAGTATAAAAGTTTACTGATATTTGATTAATGAAGACGTTAAATCTATCGTTACTTGGTTTTTCGTGGACAGCGGCCAATCATTTCCAGGCAGAATTGCAAAGTAACGTCCACTCTAATATTACTTCTTGTAATGCACATAAGACACTAATTTATTAAGCATAATTTCCAGTTTTCAGTATCCTCTTGAAACATTTAATGAAGTTACCATGTTTTTATACCTATTTGAAGAAACGTAAGGTTGTTGAAGCTAAGAGCTAGATTAAAAATTTACAATCGTCCATAAAGTTACTGTCTAAATTGTACAAAGGTCCCCGAAACATCACAATATTCGTATTCTAAATTAATCACAGGAACTATTTACCTTAACATGATGTACTTACTGAAAGCGGAAAACAAAGTCATTCCACAGATGAAATAGAGCAGCCTTCTTATTTTGGTGACGGCGATCTGGTGATACCGAGAGTCTGATTCGGTGAATAGTGGGTGACTGTTCGATTGGTTCCACATAGCCATAGTTCTGAATGGTAAATAGGTAGTGTAATAACGTCTCATTACGACTCTATATAGATAATTAAAGCTTAACATCCAAAGATCTAAGATAGGTAAAATATTTTTTATGAATCTTCTTATTTTGGTGACAGCGATCTGATGATACCGAGCGTCTGATTTGGTGAACAGTGGGTGGCTGTTCGAAGGATTCGACACAACCATGGTTTTGAATGGTAATTAGATAATATAATAACGTTTAGTTATGATTCTATACAAATATTTAAAGCTTAACTCCAAATATCTGATATATTACTATATTACTTTATATTAGTGTCATTTTTTCCAATTAAAATGTGACCATTTTTCCCTCGGTCATTAAACGATACAAGAATGGCGCAAGTTGTACAGATGGAAAGTCGGTATTTAAAAAACCCTATATCAAAGGAATATCGTTTAATTTTTTGTTTTCGTCCAAAAGTTATTTAGCATGAAAATTATTCACTTAATGTGATTAATGTATAATTGAGCTACCAGTAAAACAGCAAAATTGGTTACACATGTTTATGCATATCCAATATTCTGATTAAGTTTATATCCCTTAAGGCAGTTGCTGCAAACCTGTGGCACGCGTCTCATTGATCGGGCGTATGAAAATTATTTTGGTACGTTTTTAGTCAACCTTCATTTTATAAAAAAAAAATACAAAATTTAATAAGGGTTCACTTTTGCAATAGAATTAACCATAGAGTATTAAGGTTTACATTTGATGATAATAAAATTAACTCAGTGAATATATCACATTGACTAGAATAAAAATAATATAAAACAACACCAAAAAAGTATTAATAAAAGTTACAATTAGTATTGATTTTCATACAGTAAATTATATGACGTTCGATTATTTTGTAAATTTTTAAACTTAATAAATAATCCTTAATTAAATAAAACGTCAAATTAATGTTTATTTCCTAGCAATTACGTCCCCATACAAAAGAGCTGGTAGTTATAAGAAAAAATGATAATAATAACTGCCATACGCATATAAAAATGTTCATCACCGCTGCCTTAGGGAATTAAATACTCGTACATTCACATATTTTTCACGTTTTTCACGTCATTTTATTTTCTGACACTACTGTTTTTTCGTATTATGTATCATATAATATTAAACTTAATTTATTCTACTGTTATTTTAAATTTAATATATTACACTCGCCCTATATTATTACCTGAAGTGGAGGTATGTTCTGATAAGCGAATTCAGTGGTAAGTAATAAACAGATAAAAACATTAACCCAATAGAAAGCGTAGTAAACAATAAATACTTCAGGCGGTAGCCAAGATAATTATATCTGACTGGATTACGAACACCAGACACAGAGTGTAAAATCTGTTAAAGTGTCACGCGGGCGTGTCGCGTGCTAAGATCGTGCAGTGGCAGCGTACCTATTTTACGAGTATATATACTTTATAGGTTTTAGCGTTTGCCAACAATATCACCTCATGTTAAATAACGATGTGGTCTAAGATGGGAAACACGCTAAATCCAGACCCTTCTAAGCTTGACTGGCTCTCAACAGAGTTTATAGAGCCGCTTGAATTATGCAGCATTTAATTTCTTCCTTTCCTTTCTACAAACGAATCACGCACGCTGGGCTTCGGAACCACAATTTTACGGTAAATTTTATTTGAGCAAGAACTAAAAAGTTCGCTATGTTCTTATCTTTGCTGTACCGAGAACCTGTGGAATGATCTCCGGGCCAGTGTGTACCCTCTTTCCTACGACATGGGGTTCTTCAAGCGTAACGTGAAGAGAGATTTACGCAGGCCGACATGTCAGCGGCTACTGGCGATGGATTATTTGTCTCTCGGTAGTCACCGTTGTTCTAGGATTGTATTGTGCTTAACATAAGGCATAGTGCAGTGACTTTGCCATGGTACAATTAAAAAAACGGCGCCGGAATATATTGGCGACAGATTTTCAACTTGAGAGTAGTTGCTAGCGGGTGGCGGATTTAGAAAAAGCCCTACCACCATGCTATGGCTTCATGGTAATGTTTTCCTTCAACGAAAACTCCGGCTGCATTGCAAGGATCGGAACATACGGCGATCGACGAGTTCTGAATACGTTAACGTGCCACAGTGGCTCAATTTTGGTTTGTCAGGTTTCGGAATCAGCGAATATATTTATATCCAACTGTTGGGATGCTTATGTGTTGGCATGATAGCTGTGGCTAATGATTAATTGGCCTGTGTGTAAATGACCTTTTTTGGTTTCTGTCGTTTTTGCATTACACTGTGTTTGTTATCATCAATTACATCAGCCTCTAAGCTACTCACTGCAAGGCCATAGTCCTCTTCCGGCAGCAAGGTATGGACGTAATCACCACGTCAGCTTATGATATATACACGATTATAAATTTCCCACATACGGTGATACCACAAGAACATTTCACAGTTTTAGGTTTTGCTCACGATGTTTTCCTTCACCATCAACTAATAGTGTTACCAATTTAAATTAGTGAATGTACGCAAAATCTGAAAAAAAGTCTTTAGTACATACCGGGATTGAAATTAACCGAATTAACATTTCACTGATCAAACTACTCGACCACCACGACTTACTTATAATCATATAAGGTCAATAAATATTCGCTGATAGATACTAACCTATAAAAGCTTTTAGAGTTGACAGCGAAGAATAAAAGTTTAATGATGGTATGTGCGAAGAAAAGGACCGTGACTGTGTTAGCGGTCAGTTCATTAACTTCATCAATATAATTCACCAGGTTTATACCCATGCAGACGTAATGAATGACGATCAGTATTGCGTTTACCGTGGCGTACATTCTTCGGAGAAGCGTTGTCATACCAGAATTGTCTATAAACAAATCGATGTAATATTGAAAACTAGCTGCCCGCTTCAAAATGAAACCAAATTTTCTTTTACACTACGACCATGTAATTAAATCAAATGGTAATTGCATATTGAATGTCAATCTGTCTATTTTTGTCAATACATTTGAAGATCTCCACTCACTTTTTATATGGAAATCTTTTAACCCAACATTTTCTGTTTTTGTTTAAGATTATTCACATATTTTATTTTATGCGCAACCTTTTTCTGACAAAGATAGAACACATTAAATAAAATAATTAAGGAGTTGCTGCCGTTCCAAAGTAATGCGCTTACATACATTCCGCATTTGATTTTTATTAATAATAACTATTATTGGCATAGTCATTGAAATTTTAGGTTTTTTATAGAGATATTCATTACTTATTTCTTCGAACAAAATACATAATGTATACAATCGCGTTTCAAATGTGTACAAAACTGGATGATGAATGTAAGAAATATATGTTGATATTATATGACATTGATAAAAATTTTGTATGCATTTGCGTCGTAGTAGGACTTTTTCTAAACCCGTCGGGCTAACTACCGCGCTCAAGTTGAAAATCGACCACCAAGCACCTATATGATTGTTACGGCAATTGCACTTGAGACCCAGTCCGTTAACTAGGTTTAGCGTGTTTAGCATCTTAAACCACACCATCATTTAACATCAGGTGAGATTGTGGTCAAACGTTAAAACTTATAAAGTTTTTAAAACAATCCTTCAGCAAGCATTTTTTTATTACAAAATCTATTTCACTTTAATTATTCTTCCCTGAAATCTTATATTTCTTTTAAAAAGCCCGAATAACATACCTACAACTTATGGGTATCGACATACAAATATATATTTTTTATCGTATTATTAAACCAATAAGATAGACTGTTTATTACTCTATAAAAATTTTCTCCTCTAACCTGTATGGTAATTGAATAAAAAATGTCCTGCCAACTGTAACAATTTGATGTTTGGCATCAAATACGCCACCAACCCTTGAGTCTTCGCGTTGGTCATCATCTGTAAAAACAAAAACATTGTCAACATTTTTCATTAAAACACGTTTAATACAAATCTACAAATACAAAAAACTGAAAGTTTTGTTAATCCGGGCAAATCTTCAGAAACGTATTAATCGATTTTTATGTAGGCTTTATTAGCAGATACGAGTACTTTTCATGGTATTGGTTGAGCTATAATGATAAAATTTAACAATGGTGACTTAAGATTGACCAATGACTTTAGGGGCTAAGGGACTTCAAAATTACAATAAACAGAATAAATCACAGCCCACAATTATTAAGGTGTATTATAATACATAATTCCTATGAAGCAGAAAAAGGTATTTTCATAAAAACGAGGCCGCAGGCATTTTACCATTTCAGTACTAAAGTCTGTATAACCTATGTCCAAGATTAAATAAGTTAAGAAGGTATTAAGTAAGCTCGTTCTAAGCAGTTAATTAGTATACATCGTGATAATATGGGAATTCCGAAAACTTAAATATGTTCTGAATGTTAACAAGATTACTTTAGCATATTATAAATTACATTAGCATTTTTTTTATTCGAGACTTTGTAATTGTGAATAATGTCTGATTTTTTTTTACTTCCTTTAACACATATACACATATATAGGATTTTATTGTGTAATAATAAAAATTCTGATGCTAAATGGCATTTTCAGTCTAATTATTTATACAAATAGACTTATTTTAAATTTTTCTACCACATATTTTTGTGCAGTATTATTTATTGTTTATTCAGACAATACGTGTTGAACAGAGAGTTAATTTCTTTTAAAAGTATTTATTTCTCAAAATGGATCATCAAACTGTATCAACACTTTTTTTTGTTTTAACAAATCCTATTATATTTTTTGGAAATAATCATTATATTTTTAATGTGCTAATGTTTTAATGTGCTTTTTTATGGGAAGGTTCCATATTTAATTGATATTATTGAATCTTTTCAAACTGTAAAAAAGGCATTATTCATTTAATATATATCATTTTGAAGACATCTATTTTATGAGTAATCACAAAAGATAATATTATTATTCATAAAAATATTTGCACAATTCAGAAAACAAGGTTTAGAATAATATTTAGATATACGCAGTAGGAAATAAATCCTGCGTCAGGAGAGACGGACCAAAACCTAGTTAGAACATTTGGTACTTTTTTGTTTACATTAAATTCTATTAGAAAATTATCATTTTTCTAACGAAATTATATATATATTTTTATTTTGATAACTCGCCTTGAATGATTTTTATCTATCCCTGTTTTCAATTTGGACAACGGATTTACTGATCCAATAACTATTTTACTTTCCTCTTCATCATTTAGGTTCACTAGTTTTTTTTAACGTTCTTTATTAAATACGTCTGATAAGTCAAACTGTTGAAGGCGATATGATCGATTTTCTGTTTCACTGTCAAGTCCTTAAGTTTTCAACTGACGTGTACAGTTTTCGAATTGACTCCGTCCAATAGGGTGTTTCGATAGAAGCTGTCTCATGGGAAACGGTCACATGTTGACCGAGGGTCGGACAGCCGGCAATTCCTTCCTTCTGAATTATAAATGTATGCATCCTTGTGTGTTTCATACAATTAAGACGTGGCATCGTCGATCGATGGTATCAAACCGGTCAACAACTTTGAAAATTGTTTATTATCGATTAGTATATTTTGTTAATAGATTTTAAGCTGTAAATATGATTGGTTATAAGTTACTATTTCTTACGTGTCTTACGTTTGTTACAATTATAATTTTTTGAGTTATGACAAAATGAATCACATCAGCCTGTAAGCGAACCACTGCAGGTGCATTGGCCAGTTCCCGAAGGTAGGTATGAACGTAATCACCAAAGCAGCCCACGACAAACACGGGCATGTTTGTCGCCCCGGCAGCTTATACTGCACAGGCCCCTATGGTGGAGGCGCATTATCGGACTAACACAATTCGTCATGGGAGGGTCTAATATCCACCCCCCGTTTCGAGGGATTTACTATATTGACCCCTCAGACCGCAAAAGGGCTCCTCTTACTGGGCTGTGATGAGATACTTGTACCTCGGAACCGCAGGGTGTCGACCCACAGACGAATTCAGTTCCCTCGTGGAGCCTTAGCCTGCCTCCCAACAAAACCTCAACCTCAAACTCAAAACAAAAACCTCATGAAAAAGTTACCGTGGGAGGAAACCACGTTAAAAAGTGATAGAGGGGGGGGCCTTCGGGTGGACGGAGAGGGAGAAAACCTCATTAAAAGTTCCTGTGGGAGGAAGCCACATTAAAAAGTGACAGAAGGGTGGCCTTTGGGCGGAGGGAGATGGAGAAAACCTCGTTAAAAAGTCACCGTGGTAGAGAACCACGTAAAAAAGTTACAGGTGGTGGTGGTTGGAGGGGGTGACCTCTTGACTGCTAAACCGGAGAAAGGAGGGAAGGGGCTGGGGACCTGACTTTCCATTGCACATTGGTTCGGTAGGCGGGTAGGCAACTTGACCGGGCTATCGTCGCGGTTCGCGCTGGGCCTTGTCGTCGGGATGGCATGGTGCTTGCTTGTTCGATCCTGTGCCACTCCATAGCGCGGCAGACAGACATTAAAGAAAAAAAAAACACGTAGTACTCTTCGGACCCATGCCGCCTCAACTTAAAGCGGTGGCCGGTACACCGTGAGATTTTAGTCCGAGTTGGACATAACCCATTCTCTCCCCCAGGAGGATGGGTATCCATAAGGGATTTCCCCACGTAAAAAAAAAGCAGACGTAGTACGTATTAGGCAGTCGCTACTCTGTTGGCCAAAAGATGTGTGAAGGCACCATATGGGATTTTAATCCGTGCAACTCGGGTATAACCCATTCTCAGATGCCCGCCGGGGTGGCTATCCGTCTCGGATTTCCCCATGTTATGTACATAAGAATAAGAGAACATGTATTTTGCGTCATACGATGTTACTATTCCAACATTTCCCAGGTTCAGGTTTCTTCACGATGTTTTGCCTCACCGTCAACCAATAGCCATTACCAATTTAAATTACTAAATGTACGTCAATATCGGAAAATTCATTGATACATGCCGGGGTTCGAAGCTGTGGCCATCGAATTGATATTTTAACTTTACTAGTTTAAATTGGCGACACAATCGGCTAACGGTGAAAGAATACATCGTGAGGAAACCTGAACCTGAGAAATGTTCTTGTAGTACCACCGTTTGTTAATAATTCTAGGATTAAGCCAATTGTTTTTAATAAAATCCCGAAATATTCCTTTTAATTAAAATTCAAACAGAAACACCACATAAATAAGACAGCTTAACCGAAATTCTTCTCTTTCCCCTAATGAAATCTAAATGCTTGGCTTTACTTAGCGTTCTCGCTGTTACGCAAGGTAATGTTCATATTTTGCACGTTCCAAACTGAATTTCGTAGGAAATTGAACTCTTTTGGTATTTTAATAAAAACTATAATATAAATACAATTTATTTGGTTAATGATAAATGAAATTTGTAAATAGCTGTTGTAAACGTTGTTGCGAGGAACCGTGACTAATGTACGAACATTGTTGAGAACCTGAAGAACTTTATGTCGGTGAAATTCTTTTGACATATTACTATATCTATTCAAGTCGTGAATAATTAGAATCGCATTATTTACGATTACATACTAAGATAACTATCTATAAGGCAATAATTTTATCAATCTTGGTGTACCAGTATGTAACTGAGGCTTTGTGTTTTTTTTTTCAATAAATTTTCCATTTGAGGAGGTTCATAAGATCAATGCTTTGTAAAAGATGGCCGAACCGAGTTCCAAATTCTAAAGTATTGAGAAAGAATATGTAACATAAGTTGGTGCGAATATCTCGTTCGTATTGTTGAATCAAGGCTGCCTAAAGTTGTCTTCCAATCATAAGTAAAAGAATGAAAGAGCACACCTAAAGGTCAACTCTTACGTTACAAGGATGTAATAAAGTGCCATCTGACTGCATATATATCCCGTGCGAGGTTTGGGAAGAGACAGAGACGAGAGTAACGCAGCGTTGTTTATAAGGTTGTCACTCATTTTGAAGATAACTGATGACAAGATCTAGGTGTAAAACATCTTGTAATTAAACCCGTCCGAAGCCTTCCTACGCCTATACATATAATACTAATCGTTCATTGTACAGTGCGCCCTGCAAAAAAATCATTAAAAAAAAGTAGGCTTCGCACAATCGAAAGCAGTACGATTCGCCAAGTACGGACACGTCAAGGAAGACGATACTGTAATAAAAAGATATCTAATTATTCCAGGTCAGGTTAATTTGTTTCCATTATTGGAGATATTGATACCGAATAGTAGATAGGACACGACAATTGTGATTGCAACCCCTACACTCCAAGTGTAGTACCTGCGTGAATGGTAGGAATCATTCCAACTAAATACAGTATACAATCAGGGTGGTAGGTGTGGGTAATACAAGGTGGGTGAATTGGCCCCGGAAAGGTTTCTAAATGATACTTGGAAGATATGTAAAAACTAACAAAATAATAAACATTATGAAAGAAAAAAAAACTTTATTGGATATAGTCAAAAAATAGAGGATAATTTTATGTCTCAGCATTGACTAAACAGGTTTACATAAATATTGAATACTACCTGATATCCGTGAATTCATCTGCGTTTTCTACAATCCGAATAATATATTTGATGTGTACAAGAATAAAGCATAAACTACTAAAAGCAACAACATACTTTGCTTACAAATATTCTGTGTAAACAGTATTTAGTACCCATCTCCTACGTATGCGCACCACTTTTCCATGGTAAAAAAGTACTAATCTCTGAACGCATGCATAGTGCTTATAAAACTCGTGGTTTAATAAATCTTTAATAACATAATATTCGCTTTAATTTCTTTTTTAGATATGGGACAAACATCTAAGAACTGTGACTTGAAGAAAAGAAAAGGAAAGAAGATAATATATCTCTTTTTGACATACATAATTCATTCACATATATATCACATCAGATAATTGCTACAAAACTAAGGGCCTTCAAAAGTCGCTAAAATTACTCAATATAACCGTTGTTCTCAGACATCCAGGAGATGAGTTTGACAAATATAAAAAATTAAACAACATATAAGCATATACTGTCTTACTTCATTATCCAGAGGTTTTCTTAATTAAATAATTTTGCTAGAGAACAGGACTTATCTAAGACAACATCATTTTTATACTTTACAGAGTTTAGCGTTTGACCACAATTTCGCCTGATGTTAAATGACGATGCGGTCCAAGATGGCAAACACACCAAAGCACTGGCTTTTATGTGCAACTGCCACACCATACCCATAACTACTTGACGGCAAATTTCAACATGAGAGTTGTAGCTAGCCAGCCAGAAAAAGTTCTACCACAATACTTTGGACTGTACTGGACTTGCTTGGATATGGACTTAAGTCGCTCGGAGCACTATTCGAACACGTCAATCAATGAACCATTGCTTGCAACAAGAATTTCAGTTATGTGTAAAAATATTAACCGCCGTTATCAAGCACTTACGACGTGGTTATTACAGCCAATAATATTCTTATCATCTTCTCCCACAGAGGTTTTATGGCATCGTATTATTATATCGTAAATTTTCTGATATGACGTCCCGGCGCCATTGCGCATTTATTATCATTCAAGTTCGTGCAAAATGTAAGATGAATATATTAGATATAATGCCTCTGTTAATACAATATCGACATATATTAAATAACGATGCATAATCCATTAGCAAGTACAAAAATGAAACACAGCATTGATAACATATTAATATATAATATTTTAAAAATCACATCACATCAAATCACATCCTAATTTTATGTATGAAGTATTTAGTAAACAGAATAGCGTTTAATTTATTTCATACATTATTTTTTTATACTTTAAAGGATATTTAAAGCTTAACCAGAGTTTCAGTTGATATTAAATTGCGATGTGGTCTAAGACCACAACATGGTACCACGTTAAATCTACAGAAAGTCCGACTTTCGAGCACGGGTGCATAGAATTCCCCCGTTTAAGTGTTTGCTGACATATATTTAAACAGTAAATGGTATCTGTCCAAGTAGATATTACAGAAGGATATACTACATCGATCTGACTTTACCGCAGAAAATGCCAACACTCTTGATACTAACCAACTTTTAATAACTCGATTGACTTATTTTTTTAATTGACTACGCTATTCACCTGACAGACCTCTACAGTTTCATCGGAGTACATTCGATCCACTACGATAGCCACTCTTCATAGCATACAAAAATTATTTAAAATCAGCGATGGTCAAGATGGCGACTTGACCCGGCTCGAGGTGCTGATTGGACGTCTGATGTAACACGTGACATTATTCAATATAATATCTTTTATTAATTTTATACAGTAATGGTTAATATAGAAATGTAATAAAACAAGTTAGATTAAATGAAGATTTAACGAAGTATTCTTTTAGTATTAGATAATTATTCTAATTACTTTTTGTGACAAATACGAACATGATCGGTTCCGGTGCATATTAAGATGGCGTCTCAGCTATCTTCCAATCGGTCGTTACACGTAATAACTAACAATCACTACAATAACAATATTTACATACTTTTATTTTAATATTGTTTATCTATGTTACCGTAATACATCAAAATGATATAATAATTTATTTCTTTTGTAAATGTTAAATTATATGGCGTCCAAATTTTCAAATTATGTTAAAATGATTATTAATTGGGTAGACATATATAATCGTAAAATTTGATTTACAGAGTAACTTGGTTAGTTCTGAAGTTTGAAATTTCCTCGGAGTATTAGATTAAACTTTATAAGGTTATAAGGAAATTTGGAATAGGTATTAATATTTGTTTGTATTAGTTATAATAAAATATTATATAGCTAGATATAATCTATTTTTAGTTATACTTTTTATTATCAAGAAGTAGTACAGAAAGACTGATAAACGTCTATAGGTGAATATTAAGGGACTAAGAATCGCGTGTGACTTTACAAATGAATATTTTATGGACACAAAGTATTCCCAGATTCAGAACAATAATTTATACGTCACACAAATCATTGTCCTGTGTAGAAAACGATCCACGAAATGATTCAAAGGGGCAGTCATTTCGGTTATGTAAACTTTTATATATATGTATATATATATACACACATTTATGTCATTATAATCTTACTTAATGGTAAAACATGGTAACACTCTACTTTTAAATAGATTTAACCCTCAAACTTACCTACCGTAACAAATTAATAGTTTTTTACAGATTTTTACTTGTAATAATTTCATCTACTTTCAACGTTTATATCTAAAGGCTATGGTTATTCACAATGTTTTTTTTAACTTAATGTCCAATTCAAATTCATAAGTTTATGCTCTTAATTATCATTGTAAACTTTCAAAATATCTGCCAAGTTCAATTGCAAAAAATATATATTTATTTTTACTGCAAGGCAATGGTGATGACGCTGCTATATACCGCTCCGAAAGGTGTGATTACCACAGGAATCGATCTAACTAAGTCGTTAAGAATAATTATTACCTATTATTAACTGAACTCAGATGCGCAATTGCCTTGCCTTATGTCTATATGCTATTTATACTATAAAAACTTACAAGTACACTGTAAATTAATGAAATCTAACATAGGTATTCAATTCAATGTAATGACAAATTGTGACTAAATTGGAGATTATCCTTACTGTAAATCAACCACATACGTTTTTCATCCATTCTTTCAAGATTATAATATTTTATGATTAATAAATGTCAACAATACTTATCAAACTTTATGGTTAAATGCAAACATCAATCACCTGCGTCTTCATATGCCTTAAATGAGAATATAATAATTAATAAGGATAAACCATAGCATATGTTCATGGATTATGCAGCTTTCTACAAGAAAAATACTTTTCAGAGTTGAAGCAGTCGTTTTAGAGATTGCTTTTTTAATACTTTATAGGTTAGCGTTTGACCATATCAACTGATGTTAAATGATGATGTGGTCTACGATGGTAGTCACGTTAAACCTAGAGGGAGACTGGCTCTCAAGTGCAGCTGCTGGAACATACCAAAAAGCGTTTGGCGATACAACAGCTTATAAAAAACCCTACCTACCACTCTACTATGGCTTCATCACGATGTTTCCCTTCATCGATGTTTTCCTACAGACAATTAACGAAGTAATATTTTTATAATATTAGCATGTTTTAAATAGTTTATAAGTTTTGACCACAAACTCGGCTTATGTTAAATGATAAGCAATATTCGATTTACCAACGGACTATAACTTAGAAATATTGCTCTCTTAAAAGTCATGAGACTTAGCGTTACAACATAGTGCCTGTGACAACTTCTGGACAGTTTACTGACGTATAGATAAGATTAGTGAAATTTACGTAACGATAGTAAAAATTTAATATCATTTCCAAATTAACAGTGATAGCAGAAGGCTCGACGTTTTCGCTGTAATGAAGATGTTATAATACTACGCGAACTGTTTGGTCCAAGTTTTACCGAATAATTATCGTTTTTTGTTTGTTATAATATAAAATAATTTAACTAAGTAAATTATACCATTAGTTTAGTAAAGTCGTGATAGTCTAACGGTTTGAATAGTGGAATATCGACCCGATGTGCGCAGGTTCGAACCCCGACATATGTACCAAGGAATTTTTCGGAATTGGCGTACATTTACTAATTTAAATTGGTAACACTATCGGCTGACGATGAAGGAAAACATCATGAGGAAACCTAAATCTGAGAAATGTTCTTGTAAGTACCACCGCCATATATAGGAAAATATAGAACTGTGGATTTCTCAGAGTTTGAAATCGCCAATACGTCGTGGCCTGGCGCGCGAGGTTATTATGCTCATACCTTCCTTCGGGAAGAGGCCTATGGCCCTGTAGTGGGTGTCTAACAGGCTGATGATGATAGTTTTACCTAGTAATTATATTGGTAACAATTTTGCCACTTTTTTAAAATATATTTCATAGGTTGACTAATATCTATGTCAATTTTTAATACAGTAATAATAAAAATAAACACATGCAAGAATACACCCATATATATACATAAATACATACATAAATAATATTTTTATTTCAGTGTTTTAAATTATCATTATTATTATTATTTTAATGATAAGTGTAGTTAAGTTACTTATTTATTATAACGTGCAGTTCAGTTTTGATACTTGTAACCTATACATTTCAGTTTATAATTTTAGGTACATATAAATTTGATTATCTTTCATTAACCTAACATATTTAATAGTAAATATTGTCGGGATTGTCTCTAAAGTGCAGCAGCCGGAACACACCAACAGGCGTTTGGCGATAGATTTCCAACTTGAGAGTGGTAGGTAGACAGGCAGACTTAGAAAAAGCCCTATCATTACGATTCGTCACGATATTTACCACCACCAAAAGCCACGCCTCAATTGCAAAGACCCGAAACTTTTTTTTCTTTTCTCACTGGGGAATCTTCTCAATTCCCCACCTCGCCGAGCTGCATAGATAGGAATGTCAGATTTGTACTGATTAAGCCTCCTCGGTATTCTTCTCACACTCTTTAGCCGGATGGGAAAGAACTGCCTCTGCAATACTTCTACCCGATCCGGAGGGTCGTCTCTTAGCAGAGCCTCCGCTTAAAATGGAAGGCCTAATATTAGCCCTTCCTCTGATGAATAGGACCCGAACCTACGTCAACCGATGCAGTGTAATTGAACACGCAATCAACTAAGACACCATAGCTTTTATTACAAATTATTGTGGTAAAATATTAATCGCCATATCATGTATCTTGGACCATTCATAATCCTTTAAGCACTCAAGCTTCAAAACGTCTCGCACACTCATCGACCGGGGTTCGTACAAATTACGCATAGGGACTCGGTACGCCCAACATAAAATGATCCCACTATAACACGTTCTAATGGTATCTACGTATGTTTCGTGAGAAATGATTATTCTTAAGGGCTCACAATAAACTGGTACCTAATCCAGCCTTTATTACAATAGGTGTTGAAAATTGACGCGATTATCTGATATCCTATAAGTTTGATAAAATCTTCGTAACTTCAAAGAGACCATGGAGCTGAAATTCCTTTCTCTTTGAATAATTATATAGTAATTGATTTAAGAGTAGAGATTCTATCTAAACAATATTATTTAATATAAGATTATTTTAACACTTTGTAAGTTATACCGTATGGCCACAATATAATTTTATGTTAAATGTCGGTGTAACCTGAGAAGGTAACACGTAAAACTTAGAGAAGGACTGATTCTCAAATACAACTGCCAAAATATACTTGTGTGTACGTGTGTATTAAAATAAATGAGTTGACGTTAAGCAACTGTAAGTACTTTCATAGAGTATCTTGTTCTCTACAAATTGCGCTTACAGCCATTACAGTAGCATTAAATTCCGCTACGTTATAGGAAATTGAAAACATAATCCTTACTGCCCCACATCAGTGGTTGCCAACCTTTTTCAAAGCAAGAGCGCAATGAAATTTTTTTACAGCACGATGGTCCCATTTTTTTTTTATAGGTGAGTAGGAGAGAGAATAAAATAAACTCAAACTCAAATACTTAAACAACTAAAATAGATGAAAATTAAAATGATTATTACTTACTTTAACATTATTTTCATATGGTTAAGAAAAATATAAAAAGTGGTATTTGTCTGCGCCTATTTACGATCTTCGCAGTGCTCGTTGTCGCCCCAGTCAGCCAATGAGTCCGCTGATTCATAAAGCGTGATTGGTTAGGAGTGCAAGGTAGCGCAGCGCGGACGACGACAGCATTAATACCTCAAAAAATAAACACAAGTCTCTGTTACACAAAATTGCAAAAATCCTAATAAAGTTATGTTGGGGCACGGGTTGGCCACCACTGCTCTATATCATATCTCTATCTATCTCTATCTATATCTTCTGTAGGTGGTAGAGCTACGCTGAAGCTATTACTGGTTTCAGCATGAATGGGTCGGCTCGCCCGGGGTAGTACCACCCTCTCACAGAAAACCGACGTGAAGTAACAGTGCTTGCACTGTTGCGTTTCGTTCGGTCAGTGAGAGCGCCGGAGGCCCACATATTTAAAAGGCCGGCAACGCACTTGCGACTCCCCTGGTGTTGCTAGTGTCTATGGACGGCGGTGATCACTTACCATCAGGTGACCCACCTGTTCATTTGCCCCCTATAATATATAAAAAAAAAACATATTATAAAACAAAGTCATCTGCCGCGTCTGTCTGTCTGTCTAGATGTTCGAGATATACTCAAAAACTACTGAACGGATTGTAATGCAATCTTCACCAATAGATAGAGTAATTTACGGGGAAGGTTTTAATATGTCAAGGGTTTTTTTAATTTGTTGAAATATAATGATAATTGTTGAAAAAGTCAAGCCGCCTTAAGCATTTCATGCACATAAGTATATATTTTGTTACTATGAGGGCAGAACAACGTCCGCCGGGCCTGCTAGTATTTTATATAAAAAAACTTTAAAATGATAAAAAAGTGCTTACAATTAAAATCAATTTCTTAAACATTCAGAGTTCTATTTTTAATACAAAGAATAATATTTTGCTGGAAAACAAAGAAAATATTCGTTCAATTAATATACATATACTTCACTATAGCTTCGGACAAACATATGATAACTGTACGAATTAGGCAGGTTAATCTCTCATTTCCCATTCCTTAATGCGTCCACGTTACTTGTGAGTGCTCGAGATAATTTGGAGGCTTCTACTAACATATGTGTTAAATATTACATTTGCGGATTGGCATATATATTTGTTACACGATTAGGAAGAAAGAGGGTAATATTTTTCAAGTAAATGATCCTCTATTTATTTAGCAATTTCTGCATACTATATATAATGAAAAATACGATAGCTGTAAACAAGAACAAAATAAATCATATTAAATTATTAGTAAAGGAAAACAAAAAAATTGTAACCTTTTTAGTTTTTCTATCAACAGTGTGCTACTGCGTTCCATCAGGATATATAATTAAATATTAGTATAGTATAGCTTAATACTATCTAGGGGTAGGTGATAGTTATTTGAAATCTTATTGGCTTAGTGCTTAGCGTGTTCGGACCATCGATCGACGAAGGTTCCAATCTTTATAATTTCGGGCATTTATTACAACTATCAATTTACACCATTACTGTTATTTCTACATGTGGCTCGCTGTCCGCAATAACCGTAATATCACTGTCACAATTAACCCCATGGACTGACCCAAAACTATAAAGGTTTAAGTTGTATACAGATGAATGTGTCTGATGAGGCCTGAACAGACTGTTGGAAGCATAAGCTTAGAAAAATACCCGATTGTTACGGCCAATATATTATAATAACGGTATGCGGACAGCAAGCGGCCCGCACCCCGCACGCCTGCACGCACATCAACACGTGGGCTCACCCCGCGAGCCCTGGATGAGGCGAGTCTCCCCGGCCACCCGTACCCTAAGCGTCGCCCTCGCGCACCTACACACGCATCACTCTCACTCGGGCTTGTAAAATGATTAAAGCAGCGCAACAACTAAGTTATCGAAGCGCAAACTTACAAAACTTTGAAAAATTACAAATGATGTATTATAAAATTATAACTTTTATGTAAAATGTATCTTCAAATTGTTTATTTCATTAGTACCAACTTTTATTTATTATATCAAGAAATTTACAATGTACGATGTCGTGATATAAAAAACAGAAACATAATACACAATTTTGAGATCCGGATCTTAAAAAATCAGCCGAGAGGTTAATACGAATCTAACAATGTTAAAGTCCATCGAGCCGTTCATACACTTACATAGCTATACTAGACAAACATAACCCTATTTCTGCGCTTGGGGGCAATTTTTTATTTTGTAACAATAACTCAACTGAATATACAGCTAATTTATTAATGTCACCAAAATGTTTCAGTGGTTTTTTTAATACCATTTCATGATAATTTGTACATGTGGATATCAATCTGGCATTATAGCATGTGCATAAGGATTAATAGTAAACAAATATTTGCTGTGTATCTCTATAAATATAGATAAATACTACTAGCAACTGTCCGCGACTTCGTCTATTTATATAAATTATTATATTATGGATACTAACACGATATATTTTTGTGTAATTCTGTTTATGCAACGCACGCCTAGATATGCCTGATACTTATCATTATACTTTATTCTACAAGGTTTTGACCGCGACTTCGGTTACATTAGGGCTGGTAGGCTAGTAGGTTGGTAGAGGTTGTTCTAAGCCTTTTTTTTTATTAACGTGGGGAAATCCATCACGGACACACCACCCTCCCGGGGGAGAGACTCGGTAGTGTGAGACTCTTACTCACTAAAACCCCACGGTGTACCGACCGCCACTAGATTGGGGCGGCATGGGATCGTGCAGTGCTATCACCATGCCGCCCCAGAGGCCAGCCCAGCAGAAAGTGTCCGCCGGGCGTCGTCCTAATAAGGAGGGCGAGCTAGGTACACACCAGCCGCCCCCTTTTCGTCAACCGAACCTGTGCAATGGGGAAATGGGCCCTAATTGTTCTAAGCCTGCCTGAATAGTTACCACCCTGAAATTGAAAATCGGCAGCTGCACTCGAGAACCAATCTCCCTATAGGCTTAGCGTGACTACCATCTTAGACCACATTATCATTTGACATCAAATGAGATTGTAGTCAACCACTGAGCTTATAAAGAATAAAAAAATCTAGATTTTAGATATTCCTCGGTAACAGTACGTTTTACTAGATGAGAGATACTCTATCTTCTTTTTTATACGTGCCGAAACTTCATACAAAATTGGATGGTAACCGGTTGAGTAATTTACACATAAATTCGTGTCAATCATACAAACTCACATTTGCATTAATAATATTAGAAAGGATGTGGTATACTACAGTACAGTTTCATCAAAATTCTTCGTTCAGCAGTTTTTGCATCAAAGAGAAACAACCATCCATCCGTCCCGACAAAATTTCTTGTTATAATTATTTATTAGACTGAGAACAATCAGTCCCAACAGTTTAAGCTCTGCAAACATTAAGTCATGTTATCATTCGCTAGTATTTAAATATCTTACATTTGTTTTTTTTTTATCTATGATAATACCACGTTGGAACATTCTGGAAACGCGAGACATGTCTAACCCTCATCACCGTGTAATCTTATTCCTTCCTAACTGTATTATCCCAGTGAGTATATTTACGGTACATGTAACCGTGACAAGAATTCTTGTTTAACGTATAAATTGTTTTTCGTTATGAAGTTACATTTAATTCACAAGCTTAGTTTTTTTTTCACAATATAAACCTACACAGATAATAAGTACAATAAATAATACGAGACATTATATAAAATTAAAAAAAAACGTAAATAAATAAATACACTAGGTAGGATTAAACATACGTCTAAGAAATATTATTACTTTAGGTTATATACAGCTTTTTTTATAAATTTTATTTGATTCAATGATAAAATAAAATTCACCTAGAATTTATACCACGAATTTTTTCACTGTTTACAGAATATTTTTTTAGGTTTTAAAATTCTCATCTCGTATCACTCTGTATATATATTGTTCAACATTCTGTAACTCACAACATACTGTAGCAATAGTACTAAGCTGTATATGATTCTGTAACACACTCATATAGAGTAACGTGTAACCGATCGTTATTATGACAGCATAACCGAAATCGTAACGGCAATTTTGATTTTGCTCTCTCGTGCCGCGTCTAAAAAAGTTTCACATCATGAATACGTGAAAATCTATATCTTATACTGTTACAGTTAACAGTTTCGATGGCTTACATTACAGACTAATTATCTAAATTGGCCTACAAGTGAAGCCTTTATAATATACAGACATATTATACGACGATTTTCGATCTTAACGGAGCTAGCTAAGAGAGAACTTGAAAACACCGTAACACAAGGAGCACCACTCGATAGATTCAGAAGATACTAATTATTACAATGTAATGATTTGGTTGACAAAAAAAAATATTAGTTATGTAATCGCGTTGGCTTAAAAAGTATTTCGTACTGAAAATGCTGGAGAGCGCAAAAATTGGTTCAACGCTACGAATATCACGTAGGCACATTACGAGGTAGTGAGCGTAGAATTTTATTCGTCCCTTTGAAAACTTGGGAAGAAACAAATCTGTTATAATTTTCAAAAGTTGTTCGTGATATTAAATAGTCAATTTGACCCAAAAAATTAAAATTATACAATCGGCAGCCCACGATGTTCGTCTGCTCGAATTTCGATACTCGCCCGTATACACAAACTTACAACAGAAAGTGCGAGACAGGGAAAAAGTCGCATGGTGAAAGCGTAACACTTTTTACTTACGTGACGGCCTTTATAAGTTATTCCATAAAATACTATTACGCTCGTGTACACAACTACCGTGTATTGCGATAAACAAAGCCATTCTTCAAACAAAAAAACGCACTAATTACAGCCCAATAATTTTTACTCATTACCCCATGTAATTCTAGTTTTCGGTCGGACCTTCTTGTTTTCTTTCTAAAGTAATAAATACGGACCCTTATTTTTACTCATTTATTACTAGTCGTATGATTCGTAGTAATTACAGTTTGCTTGTATACGCACTCAGCCAATTTATCATTTGCCTAAGTATATAAAAATTCAATTCGAGTTAAAAATTAACAAACTAACCAAATATGCACTACGGGTAAACGGGGCCTTGACCTAATTGAGACAGGAACTAGACCACGATCGAATAAGCACTGGCTCAGACTTATCGAGTTAACAAACTAATGGTCCAGATAATATAATGAAAATTGTAGAAGCCTGAAGTGAATTCCGTTTTTTTAATCGTTTTTATCACAACACTCAAGAAATTATATTTTCTATCCCCTATATTACCTAATATATTAGCGTTACAAATAGCCAAACTCACTTTGGCATCGTTACTAATATTATATACACAAATGTGAATAGAAAAGACCGGCAACGCATCTAAGATGCCTCTCGTGTCGCAGGTGTCTATGGGCGGCGATGAATACTTACCATCAGATAAGCCGTCGGTTCGTTTGCCTCCAAATGCATATAGGTTTTTCACACAATATATCCATACCTTCTTGATCTTGCTTTATTCTTATATTCGTCCGCTTTCATATTTAAAACTTTTCTAGTTACAATGGCTTTCATCTCTCCTCATGACATGCCTATGCCATGCTAACCTATTACTCCTCAATTTCTCCTTCACTGGTGCTATTTTCAAACTTCTTCTGATATACTCATTCTTAATCATATCGATTTTAGTTATACCATAGATCCATCTTAACATTCGCATCTCTACTACGTGTAGTTTTCTCATCCATGGGTTTCGTAGCCCAGCATTCAGATGCATACAGCATGACAGGTCTTATAACAGCATGTCTCTAATTTCAACCACTTATACCATGTGTAGTAACAATGAAAACTAAACAGCTATCGTAATGTGGCTCCGTTCTCATGAACGTAGAAAATTGTTCTATGGTTAATTATAGTACATGTGATAACATTTGTTCTTATTTGTTTTTGTCTTAATAAAATATTACTTAGTTCTTTACAACACTTTCGTTATTAAAGTACCAAATAGTCCACTTGTCCTCTACTTATTTATAATTTATATAATTGTGGTTGTTATAATTTAATAATAATAATAAATAAATATAAAAAATGGCTTCGGAATGAAATTAGATATTGTTTTGTAATAACTATCAACGTAAAACATGACCAAGTTATAATTTGAGTAATGGAAGTAAAACACGTGTGGGGCGTGCCTTACTGTAAATGATTGACAAGTTCTATACTGTATTGATTTTTTACTTCGACAGTACAAAATTCAGGATTCGCTATCCATTTCCACCGTACTTAATAATCGTCCGCTAAGTTTAAGAGTAAGAATTATTTTTATTTTTGAGTGAAAATAGCAATGATTTTTTGCTATAACTGTAGTACTTGTGTTGTTTATTGGAAATGAAAATACATCATGATTATATCTCTATACTATCGGCCCGCTCCGGCTTCGCACGGGTACAAAATGTATAGCCTATGTCATTCACTAAAACATTATTAAAATCGAGCCAGTAGTTTTGATTTATTCATTACTGCCCGTGGCCCACACGCGTTTAATTTGGAGTAACCTCAAAAATAACAGTATTTCTCCACTATTTCATTTATGTTATTTTACATATAAACCTTCCTCTTCAATCACTCTATCTATTTAAAAAAACGCATCAAAATCCGTTGGGTAGTTTTAAAGATTTAAGCATACATAGGGATATAGGGACAGAGAAAGAAGCGACTTTGTTGTAGTGAAGTGAAATGATAGAAGTTATGAGCGCACCACGCAAAAACTACTGAATAGATATCAACTAATTTTTTTGTTACACTTCTGAAACAATTAGTCTTTGTCTAGAAATAATTATCACAATGTCTTCATTTAACATAACGTTATTACATTTTAACAAATTACAATTTTTATAAGCGATACGTATTTAGCGATGTGTGAAGCGGGGCAAGCGGTTTGGTGCACACACACAGGAGAGGGACTGTAAACAAATAAAGGACGAACGAAATAAAAATAAAAATATAAGCAAAATATATTTTTCATGTCAATTTCTTTCAATGTAAACAAAGTCGGTGATATCGGCTAGTATTAAATATAATATAAGCAAAAATGAATAACAATATACAAAACCCCTTGACATAGACACAAATACATTTTTTTTTTACAGGGTGGGTGCCAGATAATTTTATCTATAACCGTTTGTTCGATCAATCATACATGTGACGTATAAAAGTCGATATTTACAAATGTCAGAAGGTGAAGTTAAGAACCCTTATCACAAGCGCAACACAACCGTGAACTACAAGTTTTCGCACATCAAAATAAGTAGGAAGGTTATTATTACATTTATCTAAACCACACAAATTACTATATATAATTGAAGGATAAAATCATGATGGTAGGACAATAATATCCAGCTATATTGTGATATATTGAAAAACTAAATAATAACGATAGAAGCATAGAGAAAACACATCAAAAACACCAATTGCTTATGTGGTGGGCAATGAACAATACTATAACCTAATCATGGTTAGCAAAAGATTGTTCTATATGAATCGACGCTGTGATGTATGAAAACAACGGTACGGTTGATAACACAACATATGTATTACTATTACTACTATATATTTTTTCTTTTTTTCCAGTATTTTAATTAAATACATTGCATTAGGTTTTGCCAGGCCAGTATATAAAATAATTATGAAGATATTCCTACCAAGATATCTCAAACAAATTAATGAATAAAATGTACATTTCGCCGACTCTCAACGGTCAGAAATTTGTCAAGTGTTAGATACTTGAAACCGTCTCTATAATGAGACCCTCCGCTCATAACTCTTAACCCAAAGCCGGGGTAACTTCGGAATCCCACTCGTTTTAACACTAAAGCAAAATAATGATCGGGATTAAAAATAAATGTTAAAGCCAAGCGTAATTTATACATTAGGGAAAATATGATATTCGGTGAAATAAAAACATATTAGTAACTTTTTTTTTTATTCACAACAAAAGAGTCTACAACAACAGTGGAATAGAACGCAGATCCAGAATCCTATTTACATATTATATGATATGATAAGAGGTTGGATTTTGTGCGCGCATCAAGCAAAAACTACAGCATAGATTTCTTCCTTTTTTAGTTTTACTTGACAGACACTTAACTAAACTTTAACTTAACTATGCACCACACGTTCAGCTACGTGTGTTTTTTATCATGGAGAAGTGGTACAAGCTATGTGGTGCGTAGACACCGCTAGCATCATTGTGAATGTACGAGTATGTTAGCGGCGCGCGCGGCGAGGCGTCTGCGTACATTTAAACTACACGCACCCGTACAACGAAGCGCCACTCGTCTGCACTCTGAAACAGACCTTAGACTTAATAGAATATAATCTCTGATGTCAGCATTTCTAAGATACAAACGCAAATGAAGTCGCAAGTGACGGCTATTACTATACAAGAATTCTAATTAATGCCTGTACCATAACAAATGTGGTTCTATTAAGGCTAGGACCAAAAATATCTCAAATGTTATGGCATTATTGGAAAATGTTGTAATCAAAATCAAAAATACTTTATTGAATTTAGGCCCTAAGAATTATGAACGTCAAAACTACCACTGGTTCGGAAAACATCCCAGTCATCGAGAAGAACCGGCAAGAAACTCGATCGGGTTTGTCTTTTTAACATACAATTATATATTTAAAACACGTTATACGTTACAATCGTTTTAATGGATGCACAGAGAGGAGTCAATTTCAGACATCACCATCATTCACATATATTGGATCCTAAATATTTGAAGTAATTTAATATAAGGATATTCTTAATAGTGTTACAAAACTTACACGTGCTTCGAATAACAACGTAGCTCTTTCATTCTACTAAGTAGTTCATTAAAGTAAGTTACTATACTAACAAAAGTTAGCTTTTCGCAGTTGCTTACTTCGTTGGAGTTGAGGCAACAAAGCCCTTGTTAAAGCAACTTTCCGTTCCATTATAGATTAGTGATTTACAACTAGAATTGTTTTGGGAATTCTTGCTTGTCTCATACTGTTTTGAGAATTCTTGTTGGCAGAGGATCGTCAAACCCACCAGAAAAATTAAATTGAGTTATTATACACTTTAAACACCTTTTGAAATGGAGATGAAATAATTAAGTATCTCTACTCTTCTGTTGGTCAACAACCGATTTTCTTCATAATTGAAGTTATACTTCTTTTGGCGCTTTGGAGAAAATTGATGAGAGCGAATTTCTACAACAAGCGCCACCGTAAAGTTGATTGGTAATTATTGTCTGTCAACTGTTGTGTGTTCCATATCAGTGAAGATAAAAAAGAAAAATATACATACATAAATTGACACATTAGAGTATTTGTGTAGAATTTTAAATTATATATGATGGTGAATGATAATTTACTATATTAAAAATATTCGTGGTAAACGTGGTTTTTTATACTTTACACTTTTTAAAGTGAGTTTATTTTGTGGACAACCACAAGAGGGTTTAGTTTGTAGATTTGTGGTTAACTTTCAGTATGTATTCTTTTTATTTGTTTACATTATAAATTATTAGATATTATTACATTATTATTTGATAAATCGTTTATTCTGTTCTTTTTGGTATCTTACTTGATTCTGTATACAGCCTCTGTTTAAACAGATTCTGTTTAAAGCCTTTTAAAGATAATTATTATTTTTCAATTAAAAAACATTATCAATATAATTGTATTTCATGCCTTTTTTTAAGCTAAAGAAGTATAAAGCATAATATAAGTGTACGTTTTTTTTTCGTTTAGTAGCTATTGACGAGCTAATTATTCAGCCTGTACGTATCTCTTTATAATGTACTCTATGCACCTACCATTAATCTTGTAAAATGTTAATCGACGCACCCATCAGCCGTAGTGGTCACATGGATTGTTTTCTTCGGAACTGGCGAGGGTCACCCAGTATCTTCATATTACAAAATTACGTTATAAATTTATGTAGTACTTTAAGTAGTACAATGTAGTTACAAGTGCCTTTCTGCATTTTTATAAAACATCGGTGCCGCTTCTAATGTATTAGTGTTACGAATAAAAGCGTTTTGGAAACAGTTCATTTTTTTCCTTGTCATCGATGATTCGAAGCATTAAATTAAAAATCTCTAGCCGTCATATTTCATGTTTTTGTGTATACAAATGTAACAAATAAACTATTTGACGTAAAAACGTCACTAATAATGCAATTAAAATAAAATAAGTTACGGTTAAATTTCGACCACTAGTAATATTAAAAAATACTATTTAGAAGATATTTATATAAAAATACACAATGTTTTCGCTCTAAATTCCATCTTTAATGCGATTATTCATCTAAAGACGATTATATTGATTTACTTCTACGTGTGCATAAAAGTACAACATTTTTAATACCTATTTCTGAAATAGCTTACAACTTGTCTAAAAATAAACGAAGAAGTAGCAAATTAAGTTCTTGTATAACTTAGGAAGTATGAAATTATAAAATGAATAAGCTACATCCTTAATATTTCATAGAAAATAAGGGGTAAAAACTTCCACAATGGAAAGTAAACAATAACGATTAGATTCAGTTTATACGAAATATATAGGCGTACGATAAAAAATATATATCCTTCACGTGTACGGGATAAAAAGTGTTTGCAATTTACCAGACAAGAATTTTCTTTTTTATTGTCCCAAGGTGTCGCGTTCTTATTATCCGACGAAAAAATGCGAGACAAAAGGAGACAATAAGATCGCTATAACCCGGAGGCATGTGTCGGGAATGGTTCGGATCTATTTAGAAGACAAAGGCTCAGGTAAGTAGGTAGCTCTTGGAAAACGCCTGTTAGATCTTTCGTTATGAACTGCCTTATACCTACTATTTTGCCTGGGTATACAAAGTTGATAGATTTACCTTAATTCTAAACTTTTAATTATTATCTACTTTATCTCAATATTAACGATATGTATAAATCAAACGAACCGAAGAATTTTGATGCTAGCATGCACACACACTCTCACACAATAGAAAGTGATAGACAGAGGGAAAGTGGCATGTAGGGGTATTACGCATTTTTCTTACGTGATGTTTTCTATAAGTCGACTCCTACCGCAATTCACGTTAAAAAACTTTGTTCGAAAAACCTTTTTTTTAATAACCATAATACCTTCAAGTTTATTACATCTAAATTAAGGTCTATGATGTCAGAAAGTTTCTTCAAAATATATACGAATATTCACCGAATGTGTTCCATTAACACGGTAATATGTTTTTTATTTATTACTAGATTTTTTCCACGGCTTTGCTCACTTTATTGCAGTTTTGACATATCCCTCGGTAACAGTATTTTTTCTCTGTGGAATGTATTCATGTCCTTTTCTGTACCCATGACAACGTTTACGATTTTTTTTATCTCAATAACAAAAGAAACAAATAAACAAAACAAAAACAAAAAAACTTGCATTGTCATTTATAATATTATTTAATATTAAGATATCAGCATAGGGTTATTACAAGGAATTAACCCTTGGTTTACATGTTTCTTACTTCCTGTAATATAATGTCCGTAAAAAGGTATACGAGAATTTTAAAAATACAATAAATGATTCATGATAGTAGGTAACAATTTAATTAAAAGCGGTGGTTGGAACTAAATACTAGTATGCTATATAAATAGGCTCGTAGGAAATCCTTGCAATGTAACCCAACGTTTAACTAGATTACGAGTGACATTTCAACAACCCAAACAGCGTTCTGCATCGTTTGCGTAACGTAGTGCAATTTGCACCAATTTTCCACAACGCATTAAACTGAATCTACAGTCTACCGGATTAAACATGTCCATATTAAGCGAATAAGCAATTATCAGTGTAATGATTTTGATGTAACTAGTTACATTACTTACTCGTAGAAAAAATATAGCCTAATTTGTGATTAAATGGAGACGATTTTAGATTAGTCGGAATATTTTATAAAATATAATCTGTCATCGAAAACAAGACATTTAAAATATTATGTAATTGAAAACAAAAAAATACTTTCAACTTATTTGTCGAATGGCGGTAGAGCTTTTTTAAAGGCAGCTTGATTAGCTATCAACATCAAAGTGAAAATCTGTCGCCAGGCACTTATAGGTGTGTTTCGGCAGCTTCACTTGAAACCCAGTTCCTCTAGGTTTAGCATGTTTACCGTTTTAGACTACTTCTTCATTTGTAAAGAAATGTTCAAACCTATAAAGTATAAAAAAGTAATTTTGTTTCGGAGTGCTTCGTTTTGTATACTACTACAGAAGGGGTCAAAACTGGTCACAATTTTCTTGCAACAGATATGAAGATCGTTGCCAATTATTAAATATCATTTCTAATAGATGTTCTTCCACGTTTAAATTCATTCCATCAATGTACAGGTATGGAAAACAGTGGAAAATTTAAAATCCCAATTGATATTACATGACGATATCCTCCAAGATGATCAACATGCTAAAATGTAGAGTCATCATCGCTTTGAAATATATCAGCACGCGTTCTCACTTTTTATCGAACGTCTCTGATATGATTAACATTAATATTCATTTGACCGCGAGTGTGAACGAACTTTTACAATACTTTTAAGCGACGAAAGCGCTACATTTAACACTAATTTTTATCGACGCAAATTCGATGCCATCAACGTTATTTTACTGCTCAATTATCGTATAATTCATTTAGTACATATTTTAGTTTCTTACAATATTTATTAAGGAGATACAGTCTGTACCTATATTTCTATTTATACTAAACAAACTAGTCAAAATGCGCATAATTTCTAAATTAATAGCTATTGTTATAATTAAGTAAATGTATTATTGTGCAACTATAATGATGTCAATTTCATTTAATATTACTTATCGTGCTAACTATATTTAATTACATATTCCCATTATAGACTTATCATGAAATTATTTAGGAGGTTAAGCATTAATAATTTACAGATAATAATTAGATACCAACTAAAAACCACTATTTCACAATAATAATAAAATATACGTTGTTGCGGAGTTAACAAAAAGTTGAATACAATAAAAAAAATACAACTATTTATAGTTAAAGATGAGAATGATTGCGATTTTTGCTTAACACGCTAAATGCGAAATGCTAATTTTATTTCGCGTGTGATAAATGTTGCTATAATTATAACGACTTTAGGAACACACTATACTGCATAAATGTGATTTATCATATTGTAGGGATCGGTTAGGATGAGCAAAATACCTTTTATAACAATCACTCCACCTATTATTCACTTGCTTATTCGTCTGTGTCTCAACATCGTCTGTTGTTTACACTTTTTTTTTTCGAGCTGACTACACTGTTGACCTGGAGGCCTCTACAGATTTACTGGACTACTAAGGGGAGCGCTTAAGGCGCTCACCCGATTTTGTATAAACGACTAGGACAAGGGCGCACGACACACCTGGACTTAAGCTGTCGTCGAATATCCCGTGTGTAACTAGCTAAGCTAAACTATCCTTTCCATACATATATGAGTTCGTGAAATTTACATGTGTACCAAGTATGTTTCACGATCCCGTACATGTATTTTGTATCTAACTACTGTGTTATTCTAAATTATTACAGTTCAAAAAAGGGTAAAAAAAGGAAAAAATACAACCCAACCACTGTGTATCTACAAGTGTGTGTGTGCACGTGTGTGGGCTGATCGGTGTTGTGTTGTAAAGACGAGTGTTTTAAAAATTTAATCAATGTCACTGTATCCGCGCAAGCAACATGCTCGAGAGTTCCATTCCGGAGGATCGGACCTCGGCTAGAGCAGCTGCTGAGGGGGTCCTAGGTATGAGTGCTGGAGCAAAATTCACAGTCAAACCGTGGCGGCGTGATCTATGATTACGCGGGTGTGGGCGCGCACACGCTCTGTTTCGAGGGACGGGTGGGTACTCTTCGTTATCTACCGTTATTTTATCGGGAGGATAGGTAAAATATCTCGCGGACGTCTTTTATAACGCGGCGCGTTCAGTACGGTATCGTAAGTTACCGCGGATACCATTAACGGACTGTGTCATAACGGACGCCCAGATAAACCGCCGTTTATAGTGAATGTTCGACCGCTTTACTATACCCAATGTAATGTATCATACTACATGTAGTTTAATCCAAAAATACGTCAACAATATTAAAAATACAATTAAATGGATTTAGCTATTTCCCATACCACGAGCTACCAACAACTAAGGGCTCAGCAAGTAGGGAAACTTGTTGTTTTCCATATGTTACACCAGTTATAAGATTATAAGGAATAAATTTATTTTTGAAGTTCTAAAATAATTTCTTTAAACATCACTATTCATAGTGTTCTATGTATAAAATTTTACCCGGCATATTGCAGAACGCATCACCTGCAATTTCTTTGTCGATCTATCAAACCACTATTACTTATGACTTATGTTACCCATCTTCGTAAAGTATATAACAAAGCGTAGTTAGAAAATATATATGAATGTTGAATGTGGAAATGAAATTGTTAAGGAATGTTGACCTGCGATGTTTATGAGTGACGATAAAAATATTATAAAAAAAGGTCCCTGCGCTAGCTCACATCGTATGCGACATTATTGTTCTGTTTTTGGTTTTGATGTGACGATTTATTATGACGTCTAACGCGTAATAATTAATTTGTTATTTTGAATATATAATTGTATTTCAAACTGTTCCGTTTTTGGTTATGATGCGTTACGACATCTAACGCGTAATAATTAATTTGATATTTTTGAATTTGTAATTGTATTTGAACACTATTGAAAGGACTTTAATAACTTTGTTGAGTTGAGTGTTTGTGAGTAAAAAGGAGTGCCTACAGCTCCAGCCTTGTAAGTTTCCAATTATACACTCATTCATACATATAATTAAACTATACATATTTACTACACACAATCCACTGGAAACAACAAGAACGCCTACGCCGCACTATAAGGTAAGTGAATTTTGATGGAACTCGTATATTAATTCGTGCTGTGTATCACAGTTTTCACTAGGGTTGGTCACGACTCCGAATTGTATTATTGACGGGCCCAGCAGCAATTCGGTTTTCGTGGTTGTGACTTAATCATACAGAAATCTTCCAAAAACGATGAAATGTTCTTGTAAAAGATTATGTATTCTATCTCATTCTGTAACACGTTTAATATGTATAAAAAAGACTTCACTTAAAAATATATTATTTTAATCAAAAAATATAACAATCAAGCATTATAAAAATTATAAGCCCGCTTAGGATCAGACACATAGGGACGTTAGGTTTTCAAATATGTAATGAAGAACAATATGTTAAAAACATTAAGAAGGTAAGTATTATTTTATTCTAACAAAATGAAAAACGTGAGTTTTAAATTACGCCTATTAGTACATTATAAAACTGGCAAGGCTATAGCAAAATGGTAATTCAAAGACAAACTTTTGGGGTATAACAATGAGTAGTGGAATCGTTGTAAGCTAAGGTTAGTCGGAGGGTCACGTACAAACTCCTTGCCCGTAGGACCGTCTGTGTTACGAATCTATAAACATATATTGTGTGCTGTAAATAAATTTTGTGATACGAATACAACATAAAATAAAATAAAGACTTTTAGTATAGAAAACTACGATAATAATTTAATATATAAGATAATAAATAATAATAAATGTGGATGTTTTGATTACCTCCATAAATTTATTACTATAAGAGTTAAGAACATTCTAGAATAATTAAAGCCACACATAAATATATATTTATATCCAACATATAGTTAGTACTTATTAGTTGATAAAAATAATATAAAAATATTAGTCCTGAAAACATTTTTAAAATTCAGTACAATTTTGGAGAAGGAAACAGAGAAATACAAAATTATGAATTGAACAATTATACATAGGTATAGTTTGCATAAGCTACAGTTGTGCCTGTCGCACTCTATGCGGTTATTAAGGCGGAGCGCAACAGCATTAAACTGTTAAATCGCATTCTTCAAATGTCATTCTGGGTTTTTTGGCGGGATCATGGAATGTCATGTAGTGGATTCTATATTTTATTTATAATCTTGTGTTATTTGGCTCTCTTTTTTGTAATATTAGAAGAGTTTTAAGTAATACAGTTTGATTATTGTGCACATGTGAAGTGAATGGGAAATAATGGCACGGAGCATGGATTCTGACTTGCGACAAAGACTCCCTGGAAAGTTTTAACAAGACGGCCACCATCTTGTTAGTTCATTGAAATCGCAAGAAACTTCACTTACCTACCCGAAAATGACATTAAAATAATCTACTAGAAAGATTGATTGCCAAAAAAACATATCATTCTTTCACACGCTTTTCCTCTTAAAAAAAATTCGATACAATTTGTACATTTTTGAAATATAATGAAACTACCTTTTGTCCTCTTCTTCAGTCGTGTTAATGTAAATTTGACTTATCCCTCGGAAAGACTATTTTTTTTTCGGGGTGAAAGGTATTTTATGCCCTTTCGTGTACCCATGACAAAGTGGAGGTATACACAATTTCATGGTCGGTTAAGTAGTTAAGCCATGAAAGCGTAATAAACAAACTCATATTCCCATTTATAATATTAGTTAGGATTAAAATATTACAGAAACCCATTAATTATAACTAAAATAATTAGGCCACAGAACAGATATCTCACAGAAACGACATCCACTATTGAAACTTGTGTAATTAATAATTTAGGAACAGTTTCAAATCCAATCGGGTCACAAAACTTCCAATCACGTTCCCCACTTAAATGTGCTGAAATCGAAGTACGCCACTGACTCAAGAGTAGGAGCTTTTTCAGTTTGCATGTTTTAGAGTTTGATCACCAGATATTATATATTATAAATGATGGTGTGACCTAAGATGGTAAATACGCTAAAACTTGTTCTATATATCATGTAATATATTAAAATATGTAGTGAAATCAGGCCGGAAAATAAGTTTATGTTTTTAAAAAAAGTATATAGATCGGTAAAATGGTTTTCGTCATATAAGTACCTACAAATACGGGCAGACGAAGGAACATTAAATGTGGGGAGATCGAACCACGCAACTGACATATAATAAGAGTAAGAAATTTTTATCACAATGGAATAATGCAGCAACAGCGACCACCATATCTTGATACTTGTTATTATTAATAAAAAAATAATCTAAAATGCAAATATATTGTTACCATAATACCGGAAAAATGTACATAGATCAAGTAATGTGGAACGGTAAAGATAAATAAATGATATTAAAATAGTTATAATAGAAATAAAGATTTCAGTTTAATTACAATTCCATTTAAAACTTAATTACTAAATAACAAGTTTCTTTATAGGGATAATGGATTTAATTCAATTGAAACTGAAAAACGTTAAATTGAGGTCGGGCCCGATACCTGAAACTTTGTCGTCTGCTTGTCAGAAGCATTTAATTAAAATTAAATTGTTTCCAAACTGTACCAGTTTGTTTTGATGTTAGAAAAGAAAGACAATAGATTGAAAGTCTATTTATTTATCGGAATTTGTCTATGGATTTATATGCTTTTGTCAAGCTCATGTAGTTTAGTTGGTCAGAGCGTGATGTTCTTAATTTAAAAATGGTACAAGGCTAAATGTATCTCAAACATTCATCGCTTGACAGTGTCGTTTCATTTTGAGTATTATACATAACTATTTTATACGGCTTTACTTCCGTTAATCAAGATGTGATCTACCCCTCGGGAATAATATTTTTGTTTTGCATAAAAAATACCCTGTCCTTTTCTGAAATCTCTCGTCAGCGTATATGCAAAATTAATAATAATTGGTTGAGTAGCACTTAGGATTTATACCTTGAATCGAATAACCGAATCCTGTCCTTCGGTCATGGATTTTGTTTTTGAAGTAATAACTTCTTATGGGAGGGTATACCGTTTCGTTACGTAACGCGTTACAGCGCCAATCTGTCTAGCTTCCCTTTCTCTCACGCATACGGCAGCGGTAGGCAGTTTAAGTTATCACTTCTGTTGAGCATCCCGATATATACAGTATTTTATTATCTATACCCTATTTACGATCGACTGTGTTTGAAATGTAATTTGTGCTGATTTTGATCCACATTATGCTTATTAAATAATATTAAGGTTTATATATACAACATATAGTTTTGAAGAGTTAGATATCCCGTGTAAAATCCGAAAATGCGAAAGAAAGTACCATCTATAATACAACAATTTAATAGAGCTCAATATTATGGAAGTTTAATATAAATGACAAAAAAAACAGTATTTACTATACATATTTGTTTACCCCCTAAAACCATTAAGGAATGGTAAAAAGAATTCATAGATATACGTATTGTAATACGCGATTCATTCAATCGCGAGTCATTGCTGTTAGTTAAACTCATCACAATCATCAGCCTATAAGAAACCTACTGCAAGGCCATAGGCCTCTTCCCGTAGTCAGGTATGGGCATAATCACCACACTAACCAACGACGTATTGGAGATTTCAACCTCTGAAAAATTCACAGTTCATTATTTTTACACACATACTACAAGAACATTTCTCAGGTTAAGGTTTCCTCACGATATTTTTTTTTACTATCAGCCGATAGTGTTACCAATTTAAATTACTTATTGAAGAGTTTTATTACCTATCTCTGAATCCCTTCATCAAAGCCTAATGTATTATATACTAAAATATTCCCTAAAGAAATATCAGTAGTTTTTGAGAAAATCTCATGCATACAAACATACATACATATGGGTTGAATAGAAAACCTCCTTTTTTTGAAGTCGATTAAAAAAGCGAAAGAGTTCACACAAATAAGTAATATCAAAAGAATCCGACAAACGTCGCGGTTAAATTGAAATTTTGCGGCGAATCCAACGTACCTATCTATAGGTATACGATCGTGCGTATATTTAGTTGCCCGGGGGAATCCAATATTAGAATACATTTCCATGGAACATTTTATACGTACACGAGTAATATTTTAGGAGATATCGGTTGTACCGTGCCTCGTCGAGGGAATTATTTTTTCAATTAATACATTCTCCAACATTTCGCTTTTTCATTCGATAGCTTTTCAGCAAAATTTTTCTTCCATTAAATTGGTTATACTGTTAAAATTGAAATAGCAGAATACTCTATATTGTTCATGAATTATTAAAATCCATAATATCTATTTTATTTATTCGTGAATGGATGTCTTATGATTTTGAATGTGATATATTTTGTAATTCATATCAAATTTTCGGTCGATGATACGAAACGTACCATAGAAAATTAATAAGAAAATGTTTCGTTTTTATCAATTTTATAGCTCAAAAATTGCGATACAATCAATCCTTAATTACCCATTGTAATTTTTTGAATCAACGATACTCTCTTTAGATTTTGTCTCTCCAAATGTCCACTAGATCTATTAAAAAAATCCTGAATATAGGAGTAAACTTCTAATCTGGGATTAGGAATTATTTGGGTACGAATGATTAAACTCTCTTTAACTATACAAATAAATTTACTTATTTTAAATGGAAAATTATCTTATTCATCATCATCATCACCAGCCTCTAAGAAACCCCCTGCAGTGCCATAGGCCTCTTCCCATAAGAAATTATGGGCATAATCACCACGCCCGCCCATTACGTATTGGCGATTTCAAACTCTGAGAAATCTACACTTCTATATGTTTTCCACATTCAGTGGTACTACAACAACATTCCTCAAGTTCAGGTTTCCTCAGGATATTTTCCTTCCGATGGTGTAATCAATTTAAATGAGTAAATATACGCGAATTCCGAAAAATTCGTTGGTACATGCCGGAGTTCGAGCACTACGGACTACGGACATTGGACTGATATTCCACCGGTCAAACCACTAGACAACCATGACTTATTCTCATTAAATTAACTGAACTTTACAGAATCCTAAAACAAAATCTCTGTCAATATCTGATCACTTAATATTGATGTTTACAGGTTGTGAGCGGAATTGCTCCATTTCTAATGTAATGTAGGATTTTTCATTTGACAAACAGAAAAGAGTTGATTTTTCTAATACAACCTAGTGTTTACATATTACCCAAAATAAAACTCATCTCTTACAGGTTCAAATGGTCACAATATAAAAATTTGGACTCTATAAATTTAATATAATGTAGATAACTTCCGACAATATTTTAGAACTGTTCTGAGTTTGGCGTTATTATGACATTGAATGACAAAGACAAGAGAAGCTTCCTCTATAACTTGAATCAGAAAACTTCCGAATTTGTCTAAAACTTTTAGGCCCTCTCCTACTTAGGGTCGTTTCAGATTAACATTTAATTTAGAATATTCTCGAATTGAATTTAGCTTTTTATTTAATGTGATTTTGTTAATATTAATATTATCTAGGTGCCCGCCCCAGCTTCGCGCGGGTGTACAACAAATAAAATGAGATCAAATCTTCCTTTTACCTTAATTTTACAGTACGTAAACATGTAATGATATAAAATTCTCACTGTATATGAATCTGTCAATATTTTTCAAAACCCCACTATCTTATGCCTCAGTCACTTTTTTACCTGGAGATGTTTTTACCTAAATCTTTCGCTTTTCCGTACGATTTTTCACACATTTTCTTGCGTAGAAACTTTGTCGTAATAAAGTTGACGCTTTATATCAATCTGTCAATTCTATCAATATTTTTAAAGATCTTCTCACTGTTTTCCGCGTTACTCACTTGTATGAATCTAGATATTTTAACCAAAAGTTTTCACCTTTATCTTTCCATGCGACTTTCCAAACATGGGCAACAGTTGTCGGACATTTCCGTGCGTGTTCGGTAGTTTAGTGTGTTCGTACGGCTATTGTCAATCGACACGCTCTTTTCAGAGCGACGGTACAGCTCTACCAGTGTACCATTTAAACCGCACTTTTCGGTGCGAAGCCTTGCACACTGTGTGCAGTACGTCGAGTCGCCGTGCAACGCTTCGTGAGTCGTGCAGCGCGACGTGTACCGTGCAGCGAGTCGTTCTTCGTGCCGCGCCGTATGTGCAGATACAAAGAGAGAAGATTTCACGTCGCGTCTCCCTTTGGCCCGGATACAGATTGTCCGTTAAATTTTAATTAGGCGCACCTCCCTGCCCCTCCGGCCCTAGAAGATGTCACTCATATCGATATGACCGTGCCCGCCGCGTATCCGACCGATAGTGACTCGGCTGCGGGACTTTCCGTCCCAAAGCAGTCAAATGTAGGTGGCGCTTGGGTGCCCCGAGCCTCTCCCGCGCCCTCTGCCACAACTTCGGCTAAAGCTCCGGCCGCGGAACCCGCGGTCGCAGCTAAGAAGCGACGCCAACCACCTCTCGTCACCTTCCGTGACAAAGCTCGTTAGGTAGAAATCTCGGAAGACCTTAAGTCCAAACAGATTTACTACACGTCCTCCGTCAACACCGTTGCCGGCATTTCTATTAGAGTCTCGACCCCCGATGAGCATCGCCAGCTCACCAAGTACTTCCGGGAGCGAAAACTCCCTTTCTTCACTCACGCTCTCGAGGATGAGCGCCTCCTCGGTGCCGTCATTCGTGGAGTTCCTTCTGAACTCTGAACTCTCTACCGACGATATCTCCGATTGCCTGAACGGTCAGGACTTCCCAGTTCGAAGTGTACATCGCATGTACCATCCCCGTACGAAGGCCCCCTTCAACTTAGTACTGGTCTTACTGGACCGTACTGTGGAAGGTAAGGCCATTTTCAGCCTCACCTCTGTGTGCAGCCTCTCTCGTGTCTTCGTGGAGCCCCCTCGCAAGTTCTATGTACGTTAGGTGTACGGTCATTCCGTCCAGCACTGCCACCTGCGTCCCATGTGTGTTAAGTGTCTCGGGAATCACTCCACTAGGGAGTGCCCCCGCACTCCTGAGTCCACCGAGCCTCTCAGCTGCGTCCTTTGCGAGTAACAGGGTCATACCGCGAACTATCGCGGATGTCCCCGCGCGCCCCGCACGACCTGTTCCCGCCGCAGCGGACGTACGACCCACTCCAGGCCGCAGGCCCCGTCGTCTCGGATGCAACCGCCACCGCCTCCGCCCATACAAAGCCAGAAGGCTTTCCCTGCAGTGCACCGGCGCCGAGCGCGCTCTCCTGGTGCGCAAGGCCTGCCTCGCCAGCTTCCTCGGCTCCTAAAGCCAAGCCACAGCCTCAGAAGGCTCAGTCCATTCCTGCGCCACCTACCGGGTCTTCCGTTTCGACCACCGGTGTAGACTGGATAGCTCAACTCTTGTTAGTTCATGATGTTCAAGAAATACTCGCGTTCAACGCGCTCGTCAATAGTACGTCTAAGCTCGGGCTTTTAAACGCGATCTCAGCTTTCCTGGCTGTTAACGTATAACCCGCGCCGCGCATAAGTATGTTCGCGATAATCAAAATATCAGTCCGAACCCGCATGTTCATATACATTTGATCGATACATTAGGAACTCGTACGTAATTGTATAGTTAAGTTGGCACCGCGCCCATTGCTCTTTATTTTTCGCTCGATGTCCTCTTAAAAGATGCGTGTTTGCGCCCACGCCCGCGACTCTCTCTGCTCACGCCGCCGTGAGCGGGGGGTGAAGATACAATCCCGCACACTCGTCGCGATGTTTCTTGTAACAACTCGAGCCTAGGTTTGTCTCTCGGTGTGGAGCCCTCGAGTATGTTACTCGAGCGAATACAGTGACTCTCGCTAGTTTTTCATTTACACAGATCACCCCACACACGTGCACACTTAGGTACACACAGTGGTGGGCTGTTTTTTTGCCCTTTTCGGACTGAAATAGGTCACACAACATAGTAGTCAGATGCAAAATACACATATACGTTCGTGAAACATGCATGGTCATACATGCATTTCTCACGAATTCACATGTGTATGAAATGGATAGATAGCTTAGCTTAGTCAGATCGGGAAATTCGGCGACAGTTCAAGCCAAGGCGCACCGAGTGCCCTTGCGTTGATCGCCTGAACAAATCGGGTGAGTGCCTTAAGCGCTCCCCTTAGTAGTCCGGTAGAACTGTAGCGGCCTTGTTAGGCTAACAGTGTAGGTCAGTTCAAAAAAAAAAAAAAGACACTCGATATTCTTGCTCAGATCATTCGACTATTCACATCCACTGATAATTCGTAACTATATTCACTATTACATTTCTGTATCGGTTAACGTTTTATTATTCATATTAGATTGGTCTTCGTAGATTGATCGATCAAATCATAACCATGACGTTATACGGCTGATGTCACATTTTTATATGGACGCTCCTTTCTCTTTGCCCGGTCATATAATCCAATATAATTACTATTAAGAATCCAAGCACTATCGGCAATGGACAAAAAAGGTCATAAGAAAACTTGGACGATTGATAATTCTTCTAGTAGAATTGTCACAGAATATAGTACTATAAAATAGCGCATGAACATATTTTTGAAGGCAAATCAGTTCTGAACAAATTTGGTTATAAGTAGCCATGAGTCGCTGTAATTACAGCATATCTATAACCAGGACAATAAAAATAATTATATGTTATCATTTCCATACCCTTATCCCACCTAAGTACGGTCGACACGACATGTTTTCCTTTTCCACTCTCCTCTGTCAAAAGTTATCCCTGTATTTCCACCTTTTTGCGCATATAATTTTTAACACAGTTCATCCATACTTTCTTCGATCTTTCTTTGTTCTTATATCCATTCCGCCTTTATACTTAAAACTTTTATAGTTATACGGCTTTCATCTCTCCTCATGACATGCCATACCATGCTAACCTATTACTCCTCAACTTCTCTATCACTGGTGCTATTAAATTATTATATTTATTACAAAATATTCATGTGGTGACCCCTTTACATAGCTTTTGTTACTCGATAAGCCAAACAAATTCTGAAAGAGCTTTGTGTTCGTAAAATGTGAGGTCCCAAAGTTTTGTCGCTTGGAAACTTCACAAAGGAAGTTAACGTTCATTCGTTTGTTAAAATCTGTTTACAGTTTATTCATGTAAACACTTTTTTTTCTTATAACCTTTGTAAAACGCATACTTGGGTATTGGCTTCTTCTTACGCGAAAAAACATAATTTACATTATTCTAACTAATGTAATAAATGCGAAAATGAGCTTGTTTATTTGTTACGCTATCCGAGAGATAGGTGATATTAACGCGAGCGAAGCAGCGGGAAACAGCTAGTACTCTATATTCTTTACCGAATAAATTAATACAGCTTCGAGATAATTAAAGTAATCAGTGAGAACTAAATATATAAAAGTCAAGCAATATATTATTATGGCTTATTATAATATCCCAATCGACTATACCAAAACAGACCATATTATTTCCCACGGTGAAGTAGTTCTTATTGCAGATTTATCAAGATTATTAAATCTGAAATCTCCTTTGTACCTTTTCTCTTTACTTTGACATTATTTACAGTTATGGATGTATCGTGTGTCTATTTTCGTTCAATTGCTTCAAACACCTGGGAATATACTCATAATAAAATACGGTATTTTGTTCAATACATCTTCGTTTTGTATACATTAAATAATATATTTTCTTTTAACTCAATGACATCGTTTCCTTTTAAAATAGGAACAGTTCTCGCAATTTTTTACGGCCCTAAATATAGCTGTAAATTCGGATCTGCGCAAAACATCATCAAGAGTGTAATACAAATCAAAGTTAAAATATTATTATAGGAATCTCATATAGGCATTTATCAAAAGTCATTGACCTTGTAAGTCTACATAAGTACCTTAATAAACAAAGGTATCTCGCACTCTAATCTATATTCAAAAGGAATTTGTAAAAAGAGTACGACTTCAATGACATTCTACAGTGGAAGCCCATAGCTAAACCAATTTCTACCACAAACTAAATTGCCCAAGTTGCTGTATTCTCGTCTAAAGGGTATAAGGCAACATACTTAACAAAACGAGCATTTCCAATTTGCAGAAATAGTAATGTATTATAACTTGTCTAGCATTGCGGCCCTTTAGAGTCTGTTTTACTTTTTTTTAATGTCAATTCCCGCTCTAGTCATTACCGTCAATTAAACGGTACAGTTTTTTAGCAAATTGTACCTTTCCCTTTTTCGTTACATTGATGTGTAGAAATTAATAAATAGTAACATAAAATAAAATATGAATACACTAATGACTCCAAATCACAGGAATTCTAATAACTTTGATGTCAAAAAGATACACAAGGAGTAAACAAAAATATCGCATCTGTAAAATTTAGTAAAGGCACATCAGGGGCCCTAAACGTAAAGGACAAAACAAGAATTACAAGATCAACATAAATTAGCATATATTCACACTTAGGATGAGCAAAGTAGATTTAACATTGTTGTTGTGTCACACAGACGCAGAATTAAATAGTACAAACAGTCATATACATAAGACTTAAATTTAATTATTCACTAAATATATTTATTTAGACTGCCGATGGTTCGTTGTCATGAAATGTCATTATTTTATGAATAAGGCCAATGACGTGAATCCGTAATTTATATAACAGTATAGTACACATTCATCATATCGTCCATCTCCAGAGAATTATCTGACTAATGTTCCGATAGCCTAAACCTCTCTAATTTCGCTCCTAGGATGATTTAAACTGGATACTAGCTCAACACGTTTCATACGACTCTCCGACACTTCGGTCAATTTAAACATTGATGTGAAGGAATCGATTCTATTATCTACATCTGTGGAATTGAAATTCAGAACTAGCCAGCTTAGAATACAATAGAGTACGCTAAGAAAATATTTTAGCTGTGCTGCAGACCTCCTTATTCGTGTTCAAAATGTATGACAAAACCAAAAATATATTGCTTTATAAAAGTATTGTTACGTTACTAGTTATTCTATTTTCTTCCATATATAGCTAAACAACGTATACCAATCGGGAAATTAACAATTTTAAGGTAATTTTTCCCTCAACTTCGCAACAACAGAGAAGTTTGCAAACTTTTAGCTTCGTCGCACAATTAAGCTGCCAAGTCATCTCCTGGTCAGAGTATCCCGTATACGATATTAGGTGTACATTTCAAATGAAGCCTAATGGGCCAAGTTTACACTCTTTATGTTGAAAACGTTATAGCAAAGAATTAACTAGAAAAATTAGAAGAATATATGCTTCGACGGCAAACAAATGAAGTTCGGATTATGATTTTTTGTGGTAGTCATTATCCATATGATTGACGCCCCTAAGGGGTTTACTGTTTTGTGATTATTCACAAACTGGTTTGCGAACTCTACTACAGTATTCACCAGTTGTAAATACAATTATGAAAAAAAGAAACAAAAATATGTAATCATCGTTCTTCAGTGTAGGAAAAAACCTAATGGAACAATAGAATGGCAATAGGCTTTTTTTCTAATACTCGATTGATTACCGTTCTAGACTTGAAAATGTATCATCCAGAACTAATAAGTGTCTTCCAGCAGCTGCATTTGAAAACTAACCATCCTATGTGTTAAGTTTATTACCATCGTAGATTACATCGTTATATAATATCATGTGTAATTGTGGTCAAATGCTTGATCCAACAAGGAATAAAAAACCTTAGTCTGTACCAAGGTAACTTGCCATAAGAGTAGCTACGCAAATAAATAAATATTACAAAACTGTACTGAAACCGCTGGACAGAAAATTAACGCAACTTTGCAAACAGTGAAAATGTAATTTCAAATATTAACTTATCTCGGTATTCAGCACAGATATTTTGTTGCGCTAGTAATTTAGGTACTAGCATTAAAGTTTATTATAAAATACAGCAGAATTAATGTGGGACCTCAGGGTCATTACCTAAGATATAAACATGAGTATCTTTAACGTTTGCACAATTATTGTTAAACGTATGCTTCTTCCATACTTATGTAATAAAACTTAGAATAATTATTAACTTAAAAGGATATATGGATAATTATTTTTTTATATGAGTCAAATTCAAAATATTATCTAATACTTTTTGAGTGATGCAAGCTCAACGGCAGACCTCTACCATTTTGTCTATGTAAAAATTAAGTGGATAAAAGGAAATGCTGATAATAAAGCATGGCGACAATCAGCGCTATTATTTCCAAATGGCGGAAGATATTGAACAAGTTTATATTTGTATGCCGTAATGACTCACATTGAAAAGCTGTTAAACCTCCGAGTCGAAACAATGAATAAGATAAATGGAACTTCCTTAAAAACTACCGAACAATGTGTTAAATATATTAATTTATTATTGATAACCCTAAACAACAACTATGCTTAATCTCATTCAGGAGACATTTTATGAAGGGGAGTAGCGGTAACCCTATTGTTTATGCCAGTGGACAATGTATTCGGGTTAGTGAAATAATTTGTATTTATTATCTACACCCGGAGGCCTGTTTCAGTAAACGACAGGCTTATCATTAATCGTAAACAGGAAATTATTACCTGCATCAAAAAATTCCATTTACCAAAACGTTCACACCAAAGATTGAAATAATTTAACAATTTTCCAAAACAAATAATTTTCAAAAATCATTCTTGCATCGAAAATCTGTCGCCAAGCGGCTAGCACCTATACGTGTGTTCCGGGAGCTGAACTTAGGAGCCCACCCCTTCTTTATGTTTACCGTATTTACCATCTTGAACCACATTGCCATTTATCATCAAGTGGGATTTTAAATATTACAATGTATACATTGTGTACACATACATATACATACATTGATGCACTGGATTGAGATGTGGAAGAATATCCATCAGAAATGATGCTGAACCTTTAGAACCGTTGTAAGAAACTACTAACAATTTTTGTCTTTATGAAGACTGCATCGTCTTTTACTGTCAGTTTAGATTATGGCCAAACACTAAAACTTATAATGTATAATAACTATATAAAACTCTGAAAAATCATCCATCCAACAGTAAACGTCTCATCAAAATCGGTTCATAGGTTTCGGAGATTAGCCCAGACAAACAACAAACATTTCAATCTCATTGGCATGCATAGATTACGGAATTTACTTAATTTAAATTCAGACTCGCATACGTAAGGAAAGAATTATGACGATGAAACAAAAAAGTGTCGAATGTACAACAAAATGCACATCACTCAAAGGCTGTAACTGCACAACTCATAAAATCCGTTCCATTATTCATGATCTCGCTGGAAGCACGACGCGACGTAGGAAACTGGGTCGCAGCCTCTGTCTTTGAGCACCTTTGAGTATTGTTTAAGTTTTGCTTCGAACATGATATTGCATGGTGCTTATCGTTCTGCAAACGACTCAACGTTGTACATGTTTACTAGTTTTTAAGTTCATTAAAGAGTGATCTAGTAGAAGAAGGAAGGATTTTTTAAGTTTTAAAATAATTACATGAACTAACTGCCGGCCTCTGAATTACACGGGTGCTACTGACGAAGAAAGTGAGATCAGGCTGACCATATCAAGTACCGCCATGTCATTAAACAAGATGCCACCTAAACAAGTGAACGTGAAACTGTCAATTCTGTCAGTATTTTTGGAAATCTGTCTTCTATCTCACTCGCTCACATTTTATGTGGAGATAATTAAAACTATTTTTGATTTAATATTCCAAATGAGTTTTCAAATACTTTTCTTCATACTTACCTTCCTTGTCCTAATAAATAGAACAAAAAAAAACAGATACATTCGGCAATAGATTTTTATTTATATGTATTATTGTTGCCTCTACCTATATTATACCGTCCAAGATATTATTTGCATTATGTACGTTTAAACTCGCTAGTCTCTGAAAATCAGATTACAAAAAGTATGTTTACATTTTATTATTGTATATATAAGTTTTGTATTTAAGAAACTGTTAAAACTACCAATTCTCGAGGAAGAAAAATTAGGGCTAAGAAATAAGCTAAGAAATTTTAGTCTTGTTAAAGTTGACGCCAAATCTATATGACTGTATAACATAATAAACTATTTTTGTATTTTTTTTTCTCTTTGTCGTTGGATTTCGTTCGTTCATTGGCTTTATTTAGTTTTGATCGTATGGTTATAAAATGTATGTCAGAAAATACGTTAAACGTAACAGAAGTAAAAATGCGGGTGAAGTGAATAACGCAGTGTAAATTAAATACGAGTGAAACTGCGAGACATTAGCTAACTATATTTTTTTAAAAGCTATAATATTTAATTATACAAATCATCATATTAATTACCATTTATTTTTAAAAGAAGTGTGCATGAGAAGAAAATCTGAAATTAGAATGACATATTTTTTTCTTAAAGATAAGGCAAACCGTACGTGTAAAGAATAGATTTAAAAAGTGGGGTGTGTGCTTATAACCATACGATAGAAGCTATAACTTCTGCACGATGTACTCCTTGTTAGACTGTAAATATGCTTGATTAGGACTAGAGCTTACTATACATAATTCAGTACGTCTCCGACCAGATTGTGATTGATGTCGAATGAAGCCGAGTAAACTCGATTCAGCGTCACCAACCCTAACGCAAAGATTCACATTCGTCCACTGGTCAGTGCGTTTATAAAAGTTTTCGCTTCAAAAAGTAACAATATTTTTTTCAACTAATATACGCAGAACTATTATTGTGCTATACTTTCGAATTACTTAACAAAAACTGCTTTTTGTTTGTTTGTGTTTGTAAACAAAAATTGCTTTGCAAAAACTCTAGGTGGTAGAGCTACGCTGAAGCTATTACTGGTTTCAGCATGAATGGGTCGGCTCGCCCGGGGTAGTACCACCCTCTGACAGAAAACCGACGTGAAGTAACAGTAGTTGCACTGTTGCGTTTCGTTCGGTCAGTGAGAGCACCGGAGGCCCGCATATATTAAAAGGCCGGCAACGCACTTGCGACTCCCCTGGTGTTGCTAGTGTCTATGGACGGCGGTGATCACTTACCATCAGGTGACCCACCTGTTCGTTTGCCCCCTATAGCATAAAAAAAAAACTGCTCAAATCCATTTCTATTTGATTTGGTTAAAGCAGAATGCATTAACTAATTATCTATACGCATACTGTTGGCGCGTGTTACATACTCGCTTTAATTTCTAAACGAACAAAAACCACCCCTTCCGCCCACCTCTTTCCCCTTCCTACTTCCACTTCACTTTGCCTCCATCATTAACGCGGACGCATACATATATCATTCAACGCAACGTTAAACTACCAAATCCGAGTCAGTGTGTTATATTGTGTATATAAAATATCACAAATCGCCGCGAATTAAGTGACACGCATATTAATCAACGCCTCTTGAGAACTAGATCCGAGTCACTATAATATATTGTGTATACAACACCACAATCGCCGCGAGTGAAGTGCACTTAAAAGGAAAAAACGCATCATACAAACCGGTAAGTCCGCATCCCCTTCACAACCCTAACTATTCTCCCAGAACCAGCACCTACACCACGCATCATTTTTTATGGTCCTTCGTTCCTGGATTGTCCTTTAAAATCCCTATTTTATATCGCAAAGCCAACAACGCAACGCATTTATTTTACATATACCCACCCGCTTGTAGGTATTTACGCACCATATCGAATTATCTTTCGATATTTTAGTTTAATTTATACTTTAATACATTAAAATGGAGCATAGGTCTAAGAAGGGAGACGTAGCTGAGGGCTCAGTCAGCATCCATGCTGAAATATCCCTACTTGAGGGAAAAAAGCAGTCTTACTTTTTACGCGCCAAAACGATTTTCGAATCTATACCTCAGAGTTTAGAGGATAGCCAAACGACTTATTTCATTGGTAAAGCAGCAAATATTGATTCTATGCGTGATGAATATCTTCAAATAGTAGATAGTATTAACAGACTTCATTTGAGAATCGATACGAAATACCTACCAAATTATGAGGCTATTTGGGCGTTCGAAGATTATTATTGTGAAATTAAAAACGCATTGTCACGCTTCGCCACGCATCAAAATGTTAATTCCGATCAGACTGTAATCCAAAATACTGGAGAATATCCAAATTTTCGGCTAGAACATTTATCTATACCGGAGTTTTACGGTGAATTTGAAAAATTTCCTATGTTCATCGAATGCTACAATTCAATGGTTCATAACAATTCGAATCTAAATAACTCATTACGCGTCAGATATTTAATAAATAAACTTAAGGGCAAAGCTGAAACCATCTGGTTAAGTTTAAACCCAACCGCAGAGAATTATCATTTAATATACAACGCATTAATTGAAAAATACACGGATAATCGTGCTATCGCTACTACCTATATAGAAAAAATATTAAACTTAAAATCGCTTCAAAACGTTACGCCTAATCAATTAGACTCTTTCATTGATGAATATTCTACGTCAGTAGCCGCCTTGAAACAAATAAAAATGGACAATTTATTAGATTTCATTTTTGTTCATTTAGGATTACGCAAATTAGATATTGATACCGCTAAACAATTTGAAAATATAATTCGTAAGCAGTCATATCCAACTTACGACGACTTTATAACATTTCTACGCGAACAGTTCAAAATATTACAAAGAACAACACCTTGCAACAAAAGTAACGCAAGCGTCGCTCGGCAGTACTATGCCGCCGGAGACGCGAGCACGTCTCGTGTCTCACGGTCGTCGCGAGCTCCGCGCACATTTATTATTAATGAAGGCACAGCGCGTAGTGATAAACATTGTTTATTATGTAAAAGAAATGATCATGAACATTTATACAATTGCGCAAAATTTAAAACTCTTTCACCGCTCAATAGATTTAGACATATAAAACATGTCAACGGCTGTATAAACTGTTTAAGTTTGATACACACAGTATTTAATTGTAAGTCTTTGCATAATTGTAAAATTTGTAATAAACGTCATAATACACTTCTTCATATGAATAATAATATTTCCTCTAGCAATTCTCTTCAAAATAAAAATACGTCCGATAATGACGACGTACAAAATAATTCATGTGATAAAAATCCACCAAATACTATTTCTCAAAACTCAACTTCCTTGCTATCTAACTCGACCGTGTGTCACAACGTACTTCTTAGCACCGCGCAAGTTAGTGTTCGCGGCGATAATAATAAGTATTGCACCGTTCGTTCGTTAATAGATAATGCGTCGCAACGTAATATAATAACTACCGCTTGTTGTAAACAATTAAATTTAAATATAATTCCGCTTTCTAATTCATTTGTTAAGGGTATCGGTTTATCGTCGCGTCCTATTAAGGGCTATGTAAACTTACAAATTCGCTCAAAAAATAATAAATTCAATTTTAACATAAACGCTTTAGTCATGGATTGCATTACCGATAAGATACCTTTAGATTATATAGACACTTCCGTAATGCAGCATTTAGTAAATATTCCGCTTGCCGATGAACATTGGCATGAGCCAGGAGATGTACACCTTTTATTAGGTGCACAGCTGTTTCCTTACATACTTCTGGGTGGTAAGATAATTGCACCTCCAGCGCCCCCCGCTATAGAAACTGTTTTTGGTTATATTCTTATGGGTGACGTGCCCACCGCTATTCGAAATAATAGTTCGCCTCACGATATACATTTTAGCTCGCCTCAAGACAACAATAATACCTCCACTTCTTTCATCATATCTAGTGATAAATCTTTAGATCGCTCGCTTCCTAATTTTTGGAATCTAGAAGAGAATTCTTCACAAAGATTTTTAAGTCAACAAGACATGGAGTGTGAAACATTATTTTCCACTACAATTTTACGCGATTCATCTGGACGTTATTTGACCGATTTACCCTTCAGTAGGGATCCTCGAGTTAGGTAACTCACGTTCATTAACTCAATGTAAGTTATTATTTTTAGATCGAAAACTTCAAGTTAATAAAATTAATAAGTTATAATATTGTTTAACTCGCTAAATTATATTTCAGAAAATACACCCGCTCATATTATTAATTTATTTGAGAACTTATAATCATAGTCATCGCTTCTTGGCTCGGTTCAGCTATCGCGCCACTTACAAATCTTTAAACAATAATTTATTAATATTGTTGCTTTCGCGGACGCTAGCCTTAAGGCTTATGGCTGCGTCATATATTTACATGTGACGGATTCACATGGTAACATCCATGTACGCTTAGTTTGCGCAAAGTCTAAAGTTTCGCCCGTTAAAGTAGTCTCTTTAGAACGTCTTGAATTATGTGCCGCTGTGTTAATGTCTAAATTAACAAAAACTGTTCATGACGCATATAACGCTAGTTTTAAAATTAATAATGTTTTCGCATTTTCAGATTCAGAGATAGCTTTATCCTGGATCAATTCGTCTCCGCATCGCTGGAATATTTTTATTAGTAACCGCATCGCTATGTGTCATGAAAATTTAGACCCTAAACATTTCTTTCATGTCGCTGGTTCAGAAAATCCTAGTGATTGCTTGTCACGAGGACTTTTACCTGAGCAACTACTTTCTCACAATCTATGGTGGCAAGGTCCACCGTGGCTTCAATTTCCTGTATCAGCTTGGCCTCTTAGATCTGTAACATCCGCTAATCTAGAAGAGCTACCTGAGCATAGAACCTTAATCGCTACAACTGTTAGCTCTATTCCGCTAATTCTTTGTGAGCTTTCCCTTAAAATTTCTTCTTATAATAAATTGCTACGCATTATTGTATATATTTTAAAAGCTTTACGCATTTTACATCGCACGCATAATTTCATTATTAAGGCCAACGATTTAAACACCGCTGAAATTTACTTAATTCGCGCAGTTCAGAATAAGAATTTCTCTGATATTATTGACCGCTTAAATAATCATAAATTACCTCATGGCAGTTTAAGAAAGCTTGATCTTTTTCTAGACGAAAACCGAATCATAAGAGTTGGAGGTCGTTTATCGAATGCCAATTTACCTTTCGACGCTCAACATCCAATTTTAATACCTAGAAGGGATCATGTAACTTCTCTATTAATTGACTATTATCACCGTACACACTGCCATACGGGCGCTCATTTGCTAAACTCAATTATTCGTCAAAAAATTTGGATAATTTCCGCTAGAAATGTAATACGACAACGCATACATAAGTGCAACTTTTGCTTTAAATGTGCACCTGTAGTTTCGAGTCCAAAAATGGCTGATTTACCTTCATATCGTGTTCGAGAAGCAAAAGCTTTCGTGCACACTGGTGTAGACTACTGTGGACCTATTAACATCACTTTATACAGACGCAGAGGTCAAAAGAGTCAAAAAGCTTACATTTGCTTGTTTATTTGTCTAGTCACATCGGCAGTACACATCGAATTAGTACCTGACTTAATTTCGGATTCATTCTTAAACGCTTTTAAACGCTTTATTTCTCGCAGGGGTCCAGTCGCTAACATATATTCCGATAACGGTACAAATTTCATCGGGGCTAAAGCAAAGCTTGATCAGCTATATAAATTTCTATCTTCGCAGTCTTATTCAAAAATTATTGCGGACGAGCTAGCTACTCGTCGTATTCAATGGCATATGATACCACCTCGCGCACCCCATTTCGGTGGAATTTGGGAATCAAATATAAAGTTTGAAAACGCATTTATCTAGAGTTGTAGGTACACAGTTATTAACCTATGAAGAACTTTCTACCGTTCTTACGCAAATAGAAACTATTTTAGAATCGCGTCCATTGTCTCTTTTATCGGAAGACCCTTATCCGGAGCCACTCACTCCGGCGCACTTTATAATGTCATCGCCGCTTACATTTTACCTGCTTGCGATGCAAGTAACGAAGCGTCTAAAACTCTCGCTAACAGAAAAGTATTGCTGGACCAGTTGATACAATCATACTGGAAAAAGTGGCATTTAGAATATTTACATACCTTGCAGATGCGACAAAAATGGTTTAACAAAAAATCTAACGCTATTCAAGTAGGAATCGTAGTACTTATACATGAAAATGATATCCCACCATTACGATGGCCAATGGGAGTTATAACGGAAGTTTACCCCGGGTCAGACGGCGTTGTTAGAGTTGCATTAGTAAAGACCGCTAATGGTTATCTAAAACGTCCTGTAGTTAAACTAAGTCCTCTACTTTCTCAGTAACTACAGTATTTATTATCGCATTCTCCTTTGTTTTTGTATATTTATCGCATTTTTTAAATATTTTATACGCATTTATAATATTTCATCCGCATTATTTTAGTATTCTGAATTTGCTATGAAATAACGTTTGGCACTTAAATTCCTAACACCTAAAACGCATTTCACTTTAACGCTAAACTTGGTTTATATTTTGTTTCTTTGAGAAAATTAAATTTTCTCAACGCGGGGGAGGATGTTGGCGCGTGTTACATACTCGCTTTAATTTCTAAACGAACAAAAACCACCCCTTCCGCCCACCTCTTTCCCCTTCCTACTTCCACTTCACTTTGCCTCCATCATTAACGCGGACGCATACATATATCATTCAACGCAACGTTAAACTACCAAATCCGAGTCAGTGTGTTATATTGTGTATATAAAATATCACAAATCGCCGCGAATTAAGTGACACGCATATTAATCAACGCCTCTTGAGAACTAGATCCGAGTCACTATAATATATTGTGTATACAACACCACAATCGCCGCGAGTGAAGTGCACTTAAAAGGAAAAAACGCATCATACAAACCGGTAAGTCCGCATCCCCTTCACAACCCTAACTATTCTCCCAGAACCAGCACCTACACCACGCATCACATACTTCATATGAAACGATTCGTGTGTATAAAGTACAGAGTCGGAACGCAAAGTCATAATTTTCGCAAATATGACAAGTTTATGGAGTTGCGCCAAAAGCAAGTAGATTCACTGATAGAGATAAGTTTAAAATAACAAAATTTCACGTACTTTTATTCGATATTCAATATGATTGATGAATGCAAAAAATGTAAATATATCTTATACAAACTAAAATTCAATATCTATGATTAGTAGAGAAATTTGACTTTTCATTAGCTTCTGATATGATTTCTCCGTCATACTTTCCGAGTGAAGCCAAACCATTAGCCTGTAAAATAAGTAAAATTATTGATAAATGTGGAGCGCTCCACGACAAATCGGATGGATTGTTTTTTTTTCCCTCAATTTTCTGATATGTACCCCTGTATATATATACTGTACACCTCAAAATAGTCCTCCTGGTAAATGTTGAGATTATTTTTTTCCAAAGATAGTTTTTTAGACATAACTTTTTTTAAAAGGCATCTAAATTTGTTTTTTTTTTCTACGTGGTGTTTATACAAGACAATAAAGCAAAAATTGTTCAAATTTTTTTAAAGATTTTTGAATTATAACTTTAAATCAAATTTTAAAAAATGAATGTATTCTTGGACTTTTTACTTGTTTTGTATTTTAAACTTCTATCCATTCTTCAATGTTAAAGCTTAGTCTGGTAATGGGATCTCTATATCTACTATTTATTTTCGATTTTTGAAAATTTAAACTCGTTCAGTTTTCAAATCTCTTGTTGATATGACATTTTAAGAAAGTGAAGTACAAAAAATAAAAAAAAGCAACTATCTTTTGAAATAATAATCAAAAAAATTGAGGAAAAAATAAAATTAAACTGTCTAATTTGGCGTGGAATGGCCCTTTTATATCAGGTGTATATCTGTGTATGTACATCTGGTGAGTCAAGATGCACTTGTGATATTTCATCAGATATGTGGAATAAATACCACGTATAAATTATACAGGTGAGATAATTTCTCGTAAATGTACTATAGCTTATGTAAGATAAAAATAAATAGAGACAAGAAAGTAAAATCTTGCGATTGATTATTTTACCTTGGCTCTTTTCAACAACTCTTGCTGTGCTTTTGGTATATTCTCATCTTTTCCACCCCAGACCTTCCATACGGAAGCCTGGAGAGCTCTACCATAACTGAAAGTCATTGCCCAAGGTCTCTGAAGGTGGACTTTGTTGATAGCGTTCAGATTCTCAGTCGCTTCTTTTTCTGATTGACCTCCGGAGAGGAAAGCTACTCCTGTAAAACAGCAAATTTGAATATTCTATTATCTTAACAATATATTTCATATATAGAGAAAAAAAACATAAGCACCACACCGCTTGCCCCACTTCTCACCGGCAAGAAAACAAACGTCGCTGAACGCGTAGTTATTAAAACTCTAATAACTTAAATGAAAACATCGTGATAATTCCTTTTTTTAAATAAAGACCAAATATGTAAGATGTAGAAATAAAAAAAATTGATCGCAATTTATCCAGTAATTTTTGAGTGGTGCACGCACGACAGACCTTTATTACTTTATTTAAATATGTAAATAAAATAAGAAGATTAGTTAGTATAAGTACCAGGTACCGCTGCTGGTATAGCTCTGCGAAATGCGGTCACGGTTGCTTCGGCTATCTCTTCTGGAGTATTCCGTACAAAGCATTTTTGACCTGGTGTTACCTTAAAAATATTATACACGTTTTACGATAGCTAAAAGACAGATGTTCTTATTCTGATATCCGCCACTAAGAATAAAAGACTAATAAAGAATAAAACGCCTTAAAAAGAAGGTGTTACTCAATTCGATTGTTTTTTAATGTTTACTACATCATTTAGAAAACTTATTTGGAAACATCTTTTGTTCTTTGTAAAAGTTATATTTTCAAATAAGTCCTATTTAAATTAATTTCGTTGGCATTATTTTTTTTTATAATTAGCGTTTGTTCACAATGTCATCTGATGATCATCATCATCCGCCTGTAAGAGACTCACTGCAGGACCATAAACCCCCGAAATAGGGTACGGGCAAAATCACCACGCCTGCCCACGACGTAATGCCGATTTCAAACTGTGAGAAACCCACAGTTCTATTTTTCCCCACATAGTGGTACAACAAAAACATATCTTAGATTCAGGTTTCCTCACGATGTTTTCCTTCACCATCAGCGGATAGTGTTAACAATTTAAATTAGTAAATGGACGCGAATTTCGAAAAATTCGTTGATACATGCTGGGGTTCGAGAACTTGCGGACATCGGATTGATATTCCACTAGACCACCACGGTTCATCTGATGTTCAATGATAATATGGTCTAAGACGGTAAACACGCTGACGGGGTTGCCTCCCAAGTGCAATTGCCAGACTATACCAGCAACAGGTGCTTGGCGTCAAATTTTTAACATGGTAGTTAGCCAGGTGGACTTAGAAAAAGCACTACCACCGTGCAAATTAATCTCAGATTTCGAAGGTATACCAGGGAAATCACCAAAATCGAATAGGATATGTGTAGTGTCTGAGATTTTGGCAGATTTATATACAATCTAATACTACGTTACCTACGTACTAACTACGGTCAAAGACATTCTGGTGCATTTTTAGGGTACATTTTTTAAAGTAGGTTTTCAAATTTTCTCGTCAATTTATTTTCTCACGTGAAAGTGTTCATCGTGATCTCAATATAATAGTTAATTCAATTACAATTATTTCTGTTCTATACAATCGTACACAGGTATAACATTACTACTTAATATTTACCAGTTTTTGAACTTTCATCACAATTTTTTCCTTAATAATGAGCGTAAAAAGTAACACACATATCTATACAAATTGTCTCTGTTGTAAGGGTTATTTGAAAGAATATCAAATTATTACTTTTCTAGTCTTAACATTATCTATTATTTGCTGTACGCAACAAATATCATAGACTTATTATAATAATTTATGTATTCCTATTAGATATATTACACTTCTGACCATATTCGGCTTCAATAAGGTGCCTTCCAGAAAGACATGGTGATCGTTCAAAGCTTTGTAGACTGCGGCTAATACAACCTCAGTCACCTTCTGCGCTCTCTCTATATCATGGTCACCTGGCAATTAAAATTACAATGAAAATGTTGAAAATAACAAAGATATACATATTCAAAACAATAATTATACAACTGCATATACATAAAATATACTAATTGTGCATTTTTATATTAATTAAATTACTTGGAAGGCGGAGGTTCACTTGGTTGGTTAGCACAATAATGCATTAATGGATGTCATATAGACATATTTCATAAAATTTTGAACTACTATTAGGTTCTCATCCATGGATAGCTATAAGAGATAGGCTCTAATAATTGTGTGGTTACATTTCAAATTCAGCTAAGTCCAATTATGATCGTTCATCTGTTTCTAAATTTTATAAAGATTTTCAAAATGTTTCTACGTGTAAAATTTGAAGGTTATAAAAATTAACCAAGAATCTTACGAACGGTAAAATTTGGACTTCGACCGCGGTGTATAAAAACACAGAAAAACTTAAAAAAAAATAAACATCATATATGAACGATTAAAGTTGAACTTAGCTGATTATGAAATGTAACGGCACGAATATTACAAAATGTTTTCATTAATGTATACATATCTATGAAGTTGGATAGATATAGGAGTAAAGGAAGACGGGAGATGGTATGGATGAAATGTGTGAACAATGACATGTGTATAAAAGCCGTAAATACTGATTTGACATCTAGCAGGGGAGAGTAGAAAAGGAAAATATGTTGTGCCGACCCTACTTAGGTGGGATAAGGGTAAGACGAAGAAGATGTTTTTATTTATGTAAAATAATATTTAGAATAGAATCATACAAACACATTTTACGATTTTATATAAAGCAAAGAAATAAAAAGAATATATCGATTAAGTTAAATATGTGAAAATACCCGATCGTCGTAATTAGGGATTCATTGGAAGTAATTTACTAGCATTGACGAACATGAAAGGAACTGATAATTACACGTATTGATCTGTATGTAATTGATTCCGTGGCGAGTTACTGTTGGCTAACGAAATGTTTTGAAAAACACATGTTGATCGAAGCTACTGTAATCGTGTTCTATAAAAAAATCTTTAAACGATGTTGGTATCTAGAAACAAATTCATTTCAATTTGTACGACAAAACATTGTCATAATATAAACAAATGTAATTTAAAGTCTAAAGTGTTGTTGCTTTTAATCCTTGGACTGTCTAAAACAAGATTTCAGTTCCGTACAAACGAATATAGACCTCATGAGGCACAGGTCAACAGTATTGGCAGCATAACTTTAAAAATATCGAATTTATTAAAAAAATTTGAAAAATAACGAATGATGTATTATAAAATAATATATTTTTTTAAAGTAAAATGCAATTTTATTTTATCATTTGTACAAACTTTTTTTTACTATACAAAAATGTACAATGTACGATGTTGTGAAATTAAAAACGTTATCCGCCATTTTGACATCTGGGTCTTAAAAAATCAGCCCAGGGGATAAAAAATAGCGACTTGCGCAGCCACTCTGTGGCAGCCACGCAATGGTACGACTACAACATTGATATACATAAGTTTTTTATATGTATATCAATGGGGTCCAATGTCATTTGCTTATTAATGTGACGTCATCCATTTTTTAACACATTGCCCTTCACAAATAATCCAAAGTCGAAGATGTTTCGTAACTCTCAACTCATAGACCCTTATTTTGTTGTGCGTAGTTTTAAATTGAAATTATATGCTGTAAATAGTAATTTTATTAATTACATTACATACTCTACGTAAGTAATGTTTAATTGAAAATGGCTTCGCAAATAACCTATTATTTGTTAATAATATCCTAATAACATAAATATATACTGTGATTTATCGATAGGACGTGAAAATATACTATTTTAAACTTTTCTCTAGACCTGTATTAGTAATAGATAGGTACTAGTGCCCTGCGATAGCAGTACAATCGTTTGAAAAACATATTTATAACTTAATTACAATACATTAGTATTTTGTATTTGCTAACTGTATAATATTAATGTCTTTCCATCAAGAGTTCACCAAATTATAATGAAATTCTAAATCCATTACGTAGTTTAAAGGTACTAAGTAAAACCAGTAACAATTTTTTATATAATAGTGTTAGATTTTACAACAAAATCCCAAAGCTTATTACCGATTTGCCGGACTATAAATTTAAGCGCCATGTCAAGCGGATTTTGATGTCAAAAGGCTATTATTACACAGTGGATCAATATGTGAACGATGATGATGTCTGGAATTGACACCTCTCTCTGTGCATGCACTAACAACGATTATAACGTTATTGTATTGCTTTTAAATATATATCGGGACGTTAAATAGATAGATAGAGTTTCTTGTTGGTTCTTGTCGATGACAGGGTTGTCTTCCGAACCGTTGGTAGTTTTTAAAGTTTATAAACGCCTTTTAAGGACCTAAATTGAAGAAAGTATTTTTGATTTTGACTTTAAGAGAACATACAGACTGACACCAATAAGCACTTTGTTTTATACTTTTAATTGATTATAACTGTATTGCCTAAACACAACACAACACAGAATATTAATACATAAAAACAATTTAAATAACTACTTACCGTCTATTAGAATATCAGGTTCTACGATTGGCACAAGACCCTGACTTTGCGCGATAGAAGCATATCTAGCTAGAACTTGTGCCGTATCGTTAATAGCTTGCACTGAAGGAGTATTCTCTCCTATTTGAAGAGGTGCTCGCCATTTGGCAAAGCGGCAACCTTGTTTTTTATATTCCGCGCAACGTCGAGCTAAGTCATCCAAACCTAAGAATAATTATTTGGTTAATTTTGAATGAACGAACTAGTATATATATAGATAAGCAATACATTATTAACTCGTCATGTCATGTTCCTGCTTTTTTTTCGGTAAATTAAATATTTATAAGACTTAGGAACCTTCTAAAAGTACTAAAACTGCCCAATTATATTGGCAATTTCAGACATCTAGAAAACAAAACTGACGAATATAATAAACAAAAGTAAAACATACAATGAAAGCGAGAAAGTGCTTCTTATATGAATGTTGAAAAAAAAACTGATATCAGTTCAAACAAGGGAATACGAAATTATAATAATAAGTATAATCAGTCCGAATTATAATTATCTCCCTCGCGCTCTAATTGTGCATTCGGGCAGAGTGAGACAGCAAATAGACTCCTGTTTTAACTTATTCATCAAATTTCTTTTAGACCGCGTTTCCTCTTAAAATTATATTATTGGTTGCCATTTGTTCCTAAATTGTACTGTGCTTACCATCAAGCTTAGTGACATCACTTATCCGTGATCCTATATCAAAAATACAATTATGGTTGGGTTGTTTTTTTACCCTTTTCGAACTGAGTTAGTTTAGATTAACATAGTAATCAGATTCACGATACATGGATGAGTTCGTGAAACATACATGTTTCATACACATCCATGTTTCACGAATTCAAATATGTATGAAATAGGTAGCTTAGTTAGATTCGGGATATTTCGCGACAGTCCAAGCCGAGGTGTGCCGTAGGCTCTTGTTCTGGTTGCCTATACAAAATCAGATGAGTACCTTAAACGTTCCCCTTAGTATTTCGGTGGAACTATAGAAGCCTTGCCAGGTTAACAATGTAGTCAATTCGAAAAAAAAATACCTTGAGTAGTTACTTCGTCGTCTGACAAGTATAAAGGAACGACATCTTTGTCCAATTTGATACCAGGGATTATGTTTTTTTTCTGTAGAACCTCAATGAATGGTGTCCCGTCGTCAGTTTTCTGATAAACTGTCTCGTCGAATAGAATAACTGCTGATATATGATTAGACAGCGCCTGAGAATACGTTTACGTAATTTACATATCAAGATTGTCAGTGTCGGTGTGGACCCAAAGAAAAACCAGCACGATGGAAGCTCACTGAACTGTACTCCCTTAAGAGTTTATTACAGGTAACGAGTATTGTGGCGAGACAATATAACGATACTAGGCCGAGAGAGTCGGGTGAACGAGTAGGTGTTTATATGTATTTAACTTGTTTGGCGAGCATAGTAAACAAATCGAGATTCTAGTGACTCTCTTGGGACTGTGCAGTTGGTCGAATACTTGTCAAAATGTTCATATGTACAAGGACACTGTCTCGCCATTGTAGTCGTTACGTGTAACAGACCTATTATGGTGCTGAATGCGATAATTGTTTTCATGATTTAATATTGTGATTATATTACAATATTTAATTATATTGTACTATTATTTAATTATAATTATATTGTATACTTTACTGTGGCTATATATTTCGTGTGAATAATTCTGTACATGTTTAATACCCCATAAAACCTTTTCTATGAAGAAACACTTAAGTGTGCCATCTTTAATCGCAATAGAACAAACGGCAAAATGTTCCATTTTCTAGAATTCAGGTACACCATACAATTGTCTACATTTGAACAATAATTCAGCTAGCTTCACAATCTGCGATGATTATTCATTTCAATTAACCGACAGTCATCAATTATGTATTATCTTGTTGTGTTATTTGCCAATGACTATTTTTACAAAAACGGTTTCAATTTTTCAGTTAAGTAAATCATTCAATTGTATCGTAATACAATATAATAATGGAATGCTAATGAATTTTCATTTTAAGTATCGTACCTTTTCTTGTGAGCAACGAATTTTACTCTCTTTTCACACGTATTGATTGTTGTATACTTTTTTGCTCTTTCGCACATTATAGTAATAACGGTTGATTATTGTCATCGTCAATATTATTAATGGACAACTGATAAACAGCAGCATAATAATTATGTCTTCAATATTCCGTTATCTTTTTTACGTAGAAATAATAAATTACATTATTAGTTACTGTACCTCTCCTACTCGTATCTAACATATAAATTCTGCAATTAACCGAAGGATATATTTATTCTGAGAAACACCACAATTGCTAAGAATATAAATTAATTATATACTTACATTATCTGTTGTGAATAACAATTGACGGTATTTGCGTCTATTTTCCTCAGTATTTTCTAATCCCACACCACTTAGAAGTTTTCCAATTCCCTCTGAAATATAAAAATATACATAGTTTTCGTTAACATTGTACATTATTATCATAAGGTAAAATTATGAAAAACGTAAAGACACGACAGAATTGAGACTTTTGTATTACAGGGAACATTTTAACTGAGAAAATAAAACAAACAGCCAACGTCACGCAGTGTTCCCAGACGGTCACTCATCCAACAAGTACTGACTACGCCTGACTTTGCTTAACTTCGGTGATCGAACGAGAAACGGTTTACCCTCACCACTTTTCGTCACACAAAAAGGTTGCCAATCAAAATTTCAAAGTCATCCCATAAGAAGTTTCACTTCATTATAAAACCAAAATAGGAAACGCAATGTATATTATACAAACAATGGAAGTGATTGCACCTACCAGAGGTGAGAAAACACCAATAAAGTATAAAATACCTTACTTAGTTAACATCTCTGACCCCGCGTCAAAGTTTTTTAAAAATTAAAAAGAAAAACTATGTCAATAATTACCAATGTCATTTTTATTATATATATATATTTATTACAATCGTATTGAATTAGTTCAATGGCAATAACACGAATTTTTTATTACCCAAACTTTGTATTTGACCTCTGTCAAGATATGTGTCACAGAGCTTCATAAACATATTAAGATGGGCAAAATACACTCAAACCCGGTACATTTTTTATTACGTTATAGGCATTATTAGCATTTGACCATAGTCTCACATGTTGTTAAATGATAACATGGTTTAAGTTGGTTAATAAACTAAACCTAGAGGGCGAATGGCTCTCAAGTGCTGCTCTCGGAACATACCTATAGATGATTGGTATAAATAGTAATTAACTCGGATCATTTAGATAAAGGCCTAGCATAAATTTACGAGTTCATCATAATGTTTGCCTTCATACGAAACCACATCGATCGACGCGTTGTCCGACAACGGTAACCACCAAGGAATCATCGCTTCATTCCGAACAATTATTTGGATCTCATACAAAAATATGTCCTGTGTGCAATTAAAACCCACCCCCTAGGCCTCTAGGCGAGCGCTAAGAATATTACGCCAATCGTGTAATTTTGGAACGAAGTTCCTTATCGCGCGTTACACGCTCTGAGCGAATGCGAGCAAGACCGAAAAAAGTGTATTAAATTTTTTTCCAACACTTCTTACTATGTTACAGCCGTGTTTATAGAACTATATACATCGTGGCACACAGGTTCTCACGTGCAACAAAATACTCGACGGCTCTCTTCTTTTTGGTGTTTATAGTCAATAAGTATAAAAGTATAATAAAGAAATAAATAAGATTTATACAGTTCTTAATTTTTTATTTATTATTAACTTAATTATCACAGATTATTTAGTGTTTAATTCATCATTATTTATTTTATACATAATAAATATATGTTATCGTGAATTTTTCAATATAACTCTATCCCCTTGATATTTAGAATATAGATTATAATGACTGTATAGCAAACGTCTACCAAAAATTTCGTTCCGACCGGGGGTCCGTAGACCCCTCAGTTTTTACCCCGGCAGTTAAACGATTGAAAATGTTTTCAAGACCACAAAACTGTATAAATACCATTTGTTTCGTCGACAGCTAGGATACCCTTGCCAGGGACTACAATAGCTTCGGCGACCCCTTTTAATTCCTCCTGGAGTTGAGGGTCAGGGTATGAGAAGAACGTGGGCATTCTGGAAACTGAGTAACGTTAATCAAATTATTATTGTATTTATTTATTATATATCTAATTAAAATGGACAATTAAATACAACTCTACTCGTATCAGACCATATATATCAATAGGTATATATATCAATTTGTCACAGTTTTTTTATACTTAAGATTAGTATTTGTTTAAATCGAGCACAAAAACAAAATGGCTCCAGTGTTCTTGGTGGTAAGCACAGTGCAATTCAAAAACTATGTCAACCAACGTGTGGTCTCTACCATATTTTAATAGTTTAATGGATCACGATATGCCTACTCTTGTCACTATTGGGGCTGTTACACTTGATATATGGTGGCCACGACTTAGTGGGATGCAATCGTGTCCTAACACCCGGGCTTATATGTAAAGATGGGTTAAAACCCAATCATTATTTTTTTTATTCCACACGCTAGGCGGTTTAGCATGTGAAAACGACTTCTATTATATTGTAAAATGTTAAATAATTAATACCTAAATATTAGTACATTTAAAAATGAAATAAAATTAGTTTTCACTTGGTTAAAAAACTCAATGCGTTGTATAAAACAAATGATGACTGGATTTTAACCCACTTCCTGGCATTTAATCCAAATGTTCACCCATCTTTAATTATACCATAAACAAATTATAATTATATTCGGTAAAGTTATATACGAAAATATGTAGACACTACTTCGAAAAAGAAGAAAGTTTAACCGATATAATCTGGAAGCTCACTTACAAAGAATTTATTTTTCAAAGATTTAATCACTACAATACAGACAAGTACATAAAAAAATGCTTAGTTACTTATTAAAATTTAAATTAATACTTACCAGATATCTGGGGGAATATGTACACGACTGGTGTGTTATTCTAAGTAATGAACATTCACGATGGTGATGATTGTGATAATAATGTTATCATTAAGATATGTATGAGTCGGTTATGTTTTTATTTGATAATTGTTATATAAATGACATAATCAAGAACACAGTATTATTTACATGTTAAAAAGGTCTTAAGTATCTAGTTTGTATAAAAATAAATGTTTTTGATAGAATACAATTTAATGTTCATACATTTTTCATTTGTAAGCACATATTATAAAAATAAAACTTAACCATTTGATCGTTAAAATCATTAGAAGGTAACCTTTAATAAATAGCGAAATAAATCAAAATACATTGTAGTTCGTAAGATTCTTTTAGTTACACTAGTACAACGCACAGACAATATTTTAGTAGGTATCAATTTATACTAATAGTTCATGATAGTGGGGATAGATGACACTGTTCACACTAAAAATCCTTTTTTACCGCTATCTATACTTTTCTTTCAAAACTAATTTAAGTTCAATATAATTCATTTAAAACAAATACAAGTATCTCGAGATTTTATACTTAAATTAATAGATGGCTACATCAGCTGTTGTTAAAAACGTTATGCGCTATCACTAGACCTTCAGATGACCTTTCGCGTGTCCTCTCTTCGACTTATTAGTTTGACAGCACTACAGAAGGAGTAGCAGGTTGGGAGTGTCTTGCATTTTACGAATTTCCATTAAACAAATAGTAAGTTGTTTTTCTAACAGTTTTTAAAATATCTATCATAAGTTTATTTCATCTTTATAAAAGTAAACGCTGTATTATTAATGATACTTTTTCTGTTAACTTAAATAGTATTTCACAATACTTAGGTACGTTCTTACTAAAATATTCTTTTCTATAAATTATTAGTAAAAAAGAACTTACTGTACTTTTCTGTTGTACAATTACTTTTAATTTTACATGTTTGCGTTTATTGCAAATAAATTATTTTGTCATGCTGGTCTAAAATCACTAAGAAAATGTAAGATAGGTATTAGTTATTTTTAACACAACATAAAAATATTATGTTCTCTTTGCCATAACAGAGAATACCTTTTTACTTAATGTTATATGTTGTACACCATACGTGTGATCACTGTAATAAAAATGTTATAAAGTTTTGTATTGTAATAGGTGTATTTATTATATATTTAGTTTATGTTATAATACATTGTTTCCTGAAAATTCAAATTACAATATTCGATAAAAATTACACGATGTAAAGAGATATTTCAAAACATTTCTAATAAATTAGTGCCATCTATGAGAGAAAATTAAAAATTATAACGAGAATGTATACTACCTATACTGTGCTAACTAATTTTTTTAAACATTTTTTCGTTAAATTTTACAATTTACAAATTATTCATTGATGTTTAAATTTAGTGATCTATCCTATATCGCTTACAATATTACACTAGGTAGTTTTAAGTTGTAACTAGGGTTTGTCTTAAATTAGAATCAACTTTTTAATTTTTGAAATGAAGACTAGAAAAATTGTACTATGACAAAATAATGTAGTTTTGAGTACACTATTGTTACCATTCATAAAGAATATTATTGGCTCGAACTAATATAGGTTATAAATTTATATACAATAGGTAATGTGGGTTATATATGAAATATAAATACATTTAAAATAATGTATCTTACTTTATTATAAATTACAGGTGGTTAGCCTTAATTGCGACCTCTTTAGTTGTTATGATCTTGTAATATTATAACTATTACTGTCGTTGACCTTTCAAGGGCAATAGAGAAAGTAAATTGAGATAATAATGAGACAAATCTATGTTATGTATTGTTTCATAACACTAGATCTTTTATCAATATTAATCATCCGTTGATTGAAATATCACTTCTGTTGTGAACTTTTTTTTTTGATCTTTTATTTGGCAACCAATCTTCTAGATTATTACGGCTCTTGTTAGGTGTAGTATAGGTAATAATATTGCAAGCGTTTGTGACAATTTCAATGTTCTAGCAAGTAGGTGGCGCCCTTCTTAAAACTTTCCAGCAAGTTTTTGTGGCATCTTAGATTTCATGCTCCCATACACTTCACTTGCGCACATTAATCGAACTATAATATTACGTAAAATACAACGATTATTACAAAACATAGAGTGGAATAATACGAGACTATGAAAAAAATAGAAACCTACATGACAAACAAGATTCCTCCAAAAACTGAACAATTTATTTTACACAGAGCTACTCTTCAGGGTAGATTACACGAATTTCATCAAAATAGTATAAATTAATCTGTCATTACAGTCAAATTGCTATAAAGAGGTTGAATAAACTATTAAAAATATATATAATTCAAATAAAAGAAAAACATAAGAGGTGTGAGTTATATGACATAATAGGTGAGTTTTTGATAGATTGTTTTATAATGTCGAGTATAAGTTTTCATTTATATGCTTAAATACCAAATTTATTTTGAATAAAAATGCCTGCCAAAGGTAAAAAAGGCAAAGGAAAGAAAGGAAGGCAAGAGTCAGGATGGATGCCAGGGTTCGGTACCAAGGGTGGGTGCTATTTTTGAGCACTTCTGATCATGCAGCTAAAACAAATTTATTTAATTTCTATATTAGTGGATTCACCAGATTTCCTCCAAAAAATATCCTTCTGTATTTCAATATAGATATTTGTTTAAATAACTAATCACCAAGATTTTGATTTGCTGTTGACAAAAACTAACATATACTAACATTGTCATATATTGTAGATACTGCAATAGTGTATGTTTGAAGGTCTATTTATGATAAGAATAAGTTAAGTGTATGATATTTTTTACTTCTTGGTATGTGTATTTTCAGTATGCTTGAAGGAATTCCTTTCTCTAACCCTTATAAATAAATATACATTTAAGTATCAATATATCTCTATAGAATACACTTATTTATTATAAATGGTAAACTTTAAATATATATATGTAACAAGTATCTGATATTTTTCTTCTATTAGCAAAACAATTAGAAATTGATTGATTAGAAATTATTATAAGACTAGCTCTCAGACCCGACTTAATATGGGTGTACTAATGAAGAAAATGAGACTAAATTTTCAATTTACAGCACAACCATTTAATGAAATAAAATGGCAACTTAATGTTAATCTGTCAATATATTTATTCTTCCTACCATGTTCTACATCACTCATTCACTTTTTATATGGAGAATTAACCCGTATTGTTCACTTTTCTGTATGATCTTTCAAACATTTTCTTTGATACAATACTTGTCCTGACAATTACAATCTCAATAAGAAGTGAATAAGTCAAATAGCCACAAATGTTCTGAAGTGATGCACATATAAACAAGGAACAATTGATTTTTATTTATATAAATGTTACATTCCAATAGTATATTAATTTTATATATACTAAACCTTCCTAAAACTATATAGGCTAGGGCAGTTTAAGAATATAAAAAATGGATCATGTAAATAAAAATGATGTTCACAACAGACACAACTAGAAAAGGAACTGTCCATTTTATTTGATATCAGTTAAAAATAGTTTTCTATACAGACAAACATAAAAGATGGTATTTGGTTTTTTCTGCATATTTGTAGTACAATTTTAATTTAACATTTACTTGAGGTCACTAAGGTTATTGATGTTTAAACCAAGCTTAATACTTTCCATTAATTTAGAGGTCAATTGTAATACATGATTTTAAGTCGTGATATCTAGAGTATTACAATGTTGTAGATTTTATTGAGTTGTACCAATTGAGCCAAATTGTCATTTATACAATGGCTTGACGCCAAATAACTTGAATTTTACTGTAGAATTGTTACTAAGAGCTGCTGATTCTTTTAAAAAAATAATCTTAAATGCCTGGTAATAATAAATGTAATTGGAGACAAAGTAACTTGATGAGAATTATTGTTAATTATACAAAAACGGTTTCTTGCCGCAAGTCAAAGTTGCGACAGTTTTTTTTATTTATTTTAAAAGTAATAGCAACAAATGCTTTGTATGTTCTATATTTAATTGTACTGAATGATTTCTAACAAATTACAATATTATTATTTTTTTATATAAGAATGCAAAGAAGATATGTAGTCGGCATAAACATGTTAATAGTTAAATGTAAAACTAAAGTTCATGATGGAAAAAGGAACAAATCCAAAATTATTCATTATAATCTCATTATTACAGATTATTTTTAAAATTATGTTAATTGGAAATTAGGAAGTTTACAGTTGAGGCTATAAAAAGAAAATTTGTTGCAGCCACAATGACTACTTACTTCCAGTACCCAACCCCCGAGCTCCAGGAGGAGCTCAGGAAGATCGCTCAGGCGATTGTTGCTCCCGGCAAGGGTATCCTTGCAGCTGATGAGTCTACTGGTAACACTCCATTTAAAGCTCTATTCAAGAATATTTTTCAATATTTGATTATGTATTTTTTTATACTGTGTAGGCTTTATCGTTTAGACTACATTCTCACCTGATATTAATTGACGATGTGGCGACTAAGATGGTAAACACGCTAAACCTAGAAGGGGACTGGCTCATAGGTGCGCTGCCGTAAAATACCTCTAGGGTGGTAACTAACCACACGGGCTTACAAAGAGCCCTGCCTCCATGCTACTATTATTATACTATTTACTGATTAATGCTTGCTTTAGTTTTATATCCCAGATTAAAAAGAAAATGTGTTTTACATTAAATCATGCCATAGTTGCTGATAACATAAAAGGTATTTTTGATACTATAAAATATCTAAATCCTGAGTTTTCAACAGATTTGTCTAATAAATTCATGCAATATTGAAATAAATCCAAATTGGATATTTCAATTAATAAAAACCTTGATAAATTGAATGAATACGCATAGTTATTCATTGTCGTTATGAATAGTTTTTATTTTTAAAACAGTTTTGAAATCGTAGCCTTGGAACTTTGTATTGTAATATTTGATACAGGTACAATGGGTAAGCGCCTCCAGGACATTGGAGTAGAAAATACTGAGGAAAACCGCCGCAAATACCGTCAGCTGCTGTTCAGCTCTGACCCGGTATGTTTATTACAAATAGTAGCAAGCATGACTTGAATTAGTAATTATTCTTTTCGTTTTTTTTTCTTATGGAAGGCTTTTAAAATTCTAATCGGCAATCTTTTTATGTTCGTAAAAGTGGTGTGGTAAACACTGTCGGGTGGTAGGTGGCAGAGTGTCAAAAACACCAGTTGTCGTCCGATCATCGCATGGGTGACCGCCTGGGAACACTGCGTGACGTTTGATGTAACATAAAAGTTTCACTTCTGTCGTGTGCCTTTACGACACACTCTGTTTTTTTTTATTTGCTAATATACTCGTATAGTACTTATACATGGAGACTATAGTCTGTGAATTCTTGAGTAAAAGTATTTCACCACTAGTTTCTTTTGTTCACGGCTTCGCTCATGTTTAATGAAAATTTACTTAGGAACAGTATATTTTTTCTGAGTATGCAACATACCCTTTTCTAGGCCCGTAACTTATATAAGATACAAACATCGACAAAGTGATGGGCGGCTGCTAGTATAAAAATAAGTAATAATTTACTACAGAGCTAGGTATTTTATTGCATTTGAAATGTATTTTTGATGGTACAATCGCAATCGAGATTAGATGATTCGTCACTATTTTGTAGGAATCCTACCATGACCACGATCACGTCGGATTGTCCGCGTATACCATTGCACATGACGTTTTGTCACGTACATCCTTGCCAAATGTTTTGACCGCTCTGAATATACTTGCGCAAGACACAAATTTAAGTATATATTCGTATTATTATATGTATGACATTTTATGTCTTCACTATTTATTGTGTAACTGTATTTAATTAATTAACATGGTATTATCGTTTTAAAGAGTATTTGCTTCAAAATTTAAATCTAGTTTCAACTTTAAATTCAGTTATTTATCTAAATTATTCGGTTTTTTTAATCTGATTTAATTAAGGTTTTCGTGCAAGTTACCATAAATAAATAATATGAGAGATCGGGTGACCTTTATTCCTAAATAATTTAACTTGAAAAACAAGTGTTTAGTATTAACAGATACAGAATTTACTAAAGTGCCTTATTTATCAAGAATATTGCTTCTCTAAATTATATCTTATCTTTTATTTGTAACTGAATGTCGTTTGTGTTGTTTATAATCGTAGCAATATTTTTTTATAGTCAGAGGAAAATAAATAGAACAATTGAAAGCAAAAGTATATGTACAATGTTCTTTTGAAAACAAAGTTATACCTATACCCCCTTCCCCCTTTTCTACGCATACACACCACACCGCTTGTCCCACTTTACGACAAAAAAAATACACGTCGTGGGAAGCTTATAAAAATCATAGATTCTTATAACTTCATTAACTTCAAATTAAATTAAGATATCGTGATTTTTTTAGACAAAAACCAGTTGGTTGGTAGAATGTTTTCTATGAAATAAAACTAAAAATGTTAAAATCTATCAAGTGGTTTTAGAGTGGTGCGCGCAGAACAGCAGACCTCTTTCATTAAATTTATAGATACTAGTCATCTAGAATAGTAGGAATTATTGACTAGAGGATGAGTTTTCAGAAATTCAAAGGCGTATAATAATTACATACGTTTTAGGCGCTCTCTGAAAACATCTCTGGAGTCATTCTCTTCCACGAGACCCTCTACCAGAAAACTGATGATGGGACTCCTCTGGTGTCCCTCCTGGAGAAGCGCGGAATCATCCCCGGTATCAAAGTCGACAAGGGCGTCGTACCCCTATTCGGATCCGAGGACGAATGCACCACCCAGGGTGAGTTATTTCGTTAGCTTTTTTTCCACAATACTTATTGTTTCCTTTTGATTACTAACTAAAAATCTCTGACCATGATTAATCTAGCAGGTAAAGGTAAAACATAAATTTCAAGTAATTATAACTCATAAAGTCATCACAATATACGCTGAAGAAAGACTTTGTTATATAAAACAATACACTATAAAAATATTGTAATATTAATGTAGAGTAAAGGTAATGTATATTGTAATATGTTTATGTAAATGCATACATCTGCATGAGTGCGTGCGAGCGTACGTGAATGCTTGCAAGCATACGTGAGTGGCGAGCGAGCATTCTTGCCTGAGTGCATTCGAGTGTGCTTGTATGCATATGCAGTAATTGTGTTCACACGTAGACCATGTGTACTTGTAATCAAATATTATGTTTATTATTTAGACTAATTACGAATTTACTTTACTTAGAATCGACACTCGGATACTCAAAAATACTCTGACATTTCATTTTGACGATTAAATCTTGTTTAAGTGTTATCTTACATTTAAAATATATTATATTGTAAATTAAACAGATAAAATGCATGTTTCATTGCATGCAATTTAATGGAAATATATTATGTCTTTGAGAATGAGTCGGCTAAAATAAATGCTACTAGTATTTTAATTATACTCTCGGAACTTACATTATTTCTTTTGTAACAATGAAGATGATTATGAAATTTAAAAGTGTATTAATTGTTCAAATTGTGTTTTGCAATCATTATTTTAATTAACATTGTAGCGTCTCGATAGTTTGCCGTTCGTTATAATTATTTTAGGTTGAGTTGATATGTGTTTCATCTATATTTAAAATTATACGTCATAAGTGGTGATGTCATCAAAGATGACTCTAAGCTTGTAAAAAGAAATTGTGTTTTAAATACATTTCTTTAGCGATGTTAGCTTTGCAGCTACAGGAAAACAGGTACTAATAGATATATATATATATATATACATTGTCTTAAATCGAGATTCATTATTCGATGGTTAACTAGTTGAAATTATTAGGACATCTCTAAAAATGCCATGCTTTATATAATCTTCTTTTAAAATATACAAACAATTATAGACCTTTCTAGAATTCCGTTCGAACGAGATTGTTAATGTCAGAAACTGGTTGCGAAACATGTCTGAATTGTTTACAAAGTGGGCGTTGTTATCGTCACGTAGATAATTGGTCGAGCCCCTCCGGTTCAAGACGTCATTGCCTACCGTTCGATACGGCCGAGGTTGTGAGGTCCGATGGGTTCATTTTTTTTTTCGATACGGTTTTATCACTATACGTTTAGTTTACGTAATACAGAAATTTAATAACTCTTTTAAGTCAGTAATTTTTGTCTTAAACCTAACTTTTATATTGTGTTAAAGTTTATTTCTTTAAGACTTTGACCTTTCCTGAAAGAAAAATTATCACGAATTGACGATAGCTTAATTTAATGTAAAGTTATTAAAGTTTTAAGAAAACTGCGATTTCCACAAGCTCTTCGCTTTCAGCTGTGTGTTTTCTTGTCACGGAGGAGTGGGGCAAGCGGTGTGGCGCTTATGCCCAGGACAACGCGTATCAGCTAATTATAAGCAAGTAGTTCAATCTAGACAAAATGACGTGATTACACGATATTCTATTATGAATATGATACGATAGACATATTTCATTATTCAACGAATGAATTTAAAACTGAAATTAAAAAAATACTTCGTGGTAAAATGAAAAATAAAATGCGTAAAACAGGGCAGCATTTACATTTACACGCGCACACACAAAGATGTAAAAACGTCAATAAATGTAGTATGTTTTCCTTTCTCTTCTACTTATTTATTATTATTTTCCGCTTTATGCATTTTTATTTCCGTAATCCTGTTTCGCTTTGTTTTTTTTTAATATTAAACGTTACTTGATAAAAACACCTGTACACTGTCGGGTTGCCGTGACGTCACGATTTTGTAAAATCAGATGCGTATTTTTTATTTCCGCGATACAATTCGTATATTTAAACTTTGAAAATCGTTCTTTTAAAGCAAATTTAGAAGGACGTTCTTTTGCATAGATTTTACCAGCAAATTTTCACCCTGTTTTGTTACGCATTACATGGCAAAAGTGTAATAGAATTTAAAATAATAGTCTAGAACGATATACGAAAAGTTCCACATCGTATGATTATATTCCTATGCCGATACGTATAATGGTTGTCATGCATTTGAGCCTCAAAAGAGTTGTATTTTATTAAATATAAATTTGGTATCGTTACAACGTTATCCATTTGAAAACATACACACACAAGTGACTCAATACATTAAAAGACTTATCTACATGATTGGTATTCCTTTATCATCGACTCGTCTATGTCAATACCGTACAGACTCATAATATCACATGTCAAAAGCGTGATAAACACTTCGGTTTCTTTTGATGGATATAATAATCTTAACTCTCTAGTATTTAATACCTACAAGAATGCAATATATAAGCTAGTAAGTTTTGTGTGTTTATAATAAATAATAAAGCGTTTTATTCCGGTATGTTATTTTTTTTTTCATTGGCGAGAAATCAGTGCCGGAAATACATAATTGGTGATGGACCAAAGTGATATATATATAAATAATGTAAATAATACATAATATGCTTTAGTATGCTATCGTTATAATTACGTTCGCAGAGATAAAAATATTCCACTTGAGCCTCAATAATCGGTTTTTATTATTGCAAGATTGTTGTTATAGGTACCGACTTACATTCAGTGTGTTAATATAGATAAACTTATGGCCTTACCAAATGTGATTCTGTATAAACAGCTATTGTAATGATAAAGCTTAATATAAATGGATGCCATAAATTATGATATTTTTAATGGAACTTTAATGTCTGGGTCTTTGCGTCTACAAAAAAAAATACTAAATTTTGAAAGTATTAGACGTCTGCCTTGGCTGCATAGTCTAGATACCTTTGCCTTTTACTTAGGATGAAAAAAAAAAAACAGAAATTAAAAAATATCCAAATAAATACAAAATGTAATGCAAATTGTTACTGTCGATTGTAAGAAATCTCTGAGATATAAACATACATAGTAACTACATTAAATAATTATGTTGTTTAGTAGTATAATAAGATTATAGTGTTACAACCCGTAGAATAAGAATATAATATTGCTGACAAAACAACACGAGCACTGATTGGTTAAGTGCCGAGCCGACATTTTTTGTATATTAGTTAGTATACATATGTTTTTAAACGGAGAACAATATACAAATCAATAAATAGTATGTCTATTCATTTTTGGTACCACTAAACGATTGTATAAACATATCACTTACCACCTTGAGACAGTTAAATTCTAGCTATTTGGAGCGAATTAGAGACAACCAGCCAGCGTATTCCAACCGAGTGCATGGTGCGATCTCTGATCTGTGTTGTACAAAAGTGTATCAAAATATTTTTTCATTAAAATACCTCCGCATTTCATTACCCGCGGCCGTGTAATAAATAAAATAAAAATATGCATCAGATTACTTGTTTAATAATGCCAGCAATAAGTGTTTAACTAGTGGGCCAAAGATCTCTTCTCGAGAGTAAATAGTAGATCTAATCACTACGCCAGCCCTACTGGCTATTTTAAACGCTGAAAAATCCACAGATCTACACTTGCCTCACAAACAGTGGTACTATAAGAACATTTTTCAGGTTCAGGTTTGTTCATGATTTTGTCTACACTGTTATTCAATATTACCAAGTTAAAGAAGAAATTTATAAATAAATCATGGGTACATACACCGACCACCATTTTTGTTGGGCAATGAGATATTTGAGATATAAGAGCTATGTTTTTACTGAATCATATAATTACTGTGTTTGTGTTGTCAAATCTGTGTCTACGAACCTACGTTCTTATTTTTTATTTAATGCAAGAAGAATAATAATACATGAATTGTATAAATTCGTAGGTCTCGATGACTTGGCCCAGCGATGCGCTCAGTACAAGAAGGACGGCTGTCACTTTGCCAAGTGGCGTTGCGTATTGAAGATCGGCCGCAACACTCCCTCCTACCAGGCCATCCTGGAGAATGCTAACGTGTTGGCTCGCTACGCTTCCATCTGCCAGAGCCAGCGCATCGTGCCCATCGTCGAGCCTGAGGTTTTGCCTGATGGTTAGTATTTAAACTAATATTTCATAAACTGAGTTATGCTCATTATTAAAGTGAAACTTTTTTTTACATCGCCTTAAATTGTTTCGTCCATCTATAGCGTGTCGCATTACAGCTAGCCGCGGAGTAGGGGTAAAGTGAAAGGCGCTCGGCAGAGCAGCCAAGGCTAATGTGGCGGCTCCCATGGCTAAATTCAAAATGATTCAATGATATAAATAAGTATTGTGCTCAGTTTTAAAGAAAATTAAAATCGCGAACCTAATACCGTAAATCGAATAATTTTGCGAAAATTTTCACTTAACTACCTACGATCCGAAAAAAATTCACTTGCATCGTGGTTTCATAAAAAACACGATTTTTTCATTTTTGACTTTGCTTACAACACATTTTACTTTCTTCTAATTACTTTACAGTATTACAAATAGAATTAAAATTAGTAATCCTGTATCACTGACGAGATTACTAGCAGAAATTGTCAGGTGTGCAGAGAAGGACATAGGGTAGCATTCATCCGAAAAAAATTCTACCACATTAACGTGAACGAATCTGCGAGTTACGAGATTAGCAACCTATAAAAATGGTTAGTAATAGTTTTAGAAAGCATAAAATGTATGAATATTTTAATAGCGTGAGATAAAACATCAAGTAGAAAATAGTTACTACTTTAAAAACGGGGGGGGGGGGGGGGGGATATCAGCAGTTGGTCGTTATTTATAAAATCACTCGTTATATAAATGATGAAATATTCAGGTGAGCATGACTTGGACCGGGCCCAGAAGGTGACCGAAGTCGTACTTGCTGCTGTATACAAGGCCCTCAGCGATCATCACGTTTACCTCGAGGGAACTCTCTTGAAACCTAACATGGTAAGTTTTAAACTACCAGCCAGCTCCAATTTCCCGGTATCTCTGTTCATTGATCCAAAACGACGGCGGTATAGACAAAGACGTAAGGAATAGAGTAAATGCAGGATGGATGAAATGGTGGAAGGTGTCTGGGGTAGCAGCTTGTGACCCACGAATGCACATGAAACTCGAGGGGAAGGTGTATAAAACTATTATAAGACCAGTCATGCTGTATGCATCAGAGTGTTGGGCTACGAAAGAAGCGGATAAGAGAAAACTGCACGTGCCAGAGAAGTGAATGTTAAGATAGATGTGTGGTATAACTAGAATACGAATAATAAGAATTAGCATATAAGAGAAAGTTTCAAAATAGCACCAGTGACAGAGAACTTGAGGAGTTAGGGGTTAGCATGGTTTATTTTATGTTATTTATTTTGATTTAAGATAAAAAGCTATCTTACAGTTAACACTAAATACATAGGTAATAAAATAAATAAGGCCATTTAAAAGTTGACACAGATACATTAGTGGTATATATTATATATTAGCTATCCGCGCCGGCTTCACAGGAGTGTAAAAATGAGACGGGATCTTCTTTAACAGCACGGTCATGTAATACAATAAGATTGCAACTAAACAACTGAACAACAATCTGTCAATATTTTTGAAGATCTCTCCGTCTGTCTCGCTTGCTAATTTTTTTAATAGAAATGTTTAACCCCTCGGTTGACTTTATAAAACCTCTCTCTGTTTAATTTTTTTTTTCATTTCACCACATCGTATATTGTAAATTTCATGGTTTCGTAGAAAAAAATTGTTTTTTATTTTTCAAAGTTTTGTAATAAGTAAGATATGTTTATCCTATGCTGCCAACAATATGTTGACCTGCGCCTCATGAGGTCTGCATTAATTTGCATGGCTTAATGTTCATAATATAATTAAACCTTTATGGTTTTGGGCAGTCCAGAGGTTAAGCCAATGTATCACTTTTCCGTACGATTTTTCATACATATTCTTTCATATGAATCTTGTCACAACATAAAATAATCAATGAAATAGGTGCAGCAGTTGATGTTTATTTTTATAGCTTAAATTAATGGTATATATTTAAAATATTTTCTGAAATTGTGTATTTGTTTCGCGTCAGGTGACCGCTGGTCAATCATGCAAGAAGACCTACACGCCCATGGACATCGCTCGCGCCACTGTCACCGCTTTACTCAGGACCGTCCCTGCTGCTGTTCCCGGTAAGATTGTTGTTTATTTAACACCATTGTTGTGACGTTGCCTCTGCGATGTCTAGAATTTTTTATTAACACGTTTCGTGCCACGTGTACCACCGGTGGTACATGTTCAACTTGATATTTAGCCCATGTATACCACAAATGGTACACAATGTTATAACTACTAAAAACGAAAGAATTACTTATATATTGATGTTGAAATGTAATATTGTATGAGACTATATAAATTTTTAGTCATGATGTCAAATGGCCCGAACGATATGTCAGGCAAAAGTGGATTGGCACGGTACGCGTTAACAGTCGTATGAGAATAGGTTTGTACCAATTTAGTATTTTGCCATATTATTTTCATATAAAGACGTAATAATTTAAAATATTTCAATAAGATTGCTAAAGAAAAAAAATGAAACAGATTGATAACATTTTTACACGAGATACTATTATTTCATAATAGCTATAGTAAATACATTCTCAGTAATTTAGTACTGAGTAATTAGTTATATTTCGAGATTTTTTTTTTGTGGAAACAGATTTGAATATTGTATATATCCAAAATTGATAGGTTATAAAATTTCGAAAATACTTTTATAATTTTTCATATATGAATGAAAACTAAAATAACTGTTCGAAAATATGTTCAATTACTACATTACACTGCTGGTATTTAAATATAATGGTAGATTCAGTATTATTTATTTAAAATAGAAAGCGTCTGAATAAGACTGCCCTATAATTTGGCCATTGAGAACAAACTCATAAATTTTAATGGCATCTCCCATAGTTAAATTATTATGAATATGTGTGAATTTAAACCAGTTACAATCTATAAATTATATAAATGTCCTTTTTTGTTATATGTCTTTGATTTCATACAATTCATATATTAGTCGTTGTTGTAGTATACACGTAACGTAGTATGGTTGGGGTTTTTAATTTTGTATGTAAAATGTTCAATCTAGGTAATCTCATCAGGAATTATCAAATGGTCATCAATAGAGACCAATAACATTGGCGTCATTATAGATACCTAGTTGTGATTGGCCAAACATTGGCCTATAACTGTTACAAGGGTCCAATGCGAACTGAGTTAATTTAGTTTCCAACTGAGTTAATTTAGTTTAGTTTCGTTATCAGTTCCGAAATACATGTTTCAAGTTCGTGTGGTACACATGTGTATCTCACGAATTCCTTTTGTATGAATAATTCGCTTATTTAGATTCGGGATACTAGGAAACAGTACAAATCGAGGACTCCCGTTAGTAGCCCGGTGAAGCTATAAAGGCCTGCGAGGCCAATAGTGTAGTCCGATTGGATAAAAAAAAACAAAGGGTCCACCTAGTGTAATATACAAATTCTTTCTAGGAATCACGTTCCTGTCTGGCGGTCAGTCTGAGGAGGAGGCTTCCGTGAACCTGAACGCTATTAACTCGGTCGACCTGAAGAGACCGTGGGTGTTGACCTTCAGCTACGGGCGCGCCCTCCAAGCTTCCGTGCTCCGTGCCTGGGCCGGCAAGGAGGAGAACGTGCTTGCTGGACAGCAGGAACTCATCAAGCGTGCCAAGGTACGGTACCAGGAGAGCATGTTTTTAAAGAGTATAATTTACGTAGGTTCTATGTATGGAGCAGACTGATCAGTTTATGGATACACGTGAGTATCTGAATAACTATAAAAGGTAAACAAACCTTAATCAACTAGTTTTCGAGAGTGTGCTCTTGACTCGTGATGGGAATAATATATAGGGCAAGGACACTAATAATGTTAGGGATAAAAAAAAAACAGAAGAGGAACTGAATAATTTATTTAAAGATTTTTTAAAATTAAGTTTATGATACTACTAAAGTTTCATAAGTTTGTTAGCATACTCTAATTAAAACAACTAAAGTGATTCTCTTAAGTAGAGCTACTAAAATTCGAAATGAGTACCAAGATTAAATAAAATCGAAGATGTTATTTCGCTTTTGTTGTTAACTTGCCATTTAGTAAATGTTTGTAGAATGTGCTACAAAGTATCTTACAAATGAAGGTAAATTGTGCAGACAAATACTAGTTTACTATAAAATGCATGGTAAAGACGAAATACTGTTTTATGTATGACTCATAGTTTGTATAACTTAGTTTTAGTTTTTGTTGTTAATCTATCGCTTTGTGCTAATTGTTGATAATTTAAGTATAGTATATGCTTGTTTCAAATGATAAGATAATTGTCAAACTGTCATCTTGCTTAATATTTCTCTTGCAACGGTAACTTCAGCAATAAATGTGTAATCGAAAAAAAACAATAAAATGTCTAAATCTCTAAGTTTGGTGACCAGCCACAAATTTGTACAATACAAAGATTTATATTTTTATTAAAATTGTATTATTACTTGGTTACACTAAAGTATGGTTGACATAAAACAGTTGTTGCTTGTTAACTGAAAACGCTTTCTAAATCTAATAAAATAAAGTAATTAAATATATTTCAATTACTTCGTGCATACCTATCTAAATATAACATTATTTTTTTATATTATAATAATTTGAATTTTAATATTACGTTTGTAATATATCGAAAGCATGTAAGCAAGAATTTTGACAGGTAGTGAGTGAAGTTGTCTCGGTTATCTTCTTATTTGAAACGCGTATTATTTTAATTTGAGCATGTTACATATTCAAGTCCTAATCGATCCTTTCGTAATGTGTTTGTATATTACTAATTTCTTTTTTTTTTCCTTGGCTCTTGCTTATTGTAATGGCGATGATGCTGCTCTCAACGCAATCCTGTGCATCCACCGGTCACCACATACACCAAAACCCGTCCCGGATTATAAATTAAATTTCCAATGTGAAACTTCTTTGGATTTTTGTTCGTTCATTAGGCGAACGGTCTCGCTGCCACTGGCAAGTATGTCGCCGGATCTATCCCATCTCTGGCGGCATCCAAATCTAACTTCGTGAAATCGCACGCCTATTAAAAAACACCTTTATCTACTAAAGGTGATATTATGACTGAGTTATTGAAAAAAAAACATATTTATCGTCTAAAATATTATAAAGATGGCTTCAAGCGGCAGTAAAAATTGCCTTCACGTTTTAGCTGTTAAATGATTTTATGATACACTTCATATGTTCTTTTCGTATTTATATCTCGAATCATGTCAAGTAGAAGTGGCTATTCTGTTGCTATTTATATGTTAATTAATATATGTGTACGCATGGCTTTGTTACTTACATGTTTAGATTAGATTGCATTGTGTAACAATTGTTATGTAACAGAATAAAATTAATGTTTATTTTTTTTAATGTGTAGTCTGTATTTATTAAAACAGTAACCCGTTTAATTCCCGCACGAAATAAACACTGTTTTACTATCACGTCATATATCATCATTAAATATCTTTATTTTTGTGTAATGCTAATTAGATTGATGAAATTTAAAATACAAATAACATTATATTCAAGAAATTATTTTTAATTAGAAAAAAAACATACGTGCATTTCACACGCGGTAGAAGTGAAACTGTTTGAAATATGATAAAAAAAAATTAAATAATCGATACGCATGAACATATACCACGATTTGTAATACGCATACACGCACGTACAAACAAGCATACGTACGATGCCCGGACCAGAGCAAGTACTAGATTGTGCAGGGTATCATCTGGAGAACGCGAATATAAAAAAAACACTGTATAATGTACTCTATCTCATTCTCTCCCACATTAAATCTTGTGGATATAAATGATTGTCCTTTTTATGTCGCTTTTTCGTTTCATCGAGGTTCAAATCACAATGCGTCTAAGAAAGTTTACATTTCAAAATTTTTTGTTTTATTTTTTAATCTGTTCATCTGTTCAAATCATTAAATTAAATTTATACAATGGTTTACGTAAATAAAATATCCACTAACTTCCCTGTACTAAAATCAATTGAGTTCCGTATTGTTTTTCTTCTCATTAAAATATTCGATTAGTACCTATCTCTTAGTACAGAAAATTGAAAATGTAGTTCCTGTCAATATTATAATATTATTTTATAACTATCATAGAATTAATTGGAAAGTAAAGTAACTAGATTTTAATTAGTTAAAAGTACACATTATGTCTTTTGTTAATTATTATACACCTCATATGAAGTAATGTAGTTATTACAGCTGTACTCACAAACGCTTGCTCATAATAAAGTAAATGTTGTTTTTTTATTTATTTATAAATACTACACGGTTGGTTTTCGGTAAGTATTACAAGGAAAGTTATTCAGAAAATTAGAATTTAATTCATTATTCTATAATAGCGTATGATATTGCTAAATATCGCTCCCAAAACGGCTTATGTACAGTACTATTCATCGAAAGTAAACCGTAATTATGGGTAAAGTTGTTTTGTTCACATGTATATTATATAGATATTATTTGTATTTTTCTTTCTAAATTGTATAAACTATATTCAGTATTATACAAATAATGTAGATGTAAAGAGCGTGAAGTATCATGAATAAAGGCTCATAAATAAAGGTTTCGACTCTTCAGTGGTATGGGAATAAAACGATTTTCATGTCTTTTATTATTAATGACATTAAATCTCATCAAGAAAATCGATTAATAAACAGAGGAGAAAAAAGTACCTAATTGTTTTGTCCTTTGCCTTTTCACACATGGTTGTAACAGCTATAAGCATAAAATGTGCTGTTTTGATTTATTTATTCGTAGGAAAACTTTTGTATAAAGTTTAAAGTGGCAGCACTATCGTTCACTTACTTGGTTTATAGCTGATACAAAATCACATATATACCAATAATAATAGTACAATTACATAACAATTCGGCTAGTGTCGCACCAAAAATAAATTATGCTTATAGTAAGTGTATGAGAGTATGTGTACATATGTGAGAATGAATTTGCGTAGGCTTTAGGAATCTCTATTTAAAGTATAGTTAATAATATTTTGTTTATATTTAATTTTATTAACTAATAAATATTTATTCATAACAATTATACACAAAATGCTTATAAATTTTATAGAATAGTAAAGATAAACGCTTGTTTTACGAAATACGTAATTAGGGGTTCGACTTTGGGATTCTTAGTATCCAGGAAATAAAATATGTAAGTATATAATTAGTGTATCCAACGGACGTCGCTCGTCAAATCTATGTTCGTTTCATAGATGCATAGAGGAGGATTAAGACAAAGAAAGTGGACAAATTTTTATTATGAAAAAAAGACATGTCGTCTTTGAGAAATCACGGAACATAGATTGCCGTTTGCCACTGCTCATGAACTATATTTATCCCGCATCTCACTATCCGAAATCTTTGTGCATCGCTGCTTAAACATATTTATTTCAAAAATCATTCATTTTTATTAATTATCCAATTCTAATTCACACCAAATCGCGATGAAGTTTGAAATATTATCAACTAACCAAAAATATATCCAGCGCCAATACGTTGCACTTCTTTTGGAAGTCCCACACAAATGTTATTTTTTTGCCGCAGGCGTAGATCCCGCATTCGCTGCTTTGTTTATTTTGTTTGATAGCCATCTCTTTTGATATTAAGTATAGACGAGGCCCGATGGGTCTAGAAATACCTGTTTCTCCAATGCAAGGGCCGAAATACATCTGCAAGTGTTTGGCGATAGCGTTTTCAACTTTAGGGTGGTAGCTAGCCAGGTAGAATATATAAAAAAGTTTACCATTGTGCTATGGGTTCTCCATGGTATTTTCTTTCACCAAAACTTAATTATAAGTTTTCTAACCTACGTTAACCGACAGGTTGTTAGAAACATATTTTGATTAGTATTTAGCTATGTTTAAAAACCATTCTCGAAAGCCACCTTTCAATGTTTACAGCTGATGTTATTGAGTCTCTGCTTCGCTTCTCTAAAGTCGGGCTTCGAGGCAGATTATTATTATTAACCAGTATGGGAGGTACAAAAAAGAAGTAAAAATCTTTTCTGGATTTAATATGGGCAGATCTAGATATAATACCAAAAAAGTCGTTCGTCTAGCATCAACAGACAATATCCATATAACCTGAGAATGGTCCTGCCAATCTCGCAATGTGTTTCAAATCGTGTTATTCTGTTCTATCCGACGTAGTCTTGAAGAAAGCGTAAAAAATATTAGTTTACTAACTAATATGACATAAATCAACTGTAAATTTCTTTAATATATAACTGTGGAAATTATCAAGCAGATGTTGTAAATACGAACAGGTTAGCCTCCAGATAACCTGTTGACGGATTTCTTATTCGGCACGAACGACTAACATTGCATTTGACACCAATATTATTACAACGACATCTAGTAGTACATTGTTCAATCTTTTCCAATATTCGTCATGTGCGTTTCGTTTACGTGACGAAGGTGGTTTGAATAAAACGTAATTTAAAATATTTGCTAACATGCAAATATACGAGATGGAGCTAGCTGCAAACAAATGGGTTTTATTTCTATTCTGCTAGACAAGCTTACTTCCTTACTATAATATCTTAATTAGTTTAAATTATAAATGCTAATGTGAGTTTGTTAGCTTTTAGTCCTAAACTACTAAACTGATTGTCGTGAAATTTTGTACACACCTCAAGTTTATAGAAAAGGTCATTAGGTAAACTTCATCCAGAAAAAAAACAAGTTCTCGAAATATTCCGATCCTATAGGTATATATTTCAGTTAGATCTACATTTCAGCGAGCGAAACCGCGGGAAAAAGCTCGTAAGGTATAAAGTTATGAGATTAAGTAGCCCTAGAATATACATTAGGATTTAACAAGTATGTTTATTTTAGTTTATAAATTTCCAATACCTTTAGTGTTTGACAATATTTTTCTATCGTTTCAGGGTAACGGACAAGCGTCTCAGGGAAAATACGTGGCTGGATCCGTGACAGGTTTGGGCGCCGATGCCGGTCTTTTTGTTGCTAATCACGCGTATTAGACACACACAAAAAACCATTATCCATCCTCATTTACATCTTAAGAAAATATTCGTTGATTATGGCAACATTATTTTTCCTTAAACAAGCGCGGTATTACAAAATAGAAATCAGTACCGGGTATTTGTGCAATGATAATTTGAAACTGGAATACTTAATATATTAAAGTCGTTTGACGACGATACGCCACAGACTAAAAATGCAATGAATAGACAAGCAGCACATTGTTTTTTATCGTATCTAATCTATTTATAAGATTTAACTGCATTGTCTTGAAATTAAGTTTATAAACGCATAAATAGTTAGTTACGCTATTTCGCTAGTAACATTAAGAGTATTTGTTAGTTTAGCGCCATCTAGGAGGGGTGGATTAAAAATTGTACTCTGTAGAGTTGAATTCTTTGCTTCTTTTTCAATGACGATATAATCTATGCCTCATATAACTTATTCAACTGACAACGAGATGTCAAGTAAAATCATGGTTTTGAGGAAGCATTTTATATATTGTTATGTTAAATGAATTACACTTAACTGCTCACTCAAATGTCGATGTCGCACAAGCAACATATAACCATCTCGTTCTGTTCTTTACTTAATGTAAAAGAAAACTTTAATACTCGAAAATAAATGTATTACGTAGTTATGCTTTAATTATATATGCTTTTTCAATGTTGTTAAAAAAAACAAAACAAAACATGTAGTGTCATTAGATGTTGTAATTCAGATCTATTATTGTAGTATGAAAATTTTAGCAAAATTAGTTTAATTAAATGGTATTATCGTGGGTATCGTCAGCGAGTATTTCGTAAGCTATTTTTTTTCCTAAGTATTAATTCACAGATAAAGTGTATTCAGAGGAATCGTTGATACAGTATTTTATTTAATGTAATATAGTAACATTATATTTCTATTGTCATATTTAGTTTGTATTTTATATTTTATAAGAATACAAAATTATTAATTACATAATTGATCAGATTGTGTAGTTTCATTTCATTTGAACCATTTTAGTACTATGTAATTATTTTCTTAATTCGAGCCTCCTACTATTAAAATGTTATATGGATATGAGAAACCTGCAAAATAAATTTTAATTCGATATTAGTTCCAAAGCGAGCAAAGGTAATCTATTACTATTAAACTTCGGTATTGTTTTGCTCTTTTCGACTGGAGATGAATGTATTGAGAACAAAATTTCAAAACGTTGTCCCAGAACTACGTATTCGAATTTGCATAATTTGCCTAATTTTTTTTAATACTTTAAAAATTTTAGCATCTGTTTCCAATGTCACCTGATGTTAAATGACGATGTGATCTAAGCTGGCTCTTAAGTGCAGCTGCCGGAACATACTTATACGTGTTTAGCAACAGATTTTCAAATTGACGAGACGGATTTAGAAAAAGCCCTACTAGCATACTATCACGATGTTTTCCTTCATCGAGAGATCCTATTCATTCGAAAGGATTCGAACCTGCATATCGACGCGGTGGGCGAACGTGTGGGGTAGTGGGCGCGTTAACAATGGAGCTCTCATTGCTTAGAGTTTAATTAGTGACAAAAGCAGATGACGGTGAAGGAATATAACGTGAGGATACCTTGTTCAGGTATGTTCTGTCCTGAGATATGTTTTTATAGTCAATATTACTCTTCCTATAAAACAAAATTAACGATTTCTTTGCCCTTGAAATCAACAATACTTGCTGGACTAGTATGATAATTGTTATTGTGTCTTCCCTTGAATTTTATACGGTAGGGGTACACTTACAAATTAGTATCTTGATCGCAAATATCGGCTGATGGTCATCTCGGTTTTAATTCGCGTGTCGGTTTTGAATGCCACGAAATTGCATCCACAAACTAAAAATTAATGCTAACCACCTGTTAAAGGTTTAATACCCTAATAACATATTTATTAAACAGCGTAATTTTGGTAAGATAAAGAAAATTGTGATTTCTGTATCCAACATGTGTAAATATGAAAATGACAATCATATCCTCCTATACCCAAAATATCCGCCAATACCCAAAATATCCTCCAATACCCAAAACATCCTCGAATATTTTCCTCTCAGTATTTCACCTTACTTCGAAGAACACGACATATATCTTGCAAACTTTATAAGCTTCGATACTGTTTAGCCGAACACTATAGAAACTGACACACTTGTTTTTTCATGAAGAACATTTTTATTGTATCCACTTAAGTCGCTACTAGGTGGAGTTATGCACCTTTTAATGCTATCGCTATCAAGTTTATTATTGTAATTTAACGTTAATAACGTCACAGACAATTGTTAGTATGGAATAAAAAAATACTACTATCGACAATGGAAGTAACACTAGAATGAAGTAAGTATAATGGAAAATTGCTACCGCATTGATTTTCAATCAGTTCCATACCAATATCGACCGACTTGAAATATGTATGTAATATACTCTTATTTGCTATCCGGGCTTATTACCTACTGCATATTATTAGTGGATGACAAATATGATATTCTTTAAACATATCTACTAATAATCAGTTGATTATATACTGTACTAATAGTGCATTTGGCGTAGTGTTGCCATAGGACTTATGCACAATCCCAACTTGTGAGAGTTCCCCAAAATCTGCCACTGTAGCCATCTCCTGCAGCTTTAAAGAAAGTAGATATAAAAAAAAAAATTACATATATTATAAATAAATAAATGCGCCATGTAAACAAACACCATACGCATACGAACAATAGAATCGCTGGCTGCGGTGGGGGTGACGACTCACGCGCACTTGACGGCCGCGTGCCTACGACACCCCCGCTAGTATGCTCTGAGACCACGCCACGCACCCCCGTTTTTTTTTTTCAAACTGACTTACACTGCCAGCAATAATGCCTTCACAGTTTCACCGGACTACTAAGGGGAGCGCTTAGGGCACTCGGTGCACCTCGGCTTGAGCTGTCGCAGACTTTCCCGAACTGACTAAGCTATCTATCCATTTCATACACATATATGAATTCGTGAAAAATGCATGTGTGACCATGCATGTTTCACGACTGTATATGTATGTGTATTTGGTATCTGACTGTGGGTACAGTCGATTTTTTATTCGTATATTTATCAAGTACTACATTAAATCGCAAACGATCTTGACACCGCAATGCAGGCCTCGAACTGCGACATCTATCGTCGCATAGATGAAGCATTCTCACAATGAACGCAACTGAATCCAACAGTTTTTATATAAAACCTGTATCAGAACTATAAACTATGTAATAAACATTCAGTCTGGTGGACCTTTTTAAGCCATACTTTGGCGATGTCAAATTTAAAATAAATATGAGTCGGAACTACGCGCATACTATATTTTTGGAATAATGTTTTTACGTTGTTATGTACATTCTATAAAAGTGGTAAAAAAAAACATTTCAATCCCGGTGGTCTCTATTTTTATCCCGAAAATTCTGTACATTTTTGCCCCCAGAAACAACCCTGAATTTAGAGAGAATCCCCTAATTTAACGTTAGAGTTCAAATGGAAACTCGGAATTTAACTATGATATGAATTGCAAAATACAACCCAACAAAATTTACAGCGAATAAACACTGCGAAACCAAAGTCATAACAACTACATTGATTGTATGCGTATAAACCTTTTTCTTTTTTTATTAACGTGGGGAAATCCATTATGGATACCCATCCTCCCGGGGGAGAGAATGGGTTATGTCCGACTCGCACGGACTAAAACCCCACGGTGTACCGGCCACCGCTTTTTGTTGGGGTGGCATGGGACCGTACTGAGCTATCACCATGCCGCCACCAGCGGTCAGCCCGGCGAAACATGGCCGCCGGGCTCCGTCCTTATAGGGAGGTACACTGGGTACACGACCAGCTACCTCCCCTCGTCCGCCGAACCTGTGCAATGAGGAGATGGGCCCCCCGGCCCATCCCCTCAGATCCGGCTACGGAGGTGGAAGGAGGCGGGCAAATCGCCGCCTTCTTCCACCGGCTCTTCTTTGGCGAAGACGGCCACTGAGAGGGTCCGCCTCTCGGGCCCTCTCCGCTTCCTCCTTCTGCGAGATAACCTCCTCGCAGAAGGAGGCCATCGCCGTCCAGGCGTCTTCGCTGCCGAGCATGGCCGCAACCACACTCGGCAGCGACAGATTTTCTCCCACCGCCGCAGCCAGAGTGCGGCGCTGCACCTCCCACGCAGCACACTCAGCCAGAGTATGCTGCGCGGTGTCCTCCTCAGCACCGCACTCGTGACATGCGGCGGTCGGCTCCCTGCGAGCGATCTGGTGCAGGTACCAGCCGAAACAGCCATGGCCGGTCAGCACCTGCACCAGTCGGAACGTCAGGGAGCCCCACTCCCTATCAAGCCACTGCGGCAGGACCGGGCGGACGGCGTCCACCGTATATCGCCCATACCGCGCGTCCGCCAGATCCTGCCGCCACCGCTCTATTGCAACCACCCTCCCTTCCTTACGCCTTACCTCTATCTCCCTGGGAGCCGGAGGCTCTCCCAAACGTTTTCTTGCCGCCGTGAATTCGTACACGGCGGCAAGAACCCCTGCCTCCAGCTCCCAAGGCAGGGAGCCGGCAAGCGTAAAGGCCGCCGCCGAGGACACGGTGCGGTATCCTCTGATTGCCCTTAGTGCCATAATGCGCTGCGCAGCGCGCAGCGCCCGCACATTAGTGGCACCGAGGACATCAGACCACACCGGAGCCCCGTAGACGGCCATCGCTCGCACGACTCCCATATAGAGTCGGCGGCACCCGGCACTTGGCCCCCCGATATTGGGGAGCAACCGGCCGAGCGCTGCCGCCGCCCCTGCTATACGCAGTCCGAGCCCCTCGAAATGGGGCTCGAACCGCCAGCGCCCGTCTAGGGTGAGGCCCAGATACTTCATCCGGGTCCCCACCCCGATACGGGCGCCATCTACAATCAAATGGGCCCCAGGTGGTGGCCCCCGCCGAGGCCCGTGAAATAAGAGGGCCTCGGTTTTATCTAAGGCCACCCTGAGGCCCAACCTCCGGATACGCCCGACCACACCGGTTGTGGCCGCCGTGGCCAGGCGCACCAAACTCTCCCATTCCCCCCCACGGGCTACGACTAGGGTGTCATCCGCGTAACATATAATGCGCGCTCCGAGTGGGAGCGCGCCGCGGAGTACCCAGTCGTAGCCCAGGTTCCACAGGAGTGGGCCCAAGGCCGACCCCGAAATATCGGAGTGCCTCCCTTATCACTACGTGCGGCAGGCTGTTGAAGGCATTGGCGATGTCCAGGGACACCGCCAGAAACCTCTCCCCCTGGGAGGTCGCCTCTGTGGACAGCGACTTCAGGAGGGTCAGGGCGTCTATCGTAGAATGCCCTGCCCGGAAGCCGTACTGCGCGTCCGCCAAATTCGGCCCCGCCCCCTCCAGGTGCTGGACGACCCGGGAGGAAATAATCCTCTCAAACACCTTCCCGGTGTCGTCCAGCAGCACGAGGGGCCGATATGCGGACGCGCAGTCCGGGGAGCGGCCTTCTTTCTGCAACAAGCATAGCCGCCCACGCTTCCAGGGCTTCGGGAACTGCCCAGCCAACAAGCACTGACTGAGCAGCTCCCGAAGCCACCCTCCCAAATGGCCCAACGAAAGGGTGAGCACCCGGCCTGGGACTCCATCAGGGCCAAGCGCTCTCCGTTTGCTGCGGAGGCGCTCAGTTGCCCTCCCCATCTCCTCCTCCGTGACTGGAGGGGGAGGGCCGACAAGCTCCTCCGCAACTGCCCCCTGAAGTGGAGACATCGGAGGAGATACTATACTCGGAGGGTCGGGGAATAATGTTCCCACGACCCTCTCTACCACTTCCCGCTGGAGAGTTTCCGTGGTGGGAGGCGCCCGTCCGCGTAGCTTCGCCCGCATCATGCAGTACGGGCGCCCCCACGGGTCCCTCTCCAGCGACTGGAGCATCTCCTCCCATGCCTCCTCCTTCGCCCGGCTGATGGCGGCTTGCAGGACCTTCTTCTTGGCCCTGTAGTCACCATACAGCCGGGCCTCCTCCTCCAAGTCCCGGTGACTCCTCCGGCGGCTGCGCCCGAACAGCCGCCGGGCCGCGGAGCAGGCCGCCCGGAGATCGGCGATCTCCGACGACCACCAGTACACCGCCCTTCTGTTCGGGCGGTGTACGCTCTGCGGCATCGACGCGTCGCATACTTCCGTGAGAGCATCATGGAAGCGGGCAGCAGACGCGTCGACGTCCTGCCCGGTCGGGGGGGGGGCATGGCCCAGGCCTGGGCGATGGCCGCCTCCTCGGCCATTTCGCGGTCGAGGCGGCTCATCGCCCAACAGGGGAACGTCGCGCCCCTCCGGTGGAGGGCAGCTCTGCTGGCTTGGGAGGTGGAGACCTTGAACCTAATGTAGCGGTGGTCCGATAAGGTCTCCACCTCCTCAATCACCCTCCACCCCTGGACACGGCGTGCGACAGACGGGGTGGCAAAGGAAATATCAACCACAGACCCCCCGTTCCATCGCACGCATGTGTGGGCGCTCCCCTGGTTGAGGAGGGACAGCCCCAACTCGGCTGCCCACTCCTCAACGGCCATGCCCCGGAGATCTGAAGTTGCCGCTCCCCAGGTCCTCGATTTAGCATTCAAATCTCCCATGAGGACCACAGGGAGCGGCGACAGCCGCCTGACTGCTCCCTGCAGGGAGTCCAGAAACCGCTCGAACTCCCACAGGGGCCTGTTGGGGGAGAAGTACGCCCCCACAATGGCGTACCCTCCCCAGGCGGCTGTCAGGAATCCCGTCCCTCTTTCCTTCACTGCCAGGGGCGAACCCGATCCGGTCGTGATCGCCACGGAGCCATCCAGGTCTCCGGCCCAATTTGGCCGGGAAGGAGCAAGGTAGGGCTCCGTGGCGACCGCAAGCCCGATTCCCCACTCCGCCACTGACTGGACAAACAAGTCCTATGCAGCAACGGAGTGGTTCAAGTTAGCCTGGAGGAAATTGACATGGGTGCGGTCCATTAATGGTCCATGTCAATTTCCTCCTGCCTGGCGGCTACTTTCGTGGGACCTACCCCCGCTACTGGGGAGGCCCTGCCTTTAATGGTCGGGGGCCGGCAGTTGCGGCTCCCCATCTGATGCGCAGCGGGCCTCCCAGCATCGGCGCATACGGCGCAGCGCGCCGCTTCCACTTTGCAGCCCGCCGCCATGTGTCCCGGCTCACCGCACCGGTAACAACCGTCCCCCCTGTTCGACGAGGAGGGACACATGGGACGAGTGTGCCCCAAGCCCATGCATTTATAACAGCGTATGGGCTTTTCTTCTAGGAGCTGCACGCGCACGACACTCCACCCGACCATTAGCTTGCCGGCCTGCATGAGCTCCCTAGCTGCCGTCGCAGGGAGCGTCATGTGCACTGCACCAAGCCCACCTCAGTTGCGGTTAATGTCCCCCATCTTTATGAGGCCTTCCTCGCACTTGGCCTTGTTCGCCACGACCGCCCGAAGCTCATCCTTTGAGACCGAATCATCGAGGCCGACGATTCGGATGTCAGACTTCTTGGTCGGCCTGGCGACCGTGGCGATATCGGCTAAGGCCACCTCCAACTCCCGGACCAGCAGATCGGCCTTCTCACCCTGGGAACCAGGCAGTTCAATCAGCCTGGCCCCCGTGGCTGTGTTCCTGACCCGGACATTTTCAATGCCCAGGTCCTTGAGGGGCACCGACTGACGCGCCTTCAATAGGGCCGCTCTGTAGTCCACTCCCCTACTGGCTGCTTCAGGCTGCAGCGTTATCACTACCGCAGCCGAGCGGGGGGTGGACGGCAATTTCAGGGTCTGCGGCTTCGGCAGGACCGTCGAGATCGCCATACTCTGGGCTTTGGGAGCCTGTACCGGGGCCGGTGCCGCCTTCTTCTTTTTACGACCAGCTACTGTAGCCCAGTCTGCCCCAGCAGCCGGCGCTGCAGAAACGGGCAACTCGGCCCAAGCCATCCTAAGAGGGGCGGCGCTGGTACGCGCCACAAGTTGCGCAACCTGACTCGTGCCCGCTACTGACCGTTCAGGCACGCCTTGGGCCACCGCAACAGCCTTCTTCCTCTTATCCGCGGCTAGAGGTGGTCGCATGGACACCTCAGGGAGGAGCCGGCTCTCCAGGTTCTCCAGGCGTGCGTTCAGCATATTACTGAACGACGCCTGGAGAGAACGCTCTAAGCGGGCAACCGCCCCCGCAAGCGACTCCTCCCATTGCTGAGCCGGAGTCTCCACCCTACGCGTCGCAGGTGGTGGAGGAGGGGGCATCTCCCTCCTCTCGTTCGCCGTCCTCCTCCAGGATAGCACCTCTGCCTTCAGGTCGTCGACCTGCCGACGGAGGTTCTTCACCTCCCTCTGGATGCGTTATTGGTTTTGGTAGGTTTATGCGTATAAACCTACCAAAACCAATAACAACTATCAATAAATGTCGACGTCCTTGTATTATGTACTGTAATAAGATTTTAATGTGTACCTACGAATAGTAATTTACCTATCATTGACCAGTAATCTCCAATTAATTGGTTCAATGAACTTTTGAAAATAAACGTACTAATAATGATATTCGCGTGGAATATTTTATAATTTTACATCCGCACTAGAAACATAGAGGATTTTTGTTTATATACCTAAGATGACGCCACTACATGACAGACTAAGATCCCTCTAAAAACTCGTTTAGTGTTCGCTGACTATATCTTGCTATTTATTAAGTGTTGTAATTTTCCAAGATATCGAAAATGACATACTTTTCATATTGATATCCAATGCGATATTATTAACGCAGATATAGTGGGGTGATTGTGTGGAAAATTTTTCATCCGTCAGTAACCGTAATTGCTATAGGAACGGACTGGCGATGTGCAATGAACCATTTAATCGAACTACGGACCGACGCTCTGATGCGTTGACCACTACGCGTTAGTAAAGCGTTTTTCATACAGTATTTTGTCAATAAGATCATGCAATAAAAACTTAGGTCACTGGAATCGCATAAATTATTTTTGTGTTCATATTGTTTTTTATCATCGTTTGGGCTGGCTCGTTTATGATCCAAAAATTAGTCTATTGTTTAGGCCATCTTTTACATGAAGAAATCTTGCGTAAGATGCCCACTTCAACGTTGGATAATAGGGATTATGTATGTCAAACACTGTCTGACTAATACCCCACGGTATATTCTTCGCATACCATTTTACCGAAGAGGGATGAACCACTTCCGCTATAACTCGGTTAAGTGATCCTTCCTTGGTTCAGCCTTACACACAAAGGAGTATGATGTGCTCACCTTATCCGTCAGGCATCTTGATCGTACATTTATAAGAACTTTTTCCTTCGCCGTCCATAGGCGTTTGTAAACCCACCCATCCTTGCCCCTCACGTTTAATAAGTTAAACCATTGAAAAAGAATCATTTATAAGTTTGAAACATCGCTTACTATGAACTAGACCTAAACTCCACCTATGGGACTTTACATACGTATACCGCGCTCGATTTCAAGTCATTCGCACCTTGTCAACGAACATTGACTCCGATATTCAATTGAAAAGCTTAGAATGGTTATTGGGGGACATTTATGAATGAATACGTAAAATTAGATATTGTTATTCCAGTGCGTAAATTGAATGATTTTTGCGTCAAAAGATATTTATTTAGTACTCATACAGACAAAAATCAAATAAAACTGGCTATAACACATTTGCACTATAGTTACGTTTACACCTTATAATGCGGTGGTAGTCGCAATCCACTTGAGGATGTTTTTCTTTTTTACCGAATATCTAGAATAGAATTCTGCTCAGAAGCACCGTGGCGCGCTTATATACTACACAAGTAAGGAGCGTGGAAAATTTTGGAAGGTTGACGTCATTATCTGAACGATTCCATAAAGTTCTAAATAAGCTATTTTTAGAATACCATTGCTTCTGGTTTTCACGGTCGGTGATGCATTCGTTGTGTATTTGCAAAAATGACTTTGCATACCGCCCGTGACCATATTAAAATTAGTTTGTTTTTCTTAATATACATACTTACGATCGTCTTTTTGAAAATGTTGTACAATTGGTATTTTTATTTTATATTACTTTTCTAAACTAAAATTAACAATGAATATATAGATATGTATTTATTGATCTTGCAACATTCCTAATAAGTTATTTAAACCGTGTGCCCATTAACAATTGCCGTCAGACACTTCTCAGGAGTTATTCTTTTCTTTAGTTCTATCTCTCATGTTATATTTGATGAGCCTATCCTTCGGTAAAAGAAGACATCTTGATAAACCCATAGCATGATGGTAATGCTTTCTCCAATCCCCGCCTGGCCAGAAGCCATCCTCAGCTGAAAATTTGCCGCCAAGTACCTGTAGGTGTAATGAGAGGCAGTTTTCTCAGCAGATAGTTGCACTTGAGAACCAGTTATCTGTAGGCTTTGCACGTTACCATCTTGGATCATATTGTCGCTTAGTATCAGGTAAGATTATGGTCAAATCTTCAACTTAGAAACAAAATAAAATCTTTACACACACTGTGTCGGCCAGTTTTATTATGTTTTTAAGGCATTCAGTGCCTTCTACACTGTTTTCGCATTTGTTTTTATATTTAGATATGTTTTGGGCTACGTTTCTGTACATAGGTAGTTACTTTGGGTAACTTGAGAAGAATTAACGGCAATTATCATAAAACAAGTTGAACATCAATTAACATTTAAGAGTATCTACGCTGCCGCACCACGTATACTCGTCTATAAAGTTAATTAAAAAATATATTTTATGTCTGGTTTTATACGAAATAATTTCGTCGCCATTAGCGTAATGGCATCATTGGCAACTCGAGGCAAGTTTTAAGCTGGAGCAAGATCCTCTTGTGCTCTTCTAGCTTGCCCTTAATATATGTGGACCAGGTTTGTGTACAAAGAGGGATCTTGGACGCGAATCGCGCACAATTTTACAGATAATTTACTAATCAATAAGCCACATGCTTTTAGTCATTATATCGAAAAGCGAAAATAGAACAGGGTGTGTCGTAAAGGCAGACGATAGAAGTAATTTTTTTGTAGTTTCACTTTAAAAAGAAGTACAACAAAATACCAACGTCACGCGGTGTTCCCAGTCGGTAATTCATCCAAATACTGACAGCGCCCGATGTTGCTTAACTTCGGTGATCGGACGAGAACCGGTGCTTTCAACAATATCCAACATAATGTTTACTTACACCACTTTCCGTTACACAAAGACGTTGCGGATCAGAGTTTCAAAGCGCTCCCATAAGAGTTTCACTTCAAAAAATATTTTTCCCTTTTTTACTGCATAACTAAGGCTTCCTAGGAGACACCTGGAACGGCCTTTCCGTTCGCCTTATGACAGACCAAATACGGGATGGATTAAAAAACAAATTTACCTTATGCAATAGTGAAATATATTTCTAATCAAAATGAAATCAACAATATTTTATTCAGTTTAGGCCTTGAGAATGCGCATATAAACGTAAAAACTATCACCGGTTCGGAAAACAACAAGTCATCGAGAAAAAACGACAAGAAATTCGATCGGGTTTATCTTTTTAACATACATATTTTTATAATGCATTAAAGTTACAATCGTTTTTAGTGGAAGCACAGAGAGCAATATCAGTTCCATACATTACCATCGTTCACATATTGAGCCACTTGAGCAAATAGCCTTTTGACTAACGCCAAAGCATAACACTAAACACATACTATTATCACACAAGAAAAAAAAGCAAACTCAGCCAAGAAACACAAAAGGAAAATGTATTTAATTGTTTTTTTTTCTGCCTATTTATATACACATAGATAAATTCCTTTTCTTCATTTGGTAACTTTGTAATAACTTTAAAGTATTAATTATTTACGACTGTTACCCATAAACCTTTGGGGTGTAAATAAAACATTAAATACTGGGTATCCCGGGTAACAAATTAAATAAAAAAAAAACAAAGATAATATATAAGTCCTTAAATAGTCTTAGTAACTATAAAAAAACAAACCATAAGGTAGTGTTATATGAAAACAAACAAAAAAATTAAGACTGGGCTATATAATTAATATAAAATAAATTTACATCTCAGTCCATGGGAAATCAAGGCTTAGACCGTTAGCAAAACACAAGAGAAGAGAAAAGAAGAGTCCACTTATGCAAGTTATGAATTCAACAACTAATTAAATTAAATTTAAGATCTATTCTAAGAATTGCCCTTAGCTGTTGGCTGAAGAAGTCGGCGACTAAATACTCCACGGAGTTTTTTAGCTGCTGGCTGAAGCAGATCGCAGTACTCGATGCTGTCGGTCGGCTATTAGACCCAGACAGCTCGCCTACATCAGAGGAGTTGGCGATGGCGAAACCTTATCATCATCATCTTACCCTTATCCCACCAGGGTCGGCACAACATGTTTTCCTTCCCCCACTCCCCCTTGTCAGGTGTCATATCAGTAATCACACCTTTTATACACATATCACATTTTCACGCAATCCATCCACACCTTTATCCGTCTTCCTCTACTCCTATATTTGTCCACTTTCAAACTTAAAACTTTCGTGTTATATGACTTTCATCTCTTCTCATAATATGCCCGTACCATGCTAACCTATTACTCCTCAACTTCTCTGTCACTGGCGCTATTTTCAAACTTCCTCTGATATACTCATTCTTAATCTTATCCATTCTTGTTACCCCACACATTCATCTTAACATTCGCATTTCTGCCACATGTAATCTTTTCTCATCCGTCTCTTTCTTAGCCCAGCACTCGGATCCATATAACACGACTGGTCTTGTTATAGTTTTATACACCTTCCCCTTGAGTTTCAACGGCATTCGTGGATCACTAACCACCCCCAGACACCTTTCGCCAATTCATACAACCTGCATTTATCCTATTCCTCACGTACTTGTCTATTCCACCGTCGTTTTGGATCAATGAGCCGAGGTACCGAAAATTGAAGCAAGCTGGTAAGAATACACCATTTAAGGTAGTATGGCAAAAACTGGATGGACCCCCGAAGTCACAGAACAAATGCTCAGTTTTCATCCTACTAATATTTAAACCAACATTTTCCAGTTTCTCTCACCATTTCTCTAGCCTACTCTGGACCTCTGCGGCATTTTCACCAACAAAAACAATATCATCAGCAAATAACATACTCCTGTATGTCTGATGTTAGTGCTTCCATGACAAGAAGGAATAAATAAGAGCTTAAAGCTGATCCCTGATGCAAGCCTACAGCCACATGGAAATTATCGGTAATTCCAGCCTCGGACCTAACATGTGTTTTAGCTTGACTATACATATAACGGACAAGTTATAAGTACTTCCCAGGCACTCTTTTCTTTTTCAGAGCCCACCACAGAACATCCCCAGGTACTTGATCATATGCCTTTTCCAGATCAACAAACACCATAAATATGCTAGTTTTCATGTACACGTCTGTATTTTTCGCACAGCTGGTGAAGTGCGAAAATAACATCTGTCGTCGCACGTCCAGGCATAAACCCGAATTGATTCTGTCACTTCAGTTTCATCTCTTATTCGTCTCGCTATCACTCTTTCCCAAACCTTCATACTATGTGACAGAAGCTTTATCGCTCGATAGTTATTACAGCCCTTATTCTAAAGATAGGTACTATTATACCATTTATTTGGGATCGCCTCCTCTTGCAACATCTTATTAAAAAATAAAGTCAGCCACATCCACCCATCTACTTTTAGAAACTTCCATACTTCAATAGGTATACCATCTGGTCCTATTGCTTCACTGTTCTTCATACCATTCACAGCTTCTCTTACTTCTTCCTCTCTTATCTCCTCTACAACGCCTAAATTTAACGGTACAGCCTCTAACTTTTTGGTCCAATCATTTCCTTCATTCATCAGTTTTTCAAAATATCCCTTCCAACGACTCTTTATATGCTCATCATTCGTAAAAAAAACGTCTTCCACCGTCTTTTATTTTATATTTAGCTCTAGCAATAGCAACCGCTTTTTTTGCATTTCTCTTACATTCTGCATACATCTTTCTCTTATTTTCTTTAATCGTGCTATCCCTGTCATCAACACTCTTCCACTCGTTAAAAGCTGTTTTCTTTTCTTTCGATGCGTCTTGTACCTCTTTGTTCCACCACCAAGTGTTCATATCTCTGTTTCCTTTTCTTTTCGTTTCATCAAAGACATTCCTTGCCACGTTCCTTCTTCTTCTTTATTTTTTTGGCTCCGTCACGATTTGTGCACTAGCCAGCGTCAAGTAACAAGATTTTGCCAAGTAAGTGTCTTGCGATAAATGTAATGTTATAACAAGATGGTGGTTTCCTTGTTAGAACTTTCCATGGAGTTTTGGTGGCATCTCAGAATGCATGCTCCGTGGTATTATTTCCCAACCACTTCACTTGTGCATAATAACCGTAAAACGTAAAACACCACCAATATTACAAACTATAGAGTCTAATAACACAAGATTATGAATAAAATATAAAAACCACTACATGATAGACTAAGATCCCGCTAAAATCTACTCCCGAAAGTCTCTTCTTCTTCTTGTTTTGGCACCGCAGAAGCACTTGCCAGTGTCAATGTTTTGTTTCAAGTAAGTGTCTTGTGATAATTATAATGTTCTAACAAGATGGTGGTTTCCTTGTTAGAACTTTCCATGGAGTTTTGGTGGCATCTCAGAATGCATGCTCCGTGGTATTATTTCCCAACCACTTCACTTGTGCATAATAACCGAACTATATTTCGTAAAACACCATCAATATTACAAAATATAGAGTCTAATAACACAAGATTATGAATAAAATATAAAAGCCACTACATGACAGACCAAGATCCCGCCAAAAACTCAACCCGACAGTCTCTGACATTAGGCAACCGTTGTTATAGTAACCAATAATATTATATCCGTTGCCATGGTAACAAGTTTAATTTTAGGGCTATGCGAATAATGCTTGAAACGATTCGTATCGAATAATGATGTTCTATCCGAATTTCGAATAGAAAATTCGAACTATGACATTATTTTTAAAATATGAAAGAATTATTAAACGAATAGTTATAGGAAAATATACATATTTCACTATTTGAATAATTGAAACTAAAAAAAAACTATTATTCAAACATCAAAATTGAAATGCCTTTGTAAAAAAATTTAATTTACTATGTAATTCAATTGTACCAAAATTAATTTATTTTTGTGAAAATATTTATTAAAAATATACTTACTCTCCCTTAAACCTAAATAATTTTATAGCATTTCAATTTTGACAAAATGTTGGTAGAAATAGCCGAATTATTTTATTTCAAAGAAATTTTAGTATTTCTATAATTTCATATTTTAACAGGTTTCTAGAACTTTGTGGTCTTATTTTTATCGCATACTTAAAAAAGAAAATTTTAGCGCTCAAAATTCGTTAACAAATAATAAGGTACAAACATTAAGCTTTTACTATATTGGAACATTTTGTGTGGTCATTTATAAATTAAGAAATCGATTATAGTTCATAAAGTAAACTGTCAGTGCCGTTGAAAAAAAAAACATTTTCGAATAAAAATAAATGATATTACATTTCTTGAATTTTTAATTTTTACTTTTCCTACCACTTTTTTGCTAGAAATAGAGATACAGTATTTTTACTGACTGACTGAGACTGTGATTATATTTCTATTTGTAATCTATACATGTAATAAAAATGACGTGTTTATATGTAATATCAAAATAGAAACTTTTTAGTGACTGAATATGAAAGTGTATAAGCTACTTATTGTAAAAATCATTTATTTTTAATTTTGTTGATCGATCTGTCTGTTTGTTCCTGATAATCTCTGAAATGATTTTACTGACTTTAACGAAAATTTTACTGGCAGAGATCTGAAATTACAAAGAGTGATATAGGCTATATTATTTTAGACTACCTGTTACTCGCGACCTCGGCCGCAGTAGAATATCCGAAACGGTTGGACTGATATTCACACAACTTTTACAGGCACATAGCTGATCTTATAAGGAGTAACTTAGGTTATTTTAGAGACCTGAAATGACTATACCGAATTTTAAGGGGCTTTCACTAGCAAATAGCTGATCCCATAAAAAGTAACTTAGGCTATTTTATTTTAGAGTAGTTACTACCTGCGCCTTCGACTGCAGTTAAATTTTCAAAACGTTAGGATAGATCTACACAAGAGGTTTACTGGCATGTAACTGACTTTATAAGGACTGACTTAGGTTATTTTATTTTAAAGTCGCTGTTATCTGAAACTGTGTCCACAATATAATCTCCAAAACAGATAAAACGATGTTCACGTGACTTTCACAGGCACATAGCCGATCTTATAAGGAGTAACTTAGGTTATTTTATTTTAGACTAGTTGTTACTTGCAACTTTTACCTTTCCAATGTGGTATCTCCAAAACAATTCGACCAATTTTGACGAGACTCTCACTGTCATATAACGAAAGATATGAGAACTAACTTGAGCTACTCCGTTTTCAACTAGCTGTTACTCACGATTTCATCTCTGTGGAATATGCAAAACGATTGGATCGATTTTTACATGACTTTCATATGCAGATAACTGATGTTATAAAAACTAACTTAGGCTATTTTATTTTAGACTAGCTGTCGGTCACGACTTTTCCCCGTGAAAATTAGCAAAAATATGTTGTTTACTATAAAAATGTGCGTAAGGTATTTTAATTCATATATTTGTATATATGTACGTAATTTGTCTTTCTGGTCAATTTGGTAGCCAGTTTGTTTATTTCCTACGTTTGCGTCTACATAATTCTTCAACCATAGCAACGTATAAGCATATTGCGTCGAGTTCAATGAGCATTATTTTAATTCGTAGATATTAAAAACTGCTTACAGATAGAAAGAGTTTTATATCCTCATTTATATTCATCCAAAATTTTAAGACTTCAATTCTTGCTTATTTTTTACTAACGCTGTAATAATTATCAACTCATTATTTATAATTCAACATTATAATTAATGGGTATTTTGAAGATAGAAGTTTTTTTAATAATTCTGAACCAAACACGTACCTTGGAACCTTAAGAGATCCATATTAGAATTCCTTGTGAAACAGAGAAGTGTTTACTTTTTATATGATCGCAAATACTTGAATATATTGAAAATAACTATATGATAATAACATGTTTAATATATATTTATAACTTGAAATTTTTATTACTTACTTATACAGTGTAAGTGAGCCCTGAGGTGGTTATGCAGAGAGTTAAAATCCTAAATATATTGTTGATGCTAAATCTCATTCGGCACACTGTTAGTATTTACATAATTCAAGTAAACGTCACATATCATAATAGGTAGCGTGTGTGTCGTACCTATAAAGGTTTTTGAAAGAGCATTTTTTTATTTCTACCAGTTCTCACTATTTTATATTACTTTAATACAATTTAAAAACGCGTGCGAAGCTGCGGGCATCTGCTAGTATACACTAAATTCGAATACAATTTAAAAGCTAGAAACTAAAATAAATAAAATGAAACTTCCTATCCTCTCTTACTTTGGATTACTTTTGAGAAGTGCAAACTTATGGCATCAACAATCCTTGCTGAATATTACGGTTGTGCATTTCGTACTGCTACTTTATAACCTCCAGTCACCAGTATGTCGCTTTATAAGTGAAACTATTAAAAAATATTCAAATATTTTAGATATTTACTGCCAAAAACTATTTTTTTATGATATTATAAATTATTTTACATGTTTGAAGTCAAACGTCATATATGGCGTAACCATATATAAATCCAATATTAAAGTAAAAATCGTGATGAACATCGGGGTTTGTGAAATCTCCGGCAGCGTAGTTAAATCCTGGACCTCAACAAACTAGGCGTCCAAACTTAGGACGAAGGGCCCGAATATCACCAAATGAAACAGATTTAAATCGCTTCTAACTCGTAGCACTCACTGTACTGGCGATTGAATTTGCAGCTCCCATAATGAATTCAAAATAAAAATTTAAGTAATATTATATAAAGAATTAAACTATAATGAAAACTAGGCACAGACAAAGACATGTTTGTTTATAGGTAGAGATGGAAGACGTACGGATTCTACAACGTGACACGACTCATATGGACATTTCTAGCGATTCAATTTTCTAGAACTACCTGTAGTTTGCGAAAACGTTGGACAACATGTGTAACATGTGATCATTATTCTTGTTGCTCCATTGAAATTGGTATATTGCGTTATAATTAATATTAATGAGGGCTTTCCAACGTGACATACGTTACGAACGTTTGAATTTCATGAATATAGGGAAATTAATAAATGGTTAATTAATTTACAAAATTAGTTGTTCAGAGAAGTGGTTAAGTAACTTCGGTCGTTTAATATCTTAGTTTATGTTTTAAGAGCTTCCATCGATTTGTTTTTTTTTATTAACGTGGGGGAATCCATCATGGACAGGCCACCCTCTCGGAGGAGAGAGTGGGTAGTGTGAGATTCTTACTCATTAAAACCCCACGGTGTACTGGCCGCCGCTTTGGTTGAGGCGACATGAGATCGTGCAGTGCTATCACCATGTAGCCCCAGCGGAAGGTGTCCGCCGGGCGTCATCCTAATAATGGTGGGCAAGCTGGGTACACACCAGCCGCACCCTCCTCGTCAACCGAACCGGTGCAATAGGGACATGGCCCTCCCGACCATCCCCCCAGGTTTGACTACGGAGGTGGAAAGGGACAGACAAAACGCCACCCCCTCCCACCGACTCTGAGTTAGAGGAGAGGGTCACTCAAAGGATTCTCCTTGCGGACCCTCTCCGCCGCCTCCTTCTGCGAGATGATCTCGCATTTGTCACAGCGACCAATCGTACCCCACCGCCACAAGCCATGAGTTTGGCTCTGAGACGGACACTGCGCATCATACTCTTTCTGAGTGTGCTTCCTGAGTCGGCAACCTGCGTGCTATATCCGGTGCAAACACCAACCGAAGCATTCGTGCTCGGTCTGTATAAAGCGAAGAGAGCTGGCGATCATGAAGGCCACCATCGAGGATACTCTCCTGTACACTCGTATCGCCCTCTGCGCCACAATGCGCTGCGCACCGCGCAATGCGCAAACATTTGCGGCGTAGAGGGCGTCCGTCCACAACGATGCCCCGTAGGTGGTTATCGACCACATGACTCCCATATACAGACGGCGGCAGCCGGCACCCGGCCCCCTTTTGTTAGGAAGCAAACAACAGAGTGCCGCTGCCGCCCCAACTGTGCGTGGTCCGAGCCCCTTAATGTGTGATTCGAACCGCCAGCGTTCGTACAAGGTGAGGTCCAGATTTCATCTGGACCCCAACCCTGATCCGGACGCTCTCTACCAATATGTCTGCCCCAGGAGGTGGCCTCCACCAAGGCCCATGAAAAAGTAGAACCTCGGTTGTTTTGAGGGCCAACCTGTACCTAACTGTCGGATGCGCCCGACCACGAGGGTTGTAGCCTCTGTGGCCAGGCGCATCAATTTTCACCATTCCTCCCCTGGGTTACGACTAGGGTGTCGTCTCGCGACGAACCATCTGTCCTCTACTGTTCACGAAGACGACCTCCCTCTCCTACAAGTACGCCTCTGACAACCGCCGTAGGTAGGGGGCACTCCGAACAAACGGAGCGATTCCCGTGTAACTCCATGCGGCAGGCTGTTGAAGGCATTGGTGATGTCCTAGGACATCGTCGATAACCTTTCTTCTCGGGAGGTCGCCTCCGTGGCGAGTGTCTTCAGGAGGTTCAGGGCGTACACAGTGGAGCCGCGGGCCGTGTCTAGGAGGAGGGAAGCCAAGACGGAACTGGTACCTTCTGCCCGAGTGCGAAGTTGGCCCGCCCTCATTTGGGCAACCTTACATCCGCCCGCCTTGGCCACGGCCTCTACGGCCTCAATCCTCGTCAATTCCAACGACTCTGATGTCGGCTTTCCTTATAGGCCGCACGACTGTGACCAAACCCTCCAACGCAGTCCTCACTCTCGTCGCCAACCGATCCGCCTGCTCGGTGGCCAGGGAATCAGGGACCTCTATTACCTTGGCCCCTGTAGTACTCGCGCGCACCCGAAGGCTGGTAATGAAAAAGCCTCGCTTTCAGAAGGGCGTCCTTATAGGTCACTCCCTTCTCGGCTGCCTCCGGCCGCAACCTTACAAGTACAGTATCCGGCCGAGGGGGTGTAAGATTTTCCTTTTCTTCTTCGCCCTCCTCCTTTTTTTGTGCTTTGCCACAATTGGTTGGGGGCCTAAGATCAGATTTGGAGCTGTGACCGTTTCCGTAGCCACCGCTGTGGCCGTCTTTTTCCTCCGACGCACCACAGTCGACCATCCTCGCTGCTCCGACTCCATTGAAGCCGGGAGTGGAGATGGATCGGAAGTGGGGGGGGGGGGGTATGTGAGCCGCAGTTATTATCGGGGGCGATGCCTCTTTTTTCCCACAGCAGTTTTAGCTGCGGGCCCAGGAGTCACTCGCCGTCGGTCAGTCGCAAACGATGGTCTAATCCCCTTCTTGGGTAGAAAGCGATCCTCCACTCCTTCTAATCTGGCATTGAGCATCCCTCCCAAAGATACCTGGAGGGAATGCTCAAGTCTTTGTACAGCCCCTGCGAACGCTTCTTACCATTTCTTCGGCTGATGCAGGGAAGAGAAAGTAGGAGAAGCAGGGGGAGGACGAGGCATGGCCTTTCTCTCTTTGTCATGCCGTCTCCAGGGAGGACTTCTTCCTCCAGGTCCTCTACTTGGCGGCAGAGGCACTGAGTTTCATGCCTCAGCTTGGCAGTCTCCTCTACCTCTGTTCGTATTGTCGCCGTTTCTACTACCTCCCGGAGAGAATAGGCTGCATTCTTCAGCGTCTTCACGCATCCCCCCCTTGAGGTTGCGGGATTTATAGGCAACCTCAAGAATGGCGCCGATTTGTTTGCTGTCCAGATCCTGGGGCCGACCGAGATCTAGTTGCGAGATATGCTGTTGGGCCACCTGCTCTTGGGCGCTGTCCTCCGAGTCCGTGAGGGAGTAATGGCTGGAGAGACTGGAGAAAGCCCGGTCGTAGGACCCGTTCCCTTTTCCTAGAAGCGGTCGTCTGGAAGCCGCTAAGCGTGAATATTCACGCGACTTGGCTCTCCTAGCCGAGCACACTTTCGGTGCTTCAACACCAGCGTCTACATCGCAGTCCGCGAGGGCGCTTGCTGGTCTTCGATGAGCCTCTGCCCCTGCCCGCAGAGAGAAGAATCTCCCGTACACTTGGCATATCTGTGTCCGTAATCCTTGCCTTAGTCGTGGTTTTTGATCCGTCGCACAAAATTGTGCCCCCCAGAAAACGCGGCGCTGCCCGAACCCGAAGGCCCGGGGAGGGATTCTCCATGTGCGGAGCAGATGGTACCCTCCTGGGGGTAGCTCTTTTGAAAATCTTGTACTGTCTATGTTGTTTGAAGAGGAGAGTGAAGAGTCCATCGGGAATGCCAGGTTCCATCCAACCCAAGATCATCAGATAGTTTACTTGAACATTTTTTAGTTTAAAATGGTCGAGATTTTTTTTTCATTTTCTTTCAATACGGTTTTTTTTTGCCACAAAATTGATATACCTTTCACCAAGTTTCATATGAAAATATGATTTCTTTTTATTGTTCAAGAATTATATAAAATATTATAGTCTTTGATTTCGATATCTATACCTATTGGATACAAATAGGTAGTGGTTACTTATTACAAAATGGTTAGCATAAAAATCATCTTCACTAAAAATGGTGTGGTAAAACTGTGGCAAAAGAAATAGTGATTGCTTTAACAAGATTGGATATTTCACCAATCACCATGACACTTGGTATACCGAAGTGTCTTTTCCTGCAGAAGTAGTTGCTGAGTCACGCAAAAACTACTGGATTTCGATAATTTTGTTTAATTGTACTTCGTAGACATTTAGTCCTTGTCTAAAAAAAAATTACGATATCATCATTCAATATAATGTTATTATAGTTTTAAAGAGCTACGATTTTGATAAGCACTAGGCGTTAAATGATGTGTTTTCTTGCCATGGTGAAGTGGGACAAGCGCTGTGGTACGCTTGCACTAGAGAAGGGAAGAAAAACGGATAACAGTGTTTACAAAGAAATATTGTATGCAAAATATATTTTTACTTTCAATATTATTCTACAATGTTTTTGTTTTCCCTGTACATAAAATATATTCTTAAGGTAATGAACACTGCAGACGAAAGCGCAGTCGACAGCTAGTGCTGATGTTACTTTAACACTCCATTACGTGACATTCTGTAAATAAATTGTCTGGAACTTTCATCTTGATAATTGATATGTGTACATGTTGAGATACATAAAGAATATTTATACATTATCACTTATGCTGATAACTCAATTATGTATTACAATAGTAATTACAACAAATAATAATAGCTACAAGTAAGTATATACTCGTATACGTACTTCGCGGGTTGATTATATTTAGATTTGAAGAGAAGTCTAAAGATTGTTTAAAACTAGGTTTCGCTTTTAATTGCTATTATATTTTCAACAAGGTGTTGCTCGCAGCTCCGCATGCGTTTTTTTTTATAATTTTAAATTACTTCTTATAAGATCAGCTACCTGTTAGTGAAAGTTCCGTGAGAAATGGTTCAAACGGTTTGGAGATAGTACTGCAAACGAAGCCACAGGTAAAAGCTAGTCTAAAATAAAGTAGCCTATGTCACACGCTGTAATTTTAACTATCCGTCATTGAAATTTCTGTCAAAATCGGTCCAGCCGTTTCGGAGATTACCTGGAACAAATAAACAGACAGACAAAAATTTTAAAAATTGTAATTTTTTTATCAGTATTGTGTATACGTTCATATCCAATAAGTAGAAAGTCGTTATTTTGATATTACAAACAGACACTCCAATTTTATTTATATGTAGATAATTCTTTGATTCGGGCAATATATTATCTACATATAAATGGGTGAAGATAAAACAGTTCAGTACTTTTGCTTGTTTGCTTGCCAACCGATTTACTTTCTGTAGTAGTAACTGACAAGCTTTAGTGTTATCAAAATAATAAAAAATAATTTTATGAAACCATGATGCAAGTGAAACTTTTTTTTGGATCGTAGGCATTTAAATTATTTTTTTCGGAAAGTTATTTGATTTAGGGTATAAAAATCCCTTTTTTTCAATTTGCGTATTAGAGTACGGAATACATAAAAAACAATCATTCATGTATTTTAAAGACAGCATAATATTTATTTAAATAATTGAATCATTTTGAATTGAACCATGGGCACCGTCATATTGACCTTGGCTGCTCTGCCGAGAGGCTTTCCCTTTACCCCTTCTCTGCGTCCTGCTATAATGCAACAAGTGATATATGGACGAAACAATTTTAGGCGATGTAAAAAAAGTTTCACTTTAACAAATTGGAAATATTGCATTTTTTGCATACCAACGACAAATCGATGCGTTACATTACAAATCTCTATTCATTATACTTCACGTGCCTTACGTATCTATACAATATACAATGTTTCTCCCCATTATAGCAAAAAAAAAACAATCAATATGATAAAAAAAAAACATAAAATACAGTCGAATTTCGAAAACTTGTCGACCTCTAGTATATTGATATAGGTACAAGTCGAAATAAATAAAAATGGCGTTGCCAACGAACGCGGGATTCTGTCTGGGGTGTTTTCCAACGCGATGCCGTTTCTCAACTATGTCTTGGGGTTATGCGTGTCACGTGTTAATGACCTTTGTTATTTCTTGCAAACACAATTGCACCTTGTGATTTTTTGAGTTTATGAAATATACTTTATTAATATGTAGTCGAATCGAATGAGGTGTGTACATTTTCGATATCATTTGTCTTTAATTGACGTACCTACATTGAGTACATTAAATCAAAAATCGCCAATAAGTACTAGGTAATAAGTTACCACAGTAATTGGTCTTTATAAGTTGACATAATCATTAGACACGATTGTTATTTTATATATGTATGGATGGATTGTGTGAGAAATGATATGTGTATAAAAGGTGTGAATACTGAGATGACATCTGACAGGGGATAGTGGAAAAGGCAAACATGTTGGGCCGACCCTATTTAGGTGGGATAAGGGTAAGATGATGATGATGTTATTTATTTATATATAAAATATTGACGTGAATGTGTTTATAATTCTCATCCCCCTAAATAACTTAAATAACTACCCTACATAATCCAATTATAACCCTACATACCTGGAACAACTTTAGTTCATTTTTTTTCGTAATTATAGTGTCACCTGGTTGGTTTTTTGTTATAGTTGAACTCGGTAAATAGTGCTGATTTTTCCATGTAAAAAAAGAAAATAATTTCAGCCTCCGGTTCACGTTTCGGAAATTCTGTAAATTATTTAGCCAGTTTATCACAACACCGAAATCATCAAAAACACTTTGTAATAATTACTCACTAATTACTATGTAATCTATGGTATATATATATAATTAAAAGAATGATTGATTGTCTGACTGACATATCAACGCATAGTCCCTACTACTATGTTCCCTTTTACACTTTAAACGTAAGGAAGACCTTTTCGAAATTGATCCGCCAAGGTGGTGAATAAGGGGATCTCTTTATCTGTGAAAACTTGTAAATGGCCTTCATGTAAGCTACTCTTTGTTTTATAATGTTAATTTAGCTGTAAGTTTTCCGAAAAATTGTAAAATAAAATAAAATAAATGTAATCCGTAATTTTTCCGACACTTAGTCAATTATTCTTTTATATACCTACACAGATATAAAATAAATAGCCAAAAATGACTACTGCATTGAAAAAGCACGTCCGAAGTGACAGGAAATTCTTAGTCTTCAATAAAGAGTATTGGTTGCCAGCGTGGGAAGAAGAAATATAATTCTCATAACTCAGATATATATTAACCCGTGAACTGTCTAAATCCATAAAAGTTTAAATTCCATACAAACGAATGTAGAGATCAGGAGTCACAGGTCAACAGACAGAATAAGCCTAAAATATACCTGATTTATTATAAAGCTTTGAAAAATAACAAATTATATTTTTATGTAAATTGAATTTTTTAATTATTTTTTCATTACTACAAACTTTTTTGCTAAACCATGATAATTACGATGTACGATGTCGCGAATTAAAAAAAAAATCATAACAATCCGCCATTTTTAGACCTGGGTCTTAAAAAAAATAACCTAGAGGTTAATTACTAGTTTCTGCTTGCTTCTTCGCTCGTTTTAATGTATATTTGATATATCCGTCGAGATTAGTACACTTTTTCTAAGTGTAATGTGGTGTGTGTAATGCCATATTCTGTACTCATAACGTGATTCAAAATTTTAAAATGGTCGGTTGTGTCGTTAAGACGTAAAAGCATAAACAAACGAACATATTCACAGTTGTAATATTAATTAATTAAGGTGTATTTGTATTTCCAGGTTAATACGTTGCCCTGGAGTTGGAGTCTTGGTGTCAATAAAACAGAAGATTGTTACAATATATGCTATTATTTTAATAGGGAAAATATATACTCGACATTAAATAATATTATTTCTTTTTTTTTTAATTTAAATATTGCCTTTTATGTATATATCTTATATTCACATCGAAACCCATTCTAAATTAATAATAAATCTAGTAGTTAGTAGTTCATATCTGTCATGTAAGATTAAATATGTTTTTTTTTCATAATTATATACACTCTGAAGGAGGATATTTGCTTCTTTGGCATAAATTTAACAGGCATCGTGCCGTAGTGGCAAAACATGCGAATAGAGAGCGTAGACGACTTCCCGCAAAAACCGACACATCGGTGCATGTACACCTACGTCTTTTTTTTTATGTGGGAAGAAATCCTTCATTGGACACCCACAGCCCTGGGGAGCTGTGGGGTGTCAGGCTCTTACTGACTAAAAAAAACCTACAAGCCGCTATGGAGTGGCACGGGATCGAACAAGCAAGCACCATGCCACCCCGGCGACAAGGCCCAGCGCGAACGCCCTGACCGCGACGACAGCCCGGTCAAGCTGCCTACCCGTCTACCGAACCAATGTGCAATGGAAAGTCAGGTCCCCAGCCTCTTCCCTCCTTGGTCCGGTTTGGCAGTCAAGGGGTCACCCCCTCCAACCACCACCACTTGTAACTTTTTTACGTGGTTTTCTACCACGGTGACTTTTTAATGAGGTTTTTCTCCCTCTTCCTCCGCCCGAAGGCCTCCCCTCTGTCACTTTTTAACGTGGTTGCCTCCCACGGTGACTTTTTAATGAGGTTTTTCTCCCTCTTCCTCCGCCCGAAGGCCTCCCCTCTGTCACTTTTTAACGTGGTTGCCTCCCACGGTAACTTTTTCTTGAGGTTTTCTCCCTCTCCCTCCACCCAAAGGCCGTCCCTCTGTCACTTTTTAACGTAGTTTCCTACCACGGTAACTTTTTAACGAGGTTTTTTACCTCCCTCCGCCCGAAGGCCTCCCGTCTGTTTTTTAACGAGGTTGTCTCCTCAACACCCGTAACTTTTTAACATGGTTTTCTCCCACGGTGACTTTTTACCGAGGTTTCTTCCCTCCTACCGCCCGAAGGCACACCCGTCTGTAACTTTTTAACGTAGTTTTCTACCACGGTGACTTTTTACCGAGGTTTCCTCCCTCCCTCCGCCCGAAGGCACTGCCGTCCGTAACTTTTTTACGTGGTTTTCTCCCACGGTAACCTTTTAAGGAGGTTTTCTCCCTCCACAAGAGACAACAAGCGCCGTTATATATAAACAAGACACGGCGAAACACACTTCCGAACACCGAGGCCACCGTCGCAAAAGTATGGCCATGAAACCACAGGTGCGAACGTTCGTTAGCCAATCAAAACGGGTCAGAGCGTGACGTACCAATGAGAGCCTGGTGGCCGAAAAAACTCGCAACCGTCATAGGACTTGCCCTGAAACAGTTTTCTCGACACCAGAAAAGTGTGAGAAGACGGCGGTTGTGATTATAGTAACTCTAACTACTGAGTTGAGAGAATTGAGAGGTCACGGCTTTGATCACCGCGTGTGAGTATTTTTTGTATGATGACTATTTTTATGTCTCAGTGTCAAATGTATAATACGTGTATATATCACCCGATTATAACCCGATGCATATGAGTGTGTGAAATTGATACTTCATAGTTATTTATTACTTATAAATGTTAACCTATTCCTCAAGAACAGTACCTTTTTCTGGATAGAAAGTTGCTTATATACTTTTGTGAAGTCTTGTGAACGTGTACACAGAGTACCTTATGTAAATAGAGGTATCACTAATACCTGCGAGCTATTAGAGACACGTTTATATATTTATGTATGGATAGAACGGTACTACTTAGGTTGTATACAATCTTTTATGTTTATAATGAAAATTTGATCATCTAGTTTTAAAATTAACTGAGTCTATTGTAGAAATAAAAGAACGTTTAAAAAGACAAAGACAAAGAAAGACAATACAAACAAAATTATTTTACCTTTAGAACAAGATATACAATATTTGTTTTAATAAATTAATACTAGATTTTGCGTCTAGACGCCAAAATATTGTTAGTCGAGAGGAAATAACAAAATTATATAACATAATAAATTTCTTCGGTATACCTATCAAAGAAGTAAAAAAAAACAAATACCGTAAACATATATGTAGGGATTAACCATATTTGATACGACATATTTAGTTTTGATTCTCTATATATGTAGTATTCTATATTTGTAAAAGAGAATATCGTTTTTTTTTTAACTTATCAAGAACCCGATGTTCAGTGACGAAATATGACTGTGGATGGTAACGCGTTAAGCCTATTTTTTAAGTTAAGCATATGTATAACTGCTCTGAAGTAAATGCCCAGGATACCAATTTAGATTTAAGAGGGCCGCGAAAGAGGCAAAGACGGAGCACTCTCACCGGCACATGTTTCCCGCGCCCCCTACTACACCCATTTAGACGCGTGTTTTAGCTTGCATGCTATTATTTGAGGTACATTCTCATTTAGAATAGTTTCGTTGTTGTCAATTGGCATGATGACAGTAATCACGAATTACAAAAATAGTCTGTTTATCCCATAGAAGATGAATAGGTTTCGAAAAATTATTTATTTTTATGTTCAGGTTGAGGTTGATAATTAATTTAATAAAATAAAACTATAAAATACAGTAATCGTCCATCTTATGTTGAACACCAATCAGCGTGAATTACGTCACGCTTCAGCAAACGTCACTTTGTACTAGGGCTGTTGATATTTTTATTATATATATTATGGTATTATATATTATAGTATTATATTTTATTGAAGTATTAATACACTGAGGAATAGCACACCACTTATTCACTTTATCATTCATATTTATAACGCAAAATAACTAATTTGTTGCTTTGTTCACGTTAAGCTCTAATCTATGACATAAAGTACTCGTTATGTGCTCGCTATTTACAATAATCTGACATCATAAACAGACGCCATGACACGGGCAAGCGTTTTGGCACGCAATTTAAATTTAAAATTACATTTGCGTTTTTTCTGTAAAAAATCTTTGTTTTCTCCAAAAATATTATGTTTTTTGGAAATAGTATATATTCTAGAGTATTATAGGATAGTAATTGAAAATCAGTCATCATGCCAATTACACGTTGTTACTATTTTCGTTCTTTCCTTTTTCTTGTGATATTTATTATCTTCGTATTTTTTCTGTTTATTGTTACTCTTATTGGATCAATAAAATAACACTAAAAACAAGATATGAACAGTAGTAGGTAGATAATAAAGTAATAGACAAAGCTAGAATAATAACAATTCGCCACATTATGTACTTGACAGTTATAACTAGCTCCAGATGATATTGATCGGTGAGTTTTCGGTGATCGCGTTCTTTAATGAATGCTCCGCTTTATATAGTATTAGTTTAGATATTATGTATTTATGTATGTCACTAGAATGGTGTAATTGTCGTTGACATACTTTCGTAATAAACAAATAATTCGTAATAAACATTTATTTATAACGGAGCAACGATTTCCATAGAAATATTATATTTTCGAAGTGGACGGCCGCTCTAATAATAATTTAATTTTTATTATCTGTTCATTTTGATCCCTAATTCAATGCAAATAGTCTATATGTGTGTATATCTCGTATGTATTTATATGTCCGCTCAACTCAAATAAACAAGTTTTCATAAATTAACTGTCAACGCGTTTACAAGACTACCCAATCCGAGTCATATTTTAATTTCACATATATTCTGAAATTAGCAACGTAATGATTACTAGCACATCTCTTTTACTTAATATAATAGGCAGATATCTACTTGAATCATAATTAATTAAAATATATTATATTGTACGTATAATAGCGAAACAACTTAAGGATTAATAAATGCCAATTTTAAATTCCTATAATAATATATTGACTTTGTTTTGTATTAACCTCTTGACTGTACTATGCGCAAGACCGCACTTAATGTTATATTTAGAGCGGCCAAAACGTTTGACGTGGACTATAAAGTGAGCGATTCGCAAATGTAACTCCCGGGAACATACCTACAGGTGTTTAGCTACCTATCGGATCCAACTATGTCTGAGAACCATCCAGATCACGCAATAAGTACAAAAAAACATCATCACAGTCGATCAAGCTTAACACTTTATGGAAAGCCTTTTTATTATGAAAAATTAAAAAAAACCCGTAATTTTTTTCGTGGCAATACAGTGATAAATAAGGACAAAAATTATATACCTATGTAAGAGTTGGCAAAAATCTGATACTATTCTCTCTTATATAATGAGATATTGAAACGAAACAAAGTGATGAGGTGTATACGTAAAAGGATTTTTTTTTCCAACTAACTACACTGTTAGCCTGGAAACGCCTCTACAGTTTTATACCCCGATAAAAACCCCGGTTTTAAACCCGATTTATACGTAAAAGGAGTTTTCATTAGTTAATTTAAAATATACTATACCAAACAGGAATCTTGATACCGCGATGCAAGCTTCAAACAGCGACATCTAGTGTCGCATAGCCGAAGCATTACAACTCCATCTTGTAAGAAATAAATTTATTCTACCAATGAACTACATACAAACCTAAAACGATTCGAAATTCAATGGCAAATATCGTACACGTACTGATATAATTATTATGCTTAAATAAACATTTACCGTGTTATTATAAAAGTTAAATACGCGTCGAACACTTGTTTCAAAAAAGTTTGATCACAAAAGAGTGTCTTGCCTTTGTTTAGAAATAGATACTATTTACATTTAAACATTGTATAACACTTGTCTAAGTTCACAGTTCTCCTTTTATTATTGTGATTTATTCTATTTGCCGGCAAAAGACGTTCCGTAGTAAATTATGGATTTTATGTGTATAATTAATTTGGAAGATGTAGATAAATTAGACAATTTTGAAGATTCACAAGTAAATGACAACTACCACAATATGACATTATTGACATTTTACTATGTATTTACTCTGAGATTATACTGTTGTTCCACTTTACGCAAATTGGGGTATTATTTTAAAGTTATATATTGCTTATTTTAATAATGATATCATTTTCTTTAAACCAAATGTCACAATAATTATAACCAATTTCACTTAAAATAAATAAACATTCTTAATGAAGATCTAAACAAAAATATTATTAGTAAATTGGATCGTTTTTGGTTGAATTAAATGAATGCTATTCTGAGGTGCTTGCATAAAAAACAAAAACCAGATACTTAGCTATAGACCGCTTAGACACCCTTTTGTAGTAAAGTATTTTAAACATGTGTTTAAAATTTTAGACACTGTTTAAGAAAACTTGAGTTAAACGCGTGTTCATTTTTGTTTTTGTAATAAGACCGTTAGTCTCGTCCCAAGGGTAAATAGTGACATTGAGTAGGGCCGTGTTGGCGGAAGTGCCTTGCCTACGACAAATGTTATGAGAGCCGATGGCGACGGGATAAGAAACTGATCTGTTCACACAAAACTCTCCACAGTTATTTTTACGGACCATTTCTACTTCCGCGTAAACAGCTGGACCGTTGGGCGAAGTTTGTTGATATGTTAATAGTAGTTATTATCCGAATTTATAAATTCTGAATGTAGCGCATTACTTCAGAACGGCTACAGTTATTTGACTAATACTTTTTATTGTGTTTGTAAATATCAGGAAAAGTGTGTATGAAAGAAAATGTTTGGAAAAGCATCCGTTTTAATATTCAAATTAATTATAATCACAATTTAGTCAACGACTGGCGAATAATTCGAAGTATATTTTAAAGTATTGTAACTTTTATGACCTACATAAAGCGAGTCTTTCAACTTACTTGATTTATCTTGCTGCGTTTACCCCTCAATATCATTTCGCTTCACTTCAACATCCAATATCTAATCAACACCATCAATTCTATTTTCCATTATGTTTCATTCCATTACCATAAATTCCTTACCACCGTTTGAAATATTAGCTTAGTTTGAAAATAATGGGGCTTGTTAAAGTAAATTAATTTGAACTAATGTTATCATTAAAATCTTGATTTAATTTAAATATTATTGCCGTTATATTCTACTTTAACACAATCAATCAATGTCTATCGAATGACAGATCCTTTGTAGACATGACACAATTTACTATTATGTGCCCTGTTTACCTTGTTTACAGATCACTATTTTAATGTAAACATTGTCTAACACCTGTCTAAGTTGACAGGTTTTTTTTTGTATTGTTGTTATTTATTGTATTACTTTTTGCTGGCAAAAAACGTTTCGTATGAAATTATGTATTTCGGGGGTATAATTAATTTGGAAGATGCAGATAAATTAAACAATTTTGCCAATGAATCACAACTACTACTATATGACATTATTGACATTGTATTTAATCTGAGATTATATTGTTGTTCCATTTTACGCACTTTGACGTAATATATTAATCTTATATGATGATTATTGTAACAATTACATCATTTTCTTCTAATTAAAATGACACAATAATAATAAACAATTTTCTTAAAATAAATACATTTTCTTAATGAACATCTGAACAAAAATATTATTCATAAATTCATATTGTTTACAAAATTTCTGTATGTAATGGAACGTTTTCGAATGATGAGATTCAATTGAATTGATGAGACTTGCGTGCATAAAAAAGTTAAAGCGGATCCTTAGATAGAGACCACTTGGAAACGCTTTTGTAATAAAATATTTTAAACACGTGTTTAACAAGGTTTCACATTTTAGACACTAGCTAGTAAAACTCGTGTTAAATGCGTGTTCATTTTTGTTTTGTAATAAGACTGCACATGTCTATAAGCTTACAAGTTATTACAACTTTTTTACAAGTTCTTGTAAATTAGATTTATAAAACAAGTTCACAACACTTAAACTTGTATTTTTCATTTACAAGACTTTATTTTTGGTGATTTGCAAAACGAGTTTTTCTACCGTATTATATGACTATAATATAGAAATTACGGTAAAGTAACTAGAATAAGCAGTAGAGTTAATACAAAAAAAAATTGATTGTAAAGTTGGTTTACTAACGATAATTTTACGTGAGGACGTCATAAGAAAACATTGATGAAAATTTATGCGTTACAAACCGAACGCTTTGGCCGACCGTGCCTCTCTGTCGCTTGTTCCGCGATCTCGCTTGCACGCTCGGCCCAGGTGAAACGTGACAATGAGTCATCCTTTTTCGTACGTGCAGCCGGCGTTCATTGGTTTATAAGAAGTTATAACTTCAAAACCTTTTTCAGTTAATTTTGATTTTGTGTCTAAATAATTTATTGTACAACTTTTTATATTATTAGCTTCATGAATTATGGTTAGGGATCTGATTATATTTTATGCCTGAATTAAAAAAGATTATTCTATAGTAGAGTACTAATACTTTAAAAGCTTTCTACGAGAAAAATAACATGGCGGCAAACCATTCCCGCCATTCATTGATCTTGTTACTTTTAGAATTACACCACAAATAATGTTGAAATCTAGTTTTAAATTTAAATTTATTAAATTAATTTGTGAAAAAAAAAAAAATATATATATATTCTATTTTTTGTTTTTACCAATAAACTATATATAAAATAAAAATTAGTACAACTTCGTTATATTTATAGTATCTAAGAGTCAACAGAAACTTCTCCAACTTTTCCTTAAGAATTTACAAGGTACATAGGCATATTTATGATAAACGAAATTACAAATACAAATGAGAAAAAGGACTTGTATCATATGTAATTTATAAAACACACGTGTAGTTTTGATAAACGCATTCTTGCAAAAATACACCAATTTACAAGAACCTTGTAATACAAAGCTTATATCGTTTGATAAACGGGGCACAGCATATTGTTCAGTAATTTAGTACGAATCGTACGGAAAAAAGAAATACATAGGAGTTTTATTAAAAGTGGTCATTTCATCCTGTCCAGACTGAGACAGAAAAATTGCTATTCTTCATACAGATACTTGAGCATTATGACAACAAATAATAATATAATACTTTATTCCTACGCAACATGCGAACAGGCAAGTACTATAAGCAATAAATATGAACGGGAAAAAAATCACTCTTCTCACACTCATAGCCAAGATATGAACAGCAAATATTTAGTTCAGTAATATGTCACTGTCACAAATTGCAACGTGACAGAAAACAAAAAAATATCCAGCAGCAAAATGTTTGCGTATAACAACAATTGCTGTAAAATAACATAACATCTAATTTTTTTAGAACTGTCTCCTTTTGGACGAGCCATGAAGACACACAGACGAATGGTAAAAAGCTGAGAGATGCCAAAGTTGCTGAACGTCGGCTTGGTCTATTGCCTTGAAATGCAATAACGCTAATCGAGCTAAAATATCCATACGAAGCTAGTCAGCTATACAAGTTTACGTTCATGAAATACATATGCGTACTTTCATACGTTCCGTACGAACATGTATATTTATTTCGAGTCTGTAAATTTTGGCTAAGACTAACTAGCCAAGAAAGTAAGAAAAAAGGTCCCTTACAAAACCTATGTACCTACCATGCGTGTGGGCACGTATGTGTGTGGTGCACTATGCTGTGTATGATGAAAGTGAATGCCGTGAAGTGAAACGTGACATTCATGTTTTCGCGCTAGTAGTATGCTCGAGGGCTCCACTTAGGGGATCGAAGTTAAACTTAGGCCGGTCGCCGGTCCAGGGTGGCGAGATCTGTGGTTACACGAACGTGGGCGCAAGAACGCTCTCTTTGTAGAATCGAAGGGGAACATAACATTCGAAAGCATTGCTAATATATCGCCATTTTTGATTGCCAAATGTAATGGGAACTTTACGTTTAAGTATAACTTGCAATAACACCTTCCGCAATTAAGAAAGTCAGTGCGATATCAGTCAATATATAGTCTCTTATGTACCTAAAGGGGAAAAAGGAATATAAATCATTGCTAATGCTAATTGAAGGATAAACGGACATTAGATATTTATCATGAAGGTTTTGACACTGCTATCACTTATTCACTTAAAGCAAGGACAGTCTTCTAGGAAATGATGATTCCTATTAAAAAGAATAACTTGAAAATTTTCCTGTTTTACAAAGACCCTAAGTGTTATTAATGATATGTGCTTAATTTATTTTTCTTTTAACGTTTATGATAACCTATAACGTGTTTCAAAATGTTTCAAAGTATTATGTTTTTTTAAAAACAATTAGCAATATTATCCAAATGTTACCACAGAAGACTTGAGTAATATTGGAGCAATTAGAAGTATATGACAAAAGGGGACACCTTTTATGCGTTTTTGCTTATAGCTTGAAGACTTTGTATTGAACACTAGAATAATTATTACTATTAGTCTCTTATAACTAGTTATTGAATTAAAAATATTCTGTTCTATACTAATAATGGCAACAAAGTTAATGATAATCATAGTAACCATTTGACATCATCCGAATATAACAATTTAGATAACATTAAAATTTGACATTATGATACTTTGACATGTTTATAATAGTTAATAAGAAAATCCTAGAAGAAAAATAAAAAAAAACGCTGTAACACCTATAAACAACAGAAGGTATAGATTCTAAAACAGTCTACTAGCAACACAGGCTACTCATTTTACGACAGCGATATATGCCCGAAGTGATATATTGCCCTGTCCATCAATGTTCTTGAAGCAATTAACGAATGTAATTTATACAGCGTTTGGATAATCTCATGATGTTTCACTCCAGGATTTTCGTTTTGTCTGTTTTTCCTGTCAGCAACACTTTTAAAGAGCGATTCATTTTATTTTGATTAAAGCTTTACTATTCATAGACCGTGGTTTTTAACAGCTATTTTGTTTATAGAAGTCAAATTATTGCGTTGACGCCCTTCCTGCGATTTCTCAGACATAGTTTATTTTACTTTTTTTGTTTAAAGCATACATAAACAACCTGTACGGCCCTACATATGGGACGATTTATCTTTACAATTTGGAAATACCCTATCAAAGAATCATTATCGAATACCGCGCCTGTTACTTGAACTATTTTTTTTAATAGATTTTTTTTATTGCATTAAATTTTGAAGCTATGATGGCTCTACGTCTACAATGTTCGAACACCATGTCGATCAACATTAGTTCGAACCCTTTCAAATGAATCTGAGCTTTCTTCAAACATCTTTCTGAAACCATAGCATCGTAGTAGGGCTTTGTCGAAGCTCCCTGACTAGCCACGACCCTAAAGTTCAACATTTACGTCAAGCGTCTAGAGATTTGTTTCTACAGCTGCAGTTGAGAACTAGTCCCTCTTTAAGTTTAATGTAACATCTTAAATAAATTCGTCATTTAACATTAGGTGATATCGTGGTTAAATGCTACAACCTACAAAGGATAAATACGTCTCGCCACTGAACATTACACAGTACATAAAGTTAGTAAATATGGTATGCTGTGGGTATGTACATATATGGTATAGGATATGACATTGTCATTTGGAGATATGAAAGCATGTAACTATGAAGTAATAATGATGAAGGAGGGTGGATATATGAGTAGAGAAATACCAAAAAGGCATGAATAAAATGTGAGAACAATTATATGTGTATAAATGTTGTGAATACTGAGATGACATGTGACAGGAGAGAGTGGAAGACAAAAACATGTTGTGCCGATCCTACTTAGGTGGGATAAGTGTATGCTTTTTTTAATATTTTATCATGAATGATAACCGTTATGAAAAAAAATAAAAGAACTATATCTATAATAATAAATCTGTAGTTCCGTCACCTTTTCCGGAATTTTGTGATAAGTAACTATTATAAAGGCTGTTAATCATGATTATGACGGTAAAAAATTATGTTTGTCTGTCGGATTGTGTGTCCCGGATTCAATGCAAACACGACTAGAACTATTTTTCAAAATTTTGCACACGTCAAGCTTACATCATTCGTCAATTGACTAGACTAGACTTTTAATAGAATTGTCAAAAATATATTATATACTAATAATATATATAACTGAAAAATTAAACAAGTATTTTTATAATACAAAAGAAACCCATTAATTCAATGAGAACGTTCAAAAAAGCCATTTTGCTGATTTCTTCATTGTTTTGGTTCAATGCTTTGTAAAGAAACAATATTTGTTGATGTTTTTTTTTTCGTTTCTAATCCAGTAAAGTCACACGTTACGGTTGTCGTCCTATAAATCGACTAATAAAAGCGAATCCCACAGAATACATATCCGTACCTACGACAACTTCAAAAGACTCTCATTCCTATTATTTTGCACACGACTTCCTTTTCATTTCAAATACAGCGACCTAATTTCACACGGACGTCAAAATACAGGGCAACGTTTTGCCAAGGTTACCGACCCTTATGCTAAGCTCGTAAAGTTTGTCGTAAAGTTCCGTAACATATTTTTAAATATACATATTTTTTCCGGTTTTTCCTGTAATATATTAAGTGTGTTATGGTCACATCGACCATTGCGTACTGAGGAAACTACAATAATATTCTTTATGCACCAAAGAAACTGACTTTTGTTTAATGGTAATGTCTGTTTTATACATAATTTTTTTTATACCCTACAAAGGTGGCAGTAATGCAGCTTAGTAAATATATTATATTAATGGATTATTTATTTTATACAATATATGATTAATCATTAAAGTAAATATTTGAGATAGACGAATTGTTTAAATTATGTAAGTATCGATATTAAATGGTTTTTTAGTTGCGTATCTTACGGAATTCTGAAATCGTCCGTTCGGAAACGGGATGTTCGAGAACACCTGTTGGAGTCGAGCTTGCATGTGAACGTATCGATAACTAGGTACAGAAGATATCAATATTGATCGGTTCGATAGAGCTCTTCGGTCTTTATGATTTCCTGGTATTTTCCGATCGGTCGTCTATCATCGGCGATTGGCGATATTCAATAACCATCCATACCTGTGCTGATGATACCCTCCCCTGATATCTGTCCCTACTCCCACTCTGCATCCTCTGGTCTTTAGGTTTTAATAGTATGTCTTAATGGAGCATATGATAATACATCACAATGATTAAGTAATAATTTATATTTAGAAATTATTTTTTTAATAAAATATATGAAAATTAATATTTATATTTCTTTCATAACGAAAAACCTATATATAGTTAATTTATTTTGGCAATTATGAAATGGAAATATTATAAAAAAAAATCACGCGAGATTTGTCACAAAAGATACATTATATTATTAATAACTTTAACACACAAAATACACATTATTTATTAACACGCATTCTAAAAAAATGGATTGTAAATTTTTATACATCGCCGGAATCGAAACACCAACGTGGGAATTTGTATCTCATGTTGGTTCCTGTATTCCTGGTACCTCCGAAGAAATTTCTTTCCAAATTTCTCACGCTCTGATCCCCTATTTTTATCAAAACCGAAAATGGCAAGTAAAAAACGCATTCAATATTCACTTCAAAGACGACGAATTAAAATGCAAGTCTTGTTTGGTAAAATTTTGTGCTAGGAAAGGTTTGCTGCAACAGGAAATTACTCTTTTCTTATACATTTTTACCTGGATCTCCGACCGGTTCGACAAAGAAATATAGACCTTATATTACCAGTGTTACAACATTTATTACTCATCCAGTTAATCTACAAGTGAGACAAAATTAGGAGTCCTGTTTCTATCCTTGTCTACTGTTTGGTTCGTTGACCGGCACACCGTGTGGTACATCCGCTTTACGGGAATGAGAAGGGAATGGAATGCGGATACATCTTACTTAAATATGTGGTCCTAGTATCTCTGGAGGTTTGAGAGTTATTCGGCTCATCTAACAAATAGTGGGTGTGAAGTTAATAACAACAACTAACCCTAACCTGGATTTTAAAATCAACACCATCATTAAACAATATATATATTATGTTCATTTATTATCATGAGATTGTGTTGTTGGCAATGCATTAAAATTAGTAATTAGATTATTTTTTTTAACAATAAAAGAAATTAATAAAACTAGTATGTTGACAATGACGCACTGCTCCACAACGACCCAGCTGTTAGTATGTATCCATAGAAATATACCGTGTTATTACAAAAAAGTTAAATACGGCGTCGAACACTTATTTAATAAAAGAATGATTACAAAAGAGTGTCTTACCCTTGTTTAGAAATAGACACTATTTAAATTTAAACATTGTATGACACTTGTCTAAATTCACAGTTCTTATTTTATTGTTATGATTTATTTGTATTTCTATTTGCCGGCAAAAGACGTTTCGTAGTAAATTATGGATTTCGTGTGTATAATTAATTTGGAGGATGTAGGTAAATTAAACAATTTTGGAGATTCACAAGTAAATGACTACAGTATGACATTATTGACGTTTAACAAGGTATTTATTCTGAGATTATAATATGTTGTTCCACTTTACGCACTTTGGCGTAATATTTTATACTTACATATTGATTATTTTAATAATTCTATCATATTCTTTAAACCAAATTTCACAAATAATCATAACCAATTTTGCCTAAAATAAATAAACATTCTTAAAGAAGATCTGAACAAAAATATTATTGGTAAATTGAAACGTTTTTGAATGATAAAATTGAATTGAATTAATGCTATTCAAAGTTGCTTACTTCAAAAACTTAAACCAGATGTTTAGGTAGATACCGCTTGGACACTCTTTTGTAATAAAGTATTTTAAGCACGTGCTTAACAGGGTTTAACATTTTAGAAACTGTTTAGTAATACTCGTGTTAAACGCGAGTTCATTTTTGTAACAAGTAATTGTAATTGTAATAAGGCCGATAGAGAAGTATTTAGTACAACAATGATGCCAGCAGCTTTGATTTTATGTCCGGTACTTTAAAGGGGTATCATTGTTCACGGAGGAAATTAATTATCGTAACTTGTGGGAGAATTCTATCGATTATGAATAATTAATGAAGGTAAATCAAAGCATAATTTTCTTAAATTTACATGCTTAGAAATGACTCATAACTAATTTACTAAATTACGATTTGTGAGTAACACACAGAATATAGAAAATACATATTTATGTTATTTTAATTTTATTACTAAGTGATGCCCGAATGATTGGACATTAAAAAATAGCAACAGGTCAACGGAGTCCAAAAATAATTAGCACAGAACGATCTACGTAAAATTTCTCATAGAAAATTTATAGTCTTATGCCGATATGTTCAGTAGTTTTGATGGCATTGAGCCTCAATGCAACTGTTTTTATATTATATATACTGTATTGTCATAAAAATTTTACTGTTTACCATTTGTAACGCCCAATAAGTCGGAAATCAGTAATAAAATAAAAATAACATAAATGTGTATTTTCTGTACACAGTACAGTAACTGTACCTGTACAGAAACTCTACAGTACCTTTTCGGTACATAAAAATGGTAAGCATATAAATATTAGTTGTAACTCATTCCTAAACATGTCAACTTGAGAAAATTATAGTGTATTTATGTTTTGATTTATCTTCACTGATTACTTATAAAAGAATTCTGCCTACAGAAGCTACTACATGAAAACATTTTCTCCGTGAACGATGATACCCTTTAAAGTATTGGACATAAAACCAAAGCTCCGGGCACCATTGTTGTAGTAAAGACTTCACTTATTGATATAAACTATATGTATATATATATATTGATAGAAGAAGGTTGCATCTTATTGTTATTGCTTATTCTCGATAAGTCTTAGTAAATAGTTTCATAATTTGTCAGATTATTAGATACAGAATCAGATAACATTAAAAAAAATTAATAATACTAATTAATGGTTGGCATTTGTATCGTGTACGTACGTATAGATTGTTACAAGTACAAAATTACAAACTATTTCCATGCCTGCAATAACGAATTTACGTAACTGTAATATGAAGCGTACAATAAACTGTTGTGAACGCAAGTTACGCAAATTTGTTTATTAGATGTAGTCGCAGAGTTAATTGAGTCAGATGATTCCTATGGATTCTGTTGTCGCAGAGCTGAGTGGACAAAGTAATTCTTAAGGTTAAAAATATTTTTGATGAGGTACTTTTTTAGCCACTAGTGTAGGTTTTATGAATCGTTGGATGACGTTCTAACGTAGTAAAGTTTAGTAATTTCCGCTTTGGTGGATACGAAGATAATTAATTATACAGGTTTCAAAACTATGACGATCTTTAAGGTATTATTCAAAATGGCCCACCATGTTGGAATTTTCCAGAGAGTTAATTTAATCTTTCAGAATTCATCTTATATGGTTATTATTTCTAATCCACTTCATACGTATACAATAACCAAACTATAAATTGTTATATGTCACCAATATTACACAATATAAGAATAAATTACCTAAGTCTATGAACTTACTTATACGTATATTAAGGTGTACCAGAAAAATCGACTTTTTTTCTTACTTCAAATGATCTTGAAATTTTGTCGGGGAATACTAAAAAAAAGAATCTGTTAAAATGAGAGCTTTAGGAATAAATAGGATATTGAATGCCCTATAAAAAGGGTGTCTTCTGATTTTCGGGCCCGGATTTTGACATTCTTTATTTTAGTATCCTTTGACAAAATTTCATGACCATTTAAAGAAAAATTAAGTTGATTTTTCTAATACACTCTAATATATATATACAAATAAAAATAATTTGCGGTATGTATGCAAGCGTTTTACTTCAAAACGGCTGCCCAATTTAGCGAATTCTTGTTTGTAGTTATAATTGCCATAAGTTAAAAATCTCCACATAAAAAAGTGAGTGAGTGAGTGAGTGCGACAGAGGTTAGTAGGGGGATCTGCAAAAATATCGACAGAATTGACAGACTGACGTTTAGTGGTCCAGTTGCTATTTTATTTAATTATATGCTCGTACTGTAAAAGGAAGATGCGGTCTGACAATACATCCGTGTGAAGAAAGTAGATCAATATGTGAACAATGGTGATGCCTGGAATCGACACCTCTCTTCGTGCGTCCACTAAAATCGATTATAACGTTAATGTATTTTAAATATTGTCGGTCTTATTACAAAAACAAAACTGGACACGCGTGTAACACGAGTTTTACTAAACAGTACCTAAAATTTTAAACCTTGTTAAACACATGTTTAAAATACTTATGTCCAAGCGGTCTCTAGCTAAACATCTGGTGTAAGTCTTTTATGCGAAAGCAACTCTGAATAGCATTCATTCAATTCAATTTGATCATTCGAAAACGTTCCAAATTACGCATGTATTTAACATTGTGAAATGTCAATAAATATCATATTGTAGTAGTTGTAATTTACTTGTGAATCTCTAAAATTGTTTAATTTATTTAGATAATTATTCTAAATTAATTATACCCACGAAATCCAAAATTTACTACGAAACGTCTTTTGCCGGCAAATAGTAATACAATAAATCACAATAATAAAATAAGAACCATTGAACTTAGAAAAGTGTTATACAATATTTAAATAGTGTCAATTTCTAAACAAGGGTAAACCACTCTTTTGTGATCAAATTTTTTTAAATAAGTATTCGACGCGTATTTAGCTTTTTTGTAATAGCACTGTTTATGGTCAAAAGATAAACCTATTCGAGTTTCTTGCCGGTCCTTCTCAACGATTGAGTTATTTTCCGAACCGGTAGTAGTTTTCACGTTCATAAGCGCTTTCTTAAGGCCTAAATTGTAAAAAGGAATTTTTTATTTTGATTTTAAGTGATGGTTTTATGTGGTTGCTGCACGGTCGGTTACGTAACTAACTGGCAGAGATGTGTATAGAGCAGTAGCCGATATTGCCACTGATATTAGAGCCGTGAGTAGACGCTTTAAACCACCTGCTTAGTTTCTAAATTGAATAAAGTATTTTTGATTTTATAACCAGGTCGGCAGCTAGTACAAAATAAAAGTCCGAATATAACAGTCTAAGGTTTAGTCAATTCCCCATTTACATATCATTTATTTTGACCGTATTGATTACAAAAGAATCTGTATTTAGAATTTAGGACAACGATGGAATCGGAAAAGTCAGGATTTAAATTATTCTCCTTTACCTAACCGTACTATATTGTAGACCCTTGTCACGGTTAAAATCCAGACTCTTTGACTATAAACAGAATTTACTGGAATGTACACTATTGTAAGCTATATTTAAGATTTGTTACGTGAAATGAGGTCGCTTTAACAAGACGTTCCTTACGTAATTTGATAAGAAAGCTTTAGCATGTACTTCATTATTAAATGTATTTTTCTCTGTTAAAATTATTTTTGTGTTCTCTTTTAGGAACAGTATTGTTCATTTGTTGGTATTTTCAACAGTATGACGTCATTGAATGATTGTTTTAACTCTACGAGGTTTTCATGAGAGAATAATGTTTTTTTTAAATCACTGTTATTGAGTACCGGTAATAATTACGCAATGATCCAAATCATAACTAATAGTATGGAGTTCTTAACAGGATCTTGGAATGTCATGTAGTGGATGTTATATTTTATTCTTAATCTTGTGTTTATTTGGCTCTACATATTTTAGTTTAGATTAGTTTTGCCGAGTTGACAAATACAAATTACATCTTTGACTTCGTGAGGCATACATGCTGTTACACATGTGTGCTTCACTAATTCGTATATGTATGATTAGCTTAGCTAGGTTAGCTTAGATGGACTCGCGTTATGGCATCCGAGGCAATAGCCCAAGCCGAGGTACGGCCACTTTGGCACCCTTGATCATGTTGTTAACGGGCCGAGCGCCATAAGCGCTCGCCCTATTAGTCCTGTAAAAAGCTATGAAAGCGCCCATCAGGCGAACAGCGTCTAGTCAGTTTGAAAAAAAAAAGCTCTACATTTTGTAATATTGATGGCGTTTTACGTAATATAGTTTGATTATTATGGACAAGTGAAGTAGATGCGAAATAATGCCACTGAGCGTGGATTCTTACCTTACGACAGAAACTCCCTGGAAAATTCTAACAAGACGGCCACCCTCTTGTTAGTTCATTGAAATTATCGCAAGTAACTTGTAATATCATTACCTAATCGACACCGTCAGTAATAATCAACTAAGGAGATTAGTTACCAAAAAAATAAACTAATAGCATAAATGCGAATTTGAGTTTGTTTATTTGTTACGTTGTCACGTCGTAACTATTCAACTAGTCATCATCAAAATTGTCCATCCATGTTGTCAGGGGTACAGAAGAGGACATAGGTACCTTTCGTTAAGAACAAAACTATTTACTAGGGATACACGAAATCTACGTTTACGGGAACGAAGCCGCAGGCGAAATATGATTGATCATAAGGATGAAGAAATTTGATAGCTACGTAAAAATGTAATAAATTTTTATTGCATTGCAAATCCTAACACGGCTAAAAAAGTATTCACTTAGAAAAGAACCCAATCCAATTCTGTGTTAGAATTCACTATCCACGTAGAAAAAGTCTTATAAAATCTTTTAAAGTATTTGTAAAAGAGAATCTATAGGTTTTTTTGAATTTTCATGTTTTGAGAAAATACCTCCACCACTACATTTTTATAAGAATTTACGAATTCAAAATTGTATTTTTTTCTATCAGAAATTAAAAAGTTTATTTTTATGTGAAATGATTATTTGAACGGTGAGGTTGTATCATTAAAAGTTCTATTTTATAAGAATAGATAGGTGAATTAAAATTCTAATAAAAGCATTTTTTTCTTTAAATTTGTAGGGAATGTGTCTATTCCCACTCTACGTATGAGAAAATTATTCTATTCCATTTTGTTTTTATGTCAAAATTTCATTAGAAGCTATCAGTGTTTTTCTTACGTTTTCTTAAAGACACAATTGGAATTAATATAATTCGCACATTAATTATGAATACAAAATTATATTATCTGTTAAATGTATTACAAAACGGAGTAATTGATAAATTCTAATGGATTACATTAAGCGTAAACAGTCTCCAAGAAACAAGGCTTCGAGTTTGTTCACCGACCTAATATTAATATTTTGTGAAATAATACACCAAAGTCAAGCAGTCGACCGTTGTCCAACGAACTTGTAGGTGAATCTGAGTTTAAGAACCTTACTATTTCAATATTTGTGAAATAATATTTATAGTTAAATTTAAAATAAGTAAAAACTCTTTGAACACTCATAGAGTGACGGCTTGATAAGGTCGAATAAACTAATAAGCATAAAAACCACGTATATGCGTTTATTTACTTTAATCTTGTGATAAAGTGACACAAGTAGTGTTTGTCTTGTTCAATTAGATCGTGCTGAGGAAATAGTTTATGTTTGTAATGTTGCAATTGTAATGTGATTGCATCGTGATTGTAACGTGATTGCTGCATATTATTCAATTAAATTTTAGAAGTAATATCAGGTTGTTTCGATAGTTTTCTTTTAACACGTAAATTTTCCTTGATATATCGTCATTTATCTTTATTTTTATTCATTTGTTTTTTAACAATTATTAAATAAAAAAATATCTGTGAATTCAACGACTTCTGCGATAATATCAATTTTTTACCAAGTCAGAAGGTGTGTGAATTTGTTCAATAAATCTCTCGGTTAATTTCTATATTTATTTATTTTAGTCTACAGTTCTGAGACGTTTCAGTAAATAAATCATTTTACGCTACATTTGCTCCATTTTTTATTTAAATACTTGTAATAGTCTTGCAATCTCTTTATTCTCGTAAGTCTTGTTATTTCTCCCTCTTAGTCACTTCTCCTTCTTAACTATTGTTTTACGATAAATTATATAATAACAGATGATGCTAATATGACTCGTAATAAATCGTGTGATGAATGCTGTTAACGCTTACAAACGATCAAATTAATGTTCTTAATAAATCGACACTTAGAACTTGCAAATATTAACTCTATTCAAACGATTGTCAGACATATTATTAATATGTAACTTTATGACAAGTATATAAAATGATCCTTAAAATTTCGACGAAAGCGAAGAAGATATATCCCATTTTACTTGATCAACGAAAAAAATATTTTGTAGTTTCTACAAACCATAAAATAGTAAGTGACTCTTAATTCATTAATGAAAATCACTATTTTTATAGATAGGTCATAAAATAGACTCTTAATTACATTTTTTTGGTTTATTGATGAAGGTTTATTGGAAACGTATCGACGATTGCCGATAATGACCGGCCGATCGGAAAGTACTAGGCGAGTAGAATACGGGAAGAGCTGTTCCGAACCGATCAATATTCGATATTGTACAGCGCCCCTCAGTTCGCAGACAGGTGGGTAACCACGGTTACGCGGTGCTTTCGTTCAGTTAGCGGAGAATTATTAAAATAATTCCAACAAAGTTTATTATAATTTAGTTGGCAAGAAGATCACACCTTACATAATTTAAAACTTTTTTCAGTCATAGAAACAAAATAACGGTATTAGGTCCGTAGATTGTGATCTGATTAAAATTTGACAGACTGTGCAAAACATGCAAGGTACGCATCATTGAGCCTTTCTATAGGACCTAAGTAGTTATGATAACATTTTAAAGCCGTATGTTAAGATCATACAGGTTAAGATGAAATCACAAAAATACGACAAAAAAACTAAAAGCCTGTCCAAGACAAAATAATCTTAAAAGTCACGTAGTTCTTATGAAATAATAAAACGGTTTTGATGCGAAAGAAGTCGCGGGCACAGCTAATATGTGATATAAATGGAAATGTCATTTCCTTCAATTATAAATATCGACAAATATGTAAACTATAAATAGAATAAAATAATGTAATTAAGATGAAGTATTTCATTATTATATCGAACATAAAATTACGGCGCAGTGTAACTTCCCGCGACTCCCGACAATATTTTTGTCATAATTCGTTTTCATTTTCAAGTAAAATTATACATATCTTTTACATATCACTGTTTAAGTGATGTCAAATGAGTCTAATCTCGAAGTCGTAATGAATATTCTTTACGTTAATGAATATTCTTTTCTTTATTTCGATTTTATTTATTTGGACAGCAAAGATCCTATTATATTTAACTAACTACAAAAGTTGAACTTTGAAACTTATTAGTAAAAACGAAAAACGTGCTTGTGAATATATGTGCTTCAATGTAAGTCTTATTCTAAATATATTTATCAATATTTCAATAATATAATTGTATGTAACGAACTGCACAGGGTTGCCACGTTATGCTTACTTCATAAATAATGTAAAAACGTATTTTGAAGTATTAATAACCTTTGAATACTTTCTTCAATAACAAAAACTTAATCAAAAGATTTTCATGAAAAACTAGGTTTGGCCCGAAAAAGGACAAGAAAAGGAAACCTGAATCAAATTTGCATGAAGAAATAAATCCTCATGGCTACGACAGAACTGGAACTAGAGCTTGTGGAGGTGCAATCAATACACGGATACATCGTACGCAAGCGAGTTATTAGAATCCTTACCACCTATTATCAAAGAGTCAAATATCTACTTTTGTCATCCATATGAAGTTAGGAAGTTAAAGTTATAGTGGTGCTAAAAATAATCCCAAGAGGGTTGATGGGAGGCGCGCGCGGCCGTTCGTAAAAATTAAGCCAAATCATACATCACAATATGACAAACATGGTGTGCCTGTTCTACTTAGGTGGGATAAAGGTAAGAAGATGTTGACTAGCTTTTGCCAGTGGCTTCGTTCGCGTTAATCTAAATTTGACTTATCTCCAGGCTGTACTTTTTTTGGATGAAAGGTACCTATGGGCTTTCCTGTATCCCTAATAGCGTATAATATGCAAAATTCGCGATGGTCGGTTTAGTGTTAAGGCGTGAAAGTTTATAAACAGACAAACTCACATTCGTATTTATAATATTAGTAAGGATAGTATTTGACTTCAGTCTCATTTGATAATATAAGACGATGTATTCTAAGGCCTATTTTACATTTGAACTACACGCGCTCGCGTGAGCATTCCCATCCGCCTGCACTCTGAAACAGACTTAAGATGGTTACACGCTAAATCTAGAAGAGGAATGGCTCTCAAGTACGGCTGTTGGAACACGCCTGTTAGTGCTCGGTGACAGATATTTAATTTGAGTGTTGGTGCAAGCCAGATGAACCATAGAAAAAGTCCTACCACCATGCTATGGTTTCATTACAATTTTTTCCTGCACGGTAATTTCTTTGCTTTGAACCTACATCGATTTTATACTACCATAGTACCATCGTCGCTTTTATAATTCATATACGTTGCAAACGTGACAGAGTGCAAAATTTCATTTAATAAACAATTATAATTTGATATCCAGAGAAGCCCGAGATATTCAGAAATTGTTTATAAACTAGGTGAGAATAATCCGGGGCAGGGAATTCATCAAACGATATCGTGTTTTGACAAGTTCGACAACCCTACGTCAAAGGTGAGTTTAAGTGTTGGGCTAGATGAATTAAGGGTAGTGAACTTTTACACCACTCTGCAACGACAGCTGTGAGGTAAAGGACCGATAGAATTTAACCCGAAATCTTTAAATGTAGGTATACATGCAGATATACGAGGCACGTAAATTCAATTCGGTTGTCAATAACTTTAAATATATAAATGTTCGGAAAAAATAGTTCTCACAAATAAATACACATATTTCTATAATTTTAAATCTATAATTAATTTGTATATCTGTAAGAAGTTGTGTAGTAAAATTTTTAAAACAAAACGCTGGTGGTATTTCGTCCATACAGACATATTCTTCCAATTTATTACTGGAGAAGATAGCACTAGAGTAAATATATTTATACAGTACTATATCACGATCATGTTCCTATCTCTATATATAAAGTGAAACTTTTTTTACATAACCTCAATTTTTTTCGTCCATATCGCATTATAGCCGGCCGGCCGTGGAGTAGGGTGTAGTGGTAGCCCATGGCCCAATTTAAAATGGTTCAATGATTTAAATAAATATTGTGCTTAGTTTTTAGAATGCGCCTATCATCTGAATTATACTCTAATACGCAGATTGAACCTAAAATGTATAGTTGTATATATTTTTTTTTTTTTATGAGAATGGAGGCAAACGAACAGACGGGTTACCTGATGGTAAGTAATCACCGCCGCCCATGGACACCTGCGACACCAGAGGTATCACAGATGCGTTGCCAAAAATTGAAAAAAAATCACTATTGATTTCCCATAATCATTCCCATTTTTGTATTATGTTTTTTAGGTTAACGTTTCACCGCGTTCTCATCTGATGTTAAATGATGAATTCTTAAGTCAAGATTAATAACGCGATTTTAATACCCTAAATCGAATAATTTTCGAATTTTTTTTAGTTAAATGCTTACGATCCGAAAAAATGTTTCACTTGTAGCGTGGCTTCATAAACATCGTTTTCAAACATCCAAATGAACAAATTTGACGAATCTTAAAAATAAAAAATGTAGAAATAGTAAGACATACCTAGATTTTTTTTTTTATATTTATAGGTAAACTATTTGACCACAATATCATCTGATATTAAATGGTGATGTGGTCTAAGATGGTAAGTCATGTTTAACCTAGAGGGAGACTGGCTCTCAAGTGCAGCTGCCGGAACACACCAACAGGTGCTTGGCGACAGATTTTCAACTTGAGGGTGGTAGCTAGCCAGACGGACTTAGAAAAAGCCCTATGGTTTCATCGTGATGTTTTTCTTCGTCGAAAGCTCCGACTCAGTTGCCTTCGACGTTGTGTCCGCCACAAAACCAACTGAGCCATCATCGTTTCAATATAAAAAGAATCGTATATTATTTTAGAAAAAAAAAAACAATCGAGTGATGGAAAAATAAACAGAGGAATAGGAAATTACGTTCATTTATGCTGACTACAAGTATGTGAATTGTATGAGTAAGACACAAAGTTTTTTTGACACTTGTCAGTGACATCATTGATGACTAACACGGGCTGCATCTTATTTTAAAAATATATATTAATGGAGCAAGCCACGAGGAGAAACGTAGTCAATAATACTTTTAGAAAATAACTGCATGGAGTCGCGAACTACTAGTTATAAAATTATATATATAACTAACCCCAAAAGGGCTGCAATTACAATTTAGAACAGTTAATATTAGATCAACTCTTGAGGAATAATTTGGAACGCTCGTACGCGGTTTTTGCATCTGTTTTTTGTCCAGTTGGAGAGATGGTTGCAGGCCGACATGATAGCGGCAAATGACGATGTACTCGTATTGTAAATCTCAGTATTCACCGTTGTTCTTGTTAAACAATACAGTGCGGTCACTTTTTGGTACTTTGATAAAATTAAATTACTAGAATATGCTATATAATCTCAAAAAACTTCAAATAAATTATTTGAAAATAGCTAAGAACTCTTGAAACAGCGTATAGAAATGAATATAGCATAATTAATTATTAACACTTTTTGGAAATAAAATTAATGGAAAGATAATTAATTATCAACATAATTTTGAAGTAGACGTAACATGAATGTAATATTTTTCTGACGAACTAGCCAATCAATACACATGTATTAAACAACTATTTGTTAGAACAGAATTTATGCGTTGTAATTGGTTTTGATGCTATTTTTGGAACGAAGTTTCCTAACGCAAGTTTTGCTAGGAGTTGCTTAGTAGAAATCGTCAAGTAAGAAAAATATACGAGTTTGCGAATATTGATTTTCGAGCATTGCTTCATTAAGCATCGTGCGATGTCGGTTGAATAACTTCAATACTGAACAAGTAAAAATCTTATTAGTACTTATTTTTATTTATTTCATTTGTAATTTACTATTATGTAAATATATTTAATATATTTTTTTCGAACTGACTACACTATTAGCCTGGCAAGGCCTTTACAGTTTCACCGGACTACTAAGGGGAGCACTTAAGGCACTCACCTGAACTACTATAATTAACTAATATACTATACTATACTACTATAATATTACTATATAATACTATATATACTATATAATACTACTATAATAAACTATAATTAAATAACATATATTTATGTTGGATTACTTTACACCATATTTATCGATTACTAACTGTTGCCCGCAGCTTCGCATGCGTTTTTTTTGTAATTGTAAATTACTTCTTATAAGATCAGCTATCAGTTAGTAAAAGTTCCGTGAAAAATGGTTTATACATTTTGGAGATAGTACTGCAAACGAAGCCATGGGTAAAAGCTAGTCCAAAATAAAAAAGCTTTAATTACTTTTTATAACGTTAGCTATCTGGCAGTGAAAGCTCCATGAAAATAGGTCCAATCGTTTTGGAGATAGTACTACAGATGAAGCCACGGATGACAGCTAGTCTAAAATAAAGTAACCTATGTCACCCGCTGTAATTTTAACTATCCATCAGTGAAATTTCTGTCAAAATCGGTCCAGCTTTTTCGGAGATTACCTGGAACAAACAGACAGATAGACAAAAATTTTAAAAATTGTGTTTTTGTTATCAGTATCGAGTATACGTTCATATCCCATCAGTAAAAAGTCGTTATTTTGATATTACATACAGACACTTCATTTTTAATATATGTATAGATTAAATCGACAATCGCTGATAAATAGACCGTAGAGTGTATATTACAGTGTTCTAAATTTATTACATTTAAAAATATGTGTATTCAATAGCCAGCTAGCGACCACGTTTGCTTAGAAATGGATTTGTTGCTTTCATAGTACTTCCTGTCCTATTTTTTACGGAATGTCTTTTTGAATTGTGATTTTCTCATTATTAATTAACCTCTACAACCAATGTCGAGTAAATTGTGTTATCCGTTGCCTGAAAAAGCAACATATAAAGATACAATTCATTCCATTTTATTTATATGTATAAATTTTGTCCAATAACGTTCACATGAGTCAAATATCAAAACTCTTCATATTTTGCAGAACGTAAAAAGAGAGAAGAAGAAAGAAATAAATATATTTTGTGTGACTTCAAAACCTACTAAAGTATTCTGTACATGCATTTCTGAATATGCATGCAGCTCTCTCCTTCTTATCTTAATCTCTGGACTCTATTGTAAAATCTCTCCTTTTAGCAGAAAAATCTCCCCGCGCAGAGTTAACGACTACCAGGATAACATAAACGTAAAGTGTCCCGTTTCAACGTTAGGTCAAATTATGGGCGCTGCAATAGGGTGAGAAGTGAGAGAACTAGGGGTGCAACTTTGGCACATTTCCGACAATATTGTATCTTTCCGTGTCCATTGCTAATTTACTCTAAATAATATTTATACGTTCGACGTTACAACGGCGGTGTACTTCAAATAAAACAATATACACGGTTGAGGTTTTTTAGATTGATGAAGTGTTTTCATTTTTTATAAATATTGTTCCAAATCGCAAAAGAAGTAAGGAAGTAGTTATGATACATTTTAAACCACACTCCGTTTAAGATATTATGATATCATAGACCATATTACAAAAATTTGAAAGATAAATTCACGATGATAATAGAGTTGCATTGAGAATCAGGAACTTCGTATTTATCTTAAAAAATATTTATCACAGGGTATTATGTTCGCCTGGTATTGGCATAATTTATCCAGTGATACTAGTCGGTGCCCATGTCTTTGTTCTTTTGAAATTGTTTTTAATTTTTCACGGGGAAATACTTCTGCATATCTGTGCTAGTTGATATCTGCAACTCCGTCTGTGTTCTTTATTATCTTAACATTATATTTTATGTACCCAAAGCAAAAAATATAAACACCACATCGCTTATTCTCCACTTCTCTATGGCAAGAAAACACATATTGCTGAACACGTAATTCTCATGAAAATTGGAGTTATTTGCATTACCTATAATAATATTTTTTTACATTACAGTGCTGGTTAGTTGTAATAAGAAGCGTCGTGTTATTAAGCCCGCTTGTGTACCAATCAATAAGTAAAAGAAAACAATAAAGTAAAAATCTAAAATTTAAGACTTGGTTGGACTTGGACTTACCTGACGGTAAGTGATCTCCGCTGTCCATGGACACCACCTGTGGCACGAGGAGAAGCACAAATGTGATGCCGGCCCTTGAGAAAGGAAGCTCGTTGCTTGAAGGTTTGTAAGTTATATTGGTCCAAAAAGGCCGCCGCTTGGAGTTAATTTCACGTACGTGAAAAAAACTCACGCAAAGACCGTATAGTATATAACTTCCAACCAACAAGATGACATGGATGGAATTCCAATTTGGAACAAATTGTTCAGTAATAGAACTCTGCGGCGAGTATCAATCTGAACAGTTTTTCGGAATACTTGCCGTGGTAAATTTTAAAATAAACGGCTCGAATTACAATTAAATTTGTAATACATTGTAAATTTCATTAAATTATCAAATTATATATTGAAAATACAAAAAACGAAAAAAAACGATTCGTTTGTAATTCTAAATTTCAATATTTTCAACGTGCTTCAAAATGAAAAATGCTTACGAAATAAAATGACTATAAATATCTATTTTAGTCGCAACTTTAATATTTACTCACACTTTAATATGTAAACAGATTCTATTATAAACAAAGTAAAACAGTAAAAGAGGCATAAAAGTCTTTGACCGCCTCTCCACGCTTACTCTGGTTAAAAAATCATTTAGAAATTTGGCCTGAAAAAGTTTTTATAACGCTTTAAAACTGAACTCCTTTAGGGGAAATCTGACTGAGGAGCTTATTAGATTTTAGGGATCAGCATGTTAGATTAATATTTACACAAACAATTTATTGTACATATTAGAATTAGGTAGAGAGTTCTTGTGTATTATTTTCTAAGTCTGAGTGAAGATTAAAATATGACGACAATCTTGCGAAATTGTAGACGGTTTAAAATAGTAATATTGTCAGTCAACCGATTAGTATGCTGTCACGTGAAACGGTATGACACTCTCTTATGCCGTCATGCCTCTCTACGCCACTGCCTTTGACTCCGTCTATAGTTGTACTTCACATATTTTAAATTATGAATTCTAATATTAACTTCAATTTTTCATATCTGGCAGGTGTCCCATGCTAGACAACTTTTTTTTTTCATTTGTGCACGATAAAATTGCATCGCATGTGATGATAAGGACAGTACAATCTAAAAGCAATGTTCACCACCAAATGACCACCTCTAAGCCTCTTGATAATAGTAAAAATACTGTCTAATCCTAAAACGTGTCAACCCAGACATAATATAATGGGTTCAGCACCACATGCATCATAGTTGCTATGCAGTCTGGTGTGTATACCATCATCTCGCATTTGGAGCGCGACCCGTCTCTATCCTCAATTGCGAGTGTTTGGTGCTCTTTTATGTATGGTGGTCATATGTATGACAATAGCATTTTAGTCGGTCACGAAATTGTTTATTGATTGTTACTCGCTACTTTGGTCACATGGAATTTAGCAAAAAAATATTGCTCAGTGTAAAGATGCGCGTCGGACGAGTGCTGTCGTTTCGTAATTATGCGTAAATCCGTATTTTTTCTTATAGTAAAAGTAGTCTTTTAGTTACTAGATATGACATCAGATCTGGCAGTTAAAGTCAAAATAGGTTCGTTCAATCGTTTCGGATTTCAGCCGGAATAAACAGAAAGTTGCCTCTCTGTTTAATAAAATAAATCTTGGAAACACTACATCAATGTTGTCGTTGATAACATCCTGTTATTTTGTAGAAATAGGTTCAAATTGTCTTTTAAAAATTCAATCAATTGTAGAGAGTTGTCTAAAGAAAAATTGACATAAAAATCTCCATTTAAATCATAGGTATTTTAGTCATACAATGTATCAATCATAATAGATGAACGGATAAAAATAACCTATGATTAAAAAATTCCTCCACGTGTTTTCTTTTTTGTATACATTCATACGTGTTCGTGATAAAATAATTTTAAAATGCAAACTTACCATGTTACCATGGCAACGGTTAACATATAAATGATTACTATAGCAGCTGTAACGCGTAACTATTTTTTTTCCCTACCGTGACGAAAGAAGTTTCACTTCGAAAAATTATAAAAAACAAAGCACACGCTTTTATAATTATAATTGAATACTTTTATTGTCACATACAAACTATACCTACTAAAATATTTATAAAAAATATACAACGTGAAAAAGAAATTAATGATTTGATATTTATCGGTTTCATTTCATACCTTTTCAGCCCAAACATGCGAGTAGGTAATTTAAGTATTTTTTGTGGCCAGTACTACTATTAGTAAGTTGTTTAATCGGATGAGTATAGGCATATAAATAACTTGTTTTCATCCCACATGTCTTTTTAATTCAATAACATCATACTTATGTTACATAACATATGTTAGTCCCATATTTAAGCTAAATCTAACGATACTCTGTATATGTTCAAATCCATCAAGACTAGGTATAGATAAACAAAATATGTAAGTAACATACACTAGAAAAACATGACCCTCTTTCTGCACAGTCGCGTAAATAAAAGTAATCTTACAAAATAATGACATACAGAACCATGTTCTATAAGAATGTTTTATTAAATTTGTCACACAAAGCTTTGTTCCCGGTGATTGGTGTAATGAAAACAGAGATTTGGGCCAAAGGTCCGTAACCCTATAAGGGACGCAATAAACTCTCACCCTTATCTAGCAGGGGTTTAAGGGTACTTAAATTTAGCATAGAGGATTTCAATTAGGAAATTTCGACAGCGGTTTTCGGTGAATTGAAGCAGTGATTTTAAATTTAATTCCTTTTTCTAATTCATAGTATTTTTATTTAATAATAATTATAAAGACTATATAGAACCCGCGATTTCGTTCTCTTGAACATTTTGTTGTTTATTGAGAACTATATGGCTTATCTGATTGTGTTACGGCAGCTCGTATTATATTTATAACTTTCTAAACTATAATACAGTCATATTTAAGAAAATTCGAACTGTTAATGCTCTATTTTGTACAATAAAATTAACAAGATTTAGCAAGTAAGAACAAATATAAGTTAAAAATAGATCATAGATAATGGCTTCTGTCATTAGCGTACGTACGGACAGAAACATATTTTTTTACGTTAAAGTTTGTTTACCATGATGGTATTGTGTCTTGGTTTGCTTTATTTCATCCTATTCTATAAAGTATAAATCATTTCTTGTTCCAGGTTATTGACCTGAGTTTAGTTACATGTATTCTTTTAAAAAAACAATGATGAGTCTGTTGTTTGTGTCAACTTGTCTTGAAAACAGTTGAGTCAATTATTGAAGAGTTTTTAATTCGCAAATCAAGGATCTTTCACAGTATCATTTACGTTATACACCATTACGACTTTCTATAAGGGTTAAGCAATAATAATAAAATTTTACCATAGACGCCATAAAAGTGTTATAGAAGATAAATTATATTGACAAAATCTATATACAAATAAATTATAGATCTACTTGATAGATTTTTTAGTTTTACTTCTTAGACCTTTAGTTCTTATCTAAAAAAAGAATTACCAGGATAGCTTCATTTAATATAATGTTATCAAAGCTTGAAGAAACTACGATTACTAGAGGCAAATTGCGCGTTCATCGACGTGTGTTTTCTTACCGTGGAGAAGTGGAGGAAGCGGTGTGGTGCTTGATTTATTTCCTTTGTGTTATCAGCCTGTGAGAGACCCACTATAGGCCCACAGGCTTCTACCCGAAAGATGGCATGGTATGGGCATATTCACCGCGCCAGCTCACAACGTATTGGCGTTTTCAAACTCGGAAAAATCCCACATATTGTGTTACTACTAGAACATTTCTCAGGTTCAGGTTTACTCACGATGTTTTCCTTCACCGTCAGCCGATAGTGTTGTCAATTTAATTTACTAAATGTACTCGAATTCCGAAAAATTCATTTCTATATCAGATTGATATTCTACCACTCGACCACCACGACTCTGTGTACATAAAATATATTGTTTAGGTAATAAACAACGCAGATGAAGTAGCGGGTATTAGTTAGTATAAAATAACAAACTTTCCAATCTCAAAGGACATTAAAATTAACATCAAATGCACGATAAACGAAATGCTCGTTAATTAAATGTACTATAAGACGCCTACAGCCGGGCGCGCCCCCTACCATGTTGAAGTAACGTAGAATATCTGTGTTTCTGGGTAGTTCCCACGTACGGTATGTATCCATTTCAATACGTATGTACCGTTACTTTCATTTGTGTCTATTAAATATCGACAATTTTATACACACATACGTATTAGAAAGAGACACAAAGAGATAAAGAAAATATATATAGTGGCATAACCCTTTTTTCTTACGTGACGATTACCAGACAATTTCTATCGTAAGTCGAGTTAAGGATTTTCCTTCCTAACAAGGCAGGAAGAGAGCGTTTGTGACAGAGAGACGTGACAGCACCTAATGAGTTGATAGCAGAAGTGGCAAAGAAACATATAATTAAATACTTATGATATCTTTCCCCAAAATAACGCCTTCATCAATCAAATAATTCAGATAAAACATGTCGGTCCGATTCAATAATGGAAATAATATCAAGAGAGCCGGTCAGTAGACATTAGCTAATTAATAATAGCCTTCGTTTCCCGAATACATTTCAAAATATTAACCTAAAAATAGACTTATAGGTAACTAACCTAACATTCACGACCGTCTAGATAGGAGGATAGATTGAAAGATCGATGTTTTTTTCTGAAGCGAGTTTTTGTAATTTGTTAAATCAATAACTATACTTTATCAAATTTAAGGTTACGATGCCGGCATAGTCATCAAGAATGTACTGATGAAGTCTCATTAAAAAAAAAAAAATGAAGATGATAATTTTGACAGTACACGGTAGGGATGGCGTGGTAGTCGGTTATCAAAAATGAATCTATTCGATTATCGATTGTTATTCTCATAGCACTTGGAATCGATAGTTACGTTTAATTTTTTATTTTCCTGAAGTGAAACATTTCATTCTGTCCTGGTTTTTCTTAAAAAAAAGAGGTAATGGGACATTTATATCTTTTTAATCTACAATTAACCGTTTTCGAGTTATTTAAAAATTTCTCATAAGACTTAAGACAAGAGTAATTATTTTTTTACCAATAATTCCGTGATAGATAATTGCAAATAACTTCAATATTTACGAATATTAAAATGTACTTTATGGTTGATCAATATACATGATACTACACAACGATAAGTGGGCGGAACCATGCAATGAAATATGACATTATTCGTAATAAATGTTACCAAAAAAAAATGACGCTTCAGGCGCGCCAGCCGTCAAAATTATCATCATCCTAAACTTGCCAAAGTACAGTTATAGCTTAACCGTTGCCTTCAGAGACTGGGCATCAGTCACCATTGTCATTAGAATGTACCTACAACTACTGTAAAAAAATATACTATAAGTTTTAAACATATTTGGTATGGAACTAGGCACTATAAATCAATATCTACGTAAATGTGTTTACGATGATTCTGTAGATGACGTCATTAACGTCATATTGTGACGTCATACCGAGAAATCTCCAATTCTTATCAGATCATGTTTTGAATTCTAGATATTTACGTGTTCAATTTCCTCGTATTTAGCATTTCGTGTGCGCGTTCATGAGCCGGTGTAAATTCGTCGACGTGCCTCTGTTAACGTTCTCGAATAACGATTTGTTTTAAATCTCCATTATCTTTACGACTGCAGTTGTCCTAAATAAAAAGTAATTAGAAATAATTTGTGTGTTACGTATGTTGCCTCTAAGATAAACGTGTAGTTGTAAACATAAATGCGTTTTGGTGATTGACGGAATTACATGTATGTACAAAAAACATCCTGTCTTATTCAAGATGAAAGTCGAATTGGCAATTTTAGTAAAATAATAAATTTACAAATCTACATAATAACTTTTGTAGACAATTAGTTTCTCCACCGATGTAAATTGGAATACTTCTGCCTGTTTGCCGTTCTTTGGCATAGAAAATAACCTGAAATTTAACTTAACTTAATTCCTCCATTTATAGGGAACTAGAATTGTTATAAATTATAAAAAAAGTTTTTTTTTTGGCAAAATTTGTACATTATATACCTACCTATACGTTGTTTGCAAGAAGTATTAAGAGAGTATAAGAATTAGAAAATTAGCAAAACTAAAATTAAAAAAAAAGAAAAATTCACAATTTGATGAAAGTTTGTACACAGGGGCATATATTACTTCACAATTGATAAAATATTAAAACTGTTAATAAAATAAACTTGTATAGAAAATGTAAAATACTTAAAAAAATATGAGTTACAATTTTAGAAATCCTAAAATGTATATTAAGAAATGAAAATAATATGTTAAAAATATTATACAAAAACTTGCCTCATCCGCAAAAATGGATGTTAACAAAATTTTGTAAAAGGAATTACACGCTAATTAAAATTTTTAAAAGTGACCTACATTTTCAATAGCACTATTGATAATAGTAATGTTTCCTTGACCAGACACATCAGTAACACGTGTAATCGAACAGAGCTCACTGTGTCCTCCCACACTACCAGGCACCCCAATAGGCTGATTAAGCGATTCCCAGAATTATTTGTTTGAAGAATTAACCTTTAGTTGATAGAACTAATCGGATATTGTTAATTTGTATAGATAAAATCGTTTGTCGAACGTATGTAGGCGCATTACTTCACAATGGCTGCAACTTTTTGGCTGATTCCTTTTTTGTTGTGTTTTTAATTTGTAAAGACAAGGCTGGTGTGAAACAAATTATTTGAAAAATCTTACGAAAAAGTTAAAATTATTGCATTAAAAACTCTCTATATAAAAAGTGAACGAGTGAGTATGACAGAAGATAGCGGGCAGATCTTAAAAAATATTGAGAATTTAATTCAGTTGTCAATGCAGTTATTTGTAACATAATAAACGCTCACCTTTCACAAACACCCAGTTGCTTGTAGGTAGTAGAGCTACGCTGAAGCTATTACTGGTTTCAGAATGAATGGGTCGGCTCGCCCGGGGTAGTACCACCCTCTCACAGAAAGCCGACGTGAAGTAACAGTGCTTGCACTGTTGCGTTTCGTTCGGTCAGTGAGAGCTCCGGAGGCCCATATATATTAAAAGGCCGGCAACGCACTTACGACTGCCCTGGTGTTGCTAGTGTCTATGGACGGCGGTGATCACTTACTATCAGGTGACCCACCTGTTCGTTTGCCCCCTATAATAAAAAAAAAGCACATATAGTTATACCAAGATTCACAACTTTGTTCTTAATGAAAGCAATTTGTTCACTCTCAAATAATAAAAATTGTTATAATTGTGTACTTCGTAATTGGCGAATTGCATACATTGTACTTTTTTTTCTTTGTTTAATATACATTGTCAGCTGTGAAGGACCTTTATGAATTAAATCTTAATTCATTACATGGTCGTATTATAAAGAGAAGATTTGGTCTCATTTTCTTCGTTCTTCCGTGCGAAGCCAAGGTGGGCAGCTAGTTAATTAAGTATATAAGTGTATTATCTAGACCTAGTGATTCCCAAAGTGGTCCACGAGAGACTCGAGGGGGGTGTACGTTGGCGTGACATAAAAATGGGGGTGCACAATTAATAAACGGGGGTCTAAGAAAATTGGTCTATTTTCGAAAGTGAGAAGAACTAACAATGTTGGCTTGACTTCATATGGTAGTATTGAACCTGCAGGGGGTCCACCGGAACCAGTAAAATTTTGAAAGGGGTCTATGAGAAATAAAAGTTTGGGAACCTCTGATCTAGTCTAATAAATATAAATGAATTATCTGTTTGTAATATCAAAACAATAACTTTTTACTAAACTAATATGCGGTATTTATAACAAAAATATTGTATCGTTTTAGGAAATCACGATGTAAGTGATTTTTTTTTGTTGGATCGTTGGCAATTAACTGAAAATTTTCGGAAAATTATCCGATTTAGGAAAAAGAAATTGAAAAAAATGTAAATGAACCTCCTTAATAAGATTTGAAGGAAGAAATCCTCATAGCCACGACAGGCCTGGAACCAGAACCTGAGGAGGTGCAATACACGGATACATCGTACATAAGTGCGCCATTGAATCCTTACCACCTATTATGGAAGAGTCATATATCCGCGTTTGGCATCCATACGAAGTTAGGAAGTTAAAGTCATAGTGGTACTACAAAATAATCCCAAGGAGGGTTGATATCAGGCAGCTTGCCGATCGTAAAAATTAAGCCAAACTATATATGATAAACATGTTGTGCCGACCCTACTTAGGTGGAATAAGGGTAAGAAGATGATGAGACCTTTAAGTTTGGCAAGGATTATTGTTAATTTACTGGGAATAAGTGTCAATCCATTCATTCATATACACAATTACTGTTTACTGGGTCGCATACCATTGTTATCTGGAGATTCATTTGTTAAGTGCTTAAGTTAATTTGTTACTTATGGGTAACATATTTCTGAGTATAATTGTTTGTTTGTCATGTCTTTACATATTATAATCAGTATCATCTTTCTGTCTATCCGTCTGTCAGAGTACATATAACTCGAAAATCGTTGAAACAGCTTATATGATTCTAGTTTGAAACTATAAGTGTTTTCTCGAATCAAAATTTTGTATACCTTTTGTACTATAAGGTTAACCCCTGTATTGCCCATAACCATAAAGGTTAAGTTCCATACAGAAAAATGTATTAGAGCTCATGAGGCACAGCTCAACAGACTGTTGTCAGCATAAGCTTAAAAAAATACCTGATGTGTTACAAAACTTTGAAAAATATCAAATTATGTATTGTAACATTATAATTTTAATGTAAAATGTATTTTGAAATAATTTTTCCATTTGTACAACTTTTTTTACTGAATCGTGAAATTACAAACATAATCCACCATTTTGAGATCTGGGTCTTAAACAAATCAGCCGAGGGGTTGAAGTAAATTAAGATAAAATGGCTACTACTAACATACTTTAGCGATATTTCACTTAAATCATTAAACAATATGTATTAATGGACGGAGCCGCGGGACAGCTAGTTTTATATACTCCTAGCTTGTTTCCTGTTTCGCTCGATATAACATAACTTTTTGGATTAAAGGTATGCTACTTCCTTTTCCATACCCCAAAATGATAAGATGCTCGGTTGAATTGTTAAGGCGTGAAAGTATTACAACAAAAACAAGCTCACACTCGCCTTTAAACTAGTTTGCGCCCTTTATTATCTTAACAATATATTTTATATACATAGGGAAAAACACACCGCTTGCCATACTTCTTAATGGCAAGAAAACATAGATTGTTTAACGCGTAGCGCTTACAAAAGTCATAACTTCAATAACTTTATGTTAATTGTGTAGTAGGTACTTAAGTAAGTTAAATGAAAGAATGATCGAACTATCCAGTAGTTTTTGAGTGATACGTGTACAAAGGCAGACCTCTATCATTTTATGTATATATAGAACACCTTTAGGTTTTAGATTTACAATTTTTGTTAACAACACAAAGATAATTCTAAATATATTGTACTGTATTGACATCTTAGCGAAATTGAGCGTATTTATGCTGGCTATAGTTATTGTATTCTCGTCTGAATACATTTCATTGTAAGAATATATTATAATACCGTTAGCTTTCATTTTATTTCTTTCATATATTTAAACTTACAGTACCCTTAACTCCCATCAGGTAAAGTAAAAATAACTTTTTCAACATGGCCCACTTTATTTCATATCTGAATAATGATTGCAAAGCCTTTCTGTGAACGATATTGGTGACAAAAATAATGGAACTAAATAGAACTAGTTGAAGCACTTTTATGTTTAAACACTAGCTGTTACCCCTGACTTAATCTGCGTAGAATTTAATTAAAAAAATTTGTTCAGTGTAAATGTACGGGTGGGGCTAGCGCAGTGCTCGATACTCCTTTAGTTTATTTAATATATTTACGCAAAACCCCAATTGTTTTTCTAAAATAAAAAAAAAATATCGCGACATTCAGAATATTATCCTTAGTCGAATTTAATAGCTTGACACATAAATTCGTCATCTATAGGAATAAATAAAATTAAAGTGTTTGTTTGTAACGTCGAAATAACAGCTTTTTACTAAATATACATCAAAGTACATATGGTACTTGTAAGAAAAAAAAAACAATTTTTAAAATGTTTACCCATGTGTCTGTCATTTTATTCCGGCTAATCTCCGAAATGTTTGATACAATTTGCACGGGACTCTCAATTTTCAGACAGCTGATTTTATGAGGAGTAACTTTTAGAACTAAATAGGGTTCGTTAAATGTATAAACTAAGAAAGCAGTGCTCAGTACCGTGTGCGCCTAATCCGGTGAAACTGTAGAGGTCTTGCCAGGTCAACAGTGTAGTCAGTCCAAAAAAAAAAAGAAAAAACACTGTATGTGGCCCACGTGCATAACAAAGGGTTTAGCTAAATTCCACGCTAACGAATTGGCGAGTAACAGTTACTATTATCCTATTTCTAACTAATATTATAAGTGCAAAAGTGAGTAGTTTGTTTGTTTATTATAAAAGGAACGACATGAAATTCAAGAGTTTTAATACCAACGGTAATACCGTTATCTAACTTTGGTGGTACAGATTTGAATGATGCTTACATACCTATACAAGATTTTTAATTATTGTGAATTGATGAACTCTGTGTACTTGGAACTCTAAATTCGAGACAGACAGTGTGGGTTGACGCTTTGAATATAATACCTCGTGTAACGTTTTCTTTTTTGTCGCTATTTATTAGAAATTAACGAATTCTCGGTAACGTGAATGTTATTCATCTATCATTGTAAAGATGACAGTGCGGAGGCTGGGTCGTAGATAATGGGGTATTAGGTTACGAATATATTTCGCTACGCTGAGAATATTTTTGTATCGATGTAAAAATAACTTGTCTATACATAGTTTATTTAGTGGTAAAATTTGGCATCCCTGAACTAGCTGTCATTCTCTTGATAGCCTTAATCCCTGGTTTGTTCAAAACCGTAAAGATTTAATTTCCATATAAACGAACAACACACACATACACACATGTCAACAGACTGTTGCCAGTATAAGCTTAAAAAAGTACCTGATTTACTACAAAACTTTGTAAAATAACTAATTATATATTTTATGTAAAATATATATTTCATTGTTTTTTTTTATTTTGATTTTGTTTACTAAACCATGAATTGTACATTTTGAGATGTGGGCTTTAATTTTTTTTTTAACAGCCGAGGGGTTAAAAGTTTCCATTTTAATGAATAATCCCCATAACGCATGTAAATATTGTTTCCAATCTTTGAATGTCACCATCTTCAGCCGAATTTTTCTTCACTTAACATTACCGATCGTAATTAAAACAATAAAAGTACGAAAATAAATATTTTATAAACAGTAGGTACACTGAATGATCGCGAAACAAGATCATTGTGATACAGGTTTTTGACAATTTTATGAGCCAGCGGCTCAGTCAGCCAAAAGTAAATAACACGCTCCGATGCGTCACTATTGAATCTATGGTGGCTCTGTCTATACAAAAACCATGGCCGTCAAGATTATCCTCTAAAACCTCGTTGATCGTAAACAATACTACGAATTGAGATGACTAATTCATTAACATATTAAGCGTAATTTATTTATGTGAGACCACCGGGAAACTTTCAATTAAAGACCATGATTCTATAACGCCCTAGTACATTGTCTCGACATACTAAAGAAACTAGTGGCTAATTCGACCATGATTTTTTATTAAGTTTTTATTTATATTATTATTATTAAGGGAAAAAAAGAATCCATTTTTTAATAAAAAATTTTTTGTTTTCGAACTGACACCTACACTGTTAGCCTGGCAAGGGCTCTACAGTTTCACCAGAATACAGCTTTTTTAATAACACTGAAGCTCCTCATATAGTTATATATATAAAAAAAATATATGTTACCTAATTGTTTTTCCACTGTCTATAATAGATACTGGAGAACAATAGATTAAAAAATATGACTAACAATTGACAAGAGTTTTTGGCGGCATCTTAGTCTGTCATGTAGTGGATTTTGTATTTTAATCACAATCTTGTCTTATTTGACTCTCTATATTTTGTAATATTGGTGGTGTTTTACGTAATATAGTTCGGTTATTGTGCACAAGTGAGGTGGGTGGGAAATAATACCACAAGCATGAGTTCTGCGATGCCACACAAACTCCATGGAAAATTCTAACAAGAGAGCCACCACGTTGTTAGAACATTGAAATAATCACAAGACATTTACTCCAGAATTCGCAATAAGTGATTATTAAAAGCCTGGAACATATTTTCATAAGAAAAAATCTCAAAAGGCAGAAGAGATTAATTTACTGGGTTGGACTGGGTTGCAAGTAATGAAAAATAAAGAAAGAAAAAAATAATTGACGAATTTTCTAGACCAGGAGTCGTTATACTTTTTCTAATCAAGGTTAAAATAGATCTATGTAAGGTACGGCTACGAGCCGGGCCGCACATTAATGTATTGGATACTTGATATGCACAATCAGTTGTTATATTTTTTTTAGAACTGTCAAATTTAGCCCTATAAATTTTGTATGGTAGTAGCAACTTGTGAAGTCATTTATTCGCCAGCTTAATTAATTGTCAAGCAACTAAAAATCTAATTATCAGTTAGTATCAATGTTGAAATAAAGTCCATCTTAGAAAAATTATGTCCTCAACTTATTGGTTGGAGGTTTCAGATTCCCAGTTATTATGTTAGCAACTGAGGAAGTAATATAGATACAGGCATTTATACATAATGCATATTAAATAAGGATATTATGTTTATAGTTTTATTTTTGAATGCACAAATATTTTCCCGCTCGATAGGCGTACTACGTATTCCCGAGCCGCGTACTTCCATTTAGTTACCTACATAGATATAAAAAATTAGTTTTGATAGTAATCGTCTACTAAAATTGTTTTCTAAATCGTGGGCTGCACAAGTATCGACCATTGGCCACATTCAACCCGCGGACTGCTCTTTGATGATGATAATGTTCATCTGAAACCACTGAAAGGAAGATTTGACCACAATCACCACGTCAGACCGCAACGTATTGGCGATTTCAAACTCTGAGAAAAACACATTTCTACTTTTTCCCCACACACGGCAGTACTACAAAAACATTTCTCAGATTCAGGTTTCCTCACGATGTTTGCCTTCACCGTCAGCTAATAGTTTTACAATTTTAAATTAGTAAATGTATGCGAATTCAGAAAAATTCGTTGGTACATGGAGACATCGGATTGATATTCCATCGGTCAAACTACCCAACCACCACGACTCTCTCATGACCATGCTTCTGAACAATTATGTTTTTTAAAATTTTTTTTGATTCCACTATAGCGCATATGTATATCATTCCATCGAATTATCTCGACTACTAAAACAAAATAATGCAATTTTATTACGAAGAAGGTTTTTATGTATTACAGTCTTCAATAGTTTTAGACAGAAAATAATTCACACACCTTGTCCTGTTGGTAGTAATAATTTTAGTGCAAACTACGGCAAGGTCTCAAAGCGCCTGATGTTTTTTCTATTATAACTTTTGCTCACAGTGATTTATGATGAAATATTGGTTGTTAAATTATATTGAATACGAAATATTTAAAAAATAATTCACGTAAGTTATCTGTGGCGTTAACCCACGCACATATATATATGTATTAATAATTTGGTTGTTAAAAGAGAAAGATATTCCAATATTATGTCACAATTTAATATAGCAAATAAGGCGATTACATATAATATGAGTTAGATAGATGCAAGTATAAATATTAAGAATATGTTGTGTACCTAATTAGTAAAAATAGTTATTAAATAGTGAAAAATGGAGTTCACCAATTTTATATAATATGTGCTACGATTCCTTGAGTTGATACCAATTCATTATCATCATCATCTTACCCTTGTCCCACCTAAGTAGGGTCGGCATAACATGTTTTCCTTATTCATTCTGTTCTGTCAGATGTCAACTCAGTATTCACCTTTTATACACATATCATTTTTCACACAATTCATCCACACATTTTCCGGTCGTCTTCTTACTTTTATATCCGTTCACTTTCACACTCAAAACTTTTCTTGTTACATGACATCTATCTCTTCTCATGCCCGTACCATGCTAACCTGTTACTCCTCTACTTTTCTGTCACTAGTGCTATTTTCAAACCTCCTCTGATATTCTCATTCTTAATCTTATCTATTATGGTTACACCGCAAATTCATCTTAACATTCACATCTCTGCCACTTGTAATCTTTTCTCATCCGTCTCTTTCGTAGCCCAGCATTCTGATCATATAACACGACTGGTCTTATTTTTAGTTTTAAACACCATCCCCTTGAGTTTCAACGGCATACTTGGGTCACAATCACAAACTACCCCCAGACACCTTTCGCCAATTCATACCAATTATTTAATATTTCAAAACTGAATATAATGTTTGTTGCACTAAGCAACAAACGAGATTAGAGTAAGATTTTCACGTATGTAAATAGTACAGTTGTAAATAATTAACCCCAAAAAGAAATGCACTCCTTATTAAAATTATTTAGTAATTAGTAGTTCAGTAATTTAGTAACAATGCATGAGTACCGTAATTTGCTTTAAACGAAAACGTCATAAGAATTTTCTACTTTTGACCTAACGAAGTTATAAATCTTCACTAATATTATAAATGAGCAAGTGAGTTTGTATGTTTGTTACTATTTTATGTCTTAACTACGGAACTGATCATCGTTACATTTTGCATACACGTTGTTAAGGGTACAGAAAACAAGATAGGGTACATATCATTCAAATGTACTGTCCGTTTGGAAAGCCGCGAGCAAAAACTAGTGTAGCTTAAATCTAAATATATCTAATGAAATGCAATTTTTTTAGATTGCTGCTATAAACCAGTAAACTTATAAACGCAAACATCTTAAGTATTACGTAACAGTGACGTTTCACAGGTTTTTTCTTTCTTTGGATTTTCCTCTGTATGGCATTAAATTCAAGATACAAACAACGTGGTACCTTTGCGGTAAAGAACCTCAAACAGGTAAATCGTGCTTCGTGTCTTAATCATTACGTGGCTTGTGTGCCAAATATAAATATGTCATATGCAGCAGAATAAATAAGGAATTGGACCGGTTATGTCACTTGTGTACATTTCACTCATATTACATATTTGTATTTTGTGATTTGCGTTCTATTTAAAGCTAATTTATTTCTAACTCGCGACCAGCCCCGGCTTCGCATGAGTGTAAACGATTTATAACCATGTTTTAGTGTTATTTTTTATCTCCAGTCTATCAAAATCACTATAAAGCTGCATACGATATTTCACATGATTTCTTTTTTGGTAGCGCGTAATTTTGTGTTATCTTTGCTGAAATATTTATTAATTACTTGTAAACTAATTAATTAGTCAAACCAACGTCACAAATATAATACCTATATAATATATTTAACCGTTTTTATTTGCTAGAAATTATTACTGTGAGTTATGTTTGGGAGATAGGCATATATCATTGTCGACATTTATGTCGGTATCTATAAGGTTTATAATTCCGGAGCATATTATTTTGATATAACTCAAAGGCTTAGCCAGAGTTACTAATGTAAATGCGTTAAAACTCTTTCTTAGGATTTTTACGAGATATGTTATGTGTAATATACTTTCCGGGTGGAATATCGAAAAATTCATATAAAAAAAAAGAATATAATTTCTGTCTATCTATTCTTCTATACATATAAAACAAAGTCGGTTTAGTTCTATTATGGCAGAATTCCTATGAAAATGTCATGTCACATGCTGATTCACTGAAGATAATATAAACTAGAAAGTGACCCATGCAGCAAAATAAACAGCATCAACAAAGTTTATGTCTTGCTAATACGCCATTGAATTACTTGGTAATGTCTTTCTAACAAATTTTTATTTAATTTATATATATATATATATATATATATTATCGTAATAAACTATTCAACTTGGTAAGCTTTTAGTAATCGTTTGATTACGTTAATAAAACCATAAATTAAGTTTAGCTAATATTTAAACATGACATTGATTAACTGTTAGCCGGTACGAAGTTCGCCAGGTCACCTAGTAGTGTTAGATAATTTTGTGATGGATTTTAAAGAATATTTATAATAAGCATGTTGTTGACTTTTTTAAAATTCTTTTTAGACATACTTTCAGGCCCTAATTTCAAACAAACCGTAGCTTGTATTATGGAAACCAAACAGATGATAATTAGCAACCAGGCACAAAACTGATACACAATCACACGAAAGTCAGTAGGACTTGAATCCGCGAACTTTGGACCTTAACCTCTCGGCTGTCAATGCTCGTCTACAGTTGGAATAAAATCATTTTAAAGAAAAAAAAAATGAATAGTTATAATGATAATTGGATTTTTTTTCAAGTGCAAATATAAAAATAAATTACAATTTTCAGCTTTAATTAAATTACTTGAATTTAAAACAATTTTTTTAAGTTAACATCAGTTGCCTCCTTAGTGAATTAATTTTTAACAATGAAATCAGGTTATAAGGCAACGTTGTAAATGAAATGATTGCATGTCATCATTTATCACAGACGCGAGAGGTGCGGCTTGTTATTCGAATTGTTAACGTCACCATAAAATTACAATTGTGCGAATTCGGCCTTTAATTGAATTTCCATCGTCTGTTACCAATTAATAAAAGATAAAATACAAACCTTTTGACCACTCTGAATATAGCTGCGCAGAATACAAATTTAAGTAGAAATACGTATTATGTTATATGTTAGTAACATCGAGACAACTTAAGAATAAATAAATGCCAATTCCAAATTCCTATAATAGTATTTTAACTTTATTTTGTATTAAATTCTTGATTATATTACGAAGTTACAGCTATATTCAGAGCGGTCAAAAAGATCAATGAGCACTGTACGTATATTTTTTTATAAAATAGAACTACAAATCACAGTGACAATAATTAATATATGTAGTCTACACAAATAAGCAAAATTTAAGTGCTTGTAATGTCAAAATAACACCTTTTTACTAAATATATATATAAAAATATATACGGTACTTATAATAACAATTCTAATTAAAAAAATATTATTGTTTCCGCTACCCTCCGAAACGATTGGATTGGATTTTTGAAGTTAGTTTCACTGGCAGATAGCTGATGTTATATGAAGTAACTTTTATTAGGAAACAAAATAGGGGAGCGCACAAATAAAATAAAATAGAGAAGTAATATAATTGACTCTCTCATGAGTGACTTGACACTGGTACAATTCGTTTTCACGAGACGCCATTATTAAAAAGATGAGTTGAATGTACACGAGCAATTGCGCCCTACATACAAGTTTACATTGAACCAAAAAGTTTTTGCTAAAAGGAAATTCACGACCGTAACAGGACTCGAACCTGCAATCTTCGGATCCGAAGTCCGACGCCTTATCCATTAGGCCATACGGTCGACACAATTCATTCTAAAATAGGTCATTTTGTCCCGCAGTACGAGCCTCCTGCAGGATACGTCATTGATGACGTCACGCGCTACAAGGTCGTTCACTTCTCGGATCTTTAGTAGACTTACGATTTCACAATGTATAATAGGAATCGAATTAAGCAATCTAGTACTTGAGTTAAGAAGTTTTTAGGGACTCAGATTTAATAAGGTTATATACATTTGATAAAGCAAATAATTTCATAGCTTAATTAATTTTCAAATGAAGTAACCTATAGTCTTAATACATCACGCTTTCGTGGTGGTCGAGTGGTTTGACCGATATAATATAAATGTAACGTCCACAGGTTCGAACTCTGACATGTACCAACGATTTTTTAGGAATTCGCGTATATTTACTGATTTAAATTGGTAACGCTATCGGCTGACGGTTAAAGTAAACATCGTGAGGAAACATGAACCTGAGAAATGTTCTTGTGGTACATATGTGGAAAAATATATAACTATGGATTCTCGGGATTTCAAATCACTGATACGTCACGGGCTGGCGTGGTGATTATATCCATGGCTTTCTTAGGGAAGAGACTTGTCACTTACAAGCTGATGTGATGATGATGACACATTAACATAATAGTAGTGGTGTGAATCACTTGAACATAATTGTTATGTCTGACACCAGACAATTTTATCAAAACTGTAGGAGAAACCACGCTAATACAGTTACAGAGGGATGCTTTGGGTTGGAAGGAGGAAGAAAACCTCGTTAAAAAGATACAGAGGGTGAAGAAATAACCTTGGTAAAAACACTGGCGGGTGGCGGTTGGAGGAATTTCTTTTCCACTGCGAGGCTAGTGGCGGAGGCAGTTTGACCGGACCGACGCGGTGCATGCTCGCGCGATCCTGTGGCTCACATTAGCGCGGCAGACGGTTCATCGTAAGGTTTTATTCAGTAAGAGTCACACTACCCACCTCTCCCCCTAAAGAGTGGGTGTCCAATGTAGAATCTCCCCACGTTAAAAAAGGCAGTTTTATCATAACAATATAAATATTCATAACGTTCTATAGATTTTACCGGTTTTACGATATATCGTTACAAGCTTATCTCTCTCTACTTCTCTCTATTTTGATGCTTTTAGCCAAAGATTACTGAACTACACGCAGAAATAAAGTCTGTTACCCAAAACAAAACGGGCAAACTCTTCCACTTGAAACGGAAAGTTCGAGAAATCTAAATATACGCGTATAGATATTCTTATAAGCATCAAAACATTATATAAAATATGTTATAAAAAAACGTTACCTTCATTATTACTGAGTCTATTAATAAATGTCGAAGTTTTTCTACAGTACGTAGTTTTTATATGGTCCATTAATTGAAATAAAATAATTATACTGCGGCGTGTATTGGAAGGAATTTTCCGTATCTAAAAATATATAGATCATTAAAGAATTAATTCAATATACAGTGTGTTTAAAATATAAATGTCGGAAATAAATTCTATTAAATGTATGAAAATAGACCAGTAGTTTTGTCCATAAATATAATTTATTTTATAAATTTTGTAACAGACATCTATTATATCTAGACATGTCACAAAACAATTTGTGTATGTCTGAATTTAACTTAAAAACGGTTTAACCGATAATCACGATATTTGGTTTAGAGACTATTATGTCATTCCATTGTGAGAATTGTCGATACAGCTTCTAGAAATTGTAAAAAAAAATTTTTTGTTTTATTTAATCGTTCAAATTTAAATAGAGTTTTTAATACTGAAAATTTATATTTTTGCAATTTTGACAGTTCATGGTAATTAATATAATATAAAATATGAGTAAAAATAATATAACGAGATGAAAGTAATTATTCCATAACAATACGCGTGGAAGTGAAATCATAGTCAGTCAATAAAACTATGAGAAACCATGGCAGACATATGAACATATAATAGAAAAAATGTCTGTGTATTATATCAATACACGATATTGTCTGAAGGTCAAGAGATACACAGTAATCAGACAAAATGTATCCAATAATCTACTGAAAAATATAACAAGTCCCTAATTGCTTTTGTGCGGATTTGTACTACAATTATGTAGGTTTCCAAAGCCATTGTTATTTTTAGAAACCAAGTAACTATTTTAGTTCTGAAAAAGAAATTTATCATATTTATAATAAGAATCGTAATTATATTGGAAATATAAATACACATCTGTATCAAGAAAAAATATCTCTGTCTATATAAAATTATGAATTTGTCACAAGCATTTGTATTGTATATAACAGTGGTCGACAAACCGCGGCTTGCGAGCCGCATACGGCTCTTTTACTCCTTGGCAGAGGCTCTTCCACAAAATGTTTAGTGTAGACAAAGAATATTATTTATGAACTTGCCTTGTAAGAGACGAGCAAACATTTTTGAAACTCAAGCCTACAGAAAAAGAGAAGAGAAAAGAGATACATTTTAAAAAGATTTTAGAAAGCAACAACAACACGGCTAGTAGCTCGCAAAATAAGACACATTTAACAAAGGCACGCTCCAGAGTGTATTTTTAATCTAAATTATTTCCATAAATATATCTCTACTAAGGCAAGCCTTAAGTTTAGAAAAGGCTCTTTGAATAAACTTCTATTTTATATATCTTATATATGAATCTTTTGGATGACGAGTTTGCCGACCATTGATATATACAGATATTGTACTTCATAACTGTCATACAATGTCTACTTTCCGCTTATATTGTACTAACTTTTGCCAGCGGCTTCACTTGTGCTTAATTAGATTTGACTTATCCCTCGGTAACAGTATTTTTTTGGAATGAAAGAAACTCTATGTCCTTTTATGTGCCCCTGATAACGTGTATGGAAAATTTCATAATGACTGGCCGAGTAGTTAATGCATGAAAGCCTAAACAGACAAACACACTTTCGCATTTGTAATATTAGTAAGTATAGCGCACAATGTATAATTAAACAAAGTCTTTTATCGTCTGTCTGTGTGTTCTCTTTGGTCTTATAAATTGCGTAGCTGATTTTGTTTCGGGTTTCACGATTATTTGGAAAATATCTTCCAGAACGTTACATAATACAATAAAATTGTATTTATAAAACTGTGGAAAAATTGATGTCTTGTTATGAAATTGTAAAAATATTTTTCAGGCACTTACGTTACTGACACCTTAAAAGATACATCACAATAATGCACTACAAAATAGTATATTACCTACAGATAATTGTAAGTAACCTTGAGGATTGAGTGCAGATCAAATTACAGATCACAACCTATCACTTTCATGTTGAATGTGTTACAAAATACAACAGCTATAAAAATACGCGTACCAGAAACACAACTGTTTGTGTGCTAAGATTTACAAACCTTTTTGGACTTCGATAAACTTTAAATGTTAAAGTGTAAATAATTGATTGGAAAGTGCATGAGTCCAAGTCACTTGTACACTTTAGTCAACACATTAATAAATTCACTGCATCCCAGCGAAGCAGGGGCAGTTAGCTAGTTTGATATAAAAATATTTGATACAAATAAAATCTATAATCGCGGTACGAGTTATTGCAAACAGTTATTTATAACTTAATATTTGAAAAAAAGTTTATAAAAAAAAAATTGTTTACATGATTCTCCTCGTAGAAAAACAGCACCTTTGTTTCATCTTTGTAATTTAATAAAAACATAACAATAATATAAAAAAATCAGTAGAGTTCCATTGGCTGATTAAACCGACGAAGTTTCCTAAGAATAATTTGTTAAGGATGCTTGTTATATATTTTGAAATATGCTTTTTTTATTTACTCGAGCTCCTAGCCCTTATTTTCCAACTTCAGTGACAAAATTGCCCCTACTCGTAACATGAGTAACGCTCAGAGAGCTTTATTCTTCTCTAGGCGAGTTCTTTGTACATGCAGGGAGAAGGTTTCAGAGCTATCTGACGATATTGTGATAGTCCATACATTATACACGAGGTGCACAAACCCTATTCTGAACAAGCCTTCGGTCCTTACCATGATTATGTTAATGGTCTGTTATAAATAATTATAGGATCTAATTAAAAAATGATCATTAGACAAACTGCTTATTACTAACTATGTTTGAAAAACACAAGGAAGTGTCTTTCATAACGATAATGATGTTCTTAATAACACTTGAAGCTTATCAAATATATTATTTTTTGCAAGCGGCCCCCAAGCTCGCGGCCCAGCTGACAAGGTTCCACCGATAACCCTAGGGTTTCCCGGCCATAGGAATATTTCTGTTATCATTTTGTTTTATAAGTTTTAAATGTATATTATGTTATAGCCAACTTCTATCAACGACTTCGCCAGTGATTTTTACTAAATCCATGGCATATTCACTTTCGTCCCCGACTTAGTTCCCTTTGTATTAGAAAATAAAACAGAGACCGCGGTACCTATTGTAATGAAATTGTACTAATTAAGAAAATATTTTGCGAGATCGTATATACATGTCAGATGTATTTATCTTCAATGGTTATATTGTATATCGATATCTAATGTACCTACTAGTGAACAATGTTCGTCTATAACTACCCCAATGGCAAACATACATTCTCTTCTGAGAAAAGAATATGAATACCCTTCGATATATCTGCGATTTCATACGACAAGAAATCTTGTATATTCCCTAAACTTATTTCTCCTAACTGATACCACTCGCCTGGAAGGGCATAACATTTTTGTTACAAAGAAGAAGATATCCTATATATTCCCTAAACATATCACTCCTAACTGATACCGCTCGCGCCTGACAGCGAACATATTCCTGTGAATATTGCTCAAGCGTTCAGATTTCCTTGCGATATTTTTCGTCCCTATTTAAGTCGTATTCAAGAAAATGAAAACTACTTAATTATAAGAAAAAAATATACAGATATTATCGATAAAATATTAAAGTTATTCACATTAAAAGTTTCATAATGTACATGTTTACATTACATTACAGACATATTAATTATGAAGAAATAGCATTTTAATAATCTTGAATTATTTAATCTAAACATTATTATCGAACTGTTTGATATTATTTTAGTACACTATGTTTATTCTAGTTCTATAAATAAAAATGCATACTGTATAACTAAGATTGATAAGCTCAAACCCTTGTTCAATGGATCACCATAGAATTAGGTACGCTTGGGTTTTCTTTTATCGCGAAAGGTTTTATGTTTTCATTTTCTTAAATCGCTACTAGGTGGCGCTAGAGAATATGTTTTTGGGCATAAAATTTTATGTTGTTATTCAACGCGGACGAAGTTAATTTGTTAATATAATTTGTTTAATATACTCGTATATTTGATGTGATTTGAGACAATTGCATTGGAAGTCCTGAATTTTATTTTTAACGCCAATTTAATCACAAGATAATGACGAACCGTTTTCTAATTAATTGTAATAAGATATATTAAAAGTAATGGATTTTATTATAAAATTATATAACGTGATTTATTACTTTGTGAAAGAATCTATGTATTTATAATTGTACCTGTCATGAAAACATTAATAACTTCGAAAACGCTTATGCTATTAGAATTTGACGCAGCGAGAAAATCGAGTATTTTAATAAAGTGAAAACTTTAAAATACTACTCATAATTGTATGTACATGTAAAATTACATTAAGTCATTTACTTCATATTATTAATTCTAATTTAACAATTTACCTTATTTACCTTCTTATATATATCATAATAATATAGATTCTAATTCTAATATAGTAATTAAAGTTATCAACTGTAACGCTACACACAATAATAAAGTAACACAATAAACAATATATTAAAAATACACTGGGTGTAGAAAGGACACTTACAATAACAAAGACTTGGATCATGTCTGAGGATCAAGGGAACACATAAATATATATATATATATATATACTACTCTGAAAAATAATCGAAATTTTAAAGCTTTTATGTCGCTACGCAACGCTTGCAAAATCCGCTATCTCTAAATCTCACATCTTAAGGGAGATGACTGATATCTTTTTTGTTACTTTAATACAATCTTAAAAGTAACCACTTCCATTAAAATCACTTAAGTTTTTAATGAAAGTAACAAGCCGTAACAAAATTATCCTAATTGAATTCTATAGTTACTTTTTTAAATTTACTTTAATTATAAAACAGTTCATTGACGTATCTTAAAAGTAACATTTAAACATAACTGAATTTGTAGGCCCGACAACGATAACTTGATTAATCCGACTAGTTCAATAATTACAATACCATTAAAGTTTATTATTAATTGAGTTATTTATGAAGACAGTCGTAATTATAACTTTTATCTAAATATTATTGCGGAATATTCTATTCAGAAGTCACTAGTATCAATTGATAAGGAAGGTTAACGACTTATATTACCAATATAATTATCTTGTCACATCTTTCAATATTAAGGCATAGATAATTTTCTATGGATGTTTGAATTAAATTATACTGATTTTATGGACAATAAATTGAAGAGTGTACGTTTGACAACGGACAAATCTGATTTTAACTAGTCAGTGTCGAAATAAAATACAGTACAGTCCAAATTGTCATCAAGCACCTATGGATATGTTCCGGAACTTTCGACTGCAGTACTTGAGACCTAGCCCTTTATTGTTTTGCGTGTTTACTATCTTAGACCTGTAAGATATTAAAAAATCAAATTCAAAGAAACCGTTGGCTTGTGGTCAAAAATACCATGAAGAACTGAGTTAAAACAGTTAGTATGCCGTTACGTGTTGACTACGCAATCCTTTCAATCTTTATTTTCGTTATTTTTTTTTCGAACTGGCTGTATGCTGTTGGTCTGTTGGGCCTTCACAGCTTCGCCGAGTCAATAGGGCGAGCGCTTAAGTCACTCGGCCGTTTGGCAACAAGCTCCACGATGGCAAAATGGCTGAACCTCGGCTTGACCTGTAGTATTAGATGTAACAAAGCAAATCTTACTACGCTAAACTAGCTACGCTAACCATACGTATACAAATTATTGAGGCACACATGTGTACCAGCATATGTGTCTCACGAACTCAAATATGTCTTTTGTTTTTGTCAACTCGGCTAAACTAAACTAACCAATATCGAAAACAAGGGGAAAAAAATTATAACCTTTCCACTATATGTCATATTTTTGTTGAATCTATGTCTCTATTTATACGTAGTGGAAGTTGTAGCGAAGGGTCTATCAATAAAACCTCATATAACCTCCTAAAAGATGATTTGTTAAGAGCATCATAAGTCCCTTATAGTTTAAATATACATCGCCGTTTGGCCAAATTTGGAAAGAAAAGTATGAGCAGTGGAGGTAATCACTGATGCGTATAGAATAGGGGTCTCTGAAACCTACACTTGGATCGCAATCACTGCATAAAACACGATGGATACCGTACCCGCACTAAAATATTTCCTAGAACTTCTAATTAAAAAAAAAATAGTTTTCATTGTGAGACTATTTTGCAGAAAACTTAGCGTCGTTTCACTCCGCCGCGTCGGTGCCAAATTTCTGCCGTAATTGCGCGTATAAAAGTAAATAGTTCCCTCGTGAATACAATTACAAGGTTATCCACCTTCACCATGCCTCGTAAGAATAACAAAACTAGAATCACATTTAATTACTGATTTATCATAATAACTTGTCAATTAAATTAAAGTAAGATTTAAGCGTATGTTAGCGCAGGCTAGTCTTCGAAATCACTGATAAAATTTTGACGAGATTTACAGGCATTTAGCGTATGATATGAAGTACAATATCATCAGGATTTTACGCAAGGATTAGGCAGTAATGGTAGCATTTAATAATTGTTTTTTAAAAACTGTTCAAGTGGTTAAGAAGTAATGACATAAATAAAAAATATAACATCGCGAAATTACTTTTCGCAAGAGTGACTTCGCGGGCAGGAGTTATATTTAAATAAAACTATGGAAATAATTCATACGAGAGTAGAGTTAGGCCTGTTTCAGTGTGCAAGCGCGGGTGCGGGTGCTTGTGCGGGCATATGTGGTTGAAGTGTAAGTCGACACCGCGCTGCTAGCATCACTGTGTCGCCACCGGAGTATCACGGTGCATGCTCGCCCGATTCGGTATCACTGCATTAGCGCGGCAGATAGTTCACCATGAAGGTTTTAGTAAGTAAGAGTCTGACACTACCTACGTCTCCTCCGAGAGAGTGAGCGTCCAATGCACAATCTCCCCATGTTAAAAAAAGGTCCGAATACTGACAGACGCAGCGCCGTAGTACTGTCACTTGCGTTTTGTCAAGTAGATTTAAGTAAAGAACGAATAAATTTATAATTGTTTTTGTTTATTTATATATCATTAACGGAGCTCTGTTTAGCATGCGTTGTCTTTTATATCGTTTATATTTTCAATATTATTATGTTCAATTACAATATAATATAATTTAGATGTAATGAAAATTAAATATTTTCTAATCGACCCACTATAATTTTAATATAAATGACACTGGCTCGCGAAAGTGTTTATTTTCAACTTGTTAGTTAATAATATACAGATGTGTGGGTATTTTATTATTCCTAAAACATAAAACATTGCTTTTTTTTTAGGCCTTATAATCTATTAACGCCTTGGCCGATTTTTTAAGACCCAGATCACAAAATGGCGGATTATGTTTTTTATTTTTGGAGTTATTTTTGTTTATTTTTGGTATGAGTTTATTTTTGGAGTTTCTTTTGACGCGTTACGGAAAAATGATGAGAGTAAATTTTTACGAGATGCTCGCGCACACCGTCACGTAAAACGGACACCCTGAAGTTAGCTATAGTCAACCTTTTATTCAAAAAAGTATGTATGTATTAAATACCTTTTTTTCTATTGTTAGTGTCGTTTTTTCTACAAAAGTAGAATAAGGCGAAAGATAAAAAAAATTTGGAAAGATTTTTATCTTGTTACGCCAAAGAAGTATAACTTCTAAGATGTGAACATAAGTACACACACACTTTTTTTTTTAAATTCACGACTTGGTAGTTTTAGTAGAAAACAAATAGGTACACATGAAAAAATAATTAAAAAATACATTTTACATAAAAATTATAATTGTATACTACATAATTTGTTATGTTTCAAAGTTTTGTAACAAATCAGTTTTTTTTATACTTATGCTGCCAACAATCTGTTGACCTATGCCTCATGAGGTCTACATTCGTTTGTATGGAACCTAAACTTTTATGGCTTTGGACAGTCGAGGAGCTAATTATTATTGCTAATGACGTGGAGACTTTTTTTTTTTTTTTTTTTTATTTACGTGGGGAAATCCATTATGGATACCCATCCTCCCGGGGGAGAGAATGGGTTATGTCCGACTTGCACGGACTAAAACCCCACGGTGTACCGGCCACCGCTTTAAGTTGGGGCGGCATGGGACCGTGCTGAGCTATCACCATGCCGCCCCTAGCGGTCAGCCCGGCGAAGGATGGCCGCCGGGCTCCGTCCTTATAGGGAGGTACACTGGGTACACGACCAGCTACCTCCCCTCGTCCGCCGAACCTGTGCAATGAGGAGATGGGCCCCCCGGCCCATCCCCTCAGATCCGGCTACGGAGGTGGAAGAAGGCGGGCAAATCGCCGCCTTCTTCAAAATGACGTGGAGACTGTATTAACTAAATACAATTCATCAGCACCAAAATACTTATGTTATCATTTACCAAAGAATTTTTTTTTAATTAAGTTTTTTTGTGTTTCAAATTAAAGCGAGGCGTTCGTTGGGACATTTATTATTATTATTTTATTACTACTTAATAAAAATTCGCAGTTCCGCAATCCGGGGTCCAATACATTCAGTGTTCCGACCCTCATCCCGGCGAAATGTACCAGGGAGACATAAGAATATAGACAATACAGGGCTCCCTGTGAGTATACATTGGGAAATAAATATCAAGCGAAACTAAACTTTATGCTGTGGTTAATAAGATCTCATCAAATTATTTCATTTCAGTTTGATAAATAAAATTAAAACGCAGATTGTGAGTGATATGACTATTTGAATTGAACTTTATGTGTATCTGCAATACGATTCAAGTAAGTAGTTATCGATGGTCTTCATTTTAAGGAATATTTTCGAATGGATAAGGAAAGGAACATATCCGCTGTATAAGTATGAGGTCCTGGTAGCTCGGATATGCATGAACTTGTCTCGTCGTTATGGCGCTGCTTTTCTCCATACAGTAAAGAGATAAATTAATGTAGTAAAGAATAATAGACTATAATTTTTATAATGTTTTATATAACGTGGCGAAGATGTCTTTATTGGTGAAAAGACGAAAAATACCGATGATTAAAAGTATAATTGTTATTAATCGATTGCCATGAAAATTTGGCCCTTAGCCTAAGTGTTTTTTCATACCTAAGATTTTTAAATAATTCCTCTGATTATAAATCGTCACTAGATGGCACTGGGCTACATTTAATAATTATTATTAGGTTTCACATTTTACTTTAACATTAATTGATGGGTATTTAAATTTTGAACATAACTATTATTATTAATGTAAATGTCACTATTTTGAATAGACATAAATATCAAGTATGTCCACAAAAAATTTGCACAATTATTTGTCTCATTGGTAATATCAACTAACATTTTAACAAATGGTCATGCAGCCATGTTACCATAGTTCGTAGTATTAAAAAAAACGATGAATATTCCAAATATAGAGTTTGATTAGTGTTCTATTTTACATAAGGTTTATGAATTTTTAAATAATAGCAACCAGGTGTTTAGGACTCATTTCACTTGTCCTAATTTATCTATGTTTTTATTTAATCTCTGAGAATGATAATTATTATATAAAAATAGTTACAGGTATATAATTATTATGGTATATTTAATTATAAAACTGGTTGGTTTCATTTTTTTTTTGTTATCTTAAAGTAGTAATGCATCAACACTCGAGAAGAATTAAGTTCAATTAGTAATTGTTACCGTAGTACATTGGGTAGATAGGTACATGCCGACTTTACCCTGTTTCTATTATCTAATCACAAAGCATTTAGGTTGGTCAGTCACTAATAGATTAGTTTAACCAGAATCCAGGCAAGGCGTAATACCATCACGGATAGGTAACTAAATAAAACAAATTAAATTGTGCCAGTAGGAATATAGTTCACCACCGCGTTTCATCGTTACACTTCGGTGTATAACTTTATTAGGTCAATTAAGTGAACAGTAATATAAAGAAGTGAAATTAATTATTATTTAAGTACGATTAGATATTTCGTGATGTATTTAAGAATGTAATGTCTATTCCAAGCGACAGGTATTTACGAAATTTAACTTAAAAAAAACGACTACCGCAGATTTCAAAGTTTCTATTGTATTTTTTTCAAATTCTAGTTCATATATATATATATATAATTTATTTAACCTATATAAATAAAATAACAAAAGTCCTTACTAAGTCACTTTAGTTTCTTTACTTAGTCGCTTAGTTACTTAGTCCTTATCTAAAAGAAACGCCATGATATCTTCGTTTAATATGAGGTTATTACAATTTTAAGAAACTATAATTCCTATGAGAATTACGAAGGACTATAGTCTATTCTATAGAACAATTCTATAGAATTGTTTTTAATTAAAGTATATCTTTGCTTTCAATTTATTTTTATGTTTATTCTTCTGTACACATACATTGTTAGGATAATAAACAATGCAGGTGAACTCGCGAGTTGATCCGCTGATGCTTATATTGAAAAATGTTATAACATTTTATTTTCAAATAGTAGGAGCTTTCAATGCTGTAGGAGCAAATCTTTAGCGAATTAATTTTATAGCCAATATTTCTTAACACCGTATATAATCTAAATTTAATAGATTTTTGTGTGTATATATACTAATTATACCCGTTTCAAATAAGGAATATTATGCTTCCGGTTAGTTTTTATTTTAAATATAATTCTACGTACCTGATGAAAACGTTTCGACAGCTATATCACTATAGCATACCTATTAAATTGTTAAATGTCATACAATAAAATGAATGTTAAATTATGATAAGTGTAATCCTTGTCAAACTTTTTCACCGGTCTGAATATAGTTGTGCAGAACACAAATTTAGATATAAATACGTATTCTTTTACATTGACAAATCTTTAGAATAAACAAATACCAATTTTATTTTATTTATTTATTTTATTTTATTATATTTATTTTATTTTTATTTATAATACTTTAACTTTGTTTTCTTATTAAATTCTTAACAATATTATGCGCAAGCCCGATCTTACGGCTATATTCATAGCGGCTAAAAAGATTAACGCGGATTATAATCAAATAGCTTCTGTTGCATTTTAGATAGATTTGACATTTTTCCTCGCTTACCCCATTGTACGCGTATTTTCACCGCACTCCACGAAAATGCCTCACCCTTTTTTATATTTTATATGTTATATTACTATGTGGTCTAAGATGGTATATACGTTAAACCTAGAGGGGGTTTTGGCTCTTAAACTTGTAACTGGTGGAAAATACCTATAAGTATTGAATAAAATATTTTCAATATTAGGGTGGTAGCTAGCTAGTCGGGGTTAGAAAAGGGGTTACCACCATACTGTTATTTAGTAAGATGATTTTTCCTTCCCCAAATCGGTCGACGCGATGTCCGAACTCTTTTTTTTTCGAACTGATGACGCTGTTGACCTGGCAAGGCCTCTGCAGTTTCATCAGACTACATGTCCGAACTCGCTTACCACTGAGCGCATCTTTTATTCTGAACACGTGGACGGCAAGCGTAACTCTCGGTCAACTACTCAGATATAAAAGTGAGCTAAAACGTCACATGAAAAGGAAGTGATGGAGAGCCTTCGAGAGCTTCGGAAGAAACTAACAGTTAAAAGTTTAGTATGGGAAGCCCATGTAGAAACTAGATTGCAAATTTACCAAGACCAACAATGTATTGCACTCAGTATTAGACGCGATGAACTAAAAGCCCGGCCACCACCAGCAATCAATTATACCTATGAGAATGGTGTTCTCACTTTTGCATTACGTACACGAAATAAAATTGGTCATATTAGCCATATGAAAGCATACGAGCGTCGTAGTTGAAGCAGTGGCCTAAATCATCCATCGTCACTATGATGCGCTGTTGTACCTTCGTTCTATTTCTGGTAAATTCGAATGCTGAATATTGCTCATAATAAACGACCTGTTTAATCAGTAACTGACATAAAAAAGCCTTGAACCATCTTTATCTCCCCCCGCTAAAAATTACAACGTTGATATCTGTTACACGCTATCTAATCCTACACATGTTCCACATCAGTTAATGCATTTATTAATATTAGAATTGTGGTAAACAAAGGAATAGCGAAATGTGGGGAAAGAGCTAATCTTACATCACTATTAATGTCTATAACCGACTTCACAGAAAGAAAGAAGATTCGCAATTGAGTTCTATTTGTTTTTAATGTTTCTTGCCTAAGAACATCGTCATTTCTAAACCGATTTGAAAAATTCTTCGTTATTTGAAAGGTGATATTTTAAAAGTACACCAGAAAACTCCTTAAAATAGAATAGGAAATGCATAGTGATTTAGATTAAGGATTTGTGGTACATCTTTTGAGAGTAAATTTTTGTGAAGTCGGGTTTTTTATAATTATTTTTCTATATTTCCCCTCTTGTTCTTACACAATCAAAGACAAAAGTTGAATTTATTCCTGATTTACTTACCTCTGGTTAACCAGTCAAAATGTTTCTCTTTTAGTGTACAATGTTTCGAGATTAACCATTGCCAGCTACCGAGCGGCTTGTAGGTCAGCACGACAGTGACGACTACTAATAGATCTCTCAACGGTCACCGTTATTTTTGTATTAAATAGTCCTTACAGTGTAGTTTTGTTGTGTTACATTCAAAAAGGAATTTAAAACAAATATACCACATACATCGTATTGAAACTTCTAGAACAAATTTATATTGACAAAAAAAAAAACTCTTTGCAGACGACAAGTCATAAAATATTAAAAGAGGTTTCAAAAATGTTTCATCATCAACTCTGCATTCATACAAAATCTAACTTATTTCACCATTGCGAGAGCAATTTTGTACAACACATTTCCAGTCCAATTTAGCGCAATAGTACTCTCAAACTTCTCATTAGGTAAACGTATTCAGTAATTGTGTCCGGAAAAAATCCTACTCATTTTTGACAAACAATTGTCGCAAATTTCACAATAAGCTGTTACGGTCTTCAGCTGGCATAATAATGATATGATGTAGTCACTCTAATGACGTTTATTCAGTTTGGTCAATAAATCGTCTTATTTAAAAGCTGCAACTTTGCTTGCGTTGTTAATATCTTAACAACTTGTTTTATGTACAGAGGAGAAAAGATAAGCACCACATCGCTAGCCGCATTTCCCCACAGCAAGAAAACACGTCGCCGAACGCGTAGTGTTTCTAAAATTTATTCTAAAATTTTTATATATATTAATGAAGCTTCCCTGATAATTAGTCTTTTAGAAAATAATCAATTATTTAAGAAGTACAACTAAAAATATTTGATCACAATCTATTTTACCTATTTTATCTATTTTACTACACTTAGCTTTTCTAAATTTCTCGTACATACTTTGAATTATCATTAACGAATTAGAAGGGCAGAGTTAAGATATTGAATTCCTGAAACTTAGCCTTTAACGATTCGAAGTAGGTTCGAATTCTTGCAAAATTATAAAAAGAAAGTATATAAAATCACATCATATTTAATAGTTTACCACAACATCTACATTAAACGACATCAATTCTAGAATCGATATATATGAACTGCTGTTCGTTTATCTAGTTAAAACTCGGGAATCTAATTGAATCTAATCTTGACTAATTTTGATCTTGAAATATTTGTGGAAGTTCAAGTAAGGTTTAAACGGTGAGAAACATAAATAATAAGTAAAGGAAAACATTTAAAAAACACAATTTAATTTTCCTAGCTTTATTCCTAGCTATGAGCCATTTGATTTATGAGACGTGATTTTAGAAACAAAAAATTGTCATTCGTTTGTCAAATATTTATAGGTGCGTTCAGAAATTTAGCCGTAGTATGAGATCCGATCTCTTTGGTCTGTGTTGTTACAATACAAAACAGTTCTCTTTCAGAAATAAAAATAGTACATGAGAAAGCTTTAAATTGATTAAGTGCATAACTGCATTTATAATGTAAATAAAAATGTTAACCACATTTTACACAAATATATGTAAGTGATACGAAGTTCACTGGGTCATCTAGTTATCAATATGAACGTTGTGGGATTTTATAAAACATATTTTAATAAGGTGCTAGAGATTTTTCCTCTTGTCTGATGTCATGATTATATTTAATTTTATCCAATAAAAATTTAAGACATTTGTTTTATTTAGAAATATTGCCAAACTAATGACATTATTTAGTGTATAAAATGGATACAAGTACTAAAATACACTGTCTTTATGAGTGGTGCGAAAACAAAAATGAAATCCTTGAAATGGACGGAAAATCACAGAAATGATTCCATGCAAACAATACTAATAAAAAAAACTAATAAAAATGTAATATATATATATCGACAAAACATGTTATTAACGAGATACATTCTTATCAGTGGCGCCGTAACCATTAAGTTGAAAATAGGTTATTTTCGAATTACTTTGTCTCACCCATAAATGTCCTAGAGACAGACTTTTAATGAAATACCTTAAAACTATATATATATTATAACATAGTGTAATACTCTGACAGTTGGTCCATTTTTTTATTTTCACAGTTCAAAAATGAGGGATCCTTGAAAGCTGCTACTGTGATTTCGACTTAATATAAGAACTACAAAGTAGCTTTTTTAAGTAGTAGTTCGTGGAACGCGACCCACAAAAATGTTTTTTCAACACACACATTTCGTATCGTAGCTGTTAAAAGTCGATGAACATTCCTGAACTCGGTGTATATATTGAGAGCGATAATACCCGAGTAATGAAACAATAAATCAATTAAATATAACGAAATGTAGTAAATAAAATACTAATTTCAATAGAGCGTATGGTAACGTTATCTAAGGGGCTCTATTCAAATAATAATTAGAATATTTTTTAATCTCCTGTTTATTTTTGTTGGTAGCATTATAATATCGGTTTTCTTGTATTTCGCTGTAAACTCCATTGAGTTCGAACATGTTTAATGTTTTGATGTTAAGCTTTATAATGTTTTCTATTTTTAATGGAAAAAGAAAAAAATAGCTTTTCGCAGTTGGTTTGACTAAAAAAACAAAAGCTTTTTGGTTTTTATTGCAAAAAATAAATAGCGAATAATGTAAATTACAGATCATTGGAAATAAAACACATAGAAGCAAATAGTTCATAAATTACAGACGATAAGTTTTTATTCGGTTTTTCTGAACATATTGAATGTTAAAACAATCCATTTGTAATTGTCAGAATAACTAAAAAGGATGGTTGGAGGTTTATTATTTCGTTTCGTTAAAAGTTATATATCTATAATCAATTATTTCTAACACATTGTAGGCTGGACTCAAGAGGAATAGATTTGCTAGCATGCAAACTAAACTAATTACATCCAATCTGTAGATACAGATAATATATGATATATGTAATGAATGTAAGCATTTGGTGCGGAATTTTACGTAGAATTTTCTAAGCTACTTTTTTTGGATTTGATTGGCACTGCCACGTTCTTTAATGCCCTTCGAGACGGCCGGAAACCAGCTAGTATTATTAACATAAAGTTTATTTATGTTAAATTTTTTTACTGTTTTATGTTGAGAAAGCGTAATACAATTATATTTCGATGTTTAGTTTTGACACAGAACAGAAATAGGTATTTTAGAGTTTACTTGACAGCGGAGATTCGGTTTTGGTTTATATGACGGCAATAGAAGTTATAAAAACAAATGAAAAAGTATCAAACATTAGCATGTTAATGGAAAGAACATCCGAGGCAGTGTTATTAGGTTCTTGCCGTTAAGTAAATCAGGGAGAGGAGTGCGGACAGTGGAAGTGAGAATTGATGTTCATCGGGTAAGGAGCCTCTTAAACTTGCACTTAGGCAGTACGCCCTAAGAACTGTCTCGGATTACTCCACTGTAATACTATGTAACACCATATATTTATTGTATTTTGTGAACATGTAATTACACTACTTAAACGTATTAAAGTAATATATTTAAGTTTATCAATGTAAGTTAAAAGGATAATTAGAATGTTTATTTCATAGTTTCAATATAGACTTTTCAGGAAGAAGATTTTACTCTTATCCCACCTAAGTAGTGTCGGCACAATATTTTTGCCATATTGTGATGTATGATTTGGCTTCGATTTTGCGATCGGTCGCCTGCCTGACATCAACCTCCCTAGGATTATTTTGTAGTACCACTATAACTTCAACTTCCTAACTTCGTATGGATGCCAAACGTAGATATTTGAGTCTTCGATAACTGGAAGGATTGAAACGACGCGTTTGTATACGATGTATCCTTGTTTTGCAATTCCACAGGCTTTGATTCTAGGTCTGTTCTAGCCATGAGGATTTCTTCCTACAAATCTTATTTAGGGGTTTTATTGGCATTTTTTTCCTTTTCTTGTTCATTAATATGAAATTTCATTTGTGGAATAAAACAATTTAGAATTCTCATGATCTTCGAATATATTACATATAAGTGTATCGAAAAAATGTGTAGTACTAGGTACTATGGGTATATAGTCAAAGTATTAGAGTCTTATTTTTTATATCTTATATATAACTTTATATATGCGATAACCTAATAAAAGGTTAAAACAATCACTGGTAATATTTTAATTTCATTCTCGAACAAAATATATAATCTTCATAGTAACACTATTCTATATTAAACTACACTGTAGCAACGGTAAAAACAATACAAACAGCCATCACTTGCCATACAAATATCCGCATTGTTTTAACTGCATCACGTGTGTTTAGGTCAAGGTTATGTTTCTGTGTTTAAACACATTGTATCTTATAAAAGCACCTAAGGTCGACTTGATTGCACATTATTACCACAACTCTGTACATCAAATTAGCATAATACATAATAATATTTTAAACCGCGTAACAATGTTGGGTCGGGAAATGCTGGTAGGGCTTTTCCTAAGCCCATCTGGCTATTTACCACCCTCAAGTTCATCTATCTATCACCGAGCACATAGAAGCGTGTTCCCGCTAATGCACTTACGAACTAATCCCCCTCTAAGTCAAGCATGTTTATCATCTTAGACGACATCCTCATTTAACATAAGATGAGATTGTGATCCGACGATAGAACTTATAATGTATTAATAAAAACGATAACGCTAAGTTTGTATATACAATACTTTGCAACCATTACTGCATCTACGGTTTAGAGATCACTTTATTTAAATCAATTAACATCAAAGCGATTAAAGTATTATTGGACCTTTAAAAATTATGATTTTGTATGTATCTTGAAGTAGCAATTCATCCTCCAAAATACTTATGAATCACACACTAATAGATTATCCTACACCACAATCATACCAGTATAAAAGACCCAGACCATAAGTAGGATGCTAAAGAAAAGGCTATATATGATAAAATCAACAATTTGTTTGTGAATACATCGACTTGTAAAATCTGATTCCACGGTATTAAAATTATAAAAACGACCATATTCTTTCATATAACTATATAATGAAAGATCTCCTCAAGCAAAAAGAGGACTATATTTCACTATCCAAAAAATAAAACACAAACAATAGTTATTAAGCCGGATAAAATATGCAGCTTCCATGAAATAATAAAACCAATTTCGCAGAACAAATACACATGATTCAACTAGTATTACGTGAAAAAATACCCTCAAGTCACATAAAAGTTCATTTGATTGTAGCATATGCTTACAAATAAAAAGGTTGATGTGTTCTTATTGAAAACCAAACACACTGCACTAGCCGTTAATATTTACAGAGTTATTAATAGAAACAGGGTTCGCTTGAACAAACGTACAGTGAAACATAAACAGGAGACGTCATAATGAGAAGTCAGCCTTGCGAACGTCTGGAAAGTGCCATGAATTGACGAATGCAAGGTCTGATCGTAATTGGAAAGTTTTAAAACACCGCGCCGTGTCACTCGAGGCTAGATGGAGTGGATGTTACACCGAACTGCAACAGATCGTTTTCTTTTTGTTAACAAAGGCGACAAATCGAAGATATGTTTTTACTAGACATACATAATAAGATACTCTATTTATGAAAATTGGTACGTTTTTCTATATAAAGCATTAGGCAGGCGGCTTCTAACTTCTATATAAAATCGTGTGAGTGCCTTAAGCGCTCCCTTTAGTAGTCGGGTGAAATTCTAAAGGCCGTGCCAGGCTAACAGTGCAGTCAGTTCGAAAAAAAGGCTTGTAATTAATAACAGCATTTAATACAATGGTTGGTTGTGGCTTACGGTAAAGTTTTCCATAAAACTGGTCAAATAATTTCGACAAGATTTATACTTCTAGTTCTCTAGTTTAACCTCTCTTCCTCTAGTTTAAGCATAATACGCCTGCAAATCTCAATATCCTGCTTTCAAAGCACGAGTATCACATAGCATCAAAATACTTCTAAGTATATGAGCAGACATGGTTTCGCTAAGGTAACGCCTATACAATATATATAATATTTATAATATACGCAATTTCAATACAATTAATTATATTGAGTTTCATCTTAATATAATATTTATACTATGTGCTAAGAGAAGTAAAATAACGTCTTACGGATTACCAAGCTTTAGGACCTTCGTCTATAAACTATGATTTACTGTAGTGGTTATGAGTGTTAACACAAACCTGTAGGCGTGATCTTTAAGTAGCTTTGACAAGGAGATAATACCGCGCTTTCGACTGATCATACAGACGACATGTTACCTTATTTTAGAGTATATCGTTATCATTTCGTTTGCTACCTGGACTGTGTATGGAAAGCACAGCCTGATTTTAAAACCTAGAGCAACATATATGCCTTGTCCTAATGAGTATAGGAGTATGATAAGTATAGTATGTAATATGAGTACAAATTCTAAGGCATAAACAGTCCATATTTGAAGAGACAATGACTCTGTTGTTAGCGTACCGGGATACCTTGTCGATCGACATAGGTTCGAATCCTTGCGAATGAATCGGAGCTGTCGGCGAAGGAAAAGATAACGATGAAACCATAGATTGGTAACGATTTTTCTAAATCCGCTTATTTAGCTACCGGTTGTATTCCAATTGTAAATATATCGCCAAGTACTATAAGTTTATCCTTCTAGGCTTAGCGTGTTTACCACCTTGGACTGCAGTATCATTTAACATAAGGCGAGATTGTAGTCAAGTGAAAACCTGCAATGTTAAAAAGAAATCACAAAATGATATTAGATTCGACAGTCATTAGCTTCTTTAAGGATTTGGATATTGACCAACTAAATTTATGAGGAATACAATCGTACACAAAAATCTTCAGGGTATTCGAGCTGAATAAATCATGCACTTAAAATTCGTATTCAGATTAGATATTACAGAAGGGTGTAATATGAGGACGCGCATCTTTACTAAGCGCGTTCTTAACTACGACAGGATAAGTATAAATGTATAGACGTTTGCAGATACTTCACTCTCAAGGCTTAACTTAACTTAAGTTGATAAAGTTTACGGAGCCTTGGGACTGAATGACTTACGGAGAAATCATAAATGCTACAAAATGATAAAGCCATAGATTACTTGTTCATTTTCTTAACCTGTTACTCTGATATGACAGAAGAAATGTATTTATTTTGGAACCATAGCAAAGCAATTAAGTTATTGATCTACAGAGGAAAAAAAATAATAAAATTATTGGCAAACCATTCACAGCGTGGATTTTCAATGAAAGCCCATATGATACACGGACGTTAAGTTGGTAGATTTTTATGCAACACAAATTAAAAGATAAAATCTTTAAGTTAGAAACAATAATACGGATACCATCATTGACGGACATAACATTCATTATGTATATACTGTTGCTATAAATTTAAGACCAGTATGTCTGCATTAAAAAGTAATTCAATAAAGTAACGTATTATTTACCACTCTTCACACTAGGGTAAGGCTGCCAAAATTCCCACTTTTAACACAACAATTTCATAGTAACTTTTATTTTACGATAGCATCAATGTAATACAAATGTAACCCAATTTTTTTTATAAAGCTTGTTCCATATAAAAAATGTACGAAATTTGTAACATTAAAATAACAACACAAAAGTAAACAATTATGGCATACGCTATCAATAACATAAAACCTACTATTAAATATTTTCTTAACATAATAATTACTTATGATTGCAGATACGCATCTTATACTGAATGTGGTTTTAACGTTAGATTTTTCAAACTTAAAAGAAAAGTTAATTATAACGTTTTTAATGTCAATGAACGACGCTGTAGTTTTGCCTAAAGTTACGAATCTTAAGTAGCATATAAGTTAAAGTTTTTAATGAATAAACTTGTTAAGTACAGTTTATGATTCGGAAAAGCTAGCGAATTAATCACTTCTAAGATTGTAATCATCAGGAGAGTTATAAAGTTTGAGTTTCTCTTGAACTTAATGTTGACATTTTGATATTATTTGCTCCAGGCAAAATTTATAATTTTGGTAACTTTACCCACTAGCTGTATTCAGTTGCTCTTAACTTTTAAAATTTTAATTGATCACGTGATGACGCAACTGAGTCTCGTGCCATGATATCTGAATGACATAGGCATTCACAATTCGATCTTTTCCGGTCCATATCAACGCGCTCCCAGTTCTCGTTATCCGCGCCGCACCACACGGCCCGCCTGCAGACTTTTGACCTATTCTCTTCATAGTCATTTCTGTACTTCGAAGTGTCTTCCAGTAATGTTAGTTAACAATCTTCCATAATACATAGGTAATGAAGTATAAAAATAATTATGCTAATCTGATTTGCAGTTTCAGAAATTAACGCGTTCGGACAAGTAAAATACACAGTCTCTTGAGTTTTATATAATTCATTAAAAACAGTCTCAGCTTCCAGATTTAATGAACTAATATTTTCTCTAATAAATTACCTAACTTGTCTCCTATATGCCTGAAAAAATACAGTTTTAACAGTCAACCTTAATATTTATTGACCTTGCAGTGAAGTCGTGTGTATAATATATTGGGAATAACTTAATATCTTAGAGCTGTGTTTTTCAACACTTTTCTATAACACGACTATGCAAAAATATTACGCGACCCCTTACCCTACGGTGTTTTAAACTGTATTTTTTTAATGTTACAAATATCAAATCGACATAATTTTTTAAACTGAAAACTCCTTAAGCCGCGTTGGGCGATTTAAAAAAATGTATATGTTTTTGGTAGGGGGAAAACATATTCGAGTTCGCGTCACCAATGACCTCGACATGCTCGTGATGCGCCAGACTAGGGGAAGTGAGTATAGTGGCTTGTGGAAATCTAATATTGATATTTTGTATTGAGCCTGTGCAGCCCATCAGATGTTTGATTAATTGACAAACTCCATAGAAATGTATATAATTATCGTTCAGAGTGCCAATAAATGTGAAAATCAGACGGTGAATAATTTCAATTTACAAATTATTAAACTTTAATAATTCATATTGTTTTGAGTTTTGACTTCTGTCGCCAGCCCTTATGACTTTTTCGACTTTTTTTAATTTATTTTCGTTATTAATTTACGATTAATTAGATAGTACAATTATTTAAACGTGAACAAATATGACTCATAAGTATCTTTTTTATTTTTGTTGATTTGCATTAATTTATGAGGGGTACCTTTACTTTTATTTCTTTCATAAAAAAATTCTATTAACTTTTTGTATTTTTTTCTTTATTACAAAGGCTTCGCGACCCCCTTATAGTCTTTGTGACCCCTCAGTGGGTCGCGACCTACACTTTGAAAACTGTTTCGGAGTTACCAAATACATTAAATTTTTTATTTTTGACGACAAACCTCATATACCTTAAACACATACATCAAATACTTTAATATTTATTCATATGCCGTAAGATTATCATAGAGATAGAGAAGTATATTAGGAAAGGTGTTATAAATAACAAATAAAAAAATATTTGCAAAATAAACTGCAACAATTAAATCAATAAGTTGTAAGGACAGTTGACAATTGGCTAATGGATATGGGTTACAATTTTGTCCTTACCATGTGATCTTTATGCATAGAATTTTATTCTATGTCCTTTGTCTAACATAAGTTCCAAAAGTAAAGATTAAAAAATAATAATGAACAAACCATCAAAATATAATTGATTTTATTATTCTACTAGCAGGCCCCGCGGACGTTATACTGCCCTAATAATAAAAAATATATACTTATGTGCATGAAAAGCTTAAGTTAAGTAATGTATTTTATTTGATAAAGATTAATACTGTATCCGTTCTAAATAGCCTTCCAATTACCTCATTATACGTGACCATTTTTAGTAGGTAGATAGGTAGGTAGAATATAGTAAGCTATCCTAAAAGTATATGTATATGCCATCGTAGACATTTTTGTAGATATATATACCAGTATTAGTATCTCAGTATGCATTGTTTTGTTATATGTCAAAGGAATTAGGCAGCGTTTTTGATGAAAGATCCTAAGCGGCTTGACTTTTTCCGATTCTTTCAACAATTATCATTACATTTCGACCAATTTACAAAAAACACCTTGACAAGTTATATACCTAAACCTATCCCGGGAATTACTCTATCTATTGGTGAAGACCGTATTGCAATCCTTTCAGTAGTTTTTGAGTTTACCGCGAACACTCAGACAAAGAGACAGACGCGGCGGACGACCTTGTTTTATAATTTGTAGTGATGATAAAGCTGACTTGTTTACTATATCCATTCCACCATTGACGTATGTCGTAAATATATGATAATAGTGTGCAATAGCGGTTTTACCTGCTTTAAATTGCTATTAGAACTCCTAAGCGATTTCATGACGTTATGAAAGATTTAAAATTTACTTAATTTAAAAATCTTCACTAGCCACACCCTCAACTACGTTCGCTTAAACTACAAAACCTTAAAGTATAAAAAAAACCATTTAAAACATTATGTACATTATTTATTTATACACATAAATAAAATTTAAGTGTCTTTTTGTAATGCAAAATAACAATTTTTTACTAAAAGGATATAAAAGCATATATGGTAATTATAACAAAAATAAAAAAAAAACATTTTTTAATTTTCGACTGTCTGTCTGTTTGTTCCGGTTAACCTCCGAGACGGTTGAACAGATCTTGAAGGAACTTTTCCTGGTAGATAGATCACTTACGCCACTTTTATTTTAGATATAAAATGGGATTATGCGTAAACTTAATATACTGAAGAAGCAGAGTCCAGAACTCTACACGACCTATGCGCTTATTTATGCGCATATAATAATGCCATTATGTAATTTGATTAAAATTAACGTTTAATACGTTTAGTTTGCTTTGTCGCCATAAAAGCGGTAACTTTGATTGAAATATCTATAAAGGTTAAATTTGTTTTTGGCGGTATCTTAATCTGTCATGTAGTGGATTTTATATTTTTTTCATAATGTTGTGTAATTTGACACTATACTTTGTAATATTGGTGGTGTTTTACGTAATATAGTTCGGTTGTTGTGCACAAGTGAAGTGGATGGAAAATAACACCACGGAGTATGAATTCTGAGATTAAATAGTCTTCGAGCTTGATAAGCGTGTTTGCTATTTTGAAACAAATATTTAATTATCTCTGCTAACGCCCTTGCGAAGTATATATGTCGGTTTTCATGATTCCAATAGGCCTTTCGACGCTAAACGAATCTATAATTACAAAGTTGATGCCATTCAATAAAACAATTTTATTAAAAAATATCCTGTTACAAATTAAAAATACAATTTCGATGGTAAAGCAAACATTACATTGATAGATTCATATTTACATATACACGTGTCACAATAAAATAAATGAAGATGGGTTAGTTCGCTAAAAGTTTTTTTTTAGTAACAACTTGCCTTGAAAATTATTTATCAAAGTAATTATATATGTAAATAAAAATCGGTTGCCGTAAGAGAGAGTAAGAGTATCACTTCAAAACAGCTGCATCTACTTTGCTAATTCTTTTTTAGTATGCGTATAGCGGTCAAGATAAAGTTTATGTGAAACAAAAAAAAAATGGCTCCGTTAAACGAAAAAATTTGATTTATACATCCTCCATATGATAAGTGAGTGAGTGAGGTCATAGATATATTGAAGAAAATGACTGATTGACTTTCAGTTGTTTAGTTGCCATTTTATTTGATTACATGATCGTACTATAAAGAGAAGATTTGTTGACAACAATTTTCATCGTTAGTAAATTCGTGCGAAACCGGGGCGGGAAGCTAGTTTTTAAGTAAAGAGAGACTATGATGCATTCTTTTAAGATATGATAAAACACACGTGAGCCAGAAAACTATCACGAAACGCGATATGAAAGACACACTAGTCATGAAAATTAAAGGATATATAAAAAAATAAAACTAATTGTTGCGCAATTTTCAACGGCCTTGTAATTCGGCAGCAAATGGCCGTACAATAAAAAAAGGAATTGTAGCTTCAAGTGTCTAGTTTTTGGATTAAACTATGAACAAAATTTTCAGAGCAATCCTTAGAAAACCACAAAAAGAAGTCCAACAATATCTTTTAATTTTTGTGACTAGTTTATATAGAAAAACCCATTTTAACAGAAATCGATCACTGCCTCGACGTTATCGAAAAATATAGTTTGACAGAGACAACTGTATTTTATACGGCTACGTGTAAGATCGTAATTTCATATTCTCTGTTACCTCCTGCAAAAACGGATCGATTTTTGATGTTCCATCAAGAAAATATAAAAAGACTTTGACTATGCCCATGTTTTTTATCCTTTAATCTTCTATATTCGTCAGATTCTGCTAGATATGTGATATCAACCGTATTTCTAAACAATTTTAAAACGCTCCTAGTTACATTATTTTAATTTATAAGGAAAAATCAAACCATATACAATGCCAGTGGTCAATACAGATTGTATGGTATACAAATATTTACTCCAACATCCATATATACAAAATTCAGGTATAAGTTTATATGGAGAAAACGCAACACGCCATCATCGTTCCTTTTAATGTCAGAGTACAATGAATGAGCTGAAATGTAATAATCTTTGTAATTTTATTCTTTGTATTCGGTTCGGGATTCTAAAAAAGTGTTTGTAAACAATTGAAATATGTGAATAATAATAATATTTTCAAATACGTGTACAAAAACATTTCATGTATTATATGAAAATTTCAAATACAAAAAATGTTTACTGATGGCGAATGTTGACAAGAAGGCAAACCTATCAAAGAGTAGAAAACAAAAAAATATTATTGCGTTTGGCTTCTGAACTTGTTAGTTTTACGATGAGGCACTGCTATAAATATTCTCAGATCGATATAAGATCATGTTTTTGAATTATTTATAGCCGTTTAAACAATAACAGATTTTCGTCGTGTTTTTATGTAATCAAAACGTATTATAGATTTGATTGTGTTTTATTTAATACTAGCAGGCCCGGCAGACGTTGTCTTGCCATGATAATAAAAAATATATACTTATGTGCATGAAATGCTTAAGGCAACTAATGTATTTAATTTGATAAGGATTAATACTGTGCCCGTCTAAATAACCTTTTAATTACCTCATTTTGTATGATCATTTTTTAGGTGATTGATAGGTATAGTAAGCTATCCTTTTGTAAATCTATAAAAGAGTAATATCTCAGTATACATTGTTTTGTTATATCTCAAAAGAATTAGGCAGCGTTTTCGATGAAAGCTCCCAGGCGACTTGACTTTTTTTTTATTCATTCAACAATTATTTTTATATTAAACCAATTTACAATAAACCTTGACAAATTATATACCTAAACCTTCCCTGTGGATTACTCTATCTATTGGTGAAAACCGTATTGCAATCTGTTCAATAGTTTTTGAGTTTATAGCGAATATCCAGACAGACAGACAAACGCGGCGGACGACTTTGTTTTATAATATGTAGTGATGTGGTTATATCTTGTGACATGTTGCATATAATGACAATTATGGCCACATACGGTAATTATAAATTATTTTTTTTTGTTTCTCAAAGCCGTATGTATAATTTTAATAGCTAATATCTAGCTTTTGCCTGTAACTCCGCTTGCGCTAATATAGATTTGACTAATCCTTCGGGAACAATATTTTTTTCTGACAGAAACTTACCCTATGTCTTTGTCTTTACCTCTGAAAACTTGTATGCAAAATCTCGCATATCACATTCGCATTTATAATTATTAAATATTAGTTGGGACACATTAAATAATAACATATGTTTCTGGTGTTAGCCGTGCTCACTCAGCGGCTTGAGAACTTGTATGACTAAACACGGTACAGTATTTTTTCTGGGTGCAAAATACATATATCCTTTTCTGGACCCTTAACATCGTGTATGCAAAATTTCACGATAATCGGGATAATTGTGCAGTAGGTGTGAAAACGTAGTAAACAAATCAACAAGCAAACAAACTCGCATAGGAATTTATAATATTACTTAAGATAAATAGATACTCATAAATCGTGATAGAGAGAGAGAGAGAGATAGAAGTTCGTGTGAAAACTCACCAAATTCATAGCCGTGTATTTATTTGTGACAATATAACATATAGTTCAAAATCAAAATAAAAAAAAACTTTATTCTATTTAAGCCCTAAGAAGGCGCTTAAGAACATTAAAATGACCACCGGTTCGGAAAGCAACCCAGTCATCGAGAAGAACTCGCGAGAAATTCGATCTGATTTATCTTTTTAACATATATAAATGTATGTTTAGAATACATTACACGTTACAATCGTTACGAGAGGGTGCACAGAGAGGAGTCAATTTCAGACATCACCATCGTACACATATTAATCCGCTCAATAGACTTTTGACACCAAATGCCGCTTGACATGCCACTTAAACTTACATTCCGACAAATCGGTAATATGCTTTGGGACTTTGTTGTAAAACCTAACACTATTACCTAGAAACCTTCTGGTATTTGTGTCCCATTTTCTATCTATTTGAAAGACTCACATCGTTTTACTGATCATTAAAGTATTGACCATAAATACCGTATATTAAAAAAAAACCTAGAAAGTAATACATTTCACAAAAGAATAAATAAATTAGTGAACATAATCTATAGATAAAAACCGATAACATATTCGTTAGGATTACCACGAGTCACACTTGAACATACACCGCTGTTTAGTGCATTGACCTACAACCTTAGAGCATAGCAAAGTTATATTAATGTATGGTTTTATTATTAAATAAACATGCAAACATCTGCTCTATGCACACAACAAGCGTTAGTTATATAAATTGTCTTTTGTGTATAGGAATAGGTAACGAAATGTTAGTTCATTTGTAATTGTACCTTTTTGTGTTGTTGATATTTGAAGCAATAATAACGTATTCAGACATGGTGTCCATCGGCTAATGAAACCATATCATGGCGCTAGGACTTATTTTAATAACTGACTCATACAACCCTCAAGTTGGATCTGTCACTAAACCTTCTAAATATGTTCGGGCAGCTGCAACTGAACGAGTTACCACCTTGGGCTACATCGTCGCGTAACATCAGGTGCTATTGTGAGAAAAGTAGTGATAAAAACTATAAACAAAAATAAAGAAAGTTGACACAAGGTCCGACAACTGTCAATAATATCAATTTGAGTTTGTTTGTCTGTTAAGCTTTCACATCTTAACTATTTGACTTTACTCCAGGTATACTGTTCCCGATGGATATACAATATCGCGGTTATTACGATAAAGACCAAGGATATCATCCTTATACGTTAAATATATCCGCTGTAAACTACACCCTCAAGTCAAAGAGCGCTCTTAGAGACGACCTACAAAGGACTTTACTGATATCCCGGGAAAATACAGCAACGAGCGATTCGTACACATCCGATTCTTCAAACAGAGGTTGTTCGCGCCTACACCTACATAATTACAGAGCATGAAGCCGTGTTCTGGCGATTGATTATGATCCCACACACTCTCTCCACAACCCTCCTCAGAAGCGTCTCTAGGCTAGGTTTGATCTCCGAAGTAGACTCTTCGAGCACGCTGCTAGCGCGATACAGTGGCACTGCATTCACTAGTTCATCACACACAACACAGATCACCCCCCACACAGATCACCCCCCACACAGTAGGTGCACATATAGTGAAAGGGTTTTACATGCTTCCCCTTATTTCTTCTTTTTGATCAGTTAGCCTTAGCCAAATTGTCAGACACAAAATATCGCCCGTGAGGCACGTATAAAGATAGGCATATAAGTCTCATCACCGCATACACGTATAACTAGCTTGCATGAATAATTTATATCGATTCGCGATATTGCATGCAAGGCAACAACACAAGTTAAGGCGCGCTCGTGTGACTTTAGCTCGTTGCTATACGGTTAAGTGCCTAAAGCGCTCACACAAAGGTCCGGTGAAGCTGCAAAGGCTCGTTAGGCCAACAGAAGTTAATCAGGTCAAAAAAAAAAAGGAAAAATGAGAGCGAAGCCTTGAGCAAAAGCTACTTATATATAAAGATATGGCACTGTCATTGGTTTACTAAGGCTTGATTATATTTTAGTGCATAATGTGAATTTTCTTCGCACTTGTAAATATGTATCAATATGAACATGGGATGTGAATTTTTACTGACCTGTATAAGAAGACAATGTGGTGTATTCTCATAAACTAGTATAAACTGTGTACACTTTACCGAACATGTTTATTGGTTTATATGTTAATTATGCGTGAGAATTAATAAGAAAATAAAAAATAAAGCAATCTTCTATTGGTGTCAAAAAACGCCAGGCAACAAACAAATTAAATTTCCTCGTACGGAAATACACAACATGGTGTAACCAGTGTAATGACGTCTCGTGTTTTACAATGTGACTGGAACTTTTACAGAGTTTTATTTATGAAATGTTAGTGGGCGTATTATTCGGAGGCTTTTCGATTAAAAGTTTCCAAGTATTACTTGTTGTGGTGAAAATGTTTTTTCTTTTATTGTAGGATGGCAATTATTGCACTGTGTCAGATGGCAAACTCAGTACAATCCATAAACAACGGCGAGCACCGAGAGACAATACAGCTATCACCGGTCGTCGTTATCATGCCGCGTTGTGTAAATATCTCTTGACATTACGCTTCAAAGACCCCATGTTATAGGAAGGAGGGAACACATTGGCTGAGAGATTGTTTTATATATATTGTTTAATACGTTTTGTCAATAACGTAAACGTCGTTCGTAATTTTCTAAAAGTCATGTAATTAATTATTTTTCCTATAAAAAGTTAGTAAAGTGGCACACGGCGTCTGATGGTAAATGGTTGTCGTTGTTTATGGATAATTGCAACACCAGCTTTGAAGGCTTTGAAGAGTGTATTGCAATCCCTTTTTGAAGACACTAATGTCTGCAATCCTGGAGGAGGACCGTACCGGGTAGGCCATTCCATAACGCTAGCGTACACTTAATGAAGGTTCTATGGGAACTTACGATTTATTTTTCCATAATATGTAATTCATAAATAATATGTAATTCTCCAAATAACATATAATATAGTAATTTAGGTTAATTAAGTGAATTTCATATAAAACTCGGTGAAGCTGTCAAGGCCCGTTAGGCAAACGGCGGTTAGTCAGTTCGAAAAAAACAAGAGAACCATTTCCACGTGCACTGAACCAAAAACACCAGCTAGCGGTTAATATTTTCACATGTCTATAGTTATTTGTGATTTTAAAATAAGCAATGAATAGATTTATGTGAATGGATCAAAGGGTTATTAATAACAGATGATCGTTTACAAACAAATAAAAAATTGGGACAAACGAAGGGAATTGATAAAAGAAATAATAATATTTTTTGAATCTATTCACACCTTCTTCTGTCTTCCTATAATCATATATCCGTCCCACCTCAATATTTAGCAATCTATCATCACTCCTAATTATATGTTTATACTCCACTGACCCCTTAGGTAGGTCTTTACTGTCATTGGTATTAATTTCATATATTCTCTAATATAATAATTGCTTTTTTAAGTGTTTACAGGTTACAATGTCACCTGATATTAAATTTCGATGTGGTTTAAGATAGTAAACACACTAAACCTAGAGAAAAACTGGCTCGCAAATACAACTGCTGGGACACACCTGTAGGTGCTTGGCGATAGATTGAGTGGTAACTAACCAGTATGAGCTTAGAAAAACTTTTACCTCTGTACTATGGTTTCATTACAATGTTTTCCTTCGCCGAAAGCTCCTGTTCGTTCGCAAGGCATCGAACCAAACCACTGAGTCATTATCCCTTCTAATCGCTTTTTATGTTGTCGTTTGATAATAAATAGCTATTGTGTCTCATTGGTTCGCAATCACCATTTAATAAACCTCACAGTAACTCTCCTATGGTTTGTCACGTTTCGGGTTGTAGCTTTTGGCACCCTTGAGCTTGTTGCTAAGCAGTTGAGCACCTAACAGCTCGCCCAAATAGTCCGGTGAACCTGCGAAGATCCATAAGGCTATTAAGTTTAGCCAGTTTGAAAAACCAAATAAGTTGTAGGTGTATATGCAATTGAAGAGACTGCATTGTATTAGATGATATTATTTTTAGATTAACTGTTTCTTAACAGGGTATAAGTAGGGTGTAGACATTTTTCCGTATTGCTATAGAATACTCTGACAGTTGGTGTAGATGACCCGTCTCGATTATCACCATTGTTCTCAAGCTATACATGTTATGTACGTCCATTAGGTAAACCTACATACGTTATACCAAGATTGTATAAAAAGACACCTCAAAGTGTGTTGTCAAGCATAAATTGACGTAAGCCTTGGTCGTGCGTTTCCTTGTAGCGGCGGCTCTCTCGGAATCCGCGCTCGTGCTAATAATTAAACGATGGAGTACTGGGAACTACTAGAATTGTTGTAATTTACTGTTTTACAATACTTATATTGCTCTCATTGCGTCAACTGTATCATCACATTTAGTTCTCTGGTATTAATAAACATGATGAACAACGTTTTTGTAATTGGATCTCTAAAATGATGTCAAATAATTTCTTGACTTCATTTTGCTTGTATATCAATAGTAGCTAGTTCTCGCAACTTTTCTATCGCGGAAATGTCTTGATGGAGTCTGGTATCAAATCATTTGATAATTTTGTAAAGCATGTAATAATTAATTTCAAGGCATTTAAAAGACTTTGAAATTATGGCAACAATATCGCTTGCACCTAAACTCTGATTGTGCAAATCTTTGCGACCTTATTAAACATGCTCATGTAACGCATCGAGGAGAACGGAAGTGACTCGTATCAAATAACGACCACATCTCTCTCCCAATGTATTACTAATTCTGAATATATTTATGCGAAAATAAAAATAAAATCTTTTGTGTACTTATATACACGTGTTAGAAGTTATACTTATTTGGCGTAACAAGATAAAAATCTCTTCAAATATTTTATCTTTCGCCTAGAATAAGAAAAAACTACACTAACAATAGAAAAAATAAATATCGTGAATACAGTTGTCAGTTCTCACGCAAACATACGTAGATATCCTTACTTTTACTTTATTGGTAACTTTTTTAGAATAAATTTAGCGACATCTGTTGTGAAAAAACTAAAATTTTGACTATAGCTAACTTCAGGGTGTCGGTTTTTCGTGACGGTGTACGCGCGCCTCGTAAAAATTTACTTTCATCATTTTTCCATAACGCGCCAAAAGAAGTATAACTTCAAAAATTGGAGAAACAAAATATTTTTGCTTTGATTTGTCATCACATTTGTCTTTTAATATTAGCATGAACAATGAACAATTCTTGCTTAAAAATAGATAATGTTTTAACTTTAGATAATTGTAATCAAAATGATGACACAATCCGTTCCGTTCAAGACAATTAAGCAATACTAAGAATCAAATACCATTACGAGTTCAGTAATAATCATAAATATGATACACCTCGTGTAAAATTTGCTATTATTTACACATCAAATTACATGATTGGTTATGTTATTGGAAAATCCCTTATGCATTAAATCGTGTCACTTTATGTTCTATTGTCTTTATTATTTCGATTCTTTATCCGACTAGTATAAAGATGGTTTCAATTGTAGCCTTATATAATGTAGGTAATTTATATACATATGTAATAGAAGGTAGTAATGGAAAAATATATTGATAGTGTATCGAATAATTATAACATGCTGTTTTAATATCAATCTATTTGAATTTAAGCATAACTTACTGACTGATATATCAACACAGTCCAAGATAGTGCGTCTAGGACCGTAAACATTTGCTTAAGAGTTCCTTTTATACTTCGCGTGAGCACTAAGAAAATGATTTCTGGAAATTCATACCCTGAGGTGGGGGGAATGGCATGAAAGTTTGTATGAAAATCTGTCATTTTTTACGTCTGCTACTACTTTATAATAGAGATAAAATAAAGAATCGAAAATAATTACTGCAAAGAAAACGCCAGCGAACCTGTAAGAAATTGCTAGTCCTTACATACTTATAAGGCGATGTCTTTCCCTGTCTGTCTATCTGTCTATCCATTAGTGTACTTGTAACTAGAAGATGAGATATCCAATGTAATTTATTCTTTACCTAATTTGTAGTCTTATTCTCTAGTCCTGGTTTGGATATGTTTTACATTAGATAATATTGTGAACAATTTCACATAACTTGTGTATAATTATAATTGTAACAGTTTGTAATTACTTCTGGTTAATAATGTAATAAATTAAGTCCATACATGAAGACTACTAGTATATTATGTTACTATATTTTACATACAATTTTAGATACTAGTTTCTACTCGCAACTTAGTTCGCGATACTATAGCCTTGATCTATCCCACAGGAATAGTTCCTTTTATATTTGGATAAAACAAGCAAACGAAGTAATATTTGCAGTAATAATATTAAGTAAAAATTAATCAACATAATGCAATTAACCATTCTTTACATTAGAATTTGCTAAAGAAACCCATAATACAATATTTGTAACGTTTTTATATAAATTATTATGACCTTGACGCGACACAACAAACTAATGTTAATCGTGACATGATTTTGGTAGGTACGTCGATGACTATTAGTGATTTGGGACACCACTTCGAACGACGTATGTTCGAATCTTTACGAACGAGTGGAAGCTTTTGGTGAAATGAAAAAACAGCATGATGGTTGGGCTTTTCGAAGCTTTTTGCTTTATTAGTTTTAGCGTTTGACCACAATCTCACCTGAAGCTCACTAGCGAAGGACTCTCGAATAAAATTAATAGAAAAAAAAACTTTCTCTGCAAACAATAATAATATATTTGATGTGGGAACGAAACACTCGTGTGGGAATCCGATTCGCACTTAACCGATTTTACTTATATATTTGATGACGTTACATTAAACTGCCGAGCGACGCGTTATCACATGTTACATATTCGATAGGTCTATAAATGGCATAGATTTTAAAAACATGTCCGTCTAAATCAGTGATTCCCAAAGTGGTCCATGTGGGTCCAGGGTTACACGAGAGACTTGGTGGGGGTGTACGTTGGCGTGACAAATAAATGGGGGTGCACAATTAATTAGCGGCGGAGGTCGATGGAAATTGGTCTATTTTCGATAGTGTGAAGAACTAACAATGTTGTCTTGACTTCATGTGGCAGTATTGAACCTGACCTGCAGGGGGTCCACCATAACCAATAACATTTTAAAAGGGGTCTATGAGAAATAAAAGTTTGGGAACCTCTGGTCTAAATACTAAATCCGTATATCATATCAACGAATAATATCGATGAGTTACTTATTTGATACACTTCAAAGTGATTATTTATAGTTACAAGTATGTAATAAGAAAATTAAATTATAAAATATTTATATCATACTTATTATATATTTTATAAGTCGTGATGGTATAGTTGTTTGATCGGTGGAATGTCAGTCCGATGTCCGTTGGTTCGAACCCCGGCATGTACAAGCGAATTTTACGGAATTTGCGTACATACGAGTATACTAATTTATGTTGGTAACACTATGAAGAATATCTCTTATCTCTATAGTATCACAGTATGTGGGAAAACAAAGAACTGTGGATTTCTCGGAGTTTGAAATCGCCAATAAGTCGTGGGCTGGCGTGGTGATTATGCCGATACCTTCCTTCGGGAAGAGGCCTATGGTCCTGCAGTGGGTCTTTTACGGGCAAATGATAATAATTTTTGCTTTTTTATATATTTTTTTTTTATGGTGATATTTGCTTTACTTATGGTTCATTGGTTATCGTGTTCAGACAACCGCGTCTGTAAGTAAGTTCAAAAGAGCCGGAGCTTTCGTTGAGCGGAAACATCGTGATGAAGCCATAGCATGGCGGCAGAGTTTTATCTAAGCCTGCTTGGTTAGCTACCACCCTTAAGTAGATAATCTATTGTCAAGCGTCTATAGGTGTGATCTGTAGTCTGTAGTCTTTGTTTGTAGTTGTGCAATCTTAGTTTGTAGTTCTGTAGTCCCACTAGGCTTAGCGTGTTTACCATATTGGATTTTAACATAAGATGAGATTGTGCACAAAAGCTAGAACTGTAAAGTACACATTAAAAAAAAATACATTGACTCTCATGTTTACTAGAATTTTTAAGCAAACGATGAACAATTATTATCAAACAAAGTAATTTTTCGTGTCTGTCTTTGTGTCCGCATCATTCTTTTCAGGATTCTAATACGATTTTTACGATCATTGTATAAATTTTACTTCTGAATTTTTAGATGTTCAATACGTGTTTATTATATTTATGCAAAGTACAGAAAAGTCGATATATTCTATTGGAGTCGCAAGGATGTGTTTTCGGGTGCTATAACATTGGTAACGCTGGCTAAAACTTATGCGATACATCAATGTAATCTAAGCCGGAATTGTGCATCGTATAAGTTCCTACCAAAATATCTTCGATTATATATATGTTGTACCAAAAATCAAAATCAAAAATACTTAATCAGTTTAGGCCCTGAGAAGGCGCTTATAAACGTCAAAGTTACCACCGGTTCGGAAAACAACCCAGTCATCGAGAAGAACTGGCAAGAAACTCGATCTGATTTATCTTTTCATTAAATATATTATAACTCATATTTTTAAAATATAGCATAGCATATAATTACATTCGGTTTTACTGGATGCACAGAGAGGCCGTCATTTCCAAACATCACCATCGTTCAAATATTTATCCATCTTGTAATAGCCTTTAGACATTAAAACCTGCTTGACATGGAGTTTGATGGTACCTATCTCATAAACGTAATGGACAGTAAAGGTTTTTTGTTTTCTACACATTATTTAAAAAATCATTTTATTGGCGACGTTATTTTGGTCGATATAACATTAATCTTCATTTAGTCAAATATATCAATTATGTTGGACACTTGAAGTAAATCAAAACTTCCTATTACAGTCATTTTAATGAGTATCTTAAGAGATAGGACTGATTTAAAATTATGTATAATAAAGTTTATATGCAACGATTTTTAGCTGAATTGATTATTATTTTAACTGTTTTTTTTTTCTTAAATTTTAATTGTGTTTTGACTTCTGGACCACTATAACACATTTACCGATTTAAATTATCTCATTGCATTTTGTCATTACTCCTTAAGCCCTACCGTGAGCATATGTAGCTGTAATAATCATCTGAAAAGTTTATATATAAAATTGGGTGAGTGTCTTAAGACCTCCCCTTAGTAGCCCGGTGAAACTGTAAAGGCCCTGCCAGGCTAACAGTGTAGGTCAGTTAGAAAAAAAAAACATCTGAAAAATTTTCTATTTGGCTGTAATGTCATGTCAGCCGATTCGAAGATTAAATTTAGCCTGGACGAACATTAAACACTTCAGTTTTATTTATATTCTAGCTAATACCTGCGACATTATTTACTTTCTGACGAAAAACATATAAAAAAAGTTGGAAACAAAAATATACTTTGGTTACAACAAATCTTTTTAGTCTTTCGTAGTGCTCAGAAATAAACAACGTTAGTTAGTACATAGTTCCTTAAAACGTTAATAACTTTATATTAAATGAAGGTATTGTAGCATATTTTATATTAAAACCAAGTATCTAAGAAGAAAAATTAAATATATCCAGTTTTATCTGAAGCGCATACAACGGCAGACCTCATTTTATTTACAAATAGATAGATTTATCATTACAGTCTTCGCCAATCTTTTTGACCGCTTTGAAAATAGTTACGCAGAACACAAATTTAAGCAGAAATACGTATTATATCACATGTACAACATCGATACAACTTAAACATAAATAAATGCCACTTTTAGATTTCTATAATGATATTTAAACTTTGTTGTGTATTAAACTCTTGACTATATTACGCGCAAACTTGAAATTACATCTATATTGCCATTTGCAGTTGCCAATAACATTGAGAAGTATTGTACTTTATTTTAATAAAGATATATAAAAAAGTAATACTTTAATTTGTGAGTTCTTGTTTTGACTTTAACTGGAAGTCGAATTGATAATAGCAATTATTATACACCTATTGTATTTATTACATGTCAAATAAATAAATGAGTATAACAATAAACTGTTGAGTTTTCTTTGGATTCAAACGTTAATAATTATGGGCAACCAACCATGTCGAATTTCATTATAAAATCTCGGTTACAATGTTATTATCGAGGATTACCCGCGATGCACGTTTACGAAGCGCAAACGAGCTCACGTGTCGAATGACATAGGATCAAGTTATTACACAAAATATATTCATATGTAATAAGTACGCTTCCATGCTTTTTTTCTCATATGAACTAATATGTGTTTTTTTTTACTGAATCTCCTGTGTATTAACATCAAACCGATGCTAGATTAATGAATGACCTCACATTAAACTTTTAACTTTGCCCGTGGCTTCGCACGCATTTGTTTTTTTTTAATTATTTATAGGTTTTAGCGCTTGACCACAATCATTAGATGATGTAGCTAAAGGCGATAAGTACACTAAACCTACAGGGGGTATGGCTCTCAAAATCAATTACTGGAATACTCCAGTGGAATACTTGGCGACAGATTTTGGACTTGAGGGCGGTAGTTAACCAGTTGGCCTTACAAAAAACCCCATTGGTATACTGTCTGGTGTCTGGGGTATCTTGTAACCCACGAATACTGTCGAAACTCAAGGGGAAGGTGTATAATACTATTATATGACCAGTCGTGTTATATGAATCTAAGTTGTGCGCTACGAAAGAGACGGATGAGAGAAGATTAAATGTGGCTGAGATAGGAATGTTAAAGTGGATGTGTGGTGTAACCAGAATGGATAAGATTACAATGTGCGTATGAGAGAAATTTTGAAAATAGCACCAATGACAGAGAAGTTGAGGAGTAATAGGTTAACATGGTATAGGCATGTCATGAGGAGAGACAAGCCATGTAACTAAAAAAGTTTTAAGTATGAAGGTCGACGGATATAGTAACAGAGGAAGACCCAAAAAATGTATGGATAGAATGTGTGAAAAATGATATGTGTATAAAAGGTATGGATGGATTCTGAGATGAAATTTGACAGAGGAGTGTAGAACAGGAAAACATATTGTGCCGACTCTACTTATTTGGAATAAGAATAAAAAGATGATGATGCCCATAATATAGTTTGGAGAATGGATTGAACATATCTAATTCACATTTAATTTGTATATATTTCTGTAATATTTATTTATATTCTTTAATTTTCACAACTTATAATAAAGGGACTCCGGCCCACTCTATATACATTTGTCTATCCCCCCATAGCCCTCGAGATTATGAATACATATTTATTTCTAACCAGTACACTACAATTTCCTCAACAAAAAACTTCACTTTTTAATAACTTCGTGTTTTAATATACCTTCAAACAAAAAAAAATATTACTCATCTACGCTACGTACTCTACAATATATAATCGTGATGATAAATCATATAAAAATCTCAAAGTCGCCGAGATATTCTCAAAACACGTGACAAAACATAAAATTACGCTCAACAATTTAACACACCCTACACGTTTATGCAATAAAAAAAGAACAACAATCGATACTTATAGCTTAGGACTGTGGTATATCAAGCACAGTAAATAGGTTACACGCTGTATGTTACCCTAGAAAAATGCAAACAGCTAGTACACGGTACGAACGGTTACCTCAATAAAGGGTACATAGGAACACTGTTTATTTTTATTTACATATTTATATTTGAAAGGAAGACTTTTATAGCACCGTTGAGCGATTTTTGGTTGGAGAAAAACTTATGTGTTCGCATCACCGACGAGTTCGACATGCTCGTGACGTATTACGCTTACGCCAGATTAACGATGCTTAGTATAGCAGACTGTGTACATGTAATATTGATATTTTGTATTGAGGTTGTGCAACCCATTCTATGTTTGATTAGTCGATAAACTGTATAAAAATGTATATAATTACTGCTCCAAGTGCCAATAGATCTAAAAACTAGAATAATTTCAATTTACAATTTATGAAATTTAAATAATTCAGATTATAATTGACTTAAAAATTTAAAAAGTACATAGTTATTCCATTGTTTAGAGTTTCCACTTCCGTCTGTAATCCTTATTTATAGTATTTGCTTATCGTATTTTTACTTTTCCTATATTCCATTTGCTTCTTATTTAAATTTATTTTTTTACCTATTAAATTAGTATATCTATAACGAAATACTAAAACAAAATAAGTGTACCTACCTGTAACTGTCTGCCTACCTAAACTTCTTATAAACAGCAATCAATATCACAAAATAAGTGTACCTTAAATATAGTACATATTAATTGAACGGTCTCGTCTTCTAAGCATAGTTGCCAGTAATTAGTGAGCTAAAACGAGAGAGCAAATGTTAGTTTCGTTAAAACGAATGATGTTATAAATAGTTTACATTGTATTGTGGTTCTGTTGTTTGATCACAATCTTACTTGATGTTAAGTAACGATGTGACAGTATATGGTAACATGCTAAGCATATAATGCCTGGCTCGCATGTGTAATTGTCAAACTGCAAATGTCAAATTCACCAAAGGCTCATAATCCCTACGTCGAACAACGTTATATATGATCTATTACTACCTATCACGTCTTTAAAATATATAGTTTTTATACCAAAGTAATATGAAAAACATTATGGTGTTAGGACGCTTTCTAAAATCATTCTTTCTTCTTAAATTTCTATTTATGAGTTTTGTTCGAATGATCAAAGATACTATAACTGTATGATGGCACGTAATTAATACAGTAGTAGACACAGCACCCTCAGTCGAAAGTTGATGCTCGCACAGGCCTAGGGGTCTCGTGAACCTACATCGAGACGCACCTGTGTCTATCTCTCCCGTATCGCGCCCCAAGCATCGTATATAAAAACGAATTCTACCAGCTGGTCTGTATTATTCTGTGGCATTAGTGTTTGTTAGAAAATGACATAATTTATGGTCAACACGTCGAATGGAAAGAGGGCGTATAAATTTTATAAAGAATTTAACTTTGATCGTTACTCCAATACATTACGCCGATTCTTTCATGTAATTACAGTCATCACTAATAACATAGAGGTGAACGAATTCAAAATATTTTTAGAAAATTCGATTTTGTTTCTTACATTTATTTTAACCACATTATTTTTCTTTGTAAGTTTTAGCACTTGACCACAATCGCACCTCATGTTAAATGACGATGTGGTCTACGTTCGTAAACTTTATCATAAGAGATTTGAATCTGAATCATATATTTGATATCTATGGCTTACACGCATATATATATAACTAGCTGCCCGATCCGATTTTGTATGGATGTCAATCCAGTCAACGAATTACCTTATACTGCACCTTATACTACCTATATCTGTTAGAATCTTATCGAACTAATAGAGATAATCATGACTCTATGTTAGTAAACAAATAATTCTCAATAAAATAATATCGCAATTATAAATTGAGATATAAATTATCCTATCTTTCAAGTTGGATGAAACTGCACACAGTATGCAAAATTATATTAAAATCGGTTCAGTACTTTAGGAGTCCATTGCGGACAAACAACGTGCCACGTAATTTATATATATCACGATAGTATTGCATTGTATGACATTAATATAGTCATTTAATTTTAATTACTACATAACATAAGTTATTTTATAAACAAACATGTATGCTGTTGGATTTCCAAATAAATAAATAAAAATAAATAAATACTAAGCTAACTGTGTTTGATGTTAAAACTGAATATATTGTGTACAATTTCTAATTGGATTTCAGATGTGTAATGCTATAACAGTTTTTTTATCCATGTAACTGTTAATCTTTAATTGTACCTTTTAGTAAAAAACTAAACACGCTAAGCCTAGAGGGGGGACACTGAGTAAAGTGCAGATTACGGGCCACACCTATAGGTGCTTGCCGACTTATTTTCAACTTGAGAGTCTTAAATAAAGCTATGCTATTATTACATCAAAATGTTTTCTTTACCGAAAATACCGAAAATTTAATAAAGAAATATTAATAAGTAAGCTAATTTACGAAGCCACAAGTGCTGTACAAGCGAAGGTTCTAGAAGACATTGAAAATCTAGTAAACACTTCTATAAAATTAACTACTATTAATATTTATTATACAGTATCATAATTACTATGCCAGGTTATAAACCATGAACCAAAGCGTAATTAGTTTTCTTAATAACTCCATCATTAATTGAAACCAACGTATAGCTGGAATTTGAATTTGCCTCTACATTTTTTAGTATTTGCAAAATATAAAATAAAAATATGCTTAATTTATTTCGAACTGGCTTTTTCCCCGGACTTTCTTTGCACGTTTCTCGGTATGTTTCGATAGTCTTCGTCCTTTTCCAAATCCCAAACTGTCTGTATGCAAAATCTCATTGTGATCGGTTCAGAAGTTTAATATCTAAAAGGTGACAAATTAAGAGACATAATTACTTTTGTATTTATTGATAGTAGTGTGCCGAGTAGACAAGTGTAATAGAAACATTTCGTTTTATAAATAATATAATTTTCTAATTGTTGATTTGTATGATAGAAAATGTTTCAATTGATCGTACGAAAAGTTGAAAATATTTGGGTTAAAAAAAATAGTATAAAAAGGGAGTATAATACAAGAGACAATAGGAAAATCTTTAAATAAAAAATATTAACAGAATTGCAATTTAACTTCATTACACGGTCGTACTCTTAAGTGCAAATTTGGTTACATTTTCTTCGTTAAATGAAAATAAAAAGGCCAACGCATTTGTTTAAGCTACTCTGCATAAAGATCATCTTGTGAGTCATTCTTTGTTTGAACCTCTTTGATCTGATCTAGTAGTTTCACAACGTAATTGCGAGTCAAGACTTAGTGTCAACTGTCTTTCGATTTCCTGTATCAATTGTCTTATACTTATTATCCTATATTTTATTATCTACTTATCGGTGCAATCGGTTTAAAGTTTGTCTCAAGGGCTCTAGATTAAAGGTACTAGCCGGAGAGTAAAGTAATTGCAAAGTAACTAGTAAAGAAAATAATACATAGTGGGACACGAATGACCCCTATATTTTTAACAGTTAATTACGGTATAATTATATAACTCTGTAGCGAATCTGACATTTAATTTTAAACACTACGTCTATTGACGTAGAATTCATTTTTATTAATACTTTCATAATATAATGTACCTATAAGAGGTGTAATTTTAATAGCAGCTCCCGCGGCTCTGCATGACTTTTTATTGATTTATCAGTTGCTATTATTTTAATGGGCGAGTTGAAACAAAGTTGATATTGTGGATATATTATCAATGTTCTACATACTACTGTTTTTTAATAGTTTATTTTTGCAACCAATCGTATAGATTATCACTGCCACTGTTGTATATTCGACTATATATTTTGTAATATTGGAGGTACTTTACGTATTTAAATATTACATATTTTATATTTATATTATTTTATACATATATCATATTTTACGGTAGTTTATAATAAAATTACAACTGACTTACGATAATTTCAATGTTCTAACAAAGCGATGGGTTTCTTGTTCGTGTGATACAATGACACTAAATGTTTTCACTCACTAACCTAACAGACACAACACTTACAACACAACTTAGCTAGGTTAGCTTGGATAGATTCGCGTTGTTGTATTCGAGGCAACAGCCCAAGCCAAGGTTCGGCCACTTTGACATCCTTGAGCTTGTTGCCAAGCGATGAAGCTGAGAAGGCCAAACAGGCCAACAGCATATAGTCAGTTAAAAAAAAACATTTTTAATACTGCATGTGTAGGGGTTACCATGTGTACCATGGTTACCCCGACGTCACCATGCGATATAGTCGTGTTTTCAAAAATCAAGAATTATTTACTCAGTCAACGATTTTCAACACTAGAAGATGCTATTGAAGAGTATAAAATGTATATCTCCGAGGATACCACACAGGAGTGGCATAAACGAATTTCCACTTATACATTTTAAAAATAGAATTCGAATTATTGTTATAAATTGTGTTACGTCATCATATACATCAGTTGTCATTTAAAATAAAATTTTGTTTTATTTCAGTTTTCACAAATGGCTTATCCGTATTTAAGAGTGGGTTTAACGAAGGTACAAATATTTTGAAAAACAATAAGTTCATTTTTGAGCAGTCGTGGTGTATATTTTTCTTACTAATTCACACCTAAATATTTTCAATGCAAATAAAACGAAAATAATAAACGCAAAATATATTCACCAACCTAAAAAGCATACAATTTCAGAAAACAGATTTAGATAATATACTCCAATTACATAAGCTGATTCTAGGTAAGAGTTTCTCCTGCCTTTTAATTGACCTACAGATATTTCGTTCGCCGACGCTTCTACCATAAACAAGACTAAATTGCTTAGTAACAATTTGATCTTTTGAACTACTATCATTATCTTATCAGGTTCAACTGATATTCAAAATAAATTTGATAAGTAAGTTGTGAAGCTTTGTTTTCCGTATTCGATAACAGTATTTAAGATTATTGTAGATACTTTATTTTAATAATATAAATTAAAGGTATACTTCACACAATCAACTTAAATATATTTCTTTGTTTCGGTGTTGCTGTGTCTATATTGACGTCTTTTCGATGACTGGGTTGTTTTTCCGAACCGGGTTCTGACTTTCATAAGCTCCCTCTTAGGGCCTAAATTCAATAAAGCGTTTTTGATTTGCTTTGATTTGTTACTTTATTATGTTAATAATATCGTAAATAGGCCACTCTGAACAAACATTATTGCTGATTTTTATTTGCAACCAATATTCTCGATTATTACCGCCATTGTCCAATAGATAATAACATTACAATTCTCTTGTGATCATTTCAATATCCTAACAACATCGTGGCTCCCTTGTTAGAACTTTCCATGGAGTTTTTGTAGCATCTCAGAATTCATGGCCCCATGGTATTATTTTCCATCCACTTTACTCACGCATAATAACCGAAATATATAACGTAAAATATCACCAATATTACAAAATATATAGTCGAATATACAACAGACTAAAATCCCGCTAAAAACTCATAATTGATATTTATTCCTAGTGAATTTGAATATAATAATAGATAATATTAAGTGATACTAATGCGAATGCCAATTTGTTTGTTTTTTCGCTTTAAACACTCAAGTGATTTAGATGAAATTTTGCATGCATGCTGTTAAGAGTACAAAAACAAACAAACTCATATTCACATATATAATGTTTGATAAACATTTACCGATAGATTACGCGACAGAAAACTCACATGTGAAAAATCATGTCGAAAGAGTTCCCTTGAACTTTGTGTTTTAAAAACGAGTCCCCAATATGATTCGACTGACATCATAACGGTCAATAAACTGAAAAATAATTTTATACCTTAAGATGTGACATGTAACAAGTTTTTTTTTTTAAATCAACACTATCTATGAGCCTATTATACCATCTAGAATATTCCAATAAAAGTAAAGCTTGTACAATTTGTAATAAGTTCCATACGACACGTTGAATCCTCTGTTGGTCTCGTATCGTCCCTTTGTTGTGGAAGATAGTAGACCGTGTGTATGGCTTTAAAAAGTAGGAGTCTCATATAAACCTATTGTTCCCCAAGCGAAAGGGTACCCATGATAGGTTGCCTCACGTTAAAATTATCTATAAATTGTATTAATCTCCCTATATATAAATTAAATGACAGAAATCTCTATTGTAACCGCACTAACCAACTACGAAGTAGATTTCGATCAAATCATTTTAATTTTACTTCCTAGATACTCGGTCTTTATCTAAAAAAATGACCACGATATTTTTATTTAATATAAAGTTAACTCAACGTTTGAAGAAACTATAATTTTTATAAGCACTACATTAGACTAAAGAACTATTATTAGTAAAGTATATTTTTCATTTCAATATTTTATGTTTTGTCTTCTGTATATAAAATATCTTGTTTAGATAACAATGCAGAAGAAGTCACTGGTTCATCTATAAAAAAAATTCATCGAAGATCTTCACTAAAACAATGTACGTGCCTGATAATATAATTTTTGGCTCAGTTTTCCATTAGCGTCCGTCGAGTTGGCAGTTGATATTTTTTTTATAGATAGATTACATTAATATAAGAACACACACAAAGTTTCACCATGCGGAGACGCGTAGTTTTTGAGAAAAAAAATATTGAAAATCAATTATTTTTGCAATGTTTACGTAATTTTCACCACAGATTATAGCGAAATATCGCCATTGAACGTTTCGTTTTACTTACGGTTATATTGTCATAAGTTACGTGAAATTTATTTTTTTATAAATTTTCATAAATATTTATTTTTTATACTTGTTTCAATAGTTTACATACACACATATATTTTACAGTTTATGTATATTAAATTACAGCATTATTTTCATTACGAACTATTACAATTAAAATGTGTAGAGTTTATGACTCGTAAAGACGTTTAACCGGCTTGTGAAACGAAACGTAAAACTGACGCCATTTTTGTTGTTATTGAGATAACAAATAAAATAGGTTAGGTTCGACTTATGTTAAAGAACCTGTTTGAATGACCCCGACTCCACCTGGGACGAGTTTGTCCTACCCCTAGAGTGTTTTTAAAAAGCCGGAGGCGCGTAGGGAGAGCAGCCTCCGCCCGCTGTAACAAATCGTAGGCATTGGACGAGCCGGAGCGGCCGAGGCTGGTCGCCGAAGGCGACCAACAAGCCGAGGCTGCTGAGGCGAGGATCGATGTCTGGGATATGTTACGCAAGGGCGTCGAGGCTGCTCTTCCCGCAGCGCCGGAGACGTTGCAGAGTCAAAATAGATACAGAAATTCGGAATTTTTCCTCGGAATTAAAAGTTTAAAAACTCGAAAAGTTGGGGGCTCCGCAACTTTTCCTTTTAAGGGGTGTTAGTACTGATCATCCCCTTCCCTCCCATCCCCCTCCCCACCTTCAATTCGACGGACGCTAATGGAAAGTCGTACCTAATTTTTACCCGTTCTCATCGAATGGCATATTAGCTTTCCGATTATTTTTAATTCAAGTTTGGGGAAACTACTTCCTTTTATCTGTTGGCGATCCTAAGAAAGTAACATAGCAAAGTCACAGTATTTGAATATAATAGTCTGATGTCACTATAAATAACTGGTAGTTTTATTAGAAGACGGAGCATAGGCACGTCTTTCACAATGTCAAACGATGACCTGGGAAAGATTTAGGATACCCGCTGGATGGAAGCAAGCAGCGCAAGACTGGTCGTTGAGGTGAAGATCTATGAAGGTGGCCTATGTCTAGCAATAGATGTCCTTTAGATTTAGGCTTTAGATTAGTTGATAGAGGGATAGCTAACGATTAATTACCCATTCGTAGAGTGATTGCTTGTAATCGATTGATCAGAAATATTTATACCATTATCATTATTTCCCTTTCCTGTTTTATTACTTAGTTGTTCATCAAAAACTTTTCATTCTACTACCATAAATTTATAGAGTCTAATCTTCGCAGCTGTATATCAGTAAAGGTTTTAGTATGGTTTTGTAAATACGGATTTTTGGACTTTCTCACTCAGGTATGGCATGAATCCAACCGAAGACTTTCCTTTTAAATAAATCCAATGAAATTTTTTCAAGCTTATCACAGGCTTGGTAAACACAATTATCCCAAATAAAACCAATAGAAATCTGGAACGCAATATAATGATGTTCTAAAACTTATAACTAAACGTTAAATATGGCATTATTTACCTACCATCTGTACTCTAAAAGATAACTAAATACATTAATATATTTGTAAATATTTATAATAGCTACGCATGTTCATATTTATCTTTATCAAAATAGAGAAATAGACTTAAAAGTATCACGGATGTCTTATTTGGACTTGTTCCAATCATATGTTATGGGTTATCTACTGGCAAGTAATTATCTTGTGTTTGTACATTATTCACCTGTTTTAGTCTACCATAATATATTGGTTCTAAATTTACTATGAACTCAATCTTCACAGAAACATGGATTATTGAGTGGTCACCATTCGTTAGTAGGAACGTTTGGAGTATATCTGCTTTATATAATTCTTAAGATTTTTATCCATTATTTTATCCACCCAATGGATATCGAAGCATAACATTTTACAAAGGATTGTCTTGTATAACGTCGGTCAGTTACTAAGATTTTTTTTCTATACTCAGAAATATGGATACCTTCTATACTCAGAAATATGAATACCTATTAAATGATTAAGTGGTAATTTGTAGAGATACTACATTGATTAGTACAGTTTGGAAAGTCCACAAAGAGTCTGAGCACTCCAAGAAAGAAAACATCTTGATGAAGTGACAGTATGGTGATAATTTATTTTTCGCCCAGCCAACTACCATCCTTGAGTAGACGATCATCTATGGCTAAGCTCGTATAGGTGTGTTACAGCAGTTACACTTCAGAGCAAGTTCCTTTATCTTCGGCTATTTTGTGAAATTGTGATCTTGCGGTAAACCTGAAAAGACCAAAAAAATAATTCTAGATTAATCTGTGAGGATACGCATTTTACCTACACCGCGCGTAGTTATACTATCATTAACGTACTTACTAAAAAGCTCTGTATCGTAATCATTGTACGGACACAACAAAGAATATTTGCTGCACAGAAATGTCTTATTGCAAATGGGATAACCCATTGATAGCACGAGGAGGCTATGTAAAAAAGATATACAAGCAGAAATACCACTGCTTTTATTGTCATTCGTCGTTGTGTATAAGAACGATCGATATTTTAAACGCTATTTATACGTACTAGTTTGTCCTTACGACTTCATCTACATATTTTTTTATATATCCAGAATGATACGTAGTCAGTCTATCTTTCTTCAATTTCGCGAATACCTATATGCAACATTTCATCGCTATCTGATCAAAGAGTTTATTGCGCATATGTGACAAACAGACACAATTACTTTCGCGTATATAATATTAACTTTTGCTCGCGGATTCTCTCGCTTTAATGTAGATTTGATTTTTTACAGTTAATGTAGAATTAATTGACTATAACATTTATGATTATAATTTATTGTTTAATTAAGCAAAGAATCATGACAATACAACATTTTCAAATCTCTTTGTTTGCATTTTTTTTAATACCCATACTTTATGTCTTTTGATCTCAACCCCATCTTACTTTAAATGATAATATGATCTAAGATAGTACACGTATTAAAGCTGGCTGTTAAGTGCAGCTGACGAAGCACACGTACCTATAGGAGCTCAGCGACAGATTTTCAACTTGAGTGTGGTAGCTATTCCGGCAGGCTTACAAAAAAGTATACACCGACACTTTTATATTATCATTCATAACCCACTAACCTTAAAGATAAATATGAAAACAATATGACAAAAAAAACAATGATAAAAACACCACTTAAGTGTAGTTTTGAATAACACCGCCTTTAATCCACGCTCGACTGAGAGAATGACAGGTTATTTAATGAAATCCAATCGTTTTAGATGAAAAATATAAAAGATTAGCGTAGGCAGGAGAGTGTCATCGCCCTCCTATGGAAAAGTTGGTATCGAAATTGGAACGTATGCGCTCGGTGCCTTTCATTGATATCTACATGAACGTTATCATTGTCAAAATAACTTCGTGTTTAACAGTTAATGTATTTAGTTGTTAACAAAAACAAAACACACACATAGAACTGCACACTGACTGCATTAAGGTTTCCTTAAAATACATCGTAATTTTGTTCTTTCCTTTGCATGACCCTCGCGGTATCTTTAAATTATAGAATATTAGTTTTTACCCGCAGTTTCGCTCGTGTCTTTAATATATCCTTCGCGAAAGATACATTTTTTTCTGAATGAAAACTACCATGTTCTTTTCTGTACCCCTGGCAACGTGTATGCAAAATTTTATGATTATCGGTTGAGTAGTTAAGGCGTGAAAGTGCAACGAACATTGCGCATTAACAATATTAATAAGGACAAGGGACTGTAGAATATAATATTCTTAATCCATCCCTTGGGAACAATCTATTTTTTCTGCATAATAGATACCCTACATCCTTCTGTACTCCTCCTAACGTGTATACAAATTTTCATGATTATCGGTTGAGTAGTTAAGGCGTGAAAGTGTAATGAACATTTCACATTTACAATATTAATAAGGACAGGGTTTGTAGAATATATTATTCTTAATCTATCCTTCGGGAACTGTATATTTCTTCTACATAATAGGTACTCTACGTCCTCTTTTGTACCTCTTACAAGGTGTATTCAATTTCATAGTGATTGATTGAGTAGGTTCCGAGTTAAAATTGTAACGAACAAATTCACTTTCGCATTTAGAATGTTACTAAGGATAAAGATTATAGATATAACATGCATTAAAATATTCAATCAATAAAAAGTCGCCGATGTAAATAAGAAATGTACTTAAGGATTTTATAATAATGTATTTTTACTTACGTGTAAATAAACTAGGTCCAATACTTTTGTTGTTACTTGATCAAGAGTCAGACCCAAAAACTATTTGACCATTTTTTTTTTTTTTTAACGTGGGGAAATCCATTATGGATACCCATCCTCCCGGGGGAGAGAATGGGTTATGTCCGACTCGCACGGACTAAAACCCCACAGTGTACCGGCCACCGCTTTAAATTGGGGCGGCATGGGACCGTGCTGAGCTATCACCATGCCGCCCCCAGCGGTCAGCCCGGCGAAAGATGGCCGCCGGGCTCTGTCCTTATAGGGAGGTACCATGGGTACATGACCAGCTACCTCCCCTCGTCCGCCGAACCTGTGCAATGAGGAGATGGGCCCCCGACCCATCCCCTCCGATCCGGCTACGGAGGTGGAAGGAGGCGGGAAAATCGCCGCCTTCTTCCACCGGCCCTTCTTTGGCGAAGACGGCCACTGAGAGGGTCCGCCTCTCGGGCCCTCTCCGCTGCCTCCTTCTGCGAGATAACCTCCTCGCAGAAGGAGGCCATCGCCGTCCAGGCGTCTTCGCTGCCGAGCAGACAGCAGACAGATTTTCTCTGACCAAAGTGAAACCATATTAACTTTTATAATAGACTTGTGACTGCCTGCGAATTTATATTTATAAATGATGTAACCATACGTTATCTTTTTATATAAGCAGGTTAATTGCATCGATCGTGATATATATGGATGCTCTTTTTTTCGCATCGTAGCATTTTTTAAAATGAGTACAATATTTATTTAAATAATTGTGAATGATGTTCAATTGGTCCATGGACGTCGCCATATTGGCCTATGCTGCTCTACTGAGCGCCTATCACTTAATCCCTACTCCACGGCCGGCTGTAATGCGACATGCTATAGATGTAAAAAAAGATTCATTTTATAAATTTAAAAATCCATGCTTAAAAACAAACCCGTAAGAATCATTTTGTATCTCATACATGGCAACCTGGGATTGCATATTTAAATATTCTACTTCTGTTTAACCTACCCTTGTGTTTACAATATTGTTACCTTTATGTATCTACCCTCCCACACGCTGGTTATTTTCCACTCGATGCAATAATTAACGCAATGTCGAAAATAGGCACTTTCCATACTTCTATCCAACGTACATATTTATTGATTCCACTTGTGTGTCGACGGCTAATTTTATGACTGTATCGAATAATTCACAGAGTTTCATAAGGCTCACAAATACGTATGTTGCGTATGCGTACGCGTTGTTCAATTAATACTTTGTAGGCTATAAAGTCATCTCTAATTTAGACAAGATCAATTCACTTCAGTATTTATGATGTCTACAAAACTATTATCTCCTTGTTACTTTGTTTTATGATAGTCCAACTTATTTGTTCTATTATTTGTTTATTATATTAATTACTAAAATATTATTTAAGCGACGGTATCACTTTTATATAGCAATGAAGTCTATAATACTGTTGGGTAATGTAATACCGATTTTAATTATAATTATTCTCTTATAGTTCTTCGCTCCTTGTATTCGATTCGAAAACAGAAATGTCACCGGACACACGACAGATCACTTAAATAACTGCTAAAATTGAGGGGTCGAATTTTCTAGAACGCAGTAAAAATTTGGTTTAGGTCATCCGTTTAAATAAAGGGGAAGTTTCAAACCATTCAAATTTAGAACTTGTGGTTGAGCTTGAAGCGATAACATGTGAATGTGTGCGTGTTTCGCACATCGATGCCTCATTATCGTTAGCCTATAATGCCCGGTTTCTGAAGCCGTCAGTTAAACTATCAATAGCTATTAATTCAATAAAGTTGTCCATAAGATAAGCGGCGTTTAACTGCCAATGCGTTTCTGAATACACAACGAGACGTCAAATAACTATCAAATCAACTACTTTTTTGATGTTCACTAGATGGCTCTTTTTACAAAGTGGTGTATAAAATTGATTTTATCATTTCAATTCGTCATTAATTGTTGTTCTATTGTAACAGTTTTTTTGCCAATTTAGATTCGTGGCTTTTTTTATTTTAGTTATAAAGTTTGTATGATGATTTGTTACACAGCTGTTTCTCAAAGACTGAAAATTGACTTCTCATTCCCAAAATGTTGAACATTATAAAAACTTTGGTTTTGTTATTGCTTGAATGGTATTATTATCATGCATAGTAGTATAATTTTTGTTGATTCAGTTAGATTTTATACTCAGCAATCCCGTTGAAATCATTATTTGTATGTATTTTATAGATTGATAAAAATATATATCTACGATAATGAAGCACGAAAACAATATTAAAATATAATATAGTTGCTAAAGGATTTGTGTCGACAAAAAATAAACATAAAATGATTTATAAGTACAGAGGTTAGAAATTATCTACAGTATTTTTATACTGAATTATGATGAATTTTCGGATCCTTATTCAAATTATGGAACATAATAAACAATAATTTAAACAACATTTGTGCTAAAATTAGTATACCGACACAAAGAAAAAAGGGTTTCAGGTCAGTTTTGGCAGATGAAACGTCAAATCAACTTATCGAATAGATAAACGCCCAATCTTGGCCAGTTAAGTTGAACCGAGGTTAACTGACATTTCTCGTATAATTGTGTGTTCAGAAACCCAATTTGACAAGTTATCGAACCGATAGCGCTATTGAACAGATAAACTACAGTTAAAAATGCTTCAGAAACCGGGCATAAGAGAGCTACAGCAGGGCTATAGGCCTCTTCCTGAAGGAAGGTATATGGGCGTAATCACCACGCCAGCCTACAACGTATTGGTGATTTCAAACTCTGAGAAATCCATAGTTCTATTTTGTCCTCACATATCTACGGGAGTAATACAAGAACATGTCTGGTTTCCTTCACCGTCAGCCTATAATGTTACCAATTTAAATTAGTAAATTTAAGCGAATTCCAAAAAATTCGTTGTTATATGCCGGGGTTAAAACCTGCGGACATCGGATTGGTATTCCATATACCACGACTTTTTTGTGTCATCACGTTACTACGAGCTTTACGTAATATTTGTAAATAATTCTAGATTGTTCCAGATATTTCTTCAGTGTTCGAATATACTACATTACAGTACTGACTTGCCACAAAAACTCCTTGGAAAAGTTCTAACAAGGCCGTCTTGTTAGTTCATTGAAATAATCGCAAGGAACTTGTAATATCATTACCTACTCGACAATGGCAGTAATAATCTGCTAGATGATTCGTTGCCAAAAATAAAACTAAATAAATAAAAAGTGTAACAATCACACTCACATTCGCATTTACAATATTAGTAAGGGTTACTCATATCAAGTTATTCAGATTATCTATAGCTATTTGGTTGGTTAATTTAAAGCTTAGCGAATTGTCCTCCACGCCTGATAAGGTTGAAGGTTATTCATTACGCGAACCGGTCACACGGATTATGAGAAGGTTGACATCATATTGTCGAGTGTTTTAGTGCATTACTAAAAAAAACACATTACAAATGTTCACGCTTATTGATTCACGGGGTTAACGAGCATTTAATTGTCATGCTTTTAAATGACCTGAGGATAAAATGATTATTTAATCGTGTGTGAAAAAGAATAATTATTTTTGACTAGCTGCCCGCCTCGGCTACGCACGGGGGTACTAATCTTCACTTCACATCACGTCTTCTCTTCACCGCACGACCAAATACGACGAAATAAAATGGCAACTGAAGGTCAAAGTCTCAATTCTGATAACATTTTTAAAAACCTGCCGACTATCCTCTGTCTCACTCACTCACCGACTTTTTCATATAAAGATTTTTGAACACAAATCTTTTATTTCCCCTACGATTTTTAAACATTTTCTTTTATACAAACCTTGTGTTCACACTTACAAACACAACTAAAAAAGAATTAGTCAAGTGGGTGCAGCCGTTCCGAAGTGATGTATTGTATGTACATACGGCAATTGATTTTTATTTATTTAGATAGATTAATTAATGTACTAATATCCTAAATATTGGTTGGTTAGAATCACAAAACCGGTTTATATTTGTCCGAATTAGTTTGCATTATTTAGAAAACCATAGACAATAAACACATGTATTCTCAAATAAAAAAAGAATATTCGACAAATAATTAATTAGGTTCGAAATCAATCATAATATAAAGACAGACACTAGAATAATTTAATGAAAATTAAATTCGCAAATAATATTTCCGATACGAGATATTAACAATAACCGTGGCCTTACCAAATCCGTCTAACATTATTGTCTACAATCGAGCTATGCTTAATGAATCAGAAATGTTATATTCAGGGTCAATTGAACAATCGCAATGATCTAAAAGGTCACTTATGAGGTGTAACGAAAACAAACTGCAGGAATTGTAGGTGTGAAGTATAAACGTTCGGTATTAGTTGTAAATAGTACAGGACTAATTAGTACCGATGTCAAAAAATTGTAATGTTATTTATAGACTTAATAAAGTAATAAATAATGGATATTTTAAAAGTATATGGGTCTTGTGACACTTGATCACAATCATCAAATATACCCACCTACTATAGAGGCTCGGTTAGCGGTGACTACAGATGAATTGTAATGTTTTGATGCTCACCGTTGTTTCTGTATAACCATAAACCAACCGTCATTTTTTTGTGCCACAAAAAATGTATCGCAATAAAAAAAAGACTCATAATTTCACACTACGATAAATTAAAACCTGATATATTTTACGCTCGTTACATGTCTCTTCTGTAGTCGATTTTATTGTTGGTTTCCAATATACCCTCGGGATGGGAATAATAACTGAAAGAGTGACATTATCCAAAAGACTCCATGCAAACAGACTTCTTACGTGTTACCTATAAAAATTCGCTCCAAGAATACTGCTTAGAAATCGAAAATGGAAGAATATAAAAACATATAAAGGTTCATATTTTTTTATTTATATTAGTACAAATTGTATACAAATTTAATTATGTTCACACATTGAACTATCTCCTATAATACAATTTTTAGTGGTGTTCAAGTCAGGACTCCGTTTTATTTGATGAAATGTAACGTATTTGCAAACCCAGGTTATTTCTGCCTTCCTGACAATGTGTTGATATGCAAAAAATCATAATGATCGGTCGAGTTGTTAAAGTGTTTGTATGTTAATACAAGCAAAGTCTTATTTGCAATTATAATATTAGATAGGGCTATAGTTTTATTTTCTATATAATTTATACTACATTTTTTTATCCAAATCCAATTAACCCTAATGACATCCTACCTTTAATAGGTATATTATCAAGAGACTTTTTATCATTATTATTTTTATAACATTAATGAAACACTGTTTAACAGTTTAATGATTATTGTAGTCTAGTCTAGTCTGCGTTGTTTGTTACCCTAACAACATTTTGTATGTAATGAGGAAAAAAACATAAGCACCACATAGCTTACCCCACTTCCCCATGGTAGGACAAAAGACACACATGGTATTCGACAACCCGCGTTGTTCTTATAAAAATAAGAGATAAAAACTTTATATTAGATGAAGCTATCGTGGTAATTCTCTTTTTGTATAAGAAGCAACTGTTCTTTTTAAGTGATGCGCGCACAATTGCAGATCTCTATAATTTTATTTACATATAATATAGATAGCTAACTTACTGTCGTTTGTTAATATATTCACAGAACTACATGAAATTTTAAAATTTCGTCAAGCAAAGCTCACGTGCTTACTGGTTATCACATCCGTAAGCGATTGTTATTCGATCGAGAAACCTGATTTTTTTTTAATTAACATTTATTAATTTAAATCATCTGACGATGGCACTGAATAAAAAAAATTTTACACAAGTAATTTACACGGCTTGAAGTAGGTACAACTCGAAAATTGCGGAAGGCAGACGTATAATTAAATTTGTATTGGCTAAAATTGCATACAACACTAGTGTCTGTTGATATCAGGCACGAGTAGTGCACAACACGTATTGCAACCTACAAGGTCATACGCAAGTGGTCGTTATTATATCATAGAATAAGAATTTTCAATTTTAATATATTAAAACGGACGATTCTTTGATTTTTCTTTTGTTTGTAACGCCGCGATATTTTTTGTATTTTAGAGGTCAAGGTTTTAAGCAGAATCATATCTGATGCCATATGATGCGGTTTATATTCACCAACGAAAAAAGAAAAAATAACGCATAATTATATCGCGATCTAATTAACACGCAATATAAAGTTCATTTAAAAATTTATTTCAATTTATATGTGTGTATTAGATTACTCTTTTTCCGGTAGTGGAAAGTCGATAATGTAAATACGAAAAAAAGTAAAAATAAACAAAAAATGCTTCCTAATTGATAAATAAATGACAGGTTAATTCAATTTTAATACCTATTTTACATAAACGTCTAAAATATGCGGTATTCGCTTATTCACTACTAGCTGATACCAGCGACTTCGTTTCTATCATTTACTACCTTAACAACATATTTCATGTAGACAGGAAAATACAAAAGCACAAAAACATATAACACTGAATGTATAACGCTTATAAACATCGTGTTATTTTTAATTTAATAACTTTATTTAGAAGTAGAATTAAGAAGTAAAAGTAGTATTGAAGATATTTTGTTATTGTTTTGTTTAGTTATGGATCGAGTGTCTCAGAAGTAAAACACTACTTTTGTAGGTGGTAGAGCTACGCTGAAGCTATCACTGGTTTCAGCATGAATGGGTCGGCTCGCCCGGGGTAGTACCACCCTCTCACAGAAAACCGGCGTGAAGTAACAGTGGTTGCACTGTTGCGTTTCGTTCGGCCAGTGAGAGCGCCGGAGGCCCACATATTTAAAAGGCCGGCAACGCACTTGCGACTCCCCTGGTGTTGCTAGTGTCTATGGACGGCGGTGATCACTTACCATCAGGTGACCCACCTGTTCGTTTGCCCCCTGTAGTATAAAAAAAAAAAAAAAAAAAACTAAAGAAAGTAAAATATGCTCAAAATCTATTATATATATTTACGTGATACTCGCATAACGGCAGACCTTTGTCATTTTATTTATAGATTTTTAAGATAAATCAATTAATAAAAATCAGTCTTTCACTACATCAAAGTAAGTAGAGCATATAATATAAAATAGAAGTCGCATAGAAGCTGAGCTATCATTAGGCACAATAATTATGCGCTAAAATGTCGCTACTGCGAATACATGGTCATCCGATTACAGAGCGAAGTCCCGCCCACAAGCCGCTCGTTGACTCACACGCAAGGTCTACGACCTCTACATTTGAATGAAGGTAATTTATGATTTTCTAATTCAATAGTTTTTCGACTAATTTGGTGTTTGTGGTGAAGTTTCTATGACGCAGAGGAAAACGTAATTTATGGAGTTCTTTAACTTGAGATTCAATCAAATATAAAACGATTTATATACTTATACAATATTACAACTAAGGTACTTGACCTTCCAATTTATTTCTTGTTCTATGTATTTCGTTAATTAATTTACGCAACCGTGGCAAAAACTAACAAATATTTTTATTCCATTTTTATTTTCATACCTAGCTCAATTACTTCCTTAATTTTTTATTTGAAATATTTGTTTTTTATCTTAGCTTAATATGTAACGTCTATTTGTCTGTGTACTCATTTTTTTTAAATTAACGTGGGGAAATCCTATATGTATACCCATCCTCCCGGAGGAGAGAATGGGTTATGTCCGACTCGCACGGACTAAAACCGCACGGTGTACCGGCCACCGCTTTAAGTTGGGGCGGCATGGGACCGTGCTGAGCTATAACCATGCCGCCCCCAGCGGTCAGCCCGGCGAAAGATGGCCGCCGGGCTCCGTCCTTATAGGGAGGTACACTGGGTACACGACCAGCTACCTCCCCTCGTCCGCCGAACCGGTGCAATGAGAATTGCATGCATTGCAGAGATGGGCATGGATGGAAAAACTCGAATGGTATAAATTAATATTTTTGACCGACTTCAAAAGGGATATTTTATAGGGGGTCCTATTTTAATTTCGTTAGTATCGGATCTTGTTTCTCAAAGAATTTGTACTCCTCAAAATCGAAAAATTTGTGTTGTGTTTGTGATAATCCAAACCTTGGTACTTACCTAACTATCGTCAAGGACGTTCTGATGTGTTTTTTACAATAGATTTTTTGACTTCGGTTTTATTATTTGTTAAAAAAAAAATATAATAGCAAAGAAAATTTTTTCTACATGTCTTATAATGAAATTCAAGGTTTTGAAGCAAAATAATTCATCTTAAACTAACTAATGCCCGCGACTCGCCAGTGTCGAGTTCTCGTGAAATTGATTTTGTTTCATGGGATTTTGTTTCGAATTTAAGGTATCATATATTTTATTATAATTGATTATTTAACCATCTTAGAGTGTCGGCGGTAAGAATGATCAGGTCATCGAGGAAATCGTTGTATCTTCTTAGTAGGAAATAATCGACAACCACCCGTTGATGGTGTTACTCGTGTCAGCAAGAAATGTTCCTCTCATTCCCTGGTAAGTGCTCCCCGGAAGGTGATAAAGATTAGCAAATTTTTGGCTGTTGTATTGTTTATTGAATCTCCCAGCGATACATAGAGTTATCGATCGTTGTGATATTGTATATAATTGTATATAATATCGTCTCGTCAGTCTCGTCAAACTCGCTTTAGCCTTTCAAAGATAAGCACAAACAAGCATAAGCCTCACTCCGATTTTATATACTTCTATAGACAAGGAACCACAGATTTTCAAGTCCGATTCACACTTAACATGTTTTTAAAATAAATGATGCGATGACAGATAAAATGTCAGTGTAATGCCATTGCCAAAATGTTTTTGCTTGACGTATTTCTTAGTTACCATTAGTAATTTGAATATTTTTGGATTCTTCACCCAGAAAAATTGTTTCTCATTTTTATGAAATGAAAATAGCGAGCCGGTATGCTCTTCTTTTATATTTATATCACAGGTTTGAGGAAAAGGTAGATTGAGAGTTCAGAATACGGAATAGTCGTCAACAGCCATATGCAGAATATTAACCCGTGTCAATTTTGTAAGAAAAGGTCATGTATTGATAAGTTCCTTTATGTTTGAATGATCTTGTTTCTATTATTCCCTGTTAATGTGTTTATACACAGTAAAAACTATCTCTAAAAATAAGAACAGGAAAATAGAGTACGCTTTCATTGAGAACCATCTATATTTTGACGTGACTTTTCGTTTTGTAAACTAGCTGCTTTTCCCGGCTTCGCACAGGTGTACTAATGAAATCAAGTCTTTCCTTTACAGAGTACCATGTAATTAAAATAAAGGGCAACAGAACCACTAAAGTTCTCCTTAATGTTTTCTGTCTCATTCACTCGCTTTTGTGTATGGAGATTTCTTAACTCAAATTTTTCGCCTTTCAGTACGATTTTTCAAACATTTTCTTTTATGCAAACCCAGTACTGACTATTAGAGGCACGACAAAAAAAAACAATTAGCAAAATAAGCGTAACCGTTCTGAAGTGAGGAGCTAAAATACATTTAGAAATATATTTTTATTCTTGTATAGATAGGTTACACCAAGATAAATATTCCAACCATCAGGAGAGTTATAATGTTTAAGTTTCTCTTGAAGTTTATATCGATATTTTGATATTATTTGCTCCAGGCAAAAATGATAATTTTGGTGGCCTTACCCATTTATATCGCATGAAATACGTAAATGAGGTAAGAAGATTATGATGTCTATATTACAAAATGAGGAGAATATTATTAAATTGTTAAAAAATCACATATTGAGAGTTCAGAATATCCTTAGTCTTACACTTAAATAACTGTATTCTTTTTATGTTATACATAATACATATACATAATGCAGTTGTCCATAGGTGACGGTAACCATTTAACATCAGATGGGCTGTCTGCCAGTTTGCTGCCCTTTGGTATAAAAAAACGATTATGTTATGTAATATGCTCCATTGCAAATTGATATTTATTTTGTAAATAAATATGTCTGCGGATTGCGGTTGACCAAGTTCTTAACGAATGCGCGTCAAAGCATCGTTTGTTTTATAACCTCTTATATAAGAGATTATAATAGTTGCGTCTGTAGGTAGATATCAAATACCGTTTACGTCAAAGGATATCTATATTTATTCGTAAAAACAAAAATAAAATAGTCTTTATCACACAGTTATACTATGATCACACTTACACGTTGTAATGCTGTGGTCGCAGTTTGTATGTACATTTCTTATTATTATTTCTATTCGAATTTGTTCCTAAGCCTAAAATAGGACTGTCTTTGGACGTTCTGAGGCATGGATATATACCTACTTTACAAAACAGCCTAGAAATTTCTGGAAGAATGAAGTCATTATTTGAGAAAATTGACAACATTTGACTCGTACTGATTTTTTGGATTTAAGGCGACAGTTTGTGAATTCCTTGTTCACACGGTCAGTGATTCATCCATTATATATTTGTAATGACGATTTTGCATACATAGAATAACAATATTAATAACTATATCAATATGAAACGAAGAGAATTGCATCTAACATAAACACAGATCGAAGAAAAGTCAGAAAGTCTGTAGCCTACAACTTTATCGTAGTGCGTCTTACTCATTTTTTGTTCAAGTGTAAATTGAGAGAAAAACTTTGTAGGTTAAAAAAAAAGTTGATGCTCTTTTTTCTTGATTTCGGATATATAGAAAGCTCATTATTATATATTATGGTAGACGTGCCCCTTCTTCTTAAAACAGCAATATAACCGATCTTAATTTAGCAGAATCGTGTAATGGTATTAAAAATAATGCCTCTACGTAACACAAAAATGTTCAAAAAAACAAACAAATCATTTTATAAACGATAAATAATTCGATGTGTTATCCAACGAAAACGATATTTTGTGATGTGGATGTGCTGTCAAGATTATTTTTATACCCATCACACTTTTCACACATTTCAGTACTTTTTAGTACATTTTAGTACTAAGCTAACTATTCATACGTATAAGAAAAAGTCCGGTGGAACTGTAGAGGCCTCGCCAGGCTAGCAGTGTAGGTCAGTTTGAAAAAAAAAACATATAAGAATTCGTGAGACATACATGTGTACCGGCATGTGTGCCTCACCAATTCAAACATGTGTTTTGTACCTGACAATTAGGTTCATGTAGACTAACCCAGTTCGAAAATAAGGGAAAAAATAAAACTCTTCCATCACATATTATGTGAGGTCTATCTGTGTTATGTTGTTCAATTATTGATTGAAAATTTTCAGTGTCACTTTGTCACGATAGCAGTGTGCTCGAGGGCTTCACCCCGGGGAATCGAACCTATGATAGAGCCGCTGCCGAGGGGAGGCACATTTCAGTACTAACCTCATTATTAACTAAGAGAACGTACCCATAATATGCACTTTTAGCATCACTTGGCAAGCACTGTATTAATAAAGACAAATATGAGTCAAATTATTATTTTTTAACTTTCTGTTTCCAAAAACTTATTAAAAATTGTATTTATGAATTACTACGTGAAAACTAGAGGGAGGAAGGCTGCTGATATACTACGGATGGTCACCAAAGGGAAGGGAAGGATATAAGAAATTGTAAACATGGGTCACGTAGTATGGGTACGTCCCCTAAGTATTGTAATATTGATTGATATTGACATTTATTAAACTACTAGTTTATTTAAGTTACATAGAAAGTATAAACATATTTATGGAATGAGGTCTTTAAAAAACGATAGATATGCAAAATATATCACACAAACATATACATAAGTTTCTGTTTATGCTTTGTACATCTGCCCTCGTCCGTTTTATCTTTACTACATTATTTACAATAGTTGTTATCATATCGAATGAATGGCGTGACGTAGGGGCGTGCCCCCGTGTTATCAAACACTTCGCATGGTGTAACATAACCAGTTATATTGTAAAATTAGACCAAAATAACATTTTAAGTATACTACGTATTTGAGAAGTGTGATTATTTAATTTAAATACTTTTCAAGTTAGTTTTAAGACTATTTCTATATATAGTAAGTCAGAACTCTATTTAGTTTCGCACCAATATTGGTGCCAGAAACACCGTTTAGTTGTATTACACAATTCGCTTTTGGACATTGTGCTGTTTGCATACATTGTTCGCCCCGAAATGAATAGCATTGAAAAGTTATGTGTTATATTCAAAATCTTTAGTAGACTCACATATTTTCATTGTTTTAAAGCGGACTACCTGGAGAATTGTATTATTCCAAAAACACCTTGCAACTTTTGAGGTTATAATCGCATCGTAAATATTAGGGGTCGTTAACGGATCTAAACGAGTTTTTACAAAGAGAGTGTAATGGCATACCTACTAAGTCTATAGACTAAGCCTAGTAACCTACTACCTAGGTATCCAGATATTTTAATAATAATATTTCAATCATAGGATTTGAATGGAAGTAAATATTTGACTGATCGTATGGAAAACTGAAATTTTTGGATTAAAAAATCTGCATATAAAAAAGTGAGTATAGTAAAAAGATTGTCAAAAATATTGACAGAACTGATAGACTAAAATTAAATTGTACAGTTACAATATTCTTTCGTAGTCGTATTGTAAAGAGATTATTTGGTCTCATTTTCTTCTTTATTTAACCCGTGCAGAGCTGAGGCGGGCAGTTTGTACCTTATAAATTTAAACTGTTATGAAATAAATTCGAAACTATATACAGAATTACTTAAAATTATACGCTTATAAACGGATCCGAATACTTATAATAATATTACTTATAATAAATACAACAAAGAATAACAGATCAACTAACTACCCATGCGGGCTTAGAAAAACCCTACCATCATGCTATGGTTTCATCACGACATTTGTCTTCATCAAATACTCCATCACATTCGGTCGACATGGCTTTCGAACACGCTAACGTCTAAGCCATCGTTGCTATTTCAACTAGTGGGTTGTAGATAGCCCTCATCATCATCATCTTACCCTTATCCCACCTAAGTAGGGTCGGCACAACATGTTTTCCTTTTCCACTCTCCTCTGTCAGATGTCATCTCAGTATTCACCCTTTTTATACACATATCGTTTTTCACACAATCCATCCATTCCTTTTTCGGTCTTCCTCTACTCCTATATCCGTCCACTTTCAAACTCAAAACTTTTCTTGTTACATGACTTTCTTTCATCTCTTCTCATAATATGCCCGTACCATGCTAACCTATTACTCCTCAACTTCTCTGTCACTGGTGCTATTTTCAAACTTCCTCTGATATATTCATTCTTAATCTTATCCATCCTTGTTACACCACACATCCATCTTAACATTCGCATTTCTGCCACATGTAATCTTTTCTCATCCGTCTCTTTCGTAGCCCAGCACTCGGATCCATATAACACGGCTGGTCTTATTATAGTTTTATACACCTTCCCCTTGAGTTTCAACGGCATTCGTGGGTCACAAACCACCCCAGACACCTTTCGCCAATTCACCCACCCTGCATTTATCCTATTCCTCACGTCCTTGTCTATTCCACCGTCATTTTGGATTAATGAGCCGAGGTACCGAAAATTGGAGCAGGCTGGTAAGAATACACCGTTTAAGGTAATATGACAAAAACTGGATGGACCTCCGAAGTCACAGAACAAATGTTCAGTTTTCATCCCACTAATCTTTAAACCAAAATTCTCCAGTTTCTGTTGCCATTTCTCCAGCCTACTCTATAGATGTTGTAGATAGCCCTGTGAGCTTAATATAACTCTACTATCATACTATGGTTCCATGGCTTACTACAGTCGGCTCAGGGGAGTGTGCTAGAACACTCCATTGTTTATAGCTTGAAATGATTAATAATCACTGAAGTACGAATAATCGCTGATCGTAATGTTTGTTTTGTCAGTTGACAAATTGTATAATTTATTCAGTAGGTAAATTGTAATCGTAGGTGATTGTAAATGTGACGCAATAAAACAATACACATTCATATTTTTGGTCAGGCAGGATATACAGAGTGTTGGTTAATTTAGTTTAGGTATAATTACATAATACTGAAATATTTTCCCAATTTATATAAAAATGTTTATTATTATTTAATATGCTTTTAATTAAATTAATTACTAACGTCATTAGATCTTATATTATGTGTTATTGGTTGTCTTTTGCGCAATATGGTTTGGTTATGGAACATATATGAAGAAGGCTTTAAATTATGACCATGGAGCCACAAATTTGTTAGGTGAGTGCGTGTAGATTATAAAAAAAGGTATGAAGTTAGGCTTAAAAGACGTGTATCCAGTTTATTTAATAATAAAAATAAACTTATAAAATGTTATGAAATATATTATCTATGTACATATCTATTATAATTATACACTTGACATTGACACGAGTTTTTATGACATCAATGGTGTTTTACGTAAGAAATAGAACACATTATCGTGTAATCGTGTAAATGATAAGGGAATTATCCATGCTTCTTATATAACTTTGTAGGTTGATTGTATATCTGCATTTTTTTCAACCAATGATGAATATTTTAGTCTTGTAGGTTACACTGAAACTTGTAAGCTGAAGAAGAAACGCGGTGCAGAAGAAATTTGAAGAACAGGTTGAAACGGGGCATGTTGTTGTCTCACTCTGGTTCGAATGATCAAATAGAGTGCGAAAGAGATAATTAGAATTAGAACCGATTATACCTATGTAAAATAAATAAAATCATGATTTCGTATTGTCCTCTTTTCTCCTGAGCTGAACTGGTGTTAGTTCTTTTTTCTAAATTAATATAAGAAAGTATTTTACTGTGTCTGTATGTTTTTCTTTTATTTATTATATTCGTCAAATGTTAGTGGTAGTCAGTTTTAGTGGTATTGAAATTACCTATTAACCTATTGCTTTAATAGTAGCGTTAATGAATTAACTACGTTAGTATAGACAGTAGAACAATGTTTTTTTACCAACTGATTACACTGTTGACCAGGCAAGGCCTCTATAGTTTCACGGGACTACAGTAGAAGAATGCATCAGGTAGCTAACATACACATAGAGATGGACTGATATGTTTTGAGCTTGTATTGAAATAGACATATTGATATAATAAAGTTCAACCAAATTAATAAAATTAATTAATTCATAGTGAATTATCAGGTTCAGGTGATTTGTCAACCAGACCGTTGTCGAACTTTGATATTGTTTTTACTATTAATTTTTAGCATCATTATAAGAAAATTTTAAATAATTTAGCTGTTTAAATTACCATTAAATCGTGTAAGCGACAATAAACAAATCTTAAATGGCGTCCACCACTCATCGTTTTTAATTTTATCTGAGCTTGGTTTGCATATAGCTGGCTCGCGTCCGCTCGTTTTCATTGGCGTATTTTTTTTAATATCGCTATAAAAACTATTCTATATCTTTTTCAATAAATATTCAACTGCCAAATTTCCTTCGGATCCGTCTAGCCTTTTGAACAACTACAAATGTACCTTCGCATTTATATAATTTTAGTTAGTTAAGCACTTAAATATTTATATTAAACTTTTATTATTTGAAAAGAGACATGTTGTATACGATAGTCAATTAGTATGTATTACGTAGTGTAGGTATGTCTGAATAAAGACATTTTATCATAGAAATCACACAGTGCAGTTTCATTTACGATTCATAAATACTACATATATCAGACAAAATATTTTATAAAAATATATATGGGATATAAATATATATGTCTGGGATATAAGTTGAAAATGTTAAAGGAAAACAGAGTGAAATCTAATCTATTGACCTGTAGGTATTTTTGAAACCTTTCATGTACAAGTATTATGTACCAACGACACCGTTCGGATCGGAAATTATTGCTGCAGTAATGGGTGTGAATATGGTTTGGTATGGTATGGGTAGTAAAGTAAAGGCATTTTGTCCATAAAAATAAAACATACAAGCGTACAATGGACACTCGGTGGAATTGAAACTTAAGAAAAAGGATAAAATATTCATATAATCAATATACGAGACGAACTTATCCAGCAATTTCGTCTGCGTGTTCTTTGGTACATACAAATAAAAAGTAACCTACGCGATAGGTTACTACTATATGCAACCTTTATATCAAATGTTATTGCAATTGGTTTAGAGATGTACCCGTGAAAAAGTATCACAGTCAGGTAGACAGGTTTCATTTCAAATACCATTGTCCCATGTCGTCCTAACCAAAGGCGGCGGCCGGTAAACCGTGGGGTTTTAGTCCGTGCGAGTCAGACATAATCCACTCTCTCGCCCGTTGTGGTGGGTATCCATAACGGATTTCCCCACTTTAATAAAAAAAAGGTTTAATTTCCAATAAATAAAATTGAAATGTCTGCATTGTAATGTTAAAGCAGCTGTTTACGAAAATAATTTGAAAGTGCATATAACAAAAAACTTTTTCTTTTTTTTAATTCATATTAATCTGTCTGTTCAGGTTAATCTCCGAATAGGTTGGACCGATTTAACGAGACTCTCAATAACAGATGCTGATATTGTAAAGAGTAATTTAGGCTTTTTTATTTCAGATAAATATCTAATGATTTTGATATTTCTAATGATTTTTCGTCTACTAGTTTGCGTTTGCATTATATGTCATGTTATTGGTTTGGCAATGACACTTTGTGCAAATGACGCAGATGTACGTTGTAAAATTTTCAGAACGCTTACGCTATAATATTTTATCATGCGTGTAATGACGTCTGTTCTTCATTTCGTGATATATAACAGTACTGGTCGATATCCCATCCACTTCGCTCGGCGTATGTCCTTCTCCGTGTACCTCTAAGCCAAATTTTCGCTTGCAATTCAAAGGTGACAAGTAAATAGACAGAGTCACCTTTGTTTTTATAAAATCAGCGTGGGTTGGGCATTGTTTTTTGTACAAAGCAACTATTATTTTTAGCATTCTAAAATGTTGTATAATATGTATATTAGGTATACAGAGGCAAGCTTGTGGTTGTATAGAAAGTAATCTCTAGAACAACTCTTGGACTAAATTCTGAAAACTCTTACTCTGGTATAAGGTATCAAGGGGCGATCTCTTTAAATAACAGAAAACTATTTTATTATTGTTATATTTTATACTAACAACCGTCCGCGAACTCGTCGACGTATGTATCTTTATAAAAGACTATACAATACATTTATTTTATATGAAAAATACTATGTGAAACACATCTTTTATACTTTCTAACTGAATTTGCTAATTTTGGTATACCTAAGTTCAAAAATGAAGGGTTTTTATACAATTTTTCCCATTTTTGACTACATTAGTGGTTGAATTTCTGAAAATAATTCCTTAATAGTCACCTACCGTGTAAAAGGAAATTGCATGCAAATATTCACGCTCGTAACCCTAGCAGTTTGGACTGCGCTTTGATGTTAGGTTTGATAAGTCAGTTATCCTTTTAGGTATATTAATTGTAAATAATGCGTACGAAGTAGCAGACTGTTCCTAGTCGAATAAATAAACTAAAACATCTGTTATTTTCTCTCGTACTATATTCTATAACGGCTTAATTGATTTTGACGAGTGTTTTGTTTTAGTTTGTAGAATTATTACTTATCAGTATGTTATTTAGGATATATACCATAACGCTACTATAAAGGCAAAGCAGTGATGACAAAATTTAACAAACACAACTTTAAATTGTTATAAGCTTGTTAAAGTTGACAAAATTACGATTAAAAACAGTCCCTTTTTAGTGCTATTTTTTATATACTTTATAGGTTTTAGCGGTTGACCACAAGGTCATTTGATGTTAATGTTGTTCTGAACCTAGAGGGAGACTGGCTCTCAAGTGCAGCTGCCGGAACACATCAACAAGTGCTTGGCGATATATTTTCTAGTTAAGGGTGTTAGATAGCTAGGCGGGCTTAGAAAAAAAAACCCTACCACCATGCAAAATGTAAACGTTTAATGTAGATAAAACACATAAGTTTCCCTGAAAGAAAATCATTTTAAAGGGGGCGTATAGTATATTAATTGAGATTTAATTGAGATATCGGCTTAAAGAATAACCTTTTGAATTTGTGTTAAAAAAGTTTAGGTAACATTAAGGTGAATATCAATAAACATAATCAGACTTTATGTTTTTTTTAATATATATTTTTGTTAACTGGATATACACCTTCTCATATACAAAGCGGGATCGTTGTGGTGAAAAACTGTTAAGAAAACACCATAGCGTTGTAAATCTATAGACCATAGTATATACTGACAATTTTCACAATAAAAAAGTGATGGAACTTTAATTGTTAGATTTAGTAACATAATTTAAATATTCCATGCTGTCAACGTTGCGTGGTAAGCGTGAGGAAGCGATGCCAGTACAATTATGTTCGTTGAGTATAGAGACAAATCATTGGCAGACAATAGTCATTGTTTAGTGTTGCGTGGCGTTTACGTAACGTAGAATTATGGTAGGGAAGTATTACTAAATGCCTACTTTGTACTATTACCTTCGTACTATAGCACTGTCAAATATAAATATGCCTCAAATAATATTGGCGCATAATATTATAATTGAAAGTAAACAAATATCATTCACACATTTGGTTATACAGCATGAAGAAAATTATACTACTGTATAATTTTTATTATCAGGACGAATTACTGTCCCTGATGAAGTTATCATCAATGCAAATGCAAAGCATATGGATATTTTTATCGCTGAAGCTGACACATGCGTTCCTGACGCTTTGAAAAAAAAAATACATCCACAAAGAATCCCATACTCCTTGATTGCTTACGACAATGAGAAACTATGGAATATTGCGACACTAATTCTATTAACCAATGGTGCGCAGATAGTCTCCGCTGATGCGAGTGTAGAACACGGTGAGGCGAGGTGGTAAAAAGAGACGACGTAAGCAGAGGAGTTTTGGTGTAGTCGTAGGGCAAGACGGTCATTTTTGGAGCGTTATGTGAAGGCACCAGTATCATCCCTGTTTCTGATGTGAAACGTGGGTTTCCATTGCCCCATTCTTAAGAGTGCAATCGATAATGCGTAGAAACAACTCAAACAACTTCGGTAAGTACTAGTATTATTTGGAGTTACATATAGATAACCATTGATGACCTCTTTACAATAAACATCTCTTCAAAAACTCCCAAGAAATATATTTCTTCAACTGTTTAAAAATTATCGAATAAATAAATAAATGCGTCAAAGATTCTAATATTAATGAATGCGACGAGATAAGTTTGGCAGTTACTTGAGTTTTCTTTCAAATAACCATCTATTTCAGTAGAAAAAAGATTACTCATGAGTTAAAAGTAGTCCGTCTATATAATGTGTTAGTTTATTTTTACAGATCAGTTCAATTTAGTTTGAACGCACCATATACTGGTAGAGCTCTCTGTACCATGAGAATCTAACATACCTAAAGATTATATAGTAAACATAAATAATTACTGCTATCTGAGTAACTAGTTCGGCAACACATCTGTGTCGCAGGTATCGGCGGTAATTACTTACCATCAGGTAACACGTCTGTTCGTTTGCTTCCAATCGCATAAAAAAAATTAATCAGAAATTGCTATGTGATCCGTTTAAACGTAGTAGAAGTGCGAACTAGAGATATCCTTATAAAATCTACTAAAGGATCTTGACTTCTCAAGAGCCACCAACAATAAGCTCTTTATTGGATAGAATATTTAAAGTGATTCCAAAAGAGTTTTAGCAAATGTTTTTTAGGACAGATGTAGGGCAGTGGAGATAAGTTGATGAGCATTAGCAAAGACTCCTTAAGCCTCGGCTCCATTCCCTGAAACCCTATAAATCAGGCGTTTATAAATTAAATTCCTGAAAGATCTTCTCTATTTTCGTCCCCGTTTTTCTGATGCTAGTGGAGAGTCCATTTGTATTGCTCATGTATAAAATTACTTTTTCAGTTTATTTTTCTGCGTGCATCAGTATAAACATAATTTTATATGATGTGTGTTTCGGAAAGTTGAAATATTATTTCATGTGTGTTGCATATAACACTTAATTCCTATGGAAAGGGCATTCTAGTAATCCCGTGAAACTGTGAAAGCCCGTCAGGCCAATAGCGTTACTTAGTTCGATAAAAACATATGTGTACTACTTCCAGACGAATATTGATAGGTGTTGTATGACAATTTTCGAATATCGTTGTAGACAGCGAGGTGAAACTGTAAAATCTCTGCGAGCCAATAGCGTAGTCAGTTCGAAAAAAAATCTTTCACCTAACGCTTATTGTACGATTCTAAGCTACTTGAATCGATGACTGCGTATTCACACAAAGAAAGGTAATAATCCATATTTGCCATTGTAAACACATATATTACTATTAGGTTATATACATATATTACAATGTAAGAATCAGTATTATTTTCAGTAATCTCACATTATTTGACTTTAAGAACGATTATAACAAAGATAACTATTTTCTAAATAGACACAAAATACAACTGATATATTTATACTTCCAATTATTCTACACAGTCTTTAACCATGTACTCCTAAATAATCTAGATATTTATTGTTCGTTTTGTTATAGAACGATTTATAAACTTGCCCAAAAGTTCGTTCTCCGTGTTTTGAAAGAGCCCACACAATTATAGGTTCCTAATTTTCTTAGATTCGGTATAGTATAACATTTCCTATAAAATAGTGTCACTGTTTTATATTACGTTAATATCATGTATAGTAAATATAGTTTAATATACCGCTGCAAAATTCCTAGGTTCATTGAGTATATAATAAAAATTCAATTTTTTTGTTAAATTGTCAAAGGACAATATGTTTTGGTCTGGTAGCCTATTAGAATGTGCTCGCTAGTATTTTTAATGAGATTAATGTTAGTTGTTAAAAAAAAAGAAGATTTACTGGTTATTAAGAAGCTTAGGCAACTACTACTTACATATGGATTAATAATCTCATAAGAGTAACTACGAGATGGCCTTGATCTAAAAACCTCATCATGTGCGAACTTTCATATCTCATATCGTTAGCTGTAATCTATAACATTGTGGTTCTTAGTAAAACCACTCTCGGTTAAGGTTATAATAAAATGAAACAATAGATTTCACTTTGATACGATTTTAATATTACAATACTCAGGTAATAAAAACGTCCGCTCGGCGGCAAGGTACATATGGACACAATAAATTAACTTAATGCTAAATCAGTCTAACGGTCGCGCCGAGCGCGGTGCAGCTTATTCTAGTATCACAGATGAGTAGAGCGGTGGGACGCGGGGCGAATCGGACCCGCGGGCCGTTAAGCGACGCTACGGCCGCGGCCGGTGGTCACTCGTCCGACGCGGATGAGAGCTGCGTACTGCCGCCAGAGCTGAACGAGCCGCGGCACGTCGACGCGTCTGTTCCGTTTCCCGATGGAGCCGTATCTCCATTACCGCTGCCCGGAGAGAGTGTGCGAAGCAAATCCAGAGCAGCCCGAGCACGTTGCCCATCCGCCGCCGCCGCCGTCGCCGCTCCTGACGCACGCTCCCAAGCATTCTTTTCAGGTAGAAGAATCCGTCGCGCTTCTCGCTGCACACGACGTGAACGCAGCGCGAATAGGAATGGCGACGCTGCAGACGCCAGCAGCAATAGAGCAAGGGAGGGTGTGCGAGCGTACTCGGTTAATTCTGGGATCGCCGTTGATAGTATTGCGGTTACTGCATGCGGCACGTGTAACATCACCAGCGCTCCGGTCAGCAGACCGACGCGAGCTGCACGAGATTCTTCTCTGTAGCGAAATAGAGAGGCGTTTGATATTCTGCATCGGATAGAAGTAATTTTCGATCCGTTTTGCGAAGGTTGAGAAGCCCGTTGCTGCACCGTTAACAATGGGGCGGCCAGGGTGGGGGCAGAGCTCACTGATGGTAAGCCTTTCCTCAGATCCTCGTTTGACTTACCCTCTTTGCGGGAATTACGCAAACTGGCGACTGAGGGGCAGCGAACTGGTCTCTCCGGTGGTAATAGGAACGGACCAAATTTACGATCGTTCTCCCCTGAGTTTTCAGCGCCGTCGATTCTGAGGGTTAGGCCTTCGCCTTCCTCGGCAAGGTCGGGCAAGTTGGGCTGAGGTTCGTGCAACTGTAGTGCGCTAGCACCATGCGCTCGCGCTCGCAGTCCTGACGAGCGCGCCGCACGGTATATCCTCGCGTACATTATGCAGACGACAGCTATCGGCATGATAACTCCTAGGCTTAGGTATATTATGTAGTAGGCTATCTGGAGACCTTGCAGGGCGGTCGCTGATGGGTAGTAATAGCGGACGACTGCGAAAGCTGCACGCACCGCGGCAATCGACCCAGCTGCAAACCAAGTGACAGCGCATAGTGTGGCTGGGCGCCGCTGTAGGAGGCGTGTGTGGCATCGAAGTGGGTCAGTGACTGCGTGGTGTTGATCCAGTGCGATTAACATAACGGCAAGAAGTGCAACTAAGCTGGATGCTGACGCGACTACGTCTCCGGCTTCGATCCAAAGCCGGATATCTTCACTTGCCGTGTGCTCACCGAAGAGGGCAGGTGCCAGAAGCGAAGTGGTCAAAAGATTGGTCGCCAGAAGATTTATGACGAACCTGTAACAATATAAAAAACATTGAGTATGACGCACGTATACAGGCTATATTATATAATATTCATAACACAAGGGGGTTATTATTCATTAGTTCTGAATTACGTAAATCACGTAAGACTATTTATGCTGCAAAATTCAGTTCAAAGTTCAATTAATTAGAAATCTTTGACGGGAATCAAAACAAGTGCCTTAAAGACCAGTAGTTCGTTGGATTTAGAATTTACAAACTAAATTCGTAACTATCAATACCAGTATTGAATTATGCCACACAACTGTGGAATATTCTGGAACCAACTTGTATTAATAATATGGAACTAGATCTTAGATTTTATTTATGATCAACTTTAGTAGACGGGAATAGTTGTTACAACCATGAGTTGTTTGAGATATTTCTATCATTGATAGAAAAACAAACGAATTTGGCAACCTTGTTCCATGCTGAGAAGTGCGACAGTATTAATCTAGGTTTGCTAGTAACTGTTAGCCTTAATGTCTCAACTCCGAATGAATAATGAATCGTAGCAAATAAAGAACTATATAAAAGACCGTGGTGATCTCCCAATCCTTACTTGGTTATATAGTGCTTTAATTTGTTATTTCGCAATTATAGATGTGTCTATAGATTATGTTTAACATCAACGCAAGAGTACTTTCGTAAATGTCGGCAGTTGCCGTGCAACTTGACCGAGTTCTGTTCGTATGCCGGTCGGTTGATATGGTATCGGAATTACAGAATATTGCCCTCGTATTTAGTATATGGATAGCGCCGCTTTAGAATTTGGAACATGACACTTTTGTATCGTCAACATCCATACGATGATAAAAGCGCTAACATCTACAAATGATACATTGTTTAGGATAAAAAATCTTTATTTATTTGTAAATTTGTATGGAGTACTCATGATAAAACTTTTTTTCAATAGAAATAGTAAGTCAAGTATAAATTTCTATTATATAGGAATAGGACTTAACTTATTTGGTAATTTATTAATTTTAAACTCCTTAAGCTAGTTCATTGTTATAGAAAATTTAGGAACGAAATTAGCAATATAGCTCTACCTACCGTAATTATTATCCGTAGAAATATTGTATCCTTCATATCATTTTTATAATATCACCGCGTTGATGGATGATTATTTTGGCTTTAACGTGGTGCCCGCTTGATTAAAGAGATTTGAACTATCTAACGTCAAAGTGTATCCGGAAAAAGCCACAGATGGCACGTACCCAAATTTTAGAAGTACTAAAGAACCCTTGTTCATATAGGTATTTAATTATTTCCTTATTATTAAGAACAGCTAAGAGTGTATCGTAAGAAAAAAAAATTGATCTATGAAAACTGCTCTATAGAGATAAAATACACATTTTATGAAGCATTACAAAATCAATATTTGTTTACTCCGTTTATTAGTAACCATAGGCGACTCAAAGCCTTAACAACTGAATACTTTGAATAAACCAATTACAATTATATTAATTCATTCAATAAAATTACCACGTACATGGTCCTTCGAGTCGGCTTTTACGAATATTTCATAATTATAATCACACGTGAACTGAAACTCTTTTTACTCGCAGGACCGTAAATTGGATTTGAACCAAGGTTACCAAGGATAACCAATTAACAAGCAATAACCATAAAGGAATTAGTAATTATATTGAAACTCTATTAATTCATCTAATAAAATTACCACGTACATGGTCCTTCGAGCCAGCTTTTATGAATAATTTTTAAATTATGATCACATGTGATCCCAAAGTTACCAAGGATATCCAATATACAAACAACAACGATAAAGGAATTAGTAATTAAATTGAAGTAAGTAATTTTAACCAGTGTTTTGTAGTACTGTAGCAAGTACGTCACGACAAAGAAAGGATAATTGTATGTCGTGATGTGATAATAGTTATGACTAGTTAAACAACAATCAACAACTAGTGTAATTATAGGGTCTTGTTGTGTTTTTATTCACGTCTTACGTGATCCCTGAAGGCATACGTCAGTCTCTATTAACGGCCAAGTTAAGGTAGAGTATTTGAACTACAATGACAATTTCATTGGAAATTTTCAAATAAGTCAATGCTAGCTGGATCTAGCGAGTCCGTTTTACGTGTGTTGGAATAGGGTTAACCTTGAATAAATATGAATATTAATAGAACAAATTACTTTATCGCAGTAATTAAAAACTTATTTATTTATTTGGTAGATTCAATTTATTTTCTTTTAAATTTATTTGAAAAAAATTTACATATTTTTCACATACTCTTTACATTACAAATTTTTAAGATGTTTGCCGAAAAATTATATGAACAACTTTCTTGGTCGCCCGCGTAATTTTAGCTTTTTTTAATTTATTCCTCGGTAACCATACTTTTTTCAGGACAAAATGTACTCTTATATCCTTTTCTGTACCCCTGATAACGTGTATGCAAAATTTTATTATTAAGTATTTAAAGTATTATATTAAGTAGTTAAAGCGTGAAAATGCCACAACATACAAACTCACCTTCGGATTTATAATGTATTTATAATATAAGGATGAGATACATCAATTCCAATACCTTTTGAGTGATTACCATAAAAGTTGACATAGCTAAGTGTTTTTGATATCCATTTTAGAATAATAGCTCGTGCCTAGATGGCGTTGCAGTTCGTTATGAAAATTGGTTTACGTAGATAACACAGATAACATTTACAAAAGCTATGCTATAACAATTAATAATTTATTACCATAAACAGTATAGTTATTAAAGAGAAATACAAGCGACTATGAATATTTTTCTCATAAAAATTATACTTTTGTAAATTATTACATTTTTCTTTAACGTTCTAATTCAATTATAAACACTTAGCGTATGTTCATTTCCTAATAATAAACTAAAATCACCGAAGTTTACAACATAAGTCGTGATTCCAAGTTAATTACCGCGTTGATAGTATACGAATGGGAATGATTTTGTAATGTTGCAATATGTTTTGTTGCGCTCGTTTTAATTAGTACAAGTTATTAATTTCAATACTTCCTGACTATTCACGATCACTAGTGTTTGTTTCTCCTTTACACATGTCAAGTCGTTATTTAATTTCATGTTTAATAATTCTACACCATCTAGATTTACACGCTTGTATGAGATTATTGCAACTCAATATAATTAAACTATAAGAAATTGTGGGCAAAGGACACCGAAAAGACTGTTAACAACAGTGCGTAAAGTGAATACGAAATTTATTTATTTTTCCGTTGTGGTCCATGGACCGCAAAGTGAATCGTAAACAACAAAGACATTTCCAAGGTTCGAATAAGATATAGCACGAGTAAAGAGTTACGTTTTATTACCTTTGCGGCGACACAGATCAATGAATTTGTTTTATTTGTAACTTTTTAAAATTTTACAATGTCGCGACTCGTTAGCGACAAATTTAAAGCATCCTTCCCTACTTCATATCCAAGGTCCCTCTCCTTTAAAAAAAAGTAACATATCAATAAAATACAGCTAATATTATATTTTTATTACAACTTCTGGTTATAAAAAATGATTTATAGTTTATTTATTTTGTGAAGAGATTCTTGGCTTTGCATCTCTCTTAACCTTAGAATCACGGCCTATGTATTTTCATAAGAGTGAATAAAATTTATACTGCCCTTGTTAAGTACGATGCGACATTGGAAAGATTGACCTTCGAATAAAAGAATCGCCATCAGAAAACCTAATTGGTCATTTAGGATGCATGAATGCATCACTATGCAACCATTTTCTATGCGGAATTGTTTGTGTAATGGTTGCACCATTGAATTAAGGCTACACGTAATAGGTTAGTAATACATTTGCATCGATTTGTCTCGTTTCTAAGACAAGTTTTTATGTGAAAACCACTTATAGGATATTTCTATAAATGTATACTCAAAAACAAAAGAAAACAAGAAAGAGGTGGTGTCTGTCAAAGGTGTCTTTTGAATACATCGTGGACTATTTATAGTGAAATGTTATAATAAAAATACAGTTCCTACGAGACTCAATCACAACGGACAGACAGGCAAAAATTTTAATATTTTTTTTAATATTTAGATTATTAATTTAATAATTTATATACGAGTAAAGAGTATCAAAAATTTGCAATTAATAGGCACCTAATTATCAAATAAATTAAAATGCAAACATTTATATTAATCACTATTAAGATACATCGAAATACTAGTTTATTTAAATATAGATTTTTAAGTTACCGAGAATTATATAAGTCATGAATTTTATTGATAGATCAGGTTTTTGATTATTATTTTAAATGTAAATGGGTAATATATTTAAAAATTTAAATCACGGGCTTTTGCTTAACTGTTTTAAATTATGCCAAGTAATATTGGTACCAAGTTGCCAAGTAGTATATTGAGACAATTATACGAGCCTAATAAATATTTCATTTATTGTTTTATGCGAATAGGTTTGCAATTAATTGCCATACATTTAAGGTTCGTTTACTCCAAGAGAGTTTATCTTCACTAGTGTAGTATCTCATGGGAAATGTTGTTTGAAAAGTCTAAGAATATTACGATGAAAAATCCTGTGATATGAACCCTGTAGTATTACATTTTCGCCGAAAGTTCGTTCATTGTAAGATTTGAATAGAAAGTTCCTAACCTAACCTAACATATTTTCGAAACGCAATGGATAACAAATTATTGAAGACTATTGTTTTACTGTTGAAGTTGTTGAAGCAAGCGTTGGACAACAACCAACATGTGAAAAACGGAAAGACCCTACGTTTTTCATATTCAAAGAACGAATGCGAACAACGAATACGAGCCAACAACAGAACAATTGTAATCATAACAACAATCGTTGTAAAATAACACAACAACGTCAATCACTATTGATACATAACTCGCTTATAGAGAGTGCATTCCAGATATTCTATATCACTTACAGATATATAACGAAGTTGTTCAGTTTAGTTATTGTACCATATAAAATAATAAAATATGACTTAATAAATATGTTATAGATTTAAAAAAATAGTAGTACTCCTAGAAAAAATACATTGCGTTGATAGAAAAATGACTCTGACAAATAAATATCACATTTATAACAGAATATTTAAATCGGTAGTTGGATTTGTAAACCTTGAAATTATACAAACGTAACGAATCGTTTGCCTCGTTTTGCACTCGACAAGTTTATAAAAAAAAACACCATTTGCATCCGGTAATAGGAAAGTGTGTCAAGAGTTCTTTACGATAATATTTTCATATGTTTTATATTATAAATATTATTACGTTCCTTTTATCGATCAATAAAACTATAATGAACACGATTTCATGCCAATGACAGACTGTTTTCAACGATTCAACTGTGAATCACTCTTCGCTTCGTTCTTACGGCGACCATTGATCTGCAACACTTATTTAAAGAAATCGCTACTTTAATACTATTAACGTAAAGCTCAATTTCTAAATAACTAAAGAAAATATATGGAGTTTAAAGAAGATGCTTCGCCTAGAATAATTCTCAATAAATGTGAATATGTAGTAATGCCATTTGTAAATAAAATGTTTTAACGATATCGTGTTTTCTATAAACAACACTAGAAATACCGAAGTAAATATTTCTTGGGAATTTTACAAACGAACATAGGAATTGCTATTTACTATGTGTTTCAGATGAAAATATAATTGCGTTCACGTATACCTCATTCATTACTTGTAAAAAAACTCCGTATAGTATAATAATAAAAGAAAAATAAACGCTGTATTTAAATATGTAAGTATAAAGTAAATGTATTTCATTACTTTTTATAGATCAAGAAAGAGAAAACTAATCTATGTTCACAATACTATTGAAAAACGATAGCCATTGTGTTTGAATTATATTTCAGTGTGTCACTAGCTACGCTTTCCGGTAATACTGGGGATGTAATCGAAATATAAAACTTTGTATTTAAGCATTAATAATGGATCACGAGATATAGAGCATGATCGGTACAAGTTATTGTTTTCCGAGTGGATATTTTTGAATTAAGTTGAATGAGAAATTCGAAGCAAGATGGCGGTTTGACAGTTATTTTCTTATTTGGAACACTTGTTGTAGTATATTAAAATGATTGCAGGAGGAATTAAACAAAATATTTTTTTTTCATCCTCGTTTTTTCTAATAATAACCAAAAATTTTAAGTCATGCATCGGATACACAGTAATTAACTGATTATCTTAAGGAAAAGATTGACACAATTAATTACCTATAGTTAGAATTCGTAAGGCTTGAATACCGTTGATTTGCACAACGATATTGTGCAAATATGTTTCTATCTATGTTAATGTCACGTAAGCGAAGTGTTGGCTGTCGCAACGTTCATTTCTCGGCTTCTGCTTGAATTAAAAGTGTTGGAAATGTCATGGGTATATATATATATATATATATATACCAGTGTTTATTAGGTTGCGTATTGTACAGACCTTGAGGTTTTGACTAATTGATTAAAATGCTTTTTTATTTGTGTGTATATATTGAAATATCAAAGAAAAATAATTCATCGGATTTGATGAAAACGCTTGAGTATCTCAAGCCGCGATTTTAAGTGGATTTATTTTCAAAGACCTGAAAAATTTTCTATATTATGCATATTTATAGTAAAAGTGAGTGTCAGTTTTTAACTTAGAGATAAACTAATCTACAGCTCATTTGATGTTAAATGGGCAATGCAATATCTGTAAACATCCTCAAACAGAATTGCAGTTCTGTGATTAAGATCAAACGGTGAGACATTGTTAGTTCTGAGTACAGTACCCGGCATTTGATTTGGCATGCCGGGAAGAAGGGGGAGACGTCCGGCGAAGATCGGCTGACTTCGGTTTTCTAAAGCGTTCTCTCCATCGCACAGTGCAACGATTGCGACAAAGACACCACTATACGAAACCGAGCTTAGCCGCTATATTGGTCTTCTACCCGACGTGCTGAATCAAAATCGGGTACTGGACCGGGTTAGAATGCTTCTTGTGTTATTGCGTGGTGCTATATATTACCATAAGTACTTTGCGTTGCGACGAAAATATATGACCAACCTTCGACAGGTTTTATTATTCTTATATATAAAAAAACATAAATTAATCAAAGGTCACAATTGATATAGTATCTTTTTGCATGTATTAGCATAGAACACACGTATTTTATGTATTGCGCAATACGATCATAATTCAAGGAAGTCCAGGGGTCGTGGAAGGTGTCACTAACGTCTCAATGGGCATATCCTCTGTTCGTTAGAACAATCAAACAGTTTCTGGCACGTTACTGCAACGTGCCTCGGGTCGATGTTTCCGCATTTAAATTCAATCTTCTAGTTCTGGTTCGTTACGAGCCGCGCAGTTACTTCCCTGGCAATTGCTTCGTCATTTCCCTCACAATGTGTCGTCTGCTGAACTCTATTGGATACGTTTTTATTTGGAGACGAATTTGGAAACCTTGCAATTGTATATTTAACCCCTGGACTGTTCAAAGCCATAAAGATTTAAGTTCCATACAAACGAATGTAGACCTCATGAGGCACAGGTCAACAGACTGTTAACAGCATGGGCTTAAAAAAAACCGAATTTATTACAAAACCTTGAAAAATAACAAATTATGTATTGTAAAATTTATCTAAAATATATTTTTAAATTAATTTTACATTTGATCGAACCTCTTTTTTACTAAACCGTGAAATTTGTAACGAACAATGTCGTGAAGGTAACAAAAAATTGAAATTATAATCCACCATTTCGTGATCTCGGCCTTAAAAAACAGCCAAGGGGTTAATAGTACAAAAGGTAACGGGTGAACAAAGTAATTTTCGAAATTATTACATTACTAGCTAATAACCGCGACTTCGTCTTCGTCTTATATTACCTTAACAGTTTATATGTACAGAGGATAATTGTATGCATAGTATTATTGTATGTACAGAGGAAAAGACCATAAACACCACACCGCTTGCTCCAATTCAAAGAAAACACATAGCTGACCGCGTAATGCTTATAAAAATTGGAAAGTTTTTAAATTTTATTAGCTGTATAATAAATGAAGACATTATGACTGTATTAGATAAGGGCTAAAAAACTAAAAATATTAGACCAAAGTCTATCGAGCAGTTTTTAGTGATGCGCGCACAACGACAGGCCTCTATAATTTATTATATATATAGAAGATTGTTAGGATTGTCACTCAAACTTTGTAACTGTATTGTGCGTCGTTACCAGTAATTATACTTTATTAGGCGTTTGCCCGCGGCTTCGCTCTCGATAATATATATTTAACCAATTCCTCAAGAACAGTAGGTACTTTTTTTCTGGATCCTATATTCTCTTGTGTATTCGTCACAACGTCTATGCAAAATTTCATAATAATCGACTTAGTCGTTAAGACGTGGAAGCAAATATAGTCACCTTCGCATTTATGTATAGTAAGGATTCGCCTAAATATTAGGCAGAAACCCCAATTATAGTCCGAATTGCAAAATAAGTTGAAAGTCATCAAAATAACCTTAATAAATTAGTGAATTAATTGTAGAGCAATCAACATTAAGAATTATGTCACACTAACCGAGTTACGATGACCCAACCGTATCGTAAAGTCAAAGTGGAATTTGCCGATCACTTAACTTTATTACGGGCGAAGCGTCGTGTCGCTCGTGGTTATCCGGCCGAGTAAACAAACGCCTCGGTCAACAACGAAGGACTACACGTGACCCACATTTCAAATTAACTGTTTAGCCTTTGATTTCTTTCTTAGGGACGCGACGGTTGCTTAGTGGTTTGTTTCACCTCCGAAGGTGCATAGAGGCTGACAGCCCTGCCCTATTCACGAGTCCGCAGAGGTTTTCTAAATATAAAATAGACGTTCCAATTGATATTGTTAACCGGCCCTGCTTCGCACGAGAGGTTTAAAAAAAATGTGACCAATATTCCCTATACAACTATGACCATATAATTGATAAAAATGACAACAGAACAGCTATAGTTTTGTTATTCACTCTCTCACTTTTTATATGGAATTATTTTAACCCGCATTTTTCACTTTTCCTTACCGATTTTTCAAATATTTCCTTTCATACAAATCTTATCCTGGCAATCATAAACACAACAGAAAAATAATAATCAATATTGCACAATTGATTTTATTTAGATTCGTTGTTACCAGGGCGTTTCGTGAAGCAAAACTAGGATTATCCCACTCCAAGACATAACCAACTTCTAAGTCAGTATTAGTTGAATCCCTGTAGCCATTTGATTAAATGTCATGGTTAAACATAATTTCAAGATTTTAATCTTAACTAGTAATATCTATATAAAAATTATAAGAGTTCTGCCGTTGTCTGCGCATCACGCAAAAACTACTGGATATATTTCGATAATTTATTTATATTTTACTTCTTGGATCATTGCTCCTTTATATAAAGAATATAAAGTTTTAAGTAGTTGAGTTTTAAGAAACTGAAATTTTTATTCGCATTGCACTTTCAGCGTTGTGTTTTCTTTCCGCGGGGAAATGGTGAAAGCGGTATAGTGTTTACGTTTTTAAGTGTTCTTTAGTTTAAAACTTATGTTTTTGTAATAAAATTAACTTTATATATTTCTATCGTTTTAGTTATTACATGATACAATTTGGTTTTTGTACAGTTTCGAGTGACCCTAAAAAATCCTATTAAAAGTATTAAAATAATTTAAATGCTTAGGCAATGACGTCATTATTCAAGAGTATAGCAATGATATTAAATTATATTGGAAATAAAATAACGGACTATGACACTGACAAATGTCGACGTCGTTCGTTTACAAAAAAAAATGTCTTTTTACGTCATTACGACTTTTTTATTATTTTAAAATTGTAATAAACATGCGATTTACATAAACGCTATAATAAGAAAAACTCGTGTTGCACTTTCAATTATAATACTATAACATTTAAAAAACGAAAGTAATGTACAACAGAAGGTCACCTCTTGCCTAGAAACTAGGAAGTCGATTTAGTACTCGAGTGTACCTACGATAATTATAAATGTTATAAAGTGATGAAACAATACAGGCTAATATTACTTGCATTATATTAACCAATGGACTGTCCAAAACGATAAAGGTTTAAGTTCCGTACAATCGAATGTAGACCTAATGAGCTACAGGTCAACACACTGTTGGCAGCATAAGCTTAAAAATATAGATCTTTTATTAAAAAACTTTGAAAAATAATAAATAATGTATTGTAAAATTCTAATTTTTATGTAAAAAATATTTTATTCATTTGTATGATTTTTTTTACTATACCATGAAATTTACAATGTACAGATCTGGGTCTTAAAAAATCAACTATGGGGTTAATATTATGTAAATATAATTTATTCATATATGTACATAAATACATACCGTTCTATATACAAAATGGTTTATATAGAAATTAGCTCTTTCCCATCCGTTTCGTTTGGCATGAAGAAAAAAGGTCAATCGAATGTAAAAAAAAGCCTAGAACCGTCTACGAAAAATTCCGTATTGAATGCTCTTAGTCCGTCATTGAGCTTCAAGCGAAATGTATTTTCACTATATATACGCAACTTTTTTGACTTATTTAATTTTTTTTTATTAAAACGCAAAAACATTAATTTCATACAGCCAAAGTATATACAATTTTATAACACGTTTGCTTTTATCGCTATATATGTTTATATTCGTTAATTGAAAACATTACTATTTTTATATATGCAATTTACCTAAATAATTACTTATATTTATGGTTGTTAAATAAATTTCTTAGCAATAATTAAACCACAATTAAAACATTACCGCATTCGTCATACAAGAGATATAGGAACTATTCAAGGATAACAATTTAGACGTTCCGATGGTTCTTAGAACCTGATTGTTATTTGTTAAGTTTAAATAGTACACTTACGATTTCATCTAATGAGACGTATAATTTGAGGTAGATAATTACTTTTAGAACAGTCTACGCGCTTTGTTTTCTAAGGTTTATATATATGAGAGGACGATCTCGTACACGATTATATGGTACCAAACTGATTATGGTTTATACATTTATTAATAATGAGTACCCAGCGAACAATTATGCCAATCAGAAGATCATCATGATGGGAATTGAATGTCTTGCTGAGTCCTCCTCCGATGCGACTTAATTTTAGGTGCGATTTTCCAGAGAGAAACCTACAAACGCACTGCTTGCCCGATGGAATGACACTGTCATTTTTTAACCTACAATATACAAGGCATTGCATTTCACAGTTTCACACCTGTACACCCACGTAGTGGGTACTCAGGTTTTGTGAAGAACCTTATTTTTCTTTTCTTGAGTAATTAGATTTAGAAATCCTATACATTTTAAAGTAAGTAGGTAATATCATTTTAGACTTATTGTTTTAATTTAACTACATTATGATATAATGCGAGTTATGTAAAAAATTGTCACGAGAAATAATAACATCATTTTAAATTAGCTGGTGCTGCCGCGGACTTTGTTCATGTAAAAATGATTTTCTTTAAGAGATTGATCCGAACCAACCGTAGACATCAAAATTTTATTAATACATCAAATTAAAATTTAAAACCTAGCAAGGCAGCCGGAATAACCTTCGTGTTTAAATTGAAATAAATCTAAATACATACGTTATCGCTTTAGTTAATTTATAATTATTTAAATATTCATAATTGCTTCCACGGACGTTAATTATTACATCATAATATGAGCCTCGCGAAAATATTGGCAAATTAATTACATGTCTACATACATTATTCACCTTACAATCGTAATTGTATAATATAACTTCGTCAAGAGTATTAGACGCGTGTATATGCACAATCCAGCCATCAAACTGTTTACGGCATAAAGACTTGCCGAAAATAATGACGTCCATTAGACGGTCAAGCTCAATAATGTAGGACGCGCCGTTATGAGTATAATGAGTTATTATAATGTCATTAAATATTAACTATATATATACTAATATATATATATTAGTGTGTACTTCATTTTGCATTGAAGCTGTGAATGCCCATCAGACCAATACAGTATAGTTAGTACAAAAAAAATAATTAATGACTACGTAATCCCGATCCCGGGATTATTTTGACTTGACTAAAACCACAAGTTATACCATCTACCTCCATTACGGGATGACACGTGAATACGCGTGAATTCACCATGTCGCCCTGGCAAAATTATATGACAACTGAGAGAATGGAATTGAAGAAAAATATGTGACAACCCTACTAAGTAAAAAAGTAAGTGAATTTAGGACAAGAAGTAGATTTGAATCTACACAATTTAGGAACAACGACAAATGAGGTGAAGAATTTCTAATATTTTGATTTATGTCCCTATAACCGGTTTTCCATAAATATTTGTACTCTAAATACATATTTAATTAGCATCAAATATAAATACTTGCAGGGTTGATACGAAATACCCTATTAATAATTACCGGTTACTATATTGTATCATAAAAACAATTACACAGCACAAATTAATTATTATATTAAGGATTATTCTATAATTTATACTTCTAAGTAAAACTTGACAGTTGAACCGACATTGACGGTGACTTTTATCAGCAAATAGAAACCTTTTTGGAGTATTATATAAACTAAATATCCTTACAATTTTCCTAAAGTACTAAGTAGAAGTAATAAAAGTAATTTAAAATCGGTAACATGAAAAAAAAGGTGTGAGACATGTATAAACAAATGAACCCATAATAAAAAGAATTTTTAATATTTTATTACACTAATTCTATGGTTGGTTTTTAACATCGATAATAGATCGAAGATATATTTTCTGGTCTATAAATTATTACATTTTTAATTATACTCAAAATGATTAATATACATATAAGTTTTTTTTATGTTTATTCACATAACTGACCGGTACTTTCCGATTGCGGTTCTAATAAAACCGGTTTTAAAATTCTTCGTCCGTTCAAGTTTAGAAACCGCACTCTCTCTCTTGTTTTTGCACAAGTTATCCAATTAGTTGAAGTTATAATTAATTGTTATAGTCTAAATTCAACAAAGTTGTAATTACATGAGCCTAGTTTCCGGTTTCCCGTTTGAATTTGATGTTATGATCACCTATTTTCGAGCCACTGCGGGGTGCTTCATCACATTTACGTCACCCATTTCTGTGCTGTGATAGTTTTGCACAGGATTTATGACGTCACCGATCCATCACACTGTTGCATTTCCTACAATCCGCATGCATTATCTCTACCATAACTACTTTAGGAACTACTTCGTCTATCTTCATCGTATCTATACAGGTGATATGTCTAATGCCATGTCAGTTAAGTTATACCAATACTGATAACTTCTTCTATCTAAAGTATAGTAATTTTAGAACGATCTTATCTGCACATTGAAGATACTTACCAAAAAAATATTTCAGGTGTTTTTGAAAAAACTTTAGTTGTCTGTTTGCTTAAAAACGCAAAAAGAAAATTTCATTAAACATTCACATATAACTTCAGCGTAGCTTGGGGGGAAACATATAAACATTATTTCATCAAAATCGATGAATAAAAATAAATTATCGTAATTTAAAGTTTTCAAAGTATGGACAGTTTTGTACACTACGTAAAAAAATCAAAAGATGGCGTTTTATTCGTTAATTTCAAGATAATAATACATGTTGCTGACACGGATCTTAGTGACTGTTGTTAATTGCATGGTCAGCTCTACGTGGCTCTCTCCCCTATTGGTGAGATAAGCTATGTTTTTATTTTTGTACCCAATTATAATTATTCAAATGTTTTATACAAATAGTCGCATAAAGAAACGACACAGCTACTTAAGAATATTATTGTAAACATACAAATTTAAATATACGTGACTACAGCGTAATTTCAACAGTATCTTTACCGCATACCAGAGGTTATGAAATCAAAGTAATTGTTGACGATATTTTCATCACACTTTTCTTTCAACCAACAACTATTTTTCCATCGTGACGCGTGTAAATGAGTATTTTACACTTGTTTAAATAAGTACACACGTTGTTATCGCTATTATTCTTGTATTTATTATTATATCTTAATTACATATCGTATTTTTTTTTTCTTCAATTGACACGGCGGTATCATTTGCCAGTGTCAAATGCGTGTCAAAACCGAGTAGTTCTTATATTATTTAATATAAATGTATGTAGATTTAACTTAGTCTAGTCATATCAAAATGGTCCCTACAATTACATTTTTTTATGGTTTGTGGAATTCACTCCAGTCTTGTATAATGACGTCAATGACGACCATGTTATGTAGTGTAAAAAAAATACTGCTAGTTTATGAAACAAAAACATTAATTAACGTAACAAGTTCTCACAATAAACCTTTATTACGAAGTTTTAATTTAATCTAAACATTGTTCAAACAAACGTAAATAACCTTTTTGACCCGCTGACTTAATTCAAAATTGGAATTATTTCCGTAATACGCCTCGAAGTTAACTTTTATGTTATACTCCTAATATCGAATTTGAGTGAACGCACACAAACACATAGGTCAACGTTCTTTGAACCTTCAGGAGAATAGAGCGTTAAATTAAATTGTACTTACCCGAGTAAGATTTACAGTCATTGTCTAAGTAAAATATAATTATATAAAGTTTAGTACACGGGATAAAGTGTCAACGTACTTTTAAACGATTGGCACGTTATGAATACAAATAGAGCGTATACGTGTAAGCGATGTTAGCGTGTTGTAGCCTTCCCCCGTGTTTTGTGTTGAATAATGTAGTATTGACCAATTAATTTTAAACAAAGCTATCGTGATCGATTATATAATAAATTATAGTACAAAAGAATACGTGAAGATCAATCACGCTTTTCGTAGAATTGCCTATTAATATTGTTAAGTTTTCAAATCTATTTAATTCTAAACTGTACAAAATATGGTAACGTGTTTAGATTATGTCGACGGATTATAACATAATTATCTAGCTTGATTAGATTATTTTAGCCGTGTTGACAGATACAAAATACATGGTTCAGTTCGTGAGGCACATATTTAGCTTAGTCAGACTTAACATTCGCGACGTTAACAGTTCAAGTCGAGATTCGGCCACTTCGGCACTATTGAGTTTGTTGCCATACGGCTGAGCGCCTTAAGCGTTCGGCTAAAAAAGTCTGGTGAAGCTGTGAAAGTCCGTCAAGCTAATAGCGTTTAGTCAATTCGAAAAAACAAATCAGACAAAATTCAGTACAATATTCGCATAAGAAAACTCATCTCTCTTTCATGATGATTCTATCTATAATATACATTTATTTCGATTTCAAGTGCGTTATTTCTTTTATAACAGAAGTCACGTTTGCTATTCACCGTCGTTTATTTATACATTCTAAATCTTTAAATATTATTTTTAACCTTTTATTCGACATCGGTTGCAACAAAAAGCTGGTGTCGGGAACTCCCGAATGTAGAGTGTGTCGGTTTTCCTCGTTTATATTTAGATCTTTTCTTCTTATGCAAGCCGATAATATCTTATAGACAGACAAACAATCGATACGATGGTTTTTGTATATGAATAATTTATATGATATCGATTTTCCTGTTGCGGTCAAGTTTGGTACTAAACCTATTGGATAGTGACAATAAATTATTGAAGTATGATATGACAAACCCCATGGTGCAACGGTAGTGAGCCTTACTATTGGTACGAAACGTAGCAGATACGATTCCTAAACTGACTGGCATTAATGTGTTGAACGTTATTGACAGTTATGTCTTTGGGTTTTAAATACATAATCGATGTTTCATTTCGAACTTTGCATATCTGATTGTTTTGATATTTATTAAAATATGATTCAGTTAATCAGTCCACCAAACGCTAAAAGTTAGGCAATAATTCAATGATATAAACCAAAACTAATACGCTTTTTTGATATAAAACCTTAATAAAAAAATCACTTAGGTGTGTCAAATTTTATAATGATCGGTGAAATGTTGTTGGAATTTATCAGTCTCAGATACGTCAATATTCGTATTTAATTATATAAATATAAAATAATGATTAGTCAAGTAAGTCTCATTGAATAATTTATAACTGCATGTTAAGCTTCATATATACATACAAAGGAAGGTAGTGGATCAGCCAGTGTACATTTTGTAACTTTGGAACAGCAATGTTTGTGTATAAATTTATTTCAAGTATCTCGAAAACGGCTCTAACGATTTGGATTTGGAAATTTTGATAAGGTTTTGGTTTTTTAATTTAGCTATATAGGTGCTTTCCCAGAAAAAGTAAACCGCGTTTTTGCACAAAAATACATTTATTTTTAAAAATTATTTTTGGAGCCTATATCATATAGCGCCGTCTCGCAAAGTATTGTGGTAATTGAATTATCACTAATGAATGAATGATACCGGTGCCGTAGCCTGAAATGATGTTACACGATATATACGTTAATATTAAAACGTGTCAAGTAGGCTATCGTAGACTATCTATTACATACGAAGAAGTAAGGAGTCAAGTACAAAGGAGTCGAGAGCAGTGGCGTACTAGGTGCATGACGACTTAAAAGACCGTCATGCCGTATAGCATAATGACATATGGGTCTATTTTACTGCCAAGGTGCAACAATTCATTTTTTTTAAATGTTATGTCCAGAAATATATTATTAAATACTCACTATTTGTAAATATCAGTAAAAATAAGAACGAAGGTGAAATATTTCATGTAAACATTACATTTGGAAAGGACACAAGTGCGTAACCTTAACAGAATATCGAGTTAAAATTAATCAAAACGAGTGGCGGAAGTGTGCGTTTCGGTTATCGGACACACGTGCATAACAACAATGAAATAATTAATAAAATATTTATACATAGTCTTAAATGCAAGCGTATTAAAACATGAAAAGGAGTTTTAAAAAGTTAAATGTCAAACTCCGTAAATTCCGTACAAAGTCTCAAAGATACAAAATAAATTAAAATTGGAGCCCTTGCTTACTGTATTCATTAATAACGCGCATGCGAATTTCAAATATCATGGCCGAATATAGCTTTTATAACATTTATTGTTTATTTAATTTAATAGACTGACTGGTCAGCGAAAGTTTAGAAAGCGATAAATCTTAAAAACTCAAAGGAACTTGTTAATAGTATATGATGATAATTAATAAATTACCATATAACTAATTTCACATCCTAGTTAAATACGATAAAGCAATGAAATGTATTCGTATATTTTAGGCTGTTGTCAAAATATACAATACTTCATATTTCGTAGTCGACTGTTACAAAATTGCAAGGAACTAGGAGGTTAGCGAAATTCTTGTTAAATTGCCTAAATTGAAATTTTAAATATAATAAGAATTATTAATAATAACCAGCAAATGTCAGCTAACATTATCTATTATATCAATGACCATTAGTAATCGAAATACCAGTTACATTTTCAATATTAAGTAACGACATTCGATATCAGAATAAGTCTTGATAAATAACTATCCATTTTTTACGGTAATACATTGTTCTCCAAAGCACTTAAACAAAAGTAACGGGAAGACTATAATAACATTCAGTTTATTCACTAAAGTCTTGCAACAATAAAAGTCGTTCGCCATTGTCGATACGGAAGTGACGATCTATTGTTCTGCGCCTGCGCAGCCGTGCACTAATATCCAAACATGGCCGCCAATCGTGGCTAAAAGATCAAATAAACGTGTCGAACGCTTCCACTGTATCATAATGGTCTACTTTACAATTGTACAAACACTGTTTCAAATTGCAGTAATGTCGTAAAGGTCAACGCATTACACTAACGTAAGCAAGACATTTCAAATTAACGTTTCAGTAATTAAAATAAGTACTTTATATCAACACCTAACCAAATAAAGTTAAATAGAAAAACGCTCATACGTTTCCCAATCAAAAGAAAAATTATGAAAAGAATGGAAAAAAATGTGAAGTCTCCAATCTACCTATCATCGTCTCTAGTAATGGACATAGTAATATCTGGACAGTCCTCGAACAAAATGTTAATACTATTAGTACCCTTCTATCCAATGTTTCATATCACAGCGATCTCTTCAAATCAAATGGAATCCTACATTTATTCAATTAAAAAAATATAGATAATGCGGGAAAACATCAAATGTACGTGTAGTTTTAGTAACATTGTATTGAAGTATAAAGAGTTTATAAATGTTGATATTATGTTGTCGAAGAAATCGTTTCTAATAGAACAAAACCAAAGGAATCAAACTTGAATACTTATTCCAATACGTACAATAGTTCCAATGAAATTTCCACACCGATCTCTCGAGTGTTATTTTGCAAAGTATTAGTTATTAGATTACCTTATCACTTTACCCTGAGTCATTAAACATTATAATTTGATTATTAGTTTACCGTTCATATCACTACATGTGCTTGTCGAGGTAGAGATAGCTTCTCTTTGTAATATGAATATTTATTTTATGTAGTCTGTATTATTACTTATGTTATTTGGTGTGATGTACGTGACATTTGAATAATTTGTCAATGCAAATTCAGTTGGAATGACAAAGCTGATAGTGGTATAAACAAAAGAACTGCAGTAGAATATAAACATATTGCATACAACAACACAAAGCAAGATATATCATAACAAAAATTACTCAAACGTTACGGAGATATTCATAATTCCAACCGCACAAAACTTTCCCAAGCGCATGGTAATCACTTCACGACTGTTTTGTAGAGTAAATGCAGCGACCTTCACCCGAATAGCGTCGCTACTCTATCGCGGACGGAGGTGACCCAATTTTCAAGCTTCATATTTACAAAACTTAATGCTTAGAAATGTAGGTGAGTAAACAATGTCTTTAATGAATATCCAAGTGTGAAACTTGGATTTGATGTATCATTAAATAGTTGTCATAAAAGCGAGAGTATTAAATATAACTGAATATATTAGAGGCATTGACTTGTGGTACAATTACACTCTCCATCTTAGAATGGCCAAACTATGAAAAGTCGTATGAACCTCCATCGATAGTTTGTCACTATTTTAGGAATCGCTCTGCATCTTTATCCATTATTTAAATTTCACATGAATGAAACTCAATACCCGCATAAGTTTTTCCGTATTTTTTTAATGTTATGTTATTTATAGGTTTTTGCGTTACAATTTCACCTGGTGTTAAATGACGATGTGGTCTATAATGGTAAATACGATAAAACTAGAGTTACTGGTTTTCAAGTGCATCTATTAGAGCATACCCATAAGTGCTTGGTGACAGATTTTTAACTTGAGGACTTACAATGATTTGCAATCCTTCATCAAACGACGCGGTGTCCGAGCATGCTAATTCGTTGAACCATGGCTCCAAAGATATATCAATTATTATCATATAATATAGTTGTCTTCAAAAGAAGAGTGAATCAATTTTTAATTAATTAACGCGTACCACCTTCACCCTTCTTAGCCTTTCAGCCTTTAACAGAGGTCAGGCATCAAGAATTATTAAAGAGATAGAAAATGAGACGGTTTCTATTACAACCGGACCTTGATGTCAATTCAGAATTGATTTCGTGATATTGTTAGACAAAAAGAATAAGTATTCCTTTACAAACAATATAAAAAATCTAAGATTAAGATATTCCCTATAGCACGATTGCAGATTTTGATCAAACACTGATCGATGTTTCTAAGAATTCTGAATGTAAAAATAAATATTATTTTCCGCGTATAACTATTATTATGATGTTTCATGTATGAGTATGATATTTCTGTTGTTAAATTAGAGATAAGCAATGATCACCTTTCACACTGACCTTAGAGTTTCGGCAAACAATAGTATTTAATTTATTTATAAGCTATTGTAATCGTTAGTCTATTAGTTGGTATTGTTAAAACTTCCTTGTTGATTTCTATTCTTTTGACGCCTCTGCTCGGGCTAAACTAATATCAACGCCTATTTTATTTTTTGTTATCAAATTGTTTTCTTTTTTATTCAACAATTTCCTTCTTCCTCTTTCATTATTGTTAGGCGTTGTTCATAATTATTGCAAGAGCGGGCTCGCTGCTTATATTCTTCATAGTTGTAAAATATTGCTAATATTCTTTTTAGCTGCTTTCAATTGTTCCTTGTTTTTGATTACAAAAAAGCTCTGTTACAGGACCCATAGTCAAGAAAGGTCTTAATATCTTACGTCCTTGAAGAAAAAAACGTTAGGTCTTTTGTTTCAATTTCGTGAGTTTTGCAACTCGTATTACGGTGAACTACATATTATGCGTCAAAAAACCATATTGTTCTTTAACCAATCACACTGGTGTCACGTAAAGTAATTTAAAATGAAATCCTAATTTAAAATTATCTGTTAGGTCTCTTACATCTGAATATCATGTATTTATGGCTTTCTCTTTAACATTTGTTTTGTTTTTAATGACAGGTAATTACAGCTTCATGACAACTGACACCCATACATGAAAACATGGAAAGAAGCCAACATCGACATGAACAAAGTTAGGTTCATCTAGAAAGAGTATTGTATATAATAATGTATAGATTAAATATAAAGGATTTACTATCAAATTCTGGCGATAAAGTAAGTTTTAAAATTAACCACCTCAAACCAAATCGCTACGGAATCATTTTACAGATCTCTTTATTTATTTATTCGCCAATGTTGGCAACGGAACAACTAAATCTTTTAAAAGAAAGTTGGCAGCTTCGACTATTCCTAAGGTAGGGTGTAATATGCTACACATGTGTCTTGATTTTGATAATTAGCACGAAAGCTTATTTTTTGGTTCTATTCTCAAACAATATTTGTCTATCCAACAGTTTATTTTCTTGTTATAAGGATTACAATAAAAAAACGCTGATTTTGTTCAGTGCGATTGATGCAATGATTCAATGATTATATGCCAATGAAGATCATGAAGCTATCAGTTATTGAAGGATTTCAATTCGACCAATAACTTTAATATCTTAATATTCGTGTAGCATCTTTTTTAACTTCTATTTTTGTTACACTGCGAATAATTGGATGTACTCAAGTTGATATTAAAATGCGCACCACCTAAAGAAGTTATTGTGATATATTTGCCATCATATCTATTGTGATAGCAACGCACAACCAGCGGACACGTGTGCCTTACCAACTAATTACCTACATTGCTTACTTAGTAGAACATACTTAGATACTGCATTCTCAGCATCATCAGAATTATGTGAAGACCTCATAATCCCTTATTTATAAATATTACGTAAATGATTTCCCCCTTATCCAACAGTATCAATTTCATGGTTAAGAGTTTTAATAATACACCGTACTACTCCGCAAACTGTGCACTTTAAGGAACAGTTATGTGGGACAGCAAGAGCTCTCTGAGATACTCGGAAAGTCGAGTTAAATACTCTAGAATGTAACCGTGACGAAAGTGGCTTAGCAATAAAGCGAGTATCTCGACAGTAAACCGTCAGACTCGGAGCTAATGCACTAATGCACCGATGCAGTTTAAATAGGTCAATGGTGGCCGTAGAAGTATAAAGGCAAACGTTGGCACACTTACCTGGCCCATTAACTAGAGTTACCTTGTGTGAATTATTGAAATGTTAGAAGTGTAGGAAACTTTTATTGAACTGTATTCAAAAAAGTAGGCTACTTACTAGATTTTCGCTAGCATGATATTAATTTATTTCAAATCTTGCTCCAAATTTATTTAGCATGTTGGTAGTAGGGCTCTTTCTAAGTCCATCGGCCTAGCTAATAACTTTAAGTTAAAAAGCTGTCGCTAAGCACTTATGAGTATGTTTCAGTAGCTGCATTTCAGAGCCAGTCCCTCTAGTTTTAACATGTTTAACATCTTGGACTACATCTTTATTTAACATCAGGTGAGATTATGTTAAAACGTAAAAAAATAAAAACAAAACGCGTATATAAGGAAGACCAATGAAATCTTTATTTAAAATTTCATATGCGTATCAAATACTTGTACTAAAAACCAAGGTAAACATAGACCTTGTTGCAAACGTGATCTAAGACTGCGTTATTGCTGAAACCATTTATACATCTTCAATATGGTTTTGCCAATAATTACATTGAAATATGCACTTTAGATATGTACGTAGAGGCAGAAAAGCATGCGAGTGATTATTTTCAACGAGCATTGTAATTTATGTCTGGAAATAAACAACTACTCTGAAAATCAGAAATGTTATGAGAAATTTAGCTTTCAAGATATCGATCTTTAATAATGAAAGTGTTATAAGAGTTAGAGAAATGAGTATTTATGTCAAAACAAATGTAGTATAATATCCCTACAAATTACAATTGTATTTTTATTCTGTGTAAGACACAGCAACACTTACAGAAACTTCGAGATTTATTTATTTATACATGACTATATTATATGTAATTCGTACCAGCAAATTAACATATATTATCTGACCAAAAGAAAGGAATAATTATTGTTTATTCAGTACTAAAATATACTCTCGTACGTCTCCTTAACCCTTAATTAAGATGTTACCAGATATAAATTAAAACCGTATAAGGTTGCCAAGGAAATATCATACTTGACAGTTAAAAATGATGCCAATCTGTTTCCGTCCTTTCATGTACCCCCATATGGCATCGTCGGTCATTTGTTTGCCGAAATCTTTAACACGGAGAACACCAAACAAAGAATAGTCTTGGATTAATTTTTTATAATTTTTCAGTAGATTATAATTGTTATAGTGAATATTAAATTGTTAGTCATAAATATCGTTGCTTGGTAATTAAACTTTGTGAGCACAAAGGCCGTAACATGAAAGTGCATAATTGCCTTTTAGAGGTCACATATCGTGTTTATATATTTAAAACGGAGAAAAAAATTCGTTTTGTAATGTTAGTAGTGTTCAATTTTAAAAGTTTTTGTTTTTATTCTCTGATAATGTATCGTTGGTCATAATTATTATAGGTAAGTTAAGATATATATACGTTTCATAATCTGTGACACTTTTCTATCATACAGGAAAAAGTTATAATACGGAGCATTGACACTGGCAAATACTTCTACGGTTCCAATAACAAAGAAGAAGAGCATTTGTAATATCTTACTTTTATTAAAATAAATCATATTTTACTATGTCATTTGAGGAATGTACTAGATCAAGACAATTTTACCGAAGCAAGATATATTTGTTTTTTTTTTTTGCGATGAAAATCTCTTACCCCATTTTCGGAGGCGCGCGAAAACATCAAGAAGAGACACTCGCTTCCTATAACAAAAATGATGTCAAATGTATGTATGTATGTGTGTGGTCCCCCCGAAAACATAGTTTATGTAAACAGACAATTTAGACACATATAATTATATATAAACACAATGTATAGAAACAAAGAATTGACAATTTTCTTCAATAATATAGCGTATAGGCATTCAGAGCAACTGATACAAATAGTCAATGCACCTTATACTATGTGTAACCGACTTCAAAAGGATTAAAGTCCTGAGGCCAAAGGCCAATGGTAATATTTGATATATGAATTGAAACGGCTGATATAAACAGGTGCATGATAAAATATATATGCCTGCGTTTTAAACGATGAACGATTATATCGTTTTTTTTTTTATATAATATAAAAATAGAGCTTTTAAGGTGAATACAAAGATGCTATTAGAAGCTCATTTTATCCTAATTCCGCATTATTTCAACCACCGGACGATCACTAGTACATATTGAATTAAATATTCCTAAAAACGGCAGATGCGCTCGACTTTCTTTCGACGGAACTGTCAACCACATTCTTCGAACTAGAACACAGTAGTACAGCAAGAAATACTAATTTGTTACAGAAATAGGTTTGACGATGATGCTTCTTGCACCATCTCTCCAAATATTCTCTCTTACATACCCTTTATCTACAAATCACGCATCATCGTTAAGATGTATTCCAAAGGTTAAGGACGACTATTTCAGTGTAAGTCTGCAGGAGAGTAATTAATCAAATGAAACAGGCCACTGATGGATCTCAAAATATTTATATATCCACAGTACTAATGTTTGTTTTAATACCTACGAAGCGATTAATGTTCGTAAAACGGAAACACTTCTTATATATTTATTTACGTTACGTGTCTGTTTGTGTAACAAGCGTTTACACCTCTCTCAAAATGCTGTAAATTGTGGTGTTTCATAACATAATTAGCTACTACACGCTTGGTAGAAATTTTACAAGCGGACTTAGTGTAATTGTCGGCTTATCAGATCATTTTGTGACATAGTAAATAGGCATAAATAAACTAAAAAGAGGGCTTTGTGTTGTTTCAACCTAATCGATACACAATAGAACAAAGAATTTGTATGAGTAAAAAAAAAACAAACAAAAACATGTTTGTAAACATGTTTCTGAACTGTGGTTAGGTTTTTTTTGATACATTATAGGTTTTATCATTTCATTTTAATATCATCTGATGTTAAATGACGATGCGATCTATGGTGATAAACACGCTAAACTTAGAGAGATTAGACTCTCAAATGCTGCTGCCGGAACACAGCTAGAGAGGTGCTTGGTGATAGGTTTTTAACTTGAGGGCGGATTTAGATAAAACCGATAAAACCCTACCACCATGCTAAGGTTTCATCACGATGTTTTCCTTCACCGAAAGCTCCGGCTCTTTTGTAAAGATACAAACCTGCGTCGATCGACACGGTGCATCGTGTGTGTCCGAACACGGTAACCACTGAGCCATCATCGAATCCCTTTGTACCTTTGTGCCTTTCAATTTAAATAATAATTGTATAGAATAAATGGATATTATGTATAAACCTATAGATGTAACATTAATAAAGTTGCAACACCGACGCTGTGACTCAATAATTTTTTACCATTCAACCATTAGTACAATTTGTATAGATATTCTAACTACGGAAAATGTTTTTAAAATCTTCACAGCTTTCTGTAGATATATTTTAATACGAAAAATCTATTAATATTCTGACAAAGCTACAAAATTTTATTACAAAGCCCCAAAATAGCTTCAACGGTCACGAGATTTATGACAACGAAGCAAACTGCTCGATCGCATGCGAAGCTATTTTTTTAATTCATGGAAATCTGTGCCCCTGTACCGTGTAATGTCATTCGGTAGAAATTATTGTATTACGACGATCGTATGAAAATTATTTAGGAAGTTGGTTCCCGTTCGTAGTGAGAGGAGTTGGACCTTGACCGTTGTATGTACTCGATTTCCACGCCAGAAATAATTAATTTTCTTATTATCCGTCTCATCTAGTTCAGTACCATTAAATTATACGCTTCACGACTAATTTATATTGTTTCGCATTAATCAATTTCGTTATTTCTATGGAAAGATTGCCGTCGATAAATTGAATTTATTTGTTTTTGAATTATTCACTCACGTTAGTTTTTTTTTTACCTAATTTTTAAACATTTACTCACAACGTAATATGTATAGTACCAAGCGTAACCAAATATATCACTTGTATTTAATTTTTAAAATTTCGAATTTTTGTCAATGCAGTTAAATGAAACAAACTACGTCAAAATCACGACTTTTACATAGGAAACCAACCGATTATACATCGCTGCCTTAGGCAGTCATAGTTCGTCTCTTAATGCCCTGTTCTTCTCCGGCAGCGAACCCGCCTTCGGCCCCCGGCATCACACGCCAAGCCACACGTTCCGCTAGCTACGTTTTCTCTTATTGTACATTCTCGCCTACATTTTGTACGATAATTATTACCTTGTTATAATAATTACAACGTGGTGTGGGTAGACTATAACGTTTCACAATACATAATATATAAATTACAACAACAATGTTTTAAAACTGATTGGTAGTTTCAAACAAACAATTTTTTGAGTTTTATAATATATAAATACTGTAAGTACCTACTTGTAAAATAATACACTTAATAAAATATGAAATCATTTGAAAAAAAGTGATTCCAATTTTAGAAACACAGTAAAAAATAAACAGATATTCATAAATCGTGTCAGACCATAATAAAATGTAATTAACATTCGACAAATAGAATTCAGATCACGTTGTAAACGGAGATTCCAAATCGTATGTGTTTTATAGTGGGTAGTTCATATAGACCGCACTTATAGCCCGTGTAAATTTAAAAGTTTCTTTGTTTATTTGTTAACGAAGCGATCGAATGTCTTTTCAAAAAAAGGCGGTTTACCGCGTAGGTTAGAAGTTTAATTTAGAACCGCGAGTTGAACTTGTTCGTGACTCATTGGGACTAATACGGTAGCTTGTCCGATACAATAACTTAAGTATATTAAAAGCTTTGTATACAAATATAACCGCGAATGATTATTTATTGATTTATAAATTTTAGAACACAAGTCCCGTATTTATTATTTGTTATAAATATTTTGGACAACCTACTAAAACAAACTTTCACCAAGGACTCTAGACAATCTGGATAGTAAAAACGTGTGCCAAATACTTATTCATAATTTACACATATAAATAAACTAAAAGTGTATTGTTGTTTGAAGCTAATTTCGAAAACGGTTGATCCGGTTTTGAAAAAGCTATTACTAAAAGACAGAGAACTTTTCAGAGTATTACTTCAACTATGGACCATTACACTACTCTACAGTGGCTAAGCAGGGATGATAAAACTGAACAGAGATAAATTAAAATCGACAAAAAATTTTAGGAGATAAAATTACAGGATAAAACAGCTCACAGTCGAGATATTTATATCTAGTTTACTTGAATAATCTTTTACTAAAATTTTCTATTTCGCCTTTGACAATCAAGTTCACATCAAGCCCGTCAAATCAATCAGGTCGTCAACGATATGCGCGTAATTTTTTAACAATATTAATTTTTCCATACATTTTACTGTCTCATATTATTTTATGAGTGTACAAAAATCCTAATTGCTTCATAACAAATGCAACTAATTAATAAAACGATATTAGTAACGACATTATAATATCTGTTAGATTATTTACAAAGATTATTTATTATCACGATCTGATTTTAATGTAAACATGGACACTGGAATTTTTTCTTTCGTGCTAACTGCTTATCCTACAGGGAGATATTGATATATAGAAAGAATTAGTTTTATTATTGGAACCAAAGCAAAACAATTAAATTATAAATATACTGATGAATAAAAATGTCCAACAACTAGCAACCCCATTCAGCACTATGCTGCAGTACAGCAGTACTATAGCGCTGATTTTGAATGGAAGCCCATACGATACATGGATATTCAAGCCGTGGTTAATCATGTAACAGAAAATTAAAAAAAAACTTTATATACTGTCGCTACAAATTTAAGACCATCTGTCTGTCTGCATCAGAACCTTAATCAAAGCAATATATCTAAAAAGAACATAGGTAGCAATTGTATAGCCATACATATATATATATATATATATATTTATTTATTTTATTAGCGTGGGGAAATCCATCATGGACACACCACCCTCCCGAGGGGAGAGTGGGTAGTGTGAGACTCTTACTCACTAAAGCCCCAAGGTGTACCGGCCGCCACTTGACAGAACTTAAGCTAGCTAAGTGTGTCAATAGATAGATGATAGATATAAATGAACATCGACTACTGGGTTTGATGTTGCAATAAATATTGTTTATACGAGTGTTTAAAACTAAGTTACGTTTTTTGGATCAAAATAGCGGTGGGATGTTGTTCCAATAGCGCGAGCATTTTTGAATGACCCCATGAAAGCGATCGTTCTATGTAAAGGTATCGACAATAGATTAGTTATGATGCGAGTGCATAAAATATAAGTGGGGTTATCTTGTCTAGTGTCTAGCTTAGATAGCGTGTTGAATCTAAATAAAATAGAAAAATACAACACAATTCCACGTACAGTTCTATTATAAATTAATACATTACATTTATTGCAGAAGTGTGCATTCTATACAAATATATTATTATTATTATTTGTCGGCATATCAACAGACAATAGAATTAATTATTCCTGCATATTATGTACACAGTTCAGTTTGAATGTCATATTGGTTGAACTTACAGTTTTACTGAAAAAGTATTATTATTATTTTCAGTATCGGATCTTGGTGTAAGGAAAAAACGGTGAAAAATACCTATAAATGGGAATTATTGTGATATAATGTAATTATTCTTACGCAATGGATAACGAATTATTGAAGACATCGTTATTCCGCTATTGATTATCTGTTTACAGTTATTATTACTGACAATGGCAATGGTCGGCCGGTTTTCGATAAGCAAGTATTATATAACAACCAATAGGTATAAAAGGGAGAGCACGAACACCAAATATTCATTACATCATAGTGTCATTGTTGCAAATTGTAATATAATACAAAACAGGAAATTTATCCAACAGCAGAAAAAATAACATTTGTTTATAATAACAATACTTCATGTATTTTTTATTGCTACTATTAAAAATAGTTAAAAAAATCCGTAAATTAAAGTACACGACAGAAAAAAATACTTACTGAACTCGTTTGTATATTAATATTTTATAAAAAGTGACAATATAAGGAAAATTATAAGTAATTATAGACGTTTCGTTGAATTCTGCAACAACAACACAAGGTCATTGCATTTCGCCTTCAAATAACTGGAATATCATTATACCATTCCACATTTAAACTACGGTCTAAAACATTTCCGTTACAGTTTAAACACGAAGGCATCCTGCACCGAAAATAAATGAACGAAGTTCGTGTGCAGTCACATCGAACAATCTATTTAAACGAAACTTTTATCTGGGTTTAAATGAACCCGGGAATGGACGAGAACTGGTAGTAAAGGATAATAATTGTCGTAGAACGTTTTAAAAATAGAACGATTTACTTCATTTTTAAAAAAGATATCCGTTCTATTTTAGAAAAAGAAATGTCATTTGCCTTAATACAGTTGCTCATTAGTATATCTTCTCGTAGCTACTAAATGAGTATGCTACTTCGATTATTGGTTTACTTGAGTTTTAAGTTTACATTAAATTTCTACTTTTTTTTACGTAAGTAACGTACTTAACACTTATAAATCTTTCTATTGTGATATTAAAGGAATAATTTATACACTTCGTGGAAAGATACTGACTTAATCTTATCTTACATAATAAAACTCGAACACTGACAGACAACGAATAGGTTAAATTGGTGCGTCTAGTTTAAACATTTTTCACAAGGAAAATTTATTTCGTAAGAGGTATAAAGACGGTGTTAATAATAAATTATTTCTGCGACGCAGCCGATATTCTAACAGATATTCCAATAAACGTCAGTCAAATTTAATATTTGATCGAGCGTAAACGAAACTTCTGACCTTTTTTACTTATAACATCGCCAAACATTTCACTGACGATCCCCTATAACAAGTAAAATGTATGTATATATTTACTAAAGGATATCTATAATAAACATTAAACATAAATGGTACGTTCAATGTAAATAAATATAATGAAAATATGTACAGAGTAGTACATATTACGTAGCAAATGATTCATTCGTTTGTAATTCTGTTCATCAACACTTTTGCCAAATCGATACGCGTGTGTATTTCATGGCCTATCCAGTCTTTTTATATTCCGAGTGGCAAATTTTAGATAATACATCAGTCACGAACATTTAGCATACATTAGTAATATAGATTCGGTGAGTAAAAATTATGAATATTGGATATAACATGAATGGAATTTCAAAGCCAATGGGATAGGTAAAAACGATTTGGTAATACAATTTCCATTATTAGTTATGTAATAATTTGTGTAGCAGTTTTTTTTTTTAAATATGTGTCTAATTTTTAAATTTAATGAAACTATAACCAATTACGAAAATTATGACTGCCATCGCAGCCATATATGGTAATTTTAGAACAATTACAATTATTGTTCGTAGACATATGTTTATCTACAAAATGCATTCTAATGCTCAAGAGGTTGTTGGTTTTTCTGTTTCACTAAACGAGCAAATTTCTGAAACTAGATGTCAGATTTGGAAAAAAAAAATTTTTTGAGCTAGACATAGAAGAAAGTGTCACACATAAAATACGTCAAGAGAGAGCGAAGTAAAATGCAGGCTAAGCGGAACGTGTTGTGCGGCGTCGGGTATCGCAGGCCGAGAGCGGACTGGTCACTCGATGTAAGCCTAATATTGCCGAGAATGGGCGAATTGTGAATGCCTATATCACCAAGGTACTACACTGCGCAACTATCATGGTTTATATATCAGTTATTTAAATTTACCTAAATGCCTTGACATTAAATCAATGTTTAAAAAATGAAATACCGTTTATATACAATAAATATGTAAAGTAAAAAATAATGTTATTAATCAAATTTCTTAACCAAATCAAATTTATTCATAAAACATATTAGACATGATTTTACGGCAAACGTAATTAAAATTTGGTCGTTACACGTTACCTAACGAAAGAGCTTGTGGGTGATGAAATTAATTTTGTGATCTCGGATCAAATCAAATTTAATCTATATTTTGAACCGTGACCTCACGGTGCCGATGGCCTTATAATTTATTAAATTAACACGGCCACAACTAACTTTATTAATGAAAGGTGAAGGACCGCAAAATAAATTGTAGTCTTTACCTTATTTGTGCCTATTTTCTTATTACCCTATTACAATGTTTTGGGTAAATGCTTAGTGTGCAGGTAAATATTGTCTTTACCTTATTTGTGCCTATTTTCTTATTACCCTGTTACAATGTTTTGGGTAAATGCTTAGTGTGCAGGTAAATATTTATACCTATCAGTATAGTCGGCAATAACAGTTATACGATAATAATGAATTACAATGTTTTGTTATTTTACAAAAATCATTGTTATAAACCGTTGTCAGTTATTCCGCTGTTCCTTAATTAATTATTTTGCATCATATTACCAACAGGAATGTTTGTAAAATGAATATTCGTTATACGTATCTTTCTTTTGATTGTGAGTAACGTAGTCTATCTCATAGATAGTACCGTAGCAAATACTTTGCACGATTTTTTTAAATGTACTTGATTTTTACCGCTACATTTTGGTCCCCTTAGAAAAATACCTTCGTTAATTATTATAGCCTCTATATTATTTTGATAAATAATTGATATTACTGTAAAGTTTCAACGAAACCCGTTTAGTTATTTACAGGCGGAAGGGTAACAAATATACATCGAATGTCACAATTGTTCGCGGTTGTAAAATTAAAGGATGCTTATAAAAAAATTGAAATGGGTTAACCGATTTTTAGGAAACTTTTACAGACAAATAAATGAGATTTCTAAGAATTATCTAGTTATTAAAAAATGTACAAACGGTATTGTGATTTGATACCCGTAAACTACAGATTATAAACATACGAATTTTGAAATTTCGTGCAGCAATTTAAAAAAATTCGTCGATTCCTACCTCAAATTAATGCAAAGAGCACAAATGAGTTTATTACTATACCTTCCGTATTGGTTCAATGTACATTCAGCGTGTTCTCCATTTAAATTTGTAATTTCGGTGGCATTTATATATGTAGTGTGTACTTCGTAAAGACATAAAGCGGCATAAATTTGTGGTTTGAAATAACTAATGCACACTATTGTTCCTTTCCCGTGTGAGTAAAGCATTAAGTTTTTTTTAAACTACATTCAATAAAAAAATTGAATTTATTTTATTTATCACTACCTCTTACTCGCTGATTTTTGTTGTAACACGACAAAATCACGGCAATATTTGAAATCAACGGCGACCACCTAAATTGAATCGGTAATAACGCTGTCATGCCGGCCTGCAAGCCTCTCGTACAAACAGCAAACAAACGCACATTTACAAGAATATTCTGAAAAGTCTTCTCTATCTGCTAATAAAAATTTCGTCAAAATCGATTCCGCTGTCTCAAACTTTATACACATAGATTGAAATTATTTCTGAAATGCATAATTAAGAGTTCGTTAACCCCGAAGCAAAACATGATTTTACGATATGAATACGAACACAACGTAGAAAACATACAAACTCTTTTATCGCAAACTCCTTTGAATTTGATTATATGTAATCAGTTTGAATTGTTTAACTACTTAAAAATAATTGTTAGTCGAGATTATGAAACATACAGAATGTTTTGTTATAATCTGAACACAACTCGGGAAATCATGCAATAATGAAAACAATAAATTTAAAAAATGCAAATATATTATAATTAAAATAATATAATCGACATTAGTATGCGTTCACAAACAAAGAAATCCTTTTAACAAAACAAAGGAGTTTACTTATTTGCAACTATATCAATATCTTATATTTTTGAGGTTATTCCAATTTCAAAAGAAAACTTTTCGGCCTGTTATTTATTGTGATCATTGGAAAATTCTAGATATAAATATCTGAATACACAAATCATAAGCCACAGAGTTATTGAAATCTATACATATAAACCAAATTAAAATGTCTGTTTGTCCGGGATAGAATTAGAATTTGTTGAAGTAATTTTCAGGAGATATTTTTAATAGTAAATAGATAATTATGAAGAGTATTATTTAGTTTATATTATTTATATTATAGGAAAACATAAGCGACAAAATTTATCGGAGATTATCAGTAGAAAAAGTAGTAACAGATTGTATAATTGTATACATAAAATATATAAGTAAATAAATAATATGAATATTGGTGTTAAAAAAAAAACACGAGTTCCCATGAAATAACAAAACTATTTACATGTGAACGAAGTCGTGGGAACCAATTAGATAATTAGAATTATAAAATTATATTTGTATAATAGTTGCTGACCACATTTTGGCCTGTTGTATCTGAACAATATACTCTATATACAGAAGAAAAGCGTAAATACAACACATATAATTGTTTTTTAAAGAAGAACCAAGTGCCTTACAAGTAAAACTAAAAAAAAATTATAGAAGTATATCCAATGAATAGATTTAAAGATGTATCATATATGAAATATTATTGTTATAAAGCATATTAGAAACTAGTTCAAAGACGAACAAATGTCACTGGTTGACCATTAGTTACAGGCGAAATATTATTCGATTCTCATACGATTGTTAAACGCCGACCGCTATAGAAATGAAAAGGATCGTTTCGAATATAGAATGCGTGTTCGAAAGTTGAATTGGTTAGAAGAAAGTCAAGCCATCAGTCATTTGTCAAACCGTCATTCGCTTACCGGATTTCGGTGTACTGGAACATTCTATTTTGGTGTAATTTTTTTTTTCTCAGACGTAAATTATATCATAATATTAATTTGATAAATATAATCTATACTAGCAATCACCCGCGAATTTGTTCGCGTAAAATCCCAACTAACATTATAAATGCCAATGTGGGTTTGTTTGTTTGTTACGCTTTCGCTCTTTAACTACTCAATCGATAATTATGAAAGTTTGCATACACATAGTCAAGAGTGCATAAAAGGACATATGGTAACAATTTATCCCGTAAAAATCTACTATACCCGAGGGATAGAATAAATATATATTGACGCGAGCGAAGTCGTGGGCAAAATCTAGTAATAAAGTAAAATGTAATAACAATAAGAAGAGAGACAGAGGATCACAGATATACAAACAAATAAAATATACATAAAGATTTATTAGCCGATTTATTAATTTTAATTATGGGTAGCACATTTCAACTGGAACCATGTACTTCATAGACTGCTGTGAGCACTTACTTCTCCAGAAAATACATGGAAACAACTTGGTAAAGTCAACATGTGTACGATTTTTAATTTTCCCATAATAAACAATACACAAAAGGTACCAAAAATCTATCTTCTATCAATCTTTACATGTCTAATCAGAATTTTTTTTTTGAGACTCGATCATGTAAAACTACTGAAGGTATTGGCATAGAACTACGTCCATTCGGCGCGGAATTTTTCTTAGATAATTCTAGAATACTTATTTTTCAGATTCCATTGAACCTTTGCAGTTTTTTTAATGCCTTACGAAGCGGGCGGAATACAGCTAGTGGTCTATACATAAATAAAATTAATGTATACCGTGTGTTTTTGTGACTTATCCTATTTTAACGTGACTTTTACTGGCACATAGAGAAATTTCCAAAGTATTATACAAGCGATATGTCATTACGCTTACTCATAGAAGGCAGACAGCAATGGTATTTTTTTCATAGGTGACATAAAATCAGTTTAAGGACTGTAGGGGTTAGTTAGTAATGGTTAAGTGAAAATTAAAAAAGAAATAAAAGGCTTTAATTAGAAAGGAATCCAGAAAGAACGAAGTTGCAGGCATCAGATAGTTATTTGACAAATGAAACAAAATATTTGCAGAAAGCAAAATTAGACAAGCGATTTCAATTATAAATAATAGCTTCTCAACATTTTCTTCCTATTCTGACAACACAGAAACATTTGCCAATGTCAAGCCCCGGCTTTTAACGATCAAGCATCATATTTCCTATAACATTCTAATGTTTCCGTAGCTATAGTGTAAGCCGTTCTACTTTTAAAAATGGTAGCCATTACGTAACAGCGTCCAGATATCGACTAAACGCTTTAAAACGCACTTACTCATTAAGATACAAGTTAAAATGTAGAAACTACTAAATAACTTAAGTTGATAACTTGATGTTACCAGTACTTTACCTAGTAACCGTACCAGTACAATGCAACAGGGATCTACCATGGCATTGTTATTTATTTATGTCAATCATGACCGCAAACCGACAACCGATTTTTATCGAAATAAATTACCAGTTTTTAAAAAAAATACAAAAACGAGTCTTCGATTGTAAACATTTCAGAAGTACTACCTATAAATATATCTTTCAGTTGTCACATCTAGTGATGGTGTTCATGTTTAAGAAATAATACAAAATCGATACCAAATACCGGTATTTTTATTCTATAAACACATACAATTAAAGGTGGGTTGCAGAGTATCTTCATCCCGTTGGAACGCTACCAATACGCACGTGGTGATAAACCAGCCACAGTGTCAATTTTTTAGTTTGTTGCGTTTTGAAATTAACCGTTCAATATTCGCCCACCGAGAGACCAGTGTCGTCACTTTGTTGTACAAAAATAAAAACATCGATATTCCCTACATTTCCATTCATTTACGTTACAGAACTTATTTCGTCGACGCGTTATTTTGCATTTGAAAATAAAGCGGACCATTAGAATGTAATTTTCCGACGCCATTCGATTAGTTTACACATTTAAAAGTCATTAGCAATCGGTAGGTAATCGGAGACGGGTTAGTCACTTTGTATATAAGTTGAGAGAATGTTTTAGTAGATTTGTGATAAAGCTAACGGTCTGTTCACGGTTTCGCCCACATTTTTGTCCATTATACGTGTGGGTATTTCACAATAATCGGTTTACCGTGTATCATCGATCCTACATTACCAATAATAAAATGAAATAGTCGCTTACGTAGGTATAATTTGTAATTATAAATTAGATATATCTTTAGACGGATATGAGTAAGGTTTCCAAAATTATCATTTTTGCCTGGAGCAAATAATATCAAAACGTCAACATCAATTTCAATAGTAACTCAAACATATAACTCTCCTGAGCGTTGGAATCTACGAAGTTATTAATTCGCTAGTTTTTGCAAATCGCAGTTTAACTAGTTTATTTAATAAAAATGTAAACTTAAATGTTACTTAGAACTCTCGACTTTAAGCAAAAATACAGCCTCGTTCAGTGACATATACTCTCCAGTTCACTATTATTCGTCACTAGATGGCGCTGTATGTTAATGCTTTAGTTAATTAATTCCGAGTCAAACAGGATCCTCTTTTAGCGCAAGGCTATTAATGATTCTTATAAATACAAGCATCTAAACTAAACTACTGTTTCTAAAACTTCACGGTCAAAAATGTAATATTCAAATTACACAAATATCTACGTAGAAACTGTGTGATTAATTCTATGAATGACACAAATAATAAAGCATAAGCCCCTTATCATTTACATAAGAAGATGAAATTTTACAACATTATAATTTAAGATTATTTCTTAAGATACTGCGTATATTGCCACAATCAGAAAACCCCGTTCACGTAAATGAGTCATTGTTTCAAATAATATAATATCAGAAACGAATAATAAAGAATAACAATATAGCGCAAATTCGCGCGGATCTTTCTCGAAGCACAAGTCATCAGCGAGCTAATTAAATTTCTTGATTTATTTCGGTCGGGTAATTACCACAACTCGTTGTTTTGTTTTTGATGTAGAGTTCTCCAGAGACGATATATTGAAATAAGTAGTCAGTTTTGTATATTTATATATAAAATGTAAATATTGTCCGTGCCCGATTATCACGCATGCCAATATTCGTGGTGGTCGTTTGAACGGTATAGGAGTTGATGCGATTTAGCACCATCTAGTAGCGTGTTATAGTAAAATGAATAGCGTGTAACTTTCGCCTACCTTCTCCTGCACGTGAGCACCACATACATCGCTTGCCCAATTTGAAAAATGGTAGTTTCTATGACTTCATATTACATAAATATATCGTGATATTGTTAAAATAAAATCAAGACTAAATGTCAAATAAGTATACCTACAAAATAGATTTTACGTGATGCGCGCACAACGGCAAACCTGTAACATTTTATTATATGGATATATCTATACAGATAGTCGACGTAGAGATTGCAAAGTATGACGAATAAGACTTACAAATCAAGGCTATTCAATGATGAGGAGAAAACGAACTATTTCCAAAATGGCTTTATTGTTAACACTAAAGCTCCTCATCATCGTCATCTCCTTACCCTTATCCCACCTCAGCAGGATCGGCACAACATGTTTGGCATGTTGTGATGTATGATTTGGCTTAATGTTTACGATCGGCCGCCAGTCTGATATCAACCTTCCTTGTGATTATTTTGTAGTACCATGGTTTCTGTTCAACGTTGGTGACTATTACAACATAATTCGCCTGCACGGCTCCAGGATTTTGTTTCACGTAAATCGGTGTATATTGACTTGAATGAATAAAGTTGCTATATATCAGAGTACTCATTGATAAAATTTGATACAATAAACCGTTACAATACTTAAACTAAAGCTCCTCAATATTTACTAAATAAAAAAAGTTGTGTGTACTTATATGTACACGCGTTAGAAGTTATACTTCTTTGGCGTAACAAGATAAAATCGTTTGAGAACCAGGCGAGGTAGACGTGCTTAACTCTTTTCCTATTGCCTATTCATGTATAGAAGATATATCTAATGGGTAATACCAAACCGCGTTGTATTTCTGAAATCATTATTAGGTATATTTAAAACTGTTAGTACACAGTACTTGACATAGTTTAAGTTTAATCGTATTAGTAGACTGGAGAATTCCGAGGTCTGCACAGTATTGAAGAGTTTGAAAAGGTCCATATATCGATGTACTATATTGCCATCGTATGCTCGAAGTACCTAAGCGACTGAGCTTCTCTTAATTGGTTAACATTCCATTGTCGAAATTGGATATAAGTCTAACGCATTCGAATGATATCATATAGCGCTATCTTATAAAAATTTGAGATACCAATAGTAAATCCTTAATTGGTAACAATGAAAGTACCATAAAAATTTACGAGATGGCGCTATATAATATAATACTTAAAATTGTTTTTTTGTATAAAATTGCGTTTATTGAGTAATAACACCTATATAAATAAATTTATAAAGCAAAACTTTATTTAAATACAAAATTCGATCGTTGGGACCGTTTCTGAGATACACAAAATAAATTTAAAAGAATTGTTCGCATGAAGTTATCCAAATTGCGTGCAGTATAAATAATATTCTTATACAGGATATATTTTGCTTTAATATACCGGGTTGTAATATTTATCTATTGGATTAATGTTGCCTACATACTATTATTATTAAAACTATAAGAAACAAAGCAAACACGTGTAACATTTCTTATCACTCAGTCTATTTAATTTGGAAACCACGGCAATTGACTACATTTAACGTATATGTAAAAACAATAAAATCGAATTGACGCAGATCTGAAACTAAATTCGTTTGTTTTAATTTAACTAATAGCGCAACTGTCATCTTCGTGGATATATTAATCTGTACTAATTACATATGTTTTTTTCGTGTATTTGGACGCAATAGTCTTTGAAACTACCAGTCAAATTATTTATATGGTATTTAACATCACACTACGTCTATTAGGTGTTAACATTGTAGGTTAGAATAGCCTATAACCTAACCACCAAACGAGAACAGGTAAACGAGCAGGCGAACCGAACAACGCGGTGCGGGGATGGGAGGTTGACGGCAGAATAAATTAAATGCGAGTCGCGCTGTTTTATGTCCAGGATATATTTAAAATTAATTAAATCACTAATAACTACTTGTGACTTCTTTCGTATTAAATTAAGCTTTAAAAATTAAATAGAAAAATATAACTTATGTTGTTTAGAGAGAATGTAACTTTTATTGGTAAAAGAATCTTCGAAACCGGAAATTACCTCCTACAAATAAACAAAATTTACCTCCTAGTATAAATTACAGTAATAAAAAATATCGTCTAAAAATACCAAATAATAAAAACATTATTACATTTTAAATTGATTAATTAAAATATACATGAAATAGTTTACTGTGCAGTAGAGAACATTGTTTAGGTAACAATAAAAATGTATAAATAAGCAAGGAAACATGACTCTATTTGTATAAAACAGAAAAACGAAATAATCTTGTCTCGTGAGATAAATTTATCGTTCCTTGTGAAATTGTGTTACCGGAAAATAACCTAAATGTGAGTTGAATAACAAACATTATTTTGCATATTTAGGCCGGCAATATTGTTACTCATAAAGTTTATAGATACGATAAATATTTCGGCTGTAACCGTATGATCGATATCTATAAAAGTTTGCATACTTAAGTGTTTTTGCATGGAGACTTTTATGCTGTTTTGCTATAATTATCCAATAGATAGCGCATACGCCATCAATTTCTATACCGATCGCCATGAAAATTATTATGTGTAAAATTAAACATGTAGAATACTATCACAGTATAAATTTACAGAAAATAATAACTATACCTTGCAAAGTCGTAAGCATAGTTAAAGTAGCGGCACACTATGTTGGTCGTTTTGACAGATTACAATAGTGACGTAAAACGTCGATTTGTTTTCGAAACAAATAAATTCAGATGCTGCTTTGTTTTGCTTTCAACATTAATGTGGGCTTAAAGTCATAAACGCGAAAGTCAATTTTTTTTGTTGCGTTTTCATTCTATAACTACTCAACCGATAGTCATGAAATTGTGTATACACGTTATCCCTGATAACAGAGAAGGTCATAAGGGAAAAATTACTGTTCCCGAGGGATAGGTCAAATTTAACGCGCGGACGAACCAGCGACTAAAACTAGTAACAAATAAAAACTAATGCTTGCAGAGTTGTAGGTATATAATGAAATGGTAAAAAAAAACACATTTTCTATTTCATAAAATGAAAGAGTACAGTTTTCAACGCTTCCGAATAAAAACATTTAGAAATGTCAGATAAATCAATACAACGTGCATCAGTCTGCTGTTTGTAAGTGTTCTAGTAATCCACCGTAGTTTCCCGCGTAAAGTTTGCTATTTTGAACACAGACCGACGAGCTGTCCCATTTATTTATAAAAAAAATCTGATTCGAAACCGTCTCAAAGTCAATATTAAATAACTTCTGTTTTGCAAAATAACTGTAGTAATATTTATTGGATCGTATTCATATTTTGAATTAAAACTATTTTTATATAAAGAACGATATGTAAATTTCCGTCCTGACAAGCGATTTCAGATCATTAGGTCATGCGTCTCTAGTAAAATTTCTACTGGATTGCCTACAAAGGATGTGGCATGTATACCTGAAATTTACGTCTTTTTATTTATTTTAAATATAGAAGCTGTGATGGTCCACTGGTTTGACGTGTGGAATTTCAGGTAAATAACTTCAGAACAATTATTTTCAGTACATTTGGAACAAAAAATCGTATATAAAATATTAACGATAACAATTTGTTCTGGATACAGTTCATTAATAACTTTATTTAAACACTACTACTACTTCGTGCCTGAGACTGCGTTTTCCTGAAAATGTATATGTTGAATACTCTGAAGAGATTTCTATCTTTCAAGCAAAAAAATGTCATCGAAATTAAATATTTTAAAGTGAATAAAAGATTATAATATAAAGCAACTGGTAAAGCATTCATCAGATATACGTCCTAGAATTTTACGGGAAGATTAAAAAGAACCGTGAAGATGACAGACGCGCTCATGGTCTTCGTCGAAGAAAATCATAGACGTTTGATATAACTGACTGTTTTGTCGTAAAATGTATCGTATTCCGTTGAAACATGGCGTGTTTAGCAGTGACGTGACATATGACGTTTTGACATGTGTCCAATAAGCGGTCAAGAACGCGGTTAGGAAATACACGTATGTGAATGAACGTCAAGGAACTGTTTTTATATGAATACTACCTGTGACAACGGTTCTGTTTGTTAATATTATTATTATACACAGACAATATTTCCTTTCCATATCTATGCATACCAATATTCATAATTATCTCTGAAACGGTAGAGAAAGTAAGGTGACGCAGCGCCATCTAGGGACGATTGCTAACATAACGATCCGTGTTGGAGTTACTAAGATTGATAGAATTATAATATCTTCCAAATTAAAAATAAAATATTCCATTAAATATAACATTTTTTTTTATTCGTAGTGAAAAAACCAAAAAACACTGAATCTCAAGTATACTATTGTAAATTCGAATGAAAGTTTGTTTCTATATTTCCTTGTTACCTCATACCTAATTAGTCAACAAAAAATAATGGAATTTTGCATACACATTTTTAGGAGTACAGAAGAGGACATAGGGTACATTTCGTCTGCGAAAAAAAACTTGTTTCCAAAGGATAAGCCGCGAACAAAAGCTAGTAGTAAAATAATCATAACTTCTATAAGTAGGTTATTTAACGTTCCTTCGCATACTTTTATTTTATACCATGACTTGGACTATTTTTATTATATACCATCACTTGGACTAACCACAGTATAAGATAATAGAATAACGAATAAAAACAAATATTACCAAGCCCATTCAATTACATACGTGCTAATTCGATAATTAAAACTCAAAATATTTATGCAAAATGACAAACAATTGCGTTCCGCGCGAAAGAAATTATCATCACAGTCTATGAATACAAGTTTATGGCACAAGGTCATTGCCAACCTTATAGTAGCAAATCAGATCAAAAAAATACTTTATTCAGCTTAGGCCCCAGGAAGGCGCTTGTGAACGTCCAAATTACCACCGGTTCGTAAAACAACCCAGTCATCGAAAAGAACTAGCAAGAAACTCGATCGAGTTTATCTTTTTAACATATATAGTATATTTAAAATACATTATACGTTACAGTTAGTGGATGCAAGTCAATTCCAGACATCACCATCGTTCACATATTGATCCACTCTATAATAGCCCTAGATAGAATAGATAAGAGCATGTGCTTATTACAGACTTGCGGAATAGTAAATTCGAGAGTCATGTCAAGCGGGTTTTGATTTGTAAAGACTATTATTATAGGATGGGTGCATCGATATATGAACGATGATGATATCTGAAAATTCTCTCTGAATCCGCCAAAAACGAAAGTAACTATCATGTATTTTTATAGAAATATGTACGAAGAAAAGATAAACAAGATGGAGTTTGTTGTCGGTTCTTGTCGATAACTCAGTTGTTTTTCAAAACGGTAGTCATTTTGATGTTCATAAGCGCCTTCTCAGGGCCCAAATTGAATAAAGTATTTTTGGTTTTACTTCTACGGCGTATAGTGTATGGTGCTATTTTCGCACTACCCTGATATATCTCGTGGAATGGAGATAAATCTTCAAAAAAATATACAATACATGAAGAGATATAAGCAATACGCTTTATAAACTGCGTCACATCTCGCAAGACCATAAATAATCCCTTGGCACATCACTTCATCGCGAAGAAAAAGCTTTTAAAAATACCAACAAATCCAAACTTCGGAAGACAAGAATATTATCGCATATCATATGTACATCGATGTGAGTAACTATATTAAAAAAGGAGATATATAAATAAATATTGAATAACTAAATCCCCAAAAATGGTAGTAAAACCTCACTACATGTATATTTGACCACACCTATAGCCTGGTTTTAAAAGGGCCTAAGTACGTTTTTGTAACATACTATATTATATATACTGTAACAGTACAAATGTTAGTAAAAAATTATTAATATTTTGATTAGCACTATTTAATATATTGTATTATATATATTGAATGATAGAGGTCTGCCTTTGTGCGCGCATCACTCAAAAACTATTGGAAAGATTCCGATCAATTCTTTTACATGTATTACATATCATCACTTTTTTTTTTCGAACTGACATACACTGTTGGCCTGACAGGACCTCTACAGTTTCACCGGACTACTATATCAACATCACCTAGAACATCAGTCAGTACTATATGGAAATCGGTGTGGAAGTCGATACGCGCTTTGTTACTACATATATATTGTATTCCGGTGAAACTGTAGAGACCTTGCCAGGTCAACAGTGTAATCAGTTCGAAAAAAAAAACATATATATTAAGATAAAGTATTAATAATTAATATGCAATATCCTTTTATCTCATTATCATTAATGTAATACTTTCGTCACGCATTCTAAATGATAATCACAAATGTACATGTATATACATCAAGAGCGGCTTTTATTTAAGAAATATTATAACTTCACCTTAGAAGCATAAGGACGTATGGTACGTGTACCAATTTACACCTTATAAAGTCTTTCATTAAACTGATATTTCAGTGTATATAAATATTAATAAAAAATATGTATCAATAAAAATAATTAAATCAAAATCGCTATTCATGACGCAGACAGCGTGTTCGCTTAGTTCTTCTAAACTAAACAACTGACTTCAATATTATTTTCACTGTAATTTGCAGAATTTCTTCCGGAAAGTTTATATGTAAAATATGTGTATATTATCTTAATATATATAATTTACGTGTCACGTTGTTTGTCCGCAATGGCTCCTAAACTACTGAACCAATTAAAAAAAAATCTGTGCACTGTGTGCAGTTTCATCCAACTTAACAAATAGGATAGTTTATATCTCAATTCATAATCGAAATATTATTTTATTGCGAATTATTTGTTTATTAACAAAGAGTCACGATTGTCTCTGTTATTTCGATAAGATTCTAACAGATGGCGGTATAAGGTAATTCGTCGACTAGATTGAAGTCTGTGCAAAGCAGGACCGGACCGGGCAGCTAGTATTTATATAAATTAGAGAATAATCGATGTACTGTAAGTCGCAAAAAATATTTTTCGAACGTTGGCTACATGATGCTATATATGTTTATCTCCTAACCAATCATACCTTAAAATGTTATTAGTCATTTGTGAAGCTATTTTAACAATAAATAGTATAAAATATGTTACATTGAATATCTTATATATGTTGATAATTTAATGTAAATACAATCTGCCATTTGCAGTATATAATATACATTAACATTTTAGAAGATATCGCTGATTAAAAAATACGCGCAACAAGAAAAGTTATTTCAGTTACAATTCTTCTTTGACTTTGGGGAGTTTTCAATGTCAAAGCGTCATAAACCGAACCGTATATTATATAACATGTTATGTAAAAAAGTTCGAAGATTTATTACGTACGAAACGTTAGTAAAATATACGCGCAAAGTCAGGGCGAGTCAATAGTAGTTGTTAAGGATTCATCTTAACAATCGATTGTGATACTGGATAGTAGAAAAATAATCGCTTAGTGAAAATTTTAACAGTATGGAAACAGTATGTTACTTCTCGAGGTTACCCGTATTAAAATGTCGTTGATCTCAAAATGCATCGGTTTCTTCCATTCGACAATACAGGGTTAATCTCTTGGTTATTTGTAGTTGATTTAGTACACTCATTATTAATATTGCGGCCACTACCAGAATATGAAAGAATTTTGTTAATTTTTTTTTTTCGAAACAATTTTGTTATTTTCTTTTTTTTTCGAAACATGTAAACTTGTTCTGATACAGTAATATATATACAGATTGTTTATGAAAGTAATCATCGAGTTTTCATTTAAGAAGTAAATAAATATAAGCAATATCTGGGTAATACCACATTATACAAGCACAACAAACATATTATATACACGTAAAAAAAACAAGACAGCGCTAATCTTTTTGAACGTTCTGATGTATGAATGTATGAATACGTATTAGATTATATGCATAGCATCGAGACAACTTGAGTATAAATAAGAGCCAATTTTGAATTCCTACAATAATATTTTAATTTTATTTTGTACATGGAGAATTATTTTCATACACGTCATACGGTTCGAATAAAAATATGGAGAATGAATAATAAATATTATTTAACTAATCCCATACATTTTTGTCACTTAGACCGAACACAAAACTAATTATTTTAATAAAACTCCTTTTTCTAGCTATGTCTAAATACAATGCCGATTTTTATATGCATAAGGTAAAAGATCTGTTAGAAACAATCCAAATAGTCTAACTATAAGTACTAATATCATAAACCTCAAATGTTATTCTTTGTTTGATGTACTAATATCTGGAACTAACAGTCAAATTACAAAAAATATTTTTGCATTGTCTGGCCACTTTATCATGGAAGGTTATAGATATTCTTACGACTTTTATGTACAAAGCAAATAGCATACAATTCGTAGGGCAGGAGATACGCTTACCGAAACTGAAATAATCGTGCTGGCGGGTGGTATGGTACGGCACGGGGTATCGGGATCTGTTACCGGAGAGGACCGAACTGTGAATGCTTATGATAGTGGGGTACAAAGCCACACGGCTCAGTCGTGCTTTATACAGAATTTATTTAAACCTATCTAACTGCGTTCAAAGAAATTCAAAATTAAAAGCGAGTAACAGCGCTTGCGTCAGTTTCTTTATGAAATTTGATTTAAACTGTGACCAAAGCACAACCAAATAAGACAATATAATTATTTGAAAATATAAAACGTTCGACCTTGCCATCATCAGAGTATGTGTTCACGGCAGACATTTTTCTATTTATTCCTAGGTAATCCAATAAACTTAACGAATTTTGCTTTCATTAATTAGATAAAGAAATAGGTATATTTTAATTTGGTCGTATATCACCCGAACATTAAAGTCATATCAGTGTGAAGATAGTAAAACAGTACGTATTGATAATAATGATGCTGAAAACGATAGCGTTCTTTAGGGTCTTTAACTGATAAAAAGATAGAAGACAGTACAGAGACAGTTACACTATTAATAAATACTAAAACATTAAATTTATACATTTTTGTCAACGTAACATTACTGTTTTACGATCAGTAATAAATTTCCTTTATTTTCACCTCGAATATCCATTAAAAGTACAATGAAATAACTGGAAATATTCGACCTTTCCCTTGAAATTGAACTCACTAAATTTATATTTTACTCCATCGACTAAAATGACTACTACCTAAAGCCAAGGGTATATATTTCTGCCCATACAATTTCAGATACATAGTAATGTTAATAAATTAGTTATAATATTTTTTAATTAATCCGTCACTTGTACGCGCACAGATGAGTTTTATAGTAATTATTACGGTGTTTGAAGCACGTCACTCGCTAAACGAAAAAGCCATTTAAAAAAGTTCTAGAATATTCGTTGACATTCTGTTGGCGCGACGCCCAAAACGATAATTAAGATGGGTTCATAACCGCATCTGCGATAATTATCATTATATTTATTTAACGTGTTTTTATTTTATAGTTATTTATGTGTAACCGAGCCTTTAGTCTTCATTAATCATAAATATTGATAACTAAAAAAAACTATATGCATTGTTATTTTTAATGGTATTTTATATTACCCGAGCATGGCAAGCACTGCACTGTGTCTTGTAGTAAACATAGTGTAATCCAAAAACAACAGTGACCACATGAAGTCTACAATCCATTGCCTGGTGTCGCGGTCATACTGACCCGCAAAGTGCAAACTTCTCCATGGTTAAGAGACACTAATCCTGAAACGTGACCAATCAGAAGCGCGTCACCGTAACAGCATGGTAGTAGCGACCCGGTTCGGTACTCTGTCACATATCTATATAAATAAGAACCAATTGCTGAATGAAAATTGCTGCAAATATTTGATTATTATTTTTTTTGTAATATTTATAATAGTTAATATAAAATGTCCGTAAAATCGTACAAAAAGGGAAAATTATGGGTTAAAAAAAAAAACAAATAAAAAGCGAGTGAGTGAGGTAGACATGCAGTTACCATTCTATTTAATTACATCGTCGTACTATCAAAGGAAGGTTTGAATTGCACCGTCACTATAGTCATGCGAAGCCGAAGAGGTCAGCTATTTTCCAGTCAGTAGTAAGAAGTCTATATTATAGTCAAACACTCCACGAGGAATTTTCATGTATTTATCATTATAGAGATAAGAGAAAAGAAACTATATCTATCAACGTTAGTAGAGATGAATTAAATGCAATAAAACGTGATCATGCCAGGACGATTCTATCTAATCGTTTTTCATCTTCTATTTCAGAGAAGATCAGTGCGTGCGATGAATATTTCGACACTTTCGTCTACAGAGCCATCAAAATTGAATTACACAATTTTCACGACAATAATGCTTTGCAAACTCCTCTATTTGCCTCTTATAATGTAATTAAGATTGACCTACACAAAAAAGAAATGCTCAAGTTTTTAATGAATCATGTTATTTCAAATAAAACGTAGATACTGCAATTTCAAACGAACTGTGTTCTGATGGACGTTTTCAATGTTAAGGATTGCAAAAACAATTTTATGATAGAAAACATTGCTTACTGTTTTCTCCCATCTATCTTTTCTTATAATAAAGATGACCATTATATATACCAATATACAACGGCAGATATTTTATTTAAATATGCTTTTTACTGAAAATTCAGACTCATTCTAAGGAACGTCATTTAACACTAGTGCATGCAAGAAATATACGACAGCTTATAAATATAAGATAACCATGCATATAATAACTCTGAAATATTATTCATTTGTAAAAAAATCCCGACTATATTACTGAGGAATCTCGCTACATATGCCTTCAATAATCTTATTGATTTATGGCCACAGTATGTTTTTATTAAACATAAAACATCTGTCTGAATTTGACTTTTATATACATAATTATTTTAAGTCTGTAATGAAGATCTGCCTGTTTATTTTATGGCCATATCAAAGAATGCTAACATTCCATCAACGAGATAGTTTTTATTTAAACAATATTTTATTCAAATCGATGTAATTTTTTTTGTGTTTAATCTTGAATTTCCATAACGAGACGTGGGCTTCTAATTGGAAATTAGCACTTTAAGTATTACGTAATTGTACTGTAGAGTATAGTTTAGAGGTAATCTTATTAGCGTAAGATAAGTCAGGTATTATAAAGTTTGTTCCGTAGTACCTAAGAGTTCCATGGAAAGTTCACCAGTCTTCTGCAAATCAGCTACATTTGTCATAGAACCTTTGCTATTAAATCATAAACTGTTATAAATTGTATTTCTAAATCTTATTTCGGATTGTAAAGTCTTTCGTTTGTTATGATTTGGTATAAAAGAATTTTGTTGCGTATATTGTTAAAAGTTTAGAAAACGCTGGTAATGTATTAATTTTCTTTCTTATTTTTATATTCATTTTCTTTCTTACAGTATAAATAGTAATAATATTAATTATATATTAATTTTTACACGAACAAAATTTTATTTCTATCTATTACTTGAATGTCCAAAATGTATATAGAATGTAAAAGAAACTAGTACACGCGGCTATTGAAGGTTAAAAACTTTGGACTCTTGTATTGCCAAACATTTGAAACATCTGATTGCACGCGGCAACCGAGCAAATCATAGAACGTAATTTAATCAAACCAAATACGTACATTTTATCTGACGATACAATTGGGCGCGTAATCATCGCCTAGGGTCGGAATTGAATGAGTCACGGCTACGGGTCATTTGAATAGTCTTATCGAACGAAGAACTCTAGTAGAAGCAATAAAAATAAACTCGGGAATAAATTATCAGGTCAGAAACCTTAGTCAAACAGACATCAAATTCAATTTCACAACAGATAATCTTTGTTGATGGTAAATTGGCCATTCACTGAGAGTTAATCATCTATTCATACAAAGAATGCAGTCTTAAATAAGACCTCTATACATACAAAGAATGCAGTCTTAAATAAGACCTGCATGTTATTGCTTCTATTGACTTATTTACATTAGCTCGGTATAAAGAATCCTTATCTACTAGAATCTAAAAAGTCGAACTATAAGCAACACGTGAAAAGAATTGGAGTTACACAGGTTTTGAATGACAAATGACAAAGCTAAGGTCGCGAGTTGATTGTAGGTATTGACATAGAAAGTTTTAAAAACGTTCAATTTGTAGTGTTTTAAGTAATATCAATCATTCTCAATCCGTATAAAAAAGTGACTGAGTAAGTGAGACGGAAGATCTTCAAAGATATTGAGAGAATGACGTTCTTTTTTCATTTTATTTAATTACACAATCGAAGCAAAGCAACGATTTTGTCTCATTTTCTTCGTTAGAAGCCGGGCCGGACAGTTAGTTTAAAATAAATAAAAAATGCTTGTTGGAAATTTATATCATCTAGTTGTAGAAGTAAAATCAAACATTTATATATTCTAAATAGTACAGTCAAATATATTTATTAACGAATTAAACAGGAAATATGTACTAAACAATGAGAACTCGAAGGGAAAGGAATAATTGTTTCTTGCGAGTTGTAAATACATTCGACTAATTTAAAATCGAGTTACCGGGGTTCCACTGTAACAGCAACGTTCTTGAAACACCTTAATTGAGGATTTGCCACGATATTTTATAATTTATGTTAGATTGTTTAAGTAGGTTTAAGATAATTGGATGTTTCATCATCGGATTTTGTTGCGTAAATTCTTAAGGCATGAGCATTTTCTTGAATATGAAATGATATTATCTTGTAAATTTTCCTCTTGCCAAAAAAATTGTGTAAATAATACTCTATATTAATTTTAGTACAAATCTAAATATCTAGAGAAATAAAGAACGAAAGCGGCAAAGGATTTCTTAATACAGAAATTAATCTTATTTAAACGTCCTTAAACAAACAAACGTTAATGAAAGTAATTTTCAAACTTTCTAGAAATTTCCTCATAAAACACACAATGTGTTGAAACGGCGGAAAACGTTGAGCGTTTTACAAAACGTGTTCATATTTTTCAAGTTTGAAAAGTTCTATTGCAAATTGTTGAAGTCCATCATGTTGGAATTAATATTGCGTAATAATTAGGATTCGCATATCGGTAATCTTGTCACCGTGAGTCTGCAGTTGATGTACCCTGTGGAGGCCCGACCAATCCGAGTGTTTATGTCATCACAGATCCCGCAACCGATTGGTTGGATCATAGTCGAAAATAAACCTCTAAAACTAACCGCACATTTATTTAAAGAGTAAATTGATAATTTATTGGCATTCTCAGATTTTAACTACGCTTAGTTCCGCGATTTTATCACAAGTGTATATTAATGACCGTTATATATCTCTTTCTTTGAACGGCAAAGTTGTCCTGTACAACTAGCATAATTTATTTAGTTATAATAGTATTGTAAGTTGGTAAAACAAAGGTTGGTTGGTTGGTAAGTTTCTCGGATACACCGTACAAGTGTGGATCGGCAACCCAATACCAACTTCGAATTAGAGAAATCTGAAAGATAACCAACTAGGCCTAGCAATAAACAATATCCTTTTAGATTTTGAATTGTAGATGCGTCGCCATTCAATAAGAATAACGTGACTGGCGTCTTTATAAATCATTTAAAAGAATTGTTTGTTTGAATACAAACGAAACGGTCATCCTCCGATGGATTAAAAAAAAAAACAGGCTAAATCACTTGTAAGGTCAATTGATTGATACAGCTGAAGTATTCGATGGAAGCGGACTCGGTTATATTACGTACTTCTGTGCGATTAGTATTATTCTATTAAATTGTTTAAATTTCAAACTCCTTTGTTCAACAACAGTTCTTAAAGTTATTCAAGAACCGGATATATAAATTGTAACGAGGCGCTTTCCTCCGCCGTAAAACAAACATTCCCACTTCAAACAACACGAGTTAATTGGTTTTAAATCTCAAAAAAATAATTAATTATTTTTGTCTTTTTTTACAACATTAGGAGCGTTATTAGTGTATATTTTGTTTACTGCTTGCTGTTGAATTTTGAATTCCATCCACAACAATGCCCTGCGGAGTCTTCTTTTCCAATGACATTATATGAGACATTTGTCATTACAGTTCGACCGCAGTATCGCTTCGTACCGTGTAATTGTTTATCTATTTTTCTCTTTCTCTTTTCTCCTATGGCTTATAGCATAATGTTAAGTCTCCTTAATAAACGAGCAATCCATTTTTTCTAATTGGTTTGATAGTTACAGAGATAAGCACATTCAAACAAACGAAATAAACAATCTTTTGAACTTTATCATACTATTATATTAGCGTAAATTATAAGGAAATTAAAATATCAATGAGACAGTTTTAGACTTTGAATAGTTTTTAAGTGATCAACCTATTTAGAAGGAAACTGTCGAGACTGTTCGATAAACTCAATGCAAGTCAACAAACGGACAAGCTTATCTATTCTTCAAAGATTTTTAAATACGCACACAATTCAATTTAATTTTGTTCGAATAAGAGAAGACCAAGCGAGTGGCCTTAACCGGAACCGAAAGGCCACCGCGATAAATAAGGCACGAATTAATTTGGGTTTTTTATAACTATCGGATATAGATTGTGTTATTAAATATATATTAATGTGTTATTAAATATATATTAAACTTTGTATCTCTTTAGGGTACTATTTAGATACTTTGGAAATTTACGTTCCGACTAAAAACTATATACAATCAGCTTTTCAATCGTACTAATATTTTTATATCCTTTTTATTATAAATATTACTTTGCAAAAATTGCAATATATGTTAACATTTTTTAATTTGTTTTTTAATTCGAGAAGAAAATGAGTTTGATTAGGTTGAAGAATTAACCAAGTAACAAACTTTACGAATGTTTGTATAGCAAGACATATAAAACATACAATTTTGTTTTTCATGTCACACAGTTAATTATTTGTAACTTAAACAATGTGTTTATAAATAAAATATCGAGAAACAGCAACATTATCGGTTAAGATTGGAATGTTGTTGTTATTTCTAGTAAAAGTTATCAAATATTAACCGTTCGATTCAGGTGGACATGTACATTGTCATTAAAATGTTTTATTATTTATAGTTTCAGGTCAGTGAATGTTTAGATATACTTTATTAACGATAGCTAAAATAAGAATTCGGTCAACAGGTAAAAGTTTATTCGTTTTTTTTTTTAACACACAAAAGATTTACGGCCAAGACAAATAGGCTCAAGGCGATACGGTAAAGAGGATAAACATGACATTCGATTTGACTGAATGCAACGATTTCATGATTTAAATTTTTGTACGATTCCGATGACCGTTATTTTGGCAGTTATTTCTTATTGCATACCTATGAATGAGAAACGGACGATGAGGTTTGTCCTTGTCGGTTAAATATCAGCGAATGATGTCGAAAATAATGTACAATTTATCAAACGCAAGTAATTGTTTTTGTTTCGTCTGAACTCGTAATTAAGCCTACATCAATTTCATATTTTATTTCACAATACAATTGTAACATGTTATAAATCAAATAAATTACATTCATTAATTAGACTACTATTCATTTGTATATTATATCCATTATGATTTATCGAATGTAGACAACGCAACTTATGTATACAGAAATAATAAATCTAGATATCGTTATGGTTTAATACATGATATAGGATAATAAAACCAATTCTTATATCGATTTGCATTGATCATTACGGAAGTTCGTCTGCATTTTTCTGCAATTATTAACTGTAAGCTCGATAAATCAAGTGTAGGAGCCATTGAAAATAAACATAAAGAGCTCAGGTAGATTAGTTCAACCGAGTCTAATCTTCTAATAATACCTGCGGTTTTTGGCTTCAAGCCCAACTTGGGGTTGGTCTTCGGGAAGAAAAAAAAACGTAAAGATAATTTATCACACGGAAACGCGATGTTCTACAGTTGTTTAGCTTTACGATGATCATTTTTTAAATTATTCTTAAAAATTATTTCTATCCCTTTAATCACATTTTTCATAGATATCAATAATTACTTCTATTTTTTTTTATAGTAGCAATACATAATTTAAATAATAACAGTGTTATTTAAATTGTTGTGTACGTGTTTAAAAATGTCTACGCTTCACGCCATGAGTCTTTGGGCAAACTTAATTTAAATACATTTTTTGTTCTAATAACCCAATCGAAGATCAATTTCAACTTTCACTAATTCCAACAATACCGCAATTAGTTCACGTTTTATTACCAAAGTAACATTTAGCGCGGACGTTTCTAACAATTTCTTAACTTTTAAATGTTACTTCTCGATGTGTCCTCAGATATAATACAACAAATTACATTTCAAATTTCAAATCAATTCCAAGAACACGATAACCTTGTTATGTTCTGTCTTTTGTTTTTATTCTCAGCGTTCTGTTACATTTTATAACAATATAATTTAAAAATAATTAACTCACCGATTTGAAATAGTCCTAAGGCCTGGTCGTCTACAGAAAACGAGTAGAGCAAGCGAGTTCGCCGCTGTTGATACAAGGAACAGCGCTAGGAGTACAATCTCCTCCACTAATCGGTCCCTCGAGCCCATCCCCTCTGACATCAACGTTTGTCCAGGAGACATGAGAGCCGTGTGTTCCATGAAAAAGTCATCACTAACACGTTAACACTTGCAGGTCGACACTTGTGTTCCGATTTGCACTGTTTTGTTAGTTAGTCGCGTAAAGTTTTTGAGAACACGCTGGTCTAAGCGGCCGCGTCTTTCTCGCAACGTTGTTGGATGACAACTGAATTGAAACAACTGGCTGGTACGGCAAGTTTGTCGAGCCGTCGAACGCGTGGCGTCACCCCTCCCTCCATCGCTAACATCGTTCACCGGTACTTCAGTTCAAACAACAGAGGCAACTCAAGCAATCAAATTAAATCTAAAATAATCTCGGTCAAGCCGCGCCGTAGTAATAGGCTGTATTATATCGCTTCTAAATTTCACATCTCTAACAATTATGATATTAACAATGCTGAGAATTTACACGCAGGTTGTATATTGATATTTTAGAGTTAAATGTTATACTAACTTCGATAAAGAAATTAAGATATATATAAATAAGGTTATATTCAATTTGAACTCAGTAATCAGTAGATTGTAACGGAAGTACTTCTATTGAGCAGTAATGGTGAGAATTTTGACGTTACGTAGTTAAGAGTGAAGAGCGAGACGAAGCTAGGTGTTAGAAAGAGCTGAAGAGAGGAGACAGTAAAGGAGAGTAAATAAGGCTTAGTAGTTTTTAGACGGGCATCATGCAAAATGGATGTAATTGTGTCGTTGAAAAATAACTATAGTGATTTATATCTTGCTTTATTTAATTATCCTTCTTTACCAATATTATGTAGTGTAACTTAATCCAACATTAATAATTTTCATTGTTCAATATCATCACAAAACAGTTATTACGGCATTTATCGCTATACAATAATGATTGATATTCATTTCTTATCTTTTCAAGTAGGTACTTATTATTATAAGCAATTACATTTGATGTACATTATCAATTGTAGAAAATTATCAATCTATCATTAAACTTTGTGGTGAACTAGATGTTATCCGCCACTTCGTTCTTGTGTTTTATTTAGATTAATTGTGAAACGTTTATTATTTTTTTGATTCAACCTTTTACCAATTTAAAATTATTTCTGTAAAATTTTATCATCATTGTTTAAGTCATCTGGTAAATCATTGCGATAACCATTTTAAAAGTCTTCTATCTGCAAGTAACAGTCTCATCACACTCAGTTCAGCCTTTTCGGAAATTATCTTCAATTGGAAGTTAAGATTTTGGTTGGCTGGTTGAATTCTCATATTCGTATATACCTAGGATATAAAACGACTGTCCATTATTATGCAGTAAGTCTGAATTTCCACATCAAATAACGGTATTCTTATGAATTTAGATGTGTTAACATTTTGGAAGGAGTACCCAAAAGATAGTTCCATTCAGGTTTAAAGAATTTCTCATTAATTTAGTTTAATAACACCCCTCCCTTATTTATCTATGAGTATTAAGAGCTAAAATACACGTATGTACGTACTTAAGATGTTTTACTTTTTTTTTCGAACTCTCTACAGTGTTGACCTGACAAGGCCTCTACAGTTTCTCTAGACAATTGACAACAATGGACAACAAGCTGGACAATATATCTTTAGCTTAATACATTAAATGCAATTCATATTGTTTTATTTAAAAAAAACTAAAAGAGGATTTCAAATTAATTTTCTATATAACTACATACAGAATGAAGTTAAAAAAAGTGGAAGAAATTATTTATCAAATAATAATGCAATAATAATAATTGATAATATAACCAAATAAAAAGAATATATACCGGTTGTTAACTTCAAATCTATAAACTCCCCTAAAAACGTTTTAATAAAAAAAAAATACTTTTATCACAAATACTCACAAGAAACTACCGTTCACCGTCACCATCACATATAATTTTAAATGACATACAAATACACATGAATACATTTTTTTATCTCTACTGATATACGGTAGTGCGGTGAAACTGTAGAGGCCCTGCCAGGCCAACAGTGTAGGTCAGTTCGAAAATCTCTACTGTTATAAAACACGTCTTGTAGATTCATAAATATTTGAAAAACTACCTTAAATATAGTTATCAGTTCTCAGGAAAACTTGACAGACGATTACCAACCAACTTCATGGTGTCGCTTAAAGGTGGTCGGTATGCGCGCGCATTGTAGAAATTCACCCTCATTTTTCTTTCTGGTCCTTTACCCGACTTTAAATGTCGATTTTACTTCCATGTTATAATACGCAGCTCATCAAATATTTAAAGCCATTTGCATAGCACATCCTCAAAATATTAATTTGTAATTGTAAATTTTATATATTCTTTTGTATTCGTCATTCAAGCAACTGACTTTCAGATTTATCCATACATAATCGTGCTGAATAATTTACATCACTTTTAGATGAATAGAAACTAATAAATTTTGATAAGATTTTTATAAAAAAGACTTTTCATACATCTATTTCATATCATTATATCTTTCCTACTTGGCCCACTATTCATCTACTTAAACGCTTCTGAATTTATAATTACCATACGCGTTTACGATTATATTGTGCTGAATAAAATAAGCAAAATGGACGACCGCTTCAGTTGGACCCATAAAAGCTTACGCTCTACAAGGAATTTCCCAAATGTTTGTATACATTGTTAGTAAACATTGTTTGTAATGTCAGTGGGCAAAAATAGCAACTATTCATAAAGAAATAAATTATGTTTGCGGTCGATTTCTATGATGTATATTTGTTTTCATTCATTAATCAAAATTGTTGGTTATTTTTTATGCCTATAATTAATTAAACACTAACTGGAAACAATTAAGAATAATTTTATTTATCAGTTACATTTAGTAGTACAAGGATAATTCGAGTGTAATAACTTTATTTTTACTCAATGGATAACGAAATTGATAACAAATTATTGAAGGTGTCACTATTCTGCTGTTAATAATAGTTTTTTGTTATTGTTGACAGTGGTCGGGTAGGTGAGCAAAAGGTTATTGAGAATAATATAGCATTATGTAACAACTAATAATTATGAAAGGGAGAGCATATTTCTCTGACACTCAAAATTCCGATACGATTTAGGAATGTTAATTTCATTTCTACAGATTGTAAAATGATACAAAAGAGTATTGCAGGGTGATAAGGTTTATTTTAAGCTCTCCTGATTAGTTAACACTTTCAAGTTGGAAATCTGTCTTCTATCACCTATATGTGTGTTCTGGCAGCCGTAGGTGGTAGAGCTACGTTGAAGCTGTTACTGGTTTCAGAATGAATGGGTCGGCTCGCCCTGGGTAGTACCACCCTCTCACAGAAAACCGACGTGAAGTAACAGTGGTTGCACTGTTGCGTTTCGTTCGGCCAGTGAGAGCGCCGGAGGCCCACATATTTAAAAGTCCGGCAACGCACTTGCAACTCCCCTGGTGTTGCTAGTGTCTATGGACGGCGGTGATCACTTACCATCAGGTGACCCACCTGTTCGTTTGCCCACTATAATATAAAAAAAAATTGAGATTTAAGTATTCAAAATGGTGGAAATGTATTTTCTAATTCCTAGCTAGCAAGCTGCCAGTAAGCTGAAAATTAATTTATTCGTGTGTTTATGTTGTGTACCTATATGTGTATAACACTGATGTGTGTATTCCAGCAGCTGCACTTAAGAGTCATAGTCCCTCTAGGTTTAGCGTGTTTACCATCTTGGACTACATTGTCATTTAACATCGGTGAGATTGTAGTCAAGCGCTAAAACCTATAATGTAAAAAAATCTTTCGACGCAAATGGCGTTTCATTAATCACCGGGCGTAACACATATTTCCACTCTATCAATTTCGCAAAATGCTTAGTTAAATGGTGAGTTTTTTTATTTCCTTTTTATTCACCGTCATCTGATAATAAGTCTGATTCAACTTCAGATGATACAATAGATTCTATAAGCGCAATGTCGATAAACGTATAGTAATCAACAGGCCATCGCAAAACCAAAAAGCTGGACTAGTATTTTATGAATAAAACTCTTTAAGCATTTGCGAACTCTGTTAATAATTAAAAGGTTTCCGAGGCCGCCTCGTCATTTAGATGCTGTAAATTAAAATGTCGGTTTGTGTTTTCTTAACGGCCTTTAGGTAAATACAATGGTATTGTTTAGTGCAATCACGGAAGTTGGCACTTTTTCCCCTTTTATTGGACTTTTCAAATTTTTTTTTAAAACCCTGTAGAATGTCGGTAAAATCTTTATTTTTTTTATGTGATTGGAGGCAAACGAACAGACGAGTTACCTCATGGTAATCATCAACGCCCATGGACACCTGCGACATGAGGGGCATGACAGGTGCATTACTGGCCTTTGAGGAAGAAGTACGCTAGCTTCTTGAAGGTTATATTGGTCCGAAAACGCTTCCGCTGGGAGTTCATTCCAAAAATAATCCTGTATGATTTATAGTCATTAATGTTAATTATTTTAAAATTTGAGATAATTATTAATTACAAATATTATTTTGTGCACTGATTATTTTGTCAAATTGTACCTAATCTTTTATACACGTCAAAATCTATATAATTTAATATACCACTAATTATGAAACGAAGAAATTCAATTAATACGAAAATTGCAATCTATATCTTATCCGGTTGTTTGATAATGGCCTGCGAAATTCTTTCTTTACAGGACAGTTGAAAATCTTGTCTTCTCAGTCATTATATAAACTATTATTTAAAGGTACTACCCGTAATATAATTGCAAGCGCATTTTGAATTTAAATTAGCTTTACGCCAAATTTGTTGGTAGTAAAATAAGAGTTATGCGGAGACAATAAAAAGTCTGTTTTTGATTACATATCTCGTCTACAATTTTAAGTTGATTGATTGTTCAGTAAACTATTTTGCAGGTAACAAGAACATATCTTCAGTTCACTTCGGTCAATACCCTTCAGTTTCTTTATTAAGATGGTATTTCTCGTCTCTAGAAAATGTAAAAGATTTTTCTTTGTCATAAAACTATCTAGAGTGCGATGAGGTCTTTGTACTGGAGAGGGTTAATATTCTATTTAAGTTTATTAGTAAAATCTTATTATTTACAAAGCAGATTTGGAAATACAATTTAGCTTTCAGGTAATAATTACTTTAAGTACTAAATTAGGACTGTTCAGGTAGTTACTCCTAAAAGGTATATTAGTGGAAATTAGTTATTTGCTACGTTTGTTTAATTGATTAGCCTCAACTAGGTATGTTATAACACGGACAAGTAATAATATTTATTAGAATCAGACTTTTAAAATGTTGTTAAGAAAATTGTCTTTAGATAAGATCTTCTCCCTAGTCGCCTCTAAGAGCAAAGCGAAGGCATAAATATCCAAATACTGGCCTCCACATGGCAAATAAACATTAAAAAATGTACGCTGTAGTCACCTTAGTCTTGGTAGTCGAGTAGTTTGACCGATAGAATATCAATTCGATGTCCACAGTTCCGAACCACGGCATTTACCTATCAACGATTTTTTCGGAATTCGCGCACATTTATTAATTTGAATTGGTAACACTATATGCTGACGGTCAAGAAAAACATCGTGAAGAAACTTGATCTATTATAGACTAATGTGATGTGTGTTCACTTTGCCATGTCACAATAAAAAAAGCACAAGTTCGTTGGACATATACTTTTTTTTTAATACATACGTAATCGAAAAAAATCTATGAACGTATTTATATAATGTCAAAATGACATAAGAACACTACAGATATATATCTACTTATTTATATTAAAGGAAAAGGCTTCTTACGGTATCAATGCGAAATTACTAAATAAATAAATTCTATACATTTTTTAAATCTTATCTAAATAAATTAACAAAATCTTCTATGAAATTGTTAGGCTTAGAAAACTTTGAACATGTTTCGTTGTTCAGTCAATGAACTTTCAACAAGCAAAATAAATTGTTTTGAAATATATTTACAAAGGTATACGTTTAAAATTAACTGAGGATAAAAACCTGACGTAAAACTGTCTAAAAGGTGATCTAACATTGTGATAAAATTAGAAGACATACCTTTATTACATTTCAGTAAATTCGATTTGCAACTTGATAGACTTGCTGCACCTGTAAGTCTGGATCACAAGATTTTATAAAGGATTATTACTAGGTTTTTAGGTTGGTTTGTAAATTGACTGAAGTATGATAAGAAAGTGTGCATATAAGTTCCTAAATTAAAGAAAGATTATAGAATTTTGAAGTGAATTATGACCTGTACAGAGGATATACCACTTCCGAACACCAGGGGAAATATTTGGACCTTTCCAAATTCCAATCCTCACCGGACATCCCAGATAAACTCGTTGTACTACTTCATTGATAAAGGCATTACCTTTGCGGAAGTCCATCATTAACTTACTAGAATGGACACTACTTTGCACTTCCACCTGGAATTAATTGAAATATAATAGATAAACAATATGTAGATAGTTGTTTCGTGAAACAACAAAAAGTTGGTTGAACTCGTCGTCGGTGACTGGTTAACACCGTTGATGTGACATATACAAAATTGTAGTAAAGTAAATGTAAAAATGGCAGGACCACAATCGATTACACCTGTTTAGGGTTCACGTAGCATCCTCATTCCTCAGATCAATGTTGTACCTTTCGATGCAAGTGGATCAATGTTGTATCTTTTGATGCAAGCGGACGAGTGAACACGGCTGTTTTTATCGATCTAATTCCTCATATCCTTATTCTTTCTTTAAGCTTTATCTGTCTAATAGATCAATTGTGACTGTTTTATTTCCTTTTTACCTATATTAAGCAACTTTTAAGTATAGACATATAAATAACATTATAGTGATGTTTATAGATTTCAAATAAGTGGGTCTCTTTTTAAAGCTCTTATTATTATGAAAATATTTTATTTTCCTTTTTTTTTTAAATTCACAGCTTATATGAATAAAATAACAAAAGAGTTACATAGTTAAAGGTTATTTACAGAGTTTCACTTTACAAATTATAAATAAACAGAGAAAAAGACAGCTATAAATAGAAAAATAACATAATAATTACAAACACAAGGCTAAAATTAACGAAAGAACTCTCTCCGAGTCTATATCTAGGCACGGTACACTAGTGTAAAATAAATCGACATCATTACCTAAAAAATGAAAAGACTTTCAAGCCCGGATTAGAAATGTATTTTGTCTGTATGTTGTCCTTACAAGTGGTAGATATAATAGTTTAAGTTTTCTTAATATACCTGTGGGCACAAATAACTGAATTTTAGATAATAATTCTGGACAGTCTACAATTCCATTGACTATATTACTTAAATAAATGAAATCTGCTATTTTACGTTGTTCATAGAGTGGGCAAAAGTGAAAATGTTTACATCGTTCTATATCAGTATATAATCAGTTAAGTAATAAAAAAGTCTAAATTGTAAATATCGAAAAAGAAGCGTTTTGGATCCTTTCAATATGTGAAGTATATATATTATAGTTAGGGTTTATGTAGTATATTAGTTAGGTATGTATAGTATATTTTTACAGTTTTGACGAGATTTTCACTGGCTGGAAGAAAACATTTCAAAGCGACTGCCTACGTTCTCCTTTGTATCTAATAACATTATTACAATTTAAAAAAGTTGCAAACAGCCTAATTTTTTTCCAGATAAGACACGTAGTTAGCATGGAACATTATATTCATACGAACGATGTCACAGCAACATAATCTATTTATTAATATTAGTATTCGTTTAACGGCCATACATATTACCAATATACGAACACATCTTTGAAATTATGACATATTATAATAGGAAAGCTAAATTATATTATATCGGTGAGTGTATTTCCATAATGGCCTGATTAAACTGAGTATTAACGTAATGGCCAAGCTTGTTTAGATCAAACAACGATAATACTTACCCACGCTGATCTTCGGGATTATGTAGGGAAGCCCCCTTATCTATACCTATCTGACTAGATACCATCACGTTCTACGTGTGAGAGTATAAAACGAGGATGTAATAATAAACAGCTATTACCCACCGTTTGAACTGGTAACATAAACTGCTGTGGGAATAAGGAAAATCAATCTGTGACACTATATTAGGTCTTTACATATGAAATTGGTGTTTTCTCGAGCTGGCCATTTTGATCTCAAATATCTGGCGTTTGATTAGAATTCCAAATTCAAATTTACATGTGTGTGCCTGCGTGTGTAGAGAAGGTACCGTAAAAGAAAGTACGTTACCTAATATTATTATTATTATATATGTTGAAGGTATAGAAATAATAGCAACTGTGCCATTGTATTATTAACTTTTATTATTATATATGTTGAAGGTATAGAAATAATAGCAACTGTGCCATTGTATTATTAACTTTTATTATTATATATGTTGAAGGTATAGAAATAATAGCAACTGTGCCATTGTATTATTAACTAAGTTGGAGGTATAGAAATGGTAACGAGTTTAATGTAATTGTATAACAGTGAAGTTATTTTTAACATTCACTGCTATTTCACAGGTATAGGTGAATACCTGTTATATTTAAGACAACCATTGTTACTTTAATAATCGACAGCAGCCCCGTGGTACAATTTCCTATTCCTACAAATACTAAAAGTAAGGAACCTTTTTAGCTTCTCGGCTTTACATATAATGAAAAGTAACAGTTATGCATCAAATGCGTAATCAGTTATAATATCAGAACCAACGTCGTCTATCTGAACATACTATAAATATAAAATAAAATTCTATATAGGAAGATAATTTCGTTGAAGGAAACTCAAACAAAAAAAAAGCTCATTATAAAATTTATACTTAATTGTACAGCACAATTTAATCTCACTAGATCAAATGTGATAACAGTAGCTAAAGTAGACTCGTGAGGAAATGATGAGTGAGAGGCGTGAGGAGGAGTTTGTGAAGATTGATAAAAAGTTGAATCGAGTACTTAACAGATCTTCTCAGGAATAATCAAAGCTGATATAAAACAGGTGTAAATATCTTTTTCATTCTACTAAACAGTAGACTGATGATAATGGTGATATCATGAAGTACTGATCTCATGGTTGACAAGATCAAAAGTTATATGGTGAAAAATTATAGTGTCTTCTCGCATTTTCGGTTCAATCTGCAGTTAACTTTTTAGGTTAAACATTATTGATTTTAAACCGTCGATTTACTTCCTATCGAGTGTATTTCAAGCAAATTACAAATACTTTAAAGTGTTAAGTTTTGTTTCAGCTATGATACCATTAACAGATCCTTTAAAATTCCTAGCAATTTCAATTTTTTTTGTATAATATTGTGTAAATAATTTGTGTGAAATGTACAAAATATTTCTTACTGACATCATCTTATATTGTTTGCCATAAACAAATACCTCACCAAAAGAAATTCTTTTTACGATTTGTACGACGTTTTATCTTTTTTTTATCGTTTATAGATTAAAGTTTGACCGCTATCTCAACGATCGTTAATTGACGATGTGGTCGAATATGGTAACACTCTGCACTTAGATAAGATTCCAGTATTTGGGATGACTTGTATAGAATGTCTTACTAATATGCCAAGGTTCCACATTTTCTTTACACAAAAGCTAAAGCTCATAAAATTCGAACTTACTTCTGTCATGAGATATCTGAACCATCGTCGCTGTTGACAAAGACAATTATTCTAAATTTAATTCAATTAAAGCAAGTATACATGATATATTAGTAATCATTACATATTATAAAAGGCAACGTCTCTCTCTCTTTCTATCTGTTTATATCTGTCTATGTCTTTGTTAGTATGCGCAGAAATAAAAAATTAAAAAACCGATTTACCTGTTCGTTTTTTAACATATGCTTTAAGTATAGCTTTTATTATATTAGCTATAACATACGGAAAAAATTATAAAGGAAAAATGAATGAAGTAAACTATCAGTACATTCTACTGCAACTTTTTTTTATCTAAATCTATATTTGTAAAAATCAAGTGTTGTATGTATGTAAGAGTTTCCCTTCCGAGCGATTATTTGTGCAAATAATTTTTTGTTGAAAGACGCAATTTCAAAAATTATTGCTAATAATGAAAATTTTGGGTTAAAAAATCTCCATATGATATATGCGTTAGTGAGATAGAAAACAATAAAGATATCTTCAAAAAAATTGACACATTGACATTCAATTGCAATTTTATATTATTAAGTAATGTAAAAGAAGTACCTGGTCTCTTTTTCTTGATTAATACACCGTTGCGAAGGGCGGGGCGGTTTGCTATCTATACATATAATAAGAATGTAAATCCAACGTATCTGTTCTTTTTTGATTTTTGAGAAAAAAGTTGTTGCAGGTGTCAAGAAGTAAGTAATAGAACCCATTTCGCTCATTTTTAGAAATGTCTGTCTGTCTGTCTGTTTGTTTGAACAGGCATCACTGGTAAAGTACTAGGTTTCTGATAAAACACAAGCAACTGAGTCGGAGATTTCGGTGAGGGAAAACATCGTGATGAAACCATAGCATGGTGGTAGGGCTTTCTCTATGTCCGTTTGGCTAGCTACCACCCTCAAGTTAAAAATCTGTCGCCAAGCACCTGTTGGTGTGTTCCGGCAGCTGCACTTGAGAGGCAGTCTCCCTCTAGGTTAAGCGTGACTTACCATGTTAGACCACATGATCATTTAATATCAGATGAGATTGTGGTGGTATACTATAAAAAAAAATTAGAGAGCTCGTCTTTTCTTCCAGTGGTACCGTGGAGAAAAAAGACTGCAGGCAGTGCAAATAAAAGAAAGGATAACATAAAAATAATAATAAGAATGAGCCATGTGAATTATATATGAATGAATATTATAAGCCCTCGGCTGATTTTTAAGACTCAGATCTCAAAATGGCAGATTATGTTTTCAATTATTTTAAATTTCATTACATCGTACATTGTAAATTTCATGGTTTAGTAAAAAAAGTTCGTACAAATGAAAAATAATTTAAAAATACATTTTACATGAAAATTATTATTTTACAATTCATCATTTGTTATTTTTCAAAGTTTTTTAATAAATCAGGTATTTTTTAAGCATATGCTGCCAACAGTCTATTGACCTATGCCTCATGAGGGCTACATTCGTTTGTATAGAAGTGAAATAGTTATGGTTTTGGACAGTCCAAGGGTTAATATTGTTTTTACATTTGTTAAATTAGAATATTAGCGTTATGTTACTCCTATTCCTGCGTGTATCGTTACGAAGTTTTGTGCATGTTCGCAATAAATTTAGATGTGGGCACACATTACCATCGTGTGCTACGAACTTTGTGACTATATGACGATAGATGCAGCACGATAGCTAGGGCAACGGTTTTTACACTCATCAAAGGAACTAGGAAGCCCTAATTTTGAGTTATTATTGAAGTGACAAAGGGGTACGACCATTATTAGTTTTTAGCCTGACACATTACAGTACAAATATACAAGTTATACAGATATAAATTCAGATTGTTTCATTAATCACTGTGTCTTGTATTCCGTACCACGCGGACGAAGTCGCGGGCACAGCTAGTAATTAAATATTAGTATAGGTCCTGAGCATTTTTTGCAGTTCAAGAGAAACCAGCCATAGACAGAGACAATAAAATTCATATAAAAATCTCAGTAGCTACTTTTAATTGCATGTTGTTTATATTTTAAGCAATTTTTGATATATTCAAAAAGGTACTGATCCAGAATCCGCAAAGCATCGATAAAACTAAATTCACAATTGTTTTTTTGCATTATTCGGCTTTGGTTTAACTCAATGGAAGTTATAAAACGGTAAGAATCCATTTATAAGGTACTTCTGGGAAAAAATGACGACTAATATTTGACAAAACAAAATAATTGATGATTCACACATTTATCAATCTGGATTCAGGTGAAAGAATGATTTCCGTTTAGATTTGTGGAAATTCAGAAGAAATCTTGTCGATAACGTCATGGAATATACATATAATAATACATTGCTATTTCATGTATAAATTGTATCTTTAACTAGCTGTGCACGTGATTATTATCTGATGTAACTACAATTTAGTATATATTAATATAGGCTAGAATGATAGCAAAATATATGGCGTGAAAATATTCTCTGTCTTAATCGTAAATAATAAATATCCATGAGAGTCCGCTGAGCGCTGAGGCACCATCTTGTGGCGAGTTATAATAGCATACACAATTTTTTTTCCATGACAATCACTTACGTATGCCAACTTTCACGGTTTTGAAGCGATGATGGTTCAATGGTTAGCGTGACCGAACATCGCGTCGATCCACGTAAGCTTCGATTCCATGTGAATAAGCCGGAGTTTTTCGCGAAGAAAAATATTCTAATTAAATTATACCATGGTGGTAGGGTTTTTTCCTAAACTTAACCTCGCTAAAAGTCCTGTTTCTATCATAATTTTATTAAAATAAACTACAGCTCGTCAATAGTTACCCAACAAAAGAATAAAGAAAATCGATTAACCCCTCAGCTGATTTTTTAAGACCCTTATCTCAAAATGGCGGATTATGTTCTTAATTTTTATTTCATGAGATCGTACATTGTAAACATCATTGTTTAGTAGAAGAAAGTTCGTACAAATGAAAAAATATTGCTTCGGCCTTGTAAATGAATTTAATAACTGCGATCCAGATAATGAGATATGTTTCTGGCCTGCATCTCATTGATCGAGTACGGAGTATGCAGACGCTTTGAAAAACAAGCAATATCGCTGTTCTAGCTTAGCTACAGACAGATAATGAGATGCAGGCAAGAAACACATCTCATTACATGGAGCGCAGTTATTAAATTCATTCATAAAGGCAAACCAAATATGTTTTATATAAAAATTACAATACATCATTTGTCATTTTTCAAAATTTTTCAATCAGGTATTTTTTTAAGCTTATGCTGCCAACAGTCTGTTGTCCTGTGCCTCATGAGCCATACATTAATTTGTATGGAACTTAAAAGTATATGGTTTTGGCCAGTCCGGGGTTTAAGAAGCAGTGGAGAAATATCGAATAATAAGCAGAGCAGGAAAAGTCGTTTAAAAAGCAGAAGAGAAAAAGTTGATTAAGAAGCAAAGTAGAAAAAGGCACTGAACTGTTTTATTTCCACTTATTTATATATAGAAGGTATATATATATATATGAATGTTATTTGACATACACATTAATATAATTGGCTTTATGTTCTTATTACCATAAGAAAATATCAATATATCCATATTTACTTTCAAAGGATGCCCAAAGTCAGTCAAAACAATAACATCTCAACAAGACACTCCGTTGAAATCATGTTACACAATATCAGATCAAATTTAAATGTTTCTTTCAAACAGACTTTGATCAACAGGACAGACAATGCATTATGCATTTTAAACAACGAAAAATATCTACACGTCTTTGCTTACTTATTCGTTACTATGCCAATATTTCTCAGAAATTCTGGAATCGTTTCATGTGTTGTTCGCTCGTTGTTTACCAACATTTTTTGAATATTTCTCGTATGTTCTGGTTCTCCATTCTCTATTTTCAAATTTAAATCAATTATTATAAATGCGTTTTGGTAAATAAAATCTTTATCGTTATCATCATCATCATCCCTCCTAAGTACGGTCGGCACGACACGCTTTCTTTTTCCACTCTCCCCTATCAGATGTCATCTCAGTATTCACACCTTAAAAAAACACCTTAAATGTCTATAAATACACATTTAATTTTTCATACAATCCATCCACACCTTTTTCGGTCTTCCTCTACTCCTATATACGTCCACTTTCAAACTCAAAACTTTTCTTGTTACATGACTTTCATCTCTTCTCATAATATGCCCGTACCATGCTAACCCATTACTCCTCATCTTCTCTGTCACTGGTGCTATTTTCAAACTTTCTCTGACTTACTCGTTCTTAATCTTATCCATTCTTGTTACACCACACATCCATCTTAACATTCGCATTTCTGCCACATGTAATCTTTTCTCATCCGTCTCTTTCGTAGCCCAGCACTCGGATCCATATAACACGGATGGTCTTATTATAGTTTTATACACCTTCCCCTTTATCGTTACTAATATATAAATGCAAATGTAGGTTTGTTCGTTTGTTACGTTTTCACGCCTTTACTAATCGACCGATCGTCATGATATTTAGTCATAGTTTATTTGTCAAGGGTACAGAGAAGGACATAGGGTAGCTGTCATCTAGAAAAAAGTATTGTTCTCGAGAGTTAGATAAAATATACAGTATCGCGAGAGAAGCCGCTGGCAAAAGCTAATATAATAAAATTGTGTAAACAGAGGAAGAATTTGATTTACAAGTGACTATAAATTCTCGTGATCCTATTATAACGATTATAGTACACATACTCAGATTTCTGTTTCTTTTTTTCTCAGACTTGAGCATTAAAAAAAGAAAACTGATGCTCAGTCTTTCATGTTTAGCGCAAAGATGTGACGTCACGATATAAGATGTGAATGCACGAAAAATTTACTAGGATGAGATGGTTTATCTTTTAACAGACGCACTTGAAAGCCGTTGCCGCTTGGTTTACCATTATCATCTTGGGCCACGTTGTCACTTAACATCATGTGAGGTTGTGGTAAAATCCTAAATCATGTTAGAAGCTTTTATTTAAACGTGCTAAAAAATGTAATCGGATCATTTTGTCGATATGTATGGCGGTGATTTTGAAATATGCCCGTTTGTTTTTATTTCATTTTCGTGTATTTCTAGTCAGGACTGCAACAAACATGCAAAACTACAAAGTTGTAGGTCTAAAGAAACTGGTTTGAATTCAGCTGCCATAATTTGACTTAAACAAAGTAATAAACAATGCATGCTAAAATAAAGCTTATAATAATAATAAAAAAACATAAGGGTGTCTTTTTGACCATAGATGCTTATAACATATATATCTATGTTATTATTATATTTCCCTGTAATACCTTTCGTAAATTTACTGAAATTCTAATAACAAAAAAAGCCATTCTCGGTTTTTGATTTCTCTTTGTTTCATTTGTTATTGTGATTAAAGATCAAAACTTTTATTATGCATTTATTTCATCTATAAATATAATTGAGACATGCATAGGATTAGCTGAATTCGACAACTTCTATTTCTAATTCCTTATTCCAAAAACTCGTCTTTGCTTTCGAGAGATGAATTTGAAGCCATGAACTAGGAAACCTTTTTGGTGCTATTGCTTATTCTTGGTATGCTAAGAATTATTCTCTTATTTTATGCCAAGCTAATTGTGTCCCACGGGATTGTAACTAGACACTGGACTGGATGCTTAGGCTCGATTTACATTGTGATCGCCATCACTGATTCATGGTTTAATCTCGATTTCCACTCGATGAATTTTTCCTGTACGTACACTACTAGTCTCACAACTAGTCTGATTCAATCAATTGTCGATATAAAATATTTAATTTTTATGGTTTCTATATCAAATATTTTTTTAAAGTGAAAAACAATCAACTATTATTTCAACCAATTTTACCATAGATACTTTTTTCTCGAATAAAAAAACTGTTGTAGAAAGTTTACAAAAAATAATTGTATTGTAATTATTTATTATTTATAATCAAATATTATAAAATACACCCATAAATACTATTTTTTTTTTTATTTCAAAGCCTTATAATTAGAAGAAAAACATAACGTCTCGTTGCGCGAGCGAGTACAAACCATACCAGAGTCCGATCTCGCTTTGGTCAAATATTATTTTCGAGGAACCGATACCGGCGCAATATTGGATCGGTACTAAAGCGATTCGATAGTGAGAATACTCTGATAACTTTCTTGTTTTAGATACTTGACTGGATCGGGGACGGACCGAGACCAGAGCGAGAGTGAACCGTGAGCAACATTACAATGTGAATCGATCCTTAGATGTTCCTTTATTTACCGCTGTTTATACAGTAATGAATATGTCGATAATGTAAAGTGCCTAAGTGGGTTGCGATTTCTATAGGTATAGTGAAAAGGTCGTCATAGTGACTCTCTTTTAATTACTCGCGTTACAAGTATAGCCAGCAAGGTTACCCAAATATATAGTGATTTTAGTTGTTTTTGGGTTGTACTCCACTAAGCCTAAGGTGCAATCCAGTTACTGTAAAAAATGAAACAGTTTAATGTGTCACCTGATTGTTAATAGTTACCGTCGGACAGCTACAACACCAAGGATATTACTATTATATTGCCGGCTTTGAATAGCGTATTTCGTTCACTTTTTGAAAAGTCCCCTGTCACAGACCTGGAAGGAAATCTTGCGAGGTAACCCATTTTATACAACTACACAACATTCTGAATTTAATTAATATTTGAACAACAATTGTGAAAATTAGGAAAGAACTTGTCCAATAATGTATAAAATAAAATAATCAGCGTACAAGCACACCGGTACCAGACACGGCACCATCCCAACGCGTGCGAGATTGTAACAAATAATCACTGGTAAAATATTTTATCAAGCAGAAAATAACACGTCCGCGTGTGATTCAGACGCTTGTTCCGCTTATCACCACTTTATCGATAATTGTTTTATGTCGCAACGAAATATTATTTCCACAGAATCATTACGAAATCGTAAATTCAAATCGAGAAATTATGGTATCAAGATTTTCCTTTTTTTGTATTATTTGATCGAAAGATTGCACTATTTCAGACGTTTTTAAAATCATGACACCGTAATTTTGTAAACAATATGATAAGTCGATTGTTACATTTTTAGGCCACATCGTCACTTAAATAAATATAAAAACCACTTTTAAGAAGCTTGGTGTGGATTTTCAACTCGAAGCAGTAACTAGTGAGACTTGTGATAATTAACAGGATCTTATCAACTTTCTTTGCATTTAACTATTTTATAATTTATAGTTTTTTTTTTTTTTTTTTATATATTATAGGGGGCAAACGAACAGGTGGGTCACCTGATGATAAGTGATCACCGCCGTCCATAGACACTAGCAACACCAAGGGAGTCGCAAGTGCGTTGCCGGCCTTTTAAATATGTGGGCCTCCGGCGCTCTCAGAAGAAGCCTTTGACCACAAGCTGACCTGATGTTAAATGGTGATGTGGTTCAAGATGTTAAACAAGCTATACCTAGAAGGACTGACCCTAAAGTGCAGCCGGAACACACCCATGGGTGTTTGGCACCTACCTGTGGCAGATTTTTAACTTGAGGGTTTAGAAAAAGCCCTACCACCATGAGAAATATACACTGGTTGACCCCGAAGGTGATAAAACAAAAGAAAGTCACTGTGACCTATAGCCATTATATAATAAGCATGGTGGTAGTAATCCAGTCAGAGGAAAATACACAGCCACTCCTATCTTCCAATATAAACTTGAATAGAGGATTTTAAATGACAGACCATACACGTGGTTTCTCACAATCCTTCTCGTATGAATGGTCCGGCTATTCACACCTATACAGTAATACTGTATTATCAACTAATCAATATATATGGTAGAGCTTTTTTTTTTTTTTATTTTTTTTTTAATGTGGGAAGAAATCCTTCATTGGACACCCACAGCCCTGGGGAGCTGTGGGGTGTCAGACTCTTACTGACTAAAAAAACCCACAAGATACCGTCTGCCGCGCTATGGAGTGGCACGGGATCGAACAAGCAAGCACCATGCCACCCCGGCGACAAGGCCCAGCGCGAACGCCCTGACCGCGACGACAGCCCGGTCAAGCTGCCTACCCGTCTACCGAACCAATGTGCAATGGAAAGTCAGGTCCCCAGCCCCTTCCCTCCTTGGTCCGGTTTGGCAGTCAAGGGGTCACCCCCTCCAACCACCACCACCTGTAACTTTTTTACGTGGTTTTCTACCACGGTGACTTTTTAACGAGGTTTTCTCCCTCTCCCTCCGCCCGAAGGCCACCCCTCTGTCACTTTTTAATGTGGTTTCCTCCCACAGGAACTTTTTAATGAGGTTTTTCTCCTTCTTCCTCCGCCCGAAGGCCTCCCCTCTGTCACTTTTTAACGTGGTTTCCTCCCACGGTAACTTTTTCTTGAGGTTTTCTCCCTCTCCCTCCGCCCAAAGGCCGTCCCTCTGTCACTTTTTAACGTGGTTTCCTCCCACGGTAACTTTTTAACGAGGTTTTCTACCTCCCTCCGCCCGAAGGCCTCCCGTCTGTTTTTTAACGAGGTTGTCTCCTCAACACCCGTAACTTTTTAACGTGGTTTTCTCCCACGGTGACTTTTTACCGAGGTTTCCTCCCTCCCACCGCCCGAAGGCACACCCGTCTGTAACTTTTTAACGTGGTTATCTCCCACGGTGACTTTTTACCGAGGTTTTCTCCCTCTCCCTCCGCCCGAAGGCCACCCCTCTGTCACTTTTTAATGTGGTTTCCTCCCACAGGAACTTTTTAATGAGGTTTTTCTCCCTCTTCCTCCGCCCGAAGGCCTCCCCTCTGTCACTTTTTAACGTGGTTTCCTCCCACGGTAACTTTTTCTTGAGGTTTTCTCCCTCTCCCTCCGCCCAAAGGCCGTCCCTCTGTCACTTTTTAACGTGGTTTCCTCCCACGGTAACTTTTTACCGAGGTTTTCTACCTCCCTCCGCCCGAAGGCCTCCTGTCTGTTTTTTAACGAGGTTGTCTCCTCAACACCCGTAACTTTTTAACGTGGTTTTCTCCCACGGTGAATTTTTACCGAGGTTTCCTCCCTCCCGCCGCCCGAAGGCACTACCCTCCGTAACTTTTTTACGTGGTTTTCTCCCACGGTAACTTTTTAAGGAGGTTTTCTCCCTCCACCCTCTGACGGGCGAACCGAAGCAGGCCCGTCCTTACCCCATCCTCTGTCCTCTCTGATAAGCAGAGGGGTACTGCGAGGGGCGCCGTCTGCCGGGGTATTTGCCCCGACCCGGTTCTGGAACCGAGCCCCAGGAGTGTTTATCGGCTCTCTAGCCTAGATCCGTAGTGTTCTGCTAGACAGGGTCACCTCGTGTAGGATATGGCTCTTCACAACGCACTGACGGTCTTGGGAGGCAGGCTAAGGCTCCACGAGGGAACTGTATTCGCCTGTGAGTCCACCCCCTGCGGTTCCGAGGTACAAGTATCTCATCCCCACTTGACCCCCCAATATATGGTAGAGCTCACCTATCCCATGGCAACCGAAAACAATATCTCCTTTAGTGATACCAACATTAATGACCCCATACTTTCATAATCTCTGCCAATTAGTGTAATCTTTATAGGCACTAAATGTGTTTACACCAAGTTTAGCGTCGCTTTTCTAGAGGTCTTCCATTCTGTAACCGCCAATAAAATGACCTCACTTCTAATTTCCGCTAGACGGTACCATTTTCAACAATTTTTTTATAGCCCTGTCATCTAAATTCGATACTCTTTCTCCGGTATTTTTTTTTTTCGAACTGAATACACTGTTGACCTGGCAAGGCCTCTACAGATTCACCGGACTACGACTCCGGCATTTCTATACAAGTTCATATAAAGTACATAATTGTATATTATTATTAACTCTTGTTACCGAGGCACGTTGTTCAAACACGATTATTATAACTATAAATGTTAATTTATGCTCAACGATCATAGCAAATTTATTCCTACTCGTATAATGTATTTGTTTTATGTTGCTAGGCAATTTGAACTGAGTAAATCTTTAACTACACTACGACTACTATAAAGAGGTAACGTTTGTGAATTTGGATGTTTGTTTATTTGTACGAAGTAATCTCTAGAAACATAGAATTGATGTTTAATGTATAATGCTTTTATCATTAGTAATCTTCATTCTGGCTGATCGTTATACCCTGTTTTATTGTAACTAGCTGATACCCATGGCTTCGATCTCGTGGATACAGTATTATTGTTTTTAACTAACTCTTGTTCACTAATGTTATAAATGCGAATATGGGTTTGTTTGTTTTACATATATTTAATTCAGATAAAGAGTACTGTCCCCGAGGGATACAACAATATATATTGCACGATCTTCCGGCATAACAACTCTGCCTACTGACATGAATAGCCTGAATTGATTGATAAAATTTTTATTTTCCAAATAATAAAGATCGAAAGACGAAACACGTATGTGCAAGCTGTGGAAAGGCTTTCTGTATGGAGCATGCAACGTTGTTTTTTGCAAAAACTGTACAATTTGAACTCCAGTACCTAAGATGTTCCTAAAATTATTTGATTTTACATTTTTTTTAGTTTAAATTGTTACTCAGTTCATGTTCTATAATAGTTTCAAGTTATTTTTCATAAAACTTGTTATGTTTCGTTTTTCGTAGATTTTTTGAAAGGTAAAAAAATGTATTACTTCCAATACTTTTATTATATAGTCATTTCATAATAATAAATATAAAGATTTTTCATAAGAATCAAGTTTTACGACCACATTTGTAAACGGGTATGGCATACTCTACCACATACTCCTTGTTACATTTTTTCACCTCACTCTCGCCGGGTTAACGCGGGCAATAGCTAGTATGAATCAATTGTACACCTGAATCTAAAACCTGATAACAGTTTTACCAACGGAAGGTTACTTGAGATAAAATACCGCTGAGTCCCAATGAAAAATCTTAGCGATATATATACCTAAGCCTGGAAGGCTCATAAAAACTGGTCCAGTCGTTTCAGAGATATTAACCTTAATAATCAACAGACTCTTCAACATTACATATATTATGTGAATATGTTTTGTAAAAACAATCGCAAATACCATTAAAGTAGCAGTAAATCAAGTGACCTATTGGCGCACGTGATTTGAAATAATCAATTTATAATCCGGTGTCATTTAATACTTGAAGGGTTTTTTAGTAAACAGAATCGTTTAACCACTTGTGTTAATTTAAATAAAACCAGATATGAGGTTTTAATAAAAAAAAATACGATCGTTGACAAAAACACGCGAAAACTAGATTTATAACCTATTAATCACTTCATCCTCTTTAAAATATACTAAAAAATGAAGTAACTGTATGTAATATCAAAATAACTACTTTTTACTGATTGCATATGAACGTATATACGACACTGATAACAAAAATACATTTTTTTAAATTTTTGTCTGTCTGTCTGTATGTTCCGGGTAATCTCCGAAACGGTTGGACCAATTTTGACAAAAACTTTACTGACGGATAGTTAAAATTACAGCGGGTGACATAGGTTACTTTATTTTAGACTAGCTGTCATCCGTGGCTTCGTTTGTAGTACTATCTCCTAAGCGGTTGGAGCTATTTTCATGGGACTTTTACTGATAGATAGCTAATATTATAAAAAGTAATTAAAGCTTTTTTATTTTGGACTAGCTTATACCCATGGCTTCGTTTGCAGTACTATCTCCAAAACGTTTGAACCATTTTTCACGGAACTTTCACTAACAGATAGAAGAAGTAATTTACAATTATAAAAAAAACGCACGCGGAGCTGCGGGCAACAGCTAGTCAATTTATATAAATAAAATGACTTATAATATACAAACTAAATGGCGGGGCATCCGCCTCTCCAGTAGCTTTTGCCTGGATCGATAGATGAACCCCTTAGAAATCTAATTTTAGGTTTGACTGAGGTTTCATTAATTTCAATAACTTTATAAAGTTAACTCTCGTATCGAGTTAGTATTAAATACGCCATAATTATTTTTAATAACTATCAATTAAGTTAAAACTAGCATTATCCTAAAAATGTAATGTATAATATACTCATTATTGTGATATTTATTATTAAAAATAAAAACTGTTAAAATTATATTTCAATCGTTTATAACTTAGACCCACAATGTGGTCCGCAACGTGATTTCTTCTAGGGTAGCGCGAGAACGCAAACAATGTAGTACAATTTGAACAGTCGTGTGTAATGCCATGCGGTTGTTTATGCGAACAGGTTTTTCTAGTTTTCTTGCAACAATAAACTTCCCTAACCATATATAGTAAGTACTATTAAGAATCAAGATGACACAAATACATTAATAGTTTGGAGTCTAGTGACTCCAAACAGTATAGTTACTGTTTTGTGCTATGAATGAATAACGGATGGAAAATACACATTGGACGATACTGTAGCTGATCATCGTGACTTAAGTGTCAGCCCGATCATAACAAATTATTGTTTCTGGTTGTTGGTGGAACGCTCTGTGAGCTTTGTTTTATATTCAGTTATATAAAGAATATCTGTTTCATATTTCGATACCATTACTGTGAGCATACAATATGCTCTGGTATCTGTAAGAGAAAGCTGCGAAAAAAAGCTACTAGCCGTGAGAAGACAACTTTTTTGAAGGAGAACAGACGGTGAGCAGTTGGAGGAGACGGCACCTCCGTTGCTAGGCCTAACCTAGGGTGGAAAGACCAGGAGACCCAACGTTCGATTAATCTGGTTTGGACGACGGGGCTCGACCAAGCTGTCTTCGTTAGTAGGTAACGTCGTATTAAGCCTATAAGAGCCTTTTTTTAATATGGGAAGAAATCCTACTTTGAACACCCACAGCACTGGGGAGCTGTGGGGTGTTAGATTCCGACTGACTAAAAATCCTGCCACGCGACTGTATTCTGAAACAGGCCTGTGTGTGGCTGGTTGTATAGGTTCAATACTGAGGAATTAATAATTTCATTAAAATGTATATTTCTTTTATTCTTTATGTCATATGTCATATATTTTATATTAATTTTTTTATAAATGTATGTTATGTCCTAAAATGTTGAATCAAACTTTTTGTTTTTATTTTTTACTTTACGTCAATGAACTTAGTTCCTAAGAAGGGTCCCCTGAGCTCATACGTTTTTGTCTTAAAAAGGCATTTACCTATAACTCGCTAATGGTTGGCGCTAGGTTGTATTTTGTTGTTTAGGTTCCACATAGCAATTTAACGCGGACGTTGTCGCGGATGATCGCAAGTAAAATCTATCGAAATAAAATTACGATAAAGTGTACCTTTATACGCGCATCACGCAAAAAGTTATGGATTTTAGATTTAAAAAAAATTACCTCATAGACGCCTAGTCCTTTTCTTAAAAGCAGATATCATGATATTTTCATTTAATACAAAGTTATTAAAGTATTTAGTAAGTACGATTTTCATAAGAGTAGGTACGCGTTCAATGACGTGTATTGCTTACCTTGTAGAAGTGAGCAAGTGATACGGTGCCCGTGATCAAGAGAGAGGAAGAAAAATAAAAAGTAAGTTAGAAATGAATTTTGTAAGCATGTGTGTATATTTTTACATATTTTTTTTCATATATTTTTCTCTGTACACAAACTATACTGTTAAGATAATAAACAACGCAAACGTAGTCGCGATTATCAGCGAGTATATAATAAATTAAAAGTAATAAAGACAAATGAAGAACATGTTATACGACAAATTATAAGATACGTATTATTTCGCAAATGTACTTTGCTTTACTATCGTAGTTCCGTCCTAATAAATGCATACCATATCATAAATTTTCTATTTAAACATCTGTAAACGCTTACTGTATTTTACAAAACAAATGTTGGCCAATATTATATTCCATGCGAATAAACACGACGCTTCAAAACAAGTTCAATGTTTCGTTACAAAAACGAACTGGAACAAACTCGAAATCATATAAGAGCGGCGCACGTTTCCCGCAACGTGTAGACCATTGGCCAACATGGGGTACTTAATCTATAAATAGTATAAACGTATGTGACAATTAACAAGCGACACAGCAATTAAATAATGACGTGAATGTTTTAATCACAGAGTTGAAGTTAGATAGCGTTACTCAAACAACAATACAGACCTCTATATGGACCTATATATAATTTATATATATTTAGTAACTTAATTTTACAGAATTAAAAGGAATTTAATCAGTATAATGTATACACACAATAAAAATTGTGGTTATCGAGTGGTTTGACCGGTGAAATATGAATCCAATATCCGCAGGTACGACCTATGGCAAGTACCAACAAATTTTTGTTAACATTATCAGCTGACGGTGAACGAAAATATCATTATCATCTTACCCTTATTCCACCTAAGTAAGGTCGGTATAACATGTTTTCCTTTTCCACTCTGGCCTGTCTGATGTCATCTCAGTATTCACACCTTTTATAGACATTTCATTTTTCATACGATCCATCCACACATTTTTCGGTCTTCCTCTACTCCTATATTCGTCCACTTTCAAACTCAAAGCTTTTCTTGTTACATGACTTTCACCTCTTCTCATAATATGCCCGTAACATGCTAACCTATTACTCCTCAACTTCTCTGTCACTGGTGCTATTTTAAAAACTTCCTCTGATACACTCATTCTTAATCATATGCGTTCTGGTTACACCACACATCCATCTTAACATTCGCATCTCTGCCACATGTAATCTTTTCTCATACGTCTCTTTCGTACTGGAGCCCAGCAGTTGGATCCATATAATACGACTGGTCTTATTATAGTTTTATATACATTTCCCTTGAGTTTCAACGGCATTCTTGGGTCACAAAATAAGTGAAGAAATATATTGTGAGGTAACCTGAACCTGAGAAATGTTCTTATAGTACCACCGTATGTGGAAAAATATAGAACTGCGGACTTCTCGGAGTTTGAAATCGCAAATATGTCGTGAACTGGCGTGGTGATTATGCCCATACTTTCTTTCGGGAAGAAGCCATATAGTGGGTATTTTACAGGCTGGTGATGATAATAAAATAAAGTGCTTTTGAGGCTTAATTACATCAAAACTACTGAACATATAGATAGGACTTTTAATGTGGATTTTTTTGGTAGAATGTTCTAGACCTATTTTTTGAATTCGATAGACCTTTTGCCATTTTATAATACCTAACGAAGCAGACAGGAATCAATTAGTCTATGCATATGTACAAAACTAAAGTATCTGCTGTTTATCCAATCTAAGCTCCGAAACAGTCAAACCAATTCTAGTAAGAACTTTACACATAGATACAGGACTTATCAGAGTATTATCTGGGATGCCTTTCATTACGTTCTTTCATAGGTATTAAGCAGTAATAAAAATATAAAAGACAACCCACAACTAATGACACTATAAAATTGGATTACCTAGATTTTACTAAAAATAGAAGTACATAGTGTAAAGACAAAGAGAAATAAAAAAGAAAAATACAGAAGGCTGTCCTCACCATATAAGACAGATAATCAGGAATAGGGAGAGACAGTGGACATATCATTGTGTCAAAAACGCATGAATCCGCAGGTATTGTTGGTTATTTTGAAAATAGAATTGTAGAAAAAAATACTAATTGTTTATTTAACTTAGATAATTAACAAACAATTTAATCACCCATTTATGAATTTTAGTAACCACTATTGTTCTAAATACCATCTGAATAGCTACATAATTTGTATAAAATAGCTTATTCGGTTTAAAGTCTGCCATTTTCCCGATATTCGGCACTGCCTTGCCGTTGTTAATAAAGACCACAAATATTACGTGCAATATACGAATAAATAGTTGGCAAAACACTAAGCACTTGTTTATCTATTTTGACTGCAGAAAATAGTTGTTCTGCGGTGAAAACAACATTTGTAGAACAAAAACCCATTAACAATATTCTTAGAGTTTGCTGTATGTAGGATTTGTATTTTACTGGACACATAGTTTCGTATGAAAAAAATAATAGTTACTGACTATCAGATACTTATCTAAACTTCAAACTTCGTAGTTAAAAAACCAGCTTTACAATCGAGAAAACGCTATTCATTTTGTTCAGTTTAGTCTATATAAAGTATGTGTATATAAAGTTCAAAAGATTGTTTGTTTATTTGAATACGCTAACATGACTTATACATAGTTTGGTTAGAAATGTACAGAAAGAAAATATTTTTATGTGATTGAAATCTAAACTGATATCTTAATAACTATGGTTGTAAAATAGAATTAAGATCTGTTGACTTATTAAATAAATAAATAAATAATCTCTGAAAATCATAGTAAAAAAAAATACATATTCGGCTACCTCGAATGATGGTGATGAATGAGATGACATAATTTTTCCATTTATTTATTTATCGTTATATTTTTGTCAATTTACCAATATACTAGTAGCTGCTAGCGACTTCGTCTACGTTTCTAACTTTATACACGATGACACCATACATTATCTTCGTTTTATGCAGCACACGTCCAAATACCTCACAGATGACAGAATTTTTACAAGTCATGGTGACATTTATCGTTATATTTTTGTAAATTTATCAATATACTAGTGGCCCGCTCCGGCTTCGCCATCGTGCAGTAGGTACGTAATCGAAACTATAGCTTGTTCTTACGAGATAGATATAAGAGATCGCGGTCTCTACCTACCAACGAACAGATCAATCCGCTTAAGGTATTATAAAACACTACGATAATTAGACTTTATCAATAACTCTTTCACAAATCCAAAAAAAAAGTATATAGGAAAAAAAAGAAAAGTCAAATTTAATTGAAAACCAACAAATTTAGATGAAATCTTACTCATGTTATTATGATCTTGTCAAACCCAGCTAATATTAAAAATTCTAATGTAGATAGAATAATAATAGCCTTAGAAATCTATAAAAACATATGACTTCTTCTATCTTAACGAAATTGTAGACACTGAATAAATACGTCATTACAAAATTCATAGACAGTTAAATGTACAGTAACACATACTTTTAATTACTTTTCGAAACATAGCGTGTTATTATTTAAATTACGTCATAAATTAACATCCCCATTAGATATAGGTAATACTTTTAAAACATGAACACGCATTTAACAAAAGCTTTATCAAAATGTCTAAAATTTAAACCTAGTTGAACACATGTTTAAAATATTTTATTACAAAAGCGTATCCAAGGGGTTTGTAGGTAAACATCGGGTTTATAGTTTTATGCAAGCAACTCTGTATAGAATTCATTTAATTCAATCCCATCATTCAAAAACGTTCCATTATATACAGATATTGTGTAAAAAAATTGTATTTATGAAAAATATTTTTGTTCAGAACTTCATTAAGAAAATTTATTTATTTGATTTTTTTTTTATTTTTCTTATTGTGACATTTTGGTTTAAAGAAAATTATGTCATTGTTAAAATAAGCAATATATATGTTCGATATATTACGTGAAAGTACGTTTAACTGGAACAATAATATAATCTCAGATGAAATATATTGTCAAATGTCAATAATGTCATATAGTAGTAGTTATGATTTACTTGTGAATCTCTAAAAATGTATAATTTGTCTACATTTTCCAAATTAATTATACTCATGAAATCCATAATTTACTGCGAAAAAGTCTTTTATTGGCAAATAAAAATACAATAAATCACAAGAATAAAATAAGACAGTCAACATTGTTAAAATTGAACTAGTGTCTATCTCTAAACAAGGGTAAAATATTCTTTTGTGATCACATTTTTTAACAAATTTTCGGCATGTATGACGTTTTTTGTAATAAAACGGATATAACTATAAAAATATCACTCCAATAAGAAAAACACTGACATTTATGAGTTAAAACTTAACACTACACGATCCACCAAGTTCCCGTCGAAGACTATCGCACGTCATTGCATATTGTAATAGGCTGTAAACAATTTTTCATATACAAGTCTTCATAAAAGTACAAATAATACCAATAAATTAATTTAGTGAATGTAATATAATTGCGTCATCGAGTTCCTTAACGTTATTTATTGGCGTCATAACTTTAATTTCCGATAGTTGAATTAAGTTTCTTTAATTTTGTTTTGAGAAGCAAACCGTTTACCGCTTCCACCATAAATCTAAAGAAAAAAGAATAAATCGACATCGGTCACGACATTCGTACATTAAAATGACATTCAGGACGTATTGTCCTTTTCGGTGCAATTTTTGGTAATAGGTGACCTGACCTCGACACCGTTATTTGTACCCTCATATAAACCAATCCTAATCAACCAAACTTCAAGGTTATATTCTTAAGGTCCACTATATACTTCTAATATTAGTGTGCTGAAATAAGTGCGGCGCACTAAATGTTTCCAATATTATTTAAAAAATATATTATAACTGGGCAGAAATGAATTTATTATTTCTCTAAACATTTTCCTTTAGCTTCAATGCACTTTTTCATACGACTAAATCAATTATGAAAATATTTTTGTGACTATTCCTCGGAAACATGCATTTTATACTCTTTAACAAGATCTTTTGGTGTTGAAAAAACAGTATAAAGTCGCGTGGTCGCCAAGTTGAGACTATATGCTGGATTACCCATAATATCTACGAACATTTTCACAAGTTGTCATGTAGACACGCAATATTTAAAACGACGCCAAAATGTAAAAACAAATGACAAATGAAAGAAACTACAATTTAAGCCATAGAGTTCCATTTTTAAATGACGTAATTAGTTTTTAAATATACCATTTTGATCGACATAGGTTCGAATTCTTACAAAAGAATCGAAGTTTTCGGTGGTGGAAAACATCCAACCTGATGTAACCATCTAAGCTCGCCCGGCTAGCTACCACCGTCAAGTTGAGAGTCTGTCACCAAACACCTATGTATGAGTTCCGGCAGCTGCATTTGAGAGCCAGTTCCGCTAAGTTGAGCGAGTTTACCATCTTGGACCACATTGTTTAACATAAGGCGAGATTGTGATCAACCACAAAAACCTATAATGTATAAAGAAACGACTTGATTACGTTGGTAATGATTAAAAACATTAAAATAATTTACTCAGTTCAAATAAATGCAAGTATAAAAGCCTATTTTTTGTATATTTATATTTTTATACAGAAATAAATAACGATATTATATTAAAATAAGCACTCTTTTGTTATTTATTTGAATAATATACATTATATATATGAAAGATATTATGAAGGATCACGTGGAATGCAGCAACAAGTAAACCGGCTTTGTAAATCATGGCTCATATGTTTAAACAGTTGCCAGTATACAAATAGCTATGATATATACCAGTTTGTTGAAAAACACTGTGCAATATATATTACACGACAAAATGCCCCCTTTATAGACAATAATATCTGAATAATATTATAATTTGCATACAACCCCCAGAAAATATTTGACACTCACAAGTAATCCAATAATTGGTTTAAAACACACGCTAATTGTATTAATATATGTTCAAGAAAATGGATTAAATTTACCTTATTTATTTTTGGTTTTAAATTAAATAGCCATGAAATAATTACATGTCGTTGCCGCATCACACCATCACTTACGTTAGAAAAATCAAATTAATTGACGGTGAAAATAAAATAGGTTACAATCCTTACGCACCCGTATTTGTCTGAAAAAGAGTTTATAGCACTAAAACTTGTACTGTAAAAGTTTAAAAGGTTAATAAACTAAAACAACGGTAATGACTTTAAAGTACAGTTGTCGAAAAATATTCATTGGCGTTAAAGGGCTGGTCCTTAAAGGTTAAAAGGAGTTAATAGTTATAGAAAGCATACACAAAGGGATAAATTAAGTAGTGTCTTTCTTCCTGTTTTACTTAGTTAAGCAAAAACATACTTTTTTAACACTTTATAGATTAAGTACTTGATTGTATGTTACATTACACTTCTGCCTGGAATTTATTGCCCACTGCCATTTCTCACTGCAACATAAAACATTTGATTTTAATTGTTAGACGTGCAAGAACTTGAAACACTGAAAACTGAAACTACTGAATTAATGGAAGAAAAGAAGAAACGCGAAATAATAAATAATATTCCTTTTGTTGTTACTTTCACATTTAAATTTATTCAGGTGTTCGCCGAACAACAAAATTCAAATGATTCTTGTTGCAGTCAGACGTTGCAGCGGCCAATTATTTGCAGCCAGATTTACGCAAAGTAATACCTTTATCACTAAAACATTTCGTAGATTGATTTTTCTTACTTGTTTTTTTTTTCGAACTCACTACACTGTTGACTTGACAAGGCTCTACTGTTTCACCGGGACTACATTTATTACGCTTGTTACGTTTTCAAGCCTTAAATATTTAACCGATCCTCATGAAATTTTGTAAAAATGTTGTCAGGAGTATAGAAAAGGATATAGGGTGCATTTCTCTCAAAAAATACTGTTTCCGAGGTTATTACATTATTGCGAGCAAAGATGCAGGCAAAAGCTACTTTTGAATATAAAAAATATCGAAAGAGATAGGTGGCCATAGTTTGACACGAGTCACCTTCTTTCCTGTTAACGTGTCGCATAATAATGCTCTAATGATGTCGCATAAATAGACATAAATGAATATGTATAATAGTAATTCTCAGTGATTTCAGATTCTGTTAATAGGTTTGATATTTGTCACAAGATCACCAAAGAACTGGATAGTTAATTTTTTATTCTATAAATCCGAAATATTGAAGACAAATAGGTTAAGGCTTTCAAAACACATAAATTTAATAAGCCGAATCAAATCTCGAGCAATTCTGAAGTTGACTCCCATAAATTTGCAAAGATATAATATTATCGCCACATATAATCCGATGTTAAACGGTGATGTGGTTAGAGATGATAATAATAAAGAGGTATTAACTTCAAGTTTACTTACTGGATCGCATCAGTAAGTAACTATAAAATTACATAATTTGTATATTATATTTTAACTATACTACTAAACATAAAACCATGCAACAATTAGTTATTAGTCCTTAGTATGTTTGTAAAGTATCTCAGAGCTTAATCCTGGGTGTGAGAGCTACCTCCTAAGAAAAAAAAATTCCACCTATGATTCTTGTGAAACACTAAAAAGCACAAGTAAAATTTTTTACTTAACAAAATTCCTTCTCATAATAATTAGGTAATGAGAAATTTCATTGTTTCTCTTGTAATCAAAAGGACCAAGGAATTACCGCTTTTCAATTGTTTCCCAAACATAATGGTTGGTAACGCCTAAGTTTTATTGTATCAAACATCAGTAATTATTGCGTAGTTAATGACATCAACAGGTTCCTGCAGCAATTGTTAAAGCTTAAACAAAGAACTAAGTACGAAGGACTAAAGTCTATTCTTCTGAAACGACCAATGTCAATTTAAACTACAGACGTACGTTTCAATATCACGAATATCATGAAGCCCAAAATCCTAATAACCTTGAAAAGTGAAACAATAAACTAATCCGTCATATCGACGCACACAATAATAAAGTTTTCATTATAACTAATTGATTACAACTTGGATAATAAATCAATTTGAAAAGTGAGTTACGAAATCAAATTTTAAACCTTTTTTTTAATTGTAGCACTACAAAGTGACTGCACTACGACTGATGTTAGGCACAGCAAAATAAAAAAACAACGGCGATCACCGAGAGACAAGTAATCCATTGCCAATCGTCACAATGATGCCGGCCTGTTTAATGTCTCCTCATGTTATGCTTAAAGGACCCCATATCGCAGGAACGAGGGAACATAGTGACCGGGAGATTGTTCCACTACTTCACAATACGGGAAAAATAAAACGTTGCGAACTTCTAAACCACATTATTAAATTCCATTAATGTTTTACTTGACTTTCTTAATTTAAATTTAAGTCCTTTTTATTTGCACCAGATAAATTGACTGCAGTACCCGATGATAAGTAAAGTGAGACTCAAAACGACAGCGGTCGCAAAGAAACTAATATCGCTAAGCCTGTTGGCAAGTGTATGTATATACACCAACTGATGCCTGAACGCACGTAAGCAAAATACTGTTACTACCCCGTCTAACACGTAACCATACTCAATGAGTAATAAGATATAACGATGTATATACCTTTTAAATCGTATGCATAATGCATCGTAGGTGGTAGAGCTACGCTGAAGCTATTACTGGTTTCAGCATGAATGGATCGGCTCGCCCGGGGTAGTACCAGCCTCTCACAGAAAACCAATGTGAAGTAACAGTGCTTGCACTATTGCGTTTCGTTCGGTCGGTGAGAGCTCCGGAGGCCCACATATGTAAAAGGCCGGCAACGCACTTGCGACTCCCCTGGTGTTGCTAGTGTCTATGGACGGGGGTGATTACTTACCATCACTGTTCCATCACCCACCTGTTCGTTTGCCCCCTATAACATAAAAAAAAAGATGCCAAAGGTTATTGAACTGAAGATTAAAAAGATTTGGTGTTTGCGTTGACAATGTTAATTATAGGCTAATTATAGTACAATTTTATAATGATTAAAGCAATGCTGAAAGATGTATAGCTGTATACCTAAAATGCTAAATAATAAAAGCTAAAAGAACTGCCTAACGGCGATGATTAATCAGAGAACCACACAAAACATGGCCTGTTACCGTCAATGTACGCTTTTCGTTCGCGTTTTTATCTTCAATCGTCAATAGGGAGGCGATAAACTAAATTACCCAGAGACACGAAATGCTTCCACCAGGCACAGAGCACCTCTATCCGTGTGTTCCGACGGATAATGTGAGCCATTGCCCTTTCTTAGATTAACAACCTATATAGCTATTCAAATGTTTAAAATACTTCATTATTGTAAATAGAATTATCAGGGCATAATAAAATATAATTCACCTAAATTTAAAGAATATGTTTTACACACAGGGTATATTACCGATACAATGTATATATTTTTATGAATGAAAAATATACGAAAATATATAATTATGAATGGCCAGAAGGCGATAAGATGAAACCAAATAAAAATTATAGTAAATAAAAATGATCATAATAAATAAAAAATAAAAAGATAATGAAGTGTCAGTGCAACAGAGAGTCTTCTATTATTTGATGATTTTTAATTTATGTAACCTTAAATTATGTACTATTACCGATATTTCGCATGATGTGGTTATTTTATTGTACACAATATGATTAAAGGACTCGTATGCAATAATACTAACAATTGAAAATGAAAAAGAAATTTGATTTTAGGAGTTTTTGGCGGGATCTTCAAATGTCATGTAGTGGATTTTATAGTTTATTTTGTAATATTAAGTGGCGTTTTACGTAATATAGTTTGGTTTATTATGCACAAGTGGATGGGAGGATGGGAAATAATGCCATGGAGCATGAATTCTGACTTGCCACAAAAACTCCCTAGAAAATGTTCTAACAAGACGGCCACCACAACTAACAAGTTCAATGAAATGATCGCAAGAAACTTGTGATATCATTACCTACTCGACAATTGCAATAATAATTTACTATAAGATTGGTTACCCAATAAAAACATTGATTTTAGGGTGTGATATCGTGTGTGAAAGGTTTTATTTCTATTTTTATAAAGCTTGTTTTTAAATGAATTATTTATGAAATAATTTAAGAAATTAATAAAAACTCGCTAACTGACGCGTGTTATAACCGGGTTTCCTTTTTTTTAAGACAATATATATGACATTTACTACATTAATTACTTATTACATTTACTTTGTAACCCTTTCATAATATTACTTAAACCAATCCTACTGTATTTATTGTTTACTTTCTACTTAAAAATGTACACGATTAATAACTTATTCGCTTGGACGGTTATGACGTCATAGAATTCTTAAATATGACTTGCTTAAAACCTTACCGACATTTGTTCAAATCGTTTCAATCCCTCGAAATGTACTCGTAGTTATCAGAATTAAACATCGGAGCAAGAATGGTCTGACGCAAGTATAAGGAATAATCAAAAATAATTTAAATGGTTATTTACATAAAAGTATCTATTTATTTTCAAAAAGATTAAGATTTACATAATTAAATATATTATTATATACAAAAATAACCGGTTATTCAGATTATTCAAATTATAATGTGACTCAGTGCAGATGATCTCAGTTTTAGTCCTTGATTTTCAATTAAAGCGTTTATGATAAAATAAAATGGAAGTATTTTTATTGACTAATGGCGGGCTGTTAAACGTGGCATTCACAGACTTTACGGTGGCGTTTTTATGAGTGTACAATGGGACAAGGCGATGCGATGAAGAATTGGCAGAATGATGGAAAGGGGCAAAACAAGGAATTAGAGAAAAAAGTAAACTTGGGTTTGACTTAGTACCTTGGTAGAATCGTGGTTGTACGTAGAGACAATCATTATTTCATCATGGGAATATAAGTAGAAGATTAATGTATTTTTTATTTAATTATGCAGATTTCATAGAATACAGTTAATATTTAGATAAATTATTTTTCAATGTGTACTGTCAGATGTGATTGATTGTAATAAATAAATAATGAAACGAAAAAAGTCTAGTCTAAATAAAGTAGGTTACGAAACTACCATACTGAATTGAGACCACAGCTGCCTAGCTTTCGTCATGTCAGCTGAATCTATTGACATAGACCTATACATAAATAGGCGAAGATAAAAGAGTTCAATATCTTTTTATTCTTTCTTTGTCGACGGATTTTCTTTTTTTTTTTTGCCTAGTAAAATGTTAAATAATATGAGCCTGTATATGTGTGTACCACTGCTGGGAAAAACTTTCTGCTTGGAGGATTCAACTAACATAACCATCTATATCTTCAGCTCTCTTATTTTAGTACATGAAGAAGAAATCAACAGGAACATATTTTTTCCACGTACAGTAGTGCTGTAAAATATTACCAAGGAGAGCTGTTAACAGACGCGCGCGGCCGATTGTAAAAATTAAGCCAAATCATACATTCCTTCATAAAAATCACAAATCCTAATACATACTAATATTGAAATGTGAAAGTAACTATGTATGTCTCTTTGTTATTATTTTAGAATGTTAAACTTCTGAATTGAGCGCCATCGAATATAACTTAGTTTAAAACATCCGTTAGTTTTCATCCTAAATTTATTTCAAAACATGCCAATGAAGATACGGAAAAAAACTAGTTTTGATTAAATATACAGAATATATACTATAATAATAAACATAATAAATATTCTAATACAACACGAACTGACTCATTGTTAAGGAGCTAAATTAAGAATTTAGATTAAATAAAACGAACGAGCTTTTATTAGTATTCTTAATTAATGTTTATTTAAAACTTTGATCACATAATTTATTCTACGCGATTTATTAAAGACCATATTAGAACATCAAAACTAGAAGTGTTCCGAGTTCTTGGTGAAAACTGGGATCTATCTAAAGAAAATTTTTACGCTTTTCTAGTAATTTTATATGCGCGTGGTGCATATGAAACTAAGGATTTGAAATTGTTCTACTTATAGTATCAAAAATAGAGATCAGATTGTTTTGGATAAGCCGTGAGTAGAAAAGATTTTAAGGACATTTTACAATTAATCCGCTACGATAGAAAAAAGAACGGAGTGTACGATTGTAAACAAATACATTTGCTCTGATATCAAATGTTTGGAATTCATTAATTAAAAATGCCCAGAATTGCTTGCACCAGGCTTAATTGCATCAAGACTAAACTTCACGGTCGATGAACAATTACAACAATGATATTCCCTATCAAAGCGAGAAGCTCACTCACACAGTACATATATACCGACCCAACAAGTTCGGAATAAAATTGTTGCTTGGCATATATTTCTGTGTCTTTATGGAAAATAGCATAATTCAGTAATAAAAATATACGGAGCCCCTTTAAAACGGGTTACACCTCTGTCTAAAGCTCTTTTGTTTATTTATTAAGACAAACTATTCTGGTACCAAATATCAGGTAACAATTAATTGCATTTTTTTAATAAAAAACCTAAAGTCTTCTATATTTCAAAGTAATTTAATTCAAGATTTAGTTTTTATCTCTGTAATTATTTTCATAAAAATATGAAATATCTTTTTTTCTTTTACAAAATCTTACAACTATGCAATACCGCCATCTGTTAAGACTTCCGTGAAGTAATTGTATGATCGATATCATTAATCGTATACAAATTACAGAAATATATTTTTGTGAGCGTACGAAATACACTAACAATTTCTCGCGGCTTCACACGCGTTTTCCATGCAGTAATTATTTGAATAACTAACGAAATAACTAACGGAAAAAAATCATATTGTCATACAAACTTTCAACCCCTTTTTCAACGTCTTAGGGGTTACATTTCTTAAAATCCCTCCTTAGTGCTCACCTAAAATGTAATAAGAACCCACATGGATATTTTCACAGCCCTAGTCCTAGGACTAATTCGTAGTACACTATTACGACAAACAAACTACTAGTTTGGGATGTGCGTTGATAAATATGTCAGTCAATCGGTTATTTATATATATATATATATATATTATATATATATATATATATATATATATATATATATATATATATATATATATATATATATATGGAAATATTGCAATAAAATGTAATATCCAGATATAGAATTTAAAACACAAATAGCCGGTGCATAAAACTAACCCGCAACCTCTTATGTGAGCGGCTCAGACCCATATTTTAATTGGACCTTCCATAATTAATGACCTCCCAAGTATGCGAAATCAAATAATTGATAAGTGTAGCTACATCAATCAGATCACCGCCACGACCTTCTTAAAGTCATTTTTTAAAGGAAAAATGTTTAATTAATCTCATTAAAAGTTGAATTTTTTACCGAAAAAAAAATAAAAAGTCTGGTTTAATGGGACACTTTAAGCATAAGAGATAATAATTAACTCATTTTGGACATCGCATCGATCGATGTATGTTCGAATCCTTGCAACTGAGTCGCAGGTTTCGGGAGAAGGAAAACGTCGTGATAAAACCATAGCATGGTAGTAGAACGCTATCTAAGCCTACCTGGCTAGCTACCACCCTCGAGTTGAAAATCTGTCGCCATGCAATGTTGGTGTGTTCAGGCAACTGCACTTGAGAGTAAATCTCGCTCTAGGCTTAGTGTGTTTACGATTTTACACAAGATCGTCATTTAACATAATTATGGTCAAATGTTAGAAGAGTTTAGAATATAAAAGAAGTCAGGGACAAAAATGATTCAAAATCAAAAATACTGAATTCAATGTAGGCCACAAGAAAGCGCTTATGAACGTCAAAACTACCACCGCTTCGGAAAACAACTCAGTCATCGATAAGAACCGGCAAGGGAGACTCGATCGGGTTTATTTTATATGTATATGAAATACATTACACATGACAACCATTTTAGTAGATGCACAGAGAGGAGTCAGTTCCAGACATGATGACAACGATGACTACGATGAGGGTTGACAATTCGATGTATCTTTCACAAATTTTTGTCCCGCAGAAGCGATATTTTAATAATTAATTAAAAGTAGACTGTGGTTTATGACGCAAAATATCTGCGTGTAAACATATCATTTGCATATTTTGACGTAGCTGGGAATAAGTTTTTTTCCACTATCGTCATTGGAATTTTAGATAATACGCAAAGCTACACTTACATTAGGAGGACTGTTAGAAATGTAACTTTTAAGGGCGTAAAAAGCCTATTAATATTATTAACTAGAAAGTTCGTGCGGACAGATGAATGTTTGTTATTCTCTCGCCTTAACTATTGAACGTATGTCGGCAAAAAACTTAAAAACTTTTTGCTTCTAACCGACTATAGATACTCGACAGGTTTTGATTACCTACTCTAACTAATGTTAAAATGCGAATATTTGTTTGTTTGTTTGTTACACTTTCATGTCTTAGGAAACGTCTATAAATTACGAGAGGGGGGGGGGGGGATCAGGAGGAGGGGGTTAAACTGAATCGCACTAAATCTTATGTGGGGGAGACAGGTGGTTTTTGCGAATATCAAGTAGTTTTTTTTCCGTCAAAAAATAGTGTAAAAATGTGAGAAAATTAGATTAGTTTTAAATAAAACATGTTTCTAGACTAAAATATGCCCAAAATCTGACACAAATCTTCTATATATGTTAATGGTTCCTATTTATGTAGTATTTAATGTTATCACTGTGATTTTTTATTACGATCTAAACAATCTTTAAAACTAGTCTAAATAAAACTATTAGTCTTAACAAATTGTGTTTTTTTTACTAAAATACAAATTCTGAACAATCTAACGTGAGATTGGGGAAGGGGGCGAGATTCGAGACAAACTTCATTACACCTCACCTGTGGTTCAAGATATCCTCAAAAACACCTCACGTAATTAATGGGCGGCCCTCAAAACTCTTCAACCGATTGTCATAGTATTTTGCATATACGTTGTCAGGTATAAATAAAAACAATATAGATAGGGTACCTTCTACCTAGAAAATAAAATTGTTACCGAGGAAAACATCAAATCTATATTTAACGTGAACCAAGCCACAGGCAAAAGCTGGTTTTATATAAATTAAAAACAAATTTTTTATCGTTATTGTGATTTCCTCGTCAGTTTCCGAGTAATCATCTTATTTACGCGTATTTTTGTAATACTATCTCCCTCGTGTTCAAATGGGAACGCCCCTTTATATATAAATATGTTAATTACGCAGATAAAATAATGTTTTTAGGTAAGTAATATTGTTTTGAAGTGGCGATCTCTCAGTGGCAAAGTTTTTTTTTAATACTTTATAGGTTAGCGTTTGTCCACAGTCTCATCTGATGTTAAATGATGATGTGATCTTAGATGGTAGTCACGTTAAACCTAGAGTTTTTTTTTTTTTTTTTTTTTTTTTTCGAACTGACCTACACTGTTGACCCGGAGGCCGCTACAGTTTTACCGGACTACTAAGGGGAGCGCTTAAGGCACTCACCCGATTGTTTTTAGGCGAAACATCTCAAGGGCACTCGGTGCACCTCGGCTTGAGCTGTCGCCGGATTCCCGAACTAATTAAACCTAGAGAGAGACTGGCTCTCAAATGCAGCTGCCGGAACACACCAACTGGTACTTGGCGACAGATTTTCAACTTAAGGGTGGTAGCTAGCCAGGCGGACTTAGAATAAGTCCTACCATCATGCTATGGTTTCATCACGATGTTTTCCTTCACCGAAAGCTCCGACTTAGTTGCTAGGATTCCAACCTACGTACTTCGTCGCTGTGTCCGAACACATTACCAACTGAGCCATTATCGCTTCAAAAGTGTGCGGAGTTTATGTCGATAGACGTAAATTCGAATACTGAGTAATAATATTATAAACGCGAATATTATATGGGATCCGAGTGCTGCGCTACGAAAGAGACAGATGAGAAAATATTTCATGTGGCAAAGATGCGAATGTTAAAATGGATGTGTTGTGTAACCAGAATGGATAAAATGATGAATGAGTATATAAAACTAAGTTTGAAAGTAACACTAGTGATAAAAAAAATGAGGAGTAATAGGTTAGCACGATACGAGCATATTATGAGAAGAGATGAAAGTCATGTAACAAGAAAAGTTTTGAGTTTGAAAGAGGACGGATATAGGAGTAGAGGAAAACCGAAAAAGGTGTGGATGGATTCTGTAAAACATGGTATGTGTATAAAAGGTATAAATACTGAAATGACATCTGACAGAGGAGAGTTGAAAAGCAAAATATGTTCTGCCGACGCTACTTAGATGGAATAAGGGTGAGTTGTTGATGATGATTATAAAAGGGAGTGCCAATTTGTTTATTTATTTGTTAGGGTTTCACACCTAAACTGCTCTACCAATCTTCATACAATTTTGTGTACACGTTACCGGGACTACATATCTTTCATTTAAAAAAGTACTGTTCCAAAGGGATAGGTAAAATCTATATGAACATGAGTTATAAGTTAGTGCTACTGTAATCGTGAGCTTTCGGTAAGGAACGAAACACGGTGGTAAAATATTGTCTGATGTCTGACAGGCTGGTTATAACTTTCACATAAAAATTAACATAAGATGCCTTTCAAAGCCAAATGAAAATTCGATAATACCAACGTATCTTGGATGCTAGACACTTCAAACAGGTAAGAAATTTGTGCATCATAAAATGGCTGTTCGTGGTATTTACCACTTTTTGCTTATCGACTCTCTCTCTCTATCTATAAGAATATGTAGAAGATAATCTCTGTATTGTTTATTAAAACAATACACAGACACAACCCAGAGAACAATACAAATCACAGAACAAGAGTTTTTTATACTTTATAAATTTTAGCATTTGACCACAGACGCACTTAATGTTAATGGACGATGTGATCTACAGTGGTAAACACGCTAAACTTAAAAAGGTGACTAACTATCAAATGCAGTTGCCGGACCACACTAAAACACATTGTCATATGTCAATAATATTATATAATAGTAGTTGTGATTTGCTTGTGAGTATCCAAAATTGTTTCATTTATCTACATCTTCCAAATTAATTATACCCACGAAATCCATAGTTTTCAACGAAATACGTTTTTCTACCATACAGAAATACAATAAATCACAACAATAAAATAAGAACTGTCAATTTTGACAAGTGATACGCAATGTTTAAATTTAAATATTGTCTATCTCTAAACAATTCTAAGACACTCTATTGTGATCAAACTTTTCTAAACAACTATTCGACGAGTATTTAACTTTTTTTATAATAACACAGTTTCAATTTTGTACTTAATACAACGCTAAACATCTACGGTTACAAACACAACTATGAAATAACTCTATAGTATATAGGGAAACTGGAAAGTGTTACGGTTCAAGTTGATAGCTTCCAAAGAATTTTTTAAGTTGTGTAAATCCCATTATATGTATGTATCTATTATTATTAAAATGTGAAAACCTATTCTTGAGGAAAGCTTGTAAATTATCCTTAAAATATCAAAGTATATTTATGAAATGGGATTTCCCGGAATTTGACTTATCAACGATACGATTATTTAGTATTTACACAAACACAGTTTCTAACGTGTGTATAATTTTTATAATATTTACGAAAATGTTTTAGTCTAACGTTCTGAAGTGACGATATAGTCAGTCCATCAGATATTAAATAACTATAGGACACTACGCTTGCGCATAATATCACTACATGTTATAAAACAAACTCGTCCACCGCATCTGTCTGTGTGTATATTCGCGATAAACTCGAAAACTACTGAACGAATTGTAATGCGGTCTTTAACAATAGATAGAGTAATACATGAGAAAGGTTTAGGTATATAATTTGTCAAGGTTTTGTGTAAATTGGTTGAAACATCACAATAATTGTTGGAAGTGTTGCAAAAAGTCAAGCCGATTGGGAGATTTCACCAAAAACGTTGCTTAATTCTTTTGAGATATAACAAAACAATGCCTAGTGAGATTATTCCTCTTTTATAGATTTATAAAAAACTCTGGAATGGCATATACCTATCTTTTAAGAATAGCTTATACCCATATATCTTTTAAAAACATGGTCACATACAATGAGGTGATTGGAAGGTTATTTAGACGGATACAGTGTTAATCATTTTCGAATTAAATACATTAGTTAATTGAAATGAAAGAATATATTAATAATTATAGAACAAATAAGGTTTTTGATATAGTCTTCAACGTAAGTTTTCATGTGTTGAAAAATACAAAAATAAATACTGCTGACGTAATCGCAGTTTACACTCCCGTCCTCCTTTCAACAAAATTAAATAAAACATAGCTATTGGTACTTCTGTAATACCAGATTTGAGGTTTGTCAATATTTCAATACAAGTACAATATTCCGCATTTGATTTAGCTCGTCGGCGTAAAGAGTGAGATATCCATCCAAGATCAGTTTACTTCCATTTAGTGTTCCCTCTATCGCACAGCAGAATGACTGCGTTAGACAAAGACAACGCTATACGAATCCGAACTTAGTCGACTATCTCAGACTTCCATCCGACGTGCAGAATCAAATGGCAAGTATTGTAAGCTTTGAATATACATGAGCCTCTATTGAAGCAACGTTATCCAATCTCCATAGTTTCGTTACAATCTATATTTTTCATTAAGGTTTAGTTTTGGTAAATGTACTTTTTGGCCGAAAAAAATTACGAACGAAAGGAAAAACGTAGAAAATGAAAAACCAGACCATCATAACCTTGATGATAGGATATGCCGACGGCTTACGTGCAAGAAAGAACAGTAGACTGACTGAATGGAGTTGCTATAATCGGTAACGATTAGGAACAGTATCAATAAAAAATATAAATATAACTTGTCATCGCTAATTTTCTTTGTTACAAAGATAATACAAAAATACCCTCAAGTTACGCACGAGATATAGTTGTTAATTTACTATTGAAACAGGTATAAACTGAATGAGATCAATAAAATCTCTGGTCTGAACCGGTTAACCGACCTGTTGCACCGCGGGCAGATTATCAAACAGCTTTATCACATGACCCTAACCTCCGATAATAGAATAATTGCTTATTTTCATCTATATATTTATATGCAAACAGGTGAAGATAAAACAGTTCAGTACATTCTTCTCCTCTGTTTGTCTTTTTATTTTCTTTATTTATTTTTTATCTCGTAACTATTAACGAACTTTAGTGTTATCACATCCGTCGAAGTTATTTAAGTCTTAATTCGTCTTACTTCACGATCCTTACGTCTACTGATTTACAAAATTTGTATACTCTTTAGCAAAAATAAAAAAAACAACATAATAATTAAACACAAAAAATTATGAATTATGGCTGAATTTCGACCACCAGAAGACTACTAGAATAGATAAAATAGTAATATCAATTCTTTGTTCGGCGTAATCTCTGAAAAGGTTGACGTATACCGGTAGAGAGACTTTTTAAAGAATTGTCAAGACGAAAGCTGGAATGTTCAAATTGAACAGATGTTACTTAAAATTGGTGAAAGGGTCATAAGGATGAATTACTATTGATTAAATTACATTACATAAATAAAAGACATGATATTTCAGATAAAAAATGTAAACTCTGCGCCAAGCTTTTTGACCGCTCGGAAATAGTTGCGCAGAGTACAAATTTAGGTATTAATATAAATTATATGATAACATTGAGACAACTAAAGAATAAATAAATTCCAATATTAAATTCCTATAATAATATTTTAACTTTTTTTGTATTAAACTTTTGACTATTTTACACGCAAGTTCTAACTTACAGCTATATTCATAACGGCCAAAAAGATTGACTAAACAACTAATATTACTATTTTATCTATTCTAGTACTCGTTTAGTGGTCGAAATTCAGTTATCATTCATAAACTTTTTAAGTTTAATTATTGTATTTTTTTCTAAAGAGTATACAAATATTGTAAATCAGTAGACCTAAGGATCGTGAAGTAAGACGAATTAAGAATTAAAAGTAATAGCTTCTGTAGATAATATTCATGAAACAACATTTTCAAAAGAACGATGTCTCTAGTACAAACTAGTCGATTATAATATTCGTGAGTTAATCTCTCACACGGTACACACACATTGTAGAATGATTACAATAGAGCTACCAATTACTTCACAAACACCATTGCGATAGAAAGTGATGTCACAATGGGAGGCGTTTCTTCTGTATGTCTCTCATGGCTTATTCCTTCCGCGAGTGTGACAAGGACAACCGTAGTGATGTAGGTCACACGTGAGAGGTATGGTATTTCTCTATACTTTCCTCATTAAAGTTTCAGTTATTCGTGGTTGATTAGTTAATACAGTTAATAGTTGATTTACCTTTTAAGAAAGCAATGAAGTAATATTTACTTATTTTAGTGTATATTTATTAAATATATGTAATAATGTTGTTGAGTTATGGTGTAAATAAATGAATCGTATACGGAATGGAGTCAACCAAAACTCTGAGTATACATTTTTTCTAGTTTTCGGAAACAATAAAAAGTTACGTTATTATAAATTTTGCACGCATCCTCGCCCGCATTAACTTTATATATTAAATACAGCAATACAATACAATACAATACAATACAATAAATATAGACTTTGTATATTAAATACAGCCCAAACTACTCGTAGGTAATGTAGCATATACATATCGATGCGTTTTACCTGGTGCAAGAGAAAATTAAAAGCAAAACAAAACAGTTTTCTATATCATAACGGGCAGAGACAAAACACTTAAGAATATTTTCTTCGTCGATTTTGTCTATTATTGTCGAATTTTGGACCACTGGACGAGCACTCTTCCATATATAAATAGTCAAAGAAAAACAGTTCAGTAGCTTTTCCTCTTCTGTGTGTCAATTGATTTTCTTTACTTTTTTTGCTTTATTAGAATTTTCCTCTACCTTCAACGATCCACTCCTCCTTTATTTCATCATCATCTTACACTTATCCCACCTAAGTAGGGTCGGCACAACATGTTTTCCTTTTCCACTCTCCTTTGTCAGATGTCATCTCAGTATTCACACTTTTTATACACATATCGGTTTTCACACAATCCATCCATACCTTTTTCGGTCTTCCTCTACTCCTATATCCGTCCACTTTCAAACTCAAAACTTTTCTTGTTACATGACTTTCATCTCTTCTCATAATATGCCCGTACCATGCTAACCTACTACTCCTCAACTTCTCTGTCACTGGTGCTATTTTCAAACTTCCTCTGATATACTCATTCTTAATCTTATCCATCCTTGTTACACCACACATCCATCTTAACATTCGCATTTCTGCCACATGTAATCTTTTCTCATCCGTCTCTTTCGTAGCCCAGCACTCGCATCCATATAACACGGCTGGTCTTATTATAGTTTTATACATCTTCCCCTTCAGTTTCAACGGCATTCGTGGGTCACAAACCACCCCAGACACCTTTCGCCAATTCATCCACCCTGCATTTATCCTATTCCTCACGTCCTTGTCTATTCCACCGTCATTTTGGATTAATGAGCCGAGGTACCGGAAATTGGAGCAGGCTGGTAAGAATACACCGTTTAAGGTAATATGACAAAAAACTGGATGGACCTCCGAAGTCACAGAACAAATGTTCAGTTTTCATCCCACTAATCTTTAAACCAAAATTCTCCAGTTTCTGCTGCCATTTCTCCAGCCTACTCTGGACCTCGGCAGCATTTTCACCAACAAGAACAATATCATCAGCGAATAGCATACACCAAGGTGCTTCCTCCTGTATGTCTGATGTTATTGCATCCATGACAAGAAGGAATAGACAAGGACTTAAAGCTGATCCCTACTGCAAACCTACAGCCACATGGAAATTGTCGGTAATTCCAGCCTCGGACCTAACATGTGTTTGAGCTTGACTATACATACAACGGACAAGTTGTAAGTACTTCCCAGGCACTCTTTTCTCTTTCAGCGCCCACCACAGAACATCCCGAGGTACTCGATCATATGCCTTTTCCAGATCAACAAACACCATATGCAAGTTTTTATGTACACGTCTGTATTTTTCGCACAGCTGGCGAAGTGCGAAAATGGCATCTGTTGTCGAACGCCCAGGCATAAACCCGAATTGATTCTCAGTAACTTCAGTTTCATCTCTTATTCGTCTCGCTACCACTCTTTCCCAGACTTTCATACTATGTGACATAAGCTTTATCCCTCGATAGTTATTACAGTCCTGTACATCACCCCTATTCTTAAAGATAGGCACTATTATACTATTGTACCATTCATTTGGGAATGAATGGTACCACTCCTCCTTTATTTATAAGTCTCGATTCGTCATACCCCACGCTTCCTATGTTTGCAATGTATAATATTCGTACAGTACTTGATACGGTTTTTACATTTAGGAAAAAAAATAAAAACGTCATCATTCAGCTGCCATAACATAATACTTTCCGAGTAAATTATTTTCATCAACTCTCGCTCTAAGAAACTTCATCTACGTGATAAGGGAGATTAACGAATCCTCTTGTAAATTAATTGAATGCATAATTAACTGAAGAGTAATCCAATCCTAATTGAAATAACAAATTACCTACTATTGAACTTGTAAACGAGTACTTGGAAAGTTACTGAGGTGTATTTATTTGCAGTTATATTAGACAAATTACCTTTTAACAAGATTAAGTTTTACCGTTGAGCACTAAAAAATACTAAGAGTAAGTACATACAAAAAAGTTATCGTAACGATATTTTTAATCTTTTTTCTTTAAGTCTATGTTCAAATTGTGTTATATTTAAAACGAAACAAAATAATATTGAACAATTTCTCAAACTAGTCTCACATCCTGTTAAACGTAATACATGGTGCGTGGTAAAACCTAGTGTAGAATTCTCTAGTGGTCCATACATATATAGGTATTCAAGTATCAAAAAGTCGTTGCTGTGATGTTTGTTATATTACATGCGCTTCTAATAAGAAGATAACTGTTAAACCGCCATCGTGTATCGTGTTTCACGTCCAACTTCATTATAAAATATGCGATGCGAAAAATAATAGCATGTGCAAATTATACCATGCGTCCCACAAAATGTCTGCCGTTTGTTAATAGTGAACATAGAACCTTCACCATCTTACTCTAAAGAAATTAAATAGAAATTATTGACTTAATGCATACATATCGAAATATAATATTTATTCTTCTATTACAGTAATTTAAATTCTTAATTACGTATTTCTAATGAAAATTAATAAGTAAGATTGTCACGAGTGAACGAATTTGACACGGACTCCATTATTACCTCGAGTTTTTGGCGGGATCTTAGTTTGTCATGTAGTTAGTGGCTTTTATATTTTATTCATAATCTTGTGTTATTAAACTCTATATTTTGTAATATTGGTGGTGTTTTACGTAATATAGTTCGGTTATTATGCACAAGTGAAGTGGATGGGAAATAATTCCACGGAGCATGCATTCTGAGATGCCACCAAAACTCCACGGAAAGTTCTAACAAGGGAACCACCATCTTGTTAGAACATTATAATTATCACAAGACACTTACTTGGAAAAATCTTGTTACTTGACGCTGGCCAGTGCACAAACCGTGCCGGAGCCAAAATATAAAGAAGAAGAAGAAGCAGATTATTATCTCATTTGAAAAACATAATATTGCCGATAGAAGTACCTCTAAAACAGCTACAATTATTTATGCATAGCTTATATATTTTACCATAAAAATTTCTTCAGTGAACTGCGTCGTACAAGCATAAAAATGTATATGAGTATAGTGCCCTAACATGGGATCATGTTTTACTTGTTATTCGATAGTCAATAAAGCAACAAATTATCTATACCTGCCGACAAGAACATAAAATTATTCTATTATATTTTACATTCTTTTAGCAGTCATAATTTTTTAATACCTCGAAGTTATTCTTTTGTCAGTTTTTTTTTTGTTATTCCCCAGAATGTAAAAAAAACGGTCATGATTCTATATTAGTCTAGTTAAGTATTCGAGCTATTTTATAATATTGACTAACAAACATGACACGTGTCTAATCGAAATGAATAATAAAACTTGCCACGGTGGCTGTGTATTTGCATATAATTGGAAGGCTAACACATACGGGTTATGGGGGAGATCCCTGTGAGAATAAAAAATGTATGCTAAAACATATTGCGTATACGGTATACCTTCGCCTCGGGCAAGCGATATGCAAATATTTTGTCTCTCTTGTTATTTGTTTTTTTTTTAATATTAAGGTTTAGGTTTTAACGAATTAATGAAACGAACGAAAAAAAAACGAAAAAATGATGATGTGGTGGAAGAATAAAACATTGTAAACCTATAAAGAAGACTGGCTCTCAAGTGTAGGTACCGGGACACATCTATAGGTTCTTGGCGAGAGATTTTCAACTTGAGTATGGTAAGACTAGCGCTAGTATGCTATGGTTTCATCACGATGTTTTCCGTCACCGAAAGCTCCAACACATTTGGAAGGATTCGGGCCTACGTCCGTTGACTTTAGCAACCGCCAAGAACTGCGACAGCGTTGAAAAAAATAGAACTTATTAGCAATAATTGTATGCGAACAAGCTCTTGAAATGGTTACCATAAAATCTTTCTCTATGGAAGAACACTTGGATTTTTCCACTTTCATGGTCATTAGCAACTGTAGATATACCTTTATATATATTGTTTACTAGTAATATTGTTTTTTCGGTTAGTTAATTTTAACAGTTTTGTTATGATTTAAACAGTATGCAGTTATATCACATACTAAATATACTTCTCCTGACAAATGTTACCGTATTTTACGATGCTGTACGCGATAAAATACCAGACTACCGACCGCGAATACATACGTTTTAGCGAATGTAGGCGTGGTGGGTAAACACATCCCTGCCTTCTGTTTTGCCAATTTATTTACGTATAAGCGAACTTTATAAGACTCTGTTTTTCTAGTACTTTCTGCTTACCTTAAAAATTTTTTTCATCCTCAGTAAATAGTACAAAAAATAAAAAGTCTCACGAGTCTGTCTATTAATGGGTTTAGTATTTTTTTAACCGTACAATAATGGTATTTGATACGACTTTCACCATAACTTAGGAAATTACTTCCGCATTGTAGATTATATTTATAAAACGTAGAGAGAAGTCGAAGATATTTAATCAAGCCGTAGAAAATGATTTTCGAACCCTTAAATTGCTAATACTGCCTGAACCTTGTGAGATCCATCAAAATAACGTACTATGCAATTGTAAATTTTTAAAATGCATATTAAAAGTCTGAAATAGCAAATTGCATAGTTGAAGCGATGATGGCTCAGCTGGTAGTGTGTTCGGACACAACGTCGAAGGACGTAGGTTCGAATCCAAGAAACTGAGTCGGAGCTTTCGGCGAAGGAAAGCATCGTGATGAAACCATAGCATGGTGGTAGGGTTTTATCTAAGTCCGCCTGGCTAGCTACCACCCTCAAGTTGAAAATCTGTCGCCAAGCACTTGTTGGCGTGCTCCGGCAGCTGCACTTAAGAGTCAGCATCCCTCTAGTTTAAGCGCGACTTACCATCTTAGACCACATCATCATTTAACATCAGATGAGATTGTGGTCAAACGCTTACATATAAAGTACAAAAAAAAAATGCATATCTTGTAATGATTATCCAAAGTAACTACTCTTACATATTATTAAAAAAATGGTTTATGTCTGAAACAATTTACACCAATATTGTATTAATGCTTATATATTCAAATTTTATTATTCATATTAGGAATTTAATTGACATTAGAATGACCTTTTACAGTATATAATTTCCATGAATATGTTACGAACATATCAATGATTTTAAATCAATGGAAGAAAAAAAAAGTTTTTATGATGAGAGCGCCGAAGGCTCTTTGCATTGCCAAAAATAAGTTCCACACTTATAGCGCGATATTCTCATAAAATAAAATCAATTACAAAATGCACCTATTTGTCTAATTCTCTTTCTATTTTATTCATAATTGTATGAAAGAAAAAGTTTAAAAAATTCTACGGAAAATTGGAATATCTTTGGCTTAAAAAATCTCAATATAAGAAAGTTAGTGTGCGAGTGAGATAGAAGATGGGCAGATCTTCAAAAATAATGACAGAATTTACAAATTGACTTTCAAAAGTTCAGTTGCCGTTTTATTTCGTTACGTGGTTGTACTGTAAAAGGAAGAATAGGTTTCAATTTTTTCGTTAGTGGCAGAAGCCTGGCGGGCAACTAGTTAATAATATATTACAATCGTAACAAGCCGCAGCTGATCATTAACCGTCTAAATTTAAAATTATGGAAATGAATAATTAAATAGTTCAAAAGAAATGATCAAATTACATAATAATAAGTCTGTTAAATTAAAGAAGGAATTTTTATTTACCGTTGCGCAACACAATTATGGAGAACATCTGGAGACGTCCACAAATTAAGGAGGTCATATTGTACAAGCATACTAACTGTCCCAACTACGAACTACTCAATAATTTGTCTATCTATTTTGTAATTTCACTGTAGAGTTTTAACACATTATTTTATCTCAACAAATAAAACCTAAAACCACTTGAGATATGAAAATGTCAAAAGAGTGCCGTAAATATTATTAATCGAAAAATGAAGAATCATTCAACATTTTATATATTAGTGGGTTCGCCTCTCCGCTGCCGTTACTCTGTGTCATAGGTTTGAATCCATAGTAGATAATTATCCTTGTGATCCACAAAAGATTCCTGACTCTGAGTATGTTCTTTTAATATGAAAAAAAAGAATTGATTTTTTTTACACCAGCCACGAATTTATATGTTGGCATCATATGACAATAACTATCGTTTATGGCTCCACATTTTTATTATCTTTAGTCGGTGTTATTCTTGGACTGTATATTACCATCGAATTAAATACAACCATTACGCTGAATCAACAAGTAAAGCGACCCATGAAACTATAAAGATTTCTGATAGAATCAATTTTAATTCATCTGAAATTGCAACTGTCTGCGTTTACAAATTATATTAATTTTCCAAAATCTATCATGTCGACCTTGCAATAAAACTATTTAGTTTTTTTTTAAAGATCCTTCTACCGTAATAATAGTGTTTATCCCTACCCTTAATCCAGAGTTCGATCGAAGCGAACATCAAGTCCCTCGTGACTAACCATCTCGATAAAGCGTAAACAATCCCAACCCTTTAGCGATAACTACGGATTGCACCACGGACCTCATCCATAAAATAATGGCAATGAACGAATACGGAAGCGAAACCACCGTTCCCACTCATACATGGTGGACGGTAAACTTCATTCCCACGTACCTGTCGCGGACTCTCTCCAAAGCATCTCAAGCCTAGGTCCGATTCTATAAAGTAAAGTCCCCGAGCACGCTGTCCGCGTAAGATAATAACACCGCATGTATTGGCTGAAAACGAGCATCACACTGCATCCTACCCACATGCAGACACACACAGCAGGTGATGTTACACAGTAATATTATTTCAAGAACAGTCAAATTTTTACAAAAAATACAGAACCGTTTTCTACGAAAGGCGATCGGTGCCCCGTGGTACATCCGGAGAGTCGACCTCCATAGGGACCTGGAGATGCCGTCTATCTGGGAGTACGTTAAAACTCTCACAACTAGCTATTTCGATAGAGCCATGAATCATCCCAATCCGTTAGTGGTATCCGCCGCGACTTACGATACACTGCCAGGCGCGCCGCGTTATAAAAGACGTCCGCGTTACATTTTTACTGACCCTCCCGATGATATTACGTTAGGTAACTTAGATTACCCTCTCGTCACTCGTAGAACAGCGTGTGCGCGCCCACGCCCGCGTAATCACAGATCACGCCGCCGCGGTTTGGCTGTGAATTTTGCCCCAGCACACAGTCCTAGGCCTCCCTCGGCAACTGCTCTAGCCGAGGTCCGATCCTCCGGTATGGAGCCCTCGAGCAGCTTGCATGCGCGAACAGAGTAACACCGATTTAATCAAACACTCGTCTACAACATAACACCGATCACCCCACACACGTGCACACACACTCACTTGTAGGTACACATAGTGGTGGGCTATTTTTGTTTGTTTTTTTGCCCTTTCGAACTGAAATAGTTTAGAACTCAGATAGACAGATACAAAATACGTGTACGGGATCGTGAAACATACATGCTTGGTAACCATGTATATTTCACGAACCCATACAGGTATGATACGGATAGGCTTAGCTTAGTTTAGCTTAGCTAGTTAGATTCGGGTTTTCGACGACAGCCCAAGCCAAGGCGTGCCGTGCGCCCTTGTGCTAGTCGTCTATATAAAATCGGGTGAGTGCCTTAAGCGCTCCCCTTAGTAGTCCGGTGAAACTGTGAAAGCCTAAGAAGCTGGCAGTGTAGGTCAGTTCGAAAAAAAAAAAAAAAAAAAAAGAACAGTCAAATGAAGAAACATCATTACTTATTTTCAGATATCACCATGCGTATTGCCAACTCTCCTACTTCGAACTTTGTACGTAAAATCATTTTGCAACTGGAAACATAAACCATATATAAAATAAAATCAAGCGTGTGAATTTGCAGGTAGAGTTAATTTTAAATATGATAGTGACCTTATTTGAATGGATATTCGCAAATTATGCATAAACAGCTAAAGATATTTCAATGAAATTTGGCACGGAAGTCGATTACGTAGTGGTATATGACAGAATAGTTTTGTCGCTCAGTGATGCGAGAGCATAAAAATCATAAAATTAGTATATTTCAGGTATGTTTCTTTTTTCATAAATCATCTTTATAATAAGAATAAATATTGTCCGCTGCTCCGATCGCATTACTGTAGTAAAATAAGATTTTGAATCCTCGGGAAAAGTAGATACTTCTTTAAGAAAACTCCTATGTCCGTTTTAGTACATACAACCTACACAGGTTTTATGATGATCGGTCGAATAGTTAAGGCCTAAATGCATAACAAATAAACAAACTCATATTCGCATTTATAATATTAGTTGCAATAAACTAATTTCCAATCTGCATATAGTGAAAGACAATAAACATGTTATTTCTTATATATTTATCTGTTTTTTTTTTATTTAATAGATGTCCAACAAGGAATAGATAATAAAATATCGAACCCTTAGTAAAGTAAAGGCTTAACTTAGTAAAGGCTTAACTTAGAAAAGTAGTTTTTTGGGAAAGGGCAAGAAAACAAATCGACGGTCACAATTTTTTTACAAAATTAGCCCTAACGCCTTTATTTACAGCGTCATTCCCATGAAAATTTACTCTTTCCGTAAGAGTATCTACACTTTGTAGAATTATTTATAACTAGCTGTCCCCGGCGAACTTCGTACCGCCTAACAGTCTATTCTTTAAATTTTTTATTTAATACTTATTCTGCTATTCAGGACCATCGTATAAATATTTACTTTAATATTTATACGATACTAACGTCACTCAATTGTTTTGTTCTCCCGGAACCTCTCCACTGATACTTAAACTTTATGCTATAGTATTAAAGTTGAAATTGAGTTTTAAGTATTATTACGGATCGTTTGTATGGGAGTATAGAAAAGTGTTTGTTTTTAGACTTTTTCAGGCAATTTTTTTAATTTTTCTCTCCGTAAGATCCATCCTCGTACTACAAGGAATATTCTAAAAAAAGAATTATCGAAATCGGTTCAGCTGTTCTCGAGATTTGCGCTTAGAACACATTTAGCGATTCATTTTTATATTATAGATGAGCCCTTCTATTGAAATACCTAAAAATTCGATATGTACACTTACTTTATTATTAAGGGTGCGATATAGAATCATTACTTTGTACAAATTTGTGTGTTCTTTTTCAATTATAAAACATTACAATATGCGATAGCAAAAAATTAAAATTAACCATGACTAGATATAACAGCTAATTTCTTGGCTATCATTAATATAGCTATAAATAAAATATAACTTAGTAAACATAAACATTAAAATATATTACATTGTATGTTATGTTTTCTTTATATAAAATATTAACTTATCGAACAATAGTCTTGTAAATAAAATATTTGTACCGTTTAAAAAAAGTAGATCATATATATTGACCTGCATCCGTACTATTGACTGCTATTGACTCGTACAAATGACTGGCTACTATATACTTCGTTCTGAAATACGATTGGCTGGAGTTATCAGCTTTTCATAAGCATCTTGATTATTATTGGCTGAATCTCTTAGACGGTGACCGACGACTAGACTGGGATATAGGATGTAGAGTCCGGTGAAGCTGTAGAGGCCTGTCAGATCAATAACGCAGTCATTTCGAAAAAAAGGACAAGGAGCATTCTCGCTTAGATGTTTGGACTATTCACATCTACGAATATCTAGTAACGAATAATTAGTACGTTATTCATTTAATATATATAAAAACTATCGTTTACAGTATAATATTTCCATAAATATCATAGATTTAAGCATAATAAAAACAAAGTCGTATGTATGAACATTCATACGTAAGATTGGCTATGGTTTTGATGAACTGTAAATATTAACACGGTAAATAATGGATCTAAATCTTATAAACACTTAAGATGAAGCCACATTCGCTAGTTTCTATATCAAAAAATGTATATTGCTTCGAGCGTCCAGGCTTCGTCCCTTTGATAATCTGCCACTAGGAGGCAAACGGTCATCATAAAATCTGGTATGTGTAACTCAACTATTAATTACTAACAGCGGCAACAAATAATAACAAATGTGTATAGAACTGCGGGCACAGCTAGTTTCGTATAAAACTCACAGGCCGTTCCCAAAATCCGTGACACAACCGTCAGCGAACACATAAATATTAAATAATACTTTATATTCTTTCGTTACTTACAGAATTTTAATGCGACAGACGAATATTTCAACCTTGACCGTGTGTATATTTTTTATTACATGTACATTTACGTCGGTAACCGCATAACACTTAAAAAACCCGAGTGTTTGATATTCATAAATAAATCTAGCGTCGATAAATATACTTTGTTCTTTTTTTTTATCGGTTTTAGCAGTTAACCACAATAATAACTGATAGTCTAGTCTGGGGGTAGTCTAGTCTAGTAACTAGTCAGATGATGTTAGAAAAAGCTCAATCATCATGCTATAGTTTCATCGTGATTTATGTCTTTACCAAAATCTCTGGTTCCGTCTGCAAGCATTCGAACCTACGTAGATGTACGTGCTGTCCACGTCCAAACACGGTAACCACGAATGTAAGATCCTTTTATTATAGTAATAGTGAAGGTATTTACACAAATATTTTTTGCGAGAAACGTGTAGAGCCAACGAAAATTTCTATTCATTTAAATTTATCAATATATTTTGTTATACACATAAGTAGATGTAAAGCATTCAATAGATAAATCAATTACTGACATATCAGAACTATCGTGTTACAAGCAGAATTATTAATAAAGAGAGAAAAAAAATATTTTATTATAAGATATAACTAGGCGATGCCCACGCGTATTATAAATTGTAATTTGTTTTTTTTTTTTATTTATATTAGAGAAATGTTTTTACATTTATTGTGAGATGTAGAGTTACAGAAATGCTCTTTCAAAAACATTGAAGGTACGATATGCCACCGACTGTAATATGTAACGTGTACATCAAACTTGAACCTAAATACTAATAGTGTACCGGATGGGATTTACCATCAAAAACATATTTGGAACTTTAACCTGCTATATAAGCCCGTAAAGGATCACTAATGAAAACTTCTCAATATAATCCCCTAGTTTTTTCTCTTTCCATTACTTTCTAATTTTTTATGTCACATATTTATCTCGGCTTAAATTTAACAGAAATATTGCATCATTATCATAATCTAAATCTTGTTAGTATCACAAATAAATAAACAACTTTATAAAATCTTCGAAATTACTATGAATTATATATAGAAACGGTAGGTAGTATAGTGACAATATAAAAATAGTAAAAAAAAAAAATATATAGAACACGATAACACTTTACCTAGTATAATAATTTCTATACAATCGGGCAAAGTTTCCATATACAACTGTACTTGGTGATTACGAAACGATTCCCCAAACATTTTTTTTTCTGACTGACCTACGCTGGTGATACTATAAACTATTTATTATTATAATTGTACTAATAATATTACATAAATTATTATTGTATTGTCCATTGAGTTACATAACCAAGAATCACTCGGTCCAGACTACTTTCCGCCGATATATCTATATATATAAAAGAAAGTCGTGTTAGTTACACTATTTATAACTCAAGAACGGCTGTACCGATTTGGCTGAAAATTGGTGGGGAGGTAGCTTGGAACCAGGACACGGACATAGGATACTGTTTATCCCGTTTGACCGCGTCCCCATGTAACGTGACATAAAACGTCATAGAGAATACAGGTCACTAAAAAATTTGGTATAACAAAAACGCATTTGTCATGGAATAACAAAAAGCAAATGACAGCGAAACATAATTTTGTCTATGGTAAAGTATGGTTGAAAATTTGATTATTACAAATTTTGTCAGAAATCAATAATCAGTAATTTGTATTCCCTTTGAATCGTCATTAACAATGCCGCGACCAGGACGATCGAATCTTTCCCGACAAAGCCGTAATGCAAGAAGGATACGAAACATTGCGAATGAAAGAACTGACGGAGAACAAGAAATTGCCAGTGAAGTGCGCAGCGTTAATATGGCTCGACTTCTAATAAAATATTGAACTTAATAAAATCCAAAATCTACTTATTTATTGCTTCTAAGGCAGAACATAGTTTGCCGGGTCAGCTAGTATTTATATATAATGAAAATCAGTTCCTTTGAGACTCAATCAGATCAAAACTGCTGAACCTATCGGTATAGGAATATGATTACATACAATGCGAAATTTTTCGTAAATGGTTATAGGTTATTATTTTTTGATTCGATTGACCTTTTCCCATAATTTTAATGACCAACGAAATGGACGAGAATCTAGCTAGTTTATCCATATGATATAGATAGAGGTACCTACCTAAGCCATTGTGCGCGCATTACGCAAAAACTACGGGATAGATTTCGATCCATTATTTTAAGTGAAACTATTTTTTACATAGCTTCAAATTTTTTCATCCATCGCATGTCCCATTATAGCCGGCCGCAGAGTTGAGGTAAAGTGAAAAGCCCTCAGCAAAGCAACCAAAACGAATATGGCGGTACCCATGGCTTAATTTAAAATAATTCAATAATTGAAATAAATATTACGCTCAGTTTTTAAAATACTACAATTCAAAAAAAGTTTTACTTCGATCGTGGTTTCACAAAACCACACAATTTTTTAAATATTAATTCTTATATACTTAGTTGTTGTTAAAAAATATTAGGCTTTCTTCATTAATATAAGATTATGAAAATTTTAAGAAACTACGATTTTTATAAGTACCTACTGCGTGTTCAGTAATGTACATTTTCTTGCGAAGTGAGACACGCGGTGTGCTGCACATGCACAGGATAACATAGATGAAGTGGCGGATATCAGCTAGTACTTTAATATTATATAGCCCTTGCCAAAATATGTTAAAACCTATCGATACGTAAGTTACAGAGCGTAACAAAGAAATAAACATTAGGGTAAAGCAAAAAATCGTCATTTTTTATTTCTTCAAATGATCGTGCAATTTTGTCACAGAATAGAAGAGTGGATATACCAAAAAAATCACATGATACCTTTTTCAATTTCCTATAAGAATGTAAATTATTATATTCAGCACGATAACCGAAGCGGAGTTAAAAATATTCTGTGTTAGTTAAACATCAATATTAAAGGATCAGATCTTGATAGAGACACTATTTTAATATTCTTTGGCAAAATGTCATTTGAAAAAAAAAAAACAAAGTCTATTTTTTTGGTACACCCTAATAATATACACATGCATACATATATTCGAGAAATATTACCAACTCTGAGCACAATCGGGTATAAAAAAAAAGAAAAGAAGTTGCATAATTTGAAGCTCTAGTAACACCAAAGAACAACGATAAAAAAGAGAAAAATGACCCAAATAATGCGTAACTTTGAAAAAAATTACCCAATATATAGAACCATATATAACGCAGGTTATTGTTTGGAAACAAAAGTGACCCTGTTCTGTTTAAATTAGTGCAGTTAACATTCACATAGGTAGGTCACAAATAATGCGCTCCGAGATTGGCTTATCCAATAAAAGTTATTCGTTACTTTCTTAAGAATATTATCTGCAGACAGTTTAATTATAGACCGTGTTATAATTAAAGTTAAACATTTTTTACATTAAATTATTATTGTTTTTTATTTGCATGATATACTACCTGATACCTGCGACTTTCTCTACGTTGATTATTATCTTAAAAATATTTTTCATGTCCAGAGGAAATAACATTAAAAAATTGAATGCAAAAATATACAAAATTAATTTATAAGCGATGTTAACTGTTTACTTCTCTACTGATGTGAATGCGAACCACACGGCTTGTATAACTTCTCCACGACACGGCAACAAAACAAATCGTTGAACGCGTAGTACTTATAAAATAGTTTCTTAAAGCCTATAAACTTTTTGACGTGATAACATCTTATAAATCGATGAACGTCGGCTGCACGCATAAAAAAATACATGACTCATTGTCACGTTCCGCCTGAACCGAGCGTACAAGCGAGAGTGCAGAACAAGCAATAGAGAAGCGCGATCGACTTATGACGCATCAGTCTCTCTTCCAGTCCATCGGTAATTCTGTGATAATAATTCCTGTCAGTTCATAAAACTATGTAATTTTTCATCAATGTTTTCTTATGACGTTATCACATAAAATTATCGTCCGTAAACCGACTCTACAGACAACCAATTTTTTATATAAAGAAAATATCGTGATCATTCTTTTTTTTAGGTAAGAACCAAGTGGACCAAAAAATAAATTGTTAAAATCTATCCGGTACTTTTACGTAATGCGCGCACTATTATTATTTATATATAAAATGTGTTTAATTCCTTTCTATCTAAATGGGTAAGATCTGTAGAATGCATTTCTTCAATTTTTACTCAATACATTACCAACCAACCACATTTCTGGGCGTGACGACGACTATGGCCGTAAATTATACTTTATGCAGACTCTCCATTGTAGCTACCGGAATACACTAACTAATTTTAGATTTAATTTAAATATTCATCGACTTACTTGGTATCAAGCACTCTACCTCCGAGATATTTATTTTTAATTTGTAATTAGATAATAACTAATATGTCATTCAAATTTACTGTAGTTCGTTAGCATAATAAACTTGTCTTCCATACAATTATGGATCATTTTGCGGCGTGTCCCGAAACCCCACCTATTGATGTTGGTGGTTGGCCCTTATAAGTTTATGAGTTTCTGACCTGCATCTCATTAGTCAAATACGGCTTATGCAGACGCTTTCAAAGAAACTATTATATATGGTTGTCATTTTTCAGATCAACAAACACCAAACGCAAGTTTTTATGTATAAGTCTGCGTTTTTCGCACTTCGGAAAATGGTTTCTGTTGTCGCACGTCCAGGCATAAAACCCAAATTGATTCTCAGTTAATTTCGTTTCATCTCTTATTCGTCTCGCTATCACTTTTTCTCAAACCTTCATACTATGTGGCTTACAAGCTTTATCCCTCGATAGTTATTACAATCCTGTACAACAACCTTATTCTTAAAGATAGGTACTATTATGCTATTGTACCATTAATTTGGGATTGCTTCCTCTTATAACATCTTATTAAAAAATAAAGTTAGCCACATCCATTCATTTACCTTTAAAAACATTTTTTTTTTCGAATTGACTACACTGTTGGCTTGTTAAGGCCGCTGCAGTTTCATCGGACTACTATAAAAACAACATTCATTCTTCTCTATATATTATAGATAAAGCTAAAATAAATTTATCACAGAAAAACTATCATGTAATTCTAATTTTAACAGCATTTTTACTCGAATTTGTACTTCACTTGCGTACTTTTCCTTAGACGGCATAAAGTAAACACATTATTGCTCACGACATCAACCCGAGTACGTACGTTATTATACTTTTCTAAGCACTAATCATAACTTTTCCACTTTTCCGCCGCGTCCCTTGGGTGTGCGTCAAAACTCTATTGATACTTTTGTACTATGTTTGTACCGACGCGTGAAGAGTAAAATGTGTCACCTGTAATTTTATTTTAATACAGAAGAAAGTTTTATTATTATTGTAACAGAAATACGTATGAATTATTGCATTGGTACTTTTTTTTTGAAACGGTTAATTCGGTGACTAAATAGTGAAATAAAATGTTTTACATATTCTCAGTGAATAATGACATTGGTATACCCGGATTTACTACTCAATTCGATATTGACAGGAAGCTACACTTCACTAATCACGCTTATTTGGCTTACGCGGCTTCTTTTCACAGTTTTGAGAAGCGTGTATTTTTTATATATCATTGTAAAAATTCACTTTATTATATTAATATTCCCTGATTGAACGTTCGCATTTTCCTTTGGCTTCCATTGAAAATCCGGAGTTGTTGAGAGAAGTATATAGTATATAGTAGTATATATTTTGTTCCAACGATAAAACTCTTTCGTACTTCGTTTTTATTTCTTATACTGTTGGTCTCAAGTGCCATGGTAACATTATCAAGCTTTGTGCTAAGCGCAGAAGAAATTTAATCAAAATCACAGTTTAATTAGTTAAACTTACACAAGAATTATGGCCGCACATACAATTTTCTGAATTTAAAACTAACCTTTCCAGCTAATTATGCATAGGTGTACACATTATGCATATGTATTTAGGTTATTTGTCAATTTTCGTTAACTCTTACCAGTTAGAAGAGATTCCTTACAGAATCTATGCACATACTATATGTACATCTGAAGTGTAGTATCATGTGTGTTGTAAGCAATTTAAATATAACTTCTATGCATCGCGTAAGGAGTGAGCTCGAGTGATCCTTTCCGGAGAACTGAACCTATCAATCTTAGCTAAACAGCTAGATTTAAATAGTACAATAGTCTTCCTTAGTGTCAATCTTATATAGGTCATAGTAGGTTATAGGAATATTAATAATGGAATAGAACGAGGACCAATTAATAATGCGACCTGCAGTCGGGCCGTCTATTGCTATTAGGACTAACGGTGGATTGGCCTCCCGGCGAGATTCGTGCATTATCGAGAAATACCGAAATGTGAATGCCTATGTTGGCGCGATACCATACCCTACGATTCAGTAGCGTAGCCTTCACCTAACGTTCGTGTTTGTTAGGGAATTTAAGCTTACATAATTAAGCCGATAGTAAATCAAGTATTTTAAAAATATAGTACGTCTGAAACCGCGAATTACAGCTAGACAAAACATAAACCAGGTATTAAAAAAAAAATGATGCTAGTTTACACGTATTTTGAAACTTATGATATTTTACCACGTGATTGCTGTTACCAACTGCTATTTTAAGTCGTAGACCTATTTACTGCCCTTTCCCAAGCATACAAAGTGTATTAGGCCTATGTCTTTATTGATTTTCAATCAGTACGTTTCCAATGAACCTTTTACTTCCGATAGTCGGAATAATACCGAGAAAATGATTTCTTGTAAAAGGATATTGATCTGGTTTAAAAATATATTAATTGGTGAAAAAAATAATCGGGATAATATAAATATTCTCGTGCCTCAGCAAAGTCTTATTATATGAAAGTTTTTACGCGATTCATTTCATTAGAATCCGCCACTAGATGGTACTGCAGTACATAAACTGCCTGTACAATTCAACTAATGACCATGAGTGATGATATGTGTACATATTTGGACACAGAGAATATTTACACAATATTCCTTTTGCTACAACTCCACTTTTTAGTACAAGAAGTAACAATTATAACAGATATTACTGCGGACCCGCGGACAAAGTTAGTAATTAAATAAAAAGTTATGTACAGATTTATTTTACTTTTAAAATAATTTAATTTATTTATATATGCTTAGAAGTCTCACTAACTTAATGTATGTGAATATAATTCATAAAAGAGTATTATTTTACACTGGCCGCTCGACCAAAGAGGCGGGAAATAAATTTAAAATACAAATAACATTATAGCTAATTTTAATTAAAAAAAAAAATATTTTTTTTCTTTATTCGACTGTCATATTTGCGACGAGTATAAATAAAATATATAAAATGAATAAGCAAAAAGAATCAATAATAATTATCTTTTAAAAACCGTAAAGAACCGGTACACGATCAACGGTCGGCACAAATAAAGGTTCGCATTAACCACGGATTAAGGAAATATATTTATCATTGGAAGAGGTTATAATAAATTCTGATGTGTCTGAGCCGACGCTTGCCAAAGTTAAGAACACGCCTACCGGTCGTCAATTTGTCAACGGCGACTTCCTGCAATGTCTAGATGAGTTACAAACGCAACATTGTAATAATGTTTCTAGTTAAATTATGTTATTAACTACCGCCTATCTTCCGGGCTTTCACTCATTGTACAATTAAATTTATGGGTCCATTATTAATTATTTTATTATCCTATAAGAGTCTCACTGCAGAGTCAAAGGTCACTTTTCGATAGAAATTACACGAGTAATCACCATATCAGCCCACATGGTATTAGCAATATCTAATGCTGAAAAATACACAGTTCCATTATTTTCCAACAAACAGTGGTACTACAACAACATTTCTTAGATTCATGGTTTCCTCATTTACCTTAACCGTCAGCCATGAGTGTTATTGAATTCACAAAAAATATTGATACACATCGAGGTTCGAAGTTACCTACATCAGTTCAGTATTCGGCTTCATACAATGAGCTACAATTTTTGGGTATACAAAACGATCGATCTGAACATTAACCTGCCTAGCTAGCTACTACTCTCAGGTTGAAAATCCGTCACGGATTACTAATAAGTGAGTTCTTACAGCTGAACTAAAGAGTCAGTGCTCCTTTAGACCTAATGTGTTATCTTACATCGTCATATAATATATCAGGTAAGATTGTAATCAAATACTAAAAACCCGTGAAGCATAAGAAACAATTTCAATAATAAAATCACCTCGACCCATTACACCGGTCTATGTCATACAAAAAATATTGCTTGTATAAATTAATACAAGCTCACTAGGCTATGCCGTTAAAAATATGTGTCATATTATGTTTGATAAAAAGATGACTAGGTTGTTTTACGAAGCGGTGGTAGCTTTGACGTTCGTAAGCGCCTTCTCAGGGCCTAACTGAAGAAAGTATATTTCTTTTACATTTTTTATTTTTTGTTCAACATCTAGACATGTTATCTCCGGAGAAGAGGTGAGCGCCGCGCCAGTGCCGCCACGCAGCGCCGCGCTGTTTCCATCCCTGAGGTCGACGCGCCGTATTACAACTCAGGAAGTATATGTACGCGAACGCTATATACTTATTCGTTGTCTTGGCACATGTTTATGGATATTTCCTTGATCGAAATCAAATATAGGCTTGATAGGAAGTCCATAGTAAAGTTTACGCTTCGATCTACTCCATCACGTGTTATCCGAAAAATTCTAGTTGCAATTCGCAAACTGTTTTGGTGCCTCAGAAACTTCTTTAATATTGATAAAAACTCTATGATGTGGATATCGTATTAAGGCATAAAGGATCTAACTAAAGTGACGTTACACCAACAAATAAAACGCGAACAGAAAACCTTGAATTTTATGAGGAGAAGGTCTGAGACACTATGATTAAACAACTGCGAAAAACATATCTGAAGCAACTTTTGACACTCAGTTATACTCATTATAGAAGAAGCAATCGGGCTAAATCTCTATTTAGCCCGATTGCTTCTTCTATAATGAGTATAACTGAGTGTCAAAAGTATTTAGCCCGATTGCTTCTTCTATAATGAGTATAACTGAGTGTCAAAAGTTGCTTCAGATATGACCCTCTGGTCACACATTTTCAAACACCAGATAATAAGAAATGAAGCTGGAAAGCTAAAAACGAAAACTGACACAATGATTGCCTTGAAGTGTATACACTTAGTACGGTACATTGAAGGCTAGGCAGTAAATCAGCCTCTGTATCTTGCATTCGTGGAGTAAGCGAAGGCATCCAATTCTATTATGAACATATTTATTTTAGGCTCGTGGCAACTGGTAGATCCAGCCGTAGAGATGTTTAGTTAACACCGCTTTTATAAATATCAAACTACAGGATCAGTGAACCAAGAATATCGAGAACACGAAATGCGACATTGAGAAAATTGTCTTTGAATTTTTTTGCGAAGACGTTAGAAAATCCTAAAACGACCTATTGAAAAGACGCAATATGGTAATATTGCTTATATGTTTACTTAATGGTGATCAATGGTAAATACATCTCGTACCACTATAAGATTCGTAAATGGCATAGCTTTCATAGCAGAATAATTAAAAATAATATTCACACTTAACGTTACCTCTTCTCATGCCACTCTTGAAGCTAATTACTACAAGACAAAATTATATTTAATGATCATGTTACTCCAGTATACAATGATAGTCGACATTCAAAGTTTCCGAAAGTATTTTAGTTTATCAACAATACTTACAGAAATGTGAGGCTGACCGTGGTTGGACACTGCATTTATAATAGTGTGTACTTAGTTGCTGAATCTGAAGATAAATCTAGTCATGTACATATATACATATACTGTTGCGTTTTTTAATACCTCATATATTTATAGCACTTAATAGTACGAACCCCGGTAAAGAACTGAAACCTATTAGAAAAAAATTTAACGGTTCTGTGTAAATAAACCGAGCCGATAATAAAAAACGTTTTATACAGAGTGATTATGACTACTCATGACATCACCGTGCCCGTGATAATGACTTTTCTATCGTTTAAAATACCGGGAAAACAAATTTGAAAAACAATGAAAACCAGAACGTAGTTCCAATCAAAATAAACCTATTTTACTTTAAAAACCCATTCGTAAATTAAAAGGAAACGCTTAATTAATTAAACGCATTTGGAACGCTGTTATCTCGATACCCGTTCTGCAATAAGCCGCCCACTGTTTAGATTATTATGTCCTACATTGACCAGCGATAGGAGTATTATATAGCTGCAAACTATACTTTAAATATTGATCCTTAATGCTATTCCCACACCTGAGTGACAAAGCTTCGACTACTTGTAGCGCTAGACACTAACCACAAAAGTAATCCGGATAAGGGTGCAAAAAAACGTTCGCATACATTTGTCATTCAATGTTTCGAGATTAGGATTTTTTTGATGTGTATAAAAACTGTGAACTCAATTATCGTGCTGCGTCTATCATCATACACCCAGATAATTTGTAACTTGCATTAATTGCGACCAGAAACAAAACTTCCGCCGATGCGCCGAAAAAAGCCGATCTGGAAAAAATTTGGAGAATATATTAAAACAGGAGTCTATTGTTGTTACACTCAGCCTGGACGATCATATTGTACGCGAGAAAGATAATTATAACTTGCGATTGATTATACGTACATAAATTAGATGAAATCATGATTTCGTATTCCCATGTTTTCTCCTTCAAGACTCTTATGATGTTAGTTTATTACCATAAAAAGAAAGCTGGCTGATACGAATCATCTATTTTAGAATATAAGACATGCTCGATTGTATTCTGAAAGAGTTTTTGAGGGGATCACAGTTTGTCATGTTGTAATTTTTATTTCTCATTAATGATCTTACGTTATTTGATTATAATTTTATTGTGTAATATTCGTGATATTTTGCTTAATATGCCATGATTATTGTGCAATAGTAAAGTAAACGGGAAATAGTAGCGACACATGAATCCTGATATATCACAAAAGACTCCTGTTATTATATTAGATTATATTAAAAACAAACACAAGTAAAAAAAATTTTTAATCAAACACCATAGTGTACAATGAAAATAGACACAGACACATAGACGGGATATAACGTTCCTCCCTTACGTGGCGTTTTCTGCCAGTTAGTTCTTACCGCAAGCCGCACTAAGGAACTAACAACAAAAATACAATACTCTTAATATAAAAACCATATTTTAGAGAAGAAATTAAATATACTATTATTTTTCTCAACTTAAAAAAAAATATTCATTCATGTAATTTACATCATTAACGCATAGCTTCACTTCTCACCTCTTCGAACACGTAGGACACATATTAAGGTAAAGATCTATTCGATCTTCGCTATTTTCGTTCCCAAGTCTACGTCAATTTTGCACATGCTTTGTCATGTCCCGTCGGAAAGATTAATACTATTCTTAGCTAAGCATTATTATCATTTTACATCGTACCCAAGTTAAAAATTAAACAGAAAACGTTTGTGAAAAAAACATAAAATAGTTAAAAACCGTCATTGGTCGGTGCTTGAATCCAACGTTGCCGGTTGGTTGAACCTGTCGTCAATTAATACTGTTGGTATGTATTTAATTAATTAAAAATATGTTAACGACTACAATCGGTTACACGTGTTTAGCTAGCGTAATCGATTGCAGTTGTTAAACGTCACTCTGCAGCATATCTTCAATTACTTAGATATTTTTAATGATAGATTTCCGCAAAGTAACGCCTTCATCAGTCAAATATCCGTACCACATTACTGCAATAGGTCACATTTTATTTCTCAATAGTGTAAGTACTATTCTTAATAATCTGTCAGTAAAAATATTTGTCAATGATCCGACAGTTACCTATACGATTAGGAAACCACTTGTTACGCCATCGCAACACATCATAATTGCCGACCAAGAATGGAGTCCCACGGTGCGGCAGGTGCACGAGGCATCGAGTCAGTGGAAACGTTCGGTAACACGATACCCCGGTCCGTTCCCACATTGTTTTTGTATAAATTATTCGACCAGATTTTCATTTGTCAGTGATAACCTAGCATCGGTAGCATTCACATATAGACTATAGTTTTAGACTCTTTTATAATTTAAAATAAATAAAGTTAGAGGTATTTACTTTTATTTGGCTCTGAACTTCATAATTCACTTGTAAAGGAATAAATGATTGTAAATTTTTATAATTTTTTATTAGAATACCATGTCTAAAAAACTTAATGTCAGTTTTGATAAACTTAAGAAGTTAGTTTCATTTTATTCTTTGATATAACCGTGTGAACCCGGGGCGTACAGCAAGTTTTATATATATTTGTAGAATACGGATGCAAAAACGTCATATTCGTCTATTCTAACCACGCTTGAAGGATTATAAACAAAAATCAATTTAAGGAGGAATGTCGCTTATAAACATTAATCAAGGGGTCTATCAAATAACTTGTGATTTATTGGTAACAGTTTCTGTAGCACGTGTTTCTAAGTCACGTGTGCCTAAAATAGCCCTATTGATTTTGCCCCGCTATTGTTATATGAAAGACTAGTTGCGTTTTCGACTTCGTCTTTTATTATCTTAACAATATATCTTATGTACAAAGAAAAAAATTCATAAGATTTCTTTGCAAACAATGTTAAACATATTCTTCCTCTCTCCTGCGCACGCTCATCATACCGCTTACCTCACTTCACATATCACTGAACGCGTAGTAATCATAAAAATCGTAGTTCATTAGAACTTAAATCAATCTTTATTAAATGAAGATATCGCGTTAATCAATAAGGGCCAAATGTCTAAGAAGTATAATTTAATATATCCAGTAGTTTCTGCGTGATAGGCGCACAGCGGCAATCCTGTATGATTTTATTTATACAAGAAGATATACACAGCATCGTATGGTTATGTGCTATAAAACAGAAATACGTTTCTAATTTTCATTAACGGGATTTGTTCGATATTATTCCAGTATATCATTTTTTTATACCAATAAAGATATAAATTTACACAGAAATCAATTATTCCACAGATTATATAAGTAAGGGACAGATTAAACAGTGTTGCGGAGTCTCGTTCGAGCAGCGGTCGAGTGCACACGTGCGCTCGCTCGCAGCTCTGACGGTCCGTTCGGCTCGCCGCGCTCGCCTACCTGCGCTACCTGCGCACCAGATGTTGGCATTCCAACGATTTCGTCGCTGCCCGACCCGCATTGTTGCCGAGTGAGTCATCGCCGGTGCTATTGTACTCGAGCTTGTGAAATTCGAAGAAAGAAAACATCTGCTGCGAAGCCGCACTTTAGTGTGTTTACTCGGCTATTGTCAATCAACACGCTCTTTTCAGAGCGACGGTGCACCTCCTTTAGTGTACCACATAAACCGCACTTTTCGGTGCGAAGCCGTACACACTGTGCAGTGCGTCGTTTCGCCGTGCTACGCGTCGTGCTTCGTGCTGCGCTTCGAGAGTCGTGCAGCGCGTCGTGTGCCGTGCAGAGCGTCGTTCTTCGCGCCGCGCCGTGTGCAGTTTCGAAGAGAAGATTCGCGTTCGCGTCGCGTTTTCCCTTTGGCCCGGACACGGATTGTCCGTTAGATTTGAATTAGGCGCACCCCCCTGCCCCTCAGGCAGGGAGGTTAGTCATGTCTACCCCCGCGACCCCGCGTGCCCATCCGGCCCTTCCGGCCGTTGATGATACCGTCCACCTCGAAGAACTGTTACGCTTCCACATGTTCGTCGAAAAGGAAGACCCGCAACTCGTCACGGAATACAACAGACTCCGGAAAGTCTACGCGCGCAACCCTCCCGGTAAGATACCGCGTTGTTTCTCCGCGAACCCTTTCGCGAATCTCCCGGACGACCCGTTCACGAGGCTCTCGGAATTCGATTCCGATGACGACTCGGATATGGACTACGATACTGTCCCCGCGACCGCGCCCGCGACGGAAACCACGGCCGCGACCGTGCCTGCGCCCGCGACCGCGCCTGCGCCCGCGACCACGCCCGCCGATGACGACGGTTTCACAACCGTCACGCGCCGCGGTAAACGCCCACGCGCCGCGATTCAGACCGATAGCGACTCTGCTGCGGGACGTCCGACCCCAAAGCAGCCCAATATAGGTGGCGCTCGGGTGCCCCGAGCCTCTCCCACGCCCTCTGCCGCGAATTCGGCTCAAGTCTCGGCTGCGGAACCCGCGGTCGCGGCTAAGAAGCCACGCCTACCGCCTCCCGTCACCTTCCGTGACAAAGCTCGATGGGTAGAGATTTCTGAAGACCTTAAGTCGAAGGAAATCGTCTACAAGTCTGCCGTCAACACTGTTGCCGGCATCTCTATTCGTGTTTCGACCCCCGATGAGCATCGCAAGCTCACCAGATACTTCAGGGAGCGTCAGCTCCCTTTCTTCACCCACGCGCTCGAGGAAGAGCGCCGCCTCCGTGTCGTCATTCGGGGAGTTCCCTCTGAGCTCACCGAATACGACATCTGCGATTGCCTGAACGGTCAGGACTTCCCAGTCCGGAGCGTGCAGCGCATGCGCCACCCCCGTACGAAGGCCCCCTTCAACTTGGTGTTGGTCACTCTGGACCGCACCTTGGAAGGCAAGGCTATTTTCAGCCTCAACTCAGTTTGCGGCCTGTCCCCTGTCTACGTCGAGCTTCCTCGCAAGTCCCAGGTACCCTCGCAGTGTCACAACTGCCAGGTGTACGGTCATTCCGCCCGACACTGCCACCTGCGTCCCAGGTGTGTCAAGTGTCTCGGGGATCATTCCACTAAGGAGTGCCCCCGCACTCCCGAATCCGTCGAGCCTCCGAGCTGCGTCCTCTGCGAGCAAACGGGTCATACCGCGAACTATCGCGGGTGTCCCCGTGCGCCTCGCTCGACCTATCACCGTCGCGGCGGTCGTGCGACCCGGTCCAGGGCGCACGGCCCGCCGACTCGGACGAATCGGCCTCCGCCTCCGCCCATACAAAGCCAGAAGGCTTTCCCCGAACTGCCGGGCACCTCCAGTGCGCCGGCAGCATCCGCTACTCCGCCGAGCGCGCTCTCCTGGCGCGTAAGGCCTTCCCCGCCAGCTCCCTCGGCTCCTAAAGCCAAGCCCCAGCCCCCAAAGGCTCTGTCCACTCCTGCGCCACCTATCGCGGTTTCAGCATCGACCTCCGGTATAGACTGGATAGCTCGCTTACTCTTGGTACACGATGTACAAGAGATAATCGCATTTAACGCGTTAGTTAATAGTACGTCTGAGCTCGGGCTCTTAAACGCTATCTCCGCTTTCCCGGCCGTCGCGACCACGGTACAGCAATTAACCCGCGCCGCGCATAAATAAATTCGCGTAAATCCAAATATCAGATCGAACCCGCGTGTTCATACATAATAGACCGATACATTAGGATTTGTTACGTAATTATTTAGTTAAATCGGCACCGTGCCGTTGTACTTCATTTTTTTAGCTCGATTCCCTCTCAAAAGATGCGTGATTGCGCCCACGCCCTCGACTCTCTCTGCTCACGCCTCCGTGAGCGGGGGGTGAAGATTCGATCCCGCACACTCGTCGCGATTTTTCTTGTAACTGCTCGAGCCTAGGTAGTCCCTCGGTGTGGAGCCCTCGAGTATGTTACTCGCGCGAATACAGTGATTTACACATGTTCTACACTTACACGATCACCCCACACTCATGCACACCTAGGCACTCAGTGGTGGGCTGTTTTTTTTGCCCTTTTCGGACTGAAATAGGTCACATAACACAATAGTCAGATACCAAATACACATATACATTCGTGAAACATGCATGGTCACACATGCATTTTTCACGAATTCATATATGAGTATTGTATGGATAGATAGCTTAGCTAGCTTAGTTAGTTCGGGAATCCGGCGACAGCTCAAGCCGAGGTGCACCGAGTGCCCTTGAGATGTTTCGCCTAATAAACAATCGGGTGAGCGCCCTAAGCGCTCCCCTTAGTAGTCCGGTGGAACTGTGAAGGCCTAATAAGGCGGCAGTGTAGGTCAGTTCGAAAAAAAAAAAAAAAAAAAATTTAGTGTTGCGTTAAAATGTCGAAAATTGTTCCTTCCCTGTTTTCGTCAATGTGGACGTGCGCCGATGAGTGTCAAATAATTTTTTAATGTAGGGTGATCGTTCATCGTTATTCGCGCACTCGGGAGAGCAAGAGAGTTATGTCAGACTCCTACTCACTAAGACCCCACGGTGTACCATTAGCCGCCTTAATGGGGTGAAACGGGATTGCGCGAGCATGCACCGCATCGCCCTGCCAGCCTTTCCGGCTAATATTGCCAAGTTCCGGTGCTACAGTAACGCAGCCTGATAGAACTCTAACTACCTCCCAGACGGCTGAACAAGTGCAATGGGAAGACGGCCCCTCGCCCCACCTTTCCTTGTTCCAGTTAGGACGGAAGAAGAAGGCGTTTAAAACGATTCCTGCTACTACCCGTCCATCTACGCCGGAGAATTACGCTTACAGGATCCTCTAAACGTGCCTTGCCCACGGTTTCCAGAAGGAAACCATTACTAACTATGCCCTCTTACTGTCAAGCATGGTGCTGACCACACTTAACAGAGAGAAGACATCACCATGAACTACATGACAATATGACCTAGTAGCGAAATGCTAAACTGTTAGGTTGCACTTGTGATAAAAATAAGCGCGGTCAAATACGGAGTATTCTTGATACCGGAGCAAATTAATTAGTCTGCCATTTAGGTAGGTAAAATGCATATTATCGGTTTTCGATTTTTAACAGAATTACAAAATTATTTCACTTATTAGAAAGTTATAAGTCTATATATATATTATATATATAAATTGCGGGTGGATATTAGTATCGAAATGCAAGCATCAATATAATAGAGATGAAATGGAACGTATGACTTAATTAAAAAATCCTCATCCTGATCATTGACATGAAGAGTTTTAAATCCTCTAAAGTATAAATTATTTAGTTACAAATAAGCTGTTGTAAATAGCCCTACGAATACATGTACGATCTAGTAACAGACGTTCACTCAAAAAATACCCAGGTGTAGTGAGCAGCCAAAACTTTGGGGCTAGGTATATGTCTTTTTCTTTATTTAAATTACCTTTAAAAATACACATCCAATTTTTTAAATTTAAAATCTAGGTCACCATAATAACACCACCCACCGTGTTCAATTATAACTAAGAACCACATGGATCAAGACGTTTTGAAAGAAAAGAATGACGAACACACGTACATCGGAATTTTATATATAAAGATATCTCAAGGCTTTACTTGTTATAGCTAATATTTTACCGTCAGCCAATATTTTTTACTAATTAAATAACAATTATAAATGTATTCAGGTACCAACAAAAATGTTAACTAACGCCAACACTCGACACTGCGGCTAGACGAACAATATTCCAAGGATTTTAACTATTCGAAAACGTAAACCACCTGGAGATTACATTACATGTATAAATAAAAAAACGTACGGAAAAATTAAAAATTTAGGTTAAAAAATCACTTTATAAGAAAGTGAGTGAATGGATGAGAAAGACAATAGGAGGAGGATCTTCAAAAATATTGAGAGAATTAATAGATAAGACTTTCATTTGCCATTTTTTTTTCATAAATTGATCATAAGGCAAAGAGAACATTTGATCACATTTTTTTCTTTAAAACACCTATGTAAAGCTGAGGCGGGTAACTACGTATATGTACAGTCAAATTTTAATTGACAAAATCTGACCCAAAGAAATTCTATTATCTATAACACATTTGTGGGCTTATTATCTATGGCAAGCATCAATTTGACATTGTCATCCCGTTGGAGCCATCTTTTTCGTAGTTCGTTCGTTCAATTGACCGTAATCTGCACTCTAGAACATATTTTTTTCAATTGCCCCAATTTAGTATATTCCATGTATAGTATTTTGCCTAACAATAAACCCCGTCCATTTTATTTTAAATCTTTGCTCTTGTATGTGTTTTCTGTCTTTGTCAATACTCTAGCTAATTTTATATGTATTAACAAAATTAAACTTTAACCTATTAGAATAACTAACAGTAACTATTACATAAATAGTTATTTACTTAAGACATGATGCCTGTAAGTGTTCTGTTTGTCTTTTTGTGTATTAGTGGCCTAATCTGAAAGAAATTAATTAATTTAGAGAACTATATACTACCTATAAAGTGACTCTCTCATGACTGACTTGACACTGACAGAATTTATATTTACGAGATGCCATTAATAAAAAGTTAATATTAAACCTAAATAAAGTAGATATTTAATAGTATTACATTATATTCTGGAAAACATTAACATAACATTGAAAAATCCTTATACACGAAAGTAACATTTTCCTCAATAATTTATCTCAAAACACTAAGGCGTTTGTACGCGAGTGATCATAAATAAATACATATAAATCACTCGGTGCGATCGTCCATTCATTAAAATTTTCGCAAGACACGCTGAAATAGTTCCCGCGGTATCGGCCCAGTCGGTGTGACACATCTGGCAACGTTTCAAGTATGCGCCTGCAACGATAAACATTTTAAGAGCTGATAATGTTATTAAACACATGATTCTTGTTCGACAATTTCATTTAAATTAATTTACCTATACGTATAAATAAAATTGATGTGTCTGTTATTAGTTCAGACTTGTGTTCAAAAAAGCTTAATGACCTGACTTGAGCCCATTTTCTCTGGCAATTAAAAAACTTTTCAGATCTAGGTTGGAAATCAGCACGCTTTTCCATAGAAACTAAGGAATGAAGAGAAAATATATTAGAGGTAACTTAAAATTGACACTACATTACAAAATGATCGTATAATCCTATGAATATTATTAATGAGGAAGTTTGTGAGGATGGAAATATGTTTATTACTCGTACAAGCAAAAACTACTGAACAATTTATGATTAAACTTAACACTAATATAGCTTGTACACCAGAATAACAAATAGGTTATAATTTATATACATATAGCTTTAATTGTCCAAAATATAGTAGTTATATTTTGTTTTTTATACTTTGAATAAATCCTAAACCATGACGAGTTAATTGAAGATAATGTACCATTACTTATAAAGGTACAAATGCAGACGAAGTCGCGGGTGTCTGCTATATATACACATGTCATTAAAATTAGAGGAATGTGGTAGGTAGCGTATCTTTTTATTTATTCCATATTTTAGTGTAATTTAAACATAAACTACTTCATTAATATTCTATAGTGATAATTACCTTCTAAAAAATATACCACGTTTTTAAAACGAGTTTCAAGGTATAAATTTAGGACAATGTTCGCCTTTATTTTAGTTTCTTTTCATCCGATCAAATCTGAAATAGAAAGTTCTCGTTTTTCTTCTTGCTTTTACTTTCATGCATTGTCATCCAAGCTTGTATTATGTTCAACACTTTTAGACGAAGGTCATTAGGAAGTTAGTTAAAAATCAATTACAAAATTCCTATCGTGCAGTTATACCACAAAGCGCGCTGAAACGTGGTATTTTCCCATTATTTAAAAAAATATTCAATAATACTTTTTAATATATTATTCGTATTTTTTTTCCCTAGAATTTCATGTTAAAATATGTTTTTTTCTTTTAATTTAAACAAAACAATTAAAATTTTTATACATGTATAAGTATATTACATTATTATGATGCCTCATATTACATTCCATATTTAGCAGGTAATAATTAAAATGATGAAACTTTCACAATATCCGGCTCCTACATCACAAGTGAGTCGTTACACGTCCAAAATAACAAGGTCTGTTGGGTATTACAAAACAACGGACAAGAACGCAACATTACCGAAGTAAACGACGGGAAAACCGTGTCATTATATACTGGATACTATTTTAGTACGCTTTAGCGGTTTGGATTAGTGGTACCGTATACTCAAATATATAAAGTTTAGTTAAATATCGTTATGCTTTAATTTTGTGAGGACTAAGCAGAGATTCTAGATTGTGTGATAGATTCTGTGTGTCAATTGTAGGGAATATTAATGATTTGTAGGCATTTGTACTGAATTTTCGCTTACAAGCCGAGATGATCGAGTATTTCGACCGGTGATATCTCATGAACAATTAATGGTTTAGAATTCGCATACATTTACTAACTGAACATGCTAACACTAATAGGTAATGATGAAGAAAAACATCGTAAGGAAACTTCAAATTGAGAAAATATAGAACTATGGTGGATTTATCGGAGTTCAGATAACGTGACGTTCCAAATTGACGTTCCATGGGGTTTCATTTTAGGGCCGTTTCTGTTTTTAGTATATGCAAATGATCTGCCGCTAGTGGTTGATAACTGTGCTGACATGGTTCTTTTCGCGGATGACACTTCGCTTATATTCAAAGTAAAAAGAATATATTCCGAGTCTAGATATCTAAATAATACCTTAAATAAAATTTCAGATTGGTTCACATTAAATAATTTATTGCTAAATGCAGACAAAACAAAATGCATAAGGTTTACCTTACATAATGTTTCATATATTGATACTAGAATAGAGATCGAAGGAAATCTATTTGGGTTGGTGGACAATACCGTGTACTTAGGTAACTATCGCAATTGATTCTAAATTACAATGAGGTCCTCATATTAAAAAATTGGCAGGAAGATTAAGTTCTGCTGCATTTGCAGTTCAAAAGATTCGCCAACTAACAAGTATTGGAACTGCTAGGTTGGTCTACTTCGCTTACTTCCATAGCTTAATGTCTTATGGTATTTTTCTGTGAGGGTCAGCAGCTAAGGTAGAGGCCATATTTTTACTACAAAAACGGGCAGTTCGAGCAATTTATGATATGGGGACTTGCAAATCATTAAAGGCTAAGTTCCAGGAGTTCGGTATCCTAATTCTGCCTTCCCAATACATACTAGACAATCTAATGCACGTCCACTAAAACTTAGATAAGCTAGATTTTGTAAAGAACTGATATAGTGTAAATACAAAATATAATAATAAATTGGTCATTCAATGTTTTAGGCTCACTAGGACCGGTAACAGTTTTTTAGGTAATAGTGTTAGGTGGTATAATAAAATTCCAAAGCATGTTACCGATTTGCCGGATACCAAGTTCAAGCACCATGTCAAGCAGGTTTTAATATCTAAGGGCTATTACAAGGTGGATCAGTATGTGAACGATAGTGACTTCTGGCAATGACGACTTCTCTGTGCATCCACTAAACCGATGTTTACTATGTTTTAAAAATATGAGTTATAATATGTTTAATGAAAAGATAAACCAGATCGATTTTCTTGCCGGTTCTTCTCGATGACTCGGTTGTTTTCCGAACCGGTGGTAACTTTAACGTTCATAAGCGCCTTCTCAGGGCCTAAACTGAATAAAGTATTTTTGATTTTGTGGTGATTATATTCATACCTTCCTTTGAAAAAAATGCCACTGAACATCCTAAATCAGATTTGCAGGAAGAAATCATCATGGTTACGATAGACCTGGAACCAGAGCCAGTGGAGCGGCAATACACAGATACATCGTACACAAGAGCATCATTTGAATCCTTACCACCTCTTATCAAAGAGTCTAATATCCACGTTTGGCATCTGTACGAGGGTTGATGAGAGGCGCGTGTGGCCGGTCATAAAAATTGAAGACAAACCATACGTCACAACATAACAAACATATTGTGCCGGCGCTACTTAGGTGTGATAAGAGTAAGAAAATGAAAGACCTTCCTTCGGGAAGAGACCTACGTGCCTACCCTGCTGTGGGATTCTTACAGGTGATGTTTTGATAATGAGTGTCATTAAAATAAAAATAGTGTTGTGGGTTAAAATTTTGGGGTTTTCTACTACTTGACCGACGGAATAGCTATTTGTTATTAACTGTGTCCTTTACAAAAACAAAGCAAAATAGAAAATTCAAATTATGTACCATTACCCGGAATAGTAATGATAGAAATGTCGAGTAATTTGGAAAAGTCCTGCCATTTCAAAGTATCTCAACGTGTGCTGCAGAAACCGTTTAAGGGGGCGTTAAGTAATGACGTGAAGCGTTTTTCAAGATATTTTGATCCCTTCCCCACTAGTAAGATATCGTGAAATTTGTCTCGTCCCCCTCCCCCTTCTCTAATTTCACGTGAAATTTTTGAAAATTTATATTTTGAACATAAATGCGTTGGATTTATTGAAAAAAAAACATATTAGCTTTATTAATTTTATTGAGACTAGTAAAGACTAGTACTTGAGATTGTTTAGATCATAATCTACAATACCATAACATTAAATAATACTTAAATGGGAACTACTAAAATGTACTCTATAAAAACCTGTTTCACTTTAAATTCATTAGATTTACTGATATTTTTGCCGAAACCCCTCTCGGTACACATGATATTAAGTGAGATTCGGCTTGATCTTCCCCTCCTCTGATCTTCTCACGCAATTAATTAACGCCCCTAAAGCTACCTGTCCATTACTAGATTGATTCATCTATGCGACGCTAGTTGTTATAAAACAAATTCGCTTTTCGTATCCATATGCATGTTACTTTAGGTTACGGTTTTCGCTAATGGTGTAATGTTGTTATCATTTATAAAAATGCAAACGTAGACGAAATCGTGGTCAGCCGCTAGTATAGAATAAAGTTTGAGTATTGCTAAAAGTGTAGCGTAAAATCTGAAGGTTTTCTTACTACAAGCATTTGGGTGAAAATAATACGCTTGGAAACGATTACAGAACTCTCATAACATATTTTAAACCTTTTGTTACTGAGTAAAGAAAAACCCGTAAATGAAATTGATAAATAACATGCTAAGACATCAAATATTCTACCTCTCCAATACACACCAGATACACAGATAACGTTTTTTCACTCTTCAAAGGACTAATAAAATGATTGAATATAACAATTATACAAATAATTCAACATATATATTATAATGAACTAATCAACGAAGAAACAGTCACCGCTCACGCAAATCCGATAAAAAAACAAATGAATAGCCGTAGTATGAGAACTGGAAAGTAACAATGGGATATTAGAATAACGTTTTTTTGTTTTTTTCCTTGGCTATTTTCTATGAAACCGGAGGTAGGGTTTTTATAATACGACTACAACGACGCTTTTTTTTCATACTTTATAGGTTCGAAAGCGTTTGACCACAACCATACCTGATGTTAAATAACGATGTGGTATAAGATAGTAAAGATACTAAACCTAGAGAGACTCAAGCGTAGCTGCCGAAACACATCCATACGTGCTTAGCGACAATTTTTCAAGGTAGCTAGTAGACGGTGGGCTTAGAAAATGATAGAGTATGCTATGCTTTCATCACGACGTTTTCCTTCACCGAAATCTCCGGCTCATTCGCAAGGATTCGTACCTACTTCATTTGACGTGGTGTCCGAATACGCTAACGAATGTGCCACGAAGGTCTTTATGTTATCCATGGTTCTATAACCTGCCGTTGGATAGCGCTACAGCGAATCAAATTTGATGCCATTCACTATGAAAAACAAAATCTTAATCTTTATCTTAATAGTCACCACGCCAGCCCACAACATATTGGCGATTTCAAAGTCCGAGAAATCCAGTTCTATATTTTCCCACTTACGCTAATACTACAAGAATATTTCTCAGGTTCAGGCTTCTTCACAATACTTACCTTCACCTTCAGTCGATAGTATTACCAATTTAAATTAGAAATTGTACGCAAATTCCGAAAAATTCCTCGGTACATGCCGAGATTCAAACCTGTGGATATCGGATTGATATTCCAACGGTCAAACCAGTTAATTTAGAGAAACTAGTGAATTTAACATTATACGGTACAAGTTTTTATGTAGATTATTTTGATGAAAACATGGACCTATATCACTGAGTGACTTATGATGCCACCTATAACACACACACGAAGCTGAGGCGGATCGCTAGTAAATAATAACCAATTTCTTTTAACTCAACTGTTTATTACAAGAAATGAATCCAAGCGAGTGCGCAGCCGAGGCGCATTTAGTAAAATATATGTACGAACCTATGATATTGGTTAATCATTTGGTGATTTCGACTACTCGTATAAATTTCTGTAATTTATAATTAAAAAAAAAAACGAAATTGACAAAAACCTTGTTACAAATATACGTCTATTTTTTTCCTGCCATTAAATTCCTCAGTGAGATCGTCAACCAATTTTCTCTGATTAACATTGATTAGTTGCAGTTAAACGAAGAAAAACTTAATGGATACCTAATTGATTGATTACAAAGGAAAAAAGCTTAAATGGATCGACGTAAATCTAGTTCAAGCGAAACTGTTAACCGACGGTTTTGTTTAAAAAAACTTAGAAACGACTTCCGAAGGTCAGTGCAGTTATCTTGATAATTATGTATGTACTGCCAGCGATTCCGTTCCGACTGTCTTTTGTTAGTTTTTCTGCATTTTGTGCCATTAAGTACTATTTAACTCCTATAATAGTTTTATCGATTTTAAGTTGCATTGAAGCGATGATGGATCTATGATTAACAATGTCGGAAACCGCATCGATCGACGAATGTTCCAATCCTTGCGAATGAACTGGATCATTCGGTGACGAAAAACTTCGTGACGGAACCATAGCATAGTAGCAGGGCTTAACCCGCCTGGCTAGTTACCAACATCAAGTTAAAAACCTGTCGCTAAGCACCTATAGGTATAAAAAATTGGAATGGACATTACTTCGTACTTCCGCTTAGAATTGTTTGAGCACTGTCACATCTTTCTTCAACAGAAGACGGATGTGAAACAACTAAAAGTAATTAAAAGGTGTCGTTGGTTGGCAGTTAAACTCAAGGTTGGCAGATAGTTGAACCTCGATTATATATTGATATCGATCTGAAAATTATAAAAAAGTAAGTGTTTATAAAAAAATAAATAAAAGATGTAAATAATATAAAAAACAAGTATACAATTAATTAAAAATATATTGCAGATTAACGTGTAATGACTATAATCGGTTACACGTGTTTCGCTCCTTCACGGAGCATCTGAAGTTCGATGTTGACTCTTTCGACGCAAGCGGGCGAACAGAGCAATTCTAAGCAGAAATGCGAAGTAACGTCCACTCTAACTTTTAGTGATGGATTTTCGCAAAGTAACGACCCCAACAATCAAATACTTATAGGTATATTCTAGCAGCTACACTTGAGAGCCAGGCCCTCCAGGTTTAGCGTGTTTATCATTTTGGACCACATCGTCATTTACCATCAGGTAAGATTGTCAAACGCAAAAACCTATAAAGTATAAAAAATCGGTGTTGAATATGACCAATGAATTTGAATATCCACCAAGTTGTATGAGTCAACACTCACAACAGGTGGTTGTGTATTTGCCAAAGCCACTGCGACATTGCAAAGTTCACGGTTAATCATCGTTGCCAAATTGTAATTGAAGCTAAGACTGATTTGCTGTATTTTGTCGTATCTCCGCGGGCCCTAATATAATCGAGGAATGAACTTGATGTACACTACACACTCGCAATCATCAAATTCATATTTACCAATTAGTTTCGACTAGTCAGGTATTTTTAAATTTAAATTCATTTAAATTGTTACTATATTAGTATACTAACAGTGAAGGAATATATCGTGAGGAAAGCTGAACCTTAGAAATGTTCCTGTATGTGGGAAAGTATAGAACTAGAAGTTTTTCGAAGTTTAAAGTGTTAGGTTGTGGTATGCGTGGTAATTGTTTATAGTTCCATAGAGAATACTCTAGAATGTAATTTTTTACGCAGACTTGCTGACACGCGTTAATTTATTTTGTAGCGGGGATGTCAATGAAACAAATGAAATGCAACTATTTATTGAAATATAAATCAGTCCTTATTACGCACACTTATGCACTACATGCCCATATCTCCCTTCGGGAAGAGACCTGTGGCCATACAGTGGGTGTCTTACAGGCTGTTGTGATGTAATGAATTAGTCTGTTCCAGTATATTAAATCTTTAGCGAAATTTCATGTTATCAGTAAAAAAATGTATACAGATTTTTCTCCTTACTACCGATGAATCGAAGACTTTTACTTATAAGATACTATTCATTAGCATCCTTACATCTATTAATCTACAATACTGTACACCCTTTTGCAATAAACAATATTGAAACTTAAATAAATACTGAATTATGAATGAATACTATCTAGCTAACTAGTATAATTAAATTATCTTTATCTTTATCTTTATTCAAAAGAAAAAATAATACAGCCCTGTAACTTTGTCTTGTCGATGGAATATAGAACTGTACTTACCGGGCCAGCTATAAGTCTTGTGAACATCTCTCGTCAAGGAGTTGTTGGTATTTTTCGAAATTTGCGGTGTAAGAGAGTGTCTGTATCCTGGTCGGTTACCGCCACGAGCATGATGACAACGTTGTTACAGTAAACTTTCTTTTTATTCGTCACGTTTCTAGATCAGCCGGTAATAGAGGCTTGTACGACTACATAATAGCGTCGACTGACGGAGTATTGTATATCTTTCAGTGATCACCATAATTTTTGGATTACGATATTCTTACCGTTACATACAGTATAATTAATTTGTCGTACTCTGATACAAAACGGTGCCCTTCTTACATTTAAGGAGATAGCACCTTTGAACATGTCGGATATAAAAAATGTAATATCAGATATCAGAGAGAAACAAATTAATCAAAGTAATGGAATAAATATATGCGCTTTTTAGACTTAAAGAGTTCGCATCTTTAGATATATAGAATTTAATATTAAGAATAATTTTAATCAATCAATCACTAATTTTTTTTGCCTTTATTTTTATTGAAGGTTTGTTCAGTAATAACACGCTACTCTCATCCATACAACATGTCTTACAAAAGAAAAAAAACAGCAAAAAAAAGTCAATACAGAAAGTTGCAATTTTTTTGCCTTCATACCGACGTCCACCAATATTATAAGTTAATTTGCTTCTTCCTATACTGGGTGTGCCAACAATTTATTACAAACGCCTATATTTTACAAGTCTCCTTAAAACTCTGCCATCTTTGAGAATCGTTCCGTTAATGTGTGTATAAATTGTGAAGTTGTGGTGATTTGTTCCGGCAGTGAAAGAGTCACCTTTATTTGTAATGTTTAAGTATTTACATTTATTATCAATTATTTCTCCAGGATGTGTTTTTACCATATTTATGATTTGAAGGTCACCTTTATCTGTAATATCTACTTATAGTTAACTTATAAAAACAAAGAGTTATTTTTTTAACGTATTTATTTGTTACTTTTAAACATCTTATTTTGAATATATAATTATAATACCATTATAGGTATCAAAGATAAAGGTGACCTTAAAATCAGAAATGTAATAAAAACACATCCTGGAGTAATAATTGGTAATATCTGTAAATACTTATACAGTACACATAAAGGACGACCCTTTCACTACCGGAACATATTAACGACATACGAGAAGATGTTGATATGAACGCTGTGATTAATTTCCTGTTCCAAAACTATATAGCTTTGTCTGATCTATATCACGGTGAATTGATCGAAACTTTTTATAGATATGCGCACTTTAAAATACCGTCAAATGAGAAAGATATTACATTTCCATTGGCCGTGGTTTCAGTCGTGTAATACCATAATGCTACTGAGCGAAGATTTCTTCAAGAAGGAATAACATGGCGTCATCACTTCGCAATCCACGATATATGCATGATTTCAAATGTAGCATTTTAATTTCTCTAGATACTATACATTTCAATATTCCTGGTCAGTCCTGGTTTTTTAGTAATGGTTATCTTCGCCTTCAGCTTTAAAAAAAGCTCCACCGTCAATTGAGTTTGTTTTATTATATGAATTGTTTATTGTTGTTTCATATTTCAGGTATCAGGTGTCAATAACCGTTTTTTAACGAATGTAGGTATTGTGTCCACAATGACGTATGGTGCCGAAAGATGGATTCTCACAAAGGCAACTATGCACAAACTGAGGGTTGCACAGTGATCCATGGAACGTGTCATATTCGGTATCAGCTTGAGTGATAGAGTTAAAAATACGGACAACTGAAAAAACGCCAAAGTGCGGGACAACGGTATGCGTATTTTTCAACTCTCAAATGATGTTGGACAGGTTACTTGAACTACGTTCCACTAAGCACTTACGACAATCACGCTCATGATCACGGGTTTACCCGTTCCACTTAGTTCCGAGCGTTACAATCATAAACCCAAGTGAAATGGATAATGGAGCATTGAGGTAAATAATACAAATGGCGAGCTAGAAAAAATAAAGCAAAAGCTTTAAGAGGTTAAGTTAACATTTGTAAGTCTTAAGAGTAAATTGTAATAATTATTAGTTAAATTGATTTATGTTGAAAAATTGTTTTTATATTTCATTTTAGCAGGGTGTATAATTTTTTATTTTTGTATTTTTTTTTCAATAACAAAAATCGTACAAATATTTAACATTAACTTCTTCAGAAACATTAACTCCTACTGAAATATCCCTTACTGCGTCAAATAAATATTTTCGCTGCCTCCTTTTTTGCTTTGAGTTTTAAACATTCCGCCAATTTTCTGAACGCTCACTTCGACCCACCTCTAGACATGGGTGGTCGTGAGCTTCGACATCACATCATTTGTGAGGATAAATCTGGATAAGACTGGCATAGAACAGCAAAAAATGGCGTAAAAAAGAGGAAGCTTATGGCTTGCAGTGGGTTGAAAAGAGATAGAATATGATTTCAGGTGTAGTTGTTAGAAGACACCGATGATTACTTAATTACAGATTTTCTTTGATTACAGATTTTCTTTGATTTCAAACGTTTAGTAAATTTTCACCTAATTCTTTTTTGGTCACCTTTTTTGTCATAGTCCTGTAAAAAGCATATCCCTTATCCCACAATGCATATCAACAACTTGCTTCTGAGTAGTATAAAAGTAGACCAAAATTGCTGTTTCGTAAATTTGGTTAGGACTTTATAACTCGATGTTAGTTTCATAGCTTCATACTATAATAACAAAGGCATAACTAATTCCTAGTCATGTACGCTCATGCTAAATGGATACAATTTCATTGTATAATCTTAAGTATTAATAAATATTTACAATTACGACTCGACATTCCAACATTGTTACATATGTATATACACAGGCTTTAATCAGAAGCAGACAGGCACTCCGAACTAAAATCGTAAATATTTACGAGTATAAAATCAGCTATAATTTTTTTAAATCATATCCCTTCGCATATATCTCAAGGAACGGCGTAAAAACTTATATACATAGTTACTTCATATTATAAAACAAAGTCGTCCGCTGCGTCTGTCTGTCTGTGTGGATGTTCGCGATAAACCCAAAAACTACTAAACAGATTGTAATACGGTCATCAATATGTAGAGCAATTCACGGGGATGGTTTAGGTATATTATTTGTCAAGGATTTTTGGTAAATTGGTTGAAATATAATATTAATTACTGAAAGAATCGGAAAAAGTCAAGCCACTTGGGAGCTCTCATCGAAAACGCTGCCTAGATATAACAAAACAATGCATTCCGAGATATTTCTCTTTTATCTTTTACAGATCTACAAAAATGTCTACGATGTTAGTAGTTAGTGAGTAGGAGTCTCACACTACCCACCCTCTCCCCCGTGAGGGTGGCGTGTCCATGAAGGATTCCCCACGTAAAAAAAAAAAAAAGGGCAATGTCCGCCGGGCTTACTAGTATAATATAAAATATGTATAATAGTATAGAAGTCTCTGGCTGAAGATGGGACGAAACTTTCTATTTATTTATTTATTATTAACGCATATATTACAGACAAACAATTATAATATACTGTTATGGACCACAAACAATGGAGTTCTAAAAATAGCCTACCTCGAATTTTGTCAATTCCATCGTATAAAGATGTCGTCAGCATTCCAGGTACTTCCACCCACCTTAATTGAAAGGTATGTAAACGCTCTATGGTGCAACTGAGTTGCGTGCTATTCTGGACATTGGGGCAAATACGAAAAGAAACAAAGGAAAAATCTTTAAGCGGATAGTGACCACAACATTAGAAGATGTAAGTGTGAGTAGTGTTATTGTTTGATAATGAATCTTTTAATTTTTTGTTTTTACAAGAACATATCAATGTTTTTCAATGCAAGCGGTATTTAATTTATTCATGAACGTAGCAATACATAAATTCAAAATGCTACATTGTTTTTTTTTTCACTGACATATTATCGAAACGTTACATGTTCTCATAATAATTTCATCACTATAACGGACAGATAAGCAGAGATACTACTTTTTGTAATACATAAGTTCAAGTACCAGAATCTTCGTTGTCAGTTGTAGCCAAGAACCTTAAATATATTTAAATGTGGTTGACTATATTGAAATTAAAATATTATAAACGCGTTCTCACGTTTGTTTGTTAAGCTTTCACGCCTTAAGTACTTTACCGATCAATGCAATATTATGCATAGACGTTATCAGATACGTTTAATAGGGAAAAATACTATTCCCAAGGGATAGCTTAAATCTATTATTATCACGAGTGAAGTCGCGAGCAAAAGCTTGTATATTATATACGCATCATTTTAAACGAATACGTCTAATTACACACATGAACAGTCTACTGATTTAGTTGATGAAGTCGATTGGTTTCATTGAGGAAAACGCTTTAAAGAAATTCTTCAAAGTACTTCAAATATTGAAACAAGGTACGATGGAGAATCCTTAACGATTTAATTATTTTGCGATAACGTATTTCAGATATAGAATTTTACTTGAGACACAATTATTAATGAAGTAATTAATTTTATATATAAACGTACTGTTGCCCGCAGCTCGGCATGCGTTTTTTTTTAATTCTATGAATTTAAAATTGTGTGAACATGTGAACTTACAGTAATTCTCTATTAAGAACATTTGTTTGTACGACACGCACGCCACTTGCTGTAACATATAACGTGTGCATTAAATATGTAAATGTTAACAGTGTGCCGGATGGGATTTAACATCAACAGCATATTTGAAACTTTAACCCATTATATAACCTTACACAATATAAGAAACTATAAAGTTTCAAGCTATAGAATATGTCTTAAGATATAATATGCCCATATTGTCAATATAGTTATGTTCCTTCGACCGTACAAAAAGTAATCGCTTGTCTGTAACAGGAATGGGTCGGCTCGCCCGGGGTAGTACCACCCTCTCACGGAAAACCGACGTGAAGTAACAGTGCTTGCACTGTTGCGTTTCGTTCGGTCAGTGAGAGCGCCGGAGGCCCACATATATTAAAAGGCCGGCAACGCACTTGCGACTCCCCTGGTGTTGCTAGTGTCTATGGACGGTGGTGATCATTTACCATCAGGTGACCCACCTGTTCGTTTGCCCACTATAATATAAAAAAAAAAAAAAAAAAAAAAAAAAGACTTTCAAGAAATTATATTATGGAACTATTAAGGTATTCATTTCTGATCTAATATCGAAACATTGCGTACTATTATGAACTGAATTGAAGTATCATCACTCAATTACCGATGGAGTGGAAGAAAGACAGATGCGTCACAATCCGAACACTTAGGCCAATCACACCACTCTATCGCTTGTTCCGCGATCTTGCTTGCACGCTTGGCTCAGGCGGAACGTGACAATGAGTCATGATTTTTCGTGCGTGCAGTCGGCGTTCATCGATGTATAAGATGTTATCACGTCAAAAACTCTTCTATCTTCAAATTTTATATTAATTATATTGTTGAATTATAAATAATGAGTTGATAATTATTTTTCTAAGTAATAAAACCGGAAGAGTTGACGCCTTTAAATTTTGCATTATTATACATCAAGACATAAAATAAGTCGTAGTGGTCGATGAATTTGACCGATGAAATATTAACCCGATCAATGGATCCGATTTAATTTTTTATGGTTAAGCTGCAATAGGGCACACAGCTTACCTGATGTGTACTGGCGAAAGCTACCTATAATTACTGATAACCAAATTCAGAAAAACCAGAATTCCAATTAACACCAATCTTTTTAAGTTGTTCCTCTTAAGGATTTGGTTGGAACATCTCGTGTGTCCGTACCAAGCGCGGATCCACTGTTGTGGGCGCGATAAGCGTGCCCATAACCCTAATTAACTTGTGAATTCGCACTTTCGTGGTGTATTGAGATCCATAGGCCAATAATATTATATTCAATGTCTTAATATATAAGTATATAAAATAAAAACAATGAATCATGCTTATAAGTACGTGCAAAGTAAATAGGTACTGTGTTGCATTACGAATAGCGTACCATATACTACATTTTTTTTATAAATAATGGCAATTCTCTCGATCAGTATTGTTGTCACAGAGATTATATTCTACTCTTCACATAGTAAAATCTTGGTTGCATGCCTCAATGGCACAGGAAAGATTATCCGGGTTAGCTCTTCTAAATATACACCAAGATGTGAACCGTAAAACGTAAGCTTGAGTATGTAATTTAAATACCCAAGACGCTAAACAAAATAATTTCATGTAAAACGTATACTAAGGTTAATTTCATATCGTTTGAAGTGGTAAAAATTTCATCAAAATCAGTTTAATAGTTTTAGAGTCTAAACATGACATTGTGGTGTACAAACAAATATACAATTACTTTTGTAATTATCGTGAGCGAATTAACATCTTATAGGTTTATTAAGTGTTTGTCCCACAAATTTGCCCACGTGAAACTATACACTGTTCAAAATATTGGACAGGGCGTCATATATTTTATAAATCTCTTCTTTGTAGTAATGCACTATATCGATCATGAGCGAGTTCATACACCGACTTGCACTTGGCCGATTTTTTTTTTACATTGCACTGGGCGAAACTTGACCTCAGTCACAACTGATATAAAGTGAGGACGAGGCCTAGGATGTAGCGCGTTCGCTCAGTAATACCGCATTCACTCTTCTTTTGAAGACCGTAATATTATATGTTTCGGGAAAAACAGACGCAGGTTGCGCGTTCCATTCCTTCGCGGCTCGCATAATAAATGACGACGCAAAGCGCTTCGTGCGTATGAATGGTAAATCGACTACAAATGGATGTAACCCTGTACGGCGTCTAGTAGCCCTAAGATGAAATGGAGACGGTGGAACTAGCTGGGGCAGATCTTGTGCACATTCTCCAAAGTGCAACCGGTAGAATACCGTAATTATAACTATCGTCGGGTAGCTGTAACCGCAACCTTATTTGAGTGCTGGAACCGCTCTTAGTCCGTACAACAATCACAATCACAAACAAAATTGGAGGGAGGGCTTTTTTACTGTTGAATTATATCGTATTTTCCAATACGAATTATGAGCCACCTAAGGGTCACTAGGTTCTAGGAAAACTATGGTCAATTTCATTATTAACTAATTACCCTTTAATGATCTCCACTACCAATTATAAGGGCCGTTGTAGCCCGAGAAAAATACAAATAATATGGCAATAGTTACGATTTGGCTATGAGTAATAGTGTTAGGTTTTACAATAAAATACCAAAGCACATTGCCGATTTGCCGGACTGCAAGTTTAAGCGCCATATCAAGCGGGTCTTGGTGTCAAAAGATGTCTGGATCAATATGTCAACGATGGTGATGTCTGAAATTAAGACCCATATCTGTTGTGCGTCCTCTAAAATCGATTGTGTCTTTAATTAACCAATGTTAACTAACGTAAATAAGATAAGCCTGATCGAGTTTCTTGTCGGTTATTTTCGATGAGTGGATTTTTTTCCGAACCGGTGGTAGTTTTGACATTAATGCGAGCTTTCTTGGGACCTAAATCGAATAAAGTATTTTTGTTTTGATATAATTTGTTCCCAAGTCTACAATTACTAATTACAAATCTTATGAGTTTAAATTATACGATGGCAAACGCAGACGTAGCCGCTGTTAAAAGCCAGTCTTAAATATTTCCCAACAAAGTGTAACAATAGTGCCGCAGTGAAATTAACCAGAATAAGAAGTGAAGAGGCTACAACACTCGAACGTTTCGTGGCCGCGATACTGTCTTCAATAATGGGGCTTTTATCGATTTAGTGTTGTGTTCATGATGATGACTTGCAAAGTAATTGTCGATATTAATTTAACAAAAAATATGTTGAATCGTTACGTTACAATGAATGTACTTCATTCAATATTATAAATGTGAATTTGAATTGGTTTGTGTATTATGCTCTCACGCCTTAACTTTAGTTAAGGCGGTGAGTACACTGATTATTATGAAATTTTGCATACACGTTAGCATGGGTACAGAAAAGGACATAACAGAAATTTTCCCCCAGAAAAAAGCAACTGTTTTTGAGAGATAAGTCAACTCACCATTAAAACGAGCAAAGCTGGAAGCAAAAGTTACGAGTGAATATAAAGCTACAGGTATAGGTAAAACATAGGTATAAAATTAAAAGTGTAAACTTATAAGGAAACTGTAAAATACTATCTTTACGCACACGGCTCCGGTCGCGTAGACCGTAGGTCTGTTTCAAAGTGCATTCTTCACAGCGATGCTATACATTTCAACTACACGCGTCCGCGCAAGAACCCGCACCCGCCTGCACCCTGAAACAGGTCACACAGCTTTTTATTTCTTACTCTCGTACTTATATATTGTTTATTTTGCTACAGCCTTTCAGTCTATTTAAAGTTTAAATAAAAAAAATACAGTGAAGAGAGTTTCTAATGCATGTATTTGGAAAAAAATCTATATATTCATCATGTAGACCAGATAACTTATTCATTTAACTTTAACTTGCTTTTTTTAATCCATAATAAGAGCTATTTTGTCTTTTACCATCAACAGCTTAGCAACCAACGATTGCATTAATGGTCAGTTTTGGAAACTAAGCCTCGGTTGATTCCTTATTTTTTTCCACTAGTAAACTTCTACGTGTATAAACTCTCCTTATGTGTATAAGCTCTCATAAGTATTGATTTATACAACTACTGAGATTCGGTTATCGAATATTCGTCCTCTATTGTATACTACGATCTATTTGCCCTTGTTCTCAAAACCAGCAATTCTGAACCTAAGGGGCAACGTATCAAGAAGGTCGTTAGGTTGCAACTGAATTCGACAATCGTAATACATATTTATCAAAATGTTAATTTGAACGACTTCGAAACTAAAATTTATTTTGATAGTACTACTTACTAGATATTTATAAATATTTGGAATTATAATATTTTTCTTAGACAAAACAAATTATGAAAGTTTACGGACAGTTCACAATATAAGTAAGTTTGGGCTCATATATTCAGATTGTAGTATGCTAAGCCTGTCACCAACTCACATTATTCGTGATATTATTTTTTTTCTAACTGACTACATTGTTGACCTGGCAAGGCCTCTACAGTTTCATCGAACTACCGATTCCTGACGAATATATCCAATGCGAATGTGACTTTATTGATTTATTTGTGACACTTGTAATGATATACAATTTCATACAGTTTAATTAGTTGATCAAGCACCACAGGTTCAATACAAAACATCATCATTACATGTACACAGGCCGCTAAACTACGTATCGCTTGTCTGGCGTCACGAATACGTCATACGTTACCAGCATGTCGAGGCCATTGGTGACGTGAACCCATAAGGTTTTCCCCTACCAATTTTGTTTTTAAATCGTTCAATGTAGCTAAAGAATTTTTCTCTTAAAAAAATCCGGTTACGGTTGAACTTTTAATATTACTATTAAAAGATACCTATTCGTATTTTTTGATATCCCATTTAAATAACATCCGATTATTTTATTTAAAATTTCATCGCAATTTAATGAACTATGTTATTGTAGAAATCAATTCTTGTAGGAAATATAACTAACTCTAAAAAAGTATAAGGTGATTTATCGTTAAATTGACTCGTTTAAAAGTTATTCAACACACAGTTTCACCAGCTGATCCTGGAAAGTAGTATACCATAGTAATTCGATATGACGAGTGTACACTCAGTGCAGGGTGGTCGCTACCAAGGCGGATATTTCCGTGTCTTGTCACCTAGTGCCACAAATTTAAAATGTTGTTAAGTTTCATGAGTATTTATCGATATAACATCCTAAACATTTTTATCGATAACTTGAACTCACTAAAGTTAATCTGACAGCACTCAGACACGAGGCTACACACAAGGCAAGACCGTATGAGTAACAATTTAAAACAATATTTTTAAAGATTAATTTCGAGTGTTTATTTTATATCCATATTAGTCATCGCAGTATGTTCTTATCAAAAATAAATCTTAATAAGAATAGCCATGTTTTTAGATAAGGCAACATCTCTTTCTTAATGAAATTTTTGTGAAATGTATATAATAAACATTGTGTTGTAATTATGAATAACTAGCTGATCGAGAGAACTTCGTACCGCCAAACAGTCGATTCTTTAATTTTTTTTTAATACTTATTCTGCTTTTCTGGACGCTATATAATTTTAAATGTTACTGTCGTATAAATATTAACAAATATTGACATTAATATTTACGATTACGATACGATACTAACGTCACACAATTGTTTTGCCTTCCCGGAACCACTCCACTAACACTTAAACTTTATGTTATGGTATTTAAGTTCAAATTGACTTTTAAGTATTATTACGAATCGTTTGTATGGGAGTATATTTCTCTCCGTAAGAACCATCCTCGTATATCAAGGAATATTCTAAAAAAAGAATTAGCGAAATCGGTTCAGTAGCTCTCGAGATATGCGCTTAGCAACACATTCAGCGATTCATTTTTATATTATAGATATATAATGTTTTTCTTGTTTGCTTAACTGCACTAATCTCCAGAACAAGTAAGACTTGAAAAAAATACTTTTGGCTTTTATTAGGAACTGGCTTTTACTCGTAGTTTTTAACAAGAACTAAGTAGTGCATACGGCTTGTATGGTACAGCACGGGATATCGAAGACAGGGGGTGGACCGGCCGCCGATGATAATTATTGAAAAAAAACTGTAAATGCCTATGATAGTGAGGTTTCATGCCGCATGGAATAGAATTTGTTTAAGCTTATCTAACTGCAACAATAATAATTCTACATTTTCAAAATTAAATACAAGCGAAGCCCCTTCCTTCAGCTAGTTCATGTAATTTTATACAAGATTCGATATAGTTGCATTGATGGCATTTTAGATGTACTGAAGTATTTATTATTACTTCCTACTCCTATCCCTCTTACTACCTACCTCCAATCCATTATGACCGTGAAGATAATGCATATTGGTAAACAGTAACCAACATGTTATCATAATTTTAATAATACAGAGAAAATAAACAGTAAATTGAAACGTGAAATACGACGTATTCAGCATTGACACAATTTACTAATGGCGGCGATGCTACTGCCCTGCTTATTGTTGTACTGGCGAAGAAAAAGGGGTTAGCATTATAACATTTAATGTTATATTTTTTTACTAAATAAAACACATATTAATTACTCCAGGCAAGGTTTTCCATTCTCGTATTTAAAGACAAAAAATAATAATAAAAAAAAACGGAAACGACTTCTCCGCATCCGGTCTATAATAATTACGAATTTAATTAATTCAATATATGTGTGTGGGAGATTAATAAATCGTATAATTAAATATCATTATACTAATCAAAGCCTAAAATGATTACAAAAATATCAGAAAAGCGTAAATGTTTAACCATTTTACTTATACACGGAACGCCACTCTGTGAAGTATATTTAATTAATATCGATAACTAGCTTGCCACCCCGGCCTCACACGGGTATAGTAACAAAGAAAATGAAAGTAATTTCTAGACCTATTTTTGAAAACTGTATTCTGTTTTAACCACTCACTTACTATTTTATATGGAGAGTTTGTAACCAGACTTTTTTTACTTTTCCATACGATTTTTAAATATTTCCTTTCATATAAGCTTTGTCCTGTCAGTTACACAGACAACATATAAGAATAAGCCAAATGAGTGTAATTGTTCTAAAGTGAAGCGCGTACATATATTGGTCAATTGATTTTTATTTATATATACTATTTTTGTTTCATTATTAAAATAATATTTTATACCATATTCAATTATAGAAAAAAAAAACAAATTTTTGATGATCTAAGTAATGTTTTATTAAAGGTAAATTAATATAGGAAAATTAAGGTTCGAATAAAAAGGTCGGAAACTAACACAGTACATCCTTTAACCAAGGACTATAGCACTCGTCGTTGACTACATTATACCTCGTGCTAAATTATGGTGGCGCTATAGTAGCACCTGGGTTCATTACTTTACAATTATTAAAAAAAAAATTACAACAGTACACACTCTAAAATCACTAAACGTATTAAAACGTTCACAAAAATTATATCAATCTCCCTAGTTTTCTCGCAGCAGTTGTTTTAAGTTATATTTACAAAAAAAAAATTGTCATTTTTCTCTCTGTTCTCCTTACCTCTACAATCGATACTTGCGCATAATATAGTCAGTAGTAGTAGAGATTAAAAAAACATATTATAGCAGTCTAAAATTAGTATTTATTTGTCCTCGAGTTGTCACGACGTTATATACATATACAAATTTAATTACTTCAGTAAAATCTAAAAATCTTGATTCTAATGAAATTTAATCGAATAATTAAGCTTGATTGTAATGTTAACATGGTTGGTTAAATGGTGAATGATAAGAAAATAATCTCAAAAATGATTAACAAAAATAGGTTTACATCATGGTCTAAACGACCCTCTTAAATATATATAAATAAAAAAAGGCAAATATATGTAATTGCATCACTTCAGAACAGCTACAACTATTTGGCTAATTCTTTTTTGTTGGATTTGTAGGAAAGAAAATGTGTGAAAAATCGTACGGAAAAGTAAAAAAAAAACCATATAAAAAGTGAGTGGAATGGGTGAAACTGGAAATAGCAAGATCTTCAAGATATTGACAGATTGACAGACATTATTGTAAATGGAAGATTTGGTCTAATTTTCATCGTTAATTTACCCGTGCGAAGCCGGGTAGGGTAGTTAGTTTATTATAATTTTAAGTAATAGTAACAATTATATAAACTTTATATACACTGCTCGCTTTATTATTGTATTTAATATGAAAACAAACTATTCATATTCGTTTCAATACTTTAGATTCGTCGGCCAATTAATATAGATGCCTTTTACAATATATAGTTTCAACGCATGTGTGCTGATATCACTCTTGTTATACTTATTATTTGACTTTGATGCACTATACATATCAAAGGGCCAAGAAATGGTCATATAAATTCGGCACGCTGTGATGGCCGTTTTAATATTTGTCATGAAGTTTCGTACAAATGAATAACTACATTTGAACGAGCATATTGATGTCTCTATTTATCAATAGTGATGTGTTAATCCTGGCATTTAGCAAATTTTAGGATACGATATTAATTTAGTACACTGATTTTTAAATTACATATATGTATGTATATACTGTATATATATTATACAACTACAACAGACATATAATTCCGCTACACTAATCGCCACAAATTATACTACACAACACATGCACATTATCGCTTAGCGTAGAGATAACTCTCTGGGTCCTGCGTGAAAATAAGCACTGGAAGACTAACCCCCTTGAGCACATATGCTGACTCAGGGCCCATTTGCCACACGTATACATAATTGCAAATATTTATTTGTATATATTTTTATTTGTTTTGATTATATGTATGTTATCATTTGTAGTAATAACTGTATTAATTGTGTTTCTATTTGATATGGTCCCACGAACAAATCTTCTTATATTTTTCCTAAAAAACAACAGCGCCGTTTGACAGAAGCCATAATGGATTATAATTGTTAGTGTACTTATTTACAACACAACTCGACATTCGTATTTTACAAAATTGCAAGTTATATGTTTATACCCTATAAATGATTATATATAAAGGATCGCTGGCTAGTATAACTACCACCTCCGGTAAACTAGTGGCAATGTAAAAAGCAAAACAGAGCAGCATTTTAGAATATAATTATATCGAAAATAAATCGACATTTCACGTCACTGATGAGTCAAAATGGCCATCATATTGTGCCGCTACTATAAATCATTTAAACGCCGCATATAATACCAAACTAATATATTGCAAGCGGATCGTTAAAACTAAGACATAGTGTTTTTTTATCTCTAATAATTTTGTATGAAAGTTCTTTATGTGCGCGACAGTCTTCAGCCAGTGAATGCTGAAAAGGCCGCGGGTCTCGTGGTAAATCGGAGGTTAAATTGAGTAAACGTGACTATATAAATTTATACTACATTAGTAGAATTATTATTCGTTATTTGTTTACGATTACAATAACTTATCGGGTCTCGGTGTGAATAAGAATTGTAATGACCATATGTCATTTTATTATGATGAAGTAAAATATTATTGAAATACAACGTTTAAGACTAATCTTTACAGCTGTTTCGGGGAAACTAATTATATAAAATAATTCTCGCTTGTGAGAAAAGGCGATTGGCAAGACATCCGAAGTATACGTTTTATTAGATGTCAGTCGCACTATGCCCGAATAAAATGAGAGATAGAACTACTGTTCGAAGTGATCGCAACTGTGTAAAATAATTTTGTTTGATTTATTTGCTAAATGTCTGATAACTATGATACTGCTGAGCACTTTTGATAATTTAAGAAGAATACTAGTTATTATCTATACCTAAATAGATAGATATACGAGTAGAACGGTTGAGTACATTTTCCAGCTCGGTTTTTTTTTGTTAGTATATTTAAACAAAATTTAATTGTTATGAATAAAATTTTTGAAGAAACAAGCTTTTTTCCCTTATTATTGGAACTTCAAAAATGTATAAAGTTTGATTAATTTCGTCCACTAGACGATTACTAGTAGTAATAAATCCATACAAGACACAGAACATATAAAAGTACGACAACAGTGGGAAATTTAAATGCTTTACAAATATTTCTTTCGATATGTAATTCTCAGCTGTAAAACATCGAAAAATCTGATTATATATGAAAATTATTCAAATCCATAATTGACGTTTCTGTGTAAGTTGCAGTTGCAACAATGTATATGAATACTACCGATTTTAACTTCAAAGGTTTTCCATAAACCTTGGACCATTATCAGAATAACGAGGTAAATATGTCACAGCTGAATTTAACCCATTCAAGAGTCGAATATAGAAAACATGTAATCAGGTAACCTACTTTATTTGTGCCTAATTGTAGTTAAGGAATCATATCTATATATGAAAAATATTGCTGTGTAGATTGCCCGATTTGATGGTTTCCCCCTAAAATCATTTTCATTTCCTAAGGGGGAATTTCATGTAGGTGGATAAATTGTTCACAGGGCTTTATGAGGTGAAAAATAAATAGCTGGATTCTGAATGTACCAAATTTTACTTCAGGGACTTTACGAATATTCAGTATGTCTTTGTATGTTTATTGATTTGAAGTTTTATAGAAATACTGCTGGATAAATCAATGTCACCAGACCAGGTGTTATCGCCTTAAATTCAGAGAGGATTTTCAAATCCTAGGAGCGAATTTATAGGGAATATGGTTGAATAAGGTTGAAAGGTGCATTCACTCAGTGGTTAGGAGGAGCTCGATTTCCACTACTGGCCTGGCCGTATACTCTTCAAATGGCGTACCTTGCGGTATGCCTCTGCTCATCAGAGGAGACAAGAGATGGTATTAGAACGAGCTTGCTTCAGCTCGTCCGTCAGAGGGTGTAGGAAAAAAATCTCCTTAAAAAGCTACCATAGGAAAATCTACGCTAAAAGGTTACATATGCAGGCGTTAGGGTGGATGGAAGTAGAAATCCTTGTTAAAAAGTTACCGTGAGAGAGGAAACTACGTTAAAAGGTTACAGGAGGTGTAGAGACAACATCATTAAAAGCCACAGATGGTTATGGTGGTCGGAGGAGACGTCTTCTCCTCTGCCAGACCGGACTAAGTGGACGATAAGCGGTAGATGTAGATGTGACCAGCTATTGCACTGATTCGGCTTATGGGGAGACAATTTGACCCGACTGTCACGGCCATAGGGCATCGCGGTATATGCTTCCACCGTTCCGTGGACCCCAATAGCGTGGCAGATGGTTCAACGTGGGATTTTAGTCAATAAGTATCTGACACTAAGCGAGTCCAATGCAGGATCTCCCCATGTTAAAAAAAAGGATTCAAAGCGTTGTTCCATACGCGGATAAGCACTTTTGAATATAGTTTCTTGAATAAATGAAAATTATAACTATTTTTGCATTGTATGGAAAGAGGCAAGCATTACTAAATAACGGTTTATCAGCCAGGAGTCTCGTGCCTATGTGAGATCTTTCAAAATTTGTATTATGAGTACAAATGCATTGGATTTCTTCTAAAAACTAAAATTGTTTAATTATTTTTACTTCTTCACTATTATTAGATTTCACTAAAATTATTATTATACAGTAATACCACGACTTACGCTACCCAGTTTTATACGAATTAGCAAATACGCGGTTTTTTTCTGGTTGACCACACGCATTAGCTCTCCCACTCCACCCTATTAGTGTTCCGTTTACGGCAGGTTCGAACGTGTTTCGCGCGGTATTGTTTTACGTATACAGCGCGCTTCATTGATAACCTTTAATTATGCCATCCAAAAGAACAAGATATGAATCATTTGAACCTAAAATAAAGCAAAAATAAAAGACTGTGAATTGGTAAAGAAATGTAACCTGCCGGAATCAACAGTCCGAACGTTTATACAAGGTGAAGGATAAAATTATGGAAGCTGTGAAAGACTCTTGATCTTTGAATTCAAACACCATTCGTAAACGTCAAGGTATTAATCACTCAATGGAAACATTGTTACAATCATGGTGTTACATCATAATTAAGTATTTCAACTTTTTATTAAACATGTTTCTTCTAAATATTGTTTTCTTTAGACTCTGGTCGCGATTGAAAATACTTTATATATATTTAAATCCCCGACTTACGCGAATTCGACTTACATGGTTATAGCGCGGTCGCACCTATCGCGTAAATCCGAGGTATTACATTTCCTTATAATATTAAATAACTTTATATCTATTCATGGATTTTAATATGTAGAAGAATTGTGACAGATTTCGGCATATTTTATTCCAGAAACATGTTTTATTTTAAATGAATCTGGTTTTATCACATTTTTAAACTATTATTACCCGAAAAATATTGCGTGATAATTGCCGAAACTCCGTCTATCACTCACGTGAGATTTAGTGAGATTCGGCTTGACCGCTCTCCTCCATGACCCTCTTACATAATTAATGGACGCCCGCAAACTAATCAGAATGGTTTGACGATCCATTGACTCAAGTTCGGAATGATCAAGATGGATTTTGTATATGATATGCTGTAGCCACAGCTGCGCGTGCAGTTGTTATTATTTCTTACTATTAACATCTGTCTTCATTTGTATTAATTGTATTTAATTATCCAATTAGAGTAACACTGATATCGCGTAAATATTCTTTGTGTCCAATTATCAACACATACCAAATATTATAACGATCAATTAAAAATTGATACACTGCAGCGCTCTCTACTGGGGAATTATAGTAAAAAAATGGTTGAACCTTTTTCGGTGTTGAAATTTATGATTTTTTTTTTAAATATATATTTCATGATTTAGCTTTTGACCACAGGCTCACTTGATGTCAAGTAACAATGTTTTCTAAGTAACACAAACTAAACCTATAGGGAGACTGGCTCTCAAGTCTCAAGTGTAGCGGTCTAAAACACACCTCGATTTAATTAGCGACATATTTACAACGTGAAGGTGGTAGCTAGCCAAGCGGAATTAGAAAAGCCCTACTCCATGCTATGATTTCATCACGATGCTTTATTTCATCGAAACTTCCAGCTCTATCGCAAAGATACGAACTTACATCTATCGACATGGTGTCCGAATACGCTAATGACAGAGCCATTATCACTTCAATTTCACAACATTCTTTTTGAATCAAAATAGTTCAATGCTTTTGTGAAACTCCGTATTTCGCTGGAACCAATGAAATGAAAAATTTAAATGAAAACCATATAAATACAGCGGACTACCAAGGACTAGAACAATTTTAAGCCAAGGTCCGTACACTTGTGGTACCGTATGAAACTGTAAAGTCTCTTCGATCCATCAGCTTTCATCAGTTTGAAAAATTCTGGTTCCGATTATAGGATCACTAATAAGTATATAACTATTACCAATGTAAATATTCAATTAACACGATGAGTCTTCATATTTATAAAAACAATGCTTACGCTCGAATTTGTGAACTTCTTTAAGAACGTAATATTTATATTATACTCATTTCTACTTCCGTAGCATGAACGAAATTCTGAAATTTATTACACATGTAACTATAACTAATCCAAGGGCGTTTTAAAGTACACACCCTATATATAAATATTTATAACTTCTAACAATAGTCATGATATGTTATTGTCATTATTCTTAGTTATCTATTCTTGATGCAATTAGGTCGTACTTGAGTGTTGAGATTGTAATTCTATTATATATCTTATGTGTAGTCTTCATTATTTCCATCAAGTTTTATCCATCAATTAATATTTAATAAGAAGTGACTGACCCGGTTAAAATGCTGTTTCTCGATTTCAATAATCCGCTTCCAAAAAAAGCCATCCATTGTTAAACATATAAAAGTCTCCTTTGGACCACAATAAATAGTGTACTGGAGTAATGACAAAGTACTTTTATTTTGTTTATTTCATTTGTGGCATCCAACTTTCTAGATTATTACTGCCATTGTCTAGTTGGTAATATTACAAGTGTCATTTCAATGTTCTGACAAGATGGTCGCCCCCTTGTTAGAACTTCCATTGAGTTTTTTTGGTATCACACAATTCATACTCCGTGGTATTATTTTCCATCCACTTCACGTGCGTACAATAACTGAACTGTATTATGTAAAACACCATCAATATTACAAAATATAGTGCCAAATACCACAAGATTATGAGTAGAATATAAAATCCATAACATGATATTTCAAAATCCCGCCAAATACTCCATAAAATATTTAATTGGTAATATAACGGTTGTCCTAAATAACAAGAGAAAGAAGAAAAATATTTACAAGACACGTGTTTTATTCAAACAAATATTTATTTTTGCTCCCGTTAAGTCCCTGTTCTTGACTTTCGTCCACAATCTTACCTAATGTTAAGCGACGATGTGGACTAAGATGGTAAATACGCTAATACTAGACGGTGGACTGACTCTCTAGTGCAACTGCCAGAATACACTCAATAATTATGCAAGTTGCTTTGTGAATGATTTGTATTTTGAAAACCTTAGATTTTCGTGTAAACGTGGAGTAAATTCTAAGCCAAAACCTAGTAAAATAAAATTAAACCGGTCAAATGTAGGTCGGATTTGTAGTAAAGATCCCGACCAGCTCGAATGAATTAAATAAAACCTAATTTTTCTCAAAATATGATTACACGGAGCCTTTTATGAATAAACCTTATCTACGCAATTAACAAATTCGTATTATGTTCCACGCCATAATAAAAATTAAAAAAAAAAAACAAATATTAAAACCGGTCGAATATAGGTAGGACTTGCACTAAAAATCTCGACTAACTCGTATGAATGACAGACGATATCGTTTTTCTGCAATTACAGTTAAACGGGACCTTTAATGGTTAAGCCTAAACCGCAATGTACAAATTTATTTTATCTACAACGTCAAAATAAAAAAAAAGACATTAACAGAATTGACGGATTGACTTTCAGTTGCCATTTTAATTCATGTTCGTAGTACACCCATGCGAAGCCAGGCAGTTAGCGAATTTTGACGTTTACCATTCAATAAAACATAAACACTTCTAAAAACATTTTAAAAAAATTTAACCATAGCAAATCAAGTTAAACGAGCATCTCATCCAATCGGCGCGGCGACTAGACGCTTCACAACTGTATTCGCACTAGAAACAATGACTTTTTTTAACCAATCTCGAATAAATGTAGTTAATATCTGCTCCACCTCGACGCTTTATTGATATCCTCAGTCTTAACAAAATTTAAAACGAATTCCAAAAAAGTCGCTGGTGCATTCCGAAACTAAAACCAGCTGTGCCGATATTTTACCAGCCTTGAACATCTAATCGCCATGAAGCATGTATTATTTACTTATTTACAAGAGTAAAACGAACGGTACGCGTATTTGTAAATATTCTAAAAATAACAATCAATTTGTACAAACTGACCCCATTACATGGACTGTAAACATTATTCAATATAACACACCAACAGGTGCATGGCGACATATTTTCAACTTGAAGATGGTAGCTAGCCAAAGGGCCTTAGAAAAAAGCCCTACCACCATGCTATGGCCTCATCATGATGTTTTCCTTCACGGATAGCTCAGACTCAGTTACTAGGATTCGAATCTACGGTCCTTCAACGCTATCTCCGATTACACTACCAACTGACAGTTCGAACAGCAGTTAATAAAATCAAGTACGTATTTTCTTTGCACTAAGCTCGAAACAGATACCTTTACATTTTTAACCAGACACCTTGACCGCTGTACTGTACTGTTGATACAGTAGTGCAGTTAGCTTCAGGTGCATTTCCGACCTAAATACAGAATCCATTCGTTTCAGATCGTAAACTCGTTTGGTATTTATTATTTTATGTGCAACATGTTTTTATTAACATACTAGCTGAGCCGTTCCAGTTTCGCACCGATGAAGGAAATGAAACCAAATCTTACATTTACAGTACGACCATGCAATAAAATAAAATATCAACGGAACGTCAATTCTGTCAATATATTTAAATATCTTCTGCCTCACTCACTTATTCAATTTTATATGGAAAATTTTAACAATACAAACCATGTTTTGTCAACTAATTACAAACCTACTAAAAAAGAATGAGCCAACAAAGGTGCAGCCCTTCGGAAGTGTTACGGCATTCATACATTGATTTTTATTCATATAAATTCTAAATACAGTCAGTTATACAAATGACTGTGAGACCTGGGTGACAACATGAACGTACGTGGATGGAAATAAGCGTTTATACTTTTTCTCAAATCTAATATGATTAAAAGACAAGTGTGTAGATATAAATAAGCGTTTGCTTTTTTCTCAAATCTAAAAAAGACACCGTAGGACGTGACAAATTTGACCAAATGCATCACAACCACCAGAACAGTCTCCATTGTAACACGGTTAGGCGTGTCACAAAATTGAAAACCAGACGATATAATCAAGGTGTATGGTAGAGTGTCTATACCAAATTACTACCATGATGCACATAGTGACTCAGATTTGTCGCTTTGGGACAATTTGTGAAAACTCAGCAAGCGTGAATTTTATAAGCCAGCATATCTGCGGCGACCTACGATGGATTAGACAGGTACAGCGTTGTCACTTTCACGTACTACAAACAAAAAAGAAATAATAAATTTAAAATCTGCGAACAGTAGTGAATTTACTGTTACTACAATAATAAAACCAATGAAATGAAAGCGATAATTGTACTGCTGATTATACATCACTAGAGCACGCAGGTACAATTCAAACGGGCTTGGAAAAAGCGCTACCACCATGCTGAGTTTTCTTCACGGTTATCCTTTACCGAAATCCTCGTTACTTTTTTTACAATGACGCTAATCATTATTAAATTTAAAAATGCAGCGTGAAGATAACAAAAACACGTACTAGAATAAAGTGAATCGAAATGCACGAACCTACATAACACGACCGGACAATCCGTGATGAAAATTTCCGGTCTAGACGTCACGACAACAAATAACAATATATTATACTGGGAGGTAAGGTAATTGACATAAAATACTGGTCCGCACACTTCACTATACAATTTTATACATTACTAACAGCCGTCCATGATTTAATGTACACTGGTATATCATATTTTTATTTAACAGCTTTAATGACGTATATATTAATCGGAACTAGCAATTTCCCGCGCTTTCACATTTGTTTTCTATACTGTAACTATTTTAAACTCTTTATTTTATGATTTCATATACTGTAAAAGGAATAGGCATTTGAATTCTCATAACTCTAAACCCGGTAGTAGGCTATCCGTTGATATGTCAGTCACGTAGTTTCTTTATATATATAGAAAATAACAAAATCGATATGGACAGTCAATATCAAATTTTATTTCATAATTCACAGTAAAAGTCGTAAGCCTGGCAACATTCTTATAGTCCTACGCGTGACCGTGCTTTCGTTTGTTGATTACAATAATATTGGTTTTCATGTAAAAAAAATAATTATTATATTACGATAACTTATAAACGTTCAAAGAATTTCATTGGGTTTCCATTTCTTTGATCCATTTCTATAGTAATAATTGCGCATTTGTTCTTACACGTGTTTATTATTTACTGTGTTTTACTATAAAAATAAATCGTTTTGAAATAATTGTATCGTACGTTGATAATATTAAAGAATATTTTGGTTTTGACTTTATTAAGGATGAACTTTGGGTACTACTTTAAGTGAGTGTTGGACTAGAATCTGACATAGTATTTAGTAAGGATTTTAACCGTGTCAAGCAGGTTTTAATGTCTAAAGACTATTACAGGGTGGATCAATATGTGAACGATGGTGACATCTAGAAATGACGCCCTTTCTGTGCATCCACTAAAACCGAATGTAATTATATATGTACCTATGTTTATAACTATATTGAAAAAATATGAGTTATAATATGCTTAATGAAAAGATAAACCAGATCAAGTTTCTTGACGGTTCTTCTCGATGACTGGGTTGTCTTCCAAACCGGTGGTAACTTTGACGTTCATAAGTGCCTTCTCAGAGTCTAAACTGATTAAAGTATTTTTAATTTTGGTAAAAATCCAAACCATCAATGGGATTAAGCCATTCCGATGCTGACAGGTATATGGGTGCAGATATTTAACTTAACGCGAGCATTACAATGCTGTCTACGATTAGAGCCCTGTTCTTCAATTACCCCATCAGAATTATCTCACGAATCATCCAATTCTTATTAACTCCTTTGGAAAATGACTATTCTAAAATTATTTGTTCCAAAAGTGCTCACCTAAGTTAGATAAAGTCGCAATGTTGTAAATCCACACTAACGCAAAAACAATTAAAGGCAAAGGTATCTTCTAAGATCGGTGCATCAAATTTAGTACATTACTTTATTTGCATTTAAACATTTTTGCATAATATATGTAGACTATTTTACTATTGTTATCGAAATTTTGATATATTTTTATCGGTTTTTGAAGGTGCAGTGGGTTTTTGAACTCACTATCCGGTAATGAGTTTTAGGACTTTTTTTTTATAAAACTTAACGCTATTACATAAAAAGTGTTACTAATCTTATTGAGCTTGAAACATGGAATAGCCAATTTGCGACTGAACCTAGTATTACAATAATTTAGCACATCTAGCTTTTGTGTCTAACTATCTTAATGAATAAAAAACAACAACAATCTCCCAAAATAATGTTACATACCTAAAAACTATTATTAGACATAGAGTAGCCAATTTGAGACAATTTCAAGTATTAAAATAATGCCAGCCCATTACCACATCTAGCTTTTGTGTTTAAGTGTCTTAATAAATTAAAAAACAATAACAGTCTCCCAAAATACTATTACTTTCTTAAAACTATTATTAGAAATAGAGTAGCCAATATGAGACAATTTCAAGTATTAAAATAATGCCAGCCTATTACCACATTTAGCTTTTGTATTTAATTGTCCTAATAAATTAATCACAACAACAATCTCCCAAAACATTGTTACCTAAAAACTAACGCTAGTATTATTGAGTTTAAAACACAGAGTAACCAATTTGAGACTATTTCTAATATTAAAATAATGCAGATCTTTTACAACATCTTTTCCAATTTTTTGTGGAAATACCTTAAATTATCTTTTGTCTAATGGTATTAATAAATTAATAATTAACAACAATCTCCCAAAATATTTCAATTGGTAACAAAAAAACAACTGGTTCATTGTGATAAAGATTTATATTACAAGTAACAAGAAAACGAAATCATTTAGGAAGTACACTCCTGAAGGTCTTCTCGAAGGTTTCCGCGGTTGGATGGTTAATAATTGTGAAATCGACAACAGTTTGTATCATTGATGGCCAAGGAATTAAGGAAGACAGGTAAAAAATTCAACTAGTCAATTCAAATGTTTTTGTTAAACCCTTACAATTTTTTTTTGTATAATTATCAATAGATTAAAGTTACTTAAATTACTTTACAATTCACTGGCAAGTTTGTAAACAAAACGTTTATGTTTTGTTTTTATTTATTTTTTAGTTTTTACAAGTTTTCGGGTTTGATCACAATCCTCTCTGATGTTAAAGCACGATGTGGTCTGAGAAGGTAAACATGCTAGAGGAATGGAGGAGGTATAGAGGAAAACTGGCTCTCAAATGCAGCTACTGTAACACACCGATAGGACTCCTTGGCGATAGATTTTTAAATTGAGAATGATAGCTACCCGGGAGGGCTTACATAAATTCATTCCATTGATCTAACTAAATAAACAAACAACACGTCATTGATTTTGCTAATAATGAAATATAATATCTAATATTAATAATATATTTATACTAATAAATTTTAAATAAAAATTATAATAAGACATAAAGCTAAAAGCCATGATTATTATGCAAAAACCTATTCAACTTGGGACTATTCATCACAATCTCTCTAACTCATGGTAGATATAATATTTAACTTTGTCCGCGGCAGAACATGCATTTATTAAGCAACAATTATTTTTCATGTCATAGTTTGTTTTGTGACCGATGTTTTTCATTGTATCAATTTTAGAGAGATCTAAATATGTATTAATATCGAAAATATATAACTTCCGTGTGATTGAATACTTATACCATTGGAATTTTTCCTTAGCTATTTCGTAAACGTTTCTTTTATATTGCGTAACCGTGGAAGTGGTTGAGACATTATCGTGGAAACTTAATTAAAGAGAAGCTTGATAAAATTATCGATAAGCTTTATATTATTAGTAAGTGATAATAAGTGATTTTTAATAAAAAAAATTATTTTGTCTATTGACCATTTGTATCATGTTTGTGACTTCAACATATAGGTAATTGTATCATGTTATGGGTAAGTTACAATTTCCTGGTGACTTCAATTTTCTAACAAAATGATGACCGTATTGTTAGAACTTTCTAGAGAGTTTTTGTAACATATCACAATTAATGTTCCATATATTACGCAAAATGTCATCAATATTACATGATGTGAGGTCAAATAACGCGAGTTCACAAATAAAAAATTAAAATTATTTCATGACAGACAAAGTTTCTGTACAACTCCGTTTTGTAAATAACAAGGTTAACTATTTGAAACTTCTTTTCTTTGGATTCTTATGGAAAATTATATAAATTTTATTGTTTTCTGACGTTTAATGAACTATATTGATGTCACTAATTGATATTAGGTACCACAAAAGAATTAAATTCGTTAAGTATAAGGGAATGCCTAAACTGGAACACGACAAAATTTGCGAATCATCGAGAAACAATGTATACATTGCCAGCTCTAGAAAATATCCTACCAATAACGATAGTTTGGTTACCGCCAAAGATCGAAAACCGCGAATGTGTACATTATCTTGGTAATTTGTAAATTAAACGATTTGCTACGTCAATGGTTTTACGCATTTATTTTTATCACAATTCTTACTTAACTAGCACATCGCTGATAGATTACGATAGAAAAGACATAATTTAATACACACCGGCGTTTATTCGCAATTACTACACTATAACGAAATGTGATACATTTTTAGGACTTTAACGGATCATTTGCATTAATTTGCACATTATCTAGATAATCTGTAGAATAATTTATTTCTGGATTTTAGGGTAATAATTTCACCATATTGGTATATTTATTGGGAAACTTATAGGCACTTGTAATATAGAATCTGCTTCATCTTATGTTACTAACATTACAAGTACAATGACAGTACACAAGCTGGTTGTACCTATTTACATACTGATCAAAGCTGATATACATTCCTTAGGATATAAAACAAGTTAACAAATATACGAATTAAGATCATTGGTATTCGATATATAATAATTTCCACTTCTGCTGACACCTTTGTTGAAATGACTACACATATTTTAATACGAAATCAGAAATTATTTTCGGTGATTTCTATTTATGTCTTTCAATTGTTTTTACCATTCGCGTTTTCCTTAATATAAACCTTGTTTTAATAAATCATTAAACACCTCATAATATGAGCTGTAGAATTGCGAAGTTTGTAACTATTAGCTGCGGTATCTACCAATATTTTTTCGGGATTTATGTACATTTTATTCATTTGTATTTGATTAGTAACACCATCTACTAAAAGAAACCAAAAGCAACTCCAGGAAACCTTAATGTCGCCATAATACTATTAGATGCTGCAGAAAATACAATGTTAAATTTACCATCATTTGAGACATAATGGCACCACTTTTTATAGACCACCACAGCATGCGTACAGAATATAATATATTTATGCAGAGGTAATGTCTGTTGTAGATTTCGTAAATGTTCTTGAATTTATTGAAATATATTTAGTATAACATATAAATTATAGCACAAAATATATTCCTTGCTAACTGTTCTTTCCATGCCTTCAATCTTCAATTAGCAGTCTTCAATTAGCTGTAGAAAGTAGCTATTATAATTCTCTTAATTACCATCTAATTTAAGTTTTGATTTATAACCAAAATCTGACATTAGTGACAAGAAAACGAAAAAATATGCCAGTGAACCTCTTGAATCAGATTTACAGGAATAAATCCTCATGGTTACGATAGACCGGAAACCAGAGCTTGTGGAAGTGCAATTCACGAATACACCGTACAAAAGCGCGTCATTTAAATCCATACCACTTGAAATCGAAGAGTCAAATATCCACGGAAATTGAAGTTATAGTCCTACTAAACAAGAATCCCAAAGAGGTTTGATGTTACGCAGGCGGCCAATCGTAAAAATAAGTCAAATCATATATAACAACATGATAAACATTTTGTGCTGAACCTAAGGATCCAAATGGTTAAAGGAGAAGAGATTTGTACTAAATATTACCATATCAGTTGACCTCTAATTAAGAGTGATCACAGATGCCTCGTAGAATAATTTGCCTCGAATCAACGATAAAAACGATATTTTGTTGAAAGAGAGATATCACAATTAAGTGATAGCATTGTGGTCAAACATTTTTGGTATTTGTCTGACACATTTTTGATATTCGAAATTGCCGGTAAGCTTAGTCTAACATGGTGATGAAGTCCGTGGAGTCCTTCAGAAAAAGACCATCACCTATTGATGAAATGATCCTATCTCACGGGTAACTTATTGAAGGGCTTTTTAAGAAATCCATGTCATGACTTGCTAAAACTGGAATATTTTCACCTAAATAATTTCAACAGTGCGATCTAAATCTAGTGGCTTTCAAGGCATAATACCACCATAAGGTTACAATCTTCGCTGCCATCATAACATATCATCTTGTTCAAAGAATTATCTGTTAATCGAAACAACCACTTGTTTTTATATATTTAATCTAATTTTAAGATATTTTAGAAATAATTTATCTTCTTGCACTACTGGCTTACGGCTTAAGTATATATAGGACCGGCACAACATATTTACTTCTTTCATATTGTGAACAAAAATTTCGCTTAGTGTTTGGGCCGATCTTCTTGCATGTATTGCGATCTTCTTAGATATATTTCTCTGACGATGGGTAAATAGTCACTATCATCACCTATAAGTCCTTCCATTTCCATAAAGAAGGTATAATAATATAAAAACTCTTGCTCCTAATTTGCAACTTTAAGATGGACACACCTGGTAATATACAAATAAGTTGATGTTCTATTTGTAGGCAGTAATTTTATCTACATTATTAGCTCACACGTTATATTGACAAGTATATGTATTATACATTACAGCACCAAAAAGGAATAAAATCAAGAATAAGCTTCTCCTTAACAAACAGTATAACGTCAAACCGTTTATCCAGCGCACTAGATTTATTTAGACAAGCTTGTCGACAACAGACTATGGAGAAAATTCATAGAGATATTTATTTTATTATCGGTAGCAGACTTATAATTTTTATAACAGTCTTACATCGTTACGTTCAGTTGAGTAACTTATTGTGTAAGTTTGCGTCGAGTTATGGAATTTTGTTTGCGTAATTTAAGCTCTGTTATTGATTTGGTGTCAAATTAATTTTATTACAAATAAAAAAAACCGAGAACGACAAACGACAGGCTACGTGGGATTGTTATTACAGATACGGGTATCAAAATTAAAATAAAAAAGTTAGTGTGTAACTTATGTACAAGTGTTAGAAGTTATTCTTCTTCGACGTAACAAGATAAAAAAAAATTCAAAAATTGTATCTTTCGCCGTATTCTACGTTTGTAGAAAAAACGACAATAACAATAGAAAAAAGATACTTAATATATACATACATACTTTTTTCGAATAAAATGTTGACTATAGCTAACTTCAGGGTATCGGTTTTTCGTGACGGTGTGCGCGCGCATCGTAAAAATTTACTCTCATCATTTTTCTCTAACGTGCCAAAAGAAGTATAACTTCAAAAATTACTTTATTCAACTTAGGCCCTAAGAAGGCCCTATGAACGTCCAAATTACTACCGGTTGGGGAAACAACCCAGTCATCGAGAAGAACCGGCAAGAAGCTTGATCGGTTTTATCTATTATATAGATGTATATTTAAAATACATTACACTTTACAATCGCTTTTCGTGGATGCACAGAGAAGAGTCAAATCGAGACATCACCATAGTACAGATATTGATCCACTCTATAATAGCCTTTTCAGACCAAAACCTGTTTGACATGGTGCTAAAACTTACCAGTCTGGTAAATCGGTAATATGCTTTGGGACTTTATTATAAAACGTATCACTATTTCCTGAAAAACTGTTACGGGTTTTACTGAATCGGAAACATGGAACGACCAGTTTGTCACAGTTTCTAGTATTTAGATCGTGCCGGTCTTCTACGCAATATCGGTTCCGAACCTCAGTAAGCGCACGTTCCCGAAAGAGGTTCACCTATTAAGATGCCATACACCCTCAATCTCGATTGTTATTTTTAACAAGGTTTTCCTTCTTACTAATTCTTGACGAGGTATTCTTCCCGGGTAATTCGTAACGAAATTTTCTTTCTCGATAATTCTTAACGATATCTGCTTCGTCGATGATTCTTAAAGAGGTATTCTTTCTCGTTATTTATGTGATTATAGTCAGGCTTCTCGGTCCGATCGGAAATGACGTACACACTTCTGGGATTAGGAGAATTTAAGATAGCATGTAAGCAAAGAAGACTCAAGTCCCTTCCCGTCTCCAGCGAAAAAGCGGCCGACGCTACATAACGTACTTACTCCATGAGATCATACCCCATAATCTGACAATGCTTTGCTTGTATATATAGTCCTTATGAATTTTTCTGGTCGCTCTGAATATTGCCGTAAGTGCAGGCTTGTCCATAATATTGTCAAGAGTTTAATACGAAACAAAGTTAATTATATAGGAATCTAAAATTGGCATTTTTTTATCTTTATGTTGCCTTCTTGTTATACATTTCATATAATTATTTTAAACCTAAATTTGTATTCTGCGCAGCTATATTCCGAGCGGTCAAAAAGTTTGGCGAGTACTGGAAACGATTTTGGCGAAATTCTTACGATATCTGACCATAAATAAATCTAATGATTCCTATCCATAATTCTATAATTTTCTACATACGGTGGTACTACAAGAATATTTCTCAGGTTCAGGTTTCCTCACGACGTTTTCCTTCATCGTTAGCCGATAGTGTTACTAATTTAAATTAGTAAATGTACTTGAATTCCGAAATATTCATTGGTGCATACGAAGGTTTGAACCTGCAGGGTTTGAAACGATAATGGCTTAATTGATAGCGTATTCAGACACCGTGTAGATTAACGTAGATTCCAATCCTTGCAACTGAGTCGGAGCTTTCGTTAAAGGAAAACATCGTGATGAAACCATAACATGAAGGTAGATTTTTTTCAAGGGCGCCTGGCTAGCTAGCATCCTCAAGTTGAAAATTTGCCACTAAGCACCTGTTGGTATATTTAGGCAGCTGCGTTCGAAAGCCAGTCTATAGCCCGAAGCCTTCTTGATGCATGTTTACCATCTTAGACCCATCGTAATTTAGCAACAGACAACATTGTGGTCATAATATATAAAAATAATATAAAAATAAAATCCATAGAGTATTAAAAAAAACATCGAATTAAAAATAAAAGCTCTTTAAAGCCAATATTTTCGTTACACTTGGAATCAGCTTTTTCCGGCCTTATTGATAGAGATCTCTCCCAATTCCTTTTAAATATACAGGATGAAACGAATCGTTGATCTTTTTCCAGATCCTACCAACTATCTACTTTATTGCGATCGTTTCAAAGGTTTTATTGTACATAATGTAACAAACAGACAGAGTCACTTTGATATTACATGGATACCATTATAATAAAAGGAAATCCAGTATGTAATAATAACCAGTGTAAAAGAGAAAAGGTTAATGACCGAAATTTTGGTAGTTTAGACTAAGAATCGTTGACATGAACTTAACGACTGTCATGTCGTATATAAACAGCTTAAACATTGGACATTACAATGACATGAACAGTATAGCATCTCTATATTATTCTTACTCTATATATTGTTGTTAGATGATTTTCGATTCATTTCTACTTATAATTTTAAAAGGATACGTCAAACAAAGTCATCTGTCTACATTTAGAATATACATCAACGCATCTCTATCGATTATAAAAACAATATGAGTATAAAATCCAATTCAGTTTGTTCAGGTCATTGACCACTAGACGGTTGGATAGTGAGGTGAGAGCTTTCAGAATTAACAAGGCCAGTTTGCGAGAATGTACAGCAGATACATTTTCATTTACTCTCCAACTCATTTGCCAACTACTTAGTATGATACAAATGCCCGACATGTTTCCATGTATATTGTTTTCATATCCGCCGTAAACAACTAGCTATCGTTTTGTAAATATACTTTATAGATTTTAACGTTAGAAAACAATCTCATCTGATGTGAAATAACGATATGGCCCAAGATGACCAGGACGCTAACCCTGATTAGTTTTCAATTGCAGCTGCCGGAACACACCCCCTTACGCTTTGCGACAGATTTTATAACTGAGTGTGGTAGCTAGCCAGGGTTACACAAATCCCTATCACCATGTTATGGTTTCATCATGATGTTCTCCTTCACCGATAGCTCCGCAAGGATTCGAACTTACTTACAAGGTTTCACAAGAACACATTAACGGCTGATCCGTCATCACTTCATATTGAGTTGCTCCGACGACGCTTATATTAGAATCCGTCTTTAAATAACTAATTTTTACTAGCTGATTCACTCGTATTGAAGTAGATTTGATCTAAAGCCCGGAAAATAATGTTTTTTCGATATGTCCTTTTCCATACCCCTGACAACGTGTATCCAATATTTTATGATAATCGGTTAAGTAGTTAAGGTATGATAACGCAACAAACAATCACACTTTCGCATTAATAATTTTATTAAGGAATAAAGACACTTACGAAATAGATTATATTATATAGGTAGTACAATATAATATAGTTGGTAGAGGTATGTTGTAAAAATATGCCAGATCGCTGGCATTACTAATATTTAATTTCTGCCACTTTGTATAAAGTTTCCTTGCTTATAATAATGTTATGTCTATTCTATTTTGCTTTTCTTATTTTTATTTATAGTTTTAAATATCGTACAATGGTTACTTACTACTTTTACAAATATAGATTGAGTGAGAAGGTAACAGTAATTAAAAAAAAACGTTATATATAAATATTAGCTGATTCCCGCGACTTCGTCTGAGTCGTTTATTATCTCAATTGTTTTGATATATCTCAAAAGAATTAAGCAGTGTTTTCGACGAAAGCTCCTAGGCGGCTTGACTTTTTCCGTTACTTCCAACAACTGTCGTTATATTTCAAGCAATTTACAAATAATATTGACATATTATAAAACTGCATGAAAATCCGCTACGTAGTTTTTGAGATTATCGCGAACAGACGGAGAGATTGACACGGCTGAGGACTTTGTTTTATAATATGTAATTACTGTAAGTTTGACTAGTTTAGAAATGTATTGTAAAATCTCATACGGAGATGTCATATAGGTAGTTCAATATAGTACAGTTGGTAGAGATGTGTTGTAAAAATAAGCCACTTGTCTTTAGAAACTCAATGAGGGATGATTTATTAATATCACGTAGGTAATACATAACAGACTACAAAATTCAAATTTATTTTTGTGTGCATATGCAGATCGGTGTGAAAGCAATCATTGTTCGTAATTATGTACATACATATGTTATATATACCTGAGCTGCGAAAATAACGATATTTATAAGTACAACAAAAATAAAATACATCCTTCTAAAATTGTATCTTAAGCCGTTTAAGACTAATATAACTATGTCAGCGGATGTAGGTACATTTGCTTACAAGACACTACTGACATTTTTATGTGATTTTTCTATATTATTATAATATTCTTATTTAAGATGCATTTTGTTAAATCGTAAAAATAAAATTATTACACACAATATAACCATTAAAACATAAAACAAAGCCTATATTATTCAGTGATTTCGTCATTCATCATCATCATTTAATCATTGTAGAGCCCTCGACAACCTCTTTGACCACTTTGAATTTAATTGCGCCGAACACAAATTTAGGTATAAATAAATACACTTTATATTATACTATCAGGTCCGGCGGACGTTGTCCTGCTCTGATAATAAAAAAAATATATACTTATTTGCATGAAACGCTTAAGGCGGTTTGATTTATTCCGATTCAAAAAAACCTTAACAAATTATATACCTAAACCTTCCCCGTGAATTACTTCATGTATTGGGGAAGACGGTATTACAATCCGTTCAGTAGTTTTTGAGTTTATCGAGAAGATCCAGACAGACAGACAGACGCGGCGGACGACATTGTTTTATAATATACAGTAGGCATTTTGTATAATAAAAATATAAACAAGCTGATAACCGTAACTTTGTTCGCAAGAAAATAGGTTTTGTTATTCCACGAGAATGACTTGTCACGTCTGTATTATTTTTAAACTCTTCAAATATTTTTTATATGATAAGACCGTCATGATATGTAGCTTAAATCCTTTCTCGAGTTCAGTACTACATAAGTCAAAAGGTTAGGTACAAAACATGGAAATCTGTATAAAATACAACAAACGTTTTTGTAACAAATCACGCGCCATTTTTTGCGCTTCAATAGTGATATACCAGAAACTTGTTTAACGACATGAACACAGACAAGATAAAGACGTAAACATTAAATTTTATACCTAAAATAAAAACGTCTCCGTATTAAAATGAAGAAAGTTATAATAAAAAATATTAATCGGAATTACGCTCAAAACAAATTCTATTTTGGTATTAATCTTTTTCGTCGTTAAAAGGAGTTTAAACTGTTTCATTGACGTTTTAATTCGTCGCCGTGCATGCAAGGTACTCTGTAGTCAAATGATACGTATATCTTTATTAATTAATCTGTAATTTTGTTTGTACATTTCATTTTTTTGGAACGACGTTCGGAACGATATCATACACACAGCGGGATGGGGAGCGAGACTGAAAAAAATGTAATAAGACTTTTTCCGACACTTCTTGCTATAGTTACAGCCGTGTATGTAACTATATAGCAAACGTGTACCAAAAAGTGAAAGGAATCGTTCCGACCGGGGTTCATAGACCCCTAATTTTTGTTCTTCCAAATTTTATCACAGTATATTTTAACACACCTAAAATCTACACAGTTTGTCCTAATTCTAACTAGTCCTAATCTAACTTATCTTTAAGAAAAAGGTATATTCCTGAGAGTTAAGTCAATACTGCATTAGTGCGAACGATACCGAAGCAAAAGCTAGCACAAAAATAACCACCTTTTTTTTTCTTTATTCAAACGTGATTTAACAATGAAATCTGTATACAAGTAGTAGGTATATTTTGCTACAAAATGGATAACGTGAAATAATTACCAATAATCTTTTGCTAATATTATGGTATCTGATGATTTCACTGGTGGAATATCGATCCGATTTCATCAGGTTCGAACTCCAGCATGTTCCAACGAGTTTTTTGGAGTTCTCGTACATTTACTAATTTCAATTTGTAACACTATTAACTGACGGTGAAGGAAAACATCGTGAGTGAACCGGAACTTGATAAATGTATTTGTAGTATCACCGTATGCGGGAAAAAGATAGGACTGTGGATTTCTCAGAGTTTGAAAGCACCAATACGTCGTGGACTTGCGTGATAATTATGCTCATCATACATTCCTTCAAGGAAAGGCCTACGGTCTTGCAGTTGGTCTCTTACAGGCTGATGATGATGAATTATGAATATTTTAAAATAGGTATCATGAAATTTGAATGAATATAATTACAAGATGAATATAATCAAGACGTGAGGTTATAGTTAATTTTACCGACTGATTTACCGTAACAATTTGAAAAAGAAAAAAAAACATGTATGTTTACTTAGCGAAGAAATATTTTCAAATAATATGGATATTATTGTAAATGTGAGGCACGTTCGCGTTCCAACCGACACCGTTCTGTCCCGGATCCCGGTAATCTAAATACATCCAGACCTAGTAATGTCTGCACGGATGAATTTACATCCAACGGGCAAATATGCCGTTACTCCATTCACACTGGATTCGCGGCTTTCACACGACAGCAAATATATCGTTTTTACTGCAATAATTACTTAGTGGGAAATGACGCTACGATGCATTTTAATTTAGAGAGGAAAATGTGTCATTGAACATTATACTCTGGTCGAATTTGCAGGGTGCAAAACAAATATGTACATACGCGCTGTTACTTTAGAACATATGTTTACCTTTAAAAGGAAAAATACTAATATAAGTGTAGGTATTGCACCTGAGCCTCTGGGTGACTCATGTAAGATTTGTCTCCCACAAAAAAAAAACTTTTAGTGTTTGACACATGGAACTCGTTGAGCTTACAGAAAAACTAGTGTTCAAGTGTAACTATCGGAACACATTTATTTATAAATGGCTGAAGACAGTTTTTAACTAAAGAATGTGTAGTATATATGCGGACACTAACAAAACCATATAAAAAGCCATGCTTTTATCAAAATGTGTTGTTGAGCTCTTTTCCCCGGAGTGGAGCCCTAGACACTGATTTTTATACTTACCATTTTTCACCTCTCAGGCGCGACACATACACGCTATAGGTACACATATAGTGAAAGAATTTTTATTTGATTTGAATTTGCGTATATAATGAGAGACTTTTAAGTCAATATTTTGAACTTATGTTCATGGATCCTAGATTTTTTTTTCAAGTATGATCAGTATTACTAATTGTAATTTCATAGAAACTACATGTGTTCTCTAGATTAGGCCTACTTTTATTTATAATGTTTATTTTTTTGCATACACACAAAATTACTAACAAAAATGTATATATCGGTGACAATTGTACACACCGATTTGAGATATAATTTACTTTCTATGACACATCTAGGGTTGCCACCCGTACTTTATAATAAAGTATTGTACGTTATTTCAGGGAATTGTACACTATACTTTATGTGAACAATAAAGTACACGAAAATACTTTATTTGACATGATTTGGTTTCTTTGGGATTTTGAAAGGTTTATTCATATGTATTTTTTCGTTAAGAGAAATACATCAATTGCTCAATCGATGTTGCCACTCGCTAATGCCACATCACCTAAGCACTCGTTTTTTTTAACAAATATTTCTGAACGCAACTTGACCTCAAATATCAACAATGTCACTGTCATTAATTGTCACAATTTCTTGTTTGTTTCGTGCGAAGCGGTTTAAATGCAATAACAATAAGATTTAAAGCTATATGGATTTATACTTAATAACAACAAAAATAAAAAAAATTAAAAAGTAAATTGTACTTTATTTTAATACTATGTACTTTTTTCCCCTATCTATAATAACCAATGTACTTTATCTGCAAAAAAAAAGATGGCAACCCTAGACACAACGGTTATGAAAACTGGAACTGGAAATGAAACGGTTACGAAATATTATTGTAGGAATTTAAAATTAGAATTTATTCATTCATATAATGTCTCGACATTATACGCATATGCCTATCACATTATGTAAAATGGATGTGACAGTATAAAAACCACACGTTGCTATTTTTAGAAGGTTTTGTATGTGAAATGAAGATATGAATTCTATTGGGTAGTCTAGTAAACGCTTTGATAGATAATTTACGAAAACCTCTTTATTTCAATAAACCGGTCATATATATACATATGTATGGACTATTTACATAAGACTAGAGATAAAAATGAACAGACAATAGAAAAATATTTTTTGCTGGAGTAATAAAATAAAAGCAAAAACCAGTAATGAAGAATAAAATTAATTGAAAATGAAAAATAATAGCTGAATAATAAAGTAATAAATTAACCTAGAGCAATAACAATTCGCCACTATATGTATTTGTTAGTTACAATTAGCACCAGATAACATTTAATCACCACCTGGTCGGTAAGTTTTAGGTAATTGCGTACTTTAATTAAATGATCCGTCTTATACAAAATTTGTTTCTATCTTTAGGCTATCTTGTAGCGTATACTATGTAGGTATTATATATGTCACTACAGTAGTGGTATAGTAGATTAATTACATTCGTAGAAAATAAATAATTTTTAATAAACATTTATTCATAATAGTGCAACGGTTTCCATAGAAACATCATTTTTCAACGTGGACGTGCGCTCTGATAAAAGCTGCTGATAATAATAGTAAATATCAATAAGTAACAATGAACAGAAAAAATAAGGTAAATAACAAATATAAAAAAGAAAAGCAAGAAAATAAATATAACATGGAAGTGATAACTACAAAACTATTCTGTATGGAACTGTACTGCAACTAGCACTTGTCACATTAACACGTGTCAGAATTGATGCAACAAGGGGCGAGGAACGCGCGTGGACGAGCCTGCTCCGCCTTTACCTCGACTGCGTCCCTCTGATACCCAAAATTTGTGTTCTGAAAAGTTTGACGCGGCTTTTACTTAAAACACAACCATCATTGTCAACGGTTACACATTACACTTCATAACACTTTTAATTTGATTTATCTTACACCAAATTTTTTTTAACTGTCTAACGCTATCGGTCTGACGGGCCTTCACAACTTCACCGGACTAGTAGTGCGAGCGCTTAAGGCACTCAACCGCATAACCAAAAACCCAAGGGTGCCAAAGTGGCTGAACCTCAGCATGAACTGTTGCCATGTATGTGTGCAACATGCATGCCTCTCGAACTCAAACATGTATTTTGTATGTGCCAACCCGACCCAAGACGATACGCACATGTCTTCATCAAAACACCTATCCTTTGTTGTGAGAAGACCAAACGACGCTTATTGTGGCTTTCCTTTTTTGGTTGCTAACGCACAAAAGTGATGAATCTTTCAGGTACGCTATAATTGTAATATTATCATTACCGTTTAGCACCTACAGCAAGTTTAATGTTATGTGATCTAAATCATACTCTGATTAGTCTCTTATCTACCAAAAAACGTCCTATTAAAATTGGCTCAGTCAGACCGGAGGTTTGCCTGGATAAACAAAATCCCTCTCATTATAAAAAATATAAGTAAGCATTGAACACTTGTTTAAAACAAAGTTCAATATAAAAAGAGAAACTGACCCTTGTTTAGAAACAGATACTATGTATTTAAATATAAATATTCTCAAAAAACTTGTCTACGTTGACAGTTCTTATTATATTGATGTGACTTAGTATATTTCTATTTGCCGGAAAAAGACGCTTCGTAGTAATTTATGTATTTCGTGAGCATACTTAATTTGGAAGATTTAGATAAATTAGAAAAATTTTTAGAGACTTACAATTAAATCATAACAATGACTATGATATTATTGACATTTTACAATGCATTTAATTTGAGATTACACTGTTGTTCCACTTTACGTACTTTGACGTAATATATTAAACATATTAAATATTGCTAATTTTAACAATGGCATCATTTACATTAAACCAAAATGTCACAATAATAACAACCAATTTTACTTAAAATAAATACAATTTTCTTAAAGAATATATGAACAAAAATATTAATCGTAAATTCAAATTTTTTGCAAAATATCTCTACGTAATGGAACGTTTTTTAATGATGAGAATAATTATTGTTCAGTGTTGCTTGCATGAAAAACTTAAACTAGATCTTTAGCTAGAGACACGCTTTTGTAATAAAGTATTTTAAACATGTGTTTAACAAAGTAACAAATTTTAGACACTGTTTAGTAAAACTATTATTAAATGTGTGTTCATTTTTGTTTTTTTGTAACAAGACCGCAACCGTCTTCATTTTTATATTATTAAAAATTAGTTATCCATAACGAAGGAAATCTTATTCGCAATTCGATCATATAAGTGTATAAATATCCTTACGAGTGTGTACAGTTTCATATTCGGGTCACGCCTGCAGACTACCAAAATGATAAATTTTGATAAAACGAAATGGCTTCGGAACCGCGAGACATATTTAGAATAATCGTCCTCGTTCTCGAAACCGTTCGACACGATCGTATATTATGTATGCAAAAGAAGTTATATCAGTAAAATATCTTTACAGTTTTCCCATCGAATAAATAGTTTTCTATGGAAATGATATGTATAATGTCCTACTAATATAATAGACAAGTAAGTTTGTGAGGATGGATGATGCTTGCTACTCTTTCACGCAAAAACTGCTCCATTTAATATAGATTTAACATATCATCTGTATGTGTATCCAAAATTTCATGATAGTCGGTTGACTATTTAAATCATGGCATTGTAACAAACAAACTCAGTCGCATTTTAACATTAGTGAGGAATCAAAATAACAGAGACTGTAATTTATATATATATTTATCAGAATATACATTTTAAGTAAGTTATAAAAAAACGACTGTGCTTTAGCCCACACGACTGACGTAAAACTTCTTTAGTGCCATCTATATGTACAAATATTTAAAGTTATTATGGGTTTTCGTTGATAAATCAATATTTTTCAATAGATCTTTTATTTTTATAACCGGCTATGAGAGACAGAAAGAAAGAAACTGTGTGCTCGCACCTCTCCCTTACCCCTACAGTAATATACAAACATAAGTCCCTTTCTCTATCTTCACTAACTTATATCGCCCTCTCAACTTCCGGTCGCCTCACGCGATCACACTTTTCGTAACGCTGTCGTCACGCCTTCACCAGCTTATACCTCAAATCAAGCTTGCGTAAAGAAGTTTTACTTGAAAAAACTCGCCATCTGAGAGATGTTTCGACGTGCATTGGATTTATTATACCATTAGAATTACGTGAACATAAAGTGACCACACACTTATAAAAACTCAACTGCAGATAAAACCACAGATGGCCACTAGTTCAACCACAGATGGCCACTAGTTCATATTAAAAGACTGTACTATGACACCCATGACAGACCGGACTTGCGACCTGCTACGAAATGTTGCATTTCAAGTCAATAGTAAAAGTCTCTTAATGTAGATTTATGTATACTAGTGTTCATCCACTGATTCAAATTCAAGCATAACCATTATTCAAAGTTATATCAAAATAAATGAATGAAATGATTAGGCAATTAAAATCATTGTCACGATCCTTACGTCTTCTAGTCTAGAAAATTTCTACACTATATGACAGAAGAGACATTTTTCTTTCTTTTTCATTACTGACAACCCAGTACTCTTCAAAGACCATTACTGCCATTTTCATTTACTAAATTAGTCTTTTCTGCTTTATACGATTTTCTCCTTATGAAAATATGTTCCAGACTTTTAATAATGACTAATCGTGTTTGCCATTTCTAAAGTAAGTGGAGCCAAGATGGTGACTCTATTGTTCAAACAGTTCATGGAGTTTTTGCCGCATCTCAGAATTTATGCTCCGTGGGATTATTTCGCATCCAGTTCACATGTGAACAATAACCAAACTGTATTACGTAAAACACCACCAATATTATAAAAAATAGAGTAAAAAATAACAAGATATTATGAATAAAGTATGAAGTCCCCTACATGACGTACTAAGATCCCGCCAAAAATTGCGACAGATAAGATTTCAGTAATATTAAAACTTAACAAAACAATAAGATATGGTCGAGTTTCGACTACAGGACGACAACAAGTATCAATAAATGAAGGTAATGTTTTGTTCTAGTACACGTCGAGTAGATATTACAATTTAATCTTTAGATCTACTTCACTCAGAATTACACTTCCTGCATTTATGCGGCTACACGTGAGGGACATAAATTTATCCCGACATATGGTCACTTTAATACGAATACCTACTTGGATATTATATAAACTTAATCGATATATATGTAAAGAGAAATTATGATGTCCTCTGAATTAAACTTTGTTTAATTTACTTGTCTATGGGTGAAGAAGTCTGTGGTTTTGCGTTGTGTAATCTATAGTGTTGTATTTTTTTTTGAAGACGTTTAACGAAAACAGTTTGAATTTTGTTATTTTAAATTATAATTTTGTTAAAAAAGGGAATGATATTTATGGAAAGTAAGTTTTAATGTCGTGTCAATTGTTCCGAGTAAGATTAGAATCGTAGTTATAAATTTTGTTGTATCAAAATATATAGAATAATAAAAGTTTACAATTGTTTCAGAAACACAGTATTTTTTGTATTTATGGTATCATTTCTCGAAACAGTAAGACTATATTTATTTATTTATTTATTTTATTTATTTATTATTAATTTACATCAACCACAGTTATATGTAGGAATAAGTAGAAAACAAAAGTAATATATAATACTTATAACAAAAGTAATCCAAATAACTAATTAATACTATAAAGCATTTTTACAACAAGAATTTATTTTGACATATTTAAAATTAACAAAAAAAAAAATAATTACAAAATTGTGCATTTATGCGAACGGAGTCTCATCAAGGTAGTCTACTAAGTTTTTATTATTACTGGTAATGGTATGAGTGGTTGAAATTATGTCCTTAAGAATTTGAGTTGTAGCACCCGTACTAGGCCTAGCCTGTATCACAGGTACTACCGTTTTCCCATTGTCATATTGTAAGTGTACTGTTGTACTGTAATGCCATGTTATTACTTCATTATTACGAATAAATTCTCTGTCTGATCATATGTTAATGACAGAAGCCACTGTGTGAGATCTATTTTCAACTTAAATTTTGTCTTACTTGTTAAGTTAAAGAGTTTGTTGATTCGATTATACAAATAGGGACCCAAATATAATTGAAATTTTCTTAAAAAACTAGTGCTGTGGTTCGGGACATTATAGATATTATTTTTCCTTAAAGCAGTATAGGGATTCATATCATGGGGTTTGGTATGTTGACGCATTATAATTTCTTTAATAAAAAGTTGTCTGACCGTTAGAACCTGACATTCGATATACAATTCTGAAGTGGGGAACCTATAAGACTTGAAAGAGATCACCTTTAATAATGCTCTTTGTGATCGCTCCAATTGTAGCATTAGCGTTTTACAAGCACCTCCCCAGGCCGTGATGCAGTAAGTTAACAATGATTGAGCTAGTGCGTAGTAAATGGGCCATATTAATTTAGCGTCACAAACATTTCGTAGAATTTTAAATACAGATATCAATCTTCTAATTCTTCCACATAGTGCACTAATTTGGTTTGTCCATGTAAGTGTCTCATCAAGTATTATACCTAAATATTTAACATTCTTAACACGTTCCAAATTTTTGCACTGGCAAATCTGTTTTAATGCGGCACTCGTACTTTTGCAACAGTGAACCTTTAAGGTAATTTCATGCTGCTGCGGTATTTGGGCATGGTTTATAGCAAACGTTACATATTTGGTTTTCGATGTATTCAAAGTAAGGAAGTTAGATCTGAGCCAGTGTGATATAATTGCTAAACCTTGTTCAGCATGATTCTCAGTCTCTTCCCAGTTGTTCCCATAAGAAATTAACGCAGTGTCATCTGCGTAGGAAAATATTCTGCAATTAGCTAATGTGAGGTTACATAATTCATTTATATATATTAGAAAGAGAGTAGGGCCCAACACACTGCCTTGTGGCACACCGTATTTAATATTCGTGTAGGAACTACAATAGTCACCAATTTTTACTTTCTGTGATCTATTAGTTAGGTAGTCCTTGAATAATTCAAACGCAATACCCCTAATTCCTATATTTTTTAACTTATTTAGAAGCTGAGTAATGTCCACAGTATCAAAGGCCTTTGCCAGGTCAAGAAAAACTCCTGTGCACTTCATTTTTTGATCTATGTTGCAGGTAACAAACTCCGTAAGTTTAGCAACAGCATCCTCAGTGGATTTTTCATTTCTGAATCCAAACTGATTCTGGGAAAGTAGGTTATATTTGTTAAGAAATGAAACCAGCTGCTTATTTAAAATTTTTTCTAAGATTTTTGATAGACAAGGCAGTACTGAAATTGGTCTGTAATTATTAATACAGCTTCTATCACCACTTTTAAAAATGGGGTGTATGAGAGCTGTTTTGAATACACTGGGGAAACAACCTTGTGTAAGACTATTGTTACAAATGTGTGTAATTACTGGAACTAACTTATGCCTGGTGAGTTTGAGTAATTTAGTAGGAATACCGTCACTACCGGTTGCACAATCACTTTTTAAGTTTAAGATGATAGATTCCACCTCCCGCTCATCTGTGGTTAACAAAAACATTGAGTTTGGAACAGAATTTGAAAGCGATGCGGTCGTGGGAGCATTATTAGTCAAGTCGCTTTTATTAATGTTTTCAGCCAGTTTTTCACTAATATTCGTAAAGAAATCATTGACTTTATTTATAGAACCTTCAGGGGTTAAGTCTAACGTTAAGAGATCTGTTGAATATTCTTTATGAGACTTAGTATTAGTGATTGATTTTATGGTTTGCCAGGTTTTTTTTATATCTTTACTATTCCTCTGTAGTTCATTGCGTTCATAATTTATTTTTAGGCGTTTTAGTAAATCATTACAAAAATTCTTGTATCTCGTATATGTTAATTTTAGTACATCATTATGAGGATTTTTCTTGAGTTTCATATTCATGCGGTCATGATTTCTGATACATCTTATCAATCCTGGTGTTATCCATGGTTTTATACTACGTTTACGTCTAGGTATTTTAAGTTGAACTGTGTTAATAGAAATATAATTTCTAAGAATATTCACGAACGTATCGGCTGCAAAATTTGCATCAGTGGAATTTAAAACAATATTAAAGTCTTCTTGTTCTACTTGAGTTATAAGATTATAGTAGTCGATTTTATTAAGAGACAAGCATTTCTTTTGTCTAGGCATATAGGCAAGACTGATAATCGCTAAAACAGCTGCATGATCCGTCAGTGGTGCATTTAAAACTAGGGTTAAAAATGGTTGTTTAGTTTTAACCATACAGTGATCAATGCAGCTCTTATCGCGGGTCGGGTATGTGTGTGCAGGTAATAAGCCGTGTACCGATAGTAGGTTTAAGTAATCAAATGCATTCGTTTCATGTTGTTCATCTTTTATATCAATATTTAGATCACCTATTAAAATAATATTAGTGTAGTGTTTGAGAGTTGTTAATAATTTATCTAAATCTCTCAAAAAGTTTGTTAAGTTTCTTGTACATGGAGATCTGTACATTGCAATAATTAAAGTATTATTATTTATCTTTATAAGAAATGTAGTTGCGTCCGATATGTCAATTTCCTCTATATTTATTTGGAGATTATCCTTAATAAATAAGACAACACCATCATTTTGATTGCGATTAACAGTAGAAACATACGTTGCATAATTTTGGATTGTAGGAAAAACCGAAGTTTTTACATTCCAGGTTTCAGTTAATATGTGAATGTCACAATCAAAATGTAGCCTTGATAATAGGACTTCGTAGTCCAATATGTTATGGGTAATACTTCGAATATTTTGGGTTATTATTTTTAGACTCGTTAAGTAAGGTCCAGTTAGATAAGTTAAACACTGTTCAGGGCTACAATAGAAAGATTGTCCAGGTTGAATGGTGTCAATGTTCTGTATGTTATGTCTTATAGGCATGAAAGTTGTACAATTATTAAAGATGACATACGAAATATAACTTTAACATGTTCCTGATTATTTTACAGAACAATAAATTAGTATACAAATATTTTTTTCGTGTTAAAAGAAGGACACAATGATAACAAATACCATCCATTACCCAAAAACTTGAGCTAACTGGGTGACGAGCTAAGTGGATCCAGTAATAATAAAAACCATAGAATATAACAGCAGAGAACAAGAAAAAAAGTAAGGTATATAGTTTGGTGTCGCCAATTGTAATATGCTTTAGATACTTATTAATATGGTGAAAACTTAAAAGTAGTAATATTAGTAAAAAATATTTTTCGCTCATTATAGCAGGTAGGTATTTAAAACAAGTAAACAAACAAATTAAACATCTCTTGCCAAATATAACATTAAGGTGATTAGTATTTAATAAAAATATTTTATAATAACAGAAAATCACAGTAAAAATCGAAACCGTACAGCATACACAGTCACAATTAAGCGATTGGCGGGTTAGTAACATTTCAAGACATTCATTATTAAAAAGTATCATAATAACATAAAACTGCACTATATATGTAACATGTGATTCGTTAAAATTACTTTGTTCTGATTGTAGAAATCGCTTTATAGTTCTGATACAAACTAAAGGTACGAAGTGTCTTCCCCACGTAACACCTTTGTATACATTAACGCAGTGAACATATGATAATAAACAGATGCAAAGCTGGTGTAAAAAATAATAAAAATTTACTATACGAAACAAAATACGGTAGTTAGTAATAAAACATACAAAATAAAAATTATGTAGTAAAAATTCCAAATATACGATTAATATCCAACTCTGTGCGAAATGAGTAAACCTGTTTACCCTCATCCTGTCGGGCAAAAATACGACCTCGCTTCGTCCAGGAGAAGCGCCACTTCTGCTTACGGCATTCCTCGCGTACTCGAAAAAACAGCTGGCGATTCGTGCGGGTCAACCGCTCATTTATATATATACGTTGCGGTGGCTTAGCTTGTCCCGCATCATTAGCAGAAAGTGTACGGCGGACTCGAGCAGCCGCAATCAGCTTGTCACGAAGAAGACGCCGTGCCAGTCGTACTACGACTCGCCTGCCTCGAGATTCAACACCAACAATCTCTCTCTCTCGCTCAACCAGGGAACCAACACGCTCAGCAAAGACAATATCTCTGTCTTCCATGGGAACTCCTAACCTCGCGGCCAGCACACAAACTGTATGAATCACATTTTCTCCTTTCTCCTCCGGTAGATGTGCGATCTCAAGATCCGAAAGAAGCGCTTCCTGGTCTTTATCCTTCAGTTCCAACTGAAGCCGAGTAACGGTTTCCTCGAGCTCCTTAATCTCGTTGGTGCATGGTTCTCGCTGTTCGAGTGCCTCCAACCTCTGCTCAAATCCATCCAGACGTCCATTCAGGCCCGCGACAGATGTACGAACCTCAGCCATTTCCTTTCGTAACTCCCGCATCTCGGTGACACACGCAGAGAGCTCACGTCGCAAATCTTCAACAATCCCAACACCCACAGATATCTGTGAGTGCTTAGTATGAATAGAGCTTGCGATACCCTCACTACTGTGGTCGCTATTGTTTTCCGAGACATTATTACCGGCCGAGAAGCTATTATCCCCCTTCTTAATCTTTTTTGTACACCCCGGACATAACCAGTCTTTACCAATGGTGGCTGTATCCGATAAAGAAACGCATCCTGTATGATATTTAGCGGTACAATTACTGCAACTGGCTATACGACCTCCAGGCGAAACAAATTTTCCGCAAGCTAAACACTTATTTGCCATATTATATACCTTTTACAATAAGCAAACGTAACGTTTTGTTTCTCACTACCAGGTGTTTTCAATATACAATCATGTAACTTTAAACTACCTCCTTTTAGTCAAATACGTGATTTAGTCCGACGTCAGGTAAAAATGTTGTAATATGTACTGTTATACGTAAAATCAACTGACACAAACACTAATACATATAATACAGACAAGACGGATACACTAAATCACACTTTTAGACAGAAAATTAGATGTTAGATAATTTTAACTATTAAAGTTGGCACAGCCACTCACACGTCGCCCGCGTATCGAACACAATTAGCGTCTACACAAATACAAGGGAGCAACAATCCCGGCAAGAACGAAGAAGTTCGAAAAATGTTCTCTCTACCGTACTATGAATACGTGGAATCGCCTCCCGACCAGCTGATTCCTTTTCTATTACGATATCGAGTCTCTCAAACGAGGTATGAATAAGCACTTCTGCAGCAGGTCAACGTTGTTTTTAGACTATACAGTACTTCCCATTAGGTTTTGTGCAGTTATTTTGATGAGCTAGAATAAACTGGATATTGATATATTTAAGATTGATAAACTCCTACACTATTTCACCGATCATCATAAAATCTGGCATATCTAAGTATTTTGTAATCGAGAAGGTGCTACCCAATTTACTATAACTTGCCATTAGATAACGCTACAGCTCGTCAACGATAATGGTTCAACGAATTGAAAATGAGCCGGAACTATCGTGACGAAACCATTGCATAAGTATAGCACACGCTAAACGTACAGGGAGACTGACTCTGAAGTGCAGCTGCCAGCACATACCGATTTTCAACTTGAGAGTATGTCTACCTTCAAATTAGCCAGGCGAGTATAGAAAAAAACCCTACCACCATGCTATGGCTTCATCACGATATTTCTGCCGGAAGCTTCGACTTATTCGTAATAATAACAATTTGTATCAATTGTTACCAATAATGGTTATATTCGCACCTAAAGAGAAACAACCCGGGAGTTAAATGTTCTCCTTTGCTTTTCAATTATTTTTTCTACTTTCTAAAATATACGTATGAACGTAAAATTTACTCTGAGAATGGATATTTAAGTCCCGGTAAACGCACGAGTAATAAATACACGAGCATCGTAAAACCGGGATTAAACCGTTTCAACCTGATTTAAATGTCAAGGGTAGTGAACCAAAACTATTTAACTAGTACCCTATGTAAGTAGGTACATACTTCGTCAATCTTTTTGGCTGCTCTTAACATAGCTGTAAGTTCGTATTTACGCGTAATATAATCAAGAGTTTTCATACAAAACAAAGTTAAATTATCGTTATAGAAATATATTATTTATTCTTAAGTTTTTTTTCTAGCGAGGGAATCTTCTTAGATCTCCACCTCACCGGTCTGCATAGTTAGGAATGCCAGATTTATACTGACTAAGCCTCCTCAGTGTTATTCTCGCACCCTTTAGCCGGGTTGGCAAGAACTACCTCTGCAATACTTCTACCCGACCCAGCAGGTGTTGGTCCCTCAGCAGAGCCTCGATTTAAAATGTAAGTCCTAATATTGGACCCTCACCTGACGAATTTGTGGGAGACGCAACGAACACTAATGCGTCTTAACCACATGGGCCTATATAAGAAGTGCCAAAGCGACGGACTTGCCAGCTTGTCCTGATCTTATACTCGTATTTATAATATGTACGTATTTATACCGAAATTTGTATTCTTCGTAACTGAATTCAGAGCGGTCAAAAAGTTTGACAAGTACCTACTGTATAATCGTACTACAATCTTTAAATATTTTTATTCACGTTCCCCCACAGATAGAATAAACAATGTCTCGTAGAAATGGATCTATAAAAAGAAAGAAGTCGTAATCGAAAGTGGTCGTATTTTTTTTTATGAACACAGGTGAACGTACGTTTCACGGAGATCGCCAGGATTGAGTAATTACTTGGCGACGTGACCTTTGCCGAGGTTTTGATGGGCCTTTAAGTATTTCATTTGGGATATTTAAAAAGGTATGTTTCATTATCGTCTAAAATAGAGAGAAACTAAGGAAAAAACTAATGAATGCAAGCAAGCGACACAATGTCAAAGGACCCGAACGACCAAAATTTAAAAATAAAAATCTGTAGCCACTATTGTCGATCCTCTTTCATTGGAGAAAACCTATGAGAAGTACCTACTCCCTACTGAAGACAGCGGATGGGTTGTGTATGTATGTATGTATTGTGTAAATGAACTAGAAACTCTAACATCGCTTTTTTATGCACTTGGTGCCGCTGAGAATAGGGGAATCGCTCTCGCATGCTGCGCAACCCACCACTGACTGCATTTTAAAACGAATTTTCTATCTTTCTAGTTTCAAGCCCACACATCCCAGAATCCTACCTTTAACATTTAAAATCATTTTTTTTATGAGGTTTTATTTCTCCAGCTCACAAATAAGCTTGTCCACGACATGCTAACAGAGTTTTTCTTCCTCGTAGCCCGAACGGAGAAGCCAGGCTATTTGGTCCCATCTGGAGGGAACGAACATGCTCCTGTGTTTACGAAGTAATTGACAGAGGCAGGAAGTAAAAAGGTCCTACCCCTTGTTCCTCCTTTGTTCTATTCGATATACTGTATGGCAATCAGAAAAGTATCGAGAGGAATATCGTTTGTCGGGACACAAAGTCTTAATGAAGACTCGCTCTCAACTGCAGCTGCTGGAACATAACTATAGATATTTGACTACAGTTTTTAGCTGTTAGTGATATTTAGAATCAAACTGGTATTAAAACGTGTTTCAGGTTCGAACAGTGCATAACTGATTTAATTGAGATGAAACGCTAGCTTATAAACGTTGCATGCACACGATTGTACACGGCTGAGTCAATTCGATTCATTCCAACACGTATTCATAATTATATCGCTAAAGTACGCTCATTTAACAATCAACAGTCCCAGAGTTTTGTAAACTCGACGAACAAATCCACTAGATTCATTGTTAACTACCTTTTATTTTCGTGCATCGTTACTATTGGTGGTTTTCAGAATAACACAATATTACATTCGGTATTAGCTTGAAGTTTATTTCTACACTACTAGGTTTTTCTGTAATTTATCGACTATAATATACATACATACATCATCATCTTCTTACCCCTTTTTTTACAAACGTGGGGAAATCCATCATGAACACGCCACCCTCTCGGGGGAGGAGTGGGTAGTGTGAGACTCTTACTCACTAAAACCCCGCGGTGTACCCTTATCCCACCTAAGTAGGGTCGGCACAACATGTTTGTTATGTTGTAATGTATGATTTGGCGTAATTTTTACGATCGGCCGCCTACCTGATATCAAACCTCTTTGGGATTATTTTGTAGTACCACTATAACTTCAACTTCCTAACTTCGTATGGATACCAAATGTCGATGTTTCACTATTCGACCACTGGTGGTAAGTATTCAAATGACGCTTTTGTGTACGACGTATCCGTGAATTGCAATTTCACAGGCTCTGGTTTCACATGTCGTAGCCATGAGGATTTCTTCCGGCAAATCTGATTCAGGAGGCTTACCAGTATTTTCTCCGTGTCTTGTCCTTTTTCGTCATTATTGTTAAAAACAATCTTATAAAGCTAAATATGAGTTTTTATTCCAATTATACAATAATTTGTAAATTGTATAAAAGAACTCTATATTGTCATTTGCATCTCGTTGACAGATTATTAACATACATACAGACATATATATTTTTTTAAATAGAAAATTAATGCACAAGTGTACACTCTCGCAGTTGACGTAATAGAGCAAAATTTATGGAGTATATAGGTGATGAGAACCATCTATATGTATGAAAGTGTATCCGTCAAAATGTGCTAAATTAGGGTGGCGCTACAGTAGCAACAGGGTTCATAATTGTCCAATCATTTGAAAAATTTTATAAAAGTACAAACTCTAAAATCACTAAACATATTATAAGTAAATCGTTCACAAAAAATATATCACTCTCCGAGTTTTTTCACAGCAGTTATTTTAAGTAATATTTACAAAATTACTTCGCACTAACCATACCCTTTGGCTATGCTAGCGCAATTTGAGAGAGTTTTGGAACTGTTATTTAGTGTTTAGAGATGGACTCTTTTTCAACATGTTTCCGATATGAGACGGTGTTCATTACCTCTACACATCATACACTCTTTGTAAAAATAAAACAATAACAATATTCAAACTTAAATAATTAGTTAATTATGTTCGACTTTCGGCCACTGGATGGCCACTTGTTGTTCAGAACATCCCCTTCGGCCCTTAAATTAAGCATTTCACAATATAAATAAGATACGCGCTTTTTCCTTTAGATTTACCCGTAGAAACACTATAGTATTACATTTATGGGAGCAAACAATCTGATTAAAGAGAAAGACTCAAGTTATGGTCGACACATAATTTAAAAGTCCATTATTAACCCGATACATACAAATTTCTACTATCGCTTGTGAGTCACGTAATCAGGGAGCGATATTTTTAATCAAACTGTTATGAAAACTTAAGAATCCATAACCTCTACTCTTGTCGTGAATATAAAAATGTTCACTATCCTTAGCGCAAAGTGAACAGAATAGAATATATCTCTTATTGGTTATAAACTAAGATTCTTAAGAGGAAATGCGAGCAGTCGTAGAAACTTACCTCTCGGTTTTATGTCTGAATATAGAGTTAATACTTTTAGCAATACAATTGATATGTACCTCACGCATATAGCTGCGTTTTGGTATTTTCTATATTTTATTTCATTTATTTAGAAATTCAACAGGGTGCATTTACTTTATAAAAAACTAGTCGATACCCACAACTGTATTTGCATTGTTTATAATCTTAACAATATACATTATGTATACAGTTAAAAAATATACGCACCAGACCGATTGCCCCATTTATTTGCGGCAAGAAAAAATATCGCTGAACGCAGAGTGCTTAGTATAATTGTAGTTTTTCTTTAATTAAATCTATTCAATAGTTTTTCTGTGTTGCGCGCACAACGACAGACCTGGATGATTTTATTTGTATATAAGAAAATAGATAACATAACATTTAGTAATCAAAGCCAAAAGAAAAAGGAAATATGTGTTTCCCTTACCAACGTAAATGTATATGAGTACTCTATGTTTGTGTATGGGAGTGTTTATATCCTTCTTTGCTTGTGTTTATTTATATTCCACTTTTAATTAATCATTATAAGAGGTACGAAAATTTAGAATTACTATAATTGATCAGTTATGCCATCGTTGTCAGAAACCGACCGAACAAATTAGTCGTGTAAAAAAATTAAAGAAAACATAGCATTATCAAAGTCTAATTATTATATATAATAATTATATATAATATTATATATAATAATTATTCTCAATAAGAAAATTTAAAATTGATTATCGAGGAATACAAATCACGAGATCTGGCAGTTAAAAATTAAATTAAATTAGTTTATAAAGGTACATTAAACTCTCTTTGTTCGACTACATAAATTTTCTTTAAACTAAAACTGGTGGTATTCTATTTTTAAAACTTCGCATTTGAATTTCGAATCGCACGCCATGACCGTTTTGTGCTAAATATGCGATCGTATATAACAGAACACCTTTGTTTTATTTAATAGATGTTAAAAGAAATAAAACATATACAGTATGTGATAAAATAAAAAAGGCTTTGCTTACATGAATTATAAACGTTTTTCTTGCGATTATTCGTCTTGCCTATTTCTTAAGAATAAAACTTATACTGAATCATTGGTTAAGTTTAATAATTAATTATTATTTTTATTTTAAAATGCGAGCGTGTGCACGTCTCTCTGTTGGCTCTGTCAAATTAAATTATTAAAAATACTAAAACTGGACGGATTCTTACGTGTCATTTGAATTTACAATATCAACAAAGTTCACCAAGATATCAAGAAAAAAGTGGTACTGCCAGTTGTCATTGTCTTTTTGTGACATAACATTTTCTAAAAATACTCAAATATAACAAGTATTATATATCAATCGACGCGTCTTATCACCAGGATATCAGCAAATTTTTATTCGAATTTACAATATCAACAAACTTCACCAGGATATCGAAAAAGAAAGTGGTACTGACAGTTGTCATTGTGTTTTTGTAACATACAATTTTTTCTAACAATACCGAAATATAACAAGTATCATATAACAATCGACGCTTCTTATCATCAGGATATCAACACACTTTTTGTTACACACAACAATAAACAAACAGTTTATTCCGGTTATATTCCGAAACTATAGGAGCGATTTTAAAGGGACTTTGATTGGCAAATAGCTGACGTTATTAGAAGTAACTAACGCCACCTTAATTCTAGAAAAAGACAATTAGATTGTATATAAGCTAAAGAAGCAGTCTCCAATACCGTGCGTATGTGCATATATACACTGAAAAAAAATGGCTTTTGATAAATCCCACACCGACGAAGACATGGGTAACAGCAAGGGCTAAATAAAAAATTACAAAATAATTATTGATTAATTTAAAAAACCTAAACACTCTGTATATGTCATAGATCAAAATGATGTTATGAGTTACCCCGCTGTTAAATAAAACGGTGCAAACACTGCATACGAAAATCGAATTTGAATTACTTTATTTTACAAATTTCACAACATCAACTGTGTAATTCGAACATAATCCGAGTTCCTAAGCGTATAAGACATAATCAAACTGACTATGAAACATATAAAAATTCGTCCTTTAGTAAACAAATTAGAATGTATTCGGAGTAATCCAAACAGAACGCAACCCAATGAACCGTTTCATGAATCCATGAATTTCAAACAGTTGAACGTTGACATTTTATCTTGAAAGTTCGAAATTTGAATTTATAGAGACCGTTATACGTGTATTGTTGCACGTATTCATGGAAATTATGATTAGGGTTGCCAAACTTTTTGAAGTTATACTTCTTTTGGCACGTATGAGAGAAACAATGATAGTGAGTTTTTACGACGCGTGCGGACACCGACACCTAAAAGCGACACAATTAAGTTGGTTGGTAATTCTGTCTGTCAAATTTTCGTAAGAACTGATACCTATATTCAAAATAGTTATTCGGTAGTTACAATACGTGTTTTATATTACTGGAGATAAATATACATGTGTATTGGTGTGTGCTTTTAAATTATAAATGGTGGTAAATAATAATTTATTTTTATAATAAAATATTGAATATTATTGTTTCGATTGTACATAATAATAGTCTACTACACTCTATAAGGACAAAGAAATACGTGAAAATAATTTACTAAATCATAATTTGATTCTAAGGTTCATTTCACATACATAATTAAAGTATAAATAGTTAAATACATTTTATCTTAAAATGAGGTTGTAAAGAATCTATATAAATAAACACAATCTATAACATCGTTATTAAATAGAAAAACATTTTTGCAATAAACTGTAGTTTAATTTCCATTAGTATGTGTATTTAACGAAAATACACGAAATACTACATTTATTTACTCTTCTGTCTCCAGTTATATCGTACGACATATTATTTGCTTAAGAGATTTTGCTTAAGAGATGTCAACCCTAATTGTAATTGCGTTAAATGATTACTTTTCTACGTGATAAATTCCGACAATACAGATGAATAATTTTAATAATATTACTCATTAAATATACTTTTGGTTCGAACTAAATAGTATAAAATAATTTCTTCTAGACTCATTACTATTAAAAACCTTATATAGTTAGCGAAATTCCCATAGATTATGCTGATATGTAGTTATCGATTTTAAAACGCTAAAAATAAGCGACTTAACATTTAAAACGATTACTGTATGACACAGTTAAAATATATGCATTTAAAATACAGATAATAACTATCAGTCTTAAAACTCTTCTTATTCCTGCTTAGATAAACAATGTTCTTTATTCAATATATTATTATTGCCATTATCAAATGTCTTGTGGCTTACTTGTTGAACTTCCCAGGAAAGTGTTGTGACATCTCAGAAATCTATTTAAAGTTTGCAAAACTAAAGCGCAACTTGAATTTCGGAAATTAACAATATAAATAACATCTACCTACACGTGGACATTAGAAGACTAATTTGCATATAATCAAGTCCAAAGATTGACGAATTCACGATTCAATAAAAATTAAGACACGTGAACGTAATTTTAGGCGTATCCTTAGATATATATGACTACCGACGGGAACGTTATAGGGAGCCTTATTCTTGAGAATCAAGTTTGCCTTTTAATTGAATTTATCTAATTTAATTAAATCAAATGCAGTATGTATGTACAAGCATCACTTCAGAACGGCTGCTCCCTATTTGGATAATTATTTTTCGTCCATCTGTCACATGTCGCATTAGAGCCGGCCGCGAAGTAGGGGTAATATGATACGTGCTCGGCAGAACAGCAAAGGCCAATATGGCGGCGCCCATAGCTCAATCTAAAATTATTCAATGATTTAAATAATCATCGATCATCTATCGCAGATCAAAAAATATGATTTAAGTCTATTAATACTTTTTGCGTGATGCGAAAGAATATAAACAAAATACATTAAGTATTTGTCTACCAAATGCTATAATAAATCAGACATTTCTATTGAACATCTTGTACAATTTTTCAACATTCAACGTCAGAATCAGACCGTTGTCACAAATACAGTATCCTTGAGACAAATATCAGCTGCGCGTGTATCTCTACGGGGTACAACTATACATTACCTATACATATAATCCAAAAAGCCATCATTAACTACACCGGCCTGGAACTCGTGTACACCTACGAACGTTCAATGAATAGGGGTAAAATTTCATCTAATTTCAGTAAAACGTAACGTGCAATGAATAGAATTTCATTTTTGATTGATGTAGGCGTTACTTTGCGGAAATCCATCATTAAAAATTAGGGTGTACGTTACTTCGCACTTCCGCTAAGAATTCTTTGACCGCTGTCACGTCTTACTGCAACAGAAAACGGGTGTGAAACAATTAAAAGTAATTAGAAGACGTCGTTGGTCAGCAGTTAAATTCAATGTCGGCATATAGTTGAACCTGTCAGGGATAATCTTGTTGATATACGAGTATATCTGTAAAATATAAAAAAGTATGTGTTTATAAAATGACAAAAAAAAGTGAATACTAAACACTTTTCTGTTACAGTAAGCGTGAAAGCGGCCAAAAAATTCTAAGCGGAAGTGCGAAGTTACGTCCACCCTAATTTTTAATATTAGAATTATTATAAGTGAGATATCAGAAGTGATAATGGTTCAGTAGTTAGTATGCTTGAATACCGCGTTGATCGACGTATGTACAAATCGATGCAAATGAGCTGAAGCTTTCTATGAAGGAAAACATGACGAAACTATAGCAAGTCCATAAGGCTTTTTATAAACTCGCCTGACTAGCTTCCACCCTCAAGTTGATTGTCGCCAAGCATCTATAGCTTTGTTCCAGCAGCTGCATTACAGAGCAAGTCCCTATAGATTTAGCGTGTTTACCATCTTGGACCACATGAGGTGAGATCGTGATCAAACGTGAAAACTTATAAAATATATTTTTATTATCTATATCTTCATATATAAATAGCTATCGCCTGTAAATTAGTCTGCAATTGTGTCTTTATTAATAACGACATCATACAGTATCTTCGTGTAACTCTAAAGCCTGTTTCAGAGTGCAGGCGGGTGCAGGTGCTTGCGCGGGCACATGTAGTTGAAACGTATGTAGACGCGGCGCCGCGCCGCTAGTAACATCGTTAGCGGCACGGCGCGGCGTGGCATCTACGTACATTTGAACAATACGCACCCGCGTGATCAACCGCCACCCGCCTGCACTCTGAAACAGGTCCAACGGTTTATCTAGCGCACGTTGAGATAGTTCTCAGATGGCTGGATTGTATTTTCAGCTTACTTTATATTTATCGTCATATTTTAGACAAATTTAACGATATTTTTATGCATTTAACCTATGTATTATTCTGATGTATAGCTTATATTATAATAACGGTTCATAAAAATCCTGTCAACAGTTTATATAAAAATAACGCGATGTAGTAAGATAAAATCCGTACCTCCTCACAACATTTTTCGTTTTATAATATTAACAAGCGGACCCGGCGGGCGTTATCGTTCCCTGATAATAAAAAAATCTAAAATCAGACCTCAGTACTGCCTACCGGGTCCAATTGTGATTTGTGAATCGAAATAATTCTTGAATTCAACTTAACACACACAAAAATTTTTATCAATATCTGTCTAGCCGCTTAGAAGAAGTTCAGTCACACACACGTATATAAGAACTATATATACTATAAAGATAGAATATTCCAATGTACGTGTATAAGTCTTGTCCTAAACGTATTGACGGATTTTATTGTTTGATTATTGTTGTGTATACTAGATTTCGCTCGGGATAGCCGATTTCCAGATGACGATGCCAAAAGTTATTTTGCTAAATAAACTAAAAGAACTAAAATATATTCGTAAATTAAAAAAATACCACTTACTTAGGCTTTGATAAAGCAAAGTTAGTAAAACTTGAAAGTATAGAACCAAAAATACCTATAGATTACTGCATCATGTGTGAAATTTTGAAAACTATCATTTAACTACACGTACACAGTTCTATTTCCTTTACTATTTCGAATAAAACTACAAAAGTAGCCGATTAATCGGTTTGAGCTAAAACTCGTGTTTCGGTGGGACTCTACGACTAATGACATAATATGTGTATATCACTTTTATAATCAAATGTTGCTAAAGAATCAAATAATCAAATGATACTAAAGTATTAAATTATAGCATAAAGTTACAGGGCTACCTTCACTCAAATCGAAAAACCCATACTCCTGTTTCAGAGTGCAGGCGGGTGGTACGACGAGTCAACACCCTTACCCGGCTGCACTCTGAAACAGGTCCTCTTTATTCAGGGCTACAAATACTTAAAGTATACTATTTCAAGTTATTTCTTATTCTATTCAAGAACTAATAATCCCTATTTATCATCTTTCTCTTCACAAATTATTTGATAATTTATATCAATAATTTTTTCCGACTTTAAAATAATGTTTACACCATTCATCCAATAAAACTTTATTTAAATGGTTCTTAGTCTATAGTCTTAAACGGTGTTACATTTTATACATATTACCTTAGCTTATTAGCTACTAAGAAATTACAGGAAAACTATCATCGTTATCATAATCATCATCATTATTATTAGAGTCCTTATGTTTAATGCTATCGTAATGTATTTCCTCGTCATTAAACATTTGATCTATTTCGCTTTCGTTTTCTCTTACATTATCTTGACCTTCATACTCCACAGGATCTTCATTATAACCAGATCTACTACTTTCTTGTGATTCTATTTGTGTATCCTCGTCTAGAGCGTCGGAGTCATCTGATGATTTGTCAAGAACCGCTAACGGTGACTGTTCTTCAATTTCGTCATCATTTTTACTTTCCAAATTATGTACTTCTACTCTTGGAATATTAATTTCGTCTGGTTCTCCAACACCTTCGTTATAATCCTTTATTCGGAGCTTGTCTTCATGCCCAAAACTGTCATATTGATTCTTAGTATCAGCTTCTGCCTTAAAGTCATTCCTTTCATTATAATCATCACTGTTTATTACTTCGTTCTGAGCATAAGCGTAAACATTGGAACTGGACTGAGTCAATTCGGCATTATTTTTTTCTATATAGACTTGATTTGGACTTTTAAATTCATCTGATCTGCCATTAAAATCTTCAGCGCTATGATTGGAATCGTTTTCTTCTGATTCATCATTTACATTATTACCATTGTTTTGTGAACTTAAATCGATTTTATCACTGGAGATTGTTTGCACAGTTATGACCGCATCGTATGGAACTCCTAAATTTCCCATGAATACTAGAACAACGAATTTGGAACCAGGACCTCCGTCTATTATATTAGCTTTTAAATCCGTCCCAAAATCTATACCACTCACTCTTACGTGGGCTATCGTTTCTCCCTCACCGATAGCTGGATATCTAAGTGCGATGGAGCCTCCCGGTACAGAAATTCTAATTTGTTCCGTGTTTGTTTTCTGCAGTTCTTCATTACCCACGTCTAGTAGGAATACGAAAGGATATTTATGGAACGGATTGGCTATTGTTAATACAAATAGATTACAGATCGCCAGTGCAAGTAACATCGCGGCCGTAGTGGAAATTGTAATGACTTGTTACGGTATGATAATTAGATTCTTATATAACTCAATGTTACGGTCTATACGTTCCAGTTTTTGTTTGACCGTGATTATGGGGCGTGACAATTTCAATGTCAAACGGATCTTCTTTGATTGGCGAGATCAGGAAAAGCAAACGAAAAATTTCCTCGTAATTGTTACGAAAGGGGAAATGAAATAGAGAAACATTTTCAATCAAGGATAATTAGTTAGCTTTGTATAATTTTATATTTTAAACGCACTCGTTTAATGGTCTTTTATATGCGTTGTCTTCGATTAAATCAAAAAACCATTATATACTTTTATTTACATGCATTTTAGTGAAAGCAAATAGCAGCCAAAATTTATATAGCATCAGCAATACTGCTGTCACACAGTATATACTTGAATACCTAACTATTCAGCATCAAACTCAGTTTCACAACCAAAATCGAGGTAATCTGCTATAATGTTTGTGATACGAAATAACAACAAGTGGAATTGGATTTCATTTTGTTACATTAATAAGCAAATAGTTCTATTCCGTTATTTTTCATTGACTGACGTCATACATTTGTATACCCTATATTATTTCACAATTTGAGATACAAATAAAAGAAATAGAGAATGTTTACCAACGTAAACATTACAAAATAATATTCTTAATTGTCTTCTGTGGCAACACAGTATTTTCAGTATTCCTTCAGCTCTTGTTCAATGTGTGTTTCTATGTATGTAATAAAATTATATAAGCAGGTCATAGAATGATTTTGAATGTTTTTATTTTTATTTCAACATAACCAGAGAGAGACATACGTAGACTCCAAAAACATTTAATTCTACACAATCAAGTAAAGTAGATATGCAGTTTACCTGATATCAAATGGTCACTGCGGGCGGTATATGTCTATAAACAAACTGAAAAAGAACTATTATTCTAATTTTATTGAATAGTAGTACTCCTAAGAAATGGACAGAACGTTTTATGTATCAATGTTTATTGTCAAACCTACCCTTCTAGAAGCACTACAACGCGAATACTATCGACAGAATTAAGGGTGTCAATAGTTTTTCCATAGTCTTACGTTCTACGGACCTTAACACTGTATAATATGTACTCCTAAGAAATGGACAGAACGTTTTATGTATCAATGTTTATTGTCAAACCTACCCTTCTAGAAGCACTACAACACGAATACTGTCGACAGAATTAAGGGTGTCAATAGTTTTTCCATAGTCTTACGTTCTACGGACCTTAACACTGTATAATAATATGAAGTGGCAGTGAATGTTTCATACCTACATTAAATTCGGCTACGTGAGGCGTACAGCTATCAAATGACCCTTCCAAGCCTAGACAAATCATACAAATACTAACTAAACTTTCCAAAATTTGTGGTGGAATAGTGCGGAAGGATTGAATACCAATTTTAAGTTAGTATCCGGCTACCGCGTAAACCACTGCAGATTCGAATCCAATAATAGTATCGATGAAGGAAAACATAGCAATGAAACCTAGGTTAACTTTCTCTGATGCTCTCTTGTAGTGAAGACAAAACTTCAGGGAATTTGCTCCCAAGCGCCTGTAAATATATTCTGAAAACTATACTTGAGAGCTAAATCTTCTTTAGGCTTAACGTGCTCAGGATCAGGTATAGATTTTTCTTTCGAACTGACTACACTGTTGGCCTAACAGGCCTCTATATTTCCACTGAACTACAATTCAGGTGTAGCGTGACATCGCCATTGAATATCATTTAATTTGTGAACACAACACTTAATTGATAAACTTTTTGATCGGCCTTTTAGAAATCGGGCGTTAGCGTATGGGTTATAGTATCCGATTAGTTACCGGCGGAATAAGCGTATGTACATGATATAAACGATAATAGCTTTGCCTCTTTCTCTCGATTGAATATCAATTAAAAACAATTGTTTGGTTTACCCGAACTTTCCATCTTACCTGTCCGTCCTCTATATTTATTAAGTAAGGCAGCCAACCGCACAGTATTCTGTGGGTCCGTTTCGTAATTCCAGACGTAATCCCATTAAGTAATAATTATTATAATAGACCCGTAAAACAATGAAAGCGATCCGTATGTCCCGCATGGCTATTTTTCATCTCTAGCACGCATATACACAACGCAGCAACCGTACGCGTTCATGAATGCAGAATGTATTTCCGAGAAAACGTCAGTGGAGGTCGAAAACTTATATCTCATATTAAATAAAAAGTCTTGAAGTGGTTCAAAACATCAGTCTAATCAGTGATAAATATGATTTTAAAAATTAATAACTTCAGTAACTTGTGTTTTACTTATTGTACATACATTTCATTATTTTAACCGGCAAAACGTCAAACTTTGCATTCTACCAGCCAACCTCCTCCCTCCCTCCCTCAACGACAAAATATCCCGCTTTCAACTTTCAGAAAGTTGGCCAGATTATTCTCGAGCAACACCGGTATTTTTAAATTGCACTGTGCTAACAATACATACAATGCAGTTTGTCAAATTTAAATAAAATAGATCTAAACATTCGTTGGGTGAATAAAAAATAAAACCAAATTAGGATAATCACAGCTTTATTTCGTTCAATATTGCTATTAATCTTAAAATATAGCTTCATTTGTATTAAATACTAACGGAATATCACAATTTCAAAGAAACGCTAGCAAGAGTAATATTTAAAGTATACGTGGAGCTCACTGGCTATAAGGTAAATAGAGGATTGGAAGATTAAGCATAATAACACTTATGATATACTCGTAGATGCTATATTATTTTTAAGATTGTCACTTTACCGAAATGAGAATTAAAATAGAATGTAGTACAATAAATAATTCTTTAAAATAAAACAATTCTACATCGAAAGAGAATCATTGTCAAAACATTCACAGTCCATCTTTTGACTCGAACTCAGTTTACAATCGATATGGATTTTGTCGATAAAATAAATGTACTCTCCTAAATTTTATTTCTGTATTTTGTTTAACAAATAAATAGGTATCACTTTTTCTTTTTTACACTGATGAAACTAACTTACTGCGTCACTCTGTCCTATTATAGAGCTACATATAATAATACACAATATTTGTACATAAATAAAAACCTTTTTAATACATACTAGCTGCTCGCCTCGTTTTGGCACAGTACAGTAGGACCATGATTGAACAAGTGGACATCAATTTTACAATATTTTTGAAGATACCATTTTCTGTCTCACTCATCCATTTGGTATTTTTTTTTTACCGTTATTTGCAAACATTCGTCAATCCACGCCAGACTTCTGTCTCACTAACACGCTCACTTTTATTGGAGATTTCTTAACCCAATTTTTTTTCCACTTTCCATACGATTTTTTAGTATCTTCTTTCATCCACATTGTCTTAATAATTACAAACACATAAAAAAAAATAACCAAGTAGGTGCAGTATTTATGAAGTGACCCACTTACATCACATTACATTGCAGTAATTTATATATTAAAAAGTAGTTTTCCTTTTTATATACGATACATAAAATCTATTTCGTCTGTAATCTGTCTTGTTACACATATAGGTTTAATAGTAAGAAAGAAATACAATTTTTTTTTAAAACGAGATAGCCGCCGCATTTGGCATCATGTTCTATATTGCGGGGAATATCACAAATATACAATCTAGAAAAACAAAGCATGCCCGGATTCTAAACAATATATTGTGGATCGTATAGAAAAATAGGCGACCGCATAAAGGTGTTCGTGTAGTTTATTATGCCTCATAACAAAACTTTTAACAAAGCATCACAACAAAAATCTTAAATTTGAAAACTTACAATCTCAACATCATAGCAATATTCTAGAAACATCGTTGATATAAAGAGTCTATTACACGTAAAGAGTACAGTGGCGAGATAATAAAACGATACTAGGCCGAGAGAGTCGGATGAACGAGTAGGTGTTTATACGTATTTTGCTTGTGTGGCGAGCCAGTTTAGTTTAGACGCAGTAACCGACAAAAAAAGCAAAAAGAAAAGGAAGAGAAAAAAGACCGCAAAAGAAAAGATTTTAAGATAATTTTCAACCGGCTCCTTCCACTCATAATTGAAGAACTATGGGAGTTATTGGCAGAAGGGAGTAGAAGTATTTGGTTAAGAAATTAGATTTAAAAAAGGCGCGCCTTTGGCGCATCAAATAATCTTTTTAATTAATTACAGATCCTAGAGATTTTAGGGTATTTGTAAGAATGTTTTGCGACATTGTAGGAGTATATAACTCTACAAATTGCGCATAGAACTGGCGAACGAATTGGCGAGTAACGGCCGAGTGCACATTCATACGTGTTGAGCGGGATAGCGAGTTGCTGCGGGGGCGGAAAAATGAAACGGGAGGTGGGTACTCGGCCTAGTAAACAAATTGAGATTCTAGTGACATTCTCGGCACTATGTTCGGCCTAGCACTCGACCGAACACTCGTCAAAATGTTCATATGTACTAAGTACTCGACACTGTCTCGCCACTGTACTCGTTACATGTAATAGACCTATAAGGGACGTTTAATTTATCATTATATTTGTAATTTTCATTAATAACTTGTTTCTATAAGAGGGTTACATCGTTTACAGTTATCAAATATTGATTCCATATTATAAACACAATTTACACTTTTCCTTATTAAATAAGTATAGTCCGGGCCAAACTTTTTGACCGCTCTGAATGTAGTTGGGCAAAACCCAAATTTAGGTATAAAATACATATCATATGTATAACAGCGAAATAACTTAATGATAAATAAATGCCCATTTTTTATTCCTATAATAATAATATTATAACTTTGTTTTGTATTAAATTCTTGGCTATATTATGCCGAAACCCGAAATTACCTATATTCAGGGCGGCCAAAATGATTACCAAGGAACTGTACAACTGTGAATATATTGCCTTATGACTTAGTATATAATAGAGATTTTAAATAAAGAAGCAATCATTACATTTTATACTAATATATTCCGTTTATATAGTAGTTAAGTATTATTAAGTAGTTTGCTCGGTTTACGGCACGTTTGCCGGGTTTGTTCGCTGTTCGCGTTTATTTTTCTGACCTAACCTAGCATATAAGCTGCTAGTTCATACTAGGAATGATAAGGTTTAACACCACATACATTTAAACTAAGAAATTAAATCATTTTAGCACTAATGAAATACAATAAACAGATCAAATCTGCACATTATCTAGGTAGTTTATAAAATAACTGATTTTTACGCTTTAGTAACAACATATAAATAGATAATCATTTTCTATTATAGTTTGTAATTAAAGTAACTGATGCTCGCTTGTTTCGATGGCCGTATTTTTTTTTCTATAATTATCGTTAGAGAAAGTCACTTACGTCCTTCTTCGGGTCTCACGCCACCTTAATACCAAAGTGCATTAGTGTTTTAAGTATTAGTTGGAATTTTTGGCTTGATCTTAGTCTGCCATGTAGTGGCTATTATATTTTATTCGTAATCTTGTGTTATTCAACTCTATATTTTGTAATATTGGTCGAACTTTACGTAATATATATAGTCCGGCTGTTGTGTACAAGTGAAATGGATGGAAAATAATACCAAGTAGCATGAATTCTGAAATGCCACGAAAACTCCCTGAACAATTTTAACAAGAAGGCCACACCATGTTTTCGCAACACCAAAATTATCACAAGACGTTTGTAATATTATTATCTACTCGACAATGGCAGTAATAACTTAGAAGATTGTTTGCCAAAAATAGAATTAAAAAAAAGTGTTAATAGTGAAAATCATTCATATTATTAAGCATTTTACCAAATTGTTAAACATAATTGAAGCAATGATAGTCCTAACCAAACCATATTTTATCGAAATGACATTTATTTGTGGCTTTGTCAGCCTATATAGAAAGAATTTCTAGGTCGAACATTCTCGATTCGGTTTGTTATCGCAGTAGGTTATATGGTAGTGCCTATTTTTGGAACCTGATTGCAACAATGTAGTACTTTAGGGGCTCTTTCATGAAACGAAGTTATTGGCTAACGTGGAAGCTATGTGGCTTGATTTCTTGGCATGTAATACATTGTACCTGATGGTAAGTATAGAGCAGACTAAAAACAACCATGACCATTGTGACACGTATTTTATTGCCAGTTGCCGCTCGAATGCCTGCAAGCCCTTCCACTGCTTGATATACATTAGCTGTTCCCGAAAGACGACCAAAAAAAAGACTAAGACTGGTAGATGTCTTCTTACAAATGATAAAATAAACATTCCATGTATTTACAAACTGACGTGCCTAAATGGAAAGTAAAAGGACTTGAGGAATAAAAAAAACAGTATTTTGTGTTGACAACATTAATTACATTTTTTTTATACTAAAAGAAATATTAGTGCCATTAATTTAGTTTTTAAGCTATTAAAGTACGCTTTGAATTATAATTAACTACAGGCAGATAAGCCAAAAGAACTGTAACATTATATTTTAAAATACCAACAAAATCTTGAGCGCAACACTTAAAATAATTTTATGATATTTATCGTAAGAAAGACCTCATCTGTTTGTTTTGGTGGCTCAGAGAAACCTGTGCCTTCTCGGCTTTGAAAATCATTTGATCCAATTTATTTATTTGTGTATTTACTTGCTTACTTATGTCGCCAACAGTTGTTTTGCTTACTAAAGGTGTGTTTTCCTTTTGTTGCATCGTTTTTAAATCATCGATAGCAGAGTTTATGTTTCCGCCATTTTGTACGCCGCCATGTTTAGTTTTTGGCGCGCGTAATTCCAATTCTTTGTCATTAGGACCAAGGCCTTCGTTTATGGAACCGATTTCAGCCACCGGAGGTACATAGTCTTTGTCATAATTGGTCTGCCCAATGTAACTCGGTTCACTGGAGTAAGAAAGATTATCTTTCGACGTTAGCTTAATACGAAAAAAGTTTGTTATGCTGCCGCAAACTCCCTGGAAATAATTATGTTCATATTTAATTAAATTGATACCAGCAATTTCATAAAAACCTAGTCATTGAAATATGGGTGTGTCTTAAACAACTAAATTTTCTAAGAAAAAACATATTTTCAAATTTTATTGAATTTGATAATAAACAATAATCCTCTTAATTATTGTACATTAAAAAAATCGCAATCATCTTTTTACCAATAAATGTATTATATTTCATTATCGAATGCTAATTATTGCTTTAAAATGAAACTATTAAAAGCAAAATTACAAATCTTCGACTTACACAATATTTTGATTAGCGATGCTTTTCTTTTTATGCATCTGCTATATGTCTTTTACATATAGCGTTTTGTATTTTAAGTAGTAACTTCATTTATTGATGACCACATTTACGTTTTGAAGCACTTATCTACCATCAACAGCATGTAAAATAATTTCCGGAGCAAATGCCGACTTATTTATTTCAAAATCAGTAATTTGTACGCATTCAACTAGACGCGTATTTCCATTCCCACTATACAGTTACAATCTTTATTTCGTATACAAAAACGAGTTACATACAGAATAAGACATATTTGTTGTAATTTTAAATAATCAGTGACAGATATGCAACAAAAAAAGTTTCTCTATGTATTTAAAATGATAGAGGTCTGCTATTGTGCAGGCATCACACAAAAGTTACTAAATAATCATTTTTTTAGTTTCATTTCTTAAACACTTAGTCCTAAACGAAAAAAAAATGATATTTTCATTTAATATAAAATAATAAATAAAGTTTTAAAAAACTGTAATTATTATAAGTACTACGCGTTCAGCGATGAGTGAAATAAGGCAAACAGTGTAGTGCGCATGCACAGAAGAGGGGAAGTAAACCGATAACATAGTTTGCAACGAATATTTCTAAGAAAAGTACATTTTTGCTTTCAATTTTTTCTCCTCTGTTAAATAGTAGATAATCATATGAGAATCTTACAATTTCAAAGCCATCGCAACAAAATTATTTTACTTATTTCTTTTAATGGGATGTTAAGTGTACATTCCGCTTTTTTATGCTTTATAGGTGTGCCTTTGGCCACAATCTTATCTCATGTTAAGAATGATTTTGGTGGTCTAAGACGGTGAACACGCTAAATCTAGAGGGAGACTGGCTTTTTGTCGCAGCAGCCGAACGCACTTATAACTGGTTGCCGAGAGATTTTTAACTTGAGCGTGTTAGCTAACCAGGCAGGCTTAGAAAAACCCGTACAATCATTTGATGGTTAAGATTCAAAGACTGGAACTTAAATCGATCCATGCGGTGTCTCAACAAGCTAACCACAGAACCATCGTAGCTTCAATACCGCGGCTTATATGATTTAATTATTTTTGGTAGATAATCGGTTTCACTTTATTTATTACAAAATGTTATTCATTTTACATATTTATAATTATAGAAATGGCGCTGTCAAAACTCTGCAAACTAGATTACAGCGTCAGCGTCTCGTGCGTACCTCACTACAGTCAAGCTCTTTAAAATGACAATTCTATTGATTGAACCAAGATTAGTGGTATCATTGGGTCAGAATGTATATCTACACTTTTAATAATTATGACTTACCTTCATTCGATTGATCTTTGTTTGTGTTGAATTTAAAATTGTGTTCAATTCGTTGAGGCCACTACTACCTCCTTTCAACTGATCGTTTAACATAGCAGTATTCTGAAAATCATTAAGTATAATATATTTTTGTCAACTTTTTTCTTACTCTACCACCACAAAGTAAAGTTGAAATTGTAAAAAAATATGGTGTCGTTATGAACACACCCGTGAAAAGTGATATTTGTTTGGCGTGAATATAAAACTCAATCTTTTTGCAGATTATAACTTACAAACATGTGATAAGTTCGAACGACGAAATTAAATACTATGAATAAATAACATACTCAAATTGTATTCTTAGAACAATATTTATGCATTAAAAAAGTGGTTTATGTATTTAATACTAGCTAATTCACGTCCCTTTCATTGGGCATTTAAAAGATGGAAAAGGATTAATCAAATCTATAAAATAAGTTTTTTTTTCGAACTGACCTACACTGTTAGCCTGGCAAGGCCACTACAGTTCCACCGGACTACTAAGGGGAGCGCTTAAGGCCCCGATTTGTTTAAACAAATCTTAAGCGATCAGCGCAAGGGCACTCGGTGCGCCTCGGCTTGAACTGTCGCCGAATTTCCCGATCTGAATAAGCTAAGCTAAACTAAGCTAACTATTATTTCATACATATATAAATTCGTGAAACATACACGTGTACCAAGCATGTATGTTTCACGAAATCATACATGTATCTTGAATCTGACTACTGAGTTAGTATAAGCTAACTCCGTTCGAAAAAGGGATTAAAAAAAAAACAAACCCAACCACTATGTGTACCTACATGTGTGTATGTGCACGTGTGTGGGGTAATCGGTGTTGTATTGTAAAAACTAGTGTTTGAAAATTAATTCATTGTCACTGTAGTCGCGCAAGCAACGTGCTCGAGGGCTCCATTCCGGAGGATCGGACCTCGGCTTGAGCCGCTGCCGAGGGGGCCCTAGACGAGTGTGCTGGAGCAAAATTCACAGTCAAGCCGCTTTGGCGTGATCTGTGATTACGCAGACGTGGGCGCGCACACGCTCTGTTTCGAGGGGCGGAAGGGTACTGGAAGTTAGCTGCCGTTATTTTGTCGGTAGGATCTGTAAAAATATATCGCGGACGTTTTTTGTAACGCGGCGCATCGGGTACGGTGTTGTAAGTCGTGGCGGATACCACTAACGGACTGGGATAATTCGCGCCTTTCTCAAAATAATATAAAATAAGTAGCGTAGGCTCATCGATGAATAATTCCGCATCGCATGGTCATAGTTCAGTAGTTATTGCGTGATTGTGCCTTAAAGATTTGATTATTCAAATATAGATTTTAAATTAAACTCTATCTATGAACTTCACAGTGTATTACGGCGTAAGATGCGCATCTTCTTTTTTTTCAGAATCTAAAGCTAACTTTATAGTGTGTTACACAGGTGCGCGCAACTTCCGTTTCCAACCAAAAATTCTCTTTCAAAGATTTGCCAGGACGCGCTCATAAGAAGTATAATTTGAATAACCATATTATTATTATAGTACCCGGTTTTTGATTTAGTATATCGGGGAGAAGACTGAGATAATCGGCTAAGTTCTATTTCACATAGCGTTATCTCTCGCTATCGCAGTCACTGCACTAAGTGATAGAGAAAACGCTATACAAAATCGAAGCAAGCCGATCTTAATCGGACGTCTCACTCTTCTTCCCGACGTGATATATGAAATGTCGGATACTGTATTTATATCTTAAGACACATTACTATCATAGACGAGTTATATCTAATTTTAAAGCACAAATAAAAAAAACTCATTGTCTGTTATATGCGAAAAAAAGTTGTTATTATAACGCAGGTTTTGGCGTGATGTTGATAATTCATTTAGGACTTTTTATTTTTAAACTTTCGTTATTCGTACCGACATAGTGTAATATCGTTGGCATTTTTATAGTACTAGTTGTTGTCTAGTGGACAATATTCGACCATAATAAGAGTACAAAGTTTTTTCTTCAGATCTTAACGTATAGTTATTATTATTTCTTCTTGTTTTTTTTTCTTTATTAAGCTATATTGATTATAGTAGAAATATTTAAGATTGTACACACAAGGAAAGTGAAGTATGAAGAGCAATGATTTATTAATAAAGACTTTTCGATTGCTCTATAGTTTGAAAAAAAAATTATATCCATATGGTCGATGGTATGGTCACGTGAAGAGGAAGCCACTAGACTCTACGTAAGGAATTTAGCACTGCAACTGTCCATTCCTGGTCAAAGACCAAGAAGCAGGCCCAAAATTTGACAAAACAAATTGGAAGGGTGTAGTGCTGAAGGATATGAAGGAGTCCAAAGTACCCGAAGGCGATGTCGAAGACAGAGCGAAGTGGAGAAGAAAAGTACGTAAGGCTGATCTCACAACTATGAGAGACATATAGCCAGGAAGAGAGAGAGAGAGAGAGAAAAACCAAAACTCGTCGATAGCTACACAAAAAAAAATCGCTTGACAAACAGAAGAAATCAAATCAAATCAAATCAAAAATACTTTATTCAGTTTAGGCCCTGAGAAGGCGCTTATGAACGTCAAAGTTACCACCGGTTCGGAAAACAACCCAGTCATCGAGAAGACCCGGCAAGAAACTCGATCTGGTTTATCTTTTCATTAACATATTATAACTCACATTTTTAAAACATAGTTATAAATAATTACATTCGGTTTTGGTGAATGCACAGAGAGGGCGTCATTTCCAGACGAAGAGAAACAGTTTACCTACATAACAGATTTGTTTTTACCTACCTATATATACCTATATATATATACCTACCTATATATATATCAGCCTAAGAGTTTGATTATGTGCCATATACAAATTGACTAAGAATTATAACTTTGAATAAGAATTCTGAGATACCACAAAAACTCGAAAAAATTATAGCAACGCTGCCACTATTTTTATAGAAATCTGAAGACACTAGATGACTGTAGTTCTACGATTTTTTTTTCGAACTTTCTATTTTGTTGACCTGGCAAGGCCTCTCTACAATTTTACCGGACTACTAAGGGGAGCGCTTTAGGCACTCACCTGATTTTATATAGGCAACCAGCACAAGGGCGCACGGCGAGCCTCGACTTGGACTGTCAAACGTGATATAAATCTACTATTATTCACTTCATAATTACAGTAAGCATTTTTGATTACATGGCAATTTTTTTCGAACTGCCTACACTGTTGGCTTGACAGACCTCTACAGTTTCACAGGACTACATTACTTGGCAAAATGAAGAAGAAGGCTCTTATAGTTACTAATTTATGACGTAATCAAAAATTAGAATTGATATTGTACTAATACATACTAATATTATAAATGAGAAAGTGAGTTTGTATGTTTCTGACTCTTTCACGGCTTAACTACTAATGAAAGGGTACACAAAAGAGCACGTGGTACCTTTTATCTTGAAAGAAATGTGCTGCTCCTGCGGAATACATCAAACCTACATTAATGCGAGCGACACCGCGGTCAAAACTATAACAAAATTGCAATATCGCTTTTAGTGCTTGTGCGTATTTAACTCTATGTTGTGTACAATAAACATTTATCGTTCTTAAGCTTATTACAATGATATAATTCATTTGTAACATAACTAAGACTGAATGTATTTTTTGTACGCCAATTATAATATAAACAGGTATACAATAAAACACGGTATAAACTTATTATTATATAAGGTATAACACCAGTCTGTGACCCCTTTTTTATTGTTCAAAAAATCACAAATTAGGTCACGACATACACAATCTCTGTAGTTTAGACAATACCTTAGACAAACACTGCCTTAATAAATAGTATTATAAAAAATATAATTTCCTTACCTCCACAGTTTTCATTTCTACATCTTCGAATTCCTCGACATCTAAATGTTTATGTTTAGCAATAAATTCTCCTTTATCCGGTATTGGTTGACCAAATAGTTCAGCTCTTGTGCACGCATCTTCGTACGCCTTTAACGACATTACGATAATCCAAAACTTAAATTAATAAGCCACTATATACAAGTACTAGTTGAATATTTCAAAGGGCATCTATTAAAAACAATAAAGTCTAAAATTTGGAACGAATCTTTTTGTGTCTTTGGCACACTTTTCTTTGCTAAGAATATTGATTTTTGATATGACAAGTTAGTTCATTACTATGACGTTTATTTTTAGTAAAACAGTAACCATAATAATATGATAGTGTCATTTTATTACAATTTAATATTTGTTATATTATATTTATTGTTTCTATACATTAAATCATGATAAATAATTTCAATTTATTCAGCATAAAGTAGAACAAAATCAAATTTCGCGGTTAAATTTAATGTTGCCAGTTGACAAAATGTATTATGCGTTTAAAAACTAGTGATAAATAAATAAATTAGCATTAAATTATTGTCTTTGAAATTCTTATTCATATAAAAATATCTATGAATTATGTGCTATAATTTTTGTATGCTCGTTTTTAATTATCTCGATAACCAAAATGTTATAATACATTAAAAGGTTATGAAACAGCTGTTCATCAGCTGCTATCAGTTCAATGACCGAAAAAATAGATTGATGAACTTGTCATTCACTAATATTATTTGCAGAACGCGATAGACTGAGAAAAATGTATTCTCTTTCCTTGTTTAACATGAAATGTATTTTACGTTGACGAAGAACGGAATTTTATTTTTAAACTCTTGATATGTATATATCGAATATAGTCCTTTTGCATTAGAAAATAAAAGTTAATATTTTAATGTACAAAAATAATATATCATTGGTTTCTATGAAAATGTAATTGCGATTGAATCGGTATATATAAATGCTGTTTAAATCATTTTACTCATCGTTTGTGCAGGGTTGGACGTTTAATTTGTTGCAAATTTCTGTAAGAACAATGGCATCTGGTAAGATCGTTTGTACTTTTTTATATCTAAAAATGTAACCTATTTATAGCTTTCTGTTTCTAGATACGGAATGTTATTTTTTTTTTATTTATTAACAGTAATTTACCCTATTTACAAAAGTACCTAGATAACGATTCTTTTCACAATAAAAATAATTACTTAGTCATATAAAAATTATATCTATAATTATGTTTTCATTTATAAAGTTTTTTTTTTGTAATTAGTTTTTTTATGTTTTGTAGTTATTGTCTATTGCTCCAAAAATTAAAACAAAAAGGTTATATACTACAATAAAATACATATAAACATAGACATATATGTCAAAGAGAGATTTTTATGTTTCATTAATCATTTTTATCATAATGAGATGCATACAATAATCAAGGTACAGCAACATCTATCTAAATTAACAACACCCTTGAGATATAATTCAAGATATATTCATAAAAGTGAGTTCTTCCTATGACAACAGACATAAGTTTGTCATCTAACAAACTGGAGATTTCTATAGATGGGAACCAGTCGAAGGTTGATTCGGCCGGTTGGTATAATAAAATAACAATATTCAATATAGGAAATAAAAATCAAAATACAGTACAGTATTTAAGATAATATACAAATTGTTTATCCCTTTTTGAAAAAAAAATCAAGAGACCTGTGTCAAGTGATCCTTAGTTAAAATAATATAGGCATAATTTCTTATTGATATATATTTCCATTTTTCTTAATTTCTGTTAAAAATATTCCCATATATTGTTACTATTTGCTATTGTGGAACTCAATATTAGCACCTATAAACTATAAAATGTAATTATGTAAAAAGAAGCAAACACAACAACTGTAAGGAGCCAAAAATACATTTCATAATCAATATATAAAATTAAAACTGAATCTCATGCTATCTCATATGCATGCTGAATCTCAAATATATATATATATATATATTAACATATATAAGTGAGATTGAAAGTATATCCATTCAGATTATTTTTTCAATTTGTTATTTATAAATTTGCTTAGCAAGAATACTTTTTACAGCTCCACTAACTTCAGAAACATTGACAAAGCTCCGGAATGACTTCTACAGTGATCCAAAAAATGAACTTGCTCAGAATGCTTGCTCAAGATTCAACCCTTTTGAAGTGGCTATTAGTAGACGAAAGACTGATACTAGCCTTCATATATATAATATTAAGGTGAGTATTTTACCCTTTTTCATCATTTTGTTCTTCCCACTGTGTGGCCATAATTGGGTTTGTGTGGAGTGGAGCACAAGTTCAACACTTATGAAATATTGATAACAGGTTTCATTTCACAAATGTATGCAGTTACATGTGAAGTTGAAGTAACAATTTAGCTTTTATTTATCTTTCTATGTATTATAGGCCTACTTCTTGTATCATACTAAGGCCAGCATATACTAAACATAAGGATAAAGTGTACAGCATATATATGATACTGAGATTTATTTAGACATTTTAGATACCTGACAGCGACATACTCATTTATAAACAAGAAGATCAATGCTTGTTATCAGTAAATCTGTACAAAATTCCTATATTTTGTTTTATTAGTTTTCACCACAAAAAAGAATTATTCAAATGCACGTGTTTAGACATGCAAAACTCATATTTTTTTGCTCGCAATTTTATAAACTTTCGCAGACCAAATTTATATCTGTGCTGGCCGCATCTGGCCCGCGGGCCATATTAAAGTCTGCCCTGTGCCGCATCCAGTCCACATGCCAGGTTTTGACCATATGATCTATATAGCGTTAATATATCTGAGCTACACAATCTCTGACACACACTTAAGTATTATATTAATATGGTGTTTCTACAATCCATTTTACTATAACTTTCAACTAGGCGGCTAGGCTATATATAATTATTTTTATTATCTTTCTTTAATTTAGATTTACAAAGAACATGCTAATCTTTTATGTTCAAACATTAGCAGATTCATAAAACTGTCTTAGACCTAATGACAGCCTTGAAAATCTTCGGTTCTTCATTTGCAGGTACAGCCAGAATGTCATGGGAGATACCTTGATCCATTATTAAACTTGAACTGATTTATAATTTTCTTAGATTAATTCTAATCTATTTAATAATAATTATATCTTAATTTCTTTAAAATTGCTTTTCCTTTAGTGTTACTCTGGCCACATCCCATCAACAAGTGTATATTTTATTATTATTATTAAGAATGATACTGTAACTTAATATGGATGAAATTTGGTTGGTTGATAGTATTGTGTGTAAATTATTATGTATTTCCAGGTGGAAAGTGAGGGCAAGCCGGTGACCAATCAGGAAATGTCTGGTCGATGCTGGTTGTTTGCCGCTTTAAATGTGATGCGTCTTCCGTTCATGAAAAAATATGGCATTGACGAATTTGAATTCTCACAAAGGTAACATATAAATAATATCTTATTAGTAATATCATGATTATATATTACTTAGGAGTTATAAAGAGATGTTACTAAATAAATTGTGTAATACACAATCACACCCTTTTGGAGCACAACATAATGGTAAAAGAACTACTGCTTTGTGACAGATAGGTGTGGTGGTGATGTTTAAATAGTCAAACCTTACATAGGCCCTACCATAATTTCAAATTGTAATGTAATCATTTTTATATATAAATGCTATATGTACTATATGTTATCAGAGTAACCAGGTAAGGTATTATACAGCAAAGGTCTCATGGCATAGTGGTAGTAGGCTATAATATTTAGTCGAGAGGCTGTTTTCGACTCAAATTTATGTGATTAACATAGATGTATATGATATATCAGCTGCTTAGTTAACGTAGAATGGCTGTCTTATATTTATTTATTGTGTCAAACTGTATGAAACTGTCTGTCTTAAATAATGAAGGTTTTGGTGCCTTTTTTAGGTATCTTTAATTTTGTTGCAACAGGATATATTTAGTGTTTGTTAATTGTATATACTCTGTATTATTGTTTATTATGTAATTTTTTTTCCATTCTTATCATATAAATGTTCACCAACTAAATGTCCGTGTATCGTTTGGCTCTCTATTGCAAAATAGGGCTGCAGTATTGCCGTATATTGAAATATATAGTCCAAAACTGTTGCCAGTTATTGGACATTTTATTCCAACACTAAACTATTTCTTTCTCTTTCGTCTATTAATAATTACATTATTTCTATACTTAAACAGTTAGGTATAATTCTATTTTTTAAATATGATATAATTTGTTGCTGAATAGTTACATTTCAGAATATTATATGTACACTGATGTTTCTTTGTATTTATTAATCCTTTGTTTAAATTCCAGTTATTTGTTTTTCTGGGATAAAATTGAAAGGTCTCACTATTGGTTGAATAATATTGTGGCCACTGCTAAGCAAGGAGAGAAATTAGACGGACGGTTGGTGAACTTTTTACTTCGGGTAATTATTTACGTTTTAAAATATTTTTATTACTTTTTTAAACGTGTATCTTGATAAGTTAATGATTGTGTTTTTTTTTAAGTGATTTATTTTCCCGTGTATACAAAATGTTAGTTGAATATGAACACTTTAAAGGACTGACTTACAAAAATATCATGTTTATTTCTAATAGATTTAAAAATTAATCATTTTTGCTTAAACTAATAGTTAAACTTCATTAGTCTAATCGATTTTAATTTCAATAACCTTAGGGTTTTCAATTTCAGTAGTTTATAATTGTTAAATATCAGCTCTTACTGAGGACTGAAATAAAATGAAATTATTTTATTTATTAATTTTTATTTTTATATGGTATATAATTTACATTATTAAGTACATCATAACTTCAACAAGGTCGCACTACAATATAAAATATGTTGTAAAAACTGACTAAGCAATCATTTACACAACCGACGCAAATAATTATTCAAATGATAAGAACTTATCGAACAATAAAACGTTTTTCTAGAACTATTGTACATTTAATTTTACACTGTACTGAATAATATTGCATTTCCCATTACACTTGTATATTATGTTTATTTACATTAACTATCTACATCGTTTTACAGACATAGTAAATAATGTGTAGTTCTTTATACAATTCAATGCAAACAGTCGCCTCGCGATGTCTTAAATTATTATCTGTAGAAGCATATCGAATATGTTTTTTATTTACTTTAGCAGTTTCAGTTGTGAAGTACCTACGTATATTGATATCTATACAAATAAATCAACCGAATTTAACGAGCATTTTATTGACGGTTATAAGCCTTTTTATAGTACTATCTAGATCAAGTATTATTACGCTTTTCGATAGTATCTAAGCAGTAATGATAAAATTGAACACTGGTTACTTAAAATCGGTGACACTGTTTGCAAGGGTTAAGTAGAAATTACAAAATTATTGTAAAGAAAGACTGACGATAATTCACCCAGTTCTAAATAGTCTAAGAAATTAAGTTCAGTATCGCTTTGTCTTTTTGTGTATCGATCAACTCTCTTTATTACTTTTGTTCAGTAACTATTGTCGAGCTTTGGTGTTACCAATAACAACAAAGTTAAATTAGGTGTATCAGTGTGTAAACGCGTGAGAAAGTGAAACTTCTTTGATTTATATGTGTATAAGATTTATTACCAATAATTAAATAAACTTGTATGTGTTGCTCTGTAAACAAAGAGTATTTATTTATAATATATTACATTACATAAACCTATGCTATATTGTACAGTTTAACAAAAAAACCTATCTGTAAACCAAAAAACGACATTTTCAAGTTTATATTTCAATATTTTTTACTTTCTACTAATTTTCGTTAATGTATTTTGATATGACATATATTATTTCTCTTTACTCATAAATCATTTATTAAATAGTGTATAACCAAAACTAGAGATAATATTAAAGAAATATATTTTCTTTACATGTATTAGATTCTAAATATATGAAACTGCTCATGAACCATATACTGTACTAAGTCCCGTAGTATAAATATTCAACTATAAATTTACTCATTTTTATATACTACTAGACCCAGACGGTCATTTAAACATACACACAAATTCATATCTGTCTTGCTTTTAACGCATAACGTGTAACGAAATTTTTCCCCTACCGTGCCACAAGGAGTTTCACTTCAGAAATCGGAAACACGACCAAATAAAAAATAATATATGCAATTGTTATAGAGATACAATCTTTGGCAAAGAAAAATCCCCAATAATGTTGAAACTTCAAAAATTAATGTATTATTGTGTAATTTCGACTCCTGGATGGACCATTAGTTTTTATGATTACGTGATTCAATTTAAGCGACCTTTAAAGAGAATGGGGTTCTTAAATCTACTATACTGTAAAGAGGTCACAGTTTGATACACTTTGGTCTTTGATAACCTTTCATACAATTTTCAGGATCCAATAAACGACGGAGGTCAGTGGGACATGATAGTGAACTTGGTGAACAAGTATGGAGTAATGCCGAAGAAATGTTTCCCCGATTCTTTCAGCTCAAAAAAGAGTACCTATATGAATGCAATCATTAAAACGAAGGTATTATCACTGTCATATATTTTTGTATGATTTTTTGTTTATGAAATTTTGTATGTAAAGCGTTTGGTGTAATTATGTAATACATATTTTTAATCTAGGTGAATAAACTATTCAAACTCATCATAAATAAGTACATCTGTTAAACTGAGAAACAATTTATAGAAACAGGAAATTAGTAAATCATCTAATTTATTTTTATGGGTAGCCAATATAACAATATATTAGACATTTAAAATTAAAGCTATATACTATAATTAGTATTAAAATATACCAATATCAAGACGATTGTTCTGTACATGTGACTGTTTTTTTTAAATTTGCTTTGTCCAAATTTTATTAGGAGTGGCGTTATGAATGGTATTAGATTCGTAGATTCTTTTAAATACTCGTATATTGCTACAGCGTTGCCAATTACATTTTAATCTATATGAATCGGTAATTATACTGTACTCGTGATTTTATTTCCATATACTCGTAAAACAAAAAATTTGGCTTTTATCTTTTTGTTCTACGTTTGGATTTTGATTGAACAAATTTTTGAGAAATTTATGTAATTCCTTAAACAGATAGATTATAAGAATTATCAGTAACATAAAAAGTTTCGATTTCTTTTTTTTTATCTAATAGCTATACAGAGAGTCTGTGTTTTTAATTACAGTTACGCGAATACGCGAAAGAACTTAGAGACAAAGTTGAGGCTAATTCGTCTGATGAAGAAATACAAGAGGCTATTAGGAAACAAATCGCTGTAATTTATAATATCGTCGCCACGTGCTTAGGTAATATTTAAATGTTTTAACAATAGTGTAACAAAGGAAGCACGATGGCTCAATATTACTATATATGAAGCAACAACTTAGTGTCTCTCAATGGTGCTTTTTTCGTAACATGCTATGTTACGAAGTGAAGTATTTTACTAAAATGTATGGTACATCATACAAATATGAACTATGTACAATCAGACATGTATATACTCTTCCTTTTGGAAAGTGAAGGGAGACAAAAATTTATGTGACTAATGTTTGCTCGCGGTGTCCCTTGCGTTAATGTCCTTTTTATATATTTTGCCTATATACAAAAAAAAAAGAATATTAAAAAAAATGTTTATCTCTCTTTATTTTCTTTAATATTTCTAGGTTTTAGTGCTTGACCAAAATCGTAATTGATGTTAAATGACTATGTGGTTTAAGATGCTAAACACACTAAACTGGCTCTTAAGTGTAGTTGCCGGAATACCCCTATATGCGCTTGGTGACAGATTTTCAATTTAAACGTGGTAGGTAAACAGGTGGACATATGAAAAAGCCCTACCACCTAGCTATGGACGCGATGCCCGAAAGCTATATGAGCCATCATCCATTCCAATATCTGTAAAGAATTATTATAGGCATGTGAAAGTAAAAATAATTTTGAAAGTGATTAAAATAAAGTACTTCAGCTATGCCTCAAGGGGATCGGACGGTAACAGCCATTCCCCCTCCCCCATATCTTATGTGTTTCGGTTCGAGTCGGGGAGAGGGTAATTACAACCGTTCCCCCTCCTCCATATCTGAAGTGTTTCGGTTAAAGTCGTGGGATGTCCACTTCTGGCTGCTATTGGTAGATACGAGACTATATGGTTATATGAAATTGTTCACTCCAGTGCGTATAAGAAAATCTTTATTCTAGGTACGCCACCAGATAATTTCACATTCGAGTTCTACAACAAAGATAAGGCATATAATACTTTTGGTTCGCTGACACCTCTGGAGTTTTATAACACGCACGTCCGTCCATTATATAACGTCGATGATAAGGTTAGTTCATTATCAGTATTGCATGATTCATTTATTAATATACTTTCGACGTAATACTGCCCACTATCTAAATAGACTGCGATAGTAATGACATTGAAAATTTCTACAGATAAAATAGAATAACAGATGATGCCTTCGTTTATTTTGTCTATGGCTGTTGTAGTGGAAATGGCAATCTTTTTACTATTCGTAATGACATTTGTTTTTTTTTTCGCAGAATATAAATCCTAATAAATTGTTATTTTTGTAAACTTAAAAAATACAGACAAAAAATATTCGTAGAAGGCGTCCTTTTTTATTTATAACGACATTTAAGATTTGTTTGTTTTTTCGAAAGGGGTATTTTTTTTCTATTTTTATCTGTATATTATACTTATCCAGATATGTTTAGTCAACGATCCTCGGGCAACGAACCCGTTCGGGAATTTATATACGCTGCAGTGTCTCGGGAATATGGTCGGCGGTCAGCTCACTGCTTACAACAATCAACCCATAGAAGTTCTTCTAAAGTATGTATATTTACTAGAGGTGGATGTTACTATTAACTGTTTTTGAAATGAAAGCTTCTTTGGGTGCATTGAACAGTGATCGGAAGTGAGCCGTCACGTTCGGGTCGGTGAGGCGCTGAATTGTGTAAACTCGGCTCTAGTTGCTGTCAAACATGTTTACTGTCTGACAAGGACGGCATCGTTCCAATAATTACATATACTTAATGATATTATGTATATTTTATATATTAAACATTCATATCAGTATTAAATGTAATATGCATTTATTTATACATTCTTTATCATGATTTTTGGTCACTCTGAATATAGCTGTTAGTTCGTTCTTGCGCGTAATGTATCTAAGAATTTAATACAAAACAAAGTTAAAACATTACTATGGGAATCTAAAATTGACAAATATTCATCCTTAAGTTGCTTCGATGTTGTACATCTAATATAATACGTATTTATACCTTATTTGTCTTCTACGCATCTCTATTCAAAACAGTCAAAAAGTTTGGCACGGAATGTAAGTTTTCACTTCTATCGTATGGTCATAAGTACTCACCTTTTTTCTTTATACTATTTGAACTTGTCTATGAAATAATTTAATGTTTATACAAGGGTCATTAGTGTAATGTGTAATTATGCATGGTGGCTTGACCATTGTTTTTTTATTCTAGGGCAGTGAAGGATAGTATTCATGGCGGCGAAGCGGTCTGGTTCGGATGCGAAGTTTCCAAACGCTTCGAAAGAAAAAACGGTCTCGAAGATTTAGATGCGTGAGTATTAAATAACCTATATTTTGAATTCGTGATGTTTACTACGTTTTATTGAGTTTGCTTTATTATATTTAAAAATCTATATAAATAGCATGAGAAAGGTATACCGCTGTTCGCGCGTAACTTAAAAACTACTGGATATCTTCGATCAGTTTTTTTTTAGTTTTATTTCTTAGGCACTTGTTCCTTATCTTAAAAAAATATGACGATACCTTTATTTAATATAAAGTTATTAAAGTTTTATAAAAACTACAATTTTTATAAGCAATACGCGTTCAGCTGTTTGTGGTTATTGCTGTGGAAAAGATGGGCAAGCGGTGTAGTGCGCATACGTAGAAACGGGGAAGTGAACTGATTTCATTATTTCCACAGAAATTTTCTAAGCAAATTATATTTTTACTTTCAAATGTTTTTTTCATTGAACATAAAATATATTAAGTTAAAAGAAAAGGCGTAAACGAAGTCTGCGGGTATTACCTAATAAATAAAATCATGAAACAGTGAGGATTTATATTGTTATGTGTTCTATTAATTCGATTCAAATTATCGAATTAGGAGATTGTGAAATCGAAAATTGCTATTTTCGAGATACAGTGATCCAATTAATTTTAATCGAGTTAGGGAGAGTAAAATATGTACCGAAATGGCGTGTTGGGATTCACTGATTATTTCGATTTATAGAGTGTGGAAGAGAAGCTTTTCCATTTAAGAGGTTCTACTGTATATATTAACTTTTTTTTAAACAATTTTGCGGCACCGTGTTCTTGACCCACAATTTCTAAAACATAATGCCAGTCTGTCTTTACTTCCCGAATCTCGTCTCGTATTTCTTGTTCATAACGTGTCGTCCCGCTCTCGCCATCCCCCAATAGAAATACTTTCGTTAGGATGTATTAAAAATATATATAACTTCAGAACGTTTTATTAACAGTCAGGATTACCGGCTTGTGTTCAACACCGAGGTACAAATAGGCCTCGAGAAGGCGGATCGACTATTGTACGGCGATTCGTGTATGACTCACGCGATGGTCTTCACAGCCGTTGGCACTGATGTGAGCTTTGTTTTTTTTTTATTATTTCAACAACGAATCTACTGCATACATCCTTTTTTCTAAGTCTTTATTAGGGCGATTCGTTTTGGGTCTTCCACTAAAATATTGTCTGATACACTGAAAAAAACGCCCTTGAAACTTTGAGCCTTTACTTTTAATTCAAAATATTTTTTTCATTTAAAGTTTTGCTATATATAATACATTTTTATTTTGTATTATTTTGTAGGTGGTAGAGCTACGCTGAAGCTATTACTGGTTTCAGCATGAATGGGTTGGCTCGCCCGGAGTAGTACCACCCTCTTACAGAAAACCGACGTGAAGTAACAGTGGTTGCAATATTGCGTTTCGTTCGGCCAGCGCCGGAGGCCCACTTATTTAAAAGGCCGGCAACGCACTTGCGACTCCTCTGGTGTTGCTAGTGTCTATGGACGGTGGTGATCACTTACCATTAGGTGACCCACCTGTTCGTTTGCCCCCTATAATAGAAAAAAAAAAACAGGGGAAGTGGAGGATTTTTTCTTTCGTTACGTAGAATAATGTTTTGCAGGAGTGTGGAAAAAAAATGTTATTCAAAACGAATCTACTTAATAATAATAATGCTGATATACAAATAAAATTCCCTAAATCATATTTTTAAGAATCTATGATTTGTAAAAGAATGTGGTAACTAGGTGTAGAATATACTCTTTTTTATATAAAGTGAAATATAATCTATTATAAATAAGATTTCAAAAAAATGACTTTAATCTAGTAGACCACATATTAGATGAGGTTGATGATGTATTATACCAATTATTGTGTGAAATAGTTTTCATCAAATATGGTAACAATTCTTAGGGCTAAAGTAACACAAATATTTGTTAAAAAAGATGCTCAGAAAACTATGACATAGTCACTGCGCATCCGATAAAGATAGTAATTGCAATCAAAGGTGATTTGGCTAGGGTTTTATTAAATTACTAAAACATGGAGTAAATTAAAAATTTCAATTTTCAGGAGCAAGGCAATCCGCTAAAATTCCGCGTGGAGAATTCTTACGGTGACAAAGAATATGATAAAGGCTACCTTCTGCTTACAGAACGTTGGTTTAGAGAATTCGTATTTGAAGTAAGTTTCAATAATAATAACCGTATTTAAAACACCAGGTTATAATTTAGAAGAACAAGAATTTGGGGGCAATTTTTTTATTAGGGAAAATATAGAGAGCCTACTTTTATTTTTGTTTTGTATGTATAAATGTAAACATTAAATTGATTTCGTTTACAGATTGTAATAGATAAGAAATATCTAACACAAGAGGTGCTCGACGTGAACAATCTGAAACCTATAGTACTGCCGGCGTGGGATCCGATGGGGACTTTAGCTTGCCCACTTTGTTCACAGTAGTAAATTCACTCTAATAACGTTATCCTTGAAGCGATATCTGTGCCTTTTGCTAAATAATAGTTCAATTCAAATAATACTGTATAAAACAGTATATTGTTATAAAGGTATATAATTGTCAATTTTAAAATTCATTGTTTTACACTTATCCGATTTGTCATACAGAATATGCATAAATTTTCATTATTCTATTTGGGTCATGATTACACTTTTTTAAATATAATTGCACGTTTTGAAAATATTTTTCCCAAAATTGCATATAATTTTAGAAATTATTCTTACATATCTAAAATTTATTGACTTAACAGACCGATAATTAGTTTAAATTGACCATATTTCCACTTTTCTTAAAGTTTAACAGATATAATTATAAGAAAATGTGTTCATTAAGTTACCAATGTTAACATGATCGTAACTGTAATCTAACTTATAACTAATAAAATAAATTTTGTATGAGGCATCTTTTTTTAATCCTACTATTGATTTATTTATTTATCAACTCCAAAAAAAATTGCGTGTTAATGTTTTTAATTATTTTGCAGATTGAAAACAAAAGTTTTTGTTTCACAAAAGAAAAATATTATTTCCTTGTTCAAACTATTTATATTAGGGCTGTCCAAACCACGGCCCGCAGGCCGCATGTGGCCCGCGACATGAATTATTGCGGCCCGCAGAATCTTTTTTATCTTCTTTGTTTAAATACATTAAATGAGTAAATTATTTTTCTTGCGACGAAATTCAAATGTTTTGGATATGTATTCGATTATGCCGTACACAACACTATTCACTCGAGAACTCGGGGAATTCCCCGAACGTATAATAGGTACACCCGACACCGCGCGTTGTTCATTTATTGGGCTTTAAAAGACAAATTAATGAAAAAGTAGATAATAAAATAATGACACGTATTTTACTTGTATTTTATTTTTATAAATATTTTGCGGCCCCCCAATGTATTGAGTCATTTTTGTTGGCCCTGGGTCCCATGTAGTTTGGACAGCCCTGATTTATATAATAATTAAATGCCAAAAGGTCAATAATTCTTTTTTGTTAGCACATGAACGAAAATACCAATCATAACGCGTGACATCACAACGGCTGAGACATCGCTCTGACGTTTATATTTTGACATATTCGTCTACAAAAAAAATAACTTTTTTTTTTTTAAAGTATTTACGTCTGTCTAACGGCTAGGGCAATTATTATTCGTGGTTTAGAGGAAACAATAATAATAATAAAAACATGTTCAATATGAAAATAAAATTATCGTATATTTTTTACAACATCCCTGTTTGTATTATTGTTCACCGACGTTTAACTTTAACGTCATATATTGTTACTTCCTATAATAATATTTTTTAACAATTTAATTTCGCTTTTGACGTTATTACACTAATCAGTTTACATAATCATTAGATGAACTGTTAATTGTGAAGGGTTTATCTTTTACTATATTGTAAAAATTGTAATATTACATGTGTGTTTTAAAGAAAATAATTTTGTATTTACAAATTCAATCATTATTGAATAAAAATGTTTTCACCATTGCGTCTAATAACATTAATGAATTTTGTAACAAGAAAGTAATCTTTCTAGTATTTAAAATTTTATCAACCAATATAAAATGTATTTTTATGTAAGTCATATCTTAAAAATAAATAAAACAATGTATGTATTTTTACAAACAATATTTATAAACTCTAAATAACATTACAAATATCTAACTATACCCTTTGTATCATCACATTGTTTACTATTTGATTTATTTTGTAATGTTCTCAGATATTTTAATTTCGCCCACACACCTTGACACATTCTTATTAATCTTTTATCATTTGTTCTTCTCGCAAAATCTGCAACTTGTCTCACAATATGCTTTGATAATCTAAGATTTCCCTTTTGAGAGTATGATAATGCAGAATAGAGGCAACTGCGTGCAGCTAGACTGTCATCTCCAAGCATTTTGGAAAGCTTGAACTGTCGTATTGATATTCGACCTGCTTCTTCAGCCTGCAAAAGCAATAACCTTATTTAAAAAAAAATATATACATTATATTCTGTGGGTACATAAAACATAAAAAACCACAACCTTTAATGTGGAATAATATCAAATGAACACACTTGCTATAGTGACATAACTGAATAGGCGTATAAGATGGAAAATGCATATGAGAAAGAAGTTTTAACAAAATATTATAAAAATAATATTAAAATGTGTAGGTGTTAGAATCTGTACAAGGGTCGACTTTAAATGCACAACTGCCGCATACCATTCAAACTTCTAACACAAAGCAGCACTGCCTGTTTCTTACACAAATAATTGGGCAAACCCAATTAAGAAAGAAATGAAAAAAATTAAGTACAACAAAACATAAATACAGCTCAAGTATAAACTAGAATATAATAACAAAACAGAATCTATAAATTATAGAAAATTATGTAACTGATTTTATTTATATGTAAAATACTAAAATTATAACTTAGATTCTATGAAATTCTAATACATAAACTGAACAAAAGATATTATTAATATATAAAAAAAATAATTAATTCATAGAAAAGAGTCATGGCCAAAAAAAGTTTCTATGGTTAAAATTTACACACAACCTTTTCATTGTTTTAAGGTTCATTAAATTAAACTTTTTAATCACTTATTATTTACTTAAAAACTTTATACAGATAACAAACATAACGGCTCTTTCTTAATAGGAAGAAGAAAATCTTAGTGTTGCCATTAATATGAACAGTCAAAGATAATATACATGTTTTAATTTTTTATTACTATTTCAAAATCATATTTCAACACCTATAAAGTTACAAGTGATAATAAAAGCAGAATTATAAAATTGTCATTATTTCACAAGTGGTAACAATTTTGTAAATAGTACTTACACAATCCTCAAAATAATCCCCTAAAGCAGAGTAGGCTCCCCCCAGTGTTGAGAGCCATGAAAATGCATTTTCTATTTCTACTCTAGTCCATACTAATCTGTGGATTCTTTCATTCCTGAAAAGTATTATGTCAGAAAATGTATATAAATTTACATAACCTAACCCAATAGCTTATGTAAAATATTTAGTAGCACTCTTATTGGATAGGGTTTATTGACCATTACATTTGGGGGGTCCTATCTAAGGGTTGATTATGCCAATAGTAGCTCTTTAGCAAAAATAAACTCATTCACTTAGAAGTGGTGAGTCAAACTTCTTTATTTATGGTGAGCAAATATAAAAATAAAAGTTATTCCCCCACCACTAACAGATGGGGCCACTTTAAATCTGGTATCCCAGTCCATATTTTGAAAAACTGGTACTGAGTAAACCCCACATTGAAAGTGACTAAGAGTGCGTCATGGAGCAGATTATAAACCTACATGGTGATGCAATCAACACCAAAAGAGACAAATGGCAAGGTTAAAAGCATCTTATACCTAACAGAGGTTTTATTTTAACAATATTGGTATTAGAATATCATAGATTATATAACCATCAAAAGCACAAATATGTTGACAATCAATCTGAAAATAAATAATACAAAGTTCATAGAAAATAAATAATCCAATATACACATTCACAGTAACTAGATAAATCCATTGTAATACAATAGACACGTAGGTGCTAGAGCTACGCTGAAGCTATTACTGGTTTCAGCATGAATGGGTCGGTTCGCCCGGGGTAGTACCACCCTCTCACAGAAAACTGACATGAAGTAACAGTGCTTGCACTGTTGCATTTCGTTCGGTCAGTGAGAGAGCCGGAGGCTCACATATTTAAAAGTCCGGCAACGCACTTGTGACTCCCCTGGTGTTGCTAATGTCTATGGACGGCGGTGATCACTTACCATCAGGTTACCCGCCTGTTCGTTTGTCCCCTATAACATAAAAAAAAAAAAAAAAACAATGCTCATGACATAAATGTTATCACAAGAACATATTGTTTTTCGTAATTATATTGTTTAACTATAGTCCAGAGTTATCAATACATTGCGATGTAGCTATATATTAAAACATAGTTACAAAAAATGGAACAAAAAGGCATATTTATACTCTCCATAATGTTATTTATACTTACCATGCATAATCAATAATCTCTCTATCTGGTGGCTCTAAAATTAGTTTTAAATATACAGTGCCCTTTATAGGATTTGCACTAATTTCTTTCAAATATGACACTACATTCGATCTGTAAATATGCGAATTCACACACTCCTTGACGAATGGTTGCAAAAATAATGCACAGGTTTTAAACTTCAACATTCTTTTCTTTCCCCTAATTATATTTATGTCCCAAACGTCTCCGCTTTTAACGCTTAAAGATTCATAAATCGTGTCGTCAGGAATCACAAAATAATTATCACAAACGCAGCAAATAGTAAATGGACTGCGGAAAAGGTGGATTTTAATTATTGCCTGCATTTATAGGTTATGTATATATATATGTATATGTTCTCAAATATTTCTTTCACATATAATAGAAAAGTTCACAACGATAATAAATGATGTATACATTAACCAATATTACTATGCAAAATAAATATCGGTTTACATAAAAACGATAATTCACATGACACGATATGACAGTGTTCTACAAAGGTATTTATCAGTTATCAAAACACAACAATGTTACCAACTCTCATAAATATACCCCCTTTAAACTAAAGTCCGTAATCTGTAAAATTGCAACAACTACTTGAAAAGCCCCTAAAATAAAATAAGGTCAATGGGGAGGTACACTAACTATTTATCCCGCTAGGTGGCGTATAGAGATTCTCTTTTTATGATGTCTTACCCCCTCCATTCCCCATTCTACTAACATTATGGGTGCCTTAACTCTTATTACGCAAAATCACTTAAAATGTTATTTCAGAATGTTTGTCGAAATTTATTACAACTAACAAAATTAAACTTTAGACTTTAGTGTCATTCTTTTGTATATATTTGTACCCTTACAATGTGTTTTATGTGTAGTTTACATGTCTTTTGAATTGTTTGTTTCTAGGTAGTATGGTCTGAATACATAAAAAAAAGACAGTTGTTTATGTGTTTAATACAATCTCATTGAAAAAGTGTTTTGAATAAAAAAGTTTTTCAACTCAACTTCAACCGATTTTAATTATATTTTCGTAACCAATTAAGAAAACATAATTATTAATATTATGATCAAAATAAATAATCGATAACTAATTCTCATAACAAAAAGTTGTTACATTCTTATTTGTGTAGCATCCTTAATCGTCATAATATCCGTTTATCTAATGACAACCGTAATAATAACGAAACTCGATCTATAATGCTTTATGTGGTTTTATACTTTACTTACTATGTAGCAGCAAATAGAGGCGTTTGTTTGGTTTATTTTTTTCCTTTATTTCGAACTGGGTGACTAATTTACGCTAGCCGAGTCGACAAACACAAAATACATACTTGCGTTCATGAAGAATGTGAGACACATATGTGGCTCACTAATTGTTATATGTATAAATAGCTTAGCTTTTAAAGATTCGCGACGTTTCATCTAATGTAACAACCCAAGCCGAGGTTCGGCCTCTTTGGCACTCTTGAGTTTGTTCATTGTTGTCAATCGGTTGAGTGCCTTAAGCGTTCACTTCAGTAATCCCACAGTAATCCTCCGGTAAAGCTGTGAGTGACCGTGCGGCCAATAGCGTTGTCAGTTCGAAAAAAAAATTTGTTGCTGTTCAAGCCTAGAATGAAAAACGTCTTATACTGATTTTACGTAAAATAAAATAAAATCGTATGTCTAAATAAAGGAGCTTAATTTAGACGCGATTGCTAGTAAACTTAATTTGTCTCAGATTGATATTACTTTTGAAACGTGGTCGATGTTTAATTAGTAGTTGTCTTCTTTTTCGATCTCATGTTTTTAGATACATACGGGCTCATTATCATACAACCGACGTGTGTTCAGATCTATTGCAGTAATCAATACCTAGCTGTTGGCGACCTTTACACAATTTCTTTTAGAGCGGCGTCTTAAGGGCGCCAGCATATTAACTTACTAGTTCAAATTCAAATTCGTTCATTTATATGCGGTGTCGCAAATGTTTTTGAAATATTATTGCTTTTACAGTTAACCTGCACAACCATTTATTTATATTTACTAGTAATAATAAAATACGACAAAAAATAGAAGAATGGTAATAAGTCACCTGTTACGAATGGTGTAGATGATTTATATCACAAAAATTCAAATATAATAAATTAGCTCTGTCTCGTGGCTCCGTCTGTGTGTTTTTCCGTATATTTAACAACAAAAAGAGGCCATGCCCATTTTAAATGATCCAAGCTACTTCTATCTTGAAATCGGTTTGTAACATCTATTGTGAAAGCATAACAAACAGTCAGACACAGGTTTATAGTGTAAATAAAATATTATCTAAATAGTATACATAATGTACTCTATGAGGAAATCTTCATTCTCTTGTAATTTCCATTAAAGCTCATCGCTTAAGCCTATTCACACCTCTTTTTTTATTCGATATTCGTAATAAATATCGAAATATCCGATATCCGCTTCATTTGAATCCTTACCACCTATTACCGAAAAGTCAAATATCAATGTTTGGCATCCATACGAAGTTAGGAAGTTGAGGTTATAGTGTTACTATAAAATAATCCCAAGGAGGTTTGATCCGAGGCGCACGCGGCCGATCGAAAGAATTAAGCCAAATCATATACGTCACAACATGACAAACATGTTGTGCCGACCCTACTTAGGGGGGTAAGGGTAAGAAAGGTTGAGACTTTTGTAATTTTCATGAGCAAACAAACTAACATTTTCCAAGTTGATTAACGTAATAGTGTTTATAAGCCCCATAGCTTTACCCACGTGAAACTACACATTGTACCAAATCTTGGTACAATCATGGTCTTGGTCAGGAATGCACTATATCGATTATGAACAAGTTCATACGGCTACACGCACTTGACCGGTTTTCGTGTGGCTGTCTGTGACTACAGCCTTTTTTGAGGGCTGGATCCGCACCTGCTAAGACTCTATGGACCGACCTTATAAATGTGGTAAAATCTCTTGAGAAATAACTGTTCGCCGTTCCATCGTCTATGCACGCGTGTGTGCATTTATGTATTGCGCACACACCTATGCACTATAATATATCCTGCATATCAGAGCAAGCTGCTCCTGACTTTAGTCGCTGTAGTTGAAATTGATTAGGAAGATTATTATTAGGTAATCTAAATGTACACACGGTAAACCACCGGTTCGATTCGCATTTATATTGAATTTTTGTGTGAGTGTCGTAGTTTTTTACATTTATGTATGGGTAAATATTTATGTCTATCTCGATGGATGAAGTCAACAGATCGTTTACGAATTTGTTAAAGCAATTAATGGGAAATAATTCTTGTGCCTCGGAAATTACGAAAACAATTACGGTATTCATTACGTAGTTTTATGATAGGTCGTCGAGCTAAGATAATATAAACAAAACATAAAACGAGTTTTATAAAATACGTAAAATCCAAATGTAATAGAAATCTTAATAGTCTGCAAAACACAACTCAAAAGGTCCAAATAAAATAAAATTATATTAAACAATTATAAATTGTATTTGTTAAGAACTGATGAATTCCGTATGTATATATGTGTATATATATATATATGTATATGTATATATATTTGTGTCCGCCTTATTATGTAAGACATGTAGGCACGTGCCCCCATGGATCCGTCACACAAAAAGGTTGTCGATGAGAATTTCAAAGCCATCCCATAAGAAGATTCACTTAAAAAAAAACGTTTCAGGGGTCTGTTGCTGCCGCAAGCTACCCGAAGTATCAAATATAAGACGAGAGAGACAACACTAAAACTCGCAGTGTTTATACTTATGTAAACAGACTAAACCATGATTTCGTATTCCTCTATTACCGCAATCCTTCTTATATTCGTTTCGAAAGAGAATAAAAATCTGTTCAGATTTACAAGGGGTAACAGAGGAATACGAAATTATTATTTGTCGTCTATTTAAATAGGTATAAACACTCCCAGTTGCAGTTGTGTCTCTCGCACTCTATTTGATTGTTCGGCCAGAGTGTGATAGCAATAGACTCCTATTTTAACGTATTCTTCAACTTTCTTGTAAACGGTGTTTCCTCTTAATGACGGCAGCGCATATAGGAGATGTAATTGCACTTTTCTTCGTTGCAAAACAACAGCGTCCGTGCTTATGTATCTTGCTTTGAAAGATGTCGTTGGTAATATACATTAACACACAAGCCTTCCAACGCAAATTTTCCAGTTGGTAACCTTATGATTACGCTCAGAACTGCTGTCCATTCAAAGTAAGTTGTACATTACAGTAGATACAGTACAGTAATGTATTCCGAAATAGAAATTTGTCTCAAGTAATTATTAATGAAGAGTATTCTCTTTCTGCCTACATTGAGGTCGACACATATGCCGTGATGAAAGATGCATCGTTAAAATTATTTAATTATAGCTACAAGACTACCTTTTTTGGCCATTCATATTAGATTTAAAATTCAGTCAACAAAGCAATAAATACGAACATTATAACAACCACTTTGACTTTGACGAGTGATCAATACTGTTATTTGAATATTTAACACCTAATCCAACAAATTAACTCCTGTACTTGGAATTTTATTGACAATTCTACCAGTTATTTGACGTCAATCTTCATACCAATATTGATTACTTTAGTTTAATGACACTCTCTGTGCATCCACCATGTATGATCGAATTTCGATAACCGTACACACATTTACACTTCTATACAATAAAAATAGAGAGCGAAATAGCATAAAGGGAGAGAGACATAGGAGCAAAACGCGTTGTCCTTACGTGACGATTTTTTTCCGGGCAACTCCTACTACAAGCCGCGTTCCAATAAACAGGTAAACCAGATGGTGTTTCTTACCGGCTCTTTTCCGCTGTTTCCGTCGTCTTCACCATCTCCTCAAGACCTAATAAACCTGAATAAACCATTTTTTGTTGCATTTCAGAAGGCAGTATATATTGCTGCTGAGAACAGGCCGGCATGGCAGTAACACTGCGATGAATATATTTCTTGGTAGTCGCCATTTTCCCCTATACCCGTACGTATATGTTACTGCTAAAGTTCGAAACATATTAACGTGCACGGTCCCTAGTTAATCTACAGGTTAACTGATTTCCTTGACTAAAGTGCGACGTAAAATCTAGACATGCTGTAGAATAACAGATTTCTGTATTTTAACAGTAACATACATATACCCTCTTTATAACAATTTCCATAGAAGGTGTACGTTTTGTGGAAAAAAAATGGAATCATTAAAACTGTATATTAATTTTCCTGTAACTCGACGAATGGAACTTTACAAGAGATTCGAATATGTTTTAAAAGTTTTATAATTCAAATAGAAACGGAATTATTACGTTTTGACGGTTTTGCACAATTACCTTCATAGAACGAAAGGAAGTGAATACAAACTCATTAAAATAATTACGATATATAATAATTGTATATATTCATGAACGTTATTACAAATAATTTTCAAAGATTAAAAGTCAAGTAATAGAATAATTCTTTCAAAACCTCCAATTAGAGATTATTCACACTTTTTTTACGTTTGAATTAACATACAAGAGGTACTTTAGAGTTTGGCTCATGTATTCCTACATCAGAATCAAGATTAATTAATCATTATACAGATTTCTTTGCAAATTAGGCTTCAGTTTCTGCAAAATGCGATATTGCGTTGGCAAATTAATCGAAATTGAAAATATTTTATCTAATGTAGGTACCCTGCGAAGGCACTTATGAACGTAAAAATTACTGCTAGTTCGGAAAACAACCCAATCATCGAGAGGAACCGGTAAAAAACTCGATTGAGTTTATCTTTTTAACGCTCATCTATATATATACGAATAAATGAATTGCTGTTCCTTTTGTCTCGCTAAAAGTCGAGAATGGTTGGACCGATTTGGCTAATTTTGATCTTGATATATTAGTGAAAGTTCAGGGAAGGTTTAAAAGGTGAGAAACATAAATAATAAGTAAAGGAAAATACTAAAAAAGACAATTTCATTTTCAAACACAAAACTATGTTCCTAGCTATGAAACATTTGATGTCTTTTGTCATTTTAGAAATAAAATTTAATAAAAATATGTAAAATATTTATAAGTGCGTTCAGAAATTTGTCTGTTTCATAGCTATAGTATGAGGTCCGATCTCTTTGGTATGTTTTGTTGAAATACAAAACAGTTATGTTTTAAAAATATAAATAGTACAAGAGAAAGCTTTAAATTAATTTAGTGCATAACCGTGTTACATTTATAATGGAAATAATCAATTTGTATTAAGTTTTAACCACATTTTAAGCAAATATATGTAAGCGATACGAAATTCATCGGGTTATCTAGTATTTCAATAAAAATACATTACAGTTACAATCGTTTTTAGCAGATGAACAGAGAGGAGTGTTAATTGTAGACGTCACACAATCGTTCACATATTGATCCACCTTATAATTAGCTTTTTGATATTAAAACTTGCTTGACATAGTCTTTGCACTTACAATGGAATATACAGATACGTCATTCGATAATCAGACTTACAGTAAATTAGGCACTAATGTAAATAATATCAAAACAGGAAAGAGACCTGAAAAGCATGCGAGAATGGTATATTTCTATTTCAACCATTTTAGCGCCATTAAGCTTGTTGTCATATGACTGAGTGACGAAGTGTGACATTGTGTGATAAGGGGTCGTAAATTTCGTGACGTCACATTTCCAAATGTACGTATTAAAACACGAACTTTGCACTAGCCTATGCTGATAAAAAAATGTACAAGAAGAAGTTAATAGCTTATGGAAAAGTTTGAAAAGTAGTAACAATATTAAAGGTAAAGTGGAATCTAAGACCAAAGAATTGAAAATAAAAATTACGAAAAAGAGATACTAGACTGAATATTGAACAGGCTAAGGAACTGAAAAATGATGCCACTTGGTACGCAAAATCATGTGCGTGAATCGCAATATTTATTAAAAATAGTGAAATGCGACGTTGTCGCATGTTATGATGTACGATGAATGATGATCTAGCCTTTGGCGACTATTGCGAGAGGGGTATTTACCACCACCTGTTTTAATTAGTCAGACGTCAAGCTGGTATCTAACCGTAGAAAAAGATGACGCCAAGGTAAATTCGCTCCACCGTTACTCAGCTACCTTTGGATCTCTGAGCGTCCTCACATTTAAAACAAGTTCCATATGATAGCTATTGCCCCAGTGTCGAGGCATACCTGTTTAAGCGATCATGTGGCATCTGTGGTCTATATTTTGGATACAAAATATCGCTTGTATGATAATACAAGGCCACTAATCAACACAAGCAATCACATCAGAGTCAACAAAAAGTTTTGCCCATCGCGAAGATGCGTCCTCAAAGAATTGCTGCTAAACGTGCCAGAAAAATTCTTTGTTTGTATGATGACGGTGATGCTCTGTGGTTGAATGAAATAGATATTGACACAGCGAATTTTGCCGACATCAACAACCCAAACGGAAACGGAGTGATTGCTATGCCAGTTATAAATAATTTAATGGAGTGGGTTCGAAGTCCAAGTGAACTCAAGTTGATTAAGTTCTCTTTAATTAATAAAGTAATCGTTTTTTTCTTTGTTAATTTCATGAAATGTTTAACTGGATGTCCATTTTTATTAAAAAATAATATAAATGGATATGAAACTAATTTCGGATCTGCTGTTTAAATTCAATAATTTCTAAACGTAAAGATGCAAAATATGTAACGTCACACTAGGGAGGGGGGTGTCTCACAAATGTGACCAGCTGTGACAAGGACGGGGGGGGGGGGGTCAAAAAATCATGAAATTCGTGTGACGTAATTTATGGATGGCTCCTTATGACGTTATCACGTAAAATTATCGTCGGTAAACCGACTTTACAGACAATCATTTTTTTTGTAGCGATAATCTCAATTGTACTCAACTACACTTACTATTTACAGGCTATAATAGCGTATTATTGACTTATTAACTGATACATAAGCTTTCACTCACATTTAATTCCTAAATTACGTATAAAGATCTGCCGTTGGGCACGAAGTACTCAAAAATTACGGGATAGATTTCGATAAAAAAATAGTTTCACTTAAAAAATAGTTTATCTAACAAGAAAATTATCTCGGTAGCTTCATTTAATACAGAGTTATTAAAGTTTTAATAGAAATGCCTGCAAAAATGTTCATGATGGTATATGTATTTCTCTCTCTCTCTCTCTCTAAAGATAATTCACAGTATTCCTTTTTCATATTTAAATATTATTAAAACCAAAATTGGGTATTTCCATTACTATTTTCACCACTATAGTATTAATACTTAACCAATAACGTATTGCAGTAACACGCTACATTAAATTCACAGAACGTATAATAAGTAAGTGGTTAAAAACTGCGCAGGAGATAACTTCATAGACAATTATTTCTTATTTTCTAATGAATATTTAAAAACAGGTTTTTATCTAAATGTGCTTAAAAGCCTAATCGATTTTTTTAACAATGTTTATGGGGGCCATATTGATATTCGCCATTATATTTTTATTTAATTTTCCTATATTGTCACTAGGACTGCACAAGTACGCAAAAATCGTTGGTCCTAAGGAAGTGATTATTATCTTGCAAGTTTATATTTAAACAAACTAATACACATTGCAAACTAAATAAAAACTATTAACTTATAATTATTTATAACTAATAATTATAATCACTACATAGTATAAAACAAAGTCGCTTTCTCTGTCCCTATATCCCTTTGTATGCTTAAATCTTTAAAACTACGCAACGGATTTTGATGCGGTTTTTTTAGTAGATAGAATAATTGAAGAGGAAGGTTTATATGTATAATAACATAAATTAAATAGTGGAGAAAAACTGTTATTTTTGAGGTTACTCCAAATTTCTAAGAACTAAGATCTCTGTATATAATAGTATAGTAAGAAGCATTTTAGAGTACTGTACAGTCGTATGGCGTCCACACTACGCAACACATATTTTGCGATTAGAACGAATACAAAAACGGTTTACTAGGCATTTAGCTTATTACTTAGGTGTCAAAAAAAGAGATTTTAGTTATCGTGATATACTAGAGAAATTCAAAATTGAAACATTAGAAGAGCGTAGAAATATCCTTGATTTATTTTTTTTGTTTAAATTGTTCAACAATTACATAGATTGCCCTGAATTACTGAGCATGTTTGGATTCAGGACTCCTTCCCGATATCCTCGTCATTTTATTAACCTTCTCAATTCTCCTTTTAGAAAAACAGTATTAGGTACAAATTCCCCAATCTCTAGAATAAGTAACTTATATAATAAATTTAAATACTTAGAAATATTTGGCATAACGCTATCAAAATTTAAATATTCAATCAAACATAAGATATGTTAATTTACATGTTTCTTATATTTTTATTTAGTTTACGTTAGAGCATAAAAATGTCTGCACTTTAAATTGATATGTATTATGCAAGTTGTGTTTACTTAAGAAATTGTACATCGTAGTCAATGATTAAAGAAATTATGTTTGTTTAGATTCAGCCGATGTAACAATGATTGTAAACCTATTAAATAAATCAATTTAACGCATGCGGGCCACGGGCAGTAATGAATAAATCAAAACTACTGGATCGATTTTAATCATTTTTTCAGTGAATGACATAGGCTATATATTTTATACCCGTGCGAAGCCGGAGCGGGCCGCCAGTTACTAATAATGATAAAAAAATGCATCCTTATCTTTATTCAATGTATTTATGTATACTCACCTAGTATGTAAATTGTTAACATATGGTCAGCTTGACCAAGACATACAATTTTATTACGCCATCTAAACTAATTAAAACTTAAAACCAGTTCGTGCACGCGACTGCGTTCTCATGAAAATGGTTTTGTTATTTTATTGAGTTCTAGAGTACATGTTTTATATGGGTTAATAGTAGACTATTTCTAAAACTCTCACTGATTTAAAGTTACCTACGTCAAGTTTTATTATTGCTGACATGACCACATGGAATGAAGTAATAATACATAGCATAAACAAAATCTGAAAAATCCTACAGATACATAAGCTCCGTGAAAGGACCCGTGTTTGCTTTTCTGGGTTTTTTTAGGATGTACAGGATAAATTGTGTTCTTCATATTTTTTTAATGTGTGGATCGCTTGGATAATCAAATTCTATTCCCGTAATTTGCATGCAAGGCACAATCCAACCCGATGTTCGGCCACATTAACATGTTCACACGAGTTACCATTTCGACTATGTTCCTTGTGCGTTTATCACCAATTCCTTTGAAGGTGTAGAGGCATCTCCGAAAAAATAAAACCTCTTTCCCTCTGCCAATAACATCGCATCGGAAAATAATTGGGATACATAGCATAAGTATATTTATTCCGAAATTGACCAACAAACTTAATGTAGAAAAAAAAACTAACGGTAATCCTAAGGCCTGTTTCAATATGCAGGCGGGTGGGGTTGCTTGAGCACGTGTAGTTCAAATGTCCGCAATCATAGACGCCGCTAACATATACAGTGGACACGCCACCGCATATCTGTTTTGAGCGGGCGCGGGAGCGGGAGACGCGCATACGGCGCGGGGAATCCTGTAGTTCGATGAAGCTGTAAATGCCTGTAAGATCAATAGAATAGTCAGTTCGAAAAAAAAATTCAATCCGTTCGTCCAGTTCTCGGCACTCGAGCGTCTGTTAGGGACTTTAGTATATGGTTCCAAACGGTTTTGATTCACCCGCAACATTATGGAAAAAAAAAATAAACTGTGTAGAGAAAGGACGCTTGCAAAATGACAAGGGCTCGGATCATGTCTGAGGAACAAAGGGACAAAAAAAAAAAAAAAAAACATTATGGAAATCAATACTGAAAAGATTAATTCAACAGTACCACATCGCACCACTATTTGACAAATCAAATATTCACGACTAGTAAATAAATTAGTAACAAGTAAATTATAGAAAGAATTAAAAAAAAATCATTTCATATTAGGTAAACTTCATATAATTTGCTCAATATTCAAAATCCGAATCGCCTATTGATAAATTCAAGTCTTCGTCTTCGTCTATGTTTATTGTTTTATATTCAGCAAAACAACTAGTTTTCGGTTTAAACATTGTTGAAATTTAATTACAGTGGAAAAACTTATCTAAAATGATAGTTCATGTTTTATCATTGTACTGTATTGTATTTACATTGTTACTAGAGGGAATATAATACATATATAAATTTCCTTTTTTTATGAATGACATCATCTTTTAACCAAAATATCAGAATAATAATAACAAATATTTATTTTTCAAAGTGTAAGAACCGACTGAACAGGTGTAATAGTCGATCGATACGGCACTGTGAACATGAAGACGCCAAGATTTTAGCACCCGCACCAGTCTCCGCGCCCGCTTATTCACTGTGAAGCCCGGCTAATACAACACTGTTGAGATATATAATTAGTTTGACCCTCGAGGACTTGAAAATCCATGAGTGAACTTAAAATATAATCTACTTGTATCATTCACGTTTTAGTGCCCATTGATGCAACACAATCGTGTATAGTAATGTTTTCTGCTTTGTGTTTCGTTAGCTTTATTTTCAGTGTTTACGCGCAAGAATTTCATGGTAATTATTAATTTAAAAAACTTATTGACATTAGAAACTAATATTATTCAATTCAATATACAATACTATATATCTTATTAAAAATACTTTATTAATATATTTATGTATTTAATTAATCCCAATAGTTTATTTCTTGTATGATTCTTTTTTTTTTAATTTAATCAGTACCCTTATATGACAAAGTTTTTATAACTTTTAAATGAAATATAATAATTAAACTCAGTAACTATATTTTAAACTAACGTCTCGCCCCGGCTTTACATGCACATCAACTAATGTGGTGTCCATAAACGGAAATGTAAAATTATTTATATTTTTGTTCCTTTAATACTTACAGTTCAAAGTTCTTGGAAGCTCTCTAAGAATCTTCGGACAAACGACTTTCTTTTTTGTTGCACTTGATTTTAAACCAGTCATATCTCCTCGCCAAACTCTTTGACCGCTCTATATAAATAGAATTTATATGTAAATACGTATTATATATTACAACATCGAAACACGATAAGGATAAATAAATGCCAATTTTATATCTCTATAAAATAATATTTTCATTTTGTTTTGTAAATTCTTGACTACGTTATGTGCAAGCCTAAACTTACGGCTATATTATGAATATTTTCTAGGACTATGCATGAAATGCCCAACGTAATAAAAGTATTTTATTCGATACTAGCGGCCCGCTCCGGCTTCGCACGGGTATAAAATATATAGCCTATGTCATTCACCGAAAAAATGATTAAAATCGATCCAGTAGTTTTGATTTATTCATTACTGCCCGTGACCCGAACGCGTTAAATTTGGAATAAAACAATTCCCCTTTCCTTATACCATGAACATTTCCTGCTATATTTTTTTAAGCACGTTTTTGTTAAGTATTATTATTTTCCTCGCTAGAGAGCTCCGATAATAAATGCTACGTCCCTCAATTTTTAAATCTGTAATATCTTCGAAAATGTTAATTTAAATCATATGCTGTAATGCTTTAAAGGGCCATATAGATCTATATTAAATCAACAATGTATTTAAGGTATTTAATTGGATAAGGATTAATGCTGTATTGGTTAAAATCGCTTCGAAAATTAGCCATTATTTGTCGTAAAAAGTAAATGACAAAAAAATGTTATTGTGGGATATCCATAAGAGATAGACATATACTATCCAGGAGTTTTCTGTAGACCTTTTCAATGTGTACAATACTTAGTACATTATTTTGATAAATCTCGTAGGGTTCAGCCTGCGTTTGTTGCAATGTAAACGGAAAAAATTTAATTATTTACAACATCACTTTAAAAACCTCAAAAATAACTTTATTTCTCCACGATTTAATGGATATTATTATACATATAAACCTTCCTCTTTAATCACTCTATCTATTAAAAAAAACTGCATCAAAATCCATTGCGTAGTTTTATATATTTAAGCATACATAGGGATATAGGGACAGAGAAAGCGACTTTGTTTTATACTATGTAGTGATGATGGATTAATGTCATATTTTTGAAAATAGCTTCGCAAATAACCAAATATTATTCAACTAGCTTTTGCTCGCGGCTTCGCTCGTTTTAATGTACAATTAACCTATTCCTCGGGAACAGTACGTTTTTGTACTTAAATCCATGGTAATGTAGTTAAGTAGTTAAGGACTGAAAGCGTAACAAACAAACAAAATCCACATTCATATTTATAATTTTATCACTGTCACTACATATTATAATACCAAGTCGTCTGCAGTGTCTGTCTATCTGTCTGTTCACGATAAACTCAAAAACTACTAAACGAATTGTAATGCGGTCTTCACCAATAGATAGAGTAATACATGGGGAAGGTTTAAGTAGATGAGTTCTCAACGTATGGTATAACTTGGTTGAAATATAACGATAATTGTTGGAAGTGTTGGAAAAAGTCAAACCACCTGGGAGCTTTCATCGAAAACGCTGCTTAATATGTTGAGATATTAAAACAATGCATAGTGAGATACTCCTTTTTTATAGATCTACCAAAAAAAAAAGTCTCCAATGGCATATACTAATTTTTAAGGATAGCTTACTATGCTCATCTATTTACTAAAAATGGTCACATATAATGAAGTAATTGGAAGGGTATTTACATTTGTTTTTTTTTTATAATCTTCTAGATATAAATAAAATGATAGATGTATGAATTTGTGCGCATATAACTTAAAAACCACTGGACAGATTCCTATCAAATTCTTTTAATTTAATTTCTTAGAGACTTGATCCTTATATACAAAAACAGCTATGATAATAGCTTTATTTAACCCCTGAACTATCCAAAACCATACAAACGAATGTAGACCTCATGATGCACAGGTCAACAGACTGTTGGCAGCATAAGCTAAAACAATACCTAATTTATAACAAAACTTTTGAAATATAACAAACATTATGTAGTACAGTAAAATTATAATTTTATTTAAAATATATTTTACAATTATATTTTCCTTCGTACGAACTTCTTTGTAATAAACCATGAAGTTTACAATGTACGGTGCCGTGAAGTTAAAAAAAAAAAGTAAAAACATAATCAGCTATTTTGAGATCTGGATCTAAAAAATCAGCCGAGGGGCTAATAGAAAATTAAGCAACGGTTTTTATAAGCAATAGTACCTCGTCAGCGATGGGTGTTTTCTTGCCGTGGAAAAATGGGGCAAGGGATGTAGTGTTTATCTTTTTTAATTTCTGTACATAAAATATATTGTAAAGATAAATGACGCAGGCGAAGTTGCGAGTATCAGCTAGTGTATAAAAAATTTTTGACATAGATAAGGCTTTTATAGCGTAAGTCAGGATTCAATTAGGATTTTATTTCCTTAGCAAACAATTGTTTAGCATTCATATACATTTTGGAGTTTTATTCACAATCTTTGTGTTGTGTTGACTTTATATTGTATAATATTCTTTTGTAGCTTTTATGACTTTGATTAAGTGTACATTTCAAACTGGAAAACATGAGCACAAATCATTTAAAAGCTTATGATGCCACATTAATGCGTTGCACCGATCCGAAGCAGGGACGGTTCGCTAGTTTTACTATAAACTATATATAACTCGTCACTAAATTTTGTATTCTGTTAAGTTTTATATTACAATTTAACGCGGACAAAGTCGCGAGCGGCTGCTAATTTTACACACAGCCATATGAAGATTAATTTTCCGATAATAATTTGCATAAAATAGACAGGTGATATAGTTAAGAATATTGGTTTTTATATAGCCGTCCTTTGGTAGAAATTCGGCCCTTATTCATTATTTTTGTGCTTCAAATTTTCAGTACTATTGAGTTTCTTATCGCTAATAGTGTGAAAAAATGTATATATTAGTAGATATAGGGATCGTGAATTATGATTGTGAATAGGAGATATTTATGGATAATGCCTTCGACTCTTCGGTGGTGAGGAAAAAAACTAACAGTTTCCAATTTTTTTTTTATTGACAGTACTACAGCTCGTCAAAATATACAAACCGTTTTATTTTCGCTATTTATACATACATTTTCGTTTCGAAAGGCTCTGGCAAAGCTCGTTTGTCAATGTAATGCTTAACAAAGAGCTTCACTCGCGGGAGATTACTATATCAATTGGTGTTACTTACTAAATACATGTACGAGTGTGTATGTTTTTTTTAAATTATTCTGTCTCCTTATTTATTAAGTTACTAGCTTTTGCTCACGACTTCGCTCGCTTTAATATAGATTTGATGTACCCCTAGGGAATAGCACATTTTTTACATCAGTGGAAACCATAAATCCATTGAATGGTTTAGAAGAATTAAGGCAACAAACAAACAAATGAGAAAAGAGACTTCATTTTACAATATTTTATACACTTTCTGTTTAAAACATAATGCTTAGCGACAGCAGTTTCGCGTTTATCTGTCATTGTCGACTTTAACACGTTTTCCCGTGTATTATTTTATATATACATCATTGAAACAGTTTACTGACTTAATATTGAACGTTGTTGTATCAATTATACTACAAATGGCATAGTAACCGATAATAAACCTTTATAGCAACTATATCACGATACTTATTACTCGGAAGAAGCAGCATCTAACGGAATAATTTGTGTAAAAAAAATGTTGTTAAAGATATATCTGTATTTTGTACATATTATCGCAGTCGTTAGCCACGCTTTAGCATAACTTTAAGTGTTATTAAAGCCACTATTATGACTTGTTAAAAATATAATAAACATATTCAAAAATCAGTATATTATACAGTAAAGCCGTCTAAGTTCCCACTTTTAATACAAAAATGACATAGTAACTTTTTATGTTACGATAACATCAATTTAACACAGACTTAACACAGATTTTTTGTAAAGCTTGTTCCATATATAAATGTATGAAATTCGTTAAACAAAATTAATAAAACAAAGTAAACAATTATGGTATAATCTGTAAAGAACATAAAATCTGTAATCTTTAATATTTTCGCAACATAATTAGTTATAATTGGACATAATTATCTTATATTGAATGTGGTTTTAACATTCGATTTATTAAACTTACAAAAATAAAACTTAATTGTAACATTTTATGTCAATTAACTACGTTGTATTTTTGCCTAAAGTTGGGAGTCCTAAGTAGCATTCAGATATATTTTTATTAAATAAACTTGTTAAGTACAGTTTATGATTTGGAAAAGCTAAGGAATTAATCACTTCGTAGATTCCAACCATCAAGAGTGTTATAATATTTGAGTTTCTCTTGAAATTCATATTGACATTTAGATACTATTTGACCAAGGCAAAAATTATAATTATGGCGACCTTACCCATATATGTCGGCGCCATAAAATTTTGTGTAGCGACAGAAATATTAAGCTCTACCCTCGTATACGAGGCAAGCCTATAAAAGTCGTAGCGAAAAAGAAGCGGGGATTCTCTCCGACTATATAATTGCAGCGAAAGATTTGTACACCAACGACTTTTTAAATAGAGCGTGTTCGCGCCCACGCCCGTAAAACCACCGATCGGGCCATTGTGGTGGAGCGATCATCTTCACTTTCGCACACCCGCTGCGGCGTACCTCAGCAGTATCTCAAGTCTAGGTTCAATCTCACGGAGTAGAGCCCTCGTGCATACTGCTAGCACGATACAATGACACCGCATTCACTAGTTCCCTGCATACACCATACTACACTCCACACACGTACTCACTCACACGGTACGTACATAAGATCTGTGAGAGCCCCTTTTTCCTTTTTTTGATTAGTTAGCCTTAGCCAAAGTTGTCAGACTCGAAATACATGTACGCTTTATTGCAACACATGAAAGTATGGCCGTGCCCATCTGAAGCACCCTTAAGCTAGTTGTCATTCGGCCGAATGCTCTAAGTGTTCGTCTTAAAAGCCTAATGAATCTATGAAGGCCCGTCAGACCAACAGCGCTTAGTGAGTTAAAAAAATAAACAAAAACAGAGTCAGGAACATTCTCGCGCGGATCGTCTCACCGTTCATATCTGTACATATATTCGTAACTATATACAGTATAGGATTACTGTATCGGCTGCTAAAGGTGTCGTCTACATAGGACGATGCCATAGCTATACAACTTCCACCTGAGCGTCACCACTACATATATAATATAATTTTGAGGTGGCTTAACCGATTTTAACGAGATTTTTAAGGAGAAATAGCGAAAATTACCGTATGCTCAGAGTTTCGTGTAGGGTACATAGCAATATATTTTTGCATAGGGGTTAAATAGTAATGATATAATTTAACTGTCACCATTCGCACGTTGTGACCCACTTATATATGCAATCAAAATAAGCAGTCGAAATTTCTAGAGCGCGGTATTTCTAGAACTTATAAGATTTGGTTGTGTGCGTATTTCGCGTAGCGGACCATCACAGTTATATCTATTATCATCGATCCATCCATGTATTATATTTTTTACGAGTCTACACACGTTGTTTTTAGGGAGTTCTCAAGTTTTTCTGATAATTTTTCAGCGTTAGTTATGCTAGTTACACCAAGTACTGATTTTTTAAAACATTTTATAGATTTTAACCACTGACTACATACAGTCTCACCTGATGTTTAATGACAATGTGATCCACAAACATGCTTAACCTAAAGTGTAACGGGTTCTCAAGTGCTGCTGCCGGAACACACCCATAGATGTTTGGTGAAAGATTTTCAACTTGGAGGTGGAAGCTAGCCAGACAAGCTTAGATAAAGCCCTAACGTCATGGTCTCATCATGATGTTTTCCTTTAGCGAAAGCTCCGGCTTATTTGCAAGGATTGGGACGTACTTCGATCGACGCGATATCCAAACATAAACATAAACCATAGTATTGCGGTAGGGCTTATTTTAAGCTTGTCCGGCTAGCTACCACTTTCTAGTTGTAAATCTTTCTCCAACCACTTATGGGTATACTTATGGGTACGGGTATACAGCACTCGAGAGCCAGTTACTTTCTAGTTTAAGCGTGTTTTTAGACCACATTGTCATTTAACATCAGGTGAGACTATGGTCAAAGGCTAAAACCAATTAAGTATTTGAAAAAAGACCGGTAATAAAAACTACTACTACTGAGGACTTAGAAACACCCCACGCACCAGTGTATGTTGCTAGCCATACCCTTGAACAAACTAAACTACTTTTAAACTGAAATTAAATAACCAGTCACACCGTCATTAATTACCAATAGATGGTCGCAATACTTATAATGTAAAAAAAAAACAACTTTTCTTGGTAAATCCCACGTACTTAAATTTATGTCAGATTACGCTGAAGACATACATACATCATTCTCATGTTTAATACTCGTATTGTGTAGACGCAGTTGGCTAAATGCTATCATCATATTTGGTCATTAATTTTTATTACAATGTTTTCCCCGTTAAAATCTTTAATGAGAAACGAAATAGCGGATAATTACAACAAATACTGCTTGTCTGGAGGTAAAAAACCAGAAATGTATTACTATTTTTTATCAAACTTTGTGTAACATCAGAATTAACAAAATTTTATGTTTTTTTTAATGCATAATTTTATACATCTGAGCATAATTAAAAGCGTGTTTCTTTAAATAATATGACAAAAAATTTATTTGATTTAATTTAACTTCAATTTCACTTCGTTAATGATAAACAACGCTATAACATACTCGTATTTATCGTTGAAAGATGTTCGCAGTGGCGGATTTGTCCTAAGGCCCAGGAGGCGGGCCCAGGGCGGTCAGATTTAGGGTCGGCCAATCGTGACAAAAAATTCACTGATGATAACAAGAAATAACTCAAAGTACGTAAATATTCGAGAAGCTCGCGCAAATTATGGTGGACCGCACTGTACCTCATCGTATAACAATAACCTTCCTAAATCTTAAACGATTTCGCTTTACTTAACATAGTAGCTGATTTTTTAAGGAAATTGAATTGCAAAGATTTAATTAATGCTTTTGCTGCCCTTAAGTTCTGACGAGTTTTGTAACACGTTGTAAAATACTTATTAAATCTTTTGTATAAGAATAAACCTGTAATGAAATAAATAAAACCATTTTAAATGTTTTATTTAAATGTGCAATTATCTCTGAAACTTTGGAAAATATTACAAACTAGCAGATGTCATAGTTAAATAAATTTCTGAATCGATTTCGATAAAAGTTGGCAAAAAAGTAAATTCTTTCTTTACTCAATATGATGGGTGCTGAGAAAGGGGTGGCTGGTACTTATTACATGGCCTGAGGCCTAGGGTGGCCAAGACTGCAAATCCGCCACTGGATGTTCGTACATCAATTGATTGCTATGTAAAAATTAATTGAATTTAAAATGGTCAATACATTGAGATTTGCCGTGAGGATTATGTTAAGGCCGCTTTAGAAATAGGCTTATGACTATTGGCGTAACTATATGGTGGCAGAGCTAGCAAAATGCCACGGGCCTCCGGAACTTCTGAAAACTCCGATTTAAGGAACTCTATGGGACCAAACACAGTATGTTACTTGGCTATTTTATATACTGAAAATTCTATGACCCGATCTTTACATTTTGATGATGTTATTGATATTTTTGCAGAAAAGGAAGCTCGGAGAAAAGAACTTTATTCATAAATATCGTGTTACACTGTTATTTTATTACATAGATATAATAAGTATGCTTTTGATAACTAAATGTATTAGATATTTAGGTAAAATGCATGTATGCAATGGTTTAGTAACATTACATTACAATGTGACCATTTTTACTAGAGCCCCATCCGATCAATTTGCCACGGGCCTGGGTTGGTATAGTTACGCTATTCCTAATGACCCTGCAGTGGGTCTCTTACAGGCTAATGTGAAGATCGAAATGAAAGTATGTTAGTTAATAATTATATTTCATAAACATAGGAGTTACAGCAGTTTTTTTCTTTTGTTTTTGATATTTTCCATAAATCTCAATTTTTTGCATTCAAACTGTAAAAAGGTGGCATACCTGCAAATTAATTAATTCTTACCAAAACATGTACCAGCCTTTAGCAGTAAAATTTTATATAACGTATTTTCGTTGCTTTCTCTGGAAAAGGTCTGAACTGTCCGTATTTCCCCAGTCTGAAATTCCAGAAGTGAATCCTGATCTATACAAACAATAAAATTAAAGTGTCTGTTTATCATGTCAAAATAACAGCTTTTCACTAAATTGATATGAAAGTATTTATGGTACTTATAACAATAAAAAAACAATTTTTATAATATTTGCCTGTCTGTTTCTTCGACTTAATATCCGAAATGGTTGGACCGACTTTTATGGGATTTTCACTGGCAGATAGTTCATATTGTAAGGATAACATAGGCTACTTTTATTTTGGAAAAAATAATAATTAGTGTTCTGCGCAAATATAATAAACTAAATAAGTAATGTCCAGAACTGCGCGCTAAAATTTATTCCTAAAGCTAGCTAGCAGATAACTTATAAATATAAACCATTATCTAAATAGAACTGCTATAAAATCGACATACATTTGTTTTAGATGAAGACTATTCCAAGTTACCAAAGTTGTTTCATTTGGATGAATATGAGGAATGCCTATCGAGGCCGGAAGGTCTGTACTGTCTCGGAACGTTTGATCTCATTCCAGAAAAGGAGTCTCATGAGACATATCAGTTAATGAAGGTATGGTACAAAAAGTAATAAATATTTATAATACTCTTAGACGCCACATGAAACGAGTAAGGCCTACAATTCACAAGTTGAAAACTTCAGTAAAGAACAGGATTGTGTGGAGAGACTACACGAAATATTTTAAAATTCTTGTTAATACTTTTAGCCGATGTGAATACAGCTCCAAGTTTTTTTTTGTAACTGACCTATGCTGTTTTTAGGCGACAGCTTTTATAGCTTCACCGAACTATGAAGGCGAGCCCTTAAGGCACTCAGACGATAAGCAACTAGAACAAGGGTCTAGGGGCAGCCTCAGCTTGAGCTGTTGCTTTATATTGCAACAAACGCGCAACGTGCTAAACTAACCAAGCTAGCTTAACTATTCATACATATACGAGTATGTGTTCATGAGACCCACATGTATTCACACATAAGTTCGAGCTTGCGCTAATACTATAGGAATCTAAGATCACCATTAATTTATCCTTTGTCTCGATATTCTACATATAATATAAAACATATTTATACCTAAAATAGTGGACTGCGCATCTATATTCGGAGTAGTGAAAAATTAACGAGGACTATACATATCAGCCTTAAGTTAAAAAAAAGTTATGTTTTTTTATGAAACCACGATGCAAGTGAAACTTTTTTTCAATTCGTAGCATTTTATTCTGATCACTATATTTATTTAAACTATTGAATCATTTTGATTTGAGCCATGGGTGCCGCCATATTGGTCCTCTGCCGAGTGCCTTTCACTTTACCCCTACTCTGCGACCGGCTGTAATGCGACATGCGATAGATGGGTGAAAAAATTTGAGACGATGTAAAAAATGTTTCACTTTAAAAAAAAGGAAGCTTGTTATTTAGTATACGTTGTTTTCTTAGAACTATTTCAATACAAAGTAAGTCCTCTATTTAAATCGACTCTTTATATTGTCAAACAAAACACATGTAAATCTATTACAATAAAAATCAATTGCCAAATGCATTTAAGCGCATTATCTCAGAACGGCTGCATATATTTCGCTAATTCTTTTTGTGTTGTGTTTGTAATTGCCAGGGCAAGGTTTGTATGAGAGAAAATGTTTGAAAAATTATACAAAAAGTGACAAATTGAAGTAAAATCTCCATATAAAAGTGAGTGTGACAATAAAACAGAAGACAAGAGTGAAATCTTCAAAAAATAATGATAGAATTGAAAGATTAACGCTTACATTTTTAGTTACCATATTATTTAATTACATGGCGTACTTTAAATAGGAAGCTTCGGTCTAGTTTCCGTCTAATCTCGTACTAATATTTTGACGAATAGTCTTTGGAAAAGACCCATCAAATTATTTATTCTAATTGACTATTCAACTTTAACGCAATAGATACAAATCGGTGTCCTTGCTAGAGACATTGAAATGATTAGAAATGTTGTTCAGATATATTACAGAGTGTAAACAAATTGTGAAATTAATTGCATAACTAACTCTTCGCCGCCTTCTACCTGTTATCATTTCACTTACGTTATCGAGTTTTATTGAAAACTGTCTATTGCCCGCAGCTCTGCATGTGTTATATTTATTGTATTAAAGGAATTTAAAATTGTAAGAAGAGGTAATATAACAGAAATGCTCTATTAAAATATTTGTTTGTACGACACGCACGCCACCTACTGTAACATGTAACGCTTATATTAAATAAGTAAATTCTAATAGTGTGCTAGTGAATGTTCTATCAAAATGGGTCTATACATTTTGGAGATAGTACTACAGATTAAGTCACGGATATTAGCTAGTCCAAAATAAAAAAAGCTTAAATTACATCTTATAGGATCAGCTATCTGCCAGTAGACGTTCCGTGAAAAACGGTTCAAAAGTTTTAGAGATAATACTGCAAACGAATCCACGGGTAAAACTAGTCCAAAATTAAAAAGCTTAAATTACTTCTTATAAAGTCTGCTAGCTGTCAATAAAAGTTCAGTGAAAATTGGTAGAATCGTTTTGGAGATAGTACTGCAGACAAAGCCACGGATAACAGCTAGTCTAAAATAAAGTAGCCTATTTCACCTGTTATAATTTTAGCTATCCGTCAGTGAAATTCATGTCAAAATCGGTCTTGCCGTTTCAGAGATTACCCGGAACAAACAGACAGACAGGCAAAAATGTATATTATCCAATCAATAAAAAGTTGTTATTTTGATATTACATACGCACACTTCATTTTTATTATATGTATGTATAAATAAAAAAAAATTATGAAATTAAATTCCCATGACACAGACTACATAATTACTGTATACAATAATAACACTTAAATAAATTATACAACTCGTCATCAGAAGGATATATCCATAAAAGATTGACCGCATTGCCAATTTGTAGGGCAATGTATATTATCTGACTAGGTGTTAGATTAACTGGCACGGCAACACATTGCTTAACGCATAGTACTTAAATTAATGAATAATGATAAAATAAATGAAGCTATAGTTATATATTTTTTTATATAAGGGCCTAAGAAGTAAAGCAATTGAAAAGATGATTGAAATCCATCAAGTACTTTTTGAGTGATGCTCGTACAACGGCAGGCCTCTATAATTTTATTTAAATAGATTTGTTCAAAGTTATTAGTCTACAGAAGCTTAATTGAGCCAGTTTACTTCGTAGTCTGATTCTAATTCTGAGTCTCTACTCCCTATTATACTATACTAAGTTGGTTTAAAGGAGCTTATTTTAAAGGATGTAGAATTAAAAAATATATATATAATTCTAACATTTCATTAAAACTATATAGACTTCTGGTAATATAAACTGTTATGCTACTCTGTTCTCAATTGCATTCAGCAATTTTTCTTAGATACTCGCTTTAAATATTTAAAACGTATCCCACCATATTATTTTTTGTGTAAAGCGTTCTCAAATAAATATTTTGCTTACTTCAACATCATCATATAGCTGATGAGCGGTTTGAAACGATGATTGCTCAGTTGTTATCGTTTTCGGAAATCGCATCAATTGAAAATGTTACGAATGAGCCGGAACCTTTGGGTAAAGGGAAACGTGATGAAATCATAGCCTTCTGGTTTATGGTAAGGCTTCTTCTAAGCCTGTCTGTAAGTTCTAAACGACCAATAGGTGTGTTCCTGCAACTACACTTGAGTGTTTACCATTTTGGACCACACTAGATATTTAATATTATTATTTAATTTGGTCAAATGTTAAAACCTATAAAACATTAATAAATATATTTGCATATGATATTGTAAATTACAGGAGTATTCCAAGGAGGTATATCGATTTAATCGTACATTAATACACCGTGGTTACTGTGTTAATACACAATGTCCGCATTCGGGCAATGAATCTTGGACACGGAACACAACCTTGCTCATGGAACAGTGTGTAGACAAATTGGCGCATATCTATGGTATGCGTGCTAAATTACATACGTTGCACTACTGCCGAACGTATGAAGCAGCCCATTCCACACCTGATCCCGACTTACCTCAAATTATTTACCTCGCTGTTATCGGCTTGATACTAATCTTAAACGCCGGGGGAACTACATACGATCTAATGACAGGAGATAATCCAAAAAGTAAGTAGACTTTCATCACCGACTTCCCATTCTCAACTTCTCCTGATTTTATAAAACCATGTAACCGCTCCCAATATCATAAATTTATGAAACAAGCAAAACACCGCTTGCCGCACTTCTCCACGGCAAGAAAAACATTAATGAACGCTTAGTTCTTACAAAAATCGTAATAAACGCTAATAACTCTATATTAAATGAAACCGTCGTGATAGATAAGGATGAAGTGTCTAAGAAGTATGTCTAATAAAAAACTGATACAAATATATCTAGTACTTTTTGTCGGAATTACACCAACCGTTGTCTTTTAGTCAGAAGAATGAAGTTGGTAATACGTATTAGTTACATAAAAAAATCTATAAATTTAGATATTAATATTAAGATTAGCACTACTGTATTCTTAGCGGATCCTACAAGATAGGTTGGCATCTTGAACTAGCGTAAAAAGTGTTCCAACTGAAGTTGTCAAGAGTGGCAACTTAATTTGATTGGCATCAAGACTTAAATCTGTTACAATCAGCTATAGGCTGCAATAACCATATATAAACTACATAACTGTTATAAATAATGTTTCAAAAAAAGAATACAGTCCTTCCCAGTCTTTTTGGCCGCTCTGATTATAGCCGAGCTGGCCGTGTAGTTCGGACTTGCGCGTTATATAGTCAAGAGCTTAATACCAAATAAAGTTAAAATATTATTACGACACTAAATTTGTTATTTATTTACCTTTATGTTCCATTGCGTAGTACATACAGACAATATAAAACGTATTTATACCTACATTTGAGTTCTGCACATCTGTACACAGGACGGCCAAAAAGATTATCTAGGAATGTACTAAGGTAAATTTTAAATGACAGTTGTACACAATCGACAAGCAAAGTCAATTGGAGAAAACTGAAATATAAAATCAACTGGTTAAAACGTATGAAAATGCTTTATTAGGAAGAAAACATTCATATATCTATAATTTTCAACACAACGTAATTGTTAATTGTTAAATATCACGTATCTCCATGTAGTTAATAATTCCAGAAATAAATATGTTGCTGTGTTGGTCAATATGTTCAAGCTGGAAGGAACTTACTCAACCATACAGTAATTCCACTCGTATGCATCTAGCAGCTATTCAAGGAATCAGGTGAATAGTTTTGCGATATCTACTTCTAGGATTCATTTCAATTATTCTTGATATGAACTACTTTTCGAATGTTAAAAGTATATAAAATTTGATTTTAGTTGCACGATGTGTCAAACAATTTTTAGCATACATGGTATTTAAATTAATATGACACATTATAACACAAAAAAGTGTGGTTTTATGAAACCACGATACAAGTGAAACTTTATTTCAAATCCTAGGCTTTTAATTGAAAATTTTCGTAAAAATCATTTTAAAAACTGAACACTATATTTATTCAAATTATTTAATAATTTTCAATGGAGCCATGAGTGCTGCCATAGTGGCCTTGACTGTTCTGCCAAGCGCCTTTCACTTTACCCTAACTCTAATGCGACATGCGATAGATGGACGAAAAAATATGAGGCGATGTAAAAAAAATTCCGTTTTTAAAATAATACAAATTGTCTAGAAGTACTTCACCTATTTTTATTGAAAATTTCTAATAATATAACTTGCACGTTTCAGAGTTGCTGTGGCTATCAGCATTTGTCTTGTGCATAGTGTTATAATTTACTACACACTTTATCAATACAATCCTCGTGTTTTAGAAAAGGTGAGCATTAAATTTTAACGTCTTCGATAACATTCCTTTCAAATTGTTGGGGTCTATTTTACTTACATTCTTATATTTTATTGCGGTATATTGTAGTGTAAACTTACACCAAAATATCCAAAGTTCATTAACTTATTAAAAAACTAAACATTTGTGTGGAATCTATTTATAATTATAAATTCAGATAATTCTTTACAGATATTTCGAATTTGAAGATAGAATAATTCTGGACTAGTTTAGCTTGTTATTTTAAAAGTCCTAAATTTTCATAGATGTTTTTAATTTTTTTTTTAAGTGCACAAACGTTTTCCAGTGGTTTTTTATTTTTAACCGACTTAAAATAGGAGAAAGTTATAAATTCGGTTGTATTCTCTTAACATTTTGGTACCTCGGAACTTTGTCATTTACATACCAATTTGGAAAAATGTATTTTTATTGAAAAAAGCATATCGTCAAGGGGCCCCAATATAATTTCGTTAGTATTGGATCTTGCTTTTCGATGATATACCAGGAAACTCCTCAAAATCGTATAGGAAATTTGCAGTTTTTGAGATAGCAAGGTTTATGACAATCCAGGACTAGGTAGGTAGCTAACTATGATCAAACACGTTTTGGGCAGTTTTTTAGAGCAGATTTATTTAATGTCAGTTTTATTTATTTTTTAAGATTTTCTTGTTTTCAATACATCGTTTTCCAGATCACCGGAGACCCATTTACCATGCTAATACAGAATAGCACGGCAGTGGAGCAGATGTTCGTCGTGCTCTCCAGCTTTCTTTGTGTCTACAGTTTGAAACGCTCCTCTAAAAATCTAACATTCAGCTTTGGTATTTTGATTAAGCTTCTACTTAAGAGGATCTTTAGGTAATCATCAATCGTGGCAGTAGAGCCTTCACGAGTTTTTTTATTATAAATAGCTCAATATTTGACCACAATTATAGCTCCCCTAACTCCCCAGAGTGGGGAGTACCCATGATGGGTTTCTGATTGGGAAGAAAGGGTGGATTGTAATTCCTTAAATCTTCATAAAATTCTTTCATTTCTTTTATATTACCATGGCCGAATGTTCTTTATGCCTCGTAAGTTTACACGTTCAAGGCAAATTATAGGCAGTCCGTGAATAAGGTTATGACAGCATAAGGCTTAAGTTTTATGTGGGTAAGAAAAAATATGGGGCAACCTATGGTAACGCAATGGAACAAATTATATAAAGATATTTTTTATATAAGTCTTTAGACTGAATTGGTCTTTGAATGAATCAAAGAATTCACACTAATATTCGGCATCCACCACCAAATATTTTTAAACTAGATTCGTTTAAGGCGATCGTGGTAATTCTTTTTGTCCTATATCAGCAACCAAATTTCATTACTGAAGATTATTTACCGTCGCTATTAAATTCGTAAAAGTTTCATATTTTAGAGTTAGTTCATTCAGGTGATTTCTATTCTCTAACAAAATGGTAGCATCCTTGTAAGATCTCACCGAAGTATTTTGGTGAGATGTCAGTGTTCACTTTCCATGTTATTATTCTAACCCACTTCATTTTATTTTTTGCTTTGTAGGTTTTATCATTTGACCATAATAGCACCTGATGTTAAATGACGATGTGATCTAAGACGGTAAACCTACCAAACCTAGAGAGGATGGCTCCCAAGTGCAGTTGCCGGAACACAGCCGAAGGTGCTTTGGGATAGATTTTTAACTTAAGGAGTGGTAGCTAGCCAAACGAGGTTAGAAAAGTCCCTGCTATAATTCTATGCGTTTTGCAAAAGATACAAATTATATGAAACGTATAACAACCACTATTAAATAATATTGGGGGCAAGTCTATGAATAAACAATAAAAAAATCCTATATGTGACTATGGGCTAGTATTCCCATAATCTTGCTAAACGGTGGTATTTATCTTTCTAAGTTTAGTGAAGTCTTTATTCGTGATCATGGTTTTTAACGATAGTAGATAAATAGAAAAAGCATCATTAACCTTCGATGTGTGAGGCACCCATGAATAATAGGACCTAAGATGCCCACGTCTTACTCCACTTCTGCCAATATTATTAAACACCAGGGAAGATTTTAATGAGTAAATTACAGAAAACTGCTGTAAAAAAATCCATTATATTAATAACTAATTGATACCTGCGACTTCGTCCGCGTCTTCAGTATTTTTTGTGTGATGCGCCCACAACCTGAGACGTGTAACATTTTATTTATATCGATTTCTTTTTGTTTTTCCAGAATAAGTCCTTTGTATTTGTTAGTGATTGGCTTTATGGCGACATGGTGGCCATATCTAAACGACGGGCCACTGTGGCCAGCTATGGCTGTCACGGAAAGTAAAATATGCCGCGAGAAATTCCTATCGCATGCTTTATTCATCAACAATCTGGTTGCACCTGAAAAATATTGTGTGATGCCTTCTTGGTAAGTATGTTTTTCGTATCTAAGTGTACAACATGCAATTTTTTAATACATTTCTCTTCATATAAATTATTATGATGTATATTATGTACTAGATTCATACAAAAATAGCTTCATACTGGCCCGAACTAATATTATAAATGCTAATGTGTGTTTGTTGCGCTTTTACACCTTAACACGTTCCGCGCCACGTGTACCACCAGTGGTATACGTTAAGCTTGATCTTTCGGCCACGTGTATCACCGATGATAAACGTTAAACTTGATTTTTCGTTTACGTGTACCACACACTTGTGATGTGTTACTTACAATACTTATTATTACTACATTTACACGATGTGATAACTACTGAAAACGAAAGAATGATATTAATATTGTAATGTAACATTGTATAATAATATGTCAAATTGTAGTCAAAATATCAAATGACCTGAACGATATGTCAGACAAAATTGGTTTGGCACAGAACGTGTTAACTACTTATTCATGAAATTTTATAAATATGTTGTCAAGTATACGGAAGAAAACATAGTGTACTTTTCATTAAAAAAAAAGTACTGCTCTTGTGTACTGTAGGGATAACTCAAATCTACATTTTAACGTAAGCGAAACTGCGAGTAAAAGGTAGTATCTTTATAAATTATAGCTTATCTGTTCTGATTTTTTTTTTGCCTTTGACCACAATCTCATCGATTGTTAAATGATGATGTAGTCTAAGATGATAATCACGCTAAACCTAGAGGGAGACTGACTCTCAAGTGCAGCTGCCGGAAAACACCAACAGGTGCTCGACGACAGATTTTCAACTTGAGGATGGTAGCTAGTCAGGTGGACTTAGACAAAGCCCTACCACCATGCAAGTTGTTGACGTTATTTTACACTAAAGGTTCATCAAAATTCGCTTAGTAGTTTTAACGTGAAACAATGAGAAACATCCAACAGTTCATACAAACAGTCTCTTTTATAATAACCATAGAATTACTAGCTTTTTCTCGCGGCTTTGTTCGTGTTAATGTAGATTTTTTTCTGAATGAAAAGTACTTTATAACCTCTTCTGTACCCTTTTAACAATTACTATTATATTTAAACATTTTTAATATTTATAGGTATTTAGCAGTTGATATCCAAATGTATATAGTTGCCGTAACAGTCACTTTACTATTGGCACGACTACGCAGAGGACGCATTATAGTTCTATTTGTCTTTCTCGTTACCTCTATTGTTCTAAACGCTGTCTTGTCCTATATATTCAATTGGAAACCCATGCTTTATTTCTTTACAGTTACCGAGTAAGTACGAAACAGCCTGTAATCGTTTTTTAATAATTTGATCAATGCCCCTTGGCACGTTCACTGCATATATTGTTTGAAAATCAAAATTAAAAATACTTTATTCAATGTAAGCCTTGAAAAACCGGTTATGAACGTCGAAACTATCAGCGGTTTGAGCAAACATCCAGTCACAGAAAATAACTAATAAGAAACTCGATCTAGTTTATCTTTCAATCATACATATACATACATACCAGATCCTATGATCGACGTGAGAATGATCCCTGGTAATTTTTTTATTCAATCTGACTAACCGCTGTTGGTCTGACGGACCTGGATGACTTCACCGGGTTTTTAGAAGGAGTGCTTCACATGCTCGAGGGCTTCATTCCGGTGGGTCAAACCTAGGCTTGAGGCATTTTCGAAGGGAGCCGCGGCTAGTATGCTGGAGCGAAGATAACCGCTCGACTACGGCGGTATAATCCGTAGTTTCGCAGGCGTGGACGCGAACCGACTCTAATTAAAGAGTTGAAGCGGTACGAATCGTGATCCCCGCTCCTTTTGCACTATAACTTTTATAGACTTACTTCCTACATTCAAATTTGGACAGTAGATAGGACTTTTGTGCCGACATACATTACATTAATCGAAGTGCAAGATTACAAAATCGTATTTATAATCTTATTTAAAATTGATTTTCAAACTTATTGCTTTGGTCACACTAAGTAGCATTCTTAATTAACTTTTTGCCTGCTTTTGAATGAACACCTCTAAAAATAGCGTTTGCTTTCAGAGATATTCGTACATTGTTCCGTGATGTCCCTTCGTTCCTTCAGCTGTACGTGTCTCCATGGGGCAACCTCCCGGCTTGTTTTATAGGCTTGATAATCGGTCATTTGTATCCTGCTATGATAAATTCAAACTTTGATGTCAAAAAATATAAGGTAAATTTTAATTAATTATCTTCTAAAATGTGTATGTAATTTTAGTGGACAAAAGAAACAGTTCGATATATTAGGGAAGCACTAAATGCAAATATATTTCTGTGAAAGGACAAAAAACAATGAGATAAGCGATGATGGCTCAATAGTTATCATATTCAAATGACGTATCGATCGATGTATATATGAATTCTTGCGAATGAGCTGGAGATTTCGGTGAAGAAAAACATCGCGATGAAACCATAAGATGGTGGCAGGGTTTTTTCTAAGTTCGACTGGTTAGTGCCATTATCAAATTGAAAATATGCAAGAACCTGTTGGTGTGTTGTAACAGGTATACTTGAAATCCAGTCCTCCTCTAAGTTTACTGTGTTTAGTATCTCAGATGTTTAAAAAAATGATTTTTTTTTTAATTGGCTTTAACATCAGATAAGATGTCAGATTAGTCGGTTGTCCAGAATTTATTTGCAAGCGTTACTAAAAATAACGATAAAATGACAAAATGATAAAATAACCAACAACTACGAAAAAGAAACGATGACGTGTGTAAGAGTATTACGTTTCGTGATTAGCTTTGTCGTTGTTAGTGTGGATCGGTTTGCGAAAAGTCCAGAGATACTGAACTATGCATTGTATTTGATTTACTAATGCCATCAAATTAAATGCTTTGATAACCTTCAAAGTCTCTGAGGGCTAAGCTACATGGGTTACCAAACACGACCTTGCCACTTTCAATTGTCTAGTCTAAGGCAAATATGGTAGTGATGTATTGGCGTATGATGAATCATACATACGTTCTATTGATTAAAAAAGACATTCCCTGGAAATCATTTTACAGATCAATCTCAGTTAAAACCAATCATGTTTTTATTATTTCAGTATTTCTTACACATTGCCTATTTGTTATATTTACCCGCATTAAGTTGCTGGTTGTTGTTGGGCAACATTATCCAGCATATCCAGAACAGGAGCTTCGTAACGGTGTACGCTGCTGCAGAACGATCCATCTTCCAGATTATGTGCTTGCTGATTTACATAATGTTAAACGTTCTCAACAGTACGTATTGATAAATATATTTTCATTTCATCCTTGCATCTTGCAGATAGAGTAACGATATTACACAAGGCAACAACATGCCATCTTAAGGATTTTTGGTGACGTTTTTATTTTTGTACTTTTATTTTTAAAGACTTTAAAATATCTCGTATACTCACGCATGCTAGACTAGAATCAGCTACATTTGTATCTATGTTATGAATTACAGATTGGATTTTTAAAATTCTTTCACCAATACAAAACCACATTTCGAAGAAATCGTCAATGGTAACATTATCGAACGTCGCGTCGATCGATGTAGATTCTGTATCCCTGCAATAAAATTGAGTTTTCGGTGTTTAGTTCGGTGAAGCTCTGAAAGTCCCTCAAGCCAACAGCGTATAGTCAGTTCGAAAAGCCATGAGTTTTCGGTAACAGAATTTTTTATATGCGTTTGACCAAAATCTAACCAGATATTAAGCGATGTGGCCTGATGTGGTAAACATGCTAAACCTAGAGGTGGGCTAGTTCTCAGATACAGCTGCCGGAACACTAGATTTTAAACTTGAGAGTGGTAGCTAGCCAGGCAGGCTTAGATTTTTTTTACTATAATGCTATGTTTTCATTACGATGTTTTTCTTTACCGAAAGTTCGGATTTCAAAAGATTCGAACCCATGTCAATCGACGCGGTATCCATACAAGTTGATCACCATGTCATCATTGCTATAAAGTATTATGATGTACCATTAGTATGATGGTAGGGCTTGTTTTAATGCACGTGTAATTAGCAACATCGATTGACAAGCACCTACAAAAATGTTCGGGCAGCTACATTTAAGAGACCGTTCTCTTTTAGCGTGTCACTATCTTGGGCCACATCGTCATTTAATGTCACGTGAGACTGTGGCCGAGTACTAAAACCCATAAACAATTGGCTACTACTACATTGGATAAGTAATTACATTGAAAGGGTGGGAAAGTTAACAATTAACAACTACTTTGTCCATAAACCGGTTTAAATTCCATACTAATGAATGTAGACCTCATGAGGCACAGGTCAACAGACTGTTGGCAGCATAAGCTTAAAAAATACTTGATTTATTTTAAAACTTTCAAAAATAACAAATTATATACTTATTGTAAAATTATATTTTTATATAAAATATATTTGTAAATTATTTTTTAATTTGTACGATTTTTTTTTCTAACACAAGAAATTTACAATGTACGTTGACGTGTAATTAAAACAAAAAATTTTGAGATCAGGGTCTTATAAAATCCATCGAGGGATTAAATTGCAAATTCTTAAGACTATAAAAGTAATTAAAACCAATACAAATAATTCTTTCACGTGGATAAAGGAGAAGTATATAAAAGAATTTGCATGGGGCGTTTGCTACCGTGGCATCCATCTGAATGATTTAATATTGTAACACCAACATCTAATCCGATATAGTTATCCAGTTGTCTGGCGAATCCAACAATTGGAACTGCAATTTAACGAGTAAATCTACTGTTTAACGAGAGAAAGCTATCAATAACATAATTATGACATAGGCATCCATAAAAGGTTTTATTTGAAATATCAAATGTTTTATGTAAAGTTCCACTTTTTCGTTTATCATTCCAGATTTTATGATTAGGCTGTTCTCATGGCAAGGTTGGCAAGCGGTGTCTCGCCTCTCGCTGTCCGTTATGTTGTTACACTGGTGTGTGAACATGATGCTTGTGCTGCCGCTGCCACAACCCGTACCTACATCTGCAATAAACATTGTAAGTTGAAAAACCATACGATGACACAGCTCAACCTTAATGACCAAGCACACGGAAATTCAGAATTAATGTGAGAATCTACATTTCCTCACGATAGACATGTGTTAGAACATCGAGTCAATCGTCATAGGTTTGAATCCCTACAGTGAGCCTAAGCTTTCAATGAAAAAAAAATATCGTGATGAAACTAAGAAACTAAAACATGAAGTTAGGACCATTTCTTATGCTAGTTACTAAAGTTGCCACCGTAATAAGCAATAGTGCCAAATGAAGGATCACCCTATTGTTGTAACTGTTAAGTATTCGACATAACTCAATCCCTATTACCCAATAGGGATTGGGTATCTAATACAGGATTTCACCATGTATAAAAAATAAATACATATGTGTATGTGGCATGTGCCACATTAATGAGACGCGCCCGACAAACATATGGTACCGACCCACCTTACAAGTTTTAATAAATCGCTGGCACCTATGTTTCTGAACCGCCAACTATACTGCCCCGCTCCCCCCTGCACGCCGATCAACGATACGAGTGTACCCTAAGGTCAGTTTCAGAGTGCAGGCAGGAGCACGTGCTTGTTCAGGTACGTGTAGTTCAAATGAACGAAGATGCCACTAACATCACTGTAAATGCTAGCAGCGTCTACATACACTTAAACTACACACACCCGTGTAATAATAATGCCAGCGGCGTCTACGTAAATTCGAACTACATGCACCCATGCAATGATGCTAGCGGCATCTACGTACATTCGAACTACACGCACCCACGCAATGATGCTAGCGGCGTTTATCTACATTCACTCGCACAATGATGCTAACGGCGTCTACGTACATTTGAACTACACGCACCCGCGCAATGATGCTAGCGGCGTCTACATACATTTGAACTACACGCACCCGCACAACGCATACTGGAACAGGCCTTCTACTCGCGGACAGACTACATTGGAGGTTGGGCATACTAATATTGCGCGAGCTAATTCTTACATCTATCAATTATGTCTATTACTGTACTTTTATTTTCCTTATCATTAAACTTCACTTGTCTCTTCAACCCGCATAATTTCTTCCTGGTCTTCGTCTGTTAAACTATTATTGAACGTTCTCTTTTGTATAGATTAGGGTTAATACCACTGGCAACATGTACGGAGTATTTTTGGTTATCGCTATGCTGATCTTAAATGTAATCCGCAACTAACAATAAGTTTTTCTTTTTATTTCAGTTAACTATTGGAGCAGCTACAACATGCTTCACCTTCGTATTGGCACTGCCTCTGACTCTTCTCGTCGAGATCCCTATGATGAAATTTTTCCATGCCATTTTATCCTGTTGAAATATCTACCAAATCAGTTATATGCACTATGAAACAAATCTAAGTTGAGTCTGTAAATTTCACTGTATAAATTTAAAATATTTCAAAGGGTTATTTCATTGGCCTATAGATTATAAAATTCATTTCTTATGAATGAAGGGTACCGTCATGAAAAGGTTAGATAACAACATTATAGATAATCGTACGAGAGCATTGTTAAAAACATGCATTTGTTAACCGTTTCAAATTGACAATCTGTTTGACAATCTCTTAACATAGACAGTCTGGTAGCTGCGAATTGGATCACGTCAAAATATTTGATTAGTCACGGAGAATACATGCTGTATCTCAATTCAAATTAGGTCGTATTTTATTTATATTTGATTACTGCTTAACCCATCCATAAAACCGTAATGATCTGAAGCCTAAATATTTCAATGACTTCAAATTTGAACACTATATTCAAAATACTGGTAACTCAAAATTATTAAAACGACTTACACGGCATCTGTTGATACTAACAGAAGTGCTGAGAAGTAGTGTACGAGAAAATGTTTTAATATTTCATGGCAAATATCCTTCATATCTGAATTCAAAAAACGGGCCGTATTTTATTTACTTTAATAAATGTTTTATTACTGTTTAACATATAAACTGAAAACTATATTCAAACACAGGTGCATTTGTGAAATAAATAAAAATAATTACATTTCTTCTACCTAGTCCTTATATAAGACATTAATTTTGATACAAAAAATTTTGTAAGTAAATAGCTAAGTAACAATTTTCTTAGATTAAGGTTAAAATCGATGGATATTCTTAGAAATTTTTGTCCTCTTTTTCGCTACCTTAGGGATTGAGTTTTCAAATATTCTTCCTTAATGCTGACCTACCAAGCCTCCAATACTTTGTTATTCCTTTATATATGTAGATATATAGTAGTAATATTACACAGTGTCTTAAACGAATCTCACTTATTATATAACTAAGCAACTTATAAATTGTAAAGGATTAATAATGATATGTGTTAATGTTATTATTTTATACAAATAGATTATTAAGCGATTTCATATTTCTTTCTTTTATTTATTACACTTTATATGTACTAGCTTTTACATGTGGCAATCAATTTAAATAAAATTATGGCCGAAACTCATTTAAAGTGTGGGGCACAAAGTTCTCTTCACGTGCTATTATATAAATCCTTTGCAAAAAAAAAAACGGCACCTAAGGTAATTTACATTCTAAGGTCGATCTCACTGAATTGACTTTAATTTAATCGTTTGACGTAGTATACTGATAATCGCTAAAATCAATATGCTTGAAGCGAATTCTGACTTTTTTTTAAATTAATTTTCGATGTAGTCCCTAAAACCAATGTACACATCCAAACAATGAGAAGTGATCAGCAATAAGACAAGATTACGAGGATAGCTGAAGGGTACTATAATCTACGAGATCACTTAAAGGTATACTAGCTTTTGCTCGTGATTTCGCTCAGATAAATGTTGGTTAGACTTCCCTATCGGGAAATATTTTTAACACATTGTGAAGGCTAAAGAAAGTTATAACCTCTACTCTAAAAAAAAGTATTGCTTATCCACATCAAATTTGATTCAATTCAAATCCACATTAGCACTAGCGAAGCTGCGGGCAATAGCTAGATATTAGTAAGGATAAAGATTCTAAGTATAAGTATTAGGCGAGCCACCAATTAATCCGGTCATAGTGACCAAGAGACGCGTCCCACAGGTATAACAAGCGTACGGAACCAATTGCGGTAATCAACTATAAACACAACTTCGTGCGCGACCGTTCTACTGAGTCCCAGACGTAGGGAGGGGGGGGGGGCGAGTTACTGTAGATGTTAACGGGGGCGGTTGATGTAGTAGGGAAGGGAAAACGACGTGGTACCTCATCCCGCTAACGTCAGTCGCTAGATGTTAACGGGGACGGGTGATGTAGTGGGGAAGGGAAAACGACTCCACTCCGCTTACTTTTGTAGCAAACTAGGACGGTCGCGCTCGTACTTGTCTGCCTATAAGTCTAGTAATTATTTTGTTTGTGATAGATAACTTAGAGTGTTTTAATTAGTTTAAATGCAAATATAACAAAAAAACAGATACACCTATTTTGTCATAATAGTTACTGATGATATACACATAAAAGAATCGGTATTGAGATACGATTCCTCAATTATGTTACTTATAAATTTAGATTACACTATTGTGTGCATATGTGACTTAAGTCCTTAGGTCATCGACTGTGATAAAAGAAACGCGTTTTATTTATTGTATAGAGGCAAACATTAAATATATTCTGTACACCGTTCGACTATTATTTAATATTTGCGAACTTCTGTTTTTACAAGTTGGTTTTTATTTTAACACTTTGCCCGATTTTTTTAATAAATACTATATTAATTAATATATTTTATAAAAAAAAACAACAATTGTAAACGTCGCTAATCATCGCTTCGCTTTTACGAAGTACGTAATTCAGTCAAGCAGTTGGTCGGTCAATTTAAATGTTTTTACATCACAAATGTGGACCTACCACTATACATCAATAAATATTCTATGATTATATTCTACTATAATTGTATCGTTTTGAACTATAAATCACTGGAAGGGACCAACAAAACTTTGAAGTATCTACTTCAGACGTGTGACATATCTGCATGAAACTCTTTGCCCAACCGATTAATGACTGCTTTATTATTATCAGAATAAATTTAAATCAAATTTACAATCAATTAAAGTTAATTTACTATATTTTAAAACGTACGCAATTAACTGGAGACATTAAGTTGACTTTGTGCTAATCGAATGTAATTTTTTATATGAAAATGTTTTGGCTTTTTATTCCATTTCTGGTAGCTTCAACTACGGCGAGGAGTTTAACTGGTATAATTCAATATTATTAATTTTAAATGTAAAATAACGTATTTAAATTGTATTTTTGACTTATTTTCAATTGAACCACTCTATGTAATTCCCTTTTATGTTTTGGAAAGACAATATCGGCAGTCGTTTCTTAAATTGCGTATTTAAAAATAACACTATTATAACTCATACATATCTTGAACCTGAAGAGATTTATGGAATAATCCCTAATTCTAATTAATATTAAACATGAGAATGACAGTTTGTTTATTTGTTACGGATTCACACTACTCAACGTTTTATATATACTACGTTGCAGCTCCACCAAATCTACGGTTTTTTCGAACGGGGGCAGAAACTTGAAAGAGGCGCTCCCTTTCCCCAGCGTTTGATAAAAAATATAAAAAAATCTCTCAATATATTCTTAATGACTGGCATCTTCCGTGAACGGGACAATAAGAACCTTTTTTATATTACTAGCTGTCCCCGCGACTTAGTCCGCGTGGAACGAAATACAAAACACAGTGATTAATGAAACAACCTGAATTTATATCTGTATATCTTGTATATTTGTAATGTAATGTGTCAGGCCAAAAACTTGTAATGGTCGTACCCCTTTGTTACTTCAATAATAACTCAAAATTAGGGCTTCCATGTTCTTTTGATGTGCGTAAAAACCGTGGGCCTAGCTATAGTGCTGCATCTATCGTCATACAGTCAGATAGTTCGTAGCACACGATGGTAATGTGTGCCCACATTTAAATTGATTGCGAACTTGGATAAACCTTCGTGACAATACACGCACGTATAGGAGTAACGTAATACTAATATTCTAATTTAACAACTGTAAAAACAATATTAATCCTTGGACTGTCCAATACCATAAAGATTTAATTTCTATACAAACGAATGTAGATATCATGAGGCATAGGTCAATAGACTGTTGGCAACATACGCTTAAAAAATACTTGATTTATTACAAAGCTTTGAAAAATAACAAATGATGAATTTTAAAAATAATAATTTTATTAATTTTCATTTGTACGAACTTTTTTTACTAAGCCATGAAATTTACAATGTAGTGAAATTTAAAGTAATTGAAAACATAATCTGCCATTTTGAGATCTGAGTCTTAAAAAATCAATCGAGGGCTTATTATATTCATTCATATATACTCCACATAGCTCATTCTTATTATTATTTTTATGTTATCCTTTCTTTTATTTGCACTGCCTGCAGTATTTTTTCTCCACGGTACTGCTGGAAGAAAATGCGAGCTCCCTAATATATATTTTTTTATACTTTATAGCTAAACGTTTTGACCACAATCTCATCTGCTATTAAATGATGATGTGGTCTAAGATAGTAAATCACGCTTAACCTAGAGGGAGACTGGCTCTCAAGTGCAGCTGCCGGAACACACCAACAGATGCTTGGCGACAGATTTTCAACTTGAGGGTGGTAGCTAGCCCAGACGGACTCTGAAAAAGTCCTACCACCATGCTATGGTTTCATCACGACGTTTTCCTTCACCGAAAGCTCCGATTCGATTGCTTGGATTCGAACCTACGTCCTTCGACGCTGTGTCCAAATACACTACCAACAGAGCCATGATCGCTTCATAAACCCTAATGCATAAACCAAAAGGTATTCATTAATTCAAACCGTAATTAAGACATTAGAATCAAGGTAAATTTATGAAAACTATAATCACTACATAGTATAAAACAAAGTCGCTTTCTCTGTCCCTATATCCCTATGTATGCTTAAATGTTTAAAACTACGCAAAGGATTTTGATGCGGTTTCTTTTAATAGATACAGTAATTAAAGAGGAAGCTTTATATGTATAATAACATAAATTAAATAGAGGAGAAATACTGTTATTTTTGAGGTTACTCCAAATTTAACGCGTGCGGGCCACGGGCGGTAATGAATAAATCAAAACTACTGGATCGATTTTAATCATTTTTTCAGTGAATGACATAGGCTATATATTTTATACCCGTGCGAAGTCGGAGCGGGCCGCTAGTTCGAAATAAAACTAACAAATACAGAAATAATCTCATTGTTATCTGTACTCTTCCTCCTTGCAATAATATTCTTACGACAGTACACCAATAAAATTATAAGTTTAGCGCCATCTGTTGTCGTCTAAAATGTAGTCTGTTATTGCTTTTAAAGAAGATTTTTTCTTACATTTATGTTCAATGAACAACTTTAGCCTCTTTTTTTATTATAACCGAAATTGTCCTAAAATGTGATAAGGTTCAATAACTTGTAATATTTACAACACAAAACTAATTAGAAATTTACAAATTGAATTATAAACCTTATGCGATCGAATAATAAAAATCATATTTTACTTATACAAAGTACAAAGTAAGTTATTCAATTTATAGAAATATGTAATATATGTAATTGGCCAATGTATATTATAGTAGTAATAGGTTTAGAAAATGGTGGATAAGCGCCATCTATTTGCAATAATGCATATTAATTAACTACTGAACTTCATAGGTTATTAATATTGATTTATGTGAAAATAAATTATTAACCATTTTTCTTTCGTTCTATGTCTTAGTAATGTAGTACTGTGGTAATGTTTATTTATGTTATAAAGTACCCTGGTTTTTGGATGAGGATAAAGTCCATTTACTTATCTATTGCTCTCTCGTACTTAACTCCCGTCGACATTAAAATTACAATAACTTTTGATAGAGTTAAACGATTTTAATGAAACAAAAAAATTATGCTGCTCCGGAATATGTTTGATTATTTTCTTGCTGGAGTTTTATCAGAAACCGAGTACTTTACCAGTGATGCCTGTTCAAACAAACAGACAGACAGACATTTCTAAAAATGATCGAAATGGATTCTATGACTTATTCCTAGACACTTGCAACAATATTTTTCTCAAAAATTAAAAAAAGGACAGACATGTTAGATTTACATTCTTATCTATAATATAAAAATGAATCGCTAAATGTGTTGCTAAGCGCAAATCTCGAGAACAGCTGAACCGATTTCGCTAATTCTTTTTGTAGAATATTCCTTGAAGTACGAGGATGGTTCTTACGGAAAGAAAAATTAAAAAAAATGCTTGAAAAAGTCTAAAAACAACACTTTTCTATACTCCCATACAAACGATTCGTAATAATACTTAAAACTCAATTTGAACTTTAATACTATAGCATAAAGTTTAGTGTTAGTGGAGAGGTTCCGGGAAGGCAAAACAATTGAGTGACGTTAGTATCGTATAAATATTAATGTCAATATATTTATACGATGGTCCCGAATAGCAGAATAATTAAAAATATATTTAAGGAATCGACTGTTAGGCGGTATGGAGTTCGCCGGGGTCAGCTAGTTATATGTATAGATTATTGTATGTACATAAGAAGTAGAATTATAAAAAGAAAATATGTAATTTTTAGCTGAGGAATATTCTCAACTACCACGTCTCTTCCATTTGGATAATTATGATAAATGTCTATCGGTTCGAGATGGATTGTATTGTTTGGGTGTATTTGAGCTCACACCTACACACGAACCACATACTGTTTATGATTTAATGAAGGTAAATTAACAATTATTTGACAAGATTTCATAAATATATATAGTTACTTCAAGTCGTTTAAATAAAATTTAGTTACCTTAAATGATAGTGTAGATATTGCGACAACGGTGATGAAACTCCAAAACACCTCTTGTGTGAATGTGACCCACTGAAGGCTACACGCAACCCGATTCTGGGAAAATATGTGTTGCTCCCGGATGAGGTACAAGCGCTCTCGGCCAAGACAGTCTTACAGTACTTAAATGCTATAGGACTAGGTAGGGAGCTTTGACATTCTGGGGCGATCACAATAGATCATACTGGTCGCAGTGATACAGGTCTGCATAGCCCCCTTTAGAATAATAATAATAAATATACCCTAAATGATCTAAACTATTCTCGTCATAAAATCTACGGTCTCCATTCTATCCTACTCTAGCAGCACCTTTTTGTATTCCATAATGTAGGTATATTTTTTTGCTTCTTTTTCGAACTGACCTCTACAGTCTGGTGGAAACCAGACTACATTTTATTTTATTTTATTTGACGACTTTAAATTTCAACTACGATCTTCTTGAGTTCACTTTCCGAAAAGAGGTATTTGATTTTGGTTTTAAAGTAACTAATTCATTTTGCATTTATTTAATACATTTATTTAATGAGAAGTATTTCATATTTCAAGATGCACTAAATTATCTCTTTTAAATAATTTCTCATGGTATCTAATTATGTATATAATTTATTCAGATACATACAGAAGGCGCATTTAACTTTAACCGCACTTTGATACATCGCGGTCTTTGTCTCAACAAGCGATGCCCATCTAGAGAGATCAACGCATCTCTGCATTTCGAGCAATGCGCCAACGTGTGGGCAAATAGTCGAGAGTTGCATGCGAAGCTACATACACAGCACTACTGTCGCACGGAAAAAGATTTTCAAGCTGCCATTCCGCCCAGCAACGAGCAAGAATTATTCATACAAGTGTGTTTCGCTATCCTTTTATTAAATATAGTTGGAACTGCATACGACTTTATGACTGGAACTAGACCGAACAGTAAGTTTGAAAGTACTATTTTAGGCTAATTAAAAGTTGTTGAAATTATGTTCTGATAAATAAATCAAAAATGCAGTTTAATAATCACCTGTGACTTTAAAAACCAGGCGCAATGCGATATATATGACCTGGATTCCAAGATGATTCAATGTATACTCAGTAATCGACTAACCATGATAAACTCATCACAAAGCTCTGATCAGGTTAGCCATTTCAAATTCAGCTACTGAGAATTTTGCAGGTCGGAATAACAAAACAACTGCCGATTGATTGTAGATCTATAGAAGGTGATCGTTATTTTCAATCTCACTATGCTTACCATCAGGTGCAGAACCGTTACTTTGAAATGCTAAAAAACATCACCATTAAGACAAACTATTACGTAAATTTTGTTGAAGTTGTGCTTTCGAATATCTCATTTCAAACTATGTTCTTTATAGGAAACAAGTTACTATTGGCATGGTCCATACCCGCTAACTGGCATAAATTGACTGTTATTCATAAAGGCGGCGACCCTCGACTTACAGCATTAGAGCCTGTGCAAGGAGCAAAGTATGTATTCATTGAATGTGGACTTTTATTTCACACAGTTTATCATTGCAATTTATTGGATTAAATATCTATTTGCCAAGAGGCTCTCAATTACAGAATAAAGGTATAAAGTCCCAGTCAATATTATTGGCAACTCTGAATATAGCCGTAAATTTGGGCTTACATAGGCAAGAGTTTTATGAGTTTTTAAACGAAGTTAAAATATCATTGCATCAATTTAAAATTGGCATTTATTTATCCTTAAGTGGTCCCGATGTTAGACATATAATATAATAGGTATATGTACCTAAATTTGTGTTCTGCGCAACTATATTCAAAGCGGGCAAAAACGTTGGCGAGTACTGTAAATTTATCAGCATTATTATCTTTCTTGCCATAACTCTTATTGAAGAACCATAAAAGGGCAATAATAGTGATAGTGTGTTCGGACAACGTGTCAAACAAAACAGGCTGGAAGCCTGTGTCAAACATAGTATTATAATAGGGCTTTTTCTAACGCCCACCTGGCTAGCTACTGCCTTCGAATAGAAAATCTGACGCCAAGCATCTATAAATGTGTTCCAGCGACTGCACTTGAGAGCCAGTTCTTATGTCGGTGTACTATCTAAAGCTACATTGCCATTCAATATCAATTGAGATTGAAGTCAAAAGCTAAAAAAAATTAAAGAAGTGTTGCGTGCCTCATTACGATACTTGCATAACTTATGTATATTTTTACTGTTTTATTTGCTTTCTAAAACTCGTAGTCTTTAATAAGAATTATTTATTTATGCAAAAACTAACTCAAATCAATTATTCAATTATCGTGCCAGCAAAGATGTAACACGTTTTGTACTGTTATGCTATTATGTATAACTATTGTAGTCTGGTGAAATTGCAGAGGCCTTGCCAGGTCAACAATGAAGACAGTTCGAAAAAAATTCAACTATTGCACCATTACTAATAACTTTTGCACTTATAGTTACATGTAAAGTCAAGAAATCAAAACCATTAGGCCATTCATATGCAAGAATATAAGTGATAGAAGCATACTGAAAATAAAACTATGCTAATCTTCTGTTTCCTTAATATTTGTGTTTACTATGATATCTTGTACTTCTTCTTTGCTAATTAATTTCTTCACTACTTGATAGTGGTATTAGTTTTGTAAGTTTTTCATACAGTTATTAGCAATTTTGTTATTTTCATTGTCAAGCAGGATAAAGTGTTATCTGGTCGACTTGTAAGCCCAGTATCAATGATCGCCGCTGTTATGGCGTTTTGTAAGCCTGTAGAGTATACACTAATTGGTCTTGAAATATGACAAACTAAACAAAAATGAATATGACAAGTTGATCACCATGTACACGCTGGTCGTGATTTATTTGAGTATCTACCTACAACCCTACAAGATTACTGGATATACACCAGTTTATTCTGGAACATAGGATTCTTAAGCTTATCACTGTGACTTGTCTTATACTAGATGGTGATCGCAGTCCAATTAAACAAAATATCGCTTCTCAGGGCGATTGCTACCGAAAATATTTTTGATGAAGTGAAATTCTCAAATTATCATAGCGAACAAAACCATCAACGCTATATTAAATATGTTTTTTTTTTTTAATTTAGAGTCTTCGGTATATTCTGCGTAATGTATGCCCACAATTACGCATACCATTACGTGTTCTATGTTAGCAATCCAGATTTTTTGGAACAGGTAAGTTTTTTTTTAAATTAAATCTTGTTTACATATATTATAAAAAAGACAAATTCATTTCCAATTAAAATTTGTTAAATAACAATCACATATTATGGATTATCATTGTTATGTTGGCTTTGTTGCTCTATACTGAACTGGATTGTAAATCACGATCAAAGTTGATTCCGAAATGTGATAGACAAATTAGGCGGAGTGTCCATCAACGCTATGGAGGCCATCATTTTAGCGCAATAGTTTACAAAAGAACTTTCTTCGCCTAACAGCGTACCTCATGTTTTATTAAATATATATGAAGAGGTTTACAAGTGTCGAACAATGTTTAACTTTAAGATATTTAGCTTTTACATATTGTCTCGCATTGTTAAAGCAGTCTTTACGTTCAAGGGCTTAAAAAAACAGTCACCGTGCGATAAAAATAAAAATGCTTATTTACTAATTGTATGTCCTAAGTACATTCATATGCCTACGGAGTGGGATTTTGGGAAATCTTTTGTGAAACAAGGTCTGAATAAATTTTACGTGTGTATAATTAATTTTCTAACATTACTATCATTCTCAAAAAGAAGCAGTTGTGTTACCTTAAACAGCGACGACTAATGAAGTCGCAGGTGCAGCTAGTTTCCTCTCGAACGTGCAGTTCAACTTCCGGCCAGGGCGCTCCACCTTGGACGCCCTGAATCTTCTGAAGAGGCTCTCCACGGAAGCGACCTCTCGATGAGAAAACTTATTGGTGGTATCCCATCAGGAGCGCGCCTCATCTGCTATGCGGATGACACCCTAGTCGTAGTCCAGGGGGGGAATGGGGAAATTTGATGCACCTGGCGACGGAGGCTACAACCGTCGTGGTCGGGCACATCCGATGATTAGGCCTCAGGGTGGCCCTCGAAAAAACCGAGGAAATTTTTTCATGGGCCTCAGCGGTGGCCACCTTCTGGGGTACATATATTGGTGGAGGGCGTCCGGATCAGGGTTGGGGTCCAGATGAAATATCTGGGCCTCACCCTGGAGGTACGCTGGCGGTTCGAGCCCCACTTTAAGGGGCTCGCACCGCGCATAGTTGAGGCGGCAGCGGCTCTCAGCTGTCTGCTTCCATACATAGGGAGCCGGGTGCCGGCTGCTGCCGTCTATATATGGGAGTCGTGTGGTCGATGGCCGCCTACAGGGCACTATTGTGGGCGGACGCCCTCTGCGCCGCAAACGTTCGCGCGTTACGCGGTGCGCAGCGCATTGTGGCGCAGAGGACGATACGAGGGTACAGGATGGTGTCCTCGGAGGCGGCCTTCGTGCTCGCCGGCTCCCTTCCCTGGGAGCTGGAGGCGGAGGTTCTTTCCGCCGTATACTTTTATACGGCAGCTAAGAAACGCCGGGGGGAGCCTCCAGCTCCCAGGGAAATAGAGAAAATGAGAGAGAGGGTCCGGAGGAACATGATGGAGAGGTGGTAGCAGGATCTGGTGGACGCACGTTTCGGTACTACTATCAACGCCGTCCGCCCGGTCCTGTTGGAATGGTGCAACAGGGAGTGGGGCTCCCTGACGTTCAGATTGGTACAGGTGCTGATCGGGCACGGGTGTTTGGGTTGGTATCTGCACCGGATAGCACGCAAGGAGCCGACCGCCGCATGCCATGAGTGTGGCACTGAGACGGACACTGCGCAGCATACTCTGAATAAAATTATAAAAAAAAAAAAATAAATAAAAAAAAGGTGCAGCTAGTTTAAAATAAAAAAGCACCAAACATTCAACCCTAATAAAATATACGTTGATATTTTAGAGTAAGCAACCATGAACCCTGGGCAACCATGGACACTGTATATTAGACGATTGGTCTCCTAGTGTAAGTTATAAATGAAATAAATCAAATTACAATAGTTAGTGTTTTGTTCCAGATGCCAGTTCGTTCTGCCGGTTTATTCGTATCAAACGGTATGCTTTTAGTCCATATGTTCTTTATGGTAACAACATTTTTAACGACGTACAATATGTTACTGTACTCAGAGAAGCGGACGCTAAGTGTTCGTATGTTGCCGATATGTCTCGTCAAAAGGATTTCCAGGTAAAATGTTCTTAAAATTAAATTCGAATTTAAAATAATGTAAATTAAATTGAATTTATGCAATACAGTGACTATCATTTAATAGCTCAAAACAGACATAACACATCAAACTAGCATACTTACTCACTAAGTTCGTAGGTTTTGTGACATTCGGTTTAATTGTCACTTTTTTATACTTTGTGATTAGTCTTTAACGACAATCTCACCTGACGTGCAACGCAGTGTCTTATAGCATCATTATTATTTATTATCACAATTTTTTCTCGGTAAGTTACTTTGTTTGTGTAGCTCCCCTTATTTGTCTTATTGTTCTCCTCGATCGTTTGTACAATGTTGTTGGATTAAAAATATATAATATAATACCGTGCGTTATTTTTTAAAGCAATACTACCTACAGTTATTTTTATACAAATTGATCTAGGGTATCTCCACTACACATGCTGGTTATTGGATACGCTGCAACGTGGTGGCCTCACGTTCGAGACGGACCTCTCATATATAGCACTATAGGCAAGAACAGTCGGACCTGTATCCAAAAATTTTGGACTCACGCGCTGTTTGTCCACAATATTGTCGATAGAGAAAAAATATGTCTAACACCTACATGGTAAGCACCTTGTAATCGGTTATATTGTTGACTAAACTTGATAGTCGAATATTCGAAGGATTATGTAGAAACCAGTTACATTAATTCATTTCATAAACCTCGTATTGAAGTAGAGCTCATCTATGATTTACAGATTAAAGAAAGTATTTTTATACCCACATTTAATATAACATATATTTAAGTCATTTACAAGCTTTACTTTTATCAATAAAAACATTAGAAATAATTTATTCCTTTGCAATGGACGAGTCGGAGCTTTTATTTATGTTTATGTTCGTCATACTTGACATTCTTCATGTCACTAATCTATAATATTTGTTCATTCTTTGACAAAAAAAGCTTAATAAAATTTGAACTAACAAAGTTACACATTATGATCGATTTTCGACTACTCCATGTCATTCGTAGATTACTCGATAAATCCTAACGCCATGCGAGTAAAAACACCTCTGAAATCTAGAGATGTGACACCTCTACAATCCTAAGTATTTGTGTAGGTACCTCGCCGTCGATTTACATTTATATACACTTGTTTGCTTCGTAACTGTCTTCATGTGGAGATATAGACGTCAGGCTCTGGTCATGTATCCCGCTCTATTCTTCGGATCGTGCATCATTAATGCCGTCGCGTGTTATGTCAATAATTGGAAGACTTTTGTTTTTTTCGCATCGCCCGAGTGAGTATAATTCATTTTCTATTCAAACCATCTGACAACAGTCTCAACGTCCGCTGTATAAATCATTTATAAAACTATAAATTAAGTCGAAATCGTCCACGATTGCTATTCAAGTATAATTTAAATTTGTCATATGTTAACCCTCTGTATCATGGTGAGTGTTCTGAAGAGCTATTAAATTTAATTCCTTACTCTTCTTTCCACAACCGAACCACGCACGCTGTGCTTAGAAGCCACAGTTTTACGGTAAACACTATCTGAGCACGAATTAATAAGTTCGCAACATCTTTGCTGTACCGTGAAGTTGTCGAATAATCTCCGGGCCAGTATGTTCCCACCTTACTACGACATGGGGTCCTTCAACCGTAATGAGGTGAAGAGACATTTACGCAGGCCTACATGACAGCGGCGACAGCCATTCTTTTTTCATATCGAGTTTATATACAAGATTTAATAATAACATAAATTGGCATTATCGTTCAAAAGGAACATTCGAACAATCTTCGAAAGCGTCGAATCTTTCACAAAGTTTTACATATCGACGTGGGGCGCGTTGGCGGGTTGTTTCTTAGGGATGTTCATGGCGCATGTGCAGTATGAACTACAGAAAAACAATATCAACTGCAACGATAATAAGGTAAAACAAGTGGAGGCAGTTATATGGACTACCAACAGAAGTGAAAACTCGAAACAATGGAATAACTGTATTCTTTATTTAAATTTTAAATCAATTATAGTCTGAATTATTGAAATTGCATACCTGTTTTCACATCTATTGGTACTCCGAACCATAATTATATACAGTTTATAAATTAATCAAACATACGATCTGCTGCACAAGCTCAATGCAAAATATCAAAATTACATGTATACAGATCGGTATAATACGCGTAGTTAGTCTGGCGCAAGCGCAATACGTACAAGCATGTCGAGGTCATCGGTGACGCGAACCCATAAGTTTTTCCCCTACTAAAAAATCGTTTAACACGGGTTATAAAGCTTTCGCTGCATCAATATATCTTACTCTTAATAAAAATTCGTATACACAAGTAGACATGTCAATGTTAGCTTGATATCGATCTATAAAAAAAAGAAACGTGACGTGACGTTTCTATTTGGAAATATAATATACCTGCACCACACGCGTTTTTATTCAGTCATTATTTATATTTATTTATGATACTTTATTAACAATGATTTTTAAAAGTAGCTCTGTTGGTAATTTTTTCCCCTTGTACAAAATCATATTAGAATACGATTAAATTAACTTCCGAGTTTTGATTCCAAAAGTATTTCTGACAATTAATATACATTGTTAATGTCACGACCGAATATTCAATTCCTTGTATTCAAAAATTCTTCAAAATTCTACTGATGTTTCATATTTTTTTGTATGATTTTTAATCAAAATTTTGACATATCTTGTACTCTATTAATTGAGGTATGATATAAACTCTTTGTGTATAAAATTTCGTAAGAATCGGTTGAATCGTTCGGACATATAAACAGATATATATGCCTACGACTACGCACAAGATATTCTGATTTTGATTTTTCCGTTCATAAAGCTACCAATATTCTGCATTTATGCTATATTTATGTGTATATGTATACGAAGAATTTATTTAATTTTCAGTTGGCAGTAATTGTGCATAACATAAGTTTGCCTATAGGCATAATATGGATAATAAAAAGCGGGAAATTCGCACTAAGCCTTACTACGCCCGCGGAGGTCGCAATATTCGTAGCAGTCGAACGAGCCGTATTTCTAATACTATTGTCGATTATCCTATTGGGAGCCTTTAATATTGACGGTAAGTCGTTCTCATGGTAATTTATTAGAGTTTAGAAATTACTACTGCATGGTAGTTCGAATTTTTTAAGTCCGCCTGGCTAACTACCACCTTCAAGTTGAAAATCTATCGCCAAGCCCCTGCGCTTCAGAGCAAATCCCCCTCTATGTTTAAAGTGTTTACCATCTTAGACCACATCGGCATTTAACAATAGATAAGATTGTGGTCTAATATAAAAACAAATCCTGCAACAAAAGTCGAAATAGCAAAATGTAAAAAGGAAAGTACAAATATCTAGAATCAAATAATTTTACCACTCAACCATCAAGTCGTAGTGGTCGACTGGTTTGGCTGATGGAATGTCAATTCGATATTTGTAGGTACGAACCCCTGCTTGATTTAACGAATTTTTCGGAATTCGCATCCATTTATTGATTTAAATCGGTAAAACTATCGGCTGACGGTGAAGGCAAACACCGCGAGGACACATGGACCAGAGAAACTGTTCTTGTATAAGGGAAAATATACGTAGAAATGTGGATTTCTCGGAGTTTGAAATCGGCAATACGTCGTGGGCAGGCGTGGTGATTATGCACATACCTCGCTAGAGGAAGAGGCTTATGGCCATGCAGTGAGCCTCTTACACACTGATGTGATGCGGATGACTACATATTGAAACTAGCCAACCATATAACAGATATTTTTGCGAAAAGTATATCTAATTACAATAGAGATATATAACTTTATTTTTGCACATTAATTGTGCAATATTAATTTCGTTTCATATACTTTACAATTTATGACAGCGTTATCGATGACTCTTGTCTATATTAATAGCTCTGTAGGTCTGACTATACAGTTAATATTTCTCCAAAATATTTATCAGAAAGCATTTTTTTTAAAACGTCAACCATTTTTTTTTAATTTTATAATCAAGAAGTATAAGCTATTCCAAAATTTATAGAGTATAAGAATTATCGATAGAGTATTTTAGAATTACTGTAATACTATTTCATTTTTTTTATTTATTTCAAAAGGATTTTAATTAAATTTTGTACGTAAGGTGTACATGCCAATCCAAAATTGTCTATTAAAATTATTTGTAATAATAGTCTTAGAATTTATAAGATACATATGGTAATTTCAAAATAACGATTCGAAAATAGTTACATCATTAGAGAACACGTACAAGCTACAATTAGTTACAGGTATCATATAATTTTGGAATGAAATGTACACAAACTCACATCATCATCTTACCCTTATCCCACCTAAGTAGGGTCGGCACAACATGTACACATGGGAGTTTCCCATTAAAGTTTTTCAGGAGAAATACAATGTTTTGTTTTTATATTTTCCTTCACGTTTTCTAAGAAAAGCATTACTGACATATTTTATAGCTTACTTTCCCTGTAATAAAATTATTATATATAAAAAGTTTTTCACAAAATTTGAAACAATTACATATATGGACAGATCTACAGATCTATTGATACAAATGTTTGTTCATTTAACAGGTCCAGTCCGTAAAATTTTCGCCTGGAGTAGATGGCACGCTATGGCGCGCATGTCGTTAGCGGTGTTGCTTTTGCACTGGATTGTGGGCATGGTGGTAGCAGCACGGCCGGTTCCCCATGCCTCTTCAATATTTGACGTCGTACGTTATATTTTATTATTTTCTCTTAATGTAATAATATGTCCATTTATTTAAGATAATTTCAAGTCGTGTAAAAGAAGTCTTAGATCACAATGCCTCGATGCAAAACGCCTTCTCAAAAAGAACCATCCTAAGCCTTCCTATTCTTATACTCTAAATTCTTCCGGACAGTTAATCTGTACGCTTTGTAACCGTACATTTAAAACTTGTTTTCGTGAGCCACATTTGCACCCAATCCCGAATATAGCAGTGTTTACCGTTGATGGATACGTCAAGAAGGACATCATCATCATCATCAACACCTGCAATCACTTTTTGGCTTATATTTTGAACGTTCAGACACGACGGTTCTACAGTTTTATCGTAATAAAATTCTACACTATTAGTTTTCTCTAATGGTAGCCTAGTGAAGTACATTCAAGTTGAGAATCTATAGCCAAGCACCTAATTATCTATTCTAGTTAACTCATTGGATCTGTGTTGCCCCCTTCCTCTGTATTAATTAAAAAAAATACAATTTATAATTTTAACAGAGAAAACATTTCGACAAAAATAAAATAAAAAACTATAACTTCAAGGACTTCCATGACAACCCAAAATGCACGTTTTCAGTTATATTATTCATCATAATTCACTTCATTTACACGCAATAGCCACAATTAATAATATTATTATCAATGAAAGTTCATATATCGTCATATTAAATTCAAGCCCAACTTCCTATAGTTGACAATTTAGTGTTGCCAACTATAAATATATAAAATCAAAGTCAAGTAATAATCTATGCTCTATATGTTACGATAGCTCACAGTAATATTTTTAACAGATTATTTTAAAATAATTGGTTATTTGTGGCTCGATTTTTAACAATACAGTATTTTTAATTTCTTTTTAAGTAAATGTCATGGTGGTAGGTCTTTTTTTTCCAAATCCGACTGGCTAGCTAACGCTCTGAAGTTGACAAAATTTCACCAAGCACGTACAAATGTGTTACGGCAGCTGCCCTAGACAGCAAGTTCCTTTAGGTTTAGCGTGTTTACCATCTTAGACCGCATCATCATTTAACATCAGGTGCGATTGGGGTCAAATGATAAAACTGAAGTATAAAAAGGACAATATATTTTAGTTAAGTTGGACATTTAAAAATTACCTTTTACAGCATATCATTTAAATGAATATCTTCGGCAATATCTCATACTTAAAATTACGCGCATCAAAAACATAAGATGTTTGTGTGAAAATTCCTAGGTAGCTTCTAGGACTTTGATGAACTTTAAAAAATCAAAGCTCTAAAGATTTTGTTTTATTTCCAACTGACTACACTGTTGGCTTGACAGGCCACTACAGTTTCACCAGATTACAGCGCTAAAGAATGAATTCTAATAATTTCAATACTTTTAGCGCCACGTTTTACACTTATATGAAATGGGTTGCTATTGGCTGCATAACACATTACCTCTTGTTTCAGATAGTGGATTGGCTTGCGACAACTGTCATAACTTATATCTTGGCTGTTCCAGTAACGGTACTTTTAGAAATACCGTTCCAGAAGTTCGTCGACGCCATTTTGTCATTCTCTTAAGGCGACAATGTTGGATATCATAAAATTAAATTGTTATAAAATAAAATTTTGTTTTTATTATTAATATAAAAAATAGCATCTACGTTACACACTAACTACATACATACGTTTCGTTTTAGTATGTACTTCAAATTAGTAAATAATTAAATCTTCGTTTTCAGCCACCTAGAAAAAGTAAAAAAATCGAAACACTGACATTTTTACAAATTCCTAATTACGAAATTCACAAATATTTTCAGCTATGTAGTTATTAATCAGTCAGCTCAGGGTTTCTAGCATTGTATTTTTTATAACATACAGAATATTTTAATAAATTAATCTTAATTTTCATTGTTATTTAAAAGAAACGATAGAAAATTAACAAAAGTTAGAATTAATTTCACAGGGTCATTACACACATACTTATTTAAGAAAAATATTGTAAAAGATTTGTTACCGACGAAGCTAACGCCAGTTGAAAAAAGACAAAATTAATTTTAGTTAATTTTCCATAAAGATCAAAACTATGATAACTCCCGAACAATTTTTTCTCTACATAATTTAGATCCTTGGACACATAGACTAACTGGCATTCAGAGCTCTGTATTAAGGCTTCTAATAAGAATATAATTGTTATATCGCTATCTTATTCGATTTCCCATAAAGGTTCAGTAAAAAAAAACACGTACGATAGAAATAACAATAACAGATGCATATTATACTTTACTAGCTCTTGCCCGCAGTGCCGCTCGCGTTAATTTAGAAATCAACCATTCCCGGGAGCAGTGATATTTTCTGAATGAGAGATATCCTATCTCCTTTTCTGTATCTCTAAGAACGAATATGCTAAATTGTATACAAAAAACAAGAAATATATATATATATATATCTAATACATTCTGCGTGAGGCACGCACAACGGCAGACATCTATAATTTTATATATATATAAAGATTCGCATACATTATATTGAAACTATTACTTTTTGACCTTTCTTTGTATGATAATTAAATATTTACATACAAACTTGAACTATTGCACCAAGATGATGTTTAGAAACATTACTTTTATACTCGCATATTGTTTTTACTTCACAACTAGCTTTGCTGGCACCTCTGCATGAGTTTATTGTAGAGTAATTATTTTCGCCTGTCGTAGCTTTATTTTACTCATGTTTCTATAATTTCAAAAAGAAATATTGATAATTTTCATAGGCGGTCAATTTTAAAATGACGTTTATACACCTAGTATAATTTGAATCAACTTTTTTTTTAAATCAAAATCGGTTTAAGTAAAAATAATTTGTTTTTGTTTTTTCTAAAAACATGACTGTTAAAAACCTCTTTGAATTTTATTATTTTTATATGTAAGAAAAGGACCGATTCTATGTCATTATAATTCGGAAAAACACTATGGAAATAAAAGCATACGACACAAATCTATTATTTAATTCTAGTATATAATTGTAAATCTTCTAATTAACTGAGTACAAAACGAACATGCAATCTCTAACTGCTAACAAATTTTAAAATCCAGGGGGAGCCAACTTGATTAGTCCGAAGATCTACTGTTTACTAAAGAAATTCTGTGCGATCTACAAATTAGATACATCTTAAAATGTTAAATGAAACAATATGAGTATAGTATACAATTATGTAGTATTTTTGATTGAATAAGAGGTAAAACATAAACTTGAAAGTTATTCTTAGTAAATACTTTTTATGTATATGACTATGATATCACTACATATTATAAAACACAGTCGTCCGCTGCGTCTGTCTGTTTGCCTGTATGTTCGCGATAAACTCGAAAACTACTGAACCGATTGTAATGCGGTCTTCACCAATAGACAAAGTAATACATAAGGAAGCTTTAAGTAAATAATTTGTCAAGGTTTTGTGTAAATTGGTTGAAATATAACGATAATAGTTGGAAGTGTTGGAAAAAGTCAAGCCGCTTGGGAGCTCTCATCGAAAACGTTTCCTAATTCTTTTGAGATATAATAAAACAATACATAGTGAGATATTCCTCTTTTTTAGATCTACAAAAAAGTTTGTGATAGCATACGAGTATACCTATCTTTGAGCAAGACGCAGTGGACGACTTTTTTTTATAATATGTGGTGATTATGAAAATTTTCAAACATGTAAGGAGTATAGAAAAGGAAATAAAGGTTACATACAAAAAACAAATAAATCTACTATTTCCCATTATTATAATAAACTTGTGTTCATTCCGAAAAATTAATTGCATTATTAATACATGCTTTTATACTCTAATGTAAACATCCCGAGACTTCAATGTTCTAATTGAGTTGTTACATTTCAAAGTCTGTTACCAAGCACCTGTCGCTGTGTTCCGGCAGCTGCACTTGAGAGCCAGTCTTCCTCTAGGTTTAGTGTCACTACCATCTTAGACCATTTAATCATAAAAAAACACAAAACCTACTTTCCGAAATGTAAAAAGAAAGAAAGAAAAAAGGGTAATTTGCTAATAATTTAAACATTTGTAAATTGTATAAAACAATTTTATATTGTAGTTGACATAATCACTACTTAGTATAAAATAAAGTCGCTTTCTCTGTCCCTATATCCCTATGTATGCTTAAATCTTTAAAACTACGTAACGGATTTTGATACGGTTTTTAATAGATAGAGCGATTGAAGAGGAAAGTTTATATGTATAATAACATAAATTAAATAGTGGAGAAATACTGTTATTTTTGAGGTTACTCCAAATTTAACGCGTGCGGGCCACGGGCAGTAATGAATAAATCAAAACTACTGGATCGATTTTAATCATTTCTTCAGTGAATGACATAGGCTATATATTTTATACCCGTGCGAAGCCGGAGCGGGGCGCTAGTTACTATATAAAATTTATTAACAAAGAAAAATAACTTGTACATAATGATTAAGACAACACATGAATGTCAAGCTGGTCATCCTATGTTTCAGAATCGATATAACCAGTAACAGTTTATTAAGTAACACTGTTATGTTTTACAACAAAGTCCCAAAGCATACTACCCATATTCCGAGACTGTAAGTTTAAGCGCCATGTCATGCGGGTTTTGGCGTTGACTGTTATAGGGTTGATCAATATGTAGACGATGGTAAGATCTGGAATTGACACTTCTCCCTCTCTGTGCATCCATTAAAAACTAATGTAAATTTTATGTAATTTAAATACATATGTGTATGTTAAAAAGAGAAAACCGATAGAGTTTCTTGCCGGTTCTCATTCTCCACGACTGAATTATTTTCCGAACCGTTGTTAGTTTTTACGTTCATAAGCACCTACTTAGGGCCTAAATTGAATAAAGTATTTTAGATATTTAATGAAATTAAATAAAATCAATGAAACCAGTTAGACTGTCAAGTGTAGCAAACTTATTACTTTTAACTTTTACGTTAACAGTCCATAAACAAGGCAGTCGAGTAAAAACCTTGCATTATATATGTGAATGCATCTTTACACATCAAAGCAACAAAATGTTTATAACAAGTGTTTATAATACGATGAATTATGAATAAAATACTTAGTCGTAAAGGAGAAATTGTGTCGAAATGAAGTATAAGCTCATACTTTTAGTTCAAATACTTGTAGCCTTTATCCAGGTTATAGATGCCCATACTGGAGTGCTTACACGTACGTTTTATTCTTTTATTACTAATTTCTTTTATAGTTAGAATCTTGAATTATGAACGTTTATTTAATTATAATATTTTCTTTGATTTTATGTTATCATAGCATTGTATTTTTAACCGATTTCGAAAAAAGGAGGAGGTTACTATGTTCGGCTGTATGTACTTTTTTTTTAAACCGTTCGGTGCATATAAATACATTTTGTATGTCTGTTGTTTGTTATATTATTCTGAAGCGGTTGAACCGATTTTCATAAATACTATGACTAGCAGATAGACGAACTTACAAAGTGTTATCTTGCTACAATACCACTGTGTTGTTATATATAGAAAGAAGTAAATAGTAATAATAAAATTACACTAAACAAAAAAATCGATATACTAAAATATCTGCTCAAAAATGCACTAGAACATCATTAGATCATAGGCACCTGCCTACCAATCCTTGATTTATCAATATCTCAGTCACTGCACATTCATATTACAGTAACACATTTTCACGCCTTAACTATCCAATCGATCATACTGCAACTTTGTACACACATTGTCAGTGGCATAGGAAGAATCCATATGGCTACGATAGACCTGAAACCAAAGCCTGTGGAGGTGCAATTCACAAATACATCGTACTCGAACGCGTCATTTGAATCCTTACCACCTGTTACCGAAGAGTCGAATATTCTCGTTTGGCATCCATACGAAATTAGGATGTTGAAGTTATAGTGGTACTACAAAATAATACCTAGGAAGGTTAGTGTCATACGAAATTAGGAAGTTGAAGTTATAGTGGTACTACAAAATAATACCAAGCTGTGTCAATGCCAGGCGCGCGCTGCCGATTGTAAAAATGCAACCAAACAAACATGACAAACATATTGTACCGACCCTACTTAAGTAAGATAAGGGTAAAAAGATGATAATGTCAGAGGCACAGCAAAGAACAAAGAAGAGTACCTTTGAACTAGAAAAAAAGTTGTATTCCCAGGGACAGGTCAAATCTACATCAACGCGAGCGAAGTTTCGTGGGCAAAAGCTAATAGACTAATAGAGTTTAATACCAGTATTAAAAAGAAACTACAACATTACAGTTTGATACTAAATGACAGTTTTGTCCAAGATAGTAAGCACAGTATACCTAGAAGAACTAGCTCTCAAGTGTTGCTACTGGAATACATCCATAAGTGCTTGGTTATACGTTTTCAACATAAGGGTGTTAGCTAACTAGGCAGGTTTTGAAAAAACCCTAAGACCATGCTATGGTTTCATCACGATGTTTTCCTTCACTGAAAGCTCCGGCTTAGTTGCAAGGATTCGAACCGACATCGGTCGATACCGTGCCATCTTTATTATTTTTTCAGAGAATGAATATCTCCGCTTACCACGGCTGTTTCATTTGGACGACTACCACAGATGTCTTACGCAGAAGAACGGGATCTATTGCTTAGCAACTTTTCACCTCTCCTCGCCTCTTCAATTTCATTTCGATTACGAATTAATTAAGGTACTTTAATGTCTAAATAGGCTATTAGAGTGAAACTTTTTACATCGTCTCAATTTTTATTGTCCCTCTACGCATGTCGCATTACAGCCGGCTGCGGAGTACGGATAAAGTGAAAGACGCTCGGCAGAGCAGCCAAGGCCAATATGGCGGTGCCGATAGCTCAATTCAAAATGATTCAATGATTGAAATAAATATTGTGCTCAGTTTTCATCTGAATTTATTATGTGTTTTTACTCTGATACGCAGTATGAAATTACAATTTATGGAAGGATTTCTTGTCTACGGTTGATTACCCTTTATCGTCCCCATTATCCAATTATTCAAATGAAAAACGCGATTTTAATACCCTAAATCGATTAATTTTCCGAAAATTTTCAGTTAAATGCATACGACCCAAAAAACAGTTTCACTTTCATCGTGGTTTCTTAAAACCACACAATTTTTTTTCTTACATACTTTATATGTTTTAGCATGTGTCCGTAATCTCACCTGATGTTAAATGACTAGCCCCGGACCACATCTGTAGGTACTTGGTTTTCAACTTAAGGGTGAAAGCTAACCAAACGAACGTTAGAAAAAACGTCATACCCCATATCACTTCACGATATTTCTCTTTTCATAGGTCCTTACAGGACAGTCCTATATCTTGGAAAGCCAACAGAATTTTAGTCTACATCAGGCACAATAGTAATGATAGAATGCAATATCATCAAAAGGATCGCGAGTACGGTTCCCATTAAAGATGCTTCGAACAAGAATTTGTATTGTAACAGTTTAAAAAATGAAAATAAATAATTTCAACAGGAGTATTCCGATGACAGCCATCATTTCAACCGCACATTCATACATCGTGGATGGTGTGTCAGTGCGCGATGTCCGTCGAGTGAACGGAATATCACTCAACGAGTCGAAAGATGCGCAGATGTTTGGGAGAAAAACTACGCGATGCGTGCAACTCTCAAGACGCTGCATTATTGCAAATCACATTTAGATAGTCAATTATACCAGCAGCCTGATTCACTTCAGCTAATTTTCATTTACACCATTCTGGTCGTATTATTTTTAAACGTGATTGGAACCACCTATGACATATTTACTAGAAATCCCGAAAAAAGTATGTTTCCAACTAAAAATATTTACATAGTCTATTACTAAGTTAGAAGTAATTTCGTTTCATTGCATAGCATTTATATTGACAGACATATTTTTTATCCATAATCCTAAAGTTTTCAATGAAATTCAATCTGTTTTGAAATAGTAACGTATGTTGTTGCCAACTTTCAATCTTTTCGTTAGTTTAATAACTGGATTCAAATTCGTGATGAACCAAGATTCATTGCAAGGGGCTTATCTATCGTCCAGGCCGGTTCACATATCCTACAACTCTATTGCATTACAACACTAAGATGGGCCAAAAAATACTCGTATTTCTTTACTTCCTGTAAAAATATTGTTAATGATTATGATAAAAAGATCTGGCAAAGCTTGAGCTAATAATATTAATAGGTGCCTCTTTGTGATTTTTGATTTTCCATATACATTTGCAAAGGGAAATTTATATTAAATTTATTGCGTCGTAGCGAATTACTGTGTTGTAGAAATCAATACATATCCATGTAGAAAGTTGAACGATTTCCAAAAACGGTCTGATTGATTTTTCACTAAGTTCACTCGTCTAAACGTTACACAAAATTAATGTTCAACCTCAAATTGCGATTTATACATTTTTATGATATATTTTTTTGAGTCATAATTTCGAAATAGAATGTAAAATATAACTTTTAAACGCCTTAATGAAAAATCATAACAGACCTTATTTGGAAATCGTTCAATTTTCTACAATAATATGTATTGATTTCTTCAACACGCTTAAATGTCACATAACTTTTTTCCCGTATATTTGGAAAATCAAAAATCACGAAAAAACACGTATTTGTGTAAAATATTAAAAGCTCAAACTTTACTAGATTTTTTTTATTATTTTTAACGATATTATTGCGCTAATAGATTTTTTGTGGTCCACCTTAATATACGCCAAATGTACTGAAACAAGATACGCATACTAATGCGAATATTATACCTGATATATACAACAACTACACCGATTAGTGATACACACAACTGAACCCATTATAAATTAAACTAAGGGCAAACTGCATACCAAATGATATGGATAGTAGCAAATCTTTGCAACTTTGTAGATGTTTACGTATTTGCTCACATATCCATCGTTGGTGTGATTGCGCCAGCAATTTACAATCATACTCAATTTGTCTTTGTACTTGTATTCTCTAAACATACGAATTCTTATTTAAAAATGATAACAATTCCAAGATTACATTTCAGGAAACAGTATTCTAATGGTCTGGTCTATACCAAACAATTGGCACCAATTAATTAAACCATTTCAACATAAAGATCCACGTCTTTCAAACCTAACATCTCTCCAAGGAGCCAGGTATGGATAACATTTTTCACGATATTTATAAGCCATTTGTAATCTATATACTATAAACAATATAACCCTATTACAGGGTAATCGTTTCAATAATATTCGTGTTTGCGCACACCCTGGTACTCTACAATGGCGTCTACTTACTGAATCCACAAGATATGGAGAAGGTAAGGAAATAATCGAAGTTATTAGTTACTAAAGGAGGTTTGGCAGTCAATGCTACGACCACAACTATGTCTACAACTAATGTGTTCCACTGTATACCCTCTTAACATTCTAGCACGTTATTTAGTTGTAGCAATACATCTTTAGTTGATTTCCTTCTGGTAAAAATCTACTTGCTTTACCGCATTATGTTCCATAAAATTAAATATAGAACATAAGATAGGATTAGAAACCTTGATACCTAAAATATATGCGCTTAATTTCAGGCACTCATAGGTCCCACAGGAGCGATCCTGAAGAACGGCACCTCAGTGGTACAAATGTTTATAATGTTCTCCAGCTTCTTGTGCGCATACAATCTTCTTCTCGCCACCAATAACAGACCGCTGAGCATCAGAATGGCACCAAAGCTCATTTATAAAAGAGTAATCAGGTAACATCTGTGCTGTAGCATCACATTTTTAAATTCTAACATGGTATATATTTTTTTTTCGAACTGACTACACTGTTGACCTGGCAAGGCCTCTACAGTTTCACCGGACTACAACATGGTATATACAAGTTCCACATTGCACATAAATCTTTTATGATTTTTCTGGATCCCAAATCGCCTAACCCTATATAAAGTTATTTGTAATCCGATTTATTCATGTTCCAACTTTCATTTAAACACTCTACAGTACCTTACTTTTATTTTAGTACATCGAAAAGGCGGCTAAGTTTGGTTTCGTATAGCGTTATCTTTGTCTATCACAGTCATTACGCTGTGCGATAAAGAGAACAATATATAAAACTAAAACAAGCCAACCTTAGCCGGACGTCTTACTCTTCTGCCCTACATGCAAAACCAAATACCGGATACTATGTTTGTTTATACTGATGTCGTAGTTGCGTCATTTTTTCTGCAGATTTATGTATGCTGATTAAACAGGTGATATCTATCGCGTTTATCCTTTACATATTAAACAGATATGTAACCAGATCAGAAACTACTTCTACCTAGTTACTAGCTAGAACTAGTTCGACGAAACAGGTGTATTGCAACACCTGCTTTCCATTATTAAGCCGCTTGCTTCGTAAAGCTTGCATACTTAAACGTTAAATCCAAATGTTGCAGATAGTTAAGTCTTAGAGAAGTTTCCTTCCGTTAACATTCCCGCAGGCATCATATCAAATACTTCTATTATAAAAATGAAAGAAAGTAATAAGAAGACAAAGTAACTTCTTCGAATTTAAGGTTACATAACTCTTGGAGTTTGATATCGTTAACGTTTTTCACAAATCATAATGCAAATTTAGTTCACCAAGAGTTACACATTTATCGTTGTTATTGTTGGTTACATTGAAATGATCACTTGAACTTATTTGTTTTTGTTACAGAATATCACCGATATACTTACTTTTGGTAGGTTACGGAGCGACGTGGTGGAAACATGCCCGCGACGGTCCAATATGGCCGCTAATAGTCGGGCACGAAAGTAATGCATGCCGTCAGAAATTCTGGCTTCACGCTTTCTTCCTTAACAACATTATTGATACGGAAAATGCCTGCTACATACAGACCTGGTGTGTTTATTAATATTTGCAATATTTTAAGAATAATCCATTGGGAAGCATTCATGTTCTTTTTTAATGTAGCGAGTTGGTTTTTAACCTTCCTTCATCACATCATTTAAAGAAATAGTTTTTCATAATATGTAGATATGGAATGTATTATAAAAATATAAATTGTGTGGGTTTTTGAAACCACGATGTAAGTGAAACTTTTTTTTTGGATCGTGCGCATTTAACTGAACATTTTGAGAAAATTACTCGATTTACCGTATTAAAAACGTGTTTTTAATCGTTTTAATAACTGAGTACAATATTTATTTAAATCATTGAATCATTTTGAATTGAGCCATGGGCGCCGCCATATTGGCATTAGCTGCTCTGCTATGCGCCTTTCAATTTACCCCTACTCAGCTGCCGGCTGTAACATGACATATGATAGATGGACGTACAAATTTGAGGCGATATAAAAAAAAGTTTCTCTTTCCAGATTAATATACGTGTACGAACACGATTCTATGTATGTGTTTGTAGTAATATCACAATATTCAATTGAATTAAAACTGTAGTTGTTCTTAGCAATTGTCTAAAGTGTCTAAATATTACAAATAAAGTAAATAAATGACAAATACTTATAACAGATATATTATAACCTATATTTGCCGTCAAAATATCAAAAGCAATTTCGTACGTATAAAGTCGAGAACACCAGCTAATGCAACTATACAAAGGTAATATTTTCTAGCGAGTCCCGTTTTATTATCATTACCATTGGACCTTGGATTTCGAAGTTACAGCAGGGAACTCCTCAATATCGAATATGAAATGTATAGTGTCTGATATATTGATCGGTTTATGACAATGCAAGACTATCTATCTTCCTAATCATGGTCAAGGTCGTTTTGGTGTTTTCTTTCGAGTAGATTTATTTGAAGTGGGTTTTTTTTGGTTAAAATATTCTTTTTTATAAAGTTTAGAAAAAATATCTTTCTTAGACGATGATAATTTTATAGATTTAGTAGTTTTTAAGGAACTTGATATCCAAAATATGCACGTCAAAATGTCGCACGTAATATGTTTTTACTTTTAAGTAAATCGATTTGAGAAATAACAATAACCCTTCTGTCTTATTTAAGTCTTCGCCAAAGAGACGCGTTATCGTGTAATATTAGCGCACGTTCTCTGTTTGACGGGTTTTAACTTCAATAGTATAGTACGCGTTGTTTGACTCCTCTGAAGTAGATGCATAGGACACAAATTTAGATACCAGAGAGACAATATTCGGTATCTTAACTCTGTCTTCGCAACAAATTTTTGAGAATATAATGTATATTAGCAAAAACTTTTAAAAGCTAGAGTTCGTAAAACAGCGGCATGATCTAAAAACTCGTATGATATTTACATTAGACTATCTATTGCCCACGGCTTCGCTCACATTAAAGTAAACTTGACCTACTCCTTAGAAAGTCCTTTTTTCTACATGAAATCTCATTTCTGTACCACTGATAATGTGTACGCAAATTTCATAACGATCAGTTGAGTGGTTTAGGCTTGAAAGCGAAACAAATAAACTGTTTGCGCTTGTTCGGCTGTTGATACAAAAAGAGAAATTATTAGACGGGTCACCTTCCCACGTTGATTGTAACCTATGTTCAACAATATGAGGTAATGGAAGAAAAGGATTCATTAAAATGCAATTTTTCGGTGGCGAGAAAGCTTTCTATTCTTTCACAGCTGATGTAACTCACATCATTTAAGTTTCACTGGATAAAAATATTACAAGCGTTCATTAACCAGTTTATTATGGATTTTGTAATCACCGAAACGTTCACCTTTGAAATTTTAAACTCCGACCGAATGACGAAGAGTTGAGAAGTTCGGTGAGCGGATATATAGAAAGCACTGGACATTAAGGACGAATAATGTATCATTGTGGATTCTCACATTTGTGTTTATAATGTTAATTACAATTGGGATATAAGACTACGTGTGAACTACACTAATCTTTAAATTTCTATTTCATCTCATTCTACAGGTTCCTGGCAGCGGAAATGCAACTTTACTTAGTAGCTTTGTTCCTGGTTATTAGCCTATCTAATTTCTGTCACAAACCGTTTTGGATCATTGGAACTCTATTAATTTCATCCTGCGTTCTTATAAGTGCTATCGCTTACATAAATAATTGGAAATCATTAATCCACATCGCATTCCCTGAGTAAGTTATTAATGTATCTTTGTTGTTAGCTAAATATGGAATTAGAAAGGTTAAGAAAACAAGATAGTAAAGCCACTTCCAGTCCCCAAATTGCTAAATATAGTTATCGTTTTTATTTCCTCTTCTCCTCCGTTTCTTGGCTAGCTGCATGTACATAAACCAATCGCGAAATGAGCCAAACTAAAACAGAGTACCCTTCACGGTTTTTTAAAAATATTTTACAGGTTGGCTTTTGACCACAATCTTATCTGACGTCAAATGATGATGTGATCTAAGATAGCAGTCACGCTAAACCTACAGGTAGATTAGCTCTCAAATGCAGCTGCCGGAACACACCAACAGATTTTCAACTTGCGATTGGCAGCTAACCAGGCTGACTTAGACAAAACCCTATCACCATGCAAAAGCAATATATGTGTGGTGATAGCGATATAATAGAATTTAGTTAGGTCTATCTGTATATGTTCCATAGTAAGTATACTATCATATTTGATTACTGAATGTTCATTGACTAAATCAGGAAGCCGACACGCCTTCCCATATAGTGTCATATAGTGGTATGACCACTATAACGGATATTACACCCGAGGAATGGTGACTGCAAACCGATAGATAATAGGGAAACCACTTGCCTAAGCAATATGTAAATTTAATTGGAATTATAAAATGTATTACTCGCCAGGTAGCAATAGCGTATTAATTTTCCTTAGATAAAATAAAAACATATACACCGTTACGCCCTGTATGCGAACTCGTTACAAATAAGCAATGAATATTCATCGACGGTGAGAACAAAAAACAATCAATTCTAGAAATACCCACCTCGAACTTTGTTACATCGTTTGAATAATGACGTCACCCTGCGCAAGTTTTCTACCCTCCGTTATTGAAAGGTATAAAAAAGCCCGTCATGAAGCATCCGAATTATTCGGAACATCGGAGAAAAAAACCAAGATTAACAAAATGAAGAAATCTTGAGGTTGACTGCAACTACAGCATTATAAGGTGTAAATATGATTGCAGTGGAATTATGTGTGGTTCTATTTAATACTTATCCGTACCAGTACAAAAACAACTCTTTCAAAACAAACGGTATTTAATTTAGCCAAGGTTGTAACAATACCATGGCAAAAAAAAATAGTTTCGTATGCGTACGTTTTAATTTTTTTTCTTTACAGAACTTTGAGTGTTTTGCTTCGCGATTCACCTTCCTTCAATGGTCTATATACATCACCACTGGGAAGCTTGCCAGCATGTCTAACTGGACTATTTATTGCATATTTACAATATCATATGCAACAATCTGGATATAAATTTCCTAAATTCACTGTAAGCCCTTAAATCACTTTTCCAGTGTCTGGCTATACAAATACATAAATAGTTTTATTTTAGGAATAAAATTAGGGTTCCGCGAAAGTACGATAAACGAAACAAGCAGTGCCCAGAAACACACGAGCCCTATGCGCACATTTGTATTGAACATTTTTTTTTATAAATTCCATACGTTTGATGGCGCGATTAACAGCTAGTGTAACATAAAAATAATTTTAGTTACTCCTTATAAGATCAGCTATCTGTTAGTGAAAGTTCTGTGAAAAATGGTTCAAACGTTTTGGAGATAGTACTGCAAACAAAGCAATGGGTAAAAGCTAGTCCAAAATAAAAAAAAACTATAATTACTTTTTATAACGTTAGCTATCTGTCAGTGAAAGTCCCATGAAAATAGGTCCAATCGTTTTGGAGATAGTACTACAGACGAAGCCACGGATGACATGGATGACAGCTAGTCTAAAATGAAGTAGCCTATGTCACCCGCTGTAATTTTAACTATCCGTAAGTAAATTTCTGTCAAAATCGGTCCAGCCGTTTCGGAGATTACCCGGAACATACAGACAGACAGACAAAAATTTTAATAATTGTATTTTTGTTATCAGTATCGTGTATACGTTCATATCCAATCAGTAAAAAGTCGTTATTTTGATATTACACACAGACACTTCATTTTTATTATACTCGTATGTATAGATAAGATTGTGGTAGAAAGTAAAATCTATACAAAATTAATTTAAATACTTCAAAGCTTCGTGATGAACCCATAGCATGGTTTTTCTAAATCCGCCTGGCTAACTACCACCCTCAAATAGAAAATCTGTCACCAAGCCTCTGTTGGTGCATTCCGGCAGCTGCACTTGAGAGCCAGTCTCCCTCTAGGTTTAGCGTAACTACCGTCTTAGACTACATTATCATTTGACATCACATCAGATTGTGGTCAAACGCTAACCTATAAAGTATAAAAAAACTTAATAACAAAGATGAATCGTTTACAGGTATTTTTTGAATTTCCTGTATGTACTATGTTCCATATAATAAAATTTGCTTAATGTATGTATTGTTTCACATTTTTCAGCTTTTAACCTCCGCTCATAACTACATAGTGCCATTATATATAATGTTGCTTCTCAGCGGTGTATATGTTATGGAATATAGATCTAAAGTATTTACAGCTATTTACGCTGGTTTAGAACGATTCGTCTTCAGTATTCTATTTGGGACGCAGGTGATTCAATTAATAAATGTCGATAGTAAGTAAACATTTAACTACCAATATTTTATAAGTAATAGTAAATTGTAGTAATGATTGTTGTTAATAGTACTAAATTTCTGGTAGCGGTTAGTGTGTAGAAGGTTGAATCGGTGTTCTATCAGCGATAGAGGGTGGCCTCAGCTCGATCGACCCGATCTACAGTCCCACTTTGGCATTGAGATTATCACAAAAAAAAGGGAAAAAGTACAGTAGCTTTTGCCTACTTTTTAACTTTTAAGGTATAGCGTTTAGTCACAAGCCCATCTGATGTTAATTGACATTGTAATCTACGAAGATGCCACGCTAAACGCGGAGAGTACTGTCTCCTACCTGTACCTGTAGCTATTTGGCGACAGAATTTTTTGGTAGTAAGAAAGCTAGCTTCCTTTTTAATCGTAATGTACTATGCCTTTGGAACTGAAGGGGGAGGTGTATAAAACTATTATGAAACTAGACATGTTGTATAGAACTGAGTGCTGGGCCACGAAAGAGACGAATGAGAAAAGATTACATATGGCAGAGATGCGAATGTCAAGATGGATGTGTCGTATAACTAGAATGGATAAGATTAAAAATGAACATATAAGAAGAAGTTTGAAAGTAGCATCAGTGAGAGAGAAGTGCTCCTTCTGGGCATGTTATAAGGAGAGGTAAAAGCCATGTAACTAGAAAAGTTTGAAGTATGAAGGTGGATGGATATAGGAGTAGGGATAGACCCAAAAAGTTATAGATATAGATTGTGTGAAATATCATATGTGTATAAAAGGTGTGAATGAGATGACATCTGATAAGGAAGAAGAAAAAAGAGTAATGTTGCGCCGATTCTACTTAGGTGGGGCAAGGTTAAGAAGGTGATAATGCTGTTTTTTTTTGCGATTGGAGGCAAACGAACAGACGGGTTACCTGATGGTAAGTAATCACCGCCGCCCATGGACACCTGCGACACGAGAGGCATCACAGATGCGTTGCGGGCCTTTGATGTAGGAGTAGGCTCGTTTCTTGAAGGTCTAATGGTTGTATTGGTCCGGAAACGTTCGAATATTCTAGAAAATAATATTCTTATTGACAAGAGGAATAGGTTAGATATGTCCAAGGGTGATCACAGTAGGCAATGAGATGGTCTGAATCAACATAAACTTTCTTTTATACTTTATTCCAGGTTGGCTATCGAGGTTCTTTGGATGGCGCGGTTGGGATATCCTTGGTCGCATGTCACTCTCAGTGATGATGATCCACTGGAGTATAAACGTGATTATCACTGTGTCACGACCTAATCTCATCTACGCTTCTCTTTTAGACATTGTAAGTATATATATTATATATAGTATAGGTGATCTCAAGTTAGTATATTTATTAATACTAAAAAGAGAGAAAATGCTGAGCTCATGATTGCTATTCCTTTTTCATAACCCTTAAGTATAGTTTCGTCATAGACAGAAACAACTAAAGAGATGATTGTTAAAGAAATGAAATCACGTCTCTGTCTATATTTTGGTAACGGCGTATGTTTTTCTGTATAAAGATTGTAGTTGGTGAGAAGCACAGACCTACAAGGTTTTCCAACTTTGTGCTTAGTAGCATATGGCTTCGGTTAGTCTGCGATATTTTATGACGTCGATTTCAAAGCGATGATGGCTCAGTTGATAACGTGTGCGGACGCCGCGTTGATCGATTTAATTCGGTGAAGGGAAACATCGTGATGAAACACGTGACATGGTGGTAGGGCTTTTTATTAGAACCCTGGCTAACTGCCACCCTCAAGTAGAAAATCTATCGCCCTGCACCTGTTGGTGCGTTCCAGCAGCTGAACACGTGTTTACCACTTTAAGCCACATCATCATTTGACCTCACATAATATGGTGAAAACCTATATAATGTTAAAAAATATATACATAAAGGCTGGACTATAACATCAAGCAGACAGTGTACCTTTTTGCTAACTCATAACGTTAAAAAAATCATATATACAAATTTATATAAACTCATTATATGGCTCACCTTATTATATATTATAAAATTAATCTAGGAATAATTTATAAAAGGCCCTTAAGTTTGCGTGATTTTTTTTTCAAACAATTTAAGTTCCAAAGATAACCTTGAGGCACCTATAATAATTAAGCATCGGTAAATTAAGTAATATGAAGCATAGGTACATGTTTCTAAAGTCAAAAATGTATTGAAACAATAATTGTAACCGCATTTGCAAGCAATCATAAATTCCATTCGTTAATACATTTTTAAATTATTATTTTCGTTCTAAATTTTCCATAACATATTAAAAACTTTTTACTCGGTTCATATTAAGAAAAATTGTGTGGTTTTATGAAACCACAATGTAAGTGAAACTTTTTTTCGGATCATAGCATTTTAAAAACTGAGCACAATATAAATCATAGAACCATTTTGAATTGAGCTTAGCTCATATATCATATTATCATATTAAGGCCATATTGGCTTTAGCTGCTCTGCCGAGCGCCTTTCATATTACCCGTACTCCGCGGCCGGCTGTAATGCGACATCCGATAGATGGCGGAAAAAATTTGAGGCGATGTAAAAAAAGTTTCACTTTAATAAGCGCTTAATAGGTTTTGTACATAGATATAACCGAGAGTTGAACAAGTTTTATTTACCTATAAAGTGTATCAATTATATGTACCTATTTTCAGACCGTTGATGCAACTGCTACTATAGCCGCAACCTACCTACTCGCTTTACCAACTACCATAATGCTTGAGTTACCGATGCAGCGAAGTCTGGACCTGTTCATTCGCTAAACAATTCAACTCTAATAACTAAGTCTAGTGCAGATGATTTATTAGTTAAAATATAGTTCAAAGAAAACTGTTTAAATAGTGATTATACATATGCTAGTCTTGTAAAAACTTCCTTGGGATCGCCTGATTGGTGTTTACCTGATTTTGCTTACTTGTTTACATTATTTTGGTAGGTACTTATCAAAATCTAGAGTAAAATCATTGGCGCTTAAGGGCTATAGTCGAATTGTTCCATTCCCCCGAATATTCTCCTGATACATACCTAGGAGAGTCCTGATCGGTTTGGCCAATGGAGTTGGAGAAGGGCCACACGTCTTAATAGTCGATGAAGTTCAGACCCTAAGGTTTAAATCAGTGTCAAACCTGCATATGAGGAGCAGAAACAGGAACAATGTTTTAAGAGCGAACGTGGTATTGTCTAGACAAACGAAAATCCCGTTTCTCCTACACCGATATTCCTGACAACGCGTTAACACTAGTGTTCGTTACAAACCTTTACTAGATTATTACAATTTGTTTAATATTTAAGCAGGCTTATGTTGGCTTGATGTATATTTCGTTTTCATGTATTGAGTTGTTATGGACCGACGCGACGGCTTCGCCCGCGCTGCGCTGCCCTGTACCCCAACAAATCACGCTCAATTATACGCTCCTTGGCTGAATTGGCCCGTCGTATTTGAAGGCGTGGATTGGCCAACGAGCACCTTGAAGTTAACAAAGTGGCGCATACAACTAATACCAAAAAACGATTTTCGTAGCTCGTTCATAGAGTAGGAACATTAATAATAACCAACATTCAACATTACTATTGAGGAAATATCATTTTGAACAATTCTATGTTAATAAGTAACTATTTTTATACTCCTGACCGTTTTTGACTAAAGTTATTGCATCAACTCCGACGCTCGTGCGCTTTTAAGGCAAATATAGCCGATTGTCTTTCGAAAGATGCGAGAAGATGGTGCACAAGTGAGAACATCTTTCCAGTACGTGTAATTGATTACCGCTGGTAATTGGGTTTTCAAAACATCGTGTCTAATATACTGGTAGGACCATAACAATCAAACTTACAGAGCTTTCTCCTCATAAGTTATAAACCGTTTCGTTGACATTGACTGGCCCTCCAAATCACCACATTCGACCGATCCCCTATGGATTTTTTTTGTGGAGACACCTTAAGTTTCGAGTACACAACAATTTACTTTACCACGAGACGTATTAGGTTTCCATACAAAAAAAATCTTATAAAATAGTAATTTTTGTCGGTTAATTTTTCAATTATGTTTTATACAAAGATGGTATTTCACATTTTCACACAGCGTTATTTTTTTGTTTTCCCCATAACTCTAAAATGTTTAATTGAAAACCTAGATTAATCTGTTAAAAACCACTTTAAAACACCTTTTGTAATTACGAGTTTTGCAGCCGATTAATAAACGAATTATAAGTAAAACTGTAAAAACAACTTACTGTTGTTTAGAATGAAATTCGGAGATATGTTTAGACTTCAAAATGTAAGCGAATAGTCAACTTTGAATAACTTATATTAGCTCAGTAAAATTACTGTCGCTGATAAAACGCAATATGACACATTTTTTTATAAAATTACACTAACATATCATATTATTTTCATGAAATAGTATATGCGTTTAAACAAATGAATCTTAGAGTCTATTTTTATCTGATGAAACATTTCTTGTTCCTTATTATATCAAAAAGCTATATTTATTAATTTCATCCAGCCAAATGGACTGGTGGCAATTATTATCAAATAATAAAAAAATGATCTTGTATACATTTCAATACTATTTTCACACACCACAAAACCATAAGATCTGTATACTTTGCCAACTTCATCGACAAGCCTCTGGAATGGTATATCTAATAGAACAGTTGCTGGAACAGCCAAGGTGTAAGTCACGACGGTGGTCGCAAGTATAAACTGAATGTAATGAAATGAAGTATGAACTAAAGGAATCGGTAATCATAATACCAATAAATTACAAGATTCAAAATAATAATAAAAAAACGGTTATCGATTAAAACTCTGTAGGAAAGAAAAACTTACTATATCAAACACTGAAACAGCGTATGGCACTGGTCTAGCCGCAACCACCATACCCACAATCCAATGCATCACTGCCAATGACAGACGCGACATGGCATGCCATCGACTCCAAGCGAAGAAGCTACAAATGGGACCTGATAAATAAACAGCAAAGTTTCATTTTGCTCCTACATGGTCTCGGTATTCCTCTCGTTTCAAACAAATGTCTATTGTATATATAGAAGACAAAACCGCTTTGAACCGAGTCAAAATACGTGCGAAAAACATGAAACAGTATGAATAAAAGTTTGAATAAACAATTAAACACATAATATTAATCTGTATATACATAAAAATCAATAGCCGAATGTTCGCAATCGCATTTAACCACATAACGCCATTCAATTTACTACTACTAGTTGAGAAGGCAACCACCAACAGCCCAACGTAACCCACTTTGACAATGGACTATATTTCTAAATGGGTCGGAAATAGATAATAAAATCGGGATAAAGGGTCATTTACCTTTAGTCATCATCGCCGCTATTATTAACATTCACCCAGCATTAACTTTCAAATAATGTTCTAATAAAATCCACACACCACCCCAACATAAGTTCTAGGGAATACCGAATGCCGTGCCGCGCCAATATCCGAACAGCAGAAAAGTGATCGATCATCTCCAATTTTAAGGCTTTTATAACGATTACAAAACCTTTGCTTACCCTCCAACCAATTTGTGGTCCAGCTAAGCGCTAAAGATTATTCCTGGTCAGGCATAGTTAACCTACATCATTTAGATTTTAAACGAAATAATCCTAAAAAATCTAGAAAAAGTGTGCTGCTGTCGATAGATAGATTAAATCTACATTAATGCGAGCGAAGCCGCGAGTAAATACTGGTTCTTGATCTTCTTCTTCTTACCATTATCCCACCTAAGTAGGGTCGGCACAACATGTTTGTCATGTCATGCGGCCGCGCGCGCTCATATCGAACCTCCTTGGGATTATTTTGTAGTACCACTATATGTGGGAAAAGTATGTAACTATATATTTCTCCTCATTTACTACAATGGCGTGGGCCGCAAACTTGTCCGAGGTAAAGCCGGACAGATAAATTCGCATTATGAAAAACATTAATGCCAAGTTTTTGTGTTTTCAATAAGTACACTAATAATTATATTTCATTTAAGATTTTGTGAAATGGCGCAGATTTACGTGAGCAGATTTACGTGAGAAACCAAACTCTGCGCTTTGAAAAGGTCAGGTATACTAGGAATGTAAGATACGCGAATATTAACCGGTTTAAGAACACACCTGCGACATTTTTTTTTCGAATTGACTATTCATTTTTGGCTTGAGGGGCCTTCACATCTTTACCAGACTAATTACACCTGCGACACCCCCTATGTCAATGCGCGTACCACCAGACAACAACCACTAATCCCGGCTCTTTTTTTTTCGTACTGACTACACTGTTGACCTGGTAAGGCTACTACAATTTCACCGGACTACTGATTGTCTGACTAAATAGTTGTACGTACATTATACTAACATACGATACTAGCTCTGCCGTGGCTCCATACCCGTTGTTTATTATTTCAAGGCTTGTCCACTGCTATTTGCCAGTTTATTTGTACAAGTTAAGATTTAGAGATTCATTTATTAGCGAGTGTGACTTTGAAGATGATAGACTTATGCATGTTCCCTATGTAACTCCTTAGCACTGTATGATATTTTGTGTAGTTATAGGACTATTATTCCCTGCAATATTTCGTTTATCCTATCTCTAAAGAATAAAACTTATATTGTATTATTGGTTAAGCTTAATAATCATTACAATAATTCTTTGTAGCAATTTGCTCTTATTTTACATGTTTATATTGTTCACTGCGTGAATTACCCGCTTTCCTTCTTTACCCGTCCCAATCCTTCGTTGTATATTATCTACCAGATTATTCATTACTGTAATGCTAGTCCCATACCTGTGCGACGAAGTTTCGGTCACTTGTGCCGCTAAAAAGTAACCTCAAAAATAATTCCGATAAAGGCGTAGAATAACGTTTACACACCATTGTCATTTCAATAATAACTCGAAATTAGCGTCTCCAAGTTCCTTTGATGTGTGTAGAAAACGCGACCCTAATTATCGTGCTGCGTTTATCGTCACGCAATCCGATAGTTCGTTACGCATAACGATAATATCTTCCCACATCTGCATTTAGTCTGACCATAGACAAAACTTCGTGCCGATCTTCTTTCTTTATTCCGTGGTGCCGATATACGCAGGTATGGGAGTAGCATTAGCCTGGGACATATTTTTAGACGGAAAAGAATCGCATACATCAGAAGAGATTAATTATTGTGTAGATACTCAATTCTTTATTCCGTGGTGTAGATACGTGTGTGTGTGTTGCCAGGAATAAAATGAAAGGAAAAGAAGATGACTTGGCTGACAACCCTGCACGTGGCAGCCATTTTCAATAATCATTTCACAGAGGCGGTTCCTAAAGAATAATTATCTCCAGTGTGGTTTAAGCACATAATATTGTGTTAATGAAGTGAATAGTGCAATTATCAATATGGCACGATACGGTCAAAGACCGGAAAATGCCCTTAAGAGGGCCAATGGTTAGTGTAAAACTTGTCACAGTCCACGTTGCATGTTGTTCGACGACTTGAGACTTTCTTGAAACTATAAATAGAATTATCAGTATTTATTGATTATTTTACATAGGCATGAATATTTGTCGTTATATTAACTAAAATTTCAAATGAACAACTTGGTATGCGATTATATTAGAAAAACTAACCTTTACGTAGACGATTTGATCTAGTGATGTTACACAATGATAAAAAATATTACAATAAATAATTACACTTTCAATATTGCCTTTAGTAATCCTGAAATTATATATTATCGGGGCATGAAATTTTTGAAACATACATTCCCCATAAGAATAGTTGTATGTACAGTAAACACTGCCATCATTTATTTTTTCTATTTTTTTTCCTAAGGAAAAGGCAAAAGTATTTAGACCTTTCAGCCAATGTAGATATCATTTTGTAATTTGTATTTAATTTAAAAGACCAAACCACACTCCATAATTTTTAATAAATAGTGTGTACTTTGAGCCAAAGAAAACATTGTTATGCATTGTTGTACAGTATTTTCTAGTACTGTACCAGCTAGTTACACATATTGAGACTTAATTACTCTTAAGGTCCTATGTTAATGAATACCTTGGACCACCTGTGTTTTTATTTCAAACATTAAAATTCCTTAAAAACCTAATTCATTGCAGAGTTCATGGATCTGGAAAAACCTGCCAGAGCTCTAGACACTTTACAAGAGGTGTTTCGTAATAAGAAATGGGCTTACAACTGGTCAGAGTCAGTACTGGAACCCATCATGTTTAAATACTTGGAACTCTGTGTGGATTTACGCAAATCCCACATAGCAAAGGAGGGATTGTTTCAGTACAGAAACATGTTCCAATCAGTTAATGTAGGCTCATTGGAGCAGGTTATAAGGTAAGATCAAGGAACAGCTTAAATCGATCATACTTTTCTGTACTATTTTTACATAGCAGTTGCATAAAACTGACTTACCATGTTGTCTAAAAGAAACGAGAGTTTTTTGATATGAACCATAATACTGACAAATAACTACAGATTCTGTCTGATGGAAAACAATCACACTAAACTTAACATTTGCAATACCAGAAGTAACATGTCTGTTGCCCTCCCTTCGAAAACTCTTTTGTCTTGAAGAACTTCTTATTGTACACACTTTTAACTTTAAAAAAAAAACTCCAAAAGTTCAATATTGTCAGAAAATGTGTTTAAAGTTTGACCATATTTACATGCTAATTTTAGCTTATCTTAAAAATAAATGTAGTGCTTAAATCAATTCTAAATATGGTGATAAGTACTATAATTATATTACTATTTAGTTGTTGATAATATTACAAAAATTATAACAGAAAGATGTTTCAATAAGCATTTTAAAAAAGTTTGTGAGGCCATTCACATTTTTAGCAGTGTCACAGAAACACTACATATATATTTTTAAATAAATTGACTTAAATCTGAAGTAATGCATTTTTTAAATAAATTAATGTGAATAAAATAATTACTTTTCATCAAAAATATCAAGTTATTTAACTTCACTTTATTAACTATGTTATAATATTAAGTTTTTCACACATTAAATCAAGAAGAGAACAATGGTAATCTATTTTTGTACTTTTTTATTGTGTTGAAGTGGCTGTTCATTTGCACATATTCTTCTCATAAACTTAATTTACTTTCTGGTGAAAACACAAAAACTGTTAATTTTGAGTTACTTCTTTCTTTTACTAAAGATGCATATTGTTACATGGGAAAACCACAGAAAGTTTGAGTCAAAAACAATGAAACACAACTCAATTCATAACCTTATACATTTCTGATAACATACTGTCTATTACTATTGAGGTTCCTATGTGTAATGGGAGCACTCAGTTTATGGAAATGGAAAGTAGGCACAGGTGTCATGTTGAACAATTTTTTCAAAATAATGGCGTTATGAGGGTGGCCTGAAAAGTTTCCGACCTAACAAAGATACAAGACATTTTTTCATAAAATTTATTTTGATTTGTCTATATAGTCTCCTTGTAACTCTACACACTTCTCCGTGTGATACTCCTATCTCTCTAACCCGTTCAAATAGTACTAGGCATGTTTCTCTGCAAAATAATTGTTTATGAATTTGATTGTCTGCTCATTTAACGAAAATCTCTGTCTCCGAACGCAATTTTAAGATGAGGGAACAAAAAGAAGTTGCATGGGGCTAGTTTTAGTGAGTAAGGCGGATGGTTAAGAAGTTGAAAGCATAATTCGTTGATTTTTGCAACGGCACCCGTTGAGGTGTGAGACGGTGTGGTGTCTTGGTGCAACAGAATATTCTTTTTCACGAAATGTGCCCGTATTTCTCAATTTCTGCCTTCAGTTTATCAAATAATTGTGTGTAGTATGCTCCTGTAATGGATTTTCTGTTTCGAAGATAATTAAGATAACCTCATGACTATCCGAAAAAACAGTCGCCATCACTTTCCCTGCCGAAAAAAAATTCCCTCCTTGCAGTCTACTGTTTTGACTGTATTGGTGAAGTCCGAAACTTTTCAAACCACCCTCGTATATGAGTGGTAGCAGAACATAAATGTAATCTCTTCTTAAATTTAGAATATTATTATCATATATTGTTTAATATGTTATCATCATATCCTTATTGACTTTTCTATCTTAAAAATAATAATTTTACCTACTGCCAGTAGGATTGTATTTCAAAGTGTTTAATAAACATGCAAAAGTACAATAATTGTATTGGATAAAGGGAAATGAATAATTTTTAATTGAGGGAATTACAAAACATCTTCCTTTATTGCAGAGGTTACTTGCGTATGGCAGAAGAACGTACTGAAGCTGCCAGAGCCCAGTCAACTCAAGCTGTCATTGACACAGACGATTTGGATAACCTAGCTACACCTGAGAGCATTCTGCTTAGTGCTGTCTCCGGAGAGGATGCACAGGATCGATCTGACAGAACTATACTCACTCCTTGGGTATGTGTAAATTTCGATTTTCTAATAAATATATAATGGTAGTGGGCTGGAAATCTGTATGTCAGTGCATTTTTATATGTCATTGGTTAAATCTGAATTATTTGCAAAAACTACTGTAGACTATGTTATGCCTTGTAGTCAAAATACATTGTTATTTTTACAAATAATAAAGAACTCTACTTCTATGCCTATGACATCTCTGTCATACCTGTCTATACAAACAAATTTTTCTCTATATTCACAAATGTTGAATTGGAAAGACATTATAGTCTTGCATTATAAACCATCAGACTGTGACAATAGACACAACCTGGTAGGTTAACTTTACCAGTCAGTTTCAAGTTAGAAATATGTCAAGGAACTTTTAATTTGCACCTTTATCTCAACAACACCTGCAATTAATTTTAATGGGATATATATAAATAGTTTTAGCTTTATCAAACAAGAATGACAGTAGCATGATGAAATTAAGTGACATTAAAAAAAAAAAGTACAAATAAAATTACTTTGAAATAATTAATAACATCAACATATGTATTGCGAAGAACATACTTATTTTATATAGTTATTTTTCTTTCTTTCTTGTTTAGTCAATTCAGTAACTTATATTTAGTTCAAAATTTCCTGTATAAAAATTATATTTCTAGGAAAGGAAAGGAATAAAATTTATACACTTTTTTAGGTAAAATTCTTGTGGGAGTCATATTGTCAATGCTTGGAGCTGTTGCGTACCAACGCGCATGTGGAGACCCTCTACCATGACATCGCTAGAATGGCCTTCCAGTTCTGTTTGAAGTATGCTCGTAAAACAGAGTTTAGGAAGCTGTGTGATAAGCTGCGGAAGCATCTGGAAGACATATGTAAACCTACTGTGAGTAATTGTATTTATGTTGGCAGCAAAATTATGAGGTAAAATAAGAATTCCTCTGAAATAAATCCCATTTGCAAATTATTCTATGTTGCAATATGGTAGGCCTCGGAGGCAGATTATAACAAAGATTGACGCGACAAACTGCATATAATTTCTGCTGTTTGTGTTAATTAAATCTATGACAAGTATTTGAATAATATATAAACATTAACCAAGTAAATATGTGCTTTTATTTTGGCATTACATACAAATTATCCTTTCCATTTTGGATAAATATTGTAACTACATTTGTCTCCAAATTGAAATAAATATTCTTGAATATTTCAGTTATATAAAACAGAAGTTCAAATGCTTAGAATGATAACACGTTTTTTAGAGATGTGTTTTTTTCTCCTATCTATAGGAATAGTATAGGAAAATTAAAACAGTCTTTATCGATTACTGTAAAATCGTGATCTTTACCCCCAAATGGTTTTATATGTCATAAGATATGATGACACATGGTTTGTTTATGAAATCAAATTAAGAGCATGTATTTACTGAGAAATATTTCATTATGACTAGGAACAATTTTAAATAGCTTAGAGTTTGGTTATGCAACTTCTAATAGCTTAGCTTTAAGAAGCAGGCTGAGTACACTTAATGTTTAATAGGCCTTAAATATCAATAACTAATGTCATACCCATGAAGGTTAGTCTCTAGATAGAAAGGAACAACACTACTTAGGTATTTAACTGACTCAGTAAAAGATATTTCAATCTGAATATTCTATGAGTACTTAAGTGTCCATATTTCAATATACTGGCATAATTATAAAGCTTCAAATACATAATGTTTATAAGCCAAAAGGTAGTAAATAAGTGGGCTGATGACTCATCTGATGGTAAATTGTTACTTTTCCTGATGGACACCTGCAACATCAAAAGTAATATTGTTAGTTTGTCGATTTTTAAAGTATTTTAGTCTCTGTGTGAAGAGCCTTATGTCATAGCCCTGAGGGAAACAGTTCTTGGTTACTTATTCTAAAGTCCCAGGGTAGACATCAAGATTTTTTAGGAAACCTTAATATTCTCAGAGTTTAAGTGTGGGGTGATGAGTTTCCTGCCAGTGATGGAATGGTTCAAGTTTACAACGATTTGAAAAAGCTATAAATACAATCATATCATTATAATGATTCATGTTATGCCTATACTCAGGTACAAACAGGCAATGTGAGCATCTCAAAGCCAGAGACACAACAACTGAACTTGGAGACAAGACTCTTCCAGCTTGATTGTGCTATACAGATGGAATTGTGGCAGGTATGTATTTTAACATATTTTTTTATACTTTGTAAGTTAACTTTTGACCACAATCTCATCTGATGTTAAATGGTGATATGGTCTAAGATGGTAGTCATACTAAACCTAGAGGGAGACTAGCTCTCAAGTGCAGGTCCCAGAACACACCAACAGGTGTTTGGCGATAGATTTTCAACTTGAGGGTGGTAGCTAACCAGCCGGACTTAGATAAAGCGCTACCACCATGCTAATGTTTCATCACGATGTTTTCGTTCACCGAAAGCTCCGACTCAGTTGCTAGGATTCGAAAATATGTACTTCGACGCTGTGTCTGAACACTATTAACTATTTCAGAAGTTTCAGAAGTAAAGACAAGAATACAATTAAACAAATAAAGAATGATTCTCAGTTAATGACAAATAAAAGTGTCTTTCATGAGAGCAATGTGATGAGCCTCAGCTAGTATGTTCTACATTATTCCTTTTCTCCAACAGGAAGCCTATAAAGCCATAGAAGATATCCACAACTTAATGAACATGTCCAAAAAGACACCCGTTGCCAAGACTATGGCTAATTACTATGGAAAATTAGCTCTTGTCTTCTGGAAAGCTGGCCATTGTCTATTCCACGCAGCAGCGCTTCTGAAACTTTTCCAGCTGTCTAGAGAGATGAAGAAGAATATTACACAGGAGGAATTGCAAAAGTGAGTTTTTGTTTTGCAGAAGAAACATATAACTCTCCTTTGAGAGTAATATTTGCATTTTATATTTGGGAAGACATATATTCCTTGATCTAAAAGAGACTTTCATATATGATTGATCAGTAATTAACGTTTAGGAATTATTTTAGGTAACACATTTATAATGTTTAAACACATTTTTTTTTTTATTTACTTGATGTTATGGAATGATCATCTAATGAAAAGACTACGGGATCTACAAGTGAAATAAAATTATAGTATTTCAAAATAACCATGCTATATTAAATGAACATTATTACTACAGATAAAGTGGTCAAGTCTATCATATTCTGCGGGACCAGAGTCCCGTATTTGACGGGACTCCATAACCCATATTCTGCGTATTCCCGTATTTTGCGTGTTCCCGTTCTATCCCGTGTCTATTTTTCACTGTACCAGATAAAACGCAGCAGCGTAGCGTCATAACACGTTGATGAAAGTGACAAAATGAGAAAATGACAGATAACGGCGAAACTATGCGTAATATATACGAAATATGGACAGTTTCGATAAGTTCTATGATATTTTAAACAATATCTTCATTCATTTGCCTTTTTTTTAATCCCTATCCGATTTTTGTTTACCGACAAAGCTTCACTTGACATTATACCAACAGACAAATATCTTTTTTTATGACTGTCTAAAAAATTACACTACGTTAGTGGTGGTGGTAATTGAATCAATAAAAAGTTGGGCACAATATGGCTATCACAAAGCAGCTGTCATTGTAAACATATACTGAAAACAACTTCAATTGTAAAAGGCAGCGTATTTCTAAATAAGTACAAAAAAAAATAATCACTAAGACCTAAGGAATAATAATAAATTATTATATAATGAGTTGAATGTTGTTTGATTTAGAATGGCCTGTCGAGTCCTGGTTGCTGTTTTGTCTGTGCCACTACCATCATTGCATCCGGAGTTCGATCGATTCGTGGAGACCGATAAGAGTCCCGTGGAGAAGGCCCAACGTCTCGCAGTGTTGCTGGGCCTCGCACAGCCACCAACTCGTGCTAGTTTACTTAAAGGTAATCATGACATTTATTTATATTTATTCACTTTGCAGAAATCCATTCCGCCATAGCTGATTGAATTTAATTTTCAACAGCTGGTTTTCAGTTACTTAAACTCTTATACTATCCTGAAAAAACTGATTGAACTCTTACACTTGGAGTCCAGCTGTGGTTGACATATCCTGCCATAATTAAGTGTTTTGTTGACCATCACATTTAAACAGTAATTTATCACCTTTTATTAAAATAACGATATTCTATTTATATTAAAGTAGCTATAATGTCTGTGCCACTTAAAAGGTAATCATGTATTGTCAGTAGGATATATTAATATCTAATACTTTGCAACTAATATTTAGATTAATTGCAATTACTTGTGTTATTTAAAACGACTATACTATTTGCCGCCGCTTTGTGCCATCCTTGCAGGATGTTATTTTAAAATATTTTGAAAATATAACAAATGGTGATGTGATTAATCACCCGTGACAATCCAAATAACCGCATTCTAATTATATGAAAGTTACTGTATTATCTATAAACGTAATAATCTTTTAACAATCCTTGTCAGTATTTCTTACTGTGTAAGATTAGTCCATGGTTAATTCAGTTACATGTTTTTAACCATGTAGTAATTCCTTTTTTATGTCATGACATACATTTGGTAATCACTTTTCTCTCTGATAATGATGTTCTTCAAACTATTTTATTAGAGTCACTAAGTTTAATAAAGTCTATTGAACTCGGTGATCGGGATCTTCAAGTTACAGAGTCATGGTCACTTTATCTTCTGTTACATTCTATTAGCACTCATATCAGACGATTATTTACACTATGCAAATTAATAACAAATATATAAATAATATTAAATTTCAGGTCTAAAATAGCTTGTTATTAGTGAAAACATAGTTCCAGAAATTGCCTCCTAGAAACAAACATAGCGCCTTTATAATATTACAGATTTATAATTTCAATTATAGTATAGATTAATCACTTTAAGGTTGTTTCGTAAACTGAACTTTTAAATATATTTTAGACTAGCAGCCTCCCTTAACTTCGACTACAATTGTATACTTATAATATGTTATATTTAAGCAATATCCATTTTTTTCTATACTAAAAAAGTCCTGTCAAAATTAGACAAAAAATATAAAAAAATATATATATAGCTACCATATAGACTTTCATATCCGTTTATAAATAAGCTGTTTTGAAATTACAAACAAGCTCGTCAATTTGATTTATTATTTTAGATGTGGTGCGTCTAAACGTCGTGGGGCTGGCGTCCCCGCAACTGCAGCAGCTGTACTCGTGGCTTGAGGTGGAATTCGATCCGCTTTCGATCTGTCACAATGTAAAAACTGTAGTGAACTCAATGCAAGAAGAACCCAGTAAGTATAAAATACTAATCACCTACGATTTTATAAATTCTAGTAATATTATTTAACCTTTACCCTCTGAAATATATCCCATTTGTAATCATTATGGTTATCAAATGGTAGGCCTCAGAGGGAGATTATATTGCAGTCTTGACGCGACAGATTGTACTTAGTGTATAATCTGTGTTAATTAACGTCTGCACAGTACAACGGACTGTGCTGAAATGCTAAATCCATTAAAGTTAAAGTATAAAAGTAAGTATTATTAAAACAAAACAAGGGGCTAAATCGCCAGGAGTGTGGAATAAAATGAATTATAACTGGGGTTTATTTGGGTAGTTAGTGGTAGTGGATTAAATTTTAATGACATATTTGTGTTGTAGATTCACCGCTGGCCCAGTACTGCTCTGCACTATGTGACGTGGCCCTGGTCCGGCTGGTGCGCCAGGTGGCACAGTGCTATGCCTGCGTGCAGTTCTCGCGGCTGCTAACCCTTGCTGCCACCGACGATCTGTTCCACCTTGAACGTCTTCTTGTCGACTGCGTCCGCCATAACGATATGCAAATACGGATCGATCACGCCAACAAGTCAGTACACTATATACTTATAATTGCAAATTTTTTTTTTGAAATTTTGTTAAAGTGGTGAAGATAAACACTGTCGGGTAGATGGTTGACAACATTGGTTCTCGTCCGATCACCGATATTAAACAACATCGGACGCGGCCAGTACTTGAAAGAATGACCGGCTGGGAACGCCGCATGATGTTGGCATTTTGTTTTGTTCGACTTTTATATAAAAAAGTTTTCACTTCTTTCATGTGATATACACGCATATGTTTTTCTTCATTTCTATTCTGACAGTATTGTCAAGGAAAGTTCTAGAGAATGATTATTTTTAGGTTATGGTCATTTTATGCAGCATTCAGGTTATTATTAAGTTTAAAAAAAAAAAACAAATATTGCTATATGAGTAAAATTGTAGTTATAGTTTATAGTAGTTTGGAAAATCGTATTTGTAATCACAAATGAAAATCTGAAACAAGTGTCTTTTAATAACATTGAGTAATATTTATTTCGAAGTGAACTTTTTTTTGTTTTCTGTTATATGCACTCTTATTAGTCGACAAATGCAATTATAAGTGTTGAGCTTTTTAGTTAAAAATTGGTGGGGTGTTTCAATCTTGCGTATTTTCAGGTAGCTGGGGATTACTTCTTTATTTATCATATACAGTTTCAGAAATATCTAAATTATTTTTAATATTATTTCAAACATCCAATATACTGGTTAGTTTAATACAGTAGTCAATATTTTAAGTAATCTTTTTTACGTTAAGTTTTTTTTTTTAATAGGTGTGTCCACTTCGGAGTGGAGGCAGGCGGTGGTGAGTGGTGCTCCACTGCCGACGAAGCTTGCGGTGGTGCTATACTTCAAGCAACACCTGCTGAACAGGTACTTTTTTATATATTTTACTAGCGGCCTCAGCAGATGTCGTCTTGCCCTGAAAATTAAAAAATGCTCGACTTAGATTGCAGCGTCACCTACTGGTTCCAATTATGAATATATATATATATATATTATCCAGAAATCCACTTAGACATACAAAAAATTTCATTAAAATTGGTTCAGCCGTATAATAGGGATTCAATCATATACACACATATAGAAGAATAATTCATTTAAAGATTGGTGATGTTAAGTGACCATGTGTCATAAGATGCTTAACATGATGAGCCTAGAACAAAACTGGCTCTCAAGTGCAGCTACCGGAACTCATCTGCAGGTGCTTGATGACATGTTTTCAATTTGAGGGTGGTAGCTAACCGGGTGCACATAGGCAAAAACTGTACCACTATGCTATGATTTCATTACTAATAAACGGCTCTGTAATTGATGGATATTGATCAGGTTCGGGAGCAGCTGGTACGCGCTGCGGAAGTGCTGAGCGGCGCTGTCGCTGCGCTGTTCCCGCAGCGGCGGCGGGCGGAGCGGGAACGTGCGCGCACGCACATGGTGCACCATTACCACGAGAACAAGCACGCCGACCACCACCGCGTGCTGCAGCGACACAAGATCATCGAGGAACGCAAGGAGTACATCGAGCGGCTCAACACTGTCCGCGAGGAGGAGGAACTCAGGTATATCCAACATCATACTCGTTACTTCTTACGTTATATGCATACTAGCTGTAGCTGTAGCTACCTGGGACGAAGAGAAGGAGACGCATAGGATAATATGAGGTCATCCGTGACTACGCCTCCTTTATCTTTTACTTCGTACGTTTTAAAAGTGGACTTTAATGAACTTGAAGGGGTTTATGCCAGTGAATGAGAATACAAATGGAGGTCGACAATAGTGAATTTCATTTACGCAAGTCGTGACGAAAAAAGATTTCTATATATTGAATAATAAAATATAATGGTGTGTTTGTACTTACATAATACTTTTTTATAATAAACATGTAGGTAAATATTTCTAAAAGGTAAAGGAATTGGAATGAAGATAAGAAAAAAATAAATGGGTTAAAAATCAGTGAGCGAAGGGATTTAAATTTACAGGGATATTATTAAATCGCTATTAAAATATATATATAATCTCATATCAAAACAGCAGGTGCATCCCTTACACTGAAATGGTTTTTAATTCCATGTTTTTATTTTAATAAATAAATAAATTTAATATATGTTTTTTATAGTTTTTCACTTTAGTAAAACATACCAAAGTCAAGAATAATTTCACCTGTCAAAAACACATTTGAATTTGATGACTTTGTGAAAATTCAGTATTCAAAAGATATGGAGGTCTACCCTATACATTAAAAGTTGCTAAGGGGTATACGAGACATATAAGTTGAGGAGCATTCGCTTAATCAACCAATTAACCTAGACAGATTGAGTATAAGTATAAGTGGTTCCTTTATTTAAATCAGATTGTAGGAGTAGTCTTTGAAACTATAGACCAATTTCTGTACTTCCATCTTTAAGCAAGATTTTTGTGAAGATTATGCTTAAGCAATTGTTAGAATATTTTAAAAGGCAAGAGATTCTAGATGGTCGACAGTTTGGTTTCACAAAATTATAATCGACTACTGACACTAGTGGAAAGCTATTGAGTCATATATTACAGGCGTGGGAAGAATCGCAGAATGCAATTGGTCTGTTTTATGATCTGTCCAAGGCCTTTGATTGCGTTGACCATAGTACACTTATTTTAAAATTAAAACACTATGGTGTTTGTGGAGTTTCTCTCGACCTTCTGGTCTCCTATTTAAATGATCGCTGTCTCAAAGTTAGTATAAACGGGGTAACGTCTGAGGGATCGTCGACTCAAATTGGCATTCCACAGGGTTCCGTTTTAGGGCCGTTTCTGTTTTTGGTATATATAAATGATCTGCCGCTAGTGATTGATAGCTGTGCAGACATGGTTCTTTTCGCGGATGACACTTCGCTTATATTCAAAGTAAAAAGAATAGACTCCGAGTCTAGACATCTAAATAATACCTTTAATAAAATTTCAAATTGGTTTGCATTAAATAATTTATTGCTAAATGCAGACAAAACAACATGCATAAGGTTTACTTTACCGAATGTTTCATGTATTGATACTAGAATAGAGATGGAAGGAAATCTAATTGGGTTGGTAGACAATACCGTGTTCTTGGGTATCACAATTGATTCTAAATTACAATGGGGTCCTCATATTAAAAAAATGTCAGGAAGATTAAGTTCTGCTGCATTTGCAGTTCGAAAGATTCGCCAACTAACAGATTTGCCACTGTTAGGTTGGTCTACTTCGCTTACTTTCATATCTTAATGTCTTATGGTATCTTGCTGTGGCGGACAGCAGCTGAGGTAGACACCATATTTTTACTACAAAAACGAGCAGTTCGAGCAATTTATGATTTGGGGCCTCGCGTATCATTAAAGGATAAGTTCCAGGAGTTCGGTATCCTAACTCTGCCCTCCAAAACACGTTGCCGAATACTAATTTCAAGCACCATGTCAAGCCGGTTTTAATGTCTAAAGGCTATAACAGGGTGGATCAATATGTGAACGACGGTGACGTCTGGAAATGACGCCCTCTCTGTGCATCCACCAAAACCGAATGTAATTGTTTATAACTATGTTTTAAAAATATGAGTTATAATATGTTAATGAAAAGATAAACCAGATCGAGTTTCTTGCCGGTTCTTCTCGATGACTGTGTTGTTTTCCGAACCGGTGGTAACTTTGATGTTCACAAGCGCCTTCTCAGGGCCTAAACTGAATAAAGTATTTTTGATTTTGATTTTGAATACTGTTTTGGGTTACGAGTTATCCATAGATATCAACGACCTAACGATCCAAGCAATAATGCCTAGTGCAGTGTTTGGTCTTCGGATCTGTCACTCTTGAAAGCAGACCGCCGATGATAATTAAGATTGGCTGATACCTCGAGCCAATAGTATTTTTTAAGAGCTGATCAATAGTAGCCAGTCATTAGTCCATATTAAACCAATAGTACAGACCTAGGTCAATAGTAATGTTCCTGACATAATTTATATACAGTACATAAAAGAAATTCAATGCGAAAATGTGCTTTGCTTACAGAATGTTTTACTCTTTTCTAATATTTATAAAAACTGTAGTTTTTTAATAAATATATTAACTGCTGATTTAATATTTTTATCACTTTAGGGGTCACTTATTTTTATTACTTTAGGGGGCTACTTGAGTGTTGGGTTAGTTGTTAACACAATATAATGGTGATGAATGATGCAGGCGTCAAGAAGAACAGCTCCGAGTTGCTGCAGCGGCCGAGGCCAGACGCCAGGAGCAAGAGCGAGAGGAGAGAGAGAAGAAGCGTCACGCGTCCGAGCTGGCCGCCATGCGAGAGCGTCATCTGAAAGAGAGAATGGCTCACATCTCTCAAACCGCACACGGGCAGAAGATGCTTGGAAAGCTCAATGAGGAGGTATTTGTAAACCAAATACACTAGAGATGTCCATTTTGAAAATGTATCGATACAGTGATGTATAAACATCGACATTTTTATTTACGCTAATAACAATCACAATCTTTTTTGGATATTATATATTTTAACAGTCCCAAAATAATATATATTTTGGAATGTATGGGAAATAAAATTTTATCTTTCATACATTTTACTCCTTTATTCCACCAATATAGTAAACAAGTTTTATGTATTTCCTTAATAAACTACGACTTAATCGCTATCGTATCATCTTCACCCTCTTTACGTCATCCTGTTTCCGGTTCTATACAGCTTCTTTCCTATCATCTCTTTCACTCACACTCTTAGCTTGTTCATAACATCATGTCTTTCATTTAATGACTAACACTTTTCCTCCTATTTATAGACTATGTTAATAGGGTATTTTCTAATATCTGGCTGGCTACCTACGACTATAAAATACTACTCTTAAAATATACTAGAAAGCTTCTACATGTGTATTGCCATATCCATACAAATCTCTAAGCTCACTACGTCGCTAATTTTAGCCAGATTGTCAAGTACAGAGGATTAGAGAAAATACCAACATATATTTGCAAGCAATATTGAAAAACTGATTAATCTGTATTGATCGTTCAGTACAAAAAATTATGCTCATTCATAGGATTTGAAGAAAATGGACGCTGAAGCGATTGCCATACGTGAAGCGAAGGAGTTGATGAAGGAACGTAAAGAGCTCCAGAATAGACTGAAGTCTCAAGAGAAAAAGGTGAAATGTTTATATTTATTTAACACTCTTGATTATTTCTTGTGGTCTTAATTTAATTTCTTCTTTGCTGATATTTATTTTGATGAAATAGGTTGATTACTTCGAAAGAGCCAAACGCTTGGAAGAGATTCCGCTGCTGCAAAAGAGTTTGGAAGAGAAGCAGGTGCAGGATAAAGCATTCTGGGAGCAACAGGAGAAAGAACGTATCCATCAACTTATTGGTATGTTTTGTATTAAATTGAAAAATATTGCAATAAATTTGCATCACTAAAATCTCAATGCATCTCAATGAAATAAAATTGTAATTCTTTGTTTTTGTTTTTTTTTTACAATGTATAAAAGTATAACTGACAATTACTATACAAAGTTTCATAAAAAAACTATGCATATTTTTATTTATATCTTAATTCACAAATAAACAGACATTTTTTAACGTAATTTCATGAACAGAGTTATTTTTTTCACTTTCGCATAATATTTAATTATTATTAAGGATAGACTTCAGCGTTTGATGAAATATGTAACTCGAAACTTGTAAGATACTACTAAGCCTTGAGAGATTTGTCTCTCAAGTGTAGCTAATAGAATACACCTACAGGTGCTTGGCGACTGATTTTCAACTTGAAGGTGGTAGCTAATCAGACAGGCTTTAGAAAAAGCACTAGTATCATACTAAGGTTTGTCACGATATTCTCCTTTGCCAAAAACTCAAGCTCGTAGGAAATCGGACTTTGAGCGACGCGTTGTACAAACACACTCTTAAGTCATTAAAAAATATGTATTGAATATATAAAAACAGAAATACATATTTCTTGATAAAGACTAGTAATCGTCCAGTGGTTGAAAGTCAACCACAATTCATTGGCTTTTCCTTCAAGTTTTTTTTTAATACTGTATAGGTTGTAGTGTTTTATCACAATCTTACTTGATGTCAAATGACGATGTGGCCTACAACGATAAACACGCTAAACCTAGAGGGATTGGAATTTAGCTGCTACCAGTACATACCTATAAATAGGTGCTTATCGACAGATTTTCAACTCGAGTGTGGTAGCTGGCGAGGTAGGGTTAAAAAACGCCGTAGTACCATGCTATGGTTTCATTACTATGTTTTCCTTAACCAAGAGAACCTCATTCGCAAGGATTGGAGTAATTAAAAATAAAAGCGAAGATATAGATTTATTATTATTCAAGTTCGTCTAGTGACTAAAATTTAAATATAAAAAAGGGTATAAACATTTTTCTTCACATATTAATGTACATTGATATTATTGTCTGTATTGAGTAATGTATAAATATTGTGGATTGTAGACGTAAGCAGCGTGAATTATAACTGTGTCGACTCGTCGATAGTATGTCAAATTAAATTAAATATTTAGAAAACGACAAACTTTTGTGCAAATGTGGTATTAAATTGAATCGTATTTTTCATTTCAATGTGTATAGCGGCCATTATTTCGATTCGCCATTTTCTTTTTATTTTATTTTCGTGTATTGTCCAACTGGATTGAAAAAAAATGCAAAATTACAAAATCGTAAATAGGTGTAAAGGAACTGGTTCTAATTTAGCTTGTAAGATCTGACCTAAACAAACTAACAAATATTACAAGTTAATGTCTCCTTTAAAAAAGAAACTATTTAAACATGTTTTATTGATCATTAATTGTTACTAAGCAAAAGAATATTGAGAAACATACAAAGAAGATGTACTTAACAGTTTTGTGTCTGTGTATTTATATATACATATTGTATATAACAGAGGCCCGTGCGCTCGACGTGGCGACGTCGGCCCGCATGGCGCGTATGGTGGCGCACCGCGACCAGTTCGTAGCGCGCGTGCGGTCCGAGCGCGGCGCTGCGCATGCTCAACACCTCGCCGCCTTCAACGAGAAGCTGCAGGCCGAGAAAGAGAAGCGCCTCGCGGAGCGACGAGCACAACGTATCGAAAACAGACGACAAGAGGTTCGTTTATTCTATTGTCAAATATAACATTCTAAAATTCATAGATTATAAAAATAAAATTAACGGATGAAAATAAATACCGTGTAAAATTAAATAACTATTGTGTAAAAAGCTTGTAATAATAATTAAATTGAAAAATATATATGTTTTATTAATTCTGATCCAAAGAAATTGATGGGCTATAAAAATAAAATTAATTGATGAAAGTAGCTACTGAGTAAAATTAAATAACTATTGTATAAAAAACATGTAATAATAATTTAATAAAAGATATATATTTTAATCATTCTGAATCACTTAGAATGAAAATCTCTACACAGAGTGTGTATATGTCATTACCAAATTGATAGGCTGTGAAAAGAAATGGTAATAGTTTACCGACCTAATAGTTACGCTTTTTTTTAATAGTGGCTCACAGAGAAAAAACTTGCTGAGGACCGCGCCGCTGAAGAATTACAGCGTCTTAAAGAAGAGGAGGAACGCAAGGAGAACGAGGAACGCGAAAGGAAACATCAGGAAGAACTCGCCGCGCTTAAGGAACGCAAGCTTAAAGAAGAAAAGTAAACACCTGTTATACCTACTTCAATTGAAATAGAATGATTAATCTCAAAGCAAAATATTTAAGTTCTCATGCTGTTTGAACTTCATATCAACTAATGAAAAGTTGGTCCATTGAGATTATAGTCAAATTATTCCAGTAACTGTGTTTATTAACTCTTTTGTTATCAAGATATTGTGTTAACTGTCTTGACAACTTGTTTGTTATCAAGATATAGTGTTAACTGTCTTGATAACTTGTTTGTTATCAAGTTATTGTGTTAAATTAGTGAAAATTTTGTTTGTTGTCAATGTATTATGTTACCTAATTACATATTTGTTATCTCAGGGAACACCAGGAGATGCTGGCGCGTACCGAGGCGAAGATCCGCGCGAAAGAAGCCGACGTTCAGCGCATGCTCGAAGAGCAGAAGGCGGCAACAGCGAAGAGTTGGCGCCGCGGCGGTGAGAAAGAGAAAGAGGAGTCCGCCTGGAGAAGCAAGACGGACACCAAGGAGCCTGAAAAAAAATCGGAACCATGGCGCCCAAGTGAGTATCTGTTTCCAATTTATATAAATGAAAATCTGTAGCCAAATATATGTAAGCGCATCACTTCAGAACAGTTGCACTTATTTGGCTAATTATATTTATCTTATATTTGTAATTGCCAGGACAAGTTTGACTACAATACAATGGAACTAGAGTAAATATTTTTATACCATGCTATCTATATCTATCAATGCCATGTACTTATGTTTTGATTTTACCCATAAATTACATACTATAAGACTTATACTACTCGCATATCTGCGTGACGAAGCTTCGACTACTTGTCGCGTTAAAATTAACGTCAAAAATCATTCCGATAAAGGCACAGAATTCCCGTTCCAATACCTGTGTCTTTTCAATAACTTGAAATTATCGTCCGATAAATTCCTTTGATGTGCGGAATAACCGCCGGCCCAGTTATCGTGCTGCTTGTATCGTCACGCAATTTGATAGTTCGTAACGCATTACGATAATATCTTCCCACATCTGCATTTAGTCTGACTATAGACAAAACTTCGTGCCAATACACGCAGGTATGGGAGTAGCATTAAGACCATTCTAAAATTACTGGCTCTCATCATCATCTTAACCTTATCCCACCTAAGTAGGGTCGGCACAACATGTTTCATGTTGTGAAATATGATTTGGCTTGATTTTTACGATCGGCCGCCTGCCTGTCATCAACCCTCCTTGGGATTTACTAAAAAATCTAAAATTGCTGGCACTATGCTAACAAATTTTATAAATGTTATAAATAAAAAAAAATCATACATACACTGCCAAATTAAAAATCATAGATTTTAAAATCCATAGAGTATTCAAAATATATGATTGTTTCTAAGATTGTTTGTTTGTAGGTCGTGCGAGGGAAGACAAACGCGAGGATCGTACCGGCGCGCCAACCCGTGACGACCGCGGTAAATCAAAGGATGACAGGTGAAACCATTTACTTTCTCAGTGTTTTTAATCAAATAAAGTATATAAATAATAGTTCAGAAATATTGTTAATTATGAAATGTTTGTTTGTCTATAGGAGTAAGGTTTCATATTCTATATTAAATTTGGGTGTACACGCGAAATGTTGCGAGTTTCTAATAAAAATCGACTATTGCACTTATATATACATACATATATATAAACCACATTTTTATCTGTGATACATATTATATTTTTATTATATTGGTACTGTAAAGATGGTTATGTAAAGGTTCTTAAAAGAACACACTAAATATCAAAAATTTGTTGATCGGCATTTTTACTCAAAATTTATCTCACACAATATGATTTGTGGTTTATTTTATATTGCGCTATTTACGAAATAAAGTGCATCAGTAGTTAATTCATGACAGTCAACAGTGAGTGATAAGAAATACAGCAAATATATTGCTCTGATAGAGATGACTATTAACGTCCAGGTCACATTTCTAGTAAACCGCTTTAAAAAAAAAGTTAATAGAGTTAATATTTCGGAGCACCAACAAACAGTACTTAGTCTTCTATTCGCTATTTATGCATTTTATTTTTTGAAACTTATTGGTATTAGTGTTAAATTTTGTACACAGAGATGATCGTGTACCTAGAGATGACCGGGCACCAAGAGATATTCGCAGCTTGAGAGATGAACGTGGCCCTAGAGATGACCGTGGACCTAGAGATGAACGCGGTAATAGAGACGAACGTGCTCCTAGAGACGACCGTGGACCTAGAGAAGAACGTGGTCCTAGAGACGACCGTGGACCTAGAGAGGACCGTGGACCACGCGATGATCGTGGAGGTAGAGACAGAGACCTACGTGCACCGAGAGAAGAAGGCAGTTGGAGTTCTAGCCGTGAGCCAGATAGAGATAGGTGAACTAGTTTATTATGTATACTATGGCTTGTTAGTTATGTATAAAACTACTGAACTAAGACACTAACCACTATGTATTAATAGTTATTTTAGGATTTGTGAGGATATGGATTTTTATTAAAATTTCACATATTGCTTTGGCAACATTCCAAAAGATGAAGCTCAATCATTTAAACAGTCACTAATATTTTATAATACAATACAAGCTAATAAAAAAATACCAAATAGCAGAATAATTGGTAGCAGTATATAATAGTTGCTGTTAAAAAATAACAAAATAGTGTGACTCGTTGATTTATACCTACTGTTGTTATATATAGATAGATATTTATTATGTTTGTTTTTTTCCAGACCTCGTTATGGTGGTCGTTCTAGTGGACCTGACACTGGGAGCTGGCGTCGCGGACCCTCCGATCCACCGCCTGCCCCTACCGTGAGTTAATAACCGTTGTTTTTTTATTGAATTAAATTAATGACAGACAGTATCACGAATTCAGTACCTTAACACTGGACTCCCAAATCCGTTCTTGAGAATTTAAATATTTGCCCGCAAAAACTTGCAAATACTAGATTTAGTATAACACTGACATGACAATAACAATAGAAACAACAACAAATTAGCAAACCCATTGTCCAGGCTGAAGAAAACTAGCGACAGTTTTTTTAGGTAACAGTGTCAGATTCTACAATAACGGCCCAAAAATAATACTCATATATTGGATAGTAAGTTCAAGCATTATGTTAAGAGGGATTAACCGCTGTGATACAATGTTTCTGCATTTGGCACAGGTTATGTGCTTAAAATTTAGATTAATTCGGGTTACAGGCATAATTATTCATTATTTAAATAGGCAGAGACGAAATAGTTACATACATCTTCTTTCTCTGTTTCTAGTACATACAGAGGAGTTTTCGTTTTTTGGAAACAGGTGGTTTTTTTCGATACCATCGATAAATTGAAGCTTTTCTTTCTAAGTATCGCTCTCTTCTTACGTCTACTAATCAACAATATTCTTACACTCAAAAACTTAATGATATATTATAGTATAAAAATTAATGAATTATAATCGAATTTAAAGCACTAGCCTAGCAATAGTATATTATTAAATATTGGTTCAGGAACGTTCATCGGCCTGGAGAAGTAAGGAACCGTCTGCGCGCGACGACCGGTACCGCGACGCCCCGCGAGAACGCTATGGGGCCAGACGTGACGACCGGTGAGATTATTAAATCCCACCACCACCACATCACTACTACACTACTTACCAGATTACCGGACATAAAAAAATCAGGAATCATGTACAGCAAGCTTTTCCATCCCAATGGTCGACAGTAAGATAGATGTGACTGACAGTTATATCTGGAAGTAATTCTCTTTTTGCACATCTGCAAAAAAATTATAATAATAATTCTGAAAATATAAAAAATACTTACATTTGTAAGTACAAACCCGGGTGGAGAGATTCGTGCTTGCTCAGTTCTATGACTTGGAGTGTTTTCTGAGATTATGCAGTAAGAAAGTACAATATATGGAAATTGTATGGAAAAATGAAAGATTGGAGTTAAAAAATCTCCACATAATAATGAGGGAGACAAACGACAGTTAGGACATCTTCACAAATATTGATAGAAATGACATATTTTGAGACTCAGTTGTTCACTTACCATTTTATTTCTTTACATGATCATACTGTAAAGAGATAATTTGTTCTCCTTTTCTGCGTTATAAAAACCCGTGCGAAGCCAGTGCGGGCAGCAAGTTTCTTATATATAGTGCTCATCGCTCAAATGCGTTATTTAGTCCGGTGAAGCTGTGAAGGGCCCATCAGGCCAACAGCGTATAGACAGTTCGAAAAAAAAACCCAAAGGCGTTGTTGGAAAGTGTAGTGTCCAGGTGATGATAATTTATTTATTTTTTGTATTTTTGTACACAGTGAGGGACCACGCAGGGACGATCGTGACGGGCCACGCAGAGACGATAGAGACGGGCCACGTCGCGACGATCGTGACGGTCATCGACGCGACGACCGCGATGGACCCCGACGTGACGATAGGGATGGACCACGCCGTGACGATAGAGACGGACCACGTCGTGACGATAGAGACGGACCACGTCGTGACGATCGTGATCGTCGTCCCGCACCACGTCGTTAGTATAAATGTTAATTAATTTAAAACTTTATCGTAACTTTGAATTTAAATACAAAATAGAATATGTAAATAGCTATAGAATCAAAAGTAGTTATACCCTTGGTAAACAACTTTAGAGTATAAAAGGAAACACACTATTTTTATTACAAAAACTTTATTACGAACACACATTAAATTTAAATAAATGACAGACACAATCGTTTATTAATCTTCTTTTAGCATGTCGTTTTCCTCCGAAATAAATCCCACGTGTGATGTCTCTAAGACCGCAGTATGGTAGGCCTCGGAGGTACAGAAAGCTACTATATGACGTGACAGATGTGCATAAATTTTGTAATCTGTGTTAATTAAATATAGTACAAATACAAACATGTTGATTTGATTATCTGCCGTAATATAAGTCATTTTAACATTCAGATTATAGCATAGTGTTTATTTTCTATTTTCTAATTATTAATTGTTGTATAGACAACAATATATAGCTATAACAAAATAGATAGCTATTTTGTGGGTACTCAATTAAATTTTAATGTCCTATTGATGCATAAACCAAAATAAATTGATTAATGATAATAATTTTAAACAAACATAGTCTTATGCTACTCCCACGTCTGCGTGACGAAGCTTCGACTACTTATCCTTTGATGTGCGCAAAAACCGCTGACCCAGTTATCGTGCTGTGTGTAACGTCACGCAATCCGATAGTTCGTAAACGCATAATGATAATATCTTCCCACATCTGCATTTAGTCTAACCATAGACAAAACTTCGTGCCGATACACACAGGTATGGAAGTAGCATTATATTTAAAACATAATTTAACTTATTTGTCAGAATTCATAACCATGGAATTAAAGATTTTGCTATTACGTTCTTTATTGCTAGACATATGACGAGGAAGGCAAGACATGAAAAAAGAAAAAATTAATCCCTTTGTAGACATGTCTCTGTTGTTTATAACTGTAAACCGCTAATTCTAAAAGCTAATAAGCTATTTAAAAATATTTGTAATAGGGTACACACTTCATGCAGAAAAAGAGTACTGTTCCTGAGGGATAGGGCAAATCTAATTAATGATGCCACGGGTAAAAACGATTGAGCACTCGTCACAGAATCGCTATCTAAAGAAATTGTATATTTTGTATTAATATTATTTATTTGTTTTTTACAGCTCGTGAGGCCGACGACGACGCCTGGCAACAACAGCGCCGTTGAAAAGTCCCCGAATAATTATATATTCAGTTTATCATCCCCAACTCCTCAATATATTTCATGCTTCTAACCAAGTTTATAATTACTGTATTATATAATCAACGTATTATACATCTCATTATAAGAGCTTGTCATATCTATTAATGTCACAAACAGAGCCGAAGGAAATCAATGCACAGTTTATAGGAAATATTAGGTGGTCCTAGGTTTTAAATAATAATAAAAAAAGACGACCAATCTTGGGACATCTGGTACATATAAAATTCCGATATTGATTATTGTTGAAGAAAATTAGCTTAAAATAAATATTTTAAATGTTGTCAAAATATATGTAATATGTACAGATAACAACGTAGTACCAGGGAAAAGGGGATAGATGGCGTTTAAAACAAATTTGATTGCCACAATATCATGTAACAGGACGTCATCTGCGAATTGCTAGGCATACTTTCAATAATTTTCTAAGGCCCCCCAGCATATACTGCTTCAAATATATGGTTTATCCGGCCCTGGTCAAAAGTCTTCGGCCATTTGGATCGTGAAGAATTTAACTTGAAGATTTTCTTATACACTACATCTTTGTGCAATAGTAAAATGTCCTTCAGTTAGTTCGTCATTATAATTCTCGGCCTTCATTAGTTTATGATTTTTTTACGAAAATTACTAACGATGTATCAATTTCGGTTCTGTTATCGTTCAGATTGTGTTTCAGAATATTCAAAGTTCTATAGCCGTATCTTTTGACCATAAATACAGCTGTCAGTTGTTAATAAAAAAGTAAGAATGAAGTAGCTGCTACTTAGTAGCACATGTACTATGAATTATCTTTTGAAAAAAAAAATGTATCTTCGCGGTTTTACTTATAGGATTTGGGAGTCCCAATTATTCTTTAATAATTGACTATTTGTATTGAAGTTCATAGACAAAGGCTTAATGTAATTTTTTTAAATACTAATACGTAACCTTTATATATGGGGTTAAGGGCTTCTTTAGTTATCTATCATCTTCTTTTGTTTTTCCGAATGTTAAAATATGAATAATAAAGAACTTATTACTTTAGGTTTTGTTTTTATTTTATTTTTTGTCGCGATTCTGATAGACGCAATATTAAATGAATACTTTAATAGTGCATTTGATGTATACTCGTAGGTATATTAGGTAAATAATATATTTATAATTTTGGACGATAATTGTATTGGTAATTAACAAAATAAATCAAAAAAATTCTAAAACTTTACGTTATACGTTACTAGCCGAAATATCATTAGAGTTGTCAGACGAAAAGCCCCGAAACAGTTATCGGTCAGAATATAATAAAATAGTTGTAGGCGGGTATTATTTCTAATTAATGACAAATCGAAATTTCACAAAATAGTTTCATCTTTTTTGTTACTGGCAGCTCAGTCCTCTTCATAGATTATTACTGTCATTTTCACGTACTAAATTAGTCTCTTCTATTTGACGATTATACAACTGTTTTTTTTTTTCATTTGTAAAGGTATACAATATAAAGAAATATAACAGTGTATACAAAACTAATGAATGTAATTATCCTATATAAATAAAGTATTAGAGTTCTACAGTTATGCGCGCATATCTCAAAATTTACTTGATAAAATTTGATCTATTTTTTTTTTGTTTTACCTCGTAGCCAATTGGTATCTATCTAATACTACTCCCATATCTGCGTGACGAAGCTTCGATTACTTATCGCGTTAAAACGTCAAAAATCATTCCGATAAAGGGACATAATTCCCGTTCCAACACCTGTGTCTTTTCAATAACTTTAAATTATCGTCCGATAAATTCCTTTGATGTGCGGAAAACCGCCGGCCCAGTTATCGTGTTGATTGTAACGTCATGCACGTCCAATAGTTCGTAACGCATAACGATAATATCTTCCCACATCTGCATTTAGTCTGACCATAGACAAAACTTCGTGCGGATACACGCAGGTAGCATAAAAGAAAAATGATGACAGTTGCATTTAGTATGTAGTTGTAAGATATTTTGAAAAACTAGACTTTTCATAAGCATTACGTGTTCAGCAATGTTTGTATTTTGCCGTGGAGAAGTGAGACAAGCGGTATAGTGTTTGTTTTCCTCTTTACATGAAATATATTGTTAAAATAATAAACTATGTAGTCGAAGTAATAGGTACCAGCTAGTAGTAAATATTAGAATCTTGTGTTTGTGACTCTTCTTAATCTGACAGTGCCTTGGCGGTTGCCTGCTATGCCATTATTACTGCACACTTTGGCAACCGCTGGTATATACAACACCGTTATGCAATGTTAGGAATAACTTTAATATCAGTTAAACTACATTAATTATGTATACTTTTTAAATGGACTATTTATTCGCAGTCGTATAACACATGAGCGTTCCACGCCAAATCGAACGGGTAGAAAATTATATATTGTTTGTTTTCCTCAATTTCGTGTTAATGTTTTAACCCTTAATTCGACGGAGTTTTTTTGTAGCAAAAAAAACTGTTTTTTTTTAGTAAAGTCATGTTTTTGGATATGAAAAAAGTTCAGGAAAAATGCTAAAAAAATTAGTGCTGTACAGTTTTTAATAAAACACATGTCCGTCACAGCGGACATTGTCAAGTATGTAACGAATTACTTGCGAAACAACATGTCCGTTGGGGCGAACTCTACCAAATGACTAACAGAAATGATAAATAAAACAAATACACATCAAAAATAAAAAGAAATATAATTCTAATCAAATATAACTATGAACATAATATATATTTATTTTGTTTAAAATTTCAAATGGCAATTACGAGGGTTCTTTCCTGTTACAACACATAGTCTTACGTCACATTTTATGGAAAAGACAATAGTCTTTTTACTTCACACCATACAACGACCTTCCTTCGTCGATAAAAAGTCAAAACGCACACAATCTACTAGTATGGGCTTACAACGCTTCCTTATCGTGGTCTCTTCTTGGTTAGTGCGCTTAGCTGACCTGTTAATTTTGATCAAAGCAGAAAATATCTCGTATCAGAAATCTTTCAATTTAAGCTTTGCTTCAGATTTTCCTTGGGAGTGGTGCTTCCTGTAGAAAATCTTTTTTTTTTATATTATAGGGGGCAAACGAACATGTGGGTCACCTGATGGTAAGTGATCACCGCCGTCCATAGACACTAGCAACACCAGGGGAGTCGCAAGTGCGTCGCCAGCCTTTTAAATATGTGGGTCTCCGGCACTCTCACGGACCGAACGAAACGCAACAGTGCAACCACTGTTAACTTCATGCCAGTTTTCTGTGAGAGGGTGGTACTACCCCAGGCGAGCCGACCCATTCATGCTGAAACCAGTAATAGCTTCAGCGTAGCTCTACCACCTACCAAATGTTTGAACGAGATGACTCGTTCAAAAAAGTTAATGTAAAAATTTAACAACAATTTATACATGACCTTTATAGGGAAAAAAATTATATCACAAAATCGTAGATATAAAAAGTAATAAATTCCAACAATCGGATCGGCTCATGTAGTTATACCATTTAAAACTTTTAATAAATTATTTTCCCAAGAATATCTTTTTATATTATGTATTGGCATATTGATATCTTAGTAATATAACAAAGATAGTTTTGGAAATTATGGTATTTTCTTAGTTCGGCCAAAATAACACCATACTACATACATACACTACTACTACATACAAATAGTACCTATTTGCGTAGTAAGCAATATAATTTTATAAGTAATACATTTTTATCATAAATAAATTAGTGAACATCAAACATTCGGCAGGTTCGGTTGTTTCATTTCAATCATCCGTCTATCATTTTAAATATCATTTATCACTATCACCTTTCAACAAGAAATTATCATCATACTGTATGACACACCCTACAATAGCTTCCTTTTTTCACACTGGCATCCGTGAGCGACCTTATTTACCTTAATTACAATCTAAATTGTAATCATAAATAATAGCCCATATAAAAGCTTTCGCCTTATATAGCCTTTTATTAGTCAATCAAAATCGGATCAGTAATTACTACAAAGAAACAAACTTCTTATAACAATACTATAGATGCAGATAAATACAAATAGAGTATTAACATATTTTAAGCTTCGGTCAACTAACAATATAAACAGGTTCATTCTTTATTAAGTTGTTGGTTATGTTGGGTGCATGGAGTAAAGAGAACCATATCATATGCGGAACATGTTGAAAAAGTGTCCATCTCTAAGCACTAAATAACAGTTCCAAAATGGCACTAGAATAGGCAATGGGTATGATCAGTCCGAAGTAATATTGTATATATACCTTAAAATAACTAGTGTGAGAAAACTTGGAGAGTGATTTTTAATTTTGTTCTGTGGCAACACTGCATAGAGTCTTCCTTCGATTCCTGTTCGAATTGTTTCTGTCTAATTTTTAAAATTAAATAAACAGTTATTTCAATGTTGTTATGTTTATTTCAACAAGCAATAAACAAGAGTTATAAAACTTTTTAAAATAATTGCACAACAATGAACCCTGTTCATACTGTAGCGCCCCCATATTTAAGCACATTTTGAGAGCCACATTTTGATAGACACATTTTCATACACATAGATAGTTATCTTTTTTTTTTTTCGAACTGACCTACACTGTTAGCCTGGCAAGGCCGCTACAGTTCCACCGGTACTAAGGGAGCGCATAAGGCACTCACCCGATGTGTTCAGGCAATCAGCGTAAGGGCACTCGGTGCGCTTCGGCTTGAACTGTCGCCGAATTTCCCGATCGGACTAAGCTAAGCTATCTATCCATTTCATACACATATAAATTCGTGAAAAATACATGTATGACCATGCATGTTTCAGGAATGTATATGTGTATTTTGTATCTGACTACTATGTTGTGTGACCTATTTCAGTCCGAAAAGGGCAAAAAAAACAGCCCACCACTATGTGTACCTAGGTGTGCACGTGTGTGGGATGATCTGTGTAAATGAAAAACTAGCGTGAGTCATTGTATTCGCGCGAGTAACATATTCGAGGGCTCTGAGGGACAAATCTAGGCTCGAGTTGTTACGAGAAAAACGCGACGAGTATGCGGGATCGTATCTTCACACCCCGCTCACGGTGGCGTGAGCAGAGAGAGTGGCGGGCATGATCGCAAACACGCATCTTTTAAGAGGGCATCGAGCGAAAAATACAGAACAAAGGGGCGGTGCCAACTTAATTATACAATAACGTACGAGTTCGTAATGTATCGTTCTAATGTATATGAACACGCGGGTTCGAACTGATATTATGATTATCGCGAATTTATTTATGCGCGGCGCGGGTTAGACGTTGTAACGTAGTCGCAACGGCCGGGAATGCTGAGATCGCGTTTAAGAGCCCGCGCTCAGACGTACTATTGACGAACGCGTTGAACGCGAGTATTTCTTGAACATCGTGAACTAACAAGTGTTGTGCTATCCAGTCTATACCGGAGGTCGAAACGGAAGACGCGGTGGGTGGCGCAGGAGTGGACTGAGCCTTCTGAGGCTGGGGCTTGCCTTTAGGAGCCGAGGGAGCTGGCTGGGAAAGCCTTACGCGCTAAGAGAGCGGGTGCGGGTGCAGCCGGTGGACTGGAGGTGCCCGGCAGGTCAGGGAAATCCTTATGGCTTTGTATGGGCGGAGGCGGTGGTGGTTGCGTCCGAGACGATGGGGCATGCGCCCTGCAGTGGGTCGCACGTCCGCCGTGGCGGGAAGGAGTCGTGCGGGGCGCGCGGGGACATCCGCGATAGTTCGCGGTATGACCCTGTTGCTCGCAGAGGACGCAGCTGGGAGCCTCGGTGGACTCAGGAGTGCGAGGGCACTCCCTATTGGAGTGATCCCCGAGACACTCAACACACCTGGGACGCAGGTGAAAGTGCCATTTTGATGAACTGTGAACGTCACATTTCCTTAGAAAGTAATATTACATTAAAGTAATACTGCAAATCTAAACTAATCCTGTAAATACTAATGTGAGTCTGTTTGTCTATTACGCTTTTACTCCTTAACTACTCAACCGATCATAAAATATTGCATACACGCTTAAGGATACAAAAAAGGACATAAGGCACCTTTCACCTAGAAAAAAAATGAGCGAGCCTTACAGTAGTCGCATGCGATGTGTAACTTCTGACATGTTACCCTCAACCCAACCGTAACCTAACCTGGTTGTTTAATTTAGTTTAAATATATGTGAAGTCAATTTACTTTGATGCGTTCTCGCCTAAACAGATCGGGTGAGTGCCTTAAGCGCTCCCCTTAGTAGTCCGGTGGAACTGTAGTGGCCTTGCCAGGCTAACAGTGTAGGTCAGCTCGGAAAAAAAAATGATATGTTCTCCTTCTCTCTTTCTTGTCACATACACGCATATACTATGTTGGAACACAGTATGACGTGGTACCAATCTAACGCAAAATGGGCTGGTATCATCTCGCAGCCATATCTCCGGCACCACGCGCGCTCATTGGTCAAATCAAATAGCGCGCGCTTCCTCGGTTTCCTGTTACACATTTTCGTCCCTTTTCCAAAATGTCTCCCACAATAAATATCCAGCAACCGATAGGAAAGGTATGTTACATATCAAAAATGTACTGTTCTTGAGGAATAAATCAAATTTAATTAAACGCGAACGAAGCCACAAACCACAGGTAGTTTATATATATATCTTTTAAAATATATATTTCAACATAAGTTGATTGACATAAAAGTTGGCACATATTAGTCTAAATATAATTAGTCTTACCGTATGTTTCTCACCTCGCTCTAAAACGTTGGTCCTGTATTCCTGGTACCTCGACCAATTTGGTAATCTATCTCGTCCTGTAATTTATATATTTCGTAAGGGCAAAATAATATCAGAAATGACTAAACATTGATGTTGAAAATGGGTAATTCAGACGCTATGTATACGTTAACTTTTAACCTCATTACCTTATACATTTCTCCATTGAACGGCGCTACAGTACATCAATTTCTGTAACGTATAACCAATTGCCATAAAAATTGTGTGTGTATATAATTATTTACACAATATCCATTTCACTATAACTCATGAATTTATTACAAGAAACAATAAAGTAATAAATAAGAAAAAAAGTACTATTGGTAGTTTTTAATGTTTATGTATATATATATATTACTGTACTTTGTTTTGTTTCATATCTATTACAATATACTTATTTCCATATCATCATTGTCCTGTAAGAGACCCACTACAAGACCACGGGCCTCTTCCCAAAGGAAAGTATAAGTATAATCACTAGGCCAGCCCAAGACGTATTGGTAATTTAAAACTTTGAGAAATCCACAGTGCTATACTATTCCCAAATAGGATGGTAGGTACTACACGAACATTACTCAGGTTCAGGATTCCTCACGATGTTTTCCTTCACCATCAGCCGATAATGTTATCAATTTAAATTAGTAAATTTACGCGAATTCTGAAAAATTCGTTGGAACATACTGGGGTTCGAATTTGCGGACATCAAATTGATATTTCACCGGTCAAACCACTATATCACTACGACTACTTACATATACTTATGTATTACGACAACTTCTCTCGTGTTAAAATAGATATTTGACCTTTTCCTCGGGGACTGCAGGTACATTATATGTAGATGAAGGGTATTGTATCACTTTTTCTGTTCTCTTGTACATGTACTATACCCTATTGGACTGATGGGTCGTCATAGCTTCACCGGACTCATAGGGCGAGCGCATATGGCGCCCGGCCGCTTGGCAACAAACTGAACGGTGCCAAAGTGGCCGAACCTCGGCTCGGGTTGCTGCCTTGGATCCAACAACGCGAATAGCTAAGCTCATCTTACATATTCGAATTAGTGAATCACACATGTACCAGCATGTGTGCCTCACGAAACCAAACATGTATTTTGTGTTCGTCAACTCGGCTAAACTAAACTTACTAAGTTTGGAAACAAGGGGAAAAAAATGACTAAAATGAATAAAACCCTTCTACCATATGTGTACCTACCTGTGTTTGTGCACCTATGTGGGGGTAATCTGTGTTGTGTCTGTTAAGATAGTGGGTGAAAATAATCAGTGTCACTGTATCGCGCTACCAATCCTGAAATCTTCTATTTGGAACATATCCATCCAAAGTTTACCTGGAAGAGATTAGCAATAAAGTACTACTTACTTACTTACGTAGGTAGTACTTTTGTACTAACAAAATAATTAAATATGTCTAATTGTATACAAGTATAACGGTGTACAACAAAGATTATATAAATAAATAATAACAAATGTGGGCGAAGCCGCGAGCACAGTTAATTATAAATAGTGAATACCAATCATTTACGACTGAACAATGATATATAATATCGACATCAATTAATAGTAAATTAAGTTAAAATGAAAAACGTGTACAACGCCCTCATAAAAACGTTATGCAAGTGAAGGACCTATGTTGCACTGGACTCATAAAATGCAACAACAACTGACTAGAACGGACAGACTGCAGCCAATAAACTCTTGTATACCTATCGCGGCCGTTTGAGAAAGTCATTTTTTTTAACAACACGACGGCTGACAGTCGCTCATGTACTCCCGTTGTGGAGACACGCGAGTATAATACTAACGGTGTGCCCAACTCTGAACCGGTTTCATACAACTTTATAATTTGTTAGACATACACGAAATTCCACAGAAGAAAGTTTGTGCTGTTTATGTGTGTTTTAATGACACCTGTCTAAGGAATACGAAAAATCGATATTAAAAAATGAACGTAAGTATTTACCACTAAATATTTTCTCCATTATTTATTTACTTAAAACTTTTTTTATAAATTAAAAACAAACAAACATTTGCTTGGTAATTTTTTTTAATTATTATAAACTAGCTTAGGACTGTCACTTAGTGCTCTTGTAAATAGTTTTATTATTTCGTGGGAAATATTTATTTTGTGTAAATTAATTGTACACTTTTTTATTGTACATTTTTCATTAAAGTTTATATAATCCGTGCAATCCTGATTATATTAATTGAATCGCAATTATATTTTTTACCGATCTGTCACTGATTTTAACTTACTTCTATTAAATTTTCTCATACTACTTGGCCCTTACGGGAAAGTGCAATAATATAGCCTAGATAATGCTTTAGAAATTCCTGTGTGTAGTATTGAAAGACTTCTCTAAATTGTCTAAGCCGTTTCAAAGATTAGCTCGGATAAATAACAAATACTTCAATTTTATTTATATGCATAGATATAATAAATGCAAATTAACTAGCTTGTACCCGTTACTTTGTGTTGTTTATTATATAAAGAATATATATTTTATTTATAGAGAGAAAATAAATATATATTGAAGCAAAAATATAATTACGAAATTTCTTTAGTTTTTTGTAGTATGTAATCGTAATTTCTACTTTACATTTAATGAAAATATCACTTTTTGTATAAATAAGGATCAAGAAAGATCGAAGTAGTACCAAAAAACGATCAAAACCTATCCAGTAGTTTTTTTGTATGATACACGCACAAGTGTATACCTCTATAATTGTATTAATTTATATATAGAAATTTCTAATAAGATAACTTCTGTGTTATTCTACAATAACTTACACAAACAAGGATAGAGTTATTTTATGCCGAACTTTCACATAATTTACGACAAACAGGCCAAGGTAATGCAAGGTTTGCTTTATTTCCTTTGTTCATTTGTCACGTGTATCATTTGTATCGAACTATAGTTTGATAGAATTTATTAGATCTATTACAATTAAATTCCACTGTTTTCGATTTAAAAAAATCTTTGTAGTAGGACAATACAGTGACGATCACTAAAGATTTTATTTATATTTTATTTGTTTTAGCATTTACCCATAATCTCGGCAGATATCAATTGAGTCCCAGACTTTTTATCACCATTGATATGACAATAAAACATATGTTTATATATATATATATATATATATATATATATATAGTTGCCAGTTCTCACTAAAACTTGACAGACAATTACCAACCAACTTCATGGTGTCGCTTTTAGGTGGTAATTTCTTCCCAACGCGCCAAAAACAAACAATTTCTAAACCTTTTTCCTTTTTTAAATTTGAGGTTTACGTGAACATAACTGTATCTAAATAAAACCTTGAAATATTTCGCAAACGTGTTAATAAAATTTCGTAAATTAATTAACAGTATATCTAGTACAAACAATTGTAGATACTATAAATTGTTGACATATCACGACATCAAGTAAAAATAATTGTTTTTAAAAATACATTTATCCAAAACAATTAAAAACATATCATAAACTGATTGTGCAAATATGATCTGTGTTATTTCAAATTAGAGTCACATGATTATTGGGAATAAACATTACAAATAATAGGCAGGCAAATCCTTTAATATATAACGTGAGGCAATCGTGCTTTGGAAACCAACACTTCCATCCGGCAGCAGAGGACGGGGTTATGTCGGACTCTTACTTATTAAAACCTCACGGTATTCCTTCGCCACCGTTAGACCAGGAAAAGGGGATTATTTGAGTATCTCTTCCACTCGAATATATAGATTACTGCACGATTGAAAGTGAACTATTGTGAATAATACGAGATGAAATCCATACATTATTAAAGTGGTAGTGCCTATACTTCGTCCAGGTTTCGTTTCCTACCGAAACAGCTGAACCAATTTCAACAAGACTTTTACAGGGAGATAAAGGACTTTTCAGAGCATTATCTAGACTACATATCATTACACTTATCCATAAAGGAATAAGCAATAATGATGATTTTTTTACAGACGTAACTTAAACTTGTAGAAATGTCCACAACTAATTCAAGCAAAACACTCAGTAAACATGAAACGCCTAAACTAATTTCAGAAGAAAAAACTCGAATGCGCCCACTAGTTGCTTAATAACATAAACAGAAAAAGTATTTAGTAACTTTTTTTGTGCTCTGATTACGATTCTGTAAGACAGTTTGACAATAATTTATAAGCTTCTTCGAAATTCCAAAGAGATTTAACAATCTCCATTTATTTGCAACATTTATATATATATATATTATATATATATATATATATATATATATATATATATATATATATATATATATAAAACGAGTAGACCACACTACATTTTGCCACCAGTTTTATTATCTCAGTAACCAAAATCGAATACATTACATAAAAATAAATTAAAAATGAAATATTTCCTTAATTTCTAAAACCTATATAAAATTATTATTTTACAAAATTTGTGTCCAATGTGATTTATCAATCATAAATATCTTATGAACAATTTTATTTTTCATCTCATATTTTATCCCTTTAGAAGATTAATTTGGAAAAACGTTTCGCGCTGTCCTACGTTTTACAAGGAATACAAGTGTACAAAATTTTCTAATGTTTTCAATTTCGCGTTATATATCAGTCAGATTTAATCATTTTATAAGTCACGATGTCAAGAACAATGTGTTAATCACTATCATCAATAAATTGCTATTAATATAAATGGTTTTTTAATACTTCATAGGTACATTTTATCGTTTGGCCACAAACTCACCTGATGTCAAAACGACAATGTGGTCCACGGTTGTAAACACCCTAAATCTATAGGAGGACTGACTCAAGTGCAGCTGCCGAAAACTTGAGAGTGGTAGCTTGCTAGACAGGTTTAGAATAAGCATACGATGGTTTCGTCACGCTATTTTTCTTCACCGAAAGCTCCGGCTCATTCGCAATGGTTCGAACCTATGTTCATCGAAGCGGTGTCCGAACGCGCTATCCACTGAACATTCATTTGTAATAAGCTGGAAACCTTGTCCTGCACGCTTTAGTCCGGTGAAACTGTAGAGGCCTTGCCAGGTCAACAGTGTAGTTAGTTCGAAAAAACAATTGTCCTGTACTGATAATAAAAAATATATACTTATGTGCATGAAATGCTCAAGGTAATTAATGTATTTAATTTGAAAAAGATTAATACTGAATCCGTCTAAATAGCCTTCCAATTACCTCATTGTATGTGACCATTTTTTTAGAAGATAGACGGGTATAGTAGTAAGCTATCCTTAAAAGATATGTATATGCAATCGCAGAATTTTTGTAGATGTAAAAATAATAAAGAGGAACATGTATTGTTTAGTTATATCCCAAAACAATTAGGCAGCGTTTTCGATTAAAACTGCCTAACGGCTTGACATTTTCCAATTTTCCAACAGTTATTACCGTTATATTGCAACCAATTTACACAAAACCTTTCTCATGTATCATTCTATATATTGATGAAGACCGCATTATAACCCGTTCAGTAGTTTTTGAGTTTATCGCGAACAGACAGACACGGCGGACGACTTTGTTTTATATGTAGTGATGATGAACAGGCACCCACAAATCTAAATAATATCACACGATAAAGATTTATATAATTTAATAAATAACAACTTTACTAGTATTGACATCTTCCACTGCTCTTTCTAGAATTATCGCTCAATATTGCTTAAATTATATGCACCGCGATATATCGTGATCTTGCAATTTCTTTTTGAGTTAGTGTTTTCGTAAAGTATGACAAAAGATGTCACAAAGACATTTTTGAACTTGTAGGTTATTTTATAGTTCATATAATATTTTGTGAATACGTTGTTAATGCGACGATGAATAAATGATTTAAAGTGTTATTTAATTTACTCCGAAATCGACTTTTAAGCAAATCGTTTGAAAGTGTTGTAAATTTTTTTTTTGGTAACAAAAGTCCACAATATAGTAAAATTGCCTTATTACAATTGGTATGTCGATTTTTTCTGCAAACAAATTAGTTTTCTATTATTTATCTTTATCTAAATTCTTTATTTTAAAGATTGACGTTTAAAAATACATTTTAAAATGGTAAAAAACCTTAGGATATACAAAATTTATTTATGTTTAAACACAGTGACAAGAACCATGGCATCGAAAGCAGTAACTTAAAGTGAATTCCTAAAATTGGTTTGTATATGGGACCGTATAACAAACATATTGTGGTCTGGTTTTGTTTAAAATGAAAGCGGTTGTTTAAAAGGTTACTTTCTCACATGAAATATTAATTACTAACTATCGACAAATGCGGATTGATAACTTCAAAAGACTACAAATGTATAAAGAAGTACATGCAATAATATATATTAAAAAATATATACATTTATCTTGAAGCATTATTTAAATATTTATTGGTGTAGCACGTAAAACGGAATATCATAATCGCTCAATAATTAAGAAAGTTAAAGACGTCATCTATACATGTAAATAAATTGAAATATCTTCTCGATGCTTTTATTGGTTTATAGAAATACTAAGGTAACATAAAAATTATATAAAGGTCAAACGGATGTACTAGCAGTAAAAATAGTATTAAAAAAACTACAGGAACAAAGCATATCAGGTTACTAAACGAATTTGCAAGTTATTTTTATTTTCATAACAACATTTAGGGTACTGACTTAAAATAAAATATATAAAAACTATTACACAAAAGAGGTATATTGTTTTTCATAATACGACTTCAGATATTCTAAACGCTTATTTGTCCATTGCTTTTATTTAAGGACCATGAACTTTATTGAGCATAAAAAAACCGTAATAGAGAACTTAAACTGCTACTTAATTTATATCACGAACCTGTGTCATTATATTTATTACATCACAGAAGCTAATGCATTATATCGACTCAATAACAACCATGGTTATCAAAGGATTCACGGTTACAATTAATCAAATCTAAAAGCGAATCAATGTACTCTTCCGGTTGGTTGAATATTTGTTAAACGACCCATAATGAGTCACAGAGTGATTAGGACTTTATACATGTTCCACGAACTTCTAAGTAACCGAAGTTATGTCAAGTTATGTTAGACTAAGTGAAACTCGGCCGCTTCGTTGGGCATAAAAAAAATAGCAAAGGGCCAATCGAGTCTATAAAATAATTAGCTTAGAGCGACCTACGAAAAATTCCGCATGGAACAAGCATAGTTCTATGCCGATACGTTTAGTCTCAAGATAAGAGACTCAAAAGAAATTGTATTTTCATAATACATAGATGGCGACACAGTCACATTTATTGGAACACTCGGTTGGAACGAAGTTCCTTTCGTAAAATATTATTATTGATAAACGTATTATAATATTGATTAACAAATACAAATAAATGAATTACCAGCGTCGGCGAGCAACCCAATAAAACGCAGAAATAACTGATGAATTAATGGAGTGGTGGGAAATTGTATTATATTTTTTTATTCGAGTTATGAAAATAGACTCTTCATTGTACATCGTTCAATGTATCACATTCATTATAAGCTTCATCAGATAAACATAAGTATATGTACACATCTACACTCGAAACAGCTAACGCATATACCGTTTACAAACTATACCCGCGCAGCCGGTGCGAAATTATTGCCTGCCTTGAACAAATACCAACCTGTGCACAGAAAGGGTCGTGCCGTGCGATAAGGAATTTCGTTTCAAAAACAAAAAAAAAATTCAGCAGCAAGCATGAAATACCTAATGTTGTCAAACATACTGACGTTATTGCGATGTATAAGCTATATTACTGTTAAGTTTCATCAAATTACATCTAGTTTGTACGTGAAAGAGTTACCACTGACCATATATAGAATTACCGCTTAGTGATATTCCTTACCTTTCAGCGGCATGCAATTGCAAAAGCCTGTCGACGTTTGTAGTTTGTTGTTAAAACAAAGATTTTGTATTTTATCTTTACCTAAAAACGATAGCATTAGCGTCGCGACCTCGGTCCAGTGGCACTCAACCCGGATATTTGTTGGAAACGTCAAAATTTCAGGGCGGCATTTCGTCATTTTGTCCATGTCGACGTAAAACAGCAAGTTTACTCGTATTGATCTCATATTTCAATTTAGCCTTTATCTTTGTAATGTATGTCATAAGCATTATATAAAAACATGTGTGTAGCTTATATACACTCCTGATTTGACACATTGAAATAAACGGATTTACGAACAAGCTGTATTATTTTTATGTTAGTCTATTAAGACTAGAAACCATTCCGAAATCACGGAATACGTCAATTGGCGATGATTTGTGAACATACGCGTGTGAATTCGAAATAAAACACAATTATAATGTCAATCGGAAAGATTGAACCGTTTCGACAGGGAAGTGACAATTGGAATTTGTACGTTGAACGGTTTGAACAATACTTTGTAGTGAACGGAGTTAAAGATGAACACAAAGTGCCGACATTAATCACAGTAATGGGTGGGCAGAGTTATGAACTATTGGTGGCATTGTGTACTCCAGATAAACCAGCAGCAAAAAAATCCCATGAATTAGTCAAGATAATGGCGAGTCACGAAATCGTCAATCTTTTATATTCATAATAGTTTATTTTCTGCTATAACCGAACGTGTCCATTTAACCCTAAACATATATAAAGCGGTCTCCTTTAATAGAATAATAACTGAAGGAGCACTTTTAGGAGGCGATTATAAGAGATTACTAATTAATTTCCTATATAATAACTTCTCTTTAATAATACGTTACTTCTATATTAATGTTGAACATTACATAAATCGATGAATTAATACTTCTATATATTATATAATTAGCTAGAATACCCACCCGTTTCGTTCGGCATTGAAAAAAAAATAGCAAAGGGTCAATCGAATACAAACAATAAATAGCCTAGAATCATCTACGAAAAATTCGAATAATCTTACTCCTATGCCGCTACAATCAGTAGTGTCATTGTTTCATCTCACAACTGAATTTTCATTACCTTGTCGGGTTATAAATTCTGTTAAAATTTTTAATGTTATTAAATATACACTTTTTGTCAATTGTTTAATATTTGTTATATATTTATTTATATGTGTAATTAAAAATATATAAAACTATTTATTTACATTTTTAGGTGGTAGAGCTACGCTGAAGCTATTACTGGTTTCAGCATGAATGGGTCGGCTCGCCCGGGGTAGTACCACCCTCTCACAGAAAACCGACGTGAAGTAACAGTGCTTGCACTGTTGCGTTGAGTTCGGTCAGTGAGAGCGCCGGAGGCCCACATATATTAAAAGGCCGGCAACGCACTTGCGACTCCCCTGGTGTTGCTAGTGTCTATGGACGGCGGTGATCACTTACCATGAGGTGACCCACCTGTTCGTTTGCCCCCTATAATATAAAAAAAAAAAAAAAAATATTCAAAACACTCTTTCCTATCTTAATGTACGCGGTCAGTCATCGATCGCAGTACGCACCACATTCATTCATATATGTCCATTTTTTCTTAAGGATGTTTCGCTAGAAATATTATTCGTGATTTTTCCAATATTGTATAAATTATATCTATTTGACAAAATAATGCGTAGTAAAGAAGAGCCTAACAACAAGTTTCTATAGCCGTTTGATCCGGATCTAGTTCTCTTGATTTACTGCCAAAGATAGTTGGAATGCCAAATCACAAGTTATTTGTTGAAAATGCTAATTCATTATAGTGACTAATCAGGTTTTATAACGCTGTTAAGATCTCTTCCATATTTAATTAAAATTTTAATGTGCCAGTGTGACCTTAAACAACGTAAAACGAACGCTTATATGGTTATCAAATGTATATTTGTATAATTCTATCAACTGTACATCCTACAAAATCTCCTCCATAAACCACGAGTGTATATATAACACAAAGGATACCAGAAAATAGAAAAGCTAATAAGAAATGTAAGAGATTAAGCATTTGCGTGACTGAGTCAGGGCACGTTAGGTGTCAAATTTTCCCAATCAAATATCAGTATAGATTCGTCTTTCGTTCTTTAACATACTCAGTGTAATATAACTCCTGAACACTAATTAAAAATATGTATGAAGCGAGCTCTTTCCAAAATTAACTAAAATACTATTATTATTTCAAGACCTAGGTCTTTTTCAATAACATTGTTTTTAATTATTGTTAACTACACAACACTACCGTCTGTTATATATTTAGCGAATTATGATTACAGTCGATATAAAACATGTCATAGAATCATGATTGTATTATCTATATTTTTGTGAGTATATGCACTAATAGTGTTTGTTTCAAGTAGTGAATATTGTAGTTTTTCTTAATTTATTTCACTTAATGATGTTAAAATGAATTAAATTATATTTGTACACAATATTATCTTAAATATACATACATTTTGGAGTATATTTTTTGCCATAAGAAAGAAATTAAGCGTTTTGTGAGTCTCCACAAAATTTTAACTTGTTTATTTCATTGTTTTGTTAAAATTATTACTCGTTCTCATGAATACAGTTATGTAATAGAATTATACAAGCATTGAAAATTAACAAGAAATCACAATAGGAAATGCATTCTTCGCGGTCGTTGAGTACGAATGAGTTCATTCTGTAAACAGTTTTATTATCGGAAATTTGCTTCAGCGGATTGTTATCGTATTACATACTCTTAAATATTACTACAGGTATTGTTAATCATTTCACTTATCCATGTATTTCTTATTCTATTCCTACTTTCGCAACTAATCCTCTTTGTTGAATGTTATTTCTTATTAACGAAGTAATATTATTTAAAATATCTTGTGACTACTTCAATAATATGGAGTGTAGAGGTAAGGAGAACCATCTCATATGGGGAACATGTTGAAAAAATGTCCATATATAAATAATACTAAATAGCACTAAATAACAGTTCCAAAACTCTCCCAAATGGCGCTAGTATAGACAAAGGGTATGGTTAATCCGAAACAATTTTGTAAATATAACTTAAAATAACTGGTGTGAGAAAACTTGGAGAGTGATAGAATTTTTGTGAACGTTATATAATACGTTTAGTGATTTTAGAGTGTGGAATGTTATAAAATTTTAAAAATTATTGCACTATAATGAACCCTGTTGCTACTGTAACGACACCATAATTTACCATAGTTCCCACACCGAAGAGTCGAGAAATCTATTTGAAACGAAATATACGCATTCTGTAAAACATAATGCTTAACATATTCAAATTGGAATCACAAAGAAAGCGGTCACGATCGGTTTTATCTTTCCTACATCGATAGATTTTACACGGTTGCTAAATCTGTTCATGCTGTAACAACAATGAAACGTGATCGTCCCATTTGCGTGTTCGTTGTTCGTACGAGATTGGTGTTATTGATGCTGCACGTAAAAAAATCGTCTAAACTCGTGACTGAAATGAATTTTGGTTTCCATTCTCGTTTACTGCACGCTATTGCCTATAGTCCAAATTCCTAAAACGATTTTTTTATATAAAATCTACCCCAGGACTATCTAAAACCATAGAGGTTTAAGTTCCATACAAACAAATGTAGCCCTCATGAGACACAGATCACCAGCCTGTTGGCGGTGTAAGCTTAAAAAAATACCTGACAAAACTTTGAAATATAACAAACAATATTTTAAATTATATTATTTGAGATATTTTTTTTTGTTCGATCCTTTTTTAACTAAACCATGCCATTTAGAATGTACGGTGTCGTGAAAATATGCCATTTCAAGCTCCGGGTCTTAAAAAGTCAGTCAAGGGATTAACGGTTTAAACCTAATTTAATGATTAAAGTAAATAAAGCAATGATAATTTAGTTGATAACGTTTTCGGACACCTCGTCGATGGACGTAGGTTCGAATCCTTGCAACTGAAGCTGATCTTTCGGTCAAGGAAAATCATAGCATGGTGGTAAGGTTTTTGCTAAGTCCGCCTGACTAGCTACCACTATCAAGTTGAAAATCTGTCGCCAAGCTACTTTTGGTGTTTTACGACAGCTGCACTTGAGAGCCAGTCCCCGTCTAGGCTTAGCGTGTTTCATCTTAGACCACTTCGTTATTTAACATCAGATGAGAATGCGGTCAAACGCTAGAACTTATAAAACATAAAAAAACAACCAACTCATACACATGTCATACAACTTTTTCCTAACCCTTCAACTGTCCTTCTGTATATTTTCAATCGCAAATGTGCTAATTACATGTTTAGTCTCACGGTTTCTTTTTCGAGATTCTAGATAGTTTCGTGGTGCGGCTATCAACGTGGTTGTCACTTTTGATTGTGTCGTGTACTTAAGGTTGTCGCATGTATTTTGCAGTTTCTATGATTTTAATAAAGTTTGCTGCACAACAGTGATTCAGATATCACTTCGTTCGGTAAAGCACCAAAGCATTTTCTTTCTTGCCTACTTTAAAAATACATTACCGTAAAATTTTGGCTCCTAAATTAGTTCAGTAACAGAAAATATTCGAATTAATATTACAGTTATAATTTAACTTTAAATAGCTTTTCAGAATTCGTCTCGTATAAACACAAATCTTCCGCTACCTTTGCTGTTAATTTCTGGATCTGTTTTTTTATATTTTTTATGCGTAGTTGAACAATGAGACCTTACACACGTTCTTTAAGGTCACCAACTCCTTCATCGTTTCCTATAGAGTGCGCGTGCGCTGAATCCAATATCCGATACGATTTCTACAAGCCATTGTTCCGCTGATATTTATTATTTGCTTGTAAACAATATATTTTGGTGAACTTTGTTATTTTTTTATGTTTTCTTATATATATATATATATATATGTATTATCTACTAGTCTATATAATTTAATGATTATGAACAATAACTTTCTTGCTATCATTACACTAATAGCCTAAAATAAAAATGGTTTCATAGATTCAAAAGGCTCGGCTGTCATGCGGGTTACAAATGAAATTATTGGATCATGTAATGTCATTTACTTGATAATAAACGGATATAGGGGTAGAGGAAGACCGAAAAAGTTGCGGATGGTATATGTGAAAAATGATATATATATATGTGTATAAAAGTTGACAACTGAGTCGACATCTAACAGGGGAGAGTGGAAAAGGAAAACATGTTATGCCGACCTACTTAGGTGGAATATTGTATATGATATGTGAAGGCAAAGAGTTATTTACAATATGCGTCACGGTCTTAATTTTATTATCATTGTCACTTTAAATTACTTATATTTTGCAGTTTAATAAAGTCCTTACAATTACAGTTTTTCCCTGAAAAAAGACCAAAATTCAGGAATATAGGTGTGTTCTTTATGCACATGAAAGCCAACCCTTATCTAAACTTAGTGTGCTTACCATCTTGAACCACATTGATATTTAACATCGGTTGAGGTTGTTGGTCAAACACAAGAACATACAAAATTTAAAAAAACTCCTGTCGTCGTGTAACCAAAGTCATGGGGTAGGATGTTATTTTAATGCCTCTGAGATATAGCATTTGACCACAATCTCACTACTACTGAACTATGATGTGACTTAGTGTAAGAATACGCTAAGCGTAGAAAAAGCCTGATTCTTAGCTACGGCTGCCGAAAATCACGTACAAGTGCTCGGTGAGAGATATTTAAACGCACGCATGATTCTATGGAATTATCCGTTCTTGTTGCGTATTCGCCAGTGATTGTTTCAAGTTATATGGCTAAAAATTTACACCAAATTCACTAGAGGATTACGATTCTTCATAAAATACTTATAGCCCTAGTGCTCGAGACAGGAATCAAAATTAGAAAAAGCCCGCTGTTTCATGAAATTGACCTCTGATTGTTTTTTTTTAATCGTATTATCTACTCCTAACTATTCCTAAAAGCAAATCTAGATTAACAAAAGCGAAGCAGTTGGCAAAAGGTAGTATATAATAAAACAATAGACCATTTTTGAACAATTACAAAACTCTTGCACCGGCACCAATGTCATGATAACACATGTGACGTTTTGACTCGCCGCGTTCCACAACTATGCGGTCCGGTCACTTTCTAACTTTGTTTTGTACTATGAACAAGTTTAAGGCCAAATTTCAACTGTTATGAGATACTATTTTGTTCATGTAATATATTTTAATAGCTTCAAAAAAGTACTGCCTCGCCATTTCACCAGGAAAAACGTACAGGAGGTTAAGAAAAGTAAATAGTATTGAGTGTAGAGATAAGTAGAACCATGTATGTGTATGAAAATGTATCCGTCATAATGTGCTAAATTATTATGGCACTACAGTAACAACAGGGTTCATTATTGTCCAATAATCTTAATTTTTTTTTACAGTTCACACTCTAAAATCACTAAACGTATTATACAACGTTCACAAAAATTCTATCACTCTCCAAGTTTTCTAACAGCAGTTATTTTAAGGAGAGTGATATAATTTTTGTGAACGTTATATATAGTGATTTTAGAGCGTGTACTGTTATAAAGCTTTTTAAACTAGTTGAACAATAATGGACCCAGTTGCAACTGTAGTTTTTTTTTTTTTTTTCGAACTGACCTACACTGCTAGCCTGGCAAGGCCTATACAGTTCCACCGGACTACTAAGGGGAGCGCTTAAGGCACTCACCCGATTTGTTTAGGCGAACAGCGCAAGGGCACTCGGTGCGCCTCGGCTTGAACTGTCGCCGAATTTCCCGATCTGACTAAGCTAAGCTATTTATCCACTTCATACACATATGAGTTCGTGAAAAGTGCATGTGTGACCATGCACGTTTCACGAACGTATATGTGTATTTTGCATCTTACTACTATGTTGTGTGACCTATTTCAGTCCGAAAAGGGCAAAAAAACAGCCCACCACTATGTGTACCTAGGTGTGTACGTGTGTGGGGTGATCTGGGTAAATGAAAAACAAGCGTGAGTCACTGTATTCGTGCGAGTAACATGCTCGAGGGCTCCACACCGAGGGACAAACCTAGGCTCGAGTTGTTACAAGAAAAATCGCGACGAGTGTGCGGGATCGTATCTTCACCCCCCGCTCACGGCGGCGTGAGTAGAGAGAGTCGCGGGCGTGGGCGCAAACACGCATCTTTTAAGAAGACATCGAGCGGAAAATAAAGAACAATGGCGCGGTGCCAACTTAACTATACAATTACGTACGAGTTCCTAATGTATCGATTTAATGTAAATGAGCACGCGGGTTCGAACTAATATTTTGATTAACGCGAATTTATTTATGCGCGGCGCGGGTTAGACGTTGTAACGTAGTCGCAACGGCCGGGAAAGCTGAGATCGCGTTTAAGAGCCCGAGCTCAGACGTACTATTGACGAGCGCGTTGAACGCGAGTATTTCTTGTACATCGTGTACTAAAAGGAGTTGAGCTATCCAGTCGATACCGGTGGTCGATACTGAAGACGCGGTAGGTGGCGCAGGAGTGGACTGAGCCTTCTGAGGCTGGGGCTTGGCTTTAGGAGCCATGGGAGCTGGCGGGGAAGGCCTTACGCGCCAAGAGAGCGCGCTTGGCGCGGGTGCGGGTGCTGTCGGTGCATTGGAGGTGCCCGGCAGGTCAGGGAAAGCCTTCTGGCTTTGTATGGGCGGAGGCGGAGGCGGTTGCGTCCGAGACGGCGGGACGTGCTCCCTGGACCGGGTCGCACGTCCGCCGCGGCGGGGACGGGTCGTACGAAGCGCGCGAGGACATCCGCGATAGTTCGCGGTATGACCCGGTTGCTCGCAGAGGACGCAGCTGGGAGGCTCGGTGGACTCAGGAGTGCGGGGGCACTCCCTAGTGGAGTGATCCCCGAGACACTTGACACACCTGGGACGCAGGTGGCAGTGCCGGGCGGAATGACCGTACACCTGGCAGTTGTGACACTGCGAGGGTACATAGGACTTGCGAGGAGGCTCTACATAGACACGGGAGAGGCCGCACACAGAGGTGAGGCCGAAAATGGCCTTACCTTCCACGGTACGGTCCAGTGTGACCAGTACCAGGTTGAAGGGGGCCTTCGTACGGGGGTGGTACATGCGCTGTACGCTTCGGACTGGGAAGTCCTGACCGTTCAGGCAATTGGAGATGTGTTGCAACTGTAGCACCACCGCAATTTAGCACATTTTGACGGACACATTTTCATACACAGATGGTTCTCCTTACCTCTACACTCCATACACTACTTGACCTTATGATTACGTATTGCATCCGACGCTACTGCACCATTAAAATAGGAACTATTACAAACTTCACACATATTTTTTTAAGTTTAGTAAAAAACTACCGACCATCAAACAAAGTTAGTTTAATCTAACCATTTTGTTTATTTTTTATTATTTTAATAATTTTAACAAATCGTAATTTTAAACGAATCAGTTTATTAGTAATAGGGGTACCAAACCTGAATAAAATTAATATTATATTCAGTGCAGTTCAGCACGCATAGTTTTTGTAAATTTATCCCTTTATATGTAATATAACAACACGTATTACTAACTTTAAATAAAACTGCAATTCTCTAGTTCTTTTATTCAACTTATTTTTATTTTTATTCGGACTAGTTTTTTTATTCAACTACCGGTGCAGATGAATTTGCCAATGTCATCGATTTAGTTCCGCGTATGTAATAATTCATTTAAATTTTAAGCTTGTTTTTTCAGTTATTATTATGAATATCCAGTTTGAATTTGATAAATTGTGAATTTATAATGTCCCAACTTGTCACTAGATGTTGGTAACAATATACTTCAAACTGGAATGTTACCACGAGAATTGTTGCTTGACTAAAGAAACTTGTTAAAATTCCAGAATATCTTTTTCCATATTTCCGATCTCAAAATGGTGGTAATGTTGACCCAGTAGGATAAGCAACCAACCGGCAAAATTTTCAGAAATATATTTTACGGTCATTTATATTCATGCAGCATCCTCCCTGTGTCTCGTTTGCAACGTGGCTTTGCTTTAGTCAGTTATTAGTTATGCTCCTGATTGTAAAAGGCAATTATAAACAACCTTCTAACGGGGTGACGTAATTCCGTATTCAGTTGAGTGAACGATAGCAAGTTCAATCCGTGAGAATGGAACTTCGTCCGCACCGAACCGGTCAGTAGAACGAAAATTGTAATCTTTCCGCTCTAAAAATTGAACGTGGAAAACTGTGTAGTGTGTATGCATATACATTTTTTTTTATTTTAGTCTACGGCCAGTGTTAGTAAAAAGCTTTAGTTCTTTTTTTGTGTTTTGACACCAGAGATTCATTTGCCAGTGTCAAAATCATTCAGTAATTTGTTAAAAATGTCATAATTTTATATTAAATGAACACATAATATATTTTTTAATAACGAGTAAGTATCTTTTAAGTAAAATAAAAAAAATAAATGATAAGATTTGCTTGATGCACGCACAAATGCAGACCTCTATCATTTTATTTAAAACAGATATAAATTTGTTACGTCTTATTTGATGTTTGTTCATTATATTTTGTAAGATATATTTCATTGTTTCAGACTGTAAATATGTCGAATTACAAAGTGACGACAAATAATATTTTTGCAATATTCATTATAATGATAACATTGTACGTGCCTTTTATGAAGTAAGTCAAACTGACCACATACTTAGGATTGATTTTTATGAGTATTATACCTGATTACGAGTGCATGCATCGTTGACTCCAACGGAATAGACATGCAGAATGAATGTGACGTTAGAAACACGTCTATTAAAAAAGCGCACGAAATTAAACTGTGGGAAATTACATTATACAACACCTGAATACTTTCTTTCTAAGTATTCAACTCGTTAAGAAAGTTGTTTAAAAGTTTTATCTTTGAATGATAATTATTTTTAAGCTCATGTCCACCTATTAACGAGTCTACAGAATTCTTTTGAAAAGAGTTCAATGACCGTGGAATTGACCTGGGCTAAATGTTGTGTTGGCCCACATATAACTGACGAGAGAAAACTTTTGTCAACTAATTTGTATGAAAGCTTCCTGTAGAATATTACAATGGCCCAAAAATCTATTTTTTTTCGGGTCTCGAGTGAAAATATAATTAGTTAATCTTCCTTTAAGAGCTGACTCCAACGATCAGTTCGATAAAAAAAAAATTCTATGGCTCGGTTAAGATTTATTTTTAATTTCCAAATATATAGCTTAAACATGTTTTTTTTAATCGTCATTCTATTATATTCTACGTTGAATAATGATATAGATTTCGAAAATTTAAATTTGATAGTTAGATTCCTAAAGGTTCCTCATAATGTTTTAAATTTGCAATGTATACTATTTTTTATATTTTCGAGAGACAACTCCATATAAACATCGAGGAACTTTATTTTTTTTTAATTAAATAAGTATGTTAGATGTGTTACAGAAATTTAAAAAGGTTTCAGATACCTATATTTTGAAAGAATTTCCACATTACTCTGTAATTGAATTATTATGCCCTTCCTACTCACGGGTGTATAATCGACTCAAATTTTATAACTCTAACTAATCGACAGACAACATTAACAAAATATACAACAATAGGTATAATAATGTAAAGAATCATATGTTTTACATACAACAGTGGTCACTCGCCCATAAACAAGGAAGTCATTTATAGTAAACCCTCTGGAAGTATAGTTTTATATCGACCAATTACATTAGAGAAACGAATATAGTGATGTCATTGATTGTATAATCAGAATTCAGTCATGGCTATTTAATACCTCACTATGATTATACCTACCTATCGGACTTATCCATTGTAATATAGTAAATAGAAAAGTAATTCAGTCTGTATTTTAGTTACATCTACACGGCCATTTTTTATACTGTCAGCAGTTAAATTCGGATAGCAATAGGAAGTGATGAAATACTTAGACGATATAGAAAAAATTACGTCCATAATATATACCTAATAGAAAGAGTTCATTCGTAGTAAATTACAATATCAAACTTTATAATCCTAACTAGTTGTAATTAAAATTAAGAAATGCAAATATTTGTTCGTTTGATTCTTTGTTATGCTTTCAAACTTTGTCTACACAATCGATTATTATAAAATTTTGCATACACATTATCCAGGGTACAAAAAAGGACATACGGTAACGTTTATCCATAAAAAAATGTAACTACACCAACATGCAAAAGGCATTATTTTAAATTGGTTATTAACACTTTCATACAGAATAATGAAAATCTATCATTATTATGGTTTCATAACAACTTTGTTGATGCAAAATTTTTATACTACATAAAATGTTTAAACAAAACTGTTAATTTTATAGACCGAGGTCTGGAGTCTGTAGTTTCAGGTCATTGTACCTTTTTTCAGACCCCAGACCTCATATTAATTGTCACTGTATATATACTGTTGTATACAATTTATGCATAGAACTAAGAGGTTAAATGTGAGGTCAAATAAATATTTTTTTTATTGTGTATTTTATTTTATTAAAGCTATGGTTTCATCAGAGCCGTCGCTTATAAATTATTATTCAAAATATGTAATCACATAACGATTACAATGGTTCGAATTTAGATCATACTTTGCAGTTTCGATGCTACTACGTCCCGTCTGTAATTCATTAAAAGTCAACTGGTTGTGTAATAAGTGGTCGCGTTACACCCACCGGTACAAAACACCTTTCCTAGTTTCCACGGTGAGAGTGGCACAAGGAAACGCATGTAACTTAGCTACCGTGACTGATCACCGCTCGGTACTTGTAGAAATATTTAATAGCATAGGAAATAAAGTCGTTTTTACATTGCACAACAGCACATATAAAATTGTAATTCGAATAGCATGGTCGTGCGAATTTTTTGCACGCATCGCCGTTTCTCTTTCGAAGAACACGGGACAACGGCGGTTTTTAGGGTCGTTGTTAGATAGAATATATATATATATATATATAGAATAATCTTCATAACTTGAATCTCATTAAATCGTAATCCTCAGTAAGTCGAAAAAACGGCATTCCCTTCCGTTGAACCCCTAAATACGCGGTATCTCGAATTATTTAGACTTTGTAACTTCAACAAAATACTGTTTCGCAGCGAAGTATTGATAAGACGTATGTATACTCTATAACTCAGATTTCAAAAAGGAGACTCCATAAGTCGTAGTTGCTAAAACATAATGACGTATTATACTTGGAATTTCTCGAAATCATAGCAATAAAATCCAAAAGAAATGTTCGAGGTTTCTAATCTATTGTGTATACCTTGTACACATACAATAAATGACTACTATATCTCGAAATTTTTATAAACCCCTGGACTGTCCTTAACCATAAAGGTATAAGTTCCATAAAAACGAATGCAGACCTCATGAGGTATACAGGTCAACAGGCTGTTGGCAGCATAAGCATAAAAAAATCCTGATTTATTACAGAACTTTAAAAAGTAAGAAATGATGTATTGTAAAATTATAATTTTTATATAAAATATATTAAAAATATATTTTTTTCGTTTGTACAAACTTTTTTTTACAAAACTATTATATGTACGATGTGCCGAAATAAAATTATAAACATAATCGGCCATTTTGATATCTGGGTATAAAAAATCAATCGAGGGCTTAACTCGAAAAGTCATTAATTCATTTTTTTTTGCATTACCCTTGACATTCGAGTTATTAAAATTCCACTGTATATACTAGTTGATATCGGTGATCAATATATTTTATGTTCAGAGGAAAATATATTTTAAAAATATATTTTATGTTCAGTAGTTTTTAAATGATGCGCGTACATCGGCACACCTCTTATCATTTAATTTATTTATATAAGTACATATATTAACTGGCCTTAGTGAAAGACTACGATCATGCTTACCGTACTGCGTAAAATGACGGTCTTCTTAGTGATTGTATGCGTATTTCTTTGGCATGCTGTATATACTCTTAGCAGTTTAATCGATTGTAATATTTGAAGTGTCATCTTAACTGTGGAAATTGCATACTACATATTATTTAATTATGATGTCGGAGGTATAAAAAGAAGCATTTTTATGTATGAATGACGAAACCATGAATTTTAGTAGTGCTTATCTACGCGTTCAGTGATGTGCTTTCTTGCCGAGGAGAAGTGGGGCAAGCGATTTGGTACGCATGCACAAAAGAGTGCAAGTAACGCACAACATTCTATACGAAAGCATTTCGTAAAGTATATTTTTAGTCAAATTTTTAAGTATTTTCCTCTGTACATAAAATATATTTGTATTGTGTTTATAGTATACGTATACGTGGAAATCTGTAATAAAAAAAAAGTTAAAAGGCTTTCTAAAAATATTATTATAACCAACAAAGCGTTCACATAATTATTATATTAAATCTCGTAATAACGGGTTACTCAAAATGATTGTTGTGTTTAGAATCATGTGAAAGTATCTGAGGCAATTCGTATTATATATATACCTTTTAGCACGACTCACAATTGTATTGTTTCCGGAGCAAATATTTTGTTATTTCAATTACAGTCCTGGTCAATCTTTTTGGCCACCTGAATATACGGTCGGATTTATGCATAATATAATCAAGAGTTGTATACAAAAAAAAGTTAAAATATTATTATAAAAACTTGAAATTATCATTTATTTATCATTAAGTTGGCATTGATACCTAAATTTGTGTTCTGCTCAACGATATTCAGAACACTTATAAAGTTTTTTTTTTAACTTTTTTTTTATTTGTCTACAAAGCTGAAGTCAATCTGGCAATCGATTTAGCATAATATATTCAATATTCCTTAAATGAAACCCTTGTAAACGTAGACACATCTTACACTATTATACATGCGAAATAATAAAATAAAAATTAAATACAAAGAAAAAAACAGTAAATACTTTTTGAAATGTATAACATGTTAATTGTAGCAGAGTAGAGCAGAGTATTTACCGCAGAAAATGTATGTACCATAGGAGAAGTAGCAAGGCAAATGTAGTCCGGTGAAACTGTAGAGGCCTTGCCAGGTCAACAGTGTAGACAGGTCGAAAAAAAAAGCAAGACGAACAAGGCGTACGGTGCGTAGTTTTATACACAAAACATTAAACGTAAGAGAAACTACAGGACGTAATTAGTGTAACTATATACTTTGAGTGATTTTTTTTAATGTTATTTTTTTAAAAGTTAAATAATATTTCATAGATTCTGAAAAAACGAAACTGTATATATTCTATTTACACTTTGTTACAATTAAAAATAATAAGAAATTAAACACTACTTATTGATAAAAAAATTACAACACAAATGGAATAATTTCATTTTTAATGACATTTTACTAATTACCCATAAAGTTATAATAAACTGGGTTATCGGACAGTTACTGACTTTTTTTATTTGATTTAATGTATACAATCAATTTTATTATTATTATTAGCGGTGAAGTTTTGACGTTGACATGTCATTTTATTTTTTATTATAGTTTTAATATTCTACACTATTGTAATCGTTTTTGTATCTAATTTAGATTTATTCGACAATGAATAGTTACTACGAAAGATACCAACTTTATAAACCGGGGTCTGTGGAGACTATCCGTAATGACCGATTCGTTTATTTTCACCGACAGTGGATTAGAAATTGAAAATAAAAGGTTGCTAAACCAGTTTCAACGAGACATAATTCATACATATATACATTATCATACTGATAATTTGTTAACTTTCCATTTTGATCGTCTTTTGAGTTTCAATTTAATAAATTTGTTTATTTAAATAATTCCATTAGTGACTTTGAACTTAAGTATTTCTTATGTATATAATCAGTAGGTACTATTGTAAAAAGGTTAAAGTTTACGTGTTTGTATATTTGTTTGCAAAAAGTAATTATGTGTTTTATTGTCATTAGACTTTATATTTCAACTAACTTTAGCCCGTAGCTTTGTTCGCGTTGACTTAGATTCGACCAATCCCTGGGGAACGTTACTTTCTTTTTAGATGATAGGTCTACGTTCTTTTCTGTTCCCCTGACAACGTATGTGCAAAATCTCATTACGATTGGTTGAGTAGGTTAAATGTGAAATGACAAATAAACAAAACAAATTCACATTTGCATTAATAATTTAAGTAAGCATTATAATTGCGTCGAACACTACTTGTGACGTGATAGCGTCTTTTTTTTTTTTTTTTTTTTTTTTTCTCTTTAATATGGGCTTTGTCGCATAGCGACTATGATGCCCCGTAACAACATCACAGACATATTCAGTTCCACAATACAATCATTATGACATCTTAAAAGCTAACCTTGCGATTGTGTATAATGATTTCGCATTCTGAGACAGAGGGTCTGCCAGGATCGAATTACAAATACCTACATCCATGGATCGAGTAATCTTGAAATTCTTTCTACAATTTTCATATTTAACACATTCCATCAAAACGTGATAAACATCCTCAACTACACCGCGTGATAGCGTCTTATAAATCGATGAATGCCGGGTGCACACGCGAAAAAACATGACTCATTATCACGTTCCGCCTGAGCCGAACGTGCAAGCCAGAGCGCGAAACAAGCGATAGAGAGCCGTAATCGGCCTAACCGTTCGGCTTGTGAGTCATCTATGTCTTGCGTCAAATAATATGCAATTTTTCATCAATGTTTTCTTATGACGTTATCACGTAAAATTATCGTCCGTAAACCGACCTTACAGGTTACTCAAGATTTCTTGACGAATAGATTTATTGTTCTGATTACTATTTTTTACAATATCGCAGACCTTGAACCGTTTTTGGTCAACACCCGTTGATATTTAAAACGTGTAGATTCTGTCATTAATATTATATAAGTCTTATATATGTTGTTCTGATTGAATATTAATAATAACCTACTGTATAGATATCCATATAACCGTTGAATATATAATTAATTGACTAATTATAAATCTCTTTATAATAACGATGTCGTTAATTAGATATTAAAATACAAGAATATTTTTAATGTTACTATAAACGGAATAGCTGGTTGAGTGTAATGAGTCACAAACATAATGCGAAAAGTGGGTTCGTTTAGTTGTTTGTTGAAATATCCCTGTATTATAGATCCGAAAAGCATTTTTTTCTATTAGGAAATAGCAAGCAGGCACATAGTCCATCCGATGTATAGTAATCACTGTAGAATTATAGCTATATGTATAATCAACCTAGAAAATACTTCTTTATTTAAAATATTTGAAGCAAAAACATTTTAATGTGTTGCTTTTACCACGAATCATTCGTTCATTCGTATCAATGTAATTTAACCTGTCCCTCAAAAAGAGTACTCTTTCTTCTAGATGCGTAATACCCTGTCTTTTTCTATACTCCTGACAACATGTATGCAAATTTTTAATAATCGGTACAATAGTTAAGGTGTGAAAGCATAACAAACAAACAATATCACAGTCGCATTTATAATATTATTTTTTTCCTGCGGTTTAGCTCGCGTTAATTTACATTTGCTCTAAGGCTCGGGAACAGACCTGTTTTCCTAAAAGAGAAATAGGTATCCTATATCCTTTTCTGTATTCCTGACGTGTGTGCAAAATGAATGAATGGGTGCATGTAAGACGTGTAAGCGAAAAAAATCAACCAGAAATCCTTACATTCGTATTAATAATGTTAATTAGGATATAATAACTCCACGGGAGATATATATATATTGAACAGCCAAGATCAGATTATATTCAAGTTATTCTTTAAAGAATATTTTTAAGAATAGTGCGCAGAGACATGATATATCATCTCGTTTTTATTTAAGACGTCATTAGTATTTAAAATTCATTGAATAGAAACAACTCAAGCTTCTGCAAAGTTTTTATAGGGATTGAACATTATAGTAGGTGGTATTAAATACAGTTCATTATTTATCATCATCATTATATACTTATATAAAATTGAAGAGTCTGTATTTTTGTATTGACCAAACTTTTACTGGCAGGTAGAGGACTTTTCAGATTATTACGCGTATTGGTTAAGCGGTAATAATAAAAATTGACAGTAGCAACAATTAAAAAAATTATATGATCAATAACTAAATCGGACATTGTTGCGGTTAAACGACAAAACCATTTATTTTTACTTGAACTAAGTTTCATGTATAATAGAAAAAATTTTTTTGATTACGACAATTGCATCATCGTCAACACAAAACAATAAATTCTTCTCACCGAATAACATAATTATTGACGAAGGTAATACTCGTTTACAGAGACACGACTCTTACGAATCATCCATTCGTTCCATGATCCATCATTCGTTCCATGTTCCGTCATTCGTTCCACTGCTGTTCAAAGACCTCGTTCAATCTAAACGCTTAAATAACACGCCACATATATTCTATAGTCTTTTAAACGACCGCTAGGATCCCCGTAGAAATTAATGCGCATATTGCAAAATCCACTTTTAGTGAAAGCAAACGACCGCTAATCTGACGATTGTCGTTTGTTAAATGAGATTATCAAACTAAATATTCACGCTTATATTACTAAGAAATAGAAAGTAAAATAAGGGTTTATAAAATTAATGTTGTCACATAATATTTTCTAGTGTTGTTCTCCCTTTTATTTTACGTTTCGATTATTAGAATCGTAAATAATTTAATAGAAGGTTTTTATATATTAGGTTAGTGAAATGTTCAACATATTCGATAATTAACCATTTTATGAAACAAAAAAAATTACATATATCAATCTACTTCGAAAAAATAAAACGACATAAAAACATCACATATCCGATGTTATCCTATTTTGTAAATTTTTAATTTTCGAATTTTTATTCATTCTTAAGTTTCGAAGTATATCATGTTTTTTCAGAATGTGTAATAATACGAATTCTACGATTAATTCCAATTGACGGGAAACACTTCTTTAATTTTTTATTAATTAGCAACACGTGATTTGTCACTTTACTCTATGGAATTAATAAACAGATTATAACAATAAAAAGTTTACCTTAAAAGAAATAATATACTAAAAGTAATGGACCATTTAAACAGTTTCGTTTATGTCTAGTTTAATTTTCACTTTCTTCCCCAAGTCACGGCACGTACGCGGTGAAATGTCGTGCATATTAATCTATGGGCCGGCTGTTACTTGTTAACGGCCGCTACAAGATACTTGGATTAAAACGTTAGGAACATAATCAACTCTTTTACCCTTAAATTTCTCATTACATGGAAATAGTCTTATATAGAAATAAAATGATGGCGGCCGTTGTGCGCACATCACGCTAAAACTACTACAACTACATATTGTTTTTTTAGTTTTACTTCTTAAATACTTGATTAATATCGAAAAAAATATCACAGTCTTTATTTAATATATAATTATTAGAGTTTTAAGAAAATACAATATTTCGTTCAGCTATGTTCAGATGCGATTTCTAACTGTCGCGCTTTTGGGTAACCGGTGTGATGTACATGCCTATGAGAGAAAATACAAATGAATAACATTATTTATATTAAAAAATTGTAAAGAAAGTACTTATATAATTACTTTCAATTTCAGTTTTTACCTCTGTACATAAATTATACTTTCAATATAAGAAAAACTACAAACTAAGTCGTGGATATCAGCTAGTTAAAAATTTTAAAAACAATAACTATACTGGTAATGTTAACTTAATTTAATGCCTTACATATTATAACACATAGCGCATCGCTTAATTATGTAAAGTACTGCTTATGAATTGAATATGGGAAATTAATTCAAACATAAACGCATAAATAAGTAAGTAGCTGGTTGGTAAGATAACAAAGATATTAATAAACAAATCAGATGCATTATTTAATTACATATTATAAAGTTGTCACTGTAACGTAATTTAAAATTCTCAGTTGTACAATAAATATTTACTTGTAGTAAGCTGAATCAAATTTTACACATGGTTTTTTTTTCCCATACGTAAATCTATTCTATAGTTATACTAACTTTTGCTTGCGACTTTGCTCGCGTTATTGTAGATTTGACTTATCCTCCGTATACAGGACTTTCTTTTTAGATGAAAAGCAACTTTATGTACGTTTCTATACCAAGTGTGCAAAATGTCGTAACTGTCGCTTGAGTAGTCAATTTGTCAGGGAAAGTCTCCATAACGACTGAACCTATTCTGATAGCTATTTCACTAATACTAAGTTACATCATCACTGATTAATTTAATCTATGTTTTATCCTTATCAATTTTCATACATAAATAGCTCATGCTCGCTCTAATGTAGATTTGATTTAGCTCTCGGAAATAGTACATTTTTTATAGAACATTAAGTAATTAAGGTGTAAAAGTCTAAAAATCAAGAGGATCGAACAAAACGATAATATTTAAACATACAGTAATGTTACAAACTGTAACAATGTTACTAGGTATGAATAACAGAACATGTCTGAAAATATATATTTATATAAGTCGGCTAAAATTAATTTGTTTCGGCAAACACGTACTGTTTGTACCAATGACGCTATATTGTCCAAAAGTTGTTAACAGGCCTCTCACGTTTACACTGACCCGCGGTTGCTAAACAAACACCGATTGTTCTGGATGTGGCAACGACACGGAGCGACATAGCGCGTACCTACCTAGCTGCTCGCAAAAACTACCGACCCATTTAACAGCCGCGAAAGTTTAATGAATTATTTCCAGACAAGATCGCGGATTCATTTATAATGCTAATAAAAAAATGACGATATAATTATAATTATATGGAACTTAAACCTTTACGGTTTTGGACAGTCCAGGGATTAACGCGAGCGAAGCTACGAGTAAAAACTAGTACCCAATAAAATGTGTAGATTTATTAAAGCTCCATAAAGTGACGCCAACGATGATGGTAGGCACTGTGCGATAAAGAAAGAAAGGTGGCTATCAAAATATTTACAATATCTCGCTTATACACTCTATTATGCATGCCTGCTCAAAAATCTCTTTATGCTAGCGTTGAAGAAGTGTAAAGTTGTAAAAATACGGAAAAATACTAGCCGAGAGACAGTTCCACAACTTTACAGTACGACATAGTTATGACATACTGCTTTTGGCTCGGGAATAGTACTTATATCCTGGAAGAAAAGTGCCGTATGTTTTTTTCTATACCTCTGACAATGTGTAAGCAAAATTTCATACTTATCGCACGTGTAATTAAAACGTGAAAGTGTAACAAACAAACTTATGTCTAATATTAGTAACTAATCAGTTAGGAACAAACTTTAATGTTCATACCAAGACTAAGCCTACCTTAAAGCTCAGACTTCGGACATTAATGCTAATAGTTTTATTGTTTAAAACGAGTAGAGGGAATTATTTACAAATGATACTCGTTCCTTAAATCATTAGCGATATTCAGAACAGTAGTAAATGGTTTTTTATTTGTTTCTTTAATAACACTCGATGTAATGTTAAAGGCCTTTTTCGTACCAACGTTGCACACATTTCTTACTGGTTTTCATTTGCGCAATAAAAATCGGGCATTGTTTTAACTTTCTCATTTTCAAATGAAGCATTCACTTTGTAATATTGGCATTCTATTTTCACTAAAACAAGACTTCATATAAAGCAATATTAAATGGCTTAACTCGATTTATAATATTAGATTTGGAGATGTCTGAAATAGTTTTATTTTTCTTCTAAAATGTTAGAAATTTCGTATCCAAATAAGCCAGTTATTAACGTAAATGACTACCATTACTTTACGCGAAGCTATAAACATATATCAAAACAGCAACCTATATAATAAACTGTAACATTTATTAATCAATATTCGTGACATTATCTCTGTAGACACTTGTATACTTTCGCATAACCTTAATTTTAAAAAGTTGCCAATTTTTGTTACTGGCATACATATACAGTATTAAATTTATGATTACAGCCTACTTATTACACAATACATTTTAAATATAATTATTATACCTCATTATTATAATTTTTTTCGAACTAACTAAAGATTTTGGCCTGACGGGCCTTCACAGCTTCAGCGGACTGCTAAGCCGAACGCTAAAGCTCAAGAGTGCCAAAGTGACCAAACCTCAGCTCGGACTGTTGCCTTAGATACAACATCGCGAATCCCTCTAAGCTAAACAAGCTAAGCAAATCATGCATATAAGAATTAATGACGCATACATGTGTACCAGTGTATGTGCCTCACGAACTCAAACATGTATTTTGTAACATCAACTCGGCTAAACTAACCAAGTTCAAAAAATAAGGGAAAAAAATCAAACTCTTCCACGATATATGTACGTACCTGTGTGTGTGCACATATATAGGGATGATCTGTGTTGTGTATCTAAATATACTGTTAGTCGTAATCAGAAATGAGTGAAGAATAGAAGAAGTTAGATGCAAATTGAAATCAGAAGGATTTAATGGTAAAGTATTTTCTAGGGATTACACCTGATTAGCTTCAAAATCCAAATTGAATATCTAATACACAGAAACTTAAAGGATACTTGATCATACTGACCCAAGTTCTTTTCACTTATAATAGCCGTGTACATATTTTACCTAAAAATGGTTAGCTAGAATACAATAGCTTGTGGCGTTGAAAGCTGGTGAGCGAATTAAGAAGTCCAATAAACTATTCATTCATTCATAATTGACACGGTCGATATAAAACAGAAGACATTGGTGAAAGTGAAAGTGTGAGTTTAAAATATAGACGATATACAAGAGTTAAAAGATTATTGCCGATGAATGATATAACAAAAACCAATCGCATGTAATAAAAGTATTAATGTATATCATCTTTTTAGTTGTTCGATTACAATTACAAAAAAAACTGCATCGTTATATAAACTAATAAAGCATTAATTCCCTACGACATGTCGTATCGCTAATGTACAATATATATACGTGCCTACGAAACAAAATAACGTATACACAGTGTTATGTAACGCTATGAAACCAGATCCAATGCTGAAGAAATTCATTGTTGCTATGCACTTAGCGTCCGACTGAATTGCCGATACCTACGTGTACAAAATACGTACTGATGCAGCTGAAATTTTGAAATATCTTTCCTTATGTTCTTGTTCTTGTCACGTACAAAAATGTTTATACGTCTATCCGCGGTTTCGCTCGTATACATTATAAGATTTATTAGAACAAAGTTCCTTATCGCGCATTACACGTTTTGAGCCGATGGGAGCGAGACCGAAAAAAGTGTAATAAGACTTTTTTCCGACACTTCTAGCTCATAGTTACAAAGGTGTATGAAGTTTATACATCACGGCACAATATATATGTATGTATATACGAGGTCTGTTCAAAAAATGCGCAGAGGTCATAAAAAAAAATCAATTTATTTGGGAGTTACACGTCTGGGTCCCCTTCAAAGTACTCTCCTTCCAACGCACACACTTACCCCAACGGTGCTTCCACTAGTTGAAACAGTCCTGGAATGCTTCTTTCGTGATGGCCTTCAGTTCCTTCGTCGCATTCGCTTTAATCTCTGGAATCGATTGTAATCTTCTTCCTTTGAGGGTTTTTTTTCAGTTTTGGAAATAAGAAGAAATCACAAGGAGCTTGGTCAGGAGGGAGGGGGGGGGGCGGAAGAGGGTGTGCGGAAGAATTACAACAACAAATCCGGATGCGATTTGCTTTTTGGTCGTCGGTCATCAGGCGTGGCACTAATTTCGCAGCGACGCGGTGCATTTTTTCGGTGAAGATTTCGTGGCAAGACCCAATTGATATACCACACTCTTCGGCAAGCTTCCTAATGGTCAGACGTCGATTTGCGCTCACCAGGGTGTTGATTTAATCAATGTGTGGGTCCTCAGTTGACGTTAAAGGACGCCCAGGAGCTCATCGTCATCAATCGACTGTCGGCCACACTGGAAACGTCCATGCCACTTCAAACATGCTACTGCAACATTGCACACAACTATGGCAACATTGCTGTAAGCCGTGTTAAGCATAGCAAATGTTTCCGTCGCAGATTTCCCAAGTTTCGCACAAAACTTCACAGCAATTCGTTGCGCCTTCGGGCTGTCCATTTCACAATCCGACAAACGGAAGAAACCACTCTTTACTAAAAATCGTGTAGCTTATCAACAAATAAAGATATTCGCGATCGGCAAAGCGCGTTCTAATCAGCTAATCTGCACACAACTAGCGATACCAAGCGGATCCTCCTGCAACCAATTCGCATCGCGCAATTCAAACTGTCCGCGTATTTTTTGAACACACCTGGTATATATATGTCTGTGTGTACAAACAACTTTTATTAATAAAATACGATTTATTAAATTTTTATTTGTTATTAACTTAATTATACCAGATCATTCAGTGTTTAATTTATCATTATTTATTTTAAACATAATAAATATATTTTATCATTTTTTTTTATTCAACTCTATCTACTTGATATTTTATAACTAAAATTATAATTACTGTATAGCATACGTCTACCAAAAAGCGAAAGAAAATCGGTTCCGACCGGGGTCTAAAGACCCCTCACGCCTTTTTATAGTTTTTATTGCATTTCAATTATATTTTGTTTCGATATATTATTATATGACTTCTCATAATTTGGCTCGCCCTTTCACACCGTTGCTAAGCAATTGCGCAAAATCTCACCTTAAACAATAATTTGATTGATAGAGGCGTTACTTTGCGGAAATCCATCATTAAATATTAGGGTTGACGTCACTTTACCCTTCCGCTTGGCGTTGATTAGTATTTGAACAAACGTCCAGGCGGAAGTGCAAAGTAACATCCACCCTAATATTATATTAATAATAAAATAAAATCACTACCAACCAATGGGGATTAACGCAAATAAAGCTTGGAGATAGTGTTTCCTTAGTAATTTTTGGTTAATTTACATTATTTAACGTACCTACACTATTTTTGTCAACGAAACTGTGTTAGGTCTTGTAAATCTTTTAACCTTGCTTTCTTAAATGATAACAGAATAACGTCACAATAAATGCATTTATTGCGAGGACAAAATAGTTATTTATTATTATATGTCGAATCTTTATATAATCTTTGCGTTTTAGTATTCAGAATGAAATTGTAAGAGTATGAATCAACGTATGTGGTGTTGATCTGTGTCGTGACTGTTAAGCTAGTGAGTGAACATATTCAGTGTCACTGTATCGCACTAGCAGCATGCTCGAGGGCTCCACGCCGGTGGATCGAATCTAGGCTTGAGCTGTAGCCTGTATTCAGAACACAAGAACACAAATTTATGCATAAATACATATAATATTATACGCATAACATCGAGATAATTTATGGATAAGCAAATACCAATTTTAAATACCTATAATAATATTTTAGCTTTATTTAGTATTAAATTCTTGACTATGTTATACGCAAACCCGAACTTCTGGCTACACTCAGAGCCACCAAAATAATTAACGAAAGCTGTAAAATATATTTGTAACGGAATAAACAACGCAGACAACGTCGCGGGTATCAGCTAGTTCAAAATAAAACACGTAGTTACCATTTTAACAGAACGAAAAGTGAAGTCAAGTAAAGAGAGATTTACACAGGCCGGCACGGCAGCGGCGACTGGTGATGGATTAGTAGTCTCTCGGTGGTCGCAGTTGTTTTTAGATTGTACTGTGCTTAACATCAGGCATAGTGCAGTCACTTTGTAGTGACTACACAATGGAACAACGAAGAACTAGTTAACGAAATAAATCACAAATAAAGAATACCTCCTTTCTGTATTCGTATGTTAACAACTCATGTTAATTAAAAATCAAGTTTCACATAAAATGCCACGATTTGTAACAAATACCACAAACCGTGTAGGTTCTCTTTTCTAAAATAACTTAATTTTCGTAATTAATTCACGATTCATAAGGATATTTTTTATGATAATCAAATGATTCATAAAGTTGATACAGATAATAATAGCATCCGTGAAATAAATTCGTCTTATGTAAATCACACCTTAAATATTCATACAATTTAAATCTTTACACACCGTATTAACATGAATATAGATATAATGGAATATACGTTTTTCGATTTACCACATGAAATATATTATAATAACTTATATTTTATATAAGTATATCATTGGCAAAAAATCCTCTAGATTGTTACCAACATTATTAAGTGTACTACAAGTGTATATTACACAAATACATGTTTCGTGAAACATACATGCTTGGTACACGTGTATGTTTCACGAATTTATATATTTATTAAATATAATAGTTAGCTTAGTTTAGCTTAGCTTAGTTAGACTCGCGATATTCGATGACAGTCATAGCCGAGGCGCGCTACGCGCCCTTGTGCTGGTTGCCTATATTATCGGGTGAGTGCCTTAAGCGCTCCCCTTAGTACTCCGGTGAAACTGTAGAAGCCTTACCAGGTCAACAGTGTAGTCAGTTCGAAAAAAAAAACAAATACATGTACATTACATATACATAAATATTACTACAAGTATCTTGTATTGACTTTTATGTTCCTAAAAAATGGCGGCGCCTTTGTTATAACATTCTAGAGAGTTTTGTAACATTCCACGATTCATGTTCCGTGGTATTATTCCTTGTCTACTTTATTTGTACACAACAACCGAACGATACTGTGTAAGATGCCACCAATATTATAAAATACTCGTATAAGATCAAATAACCTAGAACAAAAATCACTGACAAAACAAGCTAATTTCTCTGTATTTTTAACTTACGGTATAATGTTATGTTCTCAGCTAATGAAATAAATTTGGGAAGCTTGTGTAATTGTTGCCAAATGTTTTTAATTCTTTAAAATTGTGTCCTCTCAAAGTTTTCCATCCTTCTAGACTGCGTCATAATTTTATTTAATATAAGACCACTTAAAAAAAGAAAAGAAATGACTGCTTTATTTTTGTTTCAGACCTTATGGTGCTGTTTAGCAGTGCTGTGTATAACGTGGGGTGCGGCCAGTGGTCATGGCAGACTCATTGAACCACCGTCACGCGCCTCCGCCTGGCGATTCGGTTTCGACACACCACACAACTACAACGATCATGAACTATACTGCGGAGGGTTTGCAAGGCAATGGAATAAAAATGAGGGCAAATGTGGCATCTGCGGAGATGCATGGGACGCACCACTCCCACGTGCACACGAGTTAGGAGGACGATTCGGTAAAGGTGTCATCGTTCGAAAATACCCACCACAGTCCGTCATCATGATCAAAGTCGAACTGACGGCGAGTCACAATGGATATTTCGAATTCAGAGTATGCGATGAAGCAAAAACAACCACGCAAGACTGTTTGGATAAAAACGTTCTCAAATTAGATGGGAAAGATACCACGAAATTCTATCCAAAAGATGGGAATAGAGTTTACGAAATGAAATACCAACTACCCGAAGGGCTGGAATGCTCGCACTGTGTTATGCAATGGAGATATATAGCTGGTAATAATTGGGGAAAATGTACAGATGGTACAGAGGCAGTAGGCTGTGGACCACAGGAAGAATTCAGGGCGTGCGCTGATATAGCTATTGGAGATCGCTTTACAACGACAACAAGAAGACCGAGACCAACGTATGTACCTCCAAGCAGACGGCCTACAGTGCCAACACCAGAGGAAACATCTGGCAGCGCCTGGTTCGGAGTCGTAGTTGCGATTGTCACATTGCTTCTCGCAGTCGGCATACTCGCAGGAATTTATCTGTATTACTATAGAGGCGGTATGAGAATTAAAAATCTATTGAAAAGTAAAGTTCCCCCACCAGCTCCCGTACCTCCACCACGTCATAAGAGAACATCACTCTCTCGAGAAAACCCGCCCGAATTAATCCCTCCGAAGATATCCACTATAGACTCTGGTTTCGAAACAGTTGACCTGAGAACTAAATGAAAATAAAACTAGACTTTAGTACGGAGGCTCAAATCTCACTGCCTTTATAATAGTGATATAACGATTGGATATAGTTTAATGTGACACAGTTCTAATTGTGCTCGATTGTGAGGTAGTTTAGTTATACATTCTACATTAAGTTTGATTTTTGTAATATATATTTATGTTAGATTAAATGTTACGAACTTATTCGTGTGTTTAATTTCTTATCTGCGTCTTTTTGTGCGTATGGTTTTACTTTAAGAAACAACGAGAAACAATGACGAGGTACAAAAGTGAATATATGATTTTCATGCTCATATTAACATACAAACTGACATTCACTTAAAAAACTTTTTAGTTTAAATTTTTAGTTATTCTTAAGTTGCATAACGTATAGTTTTCATTCAGATTGACTCTACATCGCGCATAGTAATTCAAAGAATCTCCTAAACGTGCGGTTCCGATTTCCGAACTATACAATAATTAAAAATATTAATATGACTGTTTATTTACTTTCACAATTATTATATTTAAAATGAGGATGCAGTTTTGTAGTAAGTTTATACATAGTAAAATAATAGGGTATTCAAATATTTAATCTGTCATCAAGCATCTACAAGTGTATTGCAACAGCTGCAACTGGAGCTAGTAGCATGTTACCATATAGGGTCAAATTGTTATTTTAATATCATATGAGCTTGTGGTCAAACGCTTAAAATGTAAAATATAAAAACAAATATTTTGGTATATGTTTTTATACTTTTTAGGTTTTGGCATCACTATAATAATAATGTTAAATCAAAGGTCCCCAAACATTTTTGTCTCGTAAACCACTTTCTATATTTTTCACTATATGTCCCTCCCTGCTTATCTGAGATTATTTTTTTACAAATGTCTCATTTTTAAATACGTTTTTTTTTTATTGATGTAGATAGATATGCCTTTATATTAGAAGGAAGTATTATTTAAATATATAGTATGTATATATAGAATTGTTCAATTCATGGAAAGACAAACTTAAATTCACGACGCGATCAAATGACCCCCAATTGCTTGTCATAAATACCCAATTTTTTTTCTACCCGCTTATGAATTGTGTACCTCCATTTTTTTGTCACGCCAACAAAGAACCCCGTCTAGTCTCCTGTTGACTCCTAGGGGTCCATGTGGACCACTTTTGGAACTAAGGTGTTAAATGATAATGTGATCCAAGATGCTAAACACCACGCTAAATCTAGAAGAACTGTTACTCAATTGTATCTGCCGAAACACACCCATAGGTACTTAGCGACAGACTTTCAGCTTGACGGTTGTAGCTATTTCCCTTTATTTATATTTCCGCCACCGAAATCTCTGGCTCATTGGCAAGGATTCGATCCTACGTCGATCGACATGATCTAGAATAAGCCAAACGCTAAGCAATAACCGCTTCAAAAAAAATACTACAATTCCACAACAAGGCAACTCACTCACAACTGTACTTTTACGAGGCACAGGTTTGGCTGAGCATGGAATAATGTCCACATCTCTGGGACTAATCTAGAAAGTACCTCCTCGATAGCTTATCTATTATTGCAGAGATAGGCTGTCAGTATTGTGAATAACGCAACGTCGCTAACAAGTATATGTATCCGCTTCAGCTGCATCAACGAGCGTATTTTAGTATTCTGAAGTATTCGGAGTGTTCTGAAAAACTGTTCAAGATAAATTTATTCCTTCTCTTCCATAGCCAAACAATACGCAGTGACCTGCAGTACTAACAATAAAGTAGTAAGTACTTATGTACACGCGTTAGAAGTTATACTTCTTTAGCGTAAATAAGATAAAAATCTTTTCAAAATTTTAATCTTTCGCCTTATTCTGCGTTTGTAGAAAAAACGACACTAACAATAGAAAAAAGGTATTTAATACATACATACTTTTTTAAAATAAAATGTTGACTATAGCTAACTTCAGGATGTCGGTTTTTCGTGACGGTGTGCGCGCGCATCGTAAAAATTTACTCTCATCATTTTCCCCTAACGCGCCAAAAGAATTATAACTTCAAAAATATACAATAAGCCCCATCTGAATACGAACCAAAAAGTTAATTACGTCTTATTTTATCCGTACTGTGAAGCGGTGAAACAATTTCTTGTTCAGGATATTCTCTCCTTGCTTAAAACATCGGGTTCTTCGAGCGTAAAGTTGAAAGATATCTATGCAGGCTGGTATGAGCTTGGCAACTGATGATAGATTTCGATCTCTCGATAGTAATTGTTATTTTAGAACTGTGCTATGCTACCTAATAGGCAGCATTTTATTGAGCTACTATAAAAAAGAAATAAACTGGAAGGCTTACAATTTTTTCTGTTATTTTCATAATGGAACTTATCTAAACTACTATTTGACCTTTTTTGAACCATATAAGTATATTGAATAAGCCAGTATAAAAAATGAGATATTTTACTAACAATTAACTATAGCCTGATACAGGTTTTGTGAAATACTGCATAATGCTATTAATTGAATTGAATTTTTATCATTGAATTACCGATGAAGTGGACGAGAGAGAGAGAGTGAGCGAATAGATGCGTCACAAGCTGAACGCTTAGGCCGGTCGCGCCTGTCTATAGTTGTTCCGCGATCTAACTTGCACAGGCAGAAGGTGACAGTGCTATGTTTTTCGTGCGTCCAGCCGGCGTTCATCGATTTACAAGTCGTTATCACGTCATAAATTATATCCTTTTATTGTCTTCAAAATCAATATTATTATTACGTAGTCTCAAGTAAGATGTAAACTTTTAAAGCTTTCTTTATCAATTGCAATATTTGCAAATATTAATTATCAACAAATAACAGAAATTGTGATAACAGATCCATAATCATTGAAATAAAAAATTATTGCTTTTTTGTATACCCTATCCTATATTAATCATTAGTCTCTATTGTATTTGTTTCTTTGCATAATTTTCTGTTACTGGCAATATACTTGCAAACTGTCACTGTCAGCTAACTCAATTACCTATACCACAGACAAATATCGCAAAACAAACGTGCCGTGAAAAGCCCTAAAAGTACTGATAAAGCATTTATACTTCGCGTAAAAATATTTTTAAATGAAAAATGGCGGTGCGGCCATTGCATATGCACGACGGCGGTATTGTGGAGCGCCGGTTGCGTCCTATTTACGGTATAAATTAGTGAAAACCTTTTTTCAGGATTCAAGACTTCCGATTAAAAGTTTTCTTTCTTTATTGGTAATCTTTTCAGACTGGTTGGATAATGGGAATAATAAAAAAGCGCTACAGGAAGCGGAGAAAGTGCTTAAGAAAAGTACTACATTGCAAGCGGCGCGGGCTCTGAAGGCACTCGCACTTTTTAGGTTAGGTAAAGCGCCGGAGGCTCAAGCACTATTGGAAGCTCTTGCCGATGAGAAACCAAGTGACGATGCTACGTTACAAGCGATGACGATATCATACCGGGAGTCTCAACAATGTTAGTTCTAAAACAACTAAAATATAAATATTTCAAAAATCTATGGAAATGTACGTCTATTTGAGTAAAGAAAAGTAGGAAATTAATATAGACCTTCAAAACAACTTTTGTTAAATATATATAACTAGCTGTGTGGCCTGGCTTTGCATGGGTGTAGTAATGAAGAAAATAAAACAATTTTCCCATTACAAATGACCATATAATGAAATAAAATGGCAATTTGAAGAATCGAACATTAATTATTCTGTCAATATTTTCTCCTATGATGTCTGTAGATCTTCCTAATATCTTCCGTCTCACTCACTTACTTTTTATATGGATATTCTGGCACTTTTTCATTTTTCATATGATTTTTCATTAATACAAACTTTGTCTTCACAATTAGAAACTTGATGAAAAAGAATTTATTAACCAGATAGGTGCAACAGTTCTAAAGTGATGTGCGTACATACATTTGTCTATTGAAGTTTATTTATGTTCATGTGTTAATTGTTTGTTTTATTTATTTATTTACTTGGAAGACTAAACGCTATAATATATAATAATTACAATAGACACATTAAGCCATGTACGTGTCCATGTGGTTAAGTAACAAAATACAATTACTTGCAGTTATAAATAACACAATACAAACTCTTGCATTGATAAATAACAAAATATAATCACTCGGATTTTTAATTATTCAGTGATAATAATAATAATGAATGCTCAAATATTAATAGTCTATTATTGTTAGCAACCACCATTATTGTAGAATTTTCTTTTTAAAATATTGTCACCTTATGTATATTATTATTACAGTACATAAAGTATGTGCTCTGTATGAAGCAGCAGTAAAAGCAGAACCTCTAAGTGAAGAGCTACACTCTCATTTATTCATGTCTTATGTGAGAGTAGGTGACTACAAATCCCAACAGCGTGCAGCTATGACCTTGTACAAATTTGCACCAAAAAACCCATATTATTTTTGGGCTGTGATGAGCATTATTCTACAGGTTTGTTGTTATTACAACCTCTTCTTACAATATTTCCTTTTTATACATAGATTTACACAAAATAATATAGACTTGACAAGGCACAATATTCCCCAGTAAATATTTCTAAAATATGTGTATGAGACTTCAGCTGGACTAGACTTAAGAATTATAAAGAGAATAAATTTATATAACACAAGTTATTTGAAACTCAAGCATAGACAATTATCAATTACTAATATACTGTATTTTTTAAAGAAATAAGCAAAGATGCCTCGCATTGGTTTACAACTAGAAAGGTGTCCACTAAAAAGTATATAATAATAGTTCAAAAAATTAAAAAAATGTTACTAATGTACTGAAAAGGTATGACTTGAAGTTAGCAATGTATTAACAAAATCTTATTAAAATATTGAAACTAAAATTAAGTTGCTAGGAATAATAAAGTAGGTACAGTATATAACCTGAACGATGCTACTGTATCAGACAACTATGGCCTAAAGTTAGCAATTCATAATTAAAATAGCACCTTTAAACTATCTTATTGCAATAATTTTTTCTAGCATTTTTAATATAAGTACTCTTTGTTTTTACACTGTATAAAAATAACCAAAGAAGATGCATCAACAGTGATAATAAAATAAGCAAATTCTTTGATTATGTTTGATGTCTTTAATATTATTTAGTTTCTATACAATAACAGTATTTTATGATATTTATTTTTTAATCTATTGCTATCTTTTATATAAACAGTACAGATCATTCTTAAGTCTGTTTTCAAATAATTTACAGGCAAAAACAACAGATGATCCCACCAAAAAAGGCATCTTACTCACACTCCCCCAAAGAATGGTTGAAAACTTTATAACGGAAAATAAAATGGAAGCTGAACAAGAAGCACGCCTTTATATTATGATTCTCGAGCTGCAAGATAAATGGGAGGATATAATAAAGTTTATCGAGAGTCCATTATATGCTCAGTTAGTGCCTGGATCTGTGGCACAAGCATCTATACCGTATTTAAAAAAACTCTGCCAATGGAGAAAGCTTAATATTCTTTGCAAAGAACTATTGTATGATAATCCAGATAGATGGGACTACTATATGCCTTATTTTGACTCTGTCTTCCAACTAATGAAGGAGAGTACTGATGATGACAGCACAGCTGATGACACTGCTGAGAAGTGTCACGAGTTTATCTGTCAAATTGTTGAAAGTATGTCCAATGGAAGAACTTTGAGAGGTCCGTATCTAGCGAGGCTGGAACTTTGGAAACGTTTATCGATTGATGGAGACCCAACATCTCTACTCGGCAGTGGTATAGCACTATGTGTACAGTATTTAAGGGTATTCGCTAACAAGCCGTGTGCTGTGCCTGATATTAGGACATATTTGGCGATGATTCCGCAAAAAGAGAGGGAAGACAAATGTAGAGATTTTCTCACTTGCTTGGGGTTTGATGAAAACAGTGAACCAGAAGATGTAAGTTGAATTTATTATTCTTTTCTCAGATATATTGTAATTTATCTAATACAGAATGGAAAATATTCACAATGACTTTAATAGTCATTGTTAATATTATGAATATAAATTTGTTTATTTCTTACTCTTTCACTCCTGGACTATTTAACTGACCATCATGAAAATTTTAACATACACATTGTCAGGGATACAGATAAAATCATAGAAAAAGATTATTGTAGTTGAGGGGTACATTAAATCTACATTAATACAGTGAAACCACGGGTAAAAGCTAGTCTTTGGTATATTAAATTACAACAGCTATATTCAGTTAAATGACTAGTTTACAATGTTAGAATACAATTTTAACTAAAAGATGCATAACAGTTGTTAAATATTTTACATTTCTGTGTTTTTACCATTATTTTTAGTGTGTGAAACAGGATGTTTTCCTTTAATTGTCTGAACACAGTATATCCAAACATGTTTACACAAGTGGCAAAATCTATATATGGTCATACTACGGGAATATCACCAATAGACTTAATTCTGCTGTAAAACGGCATTATCCACATTACTGTGTAACAGTTCAAATGATGTGATTGGCAATATGTGGCCCTTCCACATGAGGCAATCTAATTCAATTCTGAGGAGTACACACCTATTAGCATTGTTTTTTTTTACAGTTGTATGCACAGACCACACCACAGTGGCTACTCAGCTTCAGGTGGACTACATTCTTGTTTATGACTCCATAACTAAAAAAAAGTTTGACCATTAATCTCAATAGTTTACTTTAATAATCTAACAAAATGTCTTCAATAATTACAGACGGACAATGTGCAACGTCACATATCCTGTATGACAGCGTGGCGTCTCGCAGCACCTCCCTTTTCAGCACCAGAAGCCTTTAACTTTGCTAACACCCTAAGAAAACACTATCTACGTTGTCTCAAACAGGGCCTCGTCACTGCCAATATCACAGAATTCTGCTCTGCTGATGGATATGGCATTTTGGCAGCTCACCATTATTTCTATGCTGGTAAGAACATTCGTGGCATATAATAATTTAATTCTTATGTAAGTTGTAATTGTTGAATACACAACTTTTTAATATTACAGTTGGAGAAGGCTTGTTTTCTTATACTTTATTGAAATAAACAAAAGCATTGATAACCATCTAAACAAAATTTTAAAGATATATATATATATATATATTAAATTTATTTCAGAAATAATTTAATTTTTATATAAGTTGTAATTGTTGAATACACACTAACTTTTTAATAATACAGTTGGAGAAGGCTTTGTTTTCTTATACTTTATTTAAATAAACAAAAGCATTGATAATCAACTAAACAAAATTTTAAAGACATATATATATATATATATGTCGGAGGAAGCTAGAGGTCTTGATCAGAGGGCGCAACGAGTCTTGTTTGCATACATTTGCAATATTATTTGTCTACATTTTAATTACTTAATTTAATTTTATTTCGTTTGTTAAATTTTTCTATAGCTTAAAAATCTTACATAAAGTATTAAAACTTATGAATACTGTAATTCACGTAACGACCAATCGGAGCAGAGCATGTGTCTCGAGCGAGCGAGCGAGCTATGAAAATAAAAACTTCACATATTGATATCTAAAATTAAGATCAGACTTAACATTTTTTTTTAGTTCTGTATTTGCTTTTACTTTTGTTTATTCTTCATTTAGTTTAACTGAGCAAAGGTATATTATTTAGTTATATTCCAAGATAATAAAACAAAAAAATATATAATTCACAAATCAGACAGCAGAGCTCATATAAACACCTAGTAAACACCTAGTATTCGAGCATGAGAAGTTTTTATTATTTGATGTTTTAAAATTACAGTGAACACAGCTTGCATAATAATAAGGTTTTATGTGAAAAATAGTTTGCAAACTCTACTTGAAACCACGCCACATATTTATTATTATATATGACGAGTTAAAGACCCCCGTGACATCCTTAAAAGGTGTGAAGTAAGTAGGGCTGACGTCACTGATGTCATTGTCACGATGATCACTCACTTCTACCCTCGAACGAAGACCTCACGTCTAATTTTAAAGCCCCGTTCATCCAAACCGACAGCGTAACAACGTCACACAGAGATCCGCACCGTCCGGCGGCACGAGAGTGAATGTTTTTAGTGCTTTTTATTTTTTCGAACTGACTACACTGTTGGCTTGTTAAAGCCGCTACAGTTTCACCGGACTACAGTGTTTTTAGTGCGCTCTGTGTGGTCGTATTTATAGGGCGCGTTACACGTGCACGCGTACATAAGTTTTATGTTAAGTATTGAAATAGAAAGATTTTTGTTGCAAGTAATCAAATAATTGCTTATGAACTTATTATAAAATAATCAAGTTATTATTTATCGAAATATCCGCCGATATATATGTTAGTATTATTTGTAATGCCAGTGAATTATTATATAGCAATATCAAAGAAATAACATCCCAGTTTACATATTCCTCCACCACCAAACATTTTATGTATTGCCACTATAGTGTCATGATTAATGGTAAAACATTTTAGAATCAGCTTGAGTATATTCTGTAACCAAGCGAAATGATTGAGTGTCTCTACTGAGCTGATTTCCTACCACAGTGAATACATAAACCCATCACAGTGTCTCACTTTTGGTTTAACAAATTTCTAGATTAGCCAATACATATCTGGCCGCCGAAAGTCTGGTGGTGTCAAATGGTGGTGGATTATAGATGATAGTATACTGTAGTTACTGTTACTGATACATAGGTACATCTAGTACGTTAAAAATGTCAGTACTGTATGTTATCTGATAAATTCTGTCTACTTTCCAGCGGTACAGGAACAAAATTCGGCTCCTGTGATCGAAGCCCTATCGCTGTTGGAACTCGTGTTGCACCACTCACCTGCCAACTTTCACGTCAAGCTGTTACTTGTAAAATTATATCATTTATTAGGTTCGTATAATCATCTTATAGTTATTAATGTAATGTCATTAACCCATGGATAACTAAAAGAAACACATTTGTAATATATATATATATATATCATACAAATGTAATTCACAGTTTGCTAGTGCTATTAAACGTACTATACAAACAGTTGCATAACCGTACAACGCTGTTCAAAGATCGCACTCTGCACTCGGTCGCTGTACTCTCGCCGATCGCTTGGAATCGACTCTAATTTGCTCCCATTAGTAATAATCTATCTGTGACTGTTATGAATCGATCTAATATATACTTCTAAATTTTGCTCGCGACTGACATCGCTTGCGTTAATGTAGATTTTGAAAATAAAGTACGGCTCATGTATGATAATGTAGCTTTGTATAGATTGTTTTTTTTTTAAATTAGTCTAGTATTTTTTGAGTTTTTCCATTGCAAACAAAAAACTTCTTGTTAACACTATGTTCACAAGTTTACGAAACACTGTTCACACACTGGAAATTGCTATGTTACTGATTCATAAGTTCAAGCTTGTACACATGCTATGTAGTTCTTTCTACCTATATCTGGCCATTTGTAAATGTAAACAAAGTATAAGAAAACTTCATAGTATTATGAATGAGTATATGCGCCTTTGCCGACACAGTCGCAATATGCACATGGAATTTCTATGAAACTGTCACAAATGGTTCATAACAACGAGTCGCTATACCCGAAATTGACACTATACCCGAATTACTATTGCTGAAAGAATTTCCTACGGTAGTATGCTTAAATTTCAAGGCGTGTAAGTCTGACGTCGCTATAACCGAAAAGTTGTTATAACCGATGTCGTTATTAATGAAATGTACTGTAGTATGATTTGATTTCGGCGGGGTAGGCAACGCGTGGAGTGCGGAGGGCGTGCACCTCAAACTGGAGTTGAAACATATCCAGCTGGTGTCGTTGGGGTGGCTGCACGCGGCGCGCGTCGCCGCTGCATGCGTGCCGACGCGCGCTTTGCAATTGCTCACCGATGTGCGCGCCTTCCACACGCACCATGCCAAGGATGTAAGTTTTTGAAGTGAGAATTTTTATATTGGAACGTTTTGAAACTCTGATCGACAACCTTTTTGTGTGAGTAAACACTGTGTCGGGTAGAGTGTTTTAAACACCGGTTGTTGTCCGATCAGCGAAGTTAAGCAACGTCAATTTTACTTTTTATAAAAATGTTTTCACTTTCGTGTGCTCTCATAAGCACACCCATATTTTTGTTTAAGTTAGGTTTATTTAATATTCAAATTTTCTTATTTATATACTTCATGTGCAATCTCGCCTGGCAAATAGAATATCTCACCAAAATAGTTTGTCCTTTTATGAATAGTGCAGATGGTCGAAATTCGGTCATAATAAGAGGTACAATTTTTTTTTTTATGTGTTAATATGTAATGGATTTTATTATGTATATTGTGTAAATTGTAGACGTAAGGAGCGTGAATTAATAATAAAGGCTCTGAATAGGCGATAGTATTAAAAAAAGATTATTTTTATTGATAACACTAAATCTTATCAATATCTACTAAAAAAATAAAGAAAATCCATTGAGAAACAGATGTACTTAAGTGTTTTGTCTCTGTCTATTTATATATAATAATGAAAATATAGTTCATTTGAGGTTAAATCAAGGTTTTTCTAAATGTCGGATATAAATCATATTTATAATATGAATAGAGTGCAGAACACCTGACGTACGCGTACAAGTATGGAACGTTCGAGAAACTGGTGGAGCTCTACGCGTGGCGCGCGAGACTCGACGCATGTGCGTGGTCCGCACTCGCCGCGCGAGACCGGGCCCTACTCGCGCTGGCCGCCGGACCCCCCGCCCCCCTACACGCGCCTTCCAGGCTACCCTCACAACCCTCGTGAGTTTTGCTTTTCCCGACTTTTACAACCGATACTCACCATTATACATTAATATTGCCGTTACCAAGCTGGTAAACCTCAATATTCAAACAAGGGATGGAAATTTTTTATAACATCTTAGAATTCATGTTCCGTATAATAATAATAAGTAATAACTTTTAATCCGTTAACTGTCATTAATGTTACACAAGATAAGGTCAAATAATTCTGTTTATTATTAAAAAAACCTATACTTGAGAGTTTAAGATCCCGCTATAAATGCCTTCCCTTCATTTGTCTCACACGCAAACACACACACAAACAATCAACACGCCCCTGCATAGATCTTAAGAATATAACCAGGACTGGATTGATCATATAGTAAAATATAAGAAATGCCACAAACTTCACACCCAGAACAGAAATATTAATTTTGGGTTAAATGAAGATATCGTGATAATTTTTTTAGATAAGGACCCGGTGTCGAAGAAATGAAACTAAAACAAAAATAATGGAAATATATATAAAAGATAAAAATATTACAATATACAGTTGTATAAACAAAATCATATTTCATATAGATTTCTCATTTCAGTGACAATCGAGATCTAGACATTATCGTGAATTGGGAACCGCCGCAGTTCCACGATCCAGACCTCAAAGCTCGTACGTTCGACCAGGAAGTGGCATATCTTCGGTTAAAGGACGCTCTTTTGTCATCTATAGCTCTATGCATAGAGTTAGCTGACAATAGATCCGTAGAAGAGAAGAAATCCCAGTACGAAGAGCTGAAAACATGCGTGGACGCCTTCAGAGAAGCTATGGAAATGTGTAGTGAAAAGTATAATGTTAAAGAAAGACTTAGTATATCGGCTCCATTTCCTTCTAGAATTATTGGTGAGCGTCTTTACATTTATTTAATTTATGTTAAATTTTATGTCTTATTTAATTTAAGTCTAGAATGGAACCAGGCTGTCTAGCGCAATTACCCAAAAATAGTGACAGATAGTCCATAGCAGATTTTTTAATGTATAGTTATATATTAAGCAGTAAAATAGTTAAAAATCCATGTTTTGCTACAACTAAAGCGTGGACATTGTTGGTTTTACATTCCTAACCCATGGCAATGCTCAAGTTATCATGAATAAAATAATTTTTTAACTCTTTGAGAAATGAGAAGAGCACGTTGTGGAGACAACATTCATTATTCTGAGAAATAAAATTTGTTTATATAAAATATTATGCAATTTATTATAACGCGAATTGGGGGACAATTTGCGAAAGGTTTTGCAACTATGTCGGAGTCACATAATACCTTAGAGCACTGTGCTGGTTTCCATATGAAATGGGTAATCTCAATAAGCGATATGTTATAATAATAAGTGTATGTAGAAAAGTATGAAGTCACAAAGTGCCATCCTTCTCAAGTGGAATATATAAAAAAAATTATAAAGAGAGCGTAAAGTAATGTCATTAAGCATAGTGTAAAGTAATGTCTATAAGCATAGCGTAAAGTCGTGTTTATTAGCATAGAGTAAAGTTATGTTCATATGTAGAGCGTAAAGTAATGCTTTTATATACAGAGCGTAAGGTAATGTAATGGTTAAAAGTAGATTAGAAAGATATATGTTTATGTTAAATTTACAGTAAACTATATAAGGTGTGAAGAACACTATAGTAAGTTAATTTTTGAATTTGGACCCAATAAAGAACTTAGATGGGGGGTGAGTCTTTGGCGGGATTTTAATCTGTTATGTAGTGAATTTTATATTTTATTCATAATCTTGTGTTATTTGACTCTTTATTTTGTAATATTGGTGGCGTTTTACGTAATATAGTTCGGTTATTATGCACAAGTGAAGTGGGTAGTAAATAATACCATGAAGCATGAATACTGAGATACCACAAAAAATCCAACAAGATGTCTTAGAATTTTGAAATTATCACAAGATACTTGCTCCAGAAACGGAAAACAGGATTGGTCATTATTAAAAGCCTGGAACATATCTTCATAAGGAGACAATAACCTAAAACAGAAGAAAATAATTTGGGACGTGAAAATGCCAACAGGGTTGCCAGAAAAAAAGTTTAAATAAATTTTATTGGAACCAGAAAATAATTTGTTCAATATAAAAAATGACAAATATGTAGCTAATACATTAGTGTAACTGTGTCGCAGCCAATCGCGCTCACCTCCAAAGTAACATATTTCGTTTCTCAAAGAAAGTAAACATCAGCCTTTTTTTTTGTGTGAAGTGTCGTGTGTAGGAGTGGAAAATATATTAAATGGTAGTAGTGATAGGTGACTGTTGTGCGTGCGTGTGCATGCATAGGACCATGTGCGTGCGTGCGTGCGCTGTATGTGTTTAATATGCATATTTGACAGGATAATACACTGACCAATATATATTAGACACTATGAAAATCTGTGAATACTATAAAAACGAAATATTTTCTAGCTTGTGTGACAATTTTTATAGGGTTATGGATAATTCGACGTATTCCCGTCAGGAGGTGATAGGAGTGACTATTTGCGATAATTGTAACCCCCATGTGCGTTATAAAATAGTGAACCATTTTTGTGTTATATGTTTTTTAGCTTTTTTGAAAATAAATAAAAAATGAACCATTAAAAAATTTATTAAAAAGAAAAATGTGTCAATTTACGTCTCATTATTCACAAAACCATATTATTCTTTTTTTTGTGATTTCTTTCCACTAAAATGCCTAAAAATTTTTTTTTTAAAGTTACACAATTTGGCTTGCCAATTATTTAAAAAAAATATTACCGTTTTCTTAGGTCTCAACTAGGAACTTATTTCAAAGAAACTGAAAAAAAAATGATCCGGTATAAGAGATAAGTGAGATTACTTTTGGATTAGATATTACGTCGTTGTATTCCAGCGTTCGTGAACCCTGTGATACCTTACAAGGAGGTGTATACGAAGGTGCTACGCATGGTGGGCGAGCTCGCGGTCGCGCGGTGCGGCGCCGCGCACGCACTGTGCGGGGAGGCGACGGCAGCCGTCGCGCTTGTGCCGCAGCGCGTGCGCGACACTCTCGGCTCCAGCAACGGTCGCGACCACGGCTGGCACATGCGGGAGCAACTCGAAACGCTCTCCAATTATTTAGAAGTACGCCTGTCTCATTTAAATATATATACGAATTTTAATACGTTCCATACCAAGCCATTTTTGCCTGACATGTCGATCAGGCCATTTGATATTTGCCGAAAGATCAAGTTTAACGTGTACCACCGGTGATACGCCTAGCCGAAAGATCAAACTTAACGTGTACCACCGGTAGTACACGTGGCCAAAAAAACAAATTTAACGTTTACCACCGGTGATATACGTAGCCGAAAGATCAAGCTTAATGTGAACCACCGGTGGTACACGGGGCGCTTAATGTGTTAATAGACAAGACAAATTAAAACTTACCGATCCATACTTAAGATTAATTACTGTTAATTTTTGTCTGTTAACAACTAATTTTGTAGTCGATTGTATATCGCAATGACTTATAATTGGTTCTTCTATTCAATCGTACTTTATATTCGTTTTAACGATTACCTCGCTATAAGCTTTGTAGGTTCGAATCTCGTTCAAGACAGTTATCCGTATGATTCGTAAATGATTGTTTTAAGTCCGGATTAACTTTTTATATCCTTTCATTGTATGCTTGCCAAAGAGCGACTGAGCGTTTAAATAATAACAATTATTTAAAGAGAAAAATGAACCGCCTTCAAAAATCACAAACTCAAAAGTGAAAAATAATATTTTATCACTTCATTTTACACGATACTTTGCCTTAGTTGTAAAAAATAATTTAATATCTAATACATATTTCAAATATTACTTATTATATACTCTGTCTTTGATTTACTAAAACGTCCCTTAAAAAAATTTACATCCAATAACGAAAACCACACCCAAATCGGATCAGTAGTCTTTGAAAAAATCGCGGATATACAAAATCGGTTAAAAAAGATGTAGTGTACATAGGAGCAATATCATCTCTTTATTCTTAACGGGGACTTATGGGGTTTTATGAAACCACGATGCAAGTGAAACTTTTTTCGGATCGTAGGCATTTAACTGAAGATTTTCGGAAGATTATTCGATTTAGAGTATTAAAATCGCGTTTTTAATATTAACTGCAATCTGTGTATTAGAGAGTACGGAATATATAATAAATAAAATCATTCACATGGTAGACGCATTTTAAACACTGCACAATATTTATTTCAATCATTGAATCGTTTCGAATTGAGCCATGGGCGCCAACATATTGGCTTTGGATGCTCTCTCGAACGCCTTTCACTTTACCCTTACTCCGCGGCCGACTGTAATGCGACATGTGATAGATATAGAAGAAAAAATTTGAGGCGATTTAAAAAAGAAACGTTTCACTATAACAGTATTTTTTTTAATTGTGAAGATTAAGATATGCTAATATTTTTCAATTATAACACAAGAATTTTCCGTTCCAGTTTATAGGTATCATCACATTTCTACTAGGCGTTTGCAACGAACTAATAACACCGGCTAATACGAAGAAATCAAAGAGAAAAGTGAACCAATCCGTCGACGAACTGCGGACGATAGAATTATTAAACAATTTGAATGATGTCGTACAAAGATCGATAACTTTCTTCGAAAAGATACTCGACGAGTGGCCTCGATACGAATATAAAACGACTCTAGAGGAGGAATTAGCGAAATTAGATATAGACAATACAAATACAGAATTAGTAAGGACGAAACTTGACAACGGTCTCGAAGACATGATTGAAGATATCAGGAATATATTAAAAAAGAAATCGAAGTATCTGAAGAGTTTAAGCTCTGCGCTGGTGCAGTGATTTCTAAATACACGGTGTCTGTAAATTATTTAAATAAATATACATATCTCTTGTAAATATTTTGTTTCGTACTGATTCGAGTGTGTATATAAATATAAATGCTGGTCAAATTTAAAAGAAATAAATTCGTTTTAAATAATAGGGTATTTGATATTAAGTTTCTACGATGGTGGGAGGTAAATCAAAATTTCGCAAGTGACAGGGCAGAGATCAACTGTCTATATTAAAATTTCAATATTATATGAAACTAGCATATTCCCGTCCGCTTCGGTGGGCATTTAAAAAATAGCAACAAGTAAAAAAAATCTAAGTAGAATCATCTACAAAAAAAATCTATATCGTATAGTCATAACCATATGGTGTAGTTGATAAGAAATACAATAGAAGTTATCTTTAAAATAATTATAGCTACGTTAATAAACAGTACAGTACTACGCAATATACGCTAATATTCCTGACATTTTGTAATCTAGTTAAAATGTACCATGGAGAACAAGAATAATAATTATAACAATTAATCATAGAAACAAGAAAAGAACAAACACGAGCGCAGCCGCTGACTCAGCTAATATATATAAGCGACAATATTTTCTCCCTTTGAAATTAGTCACGACTTATTAAATTGGAAATAGTTACCCGTGCCGTCACTTTTTATGTTATAATAAAACTAGATACAGTAGTGTTTATTCATAGAAAATTGATGTAGTGGCAAAATTATATATATATATATATATAATAAATGTAATTTTATAATTAAGAACGGTAACCGCCATAGTTGTTTGAGAAATGACGTCACTAACCTGGTAGACTCAAACCTATAAAATTTAAGTTTCTTCGATGACATAATACGAAATGGCTAATCGATGACATAAGACGCAATGGCATTATAACAATCGTGCTATGTATATTCCTAGTATTAGAACAATTTGAAAATTAAAATGGAGTTGAAAACATTTGGTAATCTATCAATAGTTTTACGAGAATTGGAAAAGTATCAAATACCCTATTATGCAAAACAGAAAATCTTGTTTTATGGTTCCGTAGGAAATTGTTTTATTGAAAATACTTTGCTCACGTATATTAGTGAACATTTTTCTATATTTTGCAATTAATTGATAACACGGTATTGGATTAAACAAAATATTAAGGTATGTATCTATTGTATAAAACGTCTCTCTTGTGCCTGCATACGATTTTAACTTGCCGGTCTTTGTCGATTTTACATGTCTATTTTTATAACATATGAATACTAAAAAATAAAAACGCACACGTCTACTGACTATTCATATTATATTTATTTTGGATATGATAGATTTTGTACAATTCATCAAATAGATTTCATCCGAGTCGAGAGTCATAATTAGGGGTGTGCGATTAGACAGTTTTACAAATTATTCGTCAATGAATCGGTTTGAAAAGACCTCAGTGTAAGAGAAATTTGAACTATTCGAATAGTTGAAATTATTTTAATTTTTATATCATTATTTAAAATAATTATTCAAACAGTTCCAATTACTCGATTATAATGGTTCAAAATGATGATTTTAATTTTAATATAATGTTTACAAGGAATGTCACACAAGGTCTAAATAATCTCTATATTAACTTAGCTTTCAATGATATTTGAGATATTCATTGGATACAAAAAGTACAACAAAAAAGCAGTTCATAAATGTGGATCAGTCAAATAGCCAGACAACTGATAAATACAGTATACCAATTATCATGAGTTTCATACAAAATACATGGCTTCCATTTAAACGAGCAATAAATTATTGATACTTTAGAATTAGATGATAATAATAAAATTAATGTTATTTTTCAATTACATAATAGTAATTCCAAAGCAATATTTTATTCTCCATAAACTACTATATACCTGGCTTGTGATTAAATAACATAATTTAATAACAAGAGTTTTTTTTTAGTTATAGTCTTCCACAAGTTAGTCTCTGGTAAAAGCCCAATGCGACCGCTTTTGGGATTTTACTTTCCAGAGTCTTCTATTGAAAATCTAGTCCATTTCGTTATCTACAAACGCTAGTAATACACATAAGAATATATTATATGTATGTAATAATGGATTACAAACTCATAAATAAATTTAAAGTATAATAAATGGAAACAATATTTTATTTTTCGAAAAGCTTTCACGTATGTTATAAGAGATTTATGTTTTATAACACTAAAATATGATCAATATCTATGTCTGCTTATAACGAAACGAAAAGAGCGTGATGGCGATATATTACAAGATATATGAAAAGTGGCTACGTCAAATATTGATTTGTAGTCTTGTATATTGTGTTTGTCGTCGTCATCGAGCGATTGATTTCTAATTATAATTTATACATATTTCTTGGTGTTTTATTTTAAATTCATATAGTTTAGACTGTAAAATTTATCCTATCAGAAATATCGCTGGGGTCTGGAACGGTTTACATGCGTACGTATTTTGCAATAGTTACAGTCGTGACATTAAATAACGAAAAAGCATTTTTTTACAATTTACTATCATTTAATTTAAATAGATTTTACTATAGAATGTAATATTTGGGTTCGTTTACTTTTTTAAAATTAATAAAAATGTAAGTATTACAAAATAGAAAATGATAAGTTATATTGGATGTCGAGTAATATAGTATACTATAAACTTTTCAATTTATAGAAATGCAAAAATAATAATACACGACCGAAAATCTTATAATTAGTCCAAAATTTTCACAAAGAACCTCATGTTGTAATTGTTTCGAGATCTAATCACAGCGCACGGTGTTTCATCTTTAAACTACAGATCGGACATACATCGTACGGAGTATTCGATTACACCCGTAAAAAGTAGTAGAAATGCTTCAAAGCATTTCTTAGATAGGACTTATAGTTACGGAGTAAACTGATAGAATTGTTTTCAATACATGAGAAGCAACCTAAAACTATGAATATCTCGTGATTTTCGTTCTGAAAATTTCACACTAGTATTTTACCATTATATGCTACAAGTTTTTCGCATTTTTGCACTTTTCGTGACATCACCGTCTTTCCCTTATCGCTCGTGGTAGGGTCGGCACAACATGTTTGTAATTTTGTAGTGTATGAATTGAAAAATTACGACTATCGTAAGTGCCATGTAAAAATACAGTATGGAATAAACGCGTAAAGTTTTATGAGAGCACGAGTTTTCGAAATGTTTGTTACTTGTATAAAATTATTTGTTTATATTTCTTTTCTTTTGTGTAGCACATCTCAAAAGTTATGATGTGTCACTGGGAAACTCGTTGCTTATAATGGTTAGATACTAGTGTGAAAAAATCAGAACGAGATATTCGTAGTTTTAGGTAGCTTCCTATACAGTTTTATTCAATTTACTCTTAAACTAGAATTGCAATCTAAAAAGTGTTTTGATGAATTTCTATTGTTTTTTATTAGAGAAATCAAAGAGCTTTTAAAGTTTTGTAAAATTACGACTTTAATATTTTTAGTGCACTACGTCCGACCACATGTATGGAGATGAACCTCCGTGCAGCGCACGTCCTTTAACCATGAGTGATATATGCCGTCACACTTCAACCTATCCTTTATTTTTTTTCGAACTGACCTACACTGTTGGCTTCGTCAGGCCTCTACAGTTCCACCAGACTACACGCTTCAACCTATCCTTAGCGCTGTTCATTCGCACTTGTATATAATACCCCCGATCACTAACAGATAGAATATCTCACCAAAATAGCCGGTCTTTTTATAAATACATATTTTTATTAACCATCTTATTAGGTTTTGTTTTTATATACTTATACATACGTAGGTTTTACCGTTTGACTAAAATCTTACTTGATATTAAATGACAATGTAATCAAAGTTGGTAAACATGCTAAACCTAGAGGCAAGAAGGAAACTCTCAAGAGCAACCGTCGGAACACACTTGTAGGTTCTACTCGATTACTGGGTTATTTTCCGAACCAGTGATAGTTTTGACGTTCATAAGGACTTTCTCAGGGCCTAAATTGAATAAAGTTTTTTGTGATTTTGTGTCGGATTTTTAACTGGGTGGTAGTCACCGGGCTTAGAAAAAACCGTACCGCAATTACGGCTTCATCACGATATTTTCCTTCACCGAAATCTCAACGTACCATATATTTTTTCACTTTTTTTTATAAATTTGCTCACATCTGCCCAAGTAACATTTCGACTAAATCTGGTTTTTTTATTATCCAACTCAAATACAAATGGTAAAAGTAATAAATTTACAAAGTGCGTCAAGAGTTAATTTAAAGGTGAGGTCAGGTCAACACTTAGCCCTACTATAATACCCACTACAGCCAGCTTTTTGTTTTTCTACTCATGTGCCTTAAAAGAAGTATTATAGAAGTTTTCGCAGTGCCTCAAATATCTACCCATGTTTCATATGTTTTTTTAACAAAATTATGTCCTTCCAATTCTATCATAGATTCTTAGCTCATATAGAAAAGCTCAATGATGTGATAATACTTTGAAAATCTTCTATCTAGTAGTATAACTCCCCTCCAAATAGGTTCAGCTCTTTCATAGATTAACCCAGTTAAACAAGACACTTCAACTTATTTTTTTACTGTATTTTGTATGCGTTGTTTTACTGACAAATAAAACACATATATAATATTTATTATTTTATTTACAACACAAATATTGCGGCGATATGAAAATTCTCACACACTGTACAAAAATACATGTAATATAATTATATATATATATATATATACGAAATTTATTATAATCATATAAAACAGTCTGTAATACGGAATGTGAACGATAATTGGAACATTTTGAAGAGGAAACATAACCTATCACGGAGGTGCACGCGTACGCGATAATACAAATTCTTGTACGCCACTTTTACACGCTAATCACTGAACACGTTTCTATTAAACGTGGCTTAACGTTGATTTCGTTGTGCAATCCACCGTAATAGATCACCAGATTAATATAATTTGATATCATTTTAACTGACTTTTTTTTTCAGAGTTATTACTGACAATCATATCGTACAAACACAACCAGAGATTTTTTAATCTGATCTTATGGAATGAATACATGTACTAGTCTTGACAGTTGGGAACGGTGGCGTAACTATACTGTTAACGCACGAGACAAATTCATTCATACATGAGGATATAAAATAGCGTCACTAATTTGCTGGTACGTATATTTTTTTTATTTCACGGTTCTGTCGAACCGGGGCTCTCTAATTTTTTGTCTCTCCCGCTACCATATTGTTACACCACTGGAATTAAGCGTTAATTTTATAAATAAATAAGATTATTATATCATTTCAGATTTATCGACTACTATTGCCAATGTTGGAACGGGATCATGTAGCATTTTATGATATAACAGTACATATTGAAAATATAAGTCATAATTTTTGGTCATATATTAGATGAAGTAAAGACATTTAATATTTATACAATAAGGAGTCCACTATATTATAATTTATATATGAATATCGTTGAAAACACCTATCAAGCGATAACGGCAAATAAAATATTACTTATGAGACGACACTCCTAAAATAACGAACAATAAAAAAAAAAACAAAAATCACACAACACTTAAATCGCACGTGTCCAGTTAAGACGTAACTAGAACATTCTATTCGTCCAATGAACGAGAGGCGAGTAAGGTAACTGACCTACACTTAAGACCTCCTTCGCGTTAAATCCAGTGATAACGTGAGTCTTATAACGATTTTGTGTTTGTATTATTTATTTAACTATAGTAGACCAATGGTATGGGTTTCGTACTCCATTACCATTCCTCAATTGCACACTTACTTCAGGCTATTATTTATGATCAATATATGAACATACATAAAAAACTTCAGCACTTTTTAATGCAACATTTTCCACGAACCTATCATTAAAATCATAAAACACGTTCCTACATACTTAAAAAAATCATATGTTCTAGTTGCCACATCGCCCGTAATCCCGAGAATTCAAAAGATTCGAGCACGAATCATTTCTTTCCTATTTTAATAATATTTCGTTAAATACTGTTCTTTAAGGACTTTTGACTGTTATAAAAAAATTAAAAATTATCTTTCTTCGCCCAGTCAGAAACCGAAGTTTAAAGTCTTTAACTTAGTTTAAATAAAAACTCAATAAAACATTTTAGTATTACTCATTTACATTCTAAAACTTAAAGGACAAAAGAAACTCTATGACATCGCAATTTTTTAATCGTGTCAATAGACGTCACTTTTGACATTGACGTTTGTCATCATTGACACATTCAAAATTCAAATCTTTTATTGCCGAAGTTCACTTGCCACTGGCAAATCATGAAATAATACAACGGGGACCCACAGACTAAATTAAAAGTAAAAGTTTTGTAACATAAAAAATATTATGCGCCGCAATTTACACTTCTTGGGGGTTCTAAAATGAATCATAGCCAACGTTCGACGCGATCTTATGTGACCGTGTGTGGTAACGAGTAAAACAGAAGAAAATTATTAATACTCTTGAATAATATAACAAAATATTTTAAATTGAAATAAATTAACTAACATTATACCGTAGAAAGGAATAATAACAAGTGAGGGATATAAAACCAAAAATGTTAGCATTCATATTATTACAAATGTATCTCAAAACTATTTTTCTTTTGGTACCCAAAATGTCGTCTAAATATAAATTTATTTTTGAAGTTATACTTCTTTTGGCGCGTTAGGAAAAAATTATGAGAGTAAATTTTTACGATGCGCCACGAAAAACCGACATCCTGAAGTTAGCTATAGTCAACATTTCGAAAAAACGTATGTATGTATTAAATACCTTTTTTCTATTGTTAGTGTCGTTTTTTCTACAAACGTAGAATAAGGCAAAAGATAAAATTTTTGAAAAGATTTTATCTTGTTACGCTAAAGAAGTATAACTTCTAAAGTATGTACATAAGTACACACACACTTTTTTTCTTAGTCTTCTTGTACACATCATGTGGTGTCTTTGCTTTTATACCCCTCATGTACAATCTTATTTCTATTATTATATTGCTCCACGTAAACACTTAAACATATTTGGCATTTAACTATATACCATATTTATACATTCACATTTGATACATCTTATCGCGTTGTATACATTCAAATATTATCTTATCAGTAGGAAATGTTATATAATACATATAATAAATAATATTTGAGAAAGAATAAATATTAATAAATAACAGATTCGAAAAGACAAATTTTTGATAGATATTAATAATTAATATAGTCTAATGATAATTACATTACAATTTCACGCAAACAAATTCCGACAAATATACAACAAATCTCCTGGAATAATAATTGCCTCCATGCAATTGGAATGGTTTTTCCAATACTGGTTTTTTAAAATATATGAATACTTCTTAATATTTGATAATCGTATTCCGGTACTCAGATAAGAAACTATTCGAAAAAAATTATGACATCAGTATGATAAACTATTGTTTATGTCCGATAATTTAATATTGCCCATGTAAATGAAAAATGCGATTGGTTTATTTCATTATTTGCTATATTTTTTCCTGTGAAATTTCCCGATGCAATTAATATTAAAATCGTATTACCTCATGTCTAAGCTTTCAAGTATTTATATTTATACGTACTGTTAAATATTTAACTAAAAAGATTATAATACCTTCCAAAAAGATAAAAAACGTGAGGTGTAATAGATCGTAGACGAGGGTCTCTTCGTATGCTTTATTTTAAGGGTGGCGATAATTTTCCCAATCGAAACGATATTGAAATGCGAATCGAATTCTGCATATTCGAACTATTCTGCAATTAACATAAATTTTCGGATCGTATTAATCGACTCTATTAATAATAAGACTATTGACACATCCCTTATAAAGAAGTAGTATATTTTATGTTTACATATAACAGTAATACGAGCGTATATTTTTCAGCAACATTTAAATTACATTAAAACAATAAAAGAGTGCTCAGTACTTCGCTCTCTGTCACTTTCTGATACTGTCTCGCTCACTCGTATGGGCGTTTCTGTTTTCTTGAGATATATACTTATTTCCAACGTGGCCTAAGAAATTTGGCATCATAAATGGTATTATTATGCTTTTTTTTTAGAGATTGCAATTCTATCTCCATGATTTTTTATAAATTTGTACATATTTACAAAAATAATTATAATTGAAATATATTTAGATGTGTCTTCTATATTTGTGAATTGATTTGACTGCCATGTTTTCGTTTCTAATCTCGACACTTTTTTTTTACTTTACAAGACTTTTATATGACTGTTATTGTTTATAACTTAAAATTATGTTTATTCCATTTTTAAGAATACATATGAAATCGAAGAATGATCATTCCAAAAAAAAAAACAAGCGAACCAGGTATCCATTACACTAAATTGTACTCGCTTTAGAAAATTATTATATAGGTAAGGCCGCTAAACTTATCATTTTTTTTCCTGGGCCAATAATATCAAAATATCGATCAGGAGATGAAGAATTACGACCATAGGCACCCTCGATTTTTATATATAAAGAAATCTTTTAAAATGATATGTAATAATACATCAATCGACGCACAGTATTATTACATTGAAATATCATTGGTATATCTACTTTTAATAACAATTTAACTTTAAATTAAACACAAATGTGATTACTGAATAACATTATAATACATAAGTCGTTGATATAATAACTATAATATATTTAGCGGTATGTGAATAGACGAATAATAAATTAGCTGTCATCAAATCGAAACGATCGAATATCGATTCGAATATTTGAAGTATATAATCGATAAGAGCTACCCGAACCATTCGAATTCTTCGAGTATGTAATTTAAATGGTATATTCTTCAAATAATTATTTCAGTCATATTCATTGAAAAATAGCTTAAATTATTCAAAAAAATCATATTATTCGTATATTTCCAATTTGAATGATTCGAATGATTCATACAATCCTAAATAATATTTTTAACTCTGTTATCACACTGGAAATAGACTTTTTTAATATTTACTGGAATTGTAATCAAAGAAATAATACTTAAATTGTAGAAGTCAGAAAAAACACACAAACACACACACACTTTACAGAGACACTATATAAGGCAGAGACAATACTGTATGCATTGTTCATTATGTCAAAGGAGAATATTAATAGAATATATTTTCTGTATAAATCTGCTACTCATGGTGAGTGGAATGTGATCCGAAATAATAAAGTTAGGAGTTATTTAGTCTAAATTATCTTTGATGTTTACCATTTATGATCGTATAAAAAAAATTAGAAAATGACCTCCGGTATTTAAAATTGGTAACAAGACACGTACTGCAGAAAAAAACAATTTTTATACAAGTGGGACATTCTAAACCGAGATCCCAATCGATATAAAATGGATATAGAAGCAGAGTGATATCGATGTCTAATTTTCACTACATACAGGAGATAAGAAATAAAGTTTTTTCGTGCGTATCAAATATTATCAAAATCTCGAAATTATTTAATAGTCAATCGAAAAATTCATGATATAATTGCACGTATACTATAGGCAATATGTTTGGAAAATAAAATGGAGTCAACAAAAACATGTTTACTTCTAAATCAAATTCTCGTTAATTCAACACACGTATATAACCTCCACCACATCGCAAGAACTTCAACAGAGAATATATTTAAAATGGTTCGTTATTCGTACAGAGCTTTGACCAGCGTAAAAAATCAAGATAAAACCATAGATATAATGTTAAGGAAAATACTTCAGCTAACTAGATACGACATCGTAGATTAACATCACGTTAGATTATTGTCATAACGCCAATGCGAATACAAAACATCAAGTACATGTATCAAATTAGTCAGACATGTGTGTTTATGTTATATAATTCTATATAACTATGTTGTATCACGCTATATAAGTGTGTTGCATAGCGCTATATAACTAAGTTGTATCACGCTATGTAGCTAGGTTGTATAACACTATATAGCCATGTTGATAATTATTTAGTTTTTCCGTAGACGAGGAGCATGAACTGTTACCAAAAATATAGTTCGTTACATTTTGAAATAAACTACAATTTGATTAGTAAAAAAACTAAAGAAAGACCATAAAAATATATAGTTATGTTTAATTATTTTTGTAGATAATATTATTCATAAATAACTTATGCTTGATTATGCATGGCTTTTTATTATTAATACACCATTAAATTTACCAAAATGTTCTTAGGAACCCGAATATGATAATATTTCAACAATATTAAAAAATATTTATTCAATCACTATACATACATTTATTTTATACAGTTCTTTGTGTATTGTACTAACCGACAACAATATATTGGAACTTGCACTTTGTTTTTTTTTTTAATATTGCTTTCAATACAGCATCATCTTAATAAAATATTCAACATTCCATTTATTATACAATGATTTACCTCGCAACAGAGCCCTTGTGATAATTCTTTATATTCTTAATCGTTGGATCTCTTACAACGTACTATATAGGTGCCGGAGTAAGCCCAAATAATTCGTGAGATTGCTCTTTAAGGGCCTTCCATAAATCACGTCATACATTAATGAAATGGAGGGAAATGGTCAACAGAATGTGATATTTTATGACATGAATCTTTGTGACGTCATATATGTATAAATCTAAAGAATTAAAAAAGAATATTAATTATAGTCATGGTTTTATTTTTAAAAAAATGTGACACACCAGGCGAGGGTGGTGGGACTAACAAATGTAACTATCTTCCTGAATCAAACTAATTAGTACGGTTTTCCTAATAGATGCATTTAAAAACGTTTCAAATATTATCACAAGGCCCTTAACATACAAACTATATATGTTAGATATATACATAGACATTAAATCTTACCGCACGATTCGTCAGTCGTTCTCGATTGGTCGTGTGCACTACAAACAACAAGCGACAGTGGTATTTATCACAAAGTAGGTATATTTCAAGTTCATTTCACAGTCACGTCATAGCAACGTTCAGAGTGTATTGAACAGATCCCTGGCGTTATTCTTCGAATAACGCTTGTAGGAGCAGTCACTGAATCAGCTACCACTGAAATACAAAAAAAAAATCATATGAAGAACGATTAGATATACAATAAAACTTTTTTTAAGTCGAACTTATCGATAAGTCATAAACCTGCAAAACTAGAAAATATGTTCTCTTTCCTTCCCGTCGCAAAATCTCGATTATACAAAATTTCAACCCACTATAAGTTGAATGATCAGTAAGTCTATATCTTATATATCTGTAGCGTTACATAACATAATTATATAACGCTACAAAACTTAGCTATATAGCGCTGTGATATATAAGCTAATGTGTTAGATGTGTACCCTTTAACATTATATCGATGTTTTAAGTAGATTAATACATTATAGGAACAATAGTTATGCGATGCCAGGCTTATAAATGAATGAACGCGCTTAACGCTGCGTATGAGTCAGGCACTCCAACCGAACTTTTATCGATAGTACACATCATGACTATCCAAAGTATGACTTATGGCCCTACCTGCAGCATTTTTTTTCCTAGTATAATAAGGAAATTCTCCGATTTTTGATTTTTGAACCATTGGTTGTCGACATAAATCAATAGTAGAAATTCAAAAATTTTTGTCTTAAGATCTGTCTATTTACACTTTAATTATTAAATCTTGAAAAAAAATTATAGGATATTTTTATAGGAACTTAAAAAACTATATAAATGTTACTTTGTTTCAAATAGCAACTTTAATAATTGAGATATATAAAGAAGATACACATTTATAGTCAATAATGTAGATAATAATCCAGTCCAGTAAAGCAAAATGAAACCATTAGCAGTATTTAATGAATTGTTAGCACATAAGCGAAATGAATGAACTGAGGTGATCCCTACATTTTAAAGGTATATTTTAAAGGCGCAGAAAGCCCAGTTAGAAGCGTAGCCCACGTTCATACGTATTATAAAATATACCTTTTAATATTATTATAGTCTCTGGCGGTCGGCACAACCGTTGTTATAAGCTCGTTTCTATCGACCTGCTGATTCAAACGAAATAATAAAAAAAAAAACAAAAAATATTTATCATATTAGACCCTCACAAAGTGCTTATGCAAATTAAAACTGACATAATGCAAATGACAGTATATAAAATAAAATAAAAAATTATTCAAGCAATTTATACTCTAGAAAAGGAATTATTAAAGTTAAAACTAATTTAAAGGTAAAAAGAACACACAAAATAAATGAAAAAATTAATTATCAATTTAGATCCCAAGACGACAAAGTTGAAAAGTTTATGAAAATTAAACTGTTTTAATGGAAATAATAAACTCAAAATTAAGCATGCAAAGGCGTTTCTGAACGGTAAAATTAAAAATTAAACAAAAAAAGAATTACTAAATAAAATCAAAAATACTTTACACAATTTAGACAGAGGGCACTTGGAAACCTCAAACACTGTTCGTTCGGAAAACATGCAAAACAACGAAAAAGAAACGTCGGGAAACTCATTCGTATTTATATAAACTTCTTTATCAGATTTATTTTTAAGCATGTACACAATATAAAAATATTTAAGTAATTGTTCACAGTTGTGTATTATTATTTTTAACGGATAAAGAGAGGCGTATAATTTCCAAACAATTATCCAATTTTGACAATGGCATATGTCTGAGATGCCGCTTGTATTGCACACTCTTGTACTCCAGAAAAACTTAATTTAAAATAAGCTAGTGCAAGAAAACCGAAGTTATCTAAAAACCCTTTACAAAATCCCAATAAAATAAAATAATCTTTAATAGTAAAAAGACAGCCTAATACATCAATAAAACTACCCTGCTAGGAATGGCCGTTACAATAATGGGTATATAAAGTAAAGTTCACCTTCTATTTGGCATGGCGCGTCGTCTCGCGGTCTGCCTCTGGTGCTCGAACTCGAAGTCCTCCTCGGTGAGGTTGAGCCTCTGCATGTGGTACACGAGGTACTCCTCCGCCAGCACCGACTCCGGCGGGTGCCTCAACACTTCCAGTGTCTCGCAGAGTCCGCACGCTCGCTTGCGCACCTTCGCTGGACCTAGTGCCCCAGCCAGCACCACGAGTGCAGCTTTGAACAGTACCTGGAACACCATAGCGTCTAAATGAACTTCAAAAAAAGAGTGATAGGATGGACCACTACACATCAAAGAAAACATCCGTCACATTTTTTTCAATACTTTACAGGTTTTACCATTTGTCTGAAATGGTAGACATGTTAAGCATAGAGGGAGACAGGCTCTCGAGCACAACTACCGGTAAACTCTTATTATAGGTCCTTGGCGACAGATTTTCTACTTAAAAGTGGCAGCAATCAGACGGGATTAGAAAAAGTCCTCCCACAATGCTATAACAGTATCGTCCTCATCAAATGCTACATTGTTCTAGCAAAGCAACAACAACTAAGAATCAAGTCTAAAATGTTAAATTCAGGTGATACCAACCTTAAAACACAAAAATAGTGCTGCCACTTTATATGCAATACCATAATCCTCCTACTAATATAGCCATAGAGAAGAGTGCACATGGTACTATATCCGAATCAACTATTTGAAAAGTAATAGGGTGCCCACCCTAACAAAGAAGAAAGTTTAAAATGAAGCAATTTCTTCAAAACATATTAATAACATATTCTTAATAAAACTTATTCAAGGCCTTCACTTCTTTGTTAAATCTATAAATATTAAATTTAAAATATATAATAAAATATATAAAAATATTAAGGTTAAAAGTATCACCACTTTCAATGTTTTCCAGTTTGAAGACAAGATTTACATTGTAACTTTCCTTATTATTAGGTCTATAGTGTGATCATTGCCAATTTTTAAACACCATCAGACGTTACGTTTTCTATTGCTCCAACCGTTTTCAATTTTACTTTTTTATAGAGTAGCTATTATGATTACATCTACAGTTTACTCCAACACCGTTGGAAGGCTCAACATATAATTTGACTCACCCTATGTTTTTTATGGAGAATGTTTATATAACACTAGCTGCCTACCGGGGCTTCGCAAGGGTGTTTTTAACGGAGAAAATGAGACCACTCCTACCATTTACAGTACGACTATGTAATTTAAAAAAATGCAACTGAACAACTGCATCTCAGTCTGACAACATTCTGAAGATCTTCAACGTGTTTCATTCATTCTTTTAAATGGAGGTTTTTTCATCCAAATTTTATACTTTTTCCTACAATTTATTCAAACATTTTCTGCTTGTATAAAACAAACCTTGTCATGATAGTTACATATAAAACAAACGTGACGTGCTTATATACTTTCAGCAATTGCTTTTATTCATATAGATTTATTGTACTACAACTTGCCACCAGGTAGAATTAAGGGCACATATTCTTGTTATTACGTTTTTCATATAAGTTCATATAAACTAAGAACTATTTCTATCGTTACAAGAAATTACTTGGGAATATTTAAATAAATACATAAACTTTGTAAATTACTTTGACACCCTCGCAGAGGAAACAGTCCCAGACCCGAAGCAGGCTGTCCCAGGGTAGCGTGCGTGTGAGGGCGCAGAGGAACCATTCGGTCGCATACAGAACCGGTTCCACCTTATGCTTCATTAAGTGCCTGTGTACAGCGGGTGCCGTCCGCTGCAGGAGAGCGTGCAGGATGTCGCCGTCACGTTGGAGTACCTTTTTATATAAAAAAAATCCAACGTGATCACTCTTATCGTCAATTACGATGCCAATATTTATTAAGAACATTGAGAAGGGATTTAAACGGGCCAGTAAATACCCTTACGTATAGCTTCAGTAGTTTTACGATATGATTGCGCATGGTAACCTCGGTAGAGAATTACCGCTCTAAGACCTAGTTTTTAAATGCAATTTTCAGAACACTTCTATATGCGCTTAGTGATTAGCACCTTGCTATTACTTATTATACGATTTGAACATACGTCGATCTGTGCAGGGTCCCAATACGCTACCAGAGAGCCATCATCGCTACAAACTATGTCATAATCTATAGCTAATAAAATAACTGTGTAATCAGCCCTGGGTCTAGGGGACAAACCAGAGTACTTGTCTCAGGCGGTGATTTAAAAGTACGTCACACACGATGATTAAAAAAGTTTTAGTATACATTTTTGAATGCATCTTAAATTAATATTTGAACGTGCGTGTAATGTACGAGATATGTAATGTCTCTACCAGGGAATTCCCTAAGTAACTAGAAATCTAAAACGTTAGAAGGAAAAGGCGCTAATGTTAAGTTTTGTCCCGTTTCGTAAAAATAAATTCAAAATTGCATGTCAAGAAAAAGAACCGATAAAAACTTAGCAAACCTTGTAATGTTTTATTACACAAATATCCAATTTGTTTTTTCTTGCAACTATAAATAATTATTACTACGGTCAACTCACCTCAAGACCCGGGTTATAATAACCGCTTAGGTACTTGTCGCTGATGCTGACTAGGCACCAGAACGCCTGCACTGACGGCATGTGCATTAGGAGGAACGCGGCTACCGGTGCCTGAGCTTGGAAATACCCCACTTTCGGGTTCAACACCGAATACGCCTTTAGAACCGAGAATAGTTCTTGTTGACTAGAATTAGAAAACATATCTCTTACATATCAGATACATCTTAGTGTAAAGTGCTAATTTTCTTCGCAAATCTAAATAAAGATTTTCGTTTTAAAATATTTACAATACTAAATAAAAAGCTTGTGAAGGTTGACACTGTTTAGACATTTGCAAGTCGTTTATTCTTTGAAATCCCGAAATATATTCCAGTTTTCGTTATAGCGTATCTAAGTACTTTCTGCCTTCCGTTTTTTTATATTAATTTCTCCTTTCACAATCCTATCCTCGCATCAATTTATCCCAAAACCTTAATCCTCTGTCTCGAGAAATAATCCAAAGTAAATAAAACACCCGCACAAATAAAATGGCTTTAAAGTCTTTACCAACAAATACTTTGAATACAATGGACGTAATTTAAGAAAACAGACTAAAAAGAAAAAAAATGCACCACTTTTTCAAATATCTATTTTAATTTTAGCTTCATATAAATTACCAACTTTTAGTAATTATTATAAATGCATTCTCAGTATAAAAGATACTTACCCTAAGCCTTCTTCCCTAATAAACATCTCATGGTAGGGGAATTGCCTGTGTAAGTCCTTTCGGATATCGTCCATGCATTTAGGGTCACCGGGCGCTTGTAGGAGCTCTTCGTATTCGTTCGGGTGCTTCTCCATCAAGAGCTGCCCACCACAGAGATACAGCCACGCTTTCGGCCGTACCGACGCTGGTATACCTTGAATTGCACAATATTGTTTTTCTTATAACTTGTTTCTGATCTCCTGCATTTTACCAAATTCCAATAGCAACTTATTGCAAGTAACTTTCCAATGGCATTATTATCGTGTATAAAAAATACCTTTCCGACACCTCTCCCGTACTTTTTTGTAGTTTTTGCTCATAAAAGCTTCCCAGTTGTTCAACATGCGGAGCCATTTCTGTTCACGTTTTAGTATTGTGCTCGGCGACACAGTCCTTTTTCTGTAACAATTTTTTACACAGCTGTATAATTATTTTCTAAGTTTCCATGATTAATATGTCTATCGTCACAATTTCTAATTAATTTCAATTCATTAATTTATAATGTTAATTACAAATTACATTATCAATTATCACATCAAAATATAATCGTCAATAAAGAGTCAAATTTTGTTCATTTGTCATCCGATCATATCAACGACGCGAATACGACACTCGAGCTACACGTAATCAAAGAATTTCCTTCGAAAATCTTAACTACATTCTAAATAAGTACGTCGTAATTAAAACATGCTAGATATTTATTTACTCAGGCAATTGGTAACTTATATATATTTTATATATCAACGACCAACAACTGGATAAAAATCGGTTGAATATTTTTTATTATAAAATAACAATCAAATCCCTTCAAATTAAACAATGACCTTATCTAGGTTGATAATTATCATACAATATATAATACTGCTTTTAAATATGCTAAGTTAATTGAAATTAAACCTAAAAAGTTCAAGTTGAAATTTATAAATGATAGATACAGAAACTGAACTACAAGCTATAAGAATTAAGGAACTTAACCATACTTATTACTAAATTAAGATAATTGAAGACATTATAAAAAGGAAATTATTATTATTTCTGTATGTATATAGGTATACTCGTATGCTTTTTCGTGTTAAATATGAATACAGTTGTCAAATTGGAAATAATAGTCAATAATCTGTAAACATAAGTAGCAAGGTCAAAGTCAAAGGAAATCGCAAAATTGTGCAAACCTTGATTGATGCAAAGAGACACTGAGCAAGAATGGATGATAAATACGACAAAAATTGTTAATACGGCGAATGCGTTAAAACGATATAATTATTTTTTACATCTTTAACTAAGAAGAAGGGATTAAAATTTTATAGTTAAAATAAGGATTTCAAGACTGAAGAAACTACAATTTCTAACAGAATGAGAACTTTGATGAGCTCTTAAAATACAAGATTTATTTTTGTTTCAAACGGAAGTCGGATGCTCTCGGAACTAATGAGATACTTTCCATGCCCCAAGACTTTTTTCGTTTAACTATTTTTAACTAGCCGCATCATCAGTCACCAGAATCGTGCTCGTTGCAACCGTCTCGTCGTCTTAACTTGTATTTCCCGATTTTTAAACCCTTGTAAACTTTAAACAATGAGTCCTATGCGAGAAAATGTGAGATTTTTTTAAGAACAAGAATAAACCCTACTTCGAAGAATTGTACTCTTAAATAATTCACCAGTATCTTGTTGACCATAGTTAGGTACCAGCCTAGTATTGGATTGTCATAAACCTAGCAATATCTCAAATTATATACATTTCCTACACAATGTTGAAGATTCCCTGGCGTATATTCGGAACCCAATGTTCAAAGCAAAGTAAAATAGGACCACATTGCAAACATCATTTTTCAAGCTAAACTAAGCTAAGCAACCTCAACGGTCTTATTACAAAAACAAAACAGGCGCTCGCCGCGAGTTTTATTAGCCAATGTAAAAAAAATTAAACCATTTTTTTAAACACATGTTTAAATACATTATCACAACAGAGTGTCTAAAAGGTCTCTAGCTAAATAACTGGTTCAAGTTTTTTATGTAAGCAACTCTGAACAGCATTCATTCAATTCAATGTCATCATTCAAAAACGTTCCATTACATACAGATATTTTGAAAACAATTTGAATTTACGAATAATATTTTTGTTCAGATGTTCATTAAAAATAATTTATTTATTTTAAGTAAAATTGGTTATTACTATTGTGACAATTTTCGTTAAAAAAGAACGTTGTAATTATTAAAATAAGTAACAAAAAGTTTAATATATTACATCAAAGCGCGTTAAGACGAACAACAATAAAATCTCAAATACATTGTCAAATGTCAATAATGTTATATAAGTAGTAGTTATGATTTAAATCATAAATTACTACGAAATATCTCTTATCGGCAAATAGAAACACAATAAATGAAAATAATAAAACAAGAATTGAATACTTAGACGAGAAATACATAATGTTTATATCGAAATAGTATTTATCTCTAAACAGGGTAAGACACTCTTTTGTGATCAAACTTTTTTTAAACAAGTGCTCGACGCGTCATTTGTGATGACACAGCATAAATGTCTAAAAAGATAATTCGTAACTTCCTTTACATTTCTTTGAATTAAATATATTGAAATATTATCTACCGACCCGGCTTCGTACTGAGAAATACAATAAGACCAAATATTTAATTTATAGTACGATAATGGAATGGAATAAATTGGGTACTGAACTTCAATCTGACAATTCTGGCCATATTTTTAAGGATCTACCCTACGGTCTTCTTTTTCCCTGACTCGCTCAATTTTTATATGGAGATTTCTAAACCAATTTTGTTCACTTTTCCATACGATTTTTTAAACATTTTCTATCATATAAACCATGTCCAAATAATTACAAACACAACAAAAAAGAATGAGCCAAATAAATGGAGCTGTTCTGAAGTAATGCACTTATATACTTTCGGCAATTGATTTTGATTATACTTAAATAAAAAATGACGTACGTCGGTATGCGGCTATAGTAAATTTTAAGACCAATTTAGATTCCAAACTTGTTTAGTCAGCTGTTTCCGTGACTCCCACGTAATGAGGGGTAAATTAGTACATTCCACCGTTACGCTTTATCTATTATTTCCACAGTTTGTAAGATGCCACGCCTGTTGACATGAAACCTTATCATATTTGTATCAAAAGGATTGCGATAACGAAACTGTGTCATTCAACTTTTATTACTGTGAAAGTAAAATAAAATTTACCGATCAAGTAGTTGGTAGAAAACGGGTCACATCGAAACCTGTTAAAATTATGACGGTAACCACGAATCTACTGAATATATTGGTCCACTTTAAATATTTGCTCATTAAATCACCTATGAACTCTAAAAGAATCTATCCATACATAAGGCATAATGACTACGCTGGACCAAAAAGATTTTTTTTGTCACAAGAATATGTTAGGGTAACATTTAAGAAGCCTCTCCAAAGCGCAGCAAAAAAAAAGATTAAGTGTTCGTTCAATTTTTTTTTAAATTCCTACATCGTCAAAAATCTATTTGTTTTTCCGTTACTTCACTAATTTCTACAATTAAAATGATTAGGATACTGGAATTTTCAAGTCGATATTTCATTATTTAAAGATCACTGACACTGAAGATGTATTATAAATGTGATAGTAACTCACTTCGTTTGTTACCTTTTCACTATTAAACCTGTAAAGGGGTCACTAAAACATTTGACATAGATGTATCATTACATCTGGAGAAGGGCCATACGATCATTTTTTATAAAAAATATAGAAATAGAACTAGCATTTAAACAAATCTCACCGATAAAACCATAATCAATTTGAGTTCAACCCTTACCAATATTATTTTACTAAGGCAAGCCGGTAGTAATACTGAAGTTTTCTATAGAGTTATGCCGATTCAGTACAGTAGATTTGATTAGAGTCCAACGTCTCCAACAGCAAAAGACAAGTCACGTCTATTTTCGTCGATCATCAAAATTGAACTTCAATTGTTAGGTACAAATATCTCAGATGCCGTAACTTAAAACCGAGGAGTGGCAATGCGCAAGGAATGTGCAGAACGACATATTTCGAACGCGATTTATGAAGAACATTTGATTTTATCTACACAAATAAACTAACCACAACGACAGAATTTGTTAACGTCATCGTCGCCTTCTTACACCTATCCAATCTAAGTAGAGTCGGCAAAACATGTATAACTCTTCCATTCTTCTATATCAGCTATCTACTCAGTGTTAACACCTTTGACACGCATATCATTCTTTACACATAGGATATACCACTTCTTGAATATACCATACCTCCTTCGGTCTAATTCTACAGTATTGGTCCTTCTTGTTGCCCGCTCCGAATATAGCCATAAGTTCGGGATTGCACAAAATATCGCCAAGAGTTTAATATAAAACAAAGTTAAAATATTATTACAAGTATTTAAAATTGCCATTTATTTATCTTTGTCTTAATATTATACACATAATATTATAATAAATGATTATACCTACATCTGTGTTTTGCACACCTATATTCAAAACGATCAAAAAGTTTGGTGCGGACTGTACTCCTATATCAGTCTACCTTCATGTTTAACACTCTTCTGATTATATGAATTTCGTCTTATAATTATATTACTTTTATTATATTATAAGCTAACTTTTGCCCGCGACATCACCCGCGTTCCTGTAGATTTGATATATCGGGAACAGTAAATTTTTCTTAGAGTACAGAGATACACTATGTACTTTTCTGTACTACTACATGTTTGTAATAAGTAATATACGGTGATCGGATATGTAGTTAAGGCGTAAAAACGTAATAAACAAGCAAACTTACATTCCCATTTATAATACTAGTTAAGATTACGATAAATAAGCTGAATATAATGATAAAAAGTCTTTACTATAATGGACTTTAATATTTACTTTAAAATGACAGATAATTACGGATTAATACTTCTTGAAAGTTTATTCACAACATAATATAAGCTTATCTCGGGACCGGATTTATTTCTAGTCGCGTAAAATCAACATGTGAATGCATCATTCAACAATCTCGGAATTATGGAATAATGTTTTGATATTTCATTTACCGTGTTTCTTTAATAAATTCCTAGATAAAGGGTATGATATATTTTTTCGCATACCTGGATATAGTTTATTTATATTGTAATGTATAAAAACACACACATTTTAATATAACATTTTCTTTTTATCCAAACATGTCACTATTACCGGACTATATTACCGTTTAAGCGATGATGGCTCAGTTCATAGTGTGTCGATACCGCATCGATCGACGTAGCTTCGAATCCTTACCACCGAGTCGGAGCTTTCTGTGAGGGAATACATCGTGATGAAAAATCATAGCATAGTGGTAGGGCTCTTTTCTAAACCCGCCTGACAACCTACCAATCTCAAGTTGAAAATCTGTCGCCAAGCACGTGATGGTGTGTTGCGACAGCTACATTTGAGAGCCAGTACCCGTGTAGGTATAACGTGTTTACCATCTTAGACCACGTCGTCAATTAACATCAGATGAGATTATGGTCTAACACTGGAACCTATAAAGAATAAATAAAAGGTGCCCTTATGGTAAAAATCAGTAAAAACACCGAAGAAAAAACTAGAGATATAAACAAATATCAGATAAAAAGTATCAGCAAGATTTTTAGACATAACAGAATATTTAATAGTGTTAATGTTATTAGAGGGGTAATTATTAATATTTTTTAAACTAAATCATTACAAGTAAGAATGACTCATCGACCGTGGGAACGGAATATAACGGAGTTCCAAAAATAGCCCGTTTTGAACCACGTCGAATCGTTCGAATAATGACGTCAGCCTTCTAGAGTTTTCCACACTCCTGTATTGAAAGGTATGGTATATAAAGCGCGCCTCGTTTCGTCAAAGTAGAGATGCTAGACATTGGAGCAAGTACGAAGAGAAAGAAAAGGAAAACGCAACATCATAAGATGTAAGAATGACTGTATGGAACTTGTATAATAGTGAGTCCATTTGATTTTTGTCTGGACGGGGACAACTTAAATTTCTTCCGACATATACAACGTTTTATTTAACCACAAGGGTAACAGGAGTTTTAAAACAACATTTTAATATTACAATTGTAGTAAAGTAATACCGTAGTTTAAGATGACAATTAAACAAAATTAAGTATTTAAAAAAAATGATAACGCATTAGTTACATCACAAAAGATTTAAGTTTAATATCAAATTTACAAAGGAAACACCAGCTCGTTTGTTTAATAATTAATAAAAACCATTGATAGTTGAATATCAGGATTCAGTCGGAAATAGGGTCGCCACGACTTCTTGAGTACCAATACTAATTAACAGACGGCAGGCAACCTTGACGCTGAAGTCACTAAACTGATGCTGTGTGACCTTTAAATTTACGTGTGAAAATTACGTTCCGACGAGATAGACTAACAATACATTTAGTACGGGAAATGCGTAAACTGTCTAATAATATATGTTATTGTATATATACCTCTTATCTATACATATAATAAGAATGTAAATCCAACGTGTCTGTTTGATTTTTGAGAAAAAAATTGTTGCAGGTGTCTTAATTGAATTAATGAATACCTTTTGGTTTATGCATTAGGGTGGGTTTATGAAGCGATGATGGCTCAGTTGGTAGTGTGTTCGAACACAGCGTCGAAGAACGTACGTTTGAATCCAAGCAATTGAGTCGGAGCTGTCGGTGAAGGAAAGCATCGTGATGAAACCATAGCATGGTGGTAGGGCTTTTTCTAAGTCCGTCTGGCTATCTACCACCCTCAAGTTGAAAATCTTTTACCAAGCACGTGTTGGTGTGTTCCGGCAGCTGCACTTGAGAACCAGTCTCCTTCAAGGTTAAGCGTGACTTACCATCTTAGACCACATCATCATTTAATATGAGATTAATATGATATGATATATATGATATGAGAATGTGGTCAAAACGTTTACCTATAAAGTATAAAAAATATATATAGGGAATTCGCATTTTCTTCCAGCGGTACCTACCGTGGAGAAAAAAGACTGCAGGCAGTGCAAATAAAAGAAAGGATAACATAAAAATAATAATAAGAATGAGCTATGTAAAGTATCTATGAATGAATATTATAACCCCTCGACTGATTTTTTAAGACTCAGATCTCAAAATGGCAGATTATGTAATCAATTATTTTTTAATTTCACTACATCGTACATTGTAAATTTCATGGTTTAGTAAAAAAAGTTCGTACAAACGAAAAAACTATTTCATGCTACATTCACACCTTAACTACTCAACCGGTCATTACTACATTCTGTATACACGCTATCAGGGGTACAGAAAAGGACATAGGGTAATTTTTATCCATAAAATCTGTATTGTTCCCGAACGAGCTCGTGCAAAAACGCAAGCAAAAGCTAGTTTTACCAAAACTGACCATTCGATGGCACAGGAGTGCGTCAACTTCTATTCCATTCATATGATCACTATAAAAAATGACATGTGTCGTTATTTATAAAGGAGGATTATTTACACAATATTCCTCGAACTATAACGCGACTATTATTACGACAATAGTTTTTGTTCGCGTTAACATAGATTTGATCTATCCCTCAGGAACAGTACATTTATTCTGACAGAAAGGTACCAAATGCCCTTTTCTGTACCCCAGACATCACTTATGCAAAAATTCTTGATGATCAGTTGAGAATTAAGGGGCATTCAAGTATTACGGAAGCACTAAGGAGCAGGAGAAGAGGGAGAAGTTGTATTAGATTTGCTTACTTTTGATGACATATGGGAGGGGAGGAGATTTGGATGTGTAAGTTTGATTTGTGAGACGTCCGGCCTTATCTATTCTACCATCGCCCTAATAATGAACCACTATAAGTTAATTCCTAGATAAACAATACATTCCTTATTTCTAGACTTGTTACCTGCTGCCCATGAATCAATAAGGAAACCAGAGAAGGAACCAAACCAAAGAAGAAGCATGTGAAGGGGGTTAGAGTATTGCTTACTTTTGCTGACCAGAAGGAGGGCCAGTTAGAAAATACAAAAATTGTGCTTATGTCATACTTGAATGGCTTCTAAGACGTGAAAGCGTTACAAACAAACAAACTCAATTCTGCATTTATATTATAGGATATAATGATGACAAATGCGTGCGAAGGCACAGGCACAGCTTGTATATCAAACTATAAACAGCATTATAATAAAATTAGTATTTCTATCATACAATATGTAACAAATTGACTAATTTTTTTTGACTAAACTAAATAAACCGCTCAGGTATGTATCGAGTGTAAGTATTAGAGCAATTATGCACAACGTAATCGAAGGTCACAGCCGAGCATGGTTATTATTACGACATACAAATATTTCGAACCGTACAACACATTGCAGTCCTGTGTAGGTTCGTTCACATGGGACGTTTTATATATATTACTAATATTGCGCCCCCAAAACACCTCGCTGTCTCGCACATACTGCATTTCCTTGCGTTGTTAATATTTAATAATTAAATGTACATTCCTAACTAATATTACAAACGCGAATATGATTTTTTTTGTTTGTTACGCTTTCATTAAAAGTTTAATTACTTCTCAATTATTGTCACTTAATGAAGGATTTAATAAAATAAAAGAAACTTTTGAGTGTTATGTAGTTTAAAAAATTGGAAACTATTCATTTAAATGACTTTCAATGTTGTATAGACACATTCGTCAGACTGAGTACTACGTAATTGCTATTAGTGTCACCGGATGTAGTGACAAAGTAACTAGCCTGTATATTGATATTCGATTTTCATGACTCCGCTGTGTAGTGCGAATTAAATAAATAATATAAAAACTGGAATTTTTGGCAGAATTAAATTTGATTCAATATAGGTAATGTGGATTGAAAATAATAACACGAAAGATGATTTAAATCCTGAGATAATTCAAAAAGTCCCTAACAAGTTCTAACAATGCGGCCACCATTTTGTTAGTATACTGATGTCATCATAAGAGACATTGTTAAATGGAATGACGATCCATTTGATAATGTCAGTAATAATCTTCAATAATGAATATTTGTTGCCAAAGTAGGAAATGTGTTACTTGCGTGTTTTGTATTTTTATTACTTAGACCATCGACTAATATATTAGAAACTAACAGGCCATACAGATGTTGTCCTGCCCTGATAATTAAAAATATATACTTATGTGCATCAAATACTTAAGGTAACTAATGTATTTAATTTGATAAGGATTAATACTGTATTCGTTTAAACAGCTTTACAATTAGCTCATTTTATGTGATCATGTTTTAGAAGATAGATGGGTATAGTAAGGTATCCTTAAAAGATCGCTATATGACAACGTAGACTTTTTGTACATAAAAAGAAGAATGGCTTACTATGCATTGTTTTGCAAGAATTATGTAGCGTTGTCGATGAGAGCTCCCAAACGGCTTGACTTTTTCCAACACTTTCAACAATTGTCGTTATATTCCAACCAATTTACACAAAACCTTGACAAATTATATATCTAAACCTTCCTCATGTATTAACTCTATCTATTGGTGAAGATCACATTACAATCCGTTTAGTAGTTTTGAGTTTATCGCGAAGAGACATACAGACCGACGTGGCGGCTGATTTAGTTTTATAATATGTAGCGATATATAACTAACATTATGTTGTAGACACAATCTATATAATAACAGATAATATTCGAAAAACGAATATCATATATCATTTCCATTTCTGGTCATGGCAAAGACCGCAGTCAACTATTTTGTTTTTAAAAGCGATCCTTACGAATGAGCCGAAGCTTTTGGTGAAGAAAAATATTGCGATGAAACCCTAGCATGGTGGCAGGGCGTTTATTTAAAAGATCCTGACTATTTACTACGTTTAAGTTGAAAGTGTCGCCAAGCACCTTTAGGTGTGTTACCGCAGCTGCACTTGAGAACCAATCACCCTCTAGGTTTAGTGTGTTACCATCTTGAACTACATCGTCATTTAACATTAGGCGAGATTGTAGTCAAATACAAAAACCTATAAAATACAAAAAAAAAACGTAAACAGTGGCTTCGACAACCTGACAATCGAATTTATTAAAAGAGCTTTAGACTGTTTTAGATTTAATATTCCTGTTTATGTAAACTTCCTACAATTAAATTTAAATACACAAATAACGCATATAACACCATTGTAAATTATAGTAATGTAATAATATTAATCATCAAATGCGACAATGGAATGTCTGTAATATTACTCGCGTATGCACAAAATCCCCTTTCGGAAAACCACACAACTGACATCGGCGATTCAAACTTCTTCATAACAATATCATGACGTAATCACAAAACGTATCTGCGTGTGTGTGTGAACAAACCCGACACTACGAAAACTTTACTGTTGGACATGTCAGTATAGTTTCTGGTGTAGAGTTAAGTAGCCCGTAACCGCATTCTTTTTGACATTTAAAATTGGAATATCTAGAAACTTCTAGAATGACATTCGTATGGTAACACTTTGTGACGGATCAATTTTAATAGGAGAATTGGCATAATTTTATTATAATTGCAAGGTTTAAGAGTGCTAGCAGTCTCACTTGATGTTAAGTGACGATTAGGTCTAAGGTAGTAGTAGTACGCCAAACCTAAACGGGAAAGCAATTTTGATGTATTTCTGACTACAGCATTTAACCGAACTGGAGAACTTATGGCATAACTACATGTACTGAGTTTCTGTCATCATCATTTGTCTCATCATCACTTGTCTATTAAGATTATAAGTACTTGGAATTAAATATTTCCTAAAATTTAATATATGACTAGTTCTCAGAAATTTGCGAAAATCGTGTCCATTTTCAGTTTTGTATATTATTAACGTTGTATTGTAAATTGTGTATTTTTTCACGAAAACAATACTACTGAAGCTGCTTGTGCCATACTTCACTTAGGTGTCTTAATCTCACAATAACAAATGGCAGGTAACCATAGACCTCAAATATCATTCGGCATCATTTTCTCATCTATTTATCGTTTTTTTTTTTGTTTAATACTATCGTTGGGCCTTAGTGCAATCAGTTAAGCAACTTACATTTTTATTTTTTTCACCATCGCCTTTATTTATAATTCTCTACTTGCCATCATTCGCGACTAGTCTACAACACTTTATGCAATCTTTTGCAAAAAAAAACTTCAATAATAATAAAACTTAAAAAAACTATGAATTATATTCAAAATTCGACTACTAAATGACCACTATAATCTCTATTATTCTATACTATGTGTATTTGTAGCCAATTCAAAGTCTGCCCAGAATAGTCTCCGAAACGGTTAAATCAATTTTGACGCGACTTCCTGACGAATATAGTACTCACAGAGTATTATCTAAGCTACATTTAATTACACTTTTCCACACGTAGTAATGAAAAAAAATTACAAAGGTAATAAAAAACTGCCCACAATAAATCCTGCTAGAACACATAGTTCTCATAAAGGAACCAAACCATTTTCACGAGAACAAAGTCACAAGCTCCCGAATAGTTTCAAATATAAATGTGCAAATAGTTTACAACGTAAATCAGCTAGGGTTGTTAAGACAATTTAGTTGGGTAATTAGTTTGACATCTACAAAGGAACTCAAGTTTTTTTGTCGACACATAAGCCTGGGAACTACCGAGTTATTATATTAGATTCGCACCTTACAACTGCCAATAATGTAATACACATTCGTTGCGAAGAAGTCGATAGAAAAAGCATAAAATACGGAATACAATGAGTTCACGAAGTGAAACCACGTATTACGAATGTGTTACGTTGAGAACCCAATTTTTAGTCGTTGACTGCAATTAATTATTATATATGATGGGATTATAAATAATACTCATAGAAGTGTGCGTGATGGTAGGTTTTTATTCAATGCCCACCACCTGGCTAGAGTTCTCGCTCAAGTTTACGCCTGTCACTCTAGGTGTATTACGGCAGCTATATTTGAGAAGAAGTTATTTCCAAGATTTAATACCATATTACCATTTAATATAATTTAATTGAATTTTCATTGATCCAAAATGACGATGGTATAGACAAGGACGTAAGGAATAGGATAAATGCAGGGTGGATGAATAGGCGAAAGGTGTCTGGGGTGGTTTGTGACCCACGAATGCCGTTGAAACTCAAAGGGAAGGTATAAAACTATAATAAGACCAGGCGTGGTATATGGATCCGAGTGCTGGGCTACGAAAGAGACTGATGAGAAAAGATTACATGTGGCAAAAATGCGAATGTTAAGATGGATATGTGGTGTAACAAGGATGGATAAGAATAAGAATGAGTATATCAGAGGACGTTTGAAAATATCACCAGTGACAGACAAGTTGAGAAGTAATAGGTTAGCATAGTACGGGCATATTATGAGAAGAGATGAAAAACATGTAACAAGAAAAGTTTGAGTTTGAAAGTGGACGGATATAGGAGTAGAGGAAGACCGATAAAGGTGTGGATGGATTTTTTTTTTAAACTGACAAACAACAATTTGGCAATTGTATTGCTTGGTAAGGCCGCTACAGTTTCACCGGACTACTTAACGTTTTCAGGAAAACGTTAACATAACTCTGACGTCAATAAATAAACATATGTAGCAAGTTGTAGAAAACGTTTTAGAAGCATTGCCGTACAACATCTCTAAAATCGATTCAATTAGTGTTAATAATTTGATGTCTACTGAATGATATCAAAGGCACTCTTAATCAATTTTTCTCACATTTCACTACGAAAAATGGGTCGGTCGGTAGACACTATAAGTGGGTTTTATTCCACAAATCAGAAAAATGTTGTGTATTATTTTATAAGTTTTGGTTTAAGTTATAGGTTTAACCTAAATTTCGCTTAATATTAAGTGAAAATGCACCCGAAAGTGGTAACGTTATACATATAAGACTTGCACTCGATTGACGCGTACCTATAGATATTTCTCGGCAAGAGATTTTCTTTCTATTTTCTAATAACTTTTATTGGATCGTATAGTCTGAAATCATCCACTATTAATAACTGTAAGAACTTTTATGTTAATTCCTTAAAGATTATGACCAAAATCTTCAAAGTGAATCTACTTCACACACATTCCATTTCGAACCTTGAAAGACTTTTCTTAATGGTTTTAATCAAGCACAGTAGTCGCTATGCTCCGACGGATCTAAAGGGAGAAACCAGATTACTTGCTTCTGGATGGTGTTTGAAGGTAGACCAATTTCAAATTTACAATAAAACTTGCTTTACTAAGTTGTCATAGAATTGCAAGCTTCTCATGCTATCGATTATTCGTTTGATTTTTGAACACATCTCAAGTTAATTCGGAAAGTTGACATGGTGTATGCAATATATAATACCAGGAAATCTTTAGCACTATAGAAAGGGAGAGCCAATATCAAAATTTTGCTCCGATTTAGAAAAATCTTAGACCCTAGGCTGTTATTAAATATCGTCATCATCTTTTGTTAATTTAATTTTATTTATTACAATGATGTGGGCTGAAGAGATGATTATGTTAAGGCTGGTACTAAACGTAAAGGCAATTTGTAGAAATCTAATATATACAACATTATCCGAGCCCCATGTTTTTAAATAAATGGCAAAGTCGTATGACAATATTATCACAAAATGAGGAACGTGGCGTGTTTTGTCACAACGCTTATTTACTCAGTTGCAATGGTAGACTAGAAACACATAAAATATTATTATAACTCATAACAGTTGAACGATATATTCTCAAAGTTAAAAAAATACTTGAATATGAATGATAAAACCCATAAAATTGATAAGGTGGGATGGCTCATCAATACAACGAAAAAAAATTAGATACCTTCATTAGTGTATCGAATATTAACTTTTTTTTTAATTATAAAACCTACTTGGAATACGTATTCGTAAATAATACATTCATATTTTCATAATCAATATACGCACACACAGTTATACTTCTATGTTTACATTCTTTTACGTTTTACGTACAATAATAAATTGATTGTGCCATTATTTGATGGGTCTTTCTGTTCTTAAGGGATCTTTGCATTTTGTATTATACTATTATTTTTATTCCGATTTTTATATTTATATATAATAGTGTTTCACGAGTGCAAGACCAAGACGAGACTTGGCTTAGTCTTGGTACTGGTCTTGCGTCACCAGGTGTATCACCTGGTATTGGTCTTGGTATTACGCTCTCAGTTTTGATCTTGGTCTTGCAGGTCTTGCAATTACCTACTATTATCCTATTGCTATTTATTAAACTCGTTAGGTTAGACCTCAGGACAATGCAACAAATAGATACATCTTGAACTTATATTTACATAGACATAGTAATGTCTACATTTTACCACTTACTTACTTACTACTTTCTCTAGATTTTAGTCATAATTTTTCTAAGATACTAAATATATTCTGAAATCATCGTTGGCTAATCTAGTATTATTTTTTATTTATATTAAACTTGATTCATATTATCTAATATTATAAATGCAAATGTGAGTAGTTTGTTTGGTGCTTACGCTTTCACGTTTTAACTACTGAACCCATCATTATGAAATTTTGCCATACATATTATCAGGGTTACAGAAGAACACAAAGGGTACTTTTCATACAGCGAATATGTAATATTCCCAAACGATACATCAATACGAACAAAGACGCGAGCAAAAGCTAGTAAGTTATATTCCTATGAAATAAATAAAAAGTTTTAACAACATTTATGGTACGAAGTAGCCAACACATCTGACGTTAAGTGGTCACTGCAATCTGTGACTATTTATAACGGAACTCAAAAAGCACCGCTTTCCTAACTGAAGCCAGTTAATAATAGACTTGTATTATTGAGGATTGAGTTAGAACGCCTCGTGTATTTGTGCGTGTCGCCAGCCACGCCCTTCGCGGAATACAGCATCGCGTTACTTTGCACAAGCAATAGGTATGACGAAAATACTTCGGTAGTCGAAAGCAGCACAACTTCCATCATCATTTAGTTCTGTTCAGACTTTAAAGATACTTCTTTGATACTTTACAGGTTTAACCTTTGACCACAATCCCATCTGATGAAAATCTGATCTAAGATAGTAACGCGCTAAACCTAGAGAGCGACTGCCTCTCCAGGGCATCTGCCGAAACACACCAACAGGTGCTTGGCACAGATTTTCAACTTGAGGGTGGTAGCTAGGCAGGCGGACTTAGATAAAATTTTACCACCATGCTATGGTTTCATCACAATGTTTTCTTTTACCACTCACTAACGTTTTGTATGAACATTTTTTTAAACCAAGTTTTTCACTTTCCGTAAGATTTTTAAACATTTTCGTTCATACAAACCTTATTCTGACAACTACAAACACAACGAAAAAAAATTAAAGTCGTATATTAATAAACGTATTATATTATTGATTAACAAACACAAATAAATTAATTACTATAAATATTGAAATTAAAATAACTATTGAATTGAAGGCATGGTAGGAAATGTCGTAATCAATATATTTTTTCGAGTAGTGAAAATAAATATTTTTTGTACATCATTCATTACATCTAATTCATTATAAACTTCATCAGATAAACATAATTACAAGTACACAACTAAACACAACACGCTACGAAGTAGCTGACGCGTATGCCGTGTACAAACTATATTTGCGTAGGCGCGAGACGGTGCGAACCTATTGGCTGCCCTGAACCAATAAGCACGCAGAAAGGGTTGTGACGGAGAAATCCTACATTTTTTCGCCTAGCCCCCATCCCTAACATGCGATAAGGAACTTCGTTCCAAAAGAATTACCTAAATAGATAGAGCCGTTCTGAAGTGATACACTTAATTACATTCGCCAATGGGTTAATATGTTAAACTTAATTACTAATATGCGTCATTCAGTATGAACATAAACAATGAATATTTGATTTTATATATTTGCAACAAATAATATAAATAAATGTTAACTTCGTCACATGATTTCACTATGTCTAAAAAGGTGTACAAAAATTTTCCATTGCATATTAACATAAATGGATACTAGCTGATACCCGCGATTTTGTCAACGTCATTTATTATATTAACAATATATTTTATCTACTGAGGAAAAAACATACGCACCACAACGCTTGCCCCAATTCTTCGCGGCAAGAATACATATCGCTAAACGCGTAGTGCTTATAAAAATTGTAATTGCTTAAAGCTTTATTAAATGAAGATATTACAATATTTTTTTAGATAAGGACTAAGTGTGTCTAAGATGTAAAAACTAAGGAAATGTATGCACGTAAAACGGCAGACCTCCATCCATTATATTTCTATAAGAAGATAGATAATGTAGATAAATCATAAGGAATAAAAAAAAATATTGCTTTTAATGACTTAATGTCGAGTACTGGCCAGTGGGTTGCACAAAACCTTGCTCCAAATGCTAAACACAGTCAAAAACAACGAAACGCTTAAACTTTCACTACACTATTAACATACTATAACACACAGCACGTGCCATTTACGCCTCTTTATTCGTATTACCGTAGAATCAAATTGCACGGTCGAAACGAGAAAGCATGTGTAGATTATAAATATTAATTTATTACAAATACCTAGTTTGTAAATTCTAAACATTTATACTTATTTTTGTTTAGTTTTGAGTGTATTTTTGGGAACTTAAAATGTAAATAAAATAAACATGTATTTATTTATTTATAATTGTAAATAAAGCAAAAGTCAACAGTCCGATGAAGAATAGAATAACAATAATGAGAAGGAGATAGACTGAAAGACTAAAACGCTTTGTCGCATTGATAAAGCTTAAGCCAACAATAATATCGAAAAATTGACCTGAAATATTGATAAACCTTTGAAAAAGGCACATAATAATAATACAAGAAAGAATAAATGAAAAGATCAGGGTGTGTCATAAAGACATACGATAGAAATGAAACTTTTGTATTACAGGGAAACATTTTAATTAAAGAATACAACAAAAAGCCAACGTCACGCTGTGTTTCCAGGCATCCCATCCAGGTACTGAACGCGCCCGACGTTATTTAACTTCGGTGATCGGTCGAGAACCGGTGTTTTCAACACTCTACCCGACACAGTGTTTACCTCCACCACTTTTCGTCACACATTAAGGTTGCGGATCCGAATTTTAAAATCGTCCTATAAGAAGTTTCACTTCAAAAGTGAAAATGAATTCACCTATAAAATCTGAAATTAAACTATTTTATAGTTTTCAGCATTAGACTACAATCTCACCTGATGTTAAACGAATTGAATATTATTTATTAACTTTCCTTTTAAGAGGTAAGTAGCCTTTGAAACGCAAGCATACAGGAAAAAGGCACTTTTTTAGAAAACGACAATAGCACGGCTAGTCGCTCGCAAAGAAAGATATACTTAGCTAAAGCAAGCTCGAGAGTGTATGCATAATCGTAATTATTTCCATAAAACTGACTCAACTAAAGCAAAGTTTAAGTTAAAAAAAGGCTCTTCGAATAAACTTCAATTTTCTATTGTATATATTTGGCTCTTTTGGATGACGAGCTCGCCGATCACTGACCTAAGCGATCTTTTACAAAGCTGACGACTCTTCGTAATACTTGGAATAGACAATTTCGCTCTTCCAACGAATAACAATAAACACATGATTAATACTAAAGTTTATTATGTACGATTCGAATATTATTAAACGGGAATTTATTTGTAATATTGAAATATTTCCTGTTTGCAATTTTAGTAAACGAAAACAATCCACAATTTTATTTAAATCTATAACAGCGGAAAATACACTATAACTTCGGAACGACGCCGTGGTTGGTTACTAGTCTCGTATATACTTCCGTGGTAATTTTTGTAAGTATGGAAACATTTAAGTAAATAATAAACATATGGCATATCGTATACCGACAGCACGATACCCTTGGCCTTCAAGTTACTACTTCAAATTATTTGTCACTGTTCTTCTGTTAAAAGTAGGTCACTTTATGCGAATAACAATAAATTATCGTTTTTATTTTTTATTTTTAATCAATATTTATCGTGAAAAATACATGTTCCATAAAGGTTGTTAATTTTAGCTGGACGAATATTTAAATTGCTAATGTTCATGCTACTCCCATACTAACGTAACGATGCTTCAACTACTTGTGAAGCTGAAGTTAACGTTAAAAAGTGATCCGATAAATTAATAAATAATAAAATATTCCCACATAAATCGAAATTACCGTCCACTAATCTCCTTTAATGTATGTAAATACCGCCGCCCTACCGGTTACCGTGTTGCGTTTAAACTTTAAAATCTTAAATCTTAAAATCTTAAATCTTCCCACGCCCGCATTTTTCGCGACTATAGACGACACTTCGTGCCACTTCGTATACACACTGATATGGGAGAACCATAAAACCACAAACAAAATCGTTAATTATATATTTCGCAAAAACGAAGCGACAGCAAAGACAGTTCAATTTATTCAATATGCTAAATTCAGATTAGACGCTGATAATCAGTAGTCTTGTAGTTTTCGTACGGCTAAGGAATGGAATTTACTCTCGGCGTCTATCTTCCCACCCTCCTATAACTTGGGAGTATTCAAGAGCAGAGTGAACAGGCATCTAGCGGGTAAGCGCGATCCATCGTTGGCCTCATCTACACTTACCATCAGATAAGATCGAGGCCAAGCACATGCCTGTACAACATAAAAAAAAGACTTAGCAAAGCAATGGCTGCTACTTCCGTATACGTAATTATGTTATGCTAAATCCTACTATAGTCATTCTTTGGAATAAGACGGCACATTTCACTAAACATAACATGGATCTGCTATTTTCTAAGCGATATTTACCCACCACTGCTATCGCCTTACTCGTGCGAAACATATAGTTAAGATGAAATTACATATCACTAAATAATTTTAAATAGATCAGTGTAACAATGTTATCGGAACTTTTAATATAATGTTAATTGAATCACATGTTTTATTACCGCACCTGCACTGAGATTTTCTCTCAAGTAAAATTCAGCCGATATATAGTCCGAATTCTCCATTTTAACGTCGATATTCAGCCATTACTGCTATCGTTTTGGTCATGCGAAATACACAATTAGGGAACTTACCATCTCGTCATATCCTTTATTTCATCTTACTGCGTCTTATACAGACTTCCTATATAGATTTTTGCGAAAGAGTTTTCCATATAGCAGACACGATTTTAAAATATTATCACATGTTTAAACATAACCATTAGACTCACGATCGAGTTGATTGCCCTTTATATAACGGAAAGAATTGAAACACGATAGAAGAAAAGTCACGCGTTATACCTTATAAGTAGCTTGACGAACAATAGTTTTAAAGAAATACCTGAATGATTTCAAATTATAAGGACAACATATTGCCTAACACGGCAATTTTAACATTCACAAATGTTAACTCCGTGAGGTACATATTCAAACAAGATGAGCAAATAAATTTTAAAAATAATGTTTGCATTTAAAAATTTATGTCATTATCTTGGAAAACTTGGAGAGCTAGAAACAGCCACTTGTGGACAACTATGACGAAAGAGTAAATCATTAATTGCCTTTTAAATATGCCATGTCGTCTACATTAGCGAATGTGAAATAAAAAATATATTAAATACATTTCTTTTGAGGCTCTATTACGTTAGGGGATACCATACTACGTGACCCATGTTTGATCATCTTTAGCCTACTCCCTCCACTTGGTGACCACCCGTAGTAAATGAGAAACCCCCTTTCCCCTAGTTTTCATGTAGTAATTCCCTATCTTCTCCCTGTGACTTAGCGTAATGCTTTGAAAACCTCCCTTACTTCTTAAACGGGTCACGTAGTATGGATATGCCCCATTAAAACTACAGAAAGTATCGGCATAGGACTATGCCCATTCGATGCAGAATTCTTCGGAGACGGTTCTAGGCTAATTTTTGGGTTCCATTAACCCTTTGCCATTTTTTTTAAAACCCAACATTCCGCACGGGAATCTATACACTATATATAAATGTATGTTGGTATATCTGACATATGTAAATTCCAACTCCAATAATAATCGTGCTGGTCGAGCGGTTTGACAGGTGAAATATCACTCTGATGTCCGCAGGTGTGAACATTTTTCTGAATTCGCGCACTTTTAATAATTTAAATTGGTAATACTATCGGCTGACGGTCATGGAAAACAACGTGAGGAAACCTGAACCTGAGAAATGTTCTTTTTATACCGCCGTATGTGGTAACATATATAGAATTGTGGATTTACCTCGAAGTTTGAAATCGCCAATACGTCGTAAGCTGACGCGGTCATAATACCCATACCTTCCTTTGGGAAGAGGCCTATGACCTTGTAGGGGGTCTCTTACAGGTTCACGATTAATTCCAAGAGTATTAGACTGGTCATCAACAAAAATTGCACATATTGTTTTTTTTTTTCATGAAAATACTTTTTATGCTGTCACTTTATCTATAACTCGCCACAGTAACACATTAACATCAATCCCGTTGAAACGATAATCACAAAAATAGGAATGTCTACATATTTCACTACGAAGCATTTTTACACAACGTCTATTTGTAATGTAACCTAAGTATATATTCCAACAAATAGTAATTACGACAGATAATAATAGTAACAAACGCATGCGGAGCGGCGAAAACTGTTAACATTGTACAGGTCGCATAACATTTCTAAACTTGTGCAAGTCACGAATATTCCTATGTTAATGGACACGATATAATATTTGCTAATAGGAGATAGAACCAGTTTATGAAGATTGATGAGCTGCCACGTTATACGGATGCCATTATATCTTCGTCATGTATTCACCATCGGAATACTCTAGTTTCGTTATAAAATCATTCCATTGGTGAGGGGATTTACAATCACTTGAAGGATTCTTTTTTCTCAGTCTGTATTATATAAAAATGGACCGACGACCATTATATCGACATATAACACACGTTTATAACCTCCGACACCGTTACTCCTGTCATCACAAAAATTTACAAACGCTAAGTGATTTTTCATTGAGGTTTTTATGCAATAGCGCTTCTACTGTTATCTATTATTATAATATAAAGCGGACAAAGTTGCAGAATGTCGCTACTTTTATACAGAACTAACTTTTGCTCGCGGCGTCGCTCGTTGTACGAATCCTAAACCAGGATGTCGCTTAAGAGTGAAGCATATTTATCATAACAGATATAAATCACAAGTATTCGAAGATAACAGATAACAGTTGTTCTTGCGATGTCAATATATCTGTTAAAAAATATCATTTATAATTCACCATACTCAAGTTATTCAACCACTATCAACAATCAACATTTTCAGTATTCGATAACAGCCGGTTACTAACATACTTTGAAATAACAGAACATCCAATAGAAATGAGACAACTATTCTTGTCTTTGTCTTTTGAATAATATTGTCATAAGCTAAAACGACACACACCTAGTATTTATTTGAAATAATCCAATATTATAGTAAGTCGTTTCATAAAAAGAAATTTTCTCTAAAAAGCGATTTCTTAATTAGTTCGTATTATCTGTTATTTGGTTGATTAATTTATCTCGCTCACACCCATTTGATAGACTGTTGTTAAAACGAGAAGCACCTAGTATTATAACCCGAAAAATATAAATTGTAATCTTACAAGAACTGCTGGACTAATATTAGCATGATTATTTTATTGTCTTATATTACTTTTAGAATGTCAAGTGTTGCTTCCTTAAGTAGGTATATAATATAAATTGGTCAAACAATTTGCATATTTTATACAAGTTAACTACGTACGCTTCACTGTGACTTTCTCTGATTTTATTTTGTATTAACGTTGAAGTTAATATCTTAATACGTAGTTACCAATATTTGACATATCTGAGCTCAACATTGGCAGCCATGACAACGAAATTGACACATAATTTGATAACGCCATCCTTTGATAAATTTGAAAACTTTTGTATAGGAAAAGTTGAAAATCTACTTCGTAAATGGACCGAATGTATCTAATGTAATGCTTGGTGGCCTAAAACCATCTTCGCATTATTGACTTTTAAATGAAACCGGTTTGGGGCACATTGGTTGAATGGTTTCAAAGTCTATTTCGAACATGGGTAGAAATATAGTGCAGATATATTAAAAAGATCTAAATAATGGTAAAGTAGTTATTGCTTCCAAGGAAAATTACAATAAAATTTATTTGTAATGTAACTTTTAAAATAATAGTGCGTATCCGAACGGCTATAATACCATTTACTGCATTGCTTACAAAATATTCAATGTCACTTCGACTTTATAGTATATAGATAAAGGTGATAATCATTTAACACCGGATTGTATAATTTCAGTCTTGCTTTTGGTTGAAAAAAATAACACTTGTTATTTGATAACAGACATTGGTATCTGTTATCATTGCGAACAGGAACAGTAATAACAGATATTATCTTTGTCCTATTATAACCCACGTCTAATGTCGGTAACTCTTATACGGGAATGAAATAAAAATACCAGTGTTTGCAGTATCAGTATTTTTTTTTTCGAACTGACTACACTGTTAGCCTGGCAAGGCCTCTACAGTTACATATTTTAATAAATAATATGAATTACAACTATACCAATTTCCGACAACACAACGATAGCGTCTTAATTTTAAGAGCAGCGCCATCTCGTGGCAACAATGAAAAACATAAATGCGTTAACACTCGTGTTAATGTAGATTTCACCTATCCCTCAGGAACAGTACGATTTTTCTAGTTGATGACCATGACCATCATGACCATCACAATCCGCATTCAAAATTTAAGATGATCAGTTTAGGTGTTAAAACGTGACACACAAACTCAGATTCGCAATATAATATTAGTAAGGATAAAGTTTTGTCAGTCAGAAACTGAAAACTTGAGAGGAAAGCCAACGAAATAAAACTACTTCTCATAATTATGAACATAATGAGGAAATTAGTTCAATTAGTCCTAACGTTTAAATTGATACAATACCATCATCATCATCATCATGGACAGCTCATCTCAACCCACTGCAGGGCATAAGCCTCCTCCCTTTTACGCCATTCCTTTCGGCTCTGTGCCAGTCTTGACCAGGTTTTTCCCACAAGATGTACAATGTCGTCGACCCATCTTGCCATTGGTCTTCCCACACTTCGCCTGCCCTCTCTCGGCCACCACTCGGTCAGGAATCTACTCCACCTGCCATCACCACATCTGACCATATGGCCTGCCCAACGCCATTTAAGTTGTGCAATACGTCTACCAATGTCTTGTACTTTAGTATTTTTTCTGATATCCGTATTTTTTATTCTGTCATTCAAGGTGATGCCTAACATAGCACGCTCCATGGCACGCTGTGCAACCCTCATTTTGTGCATAGTTTCTTTTGTGAGCGTCCATGTTTCGGCACCATACGTCATTGTGGGCAGGACACATTGGTTATATAGACGGGTCTTTAGACATTGCGGCATTTTTCGATCTCTGAAAACGTCATCAAGTTTGCCGAAAGCAGACCACCCTAATTGTATGCGTCTATTGATCTCTTTGTATCGATGCTCTCTGCCAAAGGACAAACTATGCCCCAGATATATATAATTATTTACTCTTTCTAGTGTCTCATCTCCAACCATCACACTTGACTGTAAGTCATCCGAGATATTAGTCATAACCTTTGTCTTGGACATATTCATCCTGAGGTCAACCATGAGAGAAACATGATGAAGCTCTTGTATCATTTCTTGGAGATCAAGCATTGTACTACTAATAAGAATTATGTCGTCTGCAAAACGGAGGTGCGACAAGTAAACGCCATTGATTTTAATACCTCTTTTCTTCCAATCCAGCCATTTAAAAATATCCTCTAAGACTGATGTAAAAAGCTTGGGAGATATAGCGTCTCCTTGTCGCACACCTCGCTTGATTGGTATACGTTCAGTGAGTGCATGCAGACGAACTTGCATCGAATACCATTGCTACTTTATAATTGAAACATCCAACAAAATAGTCACCGAAATATTCAAATTTAATACACCAATAATTACTTCAGTCGAGTTAAATTTCTTTTATATAAAAAATAATAATTAACAACGTTTGAAGGCTGCGAAGTACTTGGCTAAGGAAATAGCTGTCGTGATTAATAACACAATTTTAACACGAAATCGTTAGCAAACAGCTTAGTTTTGACGTAAGCGCACCTTGTAGCTCGTGCCGCAACGGTTCACATTGCAAATTATAATTCAACGCTATATTATAGTAATTTATTGTAAAATATTCAAGTAAAATTAATAGCTAGTAACGGTACAAGTACATCGAGTACAAGTAGTTCAAAATAATATTGCTCTGTACATACACGACATCTATGGATACCTCCTACCTAACTACATGGAAATAGGTCAAGTTCATGTTAAGCAAATAAATAGTAATAAGATAATAATAATAAGAGCCTCAAAGAATCCCGCTGCTGGGCCAAAAGTAGATCTTATGGATCTATGAATGTTTTCGTAAATGTATTTGATATTATGTTCCTGTTCGTTACTCCAATCGACTCTACCAATATTAATTTGTTTTGGAATTCAGTTTCTGGATAAAAAAGTTCCTGTTATGCTGGAATAAATCAAGGTAATGGAACTTTGTGTCATACACATAAAAACATCTCTGTAAAACAGAGTTCTTTGCGTAGTTATGCTTAACTGGCTATGGTGCAAATAACCGCGGGTTTCGGGTCATTTTCGTGGGTATTTTAAAGGGAATCCTGGTTAAGAGTTCGGGACAATCTATATTGTAGTTTCAAATATCATATAAAAATTTCATACCGAAAATAATTCGTCGATCTGATAATGATGTTAAGTTGTAATAGTCCAAACTAATTGAGTATGTGTTAAATCTTTATTCAGTTTAAAATTCAGATATCTCAGATACTTAATTGGAATATTTTCCAGTTCAGACTTATGTGTTATATATTCCGGCGACCATATTGGAGGACCATAATCGAGATGACTCCGTATATAAGCTAAATACAATATTTTAAAGGAGTTTAAATTTACGAAAGGTTTCGCGACTCTGCAAATGAAACCGAACATTTTTAAAGCTTTTTGGCGTATGTAATCGTAATGATACGTGTAGAGCAGTTTAGAATCCATCATCACCCCGAAATCTCGAATAACAGAAACTCTCTGTACTGGTAATGTATTAAGTGTATAAGAATAATTTATATGTTGATGTTTTCTAGTGTATGTTATAATATTACATTTCTTTACATTTAAATGTAGTTTGTTTAAATTACAAGCAAAAGGATATATCATAAACGTAGATATTGAAAAGCAGTGGACCTAAATGTGAACCCTGCGGTATACCTGAGGGAATAGATTGAAAGCCAAACACGAATGTACCAATCCGAACCGCTTGATTTCTGTTATGTATATAGGATTTAAACCACCTGTAGTGATCACCATGTATACCTACCTATCTTAGCAAGCCTAAGCAAGAGAATATCGTGATTGATACGATCAAAACATTTAGAGTAATCTGTATACATGACATCCACCTGATAACCTTGATCCATAGCAGTAGCCACGTAATCTGAAAATACTGCTAGATTGGATACAGTGGATTTTCGTTTCATAAACCCGTGCTGTTCCGATGGAATGGACAAAGAAATAGTGTTGTATATGCGATAGTGTACCATCTTTTCAAACAATTTACTGAAAACAGAAAATATCGAGACTGGCCGATAATTCTCTACGCTATTCCTAGAGCCCCATTTGTGTATAGGTACCACGTAAGCTTCCTTCCATTTACTAGACAAGATACCTGAACTTAAGGATATGTTAAATAAAGCCGTTAAAGGAATAACTAAAGAATTGATGCATTTTTTAACAAAGTACGGAGGTATTTTATCAGGGCCGGCACCTTTGTTACTATCGATTCTGCGAATGCCTCTTAGTTGCGGAGTTAGCTCAGATTCAGAGGGGTCGGCGTTGGGTCCACTCCTGTGGAACATGGGCTACGCTCCCACCTGGAGCGCGCCTCATATGCTACGCGGACGACACCCTAGTCGTAGCCCAGGGAGGGGAAGATTGGCGGGACTTGGTGCGTCTGGCCACGGCGGCCACAACCGTCGTGGTCAGGCGCATGCGTCAATTGGGCCTCGGGGTGGCCCTCGATAAGACCGAGGCCATATTATTCCATGGGCCTCGGCGAGGGCCACCTCCAGGGGCCCACCTATTGGTGGATGACGCTCGTATCAGGGTGGGGACCCAGATGAAATATCTGGGCCTCACCCTGGACGTGCGTTGGCGGTTCGAGTCCCATTTTGCGGGGCTCGGATCGCGAATAACACGGGCGGCGGCAGTGCTCGGCCGGTTGCTCACCAATGTTGGGGTTTTAGTCCGTGCGAGTCGGACATAACCCATTCTCTCCCCCGAGAGAATTCCCCGAAGGAATCCCCACGTACATATAAAAAAAAAAAGTTAGACTCGGGAAATTCGGTAACAGTCCAAGCCGAGGCGCGCCGTACGCCCTAGTGCTGGTTGCCTATATAAAATCGGGTGAGTACCTTAAGAGCGCCCCTTAGTAGTCCGGTGAAACTTACAAGCCTAGCCATGTCAACAGTGTAGAGAGTACGAAAAAAAAATTTTTTTTAACGTTTACTAAGTATATATAATATATAACGCGAGCTACAATGTACTGTGTTACTGCCTTTTGACATATGTACATAGTTTTTCATTGTTTTGAGTTTTCACGTCTGTCCTTAATCTTATGGTTTTTACGCTCGGGCGTATTAGGCTATAGTATATAACTGTATTTAAATGATCTCATAAACATTTACAGGCAGAGAGGATCACAATTTTCCTACATTATAAATAAATATATGAACACAATTTCAAACTAACTACTTGCATTATGATAATTAAACAGTTGACATACCATACATACAGTACCCGACATTTGAATTGACAAGTCGAGGAGAAGAGTGAAACGTCCGACTAAGATTGGCTTGCTTCAGTTTGTAAAGTGTTCTCTCTGTCGCACAGCGCAATGACTGTGATAGACAAAGATAACGCTACACGAACCCTAATTTAGCAGACTATCTAATCTTCCTCCCGACGTACCAAATCAAAAGCCAGGTACAGTATATAGACAAACAACACTCCAGACACAAAACTGTCAAATAATACCATTAAAAAAACAGTCAAATGGTCTGTCGTAGCTTTTTGATCTATACGACACAGAAAATATAGAAAAATCCATGAAATGATTTATATATTGTATTTTTTTTTTCTTTTTATCAACTCTTGAATTATATGAACTATTTATCTCACTTCAGAATAAGTTATTACATGCACTAATATAGTCTGTATTCACGTTAGTGACATGAAAAAGCTGACAACAACATTGTTAATTAGGAAACATGCAAACCAAAACAATGTCTTGGACATTTGATATCTTACCACATACTAATATTCTCTACCTTTCCATTATGATTAATTGAACTAAACAAAAAAAGACAAAAACTGTTAACGTTTGTGATTTATCGTCATTTACGATAAATGTTCCGCCTGAACGTTGTCATAGGCATACTGGACAGTGCAACCGACTGTGAAGCTTCCTCGTTTTTTCCCACAACACGTACTTGTTGTAAACAATAGAAAAACATAACAAGACAGATTATCTTAATTATTTATACTGATATTATAAAGAATATAAGTTTGTACAAGTTAATCCCCTGAGAATTTGAACCAACTCTGAAAATTTGTTCACTAATACGGAATTATATTGACTCTGAGTATTGTAGTCTGTCTATTATATTCCGATAAGTTTTTAAATTGTGATCAAATGACATTAGTCACAAATCAAATGGCGGTTTTAATTCTCAATATTTATGTCTGTTTATACAATGACAGACGTAACCCTATAATTTAATTTATAGATACATAGTAAATTTAAGTTTAATGAATACTAACTAATATTATAAATGCGAGTTTATTTGTATGTTACTCTTTCACACATAAACTATTCAACTACTCATTACTACATTAGGTATACTCATTGGTCATGGTACAGAAATGTATATAGGGTACCCTTTCATCTAGAATCAATGTACTGTTCCTGAGGGATAGGTCAAATGTTCAACAGGAGTGAAGCTGCAGGCAAAAATTCGTTTGTTACAAATTTATTGCCATCTTTAAATTTTATGAAATGTGTGAATACTAGCTGTATTATCCTGTACTACACTGTACTATACTATTGGGTGTCAAGTGGGGATGAGATACCTGTACCTCAGAACCGCAAAGGGTGTACAGGGGTGGATACAGTTCCCTCGTGGAGCCTTAGCCTGCCTCCCAAGACCGTCAGTGCGTGGTGAAGAGCCACATCCTACACGAGGTGACCCTGTCTAGCAGAACACTACGGATCTAGGCTAGAGAGCCGATAAACACTCCTGGGGCTCGGTTCCAGAACCGGGTCGGGGCGTATACCCCGGCAGACGGTGCCTCTCGCAGTACCCCTCTGCTTATCAGAGGTGACAGGGGATGGGGTAAGGACGGGCCTGCTTCGGTTCGCTCGTCAGAGGGTGGAGGGAGAAAACCTCCTTAAAAAGTTACCGTGGGAAAAAACCACGTAAAAAAGTTATGGAGGGTAGTGCCTTGGTGCGGCGGGAGGGAGGAAACCTCGGTAAAAAGTCACCGTGGGAAAAAACCACGTTAAAAAATAACAGACAGGTGTGTCTTCGGGCGGTGGGAGGGAGGAAACCTCGTTAAAAAGTCACCGTGGTAGAAAGCCACGTAAAAAAGTTACAGGTAGTGGTGGTTGAAAGGGGTGACCCCTTAATTGCCAAACCGGACCAAGGAGGGACGGGGCTCGGGACCTGACTTTCCATTGCACATTGGTTCGGTAGACGGGTAGGTAGCTTGACAGGGCTGTCGTCGCGGTCAGGGCGTTCGCGCTCGGCCTTGTCGCCGGGGTGGCATGGTGCTTGCTTGTTCGATCCTGTGCCACTCCATAGCGCGGCAGAGGGTATCTCGTGGGTTTTTTTAGTCAGTAAGAGTCTGACAGCTCCCCAGGGCTGTGGGTGTCCAATGAAGGATTTCTTCACACATTAAAAAAAAAATACTATACTGTATAATATTATACTATACTAAATATTTTTCCCACATGTAGTGGTACTACAAAAAGATACCTAGGAGGGTTAATGTCAGGCAGGCAGCCGAACATAAAAATTAAGCCAAATCATACAAACATGTTGTGCTGACCCTTCTTAGGAGGGATAACGGTAAGAAGTTGATGATGTGCGAACACTAGCTGTGACTCCAAAATGTGAAATTCAAAATTGTTAATGTTTATTCAGCATAACCATCTAAAGGTTTCATTTTTCATGTTTCATTTACAGTACATTTCAGTTACAATCATTTATATTTTATACAATTGTCTAATTATATTAGTCAATATTTCATGGTTTAGGTAAACTGTTACAACAGAATTTAGTAGTAGTATTGTATTGAATGTATTAACTTGTTACATTTGTTACTTGAAAATATCTAGCCATTTCATGGAATGTATGAATATGAATTACAAAAAAAAGTATTCTTTGTGGAAAACAAAAAATACAATTCCTTTCTACTCCACTTCCTATTATGAAAAGTAAAACAATTATCTTTAAGATATTCTGTAGACCAATTTATCCAAAAATAAATAATTATACTAGGCACAAAATGTCACTTCAGATAGGATCATAAATCGCACTTTATATAGTCACCTATAATGAGGGCACTATCTAGAAAGTCTAGAAGAGGAATATCCAATGTTAGGAAATTGTATGAGTAAATCTGTATTATTTAAAGAATCATTGGACAGTTTCCATAATTTTTGCACAATAACAACACAGCATTTGATTTTATTCTTTGTGCGATCTTAGCATAAAGTAGCTAAGGCAGGGTAGGCTAGTTAGTCGATTGTGAAGTATTGATTCAAAGGCGTTTGTTTAAAATCTCAAAGAAAAACAGTCCATATTAAATATAATTGTAAGCATACCATAGGGTTTTGGCTTTCACAGAGATGTTAATTGATGATGTGGTCTAAAATGGTAGTCACGCTAAGCCTAGAGGGAGACTGGCTCTCAAGTGCAGCTGCCGGAACACACTAACACATGTTTGGCAACAGATTTTCAACTTGAGGGTGGTAGAGAGCCAGGTGTACTTACAATAAGCCCTACCACCTTGCTATGGTTTCATCAAGATGTTTTCTTTCACCAAAAGCTTCGACTTAGTTGCTAGGATTCTGTGTCCGAACACACAACCAACTGAGCCATCATCACAAGGGGATAACATCTGCTATTAAAAAATAGTCCCACAAGATATAAAAGAGTTAGCTATCTTATCTAAGAACATCCATGAAAACTTATCAATGGTATTGCTACTCATCAGGATTATTTTGATTAAACTCTACATATCTTGTTTAATGATTTGAAGGGTCCTTTAAAGAATATATGAGAGCAATAAACAGGAAAGAGAAAAACACTATAGCTAGGACATCATTCTATAAAAAATCATCCAACTAAAAGATGGGAATTCCTTTATGGGAAATTATGGAAATGCTTCATATTTTGAATTGAAAGATATTATCTAAAATTAAAATTATTGTATTAATTTAAAATAATCACTATTTCTAATTTAATGAATTTTAGCATAATTAAGGTAATTTTTTCGAGCAATAAATAAATTACAAAAAAATCGCAACATTCACAATTTTGAACAAACACAATTATAAAAATTATCCATAATTATTTCTGTAATGATATTTATAAAATTTACTATAAAATTCTTTACTAAGGTTTTAAGTGATTGCAGTGTTACATAGTATAATACTATTAAAAAAAAGTTGTAATTACCACATTTAATATAACAAATCATAATCCTACTATCACAGTTTTTAAATTTACAGTTTGAATAGTTCTTTTTAAATAAAAATATTAAGAAGATGTAAATAATTCAGTTTCTCTACTCATTCTAATAATAATAATAAGAACCTTACAAACTTTGTATTTAATAGTAATAACAAAATTAATCTTACTGAAATACCACCCATGAATGATGCAATAATTCCAAGGCCTTGATGACTATCATACCAAAGAGTTTATGTGTATCTCTCATTTACTGATATTGAACGATGAATGATATATCAAGCAAGGAACCCATTGCTGATTTGAACTCTTTGTTATATTAAATTGTTAAAGTGATAAGAACAACTTTACTTCACAATCAGGATGTCACTCATGTAAGGTGATTCATTTATATTATCATTGCATTGCATTATGATATGCAGTGTTTAGAACAGTAACAGAGGCCTTCACAAAAAGTATTTAGTTGATGGGAAACTTGTGATCATATTATTCGGTATATGAATAAAGTAAAGTAGCCTATCTCTTGATTTTAAATGAATATTTTATTGTATATTCATAATTAAAAGTAGCAGTATACATACTATGTTACAAGCTACCTTAATTACAAATTTGATTGCAATCTATTTAGAGATTTGATCATGAAAGGTGACAAGCAGACAGAGTGAAAGATACAAGGCCAAACTGAAAGAGCTTTACCGTAACACATATTTCTGCACAAAGCAGAAGTCCTAGCACTTCTCGGTATATATATACATTATATATAAAAAGAAAACTACTTCATTTCTAGACTTTAAATTTATGATCTATATTCATTGTCTACAATTGTATTTATAAATAATGTTAGATAGCATAATTTTTATTCTTCAAAATAAAAATGACTGCGTAACTAAGTCATTCATAAAGTATTTACCAAAGTATTTTTTGTCATATTATCACCATTGCTCAGTAACAATAGCACTATATTTTAATAATGGTAGAATTCATTAAATTAGCAAAAAAATATTAATTGAAATAAATTATACAATAAATTACAGTCTTCAGAACTATAGTCTTCGATAAAACAAAATAACAAATATTCGCGTACCTCCAAAAAACTATATTTTTAACATCTATTTGACTAACTTTCAAAACTTATACAATACTTACGGTTCTGGACTGTACTGAGCACCTCCAAAAAAGCCGTGCCTATCCGGCTGTGTTGTCACTGAAGAACATATCGAAGTAGTATCAGCCTGGTCACTTCTGTCTCCGCCCGCGCTTTTCACACTCTTCTGCAGTGACATTTTACTATCCAATCTTCTACACTATATCACGATTTACCATCACGACATAACAACACCCACCACAACAACGAAATAGTGGGCGTACAAATTAATTACAAAACACCCTACCGCCCGTCGACACCGTATAGGATTGGAACCGTAACAAATTTACAAAACAACTGGTGAAGAGAAATGTATGTTGCTCGCGTATCGAAAATATAGCCACATAATGAGTTGCAGTCGCAGTTAGTAAATATGGCAACAAACGTGCTTAGAATAAACAAAAACGAATACTTTTCTTATCAAAACTCAACGTGTGGGTGGGTGGGCAAAATGAATACACATACGTCATTGCTTAGAGCTGTGACCTACGTTTCCGTCATCTAAAACAAAATCGATATTTTACATTTCAATATAATTTTGATTTTTGCTTTGTATATTGATCTTTTGAAGAGAAAGAATTCCAAATGAATTACTATAACAATGAACTAGATGAAATATATATTATAGAAAACATTTTACGTATTAAGTATTACTATACGTGAAATTCATTGTTTCAGTGGTATCCTTTTAAAAAAAAAACACTTTAATTAAACAAAAACTATTTTTAGCAGTAGTGGTAGCGTGATTTTCACTTGCTACTTTCAGAAGATTGAAGATGTAAATGAAAGATTTGACTTCGTTTATGCAGACTAGTAACCGCTTTGGCAGCTGGATTACGAATATCCAGTTAATTTTTTTCGAACTGACTAACCGCTATTGGACCTAACGGGCCTTTACAGCTTCACCGGGCTTTTAGGACAAGCGCTTAGGGCACTCAGCCGAAAGACAACAAGCTCAAGGGTGCCAGAGTGGCTCGGCTTGGGCAATTGCCTTGGGTTGAACGCGAATCGAACTAAACTAACCATTTAAGTTAAACTAACCGTACATGTTTACACTAAGGCGTACATGTATATGGTGCCTGATAGTTTTGGCTACGGTTAACTAACCAAAAAGGAAAAAACAGTCCCTTACAAAACCAGTGTACGTACCGTGTGAATGTGTACGTGTGTGGAGTGCAATGTCGTGTGTGCAAGGAGTTAGTGAATGTGGTGTCACTAACAGCATTGCACTAGCAGCATACTCGAGGGTTCACGTCCGAGGGATCGAACTTAGGCTTAAGCTGCTGCCGAGGGAGGACGTGGCGGGTGTGCGGGAGCGAAGTTAACCGCACGACCGCGGTGGCGTGATCGATGGTTTCGTGGGAGTAGACGCGAGCACGCTCTATTTAAAGAGTCGTTGGTATGCATATGATTCGCAGCCGTTATGTCATCCGGGAGTTCGGTGAGAATGTGTCGTGGTCGTCTTATAGGATACTTTGTAGCGGGTTTGGGGGTGTAGTTCGCAGCGGATACCACTAACGGATTGAGATGATTTGTGGCCTTGTCGAAATAATTCGTTGTGACGGACTTGATGTACGTTTGAATCGAAGGAATCTCCAAATCCTTATGAAGATCGTCGTTCCGAACATAGTAAGCGTAGTAGCATAGTAAGCGCCGACACATTTTCGTAAGAGGCGATTTTGTATAATCTGCAACTATTCAAAATTATCTTTCAATGTATGTGCAAATACGGGGCAACTGAACGTAAGAACAGGGCGGACACACGTCTTATAGAGAGAGAGCTTATGTCTGAGTGACATTTTTTTCTGTGAGCATAGTAGCATATGTAATCGGTTCAAGACCATAGCAGCCTTGTTCCGCACTCTCTGGATGTGAGTTTTAAAGGTAAGTCTGTTGTATAGTGTGACACCGACATATTTGACATCGGTAGCCCAAGGGATGGCAATATTGAATAGCCTGAGAGGTTTTTGTGTGTTCTGTTTATTAAAGGAATCAAAGAGTATTGCGGAACTCTTATCTGCATTAATTTCTATACGCCATCTACGATACCATTCGCCGAGATTGCGAACGGCCTGTTGGATGCGTGATCTGAGGTGCTCTCTCCTTCTGCCTGAAGCAAATATGACTACATCATCATCATAACAACCTACTTCGACCCCCGGAGATCGAGGCAGGTCGCTGATATACAGGTTGAACAGGGATGGTGCAAGCATAGATCCTTGCCTGGTGCATGGAGTTATACGGGAGGCGCTCCGTTTCTTCGGAGTGCCCCCGTACCTGCGGCGACTGTTAGAGGCGTACCTGGAGAGGAGGGAGGTCGTCTTCGTGGACTGTAAAGGACGGCTGGTTAGTCGTATGAATCCCTGTGGAGTCCCGCAAGGTTCAGCCTTAGGGCCACTTTTGTGGAACCTGGGTTACGACTGGGTGCTCCGCGGCGTACTCCCATCAGGAGTGCGTCTCATCTGCTTTGCGGATGACACTTTAGTCGTAGCCCAGGGGGGGGAATGGGGAAAATTGATGCGCCTGGCCACGGAGGCTGTAACCCTCGTGGTCAGGCGTATCCGACGGTTAGGCCCCAGGGTGGCCCTTGAAAAAACCGAGGCCCTACTTTATCATGGGCCTCGGCAAGGGCCACCTCCTGGGGCACACATATTAGTGGAGGGCGTCCGGATCAGAGTTGGGGTCCAGATGAAATATCTGGGCCTCACCCTGGACGGACGCTGGCGGTTCGAGCCCCACTTTAAGGGGCTCGGACCGCGCATAGTTGGGGCGGCAGCGGCACTCAGCCGTCTGCTTCCCAACAAAGGGGGGCCGGGTGCTGGCTGCCGCCGTCTATATATGGGAGTCGTGCGGTCGATGGCCGCCTACGGGGCACCGTTATGGGCGGACGCCCTCTGCGCCGCAAATGTTCGAGCGTTGCGGGGTGCGCAGCGTATTGTGGCGCAGAGGGCGATACGAGGGTACAGGACGGTGTCTTCGGCGGCGGCTTTCGTGCTCGCCGGCTCCCTTCCCTGGGAGCTGGAGGCGGAGGTTCTTTCCGCCATATACTTTTATACGGCGGCTAAGAAACGCCGCGGGGAGCCTCCAGCTCCCAGGGAAATTGAGAAAATGAGAGGAAGGGTCCGGAGGGACATGATGGAGAGGTGGCAGCAGGACCTGGCGGACGCGCGTTACGGTAGATATACTATCGACGCCGTCCGCCCAGTCCTGACGGAATGGTGCAACAGGGAGTGGGGCTCCCTGACGTTCAGACTGGTGCAGGTGCTGACCGGGCACGGGTGCTTTGGTTGGTACCTGCACCGAATAGCACGCAGGGAGCCGACCGCCGCATGCCATGAGTGTGGCGCTGATATGGACACTGCGCAGTGTAGCGGAGCATATATTATTAATAAAAATATTGTGTGTAATAAATTAGCAAAAGACGAGCAGTCCGCTGGGTATGGGGGAGTGTGCGGGTTGCGGGACGCGGACACCACTTGCGCATGCGCAGCCCGTTGCGCCGGCGCGGCAGCGCGGCCGGCACCACCACCCTCTCATTCGGGTACCACTGAGACACGATACGCACGTCGCTCACTCCCCCGCAACCACTAATTGATTACGTGTTTAATTTTTCTATACGTTTTTGTCTGTCTATGTTTCTCCTTCTACTTGTTTGTGTACGTGTTATATATCTTCCAATTATACTGTTGGCGATAAAGACTTTCTTTCATTTGTGAAGATTACTACCAACACCCGTACATTATTGGTGACCTCGCCTTTAAAAGAACACATGGCGGACAAAAGAGGCCGTAAAGAGCACGGCGATGAGCAAGACAGCGGGAGCAGCAGTGATACACAACGTGCTGGCGGTGCATCGCGAGAGCCGGAGCAGCCATACGATGTGTTTCGCGTGGGTGTGCGGGTACCTCCATTTTACCCCGAAAAACCTGAGTTATGGTTTGCACAACTCGAAAGCCAATTCGTGCTTGCAAATATAACATCAGATATGACAAAGTATCATTTCGTCATGGGCCAATTAGAACCACAATACGTTGAGGAAGCCTACGACGTAGTTACGGCACCCCCGTCGCCTGATAAATACCAGAGATTGAAAAGTGAACTCGTCAAAAGATTATCTCTGTCTCGAGAGAAAAAGGTGAGACAACTTCTGACTCACGAAGAGTTGGGTGACAGGAAGCCATCACAATTTTTACGGCATCTTCAGAACCTGGCGGGACCTGGTGTACCGGAGGAGTTTTTGCGTTCGATTTGGACCAGCAGATTGCCCAGCAGTACCCAGCAGATCGTGGCCTCACAGTCAAACGTGTCTCTACAAGAATCAGCTGATTTAGCAGACAGGATTCATGACATTGTGACACCAAGTCCAATAGTTGCATCTACAAGCACTTCGAAGTCGGCACAAATAACCGGCGGTACCTCGATGGAAGCTCAGATAGCGGAACTATAACGACAAGTCCAAGTCCTGCCAGCGAAGGTGAGCAGGATGTCACGACCGATGCAGAGATGGCTAGGAAACAATCTAGCAATCGTCCAAGGTCACCTTCGACGAGATCGCAGTCCAGCTATCGCAAGTTCCCCGTGTGCTGGTATCATCATAAGTTCGGTAATACTGCTAATAAATGTATCAAGCCTTGTGATTGGTCGGGAAACGCGTAGGGCAGTTGACCGTAGCGGCCACCGACTGCCCGATTAGTGGTCGCTTATTTGTTACGGACCATCAGTCCAAAGTTCAATTTTTAGTAGACACTGGTAGTGATTTGTGCGTCTACCCTACATCGTTACTAAATAAAAAACGTCAAAAATCTAATTATGTACTTTGTGCAGCGAACGGTTCGCCCATCACTACTTATGGTTACGAACATGTAAAGCTAAACTTAGGTTTGCGCCGCGAGTTTACTTGGCGATTTATTGTAGCGAATGTAACTAAAGCTATAATAGGCGCGGATTTTTTAGCGCATTATAATTTATTAGTCGATGTACGTAACAAACGTTTGATAGATGGTAATACAACAACAAAAATGGAAACAATTTTTTCGGTTAAAATAGTGACTGGTAATTCTGTGTACCATAAAATACTTTTTGAGTTTCCAGAAATTACTCGTCCTTCTGGTACACATCGCATCTACCCTCACAACACTATACACCACATCCGCACCACACCTGGACCACCAGTATCTTGTACACCTCGCAGGTTGGCGCCGGACAAGCTTAAAACCGCAAAAGCCGAATTTGAGGCGATGTTGCAGAATGGTACATGTCAACCGTCGGAATCTGCCTGGGCATCCCCGCTTCATTTGACACCGAAAAAGGACAACGGGTGGCATCCTTGTGGGGACTACCGGATGCTCAACGCCCGTACTATTCCAGATATGTATCCTATTCGTCATATTCATGATTTTTCTCATAGTTTAGCGGGTTGTACTGTGTTTTCAACCATAGACCTGGTGAAGGCTTACAACCAAATTCCTGTTAATAACGATGATATAGCGAAAACTGCCATCACTACACCCTTTGGTTTGTACGAATTCCCGTTTATGACTTATGGACTTCGTAATGCCGCACAAACATTTCAACGTTTTGTAGATGAGATGTTACGAGGCTTGGATTTTTGTTACGCCTATATCGACGATTTCCTAGTATTTTCTGAAAATGAGGAGTCTCATAAAAACCACCTACGTCAGGTATTTGCTAGACTCCAAAAATATGGTATGGTCATTAATACTGCAAAATGTGTGTTTGGCCAGCCGGAAGTAATTTTCCTGGGATATCGTATTTCAGCGCAAGGTACAAAGCCTCTCCCAGAAAAAGTGGAGGCCATTCGATGTTTCCCTGTTCCATCAACAGTTAGGGAATTACGTAGATTTTTAGGAATGATAAACTTTTATCGTAGGTTTATTCCTCACGCTGCCCAATTACAGGCCCCACTGAACGCGTTATTGGTAGGTTCAGTCAAAGGATCGCACCCGGTTCACTTCTCTGCGAAGGAGCAAGAAGCATTCGATGCTTGCAAGGACAGCCTGTGTCGGGCTGCCATGTTAGCACATCCGGAGTGCGGAGCAAAGCTAGCGTTAGTTACTGACGCATCAAATACAGCTGTAGGTGCAGTACTCCAACAGTTGAGAGAAAGTTCATGGGAACCTCTTGCGTTCTTCTCTCATAAATTGAGTCCAGCCCAACAAAAATACTCGCCATACGATCGAGAACTACTCGCCATATATGAAGCGATCAAATACTTTCGCCATATGGTTGAGGCTAGAGATTTCATCGTGTACACAGATCACAAACCACTGGTATTTGCATTTCATACTCGAAAAGAGAATTGTTCTCCTAGACAATTTCGTCATTTAAATTTTATTTCACAGTTCACCACCGACCTTAGACATATCTCGGGTAAGGATAACGTAGTAGCGGATACGCTATCACGCCTTGAAGAGATCGTGCAACCAGTTGATCTAGGTGAACTGGCTAAGTCTCAATTGACTGATCCAGAACTGCAGATTGTATTAGATGGTAGTACTTCTTTATGTCTAAAAAAGATACGAATACCGGGATCAGATATTGAGCTGTTTTGTGACGAGAGTAGTAGTACACCAAGACCGTACGTGACTAGAGAAATGCGAAGGCAGGTATTTCAGAGTTTGCATTCCTTAAGTCACCCTGGTGCCAATGCCACAACAAAACTAGTAGCAGAAAGGTTTGTATGGCCAGGCATCAGAAAGGATTGTAGGGAGTGGGCTCGTGCTTGTTTAGAATGTCAGCGCTCGAAGATAACTCGTCATGTTTCTTCTCCACTAAGCACTTTCAAACTTCCTCGAACTAGGTTTGAGCATATACACATTGATCTGATAGGGCCACTGCCGCTGTCACATGGTTTCCGATATTGTCTCACAGCCGTCGATCGGTTCTCACGATGGCCTGAGGCAATACCTTTGCATGATATTACGGCTGAGACTGTGGCAAAAGCTCTTTTAAGTGGTTGGATATCACGTTTTGGCTGTCCCAGAGTTATTGTGACAGATCGTGGAAGACAATTTGAATCGGCACTTTTCAAAAGTTTATCTGAAATTGCCGGTTTCCAACATCGTCGCACAACCGCGTACCATCCTGCTTGCAACGGGTTGGTCGAAAGGTTCCATCGACAACTCAAAGCACCAATCACGTGTCATGCAAGTGACAGCTGGGTTGAATCTCTTCCTTTGGTACTTCTCGGTATCCGTAGTGCGTTCAAAGAAGATCTCCAAGCTTCCTCTGCCGAATTTGTATACGGAGAACCACTTCGCCTTCCTGGTGATTTTTTTCATCCTGAAGCTGATCGTATTGTAGACATGACAGACTACTTGGCAAGGTTACGTAGGTTTGTTAAAAATTTACACCCGACGCCTACAACCTGTCATAAAAAGAAGTCGATCTTTGTGTTTAAAGATTTGGCAACAGCTTCTCATGTTTTCCTCAGGGATGAGGTTAGAGGAAGTTCTCTCAAACTATCTTACACAGGACCCTACGAGGTCCGAGAAAGAGGAGAGAAAGTATTTAAAATATTATGTAGAGGTATTGAAAACACTGTATCCATAGATAGTTTAAAGCCTGCAGGCTAACTCTTGAAATTGATTTCAATTTGGTTTTGTTTCTGATTCGAACTCAATTTTGTTTTGATCTTGATCTAAAAGGGTACTCTTGAACCAAATCAAATCGAATATCAAGATCGAGTTACGATCGATTCATAACGGCGTCGTTAAGTGTATCCGGGCACGGTGTACACACAATACGTCACAGTAAAGTGTTATAATTATATGCTTAAATCGTTGCTTTTTTGGTGTTTTCTGCCTCAATAACGCTAAAATAATGATTTATATTATGTAAAATATTATAAAAATATACTACACCTATTAAAATCGTCCTGAAATAATTGATTTTATTATTGAATACGACGAACATGTTATTTTTAGTCTGTGTCGCAGAATATAATCTTTACTAGTCTGTGCTACAGACTGTCAAATTTAATCATAAAAACATTGGAATGTTTTACAAAATGATGAGATGTATTATACACCAATCAATGTATATTACCTAGATATATGTAAAGCAATTATGAAAAATATAGTAAGGGAAAATATTCATGAAGTGTGTGTGATAAAACTATAACTTTTATGAACATACATTTAGAAAACTTGTAAACATTATATACTAAAATTAGGTACCTATACTGTAGATTTTTCAGGCCCTTTCAAAAGTTAAATGTTGTAATATGTATTAAGTGTATCACTCATTACCGATTTCGTAATAAAAATCATAGCAACCGTGATGTTTTATCACGTTAAGTGTATTTTCTTGAATTTGGAATTTCATACACTACACATATTATTGAGTGTGATGATTATAGCTTTAATATAGTATAAAGAGACACTTAAAAACCTAAACAATAAATTATATAAATCCATTTACCATTATAGACAAAAATAAATATAAATCAAGTAATATGTAAAGTTCTTGCTAATACACCATAAAGCCAAGTAATATGTTTTCTGTTGATAGTATACGTTTAACTTTAATTAATATCCCATATGAACCATAAATAATGGATTTTAATATTTGTGCCAATATATTACACACAATAAAATAAATTATTTCTTTTCATTTCACATTTATTAACAATAGGAGTTAATAATACAGCGAATTAAACATTACCACTGTTTCAAAAAGCAGCATATTTCTAATCTTATATAAAGTTTATATAGATTTATGTCACATACATACATACATACATATATCAAGAACATATTTAAAATATACCAAAGAGAGAACAATCATGAAATTAACTTCAACCTTTATTAGTACATATTGTAACATCTATAAAGACATTACAAACTTAAGAATAATGTAATTTTTTCAGACAATCGATGTGTCTTAAACTTTAATATTATAGTAATTTTGAGATTATCAATTAAAACCAATTTTATATATAAATATTGTAGCAACCATGACACATTTCATGTTAAGTGTATTTTGCTTGATTAAGAATATTATACAGTATACAGAGATATTGAAGGTGATATCTCGAAATAGTTTATTTTTTATCTGATGACATAATATATTATTAATAATTTAAAAACTGAAACAATAAATGAATCAATTTACCGCCATGGACTTGTATACGTCATGCCACTGAGCACTTCATAGTTCACCATATACATGAACTCTCATGAACATTTTGTCAGAACAATAAATAATGAGTTTTTATTTATGAAAATTATGTAAATGAATTTCATAAAAAGCTTTCATTTTCATTTTTAATTTAATAACAAGAGCTTAGAACACAACTGATTAACCTTTATCACCATTCAATAAAAAACAGCATATATTTAACCTTGACTACAGCCAATTTTATTTTTCTATAATATTGCTTAAATAATTTTCATTACATCAATAAATATTTTGTTTTTACAGACAATTACATGTTATAAATTATGTTGTTATATTTTACCATCAAATACATCAAGCTGATGATAATTGGTAATAATTTGTTGATGTTTTTGATTGGTGTATGCTGATTTGTAGTACAGCATGATATGATGAGATATATAACGTCCAGGGATTTCATTTGTTCCGCAGTGTGTCTAGTAGAATACTTTTGTGCCAACGACTACTTGAACGACTAGTGGATTTACTATAAGTCACTTTTTACTCTTCTTAGGAAGTTACCAGGATCACCTAAAAAAACAATATATTATTATTTCTATGTATGATGTTTCTGTAATTTTAAATTAAAAATAGCTCACTTGCCTACTTTTCAATTGTATTTAATAATGCTTTGTTAATTACCAAATAGCCCGAGTGACATATACCTAATTTATATTACAAAATTAAAATATTCATGTCACAAATTGTACAAATAACATGTGTATATTAATATAAACTATAAACTTTCATAAAATAAAATCAAATTTAACATACATTATGGATATATTATGGTACATATAAAGATATTGCATACTCAGAAAGAAAACTAAACTAAACTTGTTAATCAAACATATGAGAGCTCAAAACAACTCAACTTGAGACTAAAGCTTAGTAACATATTATTTATTAATGTGAATAAAATCATAGTTAATTATCTCCATCGCTTAACCTATACCTATATAACCTATATTATTTTTTACATATAAATCTTCATTTATAAGATTAGGGTAACTTTATAGATTTTACAAATATGTTTTTATGGTTAGTCCACATATCCCTTGTAGATGGAAAATGACCATGATATTGTCTCAGATAGCTCTCAGTATCAAAAAATAATTATGTAAGCAAAACTTGTAACTTACAATTTATTCCTCATATATTTTTTTACTGACAATTATGACTGACCTTATATGCTTTTATACCACCACTGAGGGATTTAGATATATCTTATTTGCAAAAAATGCATAAACATACTATGTAATGTATGTACAAATATAAATTTTATGTGAAAACTTAAACATTAAAACTTACCACGTTATTAATACAAATATCGTTTTGTTATTGATTTAAACACATGTAGGGTGTAATAAATTAATGTACATATAATACTTCTTCTTCAATATTCGATAATTTCTTCTAACTTCTTGGAAACTTCAATTTCTCAATATAGTTGTTATATCGACTTTTTTTTATAAATAACTTCACACACGTGTGTTTATTGGGTTCGGTATTCCAAAGTAAACAATAACAATGAAAATTTTTGAATAAATATCACAATAAAACACTAAAATGTTCTCACTCGATCCATAAAAAGTACCTTTTTCAGGATCGTCTATTTTGACAGCCGCACTCGAACGAACGACTCGATTTACAGCTATAAAACAAAATGGAGAGTACCGATTTATCGATCCTAACGAATAAGACGATCGAAGTTAGTTTTAATTTGAGCCACAGCACGATTGAGCGCTAGCGTTGATTTCAAGAGTACGAAATAGCCCGAGTTCGAATAAAATTCGATTTGATTTAGAACTCGAAAGTGTCAAGAGTAAGGCGGCTGCTTACATACTGTGTGACCCAGACATGAACACTCGTTCACATACGTCACAAAGGCAGACTCCACAGTTACACAAACATAACACACACACTAACACACCACCCGCTGGAGAAAATGTTATTCGAACCAGCAGGCTAACTCTTGAAATTGATTTCAATTTGGTTTTGTTTCTGATTCGAACTCAATTTTGTTTTGATCTTGATCTAAAAGGGTACTCTTGAACCAAATCAAATCGAATATCAAGATCGAGTTACGATCGATTCATAACGGCGTCGTTAAGTGTATCCGGGCACGGTGTACACACAATACGTCACAGTAAAGTGTTATAATTATATGCTTAAATCGTTGCTTTTTTGGTGTTTTCTGCCTCAATAACGCTAAAATAATGATTTATATTATGTAAAATATTATAAAAATATACTACACCTATTAAAATCGTCCTGAAATAATTGATTTTATTATTGAATACGACGAACATGTTATTTTTAGTCTGTGTCGCAGAATATAATCTTTACTAGTCTGTGCTACAGACTGTCAAATTTAATCATAAAAACATTGGAATGTTTTACAAAATGATGAGATGTATTATACACCAATCAATGTATATTACCTAGATATATGTAAAGCAATTATGAAAAATATAGTAAGGGAAAATATTCATGAAGTGTGTGTGATAAAACTATAACTTTTATGAACATACATTTAGAAAACTTGTAAACATTATATACTAAAATTAGGTACCTATACTGTAGATTTTTCAGGCCCTTTCAAAAGTTAAATGTTGTAATATGTATTAAGTGTATCACTCATTACCGATTTCGTAATAAAAATCATAGCAACCGTGATGTTTTATCACGTTAAGTGTATTTTCTTGAATTTGGAATTTCATACACTACACATATTATTGAGTGTGATGATTATAGCTTTAATATAGTATAAAGAGACACTTAAAAACCTAAACAATAAATTATATAAATCCATTTACCATTATAGACAAAAATAAATATAAATCAAGTAATATGTAAAGTTCTTGCTAATACACCATAAAGCCAAGTAATATGTTTTCTGTTGATAGTATACGTTTAACTTTAATTAATATCCCATATGAACCATAAATAATGGATTTTAATATTTGTGCCAATATATTACACACAATAAAATAAATTATTTCTTTTCATTTCACATTTATTAACAATAGGAGTTAATAATACAGCGAATTAAACATTACCACTGTTTCAAAAAGCAGCATATTTCTAATCTTATATAAAGTTTATATAGATTTATGTCACATACATACATACATACATATATCAAGAACATATTTAAAATATACCAAAGAGAGAACAATCATGAAATTAACTTCAACCTTTATTAGTACATATTGTAACATCTATAAAGACATTACAAACTTAAGAATAATGTAATTTTTTCAGACAATCGATGTGTCTTAAACTTTAATATTATAGTAATTTTGAGATTATCAATTAAAACCAATTTTATATATAAATATTGTAGCAACCATGACACATTTCATGTTAAGTGTATTTTGCTTGATTAAGAATATTATACAGTATACAGAGATATTGAAGGTGATATCTCGAAATAGTTTATTTTTTATCTGATGACATAATATATTATTAATAATTTAAAAACTGAAACAATAAATGAATCAATTTACCGCCATGGACTTGTATACGTCATGCCACTGAGCACTTCATAGTTCACCATATACATGAACTCTCATGAACATTTTGTCAGAACAATAAATAATGAGTTTTTATTTATGAAAATTATGTAAATGAATTTCATAAAAAGCTTTCATTTTCATTTTTAATTTAATAACAAGAGCTTAGAACACAACTGATTAACCTTTATCACCATTCAATAAAAAACAGCATATATTTAACCTTGACTACAGCCAATTTTATTTTTCTATAATATTGCTTAAATAATTTTCATTACATCAATAAATATTTTGTTTTTACAGACAATTACATGTTATAAATTATGTTGTTATATTTTACCATCAAATACATCAAGCTGATGATAATTGGTAATAATTTGTTGATGTTTTTGATTGGTGTATGCTGATTTGTAGTACAGCATGATATGATGAGATATATAACGTCCAGGGATTTCATTTGTTCCGCAGTGTGTCTAGTAGAATACTTTTGTGCCAACGACTACTTGAACGACTAGTGGATTTACTATAAGTCACTTTTTACTCTTCTTAGGAAGTTACCAGGATCACCTAAAAAAACAATATATTATTATTTCTATGTATGATGTTTCTGTAATTTTAAATTAAAAATAGCTCACTTGCCTACTTTTCAATTGTATTTAATAATGCTTTGTTAATTACCAAATAGCCCGAGTGACATATACCTAATTTATATTACAAAATTAAAATATTCATGTCACAAATTGTACAAATAACATGTGTATATTAATATAAACTATAAACTTTCATAAAATAAAATCAAATTTAACATACATTATGGATATATTATGGTACATATAAAGATATTGCATACTCAGAAAGAAAACTAAACTAAACTTGTTAATCAAACATATGAGAGCTCAAAACAACTCAACTTGAGACTAAAGCTTAGTAACATATTATTTATTAATGTGAATAAAATCATAGTTAATTATCTCCATCGCTTAACCTATACCTATATAACCTATATTATTTTTTACATATAAATCTTCATTTATAAGATTAGGGTAACTTTATAGATTTTACAAATATGTTTTTATGGTTAGTCCACATATCCCTTGTAGATGGAAAATGACCATGATATTGTCTCAGATAGCTCTCAGTATCAAAAAATAATTATGTAAGCAAAACTTGTAACTTACAATTTATTCCTCATATATTTTTTTACTGACAATTATGACTGACCTTATATGCTTTTATACCACCACTGAGGGATTTAGATATATCTTATTTGCAAAAAATGCATAAACATACTATGTAATGTATGTACAAATATAAATTTTATGTGAAAACTTAAACATTAAAACTTACCACGTTATTAATACAAATATCGTTTTGTTATTGATTTAAACACATGTAGGGTGTAATAAATTAATGTACATATAATACTTCTTCTTCAATATTCGATAATTTCTTCTAACTTCTTGGAAACTTCAATTTCTCAATATAGTTGTTATATCGACTTTTTTTTATAAATAACTTCACACACGTGTGTTTATTGGGTTCGGTATTCCAAAGTAAACAATAACAATGAAAATTTTTGAATAAATATCACAATAAAACACTAAAATGTTCTCACTCGATCCATAAAAAGTACCTTTTTCAGGATCGTCTATTTTGACAGCCGCACTCGAACGAACGACTCGATTTACAGCTATAAAACAAAATGGAGAGTACCGATTTATCGATCCTAACGAATAAGACGATCGAAGTTAGTTTTAATTTGAGCCACAGCACGATTGAGCGCTAGCGTTGATTTCAAGAGTACGAAATAGCCCGAGTTCGAATAAAATTCGATTTGATTTAGAACTCGAAAGTGTCAAGAGTAAGGCGGCAGATCAGGCAGAGTCGTTAGATTCCGATAAATTATTATCGCCCTTAGCCTTGGGCTCTGGAAGGGGGTGATGTAGCGGAGCATATATTATTAATAAAAATATTGTGTGTAATAAATTAGCAAAGGACGAGCAGTCCGCTGTGTATGGGGGAGTGTGCGGGTTGCGGGACGCGGACACCACTTGCGCATGCGCAGCCCGTTGCGCCGGCGCGGCAGCGCGGCCGGCACCACCACCCTCTCATTCGGGTACCACTGAGACACGATACGCACGTCGCTCACTCCCCCGCAACCACTAATTGATTACGTGTTTAATTTTTCTATACGTTTTTGTCTGTCTATGTTTCTCCTTCTACTTGTTTGTGTACGTGTTATATATCTTCCAATTATACTGTTGGCGATAAAGACTTTCTTTCATTTGTGAAGATTACTACCAACACCCGTACACGCAGCATACTCTTTCTGAGTGAGCTGCGTGGGAGTCTCAGCGTCGTACTCTGGCTGCGGCGGTGGGGAATGATTTGTCGCTGCCGAGCGTGGTCACGGCCATGCTCGGCAGCGAAACAAGATGGAATGCAGTGGCCTCCTTCTGCGAGGAGGTCATCTCGCAGAAGGAGGCGGCGGAGAGGGTTCGCGAGGAGTATCCTCTGAGTGACCCTCTCCGCCAACGCAGAGTCGGTGGGAGGGGGCGGCGTTTTATCCGTCTTCTCCCACCTCCGTAGCCAAACCTGGGGGGATGGGTCGGGGGCCCATCTCCCCATTGCACAGGTTTGGCTGACGAGTAGGGGGTGGCTGGTGTGTACCCAGCTTGCCTCCCATTATGTGGACGACGCCCAGCGGACACATTCCGCTGGGCTAGCCGCTGGGGTGACATGGTGATAGCACTGTACGATCCCATGTCACCCCAACCAAAGCAGCGGCCGGTACACCGAGGGGTTTTAGTGAGTAAGAGTCTCACACTACCCACTCTCTCCCCCGAGAGGGTGGCGTGTCCATGATGGATTTCCCCTCGTAAATAAAAAAAAATAATAATAATAAAATAAAATAAAAAAAAGCATAGATCCTTGGGGAATTTCCAGTTTATTGAGTTGGGTACATATTTATAAACGACAAAAACAGAACACGTATAAAGGATTACATTTGATCAAAATACGAGTATAAAAATAGAAACAATATTAGAACGATAAAATTAAAGTAAAACTAGAAATGGGCAATAGTATTTGGGTAATAAAATAATATAAATAATAAGCTAAGATAATTCGCCGCATTGTGTGAACGGTCTGTCGTGAGAATACAATTACACCAAGGTAGCATATGGTCGCCACCAGGGTGGCGAGTCTTTAATAGTTTTGATGTTAATTCGACTAATTTTGGACTTTCGTAGAGCCGTTTCTGAGGTTTTGTCTAAATTATTGTAGTACACCACCACGTTTAATGTACTTTAATATTCATAAAAGATGTCCTCATTTAGTTGTTCCATACAATGAGAGGTCTATTGTGCCGTTTCAATTATGATTGTTGCTTATTCGTAATTAATTTACAGAAATAATGTATGCAGTAGTGGCCTGTGTAAATATGATGGGATTCCTGGGTGGACACTAAATTTTTGATATTTACAAAAAAGTTATCTAAATAACCTATGGAATGCTGAATTATAGAGAATTTTATACAAACTCGTATTTCTATATTCCTAATTTGGTTATTATACAATTTATTGTTGCTATAATCTATGTCTCGTGGAACACGGCAGCGTAAATATTACGTTGCTACTTTCACAAGGTTGGAATTAAATATTAAATCTGATTCCGATTTTGCAGACTTGTAAACGCTTTGGCAGCAGGTTTATAAATCCCTTTTATTACCAAAAGACATATTTATGTGTTATAAGATAACGTGAAAGCATTACAGTTAAAAATAAAAACGGGCATTTAAATTACAAATAGTATTGCACGCATAAAGTAATAATTAGAAATAAACAATAACATTTAAGCAATAAAATAATTGAAAAATAAGCTAGGATAATAGAAATTCGCCACATTATGTTTATGGTTAGTCAGTTAGATAATAATCACACCCATGTGGCAAAAGCGATGAGTCTTTAATAGTCGCGCTTAAATCGACTAGTCTTTAACTTTTGCAGTGCCGCTTCTTCTTTTCCATCTCATACATAACACGTTTGTTGTATGTGTATCATCGAATCGCTGGACAGCGTCCGTTGCTGTCCAACTGCTGCCACCCCCTGGTTAGGTCACCTCTTATATTCATTGACTAGTTTGAATTAATATGTATTTATACCACAACTTTTTTTAACGGGATAATATATCCCAAATTACTTCTACTTATATTCAACAAAAGATAATAAGTAGTTGTGAATATTAACCTCTCCAATATTTATATAATAACCGCAATTAATTTAAAAGATATTGGTAAACCGTGGTTGCATTTGAATTTATTTTCAGATTAAATGAATCATTATGGCAGCCCCTAGTAACAGTACCAGGGTCGCCAACCTTTAGAGAATACCCTAAACTGTGAGGTTTAACTGGGATAGACTTTAACTCGGTTGGGGATTTCGTAAGGGCTGGCAATATGTAAAGAAAATAGAGAGATTTTTACGTTTTACAATTTCGATAGATTTATATGATATATGTCACATGAAAGATATTAGATATGAGTAGACCATCAAATAAATATTTTTTTTTTAAATGTGCCAGGATATTTTAAATCGAATCTTTTGCGAATATATGATTTTTAATATTTTTCACTAATTGTCTGAATAGAAAATAATGAATTTATGTCTGCTTACTGGACTTTCAAATTAGAAAACGGAAAATTCCCCCACGACACCGGTCTTCGCGTTGCTAATATATTACATTCATTTGTAATAAAATACTCTTGTAATTAAATTGTTATAGCTATGGACAGAAAACTTATCGAATCTAATTGATTGGTGACTGATGATTGACTGATGCGAAAATTTTATGTCGTCCTAACAATGAACGCTATAGGGAAAATGTAATGTCTAAAAGATCGAGCTGCCTCATCAGCATTGGGTTTTGGCGTTTTATGAGTTCAACGGTTCATGGTAAAATATGCGAAATCAACAGCAAAATTGATATTCAACATTTTTTGCATATTTTTCCATGAAGATGCCAACTGTAAAAATTGCCTGTCCCAGTTTAAGACTATTTAATTCGGCTCGAGATAATCGTGGAGATAATAGTTTCCCTCATCATGCTAAACCTATAAAAAATTACTAAATAGCCAAAACTATATCACAAACATCGATAGGTCAATAAATAGTTTCATATTAGCCCTATAGAAAATTGATCTGGACACATTATCCTAAATTGGAATCCTAGAGCCATTCAAGATAAACAAAATTTAGTAAATAGATCTAAGAAAGACTGTCATGAATAAAAAAATGTACGTCTTGGGACTCCCGACAGAAGTCATACCTTAAACTAATCTAAGTTGAACTATTTATTATTGAAATTGTTGAACTTGAGAAAAGCTTAGGTTATTATTTTAATTTTACATATATTAATATGATAATTTAAGGAAACGTTATTAATTAATAAAATCTCTTATTGAATATAAAATATATGTAATTCTTTGTTACAATTTTATAATATGTACACCTACCGCTACCGTAAGCGTGAGAGAAAGGGAATAATAATGTACGGAATTTGTGGAGAATCAAAATCTTTTCTACCCGAATTTGGGATACAGCTAGAATTTTGAGGAACTTTGACAATTACATTGACAACGCTGTATACGAGTTTTGTTTCGAATGGTATCAAATTTAGTGTTCGAGGCTGAGCTTATAGTACTAATTATTTGTCACAAAAACATGAACTCTTTAAAAATTAGGCTATTTTGTGCACCTTTTAGCAGACCAAGTTCTACCTTACCAACTGAATTTGTAAACAGAAACCCAAGGAACCTTGAACGAATGCGTATAGCCCGTAAACCAGATGGATACCACTTAGAAAAACCAGGCAGAAAGTTTTGGCACAAGTTTGTTCAGTCACTGTATTAATTTAATAGAAAACATCTAATTTTATGAGTAAAATATCTGTATGTGAAGACTTTTTTATGCAGTTTATATACTGTAACCTAAAAGTATCTAGAGATAGCAAAAATTTAAAACAATTCATTGTTATGTAAATCACAGATAAATGGATTAATTATGATCAGAAGAATTATACCATAGCATTTTTATGCATAAAATATGTCTAAAAAAGACTGTCCATGCCATACTTATTGACCGCTTTAAATGTAAATACATACAACATATATACACATTTACATATATACACATGTATTATATTATATTTATGACAACTTAAGGTTGTATAAAGCCAAATTTTATATTTCTTTAATAATATGTTAACTTTGTTTTGTATTAAAGAAATACCAATATGAAGATATAACAGGTCTTTATATTTCAAATAATGTAACCAAAACTGAATAAAAATCAGTTGTTATTAATTCCATCTATTTTGGATAGTGGGTAATTGTAATTAATTAATCGAGACAAATTAATTATCCAGAGTCTAGGATAAGCTACTAGAAGAATACAACAAGTGTACCATGCCATGCCAGAGCGAAGACTGCTCTAGTGGCGGTTGCTGCGCTTCTTTTCTACCAAAACAATGAGTTGTAGGAAGAGTGCGGTAATCAAATGATGTGCTCTGTGTGGTCGGAGGTGCATGTGTCGTTTCATGATTCATTGCTAGGTGCCTATGATAGTGCAGGCTCAACATATATTTATATCATATATATAGAAAATATTTTGAAAGTGTTTATATTAAAGTGTAATATCACTGAAAGTTTCCCTTATGTAATATATCCTGTTTTTAATTAAGATTTATATTAATTTCTTTCTCAGACTACATCTGATAACAAGCAACAGGACAGTTACTGCCCAAGTTATCCATTTTATGAATGGTCCTATAATTCAGGCTAAAACATCAGAATGGGCACTTCGTAAGCAGCTTTATAGCATTATGGATACTTGTGCTTATATAAATTTGGGCCGAGTTTTTGCACAAAGGTGCTTGGAGTCTGGAATTACAGAAATGTACTGTGATATCAAACCTCAAAAAGGTGGAAAAGTAGACAAATTTCTCACTGAAGTAGTAAATGGTGGTATCAGACTAGAAGAACCTGAAGTATACAAAAAACCAAATCCTTGGGATATGTTTAGGCCTGAAAAACCATGGGAAGTTACTGAAGAATAATAATTAAGAGTAGTATAGTTATATTAGTCAGAATAAATTATTGTAACTAAGATACTTTAATATTGTTTTATTAATGCATTTTTTTAGTACAATATTTATAAATTATGTTAATTAGTATATATTAATTCATATGGAGGGTGTTGATATCTGTGATACAGTTTAATACTAGTACAAATGTCAACGATAATTATTGTTTCTCTATAATGGTTTTAATTAAAATTTAGTGATTATGCTCTAAAGGGCAGAATTTGATCTCTAGTGTGTAGATATTATTACGGAACAAAGAAATAAAGTTGACACTTGCTTCCGTGGGCATAACATGTATATAACGCATGCACGTGCACATGATTTATTATGAAAATTCTTTTTTTTTCTGAATTCGAAAAAATTGTTATATTTCATTATTCGCAGGTATGTGTAGGTATACTATATTTTTGTACATCGTCGGTGGCGGATTTGCTGTTTTGGCCGCATTAGGGCTCCAGGCCATGTAGTAAGTACCAGCCACCCCTTTTCTTTCCTTTTCCATTTCTTGTTATCATCAGTGAATTTTTTGTCACGATAGGCCGCTCTAGGGCCTCCTGGGCCTTAGGGCAAATCCGCCACTGTACGTCGTCCATATAATAAATATTTTTTAATTAATATTAACCTATTATTTTACCTACTGTGTTTTAGTAAATGTTGCTTTATCTATGGTGGAAATTTGTTTCAGAACGAATTTTTGTACGTCATAGTTGTTATGTTATTTATTAAAGTTTACCCTTTTAGTTTTCTTTTTATGTGCGCAAATGTCATAAATTTGACTTATGTTTAATTACAAAATGTATAAAACTATTCATAAATGAACTAACAAAAGATTCTATTATTACTGTTTTAAAGAGATGGTGTCTTGACTTAAAATAATCATGGCGGAAACAATAATGGCGTCCATTTTAATTTATTACGTGAAGATAATTATATACTTATCCCTTTCTAACATATGGAAAAGTCCGTTAGCCGCTGGGCACGCGTAGTGATCAATATGTCCACGTGATCTGTCGCCAGTCGCGACTCGCGTAATTGCAACTGTGATTGCAAATGCAAAATGTTAGGAAGGAAACGTTTTGTGTTACAATGAAATTATAATTATTTTTTATTTTAAGTTGTAGTGTTTTAGTTATAAAATGCCCGCGTCTATTGGTGTTAATTTACGTGTGACTGGGCACTGTAGCCAAGGCGGGAGAAAGTATATGGAAGATTTGTTTTCCGTTGCTTATCAACAAACTGAGGATGAGAGAGATTTGGAATATGCTTTTTTCGGGATATATGACGGCCACGGTGGGAGCGAGGCTGCTGCATTTGCTAAAGAACATTTGATGGACTCAATAGTAAAGCAAAGGCAATTCTGGTCGGACAATGATGAAGACGTTCTGAAAGCTATCAGGAATGGATACATGCTGACCCACTTGAACATGTGGAAAGAGTTGGGTAAATATTTCAAGTTTGTTGTTTAGTTTCTATATAAAAGATACAGTAACAGTACAGTGAACAAATCAAGGATCGTTCAAGTGATTGTTCGAAAACTATGGAATGACCTTGCGGAGTTACTTATTTTTTCCACGAGTGGTTTGACATTGAGTGTCTAAATTTTGACTAATGGTCATTGTTTGTGTTTTTGTCTACTAATTCCCTAACTTATAACTCGTTGGCGATTGCACAACTTTTGGGAGACCAACAAAGTGACAGGAGAAAGCAGTTATACAAGTTTCGTATTTTATATTAGTGTAGGTTTCCTCTTAGGAAAATATCGAATAAAAGGTCAACAATGGCATAGATTAACAAATTTCTTTACAATTTTATGTGAATGTTCATTTTTGTTCAAAACAGATTAATTAAAATTTGAAATGTGTATAATATATTGATCTCATAACAATATAGGCACCGGATACTGGTTATCCTTCATCAATCATTCCTATGAATTCAATGGTGTGCAGGAGACTGTTGTCCAATGTAATGTCTAATCAGTACACTAAAGGCTACACTAGGATACTGTTTATGTAGTTCTATAAGAAATTAAAAATCAAGCTCTTGTTGAGATGGTTCTTTTACTATTTAGACCATTCCTCATATATTATAATGAAGTGTTTCTTTTACCAGATGTCTCCTCCATTCCAACATATTCTTAGACAATTTTTCCTACCAAAAGAGTTTGGTTAACCACTGTAAACAAAATTGTCTTATTATCTATAACGGGAATTAAAAAATATTAGTTTAAAAAAGTTCTCTTTGAACTGATATCCGAGTTAGTAATCATATGACAGAAATTCAACTTAGATGAGACACTTAAATCATAATTTAGACCCATAAAACAGTAATTAGGTGTACAAAGTTATGACTTCAACAGAGATATTATATATGAGGTATTTTAGATAAGGTTTTATCAGGGATGGTGTTCAATGCTTTTAGGGCTGTTAAAATAACATAATACTTGTATACCGAGAGAGTATTGGATGGCAGAAGATATTTGAATTTTGGGTACAAGTTATATGTATATGTATACTATAAACATATGTTAGAAATTATCGAGAGCCACAAGAATATTGCTTCTAATGAAAATGGTACTTGAGAAGAGGTCATTAATTTATGTAATGATTTGGGTATAATTAAATGAGTATATATTATACCTTTTTTATATTATAGTCATGAAAGTAGGACTTTCTTTGGAATCGCTGTCTTTCATTGACATTCAAACAGTGAGATAGAGTGTATTGAAATTTCAACTAGAGGCCCATATGTCATGGATGTGAATATAGAATACTTGAATAATTATCGCCAATTTTCATAAAGCGAAAATGGTGAATAATAGTACTTTATATATATATATATATATATATCAAATATATATATATATATGTTTACTGTCTATATTATAACATTTTATAAATTTAACCAGCAAACAAAATGTGTATTCATATCTTAGAATTAAATTAGCTCTGTATAAACTGTGTTACCTACACCTTACCTTACATCCTAAAACATATTGTCAAAAATCATTATATTCACATACTAAAAGTAAATTTCTTAGACTTTAGTTACTTTTAATGTAATGTTAATGTTTAAGTGTTAGTATTGAGTCTTTTTTTTAGTCTGAAAACAAAATTAATGCATGGAGAGAATATGTGAAAGTAATAAGAAAGTGGTTTTATATTTAATCATTTCATTTTTCTTTCTCTTTCAGAGAAATGGCCAAAAACAGTAACAGGTCTACCAAGTACTGCAGGTACGACAGCAAGTGTAGCTTTTATAAGACGAGGAAAAATTTATATTGGACATGTTGGAGACTCTGCTATTGTTCTTGGTTACCAGAAAGATGGTGTGTATTATCAGGCAATGATTCAATGTATAATTCAATGATCATTTTTAGTTTTTTTCAAAAAAGACTTTTTTTTATATCATATTATGAAATGTAGAGGTAAGGAGAACCATCTCATGTTGGGAACATGTTGAAAAAGTATCCATCTTTAAGCACTAAATAATAGTTCCAAAATTCTCCAAAATGGCACTAGTATAGCCAATGAATATGGTTAGTCTGAAGTAATTTTGTAAATGTAACTTGAAATAACTGCTGTTTTTCACAAGTTAGAAAGTGATCAAATGTTTGAGTGTTATACAATGCATTTAGTGGTTTTTAGAGTTTGTACTGTTGTTATACAACTTTTTTAAATAATTGAACAAGTATGAATCCTGTAGCTACTGTAGGGCCAACCGTAATTTGGCACAGTTTGTTAGACACATTTTGACATATCAAAGGTTCTCCTTACTTCTACATTCCATAATATCATATACATAAACAGAATCTTCACATGAACAAATGTTTTTTGTTGAGTGTAATTTTAAATATGGTGATATCTTTCTAAGATATTCATGGAAATGGTAATTTTCATGTTATAGGATAAGGATTAACGCTGCATTTTTCAAAATAGGATTACAAATAACCAATTATTTTTTAATAATAAAAGTATTGTATTCAATATTTATTGCTAATTTTTTGTTGATGAAAATTGCAGGCTGTGAAGAGTGGGCAGCAAAACCTTTAACATCAGACCACAAACCTGAGTCTACAATGGAAATTGAACGAATTCAGAAATGTGGTGGTAAAGTGGTTTCAAAGGCAGGTGTGCCCAGAGTTGTATGGAACAGACCTCGGCCTGGACATAAGGGACCAATAAAAAAGAATACACTAATGGACGAGATACCGTTCTTGGCTGTGGCAAGGTCACTCGGCGATCTTTGGAGTTATAATCCTCAAAATGATGAGTTCATTGTGAGCCCTGATCCTGATGTGGGAGTATTGACAATAGACCCATCGAAGTTCCGGTAATTTTCTTTTTTATTACTCAACCGAGATATAAAAAAGCACTGCAATTTTCAGAGTAACCATGATTAAAAATAGTCTTTCAATATTTCATGTATTTAACTCTAAATTCAGAGTTAGCATACTCAGCCATATTAACTGACTTACTGTGTTTTGAATGTCAAAAGGTATAGATTAGGGGAGTTGAACAATAAAAGACTAACTCTGATTATTAGTAGTTTAATAATATTTAGCCTGTCTAAATGTCAAAATAGTTTTTAGGAATTAGACACTAAAAGAAACTCTGATTAAAAATAGTCTAATAATACTTAGTGAAACAATATATTCAAAGTGATTCAGCATACTCAGCTATACTAAGTTGGTTCACTGTCTGAATTTTGTTTAATAGTAATTAGACACTAAAAGATTGATGATTTAGTGCACAGTAATTTCAGTGGAAAGAAAAGAAGGTATATTTAAATGTTATCAACTTATACTATATAATGTGTCTTGTTCATGGCAGGAAAGTCATACAGCTTATATGTTCAATAATGATATGCTATTAAAATGTTTTTAAAAACATAATAATGAAAAAGTAAGAATGTTGGATAGCAAATAATCAACTTGCTAAGTTATTCAGTATACATGTCATAAATCAATAAGGGTATAATAACACCTCAAGATGTATTTTAGCAGTACAATATGAACTTTAGATACAATAACAAATAAAATGTTTTAAAAATTATTTTTAAAATTTCAGGTGTCTGATTTTTGGAACTGATGGCTTATGGAATATGATATCTCCTGAAGGTGCTGTTAGTTTAGTTCAAGCCACTGAGAAACACAATGAAGCTGCTCTCGTTGGGGGAAATGCTAGTCAACCTCGAGACTGGTTAAACCCTTCAAAGAGTTTAGTAGATCATGCCCTAGAAAGGTATAGTTTAGTGAAATAAACACATATAATTATTGAAAGTGCTGCTAGATATATTTTAAAAGTATTTTCTAATTTTCAGGTGGTCTAACACGAGAATGAGGGCGGATAATACATCAGTGGTGACCTTGATGCTTGATCCGCCTGGACCTCCGCGAGCCACCGTCCTGCGCTCCCGCACTGGACCACAGCGCGTCGCGCCGCCTGCCCCCTCCGCCGCGCCCGTCCCCGCCGCCACCACCACCCCTGTACCACCTGACCCTGCGCGCGCCGACGCGGACTCACGACCCGTGCCACAAAACGGTCTCACCATTATGACGCGATACTCTGACGCTGAACGAGCTACCTCCGCTCCTACTGTCCCTCTACCTCCGTGCGCCACGCTCGACGCACGACTCTCCGTCACACCACTCGAAGACGCACCGCGGGAGGACTCCACATCTCCCGACGACTCCGACACGCTCACTACTTACGGCAATCCAGCTGAGTCTTATTTCATGGCGCGCTTGCTAAGTCGGACTCACGTCGTGAACACTTTAGCCGCGGTTCCCGATGAAATATCGCGTACGGATCGAGCTGAATCTGAACCCCCGGAGTTACAGACATCTGTGACGCGAGTGCTGGACACGCCGCCGCCGCCCACCGAACCGGACGCTCCCGAACCGGTGCCTTCTCCGAACCTTTCAGAAATTGCCCTGCCGGATGCGGCAGGAGACCGCGCTGTCCTCGACGACGGCGGCATCCAAATAAACGAGGTGTCATCGAGTTCACCAACGGAGGCGCCGCAACGACCCCGCGGCCGCCGACCACGGAACGAAACGCGCCGCGATGAAGCCACCGCTGCCAACGATCGCGTGCTGCGTTCGCACCACGAGCCCGAAGTGCCGACTCGTCCTAACACTCGGCAGGCGGCGACTCGGTCTCGTCCCGCGCCGCCTGCTCCGCCTGTATCGGACCGCGTCGTTATTCTGAATCGTCGTGTGACTCCTCAACCACCCCAGGCTTCGCCAGTACCTTCTGAAACAAAGCAAACTCTTCCGAGAAAACCGGCTCCGCCGGAGCCGTCCGGCGATGAGGAAGGTGGGAGGCACGGCGTTCGAGCTACTCGGTCGCAAAGTGCCGCCTCTACTCCGCTTGCGCAAAAGATCACGCGTAGTATCGGAGCGTACGCGCGTGAGCTCCGAGGTGCGGCAGCAAGCGCGCGGGCGGGAAACTCGGCGCGCGCCCCGGGGCCCTCGCGGCGGGCACCGGCGGCGCGGCGGCAGTGCGCCCGCTCGAAGGAGAACCTCGGCGCCGCGAAGGGCCGCGTGCGCGCCCGCGCCGCACCCGTCGCACCCTCCCCGCCGAGCCCGCAGTGTCCGGTCCGCCCGCGCCCCCGACGCACCGATAGCGCGCGCGACGAGTCCGAGGTGCATTCCACCACGCTGGATGCGTCGCCCGCGTGCCTACCGCCGCCGGCGCCGGCGCACGTGTCCAAGGCGCGGGCACTCCGCTCTCGCAACGAAGCGACCCCGACCCCGCCAGTGCCGTCGCGAGACTCCGCCGGGTGCAAGCGGTCGCGGAGGCAGGACGAGGCGGAAAGCTCACCGAGCAAGGTGTCGAAGCTGGCACCGGAGCGGTGCGCGCGTGCTTTGGGGAAACGCGCATCGGGTCCGTGGGCACCGGCGCTGGCGCTGCGCAACCGCCTACGCCGGCGCCTCGGCAAGTAGCGACGGTTACGAGAGCGATCGCGTCCGCGGCCGCTCGCTTATTTTAGATTTAATTCGAAGTCGGATCCAAAGATGCCCACGTTGTATACGGTTGAGTTTATTTTGTTTGCTGTTTTCAATTACGTACGTCGGTCCGTGGGTCGGGCCGGGGCCGCGCCGGGGTGCTGTGATTCTGTCCGCAGTTAGAGTGGAAGCGAGCGGGCGCCATGCCCGTCGCCGCCGTCTACGTTAAACGATAGTACAAAAGAATATATTAAATATTTTTACATGTAAGTTTGACACGTGGACCAGAAGAATTGAATTAGCCCTAGAAGGTATTTATTCTCTCAATATTTATAGCTTCTACCATATTGCATTTAACTTTAGATGGATGTGGAATCTGATTCTATTCTATTTACGTCAGAGGCTACAATATAAAATTCAGGCTGATGACATTACAATGGCCTTACAACCTTAATATTAAGTTGATACGAAATAAAACGAATTTCATATTGTGACGTGCGCCGGTTTTCAATCGATATATCGTAATAATTTGATTATTGATAAAATTAACAGTGAGAGTTTAAAATATAGGTACTAAAATTTTGACGTATTTCTTGTTGTTGGCGTAGTTTTTAATATATAGTATCTAATTGTAAAACTTAGAATTACACCAAGAGTGCTTTCTCTAAAATAAAATAATGTTAATGAGTGCTAAATTTATTATGTTGATAATTGTGTACAAAAAGATTTACACTTGAGGAATTACGCGTCCGCGTTACTCCGATGGAATATTGCTTCTACTCATGCATGACTTACCAGAGTTATTCTTTTACGAAAAGAATTTATTTATACATATTATACATCCGAATCACGCATTATTCGTTTCCTAGGATTTACTACGTACCACGTTACACGGGTAAAGACGGGAGAGATGATGGAATAATTAAGTAATTATAAATATGCGTTTCTCCAACTAAACATACATATCTTCTCTAGCTTTTAGATAATAGTATACCTATATTGCGGATTCAACATTCAATACGGCAATAATTCTCGGTGCATTTTAGTTCTAGACAATTATATCTCTCCATTGATATTTTTACGTTAGTTGTTACCTTGTTCATCTCCACTTTATAATATTAAATGTTTAAATGTGATTATGAGACCATTGATATGTTCGTGTAACCAAAAATGGTTATTATTATTATTTTTTTGTATTGTTTTTTTCTTATGTGAATGGAATTTGTTGACGATTAAAAATATATTATGTCTATAGAAATGAATTTATAAACTCGCATCATACAATGACTTGACATAAAAGTACCTAAGATTGAACTGAGTCTTATGTAAGTTATTACGAGTCCAAGTTATATTATGTACATATTTAATATCTTATAGGTGAAATAGAATATGTAACAATGTGCCTCACGTTACCGCGTTAACAACAAATACATAGTGTTCTTTGAGATATGTATTTTTATTAAAAAAAAAAAATAAATAATAAAAAATTTATTCATTGTAATTTAAGATAGAAGATTTTTAATATAATTTGTTAAGATATTGTGTAAAGATTTAGTAAAATTAGTTAATCTGTCACCTGTTAATCATGGAGAGAATTAAAATCAGAGCTGTATTTAAAATATAAATATTCTTATATGTTTACAAAAGATATACAAGGATAGGTGTCATCAATGATTGAAAATATATGTTAACTGTAGTAAGATTTTACAGTATATTTTAATATAGATTTATGTGTTAGGTTTATGAAAATAAGGAATGCAAGTTTACGTTTTATTATTGGTTATAGACGCTTATACGAGTATACAGTCTTTGACTTTAATTGATTTTCGGTTCTAATTAGATGCGGGTGGCAGTTTTAAGGTTACAAAATTACAGATAGAAATTATATATATTAACCGTAAGGGTAAAAAAAATATGCCTTCGACATGATAACTGTGGTTAAGGCATAAACTCGCTAAAGACGCGATTGAGAAGCTAAAAGAATTTTTTAACTATACATAGTTGAGAGCAAAAGAATTATTGTAGATTTTATTTTTTGATTTAAATAAAGTTTGTATTAAATATAATTGGTTTTTTATTATAATCTTCAAAGAGGAATCCTCAGTCCGGAAGTTCCTTATTTAAGTACATTATAACATGCGACAAAATATTGTCATGTTTAATTTGTGATTTATATCTATCTATATATATATACCTACATTAAAAAAAATGACTGACATCGACACAGTCGCAACGGCCCTTTACCTTTAAATTGTAGGTGAGCACTAAGAATTTTGGAAATTCAACCCTAAGGTGGTGAAAAGGGGGTGAAAGTAAAGTTTCTATGAAAATTCATTATTTATCCGTCAATAAGTTCTTCTTTTATATAAAAAACGCATGTGAAACTACGGGAAATCGTTAGTATACTATAATAATGAATGAGGAGATATTGATAAACTCTGACACCGTTTGACCAGTCACCAGGAAAGTAAATGTCTTTATGCCATCCATTTTAATAGGTAACTCGCCAACGTTGTAGTATGCCAAGTATAGATCTCATGTTCTCATGAAAATTGATATATGTAGATATTTAAATACAATAGATACAATATTCATTTCACTGTAATTAATAGTATTATATTATTATCATATTATTATATTTAATAGTGCCTATCTTTAAAAATGAGGGTGATGTACAGGATTGTAATAACTATCGAGGAATAAAGCTTATGTCACATAGTATAAAGGTTTGGGAAAGAGTGATAGAAAGACGAATAAGAGATGAAACTAAAGTGACTGATATTCAAATCGGGTTATGCCTGGACCTGCGACAACAGATACCATTTTCGCACTTTGCAAGTTGTGCGAAAAATACAGACGTGTACATAAGAATTTGCATATGGTGTTTGTTGATCTGGAAAAGGCATATGATCGAGTACCTCGGGATGTTCTGTGGTGGGCGCTGAAAAAGAAAAGAGTGCCTGGGAAGTATTTACAACTTGTCCATTGTATGTATAGTCAAGCTAAAACACATGTTAAGTCCGAGGCTGGAATTACCGACAATTTCCATGTAGCCGTAGGGATCAGCTTTAAGTCCGTATCTATTCCTTCTTGTCATGGATGCGTTAACATCAGACATATAGGAAGAAGCACCTTGGGGTATGCTATTCGCTGATGATATTGTTCTTGTTCGTGAAAATGCTGCCGAGGTCCAGAGGAGGCTGGAGAAACGTCGAGAAAAACTGGAGAATGTTCGATTAAAGATTAATGCGATGAAAACTGAATATTTGTTCTGTGACTTCGGAGGTCCATCCCGTTTTTGTCATATTACCTTAAACGGTGTTTTCTTACCAGCCTGCTCCAATTTTCAGTACCTCGGCTCATTAATCCAAAATGATGGTGGAATAGACAAGGACGCGAGGAATAGGATAAATGCAGGGTAAATGAATTGGCGAAAGGTATCTGGGATGGTTTGTGACCCACGAATGCCGTTGAAACTCAAGGAGGAGGTGTATAAAACTATAATAAGACCAGCTGTGTTATATGGATCCGAGTGTTGGGCTACGGAAGAGACAGATGAGAAAAGATTACATGTGGCAGAAATGCGAATGTTAAGATGGATGTGTGGTGTAACAAGAATGGATAAGATTAAGAATTAGTATATCAGAGGAAGTTCGAAAATAGCATCAGTGACAGAGAAGTTGAGGAGTAATAGGTTAGTATGGTAATGGTGCGGGCATATTATGAGAAGAGATAAAAGAGATCATGTACTTAACAAGAAAAGTTTTGAGTTTGAAAGTGGACGGATATAGGAGTAGAGGAAGATCGAAAAAGGTATGGATGGATTGTGTGAAAAATAATATGTGTATAAAAAGTGTGAACACTGAAATGACATCTGACAGGGGAGAGTGGAAAAGGAAAACATTTTGTGCCGACCCTACTTAGGTGGAATAAGGGTAAGATGATGGTGATTCATTTCACTATAACTATTGTAACATGTAAAGATGTGTCAAAATATGTTTGTTCTAATGAAATTTTCAATATAAATTGATTATATCGTATTATAAAATAGTATTTGAAATGATATTCCTTAGTTTATATATTACAATATTACTCTACAAAGCGAGCTGTTAACATCTAATACTCAAATAAGATTCTCTATAGTCTGGAGTAATATTATTCTGTGATAGATATACTCGCTGCCCGGTGCGGCTTTACACGAACGTCAATCCAGTCAACGGATTACCTTATACCACCATCTGTTAGAAATTTATCGAACTAACAGATAATCATGACTCTTTGTTAATAAACAAATAACTAGCAATATAATATTATTGCGATTATAAATTGAGGTATAAACTATTCTATCTTTCAACTTGGATGAAACTGCACTCAGTGTGCAAAACTAAACCCTAATTAAAAAAATGTTGAAGTACCAATAATTATTAGAATAACTAGTTCGTAGAAAAAAAAACTCTTATTTTAGATTTGAGTTGCTGTATATCTTCATATGACATAACTAAGTTAATCAAGGATAATGATGTGTGATTCGTAATCAAAATGTTCATTTGTTTAAAGACGCGTATCCAAAACTTCCCTGATTCGTTAATTCTATGGATTCATGACTGAAATTTGAGCTACTGTATGGCATTTTATCTAATTATCTAAATGTTTTATTAATTGCACCTATAAATTATTGCTGAAGTTCATTGCCTATTAAATAGTAAATGCCCATAACAACATACCATAGAAATGTTGTTCAATCTGTTATTTAACGCAGCCATAACTAATCAGATATATCGCTTTTCGAATATATAACAAAATGCATTTGAATAAAAAACATGGATATTTTAAAAAGGTCTCACATCTCGAAACATGCATAAAATTCACGTAAATTATGATAATAATATATACATATTGCAGAGATAAAACTACAGAATTCAGTGGTGATTCGATCACAAAATGATGTTATTGCCAGCCGCCGGTAATTTTACGCTACGCATGATGAATGCGGAAGCAATGAGAGACGCATCGTCCCCCATCATGAATGGATTAAGCGACCCTATTTTTGTCCCATCTGTCCGTAACCGACGGTTCCCGTTGACCCTCCTATTTCAATCGGTTCGGTTATAATAGTTTAGGCGCGCGCTCTATCCGCGTCCCTGCATGCCGGTTTCCCGTTCCGTCAGTAACGCTAACGCGACGCACGTAGCGAGTGCCACAATCCGTGTTTAAATGTCATATGTGATCGAAATTTGCCTTTATTTTTATTTTTTTTAAAGTGCGTACTTAATTTCAGTAAATATTCAGTTAACCAGGATGTGATTTAATACAGTAATACGAGTGTAATGAAAATTTAAGTAAATCAGTCAGTTTGTCCATAATTTTATTGATCGACTTCGGTACACGCGTTCAGTATTAGATTTTGGTAGCTTCGGTGGATATTTATGGTTAAATTTATATTATTCTGAATTTATCACTAGGCACCATTAAGATGCGACATCTTGAGTGCATTTATTATTAGCACATGATACAATCTCAGTTGTCAGTAATGACGAAAAGTGTATCGAATAAGTATTTTGCGTATGTTTTTTCATTTACCATTTTACTTATACATTATATATATATTATTATATATTAACTTGATAACGGCGTCGTCTAAATAAGGACAATATATTTTGCTAATTTCATTATTATTTGGTACACGTCATTTAATATCCTGAGCATACATTTGTAAACTCGACTATATCTAATGAGAAGAACATCGTAGGATGGTAAACCTTAGCGAATCTTTGGTCTTAAATTAAAAAAATCTTTAACATAAATGAAAAGAAAAGATAATTAATTCCCAATAAAATCTAGGACTAGCTATAAAATAAATATTGACTTATTTAAGCATTCCCGGTAATGAATAATACAATGCTATATATTTCCCACGTTATCACGACGTATAGGCAAATTTAAACTCCGAGATATCAACAGTCCTGTTATTTAAATTATCTTTGGAAAGTACCACAAGAAAGTATTTCGAAACAGCGAAGGCTCCTACACGAACATGCCAATTTTCCGTTATCAATTCATATGATTAAAGAATGCTACGCGAATTACAGAAATTTCGTTAAAGTATAAAATAGGTGAACATCGAATCAATATACGTTCTGAACCACTCTATTAATAACACTTTTTCGTATAACATATTAATGTATACAAATGTTATCAACTAATTTAGAAGTTAGGCTTTTGCTAACAAGATGTTAATGAAGTACTCGTAACGCTCAGTTCAGAATAATCAAGTGAAATTATTGAAACATGCTATCAGATTTCCGGCTTTACTGAAGTAGCTTACTCATTTAGAATACCTATTCTATCACTGTATGAAACGATATCCTCACTTGGCTAGCTACCACCCTCAAGTTGACAATCTGTCGCCAAGCACTTGTTGGTGTGTACCGGTAGCTGCACTTGAGAGCCTGTCTCCCTCTAGGTTAAGCGTGACTTACCATCTTAGACCATATCATCATTTAACATCAGATGAAATGGTGGTCAAACGCTTACCTATAAAGTATATAAAAAAAACACAATTATAAAGAAGTAAAATTTGTCAGTTTCGATATTTGTTTATAACAATTATAATACCCTACTATTCCGATTACAATAATTCGTTAAAATAATGTCTAATACAAGGGCTACGTTCATAATGATATTTACAAACTATGTTTATCGTTATGCAGTTTTACATAAAAATAATTATTCCCTCAATTGATTTTAAATAAATCGTTGATTATTTTCTGAACAATAGTATACTTTCACATTTATTATCATGATTGGGTTAATCGAATACCCCTCACATAGAGCAGAGTAGTGTGAGCCTTCACAGTAGACGACCTTTTTTAACGTTTTCTTTAAATTTACTATCTTATTATTCTACAACACCTAATACCTTCTAATAGCATTTATTACAGCCTCTACGCACTTAACCCACCACTGTTCGTGAAAGACACTCTATCAAAGAAAGTATAAATATAGCACCAATGACATGATATGTTGAAAAGTAATAGGGTTAGTGTGATATTGCCTAACAGGGATGGAAGTCATAGATGACTGTTGAGTATGAAGGTGGACAAATATAGGACGTGAAAAAGATTGAAGAAGGTAGGGATCGATTGTGTGAAGAATGATGTGTATACTATGTTAACAGGTGATGTAGTAAAGCGGAAAAGGATAACATGTTCTGCTTTACTTTACGGTTACGGTTACGGTTTATGGTTTACGGTTTTACTTTAGTGTGATGATGTTGAAGTGAAGTCATATTCGTATCATCTGTAATAGGTATTTTTCATCACATGATATCATATGAAAAATAGCAGTGATACATGCTTATTACAGCGTCCGGTGTCTTTTAAACAATCGGTAGCACTGCCCTCAGGGCCAACTTCTTACAATTAGCTTGAAAACAAATTATATTACAATTAACTAACAATAAAATGATGACCTTGAAAAGTAAAAAGCGCATGTAATTCTTATAAAATTCATTATTTAAAAAAGTCCTATATTTCGGCCCTAAAAAGCTTTTCAACCTTAATTAGCCACTAAATCTACAAGTAGGTAAATAATTTGCAAATTGGGAACATGACAAATGTTGGCACGTTCTGAAGGAGGAGATAGACCGTTAATTTATCTGTATCTAGTTCTATAAGTATAGTTTTATTATGACAGATAAACTGATACAATCATAATAATTTATTTTTAGGTAAATTGCGGATTTTTCTAACATTGTGTTTAAAGTCATTCTCTACATAGTTCATCAAATGGAATGTTAATTGACGTTTAATTATATAGAAATTGATAACTCTGTTATCACTGTCCCCATTATTTATTATTATAATAAATACTTTATCAACATGTCAACAATAAAGGGCAGAGCAATTATTATTACTTGAAGGTAAAGGTCATGTGAGTTAACCGTGTTTTCCCCTAGCCCTTTTAACACAGTGGGTAATGTAAAACTTGTCAAATAAGTATCACACCAACGACAGATGTAGCAACGTTGATCATACAGAATTAAAGGGGAGGAAAGATCTTATAGGGGTGTTACGGCATTTGCTCTTGTCTAAGTCGTGAACAACTTGAAACTTTTGATAGGCGCTTCCCCTTGCCGATCTACTTTATTGAGTCAGGTAATCTATTTGCATCTACCACCTATTATAATGTCTGTCTAACCTGGCTGTCTGTTTTTATATCAAGATGTAACTCAAAGAAGCGAGAAACGTGTATCATTCTTCATTTGAGAGGGTATCAGAATGAGCAAAAATACTTTTTAGACTAAAAATAAAGGATTAAAAATAAAATGAATTCGATTCCGATAAAATTTTGTCTACACCAAGTATATTGCTTTTAAAAAATTAGGCGATAAAAACTCAGACTCTCTTTTCTTTTCTCAAAACTACCTTTAGATTTTGTAAACAAAATTTGATTCTTAGGATATATAAATACATTAAAGGTGTAAATAGTTACGTCTTAAAAACGTACGTAGTTTGTTTTAAAAGTGACAAAAATAAACGAATTTGCATGACTTTCAAATAAATTGTTGGTATATACACACAACATTAAATAAGAAAATACTGTTGAAGCCTGTATAATGTTATATGTTACGCGCAACAATCAGCCCGTGTAGGGTTTCATTGGCGTCAGTGTATCTGGACCGTGAATTGAACATAGCATGACGTCTGCATTGTCATTACCTTCCTTACTTCTCTTATTATTAAAGCAATAAGTATATAATTCTAGCCGTGACCGTTTCACAAACATAAGAAAGAAATATATATAGCTGAAGCATATTAAATTTTGCTAATTAAACAATCTTTAAGCTTTATATTTCACTATGTATATAATATATCATTATATTATATAGGTTACGTTTGTATCTAAAATATCTTAAATTTCATTTCAAATCTTTAGGTCATTATTTAAAAATATTTCAATGACTAAACATAAAAAATTATGCATCACTGCTATTTTTATATGAAATGAAAGATAATATGTCATTAGATTTTCGCTTCTGTCACTGTTGCTATTTTTCATGTGATATTAATGAATATACGTCACAATATTTTTTCATGTGGTAAAAAAAGTAAGATTATGTAGTAGCCTGAGAAGATAAAAGTTCGCTCGGCTAGTAACCATTTACAAAATCCTGTTGAATATTGTTTTATGTTAAAATATTATGCCCATAGTAGTCCTAAAAAAGCAAACATTTTACATTATTTAATTGAATAAGAATTAATACTATGTTGGACAAAATAGCTTCTCAAAAAACTCATTACTTTTTGAATAATATGTGAATGATAACTATGGTTTCTGTTGGTTACGGGTAGGCAGCTTGACCGGGCTGTCGTCGCGGTCAGGGCGTTCGCGCTGGGCCTTGTCGCCGGGGTGGCATGGTGCTTGCTTGTTCGATCCCGTGCCACTCCATAGCGCGGCAGACGGTATCTTGTGGGTTTTTTTAGTCAGTAAGAGTCTGACACCCCACAGCTCCCCAGGGCTGTGGGTGTCCAATGAAGGATTTCTTCCCACATAAAAAAAAAAAAAAAAAAGGGTTGTAGGAAATGTATACAATACCATAACGGACTTCTTATAGGCCTCTTTAAGATATATAGGTATATCCCACTAACTGATAGCCCTAACTTCATCTGCGTATATACTATGAAGTGTAGAGGTAAGGAGATCCATCGATGTGTATGAAAATGTGTCCGTTAAAATGTGCAAATTATGGTAGCACTACAGTAGCAACAGTGTTCATTATTGTCAAATTATTTAAAAAAAGTGTTGTAACAGTACACATTTTAAATCATTAAACGTATTATATAACGTTCACAAAAATTCTATCACTCTTCAAGTTTTCTCACAGCAGTTATTTTAAGTTATATTTACAAAATTACATCGAACTAACCATACCCTTTCCTATGCTAGCGCCATTTTGGAACTGTTATTTTGTGCTTAGAGATGGACACTTTTTTAACATGTTCCCCATATGAGATGGTTGTCCTTACCGCTACACTCCATGGTATGTGCACCACACCGTTTGTCTAAATTCTCCGCGACAAAATATACACATCGCTGAATGCGGAGTGCTTACAAAAATTATATATTTTTTTTAACTTTAATAACTTATATTCAAGGAAGATATCACGATAATTTATTTTTTAGATTAAGACCAAGTATCTAAGTATAATTTTAAAAAATTAAATAAGCTTTAGCCAGTTATAATAATAAAGTAAACGCGCGAATAATATGTTTTACGACTTCTCTCGACTTTTTATAAAATAATATACACACTTATTACAATTATAACCTTCTGAAAAAACTTCTCCAAATGATAGTGAAAACCATATCAGAATCCGTTGCGTAGTTTAGAAGAATGAAGCACACACAAAGACGTGCACGGATAATTAATTTGTTTTATGTTACTTATTTATTGAATATCAAACCTTTACAATCAACACAACAAACGGTATTAGCAAAAAATAATAACAAAATTAAAACTGGGATTCGGTTTCGCCTCTAAAACGCTAAGAAATAACTACTACATATTTTGAAAATATTGTTGTAAATAGTAAGAACATGACTAAAATTCTCTACTTAAACATGTTACCAACTCGTGTTTGTAATCACTATTTTATATTTGTACAAAATAAAATACTATAGCGACCATAAGCACATTGCCAAAACACTCTCGTACGTTACGGGGTCTGTAAAAAAACTAGCAAAGCTTGTTAGTTCGTGCTAAGAATTCGAAGTTGCTTTTTTATGTTAATATTCTATGTTGATCCGGTTCGAATTCAATTTTACATAAAAATTATATAACTTCGCTTTACATTATAAACAGACGGACTTAGAAAAAGCCCTACCACCATGCAAAATATAAATTTACTAGCGCCGCCCCCGTCTTTACTTGTATTTGATTTGTCCACCTTCTCTGCGCGGTGTCTAATATCGCGCGGCGTAAGTGTTATTCCTTCGTTCTTGTCTAGCGTATTACCTAAACTTACACCTTATATGATAGTTATTCTGTTCCTAAGGACATTAGCGTTATCTTAGATAGCCTTATAACCTATACCTTTCTCGATAAGTACTCTATAAAATTTAAAAAAGTGTTTTTCTAAATCTGGCCTATAGTCTCAGAATGTAATGTGTTCAAGTTACTAATTTCTCGCGTTATACTACTACTAGCTGTCCGTCGTAGTTTCGTACGTGTATAGTAAAGAAGAAAATAAGTCCAAATCTTCCCGTTATAGTCATCATCATCATCAACCTGTAATAGACTCACTGCAGATCCATAGAGCTCTTCCCGAAGGAAGGTATGGCATAATAACCACGCCAGCCTAATTACCATGTAATGATATATAGCTATGATATGCTATGAGATATCCCCATTTCTATATTTTTCCCACATACGGTTGTACTACAAGAACATTTCTCAGGTTTAGGTTTCTACGCGATGTTTTTCTTTCCCCGTTAGCCGACTGTGTTACCAATATAATTTATTAAATGGACGCGAATTACCAAAAAATCATTAGTTCACACTGGGGTTCGAACCTGCGGACATTGGATTGACATTCCACCGGTCAAACCACTAGACCACTACAGTTACACCCATGTAATTAAACAGAATAGCAACTGAATATTAATCTGTCAATCCTGTAAATATTTTTGAACATGTTCCTACTGTTGTATTCACTCACATTCTATATAAATTTTTCTCTTTCACGTACGATTTTATAAGATTTCCTTTCAAACCTTGTCGTGACAATTACGAAAACAACAACAAAAAAAAAATAGCCGCAGCCGTTCTGAAGTCAATCGCTTACTACATAGATTCGGCGATGATACATGCATACATCGAATTTCTCTTCTTTCTATTAATATATAATGTAAGTTGTATTGTACATATAAATCTCCCGAAACATTTTTTCTAAATGTTAATCAAACTGCATGAAAATCCGTTCAATAGTTAACAAGAATTAAGGAAATAAACAAACAAACGAGCGTAATGACTTTGTCCTATATTATTAATTGATATGACTAAATTATTGAGTAGTATACATATTAGTATATAATATTGTACTCCAAATAGGTGAGTACAAATGAGTCGCAATCAAAGGTGACCTAACAAGCCAACATTGTAATCAGTTCGAAAAAAGAGACGGTAAAGGAGGTTATACTTAATCATTTGGTGATTGAATAGAGAATTATAATCTTTAATTGTATCTGATAATAATTACAGTGACCTATCATGGATGAGGACTAATTTAAATATTTATCTCATTTTTCTTCCACCTCTTGCAGTTTTCATAACTCAAACATATCCATATAATGATTAGAATACATATATTATACTTGTAATTGAAAAACCAATAACACTGATCGTTTTCATTTTTTTTAAATATTGATACACTTTCTTAACAACGTAACTGTTTCAAACGTTTCTGTTACAATTTCACTGTAATGTTTTTTTATGTTTATGGTATATTTTTACCGCAAGAAAACAACCGGTAGAGATCTTGCGAGAATTTAGTACTTATTTTCTTTTTATTTCAACACCGCTACACAGACTCTGTTATCCGATTTCTTTTGGCGACGCGCTCGTTATGTTTTACTGGCACCATGGTTTAACTCGATAGTGGATTTTTAAAGGCTGATGAGTAAAGTTGTTCGGGGAAAGCTGCCGCAACTATGTTATAGAAGTGAATGGGGTGACAATAAAACACTTTTAGAGTAAAACAACAAAACAACTAAACAAGCAAACAACATCAATTATTTTGGTATATCTCACACAGTTTCAATTCAATAGAACATGTCACTCATCTACCTAGTATTTATGTAGATACTAGCATTGGTTGACGGTTTTGCTAGAATGGATTTTTGATATATACCTTAGGAACAGGTTATTTTTTTAAATATACCGCATGTTCTTTTCTGTATTCCTGATAAAGAGTATGCAAAATTTAATGTCATCGATTGAGTAGTTAAGGTGCGAATTCAAAACAAACAAGCTTACAACTCTCTTGTCTTCCTTTATCCTAAAAACGGGTCATATGGTTTTCATTGTTGCGCGTTATGCGTCCAAATTAACGCAAAAATGTTGTTCCTTGAATAGATTCGTTTTATATATTATCAAGTCTCTTAACACCATCTACCCATATTCACGTTTGACCGCCATCTCACCAGATATTAATCGTTGATGTTACTTTAGATTGTAATATATTAATCTTAAAGGTTCTAATTCTCAAGTGTAGGCTCCAGAAATATATAAGTAGGTGCTTATGGACAGATTTCCAACATGAGTGGGCAATATGACAGCCCTACTTAATTGTAGGGTACAGTATAATTGCCGTGAATTATCACGATGTTTCTCTTGACCCAAAACACTTAGCCACTTTAAATATGGAAATATATTTTATTATACGACAGAACTTCGAAAGGAGCGAATATTTAAAAGGAACAGGATGAATCTATTTTCACGTATCAGCTATGATTATTGGACGAATGGGTGTCAAGTGTAATTATCGGAATCTATGGATGAATTTCAACACACAGACAGATTTTCAACTTTAAAACGGCAGCTAGTTAGTCGGACTTTAACAAATCTCTTCCTTCAGGCTATGGTTTCATTGTTTCATGTCATAATTGTATATCAAATACCATAACAAAATATAATGTTATGACTAACGAGAAACTAACGAATCCGAAAAAGCTATTAGCTGTAATTTTTTTTTTTTTTTTCTAATCACCTTTTGTTCAAACTTAATCGGATTTTTCAATGACTGTGTCGGCCATTTTGTTTTTATTCCATTTTTGTGTATTGTCACTAGAACTGTACAAATACGCAAAATTGCAAATTCGTAGGTATAAAGGAATTGATTTTAATTCAGGTTGCAAGATTTTACTTACGCCAATTAATTAACAACAAACATTACAAAAGCTTGTAAAAATAGCTCCTACGTGTGAGTTGAGAACAAAATTGGAACAACTGAATAAACTAATATTACGATATTACAATCGATTGGTCACCCTTCGAATAGAAAATATTACTGTTGATCTTAGCTTGGTGCTTAGTGCTTAGTGCGACTTCACGACACGACGATCGGCGATAACTTCGCGGTTAAATTGGAGAATACCAGTTGAAAGCTTGTTTCGTAATTGCTAAACAATTGCTTCCTAGTGGCGTTCTTACGCGTTATTTATGCATTTTTGGGTTCATTGATGTCATAAGTGAAATATAATGCAATTGGTAGATTTGTAGATAGAAATGTGAATTGTAAACAGATGTGATCGTTTCCAAAGATTTACTGTGATAATATAACGAAGTGATAAAATATTAAAGACTGTGATGTTGGAGTAAATATATACCAAGAATCGTAGAGAATTAAATGATAGACAAAATGGGTGAGTTTCTCTTTTTTTGTTATAATTAAATTATTATGCTTTAATTTGTTATTATTTACTGCCATTAAATATTTCTTGTGATTACTATTTTTTGTAAGAATTATTTGTGTTACAAGAAAAAAGCTGTTATGTATATATTTTTCCATGACGAAATATCGATTCTTAGTCATTTACAAAACAATCAATTGAACACTATAGAAATATATTATTATTATATAGCGTGTTATGTTAAAATTGAAAGCGTGATAATACTTGATGTGTTCAAACATCTAGGCGCACCAATTTTGATAAGTACTCACCTAGTAGAGACTTTTATTTAAAAAAAAAATAACTGTGTGGTTTTATGAAACCACGATGCAAGTGAAACTTTTTTTCGGATCGTAACCATTTCACCGAAAAATTTATCGATTTAGGGCATTCAAATCGCGTTTTTAATCTTTTCAAAAACAAAGCGCAATATTTATTTAAATAATTGAATCATTTTGAATTGAGCCAAGGGCGCCGCCATGTTAAACTTGGCTGTTCTACCGAACGCCTTTCACTTAACCCCTACTCAAACAAAAAAAAAGTTACACTTTAAAAGGATGGCAAAATAACGATGACAAAACACTAACGTGTCCCAACTGTCTTGGTGATCCCACAAACGGTATTGTAGATTATTAATCTCAGATCTCTTACGCAATGTAGGTTTTTATATACATACTGGCCGATTCCCACCCGTTTCAATATGGCAAAATGTTAATCGAAATAAAAAAAAAAATAGTAGCAAAGAATCATCTAGGAAAAATCCGTATATGCCAATACGTTCTGTTGTTTTGGCATAATTGAGCCTCAAAGGAGCTGTATTTTTATTATGTATATAGACAATATACAGATTATATACATTACTACGGAGTGTAATAATGCAAACAAGTTAATCTTGAACCATCATTAGTCAAAACGGAAGGTAAAGTTTTAAATGCCGTGCGTGATTTGATTAAAGCATTTTGTAATTTCGACAATCAATGAACTGCCCAAGGATTTCAATTTAATAATAGTATGTGCATATTGATAAGTCACGACCAATGTTCTGTGTGTTCATTGATATTTGATAATTTTAAATACTAAATCATAAGTGTTATTCTGTGTGACTAATGCGCTAAAAACAATGTAGGTGGATAAACTTTTTTATATGGCCAAACATTTGTATGGAATTTTCTCAAAATATGAGTTGACTTTTCCGGCAAACAAATGTTTACTCAGTTCATTTAAGACATTATTTTGTACAAATATGTCAATTATTAATTTTAGTGGACTCTTTTTAAACTCGATAAAGTCTTTGCAGTAATCCGTGTCCATTTAAAATTAACAAAATTCAAGTAAGCGTCCAATACATATTTACAAAATGTTGTGGTTATTGTAGCATTGCAATGATACATTTTCCAATACATATTGATTTACCGAAAAAGAAATGATACATATTTATTATAAGCCTTTATTTAGCTTGCGATATTTGTTACTTTGTTTAGATTAAATCTTGCAAGCTGAATTAGGACCAGGTCTTTTAAACCTACGAAATACACGAAAACGAAAAAAAATAACAAAATGGCCGCTATACACATTAGAAAAGATATCGGATTAAGTTGGTAATGGATGTGTTTGTAAGTCTTGAGAAGAATAAGTGAAAAGAGAATCCTTTAATCCTTCAAATAAAAGCCTGTTTTTATAAAAATTGTTTAATATTAATTTATTTAGAAAAAAAATAAAGCTGGGATTAATCTTGAGTAAAAAATTATTTATCAACGTTGGTGTATTATAAAGTATATATTTTACCAATTTATATAGTTCCAAACTGTATGTATCCCATTCATAAGGAATACAAACTAATAGCCATATCCCGAAAAGGAAACTATGTTTGGATAGTCATAAATATCGTTTAGTCGACAGCTATCTTTAGCGTTAACGGCTGTTAACGAACGGATCGTTTCTTTCTTATATGTCTAACCGTTCGTGGAAACCGAGCTTTTACTGTCCAATTCAAATAATATCTCCTTGTTCTATTACAGAACACACGTTCATGTAGGCTTACTCTATTTTATTTATTTTTTCTTTATAAGAGGTACCCTATGTCCTTTTCTGTACCCCAGACAACATGTATGCGACATTTCATAATGGTCGGTTATTTTTTTTTTACGCTTTAAAAAACCTATACTACTATAGATCTATCGATTTAATGATATTGCTCTTGCAATAATTAGATAAAAATGTGTATAAATATGCGATTGACGAAATATTTTCGATTACCAGTAATGTCGCGCTTCCCCGTTTAATAGTTTATGCGAGATGCAGCAAACCGCGAGGCTGCCGCTACTCGAACACCAGAAAATAAACTCGTGCGATCTTTTAAATAATTTTCTTTAGTCTCAAATCAACATTAGGTTCAAAAAAATTTATGGCCGACCGTCTAAGGTGGTAAACACGCTAAACCTAGACAATAATTGACTTTCCAGTTCGGCTACCGTAACACGCTAACAGATGCTCGACTACAAATTCAACTTGAGAATGGTAGGTAGTCAGGCCGAGTTAGATAAAGCTTTAGCACCATGCAATAGTTTTATCACGAGATTTTTCTTCACCGAAAGCTCCGACTTAGTCGTTAAGATTATTACCTACACCGATCGATGCAATTCCTGAAGAAGCCATTTATAGAATATTTTATTTATAGAATAAAGAGATTTGTAATCAGACACGAATGTAGCCCTTAAAAAACTTTGTCGTCACAGCCACCCAAAAATCGGTCAAGTGCGAGACGCCGTATGGACTTGCTTATGATCGGTATAGTGCATTCATACAAAGGAAAGGTTTACCGAGATTTTGTACAATGTATAGTTTCATTATACATAGTGATAGTATGTACATTTTGTAGGTGGTAGAGGTACGCTGAAGCTATTACTGGTTTCAGCATGAATGGGTCGGCTCGCCCGGGGTAGTACCACCCTCTCACAGAAAGCCAACGTGAAGTAACAATGGTTGCACTGTTGCGTTTCGTTCGGTCAGTGAGACCTGGTGTTGCTAGTGTCTATGGACGGCGGTGATCACTTACCATCAGGTGACCCGCCTGTTCGCTTGCCCCCTATAATATAAAAAAAAAAAACATGGACAAATCTGTGGGGCAAACATTAGTAAGCTAATAAACTTGTAAAATGTTAGTTTATTCGCTCACAATAATTACAAAAGTGTCTTTTTTTGCACATCATGATGTCACATTTAGACTCTAAATCTAATGTACCAATTTTGATTAATTTTTTTTGGAAGAACGACTTTAAAAGACATGAAATTGAATTAAACGCAAGTCCTGTCGATCTCAATGGACCGTGAAAGTGTGACGTCACAAGTCAATTAGGGTTGTGGGCATGCCCATCGTGCCCACAACGGTGGATCCGCGCTTGTTTATAGGTATGAGACGATATTGAAATTCAATATCAAACGAGTCACGAGTAATCGCTAGTGTTCAATAATAGTCCGTGTCAAAATAATCCTTCAGACTGGAACGAAACCCACGTCTCGCTCTGACCCGAATGTTTCGCCGACGCAAACAACTCATACCTCAGCCTATGGTTCCGTCATTCATGTAGCAGTAGGGCGAATTCATTGACTTTACTATAAAATATTTTATACTAGCTGCCCGCCTCAGCTTCGGACGAGTGTACTAGTGACGTATTTGACAACAAATCTTTTACGAGACGACCATGTAATTAAATAATAAGGCAATTGAACAATTGAATGTTAATTCTAGCAATATCTATGAAGATTTCCCTATTGTCTTTTGCTTCTCTCACTTACTTTTGTATGTGGAGATTTCTTTACCCAAAGTTTTCACTATACCATACAATTTGCCGTGAGTGTATTTTCTTGTAAGGATGTAAGGGTTCCATTGCTGGTCCAAACGCCTTTTCTCAAGAGAAAATACGGTCATAATCACCACGGTGCATGACGTATCGACAATTTAAAACCCTGGTGGTGTTACAACAAGAACGTTTCTTAGTTTTGGGTTTTCACACGATGTTTTCCTTTACCGTCAACCAAGAAACTTACCGCTTTAAATGAGTAATTAATTGTACACGAATTCCGAATTAATTGTTAGTACACGTTAAACATGCTGACATCGAATCCATATCCTGCCGTTCGGTTAGGCGAAGAACGATTCTTTTGCAGTTCTCAGTTAAAGAAATATAGAAACAAGTGCAGATATAATAAAACAAAGATATTCTTGGGTATTACAGATTATGTAAATGATGTATATAATTATGTCACTCTGCCACCTACGTACGGACAGACAGGTCTTGCCATGCCGCGCCTTTGAGAACTTGAGAAGTTGTTTGTAAATATTGTTGATGTCATTTACATTCATAACCAGCTTCTGTTCCTGGCAGTATCATGAGATAATTTTTTAACACACAAAACAAGAAGCAAGTGTGTCAAGTTTTTTTTAATTAACAAAAAAGTTTTGTATTTGAAATACCAAGAGTTCAAACTTCTTTTTTTTTGGAAACCATTATTACAAGTCTCTTGTGATAATTTCAATGTCTTGACAAGACTGTGGCTCACTTGTTATAACTTTCCATTGACTTTTTGCGGGCATCCCAGAATTCATGCTTCGTAGCACTATTTCCCATCCACTTCACTTGTACACAATACCCAAACTATATTACGTAATACACCAATAGTATTAAATATAAAGTCAAATAACACAAGATCATCATGAATATAATGTAAATTCCATTTCATGACAAACTGAAATCACGCCAAAAAGTCCCTAAAACTTTTAAATCTTTGAATCAAATTTAATAATGGTATATATATTTTGACAAAGCTAGAATTGGGTTTAAGGGTAAAATAAGATTAAATTTTCTAGTAGATTAAATTCAAATATAGGAATATTTTCATAATGTCGGAAACAGTGAATAAACTTAGATTTATTGATGGAAGCCATAAGACCTTACGCTTCGTTAGCTACCACCCTCGGGTTGAATAACTGTCATCAAGTATCTGTTGGTGTGTTCAGGCAGTTGCACTTGAGAGCCTGTCTCCCTCTAGGTTAAGCATGATTTACCATCTTAGACCACATCAGCATTTAACATCAGATGAGATTGTGGTCAAACGCTAAATCTTATAAACCATTAAAAAATACGATCCTGGCCAAACCATTACAAGTACCGAATTCGCTCGAAATCAAGAACTTAAAAAAGGATCGCAAATCTTCATTATTGTTTATAAATATTTAAGTGATTTCAGGATTAAAAAAATACGTATTGCTTACCTAATAATTGTTTAACTTTCAGTAAGGGTCAGCGTAACTGCTTTTTTCCTTTACTAGGTTTGCCAAAATTTTTGCGATGTAATTATTTCCAGTAAATAATGCGATAATGTACAGTATTAAATGTACAAGCTAATTAAAGGTAAAGATAACCCGCTTTAAAATATATGCTGTTAACGTGATACATATAATAGGTTAGGTCACTATATCAGTGATTATTTATGAAGAAGTATTGATATGTATTCGGATTTTAGCGTAAAGTTTGTATTACTATCTTTTGTAAAACTCATATCCTAATATTATAATAAATACGAATGTATGTTTGTTTGCAAAGCTTTCAATAAAATTCAAATAAAATGTTGGACACGTTCTCAGATATAGAGAAAAGGACATAGGGTACGTTTTAACCAGTAAAAAGTACTGTCCCGGAGTATAGGTGCAATTTACATTAACACGAGCTCAGCGGCAAGGAAAAGCTAGTTGTTATATAATTTACACTTTATAGGGATCGATAAACCTCTTTTATAAACTGATTTTTGTTGAGAAAGTACTAAATAAGTTGTTTAATATCTATTATGTACCATGAAGTTTTAAAGAAGGCGTCTCTTAAGAGTTCACATGGTCTGAGGTCTGTACCGTATTTACATACTTATTTTACCATAACAATAAAGTTCAACCAACGAAGAATGTTTTTTTTTTCTTTTTTAATATGACATTTAGATTGACTGTTGTGTATAACTGTCAAGTTTATCATTATAGGGAAACATTAACTTTAAAAAAACCCCCTAACTATTTTTTAAACTGTATAAATCTCCAGATAAAATATAATTTTTGATAGATCCAATAAAATAGACCGTCCTTCTGGGACTATAAGAAATGTGTGCAACATTCGACATACTATGTCAAAGTTAATTTGCGGTTATCCGTGAACTTATTTCAAACTTAAACATATAATAGTAGGGTGACCACGTAGAACAAATAACTTAATAAAAATTGACGATAAAAATGAATGTAGACCTTTTCGTTGATTTGAGAAACACAAAATCAATTAAATCTAAATTAAACGTTTAAAATCTTGATAATTCGACCGTATGCTCCAAAAGTTGGTCAACATCCTAACTAGCATTATAAATACAAAAGTGAGTTTGTTTGTCACGCTTTCACGCCTTATCTACTCCATCGCTTACAACTAAATTTTACATATAAGTTGTCGGGGTGCAGAAAGGAACATTAATAAATCTCATCTAGAAAAAGTACTGTTGCCGAACGATAAGCTAAATGTAGATTAACGCGAACGAAGCGGCAGGCAAGAGCTAGTAGCTTATATATTGGTAGATCGATATATTTCATCTTATTTGGATAAATTTAGGACAAGATTACTAATTATAGTGATTTCGATTTCAAGATTGTTAATGTTATGCGTCGATATTCTAACCGCTATTAGTTCGAAAAGTTGCAAGTACTGAATGTTTATTGCACGTTGAAACTGAGTGATTAATAATCGCGACCCGAATGAGTTCTTATTTAGTTTATTTTTATCTCATGCAATTTTTAATACTTTGTAATCGTTTTTTGGTAAAGTAGGTTCAATTAATTGAAGCTTATCAAGTATATTATTAAAAATTGCTATTTATATTTCTTTTTTGCTTATTACAAGTACAATATTAATGGTGTATTACAATAATAACGTTTTATTGGATGTTTCAACACTGTTTCACCGATTATCATGAAAGATCTCACACCCTTTGTGTTTTATAGTAACAATTTTATGCTATCGATTTTACTGTAATTACAAAAAGGTTTCATTAACGTATATTTTTGTTTATATTTTATATAAAGCGAACGGAATTGCGGGCAGTTACTAGTATTATCTAAACATAGTTTCACTATAACTAAAACTAGAATATTTTTAATTCTTAATCATACTACATCGACATAGTTTTACAATCGATTAACGTAGATGCCTATTTATTTTGTCGCATCCCTATTTAGTGTATTTTGACAGGTGTCAAGTACGACATTAAATTACCCCGGTTATATAATATGCTACATATAAGCCATAGATTAGAATAGTATACTGGAGAAATATAAGCGTTCACAAACGATAGCAAGGAAGGAGTGCTGAAGACAAGCAAATTTCGACTTGGTCTATGCAACTGTGAACTCATGGAAGCCATACTACAAAAAACATGTCACTTCCCACGCTATAAGATTAGATTCTACAACCTTTTTATTATATTGTAATTATGATTAATTAAATTACTGCTATTCTTTCGGTACAACGCAGTAACTTTTACAGCGTTCTAATTTGAGATAAAAAGCATTGACCCACTTAGTTTTAAGCTTGCGTTAAGTTTTACAAGTTTAAATCCTATTTGATAACTGATATGAACACGTTGTTTCTTTCATAGAATTTTGTTAAACTAGCTGCCTATAGAAAATGAGGTGAAATCTTCTTTTTACACTACGATCGATTCTGTCAATATTTTTTAATACAGACAGTATCCGTCTCACTCACTTTTTATACAGAGATTTTTTAACCAAAATTTTTCAGTTTCGTGTACGACTTTTCAAATATTTTCTGTCATATAAACCTTCCTCTTCAATCACTCTATTTATTAAAAAAACCGCATCAAAATCCGTTGCGTAGTTTTATAGATTTAAGCATACATAAGGATATAGGGACAGAGAAAGCGACTTTGTTTTATACTATGTAGTGATGCTAGTTCGGTCGTGTTAATATAGATCCTTCGAGAACTGTACTGTTGTCTGGTAAGCTAACATTTTTTCCGTACTCCTAAAAATGCGTAGGCTAAATTTCATGATAATCAATTGGGTAGTTGAAAACGAGAAATCGTTACAAATAGACACACATTCGCATTTATAATGTTAGTAAGAAGACATGATTTTGTGACCCATCCAGGTACAGACACAATACCTACAGACCTCGCCAAACTCTCTGACCGCTCTGAATACTGAATAATTGAGTGAAAATCAGTGCTAAAGGTAGAATTATGACACGGCTTACAGATCGCTAGCAGCTGTGTTACTCTATGGCGCTAGAGGATTAACATGTGCTCATTAAGGGCCCATTTCCCACACATATACAGAATCCAAAATTTTTATATGTATGTTTTTTTGTGTTTATATTATTTGTATGCTATCATTTGTAATTAATAACTCTATTTACGTGTGTGTGTGACAAATAAATGTGTTTCTTTATTTTCTTTGAGAATACACATTTAGGTATATATGTGCGTTATATTATATGGTTTATTTATTTATTTAATCATATGGCTTGATAAAGTACCCATCTTTTATTATCGTGGATGTATTAATTATTCTATTTATTGCTGCGAGGTTCAATTTTTGTGGAACAGTGCAGCGGCCAAAAATTTGTTACTCTTTAGCACCACTCGGGAAGCACGAATAGGAATGAGAAGTACACTTCCTGCGGACGCGAGTAACATCAGGCCACCTATATTATATGTATAAGATTGAGATAACTTAAGGATAAATAAATGCCAAATTTTAAGATTCCTATAATAATATTTTAACATTGTTTTGTATTAAACGCTTGACTATATTATGCGCAAGCTCGAACTTACTATTATATTCAGAGGGGACAAAAAGATTGACTAGGATTGTACCTATTAAATGTATGATAGGAACAATCCAATTAAGTATAATTATTGTGCCCCTCCCCACCCCCCCCCCCACCACCAAAATTTCAATGGCCAGTAACCAGATTCCATATATGCGACTCTAATTTTTAAATGATTCGGTTAACAATGAAGAAAACAATTATGCTAATGAATGATCTGCTTAATATTCTTTAAAATCGAATTAACGAGCTTCGTATTAGTCATAGGATATATTATCTGTTGAATCATGTGAGATCACCTCATCTTTAAGTATAAAATATGTTAAAATACATAGATAACTAATTACTATCGTCGACTTTGTTCATGTTATTTAGACAAACCAAAATGTTAGCGCTGTCGTTGTGACCGTATCAAGCAAAATCCACAGGACAAATTGTCATAAAAAAATTGTAGTCATATTTCTTGGAAATTTGCGGTCTTATTACAAAAGTGGACACACGTTTAACACGAGTTTTATTAAGTAGTGTCTAGAATTTTAAACCTTGTAAAACACATGTTTTGAAATACTTTATTACAAAAACATATCCAAGAGGTCTCTAGCTAACAATCTGGTTTAAGTTTTTTATGCAAGCAACTCGAAATAGCATTCATTCAAATCAATCTCATCGTTCAAAATAACATTGTAAAATAGTTTATAGTATACAGGAGTAATATAGCTTCCAATTGATGAAATGATTCTTAAAACTGTAACATTTGACCGAAAAATATGAAGACTGGCACACAGAAATGTTTTTTTCATAGAGAACGTTTTTGTACTATCCATTCTTCCGTAGAGGATCACTAGATGTCGCTGGCCTATACTTTATTATCATAAGGTTTTTTCTGCAATTTCACTTGAAAGTGTCGTGAGCGGTTGCTAGTATACGAGTACATTATAAATTGTAAAAGTATATTTATTTGAGCGTTTATCCTTCAATCACGCTTAAGTCTGAATAATTCTAATAAAATTTGTCATATGAATCGTAATGTAGCCACGGACTTTAATAATTCATAAATATAAGAAAATATTGAACTAAAAAAAGCATTCAGAAGTATTGGCAAGCTGAAAATTTGGGTATGTAAGTTTTAAAATTAGAAATAGAATTTTGGCCTGAGAATAAAATAAAGAAATATAGATCTCGAATTCTCTTGAAATGAAAATTCTTATGGCAAAGAGTTGGAATTCTGATCGGCAATCGTTTTTTGTACAAAAACGTGGTGGGGGCAAACACTGCGTCGGATAAGATGTTGAAAACACCGGTTCTCGTCCGATCACCAAAATTAAGCAACGTCAGGCGTGATCAGTACTTGAATGGGTAACCGCTTAGGACAACCGTGTGACTTTGGCTTTTTATTTTATTTTTTAAAATTAAAATGTTCCCCTGTAATACATAAGTTTCACTTTTGTCGTGTGTCTTTACGACACAGCCTGTTGTTTTATAGTATTTTTTAACAATTTTTTTTATTACATAATAAAATAACTATTGTTTATACTGGATAATCGGGAACCCTTCACAGTCTAATTGAATTACGAAAACGGGGAATGATGAATAGATTGTCAAAAACCTTTCACAGGTGTCACGCATCAAAGGCAGCGTGAGTGGGCGGACCTTGTGGCAACATTCACACATTGTTATCCTTCCGATTCTGTAGTACCAATTGTGCAATTTGCGCAACAGCATACGAAATTATCGATGAATCAATGTGGGATATTTAATTCATTGGTACTATTGGGCAATCAGAATGACTTAATAAATTAACAATTAAAAATGCACTGCTGAGCAAAAGACCTCTTCCCGAACATTTTTTTTTATATTATAGGGGGCAAACGAACAGGTTGGTCACCTAATGGTATGTGATCACCGCCGTCCATAGACATTAACAACACCAGGGGAGTCGCAAGTGCGTTGCCGACCTTTTAAATACTAAATATTAACTTTTTAATACGAAACTAAGGTACAGACATCACTACGTCAGACCATGTAGTGGTGATTTCCCACATGCGGTGGTACTACACATTACTCAGGTTCAGGTTTAGCCAATAGTGTTAGATAGAATAGCGATAGATATATGTACAACGTAAATTTGAAAAATGTACGCGAGTTTCGAAAATTTCGGTAGTACACATCAAAAAATCAAAAATACTTTATTCAATTTAGGTCCTAAGAATGCACTTATGAACGTCAAAACTACCACCGGTTCGGAATACATCCCAGTCATCGAGAAGAACCGGCAAGAAACTCGATCGGGTTTATCTTTTTAACATATACTTATATATTTAAAATTCATTATACATTACAATTGATTTTAGTGGATGCACAGAGAGGAGTCAATTCCAGACATCACCATCGTTTACATATTGATCCACTCTATAATAGCCCTTTGACACCAAAACCCGCTTAACATGGCACTTAAACCTATAGTCTGGCAAATCGGTAATATGCTTTGGGACATTGTTATAAAACCCAACACTATATCATGCCGGGAATCAAAAAATATAAAAATGATTTCTGTGAGTTATCAATAGGAGATACATTAGCGGTGACTTATCTGTAGACACGTTTAGATGCACAATTCTTTTGTATATAATAATTATAAGTAACTCATAAAGTTTAGCCAGCATTATCAATGTAAGCGTCTAAAAATTACTACATGTTATCATATAACTACATGGTACCTTAGAATACGTCAACTATTCGCTACTTCATATAAAAATAATATATAAAGCACCAGGAAGTAGTACGTAACTAGTAAGTTATACATATCAACCCTCGGGTAAAAATCTCAAAATTATAATGAAAATGTATGTATTTTCATTTAAAAATCCATTGCGTTGTATAAAAGAAATAAGGGAACACAACAAACAAAGACCATAAGCGAATTTGTTTTATATTATTTGTAGATACATGTCTAGATATCCAATGATATTCGAAGATGAAGAAAGAGCGTAAGGAACTTCGTTTCTGACGGAGGTCTCATGACAGACCAAGTTTTTTTCATTATGACTTTTGATTCCGTATGCAATTTTACCAGTGTCAAATGTGACATATGCACATTTTAAAAAGTTTATATACCTTTCAAAAATATTATGACGTAAACGATTTTCTTTGTCAATACATTAATTTGTAATAGGCAGGTACTAGTGATACGTACAGCGTAACCGGACGACCGTTTCCCCTTTTATTTATTGTATGTTGACATTTTAAATGTCAAACTTGCCGTAATAATCATCTAAGGAGAGTTGGGTACATCTTGCATAAGTGTCATTGGCCTCACTGTCTTTGAATAGACAATTTAACCGTCTGTATGAACAGAGATCGATCGCCTTTATATAAAAAAACCGATGAGGTGATGTCGTACGTAATTTGCATATAATTAGAATCTATATTTAAATATGCGAAGATAGAATAGGTCAGTACCTTTTTCTCCTTTATTTGTCAACCTTCTTTTTATTTACTAACTACTGGTCAGCTTTAGCTTTTCAATAAAAAACAAATGAAAAACAAGTCTTTTTCTCATACAATCGCCGAGTTGAAAAGCGCTTATTATTATGACTACTAGTCGTCATACTTTAATCCTTATATCAACTAATTTATAATTATTTTTTTGACAACTAATCTTCTAGATTTTTACTGCCATTGTCAAGTATGTACAAGTGTATTACAAGTGTCTTGTGATAAATTCAATGTTCTAACAAGATGGCCGCCCCTTGTTAGAGTACTTTCTAGGGAGTTTCTGTGGCACCTCAGTAACCATGCTCCGTGGTATTATTTTCCATTCACTTCGCTTATGCACAATAACCGAACTATATTACGTAGAATGTCACCAATATTAAAAAATTATATTCGAATAACACAAGGCTATGAATTAAATATAAAAGACGAGAAGAGATGTCTGACTAAGATCCCGCCAAAAACTTCTTTTTAATATTTGTACAGTATTTATCATAAAGATAACGCATTAATATGGTAAGTTAAAAATTAATAAACTATGGTCTAATTACGACTGCTGGATAACCAATAGGTATATATAAATAAGCAGGAAAACAATTATATAAGCGATGACGTACCCAACATAACGTGTTCAGTATTCAAAAAAGTCGAAATACATACAAAAATATTTAAATTCACTTTCAGACATCTTATATAACCAAGATAAGCAATATGTATATTAATTCGCAATTATATTCTTATCTAACTGGTGCCGTTGAAGACCGTCTTGCGATAATTGTGTTCTAGTTTCATAGGAACTATTTATTTTATCTGGATTAAATATGAGATATCCTTTATTCTGTAATGACTAGATTTTGCCCTGGGATTACATGCGATAATATAGATTTGATTTATATTTCGGTAATTGTCCCTTCGTTGAATGAATGATCTCCTTTATGCTCTTTTCAAAGTCACAATCACGTTTATAACAATAATTACGATTAGGTACTACTTAACACCTACAAACCTTTTATCGATATTAAGCTACTGCTCTTTAATTTTTTGATTATTGCTTAGCCTCTATGGAAAAGCGTAATTGCATGTAGCGTAGCTCATAATCTGAAAAGTCCTTTATCTATAGTAAAATTCTCGTCAAAATTGGTTCAGCCGTTTCGGAAATTAACCGGAAGAAACAACATATGTTTCGATTTTATTATTTTAAGCAAACAATTATACGGACTGTTGACAATGGGCAATAAGTCAGGATGACTATAAATGACGTAGCAGTCACCGAGTGCTACAATAAAATTCTCTAAATGTATGCAGAATGCATTGTCCATTTAACTGACAAACGTTCCCAATGCAAATAGCTGTTACAGTAATCGCGGTGTCGTCTTTTGAGGACAATCGGTCTCGATTCGGACGTCTACTAATGAAACACATCAAACAAATTTGAACTCTCGGGCACATGTAATAAAGTCGAATATTATTAAAGAATCCCGGTTGCATCTTGCCGCCTCTTGTCCAGCTGTTTTTGCCGTTTTCATTCATAATTAGAAACGCGTTTGTAAAAACACGAACTCTATTAAAAAAAACGATTCGCGAAAACCGCTTATCTTAACATACACCTACGGGTTGACGCAACAAACCGCCGCCAGCGCGCCCGCTACGTTCCGTACAGAGCACACCAAGTGTTTGAATAGAACGTACTGCACGCGGACGCAAGTTAATTTGCGACATTATAAAAAAAACACGTGATCATTCAAACATAGATTACCGTCGTATTTAAACACGTTATCGCTATCAGTCGAATTTTTAACCTGATAAGTGTCGCTAGAGTTTTATTTCCAGTTTAGCGGTCATCTCAAAATAACTATTAGAGTTTTAGTTGATTTTTGAGTGATTTGTTTATTCGGTTGATGAGTTGTGCAGTTATTGTGTGTGTTAGTGTTTGTTTTTTTTTTTGATTTTACGAAAAGTGCCATTAAAGGCACTCGCAGGTTGGTCTTGTTCATACATACTACATAGCGAATGCGTTATTGCTTATTCTAGACACGAACTCAACCTATTGATACATTATTTTACTGTAATATTTCATAAGGATAATTAAAATATTCACAAGAATGTATAACATCGCTCACTTTTGACGTGTAAGGAAAAACGTTTATTATTACACTAACTGATACCCGTGACTTCGTCTGCGTTGTCTTTTTCAAGATATTACACATCGTTGAACGTGTAGCAGTTTTAAAAATCGTAGTATCTCAAAACTTGAACAAAATTATATGAAGTGAAGATACAGTGATATTTTTTTTAGATAAGGGCCAAATATCCAAGAAGCGAAAAAAAAAAAACCGAACTCTCTCCAGCAGATTTTGAGTGTTGCGTGCACAACCGCCGACCTATATAATTTTATAAAGCTTTTCAAACTTGTTTCAATGTCGGTACATCATCATCATCTTCTTACCCTAATCCCACCTGAGTAGGGTCGGCGCAACATGTTTTCCTTTTCCACTCTCCCTGTCAGATATCATCTCAGTATTTACACCTTGTATACACAATATTTTTCACACAACCTATTCATACCTTCTTCGCTTTTCCTCTACTCCTATATCCATCCTATACCTTCATACTTAAAACTTTGTTTTCCAATGTCTGTACATATGACCCAAATATGATTATCTGTTATTTATCCGGGTCATTTCCGAAACGACTGAACCGATTTTGACGAGACATTTACTCACGGATAGGGGATGTTTTAGAGTATTATCAAATTATCATTATTCTTTTGTATAAATGTATTTTCTTTCTTTCTTTTCCATAGGGAATAAACAGTAACGATTAAGTTCAACAAAGGTAACTAAAACGGATGATCCTTACTTAGTTACTAATACTATAAATGAGAATATGAGTTTGTATGTTTGTAACCCTTTCACTCCTTAACTACTTAACCCATCATCATAAGAATGTGTGTACATATTGTCAGGGGTACAATAAACTACATAGGGTCTCTTTCACCCAGAAAAAACGTACTATTCCCGTGGGATCAGACTCTAAAATCTACAAGCGAAATAATCTACAAATACACGAGCGATGCCACGAGCAAAAGATAGTAGTATTACAATAATTAAGCAGTTATTATAATATTGCGAATAAAAAAAACACACACACACCACAATTAATCCGATTAGAAGAACAAAACCATTTTCACAAGAACGGAGTTGCGTGCACGACTTAGCTATTTTATAAATCACGATACACATTCTATATCCTCGTTTCTATATCTAGGTTTCAACCTAGATAATATTGGCTTATGTTAATGTAAAGATTTCAGTAAGACGCATCTAGAAATGCAACTTCTAAAGGACATTCGCGGTAATGCTTCCATGATTCCTACTAATACACACCCCCAAATATGTTTTCGCTGCTTCATAATTTAAGAGATATAAATAAACGTTTTAAATTATAATCACCTTAAATAGTAATGAGTGCAATTGTGTACTGTTACGTTACTCTATAATATTCAGTTATAATTTGTACATATTATGATTTTTTTTATATATATTTTTAACGTGTGATCACAATCTCATCTCATGTTAGATGTGCTCTAAGAAGGTAAAGACGCTAGCTCTCAAATGCAGGTGCCGGAACACATCTATAGATGCTTGACGACCGATTCTCAAACTAAGGGTGATAGCTAACCAGGGCAATTTAGACAAAGGCCTACTACCATACCATGGTTTTACCATGACGTTTTTCTAGAACAAAAGCTACGGGGCATTCACAAGGATTCGAACCTATGCCAATCGACGCGGTGCCCGAACACTGTAATCTGATGTACATACACTATAATCTCTCTGTCATCGCTTCGAGAATATGTATATATATAAATATATATTAATAAGACTCCCTTTTCAATTGCGTGAAATAAGAAATGAAGCATCTATATTTAAATAATATTGACACGAGTTATGTAGACAACGTATTTCGTTGGTAACGAATTTCGATTACTGACAACAACATTTTTCGAAAAGTTCTGGCGCATCATTTATGAGCCATGTGACAAGTTAAAGTCATCATTCTATAAGATAGTCGTAGTCTTATAGAATTGCAATTATATAGATCTACCTTAGGCCCGCGGTTTCGCTCGCGCCAATGTAGATTTAATCTAATCCTTGGGAACAGTACATTTTTTTGTACCCTTGAGAACATGCATGTAAAATTTCATATTAATCGATTCTGTCATTAAGACGTGAAAGCGTAATAAACAAACATTCGCATTTATGATATGAATTGGGATTAGCAAAGACAGAGATAGCCTTAGTAAATGGTTAATGTTTGAAATAAAGTACGCACGGCCTTACAAAATACACACGAACGTTTCTCAATATCTGAGGTTGATCCCATAATGGACAAATTTCGTATTTTGAAACTATAATGATATCTAAATAATTCCTCTATAGTCATTAATTAATCTCAATAGTAAAAAAAAACGTGCTTTATAATTAATTTTTAGAATATTTCCGTATCCAATATTTGTATAGTTAATTAAAGCTATTATATTATTAAATAAATACTTTTTTAGAATTATCCATTAGGTAGGTACTTATTGTTAATTGGCCTTTTATCATCACAAATTCTGAAATGTCATGTATTTACGTCCAGGAGCCAAATAAGGAGATATGATTATGGCGCAATAATAATAATATAATGTTTTTAGTTATGTAGTCTATTTAATTATAATTACGATAATTAGTTAATAAATGATCTAATATCTATGTTTTTTGGAGAATATTCAAGAATGTATTTATCTACTAAGAGAATAATCGTGATTAAACAATTCAAAGACAGAATTGTTATGGCGTGGTAGACCGCGGCGCGTAGTGGTAACATATTTTCAGCCTACAGTGGATACTGTAGTGTGTTGTGGGAATTAACAATTTTAATGGCGGAAAGTGACTCATTTTGGCGCGTTTGTATAAATTTTACCGAGCTGGCATAAACAAGTCACTTATATTTTACACTATTGCGTTATTTTTTACCCGAAATATCTGTATAGGTATGGGTTCGCTTTATTTGGTGTGAGCGATGGTGATGTCTGGAATTGACTCCTCTCTGTGCATCCACTAAAATGGGTTGTAACGGGTAATGTATTTTAAATATTCTATTGTATTTGCAATATCGTGTTTTACATACATTTGGAGTCAGGAATAAAGGTACCTCTGACAGTTTTTTTTTGTTCACTTATGAGCTTCTGATCTCAAATGAAAAGTAATAAAAAAGTTAGACGTACTACGCCAAGGCCACAGACTACCGACTTTATGAGTTTTCTCCGCTTTGTGTTTCGTTAGATACAAGTCTATTTCTTTCGGCGACAGGATATGCCGATCCAAAAATTTTCGTTTTTGCTTGACGATTGGCAACCCTACCATGAATAAATTCGAGAGGCAGGTAAACAATGACAAATCAGCTAACGTATCGTCACATATATCACGTAGTCCATTGATAAGGATTGATAACGTTCTTATACTCCATACCAAGAGTACTTCATGTAACTGTCGACAAATTGTTTATGTTTTCTTTTTGCATCATTTTATTGTTACTTTTCTTGATTCACATATGGCAAATTTTCCTATTACACTATCTAATACTTCAATCAAAGTTTTAATGCGTTGTAAATATCATTATTCACTCATAAATTACGAATATTTATAAAAACAATTAAGAAGTTTGACCACGGAAAATTGTTTTGTAATGCAGCATTGCTCGCGCTGGAATGTTCCACATCGCTAATTATGTATTTCGAGAGAACGAAGCGATCGCAGAAATAGTAAAATATCCGTTTCAAGAGGGCAGCGTTCAGGTTATATTTCAGCGATAACCACCCTTTAGCAAATTAAAAGTGCTGTATCTGTATGCATAATACAATCTACTTACGAGTACCGCTGTAAGAAAAGAGTACCTATTGTAGTTTACATTACTTGAATTTGTCATTTGAAGATAACCTTTAGGAATTTTTCTTGTCGCTTTATGATACATGTAATCAAGAGGCCTGGTGCCGGTCTTATGAGTTGGCGATTCATACTGGAATACGAGTAGCTCCAACTCAGATGGACCGATGGGTTGCTATTGATAAGAGAGAGACGAATAACAAAATAATTAATCTTTCGTAAGAATTGCTGTATATTATGTTGACTATTTGCAGTACAAGATTCTACTATTATATATGTAAATAACATACATTTATAACTTACAATCTTTAATTAAAGAGTCCAATTGAATGTAATTATTCTATTATATATTTAGTTGTCATTACACGACACGCTCTTTCACGCGCGATTGTGTGTGCAAAATTGAACACGGGAAGCGCGTACGTGAATTGACGAGTGATTGTTATTATTTGTCTTTACATGCGCACTCTTTCCCGCGTGAAAACGCTTTTAAAGAGCTTGTCTTGTAAAATGCAGCTATTGAATGAACGAGATGAATGGATTTTAACCTAAAATTGGAAAATTATCTGATAAAATGAGGATTCTTTTTTTTTATCGTATTTTGGTCACTTGACTACAGTACACTATAAACTTTTTAACATTTTTTTATGATCTCTGGATAACCCTTATGGAAACGTGTTATGTTATGTACTCTAGGTAATGCATTGAAAAGTTCTCCACATGGCAAGTGAAAGTCACCTCAACATCGATGATGCCGCTTTGAAGATTAACTTACACAAACACAATAGGCACGTTAATTTTATTTATATATACATGAATAGGTAGAGGCAAATAAGTTATGTACATCTTCCTCCTCTGTTTCTTAACCGATTTTTTAGTAGATATTAACGGGCGTTTTATCAAGAAAAAAATAATTTAATAAAGTTCGTTTTTTCCCCTTAATATTGAAACTTTAAACATTAATTAAGTATCACCGAATTTCAAGAACTAGACGATTAACGAATAATTTCCTAGAGCTACATTTTTTTTGTGGAGGTTTAACGTCCGATTTTATTTTCTAATTTAACTCAGACGAAGTCGCGAGAGGTTATTAGAAAGGCATGATTCCTCAAGAAACATAACCAATTTGATATAAAGAAAATGACTAATAAATATTTAATTCTGTATGCGAAATCGCAGTGAAGTTTTAGTCATAAACCCAATGGTGCCGTGATCCAACCAGCGTATTATGGAGGTGCAAGTAAGGCGTCAGTTGCGTAGGCGCTGGCTGTTGCAAGCACACCGACCGCGCGAGATATCGATCGAGTTCCAGAAACGTCAAGATGACATACATATAAATCATTCCGTTATGTCTTTATTACTCCTAATGCTACCTACCCGATTTTTAGCCAAACTATATTTTAAAAGCTTTATAAAGCGTTTATACTTGGATAGGTTTGCTGCAAAAAGTGCAAAGGATTGGCAATAATTAAAAAAAAAATATATAAGATTTTTAATTTTAGTTTATGGCCCCAGTGGAAAATTTTACAATTCTGTCAGTGTTTTTTTTTTAATACTTTATAGGATAGGGTTTCACCACAATCTCATCTGTCGTTAAATGATGATGTGGTCTAAGATGTTAGTCACGTTAAACCTAGAGGGAAACTGGCTTTCAAGTGTAGCTGCCACAACACACCAGCAGGTGCTTGACGACAGATTTTCAATTTGAAGGTGGTTCTCCACGGTGGGAAGGTGGTTTGCCAGACGGGCTTCGAAAAAGCCCTACCACCATGGTATGGTTTCATCATGATCTTATCGTGTCATATTAGATAGCGGTGATATATATCCTCATATATAATGCTCGCCAATCTTTTTGACCACTTTGAATATAGGTGCGTAAACCTAAAGTTTAAATATACAGATCTATTATATTCTGTGTATTATATAACATCGAGACAAGTTAAGGGTAAATATACACTGTTAAGATTCCCATGATAATGTATTAAATTTGTTTTGTATTCATACTTTGAATATATTCAGAGCATTCATAAAACTTTGATGAAGCCTGTACTTACTCTTGGATTATCATAAATCTACTAATATGTCAATGAATATATATTTCCTAGTCGATTTTTTGTGATTCCCTGTCTATCTTCGAAATCGAGAAAGACATAGGGTTACCTTTTATCCAGTAAGAGGGCTGTTCCCGAAGGATAGGTTTAATCCATATTTAACAGTCTTATTATAAGCCGCGAGAAGAAACTATTATACAATAAAATCGAGTTTCTCGTCAGTTGTTTTTCTAACTGGCAGTAATATTTTGCTTCTCAGGGTCTAAATTGAATAACTTATTATTGTTTTTATTTATATATATACTATTATGGTTTCAATGAGAAAATTTAGCATTCAGCTTAAAATCGATAGAAGAGTAAAAAAATTGCGCTTAAAAAATATAAAAGACATCTCACGATGTACCTCAACTCGACGCGTAGTTCACATGATACAACAAAAGAGAACAACGCTACGGCCAAAAACTAGTATATATATATAAATTTACTAGAGTAAACTTCTATAGTAGGTATTATTATAAAGAGAAAGAGATGATTTTTTATTTGTCGATTTTACAAATCCTTTCTTTCACCTGTATATATTAGCTATATTATCAGATAGTAACATTAATGTATTTTATGTCCATGTTATACATAAACGCGAGCACCGTGAGTTTTGCTGGTATATTTGCTGATAAATACATATATTTGTAGTTCCCAGGTATAGAAACTAATTTAAAGTGTCTAATATATATATTCTCGTAATAAAACTTGTCATGTTCATACATCAGTTTCAATGGGAAATCCCTTTGACAAAACTATGCAATTTGATGCTTGTTTTTACTGTTATGTTCCTTGCGTAAATATGGTATTGTTTACGTCACTTTAACCGACATCGTGCAATACATATGGGTTTTATAGGCGGCGAATGAAATCATCCCTATAGTTATCATTTGCTTTGTCTTGTCTTTTGTTATATAAATTATTTGATGTTTATTATGTGTTTTTAATGTTTTTGTATGAAAAATGTACATATTAATTCATGTATTTATTTAAAAAAATCTCTTTATTTTATTTAGGGACTTATATCATCCACTAAACATTAAAACTCATAAATCTAAAAAATAAAAAGTAACAAACAACAAATAAATAACAAACAAAAATCTAAATAACAAGTTGATTAATTCATTACATCAGTCTGTAAGAGACACACTGCAGGGCTATAGGCGTCTTCTCGATGAAAGGTATTGGCAAAATCACGTATTGGTGATTTCAAACTCTTGAAAACTCCAGAGTATTATATTTTCCCACATATAGTGGCACTATAAGAACATTTTTCATATTGAGGTTTCCTCGTGACTTTTTCGTTCACCGTCAGTTGATAGTGTTACCAATTTTTAAATTAGTAAAATTAAAAAATTCGTTGGTACATGCCGGGATTCGTAACCTGCGGATATCGGATCGATATTCCACCGATCGGACTACTCGACCACCACGACTTGGTTGATTAATTAGGAAACTTAAATAAACTATACGGCCTTTTGGAATAGTCCGGATATCGGTGCTACCAGAATACTGTGATGAACAACCACATCTCCGATATTGATATTAAATTCCATAACAAACCGTGTCCACTGAATATGATTTTTGTGATATTCTATCAAAAACTGGTAGATGTCGTCAATCTTACCACACTTGTTGCAAAGGCACTCGCACGATTTTATATTGGTAGTGTTAGAACTTACCAAAGATTTTTTATGAATTTTCATAGGATTATTATTGCCCATAACCAAACTATATAAAACAAGATGCCACCAATATCACAAAATAATGGGTAAAATAAACCGAGATTATGAATCCTAACTTCCTAAGTAATATTACAAATACGTATGTGAGTTTGTTTGTCACTTGTTTGTTTTACGCCTTAACTATTCAACCGATCAGTGTGAAAATTTGCATATACACATATATTCACCCGAGGGATAAATATAATCTAAACGAACGCGAGCGAAGCTGCGAATATAAGCTAGTAAAGAATAAAACCCAATACATGTCATACTGAGGTTCCCGTGACGTTTTCAGCTTAAGGTCGTGTATAACAGCATAAAAGAGTTCTGTACACCCTGCTCACATTAGCATGCATACGTTGGCCAAATCAACGGATGTAAATTATCAGTACTGGAATTTTATTTAAATTATACTTCTGTAACAGTATTCGTCATTTGAATGAGCTAAATCATATTTCAATGTCATCGGACTTATAAAAAAAGTGTAGTAAAATCTGCGCAAACTTGAACGAGATAAGATAAATTTTTAGAGCAAGGCTAGATATGGGAAACCATGAGAGATACGCGGAGTCAAGTGCGTGTTTACACTCTGTTACATTATTATTACGGTGTATCGTCTACAATCATTAATAGTAAGGTTAACTGTATGTCTAAACACTGAAGAAAGAATTAAAATATTTATTGGAATCTCTGCGAATTCTCAAAATGTCTATATGTATATATATCATCATCAGCCTGTTAGAGACCCACTGCTGGGCCATATGCCTTTTCCCAAAGGAAGGTATGGGCATAACCACCACGTCAGCCCACGACGCATTGGCGAGTTCAAACTCTAAGTAATCTACAGTTCTACGTTTTCCCATATATGGTGGTACTACAAGAACATTTCTCAGGTTCAAGTTTTCTCACGATGTTTTCCTTCACCGTCAGCCGATAGTGTTACCAATTTAAATTAGTAAATGTACGCAAATTCTGAAGAATTCGTTGTTACATGCCGGGGTTCGAACCGGCGGACATCGGGTCTATATTCCACTGGGCAAACCGCTAGACCACCGCGACTTTTATATGTATTACGGTGTACCAAAAAATCTATGCTTTTGTCTTCCAATGATCGTAACATTACGTTAAAGAATACTAAAACACAAGCTCTGAGTCTTTAATATTGATGTTTAGAGGTCGCAAGTCGATTTTTTCATTTCTCGTATAATTAATACTCGACATTTTTTTCTTTGGTATTTTTAATTTAGCCTTGTATTAACGTGCTGAAAAATACAGCTTACATTCGTATAGTAAATTGAATGTTCTACAAAAAAGGTATCTTGTAATTTTTTGATAAATCGTCTCCGGTAAAAGTTATTCCAGATGAAAGTTAATGAATTTTGGCGATAATTAAAATTTCAAATGATGAAAATTCTTAATTTTTTAGTCAGTCGGTTATTATTTTTCATATATCGATATAATATAAAGATACAAGTGTCTATTGATTACTTACGATTGATTACTTAAGAGTCTATTGATACTATTGAGTCTTTTGCTTATATTTGGAATCTGGAAAAAAGTGCAAATAATAGTTTCTTTTGTTCGCCTATGAGTAACCATTTTCAAATTACACTTAATCGTATGATTTGTGTTTTAGTTAGATACGCCTATTTCCCTTACAGCGGCAGGGTAAGTCCATTTCTAAGTATATTATATTATACTTGCTGATTCGGCAAACGTTGTTTTGCCATATAAATTATTTCTGGGGAATTTCTAGTGTAGGAAAAAAAATTGAAATAGAGTGAAAAACATTCACAAAAAAGACGACGACTTGGTTTTAATTAGCTCTTTCTCTGGGATAACTTACCAAGTGTTAATTGATCAGTTATCGAGCGGGATGAAAAATGATTAATTACTAAAAAGACTATTAAAAAATAGGGGTTGCTGTTAGAAGGGAGAAACTTTAGGGTTGTATGTTTTTTTAATGCCTCATACATAGCAAAATAAAAAGAAAATGTCCAAAAAATTAAAAAAAAATAATGTTAGGGGTGGACAACCCTTACCACTTAGGGGTATGAAAAATAAATAGTAGCTGATTCTCAGGCCTAATGAATATACATATAAAATTTCCTAAAAATCGGTCAAACCGTTTCAGAGGAGTATGGTAACTAACATTGTGACACGAGAATTTTATATATAAGATGATGACGTTATACGCAAGAGCAATTGACAGCGGTTGCTTGACGAAGCTTTATCTCATTCGCTATCATATAATGTCCATGATGAGGAAATATTACAGCAATTAATTACCTATAATAATTAATCCCACGTGTCTTTGCACTTAGAAGCTAAAATTGACCGTCTCATTTGAAAGATAAAGTCACCGAAGTGTAACCTATTTATAGAAATACTAGATCGTGCCTGCGACTTCGTTTACATGGATTACTAGTGTAACTGTGGTCTGTATTTTTTTAATTATAATTAGAATAGTGAGTAATTTTGAAAAATTATAACTTTTTATTACTACCAGAAAAAAACTTAGCACAAAGAAATCACTAAAAAATAAAGTTTCATTTTAAATCTCTACTATAATACTCATAGGTGTAATGGCGCCCGTCTGTAACGTCACACCTAGTTAAATCTGTTTCTACGAGAGAAGGCAGTAATTTAATATTGTTGCACATTTAAGAATAATTGCTGTCTCTCAATGTAAGTAATAAATATTAATAAGAAATTCAACAAGTTCGATATAAGAAAACGATAGCAAATAAGTGTTAAATCTATAGATAACATTAAAGAGTTCACATATGTCTCGTCCCTTAAAGCCGTCCCCATGAATAACATTAATAGTGCAATTAGTCAATAAGCAAATCTCTATAAATATCAGAATATATTGTTAAAATCTCTTTATTTAAACATTACGTAACATCAGAGCGCAAACTGGACTGTACAAAAAATCGTACGAATTCAATCACAACTTGGAATGCTAATATTGATGTTGTTTGAATACTAAATACGCGTGTGGACAGACGACCTATCGCAAAATCATTATGTATAGCATTATACGATAAATCTTTCGTATTTAGTAATCATCTATTAATAGATTCAATAATTGTTATACCCATTTATAATATTTATCTTATAAGTAACTACTTATGAAATGTGTGTGGAGCGTATATAAGTTAGATTTTTTAAATTGAATTATCATCCAGTTTTATGAGTGATATTCTTAAACGTGTCAATCTTTTTAATACTTTATAGGTTTAGGATATAAATTGTCAAAACCTGATTAATTATTAAAATAAAAATAACCAACTCAATATGGCTTCTTAAATCATAAATTTCATTTGATTAAACCAATTAACAACCAATAAAACATTTCTGCATGATCACAAAAGTAAAGAAACATTTACTTCTGTATTTAACTAACGTTGTTTATTTCTGTGTTCTATTTTAAATTACTTGTAATTTCATGTTTTTAAGTTATTCTCTTTTTATTTTTTTGTATACCAAAACTTTATCCGTTGACAAGCAAATCTTAAAATTATTTTACATTGCCTCGATTCTTAGATAATTTCAAATTATTCAGACGTTTATAAATGGGTAAAAATTAAAAGATTCAGTTACGGAGATACACAGGAATGAAGGTAATAGAATATATTATCGTGTATATTTTAAAGGCAATACTTAGTATATCTGCTGGTTTTTAAGTAACATATTTGTTTATTGACGAGAAATGTCTTATGAAAGGCCTTTGAAATTCTGCTCCGCACCCTTTTGTGTGACGAAAAGTGGTGGAGGTAAACTCTGTATCGGGTGGAGTGTTGAAAACATCGGTTCTCGTCCGAACACTGATGTTGGCGTCGTCGAGCACGGTCAGTATTTGAATGGATAACCGCCTGGGAACACCGCGTCACGTTGGTTTTTTGTTGTATTTTTTATAAATAATTTTTCACTTTTTCGTGTGGTCATAAGCACATACACACACATTTTTTTTAATTATTTCTAACTTCTTGCTAGACACCAAGGAACTACGTATTTGGTTCATAATTATAATTTACTAGCTTCTGCGTTCTGCTAGCGTTAATGTAAACTTGACCTATACTTCGGGAACAGTACTTTTCTCTGGATAAAAGTATAAGCTGTATGTCCTTTCCTGTAACGCACATGTATGCAAAATTTCATAATGATCTTTTCTGTAGTTAAGGCTTGTAAGTGTAACAAACAAACAAACACATTCGCATTTATATTATTAGTTGGAATACAACAGTGCTTACAAGCATCTTCCGCAATATTGATACCCACTCAACTCATAAATTAAATCAAAATCTATCGTCTCGTTTTAGAATGGCCAGCAGTTTTATATTAAAAAAAGTTTGTAATAAGATTCGTACAAATTATAAAGGAAATAACTATTACCTCATTTCCTGTCATAAATGTGTATGTTGCCAGCACTATTTAATTCCCCGCGAATAATTGGTAGATATACACGCTCTTATATCAATAAATATGTCTGTCTGTGTGTTCCCTTAGACCTTTTAAACTACGCAACAGATTTTGATACGAATTTTACTGTCACTGAGAGAATTTCTTCCGGAACATTTATAGATGTAATACATTATATATATCTTGATATATATTATTTCATACAAGTCTATTATGTTTATATAGAGTACGGAAAAGTCGATACATTCTAATGAAGTCATAAGAAAGAGTGTTCGAGCGCTTACATTGGTGATGCTAATTAAACCGTATCAGATAAATAAAAACTGTGTAGTAAAGAATTGAACATCTAAAAAAGACACGTTATCGTAATGGTGTTTGTCTATCTTGTAAGCATAACCTATATATTTTTATCTTTTACGTGTTATTAAAAAGTAATCGGTTATAATCCGATGCTATTTTCACAAATTAATTAATATTTATGCAATTGAATACTTTAGTTACGACGTTTGTTTACTCTAGACTACAGTTACCCTTATTATTATTACAGCATATCATTTCAATCACAAATCAAAAATTTGACAACAAAAAATAAGTAATAGTTTCTGTAAAGATTCTTAGGTTCTATGACTTTGATGAACCGTAGATATCAAACGGTCAAAAACCGTATCTAAAGTGTTTTGACACTTTGACACCACATTAGTATACTGCACAGACGCGAAGCCAGGGAGGGTCGTTATTTTTTATCTAATTTAAAAATAATGTCGTTTGTATCGGAAGTTGGTAAGGTTTAAGAGAAGGTAAGGTTTAAGGTAGAATAATAATAAATTATAAATATATGGGTAATGTCCGTTACAGCAAGCTCGCTTTTATAATTCTATGATGTCGTGTGTACAATACCCGGCTTTTAGGTAGGTAAGTAGGCTAGGTAGTCGGTTAAGTTCGGTGCGTATAGCGTTATCTTTGTCTATCATAGTTATTGCACGGTGCGATAGAGAGAGCGCTGTATAAAACCGACGTATGTCAATCTTAGCCTGACGTCTTGCATTTCTCGCCGACGTGCTAAATCAAATACCAGGTAGGTACTATATTTCATTGCTCGTAAGATCATCATAGTAGGTAAGCTCATTTCATAGCAGCAGTCCCCCTACCGGAAATACAGAGAAACTCTTATCAATATTACCACATACCAGGGACATAAAATCTATACCTATAATAAGAATAATTAAAATATAATATGATATATCATTTTATAATCGTGTTCGTAATATTTATTCTCTTTAAAAATTTTGTATTGAATTTCATATGTATATGAAAGCAAATAATAACTCAGTAGACGTACAACGAAATATATGTCCAATATATACATGTGACGAATGAAAAAAATGTAAATAATCTCTATAGATAATTAAAATGAACACTGATGTGCTCACAGTCTGTTACAATAAATTGCGACAATGTCGATTTCTTGTTGAGATTTCATAGATAATGCAGTTCTAAGAGAAGAGATGATGCAAGTGAGATGAATAAGTTAGACCGTTTTCAGAGAGAAAACCTCAACGAGTGTATACCATTATTCGCTCTGTTAACTAAACATTAAGTGTGACAGATTGAGATTCATTAAATTTCATAATAATAACCAAGAGTTTTAAGGATAGATAATATGTTTCTATTGTTATCTGAACTCCGATTTGTTCGTTGACATACTTTATGCCAGTCGTATGTTACAATTATAAAACCATGAACCCAGAACATTAGGAAAGTGCTTGAAACACATACGACATGTCATTAAATATATGCTAACACATTACGTAAAACACCGCCAATATAACAAAATATAGAGTCAAGTAACACAAGATATGAATAAAATATAAATTCCACTACATGACAAACTAAGATTCCACCAAAAACTACTCATGACAAAGTTCTGAGGTAACAAAAAAAATAACCTAATCGAGAACCTCTTTTCTGAAGTCCATTAAAAAAGGCATGTAATAAACTATCTACATACTTTTTTTTAACTTTTCATTTAAAGATAGATCGCCAAAAGGAATATAAATGATCTGACATTGCAAAAAATAAAACAGCAATCGTGAATATCGTTTATCATATCTAATTGGGATTTTAAATTGCAATAAAAAATGTGGACCGGCGTTCGAAGGACTCGAGAGTACCAGTTCATAGTGGTAATTCAATCGATCACATATCTTGTTTGTCAATGACGTCGTGGTACATTTTTTAGGCGATAAGGATTTAATTTAGTTGCAATGTGTTATTATTAAGTTGCCGTTGAACGATGCAGTATATTGTTAGCTCCGAGAATTATGTTTAACCGTCTTGTGAGTTTAAATTTTTTTTTTAAATTGATGATAGAGATTCTTCCAAAAATGCTTATTATACATCTATTGTATATATGTAGATTTGGTCTCGAAATTGCAATAAAAATTCAAACAATAATAAATTCGTATACTTAGACTAATTGAAATTATACTTCCATTGTTACAGATAGAGGAGGTTATGCAGCAGAAGGCGCCAGGGGTGCCTAGTAATATAAAACTCCGGTAAGTTTAAAATATTCCTAAAGAACGTTCATTCTCTATACTTTTTATAGCGACATCTATCGTTGCAAATCTAAACTTGTTTTGTGACAAATGCGTTGTTAGTAATATGATATTTCTACAGAGGTCGCTTAATGTATTTGAAACTATACAATACTTTTAACAAACTTACCATTGGGGATATAGCTCAGTGGTAGAGCATTCGACTGCAGATCGAGAGGTCCCCGGTTCAAACCCGGGTGTCCCCTATGCATACTTTTTTATAAAGTATCATTCAATAAATGCTTACTCAGATATTCAAAATTTATGCTTCTGGTACGTTGACTTAGAAATTACACTAAAGATTTACTTTCATCAAAATATACTGCTTTATTAACGTGTTTTTATGTTGAGTTACGAAGACGTCATGAAAAATGTGTTAAAAAATTAGATACGATACATATTTCTATTTGTTTATTAGATTTTCGACATATAATTTTTTTATTGTTTGGACTTTGTTGTTTTAAATTGAGTAAAACATTTTATTTATCAACAACTAAATTACAATTAAAGTTTTTAGTATTCCGTTCAATTACCAAATGATTAAGTCGAACCTATTTTATCGCCGTTGATTACGACTCATTTATTCTCATCTATTTAGGGACTAATATTATCTGCCACCAAATGACTTTGTTATACCAATAAATGATTATTCAAAGTCATTACCCTCATTTATTTCTTTATTGCCTTAGTTCTTGTGTACTACGTAATAGACAGAAGAGTAGATACGAGGCTCACGGGTTACAAGGGCCCCGAGGTGTCTAAAAATTATTAAATGTTCCTCACAATTTATACAATATACTCTGAGTAAATAGAACATACAAAGAGATTCCAGGTCTTAATGTTATCCTAATGTAAAATACACGCTGTATTCAACGGTAAGAAGTTACATACGTTCCCTCTCAAAAAATTCTGATACGGGGCCCGTTTAAGACAAGTAACGATACTGGTGACCAAGCGCGAAACCACCATCGTGGGCACGATGGGTTTGCCCATAATTCTAATAGACTTGTCATTGTCACTGGCTCTCAAGATTGATAACCTGATAGTATTATAAAAAACAAAGTAAAATGTTTGCTACGTACCTCAATGACTCAGGAAAGACTAGCCGGGCTAGCTCTCTTAAATCAAAGATGTCATCCTGGAGATCGATGAAATAATAACCGGTTTTCGCGAAGAAAAAAAAAACATATACTTGAATTTGTAATTTAAGTGCCCAAGCAGTTAAATAAAATTATTTAATGTAAAATGTATACAAGCGTTTATGTAATTTGATATCCTTTAAAATCATAAAAAAATTGTCGAAATTATTTTAATACTTTTAGAGTCTAAATGTGACATTGTGATACGCAAAAACACATTTACTTTTGTATTTTGTGAGAGAATAGACTAACATTTTACAGGTTTATCAACTTACTAGTGTTTTCCCCACAGCTTTGTCCGTTTGTCTAAAATTATTGAATTATTTTTTTCATTTTCTTTAGGAAACAATCAAGCGGTTCCAGGTCAGAGGACCAGAAAAGCAAAAGTTTCACAGCGAACTTTTTCAGAGCGACTTTTAGTTCACGTAGCAAGGCGGTGCAACCCGCCGTCTCCACGCAATCTATCGACGAAACCACCAAAATAGGTAGCGCGGAGACTAAACCTGTGACTAGAAATAGGCCTAGGTCAGGTAAATATCATATGAATACTTTTAATCCCTAAGGCTTCCAAACTTTTTACGTCCACTTTGTTCAACATTTACTTTGAAACGTGTATAGCACAAAAAAATATTATCGGGAACAGCTAATTTAAAAGGTTTGCTATCCATGTATTTATTTATACCCATAGCAGAATGTATTGTCGTGTATTTTATAAGTGATCTCAATATTCTGGAACACATTTCTCGGAACCCATAAACAAGTTCTCTTATGTTTTTACTACAGTTGATATTTACCTTGCAGAGTTTCTTTTCACTGTAATCTTCACTTCATGCATTCGGGGACTGTCTTAGGAATTATCTATAAATTATGTTCCATTTTATGGGATTCACTAAAATGTCAAAAATGTTGGAGAAGGTTATAAATAAGATTAAGTTAATAATATCGGAATTGCTGTTTCAATTTCAATTTATACATCAAAAATTGCAAACATGTGACATCGCACTAGAATAAGACAGGTACAAATTTTCACTAACGTATGGCAAGGACAGAAAACTCCTAAAACAATTAAATTCTTCTAACATCAGTTATGGATGTCTCCTTATGGCTAGCTGTCTTATTTTATAGTGTTCACACATAATAAAAGTACTAAAAGTAGTCAAAATTATTTAACTATAAAACTTCAGAGTTGTCATAATCTGTAGTTGAAGGAATTATTTTATTTGATTAATTTTTTAAAATATTTTTTCTAGTACCGCAACCAGAGTCAGCTAAATCCAAAGTAAAGAGAAGCATCGATCGTTTGAAACCGAGCGTCAAACGAATTGACAAGCCCACAGAAACCACAGGACCTGAAAGGCCAAGTAGAAGTAAACCGTCAACACCGGACCCGGGTGATCCGAAGCCGATAAAAGAGTTAAAAAAGAATGAGTCAAAAACTGCAAATGTTGTGTTACAAATCGTGAAGAAATCTCACGCGCCCGCTAAACCGCCTTCTCCAAAAATCGAGAGTATCTTACCGCCAACTTTAAGGCCGAAAGTTGCAGAAAAAAATCTTAAGGTCACGAAGAATATAAACAACAATGATGTTTGGACGAGTGTTAATGATCCTAGAAGTTTTCGAAGGAGGATCACTTCATTACCGATAAGGTAAGTTGTTTGTATACATTTATCTGTATAAATTATACCATTAATTGAGTTTAAGACGAAACGCAAGCGTTTTCTATCACTGATTGAATATTATTACGATAATTTAAAACATGCGCCAAAATGGTCACGTAAAGATGGCTAGTTCCATAATTCATTTAAAACCATTCATATTACAGTGGAATAAAGTTGATTTTCAAATAAAGTGTCGATCTACACAAGTTGATTCAGGCACGTGAGGAAGATATATTTTTTGTCTATACCTCCATCCTGTTCTAAAACGGTAGCCGTTTCATTCATTCTCAAGCTTTTCTATAGCCGTCTTGTTTATACACCTCGATTACTGTATAATACGACAAAATTCAGATGCTGTTTCAACTATTACCTTAACTATATGACATATTATTGTCTTGAATTTGTTCGAGTACTAGAAAAGAACAGCGATATGTTTTCCTTTTCATTGTACATCTGCATTCCGTTGGATTAAACGCAGCAACAGGCAAGTTTGTTTGGCTCTGTGGGCCGTGGTTGTTGTCTGATCGGCCGATACATTCTTTTTCGAACTTTTTTATAATCGGTAGTAAACGAAATAAATTTCTCAAAAGAAAATTGACAATAGTGAATATTGTGTGAAGTTAGTTACAGTGATGTGGTATTAATTTGATCGGAATAAGTGTCGGATTGGTGAATTGCGTTTAGCGTCTACGTTGTACCGAGTAGAGTTATAGTGTAACAAAAATTGAACTTATTAACTTGTGTCTTATTGCTTATTCGCTTTCTCGTATAGTACACACATCAACACGTATAATACATTGCATTTCTACTTACCGATATAACACAAGATCTATTGTAAATTCGTATACTGCATTCGTATTTATGCGTATTTTAGTTCTAAGATTAAAAATTAACATCAAATATGCAACGACATTACAATAATTTTTAGTAAGGATTTTGAATATTACAATAATGGTTCTGATAACCTTTTCTTCTTGAGGTATTTGAACGGTTGTAGTAATACTTATAGAGGTTGTTAAAATATAGAGATTCATTTAAACTCATATTATTTGTGTATGCTTAATTTTATATATCAGATTACCTTTATTGACAGTCTATCAATAAGAAGAGATCATTAAGGCGGTAGTGCAACACCATTTGTATATCTCTATCACTATATTTTCGTATTCATTTTATAGTGAATTTTGGGATATAATCGTTCAATTAGTACATAGGTGATTCAAAGTTTAAAAAAAACAATCTAAAATTCTTAATCTGAAAATATTTCAAAGGTTTAGAAAGTAAAATCAAGCCTTCCAGCTCCGAACCTAGTAATGTAAATCTTTTGAATTGGAGCTGAGTGACTCAATTCTATAACAGTTGATACTTACATTTTTGTATTCTTGACAAGTACCCTTCCTATCAATATAGTGTTGTACCTACCTGGAGTATGTACTAAGCTCGTATTCTTTTTATGTTATAATAGAATTCTTGTCTATTAGAATCCTTAGTTTGAGAAGAATACATATAGGCATTCCTTTACAATATTGTTCCTTAAAATGCTCGTAACATTAACGGAATATTTAGAGGTGAAATTTATGGACAACAAACAGGTTCGGACATTTGATTATTAAACATTCGTTTATATTATACCGTAGGTTTATAACATTAAAGATTTCTATGTTATATAATATGGTAAAATGCGTTTAAACGCGTTTGATTTCGAAACCACACAACAACAAAAAAATATTTTCAAATTAATAAAAGACTGAACCGAAGGAAGTTTTCTAAGGCATTACTATATATATACGCTCTACTTTGGGAGTTAAACAGTAATAATTTGTTTATATAATTTATTTTGTTTATATAATCTTGTATGTTCCCGTAAATTTTCCATATCATCGTATTAATTTCAAAATTTAGATAGTTTCATTATAATATTATAGGAGGGTAACTTAGATTTGATAAAAAATGTTTAAATGTAAACTATTAAAAAAAACTTAAGTTTTTACAACTAAGGAGTACCATTTTTTTGCTGCAAGGCTAAAAGTATACATTAAAACTTCAGGTTTATTTAAATTTTGTTTTAAGTTGTCATATCTGAAATAAGTATGAAGGTTTCACCTTAGGATATAGGAGGAGAGGAAGACTAAAGAACGTATGGGTAGATTGTGTGAAAAATGATGTGTATAAAAGATGTAAATACTGAGATGACATCTGACAGGGAGAGTGGAAAAAGGAGACGTGCCGACCCTACTTAGGTGGGATAAAGGATACGAAGATGATAGAAAAATCATCTTTTTTCTCCTCATTTTCCTACATTGTCATTCAACCTTGGGCAATGTTCGACATATCAAGCCTCTAGTTCTTGATTTAGTCAGAAATCTTCTATATAAATAAAATGATTGCCAGTTCCATAAAATTGTGAATTATATTTTTTCTGAAACAAACACAAATGAGACGATCTTTAACAGCCATGTAGGAGGTGACGCGTCTACTGTAAACTGCCTTCACTCTTGTTTGAACAAGCTGTTTCGAAACAACAACTCCTTTGTGACGAGGATCGCGGTAAATAGCATTCTGTTACTGAAGTTTTTGAGGCGTGAGGAATAATTTTTAAGTTTATTGCATAATCTTCACACAGAACAAAAGTATAACTGATTTGTATGAAAGTAAATCACTTGCTTTAATTTAACCTTACAAATCAAATTTGTCATATAATATGAAGAGTTGATATATTGCTATATTAATAAGTTAGTAGTGGAATGTCTTAAAGGCTGTTTAGACAGGAGGATTGTCGTCAGGTAGGCAGTTGATCGAACAACATTAAGCCAAGTCTCAGTTCGCAACCTGATGGAAGTGAACGTGTTGTGCCGTCCCTATTTAGGTAGGACAAGAGCAAAATGGAGACGTTACAAACTAAACTCTTTGGTGCTTTTAATCAATGGAAACTATTAATTCGTTTATATTTTGCCGAGATTTGGTTTTTAAACATCACTAAATCTTGAATGGTTCAAATTAATGGTATCCTTAAATTTGTTAATGTTCCCGTTTCTGATTGATAGGTTTTAATTTCAATTAAAATTTCATGTGCGTCATAATAATTTATGTAAGACATTTACATATATTTGCCTAAATACGTAATTTCTTAATGGTAAATAATTCCATCCAATGTAAATAGTGTTGTTATATTTGGTTGCGAGCCAAAAGTTAATTGTCTGTTTTAAAGAATCATGTGTACTGAAGACTTATGTCAAGGAACATAAATTATCATAAAAGGTTACTGTGTTAACGGTGATAAAATTTATATATTTATATAAAATTTGTAGGAATCATGTGCAACTCAAATAATAAGTCTTATATTGTGTATAGACTTCTGTTTTCTAATTATTATTCTTTTGTTTTGGCAATCAATTTTCTAGATTATTACTGCCATTGTCGAGTAGGTAATAATATTACAAGTGTCTTGTGATAATTTCAATGTTCTAACAGGATGGTGGCCGCTTGTTAGAACTTTCTAGGGAGTTTTTGTGGTATTTCAGAATTCATGCTCTGTGGTATTATTTCCTAACCACTTTACTTGTGCACAATAACCGAACTATATTACGTAAAATACCACCAATACTACAAAATATAGAGTCAATAACACAAGGATATGAATAAAATATAAAATCCACTACGTGACATGATCCCGCCAAAAAAATTCTTATTAAATGTTGTGTAGTTAGCTGCTTCTATTGAATTTTTTCCATGATATAATCAATGTTTATAGAACTTTCAACAAGCCAGTAACTTAAGTTCATCGCCATAGCTTATCTCACGCATTCTTTGAAGTTCCGATAACTTTTATAACTGGTAATACAGTCATCCATTGACTTTCTCATATTTCGATGTAATATGTTCGTTGCTTATTCACGGTCGTCTCAGCATATTGTTTTGGACAATGGAAAAATAACCTTAAATAAAAATTGTGAGAACCGCGTAAGGCCTCGTGTTTCAAAATATGATTTACTGTGCGACCAAGACTTACATTAAAGTCGGTGTGTATTGTTTTAGATTTAAATTATGCAACAAATATTAAGCAATATTAAAAGCTGTGTTGGTGGTAATTATATTAGACCATCATCTATTAAAAATATAGAAACCAAAAAAGTAAACAGTTCATCTTAAAAACATGCCAGGTTTTTTACCACTGTATGGTTTATTTTTGTCAGTTTTAAATTTTTTTTTGTCTTTCAACGCGGTAAACAAATAGAATGATGCATAATACGTGCTGTTGTGTATACAAATATTAATTTATTAAATAGATGTCACTGTTTATATCTGTTTTGCAACGATAAGAGAGTTTAAAGTGGTGATGTACACGTACGAGTGAGTTTGTGCATTGACGCGATATGATTTGGCGACCATTTTGTACGTGAAGAACGCGCACGCGAACTTAAAAACCCAATAATAATTATATTAATAATATCCAACTCGTTAGAAATGTAATTAATAACCTGATTCGATTCGCACGTCTGTTATGATCTCAAGGCATGGGCATCGATTCTCATATAACGGTTATACCTAGTTGCATATGTTGAAGAAACATATTTGGAAAATTAATTCTTATTATCACGATTCATTGGATATTTAAATGTTTAAAATGGCAGTACATATGGTGTGAATAAACTACTAACCGTGAGTAAGGCAACAAAAAAAAGACAACAAAAATATTGAAACTCTTAGCAATTGGCAATTTTAAATGGTAAAGATTTCCTTTGCAAATAACATGACGTATTGTATTATGTGTATCATCAACACGTGTTGAATGAGTTCACAATCTGTTCACAATCTGTATGTTCTTACCTGTAATCACTTATTATGGTATAAACATGCTTGTTTGAATTTTGATTATAATTGAATATTTATACTGACGAATTTCTTACGTTTATGGGTCTAGATGATGAAATGGCCGCCTTCTGAAGCCGATGATTGCGTGTACCTATTAGAATATTTCTTCCTGCTTCATTGGTAGTTTCCTGTCTTATAAAGTTATCTGCCAGAAACTTCCCATAAATAATTTTTGTTGCATATAAACATTGTTACACTGTTCCATTATTATAGACGCCAGGCGTCCTAACACACGTCGAATGATCAAACATGGATAGCGTTTGTTTGACCAAGTGTTATGGATATCCAAGGATTTTATGTAGCCTCGTTAAATCAGCAAGGTTGTGCGACAGTTTTACGTTGTTAGTTGTTTCAAGCGTCGGTCGAATAACGTATTCGGTTGTGCGGCTGGCCGCTCTTGCGCATGCATCCGTTTGTATGCACGTGGTTAACAGATGGAATGTTTATGCTGAGGTTTTTAAACGTAATACATATCGAAATGATTTCATGTGGTGAAGAAATTTTTTGCATTCATTTATTTGCTTGTAACATTTTGGGTAATATTTATTTTCCCATTTCTATACGTAATCTGTATTGTATTGTAATTTATTGTGGCACGTTCTTTTAACCTTTATATAAGAGAGACGTAAACAAACTTGCATTTTTGCAAGACCAATACCAAGACCGACCCTTGCAAGGCTTGAGCAAGACAAGACTGAGCCTTCAAGACTCTTGCAGTCTTGCATTTAAGTTAGGCTGGGTTGTGAAGATTATTGAGTATTTGATTTAAATGCTAATACTGATAGACATTCTCTAATGTCGGTATAAAAATCACGATTCTTTCCATGTAACAACAAACAGTTTTAACTAATAAATTTATACAATCAAATGTATTTATATCTCAAAGAGGACTTTGTCGATTATTGTTTGTTTATCAAAGTTTAAACGAATACAATAGATCCAGTACAGTAACGATTTACGTTACGCGATATTTTTATTCACAATCGGTCGTTCGGCAATTATTATTGTTTATTTAATTATTTAGTGACAAAAACGCCGCTATATGGAAAGAAGGTGTGACGATCACAGCGTTGATTATGTTATTTGATTGCCGTCGTATTTATATAAAAGTTCGCCGACGTTTCAAAAATTAAAATAAGTTTCTAGCTGTTCAAAACGGCACGAATATGTATTGTGTTATCATCACAAGGAATTTTCAAGTTCTAATAATCTCAATATTATAAATGTGAATATAAGTTGGCTTGTTTAATAGTTACGTTTTAATTACTTAACCGATCATCATGAATTTGTATTTACACGTTGTTATGCGTACAGTAAAGGTAACCTTTCATTAAAAAAAAGTATTATTGTCGAGTGATAGGTCAAATCTTCATTAACGCAAGCGAAGCCGCGAGCAAAAGCTAGTAGTAATACATAATATTACTATACATTTATATTGAACTGTAAAAACATTTACTATGTATCAACTTATATCATAGTCTATGTAGCTACTAGGCACACATAAATACAGCAGGTATTTAGGTAAGTTTAATTTAATAATTATTATATATTAATTCTATCAAAAGGGGAACATAATACACACTCTAATTACATTTTCTTATTTGGTAAGTAGACACAAAATAGTGCACAACACTTCTGTTTTTTAATCTTCCTAAGAATCATTATATTTATCAAAGAATACTCCACTTTCCTTTATCCGACTTTCGGTGTGTGTGTATAATTAAAAATCTCATATATCTATTTCATTTATACCCATACTTCGCTTGGAGTCTAGAGAATAATAATTGTTCTTAGATTTATAAGTATACAATTTAACATGAGTGACGAATATTCAAATAGTTCTAATAATAGTGAGTCTTGTAGAATCCGATTCAAACACACTAAGGTTTAAAAGTCAATTTGATGAGGTTTCGAAATAATTTCTATGTAAATTCTACTCCTATTAATTATAAATAATAATTATTATCGATAAATTGTGCCAAAATAAAAAAGTTGATATAAAAAAAGAAACGCTACATGCTTATGGAAGCATCTACTGTCTTTCCACGAGAAGGAATCGCAAATATTTATTTCGTAAATATTCCTTTAAATTCTTGTAAATTTCTGTTCATGATAAATTTAATTAATTTCATTGCAGTTTATTATGTATGTATATAATATAAGCTGAAAATATATCTGTCTGTTGCATTGTTCTAAGGTGTAACCTAACGAGTTTAAGAAATAGCAATAGGGTAATATGATTTGCAAGAGTTGCAAGACCTGCAAGACTCTTGCTGCAAGACCAAGACTGAGAACGCAATACCAAGACCAAGACCAAGACCAGGTGTATTGACGCAAGACCAATACCAATACTAAGCCAAATTTCGTCTTGGTCTTGCATTTGGGCAGCACTAAAACAAACTAATAGTCATTGAGAAATTCATAATGTGTTATAGTCGTGATAAAACGAATATATTTTTGATTTGTCTACATCTCTGTACACTAATTGGTATAGCTAACAAGTAACAGTATAGCCAAAAACTGTTTGATAATTCAACATAATAGTTTGGTTTCTAGGCAGATGTAGTAACGTTTAGGCTACAATACTAAATAAGAAATTAAAAAGGCATAAAGGATATTTAATATAAGTTTCAAGGGTAGCAATTTATGCTACTCGACTTATTTAGTACATATTAATTAATCTATTTGGTTATGTAAGACACTATCTTATGATGAAAATAACTGACAAAGGATTAATTGAATACAAAAAATGAGTAGCCTAGAACCATCTATGATAAATATATTTTCATATATATATATATATATATATATATATATATACACATATAGAGAGAAGATAAACTACGATAGGATAAGAAGAAATTAATAAATTGGCTCAAACTGGAACTATTGACGCACTCAGTTTCAGATACTTTTTAACCTTGTTTATTCAAATAACCCTTATGGTGCATATTTTAGAGCTATTTGTGATAATGTAATGGTGCTGGCAGTTTTCGTAATGTGCTGATATTGCATCAATACTGTGTATGTACTTATGAAACGTATAATACGACAATGCATATAATGAGTATGCCGGCGTCTGACTGCCGGAGGCTACACACCTATTATAACAGAGAGGAGGCCGAGCGTTCCCTCCCCTACCATTTCGTGCACCGTAATGCACTTAATGGATAATCAGGCGACATCTATAGACTGTTTGTCGACTTGAGTTTTATGTTGATATTATTTTATCGTAAAATTACGTGATATATTATTAGGAAATTCAAAGTTGGAAAGTTATAATCAACTTTTATTATGCTACTAGCTAAAATTAAATTAAATCTTCCCTTTACAATACGAGGAAGTAATAAAATAAAATGGCGACTGAACAATTGAGCGTCAATCTTTTAAATATACGATAATATAAAAACTATATATAATTTGTCAGATAGTCATATAAATTAATGTATTATTGCGAGCATAGACAAAACTTTGTAGCTACAGACGCACAGTGTATGGGTACATAAATGTCCGTACCGATAGAGTGAATTTTTTTTTATTTGTGTTTAAAAAATGTGGCCAGCAGATCTGCCGCTTTCCAGAGCTAATGGATTATATAGCCGATTTTTTTAATTATAATTTTAGACTACATAAGTTATTGTAAAATTATTTCAAAATTTTGTTATAAGTACGGTATTTTTTTTAAACTATACTGTCAGCTGTTTTTGATCATTGCATCATAACGTCTACATTTGTTTGTATGGAGCTTAAACCCTTGTGGTTTTGGACAGTTCGAGAGTTAATGTATTTTGATGAGATTTTACATTAATATAGCATATTATATGTTATATAACAGTATAATACATGGACAAGAATATATAAATATTTTGATTAAATTAGTCAAAATATAACGTATAAAAAGTGTCAAGGAAAAAATCTTGCCATCTAAGAGTTATCCTATGGGCTCCATAAATTGTTAGAGTTACGTAAAGATAATGTATTGCGTCATGATTTATATAGATACAAACGAAGACCAAGCCTCGGGCAGTCGCTAATCACAAACGGATGGTCAAAATGGAAACAAATCCTTTATTTCAATCTGTTGAATTTTATCTTAAATATTATTGAACGCAACTGTTTTACTTGTATTTTGATTGAATAATACTTCAGTACAGACGTTACGGTTGTTTCTACTTCATATAAACATTAGATAGTAATTCTGTACCGTAATAGAAAGCTAAAGGCGACGGAAGGGAACCTTTTAGATTTCTCTCACCTTAATTACAGTACGACATTTCTTAATATCAAATTAAGAGTGAAAAACGTCATCGTTAAAGCTTAACTGTTTATTAAGAATTTACAATAACTAGTGATCGCAACTCTACTATAATTAATTTATTAAGTTTCAATATTATTATTTTTTTTTGCCAAAATATGTACAAATATTAAAGATCAGTAAACGTAGGCATCGTGTATATTTATAAAGAAAGATTTCGATGTGTCGATATAATACGGATATAATATATAATACGGAAAAAAGTGAACTGCTTCCAAATTTACTAGTTAATATCACTAAAACTCGTCAATAGCTACTAAACAAAAAACGGGGCTGTCGTAACGACACGTGATAGAAGTGAAACTTTTGTGGTACAGGAAAACATTTTTTTTAAAAGAAGACAAGACCTAAACGGTCACCCTTCTAAGTACTCCATTATTGTAAAACTCCGATAATATAAATGAGAATTTCTAAACTCTGGTAATCAGTAGACGAAATCTTATAAAATGAGGCAATATATCAAAGTTCCAACTAAATTTCTTCCATTATTGCTATCAATTAACGTTATTCTACACCTTTCCATGGAAATTGAATTACCTTTGAATATAGTGTTATTATTATGTAATATTAAAAATAACACTTCGAATTGAGACATCTACATAAATAATTTTAGGTTTCACAATACCGTCTTACCCGTGTTATTAACCAATCTGCATAATTAAATAAAAAATATGGAAGCATATTGTTAATGTAATTTATATTTCACACCCCTACATAAAATAATTGTGTGCTATTGTTAGTCTTATAATTATTCTAATTGCTCATAATAGCTATAATTGTACATAATAAATCGTAAATACCTATAATCATAATTGTATTTGACTTGAGTCATATTTGTCAGAAATACTGGATTGTCATAGTGTAAATCTTATTTGTGTTTTTCATAAATAAATAAGTTTCAAAATAACATCAGTGACAGAGAAGTTGAGGACTTATAGGTTAGCATGGTAAGGACATGTCATGAGGAGAGATGAAAGTCATATAACTAAGATAAGTTTTAAGTATGAAGATAGACGGATATATGATTAGAGGAAGACCGACAACGGTTTGGGTATATTGTGTGAATAAAAGGTGTGAGTACTGAGATAACATATAGGGAAGAGTGGAAGTGGAAAACATGTGCTAACGCTACTTAGGTGGGGTAAGGGTAAAAAGATAATAAAATAGTCTATCTATCTGAGATTGAAAACAAAAGCCGTTTGATTGATGGTATATTGTGTGAATAAAAGGTGTGAGTACTGAGATAACATATAGGGAAGAGTGGAAGTGGAAAACATGTGCTAACGCTACTTAGGTGGGATAAGGGTAAAAACATGATAAAATTGTCTATCTATCTGAGATTGAAAACAAAAGCCATTTGATTGATCGTTTAGTATTTAGCCGCTCAGTGACTGCACTTAGGGTGCAAAGAAAACTGGTTTGTTAAAGCCAACCGAGAGAAAGTATCTCACGGCACTATCGTTCAATACACCTATCAGATTTTTGAATACAATTTAATTATTAGTTATATCGAGTTTATATTTATTATACAAACTTGAGGCTTGTTAAGGCCGCTACAGTTTCACCGGACTACGCCTTTGGATGGTTTCATTACAATGTTTTGTATAGTTTACTTTATGTAAATAAAACATTTTCCCTATTAGTCTTCTAAGAATACAAGAGTAACAACAATACAGAACGTTGCGTGTGTATGTGTGTGTGTGTGTGATCTGTCAAGTGCGTTGTAAGTACTGTTTGATAAGGATAATTTGAATCAAACTGTAACATATACTCGTGTAACTACGAAATTTATCTACTGTAAGTAGTCTACATCATAAGGTTGTTTTTTAACCGACTTCAAAAATAGGAGGTTTTCAAATCTGTTTTTTTACATAATTGTTGCCTCAAAACTTCGTCGTTTGTAAACCGATTTCGAACAAAAAAGCTATTGGAAAGGAGATATTTTTAAGAGGTCTTATTTTAATTTTATTAGCATTGGGCCAGATTTCGTAGACACAACGAGGAACTGATTAAATTAAACAGAAAGTGTATAGTGATGTATGGAAAGGTTTATGACAACAATCGAAGATTAAGTAGGTACGTTACTTAAGGTGAAAGACCTTCTGGTGCATTTTTTACAGTAGATTTTTATGGAGTCGATTTTATTTTTTGTTACAATTTTCTTGTTCGTAAAACACGATAACATGACCGCCACTGTACCTTATTGGACGCTCAATGCAATCTAAAAACAATGGTAAATAAATCTCACTGATAATCACCGCAGAAAAGTGGAAAGAGCTCTGTTAAGAAGATAGTTGAAACATTGAAACATTCGAAGATGATCGACTAAAAGTCCTCGATATCAAACACCTTTTCAAGAGGAATCGTTTTAAGCCTACCTACGCTTAAACTTAAATTCTCCGGGTCAGATACACTGTGCGCCTTGTAACCCTACATTTAAGAATAAAATTGCTTTCGCGAACCACATACGCTTATATTCCCGAAGATGAATGGATTCGCTGTTGACGCATAAGTTCACCACATGGATAATGTTAGCAATGTAGTCGGATACAATTCCCATGCTTAACCACAGTATATCTTATATATAAAATTCTCGGATCACAATGTTAGTTACCATACTCCTCTGAAACGGTTTGACCGATTTTTATGAAATTTTATATGCATATTCAGTAGGTCTGAGAATCGGCTACTATCTATTTTTCATAACATTTATTTTTTGGACCATTTTTTTTTTGGTATAATGAGGCAATAAAAAATACACACAACCCTAAATTTTAACCGTCTAACACCAACACCTATTTTTTAATAGTCATTTTAGTAATTAATCATTTTTCATCCCGCTCGATAACTGATCAATTATCACTTGGTAAATTATCCCAGAGAAAGAGCTAATTAAAACCAAGTCGTCTTTTTTGTGAATGTTTTTCACTCTATTTCGTTTTTTTTACTACACTAGAAATTCCCTAGAAATAATTTGTATAGCAAAACAACGTTTGCCGGGTCAGCTAGTTTTGTATAAAGTTGACAGTGTTTAAATATGTACAAGTTTATATTACATAGAATTTATATTCCAGTCAGATGTCACTACGAGCTGGAATGTATAGGCACATTTTATTATATCAATAGTATGTTCATGATATAATAATTAATAATAGGCACTCAGGAATTCGTTGACAATAAATCCACTTTTTTAAAAGTCATAGATCGATTGACAGACAATGTAGAGTTTATTTAAGTCGATGATTCTAGAAATATTACAATTTTCCTTAGAGCGCTAAATAAAGGTTTTTGAAAATTCTATAAATATTAAATATAAAAATATTCCATAAACCATATAGTTTGTTAAAAATACCCATCAGAGGCAGGGTTGGAGGAATTTTATAAAATACCACATGCCTCTAGCCATATAACCCGTTCGTACTGTTAGTATGTCCTCGCTTAGTGTACTTTTGTTTTAATCATATTTGCTGTGTTCCTAAGGATTGTAGCGTGGCGTTAGATGACGTTCCAATATACACCCTTCCTCAAGAAATAGGCTATAAAAAGGAAAATATTTTTTCATGTCTGTTTAGTAGTTCGAGAGATTTGAGCGTTCAAACAAATAATTACAAAGAAATATTAATAATTTATAAGAAACATGAAAATATAATCAAAAAGAGCAATATTTATCATATGAAACAGTAATGACGACATCTATATCGGTTTAAAACGTACTCGTATGCGTTAGTTGTACCACATGTTGTTTAGTGTAAACATACTGGTTCGCGTAGTAGTAGCATGCAACAGAAAGTGACCTTTCTAGGTCGTGGTTCTGTTACCGGTCGTTAATCTTCCTCTATATTTCTGAACGTGTAACATTTTTCTCTTACTATTAAAAGTTATGTCAAAAATTTAACGGCGAATGAGAAAACAAATTTTATAACGCTTTTTATAGTTATCTTTCGATTCAGATCTTCTTTATTGTACTTTTACGTTGCTGTTTTGACTTTTTGATCTCGCTGGTCTTATGATAACGTCGTGTCCATATGTTTGTGGTCTCTCTGTATGGCATTCCTTTCCCATCCTCTCCCTTCGACTGCCTATCATTTTACAAAGTACGTGTCTAGCCAAGCTAGTTATTTCATGCCATTGCAATCATTTTCAATTGTTTCGTATTTAGGTTTCACATGTACAATTTGATATAAGTTTAACCAATAATAATCATTTTTTGAAATATACATATACATGGAGTTATTCGCGTATATTTTTCGCTAATTATTTTAATGATCCGTCACATATAATCAACTTATTCTTTAGCCATAAAAAGTCTATCTTAATGTTGTACAGATGATAAATATATTTATTCTGTAATAAAAATAAATATTATGTCAATTATTGGATAAAATTCCGGTGTACGTATATTTGCAATTCTTTTCCTCTTTAACTGCTTGACCAATTTTGATTCCTACCGGGATAGTTTTTAGCTGTAGTTGAACCTAATAGAAATGGCGTTGTTGATGAGACTATGTTTTTTTAAACTATTTTCAGATCTTTTTATTTTTATTTTATATATGTTTGTTGAATTTCCATATCAAAAAATATAATCATCCTCCAAACATCTCTCAATATTTTTTGTTTTTCTTTATCATCCTGACTTATTAAGATTTGTGGCAGGATAAGGTCTGCCTTCCGAGACCAGCAGTTTAATTATAAAACTTAATATTGGTCATGTTATCCACGTAATGCTGTAGCATTCGAGTCTACTTTTTTTCTCGAAATATTATGTAGTTATATGTATGTATATGTTAGTAATTATGTTTGGCTCTTATTAAATAAGAAAAATTAAAACTTTGAAAGTAGATATTCTTTGTTATATTAGGTTTTGTTGATTATATGTGATTGGAAACCAAAGTCAAACCGGGATTACATGTAAATCAAATTAAATAGTAGTGACTGTAGAAAAAAATCAGATATAGGCACGAAGATTCAACTCTGATTTATATAAAAACTTGACAAACTATTAACTCAATGTTTTCCTACCTATCTCAATAATGCAAAGGTTTTGACAAATTATACTTTTTTTGTGGTAAGAAGTTGTTTAAATCTAAAATAAGGTTGTAAACTATACTGTACATTTATCATAATGACGATGCAAGTGCGATGTTGGTCACAAGTCACACAAACGACCTCCTGGGCATCGTGGCGTCCGCGACGCGCCGCGTTGGGGCCATGGCCGTTCGTTCCCCCGTAGCCGGCCGCGGCATATCCTAACTACCTCGACTTCTATCCGATTACTGTACTCGAATACCTATTTCTTTTAATTGAATATTCATAATTAGGATTTTTTCTGATTTATTTATGGGATTTCATATATCCATTTAGTCTAAAGAAGTATAGATATAAAATATTATTTTTCAAAGTGTCATATTGGCATACGATGATTGGCCATACGATGTAATTTATACTTTTGCAATGACTAGTTCAAAGAAATAAAATAAAATTGCAGGTACATAGATATAAATAGGTCCTTTATGATTTATGTATGCCACGGTAGGGCTTATGTAATATTACTAGGTATGCCCACGGCTCCGCAAGTAGCTATTTTTATTATTTTTGCCTTGTAATCTTATTTAATTTAGACTTCCTATTCGATTTTGAAGAGCGCCCTTCTTCGAAACCTAAAACTCAATGCTAACGATGTTAAAATAAGACCCCCTTGAAAATATTTTCTTTCCAATAAAAAAGGTTTAAAAATATTCTGAGTTAACAAGCATAGAAAATAAAAACACAACACAATCGAAATTTATATCGAACTCAATAATCTTATGCCAATGCAGGTATCGATTGATGAGGTTTTGATTATGTCAGAATTAGGCTGTGGAATGCATAGTTTCCGGAAACGCTATTAGGTTGTTCTTGGAAATTGCCGTCTCCAGTCCTGTCGCAGTCGCTTGTTCGACCATGTGACAAATCGGACGTTATAACGTGCATCTATTGGATGGAAAGATTATTCTAATAGTTATCTTTTTATTTTGCTTGTACTGATTTCGCACTTGTCCATTGTAGCTAACTTGAATATATACATAACTAGAGGTACTCGTTCCGATTTCGCACGTATGAGCTAACAATAAGAATTAGATTAAATCTTCCCTTTACACTACGACTATGTAATAAGATAAAATAGCAAGTATTAGAGGATAGTAGAACGACTAGTTCGGATTTCTTTCCTATGTCCCATAACGTAAATTGCACGATTAATTTTGACACAATAGGGGATTCATATAGTTTTTAATTATTTTTATTTCTACTTTCTTCATTTTTGTGTCTGTTATATTTGATTTTTTAATCAAAACTCATGTATTGATGATCTCCTTAAAATTTTATTTCAAATGTTATATGGAATGTAGTCACTCGTAAAATAATATATCGAATAATTGTGATTTTACAAACAAAAAATCTCTTTTCATCCCCTTGAACATCAATCATAAAGAATTTGTTCTTAACTAATGATAAATAGGTCTTTCTAGCCATTATGCAAAATATCAAGATTTTAAATCCAACGATTAGTGATGCGCTATAAATAAATTACAGTGAAGTATTTAGTAAGTATCACTTTACAACATTAAGATACGTACTAAAATTTGATGTTTTAGAATTAAGTGATATAATGATTATATTTTTTATAGTATATAAGTACTTATTATGTTCAATATATTTTGTATATAAATAAAATTACCAAGATGATAATTTACTATAGACTTATTAAAGTAAAAAAAACTACGATTTGTTTGCATGCGATATGTTCAGCGACGTGTTTTCTTGCCGTGGAGAAATGGTCATACACTGTGGTAATTATGTTTTTTCCAATAATATATTATTATGATAATAAATAACGCGGACGAAGCTATGGGTATCAGGTAGTTATATACTAAAGGAGTCACATTAGTCGACGTTGTACATTTTGAATGTATATTGCGGCTAATATTATTTGATTGGTCTCAATGCTTCGAACTCTTGACTTGTTTGGTGAAAGCGACGCCAGAAGTCGCACGACCACTCATATATTAACTATTTATGTGGTCGCTATGTCGGTGATGTTAGCTTATAAATTGTATTTAGCACGTGAAGTTTTATACGACTTTTAGAAAATATGAACCGGGAGCCTGTTCCCATTCTTAACTATTGTGATTAAGTTTGATTAATTATGGAAATACGCCTATCTACGGAGACGGCAAATAACGATCACTTGTCTCTCGTCTGACTGTCTCCGAGTCATAGCGGTCAAATGATTAAGACCACTGGAAAATTGAAACTAATTTTATATTGAAGCAGTCATAGCTCCGTGGTTAGGTGTTCGAACATCGCTTCGATAGTTGTTGGTTCGATTCCTACAGCTATATACGCTTGAACTTTTGGTGAATGAAAATAAATTGATGAAACGAATGAAATGAATTGATGATGGTTAAGTTTTTTTTAAAGCAACAAAGCTAGCTACTGTTATCCGATTGTAAATGTGTTGGTGTATTCTATCGGCTGCAAATGCAAAAAAAACTGCAGCTGAGTATATTTATAATAGATACTGTGTAAATATTCTCTTCCCTCTTTTCATTAGGGTGGGTTGAACGGTAAAGATTTTTTTCGAATGACTATACACTATTGGTCTGCTTGGGCTTCACAGCTTTTTCGAGCTTTTTAGACGAGCGCTTAAAGCGCTCTGCCGTATGGGAACAAGCTCAGCGGCGTCAAAGTGGCCGAACCTTGGCTCGGGATGTTGCCTAGAATGCTAATTCGCGAATCTAACGAAACTATGCTCGTCATACATATATGAGTTAACGAGGTGCATATATGTGTTGTAGTGTCACCTAGTTGCGAGTTATACAAAAATGAATATCTTAAAAAAATGGCTATGAAAAGACACTTTAAGTGTGCCAACTTATATGGTTACATGATGATATACTTTATCAATATCAGATATTGTATATACAGACATTCATTTATATATACATATGGTTTAACGCTTACTGAGTCACGAGCGTTTTGCTAGTCGATTCATTTAGGACTCGATAGGTTAAAAATTGATATAGGTTTTTTTTCGAACTGACTACACTGTTGGCTTGTTAAGGCCGCTACAGTTTCACCGGACTAAATTTATATAGGTCATTGTTTTGACGTGGTACTTATTTATACATACTTTGATTTGTTTCATCCGATAATTTATAGATGCATGTCCGCACCCTAACATGGACGACGTACGTCCGTCGGACTACGCTTGCCCCCATATAAATCAGCGATTCATTTGAATATAAAGTGTTCACGTATGTCGCGCGCTCAACGCGACCCGTGCATGGCGTGTTTCAATTGAGTTAACCGAGCCAAATTGACTCGAAATGTCGTACGGGGAATGTTATTTTACATTACGCCACTATTGGGCAATACGAAATCGTCGCTTGCACGCGACTTGTGTAAAGTTTTAATTTTTGTTTGAAGGTCGATAAGTGAAAAATCTGTAATTGAAATAACGAAAGTTTACCATTCAGTGTTTGTTGCATCAAAATAAGCAGATTGGACGATTCTCGTTACGTTTCATTAGCGGTGTTCCGCGGTTTCATTCACGATTGTTATTTTGAATGAATATCAAAGTGGTGTAGTAAGCTTCAATAAATTGGTATAAAGCACCATTTTTGCGTAAGCGGCAGTCTATGGCGCCTGACAAATGGTCGGTTTGCTTTTATTACTTCTTTCCCACTAGCACATTTTCTAACGTGACACTGTGGTAACTGCTCCATTTCTTAGGGTCGTAGCTTGGTATTATATAGTATATTGATTGATTTCCTAAGGAAATCAAATAGTTAGTGGTCAATGATATTTTCTTCAAAACTTTATTCAAATAAACAAAAAAAAAAAAACCATATTTGAGCTTTGGATTATTAGTATAAAATATGTATCCAAAATTATTTAGGTTTTTTATAGGTCCTATATCTTTTATATTATTGAGTTTTTTTATATATATTTTTATCCTTTTGCCATATAAAAAAGATTGTAAAATGAAAATTATTTTGTCTGAAAAAAGTTGACGGGTAGGTAATAAATATTATATGAATGCATTTCAAACACCTCAATAGAATTATATTTAAAACTGTTTTAGACACTGGTGATATTAAACAGTGTAGAGGAAACCGGCTACGTTTTCGCATTTCAAGCTATTTAAAGTGGCCAAGTTAAATTAAGCATCGACGATTAAGCTCCGACGTGGCGTCGCAGTAAACCGCGAGGCGTCGAAACCGCAGATTACCTGTTTTAATTTTATTTGCTATGCCGTATATTTATATACATTTTATTACATTTCTACGGCAACCAAAATATATGAACTAGGTTTTCTTCGCGCTTCGTTCGCGTTAATTTGTGAAAATAAAATACAGCCCATGTTACTCCGTGATATGTATCTCACCAACTCATACATGTATTTCGTATCTGGCAATTTGGCTAATACTAACTGACCAAAACGAAAACGAGGCAGAAAAGAAAGAAAAACCCCTCCCACAGTGCGAATATAAGTGTAGGTGTGCATGTCTGTAGAGTGCCATATGAGTTGTTTTGTAAGCTAATGAAGACGGCGAGTCACTGTATCGCGTAAGCAGAAAATTCGAGGGCTCCTCTACTGGGGATTGAACCTAGGCTCGAGATGCTGCTACGGGGACCATGAAATGTGGGCTAGAGCGGGATATCCCTCCGACTGCTGCGAAGCGGTTGGTGGATACACGAATGTCCAGAACTTTTTTTTTTTTCGAACTGTACATTGTTGGCCAAACAGGCCTCTACAGCTTCACCGGACTACGTACTACGTCCAGCGCTTAGTCATAGGTCTCCTTTTAAGGCGTCCAATTAAAGCAGACAGCTAATAATAGTCAAGATACCTATGAACAGCGTATACCTTCAGCCAATAGTATTTCAGAACGGTTAAATAGTTGGTTAGTCATTAGTACGAGTCAATAGTACGGATGCAAGTCAAAAGTAATCCCGCCGTCGTATACTACACGTCGTATACATTGTGTTTATTAATTTACGAATAAAGACATATTATTCCAAGCCCTTCTGTACATCTAGACGTGCTGTTCAACACTGACAGAAGTGTATATTAAGTAACCAAAGTTGTCCTAATCCCAAACAGCCATTTACAGGTGCACAATCTTCTTTCTAGTCTTCGAATTGCGTTAAATGAGACTTTGCCAGTATTCCGTAAAGTGTCATTACTTTTTTTCATTTACGTCACAGGTGAATTCATTTGTCTCGCGGTCGGCTGAACTTGATTTGTTACGTTCTTCAAATCTCTAAAGTCTTCTTCATTTTGTTTTTCATAATTTTTTTCATCGTAAGTAGTAAAAATAAATACTAATTCCTTATTTCATTTGTTGAGAAGACTTATAGATTAAACAAAATTGTAGGCCCTTATTTTGACAAACATAGTATACTAACTTTGACTCCCGGCTACGCTCGTGTTAATGTAAATTTTTGACCTATCCCTCGGGAATAATAACATGTAATTCCAATAACACTATTAATGACAGTATTATTAATAGTATTGTATAATCAATAGCAACAAAAACAAAAAGAACACATTCGCGTTTGTAATATAAATCTTTCAGATTTTTGACGTAAGAAATTCATTTCTTGCTGCAGCTTCCGTCGGATATAACCAATTGTTCTTAATAATATGTAAAAAATAATCAAGGTCACTTTGAAGTATTCTTAGGAGATGACATGTAATATTAACTTTTCTGTAGACATTTCTCAGATGTACAAATCTGCAATACATTATTTTTATGTACCTATATTAGCGTATTATCCTGAACAAGCGCCCGAAAATTCCTTCTTAAGTCTTTATTAAGAATACGTCGACTTGTCTGTATTTTATATAAATGTATAAACCTTCCGGAAGAAGTTCTTTAAACGCTCGTGAAAACCCTTTGAGTGGTTTAGATGAAATAATTAAGGAAACACAGACAGATGTGAAAAACAACTTTATTTCATAATATTATTATATTTATAGAAGCGCGATGACATTTTATTTCGAAAGTTCAATGCGGTCTTATTGAATGGCGTGGCGTTTATTTTGACATAATAACGAACCCCTTGGGTACTATAAAATTAACAAAAGCACAACCGAAGTGACGACTGTAAACATAAAAGAGTTAGATATCAATAGGGCTAGGTAAAAATGTAACAAAGGATGGTGCGGAGCGTCCCCTCTTCTATTTGCATATTAGGGGAACCTCGGTGAACGCTGCCTCTTGCGCGTCCGATAGACTACAGCAACGGTTCTCAACCTTTCTTACTCAGCTAAACTACTCTTAACAAATTCGTGATACCCTTACATATTTACATTCAAAACTTTTATAGTACAAAGTAAAGAAATAATAATACATAACAGCAACTGTATATTATCGATGACTTTTTAAAATAATTTCCCAGGATACGTTAAATGACAATATTGTACTTGTAAATTTTGCGACACACTTGATAGGTGATTCCAACACACCAATGTGTCGCTTGGTTGAGAACCGCTGGACTATAGGATTAATTGACGAACATGTGATACCAATTGTTGTACCTACATACATTTATATCGACGCTTTTAACTGGTGTATATTTGTTACGTTCATTGGAAATAACAGGAACAGTTTCAAAAGTGTTTCGGTTGTTGTACATTTTTATTTCGGAAGTTTTGATCCATTTGCCGTGAAAAATTCTCGTTTACACTTTTGTTTTATATAGTTCCGAGACGGCAGAATCATATATGCATTTTGTAGCATGTGTTCAAACGATTACAAAAATATTTTAATATTTTTCCAGGTATTCTTCATTAACTTTTATCAATTAAAATACTATAAAAATATACAAACTGTCGGGCGCATATAGACAGATATAAATCTATTTAATTTATTATAGTAATATTGCTTCCGTAAGGGAAACTAGCGCATTTATCTAAGACACATATCGCAGAAAAGTTGAACAATCTTTAGTCATAGTCGTTAGCGAAGAGCTTGTAACCAGTTTTTTTTATTAAATAATTTGAGAACAGCTCATAAATGAACAAAAACAAAAACTTTTTGCTGTTTCCTTTTTGGGGAGATGAAACCACATACAAAAGTTATTCATTTCAGAACCAATATGTAGAAGAGTTAATGCCTACAATTGTAATCGTGTTAATTATATCTAGTGTTGGAATGTCAAGTAATTAACATTAATTGACTCACCTCAACAAGCGAGTTACGTATCGAGGGATCGTAAAGTCAAATAAGGAAAGATATATGAACGGATCTAAAGTCATTTGGATCGCAAAATTTCATATAAAATTTTATATCTACACGTGAGAATAATACTAACTGATTGAAAAATTATAAGTAATCTGTCCACAGATAAATTAGTTTTATTTTTTTATGCGAAATTCATTGCCGAACGTTATTTTTGGACACGTTTCCTTTTTCACTTACGGTTAATGTAGAATTGTATTAATGTAATAATTTTTAGAATTGAATTAACAGTTACGAATATTACTTCATAGAAACAAATAAACTTAATTTATAATTTAATATATAAAATATTAAATTAATTTTAGCCCAAAATTAACACGACATTAATTAAGTATTAGGCGGTACGAAGTTCGCCGGGTCAGCTAGCAGACTCTGTAGACAGATGTTACCAACCACAACAGTCAATGATACAAGAAACCTATTTGTATTAAGAATATTGGAACTTGCGGGGAGGCTAAAACTTTAGAATCATGTGTTTTAATATGTAAAACACTTTGTAGGAAAATTTAAAAAAGCTAGATCTTCAACAGCGTCACCTTCCGAGTCCAATCATAACTAAGTTCCATCCCGGTAACCTCATAAGAAAATAAAAAAAAAATCAAAATCGATGAAGAACAAGAATTACGAACACACGTATACGAGAAAGCTATACATAAATAGATAGGCTTATATTTAAAATTTCAAAAAAAGATCACTTTGTTTATTATAGTAATTTATTTTGTAGACGCTCCTCGAATTACAGTAAAACTTTTTTTACGTCGCTTCAAATGTTTTCATCCATCTAGCGTATGTCGCATTACAGCTCACCGCGTAGTAGGGGTTAAGTGAAAAGTGCTCGGCAGAGCAGCCAAGACTAATATGACGGCGCCCATAGCTCAATTCAAAATGATTCAATGATTTAAATAAATATTGTGCTTAGTTTTTACAAAGATTAAAAGTGCAATGTTAATACCCTAAATCTAATAACTTTCCGAAAATGTTCAATTAATTGCCTACCATCCGAAAAAAAGATCCACTGGCATCGTGGTTTCATAAAATCACATTTTTTTTTAATTTTAATCCATTTATGATTTCGTTTTAACAGTTTGAATTTACGTAATAAAGATTTCAAAGTTACCTCAAAGAAATAGAAAAAATACAAATTATATTGTTTGTAACTGTTCCTAAATCACGTCAGTTATACGTAGTGTTCTATGCAGCGATTCTATACGCACTATAAAACTACGTATGTTATCAATTACCACGAAAGCCATAAAAGTAATATGCAAACAGTTTGAAAGCGGTAAACAACGTTACGACGCTAACGGATTATTTAACATGTGATAGTTTTATACATAAAGATTGTCTAAATCGTTCTGTAATATCCAATATTGATTCCGATCACGCACTATTGAACACCGACAGACCATCGCGAAATGAAAACACCGAACACAATCGATCAGTGATACGAAAACGAACATGATATAATAGTACCAAGATGATGAAGTTTAAATCGTTGTTCCGTAGAGGCCCCAGTCAGGGGAAGCAGGAGGCCACCTTAAAAGGTGCGCCGTCCGTCTCGAGCCTCGATTCCAAACATCACAAAGTAGCTCCGGCCAGAGATAAGTCGTTGAAAATCTTCGGCTCGAAGGATAAACTCCACAAGGCTCACAAAAAACGCGATCTCGGAAATAATAATGCGGTTTTGGAGGATCCCGAGTTGAGAGAAGTGTTGGAGTATGAGGATGGGCAGGTTAGGCAGGATTATGGAAGCGCAGAGGAGTTGGGCGGGTCGGTAGACTTGCGTGGGTCTCAGGAATGCGTTAGTCTACCGGTGTTACTGAATGCGAATCACATGCCGAGCTTTCAGGAAGTGGAGCTCAGGCCTAGAGTACCATCTGAGGTAAGCAAACTGCTGTTTTAATTCTTTACACTTTATTATAATATCATTATTTTATCTCTACAACGATATACATCGTGGAAGTAGCAAAGGACTATGAAGTCTAATTTATATTAACCATTTTCGGCAAATTATGATCATCTATAATCGGATTCGGGCTAATTCCATAAGAAAATGAAATTACTCCAAGGCTATTCTGACACTTCGAATTTCCTTTGCGTATTTCCAACTACGAGCTTTAGATTGAAAGGCATGAACTCAAGGGTACATTTACTGTAGATAAAGATTATTGTATTACAGTTGAACTCTATCTAGATAGAGAAGAATGTACAGAAGAGAAACAGCTTTGCAATAACTTGTCTCAATCGTTCCTTCATAATCGAAGTAATTGGGGTATTTTAGTGCACTATATAGGGTTTTGATTTTTTTATTGGATTATTGTGATTATATGGACAGTTGATGTTATGAACACCGAAACCTTTGCTTATACTTTGTCCATTTTAGCATTTGATAGCAATACCACCTGATGTGAAATGATAATGTGGTACAGGGTGGTAAACACGCTAAACCTAGAGGGCTCTGGCTCTCATGTGCAGCTACTATAACAGATCTGTACTTGGCGACAGATTTTCAACTTGATGGTGGTATAGATTGCTGGCGGCGGGCTTAGAAAAATCCCTATCACGAAGTGTACCGTCACTGAAAGCTCCAGTTCAATAGCAAGAATTCGAATCTTCGTCGATGAATGTGGTGTTCAAACACACTAACAACTTAACCATCATAGCTTTGTCACTCGCTCTCATAACTGTTAAAACTTTCATATTTCTTGAAACTACTGGACGTAAATCTTTGTTATAAAAAAAAATGTTTTAAAGAATTCGGGATTACTCATTTCTTATTCATTGTACTTTTTTTTCGGTTCTTTAATTAAATTTGATGTAATTTCAGGCATCGTTGGCATCCGAAGTTCGAGAAATTGAATCGCTAAGGTTAGAGTTGGAAGCGAGCGCTATGGAACGTGTACAGCTACAAGCGAAAGTGGACGAGCTTCTGGAGAAGGTCACCGAGGCGGAAAAATTGAAAACTGAGCTGGAGAGATTGAAGGTATTAATCATGGTGGCCGAAGAAATATCGAAAGCTCCAAATACCGATATTCTATGATGTGAGCTGAGCCGACGTTAACTGTAAGCTATATAGAGAGTGACAGACATATTTCGGCTCATATTATGCCTCTGTACCATAATAATCCTTTTTGTTATAAACTATCAGCTTGCCCCGGTTTTGTATGAGCGTGTACTAATGATCAAAAGGAAGCCAAATCTTCCCTTTACAGTGAAATAAAATAGCAAATGTTGAACTAATCGTCAGTCTGTCAATTATGTCAACATTTTTGAAGATATCCCTAATGTCATTTATCTCACTCACTCATTCGCTCATTCCTACACTCACTTTTTATATAGAGAATTTTTAATCAATTTTTTTTATTTTTTGTACGATTTGTCAAACATTTCCTTGAATACAAACCTTGTCCGGGCAACAACTACACGAATAACAAAAAGTAAATGAGTCAAATAGGTGCAGGTCGTTGTGAGTTGATGTGCTTACATACATTTGTCACTAGATTTTTTTTTATATAGACAATGGTCGACATAATCTCGTTCTAATGATTTTATGGTCTGGTGGTGATAGCAATTATTCTGTATCGAGACCTTGATCAGATAATGAGATATAAGCATTTAATTAACATTTGTGAAGCGAAGTCCAAAAAACTTAAATAGTGATTTCCATATTATATCTACTAATTGGTTTTGTTTTTGTGTTTATTTTAAGAAATGAAATTATTACTACTTTTCTTTTTATTAAAACGAAAATATGAAGCTTTACAATCTACATTTAGTTATATAGATACAAGTGTCTGTCGTTAGATTGGGTATTTTCTTTTGTTTTTTTTTTATTCATTTGATTTGATTGGGTATTGTAGTCCGATGGAAACGTTTGCAGTCCGGTGGAACTGTAGAGGCCTGACGAAGCCAACAGCGTAGGTCAATTCGAAAAAAAAAAGTTTGATTGGGTCTAATTTCTGTAACGACTGAATCGAATTTAAAAAGATTTTTAGTGGCAGAAAAAGGACTTCTCAAAGTTTTATGTAAGCGGCAAATCATTGTGTTTTCCATAGTAGTTAAATATTAATAATAAAGTGTTTAACTTTATGGCTATAACAGGGTTAAGTAGTGTAGTACAATAAAATAAAATGAAAAGAAGAGAAGAGAAGAGAAAGAATCCGAATACAACAACAAACCCATTTTCATGACATTAGTATTGTTTTTTTTAATAGTCACATATCACTTTGAAATCGTTGCCTAGTCAGCTTCTTTTCATAATCTTCTGACGTCGGTGTGGTAATAATGCATTTGTGGTGAAACTTGTACGTTTTCTTATTAAGAGCCAGGAGGTGGAACGCGAGGCGGCGCTGGAGCGGTTGGCGGATGAGAACGGTGCGTTGCGTGCCCGTCTGCGGGGCGTCGCGCACTCGCCGCTCTCCGACAGCGAGAAGCGGCAGCTGTTGCTCGCGCCCGCGCCTCGTCGCATGCACTCTTCCGCGCCCGCCTCCATCGCGCTCGCGCACAATGTGAGCACACCTTTATTTCTCTTTTAATATTTTCTTAATACTTAAAGTTTGAACACAATATCACCTGATGTTAAACGACGATGTGGTTCAAGATGGTAACCAAGCAAATCTAGAGAGGGACTGGCACTTGAGTGTAACTGTCGGGACATACCTGTAGGTGCTTGACGTGGGATTTTCAACTCGAAGTTAGTAGCTAGCCAGGTGCGCTTAGCGCTTCAATGCGCTTGATTTCATCGAGATGTTTTCCGTCACCGAAAGATCCGCCTCATTTGCAAGGACTCAAAAGTGCGTCGTCCAATGTGGCGTCCGAACACGCCATCAGGACTTAAATTATTCTCATGTTTTACAACTTGCAGCGGTGTTACACTTACCACTGAAATGGGTGTAACGGGATCCCGTAATATTCACGGTATCTAGGGTCTTCAGTGCTTAACGGATGTCAGTTTGATACGACACCAACAATAAACTCTGAAATGGCCAAACTAGTGCAGTGAATAAATGGTGCTTCGGCTTATTTCTCCTGGGGTCACCTTGGTACTAATGGAAAGAACATAAAACAACCCCCTAAATGGATAGGCCGTATGCCTATGTCCTAATGAGGACCTACTGCAGTTATTCTGGTCTTGGCAGAAGGGAAACTGCAGTCTTAAATTTTATCACGAGTTATTTACTACTGTTAACTTCACATATACCACATTTCTGCGTTTCTCCACTGTACTAATCAATGCTAATATTAACTACTAGTAGAGGCCGTAGGTGTCTTCATGTATTCATAGTCGTTGTTCCATTTATCCGCAGGAATATACTTTCCATGCTCATTTATTATGCGAACCCGCAAAAGAATGAAACATGTTGCCTGCGTTTGTTGTTTCTAAAGCATATAATGTAAGGGTCTTCAAAAAAAGACCGAACGCGTTACATTATCAGCCTCATCCTCACTTTCCATCAGGTGTGACTGAGGCCAAGCGTCACGTAGTATATTAAGAAAATATGTAATTTTAATGAAGCTTAAAGAAATGTAATATGATTAAGAACAAATAATTGTAGAGATTCCGTTCATACAACTTTATAAATGGTAAATAGTTTGGTGAAATACCAAAGAAATGTTTTTAGGAGTATAAAACAACGGGTCAACCACTGGCACTTAATCGAATGTCCATAATTTTATAGATGATAAAGCAACTCTTTATGGTGTATTTCTAGGGTGAGGGAGACAGTGGTGAAGCGAGCACCCCGGAGTGGGATAAACACTCGTCTTCGTCGCTCAGCGAGGTGTCGGTCGCCTGCCTGCAGGACCGGATCCTGCAGATGGAAGAGCACCATTACAGGTTACCGAATCATATATACTACTGGTCGCCCAGTACTCGAAATTCGTTCATAACAACGGATATAAACTGTCTTCTTCACATGTTAATTTATAAATATACTTATATGTATACAGTATTATCCATACTTCCACATTGATAACCAATAACATTAAGTTTGTTCGCTTGTTTGTTAGGATTTTACGTCTTAGACAATATATTCATACTACGTGACCCGTTCAGGGGAGGGAGGTCTTCAAAGTACAACGCTTGGTCACAGGGAGAAGGGGGAAAATCGTATTTATGAATTACTACATGAAAACTAAAACGGGGAGGGGTCTTCTCATATACTACGGATGCTCACCAAAGGGAGGAAGGGGGCTAAAAAATTTTCAAACATGGGTCACGTAGTATGGGTGGGTACGTTCCCTTAACTACTAAAGCGATAATAATAAAATTTTGCATGCATGTTCTTAGGCGTACAGGAAAAGATATTAGGGTACGCTTCATACAGACAAAATGTATCGTTCCCGAGAGATAGGTAAATTCTACATTATCGTGAAGGAAGCCTCGTGCAATAGGTAGTTTTACTATAATTCGCCACTAGGCATGGGTTAAGCTATAATTTAAAGTCCTTGATTTATATATTGTGAGTTAACGAGGACGATTTCGCGGGCGATTGCTATTATTGACATATTGTATGGCGTAGTATGAGCGAGGAATTTAATTGACATTATACTGTATAGTGTTGTGTGAACGAGGAATTCAATCGGTATGGTATTGTATAGCGTGGTTTGAGCGAGGAATTCAATCGGCATTGTATTGCACGGCGTGGCATGAGCGAGGAATTCAATTGAAATTGTATTGTATTGCGTGGTTTAAGCGAGAAATTCAATTGATATTGTAGTGTATGGCGTGATATAAGCGAGGAATTCAATTGACATTATATTGTATGGCTTGGTATGAGCGAGGAATTCAATTGACATTGTACTGTGTGCTGTAGTACGAGCGAGGAGTTGCAAGCGACGCTGGCGGAGCTCGCAGACTTGCAGTCGCAGCTGGCAGACGCGCACGCCGACAACGAGCGGCTCGCTGATGAAAAGCAGGTGCTCCTCGAGTCCCTCTGCAGGCAGACTGAGAAACTCGAAGATAGCCGGACTAAGGTACCCACGGCCCACCTTCACTTCATCATACCTGTTATATACTTTATAGGTTTTATGGTAAATACATACATATAAACACTCTAAACCTGGACGGGGCTGGTTCTCATTTGCAGCTGCCGGAACACACCAACAGGTGTTTTGTGACAGATTTTCAACTCAAGGGTGGTAGCTAGCCAGGCGGGCTTACAAAAAGTACCTTCAACGGGGTAGAAGATTTTGCCTAAATTTTGACCAAAAATCTAAATTTTGATAAAATAACAATGGCTCTGTTGTTATATCGAAAAGTTTCAGTATTTTTTTAGTAGTTTGAAGTGTTGGAAGAGATTTTATGTAAACGTTTGGACTAAAGTGGTACAACCCTGAGCGTAGGAGGGAGAGAGAGAAGGTAGGGGCTGATTCTCAAATACAGCTGTAGAGGTGCACAATGATTAATATTAAAATATATCAAATGTTCTCCAGGTGGACACACTTCAGGAGCTGCTTTTGCGAGAAGGTATAGAACCGGATTCGCTTGTTCCTGGTGACACCGATCAACAACTCTTCGCTGTCCTGAAGGTAGGTACATTATAAATGAGATAAAAATCAATTTAAATATAAAAATAATACAGGTCGCTGACTGAAGCTAGCACCTTCATTTTTATGTTCTTCACATGTCGAATGACTCGGTCGGTTTAAACAAATGCAAAGGCCACGGTTGTATATCTATCGTTTTACAAACACAAATCAATATCGATCTCTGTCACACTCGCTAGAATGGTCGTGTGCGAAAGATATAGATACGTTCCACGTGCAGTGTAACGTCACGTCGTGCGTCCATTAATAGACGATGCAAAATTGTAATATGTGTTTATGATGTTCCCAATCTGTATTAATTAAGAGTTTATATTTAACGTTTGCTAGTGGTTTCGCTCGTATTAATGCAGATTTTTAAACCAAAATACGACCCATGGTAATGATAATGTAGTTTTTTATAAGTAAATATTTTTTCAAAATCGGTTTTTTTCTTGAGTTTGTCCATTATAAACAAAATTATTGTTTTTCTCTTTTTCATAGTAGAATAAATTTATATAACTAACTGTTTGTTTGAACTTACTAATCCTTTGAATGAATAGTGACATTTGAATAATTGTATTATATAGCTTATTTATTGATAATGGTTTTAAGCCATCCAATATCGCGCTACGATACCTAAGGGTAGAACAGTTATCATAAGAAATGTACGTTAAAATTACGCTAAACGAAAAGTAAGCAATTGTTCAGGCCGGACGTATACCCGAGGAAGGAAAAACTAAACGCAGGTGAAACTGCGGAATTCATCTAGTCTGTGATAACCGAGACTGCATCTTATATAGTCGACTAAAATGTTATAATTATTTGCAATTAATGTTTATACTTCAGCTCTCCCAAGAAGAACGGAGACATCTCATAACGAAACAGGAGCAACTGGAATCCGAAATAACACAAACCAAGACTGCTTTAGAAGAAAAAACCAAAGAAAATGAGGGTCTCAATGAGAGGATCAGGTAAGCAACTGTACAATTTTACATATAAAAGAATGTTATCTAAATAACTTGATTCTATCCGTTTGAAAATAATTAGGTAAACTACAGTATTGCGTGTGAAATTGTGAGCGTTGTTACGTATGAGTACGTATTTGCCTACATAAACTTATTTTAAAGTAATTGCTTTTACATCACTAGACTTTTAAATACTGACATATGTGACCAGACGAAGATTATTATTTAACTTTCAGCATACCCTATGTGATTCTCCATCGGTAATATGGGGAATTACCACCCAGAAACAACGACATCACGCTAGTCTATAACTTAAATAAATCTTGGTCCTATATGAGTTAGATTGCGTGAATATTTTTGTTTCTGTTTTTGGCAATAGGGTTGCCAGTGATGTGTTAGAGAGGTTCTGGTAGTGGATGTATAGTGTTTGCCTCGGTGTAGAGGGTTGGAGAGTTCGGTGGAGCGATGCGAGGCGGAGCGGACGCAGTGGGAGCAGGAAGCAGGCGCAGCGCGGGAGCTGGCGGCCGCTCGACAGCATCAGATCACCACCCTCACTGATCTCCTGGATGCTGCCAAGGCCAAGGTACGTTTCCCTCCCATAGGTGTTAATGTTCAACGTGCCCTAAAGGACTAAACTATGGTTAAATATGTAGGAAAGCTTACCCTCGAAATCATCTATCCAAACCCACCTATATGTGCTTGGCTATAGACTTCCAACTTGAGCATGATAGCTAGCATGGTGGGCATAAGTAAAAGCCCTATCATCACCAGATTTTGAAGCTACGTCGATAGACGCGATGCATGAAAATACGAATATATATATTTAAGGGTATGGAAATAAAGGGTGTCTGTGGAAAGATGCTTTCTGGAAATATAACACCTGTGTGACGTTCTCGTAGAAATATACGTCTGTGGTACTATATTTTGTGGAAATATTATTGCGTATAGGAACGCTACTTTATGGAAATATATTGCCTGTGGGACTATACTTACAGGGGAGATATAGTACTTGTGAGACTATATTTTTGAAATATATAGTACCTACGTGAATGTGCTTTGTGGAAATATAATACCTGTTCCATTGTTGGAATAGTAGAGATGTGGTATATTATGTGTATGTGCAGCTGGCGGAGCGCGCGGGCGTGGCGGAGGGCGCGGCGGAAGCGGAGGCGGCGGCGGCGGCGGCGCGGCGTGAGGCGGAGGCGGCGGCGGCGCGCGCGCACACGCTCGCCGAGCGACTTGCACACGCGCAACGACAACTGGACCGCGCTCACTCTGATGCGAGGAAACTACACGACGACGCTCTAGTACGTACCACCCGTTCCGCTGCATTCTCATATATCTTCTTCCTTCTATTAATAGGGTCGGCATTACATATCTTCTTTTTTTCATATTCCACTATTAGTTGTCATTTCCCTATTCATGTTTTATACCTTTTATACCATTTCTGACCCAATCGATTCATACTTTCTTAAGCCTTCTTTTAATTTTCTATTTCGATTACTTTATTTCTCCCCATTCATATCTTGTTAACATTATTGCGGATACGATTATATTATCGTGGCTTGTGGCTAATTCGATTCGAAAATTGTCATACTTTCTACAATTTTCGATTTCTAATTGACACTAATATAACTTTATGAATTTGTTTAAATCTACACAATAAAATAAAATTGAAGTCTCTTTGTAATGTCAAAATAACAGTATTTTACTAAATGGATATGAAAGTATATACGATACTTATAACGAACCAATTAATAACATTTTTGTCGGTCTATCTGATAGTTTCGGATGATTTCCGAAAGGATTGGCCTCGTTTTGAGGGGACTTTCACTGGGAGACATCTGATGTTCTAAGAAATAATTTATTAAGAAAAATAGGATTCCGCGCAAATATAATACAGTAAAGAAGCAGTGTACAGAACCGCGAGCGCCCCGTGCACACGTTTACATTGCACATTTTTTGCTAAATTTCATCCGGACGAAGTCGCGGGTAACTAACTTCTAGTAAGAATAAGAAAATTAAAATGATGATATTACTGTATTTAAGAAATGTTAAAAAACCATGACAATGAAATAAGTGAATTAACAATACAATATCCAGGTGTCGCGTAACAACGCAAAGTCGACCATATCAGAGCTGGAGTTCCAGGTGGAACAGCTGCGGCAGGAGAAGACCGCGATGGAGGGGGAGATCAAGACCTTGCAAGATAATATCGCTGAGATGCAAATACAGGTAATTTACTATTATTAAACATTGTAATTATTAAAACAGTTAAAACGTAATATACCAGTGTTAAATAATAGATAAATGATTAGATGCTGTTGGTTATCCGTTATCTATTATTATCGCAAAAATATGCTTGTAATTTTACAACAACCAATAGGTATGAAAGAGAGAACACATTGCTTGCTATCAAAATAACGATACTATTAACGAATATTCATTTCTTTATCGTGTCATTGTTCCATATTACAAGGCGATACAAAACAACGAATTATCGAATAGCAAAATAATTGACAACAGGTTCTAATATAAAATATTATATAATACATGTAATTATTAAAATACTAGAGCTTGCAAGCAGTTTCACTCGCGTTAATGTAGATTTTGGAAACAAAATACATCCCATGTTACTAGCTGATAATGTAGGTTACCTTCTGAGTTTATCCATTAGAAACGAAAAATCAAATCTTTTCTCCTTGTAATAGTAGTTTTGAAAAGGAAAACTTTAGACTACTAAGAGAGGTATTGATATTTGTGTGTGGTGTGTAGGTGCAGGTGGCGACGGATGAGAAGCTAACCCTGATGAGCAGAGCGGGAGAAGCGATAGCGCGCGCCACCGACTTCGAGAGGCAGCTCAGTGACGCCAGAACTAGGAACGCGCAGCTCGCAAGGGACCGCGAGAGAGATGTATGTACCACTTAATATCCACTATATCATATCATGCACTACCTCATACCATCCGCTACCTCATACCATACACTATTGATCGGCTTAGGTTCTAACCTTTGCAAATGACCCGGAGCGCCAGGTGAAGGAAAACAACCTGATGGATTCATAATATGGTAGAGCTTTATCTAACCAACTTTATTTAACTTTAACACCCTCATCAAAATCTATCACACTACATTGCACAAGTCTTCTAGCCTTAGCGAGAAACCATGGAACGTGTATCTGTTAAACTTCTAGTTCTCTAAACATATTTAATTACAATTTCAACATTTTTTGAAGGACGAATTATCGAAAATAATTTGTTTTTAGTTATTACTTACTACGATACATAAAGAAAGATAAAATTACAATTAAAATAGGAAACAACGTTCCAATCTTAATATAGATACTTTGTTCACGTGAATAAAAAGTAGATATAATTGGGTAAGAATTGGAAATTAATTAAATGTAATAGCGCTTTACGGTAATAAAAGTTCTTAACCTCTCATGAGATGACCTTGAGATTATGAGATAATGAAAATATTTTTTTATTTCATCAAGCACGCAAAGAATACAGCACATTTCTACAAAATTGTTGTAGTAAAAGTATATATAAAAAATGAAATTACATGAAATTCTATTTGTGAAAACATGTAAATGGCCCTCAACCTAATGTACTCTTTGTTTTATAGTATTATTTTTGCTGTAAAGTTTCTTAACAATCTTAACTTCTAAAATTAAAAAAAATACCATTAGGTCGATACAACGGTGAACGATTCAGTATAAGCCGACTGCCATTATAACTGGTGACCGGCAGCACTGTTTATCAATTGCGGTCAAATATATCTATAAGTATTCAGAGAAATATATAAAATTTGTTTTTGGAAATAATTTACGAGAAAAGAAGTACGGGTAGTGGATGAACTTTAGTCATAAGTCCCAAGTATTTCCCTGGTCTTCTCGCCCTGCATTACTATTGATGATGATTGATACCCGTATGAACAAACCATAGAAATATATAAGAAAATAATATTACAGGAAGCAGAATGGAAACAATTCCAAAGCGATCTTCTAATGACGGTCCGTGTGGCGAACGATTTCAAGACTGAAGCTCAGCGGGAACTCGAAAGACTCGTCTCCGAGAACAAGATCGCCAGGGACCGGATCCGACTCCTCGAAGATCAGATACACTCGATGAAGGGTGAGCAGAACCGAATTATATGTACAAGAGAGACAAAGATAAATTGATTGCGCACAGCACGTGTTAAAATGCTTTGAGAGAGTTTTATAGATGTGACCGTTGCACGATGTTTATATGTATAAAGAATTAGTTTTGTCTCATAGGAACACGTTTGTCTCACAGTGTACTTGCAAAGTAATATTAAAAAATGGCTATTCGATTCTGGGTTTCTTTTTAAAGTCTAAATTAGCTTTACAAAATCAAGAATTATGCAAATTTAATAAATAATTAAGTCATTCATTTTTGAATTTGTGACTGGACATAGGTAACCTTGTTAGGTTTAGAGTTATCAGCATAGGAATTTAGAATTTATAGATTAACTGCGTCAAAAACGTTAGAAATCAATATTTGAGTTGAATATAAAAATAAAATTAAAATTGCAAACACAACGAAGGTTTTCTAGTGGAATTTGTATGGATGACCTTTCTGATGACCTAAAGAAATAGATTTAATGCAATCGTAATCGATTGTAATGGGATGGTTGATATAGGTTCTAATCTAGAACCAGAAAATCTTTATTAGAAATAACCTATGCACCTTTCACTATTAATACATTGATTACTTGTTGTGTATTATTAAAGAAATTGCATATAGGGTGCATGCATGTGTGTACAATATTGAATATTCTCTATTAGTAAGTACTATTCTTGAGCTCTATTACCTTACTTCGAATATCAATTATTACTCGAACTTAAAATAATCATAGACGATTAAATATTTTTTTAATATCGTAGCCGAAAGAATGCATGGAATATAGAATGGAATTAATTATTGACGGATGTCTCAAGTATATATCATTCTTTCCGTATCCAATTTAACACGCAATATCATGCACTAATTCCGTGTAATGCTTGCGTTATGTACACTAAGTTTCGCAGAACTAATTACAGTTTAATTTATACATAGGTTCTCTAAAATCTGAATATGTCATTTTCACTTTAGCCTCACAATAATATATTGAAAGAGCGACAACAATTAATTAATTACAACTTGATGGGATCATAAATTAAATTTTTTGAATGTAGTCGGTAATGGCAATTCCTGTTTTAGACGATCTAAGGTATATCAAAACGTCATCAAATGTCTTGTTTAAACGTTTACTATGTCTAATCATGATTTCATGTACCAAAACAGGTGTAGAGAGATCAGAATCGATGGATAGCGTTCTTGATTGTTCGGATGACGAGCAAGGACTGTCGAAAGATTCAGATTCGTTTGGTTCACAAAGCGATATTTCATCGAAAGACATATTTAAAAACATAAGGACGAGATATTTGTCTCGAGTTCATAATGTTTCGGATCCACCTGCTAACGGTAGTTTAATTGAACAAGCATTCTTTAGAACAAATAATGGCCCGGAACCTGAAGGTGATTTAGATGATTTACCAGATGGATTCAAAGTTGAAATCGAAAACGTAACGACAAGCGAAACGAATGATGGAGGAAGTGAAAGAAATACGTTATCAGATTATACAGACGATTCACCGAGCACAGTTCCCACAGATGCTGTCTTATCTCCCTGTGATTCCAAAGAGCTGAAGAGGCAAAATGCTATGGATCTTCCCAATGAAAAGATGAGACAGGAAGGGTTTGATGCTGTCGTTTCAGTAGAGACATACGATGATAATTTAATTGATCTGAATAATGTTAAGGTAATTTCTAAATCAGAATCTATTGCTGCGGTTAAACGGAAAGATAAAATATTCCATGGCAATCTATCAGGTAATTATAACGGTAAACCGAAATCTCTTAGCATGGATAATTTAAATTCAAATTCAGAATATCAACATGCACTCAAAGAATCGACTAGTATCGAATTTTTAGGTGCAAATATAAATGATAGTGAATTATCACTCTGCACTGAAGGTTCTGATTGTGTATTTACACCGCCAATTGAAAAGAATAACAATATAATTGATAAATTCTCAACAAGAGACTTAAATAAATATACCGATATCGATTCCATTAAAGATTTGCCTGTAGTAAAAGCAGAGACCATCCTTCCATATCCTTATCCAGATGATATAAAAGCATTGTCTAAAATAGATTTTCTTGAACCTCTACCGATAGATAGACATCAAGCACCTCAAATTGATAAGAAAATCGAAACTGATTTAAAGAAAGTTAATGAAGAACTGAAATTGACGTTTAAAGCAGCAATTGAAAGAATTATTGGTAACAACAGAATGAAGAGATTATCGATTTCAAGTTCGACAAGTGATAAAGGTTCGCTGATATCTTTAGGTTCAGATATAACTGACAATATACATGGTATTGCCAAAGAGGTTTTATCTAGTCTGCATTCAAAACCTGTCGATAATAAAACGACGGATAGTGTAGCAAAAATATCAAAGGCTGATATGAAAGCAGATCAGGTAGCTTCTACACATGTTGCTTCTCTGTCAAATACAACCACTCCACAACCAGTTGCAGAAGGAACTAAGTGTCCAGAAGCAAAAGAACGACAAGTAGATGACACTGTAAGCTATCATTTAAAAATTAACAGTAGTGATCCATATTATGAAGAAGAAAGGTTGAAAACATTGGCAGTAAACGATAAAAGTAAAGTTAGTGTAGCACGACCGCCTCGTAAGCTAAAAACATTTTTGACACCACTCAATGTTGTTAACGGAAATGTAGGTAGTACATCTCCCATTATAATAAGTCCCGTTTTAATACAACCTATACTCTTTAAACCCAATAGTACAACCACTGTTGTAGAAAGCCCAAAGCAGAAATCAGACAAGAAAACTGTTTATTACGATGATACTGATCAAGTGGTCACCAAGAAATTTACAACTGTTCTTGTCGTTAAAGAAGAAAATAAAAAGAAAGGCATCTACCAAAAAAATAATAAGAGCAAGCAATTACCTTTTCTTTCGTGGATGAATTTGGGAACAAACGATAGTTTATCAGAATCGAAATCCTTTTCTCTTAATAAAAAAACAATAAATTCAGTCGCTATAAAAAACAATGTAGGTAAATTATTAGAAACTACAGAAAATAAAGTTAATAACAAAAATTATCAGTCAAATAATAACCTGCCAATAATTACAAACACAACACAAGCAGTAGTGAACCCAGTGCCTGTTGACTCAAGTATGAAACGTGACTTGAGATTGAGTACTACGAATTCATTTCACCAATTACAGTCGAGAAGGCAATCTGAAGACAACTATTATGAAGAAATAGGACCTGTATTATCGATATTACAGGATAATAACATCGCAGACGATGAAAAAATTTCAAATAAAACACAGACGTTTGATGATTTCGCTTCAATTACAAGGGAAGATATACTTAAAGTTCCAAGAAAACCGAAAAAACCAAAGAGAGACGATGAACCAAAAAGTTCTACGAGCATCAACGAAAGCGGAGTTGCAAATAAAGGGATGCCAATAATTACCAAATCTATAATCTCATTATCAAGAACACCGAGCGCGAATGTAACCAAAAAACCGACGAGTTCAATCGGTGAAATGGTTAATAATTTAGAAAAGAATAATCTAGCCCCTGAAATTAGGACACCAAAGGTTCCTTTTAGGAAATTATCATTACAAAGCTCTAAATCATCTAGTTTAGATACAGACGATGGTTCCTGGCCTCGTGATAAACCATATTGGAAGACAAAGGAACATAAACGACTCTCGCATCCGATAAGGTCATTGAATGACCCTCCGCCTCCACGACCTTTACGTAAGTTGGAAGGCTTATTTGTGACCGGAAATTCTAAACGTGCCAGTGTGTGAATCAATGTAAATAACTGTAAATGTATGGTTTAAAAATCTTTGTGTTTCATTTATTGTATTTTCATTTGGTGAAGGTTTTTATTCATTATGGCAATGGGTTTTATCATAAATTAGGTGAATAACACAAAGGAATTTAATATTTCACAAATTCCTTACTATTGTTACTTTTGTATTCCGCTTTTGCAAGTTAAACATGTGTGGACTGCAGTTGACTCACTTATCATTTGGTACAGAAGTAAGTCAATTTATTACAGGGGCTTTATATTATGGTATTTCAATACCAGAAGATAATTGATTGTGGATGGTACCAGCGATTGAACCTAATATATAAGTTATGCTGGACGAATTGGGCTTTGAATTTTTATAGCATTTTGGTGAAGGAGTTGTGCTTTAGTTATAAGTATTTTTAATAAGTAGCCTTATTTAAAAGACATTGACTTACTTATTTTGATCTTAATGAAGGAAATTTAATTCCCCTGAAGTTCCGTTTATTACTTCATCAAGTAAATGACTGCACTTGACCTGATGTTAAACATAAGGAACACAATGTAAATATGAATCCAGTTTTATGACAATGACGACGATGTTTTAAGGATAGCTTGAGATGTACTTAAAACAGGATCAGAAAAAACCCACCCATATACAATAATAAAAAATAATGTAAAGGTAAGAATAGCGACCTGTATTGCAATTTTACATGATGGTATGGGTGTTTCTAAACCCGCCTGGTTAGCTATAATCCTTAAATTGAAAATCTGTAGCTAAGCAACTGTAGGTGGGTTCCGGTAGCTACATTTGAGAGCGAGTCCCTCTAGGTTTAGCGTATCTTAGACCACATCATTTTGTAACATCAGGTGGGATTGTGGTGAAACGCTAAAACCTAGGAAGTATTAAAAAATGTAATATATATTTTTTACAATATTAGCTTAGTAAGCTTTGCATATGTGTACTTACCTTACGGTATTTCTTGTTACTATATGTTGATCTTTTCTTGTATGAGGATAATACTGTAACTCCTCCATAATATGACCTTAATGGGGCTGATCTGATATATCTATTTGTAAACATCAATAACGGTTAAAACTTCTATGAATTTATTTTAAAGAAATTGTGGAGTCAGTTGATAAATAACGATGTACATTAATTAAAATTTATAATGAAATACAAATTTACGAAATACAACGAATGTTGCAGCGATTCCACCTCGTTCCGAAGAAACACCACCTCCACCGCCCTTGCTCACGAGCGCATCTCTTCAGGACATAATGGCGACTGCAGCCTCACATAGACGGAATAAAGGTTTGGTTATATATCATAGATAAGCTGTATTCTACTTTCACTGGGTAGAAAGAATAGAGTGTTCTCTTTAAGCATAAATCACGATTTCGAAAAGATGTAACATTCCCAATATCAAGGAGTACAATTAGTTTTTAACACGCTTATATTAGATTTACCTGTATGTTTGTAACTGACTCTTTAGCCTCGATTTTACCCTACTTTAAGCGATCAGATTTGAATGAAACTTGGTACTCATGTTAAACAAATCGTACTAAAAAGCGAAAACTATTCTTACCATAACAATAAAATAATAGTTTTATTAATAAATTATAGTTTAAAACAACTAAAAAACACGCTTTTAGAGATAATCATACTTAGAAATAATTCTTAGCATAAGAATAAAATTACTGAGGAAAAAATTACTGTCATTATTATAAAAGCGTGGGGTGCTTTGTATGACATTTTTAAACCAACTACCAGATATATTGGTTACGAAACGCAGAGTTAGTTTAATAATGTTATACAAAGCACCCCCCGCTTTTATAATAGTGACATTTATTTTCTCATCAGTAATTTTATTCTTATGCTTAGAATTATTTTTAAGTTTAATTATCTCTAAAAGTGTGTTTTTAGTTGTTTTAAACTAAAATTTATTATTACCCGTATGAAATGAATTTTCTAAGATTTTAATGCACATATAAGAGGAATATATAAGGAATTGCTACGTACAATAGAAAACTTCCAGTCTCATCGTTGTAAGTTATGACTTTTCTGTTCGTTATTCTTAGGAATATAGTTAAGTAATATTGATTATTACTTTAAACTATTTCGTCGGTTAATACAAGGTTAATCTTAAGGGTCATATATGGACTACAGTTGTGGAACATACTAGTGATTTTTGTATATACCGATAAGAAAACGTACCCTTGCCCGAAAGTATGACTGAATTTATAATCGGGGATTTATAATTTTTGATATATGCCGGGGGTTATAAAGTGTTAGATTAAATGCGGTGCAGTCTTTTTCGTCTCCATAAAGTCACTGACCAATAGCAACACATAATCATGGCAGTTCTGTCACCAAATGATTGGCCAATATTAACACAGGATTTTGCCGATTCTGCCGTGAAATCACTGACCAATAACAATAGAGTATTCTATGATTTTAGCATGCAAGTATTAGCTAATGGAAACATAGCATTTTATAAATTCTGTCACCAAATCAATATCCAATGGTAACACAAAATGTTGCCGATTCTGCCCCCAAACTATTCACCAAAATCAAAATAATATTTTTAAAGCTATTAGGATGTTTTTGTGATTTATGGTATTAAAGTCTTTAGCCCATTTTATAGCGTTTTTTATATCTTTATTTTTTAATAATGCTGAGGCACTAACAGTCTTTAAGTAAATCTTAGTAATCCGGAGAAGTAATGGCTCCAACTTGTTTTTTAGGAGTTAGTCGACAAGACTCTAGGCTATCGGTGAAGTCACTCATCGAGAGTATAGAAAATGCTGCAAAAGCGGCAAAACAACAGTCACCTGCCTCCACACCGGTCAATGAATGGCCACAGGTAATTACTATGTTTCGTATCATCTTTACAATGTAATAGTCTTTTTATTTATCTATTAAGTTTTAGAAACTGTGGTTTTTTCTCACATGACCATTTCTGGTGGTCAGTACTTGGAAGAGTTTTCTCCTAAGAACACCGAGTGACGTTGGATTTTTGTTGTATTTTTTTATAAAGAAGTTTTCACTTCTTTTATGTGTTCACACACAGTCACACTTTTTTGTGTTTATAACCTAAGTAACACAAACAGTGGTAGTTTAAAATACGAACCACCATGCATCCAGGAATTATAAACGCAGGTCCCGACAACGGCGACCGTAACGCAGACTGGCAACAGTATTAAGAACGGCATGACGGAGAGCACGGTGCCGTCGTCTAACGGCGTGCAAACCACCAACTTTTCGTCCAAGCCACCAGCAGCCAGAACCACCAGAGCTGCCAACATCACTGTCGGTGAGCTGATGCCCTCATGCGTTTCATTATTAATTCGCATTTCACTTTCGCTCTAGAATCTTATTCCAGTATTGATCATTATGTTGCCCTTAATCCGATGTGTAGGTTATTGCACCACGGCTGTAGCCAATTAGTGTACTTCGGGGGTTATAAGGGAACGTACCTATACTATGTGACCCATGTTTGACAATTTTTACCCCCTCCCTTTGCTGACCTTACGTAATATATGAGAAGACCCCCCCTCGTCTAGTTTTCATGTAGTAATTCATAAATACGGTTTTCTCCTTATGACCAAGTGTACTTTGAAAACCTCCCTCCCCTCCGTGAACGGGTCACAGTATGGGTATGTTCCATAAATTAATGTCACCAGACATTCCACGCAACCGTGTAACCCTTTTTTGTAACCTAGAAAGAGACTTCCCGAGAAAGTTTCTTACATTTCTAGGCGAAGTAAATTATTTATGAATATAAAAGCTACCTTAATAATTCCATTTCAGTATTAAAAAATTATAAAGTCTACGTGTTTGTGATTTTCATACTTTCTAATATTACGGGTAACATTTTGCCGAATTGTGTTTAGTTTATACAAGCCTACTAGTATACTTTTTGCAAATCTGCTTTCCAAATTAGCCAATCAAGTTAAAAGTCCACATAAAATAGGTTTATATACTTTTGCCATCTGTTATTATGCAGTAAATTGGAGAAGCTAATTTAATATTAAAACAACTATAGTAATCTAATATTCTTTTCTCCCATAAATCCTGGCTATGGTCTTATATAAACTTTAATGAATAATAACAAGGAGACGCAAATAAGGAAATTAATTTCATCTTGGCCTGAATCAAAACTTTATCTATGTCATTTACTTAACTTTAAATATTTTTAATGTATTAAATTTTGGCTAAAGTATTATCGATTTCTGTTTTAATTCCCTAATCTATGTGTCACATTAGTCTCTACAATTTTAAAACTTCTCTATGTTGTGATATTTTCTTTCACGAGATACTAGATAACTAATTTTCGTTTCTGAATACATTAACCTTGTATAGTTTAGTACTAAATAGTATATCCTAAAACACAGTGCTTTGGAAATTGTATTTTCTGAAACCATATACGCAAAGCAGTTAAGTTACATAAAATCTGTAACAGAATGAATGAAAATTATCGGTGATGTTTTTATTCAAACTGTATCAAAGGACTGCAGTTTCTAAAGTAAACTTTATTGTGTAGACATGTGTAAGAGAGTCTCTAGGTTCGACTGCCACCATACCTTTTGTTGCCGTTAAACAATATTGTTCGGGTTTCTGCGTTCCCGTTCGAAGGGTGTAGTTCACAACGTATATTGGCACACCACTTCCAACTCGATCCTCAAGTAGCAGGTTATTATGACCCGGCCACAGGACAGCCGGTCTATTGTGGTCAATTACTTGATTTTGTTATACCCGTTGGTAAATTAAATACCGTTTGTGTTAATACAAATTTATTATGTACTCTTACAAAAATCAAATAGATTTACTATTTTACAATTACGAGTACCTTATAATACTATAGTCACAGTCCGCTTGAAGATTTCTTCCTCTTGTTTCGTATTTACTCACATATTCGTGCTTATATACAGTTCAATAAAAGAGGGTGGGCACCTCTAGAATACTGACGTCACTATTCGAACGATTCGACAAAGTTCAAAACTAGTTTTTTGTAACTCCATTGCGTTTAATTCCGACGGTCGAGTACCATTATTTATTTGTAATGAGTTCGTACTCAATATTCTTACAATAGGTATGGGCTGTTGGTTTTTTAATTTATTGCAATCAATTTTAACGTTCTGAAACTGTCTAATATATGGCAGACTAATATCTCTTATTAAATGATAATGTATTTTATAATTATCGATTCACGCTGTATTTGAATTATTTTATTTAAAAATGTTACGTATAGATTTTCTGATAAAAATAATAGCTTTGAAAATGCATGAAGTTGCTTGTTTCCCTTACAGCATGGCGGCATGAGAGAGGCGCATGAGCCGACCCCCCCTTGCCTATTATTCTAACTTTTATGTTGTGTGCGTCATGGACTAATTTATTTATTAAATTTATTACACAAATATTCTCGTTTATTTGTTTTTCTTTGAATTGCGCACTTGTAAATATTATTACCGAGCGATACAAACTAACGCTTATATTGCACTAAGATTGATGTATATTGAAAGTCAGCCGGATAGTTGTCGATCACTTTAATTATTCTAAAATATTGATAACACAAGAGAAAAACTAAGTTGTATATATCATTTGCAATCTAGACTAACGACACATCTTAAAATGATTTGTCCTTTTTTTTACCCGACTGAGCGTAATTAGTATAATTATATTTTTATAATGTATGGACGTATATATGTTTGTCTGTTTTTTTATTTCTATTTCTTTAGTAATAATTATTATATAACATATAAGGCGTAGTTAGATTCGTCTGAATTGTTTTAGCGACCAAAATAAGAAATTTGCGGTCTTGTTTTTTCCTTTATTAATAAGTACATTTCATAGTGTTTGTGACCAATTATTATTGATTAAAGAAAGAGGTTAAACTCGTAAACTTTTTCATAAATCACTTAATTACTAACAATTCCAAATTTGAAATCATTTTTATTTGTTACCTACGCTAAGGGAAGCGGTCTACAAACTCTTTTCATTAAAACGGTTGCGGTCACAACATTAGTCATACGCTGCATTGTTTTGTCCAAAGAACACATATTTTAACTTTTGTATCTGTTGTAAATATTTCATTTCATATTTCTGCCGGTTGACGGTTCTGTGCCAAAAGGTTGTTTCAAAGAATCATTTCCAATGAACATCTTTATGTGTTTAATTATCTGTAGTTGGGTGAAACTGTAGAGGCCTTGCCAGGTCAACAGTATAGTCAGTTCGAAAAAAAAAAGTTTAAGTATGTAAGGTTCGTATCTCTTTAAATTTTTGAGTCAGTAAAAATTGTTGTAGTTCAAAGTATCCCAGGAACAAAATAAGATTCTATCAATGTAAGTTATTTTGCATTATTTTTCGACTATTTCCGATATAAAGACAGAAACATTATTACCGGTTCTAGTCGACGCTTGGGATATTTTATGAAACTTTAAATCTAAAATCAATTAAATTATTGAAATAAAATTTAACAATAATTATGTTCATTCTTATAGAGTACATTTAATGCTTCATAAATTAACTGCCAAATATGAATAAAAAATATAAATTATTTTTGGTTTGAAGATAAAACTGATTAAGCGTTACTTTCAGCAAAACATTTAAAAACATGAATGAAGAATCCTAATAAAAAAAGTCACAGAAAAATATTTTCAGAAATAATATATTATTTAAAGCTATGAATATATTTAAAATACCTGCCATTTTATTTGGGATGTCGGGGAAAAGAATGAGACATCCGGCTAAGGTCGACTTGCTTCGGGTTTGTAAAGCGTTGTAGACAAAGATAACGCTGTACGAAACCTAACCTAATCGACTATCTCGGTCTTCTCCCCGACATGTTAAATCAAAAGCCGGGTACTGTGCAAATGCCTTGTTTTAAAAACGCTTAATGAGTATCATTATTAAATCATTGATAATTATTGGCACAAAACCGTACCGCGATCCGTGTACGCTTGCTGACGTGTGTCTAACTCGTGGTGGGGCAGACGCCGCATCGCCCGGCGCGAACATACCGGACGAGCAGCGCGCGCTCGCCACCTTGCAGCAGAAGGCGATCGAGTCCTTCGTCAGGCGAAACAGCTATGGAGACCTATGTGAGTTCACATACCATATCCTTGACGCTCGATTGTGTCTATATATCTATACAAGTGAAAATCAATTACCTATTGGGCAAATTTTTTTTTGTTGTTTTTGTAATTGTAAGGCAAGGTTCGGATGTTTAAAAAATTGTACGGATAAGTGTTATTTTTTTAGTTAAATAATGTCTACATAAAAAGTGAGTGAATGAGACGGAATACAATAGGGAAATCTTTCAAATTATTGACAGATCGTCAGTTGTTCTGTTGCCACTTTATTTCAGTACATGATCGTACTGTAAAAGGAAATCTTGGTCCCGTATATATCCGTGCGAAACCGGGACGGGCAGCTAGTATTATATTTGAAATAATTGATAGTCTCCAGCACCATTCGACTGACAATGGAATTGACATACGTAAATATTCATTCACGATGAGTGTTTCACTATTCCTCGCCACTAGATGGTGCTGTAATAATTACAGTCAATAATAATAATACAAATAATAACGAATACGTGCGAAGTCGCGGGCACACCTGATGCAATAAGTCCAGTTCCTTAATAAAAAGCGTTATCGTAGTTTGAGATATCTTAAAAAAATTAAATAGATTATACGTGTGGCGAATAGTTACGGTCATTGAGCTCGTTACAAGACTAATCACATGCCTGATGGAATTTCCTATAAGCAATAACTCAAGAATTTCATTCAATTATACATATAACACTTGTAAGGGTTGAATTTTCAAAAGTTCTTTCCCACTGCTCATCTACGTTTTACGAGGAATTCGCGTACAAAATTGTATGCTTCTAGACCCTATGTTTATGCTTTCAAATGAGTCTCAAATCTATCTAACCAATCTGTCAAAAATATCCTGACACCATTCACCATTTTTTATCCATTTTCAGTACAATAATTATATACAAGATATGTATTGGATCAATTAAAATAAAAAATTGTTATGGATACAATCAAGCTCGATTAATCTACATAATAACCGCTTAGCTTATAAATGTGCGCATGTTTATAAAAGAAATGGTTCTTCAAAAACTATTTTAACTTAATTTCAACCATACTTTAACTTAATTTTAACCTTACATAAAGATAATTTTACCTTGCGTAAAGTTAATTTTTAAGATATTTACTTTTTTTATTATTAATTAGGTGAAAGAAAGGACCCTTTAAACGCGCTTCAAGTCAAAAACGGAGGGTCGAAACGGAACGCTCTGTTAAAATGGTGTCAACAGAAGACTATGGGATATAATAATATCGACATCACGAATTTTAGGTAATTTACAATTTGTCTTTTATTAAGGTAACAAAGACTATGTATCGGTTCATTTGTGTTAGTTTTTCATATTTAACACGACTGTCGTGTAAGGAGCCGACCACACTATTTATGGTAGCGCGTCCCAACAAACAATCTCTTAAGTTTTTTACTAAAGGGCCGTTGATAAAATACGCTGGCAACTATGGGTGAGGAGGCCGTGTCGTTTACTAAGACAAGATATGACAAGGGGGTGTCGGGGGGTCTATGGAAACGTGACGCTTGTAGTTCATCAATTTTGCAATTTTTTTTCATGATTTTTTTGTACTTTAAGTTTTTTGTTTGTATAAATACATGTAGGTGTATACATATTTTTACGTCTATATTTCTACATATGGGGGAGGATCTATCATTCGTGACGCAATATTGATAGGAGAGTGGAAATATCACATAGCGTGACGAAGTGGGTCTAAAAAGGGAAAAATTTGTTTGACTTATTTTATGAACGACCTCCATATAATAGTTATTATGTAAGTGTATAGTTATCATATATTACTGTATAGCTCATCGTGGAACGATGGGATGGCACTTTGCGCGTTGCTGCACTCATACTTAGGCGAAGGTCGTATCCCGTACTCGACTCTGTCCCCTCATGACAAGAGGACCAACTTTTCCGTTGCGTTCGCGGCCGCTGAGTCCGTCGGTATCCCCACCACACTCGTGAGTATAATAATATACCCTACGCCATCGTAATTACAAATGCATGAAAATATTAAACGATTTACAAAACACTTATTCAGTCCATTTACTTATTCATATGTACTACTTATATATACATATTCTCTACCTCATTTAGTCCTTGTCAAGCGTTTGACGCAACATAACAGTTTTCAGTACTGTTATATTTCATACAAATGCCATCATATACACTAAGATACTAATTAATTAACTCAAGAAACAAGAAATAGCTAAAGATGTTGATTTTTTTGCGCATTATACTTTGTTTATAATAGCTTCTTTATTGATTGCATCTATGTTGGAATTGGCTGCAATAAGATCACTAAACTTTTCAAGTGTCTTTAAATCCAGTACTACAGATTATTTTAAAAGTGAAACTTTTTTGGGTACTATGAACGAAAATTTCAAGGTTACATTTTATTGCAAGGATTCTGATTTAAAAAAGAGCAGCATAGGTGCATGGCAAGAGAGAGAGAAAAAGAATTAATTATGGTGTAAACTGAGATCGACAGATGTATGTATATGTAGAATAGAATAAAACAATTGTACACACTCGAGAAATCAAACCAGACAACTAAGTATTGCACCTAAAACACATGCTCACACGCATGCTCGTTCACTGTACTGATTCACGGTTGACATATGTGTATTTTTGTCGACACGAGCCGTACATCAGATGTAACTGACGGTACCGTTTTAACCCCTGGATTGCCCAAAGCCGTAAAGGTTTAAGTTCCATACAAACGAGCGTAGACCTCATGAGGCACAGGTCAACAGACTGTTGGCAGCATAGGCTTAAAAAAATACTTCATTTATTACAAAACTTTGAATAACAAAAAATGATGTATTGTAAAATCATAATTTTTATGGCAAGGTATTTTAAATATAATTTTTCATTTGTACGATTTTTTTTACTAAACCGTGAAAAACATGTTCCGCCATTTTGAGATCTAGGTCTTAAAAATCAGCCGAGGGGTTAAAGTTGAAATCCGATAATGATAATAAATTTTTGTACAGATCACCGATAATAGAAAGGTAATTGTTAAAAAAGAAAAAGCTGGGAGACGAAACATTTTTCATTTCGAACAGCTACAATCAATTTTTTTCACTCTTCCTACTGCCACTCGAAACGTGGTCGTGAAAGCCAATATAGGTTTTGGTTATAGATTTTAAATTGCCACTCGTAGATAGTTCGCGATGACATACATATACGTGTGAGCGGCACTGAAACATTAAGTATAAAATTATTCAATTACTAATTGTTAGTGACGAATATTTCTAATCGCCAAAGAAGTTTCTCTTTTGTAGCATATACCGACTTGCATGCACTTTTTTATGTATAAGCTTATATTTTAACATACCAACGTCATTATATCATGATAGAACCACGTATGTTGAATTTCCAGAACATTCAAGACATGATACAGCAAGAGCGGCCCGACTGGCAGCAGGTGATGGCCTATGTCACCAGCGTATACAAACACTTTGAGACGTAACTTACATTTTAAAGAAAATTTTCATATAAAATACTTTTTTATTGTTAATCTATGGTCCCTGTGTCTCTTGGCGTATTTGGCAAAGAAACGTCAACGGTTTTGACGTTGTCAGAATTGTCATTTCAATTTTGACAAGACGTCATTAGTATCACATTTTTGAATCTGTAAATTTTTTCAATAACATGACATAATTAGAACTGTAAATGCAAAAAACAGAACAAAGTTGTTTCAAATTGCACCTTTACGTTTATAATACAGCTCCTAGTTTATTTTAAAAAAAAAACATATATATCTCATAAAAGTGATCTAACAACCGACAATGTTGGCTTACAAAAATGAATACAAAGTGATAAGTATGTAATTAAATATTTTCTTTATATATATATTATAAATAATTTTAATTGATTGCGATTTTTGAGAAGACAATATATTCGTGCTGTAATATTCTAAATCTCATCTATGTAGTATATACCATGTTGAAGTAGTAGTATATTATGGCTATGATTGGAAATTTGATAACGTAGTAAATATTTATGCATATTATAGAAATAAAGTTATTCTATGATTCTAATAATTGTATTTAGAAAAGTTTTATGAAGTTAGAACTATCTTATAGGGGTCTTCATTTAAAAAGTGTCCGCGGACATGTATGAAATAAGTATGCAATAATTTATCAAAATGGCGCTAGTACGGTCAGTGAGTATGAGATGAAGTTGTCGATGAAATGAAGTGTGCTAAGATAGAAACAGCATAAAATATTACTAACTATAGTGTTCTTTGGCTTCACTTGGCGTATTTTGCTTTGTATATCGTTATATAAAGTTAAGCCAGCTTATCTCTATTTGAAATATCATTGCTATTGGTCCACAGGTGTCGTGAAAAAATATTCTTAATGTAATATATTTTTGGGGGCACATACACGGAATATCTTACTTCTATTTTCGATAGAAAAAGACCTAGTAATATTATGCAATCCATCAATTAATAATAAGGTTTGTTCAGTAATTAGATATGAGCGTATATATGATACGCTCAAGCGGAACCCCAAAAATTGGATTATATTTGTCTATGAGGTTATTCAATTATGTCATTAGCATCGTGGTAGGTAACTTTCTTTCTCAAAAGCTGTCGTTCTCTTCCGACCACTGCACATAAGAGTTAATTCTCTTCCCGGTTTAAGATTGTATGTCGATGTAATTCTGAGGCAAAATTTGGTGTGATTATGGTTAAATAAAGACAAATTCCATTAAATAAGCAATAATAACAAATACCCTTGATAGTGCTTATTAGTATCGGAGTGCAGGGCTTTGTATTTAACACTAGATGATAACCATGACCTGGCTCACTGGAAAACACTATTCACGTCCGGCATAAATTGAGGATGAGTAGTCTATTATAATTCTTGATTTGTGCTTTCTCCCTATAGAAAAGCGGAATGTTAAATAACCTAGGTCCTGCCTCGGAGATATCTTATATTAATCAGAAAACTACATTCAAAACACCTAAAATTATATCTGTAATATATACATTTTTTGAAACGATTTGCACGCCATCTACTGCCTACCGTATTGATTAATTAAATATTAAATTAATTTTAATTAATATTCGTGTCGTCGCTCGTTGTTTATTCAACAGAGTACAAACGTCGTAAGTTATTGTGGGTACATGCATGAATATAATGACAGTTCTATCAATATATAATAGATGGCAGGCGAGACGTTTCAACAAATAAGTCAGTTTTCCAGAGTTGAATAGAAGTTCGTATATTTTTTATTTAATGCAGGATCGAACTCGTAGTAGGATTTAAGCTACACTTTATTATAGGTGATAAAGAGCTCAGATACGACACACATTTCACGTATACAAAGTCTCTGACAGATGTCGATAGTGAATAAATTCGATTGAAACATTCCAGATTCGAATTACATATGTTTTTAATATAGAGCAATTGAAATAAAAGCACGACAGTGTTTTAAAACGAATATACTTAATTAAAAAGGACCTCGTGTTGTTCGATATTAAGTGAAGAGTGCACCCATATTCTTGGAACGTATAGGTTTTTAACAGCATTTCTAGAAATAAGGAGTTTATAGTTACACTCTATTTTCGACTCAAGCTTGATGTGTATTTAAGTAAAATATTGCCTTAGTTTGGCCTTAAGTGTGTATGTGTGCGTGTGGAACTGTAATCCCATATTTGAAAGACTGAAATGTTAGTGTAGCGTGTATCTTTTCGAATGGGTATATATTCGGTAGTTGTTGAAGTTACCTTGTATTTTCAACGTTATCACATTCAACGAATGTTTAATTTAAAAAAAAACACAATCGTTAAATAAGAAAACGGACTATAATGTCTATAATTTTTTTCTCTTTGACGGTATCCATCGAACTTTCCAAGGGCCAAAATGTTTATTGTTTGAGTATGCATTTCATCGATTAAGAGAGATAGCATATCAATTTCATACATTTGAAGTTATGTAATCTCTAAGATTATTTATTTAAACAGGATGTTACAATTATTTAGACTTTGATTTATTCATATTTGGACTATCCATTGAGACGATTTCTCAAAAAGAAAAGTAGATACCCGTAATCAACTTTTATGTTGTATAAACAGTTTTAGAACCTTTTTGCATACAACCTATAAATAATGTAAGGTGTTTAATATTTTGGATGGGATAAACCAAATATATATGCGTCTGCAGTCACTTTTATCAACATTTTTCCCCTCGTATTAATAATTTTCAAATCACACAGATTTCATCCACTTTTTAAGTATTTATAGATTAACATTTAATAAATAGTGAAATAAGTATTTATTATTAAACCGACTGATCACATTCCTAGAAATTTCCATTTCTAACCTCAAAAAAAAAATGACAGCAAAACGTGATGTTTGCGCGGTTACTTCACGCTACTTCAGATTTCATATCCGTAGAGAGATTTGTCTTCAACTTGGAACACTTTTTATAGGTATGAGTCGGGATTATTAATTTATTTATTTTTCTAGGATTATTATGAATTTTGGATGAATCAAAATATATGTAAACTATATACATTTTTAATATATAAACAATCACAGGTAGTTCATGTTATTTTCATTTGTGTATTGTTAAAAGAAGTTAGTATTTATAGAAAAAACGTTTTAAAAAGTAAACTTTGCTACCTTTATACATTTATATATGTAAAAACTTAATAGAAAGGTACATGTAAGATGTATATTATATCAATATTTATATATTTTTTATTATGCTTAAATGTATAATTGGGATTCCGCTTATGATGCTAAACAATATTGACCAATAGCACGTTTGTAAAATAAGGTTCGCTATACTTAAACTCTTAAACACTTTCTAATTATTATTTAGCATCGAGTGAACGATATATAAATAATACTAAAATAAAAAGTAGGATTCGATCATTTGGGATAAACTAGGTCAGAATGGTGACCGCAAAACACTATTCCAGCAAAATGCACGTTAACTAATTGGCCCAGCAATACATATTATAACTGATAAAAAAACTTTGTACAATTATTATTGAAAAAATACCTTGAACCATTTTTTGATAATTGTAATAAAAAACCTATTTCAATTATCTATTGGGTTTAGAACTGTAATGGTTGTAGGAATCGGCTAAACATTTTATTCTCATATTATATCCGATACATTAAAAAATATCGTTAAAATGCTAAAATATAAATACGGTATCATCATAAAACTAATAGACTTTTATTTTCAATTATTACACTTATTATGAATTTTGACTGTCGATGCTATTATAAAATCTTTACTGTAAACTAAATTTCGTATGAATTATTTTAAAACAACAACATTGTAAGTCTGATAAAAACTATGGAGTTCCAAAACAGTCAATTTTTCGATTTTTTTTTAAACGTATCTGTCAACTCGTCGAGTCGTTTACGCTATTGGATTTATTATTCCTATCTATAGTAGATTATCATATAATTTAGAAATGAATTAATGTAATTCAATGTTCAGTTTGATATTTTCTTTCCATAGTTTTTATTGGAACTAAATGGATTTACTATTTCCTTCTATATTAGATTACCGTATAAATGAATTAAGTTTTCAATTTAATATGTTATTTTCATTATTTGTATATCTATAGTTTTTATTCGGATTGAATCAAAATGATTTGTGAACACTTAGTATAATATGGTAATTATTGATTTTGTATTCGTTCTCGGTTGTTGAGTCCTTATGTAGCTAATTGTAATCCATAATTATTATCCATTTTGAGATGTTTCTATTTTTGTAAATATAGCTTAAATAAAGTTCCTGATTTATTACCAATCGTTTTAAATTAATTATACCCCTGATTCTTGTTTAGGTACTTGATTCTGCTATTTTTCTTAACCAGTACTTATATTTGTTACTAGCTGTGCCCAGCGGTTTCATTCACACGTTGCTTTGTTCTTGCTTTGCGTATATTTTAACCTATACTTTGTAAGGTGATTTCTCCGATCCTAAAGGTCGTAGTGTGATAGCATGTAACCTTTGTCTGTAAATAGGTTACGAAATACAAAAAAAAATCTGATAGAGTCAGAGATAAGTGCGTACAAACAAAAAAAAAAACAATCTCTTGAACTCTACAATATTATATATGCTTTTAAAGCATGTCGGTTATGAGGTTTCAGATAGTATAAATTGGTTGCGTATTAAATACTTAAAACGCATGATGTAGGAATTATATGAACAGAAAGTTTTGTAAAATAATACGAGTAGAGGCCATTTATATGCCTACTAGCTTTAGTCCGCGGCTTATCTCGCGTTAAGGTAGGTTTGACATATATCTTGGGAGGAAATCTGTCGCTGCCGAGCGTGGTTGCGGCCATGCTCGGCAGCGAAGACGCCTGGACGGCGATGGCCTCTTTCTGCGAGGATGTAATCTCGCAGAAGGAGGCGGCGGAGAGGGCCCGAGAGGCGGACCCTCTCAGCGGCCGTCTCCCCCAAAGGAGGGCCGGTGGAAGGAGGCGGCGATTTGTCCGCCTCCTTCCACCTCCGTAGCCGGACCTGAGGAGATGGGCCGGGGGGCCCATCTCCTCATTGCACAGGTTCGGCGGACGAGGGGAGGTAGCTGGTCGTGTACCCTGTGTACCTCCCTATAAGGACGGAGCCCGGCGGCCATCTTTCGCCGGGCTGACCGCTGGGGGCGGCATGGTGATAGCTCAGCACGGTCCCATGCCGCCCCAACTTAAAGCGGTGGCCGGTACACCGTGGGGTTTTAGTCCGTGCGAGTCGGACATAACCCATTCTCTCCCCCGGGAGGATGGGTATCCATAATGGATTTCCCCACGTTAATAAAAAAAAAAAAAAAGGTTTGACGTATATCTAGGGAACAGTACTTTTTTCCTAGATGAAACTTTTCCTTTTTGCACTCCTAGCAAAGTGTATGTAAAATTTCATATTTAATGGTCTCAGCCGACAATAACTAACCGATAATAACAACATATTAAAAATACACTGGGTATAGAAAGGACACAATAACAAAGACTCGGATCATGTCTGAGGATCAAGGAAACACAAAAAAAAAGACCCGGTAATGACTACTCAATGTGTGAAGGCGTGGCAAACAGAGAAATTGACATTCACATTTATAATATTAGTTAGGATTTTATTTACAAACTTACAATATTTTACATATAAAAGAAAATGTTACATGCCTTTATTTATATACGATAAAAATACGTGCACGTAGTGAATTAAAGAAACGTCAATACAGCGATATGATGTATGGATCGCTCTTAAATAAATATAATAACTGCGCTCCAGATAATGAGATGTGTTTCTGGCCTGCATCTCATTGATCGAGTACGGAGCATGCAGACGCTTTTGTAACGCTGTCATTTTCGGCGAAAAAAGAAGAGAAATTTGGAATGTCATTATTATAAAAAATTGTTGACACCGCAGCTACATACCGCTTATATATGTTTTCGCTTTATACTATAATATAAAATATTATATGTGATATCGCATTGCACCGCTTGTACTGATATCTTGAGAGTGAGATCCTGAGACGCCGCTGCTCCGTACGAGGTGCTGAGTTTGCAGGTTAGTGCACGCTTTTTATTTGGGATCTTTGTTATTATATTTTTTTATAGGCAAGACCATCTACCGCTCCACGCTTTCTTTTAGCCTTCCACGTATTCTTTTTATACCTTTTTATTTTCACCGCATCCTTCCTGGTGGGACCTATTTACACGGTCCCATCAGCCCCTTCAATGTATATGACAAATTAACAGGATACAACAAGTGTACTGTGCCACGCCAGAGCCAAGACGGCGTGTAGTGGCTTTTTTTCAAAATGACTATTAGCCTAACAGGCTTCTACAGCTCACCGGACTAGTTACTAGTTACTCTTAGTAGCGGTCACTGGAGGCTCTCACCCGATTTTATATTGGCAATTAGCTCAAGGGTGCACGGCACGATGCACTTCGGCTTGAACTGTCGCCTCTTATAAGCTACACTAAGCTAACTATTCATACGTATAGGAATTCGTGAAATGTACATATGTAACAAGTACGAGTATGTATATATACCTCATGAACTCAAAAATGTATTTCTGGTCTGAAAACTAAATTAATCATTAAAGACTAAGTTTGAAGAAATCGGCATTTTGACTCTACCATCCCAATACATTCTTGGTAATTTAATGTATGTTGTTAAAAACTTTGAAAAGCTTGAATTTGTAAAAGACCAGCGTTGACCTACTACAAACTATATAAACTACAAACGGTGACAAACTGGTCGTCCCATGTTTCCGACTCGGTAAAACCAGTAATAGTTTCTTAGGTAATAGTGCTAGGTTTTATAATAAAGTCCCAAAGCATGTTACCGATTTGCCGGACTATAAGTTTAAGCGCCGTATCAAGCAGATTTTGGTGTCAAAGGGCTATTATAGAGTGGATCAATATGCGAACGATGGCGATGTCTGGAATTGACGCCTCTCTGTACATCCACTAATAACGATTGTAACGTGTAATTTATTTGAAATATGCATCTGTATATGTTAAAAAGATAAACCCGATCAAATTTCTTCTCGATGACTGGGTTGTTTTCCGAACCGGTGGTAATTTTGACGTTCATAAGCGCCTTCTTAAGGCCTAAATTGAATAAAGTATATTTTGTTTTTTTTTAATTTTAAGTTACTCAGTTCGAAAAGGGTAAAAAAGCAAGCCCCATTCACTATGTGCACCTACATGCGTGTATGTGTACGTGTGTGGGGGTGATCTGTGTTGTGCTGTGTAGTGGAAGGTGTACGAGCTGTTTACAGATTCATTTCCAAATACGTACGATGGCGCAGGTGTATTGCAACTGCAAAATATTTAATATTTTCTGCTAATCGTTATTATAAACGCACATATATAATTTTTTTTATCTCTTCTTGCAAATTGTTTATACGAACGTTAAGATATGCATAAAACTTTCTAATAAATTAAACACATATACGTTTCACTAATTTACAAGTTATTGTAAGAAAAATTAATGTATTAGTTAGTATTTTTAGTAAACTGATAATTTAACAATTCTGTATAAATCGGAATTGTTATTTATTTAAAAAAAAAAAGTTCGAAAAAGTTATTCTGGACATCGCGTCGGGGCGAATACGGCGCGGGACATAACGACGGGGTCTGCAAACGTACTGCGACTACAGCATATAACGTGTATGTGTGATTGTAATTATGTGATAATAAAGTCTATTTCATTTTCATATGTAAAAGTACAAAATAAATTGTTTCTGTCTCAAACAGCATTTGATTTATTTACCCACGTGCATAACAATATATTTTGTTGCTGTTGCGCCATTTATAGAATCGCGAGGTTTTTCTTGATCAGACTGTTTATTCATTTACACTATGTTTATAGGAATAATTCGTGAAATGAATATATAATAAATCAAATATATTTATAATGTAATTTTATTTATACATATTCACACATATTATACACAAACTTACTAACATAATTTGATTATTTTAAATATAAGAAATGTTACATTTTATTAATATACACTATGTACGTGAATGAATGCGTATAGATATTATTTTGCATTTTTAAATAAGATATACATTTATTTATACTTTACAGTGTATAATATACAAAATATTACGAGTGTATTTTATATACATTTAGATTACTATTAAACTACATAACTATGAATAGTAAGTATAAAATATTAAATACTTTTTGCTAACCGTAATATAATATACAGATGGATATATTTAAATATATTTTTTTATTCTTAAACTTTTTATTTTATTTTATATATATATTTGTATATATTTGTGTATATATTATATATTTGTATTTTATACGAAAATTAAAAAAATTATAAACAGTATTGTATAATAAGTTAAAAAATAAATATATCTCTCAATTAACAAATCTTCTTGAGAGTTGTAATAGTGAGCAATATGTACATCAGTTTATATGTCATCTGATAATGAAATTGCTTTCAATCTAAGTATAATTATATATTATCATATGTTGTTTCATTTTATCAAGTTATTGGCATTGTCCTCCATTGTTTCGCAAATAGTTGTTATATCGTTCGATAATAATTTACCATAGACAATCTTCTCACCATTCGAGCTCTCCGGGAATGTATTTCTCGATAAGCGACTCGTAGTAAGGCCAGAGAGCTTCAATATCCGGGATCTCGGCACTTTTTGTGTACAAGTCATATTTGCTATACAAAAGAAAGTACATATTAAGAATATTTATTTACATCAACCCTCATCCCCTCTACATATAACTAAGTGAAGATAAAACAGTTCAGTGCCCATTCCTCTTCCGTTTGTTAACCGATTTTTCATACTTCACGATCCTTAAGTGTACTAATCAACGGTATTACAGTACATATACTCTTTGCCAGAAAAATATTAATAATATCGAAATATTATTAATTTAAATTATTATTTTAAAGAAGCAAGCTTTTATACAAATGTTTTTAAAATAACTTATCGAATTGTTTTCAAAGTGTATGACGGGCATTTTGTAATTCGCCATTTTGTTTTATTTCATTTTTGTATAATCTCATGAGGACTGAACAAACGGGGAACATTGTAAAGTCGTCGGTCTAAAGGAACTGGTTCTTATTGAGCTTGCACGATGCGACTTACACAAACAAACGAACATTGTAATCTAAATAAAATCTTGTAAAAATAATGAATTATGATCGAATTTTGACCACTGGCTGATAATAAATACATTAAAACCTTTTGGTTTTGTTTAGGTATACTATTGTATACCTATCTATCACCAATGGCTGTCTGTCACTAATAAAGTAAATGCGAATGTGAGTTTGTTTTTTACGCCTTAACTATTCAATGTATCAACACGAAATTTTGCATACATCGGACTAAAAAAGAACATAAGTTACCTTCATCCAAAAAAAGCTACTGTTCCCTAGGGAGAGGACAAATCTGTATTAAAACGACCGAGGCCGCGGAGACAAAGTAATTACTAATTATGCGAATAACTGACCTTGATTCTAACGCGAAAGTGTTATTATTTGTGACACTGCGACATTACCTAAAGGCTACCAAAAAAGGTGGGTAAGTGAATGCTTCGAGATATGAAAAACAATACTTACTTAAATTCTTTCACAGCTTTAATGATCTCTTCATCATTTTCGTTCAAAAGATGATCATAATCACCAGCGGTATGTCCCGGGTAGAACGAATGGTATCTAAATAAAAAAAACACATGGTGTTTTAGAATAACCTGTTAAATAATTAATATAGTATATGTACATATATAATTAAAATTAATAAAGTGATGGAGGTCTGTCGTTGTGTGCACATCATGCAACAATTACTTGGAAGACTCCTATAAAAAAAAAAAAGTTTCATTTTATATTTTACAATTTTTTGATATTTGATCTTTTGAAAAAAAAATTATCACGATAACGATAATGTAATATAAAGTTATTAAACTTTTAAGAAACTTCGACTTTTACTATTACTACGCATTCAGCAATGTATATTTTCCTTCTGTCGAGAAGTGGAGGCTAGCGGTGTTGTGCGCATGCGCAAGTCATCACAAATGATATCGCGGTTATCAGCTCCTTATAGAATAAACATGTGTAATAATTAATAAAAATTTAAATCATACCTTATCATGTGAAGTCCTTTCAAGGGGAATTTGGATTTGTTGTGCACCAACACCCTGTACATGTACTCGTCGTGTCCCCACGATACCATTATATTGTCCATTCCACAATTCGGCTCGTACATTCCATATTTAGTGCTGCAACGTTAAAATGCTATCATGCAATCAAATTTGTTCTACTGTAGTTCTTGACTGACTGAATGAATAAATAGGTTATAGCATTTTTAATTTGGACAGTGGTGAGCTTAATACAACACGACACTTTCTTCCAGCTAAGCAAAAGTATTGTGCAAAGAAACAAATTGTGTCTAGTTCAAATATAAAAACGGATAAATAAAATACAAATACATAAATAGTTTACTGAGTAGATTATATGAATACAAACAACATAAAACTACTCATATATACGATTATACATATACATAAATGGGAATATATATAAATAATAGTGATTTATTGTGCAAAATTATACAGTTAGGAATGTTTTAAGATACTTATAGAAATACACGCGTATTCCTTCGTCGTGTACGCAACGTACGTGTATTTGTTGTCCACGCATGCAGCGACAGTCATGTCTCTTATTTAAAATATACACTCATCCAAACACTAGGTTATATTTGTTAATGCTTCGAATAAAAATAGAATCTACACAGAAACAGGAATTACTCACTTATATTTAGGGTTGTAAGTGTCAGGGTTGTCTTTGAAGCTGTCGTCTCCGTATACAATAGATTTACCCCATTTGCATCCAACAGCGAAGGTGTCTCCGACGACACACCATTGTGGCTCACCATAAAAGGCCATAACCTAATCGATATTGTACAAATTAATAATTTTATAAACTGAACGTAAAAACAAAATTTAAACCAACAGAGGCCTTTAATTTAAAGGAGTCCCGTCGTCGCCGCGAGTATTAGAACCAAGGTAACGTCGCGTCGCCTCGCTCTCCCCTAGTAGTTTAACCCAACTAATCTTTGACAATCATTAACCGAATGCATGTAAAGCTTATCATTTCATACAAAGGCGAAGTTTCGGTTCCGGTTTTAATGATTCAAGAGAATTGCTAATTAGTATGCCAAGAATTGCCAAGTAGTAGTCGCTGATGTTCTGTCATACGATAGGAAATAATGCTTCCATAAATAATTGGAAATCAAGAAAAATGAAAGGCTAAGGGAACTAACTATAAGAAGATTTTTTTTCTTGATTATAATATTATTCAAAGCATGGGAATAAATAGTAACAATGAATTGTGTCATAAAATAATAACATAAAAAAAACTGGTGTAGGGCGCTACATCGAGCATGCGGAACTCTTATGTAATAAAGGAACAACTCAGATAATTAATCAGCGTAGAGTATTTTATAAGTCCACCTGGCTAGCTACCACCCTCAAGTTGAAAATCTTTGGCAAAGCACCTGTTGATGTGTTCCGGCAGCTGCACTTCAGAGCCAGCCTCCCTCTAGGTTTAGCGTGACTACCATCTTAGACCACATCATCATTTAACTTTAAATGAGACTGTGGTAAAATGCTAACCTATAAAGTATAAAAAAAGAGATTATTTTACCTTTCCGGCATCATGAATGAGTCCAATAAGATGGAACCAGTCTTCATTGGGGTGATCCTTGCGGATTCTCTCTGCGGTCTGGAAAGCGTGCACGATGTTCGGCAAGGTAGTGTCGGGGTCAGATTCGTCAACCAAATCGTTCAGTTTGATAAGAGCGTCCTTTATCGTTGACTTGAAATGATTGAATTTCGTCCACTTTTCTATTTTAGCTGAAAAAAAAGGTTGCAGTTGAAATGCTGGTATTGTTAGAACGAAGTTCCTCATCGGACGGTACGGTTGGGGGCTAGCCGGTTGTACACGGCCTATGCGTCAGCTGTTTGGTAGTGTATTGTGTGTAGTTGTGCCTTTGTATTTATATTTATCTGATGAAGTTTATAATTAATTAATTTAGTTTATAATTAATTAAAATATACAATAAAATGTTGATTTCCACAACTGGAAAACATATATTAAATACCATTCCTTCAATTCTTTAGTTATTTCTGCGCTTAATTTCATTGCTCACAAGTCACAGACGCTATTAATTCATTTATTTTTATTTTTTAATCAATCATATAATATATGATACGTTTATCAATAATAATATATTACGAAAAAACTTCGTTTCTACCAAGTATTTCACGACACTCTTTTTTATTGTATGTTAGTATTTCATTGTTGTAAAAATAAACTATCGGCGAATACTAAAATATTCATTTCACTTAAATTTAACTAACCGTTAATTTGCTAAAAAGTGATAAAAATATACTTACACTTAACAAAATCGACGGTCATTTTGGTGTGCATCTCGTAGTAAGTGTTTCGGACACGCATCTTGACCGGGTCATTCTCATCGACGGTGTAGTCACGGAATGCCTCCTTCGGCTTTTCAACTTTCGCGTCTTCCTTTTGCAATAAATGTGATTGATCCATCGCGGACACGGGAGATTCCTGAAAAGGAATCAATTTAATTCCTATTTTTCTTATTGTAACCTTAATCTTTATATAAATCCTTATTCTAACTGATATTGCAAATAGAAATGTTAGAGTGTCTGTTTGTTACGCTTTCACGGCTTAACTACTCAATCAATCGGTTTGAATTTTTGCATAAACATTTTTTTTATACTTTATAGATTAGCGTTTGACCACAATCTCATCTGATGTTAAATAATGATGTGGTCTAAGATTGTAGTCATGCTAAACCTAGAGGGAGACTGGCTCTTAAGTGCAGCTGCCAGAACACACCAACAGGTGCTTGGCGACAGATTTTCAACTTGAGGGTGGTAGCTAGAGCCAGGGGGACTTAGAAAAAGTCTTACCGCCATGCACAATTCTCAAGGGTATAAAAAATATAGAGTATGTTTCATCCAGAAAGAAAGTACCTACTTTTTTCTTGGGATAGGACAAATCTTCATTAACGCGAGCAAAGCCACGAGTAAAAGCAAGTAACGCATATTTCTGGTATACAAATTTAATGGGTAACAGTCAAGCCGTATTTTTAATTCAATTCAGACGTATAAAAATTATCGAGAAAAAAATGTCATGTATAACAGTTTTGTTAAAAGATTTACAAAAATAAAATATAGATATTGTATGTAAAAATTAAAAAATAATATTATTTTGTACAACGAAAACGCGATGTGCATAATTATAGGTATGTAAAAATATATATTGTTTGAATTGTTTATTTACTAAATCTTGCATTGCACATAAATATCTAATTTGAGGTATTTGTGATAAATTCTATATTACACTTCCAGAGCTAAATGAAAAGGTATAATAGTGTGTACAGAGTTGCCGTAATATTTAATAGATAAATCTAAGAAATACCTATTCCTAATTGAAACTACGTACAAAATAGTTAAAAGAATTCGGAGAATTGAGAAACTTTGTGTTGCCTGGAAGGGAATTCCAGAGTTACGCTGCTGTCACGGAAATGATGGTAGCGTGTTCAGACGCCGCATCTATTTCCTTACATTCGAATCCCTACAATAAGCCTGAACTTTCGGTGAAGGAAAACATCGTCTTCAAACCCATACAATGCTGGTAGTGTTTTTTCTATAATAGGTACCCGTCTGATTAGCTCTTACCACTCTCACCATGAAAATTTATCGCCAAACACCTATAAATGTGTATCGGTGGCTGTACTTAAGAGCCCGATTGTTGAAAATTACATTAGTAAGTCAAATATGATCACGTAAAATTAGGCGAGATCGTGATAAAATAGTAAAAACCTACGCAGAATGAAAAAATAATAATTTTAATGGTGATTAATCAAACTCTATTGAAATGAATTGAATACTATTTTTAACTGAATTTAAAAAAGAGGTTCTCTATTCTACCTGTATGTATGTGCGTATGTGTGAAAATTTGTATGACCGCGATTTTCTCAAAAACTACTGATCCGATTTGGATGGGGATTTCGGATTTCGTTGTTAAATGCTTTTTCTTTTCCAAGGAAAATTTTAGTATACAAAACATTAGGAGTTAAAAAAACATAATAAATATTATTTGACTTTTGTAGTTGGACCTTAAATTATTTTTTAATACTAAGACAAATTATTATGTAAAATGGTGCGAATGAAATATCATTTTACACTTTTCGGTTTGTGCTTATTGAAGGTCAATTTCTTTGTTGTGTTTGTGATAATAAATATATTTAAGGTTTATATAACTATAGTGCTATTAGGCATATATTTTAATGTACAGTAAATCATTGTCATATTGTAAAATATAATGGAAATATATTGTATAACAGAATCGTCGCTATGAACTATAAAGTACGTAGTGTGTAAGAACACACAGCCATGTAACCATATATTTCTCAATACTTTGTGTAGCCGCCACCGGTTCTACAATACTTGTGAATTGATTTAAAAACTTGACATCGGAGCGTCTGTCTTCCAGCATCAATAAAATTTCTACATGCCAACAGAATTTCCTTACATATGGATGGATACTAGGTACGCTTTCAAAAATTAACTACATTTCGTTTACGTTTTTCTTTTTATTTGCATTTATTTTTCTATTATATTTTATAATAGCTGTGCCTGCGACTTCGTCCGCGTGGAATGGAATACAAAACACAGTAATTAATGAAACAATCTGAATTATATCTGAATATCTTGTATATTTGTAATGTAAAGTGTCAGGCTAAAAAGTAATAATGGTCATACCCCTTTGTCACTTCAATAATAACTCAAAATTAGGGCTTCCAAGTTACTTTGATGTGTGTAAAAACCGTGGGCCATGCTGTCGCGCTGCATCTATCGTCACACAGTCAGATAGTTCGTAACACACGGCGGTAATGTGTGCCCACACCTAAAGTTATTGCGAACATGGAAAAAACTTCGTGACGATACACGCAGGTATAGGAGTAACATAACACTAATATTCTAATTTAACAACTGTAAAAACAATAGTAACCCCTGGACTGTTCAAAACCATAAATATTTAAGTTGTACACAAAGAAATGTAGACCTGAGGCATAAGTCAATAGACTGTTGGCAGCATACGCTTAAAAAATACCTGATTTATTTCAAAGCTTTCAAAAATAACAAATGATGAATAGTAAAATAATAACTTTCATGTAAAATGTATCATTAAATTGTTTTTTTCATTTGTAAGAACTTTTTTTTACTAAACCATGAAATTTATAATGTACGGTGTAGTTAAATTAAAAAATAATTGAAAACATAATCTGCCATTTTGAGATCTGAGTCTTAGTAAAGACATTAGAATCAAATTTATGAAAATTATAATTCGAAATAAATCTAAAAAACAGAAATTATCTCATTGCTATCCATACTCTTCCTTGCAATAATATTCTTACGACAGTAAACTAATAAAATTACAAGTTTAGCGCCATCTGTTGTCGTCAAAAATGTAGTCTGTTATTGCTTCTAAAGACGATTTTTTCTTACATTTATGTTCAATGAACAATTTTAGTCCCTTTATTTTTTTATTATAATAAAAAAATGCCCTAAAAAGTGGTTAGGTTTAATAACTTGTAATATTTACAACCCAAAATTAATTAGAAATTTACAAATTTAATCATAAACTTTATGCGATCGAAAAATAAAAATCATATTTTACTTATACAAAGTACAAAGTAAGTTATTCAATTTATAGAAATATGTAATATTTGTAATTGTTTTTTAGTTTGTATATTATAATAGTAATAGATTTAGAAAATGGTGGTTGAACGGCATCTATTAGCAGTAATGCATATTAATTAATTACTGAACATCTTAGGGTATTAATATTTATTTATGTGAAAATAAAATATTAACCATTTTTCTTTCGTTCTACGTCTTAGTAATGTAATACTGTAGCAATGTTTATGTATGTTATAAAATACCCTGGTTTTTAGATGAGACTAAATTCCATTTACTACAAAATAATCCCAAGGAGTGTTGAAGAAAGGTGCGCGCGGCCGATCGTAAAAATTAAGTCAAACCAAGTCAAACTTGACAAACATGTTGTGCCGACCCTACTTAGTTGGGGTAAGGGTAAGAAGATAATGATAATGTTTCAAAATATTAACAACGAGACTCGCTTTAGATGCAAAAACTTTGGTCCACGATTAAACTACTACCGCGGTAGACATCCCGGTTGCAAATCCGCTCCCTTAAGTAACTTTCAAACATTCGAAGTTAAAAGAGCCAAAGAATATAATGATGTAATAAAAATTAAACATATTATAAATCCGTTCATACAGTATTATTATATTAAATACAAGTAATACAATAAATACAATTACATTCAATAAATAAGTAATTAAATACAATTAATTAATTTTATAAAGGAGAAAATGTATAAGGATCGATGGATGTTTGTTCATTTTTCATACAAAAACTAATCAACGTATTTTGACAAAACTTTACAGTAATAAAGTTTATACATCAGTATAATATATACCCTATAATACATACCCTATAATTCATAATGGTGTTGGTTAAATTCGATTTGTAGTTATTCGTACATCCTAATTTATAAAGATACGAATACAGACAAAGTAGCGTGTAGCTGCTAGTATTATGACATTTAATACTAGCCACCACTGCGATTTCATCATCATTCGCCTGTAAGAGACCCATTGCAGAGACCTCTTCCCGAAAGAAGGTGAGGCCATAATAAAATCAACACTCCAGCCCATGATGTATTGGTAATTTCAAAACGCCGAGAAATTCATAGTTCTAAGGTTCTATATCTTCCCACATACAGTGGTACTACAAGAACATTTCTTAGTTTTAGGTTTCCTCACGATATTTTCCTTTACCGTCAGCGGATAGTGTTACCAATTTAAATTAATAAATGTACACGAAATTCCGAAAAATTCGTTGATGCGTCAGATTGATATTCCACCGGTCAAACCGCTCGACCACCGAGACTTTTTACCGTAATGTGGTGCATGTCAATGTCTTAAAACCTAAAAACTGCAAACAAGAAACCATAGCATATAATATAGCCTGAAAGAAGCTCTCTCTTAACACACGACTTTATATAATCGGATCAATAATTCAAGAAATAATTACTTTTTATGACTTTGTGGCAATAGTATGTTATTTTATTTTAACTCCAGAAACTTTTCTCGAAGTACTTGAAAATTGTTAATACAATTATGTACTTGGAATACATTGTTTATGACCACGTCGTTTACTAAACGCTTGTAGAAAATATGTCTTTTATTGAAAAAACTAAGTATCGAATTACAGTATAAAGTATTAAACACTCGTCTAAATATAAAAATAGTCGTAATATATTAAACTCACTGGCTTGGTCTTCATATTTTCGCACGTTCACACTGACAGCGGTTAGAGTGCACTGGCAAACTACTGACGGATCGTGGTTACACTGTGTTCTTAAATCGTAATGCTTCGCTGATAATACCGGGTCAAACGCGCCACAGAACAAAGGCTATCGTATTTAAAATAGATAAAAATATGCGAAAATATTACGAATCTCAATCGACAATTGAAAACATCAATTAAATGATTAAGTTTGTTTAATTGTTTCGATATTAATTATAATATTTTTATTTGTATCAGCGGCCATGACGAGGCGTTTTTTTTTTATTAAACACTAGCTGTTGGCCGCAGCTCCACATGCGTTTTTTTTATAGTTGTAAATTACTTCTTATAAGATCAGCTATCTGTTAGTGAAAGTTCCGTGAAAAATGGTTCAAACGTTTTGGAGATAGTACTGCAAACAAAGCCATGGGTAAAAGCTAGTCTAAAATAAAAAAGCTTTAATTATTTTTCATAACGTTAGCTATCTGTCAGTGAAAGTCCCATGAAAATAGGTGCAATCGTTTTGGAGATAGTACTACAGACGAAGCCACGGATAACAGCTAGTCTAAAATAAAGTAGCCTATGTTACCCGCTGTAATTTTAACTATCTGTCAGTGAAATTTCTATCAAAATTGGTTCAGCCATTTCGGAGATTACCCGGAACATACAGACAGACAAAAATATTTAAAATTGTATTATTGTTATCAGTATCGTGTATACGTTCATATCCAATCAGTAAAAAGTCGTTATTTTGATATTCCATACAGACATTTCATTTTTATTATATGTATAGATTAAATAGTTACATATTTACATTTCAATTATATCAAACCGTGTCGATATGTTTTCTGAAGAACAACAAGATTACACTTGATGTTATGGTTATTTATTTAACTTCAAATATGGTTATAGTTTTTTTTCTGCATATCTTTATAAACAATATTCGATTTCATTATGACAGAGACAAACCACCACTTCAAAGAATATTGATCGGAGAAAAATAATAGATTTTACTCCAACTTTTAATTAGTAAACTGCTGTCAATATGAATTTATGAACGTTTTTAATTTAAAAGATGAGTTTAAATATGAGCTAAATCACACCAATTAAGGATAGAAATTAATGTATAAGAGACAAATAAACTTCTATTAAAATATTTATGATACAAAGATCAGATGCAGAGATAGTGGTTTACTGAACCTGGTGTTTAGCTGTTGGACGACAATGCAATGGGTTTTGTTCTTCGTGCACTTCGTAGGTGTAAATAAGGGTTCAAATGCTCACGAAATTCTTACGATTGCCCCGCACGTCCTCCGTTAACATAAATAAAACACTATATTATTATATCTACAGTAATTGTGAAGCACCTCTCGTTCCAATCACCAATATTATGCACAACCTCTGTTAATAGATGGCGTTGTTATTTTTGCGTGTACTCCTCACCACACCAGATGGTGCTTTAAGTGATAAAATTAAATGTCATGCACGTGCTTTAATTAAAGTGATATTAATATTTGTAATTTCATTACCCTCAATTATACAGTACCTAAACTAAAACTTTATAGATCATTATAGACCAATATCTTATTTTACCTGTCTTTAGTAAACTGTTTGAATCTCTTTTATTTTATCTTCTGGCATGTCAAACCAATTATTACTGAGAATCACTATGGTTTTAAGAAATCTGGATCTACGTTAACCAATCGTCTTGTTTATCATCACTGTCTAGTTAATTCTGTAGATAATCGCATCCCTATGACGTTATATACACAGATTTCTCAAAAGCATTCGAAACGGTGAATCATTAACTATTATAACTTAAATTATCTTTTATGGGTGTTACGAGTAATTTACTAAATTGGTATGAAACGTACTTACAATGCCATAGTTCCGTGGTAGTTGCAAATGGATTTTTGTCTTCTTTATTCCTCATATATTCAGGAGTCCCACAGGGTTCCCACCTGGGTCCCATCTTATTTAATATATTTATAAATAATATTACATCTTGATGTAAATACTCTGATTTCTATCTTTATGCAGATGATCTTAAAATAGCTAAATCTATTTATATGCCAAAAGATACCAATCTACTTCAAGAATATTTGAACCGTGTAGTGTAATGGTGTAACAAGAATTAAAATGAAACTTCATATTAATAAATGCTATTATATAAGATTTACTAGAGAGAAATCCAACTCAAAATATGTTTATAGGTAACTATTTTGCAGGAAGTTGATTATATAACAGATCTAGATATAGCTTTTGATAAAAAACTAAAATTTAATAAGCATATAAATTATATTATTAAAAAATCCTTTTAAATATTACCTCCTTTCTTTTAGGAATTGTAAGAATTTTAAGAATTCTATCCCTAAAATACACTTATGTAAACCATTAGGTAGACCAAATTTAGAATTTTGTATTCCAATCTGGAATCCACATTATGATATTCATATAAATAAGATAAAGATGATACAGAAGAGATTTTTATAGCATCTTTGCTACAGTTTTAATGCAGTCAATAAAATATAACGACCGTCTCCACCACTTTAAACTATCCTCTATAAATAATCGAAGAAAATTATTAGAACTTATGTTTTTATTTAACATATTTCATGATAAAATCGACTGTCCTTTACAAGTCACTAATCACAATAAATTTAATATTCTTGTAAAGCTTCCTAGATCTGATAAATACGTCCCACTTTATATTTCACATCCATTGACTAATTTAGGCTTTTACTCTCCGGTCAACAAAATATTTAGGTCATATAATACATTACATAAAACATGCGATATTTTCTCAAACAAATGAAATAAAATCAAAATTGCAGTAGAGACATACCAGTATATTCGTAAAGTAGAGTTTTATAGTGTTCATTGTTTTGTTTATATTAACTCTTTAAATCTGTAAAATCGTTTACTATTTAGTTGTATTGAAATTTAATTGGTTTTTAGAGCATGCCGTGGTTGTCTATAAATGGGACTGCATTTAAGTTTAATTACATAATTGTTACTACTAGTATATGTACAAATGTATTGTCATGTTGATGACCCATAATAAATAAATTAATAAATCTAAATCGGTTATGAAGAAGTTTTGAGGTAACAAACATTTAAAAAAAATACAACTGAATTGAGAACCTAGTCCTTTCAATAATCGGTTAAAAAATAATTCAAATTACTTTAAATAGTGTAATAGATTTGTGAGAGTAGTTTGAACGTGACAAAGACCTTGACCTGACATTATTTTTAGTCAATTACTTCACTGTGAGGAACACAGGTTGATTCGTAGCATCATTCCTTTTCCTTTGCCTTCAGTTGAACCTTGAGTTTTTATAGTTGAAAGTTGAATTGTCAATCATAATGATCAATGCGAAAGTCAGTGGCAACATCCTAAAGAGGTGGGCACTATTAACGAACCGTTTTCTATACTAATATACAGATTAATAGATTTTTTGATTGTTTGTTGGAAAGCATAAATCTCCAGAAGTACCAGTCGGATCTGAGATAATAATTTTGCTTTTTATGGACTATTTGAGAAAAAATACACGAAACCTGGCATCACACTACGACACTTAAAAGCGCAGCAATTACCATACCAAATGTATGCTACAGCTATGGTGTGGTAGTCACATTCCAGTTGGACACAAATCATTTATACCCTGAACATACAATAAGTCATATACTCTACGCTATTAACATATGCTACACGTATTAACGCTAAGAAAAGTCGAATAAGGAATTTGATGGAACGATGGCAAGTGTCGCTAAAAGATATGTGTCACAAACAAAAAGAGATATAGTCCTAGTTTAATGTCTTAAGGTATTTTGTTATAGTGAACAGCAGCTGAGGTAGATACGATATTCTTACTACAAAAATGGGCAATTCGAGCATTTTATAATATGGACTATCGTGAATCATAAAAAACTAAGTTTCAGGAATTCGATGTTTTAACCCTGCTCCTCAATACATTTTTGATAATTTAATGTATGTCCACAATAAACTTAGAAAAGCTCGATCTAGTAAAGGTCTGATATAATTTACATCCTAGAAACAGCGGCAAATTGGTCAACGTATATACTAATAGTGTTAGATTTTACATCAAAGTTCCGAAGCTTATTACCGATTTGCCAGATAGTGGGTTCGAGCATCGTGTCAAGCGGGCTTTGATGTCTAAAGGGTGGATCAATATATGAACAATGGTGATGTATGGAAATAACACCACTTTGTGCAACCATCAGAAACGAATGTACCTAACTGTATTGTATTTTTACAAAAATATGTACTATGAAGAGATAAACCAGATTGAGTTTGTTGCCGGTTCTACTCGATGATAAGCTTGCTTCCTGAACTGGTGGTGGCGTTGAGGTACATAAGCGCCTTCTCAGGGTCTAAATTGGATAAAGTAATTGATCGTTTTTCAATAATTGATATATTTATTATAATAATTAATTTTTAATAATAAATTTGTTTAATAACTCATGAGTGTAATACTTACTTAGGAAACAATATAGCAATAATATTATTTGAACGAAGAGTTTGGAAAACAGATACTATGAGGGACGGGTTGAGTCTAAACTATTTTGGCATCGGAAGTTGGAACAACTATCAGTTGTATTTAGATAAGGACTTATAAACACCTATTGTAGTGTTTTCAGTAAGTCTATCGGTAACATTTTATACAATAGTGGCTGATATCCGTTGTTTATTTATCTTTACAATATATCTATATGTGTTTGGATACTAAATTCAAGCACCATGCTAAGCAGGTTTTAATGTCTAAGGGCTATTACAGGGTGGATCACTATGTGACCGACGGTGACGTCTGGAAATGGAACCGGTAGTAACTTTGACGTTCATAAGCGCCTTCTCAGGGCCTAAACTGAATAAAGTATTTTTGATTTGATTTGTTTAAAGTGTTAAAATGTCTATAGGCTATTTTGGGGTATTATTATATATGGTGAATGTGAATGAATATGATGTGAATATGTGAATGACGGTGACGTCTGGAAGTGACGCTCCTCTCCGTGTGTCCGCCGAAAACGAATGTATTTATGAATAAATCTTTAAATATAAATCTATGTCTAATGTCTGTAACTATGTACTTTCGCAAAAAGATGTTGTGTGTTATGTAATTCATGATGAAAAGATAAACCAGATCGAGTTTCTTGTCGCTTCTTCTCGATGACTAGGTTGTTTTTCCAAACATGTGGTAGTTTTGACGTTTATAAGCACCTCCTCAGGGTCTAAGTCGAATATAGTTTTTTTTTTATTTTGTTTTAAAAGAAAAAATGCATAAAAGAAAAATGGAGAGCAAAAATATAGGTACTTCAAATTAAAAAAAAATCTTTTGGCGTGAGTAATAAAATTTGTTGTTCCTTCAAACTTTTATAACGTTAGGTATATTAAATGAAGTTATCGTGAAATTTTTTTTACATAAGGATTAAGGGGGCCTAGCCAAGTTGCAAACGTTTTGTATCTATTCTTTTTCTACCATCGCAATTGCCTAAGCGTTAACGATAATTGAAAGAGATAATTTGGTAGCCAAGATTACACATTCATACCGATCGCTCAATCTACAATGCCGATAGATAACAAGCGATTTTAGTATGTGGTAAGCGATCACAAACGTCAGTTGGTAATATAAACAAAATCGCGCCAAATACGTATAATGTCTTCTAAGTAGTTGGGATACGCAAGTGTTTTAAGTTATTTGAAAAGTTTATTTGATGTTTGAAAAGGGAATAGCTTGGATATAATCTTCTATATTATTTTATCATTAATTTAGTGTAATTAATAAGTGCTTTTAAAACTTTTTTTTAATTTTTGCGTCTTCGCGAGATATAAAAGTTTTTGAGGATGGATTCGATATCTCCCGCAAGCCCAGAACAGTTTGCTGCCTTAATAGAATTCATGAAAAGGTACGTAAAATATTAATAAATTCGTATAATTTTTATTCCTTGGATAACCATTTGAATCTCTCATACACAGACACTCGAAACATAAACAATGACTTCATACATAACGTGAACTAAGTACTTAAAAGCAAACGTCTCTATGGGGCCCCTTGTTTAATAATAAGTCACTTATTGTGTCGTCACGTAGTATTATTTCATGTTTTAGCCATGGCGATTTAGCGAGGCCTCAACAAGGACCTCAAGGTCGGATAAAATCTGATCGACTGTGGCTGCAACTTGAAGAGTTGCTCAACTCTATGGGTGGTGGAGTAATAAAACCTATAAATAAGTGGAAAAAAGTAAGTTTCTACCTATATTCCTTGGATAAAGCTAAACATAAAATTATATTTAAATAGTGTCATTTTTACAAAGTGAGCAACAACACTAATTTTTTACGTTACATTTAATCTAACAATTACTTTATTAATAAACTAGTAAATTATAAAGAACAACATGAATGGATGACAATTAACTCATAGATTAACATGTGTAGGTGTGGATTGATTGAGAGGCAAAAACAAAAAAAAAAGCCTTGGCTATGTGCTGTGATACCTCAGCTACTGGTGGTAGTCTAAGCAGCAGACAAATTCTCACTGCTATTGAGCAAAGGGTGCTGGGCGTAATGGGTTGGTCTGTTGTTGTTGGTCAAGCTGGAATCGAGGAGAGGAGGTTTGATGTTAGGTTTTTTTGATATCATCTTTTTATGTCACCACATTATAATAAAGATTATATAATAATAATAGGACCTACTATCAGAAGCGAATTTACTGCATACAGAATTACAACCACATACTTCTACTTCAATTGATGTAATGTTGGAATCTGTGCCTATAAGCTCTATAGAAGGTACTATATTTATTGTTGTTATTATTATAATATTGACCCAATATATATTAATAAATGGTATACTAAAGTGAAATGTATCTATATAAGATACTATTTTATTGCGCTTATGAGTATTATATGTACAATATTTAATTCTTCAGGAAGGAGAGTCAACCACCCCTACACAACTTCCCCTTAAAGAAATCGTCCACTGCAACCATCTCTAGTATCAACACCCAACCGGCCTCCGCATCAGCGTAAATGCCGACAACTATATCACCTGCTAGGTCTGTGTCGCATGGGACTGAGTGGCGGCGGCGGCGTGTTGTTACCCCCTGAGATTTCGTCTACAGCGTCTACACTACGGCGCTGTAGGAATTTACAAAGACGTAGAAGGACAAAAACTCCTTTTGAGAGAGCTACAAGCGAATTTGTGGTGATCGAGCAGCGTCGACTACAACAGGAGGAGTAACGTGAAAAAAAACACCACCAGAGGGAGATACAGCGATTGCACTAAGAAGCTAGAAGAATTAATATGGAGGAAAGTCACAACAATATTCTAAACCGGTTAAGTGATATTCTAGTTAACTTCACTCAAATTTTACCACAATTAACACCATCATCATTGCCTTCAACAGTTGTTTTATCAAATCCTTTACATGATAGTGGTGGTCTTAGTTCATTGTGGACATATTATGTACAGTACAATGTTCTTTTTTCCCAGTATATAATTATAGTCTTTAAAGTAAAAAAAAAAAATTATTCTTATTGCCTTATGTATATTAAAACATAAACAAGTACTTTTCAAGAAGTTGAAGTGTGCACTTTTAATTAATATGGAGAGTGTTCATATCTGTGATATAGTTTAATAGTAGTACAATAGTCAACAATTATTATTATTGCTAATGAATAAATTTTGTGCCTTTCTTGATATTATTAGCTTTACATACTCAAAGTTACGATTTTCTTGTATAATTGTTAACCAAATTAACATTACAGTTTCACATCCAACATATAAACGATTGTACCTAATATAGATGTTATGTATCTTTATTTTGTTACTGTATATTTGTTGTAAGCTTCGCTACTAGTAATGTTATAGATTAAGTACCTTTGTCATTTTTGTTTTGTTTTTTTAATAAGTTATTATTATTATTTACTTTTAAAATATCCTTTAATGGGATAAATTTAAAACTAATATTATTTTTATTATGTCTACCTTAAAATGATTTATTGATCTGTTTCATTAAGTGATTTAAAAAAACGAATTATGTTTACTTTCTTGATTAGATTCCTGTTGTACTTTTCAACTATAAAAATACCTGTTTTAAGTTTAGTTAATTATCTTGTTGTTGTATTGCATTTTTATTTAAATTCAGACCTTATCCACCTTATTCATCCTTAGGTTTATAGGTATGGTTTGCCAGCAACTGATATATTTCAATAAAAAATATCTTTAGACTCTTAACATTATATTCCTTTTTACTCTAATTTTGTTAATATTTGTTGGTTAATTAGGGCTTCAAAGAATGATTTATTTAATTTATAATAAAATTGTAAAATAATCAAACTGAAACCTTTGTTTTGTTTTTACCTTTTAAGACTTATCTTACTTAACAATTTTAAAAGTACAGGAACAGATTGAAAAACAGTTTTTAAATATATTCTAAAGTTTATTGTAAATGTTGATTTTCATGCAGTGTAAACAAGTATTATATATATACAGAATAAATACAGAGTTTTATATTAAAATATTTATTAGCAAATGTTTACTGAATAATTATTGTTGAAACAATATGCAGTTCAAACTAAAATAACTTATGAATACTGTTAATAAACCTTACATAATTCTAAATCTAAAATAATTAATGGTAATACAGTAATGTACAGGGATAGCAATAGCAAACAACTCGTTGGAAGGCCAAATTTGCTTTGGATCCTGGAACAATAGTTATCTTTTAACATCCATATTTAATACAGATTTTTAAAGGACTAATTCACTTTTGTTTTATAATCACTCTTTCTTGTTGTGTTTTTGAAAAACAATCTATTTTGCCATAACAGCAGGGTGATTTATTGCCATAACAACTTCTCTAATACATCTACTGGCAGTTCTTTGGCGAAAGCAGTGAGAAACACTAACGATTCGCTGATATGATCCCGTAGCTCAGCACCTACAAAAGAAACAGTAATTTTATATAGAAGATATTTCATTTCGTCCAATTCATATAATAAGCGAAACATTAGTAATTTTTAGTAATTAAAAAAACCCTTTAAATCAGTTATTCTTACCTTCGCTTCTAGAGAAATCTCAGCAGTTCCTTTTAAATTAGTTTTCTGTCGGAGTTCTTGGTACAGACTCCTGAAAGTCACTTTGGTAAGTCAAAGCGCTAGACAAATAATATTTCCGGCATTTCGGCTATTGTCTCCATATACTGACGATGAAAGTTTCTTTTATGTCATCTCAACAACACCTCTTCGTTCTGAGCACTCCACAACATGTTCAAATAATGCATACTTTAATGACTTAATTGTTTTCAATTTCCGCAAATTTCAAATAAAACACCTCTAGCAGACAGCTGATTGTAAATACGCCATGTTTTATGCGCTTTCTACTGGGTTTAGCGGCCGCTTAGTTGGCTATTCAAATTGTAGCAATCTTATCTATAACGATTGTCAAAACTGCGACTTGGCTAGGAAATGTATGGAACTGAGCTATCGGCATAATAGAATCGCTCGCGTTCTATTCCATCCTTTCAATGGAATAGATTACCTGTACACTTGGCTACCATTTATCTATTTTATTTTTTTGATCACGTGATTTAGCGTTCGGATATGTCATCTCCATACATTTTTGTCGTATTCTATTGGCGTTAGTGACTGTAGACAAGCAACTTGGCTAGGCCCCAAGGGTATATGGGATATAAAAAAAATAAAAATTATCGAAATTTGTCCAATAGTTTTTGCGTGATTCGCAATCAACGCTAGACCTCTATCATTTTATTTAAACAGAAAACTATATCAACTAGATCTAGATAGATATACGAGAACATGGTCATGAATTTTCATAATGGTATAAGTGTCTGTCATTGAGACTAAAATAGCATACACGTGTTGTCAAACCGTCAATTGGTCGTTGTAAACGGGTAATGATACTTGTGTGCTATTTCATACGCTCAGCTCGCATTGTCAGGGAATAGAGAGCGGTAATCAGGAACTTGTAGTTACTGTATCAGATAATACGAAGAACGATCTAAAAATATATGAACAAGGATATATAAATTCGCTTATATAAAGACTCAAGGGTGACCAGACTTTGTGAGAGACAATTTTTCTTGTACCACGACTGATTACATTTTTCCTAGTGATTAAATATTATTGTAGAATAAGCTTATAATAAATTATAAATGTCAGAGCATACATAAAAAAAAACCATTGTTCCGCAGTTATTTTAAAAAACTTTTTGCTCTTCTTGCATGTATTATTTTATTTTGTTTAAACGATTTGCGATCTAATTACGAGTGTGTATGGATCCTTCACACTTAAATATAAAATACCTTTGCGTAATATCTATTTCTTCTCTCATCATTGCAATACTGAAGTACATTATTAGCTAATTCACAATAAAATGCCCGTAGCAGAAGACGTGTTATTAAAGAGCATTGAATAATAAATAGTCTGTAAGATGTTTCATGAAAGCTGTTGCAGAACTTATGCTAATATTCATTGGTTTATAAAAATAAAGCTATTTTGTTTTATTTCGGTTTGTATGCAGCACAAAGCAATAGCGATTGAAGAATAATAGCACGCAAATGTTCTAAAACTATAATCCGGCATACAAACAAGTAGCAATGGCTTGATATTAGAAACCATGTGCATATCATGTCATGTTATGTCAAGCTGAATGGAAATTCTAGTACGATAAAAATTACAGTAAAGTGAAAACAACCCTAAAGCAGGGCTCACTCCCACGTAGAACTGCCGGAACGCACCTATTGGTTCTTGGTGACAGATTTTCAACTTGTGGATTGTATTAACAATAGCTTTCCACTTGTCCACGGCTTTACCACAATATTTTCCTTCACCGAAACCTGCGGCTCATTGCATAAATACGAAGTAATATCAATTGACCCACTGTCAAAACACGCTACCATGACTAATCGTCATTTGTTCAGTCTCTAGCTAAACTTGCTATATGATGGGATGGTAACATGGTGTAACTCTGTGACTAGAAAGTCGTCTGAACGCAGACTGGCTGAAAGCTATTAAATTATTATAAATCGAATATGTCATTCGAACAAATAAAATATCTTTTTGTCACTATATATACCATATATGGAGTCAGAATAAATACAGTCTATTATTACACATTCCGAGTTTCACTGTTACTCTCTTCGAACTAACCTAGACTCCTACAATGGTATGGTAGACGGATATAGGAGTAGAGTAAGACCGAATTATATATATATATATATATATATAATATTCGTAAAGTAGGGTTTTATAGTATTCATTGTTTTGTTTATATTAACTGTTTAAATCTGTAAAATCGTTTACTATTTAGTTGTATTGAAACTTAATTGTTTTTTAGAGCATGCCGTGGTTGTCTATAAATGTGACTGCATTTAAGTTTAATTACATAATTGTTACTACTAGTATATGTACAAATGTATTGTCATGTTGATGACCCATAATAAATAAATTAATAAATCTAAATCGGTTGTTAAAAAGATTTGAGGTAACAAACATTTAAAAAAACCTATATATATATATAATAGGTGTAAGCACAGTGATGACGTCTGACAGGGGCGAATGGAAAAAGACAACGTGTTGTGCCGACCCTACTTAGGTGGGATAAGGGTAAGAAGAAGATGATGATGATCATGGTAACATGGGAAAAATAAGGTTAAAATAAGATGAGGAATAATCAAGTGTTAAATTAAACCGTTATATTATGACGAAGATAAAAATTGTTTTTACATGAAATATTATGGTAAAATAGATTCCACTATCAACACAATGATAACACTGTCAAGCTCGTGACAACAACAATAAAAAAAAACATACACAATAATCACTCGCACATTACATTGTAAACTCTATTATTATTTCACATTTTGGTGCAAAATTGTTTGCCAAATTTTAAAGGACAACTAACTAATCGTAATTGTTTAATGTCTCTGATAAAAATTAATGGTAAGTTATATCACTTTTGCGTATATTTTTATATAACCATTATTAATTGTTATTACTCCATTGATATCTCGAGTTTATTATTTTAACTAACCCTTTATTATTACTGTTTCATCGATATAACAATTACCATTATTTTTAACTAACCTTTAAAGTATTTATATTAGATAAGTAAGCTAGGCTAAGATTAGAATAAGTTTAGCTATTAAGCATTGAGTGTACAAACTCAGAATTGTCACCGACTCATTAATAAATTTGTGAAATAAGTTGTTAATATCCAATAAAATTGCTAACATTTACTATCTCTAGTGCGAAATCAACTAGTATAAAAAAAAAAAAACTAACCCTGATTATAATTATTCTATCGATATACCGGATATTACCATATTGATTAATCCAAACTCTATATTTATAAGAACCAGGACTTATTAAACTTGAAAAGTTTGAAGTACTAATGAAAAGAAATAAGCTGGTACACAACATATCCTATATTTTATAACAGACTGTTTTAAAAGCAGGTGATTCATTGATTCTGATTGTGTTCTCGAGATACTGACGGAGTAGATATAAATTTTTAAGTATCTATTCTAACCAAAAACGTAGTGGTAAACCCCTCTGCTTTATAAAATAACCAGTAGGTTACACCGACTTCGCGCAAATGAAATGTACTAAACGTCATAATTTTTCAAGTCACGGAGTACTTTATATTATAGGGATTGACAAGCGACACAATTTGATTGGATCCATTTTTGACATTTAAATATCGGTCGGCAATAGTAATGAAAATTTATAAGTCTCATCATTATTTTTAGTCTTTTAGTGAATTTTGATTCTGTGATATTTTTTAAGATACCTAATCCTTAATTTTTTTTTTCGAACCGACTACGCTATTGGGCTGACGGGCCTTCTCAGCTTCACTGGGATACTAAAGCGAGCGTTTAATACACAGAGCCGATTGAAAACAAGCACAAGGGTACAAAAGTTGTCGAACCTCGGTTCGGGCTCTTGCCTTGGATGCAACGTCGCGAATCTTTCTAAGCTAAACTAAGCTATTCATATAGTGAAACACACATGTGTACCAGCATGTTTGTACGAACTCAAGCCTGAATTTTGTATTTGTATCTGTCGACTTTTTTTTATGATAAGCCCACGAGACACCGTCTGCCACGCTACGGAGTGACACGGTATCGTGCAAGGCAAGCACCATGTCATCCAGGCGACAAGGCCCAGCGTGAACACCAGGCCGCAACGACAGCCCGGTCAGTTGATAGTCGGTCGAACTAAACCAGTTCGAAATAAGGGGAAAAAATACCTACATATGCGTGTGTGTACGGGGGTGTTCTATGTTGTGTTGTTAGGCGATTACGTATTGAAAATTTTCAGTGTCACTATATCTCGCTAGCAGCGTGCTTGAGGGATTCACTTCGGGGGATTGAATCTAAGCTTGAGTTGCTGCCGAAAGGAGTCGTGACGAAACTGCGGGAGCTAAATTCACCGTCAAACCACGGCGCCGCGATCAGTGGTTGGACATGGGCGCGCACACGATCTGTTTGAAGATTCGGAGGGGTACTGATCATTCGTTACCATTATTTTATCGGAAGGATCGGAGAAGATATGGTACTCATTGAGATAGTCTGTAAAGTGCATTGTTAATATAGGTACCTTACATCATGAAGTATTTAACATATTTAATTTGATAAGGATCAATGCTGTAAGTCAAAATAGTTTTAACAATAAGCCTTTATGTTTTAATAACAAAACAACGGTGTGATAAATGTATGATAGATAGGTGATAAATGTCTCTGTAAGCCTTGTCGAAATATATTATTCCTTAGTACCTACACTCAAATGCAGCTATCGGAACAGACCAAAAGGTGCTTCGCAACAGATTTTTAACTTGCAGATGGTAGTTAGCCAGGAAAGCTAATAAAAAACCCTGCTACCATGCAGTTTTCCTTCATCGAGGGCTCCGAATCAGTTGCAAGGATTCAAACCCACGTCGACCAACATACTGCCCCAACACAATATCGACTATGTCATCGTCTTTTCAACATACAAACCTTTCGACGTTTCTTCAATTTGTGTTTGGGTAAAAGCGTATTTTTCCTTTCGATGGTAGTTATGGGTTATTGGCGGTTCTAAGTTTTTTTATTAAGTTAGAGGTTACTTTACTTTGGTCTCTGCATCCGTCCTGTCTATATAACTTTTATACACAGTACTGACCTCTTCCGACGTTACTTGACTTCGGTAATCGGAGGAGAACCGGTGTTTAACACTACTCGACACAGTGTATATTCTCACCACTTTATGTCGCACATGTTGCAAATCAAAAATTCAAAGTATCCCTTCCAAAAATAATGGGAATCCGGCTTTGATGCTTGGCGACAGATTTTCAACTTGAAGATGCTAGCTATCCAGATCGGGATTAGGATGTCTCACAAATACCTTATAGTTTCATAAGGATATGCGAAAGGCTTATATCCAAACTAATATTAATGTCATGTCAATGCTAATTTATTGTTTGTCACGCTTTCACTCCTTAACTACTCAACCGATTATCATAAAATTTTGCATACACCTTTTCAGCGGAATCAAGAAAGCGTAACTTTCATCCAGAAAAAATGTGTGGTTTTATGAAACCACGATGCAAGTGAAGCTTTTGAATTTAGCCATTGGCGCCGCCATATTGGCCTTTGACTTTATTTCTATTCCGTGGCCAGCTGTAACGCGACATCCGATAGATGGACAAAGGCTGTAATGCGAAATATTCTAGATGGACGAAAAAATTTGAGGTGATGTAAAAAAAATCACTTTCAAAATTCAGCTCCCGAAGGACAAGTCAAATCTATATTGACGAGAGTGGAGCCGCGAGCAAAAGCTAGTTAACTATATAATTTGTGTACAGCCCCATACGATCACTTACCTTCCTATTTACGATACAAAATACTACAGTAATTGTTACTTGTACATATCACACAAACTTAATTAAAGATCGGGCAAAGACAAGAAAATGAAATGAAAACAATAATAAGATATGAAATATTTCTTTAATCAAAATAAATTTTATATTACAATCAATTATAGTTCATTTCTGTGCCAAGAAAAATTGTTTTATGAAACCGCGATGGAAGTAAAACTTTTTTTCGGACCGTAGTATTTAAAAAACTGAGCACAATACTTATTTAAATTATTGAATCATTTTGAATTGAGCTTTGGCTGCTCTGCCGAGCGCCTTTCACTTTACTCCTACACCGCGGCCGACGGTAATGCGACATGCAATAGATGGACGAAAAAATTTGAGGCGATGTAAAAAGTTTCACTTTAATAAATACAGTACACGAAACGCAGCTTCTGAAAAAAGCTAATTTGGAATATAGAAATGCAACACAGAATGTGTGGAATACTATATTCATTCGCAATATAGAAACGCTCTTAGGAGTATGTGTCGTGTCTTATTCTCGCCTGTCCTTGTGACAACGTGAAAGAACGAGACAGACAATCGGATATACAGTGTAAGTAAAGTAATCATTATTTTATATATAAATAGACAAAAACCAATTATTGAATTTATTTATGTAAGCGCATCACTTCAGAACGGCTGAATCTATTTGGACAATCTTTTTTTTGGTTGTGTTTGTAATTGCAGGTACATGATTGGTATTACAGGGAATGTTTGAACAAAAAAACGCAAGGAATAATGGAAAATTTTTCTTGTATGTATGTAGTATGTAATAAAAATGTTTTCGTGTTTCATAGATACACTATGCGTCAAGCATCATTCATCCGATTGATTTAAGATTTAATACAGTTATCAAAGCTTACGTGAAAGTATAGTACTACTACAACACAATAAACTGTGTTTTACAATGCATCAGCAGGCGCCGTCATACCGACCTGAAAGCGTTTTTTCATATCGACATTTAAAATCGGGTGATGTTGTGGTCAAACATTATACTTATAAACTTAAAAAAAAAACTCATTGTATTTAATATTTATAAACTTAAAAAAAAAATTCATTGTATTTATTTGTTCATTGGACGTATTTAACCAAAGTCGCCTGATACAAACTTTTTTACGATTGGAGTTTCAGTGAGACGCGTCACTTTACCTTATGGCGACAGAGCACATTTTTGTACTGAATAAAATCTGATTTATCTATGTCGGAGCGAAGACAAAATGGCGTCCATATAAAAGTATGTCATTGATAATAACGTCGCGGTTAAGATTTAATCGATTAATCAATCAAGACCAATCGAACGTTAACAATATAACGTTAGCCGTTATATAGTTACGAATTATCGGTAGATGAGAATAGTCCAGCGATTTACGTGTCTAGATGTCGGTCGCCTTATAAGACATTTAACCAAGGCTGAAAATAATAATCAAGATGCATGAACAGCCGATACCTCCAAAACCAATGGTGTTTCAGAACGGGGTAAATAGTAGCAAGTTTAGTTTAGTACAAGTCAAAGTACGGACACATCTTAAAACTCACAGGTGGCAACACTGACGCACATATACCGGGACATCAGGTAAAAACTAACATTTTGTAGTGCAGTGCAGTTGTCAAGTAAACCAACGAAGGTATGTGACGATAGAATAATGTCGTTGTACGATCGAGACTGTACTATGCGTTCATTAAATGTTACAAGGATTTTTTGACAATCCAGGCATTACACAAAGGACAAATAAATTAAACAAACCAAAAACCGTATTTATGTATTACTATGTGAAAATTAGAGGGAGAGTGGTTCTTCTCATACACTACACCTCATCACCTAGGAAGGAGCGGGGGCGGGGGCGGATTGGTATTTGGTTTGAAGGAATTGTCAAACATTTGTCACATAGTATGGGTACGATACCTTATGAAACAAAATTCCCTACATTTACTATATATACTACTTTTAGCCACGGCTCCATCCGCGTTGTTTTGCCAGAGACGGGTTCCAACAGGTTTGCATCCAAAAATATCATCACTAAAAACAATATAAATTACAATCTTGTTTCCATTTCCAAATGTTCACTTAACATATCCGTTATTGGGGTATTTCAGCGATAGAAGTCGCTGTCGGGCAACTTTCCTCAGCTACATAAGTACTTAAGATAACTATTAAATACTTACTAAATTATTATCTATTAAGTAATAAAAAACATATACATCTTCGGATAAGATCGAACGATAAACACACGAAACATACAAACAAACAGACACTCCTTTTTAGTATAGGGTATAACTAAATGTCTCGGGATGATCGAGAATCCTCCTCACTATTACTTGACCACTCTCCTTCGCTGTACTGTCGATCTGTTCTTTTCTCCTTTCTTCTCGTCTCACGAACGGTTTCTCTATTGTTCTCTTCTTCTGAGGAGTCTTGCTTGAAACTGTGCTGAGAGTTCTGGTCTATGTCCTGCAGAACTAAGTCTTTTGTTGGAGAGCGAGTTCGCAGCTCCTTGAGGGTACTCGTTAAATCTATGTTTAAAAGATTTACATCATTCCCCTCGTCCGTGTCATCGTCTCTCCTTTTCTTCTTCCTGCTCTTTGAACTGTGTTTCTTTTCCTTCTTCCGTTTCTTCTTCTTTGAACTGGAACAAAACATAAAACCTATAAGTTGACCACAATTTACTACAAAAAACCGACTTAAATAGAAAAATTCTGATATGAAATCTTTGTATAATCTACATTAATCTCATAAGCGAATTAAATGGGATGTTAAAAATTAGTTCTTTCATAAATATTAATTAAAACATATCATGTTCAAAATATTATATACAATTTGGCTGTGTAACATTTTCACCTTTGCCTTTGTTGAGTGATAAGATTTACAGTATTTATGACACTTGGTTAGAGAATTTTTGACGAAATCTTAGACTGTCATGCTTACGCATTTATTTTGATTTATAATCAAGCGTTACTTGACCCCATATTGGTGGTATATTGCGTAATATAGCCTGATAAAATAGTATATGAAGTGGTTGAAAAATGAAATAATAATACAGAGCGTAAAAATTCTGAGATGACACTCTAAAGTTTAACAAGAGTGTCGGCATCTTGGAGCTCTAAAATCATCAAATGATATTGTGTAATCATTTTAAAAACTTTATAATAGCAATAAAACATTTAATTGACAGGGTTGGATGCCAAAGAAGCAAGAATAATACATTCTTGATAATTTAATCATGTCCACAAAAACTTTGAAAAGCTTGATTTCGTAAAAGATAGGCATAATTTAAATACTAGAAACTGTGATAAACTCGTCATCCCATGTTTCAGACTCAGCGAAACTAGTAATAGTTTAGTAGGTGTTAGGTTTTATAACAAAGTCCCAAAGCATATCACAGGTTTGCTGGACTGTAAGTTTAAGCTCCATGTCAAGCGGGTGTTGGTGTCAAAAGGCTATTTTACAGGGTGGACCATTATGTGAACGATGGTGAGGTTTGTAATTGACACTCTCTGTGCATCCACTAAAAACTACTATAACGTTAATTATTTTTTTAAATATATGTATGTTAAAAAGATAAATTCGATCTAGTTTGTTCTCGATGATTTTCCGAACCGTTGGTAGTTTTTGACGGTAATAAGCGCCGTCTTAGGGCCTACATTAAATAAAGTATTTTCGATTTTAATTTTGACACTTGCCTATTTTTCTTATAGATTTGATTTCCTATGGTGTGTACAAATGATTGTATTCCAATTATATATTAAGAAATACTTTCTAGAAAATCTCAGTAATTTTTATAATTTTAGTAATATTATATAGAAAGTTAAAATTGAAAAAAACGTATGGTCCAAACATTTTTTTAAACTCGATTTAAAGTCCAAAATTCAAAAATCGTATAAAAAAATGAATTTGTTTATCTAAATGCTATGTAAATAAAAGAAACAAATTTGAATAACTTTGTAGAAAGTTATGTCCAAAAAACTATACTTTGAACGAGTAATAAAAAAAATGTAAAGATTTATCAGAATGTCTATTTTGAGAGGTACTGAAACATAACACAAAATTAAGAAAATCAAAAAAAAATTGTCAAGCTGTCGAAATTGACAAGAAGCGCTCCTTACTATGTGTATATGTTTGTAATGACGGATGTTACGCGTGATGTATGGTGGTTGCGTTACAATTGTGGAACCAAAAAATAAATAGATTTCTCCATCTATGAACGCAGTCTGAATCACTAGGTTCTCCACTTGTTGCAATTATTATAGGAAACTTTTTTTATGCAAGTCTTATAAAAGAACATCTTTACCTGTCATCATCCTCGTCCTCTGAAGATCTGGAAAATAAAAAAGGCAAAATAAATTATGCAAAAATTCAATAAAATAATCATTAATTAAACCACATACGTAAGCACGAAAAAATAATTGGTCATATATTGGTCAAACAAAAGATATTGACTAAAAAAAAAAACAACTTTTAAACTTAATGTGGGCGAGTAAAGTATTTCTTTGTACTTTTACCTGTACCTTCTCCTCCTACTCTTCCGATGATAATCTTCTTCTGTAACAAAACATTTTTTATTTTATATAAAAACAATACTTACAGATATTACTTAAAACATTTGATTTGACATTGGATACAAATTTAAATTTATATTATACCAGCTGATACCCATGACTTTGTCTGCGTTTTATATTATCTTAACAATACATTTTATATACACAAAGGAAAATCATAAAACACATAAACATAAAAGCAAAAATATACCTCGCTTAAAAACTTCCTTGTAAAGAATGTTATCCGTTTACTCCCTCTGTCCTGTGCATGCGCACTACACCGTTTGCCCACTTATCCACGGCAAGAAAATACATCGCTGAACGTATAGTGGATATAAAAATCATGATTTTAAAATCTTTTTATGAGATAAAGCTATCGTGATGATTTTTATTTTAGATAAGGTTGAAGTGTTAAATAAAAAATAAATATCAAAATATAACCAATAGTTTTTGCGTGTTGCGTACACAACGATAGACTTCTGTTATTTTATGTATATATAAGATAAGATAACATATAAGAAGATTATATAAAATTACTTAGTTCATCTGAATATTTTTACAGCAAATATTTTTCAACATACTGCCAAGAAACATGCTGGTGATCATCTCCTGTATGATTTTATTAACATACCATAATTTTAACATTATCATGATTACATATTCCCCTGAACATAACAAAATGTAGATTAGATATCCTACATTTGAATTGAAAAACAATTCAATTGAATCATATGAGTATTCTCTGCAACCGCTTTCAACCTCAATTTCATCCTACTATAAACTTATTAACAAACAGGTAAACAAAGAAACTCTTTACATTTTATATGATTATGAAGTGGATTTATACTTTTTCTTACCTTATTTTTTTACATTCTAGACTCTAATTATGTAGGTAGTTTTATAAAATATTGCAATTTTCTTTTATATACTATAATATATTTGTATGTTACCATTAATATATACAACTAGCTTTCATATATATTATTTATACAATCGATAAAAATATCCACATGGAAGGGGACCAAAATGTGTATAACAAAAATGTATAATCACCTCTCCTGTCACGGTGCCTTCTCTTATCGCGTCTTCGTCGCTTCTCTTCTTCTTCTGCCTTCTTCCTCCGTAATAACTCCAGTGTATCGACCTGAATCATATAGTATATAATAAGTGGGGATATTTTAAAGAGATTGTATGTGGCAGAGAAGCGAATGTTATGACGGGTGTGCAGTGTAACTAAAATAGATTATATTGAGAAATAATATATAAGAGAATAGAGTACTTGGTTGACAGAATTTCAACTTAAGGGTGGTTGCTAGCCAGACTGGCTTAGAAATAAACCTACCACCATGATAAGTTCTTTGTTTAGTCTGTTCAAAGAAACTGCACTGAGTAAATGGCATTTCTTACAAGTTACAGTAAGGTCATAGATGTCTTCAACACACCGAATCATAATACGAGCTGAGTGTAAGTATATAGAATAGAATTTAGAAGAAAGAAATGTCTAAAAGACCGCACTCACAAATCTGTTTAGTTCTAATTAGGGCGAATACTGAAAATCATTTGTAAGAGTACTGCAAATGACTCGCTTTACATTTTTGAATGGATTGCAAATTTCTCGATGGTCACCGTTGTTCTCGGATTGTACTATGGTTACTAACAAGCATTTTGCACTAACTATTCTACACTATTCTAACCATTGCGCTAGCGAGAGACGTGGTAGGTAGAGTTGCAGCTGCGGGGTCGACGCCAACCTTCTTCAGGAACTCAGCAGCTCGTCGTCTCCTCTCCTGCTGTTTCACACGATCCGTTTCCACCTCACCTTCCCCTGTGACAACACCCAATATATATTATATAGTAATAACCGCCTTCGACTTCGTTCATCAATTAATATATAACATTTAATAACAATACAATATAGAATATATAATTATGAGACAATGTAGCTTTTTATATGTGGAATAATTTTTAGAACCAAATCAAAGTTTTTTGCTAAGTACAATATATACCTTGGTTGTTAATTTTCGAAAATATTTATTATATTGTTGAATTTCATGAAGAAATTAAAATGGAATTATATACATAAAAAATGTTATACCGGTTTCTCAGCCAACTTAGAATATAACTGATTAATATTAAAATCGTTGAAAGAAAGAGTTTACTGCCATTACGACGTATTACATCGAATTACATAAGAAAAGAACATATAAGTACAACAAATGAGAGAAGTCGTGGTGGTCGAAGTGATTAGAACGGTGTTATAACAATCTGATATCCACTGGTTCGAACTTCAGCATGTATGTACGATTTTATAGAAATTCGCACATATTTTACAAATTTAAGTTGGTAACTACACTACCGGCTGATGGTGAAGGAAATATTGTGAGGAAACCTGAACCTGAGAAATTTTCTAGTGTTGCCACGAAAAAATAATTTAAAAATATTTTACGCAAAAATTATAATTTTATAGTACATAATTATAATTATTTGTACAGAGTTATTTTTCTAAGTTTTGTAGCAAATCAGGTATTTTTTTAAGCTTATGCTGCGAATAGTCTGTTGAACTGCGCCACATGAGGTCTAGATGCCTTTGTATGGAACTTAAACCTTTATTATTTTAACGACATTTCACGGGCTAAGCTAAACACTTACCTCTAGAATCCGATTGTTCTCCAGTCAGATCAATCAACTCGTCCGAATTATCCACCAAAGATATAATTTCCGTCTCCAACTCCTCTTTAGTATATTTCACTCTTTTCCTTTCTCTATCACTCTCCTTCTCCCTCCGCTTCTCTCTATCAGGAGTTCTGTCTACGCGCCGTTCTCTACTTTCTGATTTAGACGAATACTCTTTTCTCTTATCCCTGTGTTTTGGTTTCTCCCTCCTAGGACTTGAATCTCTTATTTTTTCTTCCTTTCTCTCTTCACGTACGGGTGTTTCCTCTTTTACGATATCAATTGGCTTCGGTGGAGATTTTGCTGGTTGAATCGACACCAATTCTGGTTTCGGTGACTCCGTTACCTCGGGAATGTAAACTGGAGTATTAATTTTAGTTAAAACATTATTAATGGGTGTAACTGGTTCAATAGCCCTTATAATAGGTAAATCATGTGTCAACTGGCCCTCCATTTTATATACTACAACAGGCGGTACATTATTAAAATCATATGGTCGTTGCACTATTGGTTGAGGTGTAATCTCCTCTTCTTGTTCTAAAGATTTGTCTATTTTCTCAGACTCTGTTTTGTTGTTCTGTTGCTTCTCTATCTCTTTCTCATCTTGCTTCTCCCCTTGTTTTTCTAAATCTTCATCTGAGCTAGTCTCATAGGGTAGAGCGGGCTTCGGGAGTATCGGATCGGGTTCTTTTAATTTCTTTATTGAAAATGAGACTGGTACTGAAAAATTAATAATTCATTGGGAAGTGTTTATGTGTCATTAAATAATTGCATATAGTTGATAGTTTTTAAAAGGTATATAACTCCTGAATGTGGCAATTAGAAATATAGCGTTAAATATAAAACTAATGAGGGACTTGATAAGCTACAACCCCTACATGTATAGTCTTCATCCTGTTTTAACTTGGTCTGTATGTATGGCTGTAATGGAATCTAAATATTAAATTTCAATTTTCACTTTCAGATACATCTCAATAATATGTAATTTTACACATATATTGAAAACTAAAACCAATATTATAATATGATCTGTTATCCTCATTGAAATTATCAACTGGTACTAAAAAAGCTTAATTTTACAGGTTATAAGTATATCGTTAAGGTCTGAACAAAAAATACCTTATTTCCGAACACAGGAGAAATATTTCGACCAATCTAGATTTATCTATACATATAACTCACAAACGTACAAGATAAATATATAAGTCGTAGTAACAAATATTACAGTGCGATAACGCACTGATGCGCGGAACACGCGCACACATTGAAACTTTAGGCCTATGAATATAACTCCAAGTATAACAAACAAACAAGCTAGAAAAGTAACATGCTTCGAAACGTAATCCTAGCTTTAAATGTTACCGACGTCGTAAATCGGATTTTTTTACCTTCTAGAGATTTCCACCCCTAATTTATAAAAGATATGTATGCGTCACACTGCGACCGATCATAATTCTACCCTGGACCTCGAATACCTATACAATCAAATATAATAGTAGTGTCATTTGTAAGTTCTGCACAAATAGTTTACCTATAATAATAAGATGATTTCACTTTTGTCTGTGTATCAATAAAATTCTTTTACTGAATAATTTAATTACGAGCAATCATAACAATTAATGAATTAGATTAACAGCCCAATATTTGAACCATATATATTCAAAAACAACATAAAAAAGCTGACCTATAATTTAGTGATTGAATAACAAACAAATACAAATTTTAATTGCATCTACGGATAAGTGGCAAATATTGAATTATTATTTGTTGGTGAATTTAAAGTAAACTAAGTCGACAAAAAAACTCGTGTATTAATATTTAAAAGTAATTAGCAAGTGGCATTTTCTTCTATGAACTAAATTTCACATAGAATTAAAAAAAGTGATGTGACTATAAGCGAATGAAGTCTGACATACCGTTCCATTTCTCGCTGTCATCTCTTACTTTCTTCTTTCCGTTGACGGTGATACCTCTCTTCTCCTGCATCAGTCGTTTGTAATAAGGATAATAGATATTATCGAGTTCGAGGAATGTGAACCGCGGATCGTTCTTAGCGCGAACGATATCGGCGAACTCGTCGCCATTACGTGCCACGTATGCGGCCATCTTGTCTATCACGATCTGAACGTCTTCCGGTGGTATAACGATTACTGGCTTATCTTTGCTGTCCGTAGATGAGGCGTCATCGAAATCTGTCATATATTTCTTATAATTAACATAATTACAGACTTAGTATCTATGCGAAAGAGTTTCGCTCGTTTGTTTAACGCGATAATTGCATTTTTGCTATCGGATGCAAACTGAACGTATTGCTAGCACCATCTCACATCAATCTTAGATACTAGTGAATTGTCATCTATTGGCAACGATGCAAGTACCACTAAAATTTACGAGATGGCGCTATATGACATACACACTAATCATAACTTATACAAAAATAATTATTTCATGGTAGACACCTAGATAAATAAATTTAAAAAGTTTATTTGACAAACGAGAGACCAAGTATTCGTGATTTCACAATTTGTATTTATAATTACCTATTATTGAATGTATACATTTTTATTTTTATCCTTGTTATATATATGTATGTTTATATGTGTATGTATATTACGAGTGTCCGGAGTTGAAATCACGTGAAAAGGGCGCGGGAGCACTTACTGTGTTCGCTGATAGTTTAAACAAAATATTTATAGTATTTAAAGTAATACAGGCAAATTTTCTTTCAATGAGCTTAAATGTTTCATGTATGTGATAAAAACGAATCTTTATTTAACAGAGAAGTCATTTAAATTCCCATTTGTAAACCTATAAGTGCGTTAATAATAAATAAATAATATTGAATACTCTACTCGTATAGAAGCACAAATATTGAAGAATAAATCCCGACAATTTCATTAAGATATATCTAAAGGTTAGGTTGAAATATTTTTTTAAATTAAGTCTTAAGTTAAAATTTTCACTGAAAAAAAATATTATAAAAATAATAATTTTTAAAAACTGTTATAGGGTTTATTATTGGTAGTGACCACCTCATAATAAAATGGTTATATTTAAATTCAACGACCAAGTAGGAAATGGTGGGTTTACTTAATGTGATCTTACTTGAATCGAAACTACAATTTTGCAGTTTCTTAAGAGGTTGTAGGGCTGTAACAGGACGATATCTGCCTCTACTATTGGTAATATTATAACATTGAAAGAATTTTCAGAAGTAAGACAATCCTAACTATAATATTATTAATGCAAATGTGATTTGTTTATCACATCTCAACTACTTAATCCATCATTATGAAATTTTGCATACAGACCAAGGGTATAGAAAAAGGACATAGGGTACCTTTTATCTAGAAAAAAAAGTATTGTTTTTTAAAGGATACTCCAAATTAATATTACCGCGAGGGAAGCCACAGACAATGTTAATGTACAGTAACAAAATTACCTTACAAAGGAAAATGGCTGGAGTAGAGCTTCTATCTATATATTTTCACTAAAGAAATTTAAATTTACTCACCAGAGCCATCACTGTCGGAGTCTGTGTTATAATTCTTCATGAGGCTCAGCCCCGTGGACTTCAACGATGTTGCTGGTTGGGTTTTCTTCACCGGTTTTGGTTGAGGTTTAACTGGAGCCTGTTGAGGTACTACTACTGGTGTTGTATAATGATGGTAATATGCTGCATACTGTTGATACTGTTGATGGCTGACTGGAGCCGGCTTTGCTTCTGTGTCTGCTGGAAATTATTTGTAAATTGTATGGGTAGAAGTTTTAGGGGATAATTATTATAGAAATTAACAGCTCTTCATTCAAATTATCCCAAATAATTATATAATACATTTTAGTTTAACTCAAGGTGATTATAATATTATTAGACAATTTGACACTGTAACCTTTACGAAACATCAAATAAAAAATGAAGTAAATATGTCAACGTCAATGTTGGTGTCATCAAGGCCGATATTATTATAGATAGTCACTTGAAGAAAGGTCTAGTAAAGGACAACATCATGAAGAACTGCCTCATAACTTGATAGCGGCATAACAATTCCACATAGATGTAAATGTTCCAATGAGCTAAGTAAGAATATTCCTCACTCCTTCTAAGCCTTCAATACCCTTTCACACAGCCAAGATTGGAAGATGGGAACGAATATTACCTTATTTGGTTGTACACATAGCCTCTGTACAGAAGTACATAATGATATCAAAATGAATAAAACTATAAAAGAAAAAAATATATATAATAAATTATTAGACATTTGTTTAGAGATAGTTCTCGTACTGGGAAACAGGCCTTGTGTCGCGGTAGACTTTCAAACATACAATTAACGGACACAAAGTATTCCCACACAGAGAACAAACATTACACTTGTCATACACATCATTATCTTGTGTGGCTTTTAAACATCCGACTTTCGGCGCAGTGGCAGTGGCGAGGCGATCGCTTCAACCATTGCGCTATCCATATTTGCACTAAAATAATTGGAGAATTATAATTTATCTGTACATGGCCAAACTTACGCGTGCGTGCATGCGTGGGTGCGTACGCGAATGCCTGCGTGCATACGTACGTAAGAGAGTGAGCGAGTACATGTGTGCTAACTTGCATGTATGTACTATTTAGTATTGAACAATGCAAACCATACTTTTGACATAATTCTTAACAATTTATAATTATACTTCGTGACTTCCTGCATTTTACACAGGCAATCTACATTTAGCAGTGACTTAAAGCTAACTTAATTTTTGTGTGTGTAATAGTGCTGAAAGGGTGTTTATACGGAACTAATTAGGGGGGTTTGTAGTATTAGTGCATATATGTACGTATGTGTATGTCCAATGAAGTAGTTACCTTGTCCAAGGTTATAGAGTACAGGGGGACGCGATATCTCCTTAGAACGTGGCGGTAGAGGCTCAGTACCCGGCGGCGCCACCTCGCCTGGCGCCAGCTCCGGCGGGTGCACCTCGTCCAGCGTCGCCTCTCCTCTCATCTTCGATATCAGCATCGTGTAATCACAGTCCGCCGACGGTTTGTAGTGAATACTCGGTATCGATGGAGCCTGACAATTTTTAAAGGATGTAAATGCCGGGTTGTTTTGTAAACAAGTACACTAATAACACAATAAGTATTATTCATTACAAATTTTGCCAAACGACTCTGTTTCTTTTTATTAGTAAAAACGTGAAAAGATTGATCGTGGGACCATCACAACATATTTACAAAGTCGTCCGCCGCGTCTGTCTGTCTCTGTAAACTCAAAAACTACTGAACGGATTGTAATGCAGACTTCATCAATAGACAGAATAATAGATGAGGAAGGTTTAAGGTATATAATTTGTCAAGGTTTTGTGTAAATTGGTTGTAAAAATTAAAGCCGCCTGGGAGCTTTCATCGAAAACGCTGCCTAATACTTTTGAGATATAACAAAACAATGCATAGTGACATATTCCTCTTTTATAGATCTACAACAAAGTGATGGCATATACCTATCTTTTAAGGATAGCTTATTATACCCATCTATCTTCTAAAACATGGTCACATAAAATGAGGTGATTGGAAAGCTATTTAGACGAATACAGTATTAATCTTTATCAAGTTAAATACACTAGTTACCTCAAGCATTTGATGCGCATAAGTTTTTTTTTATCAGGACAGGACGGTTTTTTTTCGAACTAACTACACTGTTGGCTTGTTAAGACCGCTACAGTTCCACCGGACTACGGAGGGGAGCGCTTAAGGCACTCACCCATTTTGTTTAGGCGATAAGCGCAAGGACACAACACTGTGCACCTCGGCCTGAACTGTCGCCGAGTTTCTAGATCTGACTAAGCTAAACTATCTATCGATTTCATACACATATGAATTCGTGAAAACTGCATGTTTCACGAATGAATACGTGTATTTTGCATTTGACTACTAAGTTGTGTGACCTATTTCAGTCCGAAAATAGCAAATAAACAGCCTGCCACTATGTGTGCACGTGTGTGGGGTGAACTGTGTATACGCAAAACTAGTGTGAGTCACTGTATTCGCGCGAGTAACATACTCGAGGGCTCCACGCCGAGGGACAAACCTAGGCACGAGCTGCTACCAGAGACAACGCGACGTGTTTGCGGGATCGTATTAGGCCCGCTCAGGGCAGCGTGAGCAGAAAGAGTCACGGTCGTAGGCGCAAACACGCATATTTAAAGATGATATTGAACGAAAAAATAAAGTACGAGTACAATGGGTGCGGTGCCGACTTAACTATACAATTACGTACGAGTTCCTAATGATTCGGTCTAATGTACATGAACACGTGGGTTCGAACTGATTATGATTATCGCGAATTTATTTATGCGCGGCGCGGGTTAGACGTTGTATCGTAAACGCACCGGCCGGGAAAGCTGAGATCGCGTTTAAAAGCCCGAGTTCAGACGTACGTGAGTATTTCTTGAACATCGTGTACTAAAAATATCTGAGCTATCTAGTCTATACCGGTGGTAGATACGGAAGACGCGGTATGTGACGCAGGGGTGGACGGAGCCACGTGAGGCTGGGGCTTGGCTTTAGGAGTTGAGGTAGCTGGGCGAGTAGAGGGGCGGCCTTACGCGTCAGGAGAGCGCGGTCAACGCGGGTGCTGGTGCTGCCGGTGCACTAGAGATACCCGTGATTCAGGGAAAACTTTCTGGTTTTGTATGAGCGGAGGCGGGGGCGATTGCGTCCGGGACGGCGGGACATGCGCCCTGGACGAGGTCGTACGTCTGCCGCGGCGGGGATGGGTCGAGCGGGGCGCGCGGGGACATCCGCGATAGTTCGCGGTATGACCCGGTTGCTCGCAGAGGACGCAGCTGGGAGGCTTAGTGGACTCTGGAGTGCGAGAGCACACCCTAGTGGAGTGATCCCCGAGAGACTTGACACACCTGGAACGCAGGTGGCAGTGCCGGGCGGAGTGGCCATACACCTGGCAGTTGTGACACTGCGAGGGTACATAGGACTTACGAGGAGGCTCTACTGAGATGCGGGAGAGACCGCACACGGAGGTGAGGTTGAAAATGGCCTGACCTTCCATAGTACGGTCCAGTGTGACCAGTACCAAGTTGAAGGGGCCTTCGTACGGGGGTGGTACATGCGATGTACACCCTGGACTGGGAAGTCCTGAGTGTTCAGGCAATCGGAAATATCGTCGGTATGGAATTCAGAAGGAACACCATGAATGACGGCACAGAGGAGGCGTTCATCCTCGAGTGCGTGGGCGAAAGAGGGGAGTCTTGGCTCCTTAGCCGAGACTATGGAATCCGCAGCTGGAGCTTAAACTGGGGATGGGACAGAGGGCGCTGACGAGACTCGAGGCACCCGAGCGCCACCTACGTTCAACTGTTTCGGGACGGAAAGTTCAACTGCGGAGTCGTTATCGGACGGGTTCGCGATCGCTGCGCGTGGGCGTTTTGTCCGGCGCGTGACGGTTTGATACGTGACGTATCGTGACGGTCCCTCATTTTCAGCGGGAACGGACGCGGCCGCGGGCGCGCGAACGGAGTCGAGGTCCATATCGGACCCATCGGAGGCGTCGTCGTCAGAGTCGCGGTCCGAAATCGGTTCGAACGGGTTTTCGGAGAAATATCGGGGCGGTGGCGAAAGGCCAGGAATCGCGCGCGCGCAAATGCGTTTGAGTCTATGAAACTCAGAAAACTAGGAGAGGGTTCGTATCGCGAACAAACTCATGAAACGGACTAAATCCTGAATCTGTGCTATATCCTCGGGGTTTGGCGGGGTGCGGGCGGGGGTGGTCATAACTGACTAAATGTGCACTGTCGCTCTGAATAGAGCGTAACGATTGACATTCAATCCACACGCGGAAGACGAATCGAACCTGTAACAATATTATTAACCCACCGAACACACGCGAAATATTCGAAAAACTCAATCGAGCTTAAAGAACGATCGAACCGAAACATATAAGACAATAGCACCTGGCGGTGACTCACTCGGCAACAAGGCGGGTCGAGCGACGGCGAATTCGTAGAACGGAACATCTGGTGCGCAGGTAGGTTAACGACTATCGAATCGACAGAACAGCGATAGTGTGCACCGGACCGCGGCCCGAACGGAACTCCTATTTTATCACAAAATAATGGCTCAAGAACATAATCACAAATCAAACAAAATCGGGAAGGTTTATTATAAACTAATAAAATAATGCATGTATATTTTGTATAAAGTATAGAAAAGTTGATAATTTTAATGAAGTCGTAAGGAGTTTTCGGACACTCACATTGGTAACGATGACTAAACCGAATGAGGTACATCAAAGTAATGTACTATTTTTTTATTTTTTTTTATATTATAGGGGGCAAACGAACAGGTGGGTCACCTGATGGTAAGTGATCACCGCCGTCCATAGACACTAGCGACACCAGGGGAGTCGCAAGTGCGTTGCCGGCCTTTTAAATATGTGGGCCTTCGGCACTCTCACTGACCGAACGAAACGCAACAGTGCAATTGTATTGTACATCTTCAACATTAGCTGTAGTCCAGTGGAACTGTAGATGTCCTGCCAGGCCAACGGTGTAGGTCAGTTCGAAAAAAAAAAACTTAAACATTAGTATCGAAACGTCCCCGGTGGCATATATTTATCTCCTCAGAATAACCAACAATAAAGGAGCAGGCCGCTAGTAGTTCTATATTTTCCTACATGTGGTGGTAATACAAGAACATTGCTCAGGTTTAAGTTTCCTCACGATGATTTTCTTCACCATCGACTGATAGTGTTACGAATGTAAGTGACATTTCTTATAAGAGGGTTTTTAAATTTTGATCGCCAACCTTTTCGTTCGACGATCACCGAAGTTATGCAACATCGGGCGCGGTCAAGACTTGTTTGAGTGACCGCCTGGGAACACTGTGTGACGTTGATTTTTTTATTTTATTATACTTTCTTAAAGTTTTCACATGTTTCGTGTGGTCATAAGCACACGAACACACTTTTTTTCTAGGTGAAAGGTAAATAAAACAAAAACCAGTTGAAATTACTTACAGACTCTATGACCGTGGATGCCAAACTAGGATGTAAGTATTCGTCAGTTTCAGGCGGTTTTTCTGGAAAAAAAAAATGTTATACTATATGTAATTTAAATTTCGAAAACGTCACACTCAAGTCATGATTTGACAAATCTAAAATGTTTAGCTACTTGGGGTGACCATTAATTACATGAGCTCATAATGATCCTATAAAATCTCACCAAATATCCTATGTAAAAGAAGGCACTCTCAATAAAAATAGTACGCCAATGTTTTAATATTGAAAATATAGCTTATTTTATATTAAATAATGTGTACACGCAGGATTACCATACTTGAAATAAATACCGTACAAATGTCAGATTTTTAAGGAATTAGTGAAGATAATGTTTAAGCTTTTTTTTTAATTTTATTATATAAATAATATTTTATAAATTTATTATATAATAATATTACTATTTTATAAATACTAAAAGTTCACCAATCTTCCTTTCATTTTACAGAAAAAATATATTATACTGAAGGATCGAGTATTAACACTATTTCACACCCCAAAATAGAACTGACAATAATACACATAACAAAAAAGGTATTGTGTACAGGGTATTTATCATTTCTGCTTTTGGTATTTATCGTTTGTACTTATGGTAATTATAGTTTTAGTAAGCTACTCACCTTCTATAACTTCGGGCTTTACCTCAGGCCATTTGCCAGATTTAACAAGGCCAATGAGTGCACTGTAATATGGATGGAGGGTTGAGTCTTTGTTGAGAAACTGGAACTGGAGATTGTCACCCTGCTTCGCCTTGATAAGGATTTCCATCTGGGCACCCTGAGATGCTATAAATTTGGCTGTCTTTTCTATAATCGCATTTTGTTTTTGGGTTTCAGGCTGGAAAAACATTTTTTTTTAAATATCTAACCCAGTAAACTGGCTGTATGTTGGTTTATTTAATTAATTTTATACTGTAAAAAATTGTAAGTGTATATTACAGTCATAGTCCACATCAAATCTTCGGCTGCTCTGAATATATAGCTATAAGTACTAATTTGTGCATAATACACTCAACGAGTTTAATACAAAACAAAGTTAAATTATTAATATAGGTACCTAAAATTGGCATTTAGTCATCCTTAAATTGACTGAATGTTATATGTATACATATATATATTATGTATTTATGCCTAACTTTGTGTCCTGCACATTTATGCTTAGAGCGATGAGAAAGTTTGACAACAGTACATTTTATTATTTTTATTGATTTTTACTCGATTAAGTACTATCTGTGTCAGGAGCTCTGAAGGTGTTCAGTACAAAGAAATAATTTTGTTCTAGGAATTTTTATATCATACATATTTAATGATTTATTATATAGTATTATTGTTAACATTAAAACCTATAAATTTAGAATTGGCATAATATACTCCCAATCTAAAATAATTATTAAAGTTGGTTAAAAATAAGAGTAGATCCTAATCTCAAATAGATTAAGAAAAAAAAATGTAATTCTGTTATTTAGAAATTGATATATTCATCACATATAGAAAATTACAATAGAAGATAATAATTTGGTTTATGTTAGATTCAACTACACAAACAGACAAGCAAATATAATTAAATGTCAAATTAAAGATCATTTTATATTTTATACAACTAAAGAAAAACAGATACTACTATATATAAATATTATGCCATTTATCATAATATCTGTCTGTACAACCAGTAATGTGAAGGCAAATGTTAATAATATGCTAGGAAACTAGATTGGTCGATAAAGGGGCGAGCAACCAAAGTACCTGCGGTAGGTACTTCGTCACAATGACGAGGGGAAGATGTGAAGGTGGGAAGCGGGATGTCGTGCACTGACCTGGTTCTCCTGCGGTAGAATTCAGCTTCCGTGGCGCGTACAGCCGCCCGAAGCACCTCCAACAGTACACTATGTGTCACCTACACAAGGTCGCGGTAACGGCAATTCGGTAACTCGCGTAACTCCACCGAACCGGTATGCGGGAACGCGAATATTATAGGATTTACACCTATAACAGCGATTCTTTCTCCTGAACTTTAATAGAAGCAGGAGCGCGGGAATGCGAAAAGGTAAGCGATTCTATGTCACGTCGGCGCGAGAGACGGAGCAAGAAGGGGCGGCCATTAATGCACGACTGGAAAGGGGTGGGAGTTGGGATGTTGTAATTGCACAATAGATGGCGTTACCATTTCCAGCCGCCCTTAAAGGGTCACCTTTAACAAACTATCATAGTAATAAGAGAGAGTAAATATAATATTTATAAGCGGGAGATAAGATGCGGTTTGCGAATAACATATATATACCATACATAAAATATATAGAATAAGTAAACAAAATAAATATTACACGTAATGATCAAAATTTAGTTGCGCATGTTATTGGGTAGGAAGAGGACTAAGACGGACAACAGGACATAGATACGTCGTCTTCTTTCTCGTCCTTATCGTGACAACACGCACAGTACCATCCTTAGCTGGATGTACCTTTTCCACGACAGCTAACGACAAAGGTAACGGAGGCGAATTGTCGGTAATTAAGACCACTACTGTTCCAACAACGATGGGACTTGAAGAGTTATTCCACTTTTGCCTAACTTGCAAGTTATGTAAATACTCGATATTCCATCGCTTCCAGAAGGACTGAACTAAATTGTCTAACACGGAATATCTATGAAGTGAAGACACATGATCGGATTTATTTTCAGGTACGGGTAATGAATATAAAGGCGCGATATGTAAAAAGTGTGCTGGCGTGAGAGCACTGGGCTCCGCGGGATCTGAGCTAAGCTTAGTGATAGGGCGCGAATTTATTACCTTCACTATGCTTTCCCAGCATTCTCCGAAATGACTTACGGCGGGAAAATTTAATTTACAGTTTATACGGTTCTCAGTAAGTTTCTATTCGAGTCGATGTCGATACTCTCCGTTAAGAAAACGATAGAACTTCTTTCTCCAAGAAGATATACGAAACGCGTTTGCATAGGTTTCAGAACCTTGAGGTGTAGCGGAAATCGGGTGTGCCAATAATTTTTGTTCTGGTCTATCATCAGGTAGGAGAATACCTCCTTCATTAATAAGGCGTTGCGAAGGTTGTCTGAACAAGCACGAAGGGCCACGAAGCCAAAGTGGATGTAAAATTAATTTATGCGGAGTTAAACTGCGGGACAAGCAGAACGTGGGATTCTCAGACCCAGACACGTGGTAGGAATTGTGAGTTGCGGGGATAGTTTCGGCGAATTCGGTGAATTTAATAAGGCGGTTAGCAACAATAGATCGGCTACTGATAGTATCATTCTCAGTAGTCGCACGGCTTAATTCTTTACGTTTGATATCTGCAGTTTTCTGAAACACTTGAGCGGAAACTTCATCACGGTCCGAGAATTCATTCATGTGTACTTCCTTAGGTTCAAGTAATGTGGTACAGCATGCGGTCAAATATTTTGTCTGCGCGTGCGGCGTGGGTATTGTACCCACGATAACATAGTCGAGTACAGTTTCTACTGCGGTCGGTAAAGATGGGTCGCTGTTTACCACATGCGGTAGTAACAAATGCGGAAATAAGGAAGCACCTATCAAAACGTCAACCTTGTTAGGTGTTGCAAACATATCGTCTGCTAGCGGTAAATTATTCAAATGTTGAAGCGCAGACTTATCTACTATTGCGGTAGGTAAACAATCCGTAATTGTATCAACCATTAAACAATTCACGTCATAATTAACGTTTGAGTTATATCGAGAAAACAATTTAATATTTGCTGTGCGTTTAATAATATTTTCCGAACCGGCAAACCCTTTAATAACCACGGGTTTGACTTCATGACACGGTATACCTAACCGATCACAACACTCCTTGCTTATAAAATTACTTTGTGAAGCGGTGTCAAGTAAGACTCGCAATACGTGTTTGTTATTGTGGCTATCAAAAACAAAAACCTGAGCGGTGGCCAATAACACTGTAGTACTCGTAGTACATTGCGCGTTAACAGAGCGAGAACTTCGCGGTAATGAAGCGCGAGAAGCGGCAATGGACGTTGTACATAACGCTATGTCCGCGGCCGTCCCACTAGCATGTAGTACGGCCGGCTTCGATGCGCGTGAGTCACGTGACGCTGCGGGCGCCAATGGCTCATTGCTTATGCGTACCGTCCTGATAGTGCTAGGTAAGCGGTTCGATTCCCGGTTGTGCAAATTATGGTTAAAACAAAGCAAGGTGTGATGATTTAATTTACATAGACGACAACTTGCATGGGAACGACACGACGAAACTCTGTGTTTAATGCTGGTACAATTTGCACAAGCACCTAATTCTTTTACTGTATTGAAACGATCTTTGGGTTGCATTTTATTGAACTCAGGACATTTAAACAAATGGAGATGCGTGATATTTGTACACAAACATTTATAATTAAACGAATTATCTTCGCGCGTATTTAAATATGTTTGATATTTTGGCGGAGATAAATTATTATTATTAGTGCGGGTACGTATTCGTTCTGTAGCCTTTTTCGAACTAACTGAAGGCGCGGGGTTTGCTATAATTGTGGTTCGTTGCAATATCTTAGAACGATTTTTAATAAATTCTACCAAACTATCAAAGGTAGGTATTTGTGCGGGATTATTATTGGACATTTCAAAAGTTTGTACTGTATCTGTATCTAGTTTTTTAAGGGCAATGTGTAATATAAATAAGTCACAAAGGTCATTTAATTTTAAGTTTTTAAGCGCCTGGACAGCACTAACGAATTGATCAACAAACAAATCAAAGGTACTAGCGGACGCGATTGAAATGGGCTGAAATTCTAATATTTGGTTCATATAAGTTGACGCGTACATTCTTTTATCTTCGTATCGATCTACTAAAGTTTTAGTAATTAATCCGTAGTTTTCTGAGCAAGGGGTAATACCTGCGCAGGCGGACTGAGCAGCACCTGATATCTTGCCCAATAAATAATATAACTTATCTGCGTCTGTGAGCGATGGATTATCGTGTATTGTCGATTTAAAGCTAGCGTAAAATAACGGCCATGATCGAATATCGCCATCAAACGACAACAATTCGATAGGCGGTAGAGAAGGTCTGCTTTTTTGCGGTACATCATCCTTTGGCGTTTGAGTTCGAGTATATTCACCGACTAAGCGTTTGACGCGACTATATAATTGTTCAAACGCTACCAGGGGCTTATAATCTGGACATGCTTTTGGCTTGACAGTTAATAACCGTTTATTATAAGCGTCTAAAACGGCTAAAAACTCACTGCGAAGTGATTCGATGTTACTACTGGCATCTAAAAACGTATCTATGTCCCTGTCTTTAGTCTTTGTGTCGACTCCTATATTTTTGGATGAGTCGTAAACATATTGTAAGCATTCAAAAATGGCATTACGTTTTCCCTCAAGCATTGGCAAGGAAAAGTCGCCTTCTATTTCGACCATTGTTATATGTAACTAATTACAAGTGCGATATTTAATTTTACTGTAACAAATGACCTGACCTTGAGGTTACTTTGTTACAATACGAGGCGATGCAACGGCGATGCGAGAGCGCAGGCGCGCGATGCAAACGTTAAGGAATGCGGGTGGATTTAAATAATGAAATAATGGAAAATATACTACAAATATTATTATAAACGTGAAATATATATGCGGGATTATAATAAATAAAACTAGTTTGCACGTAACTATGCACAAATAGTTCTTGCGGGAATGTAATTACTATTAAGCGGATTTTAAATAGAGCGGGTAGGGCGAAATAAACTAAATATATAAGATATGTTTTATAACGATAAATTTACTTAAATACACTTATGAGGACGTTACTAATAAGGGCGCTGGTAACAATATCCGGCTCGAAGGACCAAGATGGTCGATAAAGGGGCGAGCAACCAAAGTACCTGCGGTAGGTACTTCGTCACAATGACGAGGGGAAGATGTGAAGGTGGGAAGCGGGATGTCGTGCACTGACCTGGTTCTCCTGCGGTAGAATTCAGCTTCCGTGGCGCGTACAGCCGCCCGAAGCACCTCCAACAGCACACTATGTGTCACCTACACAAGGTCGCGGTAACGGCAATTCGGTAACTCGCGTAACTCCACCGAACCGGTATGCGGGAACGCGAATATTATAGGATTTACACCTATAACAGCGATTCTTTCTCCTGAACTTTAATAGAAGCAGGAGCGCGGGAATGCGAAAAGGTAAGCGATTCTATGTCACGTCGGCGCGAGAGACGGAGCAAGAAGGGGCGGCCATTAATGCACGACTGGAAAGGGGTGGGAGTTGGGATGTTGTAATTGCACAATAGATGGCGTTACCATAGATAAAATAATTATTCACTAAAAACAAATCTACATGTAAAATAAGGTATGTATACAGCATATTTCTGAAATACAGTAAAAGTTTTTTCCTTAAACAAACAGTTCAAAATTAATTTATTTTACATTTCCAATACAGAAAGAATCACTACTAATTTCAATTTAAGCTATATTTTGGGTTATATTGTTAATTTAATAATGAACTCACAAACACCATATTAGTTGACATGAGACCCTTAAATTCCGATGTCGGTACAAAAGGTTCGTCGACCTCAACTGGTTGTGCAGCGGGTGAAGGGTCAGCAGGGGCATCGTAGTTGAATCCTACTTGTCCATAGCCAGCAGCATGAAGACGTTTGAGTTCCTCCTCTGTAAAGATGTATTAAAATTAATGCTAGAAATGTAATAGAATATCAACGTATTTCATACAGACCAAGTATGAATAGCGTAAAATGCTGTCTTGTATTTTATGTAATTGGTCATAAATCCATCATGGACACACCACCCTCTCGGGGGAAAGAGTGGGTAGTGTGAGACTCCTACTCCCTAAAACCCCATGGTGTACCGACCGCCACTGTGCAAAGCTATCACCATGTCGCCCCAGCGGTCAGCCCGGCGGAAGGTGTCCTCCGGGCTCCGTCCTTATAGAGAGGTAGACTGGGTACACAACCAGCTACCTCCCCACGTCAGCCGAACCTGTGCAATGAGGAGATGGGGCCCCCGTCCCACCCCCTTACGTCCGGCTACGGAGGAGGAAGGAGGCGTGCAAACCGCCTCTGAGTATGCTGCGCGGTATCCTCCTCAGCACCGCATTCATGGCATGCGGCGGTGGGCTCCCTGCGAGCGATTTGGTGCAGATACCAGCCAAAACAGCCATAGCTGGTGTGTACCTGCACCAGTCGGAACGTCAGGGAGCCCCACTCCCTACTAAGCCATTCCGGCAGAACCGGACGGACGGCGTCAACAATGTAACGCACGAACCGCGCGTCCGCCAGGTCCTGCCTCGACCTCTCCATTGCCATCTCCCGGCCCTCCCTCCTCTTGGCCTCAACCTCCCTGGGAGCCGGAGGCTCCCCCAGCCGTTTCCTTGCTGCCGTGAACTCGTATACGGCGGCAAGAATACCTGCCTCCAGCTCCCAGGGTAGGGAGTCGGCAAGCGCAAATGCAACCGCTGAGGCCATGGTGCGGTACCCTCTGACCACCCTCAGTGCCACAATGCGTAAACTTTTAATTTAAAAGAATGGCAAAGTACCAATGACACCTAAAAATAATAAATAGCATAGAACCATGCATGAAAAAAAACTCGATTGAATGGTCATAGTCCTTTAACAATACATTCAGTACTTTCGACGTTTTTCAGCCTCAAAGGTAAAATACAGTATTTTCACTAAATCTATAAACAAATGCAAATTTTAGTTTCTTATTATATTTTAACTTCGTTTTGTATTGAATTGTTGATAAAAGTATATATGTGTAAGCCAAACTTATTACTACATTCAGATCGGCCAAAAAGATTGACAAGGGCTGTAACACATTTTCTCTCTCATTAAATCTTCTTTATTATAAAACATGTACCTACTATCTAATTATGAAATATCTCTGTTTCATAGTAATGGTGCTTGATAAATAAATACTGTTTAATCACCAGTTTCCATACCTTTATACATTTCCTCTTCATCTTCGTCCGTGTGTAGCGCCCTATATCTCTCATCGTCACATAGTTGTTCCACATCTAGCTCTGCCTTGGTCAGCTCCACTCTCCAGTCGTAACCGCCGGGAGGTGCCTCATGTGTCGATATTTCATGAAGAGCGCCTCTTGCATCATACCTGCCACAATGAATCAAGTCAGTCAGGATATTATATTTTGTCTGTAAACCCTTTTATTATGTATTTAACAGCAATTTATGTGACCATAAGAAATGTGGCTCTCCCAAAGGTATGCAGGAGGCAGGAGAGAAACAGAAGATAATTACTATAACAATTTATCCATTTCTGTCTTTTTGACTATCATACATGGTATTAGAATAGTATCATACACAGTCAATAAAGTCAGGCATTAATTTGAAAATCAATCTTTGGAAGAAAAATGCAAGAAAATTCGAAGTAATCATTTGATTCGTTGGAATATCATTTAATACAGTAATTATTCTGGATTGAATAATGGCCAGGATCATATAATTGACCTGAAGTTATTCCATTTTATTACCCAGAAGTGTAACAGCATATTATCATTTTATCACCACATATCTAACACAATTGCAATGATGTGCATAAATTGATGTTAAAATGTGAAGGTATTAGCACAATACTATGTATATAGTATAGTACACATCCACATCCCTACTTTCCACAAACCATCATGGGAGCCACATTGACAGGAGTCAGCCTGAACACTTTATTACATATTCTTATAATTATCTGTAATATATTTCATATCCTAATTAAGTTGTGTAGAGTTTTTAATTTTTACAGTTAACCAATTTTTTTTAAATAACTGTATATTATGTACTTTTTTCTATTGAACATAAAAATGGTAAATATAAATGGCAGAAAAGAGGATTATAATGAATGATTATAAAGAACAATATAATGATATGTTTAAAAAATAACTAGATTCATACATTTTACTGAAAAATAATGAATATGCGGGTCACTGAGAATTTGCTTAGTTAAGATTTTTCCACATATTTGTTGAAATAAAACGAATGTAATGTATACACATTTGCATTTTACAAATATAATTTTTCAGAAAGTGAAATAAGACAATAAGAAAAATTATAGGAATGTCCAGGAATATTTCATTTTATCTATCTGCAAAACAGATCTGTTGATATAAAAAAATATATGAATAAAATATATGGGCTCTGTTTAAAATGATAACATTTCATGGATTTGACTACAGAACACCTATAAATTGTGGTAGGTTTCCTTTGGAAAAGAAATTAATTCTATTATGAGGCATAGACCCAAAATGTATAGGTATCATAATAGTATTTCCCTGATTTTAGTACACTTGATACGTCACAAGGAATTATAGTTTTGTTTTTATTAATAAAAAGATATATAAAAACTTATAACACTATCTTATTTTTATTACATTCAGCCTAGCTGTCGTATTTAGATCCTTACAATATAACAGGGTACAATATTATATACATTTTACAAATGTAAAAATTTTGTTGGGTGGTAACACAAATTTGTATTCCAAGGATTTGTAACCACAACATACCAGTGCCCTGTTTATCAAACATTATAGTGTAAATTAGTGCATTTTTACAAAAATGCATTAATCAAAACTACACATGTATTTTACAACTAAAAACATTTGTGTATTAAAAGTGTTGTGTATTATTGCTTTTTCACACTTGCGTTTGAGATTATGTTTACCATAAACGCATTTATAGTTTGTATCTTTTTATGAACAACTTGGAGAGTGTCCATAACTCTTAGACACTATGAATATAATGTTGTAGTACATTAAGCTAATAAAATAAGTTTTAGAATAGATTTAGAATTTAGAAAGAAACTCAAATTATTTGAAAAAATCTTTAATTTTGAATATTAACTGAACTACTTATTTTATGTAATTTCTATATTACAGACATATAATACAATAGGAAAATATATTTTGCAACAGAACAAAATTGTAAATTAAAATTGCAAGATTATACTATCTACAAGTCTTGTGAAAATATTTGATAAATACAATTTACAAGAACTTGTAAAAAAGTTTTTGTAACTTGTAACATTTGGTAAACAGAGCACAGATGGCTTAGGCTTGTGATATTCTATGATCTACAGGTTTATAGGCTATACACTAACCAAGAGTGTTGATAGGGTTTCAATCAGATCACCAAGAAAATAATATTGTCAAGGAATAGCGATGGATTGCTAATCACTTACTTGTTGCCTTTATGTTTAAGTTGTACTGTACTTTATTGTAATTATGCCGTGCTGCTAAAAAATACATTCTTTTTTCAACACATTCAAATTTGGTTTATGATACCTTACAAATACTAACAGACTTCAACATTTAATATATGTATACATAATTACCAATTAAGTGTGTAAAAATGCATAAAGGTGAATTTTCATCACAAGTTGATTCACCAGACATTTGACATTTTTGTAGTTGGAACTCAGGAATATACGTAATAAGATATACTATGAGCTCTCAATTTCAGAGCTATTCATATCAATGATTATAATATAGTATTTATGATAAAATCAGAAGTCTTTAAAATTTATGTTATAAAATGTTGCTAGGCTGACTGTGACGATTTAAAATAATCCATCAAAATATACAAACACTATTTGTAATTGTGACTAAAATATTCAATTAAAACCTACAATGTATACTCATAATACTTATTAATAATACTGTACTATGCATTCTACGAATAAAGTGTATACAGGCACAGTATATTTAGTAATAATCTCCGTGAAGACGTTCTACGAGTGATAACAGCTTGTTATCAATAGTTTTAAATACATACTCAATTATTCCGTTTCAATGTATACATACCACCGAACCGCGTCACCATAACAAAACCATCTCGAGCACCACGAGCGCCCGGAGTCAGGACATAGCGCCGCCGCCTTCGTGATTTAGTCCTCTGCGAAAATCTTAGAACTCTTCCAACAATATAACATTCTCTGACAATTTACTATCGTTTTTATTTTAGCGCCACATTTAAGCAGTCGTATAGTAAAAAACTGGTCGAACCTGTCGATTTTCAACGTTTCGTCCCCCATCCACGGTATGAGGTGTTTGCCTTGGTCAATGTGTAGTGCTCTATCATCCTCTCTGAATAACTTGCACGAGTAGCCGAACACGAATAATTCTTCTTTCTTCTCTTTGTATTCGCTTTTTCTTAATATGCCCGACTCACTGTGACTCCCGGTCCACTTAAGAGACATTTTTCCTATTATACAGTAGACACAATAACAACAAACATTACAGCAGGCAAGCTATCACATTTCCTCATTTAGGAAAATGGGTTTACAAAAAATTACTTATGACTGTGGTAAGACTAGTGTTGCCAGTTAGCCTAAGCTAATGTCCAAAGAGTATAACAACAAGTATTGAGGAACTGATGTCGCTTAACAGAACATTAAAAAATTTGCAACTTGACATAGAGTAGGTACCTAAATGAAGACAAGGAGGCTTAAATATTTATTTAATTAATATATGTCCCTCAAACACTGAATCATAAATTAATAGAACCTTTCAAATTATTGAAAAAAATTGCATTCATATCAGGCTTTAATCTTATATTATATTAGAGCTATTCTGGTTATTTATTAAAACCTTATATCATATATTTCTGTAGTTTTTTTTTCAGTTATAAGTCGTATGTGATCCTTACCTCTATACTCCATAATTGAGAATATGGAGTGTTGATGTAAAGATAAGTATCTCATATGGGTCTTCATTCAAAAAAGTATCTACCAAAATCCTTACTTCCGTAATAATTTTATTACGAATGTAAACTTTTTTACTTTGTTACCTTTTCACGCCTTAATACTACTCAACCGACCACGGTAAGAAGGGGCCCAGGTAGTTAAAATGAATTAAGGAGTTGAAAGAGATTAATAGTGAATATAGTGTTTCTTTTTGTGTACATAATACTATCCAAAACAGTAAATCGCAAAATATCAAGGTTAATAATTAAAAAATTACATAATTTGCTGTCTTACCTAAGTAGTAATATTTTGAGGATATTTTGTAAGATGTTGAAGATTAACAAGAGGACCTATCTTGTTTTTTAGCTTTGTGGGATATCTACGAATTTAGCGACAGTTAAGAAAACCTAAGTCTCTCATTAGCAGTTCCCTGTACAAGAGCAACGATACCGTCAACTATAACAACCGTTTGTTAACTATTTTGCATATTTCCTGTGAGAATCATCATAGCCGATTGAAGAAATATCTTCGTAACAGTATAAGATCAGATCCTCTAAATCAAGGCTTACCAAAGTGATCGATATCGGTTTCCCAGTGGTTGACATAAATGGAATCTGATTTTAGGAGTCGACGAGGTCTGAAAATCGACTACTATTAATTAACACAAATACTCATTTGAAACTTTAAAGATATTGTATAAGTTGTGTTACGTGTATCAACTTGTTATAAGAATGATTAATATTTTAAAAGGAAGTATCATTGTTGTACTTAAAAAAACTCAACAAGTCGATAGACGTGTATAACTTCGTACAAGATGAAGAACTCACCAAGTCAATAACCGTGGACAAGTTCGTGCAACATGTCTTCGACCGTACAAGTCTTTCAGGTACGTTTTGACATGCTCTGTTTTTTTCCTACTGATTATATGCTATTAGATTGATGGGCCTTCACAGTTTCACCGGACTAAAAACTTATTCTCCATTTGATGCATATTTCATCTTGGAAAGGGGTCTCTTGTCCAAAATAGTTTGGGAATCTCTGCTGTAAATGGACTGACCCTAAGAAACATCCATGAAGATATTACTTTAATGATAAACCCTGAAGAAGTACTATATATTTCCCCTCCTCTCGGGAGTAAATACTGGATACGCCCTTGCAACCGATAATCATATAATATTGCATACATTTTGTCAGGGGTACAGAAAATGACATAGAACACCGTTCATCCATAAAAAACAATATTGTTCACGAGGGATAATTAAAATATATGTTAACGAGAGCGAAGCCGTGTGCAAAAGCTAGTGTATGAAAGGTTCCGTAAATATCCAGAATGGCGCTATTGTATATAAAGGGCTGAAATTAACATTGTGTAATTAAAAGTTGCCCACGTGATAGTATTAACAAACTATCAAAGATACGTTCCTTCAAATTTATTTTTCTAGCTTCCGCAGCGCCATTTCATACATATTGATGGGCACTTTTTATCCACATAGATAGTTGTGCACCTCAACTGTAGACAGAGACCTTAACACTCCATACTAAAAAGGGCTATAAAGGCCCACCGGCAAGACGCCGCGTCTCATCATGGCAGTAGTTTTATGCAAATAGATACTTGTGCACCTCAACTGTAGACATAGACCTTAACACTCCATATTATAAAGGCTCACCGGCAAGACGCGGCGTCTCGTCATGGCAGTAGTTTTATACACATAGATACTTGTGCACCTCAACTGTAGACAGAGACCTTAACACTCCATACTATAAAGGGCTGTAAAGGCCCACCGGCAAGACGCGGCGTCTCGTCATGGCAGTAGTGTAGTTTCCCTAACACCACAAACTAGTAAGAGGATACTACGTATCCTAATACTTATTATACTCTTTGAGCGTAGTTAGTTCGGAAATAAGGAATAATAAATAAATATAGGTAGCATAATATCAAACTAGTGGATAATGTTTCCAGCAGTAAATATCAAAAACTTCAAAAAGTTGGATTCATTTTTGAGGACGAAAAGTAGTCAAAAATACCTCAGCTCCAGTGCAGAATGCACAAAACTTGCTTTGGTCCATACGCATACTTTTGCGGTAGTGATTTTGACCCATTTTTTCGTATTACTGTATAATATTACTTATATATATAAAAACGCGAAATGGAATAAATGATTCACTTACACTATTTTAGGATTTGATAAAAAGAAACATCTAAATATACCTATTAGTTATTAAAAAGTTAATGTAACCTGCTATTATTATTTTTTAATAATTCTGATTCTGTAGAAATGTTGATAAATAAAAATAAAAGAATATCATCTGGAAAATATCTATATAATGGCAACTGGATATAATTCGGACAAATTGTAAACATTGAAATATTTGTTACAGTTCTACGCAATGTAAGAGTTTTAAATTTTATCATCTTATATACGTTTCAAAAGGCATATGGCGGACCTTTTATATATTTTTGCATAGAAAACTGATAAATTCTTTTAGTTATGAGTATCTTGTGACCGCTAGATCGTATTTGTTTAAATTAGATGATAAACGTTAGTTTTTAATGTGTAATTAAGTTTATTGTCTCTAGAATCTTACAAATATTGATAGTATTTTCGTGCGTGGACGTTTTGATCCGTATTGTTGAAAAACGAAAAGTCTGTGATATAAACAATACATTAGGTGATAGATAAAATTTCTTGAACAATTTTGTAAATATTGTATAGTTGTTATTGATTTTTAGTAGAAGTAATATACTGAGAGAAGACTGAGTAAATCGAGTGTTATATCAACAAGCTATGTCAGCTGTAAGTCTATTGTCTTCGTCGAAGGAGAATCCAGCAGAAGAAAACAAGAATAATGGCTCGAGTGACGAGAGTAAGTACATTAAATTTTTTTAATTATTAATTTATTTAAAGGTTTTCTTTTTTCGAAAACATAACGTATTGTAACTGATATCTCATGGATTTTCTCTATATTTTCAATGAAATTTGGTCTTTACAATCGTATGTACGATTAGTATATTACATTTTAAGCCTAAACATTATAAAGAAGAAGGAACAATAGTTTTTAGTTGTTAAGTAGGTCACAAACGAATTGATATGCACAAACTAGTTGATATAACTGTTTTTGTGACTGAAACAGTCATTTTTTTTGTTTCACCTGTACTTTATTTGGTTTACAATAGCATTGTTGCTTGTACACATTTATATTTGGTACTATTGACATTTTTACAGATTTAAAATAATAATAGTAAACAATGTTAAGTTTCCATGACTTAGTGGTATGAGTAATTATTAAAATTTCCACAAACTACGTAGATTGACAGGTTCTACATGGTCTTCAGACTAAGAAGTTTTATTACTTATTACATTTAAGTAAATGAACAGGTTCTATGGGTGTATTTTTACTATGTCTATAGTTAAATTAGAATTTGTAAATGAAAACAAATTGATTTCCGATATGAATGCAATGACTGGCTATAATTTCTTATTGGATTTTTCAATTAATACATTACGGGAAAGGAAATATAGCAAGTAGCTACTAACTAATAAAGAAATAAAAATGCTAGATAGCAAAATGATTGAACCTTTTTGGTTGAGATGAATATGCATCTTAAAAAAATCTCTACACTCTTTTTGGAATCACAGATATTATACTTAAATGTTAGATAGCCTATTTCTACAATTAAGATAAATTTCATGAAACCTCATGTATTAAGTTGTCTGGGTGACAGGATGTGCCAAAGAAATAAGTATACAGTAAAACATTAACTTTCTTCTGCACAGTTGAGTCCAAACTTGAGTATTTTTAACTATATTTTACCTATGTCACTTCTACAAATAAGATGACGTTGTTAATTAAATCTCATAAATTAGATGCCATGAATTTGTTTTCATTTTGCTTCCTAACAGCTGTGGTCGACTGTAAATTCATTGTTGTTTTCTTGTTGTTAAATGCTATAAATATGACAGGGGAAAATAGAACCTTCTTTTATTTGAAATTCATTAATCCCTAGACTCTCTAAAACCATAAACGTTTAAGTTTCATACAAACGAATGTAGACCTCATGAGGTGCAGGTCAACAGAATGTTGGCAGCATAAGCTTAAAACAATGCCTTATTTATTACAAAACTTTGAAAAATAACATATGATGTATTGTAAAATTATAATTTTTGTGTAAAATGTATTTTGAAATTATTTTATCTATTGTATGAATGTTTCTTTACTAAGCCATGAAATTTACAATGTAGAATTTTTTGAAATTTATTTTTTTATTGTAAACATAATCCACCATATTGAAATTGTTGTCTTAAAAATCAGCCGAGCGATTAAAATACTAGCAATTTGATTTCCAACTTATTTTAAACTTAATATTGTTAATTATTTTTAAGTGGCATTTAAACTCTAATTACATTAAGGATGCCAATCTCTCAATTAGTATATTAGAGTTACAAAAGCAAGTTTATTATTATATTTACCTATTATCAAAATAAGTTAGTAAATGTAATTAATTTGTGCATAAATAAAAAAATAACTGTTATGCATTGGCAAGCAGGCATAAATTACACCTAATATTAAGTGTCCACTGTAGGTGTAGCTATTTATAACCAACTCAAAATGGATTGCAGTCCTGAGGTTGGAAATAACATGTAACTATGAACTCACAGGTGACTTGAAACATCTTCTGTGTCAATATGTGTTGCGAACTACAATCTTTTAAATAGGAACATAACAACACAAGCAGCACTGTTTGGAAGTAGAAATAAAGGTTTTGGTCAGTTCCAATATTGAACCTTTCATGAGTTCTAGGATCGATATTATAAACAACTTCCAAAACTCATTGAACAGTCTCTTTTTAACCTGCAATTTATATTATCTTTGATCCATGTCGTTTCTAGAATGCTTAATTAATGACTGAATGACTGATGATGAATAATAGCTTAACTACACAATTATTAAAAATGGAGGCTAAATCAGTTAAAAAAATAGTTGTGTGATTTTATAGTTGCTGCACTTCATTAATCATTTTATAAGTTTAGCCCTGAGTTTGTTGACCTGGAGTTGTAAGACAGATTAAAAATTACAAATAGAGAATGACTTACAGCTTATTTGCCCATTTAGTGCTATTAAAAATGGGGACTAAATCAGTTAAAAAATAGTTTTTTTTAGCCCAGAGTTTGCTGACTCGGATTCATTTTGAATCCGCTATAAGAAATAAAAAAAAAACGAATAGGTTCGAAAGAGTACTCTCTGCAACAACTTTTAATTGCGAATATTTCAAAAATGGTCTTCTTTTAAAATGGCAACAAGTTTGTGCACACAATTTTGCTAATGTCAAGTGTTTAGAACCACAAACGATGGAGATTATATATAACAATTATTCGAATTTCTTTAGTTTTTATATATCCAGAGCAAATTATCTACAAAGCGACACTACCAACAAAACACATGTAAACTACACATAAAGCATATTGTTGGATTTCAAACATATACAAGAAAAATAAAATAAAAAAAACAAAAAGACCCTAGAACCTAAAGTTTAACTTTCTTAGTTTGAATAAATTTCGACAAGCATTCTACAATCAGGTGGTTACCCGCAACAAGAGTTAAGTGACACATAATGTTAATAAGACAGGGAATAGAAGGAGGTAGAACATCATAGTCAGAGAAACGGTTTCCTGAACATTTAAAAAAAATATGTGATCAAGTGATCTGTTCTGTGAGCCACACTCACAAATAGAGTGATCCTTAATCCTTAGTTTAGACAAGATTGGTCTTATTAGTCCTAATTTTCGTCCTAGGTCAAACTTAAGAGAGCCATTCGAGAACTGCGATTCCGAGGAATCGATAAATCAATGTAACATGTATATATATATATTTTAATAAAAAATTTCATGGTCAAACATCAACTTGCATTTTATGACATTTGGCATGAAAAGGGTTAATAAGAATCTAAAATGTAATATGCCGCTGTACAGATTAAATCAGTACAATTGCGAAGGGTTTATTTGAAGCTACATAAAGGGTGAAAGTAGAATTTGACATAATAACATGTATTAACGCGTGTAAGTATCTCTACCTGCTATAGGTGCCTACAAATGTATAGTGAACGAAGGGAGCGAGTCCACCCTTGACCTTCATTTCCCTGTAGATACAACCCTACAGGCAAACATGTAAGCATTAGGGTTCATTCCAAACCGGTGTACATATAATGTAACTGAATAGGCCCCCCAATTACATTATCGGGTTAAAACTTTCATCTGTCTCCTTTGATCGGGTTTTAGCAATTGGTAATTGTGTCAGACTGGATAGTGACTACATGCTTTTTTTTCGAATTGAATAACACTGTTGGCCTGATGGGCTTTTACAGATTTACCGAACTTATTTGGGCGAGCGCTTAAGGCACTCAGCAGTATGGTAACAAATTCAAGGTTGCCAAAGTGGTCGAACCTCGGTTTGAGCTGCTGCCTTGATTGAGACATTACAAATCTGTCTGACCTAAGCAAGTTATACATGTATGGGTTTGTGAGACACATATGTGTATCTCCATGTTTGCCTCTGGAACTCAAACATGTATTTCGAATTGGACAACTCTCTCTCTCTTCCACCATATATGTACCTATCTGTATGTGTGTGCACGTATCTAGGATGAGTTGTGTTGCATGTATTGAGTTAGTGAGGGGAAATTTTCAGTGTCACTGTATCTTGCTAGTAGCGTGCTCGAGGGCTCCACTCGGAGGGATCGAACTTAAACCACCACATGCCAGGTTTAACACAAGTTATAGTGGTGCGTTTAGGCGTATCATGTTCCAGGATTATACAATGTATATTCAGTAATCAACTGGCATTGTAGGGTGTTTCCACCCGATTGGATACGCCTAAGCTAGGATTGGATCAGTTGGTGATTATTCTGTTGTCGAGTCTGTACTGTTACGGAGTATTTGTTTTGATGTCTCGGGGAAAAGAGTGAGATGTCCGGTTGCGATCGGTTTTGTAAAGTGTTCTCTCTATCGCAGAGCGCAATGGCTACGGTAGACAAAGATAACGCTATTATACTATACTTCATGTAGCCGAATTACTCGATCTTCTTTCCATCGTGTCAAGTAACGAGCTAGGTACTGTTATTTCAGGTTTGCATGACAGTCACCACTGCCAATCGGTTGTATATCTCTTGGTGGTCGTCGTTGTTAGCATCTAATACATTGCCGTGCCACATATTAAAATATCATAACAAATTTGGTTTTATTACAATTTTTTAAATTATTGTCTGCTATCTCTGTACTTAAGATAATCAAAATAATCATAAGTAAAAGATGTGGCAATGTTAATGTGGCAAATAATATTATAATTAAAAATGACTTTAGTTGGTTGGTGTATTACAATGTTTAACCATAGAATTATCAACTGATAATTATAAAGGTATAAAAATCATGATAAGTATTCATTTTATTAAGAGAGCGTCCATTAATTACTTGAGGTGTTTTCGAGGATTTTATAACCTTGGCCCAAAAAATTCGCTTTGTTATTCTTATTAACACGAATAAAGAGTAGTATTTGAGTTTGTGTACATTGTAATCTAAAATCACAGTGATAAATAATACTTAAATGGGTACTAACCCAAATTAATAATAGGGGAACATAAATTCTAATTCAGTCCATGGAGACTTGTACAGTCTCAAGAGTGTATATAGGTACCAACAAATCATTGATTTTCGGTAAAATCATCTGCTCCTTCAACTCCCTTGATTGAACCATTCTAAATCGTTACTTGGGTACAGACGTTCAGTAAATCGTCTTGGGGCAAATCGTGAAGGTCGCACTTCTATTTTATTTAAAAATGTATACTTACAATATTTATTTCATTACATGATTCTTGCTGAAACCCTCTCTCCTTCACGGTAGATTTAGTGAGATTTGGCTTGACTCCCTCAGTCACCAACCCTTAATAACACTCTTAATTTTGTATAGATCAAATGGGGCAGCCAATCTGTGTAATATTCTTATTTAGGCCACTACCGTGCGAGTTACGTTTCACCAGTTTACGCGAAAAAAATCCTCCAATCCAGCATCATCAACCTGTAACAGACCTACTGCAGGGCCATATGCCTCTTCCCGAAGGAAGATATGAGCATAATCACCATGCCATCCCACGACGTTTTGGCGATTTGAAACTGAGAAATCCACAGTTTTATATTTTTGTCTCATAACGATGGTACTACATTTCTCAAGTTCAGGTTTCTTCACGATGTTTTCTTTCACCGTAAGCGATAGTGCTACCAATTGAAATTAGTAAATGTACACGAATTCCGAAAAATACGTTGTTTCATGCCTGTATTTTAACCTACGGGCATCAGATTTATATTCGACGGTTCAAATCATTTGACCACCATGACTTTTTGTAATTTCCAAACCACAATCTCGCCTAACGTTAAATGATAATAATTCAACTTTTTAATTATTTTGATTTCGAGAACACGTATATTATTTTAAAAACTTCTTTCGATTTTGCGCCATTTCACATATTTTTTCGTGTTCATTATCAAATTACAATATGGAATGGCGTGTTAAAGAAAATAAGGTTGCAGTGATCGCCTTGTACAAAGTGGGTATGGAGCCGTCGGTCATATTCCAGACACTTCAAAAGCTTGGTATCAGCCGTATGTTCGTACTATCAACAGATACAACGACACCCACTTTGTCGAAGACCAGAAAAGATCGGGGCGGCCGTGTGCTGTTATAACTACAAAGACTGTTAATGCTGTTTAAGTCAGAATTCGTCGAAACCCCATTAGTAAAAAAAAATCTTATCGCGGGCTATGAATATTCCCGCTAGCACTCTGTCGCGTATTATAAAACAAGACCTGAAGTTCGGTGCTTATCGTCGATATACAGGACATGCTCTAAATCAATCTTCACAATTAAAGAGAGTGGATCGATCAAAACGCCTGTCGCGATACGCAGGTGAAAGGCACCGAAATATCCTCTTTAAAAAATTTTCACCATTGAAGAACACGACAAGAAGCAAAATGATAAGGTGTACGCTCACAGTTCTATAGAAGCTGCTCAAGTGGTTGGAAACGTACAACGTGTTCATCATCCTGCGTCAGTGATGATTTTGGTGGGGTGTGTCTTATCCAGGATTCACTAATCTACAGTTTTGTGAAAAAGAAGTGAAAACTTCAGTCAAAGTGTATCAAGATACAGTCTTGGATCATATTGTGAAACCTCTCAGAAATATACTGTTTAAAATTATACCGTGGACTTTCCAGCAGGACTCTGCACCTGGTCACAAGGGACGAGCTACCCAAGCCTGGCTAGAAACCAATGTTCCGGACTTTATAAGAGCTGAAGACTGGCCCTCATCTAGCCCAGACCTCAACCCTTTAGACTTTAAATTATTGTCAGTTTTAGAGGACATGGCCTGCTCTAAACGACACGGCGACATTGAGTCTCTTAAAAAATCTTTGGAGCAAGCAGTGGCGAAACTTCCCTTGGAAACAATGCATAAATCCATAGATTCGTGGCCAATTAGATTAAAGGCCTGTATAAATGCCAAGGGTGGCCATTTCGAATAGAATTTTTTGCTGAGCCTAATAAATATGTAGGTATACATTTTAATAATATTATATGACTTCATTAAAAAATGCATTTTCCTTTGTAACAGAACTTATGGCCGGACTAGGTATAATCAAATAAACTAAACCTAGAGGGACCTCCACTCAAAGTACACTTGCTGCAGTATACCGATAAGTAATTGGGCAGCAGGAGCAGATAATCAATTTGTGGGTGGGGTAGTTCGTATCACGGTTAACATCAATTAACGTCATGGTTAACTGTTACTATCACGGTTAACTGATACCATCACGGTTCCTCATCATCATCATCACGGTTAACATCACGATGTTTACTTTGATTAAATGGTGACGGTTAACATCAATTAACGTCATGGTTAACTGTTACTATCACGGTTAACTGATACCATCACGGTTCCTCATCATCATCATCACGGTTAACATCACGATGTTTACTTTGATTAAATGGTGAGGCTCTTTGTAAAATTCTATCATGCGTCGACCAACGCGGTATCCGAATTCAGTCATCACATGAACCAAGGGATATCTAAAAACTGTTATCAGATTTACCCAGTTCATTGGTGGTTTATAAGAGGTTTGAAAGGTACAATATTGTGGCATTAGTAGCGTTTATGTGATGTATTCGATTTTTGACATGAATTATATATAACTAATTATATGCAACTATAAATTGTGGCTAATTTGAACCTAATCACTACATAGTATAAAACAAAGTCGCTTTCTCTGTCCCTATATCCCTATGTATGCTTAAATATTTAAAACTACACAACGGATTTTGATGCGGTTTTTTTTAATAGATAGAGTGATTGAAGAGGAAGGTTTATATGTATAATAACATAAATTAAATACTGGAGAAATAGTGTTATTTCTGAGGTAGCTCCAAATTTAACGCGTGCGGGCCACGTGCAGTAATGAATAAATCGAAACTACTGGATCGATTTTAATCATTTTTTCAGTGAATGACATAGGCTATATATTTTATACTCGTGCGAAGCCGGAGCGGGCCGCTAGTATATTTATAAATTTAAAAATTTGTGCTGCTTTGATACACCTATGCTATGTTACTGCAAAGTAGTATAAAAACTAGTTCAATAATATTTCCATGAAAGAGTAACAAATATACATATTGATAAAATTTCTCGCCTATAATATTAATAGTATAATAAACGGCCATTGCCCGCTTGCTTCACTGTACGCGAAAACAGTATCCTATGTCTTAATTTTTTTTCTTTTTTTGTATACTTTGTTTAATAGGTTAGCGTTTGACCACAATCTCATCGGATTTTAAATGATGATGTGGTCTAAGTTGGTAGTCACGCTAAACCTAAAGGGAGACTGGCTCTCAAGTACAGCTGCCGGAACATACCAACAGGTGCTTGGCGACAGATTTATTCAACTTGAGAGTGGTATTAGAAATTTATTGTATTAGAAAAAGTCCTACCACCATGCTATGGTTTCATCACAATGTCTTCCTTCACCGAAAGCTCTGACTCAGTTGCTAGGATTTGAATCTACGTCCTTTGACACTGCTTCCGAACACACTATCAACTAAGCCTAATCATCGCTTCGGAATTTAATTTACGAAATAATCGATTTCAGTTTGAAAACGGCCTATAGGCCTGATTATAATCAGTCGTATGTATTTGCCTCATGTCGACGCTTTTCTTAATACAGTCGTATTAATTAATATATAAATATTTATAATACTAGCTGCCCGCTCCGGATTCGCACGGATGTACAAGCGAAGAAAATGAGATCGAATCTTCCGTTTACAGTATATCTATTTAAAATAAATAAAATGGCAATTCAACAACTGAACGTCAATCTGATTATAATATATTTTATAATATTTTAGAAGAACTCTCTAGTGCTTTCTGTTTCACTCACTCACTGACCTCTTTATATGCAGATTTATTCATCCAAAGTTTTCACATACCCGTACAATTTTCCAAACATTTTCTTTCATACAAACCTTGTCCTATCAATTACAAACACAACAAAAAGAGTAAACCAAATGGTGCTGTCATTCTGAAAAATGATTTTTATTTATATAGATAGATTTAGGTAGCGTTTGACCATAATATAGACGTAAATAGACGTAGAAGTAGGGACTCGATATAACTAATTATACCAGACGATTGTCATGAGAAAACTACCAGTATGCTATGTTTTAAACACGATCTTTCCATCTAAAGTTGTGGCTCGTTGCTTAATTCCAACCCACATCAATCGACGCCATGATCCACTGCAGAACCGCTGGAGTCATTATTACTTCAATAGAAAAATAATTTCGCCATTTTTTTTAATATTTAATAGGTTTTAGCGTTTGTTCACAACCTCAAGTGTTGTTAACTCCTTGGCTGATTTTTTAAGACTCAGATTTCAAAATAGTACGACATCGCACATTGTAAATGTCATGCTTTAGTAAAAAAAGTTCGTACAAATGAAAAAGTAATTTAATAATGTATTTATATTAAAAAATATTTTTACAATACATCATTTGCTATTTTTCAAAGTTTTGTAATAAATGAGGTATTTTTTAAGCTTATGTTGGCAACAGTTTGTTGACCTGTGTCTCATGAGGTCTACATTGGTTTATATAGAACTTAAATCTTTAAGTTTTGGGCAGTCCAGGGGTTAAAAGATGATGTGGTCTAAGAGGGTAAACACGCTAAATCTGGAGGGGTAGTGGCTATCGAGTGCAACTGCCGGAATACATGTATTGGTGCTTGGCAACAGATTTTCAATTAGAGGGTGGTAACCTGCCAGGCGGGCTTAGAAAAAGACCTGCCACCATGATGTTTTACTTTTATATTAGTAAGAATTTGAATCTACGTCGATCAAACAAACGAAAAATGTAATCTGTTTTATTTCTTTACAAAGTGTTGCGTCATCGTAAAACTCTAAATAAAAGGAATATAATGCGAGGAAATAATATTACAGCTAATAAAACGATATTAACCTTTTGACCTTCAACACCCATTAGCAACATATGAAGGTAGTTTTAAAAATAATATCATTTGTGTTTGTGTAAATCCGATATGATAATAATGACTTTCTTAGATGTTTCGCGTGTTATATATTTTCAAATGACAATTTACATCGCATTATGCACTGAGCAAACAATATCGTGTCATATGTCGCTCAGATTAAGTTCGTTTCTAATTTCATGTAAAAATATCAAATAAGAATGAACAATAAATTTCGACAAGTGTGAATCGGTACTCAAGTGTTCCGTACACATTGTATGCATTGTGACAACAATTTTTACTTTGTATTTTAATACGATACAGTAGAATAAAAAAGTAATTGGAAAAGGAAATAATTCTATGAAATACCCTTTAATATTTAACTTTTTTGTATTTATATAAGATTTATGCAACTAGCTTTATATATTTATATTTGACGTACCCCTTGGGAATATTTTTTACAACGTGTATGCAACATTTTAAGATAATCGGTTAAGTATAAAAATTCAAATAGATAATAGAAAACTTTCTCTGTGCACTATTCGGTGTGCAAACTTACATGATGATCGGTAAAATTGTCTTGAAGTTTATCAGTCTCCTCTCTATATACAATATTCGTCATGGTATATATACCAATATTCATTATTTATACTAGCTTTTGCTCGTGGCCTTCACCGCGTTAATATAGATTTGATTTCCCTCTTAGGAACAGTCCCTTTTATCTGTATGGAAAGTACAAAGTACAAAGAAAGTACAGTAAAGTTTTGTAGGTGGTAGAGCTACGCTGAAGCTATTACTGGTTTCAGTATGAATGGGTCGGCTCGCCCGGGGTAGTACCACCCTCTCACAGAAAACCGACGTGAAGTAACAGTGCTTGCACTGTTGCGTTTCGTTCGGTCAGTGAGAGCGCCGGAGGCCCACATATATTAAAAGGCCGGCAACGCACTTGCGACTCCCCGCTAGTGTCTATGGACGGCGGTGATCACTTATCATCAGGTGACCCACCTGTTCGTTTGCCGCATATAATATAAAAAAAAATACCTTATGTCCTTTTCTGTACCCTTGACAACGTGTATATAAAATTTAGTTAAGATGAGAAAACGTAACTAACAAACAAATTAACTTTCGTATTCATACTATAAGTAAGGATAGGGATAGAGTAATGGTCGTCGAATAATCGAAATTCGACCATAATAAGAGACACAACGTTTTTTCTTCACGAGTTACTAGTCCGATATTATTATCTCTATTTCTTTTTAAAAGTGTATTGAGTATTGTACAAATATTATAGATTGGGTACGTAAAGAGCGTTAAGTATGACGAATAGTGACTTATAAATAAAGGCTTCGGCTTGTTGACGGTATGAAATGAAGACGAACTATTTCCAATTTTTTTTAATTGATAACAACATAACTCACCAGTAGTTACGCAACAAAAACATAAAGAAAAACGGATGACATAAACATGAGAAAAAGGTGCTGTTTTGTCTTCGCGTAGATAATATATATGCAGTGAAAATTATATTCGGCTATTGTTACACTTATTTAAAACCCATAAGGTAGGACAAGCAGTATTGACTTAACAAAAGGGTTTCTTTATCTGGAAAGGGAACTCTTAAAAATGAATGGAAAATATTTCTAGTCTGTTGTTACAAGAAATGAAATAGTGTAGGGTAGTGCAGTATTTTATCTTCGGTGTTGCTAAAGCGGATTGGACGAGCCAGTCTTTAAGACGATTCCATACGTAGCGTTTCATTCGTGTTCAGTTTTGGTGAAAATATTTGTTTTTGCCATCTTTTTTTTTTAATTGTCTATCTATCCGCGTTCACGGTTTGATACGTATATTTGGCGAGTATTTACGTCGCCGTATGTAGACTTCCGCGGTTCGCGTCGGAACTTTCTAGTTTTATGATTGTTTAGATTTTTTTCAATATATTCGTTCGCTATATAAATTTCCTATATATATATATATATATATGTGTGTATAATATATATATATTTTGTTTGATTTTTGTGTAAATTCTATTTTTTGTTAGATCTAATTAGTTTGTGTTACTTCAAAATTATTTATCGTTCGCCGCCATTTTGTCGCGTCTGCTCTTACGCGTGTGGTGTTCATAACCTTAGTGATGGCGGTAATGAGCAAGATTCTGTCGTCACCGGCCAGTGATGAGCTCAGAAAAGGCCGTCGCAGGAACCGTAGGGCAGGCAAGCGAGTGTCAAGGAAACGCAAAGAAACAAAATCGACCACCGCCGTCATCAATGTCGTAGTTAGCGCAGCTCGCACCCACGTGGAATCTATTGCGTGGCCGGAGAAATGCGCCGTTCATCGGTTTCTACTACGATACCAGAGTTCTCTAAGGAAGGTACCTGCGCATCTCCCGCCGAAGGTTCACGCCGGACCCCCAACGAAGCGAGTCAAGCGCGTATCGTGGAGTAAGTGGCAGAAAAATATTTACAGTAACTTTATAATATGCTGTTAGTGTGTATCAGGTGTGCTAACATGTCAGCCACGTCGAGCATTACATCTGCTGGACTTCATAAGTGATGAAGACTTCACAACACTCAAATTAATACTTTTTCACACTTACTGATTACTCGGTATTTCATATTATTTACTATTGAGCAAAATTATTCTAATATAAAATAAAACTAAAAGTAATTTTCGTTTTTCCATCAAACGATCTGTTTAGTTTAAAAACAATTGAATAGCATAAGGTTTTAAATCGAATGCAGTGGGCACGCCTTAGCATGGAACATGTATTTTTTTATAGTTACTGGTCTATCATGACTTCGTTAAAAGTGCCTATGTGATTCTTTAGATATCAATTTAAGTTACAGATTTTTTCATTTATCGATTAGAAATAATACAATTAAATTTACTGTGATTCTTAAAAAGTAATGTGGCATTTCTTCTCGTTTACTTATGTAATCTACTATGATAGGTTTGGTTTTAAATATAATTTATAGAATTTCCAATTATAGAAATATCAAATAGATCATGTAATTTAATCATAACTTATGCTCTAAAATCTACTTGCATAACAAATATAAAAAATACATTTTCGTAAAAATGGACAAATTTAAATAATCATAGAATATTGTATCTTAACAGCTGTTCTGAAAATATAAATGTATCAATTAACGCCATCTAGGTAAATATTGGAAATATTGCACCATTGATATTCGAACAAATCGAAATGTTGACAAACGAAATAGTATCTTTGCGTTTTTAACGTCAAATTTTAAAATCATTATAAAAGAGGTTAAACAACAAATATTGATGTAATAACAAAATTATTAGATTGTTGCAACAAAAATTCTGAATATGTAGTACGTGTATATGCTTTTGCTTTGTACCTTTTTAATATAATTAAACTAAATCATAGTTTAAAACATAGCTTTTTTATATTTGGTATAGATTTAATACAATTTCGAAATACGTTAAGTGACACTAAAATGTGCACGAATATAGTATCATGTTAAGGCAGAAAATAAGGGATTTTGATCATATTTTTTTCCTTTGGTCTTTAATCTGTCATGTGTAGGTATTCCTTTTTATTAATAGGCTTATGTTATTTGACCTTTTATTATGTATGTATAGGTGGTTTCTTATATAATATAGTTTTTTTTTCGAACTGACACCCTGTTGACCCTGGGGACCTCTACAGATTCACCGGACTATTAAGGGTAGCGCTTATGTCACTCATCCGATTTATTTAGGCGATCAGCGCAAGGGCACACGGTGCGCCTGCGGTAAGCACGTATTTCGCGTTATTCCTGAAACTTCTTGGACTGTTCTAACAAGACCTCTTTTCAATTTACAAGTGTGCCACCATATTTTTAGAGATGTTTAGATATTACAAAAATAGCACGAAGTAAACTTAAAGTATGTTTATCCAGTGGTCTTAATAAGTTTATGAAAAAAGTCTGGACTGTCACGTACCAATATACGTCGGCGCTTCTTGGCGACAGGCATGCCATCGTATTTTGGACTTGTCACGGTATTTTGCTTGACAAATACCTCACTCAAACTCATTGTCGGATTCGAACATTAGCGCGTCGTTTGATGTAATTTCCGAACACGCAACCACAGAGACGTTGTGCTTTCAAAATTCTAATTGTATTTGTTTTAATAATAGCTCAGTGGTGGTGCGTTTAGACATGGCATCGTTGATCGGTGTAGGTTTGAATCATGCTGTAAGACTAAAGTCTTCATCCTATCCTTCATCACCCTATAAGCCCTACAAATTAGTTGTGAGGTCACAGATTCAATCCTTGCACAACACCGTCTTTTGTGTGATAAGCATAATTGTTCGTTGCGTCTGGGAGTTTAAATATCTATGTACAATTTATTACAGGGAAACGTAATAAAACCATGCTGTTAAGGCCTTTTCGAATACTCACTAGCTTACTCACTAGCTAATATACTTACCTCCAAGTTTGTAGTATTTCGCGAAGCACTTATAGATGTGTTCCGGTGACTGCCTAAGAATTGTAAAATTAACGTGTTAGGTTACATTGACGCTTTATATCAGGTGATATTGTCTTGACCTTTAAAGCATAAAAAAATGATAAGGGCGACGTTCGTTCATTCATCTATTATCCGTACTTTTAGCAGAACCAAGTGTCATATATATAGTGTATATCATGACAAAACTGTTAAATTACATTGATTAATCTTACGACACTAGCTGAAAGTGACAAATTGTGTGTAATTTTTTTTTCGAAATATCCTGCGGGCTTTCACAGTTTCACCGGACTAATGGGTCGAGCTTTTATTTATGGCACATAGCCACATAGCAACAAGATCAAGGGTGCCGAAGTGGCTGAACCTCAGGTTGGCTTGTTGCCTTACAACTGCGTGTAAAGCAACAGCTCCGACTATAGTTCGGCTAATTTAGGACTCTTGCACTGATTGCCATTTCGCACTTTTGGTCTCTCCAACAAGAGTAGTGAAGCTGTGAAGGCTTCTTCGGTCAAACAGGTAGTCATATAAAAAAAGGTCAATATTTCCAGTAAAAACGATCTTAGAGATTTGTTTTTAAAGAAACTTTTTGTAGAAAATTAAATTTTAAGTCTTCCAAATTCAAATCAACTGGTTAGTTATCATTTTTGATTACCTCCTTATCTATGCATGTTGGACGGAGAGGACTCTTTGATCAAACCATACATATTGTAGGACAAATATTTTTTCGAATAATTCACATAGTGTTCTTGAGATTTAACAAACAAACCCCCAGTTAGTACAATACACAAAATACATTTTTGAGAATCGTCAAATAGACATTTTTATCCCCGCTACCACCCCTGTTAGCTAACACAATCGAAAATGTTTGTGATAGAAAAAGTTGAGCGTCTCATCAAAATGAAGCTATTCACGGATAATTAACTTGGTAGTAATCATTAACAAATATGGACTGTGAATCCCGGACTATTATTTACATAGGTTATTACAAAATATTGAATAGAAATTTTACGATAGTCCGGTTGAAATGGAAAATTCTATAGTTGAAGAACCTTGAACAACATCATATCTTAGATTTACTGACGATTAAGAATTTAATTAATGGATTGTAATGGGTTCGCTATTGCCGTAAGTCATCAACCAGTTATTGGTTACCGCTGTCAAAGATTAATTTGCAGATGATCTATTTTTTTGTCCTGATGAAAACATTGACATCGACTCTCGAGAATATCCTTAATTACTTCCATCAGTGAAGTTGACAAACTTAAAAAAACTTTGAAATTAAAGATAACAAGTAGCCGTTCGCGACTTTCTCTACATATATATACATATATATATATACTAGCGGCCCGCTCCGGCTTCGCACGGATATAAAATATATAGCCTATGTCATTCACTGAAAAAATGATTAAAATCGATTCAGTAGTTTTGATTTATTGATTACTGTCCGTGGCCCGCACGCGTTAAAATTAGAGTAAAACAATTCCCCTTTCACTATACCATGAAGATTTCCTGCTATCTTTGGAATATCTAAATTCATACACTACATTTTTACTTATTTACTTTTTACATTTTTACCTATTTATTTTATTTTTATAACAATTAATGTATCACAATAGCTTCGAAAATTAGCCGTTATTTGTCGTAAAAAGTAAATGACAAAAAAATGTTATTGTCGGATATCCATAAGAGATAGACATATACCATCGTGGAGTTTTAGACCTTTTCAATGTGTACAATACTTAGTACATTATTTTGATAAATCTCGTAGGGTTCTTCAGCCTGCGTTTGTTGCAATGTAAGCGGAAAAAATGTAATTATTTACCACATCATATTAGAAACCTCAAAAATAACAATATTTCTCCACTATTTAATGGATGTTATTATGCATATAAACCTTACTCTTCAATCACTCTATCTATTAAAAAAAACCGCATCAAAATCCGTTGCGTAGTTTTAAAGATTTAAGCGTACATAGGGAGGGATATAGGGACAGAGAAAGCGACTTTGTTTTATACTATGTAGTGATATATATATATTCATGCAGAAATGTAACCTTATTATTATTATCAGCTTTTGTCCGCGGTTTCATTCTCGTTAATGCCATTTGACAAAAATGAACGTAAACTACCTACTGAGTAAGTTTATAATAATTCAATTGTTACAAATAAATCGGTGTCAAAATACTATTATATATTATAGTGTGGATCAAAATGTAAACGATGGTGATGTCTAGAATTGATACCTCGTTCTGTGCATCCATTGAAACAATTGTAATGTTAATTGCATGTAAAAGATAAACCTGATCGGGTTTCTTGCCGGTTTTTCTCGATGACTGAGTCGTTTGTCTATTTTGGTGGTAGTTTCGACGTTCATAAGAGCCTTCTTAAGACCTAAACTGAATAAAGTACTTTGATTTGATTCTCGGCGGTCGTCGCTGTCGTAGCAGCCTGTTAGATTTTAAGCAGGTTGATAAGAATTGGCTGATTCCGAAACGCTACAAAGTAACCGGTCGCGTGCAGACGATTTACCAAAACGTTTAAATCCCGAATTACATCTGCTGACCCCTGAACGCTATACCCCAAACCGTGCGACTGTTATTTTTCGAACACAATTGCTATATCGTATTAACAAAAAATATATAATTGAGATTATTTCGGGTCCGGTGAATTGTTCTTCTGTATACGTCCGAAATCACCCGAACAATATGAATAAATGATTCAAATGGAAAAATATATGTCATACATCTGTAATATTGCAAAGCTTGAAGAAATTCCGATTCGACCTCGACTGTGTCGTTTCACACACTGTTGTTATTTTTGTCGCTCACAATTTAACAGTTGGACGTAGTGCATTATAATTATATGAAGTTGTATCGTTTTTATTTTACATGCATCACGAGATTTTAATCCCTTTATATTTTGCAAATTTTATAACAACATTATCTTTAAGTAAGCATAACCCGATGTCATTGGGGTCGGAAATACTTACTCGGATGTTGAGGTGGCTCAAAATATCCATATTTTCAATGTATCATAGATTTATGGTTTTTGAATTTATCCCTGATTTTGTTTTTATACTTTATTTTATACTTTATAGGTTAGCGTTTGACCACAATCTCATCTGATGTTAAATGATGATGTGGTCTTAAATGGTAGCCACGCTAAACCTGGAGGCGACTGGCTCTAAAGTACAGCTGCCGGAGAACACATCAACAGTTGCTTGGCGACAGATTTTCAAATTGAGAGTGGTAGTTAGCCAGGCGGACTTAGAAAAAGTCCTACCACCATCATTTTAGTTTAAAGAATAATTATACTAATATAAAAGGGATAAAAAAATATATACATAATAATTAATTTTTATAAAAATAATTAACTTTTACATAAACATACAACAAAAGTAACAAAAATTAGATCTCTTAAATTTTGATCCGTTTTCTAAGCTAATCAGTCTTTTAGTTAACTTTTAACACTCTTATAAACCTAGCTAAAATATCTTTGGAAAAATATACGAAAAGTCTAATTTGAATCCTCTATATTAATACAATCATTACAGAAAAGTCTCGAAATTTGCATCGGCCCCGATAACCTTGAAGCATTTCATCTATGCTTAGACAATCACTAGGAGTATACGTCTTTTTACAATTTCGTACTAAGCTTCAAATAACTACCTGATTGGTGTCAAATTCTCTAACCCTAGAACATTATGGCTTACATTATTAAATTCTATGTAAAGTTATTCTCTAAGAACTCAATGTTTTGTACCTATAGGTGGCTAATGATGGTTCTTCAAGGTAGGAAATGCCAGATTAATATTTTCTTTCATTTGGAACCTATCACGACAATGTGTAAACAAAACACTGTAACTTTGTGACAACGTGTCGGAATACGCTCTGGTTGTGCGATAACACGCCTGTCGTTCTGATAGTAATGCAACGCGCAGTGCAATTGCCGGCGCGAGACAAGACTCGAGATGTTTAGGCCGTTTGTGTTGTTGATTACAATGTATCGTTTGGCCCACGACGATAATGTTATGATTGAAAATTGTCGTATATTACACTATGTGTGTGTTTTTTAAAATCTTGAAATGTGATTTATAGTTTCCTCGACTAATAGTAGTATTGACGTAAGGGTGATTCAGTGGTTGTGCGTTCTACCACCAAGGCAAATGTTGGGGCTTTGAATCTTAACAATATTAGCTCATCATTTACGACTTCACTTTAAAATTTGTCAGCAAGTAATTATTGACGTTTTCACTGATGACAGATCAGGAGAGAATATAGGAATTGTTTAAAGGGTGTAGAGAAAATCTAGAGAAAAAGTAAGTAGGGGATTTGAGGACAAAAAAAATTAGGGAGGATTCAGGGGATTACTAAATGAGTAGGGGCAAGGAAAAGCACGGCAGGAGGGTTCATTGGGTTGAACTGTAAAAAAGATCAAGCAATCTAATTAAAAAAAAAATGTGTTTGGTGCGTTTGACATTAAATTGTCTATGGTCACAAGAATCGTCTCTTACCTTACCTGAAAAAGGGGTCACCCACCTGATAATTCCCCACATCTTGCTATGTCTTTATTTAAAAATTCTTAAGTATGAAGATAGGGAAATTAGAAGGATAGCAATACTGTTTATTCTGATAACTGTAATTGATAGCTAGTGCCTTTCCTAATCATAGAGTTGTAGAATCGCCAATGACGTCGTCATTGAACTTCAGCATTTTACATGAACAATTTTTAACTTTACAAATGATGACGTATTTAGTTTTAAATACTAGTGTTCTACTCGTCGCAGGTCACGAGGAGAACGGCGTTTCGAGCGGTGGTACTGGCGACCCTGCGGTGCTAGCCGTCGGACCGGCGCACCGTCCTCTCACCTACACCAGGGAGCAATTATTCCGCCTGAAGAACTCGCCGCTCGTGAAGCATAACCTCGAGAACGCGTTCGCGGGGAATGCTGCATTTGCGCTGTAAGTAATCATGTCAAATCATTTTAGACAGGAAATAATGCATACAGGTCAGTCGAGGTATTTGTCTATTCGAGTCTGAACGATTTTATGATATAGTAGCTTTTATCCGCGCTTTCGCTCGCATTCATACTTTTTTATGGATGTAAGTTTTGTGCACCCCTTACAACTTGTATGCAAAATTTCTTGATGATTAAGTATTTAAACCGTGAAAGTGCAATAAACAAACAAACTTATTTTCGCGTTTATATATAATATTAGTACGGATTAATACAAAAAGTGGCGTTGCGATAATAAAAACGAAATACATTAAAGTTATACATATTGTAACAATACAGTATGTTTTTGTGACAATATATTGTACTAGTTTTTGCCCGTGGCTTTTTTCGTGTTAATGTAGGTTTGACCTCTACCTCAGGAACAGTCATCATCTTTTTACCCTTAATCCTTAACTTGAGCAGGGCCGGTCACAACATGTAGGTGGTAGAGCTACGCTGAAACTGTTACTGGTTTCAGAATGAATGGGTCGGCTCGCCCGGGGTAGTACCACCCTCTCACAGAAAACCGACGTGAAGTAACAGTGCTTGTACTGTTGCGTTTCGTTCGGTCAGTGAGAGCGCCGGAGGCCCGCATATATTTAAAGGTCGGCAACGCACTTGCGACTCTCCTGGTGTTGCTAGTGTCTATGGACGGCGGTGATCACTTGCCATCAGGTGACCCGCCTGTTCGTTTGCCCCCTATAATATAAAAAAAAATAAAAAATGTTTTCTTTTTCCACTCTCCCTAGTCAGATGTCAACTCAGTATGCACAACTATTATACTTATATCATTTTGCACACAATCCATCCCATACCTTTGTCGGTCTTTCTCTACTCCTATATCCGTCCACCTTCATACTCAAACTTTTCTAGTTACATGGCTTTCATCTTTACTCATAATATGCTCGAACCATGCTAACCTACTGCTCCTCTAATTCTCTGTAACTGGTGCTATTTTCAAACTTCTCCTGATATACTCATTCTTAATCTTATCCATTTTTGTTACACAACACATCTTCTACACTGTACTAGCTGATATTCGCGACGTCGTCTGCGTCGTTTATATCTTGACAATGTATTTTATGTATAAAGCAATAGTATATTTTACTGGCAATATTTTAGTGTAAATAATGTTATCCGTTTACTTATCCTATCGCGCGCATACGTACCATACCGCTTACCCCATTTCTCCACGGCAAGAAAACACATGGTCGAACCCGTAGTGTTTATACAAATAGTAGTTTCGTAAAACTTTAATATAAGGATATTCAATTAAGTTACTTTAATATTTTGCTCTTTCGATAAGGACCACCAAGTATTTGAGGAGTGAAACTAAAAAAAAATATCGAATTCTAACTAGTAATTATTGTGTGATGCGTGGACACGAACTGACTTATTTTATATATTAGATAGATTAATTTTTCAAAAAAAGCAACGCCACTTTTTTAGAAAATATCATAATAAATAAGCATTATATTATAGTCTTCACAGGGTGTTGAAGAAACGATCGGAATCACCGAACGAGGAGGACCGAGGAGCGAAGGGTGATGCACCAAACGAGAACCATAAGGTCAGTTATACACATCTAAGTGGGATATCAGACAAATTTTATTTATAAAATACCCACTTTCGCCGCGGTACTTTATCTCATAATTGGGTTACGATATAAACTAATCTGATTAAGAGTTTTTGGCGAGATCTTAGTTTGTCATGTTATTGTATTGTGATCTTGTGGTTTGACAATATATTTTGTAATATTGATGGCATTTTGCGTAATATAGGTCGGTTATTTATAAAAAACAATTAAGACCACCGAGATTTTGCTTTTTGCTATCTGTTGGCGGCGATCGTCATTGTCATGACGGCCTGAAGCTTCTCGACAGTTCGACCGATGAATTCCGTAACGCGATTGATAAAAGAGTTACTACTGTGACGGATGTATTAGTTTAATCGTTTCATTCTATGTAAATACTTTATTAGAAAAAAGAAAGATAGAAAAAAAATCATGTATTCATAATGCATTATGCTTTTCTAAGTTTTGGGAGTCTCTTGAATATTCCAAGTTGTCTCATTATTGCGTTATCCAGGATCACCAGGGTACATTATGTAAGGGACGTGGGTACGTACTCAAACCACGTAACCCGTTGAGGGGGGGAGGTCTTCAATATACCACGCTTCGTCACATTGAGGTTTTTGTTACGTACTCAATCTCGCGGTTTTTCGAGCCATATTCAGATATGGTGCGCAGCGTTTAGCGCTTTTAAATCTATAAGGTGGCAACACTGACGCACATATATCGGGACGTCAGCTGTTTGAACAGTTTGTAGTGCAGTGTGATTGTGCCGATACAATAATGTCGTTGTACGATCGATTATAGAATATAGTCATAAAAAGTTATAAAGACTCCCTATTACTGAACACAATACAAGAAATGATTAAAAACCGTATTTATTAATGACTACGTGAAAACTACAAGGAGGGGGGGGGGGCGTCTTCTCATATACTACGGATAGTTTGTTAAAATTGTCAAACATGTGTCAGATAGTATGGGCACGTTTCCTTATGAAACAAACTCCCTATATTTACTATAAGTACTAGTTTTAAGCACGGCTCCACCCGCGTTGTTCTGCCTGTGACGGGTTGCAACAGGTCTGCATCCAAAAATGTCTTCACTAAATACAATACAATAATTACAATCTTGTTTCCATTTCCAAATATTCACTTGACACATCTGTTGTCCGAATATTTCTATATCTAAACGAAAAATTACCATTTTTGCGACACACGTCACTGCCGGACAACTTTCCTCACGTACATAAAGTACTTAAGACAATTATTTTTTAACAAATATTTAGTAAATTATTGTCTATTAACTAATAAGAAACATATACATCTTCGGATAAGATCGAACGATAAACAAATGAAACGTACAAATGAAACAGACGCTTCTTTTTAGGATAGGGTATTACTAAATGTCTTGGGACGATCGAGAACCCTCCTCACGATTACTAGACCTCTCTCCTTCGCTGTACTGTTGATCTGTTCTTTTCAACTTTCTTCTCTTAAAAAAATGTCAAATGTTGCTGCTGTAGTTTGGGTATGTTCACTAATGATCGCGTGGTGTGGACAGGTCGTGTACAGGGAGCGCGAGCGTCGGTCGGCGGACCCGCGCGAGCGCGTGCGCAAGGAGAGCGAGACGAGCGGCGGCGGCGGCATCGTTCTGTCGCCGCAGCGGCGCTCGTTCACGTCGGGGTGCGGAGCGCCGAGCGCTGCGCCCGCACAGCCGCCGCACGTGGCGCGCACCCGCCCCGACTCGCCGCTTTCCACGCCCGCCGCGCCACAAACCGCACAGCCCAAGACCGAACAAGGTAACCTTTATTCTTATCTTCTATAGTTATAAGCGAAGATTAAACAGTTCAGTACGCTTAGATCGGTTCGTGATGTTGCATTCAACGCAACAGTCTCGCCACTTAAAGAGATAGATGGGTTAATGTACATACATGTTGCACTGTGTAGATGTCTGGGGCTTACCTAGGTCGGTTGGTATGTCAGATATCACATTGAAACGCTGCGATATTAAAGTCCTTGTCTAAACGTATGTAAATCCTAACAATGGTTTAGGCCAGGTATGATTAAAATAGATAAGTATAAATGGATAAGTTTTCATATGTGAAGAAATATTAGTAAAAGTTAGTAATAAATAATAATTTTCGGATAATCTGATAATCGAAGTCTGGCCTAGTCTATATAAAACTGTATATGATTTAAATCGATACCAGTTTTTCCTCTGTTAAAGGCCTATAAGAAACATGGCAGACACAGGTGGTGCGTGCCTTGAGATTGGTATAGCACTGTATGGCTTTGCCAACAAAAACAATATACTGTATCTGTTCTGTATCTATTCGAAAATTAAATAAGTAAGGATGGCTAAGTTTTTGTGGGTTATTATTTACTAACTTTTGTTTGCGGGTTCATTCACCTTAATGTAGATTTTCCCTCGGGACAGTACATTTCTGGGTGAAAGATATTCTATGTCTTTTTCTATACACCTGATGACGTGTATTCAAAATTTGGTGTTGATCCGTTAAGCAGTAAAAGACAAATTCATATTTGAATTTATAATATTGGATAAAACATCAAGTGGCGTAACTATACCATCTGAGGCCCGTGGCAAAATCATTCGATGGGTTCCAGTGAAAATCAACACATTGTAATTTAATTTTAGTAAATCCAATTTATGTACCCTGTCTTGTGCCATAAATTTAATTAAATCGGAGGTTCCGGAAGTTCTGAGGAGTCGTGGCATTTTGTCAACTTTGCCACTCAATAGTTACGCCACTGTTAAGTAAGATGTAACTGAATACGTCAGAGTAACGGTTTCGTCTTTCCGCTTTTATTATGGTCTTTATAGTATAAAATTACGATGTAGTATGACAATAATAACAAGTTTTTATTATATTAATTTCAACATTGGTATCGATATTGTCACGCCCGTAGGTTATCAATCAAATACCGTTTTCAGGACCTCACACAAGGATAACAGTGAACCAGATTTATTATTACAAAGATAATTGTCTATACAGTTAATCAGTGGTAGTATTTACACTTTATACTACTCTGTGGTTGTAGTACGCACGTAGATTTTCTCTATTATTGCTCTTTGTATTCCCTTCTGAGTCTGGTATAGAATTATCATCGGTCGCGTTATGGGGCGCTTATATCTATACATATAATAAGAATGTAAATCCAACGTGTCTGTACTTTTTTGATTTTTGAGATAAAAATTGTTGCAGGAGTCTAGGATTTTTTTTTTTATATTATAGGGGGCAAACGAACAGGTGGGTCACCTGATGGTAAGTGATCACCGCCGTCCATAGACACTAGCAACACCAGGAGAGTCGCAAGTGCGTTGCCGGCCTTTTAATATATATGTGGGCCTCCGGCGCTCTCACTGACCGAACGAAACGCAACAGTGCAACCACTGTTACTTCACGTCAGTTTTCTGTGAGAGGGTGGTACTACCCCGGGCGAGCCGACCTATTCATGCTGAAACCAGTAATAGCTTCAGCGTAGCTATACCACCTACAAATAAGTATAAGAATAAGTAATAGAATCCATTTTGATCATTTTTAGAAATGTCTGTCTGTCTGTTTGTTTGAACAGGTATCACTGGTAAAGTACTAGGTTTCTGATAAAACTCCGATATAATCAATATATCCCAAATAATCAAGCATATTTCGGAGCAATATTTTTTTTTTGTTTCATTAAAATCGGTTCATTCTATCAAAAGTTATTGTAATTTTAATGACGTATGACAATAGATGCAGCACTATGGCTAGGCCCACGGTTTTTACACATATCAAAGGAACTTGAAAGCCCTAATTTTGAGTTATTGTTATAGATACGACCATTATTAGTTTTTAGTCTGACACATTACATTAAAAATATACAGGATATTCATACAGATTTAAATTCAGATTGTTTCATTAATACTGTTTTGTATTCCGTTCCACGCGGACGAAGTCGCGTGCACAGCTAGTATCTAATAAAAATAAAGGGTGGACATTTCTGTAAACGAATTAAAATTTTATTTAAGCCAACAATAAGGCTTTTAAAGAAATTGAGATATACCGAGGTGTGCTACTTTTAGAACTTGTTTATATGTTTACACGAATCGTTTAGGTTTCAATTAATGTGTATTACCGCGCATCGATGAGACACCACGCTGTTTGATATGTTTTATTTGTGATACCTGTACGGAATTTCCAGATATTTCATTAAATGGCCTGTAGAGATGTTTAATAGGGTGTCCGATTTTATTATATCAGTATTATATGTAATCAATTTGTGTTTGTTTGGCTTTTGTACAGCTGGTCGCAGGATCGGTTCGGGTCGCATCATGGTTCGGGATGTTCCGACCGGAGGTTGGGATGAGCCGGAGTACCGCGCGGAACCCTACCGGCCCCCGCATCGGGACAGGGACCGCGACCACAGGACCAACGGGGATAGGTACCTATGAACTACCATTAATTCGTACAGCTACACATCAGTCCTGAATAGTAACACACTCAGGCGTGTCGTATTGCAATATCAGTCGTTAAACATACACGGTTATATTACAAAAACAAAAATTAACAAGCGTTTAACACGAATTTTAATAAAGAGTATCTGAAATTTTGTAACTTATTGAACACATGTTAAAAATTCTTTATTACAAAGCGTGTCCACGCGTTCTCTAGCTAAACGTCTGGTTTAAATTTTTTATGCAAGCAACTTTGAATAGCATTCATTCAATTTAATCTCGTCATTCAAAAACGTTCCATTACATACAGATATTTTGTAATCTATTTAAATATATTAATAATGTTATTGTTCAAATCTTTATTAAGATAATTTATTTATTTTAAGTGAAATTGGTTATTATTATTGTGACATATTAGCCAAAAGAAAATGATGCAATTGTTAAAATAAACAATATATAAGTTTGCTACGTAATGTCTTTTCGCAGCAAATAGAAATACATTAAAACATAATAATAAATAAGAACTGTCATCTTAAACTAGTGTTTGTCCATTTTGAAATTTAAATAATGGCTACCTGTAAACAAGGGCGAGACACTTTTTTGTAATTATACAGACAATATTTATATGGGGTAATTATGTGTTTGTACCCAATTGGATAGTTTTTTTATGCCATACAGGCAGACGGTCCACCTGATGGTAGGTGGTTATCGTTACCTATGTACTGCATCATCAGAACCATCTCTGTTGTGTTGCCGACATTGAAAGGCATGTTTCAGTACCGTTTCGAAGAGTCACTAGTCATATTCCTGGAAGAAATTGTACTGGATAACTCATTCCATTCCGCAACGTGTGCACATCGAAGATTCTAGAGAAACTACCAGTGCACAAGTTGGTGACCTCTTCACAGTGTCTCGCTTTTAATTTATCGCAATTCGGGATCACCTAATTTATAATCAACTGCTGCTCACTTTGGCTTGTTCGTATATAAATTATGTGTTTTTTATGCTTTATAAGTTTTAGCGTTTTACCATAATTTCATCTGATGTTAAATCATGACGTGGTCTAAGATCGTAATCACGCTATACCTAAATGGGGGCTGGCTCTCAAGTGCATCTGCCGGAACACATCTATATGTGCTTGGAGACAGATTTTCAACTTGAGGGTTATTACTAGCCAGGCGGATGAAGAAAAAGCCCAACCATCACAAGAACTTACTGGAATTTTCTTACATTTGTGTTCTGTTAGATATTCTCTCTGATGAATGTAGTCTTCGACCTTCAAAGGTAACTTTTGCTTGAGGATGACAACTAACCAAGCGGGTCAAAGATTGAGGGGCGCATGTACTGTTTTTTGCTATATTAAGTTTAATATAATACAAAGGGGCCCGACAGACGTTGTCATGTCCTGAAAATATAAAAAATTCTGGTATCAGATCGCAGCGCCGCCTACCGGGTTCAGTTATGAATCTAAACCATTCTTGAATCCACGTGAACACGCAAAATAATTCTTCAAAATCGGTTCAGCCGTTTAGGAGGAGTTTAATCACGTAAATATGTACATAATCATTATATAAATTTTAATAAGAAGAAAAAGTAACATAGTATTTTTGTTTGCCTATAAGCTTCCATTCTCATATTACACGTGATCAAAGAACGATTTACAAGTATTTCGCTGAAGGCACGGGTTACAGACTTTTCGGCTTTTCTATGATTTGTATTTTAGTTAGATACGTCCCTTGATAGTGACAGAATAATGTCCTAATGAAAAAGCTTTACGACAATGCTATAGTTTTATTAAGATGCTTTTTTACACTCAACGATCAGACTTACGCTATGATTAGATTAATTTGAACCTAGATCCATCGACGCCATATTTTAACACGCTACCACTGTGCCATAATAGCCTGAGATATTTGTTTTTTTTTCACACAGACACGAACGTCGATCATTCAGCCGAGACACCTACTCCGATATGAAGAGGGACAGAGAAGATCATTACAACGACAAACCTCGTGAAAGGCAAGTCGAAATCTTTTTATTTTACCTAAAATATAATATCATACCTAGCTCATGTTGTTATAGAACATTCTAGTATTACTGTGTTTAAGTCAAAAAGTACGGTTGGCAACACTGCGAACTCGACAGGGGTGCCAAATTATTAATTATTCTTTAGGTTGGTTATACATTACAATATGTTATAGTAATCACTTGAAATCAAGTGGACATAACTTAAAAAAATTAACTTAAACCAAATGACAAACATTACATTTTCAACCAGTGCGGGTTTAGAACTAAGAAATGGTGTAGTGGAATCCCTTAGATGTGTAACATAGATAAAGAAAATTATTCGTACTACGTAGGCGCACACACACACGCGCGTACAAACATACACATATACAATGCTCGGACTACAGCAAGTATAAGGTAATGCAATATACAATTAGGATCCCGAAATATAAGAAACACTGTATAATGTATTCTATCTCATTCTCTCGCATATTAAATCTTATAGGTGTATATTTGTATCCATTTTTAATGTTTCTTTTCGTAAAATAAACTGCTCTGTACAAATTTACTCTGGGTAAGATTCTGGTATATGGGGCTGCCCCATAACTGCCCTGCCGTTAGTTTGTTAAGGCTTATTTGTTAGCGGTATTTAATTTAATTTTGCCATTCTGTAATCAATGTTTTGTCATTTCTGCTACAGTTTTGTTTATTTTGCTACGTCCTTAAACACCAAAAGTATTCGTCTATAGTAAATGACTCTTTTATACAAAGCCTATTCTACAGTTAATATTGTTTTTTTATTATTTTAGAGAGGATAATCGCCGTTCCGGTGGTCGCTACAATCGACGTTACGACAAAGAGGACGAACCCGAATGGTAAGAAGCCCATAAATTCGATTTAATTGTCTCAAATGACAATTTCCTGATTTCGATTCTCTGTTTAGGCATTTTGTATGTTAACTGGTTAAGCAAAATAGCTGAAACTGACAGAGAGACAAATATTAAAAAAAAAAAATGTATTAGTATTTTGGTTACATGTGAAATTAGACGGGGGCATTCAAGTATAATGTAAGCAGAATCTTTGTTATTTCTAACCGCCCCTCCCTTTGGTCAATTATAAGCAATGCTTTTACATCCCCCTCTCATGTTTACATAAACATTTATACAAGTATTTTTTAAGCTATTCTGGTTTCCTTGTTGATTCATTGCTGGCAGTTAACAAGTCCTGAAATAAGGAATTTATAGTCTATAAATGAAACCACTACTAGGGCGATGGTGGCCCAGTGAATAAGACCACGCGTCTCATATATACGTCCCACGCCCGCGCCATGTGTTATGTCAAAAAAATTAGCAAATCCAAGAACTCCCTGCCCGTCCTTCAGTGCTTACGTAATTCTTGAATGACCCCATGGTCTTTACAAACTTTGTTTTTCAAATTACAAATGGACACTTTAATTTTAGTTACTTCTATATCTTGTATATATATTATTTTTAACATGTTCCGTGCCACGTAAGCTTGATCTTTCGGCCACGTGTACCACACACTTGTGATGTGATACTTACTTACTTACATTTACACAATGTGAAGTGAAAACGAAAGAATGACTTATGTATTAATGTTGTAATGTAACATTGTATGCTAATATATCAATTTTTAGTTCAAATATCAAATGGCTTGAACGACATGTCAGGCAAAATTGTCTTGACACGGAACGTGTTACAACACTAAATAATGTTGTATAGTTTGATTTCATATATCGATATATTTTTATGAATTCATACTACAGGTTCAGCGGAGGACCGACATCGCAGTTGGAGACTATCGAGCTTCGAGGTTTCGACGAGCCTACTAAGAAAAACGGTGGAACCAACGCCAAGGAAGAGGTAAAAAATGATAATAATTCTATACTTCTATTATATATTAACTCTATGCAAAGGTAGAGTAGAGCGTTCATAAAAGATTTAAACCATTGTTGTATGTAAAATTAATGGAACATAGACTTTTACTAAGTTTACTTGTGAAAGAAAGTTCGAGAATAATACATATTTAATTTGTGTGTAATAAATGAAAATTGTAGTAACGAGCTTCATAGCTTGTATTTTATAATTATCTATTGTATTTATACATTTTTTTGCCATGATATATGCAGATACATCATGACATCATTTGGTCCAAGTAATAAATAGTTTTTTTTATATATCCATGCAGTAGGTTTATTAAATTTGAATGTTTATGAAATTTAAAGTTTCAACTCGTTTTCTTTTTTTCTATAGCTTACTAGTTAGGATTAGAAAACAGCCTATCACCAAGTGTCAACGAGTCATCAATTGCAAAATCGTCTGATATTAGTGACTGTTATATTTATCTAACTTCTCCAAAAGAGGGTAGTGTTTTTGGAGTGTAGTATTTTATATGTTTGACCACAATCTCATCTGATGTTAAATGATGATGTAGTCTAAGATGGTAGTCACGTTCACGCTAAACCTAGAGGGAGACTGGCTCTCAAGTGCAGCTGCCGGAACACACCAACAGGTGCTTGGCGACAGATTTTTTATTTGAGGGTGGTAGCTAGCCAAGCGGACTTAGAAAAAGCCCTACCAACATGCTATGGTTTTATCACGATGTTGTTCTCCACCGAAAGCTCCGAATGGCTAGGATTCGAACCTCCGTCCTTCCGCTGTGTCCGAACACACTACTAAATGAGTTATCATCCCTTCACTGTGCCCTCATCGCTTCACTGAGCCTTCATCGCTTCTTTAAACGGTTAGTTTAACCCATTTAATGACTTTCATTATATGATGTGTCGCTAGTTTCGTATTCATTGTACGAGTAATCTAATTATCATCTCATTACCCACGTCCTACCTAAGTAGGGTCGGCGCAACATGTTTTCCTTTTCCACTCTCACATGTTAGATGTCATCTCAGTAATCACACCTTTTAAACACATAATTTTCGGTCTTCCTCTACTCCTATATCCGTTCACCTTCATACTTCAAACTTTTCTAGCTACATGGCTTTCATTTCTCATGATATGCCTATACCATGCTAACCTATTACTCTGAACTTTTCTATCACTGGTGCTGTTTTCAAACTTTCTATCGAGTATATAAGTAACCCAGTTTATACAATATTAAGGGATGACGTCTGTCAACAGAAGAGATTTTGTCCGTTACTAATTCTAGTTGTTAGATTGTAATATTCGGTTAATTGACTACAGTAATTAATACTTAGGCAAAAGTATCGAAAAAAAACAGACTGGTTGTACTATGGGCATTGTTTTCAGAAATGGAGTGGTGGTGCTCAGTCGCCTGGCGAACGAGTCGAGCGTAACGAGCGCAACGAGCGAGCCGATCGCACGGATAAAGGGGAAAAATGGCGGGACACGTCATCGCCGCTCTCCACCCGAACCCTCTCCAATACACAAACCGACACCGCTGATACCAGTCATGTACGTACATGTTATATTTTTCTATTATAATATTTTCTCGTTGAAAGTGTTGTTGTATTGATTGCATTATTTGTATCGATAATCGAATTACCGATATTAATCCAGTGCAATTTATGTTCGGTCTGTTAAATTTGAGATATTAAAGAAATATAATTTTGAGTGTTTATTTCCATATGTGACATACATATGACTTACGTATTGGAAAGGAATGTTATTTAATAAATCGATTGAAAAACATGATAAAAAAAAATAGTGTGTTGCTTATGACCACACGATAGAAATGAAAACTTACAATGAAATACAGGAACATTAAAGTTCACACATATTTATCAGTGTTTGTATGTAAATAGATTATAATAATATTTCAATACGCACAATATATACAGTTCACAAACTACACTGATTCTATACAAAACATCACTGTTAGGAAAGAACCAAAACCGCGCCTAAAGAAGTTTTCACTTCAAAAACTCAATTTGTTATAGATACGTCTATAGTTGCCACATTCAGAGTAATTAATAACCAATGTGATTATTTATTTTTTTCAAATAGAACCGTATTATCTCTTTTACTTCAAAACGATTATTTTTGGAACGAAGTACAGATATGGGCTAGGCAAAAAAAAATGTAAGATTTTTTCGTCACGACCCTTTCTGTGCGCTTATAGATTTAAAGGCAGCGAATAGCTTGCGCCTGCGCAGGCATGGTTTGAACACGGCATACGCGTCAGCTGCTTCGTAGCGTATTGTGTGTAGTTGTGGACTTATATTTATCTGATAAAGTTTATAATGTATTAAATAAATTCAATTCATCTAATTAGGTTAGACTGAAGACCGTTTACAAAATTTCACAAATAGAAGGAAATTATTCAAGAAAGAAGTTACAATCCGTTGATAACAGTATTTCGAAAGAGTAAAAAGTTAACTTAAAATCTAGTAGTATATTCCCATCTATACATATAATAAGAATGTAAATCTGACGGGTCTGTACTTTTTTGACTTTTGAGAAAAAAGTTGTTGCAGGTATCTTAAAAGAAGTAATAGAATACATTTCCATCATTTTTAGAAATGTTTATCTGTCTGTTTGCTTGAACAGGCATTACTGGTAATGTATTAGGTAAGGTAGATAATTAGGTTTCTGATAAAACACCAGCAAAAAAATCATTAAGCAGATTCCGGAGCAACATTTAGTCTTTGTTTCATTAAAATCGGTTAACTCCATCAATAGTTATTGTAATTTTAAGCGACTTAAGTACGAGAGAAAAGTAGATAAGTAAATGGACTTCAGCTTCTTGCTTCAAGCTTCAGCTTGCTTTTATAACATAAATTCTATGTATTATATTACTAATACATAGAATGAAAGAAATACGGTTAATTTTATATTGTATATATAAAAAAATTAATACTATAAGAAGTTCAGTAATTGATTAATTTATAGTATTGCCAATACATGACGTTCAACAGACATTTTCTAACTCGATTACTACTATGATAATAACATCTAAAATTAACGAATTTCTATAAATTGAAAGGTTACTTTGTATAAGTAAAATATACATTTTATTTTTTGATTCCATAAGGTTTATGGCTAAATTTCTATTTAATTTTGTGTTATAGATATTACACTTTTTGGAACAGTTATACCTGTATTCTTTTTTATAATAAAAGAGTAAAGCGACTAAAATTGTCACATTCACAATATGTCGAATATATGTAAAAACAATACTCTGGGGTCTTTACAAGTAACATCACACTACATTTTCATGGTTTTTAGAATTTTTTCCTGTTTATAGTTTGTACAGAAAGAATATAGATACTACTGGATGAATTTTGATGATAATTGGTAAGCTAATAGTTTATAGATCGGAGTAAAACTAAAGGGACGAAATAGTATATTAGATATATTTGAAAAAAAACTGGGGGTTTTAGAATCGATGGCAGAGCGCATTTTCGTGGTTTTTGAGAGTTTTGTTCTGTCCATTTGTTTATATGCGTATCACGCAAAAACTACTCAGCCAATTGAGATAAAATTTGGTATTGTAATATTTGATAGATATATTGTGGTCTGAATCGAAATGAAATATAACTAATCTGAATTATTTTATTTTCACGTTCTTTTAATAAAGAATAATAACAAATATGGTTTTTCGGGACAACAGATGGCGCAAAATTTATCGTTTCATTGATTTACCTTCTTAAGAATAGTACGAGGAAGAGTATAGATAACAATGAGTTTATTTCTGTGCTTGTTATGTTAATTTCCAATTATAATTTTCATAAATTTACACTTTGAGTCACTGCAAGTTCATGCGTTAGGGAGCTGGCATTTTCTTCCAGCTGACCAGCGGTATCGTGGAGAAAAAATACTATAGGCAGTGCAAATAAAAGAAAGAATAACATTATAATAATAATGAGCTATATGAAGTATATAAGAATGATTGAATATCTAAATAATTAATGGGTATATCTAAAACGCAAATTGTTAAACATTATTTTGTTTTTACAGCCGTAAAATTAGAATATTATTGTTATGTTACTCACATACACGCAGGGTGTATTGCCATGAAGTATTGTCTATGTTTGCATGGTGGTTTTTCTAAGTCCGTCTGCCTAGCTACTACCCTCAAGTTGAATATCTGTCGCCAAGCACCTGTTGGTATGTTCCGGCAGCTCTGCACTCGAGAGCCAGTCTCCCTCTAGGTTTAGCGTGACTTGCCATCTTAGACCACATCATCATTTAACATCAGATGAGATTGTGGTCAAACGCTTACCTATAAAGTATTAAAAAAAAAATGTTCGCAATAAATTTAGGTGTAGAGGCAGACATTTCCGTCGTGCGTTATGAACTATCTGACTGTCTGATGATAGACGGCAGCACTATAGTTGGGCCCACGGTTCTTACACACATCAAAGGAACTTGCTAATCCTAATTTTGAGTTATTATTGAAGTGACAAATGTGAGTGCTCGTTATTCTTCGTCTTTATTGAAATTAATTTTGAAGTTAGTTTTTAGTGTGATAAGTGGTTGAAGTTTTGTCACTCATGTAGGGGACACTAGCCATTAAGAGTGTGTGTTGTCAAATGGGAGTATTATGTATAACTTATTTTTGTTTGTCTTATTTATTTGAATTTAAAACTTATACGAATTTGGCCAGAATTTTTTTCTGTTAGCTTTATAAAAGTATATTACGGTAATAGTAGTATTTATTATGTGATTTTTACTATTGTGTTTGTATTTTTTAAATTGTGAAGAATATATCTGATATTGGGCTTCCAATTATTATCTCCAATAAACATGACTGCTCACGACACTCAATGGGTTTTTTTTCTAATTTAGTCTGTTGGATGTAACTTGAAATTCGCAATTGAACAAATCTTATTAGGTATTGACATTTCCGAAAAATATCGGTTAATGTCTATAATTATTTTATTTTGTTATTCTTTCCACTGATTGTGTTACGAACAAGTTTTTCTTAAATTTTACTGATAAGTTTCACATTTAGACAGTATTGCATTGATATTTGGTTTTGAGTAATGGTCTGGTATTAATGGACGAGTATTTCTGAGATGAGATTAAGTTACAGCGAAACGGTTCGGTGAGACTTGCTACCGAATGCGATTATCATAAATCATGAAAAGTTTGTAGCAAACAGCACATTTATTATTTTAAATTCATAGTTTCGAGGACCTGCATGTCATTCATATAAAAATAAGCAAGTTTTTGAAGCACGGTTAACTGTTGTTTTGAGTACCACGCCATATCCCGAGAGTCAGACTAAAAATGTACAAAATATACATTCGGATTGTTTTATTTATCACTTGTTTTTGCATTCACTTCCACGCGGACAGAGTCGCGTGTGCAGCTAGTATATATATAAAATATAACATATATAAGCCAAAGAAGTTTCATTTCTTCCGCGTATACACACTGATACACGGACTGAGTTTTTTTTATTTCAGTTTAAATATAATTAGGCTATAAAAAGGCCAGTAAAAATGCACATTTGGTTCTAATATTTGTTATATAAGTTCTTCGCATTGTAATTGTGAAATAATAAATGTTGTTAACAGGACAAGGATTCCGGCGTCGACTCGAAGACTGACGAGTTGCAGACGAACAACGACCAGCCAGAGTTTAACCTCGACGAGTTCCTCAAGTTCGATTCCATACCTGAAGTACTGACGGTGAGTGTGAATGAATAGCTTGTTCTCTCTTATCTTTAAACGGCCATTAGTTTTATTCGAGTATATTAAAATACTACGAATTTAATCTTGAAAATAAATTTGAATCTTAAATGGATCTTGATGTTTAATACAAAAAATGTCAGTTCCTTTTATTTTTAGGATAAAATTATATTATTATATCAATACATGTTGTAAAACAAAGTCGTCCGCCGCATCCGTCTGTCTGTCTGGAGGTTCGCGATAAAGTGAAAAGCTACTAAACGGATTGTAATGCGGTCTTCACCAATAGATAAGAGTAATTCAAGGGGAAGGTTTAGGTTTATAATTTGACAAGGATTTTTTTTTGTAAATTGGTTGAAATATAATGATAATTGTTGAAAGAATCGGAAAAAGTCAAGCCGCCGTAAGCGTTTCATACACACAAGTATATATTTTTTATCATCAGGGCAGGACAACGTCTGCCGGGTCTGCTGGGGTATAATAAAAAGGAAATTGAAATTTGTGAGAATTTTTATGTATATATTATATTATTTTAGGTATATATATATATATATATATATATATATTCGCACGGTTATAAAATATATAGCCTATGTCATTCGCTGAAAAAATGATTGAAATCGATGCAGTAGTTTTGATTTATTCATTACTGCCCGTGGCCCGCAAGCGTTAAATTTGGAGTAATCTCAAAAATAACAGTATTTCTCCACTATTTAATGTATGTTGTTATACATATAAACCTTCCTATTTAATCACTCTATCTATAAAAAAAAACGCATCAAAATCCGTAGCGTAGTTTTAAAGATTTAAGCATACATAGGGATATAGGGACAGAGAAAGCGACTCTGTTTTATACTATGTAGTGATATATATATAGATACCAAGAAAATTTTATGGCAGAAATAAAAGGACTGGCGATTTCTTTTTTTTGTTCATTAATAAATATCAGAATCGAAATTGAACATTTCAAATATTTTTCGAGTTTTAATGTACTCGAATAATTAATCATCGTACTTAATAATAATACTTTATTTCAGATGACAATGTGTCCCTATAATATGTAATTGTTTGCGTATAAATTCTTAACTTTATGTTAGTAATTTAATTTTATTTATTTAAGAGTTATCTTTATTACATAATTTTTTATTTAATTAACTACATACCAGAGTTTTTGGCGGGATCTTAGTCTGTCATGTAATGGCTTTTATATTTATTCATAATCGTATGTTATTTGCCTCTATATTTTGTAATATTAGTGGCATTTTACTTAATATAGTTCGGTTATTGTGCACAAGTGAATGGGAAATAATACCACGGACCATGAATTCTGAGATGTCACAATAACACAGTGGGAAGTTCTAACAGGAGGGTCACAATCTTGTTAAAAAATTGAAATAATTACGAGACACTTAAAGCATTATTACCTGCTCGATAATGGCAATAATTATCTAGACGAATAGTTAGGGGGAAAAAATACATACATCCTTACGTACGTGTAATTCAGCCCACTTGCTAGCAAATAGGCGATCCTTTTCTATAAACAAGTGCTTACTTAATTAATTTGTTAAAAATCACCGATTTACCAGTAACATTAAAATAAAAGTCGTGGTGGTCGAGTGATTTGACTGGTGGAATATCAATTTGATGTTCGCAGGTTTGACTCCCAGGGCGTGTACCAACGAATTTTTCAGAATTCACGTACATTTACTAAGTTAAATTGACATGAACTTGGGAAATGTTCTTGTAGTACCGCCGTATGTGGGAAAAATATAGAACTTTGGATTTCGCAGAGCTTGATATCGCCAATACGTAAAGAGCTGGTGCGGTTGATTTTTTTTTTTTTTTTTTTTTTACTTTATACTTTATAGGTTAGTGTTCGACCACAATCTCATCTGACGTTAAATGATGATATGGTCTAAAATACTAATCACGTTAAATCTAGAGGGAGACTGGCTCTCAAGTGCAGCTGCTGGAACGCACCAACAGGTGCTTGGCGACAGATGTTCAACTTGAGGATGGTATTTAGCGGACGGCAAAATTAGAAAAAGCCCAACCACCATGCTATAGTTTTTCCTTCACCGAAAGCTTCGACTCAGTTGCTAGGATTCGAACCTACGTCCTTCAATACTGTGTTTGAACACGCTATCAATGATGCCATCATCGCTTCAAAAATTATGCCCATACCTTCCTTCGGGAAAATATCTATGGCCCTGCAGTGGGTCTCTTACAGGCTGATGGTAATGAATGTTTATTTGTTTAACTGTTTTATAGTTAAACCAGTTTTATGGTTACAGAACGGTGGGAGTGAGCTAGAGACTGGCAGCAGGTTCAGCCGGTGGTTCCAAAGAGAGAGTCCCACCAATGACAAGCACTATGAGCGACTTTTACATAATATGGTTGACGGTGAGATAATATAACAATATATACAATATAATAATAATACATACATAATATTTACAATTTACTAGGTAAATATAAATAGTGAATCGATTTTGTTTTTATTTACGTCAAATGTTTCAACGTTTGATCCCAATCTCACTTGATGTTAAATGACGATTGGTTTAAGATGGTAATTACGCTTAAAAACCTAGAGCTGCCTCGGTCATTTCATTAAATGTCTAACTTTCAACTTGAGTAACTTTTACTGGAGTGTATTTATCAACAAAAAAAATCATAAGATACCTATTTGTAGGGCATTCAATTTCCTATACGATTGTAAGTTGTTTATTTCAGTACTATAATATGAAGCAGAGTTAACAAAATCCAAAGTTAAAAAAACCGTTCTGTGTTAATTAATTATATGAGAAATGAAAAACATCGACTCGCGATCTCTAAACATCAATATTAAAGGCTCAGATCTTACAGATTTAGTATTGTTTAGTAAAATTTCACGATCATTTAAAGAAAAAAAATGTTTTTTTTTTTTGGTACACCCTAATATATATTATGTACAAAAACCGTTATCAGATATTAGTATATCGATTCTATCTGATTTTCCAGAAAAGCTGTATTACCCCTATGAATCTTACCTGTTTGATAGAGTAAAATAGAAAGTTTGTGTTTTTATAGGACACATAGATTGAATACACTTACATATAAATTAAGATAACTATAAGGATACTTGAATACATAAAATGTAATAATGTATTTCCTTGTAATTGGCATGACATGTTTGTAAACTAAGAATAATTGATTTTCTATAAAAATCGCTGCATTTAATTTTTTTATTGTAAATTTATTCAATTATCATTATTATTTATTTATTAACCCCAATTTCAAATATTACTGTTGTTTAGAAGCCCATAACTTGATAAGTAAAAAGAAATAGAAAAAATAAAATGTGTACTCCTCGCATTCATTCCTATTAGAAGTCCAATTAGGCTGAAAATTAACGGATTTCAGAACGTCGCCTTTTTTTGTTGTCCGTTTCACATGAAATGCCCCACGTGTTAAATGTGCTATAGAGTTATGGGTAGCGGTGTATGCTCGACCCACGTATAAAGAGGACCTGCACAAATAGTTTAGTGGATGAAGAAAGTATTACGAAGTTGAGAAATAAGTGAAATTTAATATAGAATAACAGAAATATAACAATGAACATAAATAATTAGTATAAGGATTAGCGCGCGCGATATATTCGATCTGCAGTACGGTCTGTCCGTGAGTAGGAGGGCAAGGGTGCGCAAGCGCCGCTTGTACAATCGGTCGCCGCGCGGGGGTGGCAGTATTCTCGTCGGCGGTCCAGAAACATACGTGCCAGCGATTTATTCCAATTGTAAGATGATGGTACAATTGATTATTAGGGCGCGATTTGTAATCGTTCCATAGCATGCCACAGAGTAATATATAACAAATAAATAGGTTTGTCATTGAGGTATTTTTCCCTATTAATTGTTCTGTAATTTTGTTAGATTTAGACAGCACGACGCGTATCGATCCTGTGCAGCCCATGCAACCCGTGCAGCCGGTCGGTAGCGAATCCGTCCAGCACCAGCACGTGTTCGCACCCATATCGCCGGGCGGTGCGCCCTCGCGTCCTCTGCCTCAACCACCCTCGCTCCTCGACCTGCTGCTGCGACCCAACGAGATCAGACCCGGTCAGTCACTTTAATTTCCATTGCCCCTCTTCCGTCTCTCTCTTCCTCCCTTCCGCTCCCATTCTCTCTCTATAATAGGGAGGAAGACTAAAGTACCTTCAGTCTTCACCACTCCCGTTGTTGGGAGTTTATGTAGCACCTACTTTCAAATAATGAACACAACCAATTATCCAATTCGAGACTGCGAAAGTGATCAATTTTTAACTTATAATGATCACAAAAATAATTTTACCTATCTTCTAACCAATTCATACCCGAACACTAGCCTGTACAATAGTAAAATAATTCACATTTTATGTTTATACATCCAGATTCAGTATCAGTTGGCGGCAAGATGCATAGCCTCGAGGAGTTAGAGTCACGGCTCCGTCCCCACCCACCTCATCAGACTCACAATGTACCTGATCATGATCTCACTGCTTTCAAACGACTCGTAAGTAACATTAACTTGTATTCATTAATATATCAATTTATAAATGTGTTAGTCATATTTTAGAAGTTCAGTGAACAGTATGTTTATACTCATAAAATCAAATTATATTGTACTGGACGACGATTAGTTGTTGTAGATAAACAAATTCTTCAATGATGAAGATGATGAAGGAAAGGCCTTAACCCTTGGACTGCCCAAAACCATAAAGGTTTAAGTTCCTTACAAATGAATGTAGACCTCATGAGGCATAGGTCAATGGACTGTCGGGATCATAAGCTTAAAAAATACCTGATTATAACAAAACTTTGAAAAATAACAAATTATGTATTGCGAAATAGTATGTTTTATGTAAAATGCATTTTAAATATTCTTTTCATTTGTACTAATTTTATTTTACTAAACCATGAAATTAAAAAATAATTGAATACATAATCCGCAATTTTGAGGTCGGGGTCTTAAAAAAACAGCTGAGGGATTAACCATGTTTGTGTTTCATTGCACGTGACGTTACAAAGTTAACTGACATAGAACGTGTTGTTTCAGCTAGCACAGGTGTCAGGCGGACAGGCGGTTCCGGCTGCGGGTGAGCCCGCACTGCGCCCGCATCCGCACCACCAGCCTCCTCCACCGCATCCTCATGCGCATCCTCACGCTCCTCAGCAGCCACAGCCGATGAGTTTGCTACAGGTACTGTGGCACTTACGCTACCCCATCTTAGGCTACCACGAATTGTGTAGTGATGTTACTACAAATAACTACTCCAAATTACCTTACCTTCATCTATGCTATTCCGATTTATGCTACGTCCACTTACGCTACCCTGAATTGTGCTAACTTTTGCGTTACTACTCTTCATTTGTTTTATTCAGATTTATACTACGTTTACTTATACTACCTCGAATTATGCTAACTTATGCTACTACTACTACCCCGAATTAAGTTAACTTTATTCTTGCTACCCTGATTTACGTTACGCCGATTTATGCTACTCCAACGTTGTGAATCACGAGTTACTTCAGATTTTAAATAAAGATTGGGAATTTAACACAGACTTATATTTCGTTTAAGGAGGGTTACATTCTAGAAAACGTAATTCCAATAGTGTTTTTAGTTAGAGTTATGCTGTCATTAGGACACACGAATATAACACAGTCCCACGAAAATGCTGTGTAAACAGTATAATTCTCACTAACATTCGTATAACTCATGGGAACAATAAGTTTATATGTTTAGTTCAGGTAAAATGTAACAGCAGTCGTTCTGGATATTTGCTTCTGAACAGCACACTAATTTTTATGAAAATGAAAACTGAAAATGAAAAAAAATGAAAACTTTTTGTAATTAATTAAATAAATATATTTTTTTACTAAAATTGATCTCGTAAATTTTACTAAATGTTTGTATGAAATTAGTGATCCTGGTTATGTAAAGATGTATTATGAATGTGTAGAAAGAGATGCAAGTTTTTTATTGCACTAAAATTTATTTTGCTTTAATAATCAACAAACTCTTGTCCAGATGTTGAGCAAAAGCATGGAACAACAGCAGAAAGCTCAACAACAGCAACAACAGCAACAGCAGCAGCAACAGCCGCCGCACATACCGCAGGAGCTCCTATACAAGCTCCTGCAGGTACAACAGGTAATATACCATGTTTATTATTACAGTTTGTTTGATTTGACACATCGGGAAGAAGAGTGAGACGTCCGGTTAAGAATCGACTTACTTCGGCTTTGTAAAGCGTTCTCTCTATCGCCTAGCGCAACTACTGCGTTAGACTGAGATAGCGTTATACGAAATCGAACCTAACCGACTATCTCAGTTTTCTCCTCGACGTGTCGGTTCAAAAGATGGGTACATAATAACTAAAACTGTTTATTTTTCTAGTGTAATTGATATATTGTGAATATTAAAAAATCGGTTACTTAATTAGTAGTGAACTTAATATAATCGTAATTATACAATTCGATTAATATATGTGACTGGGCATTTTACATTTGGACTCTTTACTTGGCGTTTTACTGTGTCATTCCCTTTTCCTGTTTTATTTTCTCGATTTTCGTTGTTTCTTTTATGTTATTTTAGACGGATATATCAGTAGAGAGAGAGACAGAAGAAGATATCGATGGTTTGTGTGAATATTTAGTTGACAGAGTAAGAGTTCAATAGTAAGGCATGTACCGTCTAGACTTAAGTGGCATATGGGAAGGAACATGTTCTTATCGACAGTGGAAATTAAATAATATAATATAAAGAAATATTTAGAACATGCAAAGTAAAGAATTAAAATTATGTTATTATTATTTTTTGCTTTTGACCACAATGTTACGTGATGTTAAATGACAATGTGGTCACGACAGTAAACTCTTTAAACCTAGAGGGGTCTGGCTCTCAAGTGCAGCTGCCGCAACAAACCAACAGGCGCTTGGCCACAGATTTTCAACTTGAGGGTGGTAGCTAGCCAGGCGGACTGGGATAAGGCCCCACTATAGTGCATGTATTGTATATTGTTTACATAATTATTATGGTAATGTGATATGTTTGCAGCGTCAACAGCAGCACCAGCAACCGGGTATGGGTGAGATGGGGCACGTGGGTGGTGTGATGCCGCCAGTTGACAGGGAGCTGCTGCAGCGTCCCGAGGCACAGGCCATCGTGCAAGGTACGACTCACACTCACATCTACAGTGTACGAGTTGTTTGCATATTATGAATAATGGTAGAACTTGTACCTGTTCTTTGGTTATGAAATTACATTTAAAAAATGCTAATGAAGTTATTTTATTTTTTACAATAAGGTACAATTAGAGATTGACAATTACATTCATAGCAAAACTATTATATCATTAACAAATCTGAAATCCAATTACAAATTGTACACAACATATTTAGTTTTAACAATAAACAATATTATATAACAATATATAGACAGAGGTAGGTAATTTGTAGGTGGTAGAGCTACGCTGAAGCTATTACTGGTTTCAGCATGAATGGGTCCGCTCGCCCGTGGTAGTACCACCCTCTCACAGAAAACCGACGTGAAGTAACAGTGCTTGCACTGTTGCGTTTCGTTCGGTCAGTGAGATCGCCGGAGGCCCACATATTTAAAAGGCCGGCAACGCAGTTGCGATTCCCCTGGTGTTGCTAGTGTCTATGGACGGTGGTGATCACTTACCATCAGGTGACCCACCTGTTCGTTTGCCCCCTATGATATAAAAAAAAGACATATACAATTATATAGATGTTGTAAATTTTGTTACACCAATATTCACTATGGTTACACAAAATTATGTCGAAATGTTGAAAATTATACACAGCTTAGGAATAATCATTTCACAGCACAACTTGCAAATATCACATCGAAAATTAGTCTTAATTAACCATACTGGACCCTGTTGAAACTGAAACGTGATGTGTAGAATTAAGCCACTGTGACTAACCCTATAGTATACTGTTTTTTAACATAATATTCTACTAAAAGAAGATTATATTATCCTTCAGGTCTGAAATCTGGCGACATTAACGTACAGAACTTGATGCAGCAGCTCAATAATCCGGGCATGCAGAGCCGCCATCGCGAAGTATTGCTCACTATATTAAGGCAACATCAACAACAAAAACAGGTGATGCTTACCAATAAAACTATTAAATAATTGTAATGGAGAGGGGATAATACAAATCGCTTTAAGAGTGAGAAAGAGGTGTAATGTGAGGTATCTGTTAAACAGGTTCCACTTAGCACCAATATTGGTGGCAGAGCGCTGAGTATTTTGAAAATAGTGTCGAATCTACTGTTTTCTTTAACCGCTGAATTGTACTATATCAACGCATTCTAAATTGAGTCGTCGGGTAATAAATGTCACTGACAGTAGGAATGTGCACGCAATGCAAATCGTTATCGACACTTAGCTACCTGAGCACGCGGGGTCGATGCGTCATCGTGACCTTCATTAGCACTCCTGATTGGTCGTTACGAGTTAGGGTTGTTATTTTATTATAAGATTTTTTGCTATGATGTTCATTACACTAGATATGCTTCGTTACGCAATACGCACAATGGAGAATTTGTTTTCTAACGTGGTTTTGAAGAAATTAGTTAATTGGTTAGTTACAATAAAAATTACGAATAAAAAAAAACTATTTTTTTCTCTTTATAATAGGAGTTTAGATATTTATCACAATATCTGGGTATCAATTACGCATACAGACAAAATTACAGATTTATTCAGAGAGTAATGTGGAGTTAATACTAACGGTGTATGGGTTTTTACTGCAGATGGGGGGATCCCCGCTACCGGGCGCGGTGGGCAACGCGTCCCACCTGGTAGTACCGCCGCACCACCAGCCGCTCCGCCTCTCTCCAGTACCGCATCAAGGTAAAACATTGTTCATTTATGTTAAAGATCACCACCTTATATCGACGGCAATAACAAAACTAAAAAAACATTCTGGGTTGTTATTCCACCGGTTCCATCATCTTGTCAGAAAGATATTCCAAAGTTAGAAAGATGGCTTAAAGGACGTGTAAGTAATGGTTCTAACATAAAAAAATATTGAGATAATATTGGGGTTTTTAGGGGGGGATTTTGCGATAGTCATTTAATGTTAAATATAAAAAAAAGTTTTTTATTCATAATCAAGAATTTGTATCATGTAATATTAGTGCCAATTCGCGTAATATAGTATGATTATTGTAATAGATAATAGTAACATGAGCTATGGATTGTAAAAATGTTATAAAAACTCCAGAAATTTCTAGCAATTGGGCCACTATTTTTTTAGAACACTTTTTAATGTTTACCAACTTTATAATGACAGTAATAATTTTGGATATTTAATAATAGATTATTAAAGATGAGAGTAATGCTGTGAAAATTACATTATATAACTAAATAATTAATAATCGTTATACGTTATTTAAAAAAAAAAAAACGTTTTTTATAACGGACGCAGCGTACTGCGTGTCGCCGATAATGGCGGCCAGTCCCAACACGTTGACGGTCCACCATTCAGGTATAGTTGTCAGTTTTAACAATATGCGCTTCTAGATTGATTTGTTCTCATCTATGGTATTGCTTTATAAAACATTATAGCTCTCCTGATGATTGGAGTGTATGAAGTGATTAATTCGTTAGCTTTTCCAAATCATAAACTGTATGTAACAAGTAGGCAAAAATACAGTGTCGTTCATTGACATAAAATGTCATAATTAAGATTTTTTTTAAGTTTGATTAATCTAACGATAAATCCGCATTCAGTATAAGATAATTAACTCCAATTATAAGTCGTTATGTTACGAATATTTTAAAAATTACAGGTTTTACGTTCTTTACAGAATATACCATAACATATTGCTTTTGTGTTACAAATTTCATACATTTTTATATGGAGGAAAGTTTACAAATAAATTGAGTTACTTTTGTGTTACATTGTTGTTATTGCATCATAAAAAGTTATGCCATTAATAAGAAAACAAGAAATTTCCACAAAATTTGACTTTAGGGCCCTGTACTGCCTCACCGGTGTGAATTACATTTAAGTTGCAATAGGTAGTATTGTAGAGCGCTTAATCCTGAGTTCATATAATAGCACAAAGTGCCGCCGAGCTATAAAAAATAATAATAATCCAAGTTTACTTGTATTCTGTATGGAAAATCTTCTCACGTTCTGGAAAAGTACTTAGAGTTAAGGGTTCAAATTTTCGGGGATTTTTTTCTGACATATTTCCAACAATATTTTGCATGAAGACTGAAAAATAATAACCGTTTAAAAAAAGCATCCTAATATATGTTAAATTAAAATATGCGTCCAAAGAAACATGAGCTTGAGTTTTTATAAATGGGCCAGTTTCATTGGAAATTGCCCATCATTTTGGTACCCCTCTTAATCAGCATCCCTTTGTTAACAACGACTCACGCGCGCGCACCTGCACAGTTGCCGCCACTTACGATAATTGTAATGATATAAAAAACTGTGAAACTGTCGTGTTTTCCAAGTGTCTATTTTATATCACGATGGTGGCAAACAAGCATACGGGCCGCCTGATGCTAAGCACTTACCACAGCCTATGGACGCTTGCAACACCGGAGATGTCACATGCGTGTTGCCGACCCTTCAAAAACCTATATACTTTCCCCTTGAAAAATTCCATACTCTAGTCCCCTGGGAAAACCTCAACAGGAAGCTCATTCCACAACCGTAGCGTTCTGTTCCGCGACCACTGCGGTTTATCTCTTTGACCTCTCGGCGGAAGGCGGAAGGCAGGAAACTCGCGTGCTCTACGCGATGACTTGGAACTAACAGAAGTTTTGATTTGGAATAGATTTAATAATGACCAAAAGTGCTTATACGCATTTATAGAAGAAGCCTGGGAATGCGTTTATGCTTATTCAGCGAATAATATAAACTAGTTAGGGTTGTAACAGTACGTATACGTGCTCTGTACTAACTCACCGCAAACTTGTAAGTGGTAGTGATTATGAACAATGTGTGTGGAGTTAAATGTTATGTCGTGTGTCAGGTGTCCCGACTCGCATACCGTCGCCACGCGAGCTCGCCGTCCATACGCAGTCCATCATGCAGGGCGCTCTCATCAAAAAGAAGCTCGAAGAGCAGCGCGAAAACTACCGCCGCAGGCACGAGATGCAGCAGCAGCAGCAACAGCAACAGCAGCAGCCGAAGCAACCGACCCCTATATCCTTTACTCCGACATCTGTAAGTTTTCATCCTTAGTTCCCAAAGTGGTTCATGTGGAGTCCCAGGGTCCACGGGAGTCTACGTTGGCGTGACAAAAATATGGGCGTTCACAATTCGTAACGAAAATTTACCTGCTTTCGATAATGAAGAACTAAAATGTTTGCTTGGCTTTACCTATCAATGTAGGCAGATAATATTTTAAGAAGCTCAGCGACTGTTACTTGGATAAGCTTGCGTATTCCATATTCAGTACAACGCAAATTTCCATAATTAAATTGAATATTCACATTTTTGTCGAGTTTTGGGAATATGGTAGAAATTTAGCTGCAGAGGGTTCACCGAAACCAGCTAAATTTTAAAAGTGGTCTATGAGAAAAAATGTCTGCGAACCTCTGGTTTACACCATTTTCTCTTTCATCTGATTCTTCAGCATGATTAACACACGACCGTGCTTCAATTTGACAAACGAACGATAAACAATCGACTTACAGTACTCTCCAATGTTTTTGACTGCAGAACACAAAGTTTAGCTATAAATGCGTATTACGTTAACACGAGTAAGCTCGAACTTAAGGCTATATTCAGAGCGACAATTATATTATTTTATACATTTCCAAAAGCAGTTTGAAGGCGAACGACGCTCTGCTGAGGCGTCATACTATACCTAAAATACGTCGTAAATCATGCTACAAATAACTTCATGGGTTAAATCAATGGTGACGTGGACAGGCAAAATGGCGTAAAAATGTACAAACAAGTGAAAATATATGCATTTTAAAGCCAAAAGAATTTTATTTTCAAATGTCGTAATTAGTTCTTTTAGTGCGCCTCACATATAATTCGAAATTTTATTATACTTGTGTTTTTTTATTCCACATGTTTCTAGCTACCACCTTCGCGTTGTAAATCTCTCGCCAAGTACCTATACGTGTGTTTCAGTAGGAATAGTAGTCACTTCTCTTCAACAGAGAACGTGGTTATACGGTAAACCTATAGAAATAAATAAATAATGTTACCCGCCGTAAAACACCTGATATATAGAAACATCAGCGATTATTTTTACTATAAGACACTTTGGTAGAATAATAAAATTAAAATAAATAGTTACATTAACAAGTTGTGCTATGTACAGAGTAATAACGGGTCTAGTAATTAGGTTAGCTTACTAATCGTTTTTTTAAATATATTTTTAGGTTTTAGCGTTATCCTACAATCTCACCTGGTGGTAAATGGCGTTAATTAACATGTAAAACTAACGATATAGTACGAAGAATGAGCGGATAGATGGCGTTAAAAGAAGACTGACTGTGTGACATGTACAATATTTTTTGCCCGCCTGTGAAAAAATGTAACTTGAATGAAATGATGTCGATAATGATATATAATATATTTAAAGAAATAATAAAATGAAAAGATAATTCGAAGTAAATAACTTCGAATGTCCTTGACAATACCATATTGGCAAGTGAGTGCTTTGCTTATGTTGTGAGCTACGGGGTAATATGACGATCCTTATAGATTTAAGGTGGCGGTTGGAATGCGTAAAAACAAATAAACAAACAGACATATAGTCAATTAAGTATTCTTTATTGTCAGGTGTTACGCAAGATGACGGCTGAGAAGGAATCCGAATCGCAGAGCCCCAAACAGCAACAATGGTCGCAGCCTTCGAAGGTGCCTCAAGGCAGACCCATTGTCAAGGTGAATTTATATTTTAACTGTGAAATTTCTATCTATCTATTAGATAGACAGAGACAAATCTTTTAAGTACATCTTTCTTATCTTTTTTTCAACAGTTTTTTTTTTATATTAGCCCTATAATATGGGGATAAATATTTAATGGCTATTGATTAATGTTATCATAAAAATTATTTTGGACTGTTATTTTTTTCCATACTATCTAAATGAGTCGAAATCTGTTATGTTATATTGACTATTTGATTAATAATATTAATCAGTGTTATAATACGTTATTCTAAAGTTGTCTTCGTCTTCCAGGGTAACCAGAGTGGAGCTGCACTTCAGATGGGATACTCTGGACCAACTCCTGCGGAATACCAACAGCATTACATGAATCAGCAGCAAGTTAGTTTATACGCAAATACACACACACACGCACGCACGAACGCACGCACGCACTAAAAATGCGTAATCACACACATACTGACATATCATCTTCTTATACTTCTCTCACCTAAGTAGGTTCGGCAGAACATGTTTGTCATGTTCTGACGTATGATTTGGCTTAGTTTTTACCTGGAATCATACCTGCCTGGCATCAATCCTCCGTGGGGCTATTGATGTGAAACATCTATAGTCGCACGTAAAGCCGATTGCTGGCGTGGTGACGCGCCGCTACATATACAGTGTATATGTAGTAGTATGAACGGTGTCGCTACAAGAATTGAGTTATCACAATAACATTATTGAATTTTACAATTTTTTTAATTAATGAAAATATATATTTATTAAATAAACAGTCATCATTTTCGATGTTTTACATCTGACAGGCGTACCGCGAAGTCTCACAATTTTTTTTTACCACTATAACTTCAACTTCCTAATTTCGTATGGATTCGGATATTTGACTCTTCGATAACAAGTGGTAAGGATTTAAAATACGCAGTGTTGTACGATGTATCCATGTATTGCACTTGCACAGGCTCTGGTTTCAGGTTTGTCGTAGCCATGAGGATTTCTTCCTGCAAATCTGATTCAGGAGGTTCACTTGCATTTTTTCTTTTTCTTGTCCTTTTTCGCCATTATTGTTAAAAAATATTATAAAGCTAAATATGACTTTTTTCCAATTAACATTAATTTGTAAAAAGTATATAATAATTTTGTAATGTCACTGTACACATAATCACACTGTACATACGTAATCACATACACATACATCACAATAAACACATTGAAATCATTGCAATTTTTTTAATTTGTCGGACAATGTTTTTTATTTACAGCAAATGGTTAACGTTAGCGGCGTCCGTCCGTTCCCTGTCCCACAACAAAGGCAGCAAGTACCTAATTCGGTGAGTTCAATAAAATAATATTAGTGTCTTGTGGTTTTCGACTAAGCTAAATTAAGGTATTTTCTTGAAAATTCTAAAATACCTATAGAAATCTATAATTCTTAGATATTTAGTACCATATATTTTTTTGTGAAACTTAATTTGTTTATAAAATTTATCATTACATTTTTGCGTGTAAATTGTCAAATAATTGTGAAAGAAATTTAATTTTATGCAACAGTTCATTTTCGTAGTTTCTAAACCTTTACATTTCGACTTAGTGTTTAACGGCCGAGAACAGTATTCTAGATTAGACCATTATATTACCTCTATAAATCTTTCTCAATTGAACGTGATACTACTGAATATGTTTCTATATGGTTATAGAAATAAAAGCTAAAATAAAAGATAACAAGTATACAATAAAGTATTGCTATGAGACATCATGTTATTTGTTAATAATGTTAGGTTTTACAACAAAGTCCCAAAGCGTATTACTGAGTTGCCGGACTGTAAGTTTAAGCGCCTTGTCAAACGGGTTTTGGTGTCAAAAGGATATTGTTGGATTATAAGGATTGTATTGTAAGGAATTAACTACTCTCTGTGCATCCACAAAAAATGATTGTAACATATTTTAAATATATATGTTAAAAAAGATAAACCCAATTGAGTACCCAATTGAGTTTGTTCCTGGTTCTTCTCGATGACTGGGTTGTTTTCCTAACAGGTGGTAATTTTGGCGAACATAAGCTTCTTAGGGCCTGAAATGAATAAAGTAGTTGTGATTATGATTTCATTCTTTTTAACCATCCCAATGCTCAAATCAATACCTACATAGAGCTATTTTTATATTAATTTCTCGTACTGTATTATGGTAGTTGTATTGGATTAAATTGTGACCAATATTTCACCAGTCGGAACACTCTCTATAGAGTGACACACTTACACAGAATCAGGCGGTGTATGTCTTGTGACTTACACAGAATCAACCGGTGTATATCTAGTCACTTACATAGAATCAACCAGTGTATATCTTGTTATCAAGCGGGACGGCAAGGAGTCTGTATCTGATTGGATTGATACCATAATACCACTGTACTATAATACGCATGGTATTATGGTATGGTATAAACGAGTCACTGTAACTCGTTTAAGCTGTCGCGTTTCGAGATCAGTCAGTGTATATCAGATTGCTGAAGAATAGTAGACCTGTCTCTGGTCGAATGCATTGTTAGGTCTAGCTACAATAAAAAATGGATTTTTCCTTCTTATTTCCTTATAATACTCCCATATCTGCGTGACGAAGCTTCGACTACTTGTCGCGTTAAAATTAACCTCAAAAATCATTCCGATAAAGGCACAGAGTTCCCGTTCCAACACCTGTGTCTTTCCAATAACTTGAAATTAGCGTCCGATAAATTCCTTTGATGTGCGCAAAAACCACCGGCCCAGTTATTGTGCTGCGTGTATCGTCATGCAATCCGATAATTCGTAACGCATAACGATAATATCTTCCCACATCTGCATTTAGTCTGACCATAGACAAAACTTCGTGCCGATACACGCAGGTATGGGAGTAGCATTATAGTAAAATCCTACTAGCAAAATATTAAAACAACTTTGATTCTAGTTCAACAATATGAACAACATGGGACGTGGAATGCCCGGAGGCGCTATGCTTCATCAGCTCCTCGTTCAGTCGCATCAGAGGAATCTCAATGGTATGTTATTACTTATTATTCTTGTCTGTGTTAATTAATTTGTAATTATGTCTGTAACTTTGGCCTATTTTTAAATTGTGATAGTTAAAGTATACTGATCACGAATATGGTGTTGAAATTTATGAAGTGAAAACTTTAGCCGCGTTGTGCGATTTTAGGTAGGAGAAAAACGTTACGGATTCGCGTCACCGATGACCTCGACATGCTCGTGACGTATTTATTGCGCTTGCGCTAGACTAGCGACGCGTAGTATAGCGGCCTGTCTACTTGTAATATTGATATTTTGTATTGAACTCGTGCAGCCCATCATATGTTTGATTAATTAATTCACTGTATAAAAACGTATATAATTATTGCTTGGAATGTCAAAAGATGTGACAACCAAAGTAATGGTAGAAATTTCAATTTACAAATTATGAAATGTAAATAATTCAGACTAAATTACTTAAAAATTCAAAAACTGTTGTTTTGAGTTTTTACTTCTCTCAGCAGTCCTTATGACTGTTTCGATTTATTTTTATCTGTGACCGGATTTTCACATAACCGATATTTGTTAATTCCCTTATATGGCAAGTTTGTAATTGTGAAATTAATAGATATGATAAATTGAACTAAAATGATTAGTCGAAGATAATTACTGCCCAAAGAATACATGTGGGGCTGTAGGCAGTCGCTAGTAGTTCTATATATTCATATGTACATAGGACTTTCAATGATCCACTATTAATTTATAGCTATGGCAGATTATGCGCTCTAGGTTATTACATTTTTGTCTATATAAGTAAATGTGTTGTTTTATTTGTACTTTTATTTTTTTTCAAATTCTATCATAATTACATGTTGTGAAGGCACTTTATGAAATGAATATAGCGTTTATAATTTTTTTGGGTATCTACTTTTTTCTTTGTACGGATTTATCTCCAAAATGAATTAACCGATTTTTATGGAATGATGTGCACGGGAAACTTTATTGTTCTGTAGCTCTGAAATAATTTCAAAAATATTTTTTGAAAATGTATGTTCTACCTTCTTCTATTCTCTGCCCTATTAACATTGTGTCTCTTAACTCTTCTTGCGGATAGCCACCTAATTGTAGAATGTTTGTGAAAATTTATTAAAACTAATAAATTTAAACATTAGGTTTTAGGTTCTTTCCCTTTTTTATTTTATTTTTCTTGTGTATGTTTGTAATCTAACAATAGATTTTATGTGTAGTTTACATGTGTTTAGTTTGTGATGTCTGTTTGTAAATACTCCTGTCTGGATATATAAAATAAAAAATTCGAATAATTGTTGGGTACAATCTCCATCGTTTATGGTTCTATTTACTTGACATTGGCGAAATTGTGTGTGCAATTTTAAATAAGGAAATATTATAAATTAATATGTACCTAATCCCGAATTGATTTTAAAATTTACGTTTGTACGCTTCCAGAGATGGGCGGTGCTAATGTCGTCGGTAGTGGTGGTGGAGACAACCAGCTGGCGCGGTGGTTCTCCCCGGAGTTGCTGGCTCGAGCCTCGGCTGGTAAGCTGCCCTCGGTTCACGTGCCCAACGCTCTCTCTCTCGAGGACCTCGAGCGACACCACCACTCGCCCGCTCCACCTCTCCGCAACTAATCGACCGATCGCACAAACCGAACAACCAGACCAGATACTAACAACACATCAGAAGCGTCGTGTCTCAGTGAATTCTGTCTAACAGTGTTCGAGTGAACAACACATCGAAAGTGTCGTGGTGTCAGTGAATTGTGTCTAACATTGCTCGAATGTGAAATGCGTACGCGTGCACGCAACTGTGTACACGTTTTGCGTGCTTGTGTGTTGTGGACCTCAAAAAATGAGTTGTGAGTTTAAAATTATTCAAGTTTCCTATTGCTCTGGACTCGTGTTATTGAGAAGGACTTGAGAAAACGGAGCTACGACTTACCAGCCGACATTGCTTGGCCGTTTACACTCGTTTTAAATATTTAGTAAAAAAAAAATATTGACATCAATGTTTCGTGCTAGGAAGTGACCGAAGATGAAGGCAAATCAAGGCTCAGTTCATGTTTCCTTTTTGAGCCTGATATTGCGTATATATAACGACTACATCGCTTACAGTTAGCGATAAAATCTTACAAGGTGAAGATTGTTGTTCGATTATCTTTATTTTAGTATTTTCGAACACGGGAAAGGCTGATATTAAGACGATTTTCAGGAGGCTCTTGTGTAAAAAAAGCATGTTGTTAATGTGCGAATGTATTTGGGTAAATGTGTTTAGACCACTGACCAAGTTTTAAATGTACAATTAATTTGAACCGGTTAGACATTAACAATTTTTGCAAATTCTTTTATAATTAACGGAATGAACGTTGTAAATATAAGACGATTAATGACATTTTGAAATTCATCACATAATTTTTAGTTTCGGCTTTAGTACTGTTAAACCTCATGAGCATTTGAGCAGTGTCAACCGTGTGAGCCGAGCAAACATGCTCATGTGAACCTGAGGGTTTTTAAACAATATCATATTTCTATTACGAAATTGTCTAACAATTTTTTATTGTAAAATTGAATATATATAAAAAATGAATTGTTGTTAAAAAAAATACAAACACATTCCAGTGAATATTTTACGTATCACGGATTTTAAATGAATTATTTTATAAAAAAAAATATGTGTTTATTAATTAGGGAAATCTTTTGGTTTGTCAATAAAAAGAGACAAAATTAATGTACGTAAAAAAGTTGGTAGCTGATAGTTGTTGGGTGATAACATTTTTGGTGTATTATGTTTGTTAAGGAAAAATTGAAGGTGGTTGCCATGTCTAATAAAATATTCCTTGATTTCGATGCTGAGTATTGTATAAAGGAAAACAAATTGTGTATAATGCATCTCACTTTAGTTATAGATAACTGTTTAGCATGGTGCGCTATTTCAACTAACTTTAATTTCTTTTTTATGTCCTTCAAACAACAGCCAAAATGGAAATTCAATATACAAAGAAAACAAAAATAACTTATGAGACTTTATATACTCACTGCATTAGTACAATATTAATTGTCAAACATTTTTTGGTAAAGTACTGTTATCTGAGAAAATTGCATTGTTATATTAATATCACCAAATTCTTCTTTAGCCTAATGTGATAAAAAAAGGAGAATATGTAAAAAAAACATTGATGGAAGAGTCTAACCTTGGAACATTCTACAATAATGAAGGCAGTCAAATTTGTTTATCTCATTCAATTAGCGTCCTTTTAACTTTGGTCGGTTGGTCTCACGAGCGGGTTATGTGTGCGAGAGTGAAAGAGAAAGGCTGAGAGGGAAGAATACAGAGTTTATGAAATGTATGTCCAGGGTTGTGTTTGTTTACGTTTTGTTACTAAGTCATTTTACGTGAGGAGAAAAAAGTTTTTGGTTGATGAAAAAAAGCAAAGGTAACTCGATAGAGATTTATGATTATTAATGTCTACAAACTTATTTGCAGAGATAGGAAGCGATAGACATTGTCGCCTTTTGAGTTTTGAATTTCGATGTATTTTTTTTTTGTTTTTGTAACCGATGGGATTCGCACAAATGTGTACGATGAGATTTACATTTGCGATTGATATTCCTCGGAGGATATTATATATATATATATGTGTGTATATTTTTGTAGATTTTACTATCCGTTCCCCAGTTTACGATGTTTAAAGCGAATCCTATATATATAAATATTTATCTTTGGAAAAATCTAGGACTTGAACCCACTGAAACTGTCAATTATTTTCAAATAGTTTCATCACAAAGGAAAAAAAGGGTCGTAACTCACACACGGTCTGATAAACATATGAAATATCTTTGTGATCAGAATTATCAAGCAATAATAATAATAGTACATGTATAATTCTTACGTCTATGTGCTTATTTGAATACAGTGTCGGATTAAACTTCTCGGAGATCCGGGATTCAGTCCCCAGTCTCCAAAATGATATATTTTGTATGCCAACGAGTATATGTCGAGAATATCTAAAATATTTGGTTAAAAATTGTCTGGTTCGGGGGGGGGGGGGGGGGGGGGGTAACTGCTCCCGTCCCCCATTCCTTAGTCCGTCACTGTTTGAAACTGAACCGACACGAGCACACGCAAGTGTTCCGTATATGTTAACCACGAACCAGGGCAGAGGGTCTCCATGTGATTGTGTGTACTTTTTTAAAATTAGTTATTGTAAAGTGATACAGACGCAAGTTTTGAAATGAATTTTTAATGAGGTTGGATTTTGGTCGTGTATTAAAAGCAATACTCTTATAATCATGGATTCGTGTGAGCGGCGTATTAAATGCGTTCGCGGGTCTTCTCCTTATATCAGTTCTGTATAGTAGTGGCGAAATTTTCGTTTATTCGTCGTGGTCGGGAGATGTTGGCGACGTTGAATCGTTCACTTGTGAAACAACACTGGATGTCCTGTGAGCTTTAAATTATTGATTAAAAAAATACATTTTAAAGTTTTTCTTTGCTGTTTGTTTTAATGTAGTTAGTCCCCTTTAAAATTTCAATCCAGAATATAATTTATGATACAGTTAGGGTTGCCAACATTTTTTCAACTGAGTATCGAAATAATACCTAATGCAGGTATACAGATAAAAAAAAATGAGGTTAATTTATTAAATTGTTTTATTTCCTGTTTATAATAAAAGTGTTGTTCAATTCTAAAATATAACACACTTTCCACAAAGTCTTAAAGGTCCATAGCACATAGTCCCCCCTTTACGTGTGAAAATCTATTGGAGAAACAAGATTTAAAAAGAACTTTAATTTACTGTGTAAATCAATTCTACAATAATAAACTCATATTAGTGAAAATATTTATTAAAAATATACTTTTTTTTTAATTTAAATAATTTTCTAGCATCTCAATTTTGACAGAAATAGCCTAATTATTTTATTTCAAAGAAATTTTAATATTTTATATATTGTATAATTTCTTATTTTAACAGATTTCTAGAATTTTATGCTCTTAATTTTTATCGCATATATAAAAAAAACTCTGTTTCAAATTTTGGCGCTCAAAATTCGTTAACAACTAATAAGGTTAACGTAAACGTTCGAATTATTCGGTTCGATTCGCTATCGAATATTCGCGCACCCCTAGCTCAATCTCAGTTTTTAGAAGCGGCAACCCTTTAGTCTCAAACTTCCATATTTTTCTAAGAATTATATTATTAAAGCAAGCACCATCCGCCTGAACGCAACGATACATTCTAGCGTATTACGCTACTTTTTAATCATTTTTGTTACTGTTCACACTTTCTTTTAATGCTGTAGAGGTTTTAATCTTGACCACAATATCACCTGATGTTAGATGACGATGTGGCCTAAGATCGGAAATAAGTTAAATAATAAAGTGAACCCATAGTTGACTGTTAAATTATCGGTAGTGAAAAAATCGAATTTGCTTGTCTTTTTTGCCGTTCTGTATTCGAATCGGGTGATAGATGAATACAGGTGATAGTCGTCCATTTGTCTTGGTCGCGTGATCACTTAATAGCAGATAGACTAAGGCTATTGCTATTGGACTAAAGCTATATTTATAATTTATTACTACAAAAGATATGAGTATAGGAAAGTAATAATGCGATGTTCCAGTTCCATAAAAAATAATGTTATTTCGATGTGTTCATTAGATTAGTAGTTTCATCGAATTTGCATATGTTATTATTCATTGTGTCTACATATATTTCGAGAAATAATGATGATCAAAGTTTTGACAGGGGGAGATCACAACTTATGAGACGTACTCTGAATATAACCTGCAAACTAGAGATGAGTGTCAGCCCTTACAGAATTCTTGCTTCTTAATAAAGAAAAAAAATGTTTTTTCTCTTTTGGCGTTTTTATTAGTGTGTGCCTTAGCTATAGAGACGCGGGGGAGGTCGAGCCAAGAGCTGTATGCTTATTAAGGGTAAGCAAGGGCGCATCGATATTGCATCTCGCTTCGAGTCATTACTGCTAAACGTCAACCGCAAGGTGAAGTTTGTAATCCGACCTACCACTCACTCACTCACTCTAAAAAATCCTGGTAGGAACTCTCCGACTTACGTGGCCATAGTAATAGGGTATATATTTCAATCAAAAACGATATTTACCCAAGAAATAAAGCCTCTTGAATCTCATGAGATTAAGACGTAAGACACCACAAGCCTGTACAGTATAATAACACCGGGCTCTGAGTAAACGAAAATGGATTTGTCGTTACCTTCGAATAAACACGCTCCTAACGGACGAAATAATCGAAAGAAATCGAGTAACAAACGTTTTTGAACAGCTGATATAATGCATTCAATTTAGAGCAACAAAGCTGTTTGTGTGCAGTCATAATTCGGTATAATGCTCTTTCTGTATTTACAATATTTAACTAGTGTTCGTAACGGGCCCATAATGTACATCCAAAACAAATAGCACAAAATATTCCACTGGCGTACTTTCTTTTCAGAACACTTAACTCTGAAACATAATTGCAAATGCCTATCTAAGGATAAGCAGATTCATAAGTCTATGGAATCAAATAAAAAAAACAAAAAAATGTGTGTATGTGCTTATGACCATACGAAAGAAATGTAAACTTTGCTATAAAAAGTACTGCATAGCATCACTCAAAGAGTACTGCATAGATTTCGGTCAATTTGTAGATACTTTTTTTAGGCACTCCGGCACGATAGCTTCAATTAATATAAAACTATTAAAGTTTTAAAAAAATTTTATTTTTATAAGGGTTCGGCGATGTTTTCTTGCTATGGAAAACTGGGGTAATTAGTGTGGTGCTTATATATTTTCCTCTGTATATAAAATATACTATAAGGTTAGTAAATGATGTAGACGAAGTCGCGGATTATACATATATAATAAGTGTGTACTATTATTAAATAATCGATGTTTCTATGACCTTCAACAACCTTGTATAACTTGTTTGTTCTATGTATCTACCATTTTGTTGAATTTACGTACCTAATATAAATTTGTTATCGAACGTTAGAGTTGCCAGTCGAAAATTAAAAAAATTCGGAAGCCGTATAGGGACAATAATAATTATTATTATATAATGCAAAATAACGAACGTAGTAGTATGGAATAATAGATTAGAAAGGTTTATTTCACATTTGTTTTTTAAAAACGTGCTTACCTAAAGACTATTCATTTCATTGTAAATTTTGTTTGCGACGTATTTCACCCGCGCTTAATTTTTAAAATACTTTATACTGTTATCGCAGTCAGGTAAGCTTAAACAAATTTCTTAAAAAATCCCATATCTACGGGACCTCATATCTCGTTCATATGGGTGTTTAGAGTACGTCCTTTCTCAATATATTCTGTTCTCGTCAAGCAATTATTATCTATCCTTCGCAGCCGATACTTCGCGTAGTTTTATTTACTAGCACACCTACTACTTCATCCTCGTTTAGCGTACTTTAGGCCTATATTTTGTAAGGTAATTACTTAACTCCTAATGGTAGTACCGTGATGGTAGATAGCGTACAGAGTTTCTCAATAAATAGATTAATGTAAAAAGATTCAACTCTGACTGACATACAAATGAAAACAGAATCTCCTGAGTCTGGTATATAACAGTATGGAACAAAGTTAATCAGATTCATTGTAAGAAACGGAAAAGGATATGAAAACCTATTTTTGGATAAAAAAATTGTCATAAATTATATGCTATATATATGAAACAAAATTATATATCTCTAAAATTTTTCCTGTTAGTACGGTCTGTTTAAGTAATTAAGATTATCACAGCGACGAGCAAAACTATTCTTCGAAAATAAAACTTTGTCGTATTTTATAATACTCTTTACAAATGAAATACAAAGTTCTAAAACAGAGCCGTGACTGATAATAATAAGAGAAAACAAATATTATAATCCTCTTAAATATTTGGGGAAATACAATTAATAAAATATTTATGCACTAATTACCCGTCGGATTCGTTATGTCCTTTGTAAATAGCAGAGAGACAAAAATCAACACATTTTTTTTTAAATTATCTAAATAAAATGAGTCTAATTGAAGCCATAAAACGCCTGCACACCAAGTTTAAGTCGATATTAAGCACTGTGAATAAGCGTCTACATAATAGAATAGTAAATTGTTTAATATTTTTAGACTCATAGCATTTCTATTTATTATAGTTTTCTGTTCAGCAATCGTAAAACCTCAAATTTAAAGACTTGATTCACTCTCAAGTTGAAACTGTCCCCGAGAACCTATAGGTATGTTTGATAGCCAGTCCTCTCTAGGTTTAGCGTATTGACATCTTGGGTCACCTCGTCATTAAACACCACTCTAAAACCTATAAACAATGAAAAATAAACCTTGAACATCTCCGTAATATATGAGGTTGGCAACACTATTTTACCTAGACCGTAATGAAGTAGGTTGCTTAAATGGAATTGCGCCGTATACATCCGTGTTGAAGTTAGTCACGAAGTTATGAGTAATTATTTATTATCAGTAGGTATTATGGAAATATATATTATTTTAACAATAATTTTAACGCATTGTCTATCATAATTTTTAATTTTCTGTTGATTCTGATATTGAATATTTGTTGTCGAATACATCAAGGTGTGTAACATAAACTTAATTTGTTATCATCTTCGGCCACGACATCATCTATAGAGTAACAAGAGCAATAGAGTGACAAAAGTTCCAAGTCTTTAAAACCGCACTCGACAGAAGAAAGATAAAATATACGTAAATTTTGACAAGCGGCTCTAGAACATCATTCAATCATTTTTTTTTCCGAACTGACCTACACTGTTGGCTTCGTCAGGCCTCTACAGTTCCACCGGACCACAAAAACATGCCAATCATAATCGTAGTCTTTATATACATTATCAACGATCCGCCAATAACTTCTGTGTAACGTAATTCAGGGTCTGCCAGTGTATGCCAACATTGCCCTTCGGCGTTTCATTCTGCGTCGTAGTAGACACAAATGACACTGGTGACATAATGACCTAATATTGATTTTGAATACGAACAATTTCCACGTAGGTACCAACTGTTTTTAAAACTGTAAAGCGACTTATCATTTACATAAACATGATAATTGCGAGGTGGCTTCACGACAGCATGGAGAAACATTAAGCGGTAATATATAACCACAAAATTATATTTACACGACTCAGCGACGACAGGCAGAGCGTTCGAATGCCGATTGCCGAGTGGCGTCTGTGTAAATGTGCGCTGAGTCGATAGCAACGCTGACGACGCAACGTCGCGGTCGTATTCACGAATCAAAGCGTACATGCGCAGAAAGCGTGTTCATCATACACTCCTTTACTGATAGGATCAATAACGTTTATCTATACAGGCTACAGCTATATGCTGTAATAGTCACTCGAATTTGTAAGGAGGTTCATAGTACCGTTATCATTTATCGCGTTCATATACAGACTATTCAAGATTAGTAGATATGTATATTATCATTAAAGAGTAATAAGATTTAGGAAGGTAGTCCGGTGAAACTGTAGAGGCCTTCCCAGGTCAACAGTGTAGTCAGTTCGAAAAAAAAATACATTTAGGAATTCAGTATCTTATCTCTCTCCTTCTAATGGTACTCCCATACCTACGTGTATCGGCACGAAGTGTTGTTTATGGTCAGACTAAATGCAGATGTGGGAAGATATTATCGTTATGCGTTACGAACTATCCGATTGCGTGACTATACATTCAGCACGATAACTGGGCCGGCGGTTTTTGCGCACATCAAAGGAATTTATCGGACGCTAATTTCGAGTTACTATTGAAACGACAATGGTCTGCAAACGTACGGCTATGTCAGAATTAATTTTGAGGTTACTTTTTAGCGGCACAAGTGACCAAACTTTCGTCGCGCAGGTATGGGCCTAGCATACATTCATGACAATTGAATGTATGTTCGCAAAGATAAGGAAATAATAATATTGTGGTATCTTTTATTACTAAACCAATCATAAATTGGTCTTCTCATGCTTTAGGCTCAGTTAGTAAAAGATCTGTAATTGTTTTTTAGGCAATAGTGTTTATGTTCTACAAGACAACCTTAAAGTACATACACAGGATATTGCCGTATAATAAGTTCAAGCAACATGCCAAAAAATTATAATAGGGTGCATCATCACGTGAATGAGCTATGTCTGGAGATGACACCTCTTTTTGTACATCTGCTAAAAACGACTGTGACTACAAAGGTCTCTTATAAAAATATATACAATAAAAAGAAAAACCAGATCGACTATCATGCCATTTCTTCTCGAGGGATATTTCAAGTACATATTAAATACTCACCAAAAGAAACGGGAACTATGGCTCGCTTAACTTCTATGATATGGGAGACGGCAATTCTCTGAATGGCGATTGATGACATGAATGACCTCAGGAATATTTTTGTTACTATTCGATTCTTATTTAATCCTATAGTAATTTACGAGGGATTATGTAAAAATTAAGCCACTATTTATGTGAGGATAGGATGGAAGGTAACAGCTTTGCTTATAGTACCGGGCTTTTAATTTAGCACGTCAGGGGGAAAGCCAAGACAGTCTGTCAAGTTCGGTTTCGTACAGCGTTATCTTTGTCTATCGCAGTCGTTGAGCTGTGCGATAGAGAGAGCGCTTTATAGAAGTGAAGCAAGCCGATCTTATCCGGACGTTTTACTCTTCTCCCCGACGCACCAAATTAAATATCTAATGTAGTTGTCTTGACAAGGGGTAGGTCAAATATTCCACTTACGTGCCACCAGAATGGTCCTACAGTGGTAGTTTTGTATTGACTTACGTAGGTAGACTATAACTGAAAAGAAATCTTCATCTACCAATGACAACCGTTCTTCTTCATTTGTAAGTAAGTGATTTTAGACTAGCTTACTTGAAAAAACAATATAATAATACATTTCTAATGTATACTTGTCAATAAATATTAAAATATCATTGATGTGAATGTAAATCACGATGATTTTCCAGGAAATATGGTTTTTACAGGTCAATTTTCAGCATCGATTTCACCCGATGGTAAATGAAGATGACGCCGATGATAGTTCGCGCTAGTAATGTACTCTGTGGCGTTATCCACTAGATGCATATTATTAACTCTTCGCTATAACACTATGTTGTCGGAAACACGACTTTTGGACTCTATCTCACGCTTTATAATAAATGATGCTGATGTTGCATTTTCAATATAGGGAATGCTTTACTAGGAAATTATGAATGTAAACGGATTCCCGTTATTTACTAACTGCCGACGAAACTCGACGGCACAATACGCAGTTTGAACATCTATAGTTACAGGCAAGGCCGTCGACTTGAGGCCGCGATCGTGAGCTATTATTATTTTGCACTGTAATAGTTATAAATGTTTTTGGAGGGATATTTTTTATGATAACATTTTTTTTTGCGGCTTTTCTCGTGTTTTTGTAATTTCAGCTTTCCCACTTGAATAGCATATTTTTTCGGGACTAAAAGTAGCTATGTTATTTTCTGCGACCTGATACCTGTTACCAGTGGTACAGAAAAAGATATAGGTTGTCACTATTAAGAGACATAATATGCGCCATCGTGTTATATGATGCAATAATTTTTAGTTATTGGGACATACTACACATTGGCAAAGAAAATGTTTCGAAAGCATTTCAAATGGTGGATGAGTGTAGAGCGAGACGAAGCGAAGTGCGAAAGAGAAGTAAGAACGCAAAATATTTAGGGTGGCGTAATATTTATAGAAAGGGCATAGTGGGTTATATGGTTGTCATGGTAATTTATAAACACATAACTCAAATTATTGTCGGTTTTATTATTTAATTTAACTCCCTCGCGTTAACGTAAGTTTCAATTTTCTTGCAAGCAATACTTTTTTCTAAATCAAATGAACCAAATGTAACGAACATTAATAACATGTATGCAAAATTTTGTGACAATTAATTCAGTAGTTATACAAACAAACAAACTCATTTACAAATGTATAATATTAGGATATCAGTAAAGATATTAAAACTTGTATTATTCGTGTTCAACTAATTTCTGGAATTTACGACCTTAATCAGCATTATGAAATAGAGTGAAAAACGTGCTTTAACGTAACGGGTTTGAAATCAACTTATAATGTACATTACTTCTACCGGCGGCTTTGCATGCGTAAAATACGAAATAATAGCTATGTTGCTTTTTTCATATAATTTGTAAATTTTATATTTCAGCGTTTATTGCAGGTTCTAGGTATTAGGCCATGCAACCAAATGATTTAATTCCAGTTATATTATGTAATGTTTTTGGTTTGCTTTGTCCCATAAAATGATATTTTTTAAATCGTAAATTTACAAAATACGTTATTACACAATTGCACAAACTAAAAATCTAGAAAATGTCAAAAACTAGGTTGAAAATTGTTTCATTATACATGATGACCGCTACCGCCAATAAACTAGGCAATCCTGTGTCTTAGGCGAAAGTATATATTATTTCACTATTCATGAAAATATTGTGCAACCGCAGTGGATATATTATTTTGAAATTCTATATGTAATGACTATGCTTTACAGGTTTTCTTAGAATTAAAATTGTAGTACGATATTATTTTATTTCAATCAATTGGTTGTGGCACACAAATAACAGACAACATTACTTTGTGTACTAAAATAAGTTGTTTTAAAAACCAGCCGGCCGTGGACTCTGAACTGGTCGAGCATATTGTGAGTAACGCATGTGCGCAGAGTTTAGTTGGATCAAGAACTGGCCTACCGAAGACTCACCACCAAGTAATCAAGCAAAATATACCAGGCTGCTATTATAGCCTTGTCGATAAATCTCACTCAATCGCATTATTATTGAAGCAGTTGAAAAGGCCCATCGGGACAACAGTTGTTATCCAGTTGGAAAATAAAATAGATGATATTAGTATTACTCCGTACTTTCTGAAATTAGTAACGTGGTTATCACTTTTCAGTAAACTAGTGACCCCGACATGATCTACTTATCCGGCCGTTGTAATCAGTCTACTTCAAACCAACGTGATTGTCTGCTCGACCGACACCATGTCGTTGTCCAAAAACAAACATGATCGTCTGCTCAGCTGCCGTAATCTTTAAAGTCACTGGTGCAAAAGTGGTGACCTCGGTACACGCATAGAGAGACCCCAATCAAGTGAAATCAACGCCACTTCCTACTAAAATTGTTTGATTAAAATCTAATAGTTTAGATAAAATATAGAAACAAAATATACTGGAAATCATTTAATGGCTACTGAATTATCTTTTAAGATTACAACTGATTCAGTGTGTTACCTAATAACACCCTGTACTGCCTGCTACCTGTACTACCTGTAATACCTGTGACAAGATGTACATTGAAACCTGATCAGAGAATACACATATTAGAAAAAAAATGTAAATCGGTATTTTAGGATTATAAGCACATCAACGAACAGACAGACAGAGAGTCGTTACCTTTTATAATATGTGCAAAGGGATTTATGTAAATATCTCAAATAAAATAAATTACTCTGTATAGTTAAGATTATATTATTATATTTTATTTAAACTTCATATTCTAATGAAATAATCTTATGTTGATAATAAAATATCAAAATTAAATCTGTAAGTGTAGTGGTTTTATTTAATGCGATAATTGTTCTATTTAGGAACGCTTACGTAAGTCTGTAATTACTAATAACTGATGGTTACATATACTGGGTTATACTGGTTACATACACACGATTATGACTTTGGTTAGCTACATAGAAAAGAACGGGAACAGGAGTGCAGAAAAGTTCAATGTGATGAAAGCGGAGCAATCACGCAATGCCAGAATTGCCACGTACACGTGTCAATGACGGTATTTATTATCATTTGATATTTGGTCAACTATCTAAATTAATTATGATAAAGTGTTTTGATTATATCAATTTAATTAAGAATTTCTGAAGTAAACTTATTACGATACTATAAGAGACGTACTAGTCATTTCTTAACTGATAATTTAAAAAATAATAGGGTGGTAAAATCGAAACAACGACCTACTGAAGCGGTACGCAAAGGGAGGTTACAGAAAAAATTAGTTTACGTATGAGAATTTTTTACAATTGAGCTACATTTTAATAAAGAAAATGACCGTATGTATGCTCAAAGTTCTAAAGAATCTTCCACATTAGTCGACAGAGTGCAACGTGAGCACTATCCGACTTCAGTGATGGTTTGGTTGGGTATTAGCTATGAAGGAGTGGCTGAGCAATACTTTTGTGAAAACTGTATCAAAACATCGGCACAAGTGTATGAAGATACAATTCTTGAGAAGGTAGTGAAGCCCCTTAACAACACCACGTTCAATAACCAAGAATGATCCTTCCAGCAAGATTCGGTACCGGGTCATAAAGCTTGGTCTACGCAGTGTTGGTTGGAAACGAACGTTTCGGACTTAATCAGAGCTGAAGACTGGCCGTCGTCTAATCCCGATCTTAATCCACTGGATTATGATTTACGGTCAGTTTTAGAAAGTACGGCTTGCTATAAACGCTATAATAATTTGGAGTCCCTAAAAAAATCTGTACGATTGGCAGTGAAGAATTTTCCCATGGAAAAAGTGCGTGCTTCTATTCATAACTGGCCTCAACGTTTAAAAAACTGTATTGTAGCCAATGGAGATCACTTCGAATAAGCTTTTTATATTTTAAATTGTTTTATATTTATGTATTAAACTAACACACTGTAAAAGTAATAAATGTTATTTGCAATAGAATTTTTTTTTCTTTATTTCAATATTTATGGCAAGACTAGGTATATATAACAGAACCACTGAAGGAAAAATAAAATATTTTCATTCAATAATTTTTTCAAACTCCAACAATATATAGATAAAAAGCTATTACAAAGGTCATTATTCATTATATGTTGTCCGTTATTGTTATCCTGTTCTTATTCTAACTAATAGTACAAATGCGAATATAAGTTTCTTTTCTACACTTTCACGTCAACTACTTAAGCGACCACTATGGAGTTTAGCATACATGCTGTCAGGTATACAGAAAAGGCCATAGGGTACCGTTTATCCAGAAAATAAAACCGTTTTCTGAGGTATAGGTCAAATCTACATTCACGCGAGTGATGTCGCGAGCGACAGCTAGTATAGATATTTCAGATTGATACTCAAAAATCGTGTGACCGCATGAAATGAAACCACATGAAAGATGGTTATCATATATTTTATGTAAAAAGTTTGTTTGTTATCTATTTTACTATAAGCTGCTACTAGATGGCGCTGTAGTACGTTAACATGCATCATCAAGTACATCAACTTCACACTGTTCGCTTAATCGCCATGATAATTGTTGTGTGTAAATATTTGAATGCAGAGAACAATTACATTTAAACTACATTTCTGCTCGTTGCTTCGCTCTCTTTAAGGTATTTTTGATCTATCTCTTGAGAACTTTTTTTTGCATAAGAAATACACTATGCACTTTTTTGTATATTTGACAACATGTATGCAATATTTCATGACGTAAGGTTGAGTAGTTAATGCGTGAACGCCTAACGTACAAACAAACAAACTCATATTCGCATTTATAATAGTCGATCAGGAATGTTCATTACAAGAAACAGTAACAAACACATGCGATGCTTATTACATTAATATATTAATTTGAATATACTTATATCCATTAGTAATCGGTGTCACTCATAACCTACAGACTTTATTCGTTAAATAAAACATACAAAAACATATTATGTACGTAACAATTTCTACAATTTACACGAATTCTTTATGATTATGTAATTCGTAGTTTAAATAAGAAATATGTGACAGGACTATGAATATACACATATATACTATATTAATTTATTTATTTGTCATATGAAGACAGTCCCGTTCCCTAATTAAACGTCCTACATGAGTAAAACGATAGCAGGATAGACTGAATATCACTTTCAAAATGAGAAATTGTAATTATTAATGTGTAGCCATAAATGGAGTTAGATTATGATTACAATAATTATTATTTTATTTTTTTATATTATAGGGGGCAAACGAACAGGTGGGTCACCTGATGGTAAGTGATCACCGCCGTCCATAGACACTAGCAACACCAGGGGAGTCGCAAGTGCGTTGCCGGCCTTTTAAATATGTGTGCATAACGTAATTCATTATTCCTACGCAATGAATAATCGGCTATTACAAAGATAATTATTCTGTTATTCATTGCATTTTGCCCGTTATTGTTATCCTGTTACAATTTTAACTAAGACTATAAATGCGAAAATGGGTCTATTTGTTACACTTTAACTACTAAAGCGATCATTAGAGGTACAGAACATATTGGTACATAAGAGTACCTTTTATCCACAAAAAATGTACTGTTCCCGGGTGATAGTTAAAATTTACATTAGCGCGAGCGAAACTGCGAGCAAAAGCTAGTAATTTATAAAGATGACATTTAAAGTGACCAAAATATAACAATAAGTAACAAGTAAGTTTGAAAAGACCCTACTATCTGAGAGGTATCTCGGCGTATGCTACATACATTTTTAGTATAGTATTTTATATATGGCAAAAATTTGTTACACGAAGATAATGATACCCATCAAACACACACAAAGTCGCAGGTATTTGCGAGTTTGTTATATTGTTAGTTGGTGTGTTATCACATAGTATAAACAAGCAAGCATTATGCAATAGGTGCGAAAGGGAGAGCATTTTACGTTGAATACAAACAAAGGAATGATATGATCAACGAATAATCATTTCATTATCACAAAATACAATACGACATAAAATATAGCGCCTACCTATTTTAGATTACACTATTTGGTGCCCGAGACACTGTTCTTGCCAAAACCGTTTTGGAAAAGAATCAATTGTGGGCTATCTGCGGGCAAAAATCTACTGTTTACCAGTAAATGTGTCGTTGAAATCGATTCAGCCATTTTGGATATTATCTCGGACAAATAACAAACACTTTATCTGCATTACAGTTTGTACATAATATGAATTTACCATTTTGAAATCAATATTTAGAAACTTCTACTATCGCTTTTTTTTGCTTTTGCGTAACACTTAATCAGTAATGTAGTATAAATCATTCTTATAATACTTTTTGACACATAAAACTGAATGTTCCGGCTACACCATTTATTGGTAACCTTTAGGTCTTTGAAAAAATATGCGTATTAACTATGTTAATAAATTTATATTTATGGAGTACACTTGTGTGTTATAAATTGTTCACAGCACCGACGTTAAACTGAATAAACCAATGGTTATAAATAGGTAGCTACTGAGTAAAACATCCCACCGTTGACGATCAGGTATAAACACAAACACTAAGAAAATTTAAGAAAATACGACAATTTCAAATATTTTGTTTCATTTTCCCATTATATTTAAAATAAATACAAAACAAGAAAAAATACAGATTAACTTTGTTATGACCGTCCGATAAAATCAATGAAGATTTCAATACTTATAATATCATTACTTAAATATTTAGATCATTTTAGTTGCCTAACTTCTTATCATCATATCTTCGGTATCATATAACATACTGCAAGTTGAAAGTGACTTCTTAAACGTTAATGAGAATAAAATTTAGCCTATGTTATTCAAAGAGAACAGTTTTCTATGAGTGACAATATCTTCAGAATCGGATTAATAATTTCAGAGATTACCTTGTACAAAAATACTCTTTATTGTAATAATACTATATACTTTATTTATTTATTGTATTAATAATTTATTATAAAATATTTTTATAATTTTAATATACTTTTAATAATTTTTATAATAATTTAATTATTTATTTAAAATATACTAGTTCACAAATATTTTATACGAAACGTAATTACGATACAATAGTATTTTATTTTCATTATTTTAAACAGAACAAGACGTTTTCATTGTTTGGCTTACGGTATTTAAATGATTACGTTCACTATGAATTCACAATTAGAGACTACAGTCCTATGTACTTTAATATCTGCACCGATTACGAACTTCGCCTACTTTCATAAAATATATTAACCTACTCGATTTTTACTACGTCACAGAATCCAAACACGTAAATACGCGTACTTGATTATTTTGGAACCGACTATAAACTGTTACACTGTCTTTATTGGACTGAGAATATACAATTTATTACGGGTACAGCACATACAATAGCCAAATATTCTTTTATTTCACAGTTTTATTATCATATTTAAAGATAAAACTACCGATTTCCAATTCACTTGTCACTTCGGTTTACACCATATGTAGGTATTGCGCATTCTAAATTGACAAGCACCGTGCTGTCGTGCTAAAAACAACTTTCCGTGACTAACCACTTTGTTAAAAAGAGGTCGCGAAACATTAGTAATTCCTGTAGAACTCCTTTCTGGGCGACGTTATGTAAACGTATTCGAGATGTCTCTAAGTATATTAAAATTATACTAGGAAATAAAACAACGTCAATCGTACGCTATTCAATGACGACGCTCGACGAGCGAATGATTTTTGGGTTGGTTCTTGGTACTTTGGTAGCACCGCGACGGGACGGAGGGGCGCGGTCCACGGACTCGCTTCGCTTTGCAACTTGCCCGCTTGGTTTAGTAGTCGGCGCTGAGTCCCGGACGATGCGAACAAAGAATATATTACAGCCTGTACAAATCAATCAAAGTATCTAGAAGCTGCTCAAAATGTACAAAGCCATATTTGTGTTATGTCGAATATATAAATAATTACATATTTGTTATAGAGAAAACAGGTTAGTAACATTTTATAACTTCGTTGGAATTGCGTTGCGTATCAAGTTTAACCATACGTAATGGCGTCGGTTTGCTCGTGACGGAATGAAAAGGTGTTCGATATATCAGTGATCGCGGTACGATGTAGAATGTATAATCATTATGTTTCGTCTCAGATCAAAATCATACCTTGTTGCTCTAAGCGTTTCGTAAGGACTTAAAATTTCTACATCATTTTATGTCGATATTACAATGAAGACATAACTACACGTAGGTATTTATTTGAATTAAGAGCTGAAATCGAATGTTTCAATGATTTAATCCCTATCAAATAATTAAATGATTCTGCAAATGGTTCTAGTTGTTTAATATATATTTTTTTATAATTTATTAGCTGCTCAAACGGACTGACAAGATTTGCTACGGCTATCTAATAAAATGTCTTCAAATCAGAGGTATGTCTGTGGCGAATTTGTTATGAAAATTTTAATTTTGTGTATGTTATAATTAGTTATTATTGTTTTCAAAATACGTGTTAGTGTCATCCACTTATAGGTATTATTAATTATTATTTAAATTTATAATTTACAAATATGCAACTATATACGATTGTCAAAAACACAAATACATATATAAATTAAAATATAAATTGAATAATATAGGTATAATACTGCGTTAATAAATAAAATAAAAATTATTACCCACATTATAACAATATAAACACCTGTAGAAATTTATTTAAATAAAGCGAGTTCCTGAATTGATTTATAATACGATGAGTGCGGGTCGCCATCTTGTGTAGTTCATTTACCAACACGACACGAGTCCGTAGGTACGCGGACAGACGGGTGGATCGTAAGCGCCGCGTTGTGACCTTCATCATGAGAAGAAAAGAATATTCCAAAATACAGGGGGCACAAAATACAAAAAATCTGTGTAAATAATGGATAAATTTAAAAATATATTTCATGTGTTCAGTGATTTAGGTATTCATTGTTTCTAAAACAGTAACAAATTGTAAAAGGTGGGTGTGAAAGTGAAATTATTTTAGTTATTTTTTGCATTTGTTTTCGACTATCAATATAAGCAAACAACCGAAAATTTTTTTCGTCTTTCGATGGTTGGATTTGGCTTTGTACTATTAAGTGTTGCAAAAGTATAAATGCATAAACATACAAAAAATATTTTTAATGGTAGGTTTATGTTACTTAATTGAAAAATATTCTATATTATTGATTTGTCAGGGAAAGTTATTATGGAATATAATTTATTTACAGTTATTTTATGTAATTTTAAACATAAAGTTATGATATATTTTTAGTTATTTTATATACTTAAAATGAACGTTTAGATTCATACAATGTTTTATCAACGTTTAGCGGTATATCATTATTTGTGGTTTAGTATGCAGATCTATTTCTAGTGTTCCTACATTTCCGAGCGACGCGATAAAGACTATTGACGGAAGCTCGATTGGTCATGCACTTAGTACTTTAGTTCTGTACACATTTTATTGAATATGAAGTATTGTCGTGTACCAGTGAAATTAATTTGGAATAAATTGAAATAAGAATTTTGCTAAATTAAGACTTGTCGTCATTTCACTCTGTTATGTATTAAATAATGACATTACATTGATGAAGAAAATAAGATCAATATGGATACGAATTATGTTCGTCGCAGGAAAGCCGGTGAACGTATTGCGCTTTGCCAAAGTGAATAGAGTAATTAGAACCAAAATGCCGAAAAAAAAATTGGATGTTTTGGTGGGGCCTATATCCAGTAGTGAATGTCTGTGGCTCGTATAATGATGATACCGGAAAAGGGTTATTGTCAAAGCGCCAATTTATTGCAGATTTCTCATGCAGCTATAGCAAAAAATATATGATAAAAAATAACACGTGCTAATTATGCCTGAGGACTCGTGTATGTATACATTTATCACGGAACTAAATTATTCATTTTTTTTTTCAAGCACAGCTAGCGTCATACTAAATTATAATTGACATAAAATGGCTACCATTTGTTAATACTTCTATGTATATAGACGATTCCTCGCCTTCTTAATCTAAGATAAAATAATTTATTTATCATAATTTTATCTAAAAACAACATTCACTTTTCTATTGCAGTCATTTGAATGATTAGTTTTGGTTTCTAATAAAAACTATTCTATATACATGTTTTATGTTATTACTGCTGGCAATACAATTTTTACTACTAGTGAGTGAAGTTGGCGCAGACGCTATTACCTTCCATTTAAAATGCATACTAATCAATATTATTATTTTGATGCTTGCCTTGCATTACTGGGAACATTCAAAAGAGCCTAATAATCTGACATCCTTTGCTATTCGCTAGCCATTTTTGTTTTGTTTTCGAATTTGTGTCCGTACGTCTTACCCGAGAACAAAGAATCTTAAAGTCTTTACATTTTTGAGCGTTCTCAATGTATCACGTAGTTTTAAGGGTACTTAAACTCATATTTTAATTTAGTGTAAGAACAATATTGAAAAAAACGGTGAGTGCAGCTTTATTTTGTCGTAAATTCGTGAAAAATGTCTAGAATAAATTGTAGTGGATGTATTATGTCACATTGAAAAATTAGTCGTTGTGAGAATTACCTTCTTTTTGGAAAGACTTCCTGCGTACAGTAATCGATTATATATTTTTTGGTTTAAGTCGATATATGTATCGGTCTTACTTAAGTGTTGTTCATGAAAATTCGTAGGGTGAAGATAAAATGTTGGTGCCAAGCATTTTATTCTTTGGTTGCTTCTTATAGAGTTGGGGTTTCTTTTTTAATTTACCAGGATTAGTACCAATCGTATAAGTATTTATTGGTATTTAACGACGTATTTTCGACTTGAGAGCGAAAGCTAGCTTTAGAAAATGTGCTGTCGCCGTGCAACAATGCATGATTACCGACTATATTTTTTAAATATTTTTTTTGTTATTGAGAAATTAGGACAGTTAATCATTTTCGTGTTCCTTTCTATAAGTAAGCAATACCTATAGACAAGAAGGTTACTGTCCAAATCGTATAGGATAATTTTTGAATGTATTTATTATATCATAGTTTTGCACAAATGTCGAGATAGTTTGCGTGGATTTATATCATTTTTTCGATTCATTAGGAACTGAATAAAATTTTAGTGTTTGTTCAGAAAAGATTTCTTTTTGTTCCATCGTATAAATTATTAGTACCTTATATTTTTGCTGTCTGTATAAAAACAATAATGTTTCAGTAGTAGTAGTCTGTTTTTTTATTAATGAATTAATGAAGAAACTTTAATTCATTTATGCACAAGTAATGATTGCAAATTGATCTTATAAATACACCACATTTTTTGTTGAACTCAGTGTTTTTTGCCGAACTTCGTAATTGCTTCTACAAGTGTGCGTGTGTTTCATAAATACCACGTGGCACTTTTGAGTTTTAATTTATATTGAATTTGTAACGATGTTTTTTTAATTTATACCAATTTTATAGTTACACCAAACTAACTCTAATTGTCTTATCAATAACGTTATATTTACCTTTTTCGTATGTACTTTAGTAAGTTCTTTAAAATTTAAGAAATTTTTGCTTATATTCCGAAAATGGCCGGTTGAAAAACTTCATTACTTTCGAAAGTGATTTTGGGGTATACGGAATAGGCAAGTCGAGGTGATCGGATGATTATGATCAGTTAATTTTCGACCCAATGTCTGTTGTTCACGCTTCAGTATGTAGGTGTGGAACAATTTTCAAAATTCACTTACACAAAATTAAATTGTATCATTCACATTGGTGGTTAACGTTGCATGATAATGAAAGAGATATAGCTATATACTATACATTTTTCGATGTTTAACACCATAACAATAGATAGAACTATTAAACTACGTGTGACTGCAGGCGGGTAGCATCATTGTGAATGCTAGCGGCATCTACGTACTTTTGAACTACACGCGTCCACATAAGCACCCGCACCCCGCCTAACTCTGAAACAGGCCTAAAGGTGGTTAGGGGCACGCCTTCCAACTTAAAGAAGACGTTGATAAGAAATTGGCATTCTGAGGCTATTAGTGCTTGAAAGAAAATTCTGAATTTGATTGCGTTAGGTTTTGATGATTTGCTCACTTTTATTACGAAAATATTATTGAAAACAACTAGTTGTAGCGATGTACAATAGTGCAAGCGCAGACCCATTACGGTAATCTGCTGCTTCGTGGACAGTTGACCCACAAAGTTCGTGAAGCTTAGGGATTACGGAGTCACTTGTTATTCCCGTGGCTGAACGTTGGCGTCATTCCGTTCCTTCTAGAGATTACACTTGTCGTTTTACAATAATTTGAGTAGCAAGTGCCTTGTCGATTTATTCTCCTAATAGAATAAATTTGATGTAATTGTCAGAAAAAGATTTCGATGACAGAAAATGTTTGAAAAATGGTGCAGTCAAAAATTTTTGTTAAAAATCTACATGTAAGAATGAGTGCTTGAGACAGAATATTCTTAAAAAATATTGATAGAGTTGACGTGCCATTTTATTACATTACATCAGATATGGTTGTACTGTAAAGATTTACTTTCATTTTTTTCGATAGTGCATCCGAGCGAAGCCGGGGCCGGCAGCTGATAATGAATTATAGAAGTATTCAAAACAATCATTTTGACTGGTCTGGTATTTCTAGTTTAAAAAAGTTCCTTGAACACTACTAAAATATATTATTACCTGACCAACAGCATTGAGTGCCACGTTTTGTTAAATCAATATTTACAAAAGTAATTAAAAAAATTGAAATCTGTAAATATGACAGTAAAAGTCGTCTTAAAATCTGTTAAACAACGTTTAGAAGAACTAAGGTAACACACATACATCCACAATAAGCCACTTCTTCTCATAATATTTGTTACCTACATAAATTACTTTTCTGATACCATTATTACACAAATCTAAATATGTTCTTTGTTTAACATATTTGTCTAGTAACCATAAATACCAAGTTTCTGGAAACTTTTATTAATATTTGTAGCTACAATAGTTATTCAACGGGAATTAACAAATAGTTAAATGAAGACTGAATATACTTTAATCAAGCATTGTTCTTAAATACGTTTATTCGACAAAAGTTACTATATATTTGAACCTTATTGAAAGAATCTGTGTCTGAATACCAAGGTTTTGCTATTGCCTTCACTGCAGTTTAATTGATTCTACGTAATACGTGTTGCTTTTTATATATTTATTTGTTAATTACATTCCATTTTATAATGTACATAATTAAAGCCAACAATGTCATTAAGGAGTAACATAAAGTTCTATGCTTATGTGAAAGAAGTGCTTACGAGCTTTTTAGTATAAAGTTATTATTATACACTAAATTTGTAAACAAGGCTTAAGATTGATGTTGGGTTATAAAATTTACAGTTTTAGTGTTTTTCAGATTGCAAGATGGATGTAGATTACGATCACAAGTTCGAGGAGATGAAGAAGTACATTCCATTTTTGGACAACATGATCAAAAGGTTGGAGAGTACAGGCTCTGGTTCTTCGAACCCGCGGCAGGCTCAACTCGATAAGATTCGATCTTTGCGCGATCTTCTCCAAGACAAAAAGAAAAGGTTTTACTTGTGGAATATTTATTGAACATATAATTTATCAGCTTTTGATGTACATATTCTCGTATATTTCATAATTAATAATTTTCAGAATGAAAATGGAGAATTTACTAAAATGTGAACAAGTTCTTGTCAATTTGTATGCGAAAGTTGAACAGGTTAGTGTTTATGTTAAATTATTTAAAAACTATATTAATATGCATTTGGTATATTTTAAATGTTTATATATGTGTTTCAGCGAGATCATTTTACTGATAAGAACAAAGTAACAGGTTTACAAGCAAGAAAACTCCCAGATTTGGAAACAGTGCGGAACAAGCTTAAATGTGTAACAATGATGAATGCAGCCGAAGCAGACACGTTGCCTGAAATCGCTAGATCAAGTGAAATTGCCGAAATGTGCACACCAGGTAGTAAAGAACCGGCATTATTTCAAAGAAGGCCAAGTACTGTTTCACAATCTCCGATGGATTCCTCATCAACGAATACTAGAGATAGCACTATGATATCTTCTTCACATTCAAATAGGCGTGGCTATACTCGTGTTTTGGTATCTCCTGAAACCAGTAATCGGCGTTGGTCTTCAAATGAGCAAACATCATCACATAAACTTTTTTCTAGAAGATCACCCAAACAATCTCCTAGAAAATCTTCTCCTTCATATAATAATAAGGATCGAAAAAAGATTTCTAAGGATGTCGGTCAAAAAATGAAGAAGAATGATTTAAATATAACCTTGAATGTACCAGAGGATAGTTTAAATTCATTAAACACAAAAGATATATTATCGAGAATAATTACATGCAGTAATGACGATGTAGATATTGAAACTTTGCGTGAATTAAGAACACAAATTCTCGGTGAATTAAAACAGACAGGAGCAAATGATGACATATCTGACTTAATACTGAAATCTTATAAAACTAAGAAACCATGGATTAAGGAAGAAGTTGAGGAGGGAGAGCTTTCAGATAGTGAAAGTGAAGCCATAGAAAGTATATACGGCAGTCTTGTGGTTGTCGATAAAGAGAAAAGTAATATTTTAATGAAGAATACGACTGAGAACGATCATCCTCGTAAAATACAAATTTGTCTTGTTATAAACTCAAAAGATGATAAAAATTCTGAGCAAACTTTAAAAATGCCCCAGAACATTCTTGACACATCCGATTTTGATTTGTCTAATGAAAACGATAAGATTATTGAAGAAGGATTAGTTGAAATGTTAGAGTCAGAAAAAAGTAACATAAATTGCGAAAAAAAACAGACTAATAAAATAGAGTTTACTAAACAAAGTAAAGAAGCACAGAATAGAAACTATGAAGATGACAATGACTGCATTAAAGCTCATAATATTAAACAACAATTTTTAGAAACTTCAATTGAAAGTGGCAAAATCGAAGAAAGTAAAACGAGCAAAAATGTTACTAGTGTTGATATGGAACAAAATATAGACGACAATAAAATTAAATTCATAAAAAGTAATAAAGAGAATAATTCATCCTCTGAAGCAATTGAATGTCAGAGTCAAAATGAAGGTCACATGCAACCGACTACATTTAAAGCCAACTTTTACAAACCTTTAGTTAATGATGAAACACCTAATAAAGACGTTACAGTAACTACTGAAAAGTTAAATGAAAAACAAGTATGCTTATCACAATCTAATAAAAGCACTGTTGTTCAAACACCTGTAACACCGACAAAGAATAATGATAACTGTGGTGAACCTAAAGACAAAGATGTAGAATTGCCTTTTTTAAATGAACCTTCTGTTGCTGACAGTATTGAGAAGGATGTAGTCTCGCAAATTGATATCCTTCAAGCTTTAAAAAATGAAATTTTAAATGAAAATATCGATATACCAGGTTCTGAAACAAGTACACCACCATTACATCAACCAAAAATTGTTAAAGTCGCTAGCGCTCAAAAAGTTACCCCAAATAGGATATCAATCGAAAAGTATAAAGAAAAAGCTGCGTCATCACCACTTTTCATGCATAATAATCGATTTTCAAAACACTCTAAAGAAGACTCAGTTAAGAAACAAAGTATTAAATTAACCGAGAAGGAATGTGAAAGGTTCAATTTTACTTCGAATATTGGTCTAGATGATGTTATGGTAAGTTCTGAAGATGAAGTTGATAAAAACAGTGACACGCTTGATAATCTTTATGATGATCTCGCTCCTAAATCACCTGACTTGGATGACTCAAATGATATGTTAAAAGCGCCTCCAGTTATTATTCCTATAGAACCTGTGAAAACTATTGTAGTTAGTTCTAAAGCCGATGTCGATATGAGAACATTTGTGCCAAATGTGTTATCTGATGTTAATTTCTCTAAGACTAATTTTAATTCACCTGAAGAAAAGCAACAAGAGAGTTTAATTAATGACATAAAGTTCGACAAGAAAGACAGTTATGCTGAGAAATCTAAATTACTCGATCCTCGTATCAGGAGAGATAATGTACAGCCTACTGGTATTGAAAAGTCAACAATACAATCAACAAATACAGATAGAATACCAAGATCAACTACTTTCTCTAATATTACTACAGGTAACTTGACTCCAAATACAAGTGCGAGTATAACATCAAACTTAACACCAAATATTAGACCCCTTATGGGACCAATAATGACTCCTAACTCTAAAACTTATGAAAATACTCCTACCCGGCAATCATTCGATATCGAAGCCAATACCTCTAATAGTAAACATGTTTACGCACCATCATTTTCGAATTTTGAATTTAATAGTACAAGAGAAAGCTCTGTTTCAAGAGAATCTAATTCTCAATGGGACTGCGAAACAAATGTTGGAAGAAGAAAGGCACGATGGGAAGATACTAATTGCAGCGATCCTTATAAGAATGATAATGGCAATAAAGGTCCAGTCATTGAAAGGTACAAGATCGATAGAAGGGAAGATAATCCTAGACTGGATTGTCCTCGAACCCCTATGCCTTCATTTGGTTGGACAGATTCTTCAACTTCACCAAGTGTTTTTAACATGTTAGATTCACCAATGACGCCGAGTAATTGTTTTGGGAGAATAGATTGCCCAAGCACTCCAAGCCACCCGTTTGGCACATCAGAATGTCCATTGACACCTAGTCATCCTTTTGGTAGAATTGACTGTTCTACAACACCTCATCACCTAGGAAGAATTGATTGTCCGGTAACACCAAGTCATCCATTTGGAAGATTAGACTGTCCACCGACTCCCAGTCATATGTTTGGACAATCTGAGTGTCCTCCAACCTCTGTTTATCCATTTGGACAACCTGAATGCCCTTCAACTCCGGTTTATCCATTTGGACAATCTGAGTGTCCACCAACACCTGTCTATCCATTTGGTAGAGCAGATTGTCCACTTACACCTAGCCATCCATTCGGACGATTTGAAGGAAGTCAAACGCCTAATCATTCTTTTGCTAGAACAGACTTTTCTCAGAATACTTTAAACCGAAATATATCGTATAAAGATCCAAGATTAAATAAAAAATCTGAGTCTGATCAGGGACGACAGTCTGCTGAAAAAGAACGTCGGTATTACAGAGATCGTGATTTCAAACGTGGAACTTCCTACAATTCCCACAAAAGACCGTATAGTAATTCTCAGTCTTATGGGAAGTACGATAGTGATCACAGTATTGGAAGGAATGATTATAACACGTATTACTCTAATGAGCAAAGTGGAAGCGGATTCTATCGAGAGACTCGACGAGAGCCAAGTGTTGCTCACAGCTCCAAAGGTCGTGATTCAAATCGCCGTTATAATGAACGTGATACGCGTTATAATCATGATAGTAGATCTATATATAGAGATAAAGGACCGAGATTTTATCGAGAAAAGAGCGTTGGACGTATCTCATCGACTGAAGAAAATTATCAATCCACGAATAAAAACAAAAGTATTGGGGAACATAGTAAATGTGAAACAAATATTGATAAAACTTTGTCGATTAAACCTCATGCAGGACGATCCTTTGTAATCGATACCAGTGTCAATTCAACATTTCAAGATTTAATACAGAAAAAAGGAATAAAAAATTTTGACTACACATTTAATGCTCACAAAAAACGTGCTTCCAGCGTAGGCCGGTCAATAATTCGTGAATCAAGTGTCAGTAGAACGGTATTATATGACTCAAAATCAAAAGATACAACAAATGATAAATTGGTTCAAAATAATAAAAATAGCCGTTACGAACGTGCTCGTAGTCTGGGTAGAGAATTAGATAGTCATTCAAATCAAAAAAGTTTTCAAGACATTAAAGATGATTTTAAAAGATATAAATCTCAGATTGATACAAAACTTTCTAATAATATTGACAATTATGCCAAACATAAAAACGATCAAAGTAGGTTTAAATCTAGTCATACTGATAATAAATCATATAGTGAGTGTCGAAATAAAAAACACATAGATGAAACATGTAAAGATGAAAAACAGTCTGAAAGTAAAATAAAAACTCAATATTTTCCTCGTAAAAATTTCCGTGATCCACGAATGCGTGGTGAAATTGATAAAAAAGCTAAAAGTCAAAATGCATATAAAAGTCGTCACGATGAAAGAAGTTCCGGTATTGTTTACTCAAATGACAACATAGCAAAGGGAACAATTTTAGGTTCTGGGTTTGGAGTTAAAAACTATAAAATACCAAAAATAAAAAGAGTACCCACAGAAATTGATGAAAAAGAGTTGAGCCTAAATGAAAAATTAGAAGATACAAAAAATATGGAGAACGCAGATGTAGACTTACATAAAACTAATGTTCAAGGTATTGCTGCTGAACCGAATAAAACTGATGAAAACTCAACGAGAAGAATTACAAGATCTAGTAGTAAAATTAGTACCACGAAATCTGTAGATGAAATATTTGTAAAAACAAGGAGAGCTAAAAAACCGTTGGTCTATGAGTCAGAATCAGAAAGTGAAAACTTAGTAAATGAAAAGGACTGCGATATAATGTTGTCTCAAGAAGCTACAGTGATATCAGGAAATCAGAATACTGGCAAAAATACAAATAAAAAAAGTGATTTGAATTCTGTTTTTGGCTTAGAAGATTTAGACGTTTTTTCTGATAATATTGTGTCAGATCCTGTTATAGATAATATAAATGCATTAATAGCAGATCTCGATAATGATATTGATACTTCTAAAAATGATCTATGTGGTGGTTTCACTAAAGATGATACTTTCCAAAGTATGTTGAATATTATGGACAGCTCAGAGACTTTAGATCAGATAAGCAAAAAGTCCATAGATAATATAAACGAGGTAGTTAATGATGAATTAAATAAAGTGAAAGATATTGAAAAAGAATTAAATGAACATACAATGTTACAAGAAAATAAGCCTCAGGAAAGTTTTAATACAAAAACTCCTGAAACTGATGAGGTCTCGCAAGAGAAGGTAAAAAATCTTTGTAATGAATCGTTAAATGTCACACATGTTATACGTGACAACAAATCACCTGACCCAAAAATATGTGAAAGTACAGAGGACTTGTCCAATCTAGCATTAAATAGTGTCAACAGTGAACTTATTGTATCTACAACAGACATTGATGTAGAAAATTCAAAAATAATTGACGAAAAAAATATTCTTACTCGTACTGATGACGAGAATAATGATCGCTGTTCTACTCCTGACAGTACTATAAACATGAATGAAGATGTTCTTATGAAGTCTGAGCATAAAACTGAACCAGATAGTACTAACGAACAAAAAAGTAATTTAAATTCCGACGTAACAAATGAATTGAATACAGATGTAACATCAACAAATACATCTGGCGATCTTCATCCTACAGATAATATAAAACCTTGCACATCGCGGCAACTAGCTCCCGCAATAGATTCTATAGGTAGTCTTTTGTCTATGCTGCAAGATAAGTCAAAAATAAAAGAACTGGTTTCCATGCTGGGAGAGAAAAGCGGGGAAAATGAAAAAATTATGAAAAAATTAGAGAAACTTAGTGAAATAGTATCAGACGATGAAGATATTAGTGATGATTTGGAAAGTAAAATAAAAGATGATGTCGAGATTTGTATAAAAGATAATATTACTACTGATGTTGTATCTCCTTTGGAACATATTATTGAAAAATCTGAAACGAATGAAGAAAGTATTGTGATGAAAATGACCAATGAAGATATCACACTTCCTGTAGGAAGTGCTTTACAAACAGACCCAGAAAATGAAACAGGATCTGATTGTCTGCTTACTTCTGTAAATAGAACTGTCAGTAAAGAAAGCAATGCATGTACAATGTTAAATGACACATTAAAGGACAAAAATGAAGAAGAATCAACACATTTAGAAGAACAGATAAATAAGTGTACTGAACCAGAAAAAGTAAATAAAGTAGAAGATCTTGATAAAATTGAACGGACCACTAACTCTGAAATAGGCACTGACGAAATAACTAAAATAAGCACCCCTCCCATTAAAAAAACTGTAAAAAAATCTAAACGAAAAGTTTCTAAAACAAACAAAGGTAATCGAATTACACGAACTACAGTAACAAACGCAAAACCTGAAAATAATACAAGTAAGAAAAAGCCATCTCGGGAATTATTGCAGCTTCAGGAGGATATTAAAGAAATGTTTTTAAACGATGAAATTTTGCATACTTCTGGTATTAGAATGTGTCGATTAGCCAAAATGGTCGATGAAAAAAATGTACAAAAGGAAGAAATCCCAATGCAGGATCCAAAACCGGTAGTTGTATTAAAAAAGTGCAAAGAAATTGAAAAACGTGATAGCACTACAATTGATAAATCCACCAGAAAAAAACCGGGTCCTAAAGCTAAATCGAAAGTCTTGAGTAATAACGTAAGTGTTGACCAAGACAATAAAAATAAAGTACAAACTATTGTAAAAAATAAAGTAACATCGAAAAATAAGAGTAAATTCACTCAGAAACAAACAGATTTGGATCCATATGCGTTTGAATCAGACTCTGTTGATACTTTGAATGAAAGCAAGGATGAATCTGATCATTCATCAGATTCGGAAAGTACATCTTTGAACTCATCTTTTAGTAGCAATGAACTACTGGCTGATATGACGAAAAATCCAAAGCGGAAACGACGAAACAATGCTTGGCAAGCAGGTATAATAAAACCAAAGAACAAAAAGAAAAAAATTCAACCGGATTTGCCTAAAGAAAATGAATTATCTCAGTCGGATTTAGTTACACCCGATATGGAATGTTTTACAGATAAGTCATATTGTTTCGAAAAAAATATCTCGAATTACTCTTGCCGACTCTGTATGTACTCTGGTAACGAAATTGTTCATCATTATAAACAAAAGCACCCACACGTTGAGATACCTCTGTCACGCATGAATCCTATGATAGCCAAAGAGGCGATTGCACAATGTAAAAAAATCGACTTCAGAGTTATTGGAAAAATTCCTACAGATAAATATGTGTGCCGGTTCTGTTATAAAGAATTCGGTAAAGGAAAAACCGTGATGGAATCTTTTTTTTGGCATATCGTTAGCATGCATACCGGCGAGTATAAGCATAATTGTACAGAATGTGAAAATCCTTCTAAATGTTCTTTGGATTTGGACATTCCACCGCCACCAAAAGATATGAAAGGGCAATTGATTGGTTATATTTGTCAAAAATGTAACTTTACACAGATATCAATAGAAAATCTGAAGAGACACGTCATCGTTCGTCATAATGACGAAAAAACAGAAGTATATAAAATCAATTTGGCTGTAATGCCGAAAAAGATACTCAAGTCTTTGATAAATCAAGAAAATTTAGAACCACATCGGGTTACTCGTAGTTCCTTAAATAATCGTCAAGTCAGTGATATTATAAACGATGAAAGTGATGATAATGGCGATACTCATGAGACTTCGTCACTACTGGGATCCCATGACGAATCCCCTGACCCAGACCCAGATACACCTCATGTTAAATCAAAAATCACTTTTGAAATGGAGAGCAATATTAATGAATCATCAAATTTAGATACTAATGAGTTACTGAGTAACGTTAAACAGGAAATGGAAAATTACTATGCTGAAAGAAAAAGCAATCATACAAACTTGGAAAACGACGTTGACATTGGATTTATGGAAACGCGAAATCCTCCAAACAAAGCATATTCTCCACAAATTATCCCACATACAAACGATATTGTCGAGTGTGCGCATTTTAAAATTAACTACCAAAGTTCTGGAACTAAAGAATACGTTTGTTGTATAAATGGTCGAGACAATCATTACAAAACTAGCCTCCTAATATCTATGAAAAAACATATACAAACAAAACACACTGAAATTTGGGAAGGGTATTGCATCGTATGTAAAGTTATTGTGACATCCCAAGGCAGACATTCCTTCAAAGATTGCCTGCAACATATGCTCGATAAACATATGGACGAATTTCCGATTTTGGATGACTCAACCGTAATAGTTCATTCTCAAATACCAACTGATGTCGAGGATACACTACCAAAATCATATATTAACGTACGACCCTTGGCCCAATTAATCACTAATCCCGATGTACCAGCTCCGGTCGACACTCCAGTATCTTACCCTAAAATCGACAGTGTCGTCAGCGTTAGCTCTGTTATAGAATTACCGCGGTCGAGCCCAAGTTATCCGACTGTTAAAAAGCCAATACCACCGGAAAAGCAATATAAATATGAGGAATGGCAAGCAGAAGTGATGTCCAAAAAACACCGCGTGGTACTGGAAACAATGATGACTCGGGATAAACTGGTTCAGGTGTACAAGTGCGCTGGTCGGTTCTGTTCGTTTACTACTGACAACGCGGAAGGTGCGTTGCTTCATGCGTCGACTCACCAACGTATCGGCGGAGAGAACGCTTTGATATGCGCTTACTGTGATTTCGACACGTCCGGGAATGCGATCGATTTAGTAATGCACGTGTTCAAAGTGCACGGACGATGTCAATACTCGTGCTCGCTTTGTTTCTATAGAGCTGCCGCGAGACAGTTAGTCGGCGCTCATGTAGAGAGAGTACATAACGAGAAGCCGAGGCTTGGCTCTGTACTTCGCACGAAAACATTTCCTATGTCGGTCACCGAAGATTCGGCTAATTTATTATCAAGAGAAGATGCTGTAGAATATTACTACTGTGCTCACGGTCTTGGTGGAAGTATGTATTTTTTTTATGATTTTATTGAATCACCAGTGTCGGGAAAATATGGTGTAACATTTTTTATTTTTTAGGTAATCAGAGCACCCGTTGCGTACACAAAAGTTACCTTCCTGATAAGTTTGTCGAACATCTGGAAAACAAGCATGTAGCTCCACATCCTTGTACCGTATGTATCTATCATGCAATAAAGTGTATTGAGAAATGTACTGATATCGTCAGTATTTGTGTGTTAGTTCTTTTAAATTGTATAATCAAATGTTATTGACTTTTCACTATAATCTGGAGAATTTCTCCGGAAGGTTTATATGTATTACACGTGCACGTTATATTTGAAATAGAGAAAAGACAAGTCGTTAAAAATATTTTGCTAGCGTTTGCACTAGTACCTACTACTAGGAAATCGTGTACCAATAAAAGTCTGTAATACTATAACTATATATTATAAAACAAAGTCTTTCTGTCTGTCTGTTGGCGATAAACTCAAAAACTACTGAACGGATTTTAACTTCACCAATAGATAGAGTAATATATGAGGAAGGTTTAGGTAAATAATTTGCCAAAGTTTTGTGTAAATTGGTTGAAATATAACAATAATTGTTGGAAGTGTTGGAAAAAGTCAAGTACCGCTTGGGAGCTGTCATCGAAAACAGATAATTTTTTTTAGATGTAACAGTGCATAGTGAAATATTCCTCTTTTATAGATCTACACAAACAAATCTGCGGTGGCATACATCTATCTTTTAAGCATAGCTTTACTATACCCATCTATTTTCTAAAAAAAGAATCACATACAATGAGGTAATTGGAAGGCTATTTAGACAGATACTATATTAATCTTTATCAAATTAAATACATTAGTTACCTTACGCATTTCATGCACATAAGTATATATTTTTAATATCAGGTCACGACAACGTCCGCCGGGCCTGCTAATACACCTATAATATTTAAAAAAATCATGAGTTATTTGCGTAGTTATTTTGCCCAACATAGCATAAATCTTTGTATGATCAAATAGTTCAGTAAATAATATGCATTTCGTTTAGATAAAACCGCCCTTTACTGCATGTCTTGGAAGATATCACAAGTTTGAAATTACGGGCAAGAAATACAAAAGTGTATTTGTGCTTATATGAAAGAAGTGAAAACTTCTTTATATAAAGTACACTCAAAAACCAACAACGTCATGCAATGTTCCCAGGCGGTCATCCATATAAGTATTGACCGCGCCCGACGTGATGACCTGCGGTTATCGGACGGGATACGGTGTTGTTTTCGACACTGTACCCGGCACAGTATTTACCCCAATACTTTTCGTCACATTAAAAGGTTGCCGATCAGAATTTCACAGCCCTCCCATAAGAAGCTTAATTTCAAAAAAATTGTTTGTGTGATCAGTTTTTGATGAATTTTAAAAGAGTCGCCAATAAAATTGTTCAGATAGAACTTATCTCTAATAGTAGCAGAATTTTCGTATAGCAATTTTCTATTCTATGAATTTTTTTATGACTTGCAATTAGATGATATCGTAGCATATCAACTTTTCGACTGTTCAAACGATACATAAAAAATATTATAATAATGGCGCTGTTTTAATTAAAACAAATAATAACAAATTGTCACCAAAATTGTGGACACAGCTAGTCTTATGTATAAAATTCCGATAAGAGTGTTTTTTGTAATTCTTCTCCTAAATACAATATGAATATTATAAATTAGTCTAATTATAATGAAATATTAGTACGGGTGATCAGGACGGTTATTAGTTATAGTTGAATCCGGTAGGTGGCGCTATTGTTGAGATGTTAAATGTTTAATGTTAAATGTTTATCAATTTTTTTTTGTTATATTAAAAAAGGCATTCATTTTCTCTCAATTTTGATTTTATGTCTTCATAACTGATTAAGTTACCAGCTATTGCTCGCGGATTGGCATTGCGTGAATTTACATATGATTTATTCCTCGGGAATAGTACTTTTTTTCTGAAGGAAAGGTATCTTATGTTCTTTGCTGTAAACCTGACAAACAACAAATTTACATTCGCTTTTATAACTAGCTGATTTACATAATATGTATATAATAATACATTTAAAACGAAAAAAACATAAAAAAATATAACATTACTTTACTTACGAATACTTTATATACTTTGCTTACGAAATTGCTTTGTGAACAATGTTATCAGTTTACTATCCTTCTCCTACACATGCGCACCATATGGCTCGCTCCACTTGACGCATCGCTGAACGCCTTTTGTTATTTTTCTTTTATACAAGGAACAAATGTCTAAGATGTATAACTGAGATTTTTTTTCGAAATCTATCCAGTAGCTATTATGTATTGCGTGCATAACTGCAAACTTCTATCATTTTATTTATACACACAGAAGACTATATTAGTTAGGAAGCTAGGATTTGGCAAGACAACTTTTGCATTACTGAGTAGTAACGTAGTAAATTTAAATTTATTGAGATTTCATTAATTTCAGATATGCACTTATAAAGCGGGCACTCCGGCAGATTTGATTGAACACATGAAATCTCATAACATGAATGCGTATCAGTGCACATGGTGCGTGCACGGAGCCGACAATGAGCTCGAACTAATGATGCACGCTTCTATCTACCATCCGACCAAACACCCAAATGCTTACGTCAGGATTATTACGACCAAGGTTTGTTGGAGCATTCACAAAAAAAACGGAGTTTGTTATTTAATACAATTTTAATAGAGAATAACATCGTCTTAAAAACACCAACTGTAAAGAATACTCCAGATTGTTCTTGATCATACTTTTTTTTTTCGAACTGCTTACGCTCTTGGCCTCACAGGCATTCACAGCTTCACCAGACTACTAAGGCGGGTCCTAAAGACATTTCGCCGTTTGGCAAAAGCTCAAGGGTGCCAAAGTGGCCGAACCTCTGCTTGGATTGTTGTCTTGGAAGCAATACCGCGGATCTGTTTAAGCTGAATTAAGCTAACTGTCCGTGAAACACATATGCCTACCGACATGTGGGCCTTCCGAATTCAAACATGTATTTAAAAGTGAGTGAGATGTAGGAAGATCTTCGAAAATATTGACAGAATTGATAGATAGACGTTCAGTTGTTATTTTATTTCATTACGTGATCGTACAGTAAAGGGAAAATTTGATCTCATTTTCAACGTTATTGCGTCGGTACTAAGTCAGGGGTTGGACGTTAGCAAACTATAAAACTCAACGGATACATGTATCACTAAATAATAATAATATCCTTTTTGTTTTAGGAAAATCTATCTGAATTAAGGATTCTTCCTATGGCGAGTTTCAATAAAATAAATACCCCCGTAGAAGATGTAATTTCGAACGTATCAGATAATCCTCTGAGAGAAGCCGAACGGTCGTTAGATTTAGAGAAATTGATCGGAGACATTGAAATCGTGACAACAAGTAAACCGATGATATCTGATACTCCGACTAAAGAAACTGAAACGGAAGGTTCTTTAGTAATAGAATCTAATCAAATTCAACTCGAAACTGAAGACCATTCTAGAATGAATCCTACTACCACAGTTTCAGGACAATTAGTTATACGTAAAAACACTATTAAAATTAATAAAGAAGTCACACTTATAAAAACTGAACCTGACGAACAAAAATCAACCAACGATTCGGACGTCATTTACTGTTCAGACAGTGACGATGGTGAATCGAGGCTTCCTGTCATCGATTTATCTAATGATGATAACGTCGCTGATAGCTCTGTCCCTGCTGTGGAAACATGTATAAAGGTTATTCCAGAGTTATTACACAAATGCCCAAAGTGTAAAACTATCTACCGTTCTATGGTTGGCTTTAAGAAGCACATGGTAGCTTGTTGGGGGCGTACGTCGGTGAAAAGTTATCAATGCGCACATTACCCTTGTTGTTTAATGTTGTCCAATGTTAGCGAAGTTGTGAGGCATTACATTAATGATCACAAGGATGAAACTGGGCCTAGTTTCCTTTGCGGTATCTGTAATGCTAGTTTTGCTTCGTTGCCAAACGTGAAGCCACATCTCAAAAATATACATAAAATTGATAACTACATCGTGAAAGCCACAGTCGGCCCGAAGGGTAATACAATAAATACGGTGTATAAAGGTAACGATTTACCGTCACGTAAGAGAAAGCTATCATCTGAAACACCGAAAAAAAGGCGTTATGGACCTCACGATGTGGATAAATTGCCGATAACACCGATCTTAGATGATTTCGTTTATTGTTCATTGTGTGAGTTTAATACAAAAGTGCGCTTGAACTTGGTGAGACATCTTCAGTTGCACGCGGAACAACAACCTGCTCCAAATACTGCGCCTGTCAACCCAGTGCCGCATTTGGAAACGAACGAGAAACACTTTGACAAGATGTTAAACCTTGCTTCCAGCTCTTTCGCCACCAGAGGCCTAGACAAAGCACGTTCTGATACAAATACATCTGTCTCCTTAGTACCACCTGAAACTGCGAGGCGTTATCCTAAATTCGTACCTGAACGACAGAGATACACGTGTGGTTCTAAAGGTTGTGCTTATATATCTTTAAGTGAAGACATGTTCCGCTGTCATTGGGAAACGCTACATTCCAATACCAACGAATATCACTGCGTCCATTGTCCCCCAAACCAGCATCTCGACACGAAGAAACCTCTTACGGCATCCCTTATTATTGGCCATTTGAAAATGCACGATATTATGCTATACGCATGCTCTTCGTGCTCATATTATCATTACAAACGGCAAATAGTCGAAGTACATTTGCTGAATTTACACGGTGGGGGTCAAATTGTTGTAGTGAGGGAAGATTCTGCTACCGCTGGACCTGTTCCTGTGTCGATGCCATCGGCGCCCACGATGGACTTAAAGCCATGGCAGTGTGGACTTTGCAAGTTTAAAAGCATGTTGCGTCCAGAAGTCACCGAGCACTGTTCAAAAGTACACCAATCTAAAATGCAATACAAATGTGCTTATTGCCCGTTCAGAACGTCTACGCTAGAGAATGTGACCAAACATCAGACAAACTCACATCCTGATAAGAATCAGGATGTATTCTATTATTACTATAGGGAAGGGTCGGTTTCTAATGACGACGACGGTACACCACTGTGGATGAAACAGAAGCAGAAGATGAATCCCTCAGGACCTGAGGTGAAAACTGAAGTCCTTGATGTGTCAATACAAACGCCATTGGTTCCTGTTACTCAGGCGACACCCGCTTTATCTGTAGATTTGAACATAGTCAAGCAAGAAATGAACGATATTGATATGGATAACGGAGAAGAACTGTCCATTACGGATCTATGTAAAAAGTACGGCCAGTTTTGTGAACCTAACGGGATTATGTATAAATGCTCTCTTTGCAACGTTGTTTTGGAGAATAAGAGGCAAGTGATGCAGTCTCATCTATATGAAGAGTTAAAATATAGGAGGTGAGTTTAGTTTTAATTGTTAATTATTGGGCCAGAAAAAGAGTGCATTAGTTAGGTCATGGTTTTTACCATTCTACTCCATCAAGTATTTATATCTAGTACAGAAATAGGTATAGATATCAATGCAAAAGTATGATTGTCTGTTCGTACAAAAATTGCGCAGCTATGAAAAAACCTGCGCATTCGTTTATGGAAGACGTCGTGATGAAACCATAAAATGGAGTACTTACGGCTTTTACTAATGCCTGGTTAGCTAACAATCAGACCCAAGTTGCAAATCATCGCAAAACACCTATAGGTTGTATTTCAACAGCTGCTCTTGTGAATTAGTTCCCTTTAGGTTTACTTTGTTTCCATTTTGGGTCATATTGTCACTTAGATCATGTGTGGTTATAAATTAAAAACAAATCTGGTTTAATTTGTGGCTTTTGTGAGTGGCACGACCAGTGTGAAGGATGTTTGTGGAAGCACCATAACTCCATATAAATTTCCACCATAGACTAACATTGCTCAAGCTCCATTTTGTAATGTGTGGTTGGCAACAGTCAAGATATTTAAATTAAATAAGAAGTCAGCCACGATGTTGTTTTATGGTAGAAATATGTATGGGGTTATTGGGTTTCCACGATCAAACTTTGCACTGGTTGTAACCACTCGCAAAAGCTACAGATTAAACTAGTATTTTGATTACTATTACCCAGTTTGCATTATGGCTGGCCTTAGGAATGTGGTCCTTCTAAGGTTGGTTATACAAAGTTATGTATCATTGTGATCATTTGGTGGACTACACAGTTACTTATTTTGCTTTACAGATACAGCTGTGGTATTTGCTCATACAAAGCGTTTCATTTGAGCGGCCTAAACGAGCACATGGTCTCGGAACACAAGAGGGAGTTCCAAGAGCCGGTAAAACTGCCAACGAACGTGAACATAGAGAAATGGGTCACGAAATATCTGGAGTATCAGACGGATTTGATCAAAATCAACGAGGAGAAGATCGCCAAACAGAAATTGACTGTAAATAAAGTGACGGCGGGACCCTCACGGCAAATGAATAAGGAGACGACATTGGAGGGACCGAAACTTAGTGTTGCCGAGCTGGAAAATACTTTTGGCGAGTTTGGTATACCCTCCGATATGCAGTTCTGCTGTCCGAAATGCAATTTCAAGGATAAAGACGAGCACGGTATGAGAGAACACCTGGAGAACGAATTGGCCAAGATCAGGTCAGTTACTTTTTCATATGTACCATTATGTGTTTTATCTCTCTCTTATCATATGTGATCTATCCATCTGCAACAGTACTTTTCCTGATGAATAGTACTTTATATCCTTCTATGTACCCCTAACAAAGTATTTGCAAATTGCATAATAATCGGTTGAGTAGTTAAGGCGTGAGAAAACTCAAATAAATACATATTCGTATTTGTAGTGTTAGTAAAGATGTTCGGCGCTAAAATCAACTGTTCATATATTTTTGTTTAAAACGCCATCTATCCACTAACTTCTGTACTAAATTTGCAGCTTAAATTTTTTTAATGTTATTATTAGCATATTCCTTAAGAAACGTAGTTGATTACCATACATGACACTGATGATAGATACTATTCCTGTAGGAGTTCGTAGCAGTTCTATAGATTTAAAGATTTTTATACTTCACATTTTCCAAATGACTCAAATTGGCTTCACGTTTATTTTTTTACTGATTAGCGGTATAAATTACTTTGAAGTCTTCGATGATGAGCTAAACATGTTAACATGTAAAAATGAAGACGATATATTTTTTGCAGTGTTTTTCAATGTGAATATACCGTGTTTTTATAAAAATAAAATATTTAATAACTTGGGAAGCCAATAAACAGCAACCATTACATAATAACCAATAGGTGTGAAAGAGAGACCATTTGAGGTTGTCCACATTCAAAGTTCGTACGAATGAAAAATATTCATTTCATTCTCATGCTATTATTACAAATTGCAATATGAAACAAGAATAAAGTATCTAACAGCAGAATAAATGTTAAACGCTTATAACAACAATTGTGAAGTAGCAATAGTGTACGGAACTTGGTTTTTATTTATCACGTCGGTGAGACGACCGATATAGGCGTATAGTGTTATTTTAGTTACCCATTTTAATCTAGTCATTACGCTATGCGATAGAGAGAGATTTACAAAACCGAAGTAAGCCGATCTTATATATGTCTCACTCTTCTTTCTGATATGGCAAATCAAATGTGGATAACTGTAATTCATTATTGATAGATAACTGTCGTTGCCAGGTATATTAATAATAATAAAATAATGTTTCAATTATAGATGGGGCTGTAATCTCTGCTCGAACTTTTACCAAACTTACCACCAAGCGCAGTTCCACTGCAAAAGTGTACACGCTGGCCAATCTGCCAGACCCATAGAAGCAGTTCGGGATCCCAACGTGAGAGCTGCGTGGGTCGCTGGCGTCATACAATCACAGAAACTTCTAATAGATATCCCAACAACGAAACCGGTTGAGGATGATGACAGTTACCTAAACAACAGTGACAATTCTTTATTAGTCGTACGCTACGAAGAGAGAGTACCGACACCCGAGGAGACAGTTCGAAGGAAACGACTAGCGCCCGAAAGTGGTGAAGAGTCAACCGTAGAAGAGGAGAAGCCGAAAAGAAAGCAAGACATATCTTGCCAATATTGCGATTTCACCACAAAGCAACAGAAGACTCTAAAATCCCACTTATATAGGCATTACGATTTGAAACCTTTCACATGTTCAGCGTGCTCGTTCACGGGCCACAGGATGACCTTAGGAAACCACATAGAGAAGCACCATCCAGGGTTATCGGTGACGATGCAACGTACACCGTTACCGAATGAGCCTCCTAACAATTTGCTACTCAAGAAAAGAAAGGTAACGAAACCATTGCCACCGCCATTACCTTCGGATGAGCACATGGTTTGTCTACATTGTGAGAAATCTGTTCCAGAAGGAGATATAGAGAGCCACGTGCACCCTAACGAAGGTCAGGAGTTTGCTAAAAAGGGCGAGGTTGTCGTCAAGTGCTGTATCTGTTTGGCTCTACGTTTGGACGTGAAGTCTTTGCAGGAGCATCATAATTCCAATCATCCGGACATACCTATTAATTATTCATTCTTCAAGATGCACTGCGAAAGTCGATACATTCACCATTGCGGACACTGTAAAAGACGTTTCAAGTATTTAAGGGATTTGAAAACGCATCACAATGCGATGCACAGTTCTGTGCCGTTCTTATACACGACGTCCCCCGCGTTACCGGGGACCAGTTACTATGAGGAAGAAGTGGGAAGTAAAAAGAAGAGCGAGGAAGAAACATCATCGATGTCGTTACTAAAGAGAGTCGCGAAGAAGTCCACGACGAAACTGCCGATGTTCCAAATGGTGGCGAGGAAGTCGACGACAAAGTTGCCCGTGATGGTCTACTCTGACGATTCCGATAACGAATCGTCTCACGAATCGAGTTACGGTAAAAAACCGACACCGATCGGAAATTATGCGGATGTCACGGCAATGATGCCGTTTTGCGGTACTATTATGCGGTTTACGATGAACCAGCTGACGGACATCATTTCGATTGACCCAAGAGTGATAGTTAAGGATTGTAAAAATGATATAAGTGAGGAGACAAAGAAATAAAAATGTGTATAGTGATAAGTGCAAAATGGTTGAAAGCGAATGATTCATCTCTTTGTGGGAATAATTTTTGGTTGAATATTAACCAGAATTATCGCTATTGTCAATATTATACCTGTGATTTTATATATTTAAAAATAATTTTAAATAACCTAGTGTTTATTTCTCAAGCATTTACAATTATTAGAGTGTGAAAAAAAAATGTTTTTTTTTTTGAGGTGGATACTTCGTGTTCGTAATTTTGTGTTTTTTTTATTCTTTTTTTTTGTTACTTTGATCAGTTGATCAAATTCGTAGGGATATTAAAAAAACTTTAATCTGTACTATCGGCTGAAGTGCGATTTGAAATAGTGTATTGTTTTTGTCGAAAGATAATGTCGATTCTAGAGTAGTTTTATGAAGATGTCGTCTGTATGTTTGTGTTATCAGAATTATTACGTGTAAATATAATTGATGTGATCGTTTAGAATTAACCTTGTTGTTTTTAACAAAAGGTATTCGTATGCTGATTAAATATCCTTTGTATAAAAATTACTTGTGTCCTTAACCCTTAACTAGTGTTGTGTGACGGTTGTGCCATCTATTACTTTACAATATTATTTCGTGCTTTATTTACAACATCAACTGGTTTTGTTTGTCTTACGACGTTAAACTTTAGTCAACATAAGGCAATGATTAAAATACCAATACGATTTGACATTTTGAATACTTTTTTTAATGTGATGATTAGAGATGGCTATTATTATAATTCACACGTTATTAAAGACATAGTTATTTTGCTGTTGATTATCCGTTGCCCGATATTGACTGATGTTAGCGTAACGCATGGAATAACGAGCATTGGCGACAATAATTAGATGGGAAAAGGAGAGCACTTCATGCTCTTCGTACTCTGTTCGTGTCACTGACACCAATTCTGATACGATATAAAACAGCAAATTACCCAGCAGCAGTATAATTTATAACAGTTTACAACGACTGCAAAATAAGAAAATAACGTTTAGCAAATAACACCGCTTAAGTCTACAATTGGCGGATTTTGCTTTTAAATGTTATTGAATAAATATTCTCAGGACGCGTCAAACTACTCCACCACATTTCGAACCTTTTAACCAATAAAGACCCCGACAATTCAATTCCAATCACTAATTGCATGAAGGTTATAACATTCAATAAAGAAAATAGTTTTTTTACTCTTTTGTAAAGTGAATTAAATTGAGTTGCGCGCTGATTATTTGCTAAGCGACAATAAGTCGTTATTGATATGTGGCGTACCATATGCAAAAATGCGTACCACAGCAGTTGAATAGAGTTTCATGATGAAAAGGCGCTTAATTTTATTTTGGTTTTGGTTTTTTTGCTCGGCTTACAAAATATCAACAACGCGATTGACGATTGAAAATAAGATGCGCCTTTTGGCTGTGCAAAGACACTTCACATACACCACATATATGGTCTTTTTTCATTTGGAACACGATATATCATTTTAACTACTCCAATCGTCCAATAAGGCCGTTGCTGTGTGGGTGTCTATTGTCGAAGGGTTAAATAACATTTTAATGAACGTAGCGAAGACTCCTTTTTTTTTTTTTTTTTTTTTTACGTGGGGAAAATCCGTAACGGATACCCACCCCGTCGGGCAGCGGGGGGTGGGTTATGTCCGAGTCCCACGGACTAAAAACCCCACGGTGCCTCTCACACCTATTTGGCCGGGGAGCAGGAACTGCCAATGGCATTACTTCTGCTCCCCGGCAGGTGTCGGCCCCTCATCAGGGGCCTCGTCTGCGGTCTGAGGGGTCAAGATGGTAGACCCCTCAGGAGGGGGTGGGTGTTAAACCCCCCCCGACGAACTGTGGAAGTCGCTCGGCACAAGCGCCTCCATCACGCGGGCCTGTGCAGTTTGACGCTGCTCAGGGCGACGGACGTGCCCGCCCGTCCCGTCGCCCACAGGCCCTTTTTACGGCGGCATGAGGTCGTCGCCGACCCGTCGCCGCCGTGTTCGTCGACCGCGGGAGGGGAGCCTGGTGGTCTGCTCCCTCTCCCTCTCCGCCGCCTCCTTCGCGAGCATGACTCGCTCGCAGTACGAGGCGACGGAGATCCACCCGGCCTCGCTCTCGACCATCTTGACGATGACGGTCGAGAGCGAGAGATCCGGGCCTATGGCCGCGACGAGCTCGCGGCGTGGCTCGTCCCAGGCGGGACACTCCTCCAGAGTGTGCTGCGCCCGATCTTCGGCGCAGCCACAATGATGGCACCCTGGCGTTGGCTCCCGGCCGATGCGACACAGGTAACTGCCGAAGCAACCGTGCCCCGACAGCACCTGTGTCAACCGGAAGCTCAGGGTGCCATGCCGCCTGGTGAGCCATTCGACCATGACCGGCCGAACGGCTCCTATAATAGCCACGCCCGAGCTCGGTCGCTCAAGTCGTCGTCGCCATTCTTCTATCACCAGGACCTGGTGGAGCTGGGACCGGAGCACCTCAATTTGCCGAGGTGCGAGTCTCCGGCCCTGCTCCAGCGCCTCCACGCGTCGTTCGTACAGTGACGCGTGGGCTCTCGCTTCCAGGTCCCAAGGTGGGGATCCGGCCAAAAGGGAGGCCGCCTCGAAGGAGGTCGTGCGGTATCCGCGGATGGCTCTGACGGCCATCGCGCGCTGCGGTCTCCGCAGCAGGGCGCTGCCAACGGCCGTCAGGCCACACGCCCATACGGGGGCCCCGTAAAGGGCCACCGACCGCACGACCCCGAGGTACAACTTCCGGCAGACGGAGTTGGGCCCCCCCAAGTTGGGAAGCAAACGGGCTAATGCGCCCGCTACTCCCATTAAACGGGGGGCCAGCTGCCGGAAGTGTTCCTTGAACGTCCACCGGCTGTCGAGGAGGAGGCCGAGATACCTCATACTCGACCCGACACCGATGGACTCGCCTCCCACGACGATCCGGGACCCTGCGGGTGGCGCACTCCGAGGCCCGTGGAAAAACAGGGCCTCGGTTTTACTGAGCGCCACCTCTAGTCCCAGACGCCGGATCCTACCGACGACTTGAGCGACTCCTGCAGTTGCCAGGATCGCGGCCGCGCGGTGCGTCTTCCCCCGGGATAACACCAAAGTGTCGTCAGCATAACAGACAATGCTGACGCCCCGGAGGAGCGCACCGCGCAACACCCAATCGTATCCGATGTTCCACAAGAGGGGGCCCAGGACAGACCCCTGCGGAACACCGGATACCACGTCTCGCCGACTTATCCTCCCTCCCTGACCCGGGAAGGTGACGTACCTCTCGCAGAGGTACGCCCCGACTACTCGGCGGAGGTAGCGAGGCACTCTGTGATGTCTGAGTGCCTCTTCAATACAGGCCCAGGGTAAGGTGTTAAAGGCATTGACGATGTCGAGCGACACCGCCAGTACCACCTCACCCCGGGCAAATGCTTCCTCCGCCTGGATTTTGACCTTCATCACTGCATCAATGGTGGAGCGCCCCTGGCGGAAACCATACTGGTTATCCGCCAGGTCCGGCCCAACTTCTGTCAAGTGCCGGACGAGGCGGCCTGCGATTATGCGTTCGCAGAGTTTCGCCGCCTCGTCCAACAGCACTATGGGCCGGTAGGCGGACGGACTGTCCGCCGGGCGCCCCTCCTTCTTCAGCAGGACCAAACGGCCGGTTTTCCAGATGTTCGGAAACCGGCCCTGCTGAAGTGATGCAGTGAAAATCCTGCGCAGTCGGGGCTCGAGGGCCTCGTAAGCCAGGACCCAGATGCGGCCAGGTATGCCGTCGGGTCCTGGGGCGGTGTTTTTGGCCTGTAGGCGTTTCACCGCCGCCCTCGACTCTTCCCGGGTCACCTCAGGGACCACGTCGTCCTCGCCGCAGCCAGCCGCGTTGGGCATGGGCGGAGCCATCATGGGAGGCGTATGCTCTGTCCGCGAAGGGAACAGAGCAGCCAGAATCTCGTGGAGGAGATCTGGCTCGAGACTCTGGGTTACCGGGGGGCCACCCTGGCGTAGTTTTCCGCGAACTACGCGGTACGGGCGACCCCACGGATCCCGACTGAGCGTCTCGAGCATCTCCTCCCGAGCAAGGGCCTTCCTCTGCTCGATTGCTTTACGGAGTGCCAATCTGGCTGCTCTGTACCCTTCGTAAAGCTCTGCCTCCCTTGCGGACGTGACCTGCGAGCGGCCCCGCCTGCGTCGCTGACGGGTGTACTGGCGACGGACCGCCGTGCACGCTTCGCGCAATTGCGCGATTTCGGCGGTCCACCAGTACACCTGACGCTTGGCGGGGATCGGCCCCCTGATCCGGGGCATCGCCGCATCGCAGATTCGTGTCACGTCCGCTCGGAGTGACTCCGCCTCCTGGTCGACGTCGGCAGGCCTGTCCGGTAACTCTCCTGTCACCCAGGCCTGCACGACGACGGCCTCCTGAAGCGCCTCCTTGTTTAGGCGCTTCAGTGCCCAACGCGGTCCATCCGCCACGGGGGTCCTTCGGGCTGGTCCGTCCGAGGTCTGGGTGGAGACGTCGAACCGTATATAGCGGTGGTCCGACAACGTCTCCACCCCCTCAAGGACTCTCCAGCCCCGAACACGGCGTGCTAGAGCAGGGCTAGCGAACGTTAGGTCCACTATCGACCCGCCCTGCTGTCGCACGCACGTATTAACGGACCCCCTGTTCAGGAGGAGTAGGCCCGATGTTATGGCCCACTCCTCCAGCACCCTACCCCTGACGTTCGTGGCCGGGGAACCCCAAGCCGTAGACTTGGCATTGAAGTCCCCGAGCACTAGGAGGGGGCGAGGGTGGCTGCGGCCTACGACGCTTTGTAGGTCCCCGAGGAATCCCTCGAAGTCGGCGAGACTCATGCTTGGGGGTGCGTACACCCCCACTACCACTACGCCGCTGTGATGCGCCGCTACGTATCCCCGGCCCCTCAAGATGTTAGAGAGGGGGGAGGAGCCGGCGGCGGCCTGGGACACTAAGGCCACCGAGCCGTCGAGGTCACCCGCCCAGTTATCCCCGGGCGGGATGAAGTACGGCTCGGCCATCACAGCGACGTGGATCAACCACTGCGCCATACTCTGGAATAGTAAATCCTGGGCCCTGGCGCAGTGGTTGAGGTTCCCTTGGAGGAAGCGGAGTGCCGCCATTAGGGACACTCAACTTCCTCCAGCAGTGCCGTCCTGGCCCCAACGGCCCCTGACGGCAGCGGGGGATCCTGGGGCTTTCTCCCTCTCCTCCCCCTCCTACGTTTAGCCTGCCTCGCAGGCGGCGCAGGCCTCCCACAGGCCCTGCTCCCCATTCTGTGGCCGGCGGATTTCCCAGCCGCTGCGCAGACTGCGCAGTGTTGCTGGGACGTACATCCGCCGGCCTTGTGCCCCGGCTGACTGCACCGGAAACAAAGATCGGTGCAGTCAACCGCGGAAGAACACGACGCCCCCAGATGACCTTCCCTCAGGCACTTGAAGCACCTGAGGGGACGGGGGGGCAGGACCTGAACCTGCGCCGACACCCAACCAACAAGAATTCGGCGGCCATCGCCCAGCCGCTTCGCCACCGCCACCGGACACGAGACAACGGACGCCCAAAGCCCCCTGAGACCGGGGCGGACGCCGTTCGTCTTAATGTGGTCCGGTGGACAGTCTCCAGCTCTAGCGACTGCGGCGATGACCTCCTCCTCCGTCACCGACTCGTCCAGGCCCGATACCCGCACGTTTGCGCAGCGTATGGGCCTGGACACCGCCACTCCCTCGGGTACCGCCTCCCGGACCTTGGCGGCAAGGTCATCCGCCTTGGCGCCGCTGGTGGCCCCAGGCACCTCAAAGAGGTAGCCACCATTGGCGGCCTTGCGCCACCGGATGCCCTCGATGCCAAGGTCCGTGACCTTGACTTCGGCCTTTATGCGCTGCAGGACCTCCAGGTAGGACAGTCCCGCCTCCCGCGCCCCGGGCTTGAGCGTTAACGTCACAGCTGACGTCTTCGGGGCGCGGAGATTCGGGATATTGTCCCTCCTGGAGGCCTGCTCCTTCTTTTTGGGCTTGGCTGGCTTGGCCGGCTTCCCCTTCTTGCCCACCTGCACCCAACCCTGATCTGCCGGTCTGGGTGCGGGGGCTTGTCCGCCGCCGGTGACAGGCTTGGGCTTCGCCTTTTCCTTCTGGGGCCTCTTCCTGGCCCCCCTCCGCTTTTTCTTCGGCTGCTGCGATGTGGCGGGCTCCCGCGGGCTTTCCCCGGGTATCGCCGCTAATGGCTCGACCGTCATCGCAGCCGCCCTGTCGGGTGCCAGGACGTCCCTATCAGAGGCCAGAGGTGGCCGCAGGCGCCTCTCCGGGAGGAGCCTGTCTTCCAACGCTTCGAGGCGCGCGCTCACCATGACGCCCACCTGCGTCATTATGGTGCGCGCCATCATCTCGAACTTCGCCTCGGCGTTGGAAGGAGGAGGCCCCTCAGCTCGCGGTCTGCGCTGCGGGAGAGGAGGGAGGTCCTCCAGCCTTGCTGGGGACGGGGTCAACGGCGGCTCGAGAGGAGCAGCGCGTGTGGCCACGGTCCGCTCGCGGAGCTTAGCGAGCTCTACCTCCATGAGCGCGAGCTTCCTCCGGAACTCGTCCAGCTCGCGCTCCTTGCTCGCGTTTCTCTCCTCGAGCTTGAGGTTACGGGCACACATCTCATGGACTGCATCCGTAATGGATGCAGCCGCTTCGTTTAGTGCCCGTATGAACGGGCCCTGGAGGTGCCCCGACTTCTTGCCGACGTTGACCACTACGTCAACGTCGGCCAGTATCCTCTGTTGGAGGTCCACCAACGGCTGGTCCCCGGTGTTGTCTAGGACCACAATAGGTTTTTTGGTGGACCTCTCCTTCCTCTCCTTCCGGGCGCGGGACGCCTGCGCCTCCAGCTCCGCTTCCGCCTGTTTTCGGAGCTCCTCCTTCTTGAGGCGCTCCTCCAGCTGCTTAGCCGCGGCGAAGCCGACAAACTCCCCCGTCGTTGCCGGCCTGCCTCGCCCCTTCTTCTTGTTCGCGACAGGAGTGCAGTGCCCTGTCGCCTCCTTCTCCGCCTCCGAGCCCGAAGATTGCGACCTCTGTCGCGGGGACGGGTTTGGCGCTCGAGGTGTGGGGTCTAGCACAGCATCAGCCACGGCGTTGGCGTTGGCGGGGGTCGCCTCGCCTTCGCTCGCCGTGTGCATGCGTGCCGGACTCTCCTCGCTGCCCTCGGAGAGGGTCTCCAGCGCTGGCTGAGGCACTGCCTGCTCGACGGGCAAATCAGTTGTCCGTATGGGCATAGCTGTGGTCGTCGTGTTGTCTGCTGAATCGGTTGTCCGTGTGGCTGCTCTTGTCCTAGTTGTTCTGACTGAACGCAAGATTTTGCCCCCCCCAGAAAACGAGGGGCTGCCCAGGCCGGATGGCCTGGGGAGGGATTCTCCCCCCGCGGAGCGGGAGGTACCCTCCTGGGGTAATACCTTTTTTAATCGTGCCTTCATCCTAGCTCCCTGTCTAACGTCAAGTTTGCAGTACGCCCGCCGAGACCAGTGTTAAAACACCAGCCCCGCCGGGCGCTGTCCGGGACTGGGCCGTTGGGGCTCAAACTGAGCCCTCATCCGCCCCAGCCCGGTACTGGATGCGCTGCGCACGTACCACATCCAGGTTAGCGAAGACTCCTGCGCTTTCTAGTTATTTGAGGTCAAGGATTTATTACCCCGACTGGCCGGTTGTTAATTACACAAATATATTTTATAAATAAATCTAATTCATAGAACTAAATTGTTTTGACGAATTGAAACGGCTGGACTTTTTGTTGTTTACACTTTTTAATTTTGTGTCACCCAAGCATTCTAATATTTTATTGTCATTGCGGACGTTGTAAAGGGATATTGCGTACGGTGGTGTTATGATTTGAAGTTAAGATTTCTATATTTTAATAGAAGATTGGTGCAACGCTTTATATGTCCTGGAAACTATCATTTAAAAGTGATACGCTTATATTTGAATTATCTTTCTTAAAGCGAACCACTGAAATTGTATAATATTCTTGTATATCTTATAGCTTATTTCAATTTTTACTTTGAATGTAGATTAAAAACAGTTATTTACGTTGGAACTAATCATTTATTCCGATTTTCTTTTTTAATCATGTGAAATAAATATAAGGTAAAAAAAAACCTTGAAACGCATTTTGGAAGGCGTGTCTATGTGATGCATAACTTGTTTTTAACTCTTCATTTCTATTGCTTTATATTAACAGCTATGTTACACATTTTCCCGCCTATTGCGTTTTGGAGTTAGTAGCTGTTATGCCTCAATTTCTATTGCGTTCGTATGATATGAACGCATTGGTCTTTTTCATATATCCCGTGCAATCATATCCAGTAGAGGTCCCCCATTCTGAACGTCATACAAAGAGGTGTAGTACTTAATGTTTCTTTATACTTTGTGAATAATGTACGTGTATCGAATATTCCTGTTCGGTTTTGTGATATTTGATATAAAAAATGAAGATAATATGTCGATTTAGAATAATTCTGCCAAATCTTTTCAACTTCAGATAAAGAAGATTTTTATATACTCTATTGTTTTATTTACAGAAGTAATAAGCCGTATCAAATCGAAATCAGATTAGCTATTAATAAATAATAGCCTATCTTTATTCATGGTCAGCGGTTGACTCAACTTCGAAATATGTACATCGCAAAGGAAACACGATAACAAAAAGGGCTAAATGCCAAATACTGATAACGTGCAAGTCATAACCAAGCGTTATAGAAAGCAACTATAGTGCTGCCTCTTTAATTATGAATTTTTTAATACCCTTTTTACATTTTTAACGTATGAACTATAGTCTCATCTGGTGTTAAATGACGATTGGGTCTAAGATGGTAAACATTAAACACGCGAAATCTAGACGGAGACGACCTTTCAAGTGTTGATGCCGTAACACACTTATAGATGCTTAATACAGATTTTCACCTTGAGGGTGGAGGCTAACCAGGTGGGCTTAAAAAGACCCTACCACCATTATGGTTTCACCATGACGTTATCCTTCATCAAAAGCTCCGACTTAGTTGCAAGAATACATACCGACGTCGTTCGCCGCAGTGTGATATATCCTAATACCTAAAACCCTGTAAGTCAAGCTAGTTTAGCTTAGTAAGATTGGCGTTTATGCATTCAAGGCGTTATAAACACGCGCCCCATTAGTCCGATAGAACTGTGAAGGCTCATTAGACCAACAGCGTATACTCATCTCAATACAAAAACCTATGAGTCCATAGAGAAGAGCGTACAGTTTAGTTTACATATTATGTCTGGTAACTTAGTTCTCTCATTTTGAAATTGATACTTTATCCTTTTCTACTGTCGTTATGTTATGGCTAAATATGTGGTTACAACCAGTTTCTATGTTTTATGTTGTTAGTGGTCGTCCTTGTGGTCGAAATAGGTTCACTATTTTTTTTTTACTTTTTTATTATTGAGAGTTTTTTTGTTAAACAGTGTACAACCATTGTAGATTAGACTTAAGTATTGTGTAGTTAATTATGTGCTAAGTATTGTGTTACAAATAGAGAATCATGATGATTGTTCCGGCCGATTTCCCCTTTGACTCCTAGTCTGAGGACTCAAACAGATGGTACAGTATCACGGTGAGAAAGTTACAAGGGATCAGTATTATCTCACACTCCATTAATCGCCTTTTACGATAGCTGCGGGAAGATATGGGGTGGTGCTATTCTACTTTACTGCCACCACACGGCTGAAACAGAGAATATAAAGAATCGAATCGTCGACGACAAAGAAAAAAAAGGATAATCAATTTTTTTAATTTAATAACACTAGGGCTAACAACTGAGGCCGAAGACGTCTAATTCCGCAAAATAACAGTGATCACCAAATGACGTGTACGCAATGACAGGTGTTTTGTGAATCAGCGATTTCCAAATTTTAAAGCTCCGGAAATTCCAAAGACATGTATATATTTTATCGAGCCCAACAGCGTATGATAAGAAATGATAGATAATCTGAAACACCTGTTTGAAATTACTGCAGTAGCTTACAATAATAATTAAAAGTGTGGAGCCTAATATTTAACAATAAAAATCATTAACTCATTCACTGAAATTAACATCGTGACCCCCAAGGACTGTAGAGTAGAGTAGAGAGAAGAGTAGTTTCTCTTTTTTTAAGGAAAGTCATTACTGGGACGAAAACTGTATATATTTATTAAGTTCATTTGATCTGATAAAATAAAAAATATCATTTGCTTGGCATATTTTTTGAAGTTTCTTCTGGATGGATAGATAGATTATTTCTATATATTTTTTTAGAAATAAATATTTATACTTATATAACTATAATGTTATACTGGGGGCATTATAATACATCTATTTTCTATAACGTTTAGTAGAAAAGTCGTGAATAAAAAAAGTGTGTGGTTTTAAGAAACCACGATGCAAATGAAACTTTTTTTCGAATCGTAGCATTTTTAAAACTGAGCACAATATTTATTTAAATCATTGAATCATTTTGAATTGACCCATGGACGCCGCCATATTGGTCTTGGCTGCTCTACCGAGCGCCTTTCACTTTTCCCCTACTCCGCGGCCGGCTGTAATGCGACATGCGATAGATGGACGAAAAAGATTGAGGTGTAAAAAAGATTCACTTTAATAAGTTACCAACTTTAAGATTTTGTCGACAATATTAACTCACAACTAATTGTGTTTATTACTAATAATAAAGAATGTTAACCTCTACAAGCCGAATATTTCCTTGCAAAATCCGCCTAAGTCTGATCGATTTTTTTGGCATCTTCCTTGAAGTTCAACTCACACAGGTTCTATTATAGTAGTAAGGTATGGATTTGCATATTGGGCTGCTAAATTCTAAAGCTAAACTTCATATAATTCTCTACTAAAATATTTACAGGCAGAATAAATCGTAATGTAACTTGACGGGCGAGTCAAGGCCATAAGAAATTGCATGCTGTTATAACTTAAGGGCTTTCTTGTCTGATTGCTAAATATACCAAAAACTAACACATGTACGGCCGGGTGCAATATGCTATTGTGCCGTTATATGTATCTAAATGATTTAGATTCATTTAAATAATTAAATAGTCGATGGTTACACCTTTGACGCCATAGCAATAAATGCCGGCGTCTCGTAAGGCTCTGTCGTATCTTCTTGTCCATATCAATGATCTCTTGGAGATCCCTAATATCCATTGCCATGCAGACGTCAGCACCGGTGATGCCACACATGGAGCAAAATCAAACCACATTAGGGTCTGAAGTTGAAAGGTCGCTGGATAGGGCCTCTGATTGGAAAGAGGCAAATCTTATTCAATTCAATCTGTCTAAACACACAATGTTAAGGAATGTTGACCTGCAATGTTACGAGTGGCGCAAAAAATATTATAAAAAAAGGGTCCCTGCGCTAGGTCACATCGTATGCGACATTACTGTTGAGTTTTTGGTTTTGATGCGTTACGACGTCTAACGCGTAATAATTAATTTGATATTTTGAATTCATAATTGTATTTTTACACTATTAAAAGGACTATAATAACTTTGTTGAGTTGAGTGTTTGTGAATACAAAGGGTGAATACAGCTCCAGCTTTGTAAGTTTCCAATTGTACACTCATTCATACATACAATTAAACTGTACATATTTACTACACACAATCCACTGGAAACAACAAGAACGCTTACGCGACACTATAAGGTAAGTGAATTTTGAATATAAAGTGTGCTGTGTATCACAGTTTCCACTAGGGTTGGTCACGACTCCGAATTGTATTATTGAAGGGCCCAGCAGCAATTCGGTTTTCGTGGTTGTGACTTTATCCTACAATTTTTTGGTAGCAGAGCGTGGTTTTGTCCGTAATCACGTCAATTTTGGGTAGCAAAAGTGGTTATTTCGCGTATTGTTTGTTGCCTAATAACCACTTAGGGTTGCGTTCACTTGCTTAAATATTGTTATTAAACCAGTGGTTCCGCATAAATATAATTTTGTTTGTGTTGTATTGTATTTGTTTGTAATATGTTAGTTTGTTAACGTTAATCAATTTGTGTTTAATATATATATATTTCTACACTAAGCTCTGAATCCGGGTTGGCTTGGTGTGATTTATATTTTAAATTTGATTTGTGGTTAAATACTAGAATTTGAGTTTTAACGTTATAATTTGATTCTTTTATCTATATTATTGATTTTTTTATTTTTTTTTATATTTTGGAATTTGTATTGAAATATGCCATCAACACATACCAAGCGGATTAGGACAGAGCTCGTATGGGCGACTTCTGCTGCCGCCTTGGTAGGTAGAGTTGACAGGCAGGAGGCCCTCTTAGAGAGGTTTAAGGCCATTGATAAAAGACAGGCGGCAGTAGACGCTGCCTATGAGTCCTTTTTAAACTCGTCGGCGGATAAGGAATTGACTGCCACGGTGGAGGCGGATGTCAGTCAGTTTTACGAATTGGTCGACACCATCACGCAGGGTGCGCGTAGTATCCTCAATGAGAGAAAGGAAGCTGGTGGAAATGTGAAGGGGACAACCCGACCTCCAACGCATCCAGAGTTGCTAGGGCGTCTTCCAACTCTAGATTTGCCTAAATTTGATGGAAGTATTGAGGATTACCCTGGGTTCCTTGCGATGTTCATGAGTCTAGTGGATGCCCGGAAGGATTTGGCGGACAGTCAAAAGTTGGCTTACCTTCGGGCTTCTCTCAGTGGAGAGGCCAGGGATGTGATAACACATTTAGACATAACTGATGACAGTTACCGCACTGCCATGGATTTGCTCGCCCGGCGTTATCAAAACATCCGGCGCCTGGCAGATGCTCATGTTATGAGACTTTTAACTTTACCCCGTGTCACCCGAACTGACCGCTTACAAGTTGAGATTTTGAACCCTGTGTTAACCTCATGTAATTCTTTAAAAGGATTAGGCCTGCCTGTAGACCAGTGGTCGTTCTTGCTCCTGCACATAGTCTTGAGCTTACTCCCGCGAGAGCTCAAACTTAGATTTGAACAGATATGTGGTGGCGATGGTGCCACTTATTTACCACCTTTTGAACGCTTACTAAGTTTTTTGGAGGACGAGTGCAGATTGCTTGAAAACTCTGGTGTTGCGAATTCATCTCGAATTCCGGAGCGACCGCAGGAACAGCGGCGAAGAGAGACACGACCTCCTGTGGAACCCCGTCGTCCTCCTATTCGACATGCTGCTTGTGAGGGGGAAATACGTTGTAGTTTCTGCCGTGAGACTGGACATCGAGTCCAGATGTGTCCTCGGTTCTTAGATAGAAACGTTAAAGATCGGCGAGGGATTGCTAATTCGCGGAAATGGTGCTACTCCTGCTTGGGACAGCATTTTCAGAGACAATGTAGGGAATCCCGACCCTGCTCTCACTGTCAGGGTAAGCACCACCATGTATTATGCATGAATATGCATGGTGTTCATCGTGTGGAGAATAACATGCATTCCCCCTGCATGGGCGGGGGGACTAACTCCGGTCCGTACAATACGGATTGCCGCCGGTCCTCAGTAAGTCACCGTCGTTCTTCAGTGAAGAATACACAGCCCCAGAGGAATCATTGTAAGGAAGTCCGCCCCAGGGGCGGGGGTACTACCTCACCGAAGAATCAAGATGGTAGAGGATATTTAGCAGTTCGACGTCCATCAAATTGTTCGCCACCTCTGGCCGAATAGCCGCGTCTAGAGCGCCGCCCTCAACGATTAGGTAATCGTTCAAGTTATAAAGAGCACGCTGACCAGCACACATCACCTCAGGCTGAGCATCAGCCTTATTTTGATTGGCAGTGTTAGGTAGCAACTGCCCTCTCTCCCACCACAGTCACCCCACTTGAAACCGTTCTTCTGCCGACAGTTTCAGTTAAGGTGTGGGGCCCGAAGGGTAGATTTGCGATTGCTCGCGCCCTTTTGGATTCGGGATCTCAAGGCTGTCTTGTCACCTCTCAGTTGGTGGGAAAGTTGGGACTCCCTTGGAGACCTCACCGTGGCCCGATATATGGTATCGGTGGAGTTGAAGCCACGGCTCTTAAGGGAAAGGTAGAAATTAAGTTTTCACCATTAAAAGGTGAACCACGTATTGTGGCGAGAGCAGTAATTTTGGATGACATATTAGGCAGACACCCACAAATTACCATACCGGAAACTGTTGTTAAATTGACTTCGCGTTTGGCTCCCGCAGACCCCAAATGGTCTGTTCCCGGAACGGTAGATCTTTTGTTAGGTGCAGATGTGTTGGGCTTGATTTTAACCGGGCATCTTCAGATATTGCAGCCGAATGGCTTAGTAGCCGCACCAACAATATTTGGATTTAGTTTTTTTGGTCCCGTTTTATCGCAGGTTGTTGAAGATCACTCCTTTGATGTAGGGATATCCTTGAATGATGTAGTCCAGCGCTTTTGGGAGGTGGAAGAGCCTCCTCAAGCAGTTAGAGTAGATCCACTTGCCCAAGAGTGTGAATTATTCTACCAAAACAACATTGGTCGCCGTGTTGATGGTCGATTTGTTACTAGATTGCCTTTTTTAGCGTCACGACCCCTTCTCGGTCAGTCACGATCCCTAGCGGAAAGAAGACTTTTGTCTATGGAGCGGCGCATGCGAAGGGATTCGTCATTTAGAGATAAATATATCGAATTCATGCGTGAATACGAGGACTTGGGACACATGTCCATATCCGATTTTGATTGGCGTTCCCACGAACACTACTTCTTGCCCCACCACGCCGTTTTGAAGAATCCCGGTGGTAAAATTCGGGTGGTTTTTGATGGCTCAGCGCCCTCATCGAATGGAGTCTCACTAAACCAGTGTTTACACTCAGGGCCTAAACTTCATCGTGATATATCGGATATCCTCACGCATTTTCGCCGCCATCAAGTTGTATTTGTGGCCGACATACGAATGATGTTCAGGCAAACTATTGTTCATAGGGACGATCGGCGGTATCAATTGGTCTTGTGGCGCGAGCAACCATGTGAACCAATCAAGGTGTACGAACTGAACACGACTACATATGGGTTAAGATCTAGCCCATACATTGCTATACGAACTTTGTTAGAGTTAGCGCAACGTGAGCGATTAAAGTATCCTCGTGCAGCCAATATTTTAGAAAACTCGGTCTTTGTTGACGATATTTGCACCGGAGATTCCAGTATTGAGAATGCACGGATTTTGAGGGATGAATTGATTGCGATACTTAAGTCCGGTGGCTACGAATTGAGGAAGTGGTTATCGAATTGTCCTGACTTATTAAGCGACCTTCCAGAGGCACATCAACAGGATCCTCATCTTTTTGAAAACCCGGATACTCCAAATTTGGTTGCAGTTCTTGGTATACAGTACCAACCGGTTCAGGATGTTTTTACTTATCGAGTGAAGTTGGACTGCCCTAAGACTTGGACTAAGCGTCTACTTTTGTCTACTGTTGCCCGAACCTTCGATCCAAATGGATGGATAACTCCTGTCATCTTTTTGGCAAAATGTTTCTTGCAGAAACTTTGGATAGCAAAAGTCACCTGGGATGAACCTTTGCAGGGAGATTTGTTACGAGAGTGGTCATCTATTGTGTCTTCCCTTCCAGAAATCAATCAAATTGCCATGGCGCGATGTTTTCTTCCAACAGGAAAGTGCCGAGTAACCCTTCACGGATTTTGCGATGCTTCTGAGCGAGGGTATGCGGCTGCGGTGTTCTTGCGGACTGTCAGCACATCTGGACAGATAAAGGTACATTTGGTTATGGCAAAGAGTAAAGTAGCCCCTATTAGGTCTCGATTGACCATTCCAAAATTAGAATTGTCAGGAGCGGCTCTTCTTGTACGCCTTCTGAATCATATTAGCTCTGATTTGGGTACCGTTATTGAGATATCTGGCGTTTATGCATGGTTTGATAGCGAAATTGTTCTTTGTTGGCTTCGAGCGTCTATACACAATTTGGAAGTCTTTGTCGCGAATCGAGTTTCACAAATTCAGAACTCTGAAACCCCTTTAATTTGGAGACATGTCCCAGGAGAGCTGAATCCTGCAGACTGCGCTTCACGTGGCTGCATGGCTTCTTCTCTCATAAATAACTCTCTTTGGTGGAATCCACAATGGCTGACGCAGCCTGAGTTATCGTGGCCTCAAAATAAGTTTTCTTCAAATATTGGATACAGGTTTGTCATCTAGTGAACGGCAAGAGGCACAAAATGTTTTGGATTCGTGTAGTATAAAGAGAGTATTTTGCAGATGTCATTGATATTTTGAAACGAGGCTTAAATTTGAAAGGTTCCGTCGTCCGATTAAGCCCATTCTTGGATGAAGCAGGTCTACTAAGGGTCGGAGGACGGCTTAAGAACTCCAGTCTTCCTTGTGAAGCTCGTCACCCATTGCTGCTTCCTAAAGGAGGAACTTTTGTTAATTTATTGGTGACTCAACGTCACATTCAGAATGCTCATGCAGGCCTCAACGCTCTTTTGGCCATATTGAACCGTGAATTCTGGATTTTGTCAGCTAGACGCGTTATTCGGAGCATTTTATTTAGATGTATGCAATGTTACAGATTGAAAGCTAAACCAGTTCAGCCTATTATGGGAGATTTACCATCAGACCGCGTCACGGAAACTCGACCATTTGCAGGAGTAGGAACGGATTTTGCTGGTCCGTTTGCTATTAAGTCATCGCACTTGCGTAATGCGAAATCACTCAAAGCATATTTGTGTGTATTTGTATGCCTCTCCACCAAAGCGGTCCATTTGGAAATTGTAAGTGCCCTCAGCACAGAAGCGTTTGTGGCAGCGCTAGGTAGATTTGTTTCCCGTCGTGGTCTACCTTCGCTGATTCGATCTGATTGCGGAACAAATTATAAAGGAGCAGATCGTTATTTAAAGGAAATTGTTCAATTCTTAACAAATAATAAAATTGCTATAAACCACACTTTGTCGAAGATGGGGATAACTTGGAAATTTGATCCTCCAGCTTGTCCTCATTGGGGTGGAATATTTGAAGCAGTTGTTAAGATTGCAAAAACGCATCTCCGTCGCGTTATTGGTGAATCCATTTTGACCTTTGAGGAGCTGGCTAGTGTATTTTGTAAAATTGAGGCCGTCCTAAATTCCCGTCCTCTTTGTCCACTCTCATCCGATCCAAATGACTTGGAAGTCTTAACTCCAGGACATTTCTTAATAGGTCAACCACTTAACGCTCTGCCCGAGTACCCCTTCAGGGACGTGAAGTTGTCACGTTTGACTCGGTTTCAACTATTACAACAGATGACTCAAAGTTTTTGGCACCGTTGGTCTCTTGAGTATCTACATACTTTGCAGCAGCGCGTTAAATGGACGGACAAAACGAACCCTCCCAAGGTGGGGGATCTAGTTTTAATCAAAGACTCTAATTTGTTGCCGTTGCATTGGCGTCGAGGGCGTATTATAAAATTGATTTTTGGATCGGATGGAGTTCCAAGAGTGGCCGAAGTTATGGTTGGTGATTCGGTTGTGCACCGAGCAATTGCTACATTAGCCCGTTTGCCAATTTATTAGCGTACATAATCCTTATGTCCGGGACGGGGGTTTGTTAAGGAATGTTGACCTGCAATGTTACGAGTGGCGCAAAAAATATTATAAAAAAAGGGTCCCTGCGCTAGGTCACATCGTATGCGACATTACTGTTGAGTTTTTGGTTTTGATGCGTTACGACGTCTAACGCGTAATAATTAATTTGATATTTTGAATTCATAATTGTATTTTTACACTATTAAAAGGACTATAATAACTTTGTTGAGTTGAGTGTTTGTGAATACAAAGGGTGAATACAGCTCCAGCTTTGTAAGTTTCCAATTGTACACTCATTCATACATACAATTAAACTGTACATATTTACTACACACAATCCACTGGAAACAACAAGAACGCTTACGCGACACTATAAGGTAAGTGAATTTTGAATATAAAGTGTGCTGTGTATCACAGTTTCCACTAGGGTTGGTCACGACTCCGAATTGTATTATTGAAGGGCCCAGCAGCAATTCGGTTTTCGTGGTTGTGACTTTATCCTACACACAAGTATGTGCTTTATCCAAGAAAAAAAACCATTTCTCATAGCACCTACGTTCCAGGACACTTAAATAAAAGTATATAGTGATGTCGGGATCCTTGGTTTCAACGTATTTTGAAGCAATCTTTATTTGTAAATCGATTACATAGGTACACATAAAATGGGTCCCTGCCTCCTACGTTAGTGTAGACTGTGTTGTAGGAGACAGTTACAAATATTAGGAAACAAGTTTAGATTTACATACAGAACAATAAACGTAGCCATAAATTAATTACTAAATCCATTAATTAATAAAACAAATTCTTTAAAACAAATTATCATGTCAAGTTCATAAGTTCTATACTAGATGGCGTTCTGAAATAAAATTCGGAACAGCAAAGAAATGCGTTTGAAATCCAACCATATCAGATGGTGATTAGCTTTGAAATGAGAAACAATAAACTAGAAACTTATATAAAACTTTAATTTGACATTTTAAAAGTTGTCTCTAACGTAAACAAAGTCTCATATTTCGTGCCTTAAGATATTCGAGTTCACATAAATCCTATTTTTGAAAGTATATCATTTTCTATAATTTCAATGATTTTTACAACTATTATGAGAATTTGTAGAGCAAAACATTATCTACAAATTTTGTTTTAAACATTTTTTCATACGTTGAACTATGCAAGCATGCGCTTCAATGTACCAAAGTGTATTTCCTTCTAATTACTAAAATGTATGTAAATTCTCTCCATATTTCAAATTAAATACGTATTTCCTAAATGAATATATAATTAGAATATATTTACTCTTTTTGTTTTCTACTTACAACCTTATTTAAATAGTTTAAAATATTCAATTAAATACAAGCGTGTAAGAGGCGTCCATTAACTACGTGAGGTAATTATGAGGGGAGAAGGGCCTAGCCAGATCTCACTAAATCTAAGGAATAAAAAACTTTTAAAACGCTACACGTAATTATTGAAACTCCTCAAAAACCTATTATTATACAATGAGATAAATTTTCAATATCAAACCTAGATACATAGATAACAAATATAGCAATGTCATGTTTTGTACATTGGTGTATCAATCAATTTGTAATACAACGTATTTTTAAAATTTTATGATTCATAGAATAATTGCAATTAACCACAAAATTAAATACAGTTACAGAGAGAAGTTTTTATTACAATTACGAAAAATAGTGGTCTGCTTGATAATGGATTTTCTGCTTGACTGTGGTAGATCTAGCGTGGTGAACACCACCATTTTATGTTTTCATCATATCATAGGTTATGAAAATTGTGAGGTTGGAACCGCTGTTCCTCACTGAAATGTCTTTTAATTGTCGGGGCTCTTGGCAACAATAACAAATTGATTTTTGATAATTGTATATGAGTGCGATAACTTACCAGTATATTACTCAAATTTTTACCTTTATCATACTTTTACAGAAAAAAAAATTGCATATTGATATCATTTTTTTATTAATAATACCAATATATGTTTAATTATATTTATACATTAAACATTTTTTATTTACGTTCAAGAACATTTTTTCAGTTCAATCAACACCCCAATCATATTTTGTCGTGTATATCAAAACTGTCACTCGGTCTGCATTATATTTTTGGTCACATAAAATAACACGAAAATAAATATAAAAAAATATTTTTTTTATTAAACGTGAAAGAATTATTATGTCCTAATGCTGAATAAAAACAACTGACACTGAAATTTGGGTATTTATTCTTACTAGTGGGCAATATTCTACATAACAAGGGGCAGTGGCGTAATTATAGGGGGGCAGAGCTGGTACAATGCCAAGGGCCCGATGGGGCCCCCAACACAAATTATTTCAGTGGCTTATCAAGATCAAATTATAACGTGACGATTTTTATTCGGTGATTTTGCCACGGGCCTCAGATAATATAGTTACAGCACTGATAAGTAGTATATTTTTTATTCTTATAGATATTAAAATAATAATAAGCTAGTGTATATTCAGCTGACAGGTTTGTACTTGGACTTTACTTATCATCAGGGACGGGGTTAGTCACTTTGTCATTTTTAGATAAAAATAGGTGTGTGTGCGATTCACACATGATAGAAGTGAAACTTAAGTAAATCGACAAAAGAATGAGATAAATATAGTGACTGTCTTTTATTTTGACACGTTTCACCTGCATACGTTTCAGCCTGGCAGAGAGGCCGACAAAAAAGCAGCGAACGGTAATAGATCGAGGATCTCTCTTTGGTAGCTGTTTCTTTCGGTTCACTGTTCTTATTATCATTTCCAGTGCAGTTAACTTGCCGTCTTTGAAAAAAAAGTTCGGGAGGTTTTATGAGGTGGATATCATGATCGCACTGTGACGCCATTAAATTTGCAATTTCCTGTTTTGTAACCAATTGCTTTCCGAATTAATTATAATCTATTTTGGTGCTGGCGTTTTGATTTTTGTGTAGATGATATTTCTGTGTACCTTTCGATTCACCGTTCTTATTATCGTTTACAATGCAATCAATTTGCAGTGTTTGAAAAAAAAGTTTGTCAGGTGTCAGGTTGATAATATGATCCGACTGTTGTGTCCTTAAATTTGCAATTGGCTGTTTCGTAACCAGTTTCTTTTCGAATTCATTTCAATCTGATTTGGTGCTTTGGCTTTAGTTTTGCGCAGGCGATATTTCCGCGTATCCTCCAAGATGACGTTTAGTGACGTCGTGCGACATTTTCTATAAATATTTAGCAGTAGTGTTAGTGTGATTACCACTTTGCTACTTTCAGAAGGTTGAAATAAAATAACTGACTCCGTTTGTGCAGACTAGTAATCGCTTTGGCAGCTGGATTACGAATCTCCCGTTTATTGATTTGGTTGCAAATTTATAAGCGACAAAAACAGAACACGTGCAAAGGATTACATTTGGCCAAATACAAGTATAAAAATAGAAACAATATTAGAACAATAAAATTAAAGTAAAACTAGAAATGGACAATAGTATCTAGGTAATAAAATAATATAAACAATAAGCTAAGATAATCCGCCGCATTGTGTGAGCGGTCTATTAATGAATACACAATGAACCCAGGTAGCATATGGTCGCCACCTGGGCGGCGAGTCTTTAATTGACGCGATTTTGAGCAGACTAATTTCGGACTTTGTAGTGCCGCTTCTGAGCCTTTGTCTGAATTTTTGTAGTACACACATAACACGTTTAATGTAGGTATGTGTGTCGCTACAAATATAATATGTATTCTAAATATAAAACTTACTTAGGTACTAAATTACTACTTACTTGGAAATCTTATCTACAAACAAACGTCATGGAATCTTTATTTAAATTAAAATGTTAAAGATAAATTAGATTTTCTTGCCTTGGAAAATTGGGGAAAGTGGTGTGGTGCGTATACACGAAAGAGAGGGAGTAAACGGATAACATTGTTCACAAAGAAATTTTATAAGCAAAGCATATTTTTATTTTTAATGGTTTTATATTTTTTATCTCCGTATATAAATCATACTGTTAGCTAGTATATAGTATAGCTTATTTATTTTCAGCTCGCACAATGCGGTCTATGAGGACGTTGGCTATGGCATTCGTGTCTATAGGTCCGATCACAATGCCTATAACTTACAACCTCCAAGAAAACTCCGTCACATGCAACTTCCTCACGAACTCTTACTGTCCTGTGCTGGAGGGCGAGGTATTACAATACACTTTAAGGATGTACATCGAGTCAGCCTTTCCTGTGGTAAGTTTTTTTTTTTAATAGGAACATGATAAATTGTCTATATTCTGCTTGATGCAAAGCGCAGTACCAAATAAAAATTATGACACCATAAGTAGATCGACAATGGCTCGGTTCCCGTGTATACATTGACTGATCTAGAAATACGAGAAACTAAAAAGGCTCACTGTAGCGGGCTTATCAATCTTTGCAGGGATTTACAACTCTGTTTGACTACTGGATATATGCGAACTTACTCTGGAATACGACAATACTAAGCGTGTCACAAAATTTTGATGTACGATTTCAAGTACTATTTAAATCAGGTTACAGAATTAGACTTGAAAATTATAAACCAATTTATATACTTCCGTTATTAACCAAAACTTTCGAGAAACTCATGCTTAATGCAAAATCAAAATCAACTACTGACGCTGATGCAACCTTACTAAGTCATATATATTGCAATCCTGGAAGGGAGCGCAGGATGCAATCGGCGTGCTTTGTGATCTGTGTAGGGCCTTTGACTGCGTTGACCATAGTACACTTATTCTGAAATTAAAAGACTATGGCGTTTGTGGAGCCTCGACCTTCTGGTCTCCTATTTAAAATATCGCTGTCACAAAGTTAGTATAAACGAGGCAATGTCTGCAGGATCGTTGACATGAATTGGAGTACCAAAGGGTTCCATTTTAGGGTCGTTTTTTTTTAGGTATACATAAATGATCTGCCGCTAGTGGTTGATAACTGTGCTGCGATGGTTCTTTTCGCAGATGATACTTCGCTTACATTAAAAGTGAAAAAGAATAGATTCGGAGATTAAGTATCTAAATAATATCTCAAATAAAATTTCCGATTGATTTCCATTAAATAATTTGTTGCTAAATGCAGACAAAACAAAATGCATAAGATTTACCTTGCCTAATGTTACATAGAGGGGTCCGTGCCAGGCCGTATCTTACACACTATCTTTAGTTCACCAATAATGTGTAAATATTATAAAATGACGACTATCTTGAATTTATTTCTGCCGATCATGGCAACCGTATCGTCAATCAGTTATCTTATAATTTAGTAAGTAAATACCTTTTATGATATAAACTAGGTAGCACTCGTAACTTTGTGTGCGTTGTCCTACGCATGCATACAAGACTATTTGCCCATTAATAAAACGCGCGTGGTGCTGATAAAAATTATAGTTTTTTAAAGCTTTCATAATTTTTACTAAATGAAGATATCGTTATTAAATTCTTTTTTTAGATAAGTAAGTAATATGTTCAGCAGTTTTTGCGTGATGTACGCACAAACGCAGACCTCATCATTTTATTTATATTGACTTTTTTAATTTCAGTGTACACAAGTGACAATAGAGTTCAGGGTGGTGGATGAGAATACACAACCTGTATTTTGTCTACATGTTCCAGTAAGGATTGACCCACCGGTTGAAGCTCGAAATGCACTGACGAATAACACGCTTCTTATAGATAGATTTGATCCTTAAGCGAGTGTACGTAACATTTTGTAGGGTACAATGCTGTGAAGGGTTCATCGGAACAACAATAATAAAAAATACACTGTAAAACAAAATGATCGAATAATATAAAAATTATGAAATTGCCAACCTAAAAGCCTCGCCAGTACTCTTTGACCGTTCTGAATATAGTGACGCAGAACACAAATCTAGGTATAAATACGTATTCGACATGGTGATAGCCCAGCACGATCCCATGTCGCCCCAACCAAAATCGGCGGCCGGTACACCGTGGGGTTTTAGTCCGTGCGAGTCGGACATAACCCACTCTCTCCCCCGGGAGGGTGGGTATCCATAAAGGATTTACCCACGTAAAAAAAAAAAAAAAAAAAAAAAAAAAGGTATAAATACGTATTATATTATATGTAGAAAGAACATCGAGACAGCTTAAGGTTAATTAAACAAATGTCAATTTTAAATTCCTATAATAATATTCAACTTTGCTTTGTATACAATTCTTGACTATATTATGCGTAAGCCTGAATTTGCGGCTATATTCAGAGTGGACAAAGATATTGACGAGGACTGTTCTGTGAACGATCGTTATCGTTGTCTACCCAACACGGAGGAGATTTTTATACTATTCATGTTGTTATGATTCATCATTAGGTAGTGCTGTGGTACATAAGCTTCTATAACATATTTGCCGATTCCGCTAGGACTCAGTAGATGGCGTTATAGTTAATATTAATTTATTGTGTGCTTAAGAGCTGAAAGGTATCGTATACAAAATATATGCTGGTTTAGTGCCAAAAAAAAAAACTAAAACAAAATCGGGAAAGAACGTCAATTAACTTTAAAATATTTCTTTTATTACTCTCAAAAATTAAGTTAGAATTTCTTTTGAATGTAAAGATTTCAATAAAAATGATTGCTTTTACTTCTGTGCCCTTTCGCAAGGAAATGAGTCGAGTTTATTTAAGATATCCTGTTAATAATACTTTTTTTTTAAATTAATTGTAATGTATATGCATGTATATTTTACATAATTAAGTTTGTAATGTATATTAACAAACAGATGGGTTTTTGTACTTTTTTGGAATAAAAAATTACATATAAATTTGATTATTTGTATCATAATTTTAATTACTGATTATAATATTATATTATATATATCAATTACGGTGTTTATAAGCTTAAATCAAAGGTTGCTTAAAGTTCTTACAATCAGTTATAATACATCAAACTTTGCATCATTCAATCGATCGTTACGGTATTAGTAGCATTAGATTACAGCGAATATTTTTATTTGACATAATTCGCCGTTATAGTTATTTATCCTAATTTAAGCATAATACAAGTTTTAGAAGCGGCATATGAGCTTAGGTAATTCAGGAGCCCCTCTCCGAAACACGGCAAAATAAATTATTGGTAGAAGATTTCTGAACGTAATAAAAATTGATGTCAAAACATACTTGTAACGTATCCTAAATGAATACGTCATAAAATCTAGATTTTTAAAACAAAAATGGTATCCCTTTAATAAATAAGGAGATACCACTTTTACCAATCTATAAAAGATTATAGAGGCACCTATGAAGTCAAAACGACATTTTGTATAAAATAAATAATCATATTAATTTTGTATGAAGCATAATAGAAGACGCTCATAAATAAGTAAAAAATCAGAACAGCACAGTAATTATAGGTATTGTAAAATCTAGTCATATTAGAGGGTTAACCTAGAACTGAGAAACAAGGTGATAGAAACTTTTATGAAACGTTATTTCGGTATTTAAACATTTTCTCAAAAGTTTCGTACAATCTTTTGTCCGAGTCGTTAGATATTAAAGGTTAAATATCACAAAAATCGTATTTTTTGTTCATATCTCTCTTGCTAGGGACTTAATGATGTTTACAAGTATTATTAAAAATTGTAAAGCAAAAAATTGTCTGCAAATGTAGTTTTTAACCTTTTTTCGTACGCTTAACCATGTATACAAGTGTATTTTGTCCTGAAGTCCTTGAAAAGTTATCGACAAATATCTTTGATAACGAAGATGATAATGATGAATTGAAACCTTCCCAACTACCGGGAAAGGGCGATGTAGAAGAAAATTGAAATTCATGTTCTTTTAATTACTGCAGTAAATTCTCCCCATATTTAAACTTATATTGTAGTAAATACGCAATATCTAAATAAATATGTAATTAAAATTTGTTTACTCTTTTTTCATTTCTGCTTAAAATCTTACTCGTAATAAATACTAATTTTGAAAGATTTCAAGTTAGATAATCTCACTAGGGGGGAGGGGATCAAAAATGGCTCACTTAATTACTGGACGCCCCCCAAACTTAAGTATAATATACTTACATAAATTTTGGAAGTCATTAAATGTAAATAAGTAGAAATACCGAAATACTTTATAATACCACATATTTTTAAAATTACATGATTCATATTACAAATTAATCACACATTTAGATACAGTTATAGAGAAAAGGTTTTATAAAAATTAAGAAAAATAGTGGTGTGCTTGGTAATGGGTTTTTTGCTTGACTGTAGTAGATCTAGTGTGGTGAACCATCACCATTTTATTTTTTCCAATACGAAAACTCAGCTAATGAAGATTGTAAAAATGGAATCGGTATCTATCACTGAGCTTTCTTTTAATTATCAGAGTCCTTATTGTTCTGGGAACAATAAAATAAATTGAACATTGAAAATAGCATATCAGTGCGATAACACACAGGTATATAGCTCAAATTTTAACCCCAATTATAGTAGTTTTACAACAAAAAAAATGTTTTGTTTGTTTATGTTTAAGAACATTTCTTCAATTTAATCAGTACCCTAATAACGCTTTGATGTGTGTATCAAAATTGTCAGTCGATCTACATTCCATTTTTAGTCACACAAAATAACGTAATTAGAAAAAATTATAAAATATAAAAGAGTTATTGATTCTTGGATATTTATCGAATAGAGACTTATAAATAAATGCTTCAACTTGTCGATGGTATGGAAAAAACACCTATATATTACCAATTTTTAAAGCGAAACTTTTTTAACATCGATTGAATTTTTTTTGTCCGTCTATCGCATATCGCATTACAGCCGACCGCAGTGTAGGAGTAAACTGAGAGGCGCTCGGCAGAGTAGCCAAGTAGTGTAATATGACGGCGCCCATGGCTCAATTTTCAATGATTCAATAATTCAAATAAATATTGTGCTTAGGCTTTTAAAGAGATTAAAAACCGTGATTCAATACCCTAAATCGAATACTTTTTCGACCATTTTCAGGTATATGCCTACGATTCGAAAAAAAGTTTCACTTCATCGTGGTTTCATAAAGCCATAATAATTTTTATTTTGTTACACTAATCCTTATTCACAGATACTAAACAAAAAAAAAAGATAAAATCAATAGACAAACAGAGGAGAAAGAGGTACTAAACTATTTTTTTGTCTATTAAAATTTCCAAATATTGAGTGAGATATACTGTGGAAGCACTGTATTAAAACCAACTTTTAAGCGATCAAAAGGACAATCAAAGTTATCTATAAATTCTTGTTGGGTAATGAATGGGCTACGAGAATAGTATCAAACTAACCAGCTATAACTAATGTAGATTTTATTTAACTAGACTACACAACGCGACCACCATACATCACGTAATATTAAACGTGTGTGGCGTTCTGGCATCATGTGCCTGTATTCGAGTTGATTGTAATCATCAAATCGTGATTAATGAGTCATGACGACTTATTTTTTATTCAACATGTTTTGGGATAAGCTAGTGTATATTCAGCTTATCAGGCTTATATTCGGACTTTACTTACCATCAGGCACAGTTTTTTAGTTTAGTCACACTACTTTGTCACCTTTAAATAAAAAAATAAATATACTTAACAAACACTTGTCTCCGTGATTGTACAAAATATCTAAACGATTGTGAAATTTTTATCAAATTCGTCCAAGATTATTAACACCTGTGCATTATCATTATTTTGATAAAGTCTTTTAACATTGGTTTAATATAAATGTAGCGAGTAAAGTATCGTGGGACATTGTAAAGACGAGAACAATGTTGCGAGTAGTCGTGTTATTGTGTGCAGTTCTTACTGGAACCTTTGGTCAGAGTACCCAAGTGTCGCAGTGTAAGTAACCAACGTATATTTTTAACAATTGGCTATACTTTAAATTCCATTAACATTTTTATAGATACATGCTACCAACTTACGTCTTCTGAGAGTTTATTGACGGTGTTTATAAGCTTCAATGATAAGTTATACAAAGATCTGAATATTCATACTTCAGACAAATTTATTTATTACCGAGACCGAAATTCTAATTCGTGGGATATAGGTTAGAATAATTAAAATAAAATAACAATGTTTGTTAAATTAGTTATTTGCTGCTTTCGATGGTGTTTTTTTTTTAAAGATTATTTTATATTTAATTTAAAATAATTTACATTATTAATTTAATTGCTTCTAGTAACATTGAGGTCCCATTTTCTAGTATGAAATAAAGTAGAAAAATCTTTAACATTCACTATTGTGAACAAATACTTTAAGAAAAAAAATATATACCTACTACAATAATGATTTCTGTATGTCAAAGTACTTTGGTATAAAAATAATAGATGGCAGTGTTACATTGTTTGTGATATTTGGGGAAAAAAGTAACGCTTTTATAAAAAAATATTATATATAATAAATTTCAATACTGTATTGTGATAACACAAGACATTTCAAATCTAGGCTATGAGTAGTTTTATTCTAAGAAGGCTAATAAATCGTAAATAATTATTACTTTTTATTTAGGACTCGCTTTGTATATCATAATAATTTGGGAAATCCGTCAACGATTTTAATAATAAACTTTATGTGTCTTTGTTCCAGGTACGAGCAATCCTGGTGATCTCCCCATAAATGCTTATATTGAAGGATGCACTACTCCTCCGTGTAACTTACCACAGTTACAGGACTGCGTCATCAATATCGTCTTCAGAGCTCGTTAGTCTATTTCTTATGATAAAGTACTTGGACAACTACTGTGTTGTTTGTTCCTTTTAATTTTTGTATTGACTTAGGAGCACAGACTGGGACGATCTTATCATGTTTGTAGTAGTGTTATGGGGTATCTGTATTCTATTTGATGGCTAAGTTCTCACTCATGGTGATATCGTTGTCTTTTAACACGTTTCAGCTGCACATGAGTAGGCAGTTGCAGAGAGGCGTTAGCCAGCAGGCCGACAAAATAGCAGCGAAGGGCTTTAGATTGAGGATTTCTCGTTGGTAGCTGTTTTTTTCGGTTCTCTGTTATTATTATCATTATTAACAGTGCATCACGGAATCTTCATTTAATATAAAATAGTTAAGAATGTACGATTTTTATAAGCGCTAAACGTTAAGAGACTTCTGTTTTCTTGTCGTGGAGCAGTGGGGAAAGCAGTGTGGTACGTATACACGGAAGAGTGGGGATAAACGCTTAACATTGTTCACAATATTTTTTTGCAAGCGAAGTATATTTTTGCTCCCAATTTTTGTATGTTTTTTCCTCTGTATATAAAGCATATTCTTAAGAAGATAAACAATGCAGACAAAGTCGTGAGTATCATCTAGTATATAGTATAGATTATATATTTTCAGCTCGCACAATGCGCTCTATGAGGACGTTGGCTACGGCATTCATGGCCATAGGTCCGATCACATTGCCTATAAATTACGACCTCGAAGAAAACTCCGTCACATGTAACTTCCTCACGAACTCTTACTGCCCAGTGCTGGAGGGCGAGGTTTTACAATACACTTTAAGAATGTACATCGAGTCATTCTTTCCTGTGGTAAGTATAAACTCTTTTTAATAGTAACCTAGTAAAATGTCTATACTTTGTTTGATACTAAGCGCAGTCTAATGTAACAACTATGACACCATCGACAATGGCTTGGTTCCTGAGTATACATTGACCGATCTAGAAATACAAGAATCTAAAAAGGTTCACTGTAGAGAGTTTATCAATATATGCATGGTTATACCGACCTAAATACTTGACAGAATTTACAACTCTGCTTGATTATTGGATATATGCCAATTTATCCTAGAATGTGACAATTCTAAGGGTGTCACTGAGTATTGATGTACGATTTTAGGCCGGAAGAACTTTTTGATCAAAAAGTTTATCATGTGCACTGGTCCTCCAACTCCTGACAACTTTAAATCATCACGTCAGCCTGTAAGAAACCTAGTGTAGGGTCATAGGCCTCTTCCCGAAGGCACTTGTTGGGGTTCGAACATACGGACATCGAATTGACATTCCACCGGTCAACCCACACGATCAGGGCTGCCTTCAATCAGAAATAAGACAACTTAGTAAATAATTAACTTTTTTATATAAATTAAGTAATACTGGCAGCTTTGTGTCCGTTGTCCTGCACATGCGCACAACACCGTTTACCCACTTCTTTACTACAAAATGAAACACATTACTGAACACGTATTGCTTCTAAAAATAATAGATTTTTAAAGCTTTAATAACTTTTTATTTTATGGAGATAACGTGATAATCCTTGTTTTAGATAAGGACATAGGTCTAAAAAGTAAATTAAAAAATGTATTGAATTTGTTATTCAATTAAATTTTAAATTGTTATTCAATTGAGTTATTAACAAGTCGTGGTGCTCTAGGGTTTTGACCGGTGGAATATCGATGCGATGCCGGCAAGTTCGAACCCCGGCATGTACTAACGAATATTTCGCAATTTGCGTACATTTTCTAGGAAAACATCGTGAGGAAACCTGAACATGATGTTCATGTAGTACCACCGTATGTGAGAAAATATAGAACTGTGTATTTTTCGCAGCTTGAAATCGCGAATGCGTCGTGAGCTGGCGTAGTGATTATGCCCATACCTTACTTTGGGAAGAGGCTTATGGCCCTGCAGTGGGTCTCTTGCCGGCTGATGATGATGTTCAGTAGTTTTTGACTGATGCACGCACAAACGCAGACTTCGTCATTTTATTTACATAGATTTATTTTTATTACAGGGTACACAAGTGACGATAGAGTTCAGGGTCGTGGATGAGAATACACAGCCTGTATTTTGTCTACGTGTTCCTGTAAGGATTGACCCACCAATTGTAGACCAAAATGCACTAACGAATAACACGCTTCTTATAAATAACATTGATTCTTAAACTGGTTTACGTAATATTTCATAGGGTGCAATACTGTAAAAGAGCTTATCAGAACATCAAGAATAAAAAAAAGTCGAAGCAGTCATATGGATTGCCAACAGAAGTGAAAAATAAAAATAATGGTGTAATGTGTTCTATTTAAATTATTAAATCAAATATAGTCTGAATTATCTATAATTTGTAAATTGAAAATAGTACCAGTAGTCTGATTTTCATATCTATTGGCATTCCGAGCAATAATTGTATACATTTTATATAGTTTTTTAATTTATAAAACATGATGGGCTGATCAAACTCAAATATAAAATATCAATATTACATGTACACAGGCCGCTATACTATGCGTCTCTTAGTCTAGCGCAAGCGCAATATGTCGCGAGCATGTTGTGGTCATCGGTGACGCGAACCCATAAGATTTTGCCCTGTCAAAAAACGCCCAACGCGACTAAAGAACTTTTCATTTTCAAAATATACAGTAAAACAAAGTGCTCGGATAATATAAAAATGTATGATGTTATATTTGAGATCACCAACTAAAGTTCTCGCCAAACTCTTTGACAGCACATAACATAGTAGCGCAGAACACAAATTTAAATATAAGTAAGTAAGGATAAACAAATGTCAATTTCAAATTCCTATAATAACATTTATCTTTGCTTTTCTGGACGATTTACTGCTATATTCAGAGTGGACAAAGAGATTGACTAGGACTGTACTTTGAACGTTCTCCATTAAAGTTGACACACGAACATGGAGGAGGTTTATATGCTATTCGTCTCTAAATGGCGCTGTAATGCATTAGCTTCTATGACATTCAGCCGACTGTAAGGAAAATATATATGTTGCAAACATTTGATTATGTAGGATATATGCTGGTTTAATGACAAAAAAAACATATTTGGAAATAATGTCGTTTTTACGCAATAGATTTACTTTTAAATATTTATTTTTATTCTTTCAAATATTTAGTTAAAAATTTGTTTTGAATGTAATGATTTAAATAATTTACTTTTGTCTCTTTCCCCAAGGAGATGAATAAAGTTTATTTAAGATATCCTGTTCATAATACATATTTTTAATTTATTGTAACATAATATATGTACGTAAATATTTCATAATTACATTTGTAATGTATATTAACAACCAGATGCATTTTTGTATGTTTTTTTTATAAAAAAAATCGTATAAATTTGATTCTTTTTTATTATCATTTTAATTACTGATTGTAATGCTTTATGGGTTTTATAAGCTTAAATCAGCGGATGCCTTACACTTTTCTACAAGACATCAAACTGCACCGTTCTATCTACCGTTATGGTATTCGGAGTGTTAGATTACGGCGAATATTTTCATGCTATCCGTTTGATATAACTCGCTCTTTAGATGGCGCAGGGCATCAATTGACATAACACTATGTTTTGCCCGCGGCTACACTCCCTTTAATATAGGTTTCATATATTCCTCGAGAACAGTATTTTTTCTGTATGCTTACAGCTCGCCTGTTACGATTATACGGCGTACAGCATCGATGTTTTTAATGTCTCCGGCGGTAAACGGACGCCCTTTACGAAATTTGTCAATGGAATTAATACGGTCGCGTTAGAATTCTGCAAACCGACTATAAACAGTTGACTTAATTGTTAAAAGTAGTTTGAAGACGAGTGACACTCCGCTGATCCGTCAAACTACGCTTAAAATCGTAGTAAATAATACCGAGAACATTTTCACTAGTTAAATCCACGCTAACATTAGCATGCACCGTGTTATTACAAAAAAAGGCAACAGGTGTCTCACACTTGTTTAGAGACAGACACTGTTTTAATTTAAAATTATTGTGTAACACTAGTCTAAGCTGACAGTTCGTATTTTATTGTTGTGATTTATTGTATTTCTATTTGCCGGCTAAAGACGTTTCGTAGTAAATTATGGATTTCGTGGGTATAATTAATTCGGAAGATGTAGATAAATTTAGTTATTTTCGAGATTCACAAGTAAATCATAACTATTACTATATGACATTATTAATATTTGACAATATATTTAATGTCAGATTATACTGTGGTTCCACTTTACGCACTTTGACGAAACCATATATTAAGCCCATGTGTTGCTTATTTTTACAAATACATCGTTTTGTTTTAACCAAAATATCATAATAATAATGTCTAATTTTACTTAAAATTCATATATTTTCTTAATGAAGATGTGGACAAAAATATTATTCAAAAATTCAAATTGTTTGCACATTATCCGTATGTAATGGAACGTTTTTCAATGATGAGATTGACTCGGATAAATTATATTCAGAGTTGCAGGCATAAAAAAATTAAACCACATATTTAGCTAGAGACCGCTTAGACACGCTTGGGTAATAAAGTATTTTAAACATGTGTTTGACAAGGTTTTAGATTTTAAACACTGTTTAGTAAAACTCGAGTTAAAAGCGTGTTCATTTTTGTTTTTATAATAAAACCAGCAATGTTTAATACGACGCCAAAATGTATAGACAAGTAATAAATAGATGAAACAAACTGCATTTTAAATCCAAAGAGTTTCATTTTCATATTCTTAAAGCGAGTGATCAGTTTTTGGAAAATTAAGTGCGCTCGAAGTTCAAGCCTATTCGCCTACATTATTGAATATTTGTGTTTTTGTCAGACATTTGAATATCAATAGAAAGCGACCTTTATTGCTGCTACCAATAATGCTTGTTAAAAATCGAGGTGAAATTACACATCATTTTTGGGCGTAAAAATCGAAACGTATCCCAGTCGCGTCACGTACTAACGAAATGACGATCTAGCTTCGTGCCTCGCTTTCTACTCGGCGTAACAGTGCAATGGATAATTCCAGCTTTTGTGTCGTTTCCTCCAAATTACTCGTATATTGCTCTACCCTTTCCAGAACGTTCCTTTTCGCATACCACCGCTTTTGAATGTTTCGTGAAGTGTTGATTTGACTTTAGCGCATTTTTGGGACTACAATTATGGGATCAAATATTTTAACATTTATTACTAAAACTACATACAGTTCCTAGAAAATAGTTACATGGATATGTATTTTCTACAAATTTTACTCGTTAATAGGCAAAGGTGAAATGGCCAGTATTATTTTCGCCTCCGTTAGTCAGCCAATTTTTTTTGGTTAATACTGAATACGTCCTTACCGTCCTTACCAACTGTTATATTATATGTATGACACCAAAAAACTTAAGGATAAATAAATGCCAATTACCGATTCGTATAATAATATTTTAACTTTGTGTAGTATTAAACTTTTTGTGTAGTATTACACGTAAGCCCGAATTTAAGTCTATATTCAGAACGGCCAAAAAGACTGACGAAGATTGATTGGCATAGTTATGCACAATCGTTTGGACGTGATTCAGCCTCAAAAGAGTCGTACAATTATTATCATATATTGTCTTAACTGAGATCATTCTTCTACTTTTTTTATGGTCTTTCATTCTAACGAACATATCAGTCCCACTGTGTCCCACTTTCTAGATTTTCTTTAGTAGTCACTGTTGAGATAACACTATGGGGTCAGACAATATTTGATTGCTTAGATTTGATCGTGTATCAAAGCGTATTTATTATCAGAGTATTACGATGCCCGTTTCTACTTGCCAAAAGATGAAACACAATCAACGTTCGTATCTGATGAGAGCCGAGTGTGAAACTCAATTATGTAAAGTTAAAAACCACTGGACACTCGCAATAAGGACGGGTACGGTTCGGTAAACTTCCATAAATTCCGTTTCACGGGTCCCTGTTGACTTGTAATTTAATTTCAACTTTGTTTTAATTAAAACAGTGTTGTTTATGATACCGATCCTGATATGTAGACGCGTTTGAGAGTGAACAGCTTAGTGATAGAATTTTCTTGCTTTCACGAAATTTGTATACTTAGTCTGGCCATAATTACTGTTACAATTAAAAATAAACAAAATATAACATTTGAATTTGGAATCTGTCATTTTTATATGATTGTTCATTGAGTTTTCTCATTTTGGCGCTAATACATTGTACAATATTTTGCGATATTAAAATGGAGTAGAGTGATAAAGAGAACCGAATCGCTGTGATTGCATTACACAAAGTATGTATGGAGCCAAATGCAAATTTTAAAAGTCTCCATACGCTTGGTATTAGTAAAATGTTTGTATACCGGGCTATTAGTATGTACAATGAGACCTCCTCGGTTCATGATAGAAAAAGATCTGGCCGTCCACGTAGTGTTCGTACGAAAAAGGTGGTCAAAGTAGTAAGCGAAAGAATTCGAAGAAATCCTGTGCGAAAGCAAATGATTTTATCTCGGGAGATGAAGATAGCACCTAGAACCATGTCGCGTATTTTAAAAGATGACTTAGGACTTGCAGCCTATTACAGATGTACTGGTCATTTCTTAACTGATAATTGAAAATAAGAATAGGGTGGTAAAATCGAAACAACTATTGAAGCGGTACGCAAAGGGAGGTCACAGAAAAATTTTGTTTACGTATGACAAAACTTTTACAATTGAGCAACATTATAACAAACAAAATGACCGTATTTATGCTCAAAGCTCCATGGAAGCTTCCCAATTAGTTGACAGAGTCCAATGTGGGCACTATCCGACTTCAGTGATGGTTTGGTGGGGTATTAGCTATGAAGGAGTGACTGAGCCATATTTTTGTGAAAAAGGTATCAAAACATCGGCACAAGTGTATCAAGATACCATTCTTGAGAAAGTAACCTTAACAACACCATTTTCAATAACTAAGAAAGGTTCTTCCAGCAAGACCCGGCGCCGGGTCATAAAGCTCGGTCTACGCAGTCTTGGTTGAAAACAAACGTTTCGGACTTAATCAGAGCTGAAGATTGGCCGTCGTCTAGTCCCGATCGTAATCCACTGGATTATGATTTATGGTCAGTTTTAAAGAGTACGGCATGCTCTAAACGCCATGATAATTTGGAGTCCTTAAAACAATCCGTACGATTGGCAGTAAAGAATTTTCCTATGGAAAGAGTGCGTGCTTCTATTGATAACAGGCCTCAACGTTTAAAGGACTGTATTGCAGCCAATGGAGACCACTTCGAATAAGCTTTTGATATTTTAAATTGTTTTATATTTATGTATTAAAGTAACACATTGTAAAAGTAATTAATGTTATTTGCATTAGTTTTTTTTTTCTTTGATTCAGTATTTATGGTGAGACTAGGTAGTTAGAGGTTACGTGAGCTTTATTTTTTTTTCTAACTCAGACTTGTTGTAAAATTGTAACCAATTCATGAATCGGACTCCAAATTTTCAGGTTAACCTTTTTTTATTGTATTTCGAAATATTAATAATAACTCTTTCCAGATTTTTTTGAAAAGTAACGGCTGACATTATTTAAATAAGAAAACAGCAACATAGAAAGTAAATGGCTGATCATAAGTTTTCACAAGACAGCTATGAATCCAAATAAAAAAACAATAAATATTACAAAGACAAAGTTAGAATTAATGCGTGAAGTCTCTACACAAACGTTAGCGCCTTTACATGACACGTACTTTCACGCACGATGGGAGTATTCACTATTGAGCTCGAGAAAGGGAATACGCGAATTCACAAGCGATTGTTTTTGTTTGTCTTTACACGTGCACGTCTTTCCCGGGCGAAAGCGTGTTTACGCAAGAAAGAGCGTGTCGTGTAAGCACGACTATTGTGTAAGGGACGATACATTAGTGTAAACTAAATTTATATAATTGCCTAGAGACTTAAAATGTTTACAAGCCCGGATCAGAAATGTAATCTGTATATATGTTGTCCTTACAAGTGGTACATATAATAAATACATAACAGACTATTGTGGTGTTTATTTATTTATTTATTGGATAACAATAATTGTTACGTTAGCTTATGCTATAATGTTTTTTTTTATTATAGTGGGCAAACGAACAGGTGGGTCACATGATGGTAAGTGATCACCGCCGTCCATAGACACTAGCAACACCAGGGGAGTCGCAAGTGCGTTGCCGGCCTTTTAATATATGTGGGCCTCCGGCTATATTCTTATTGTTTTTTTTTGGTTACGATAAGCAATTTCTTAAGTAAACAGTTAGCATACTTTAGTATTGCTAATTATTAGCTGATACCCGCGACTTTATCAGCGTTGTTTATTCTCTTAACAATATATATTACTTATAAAAGAATACCATATTTTTTAAGTCTTTTGTAGTGTTTATTAAAATGGTAGTTTGGTCAAATTTAAATAAGGAGATCGTGAATTTTTTTTTAGACAATGACTAAATGTCTAACAAAGAAAACTAAAACATGATCTAAATCTTTCCAGTAGTTTTTGCGTGATGCGCGCACAAACGCAGACCTTTATCATTTTATTTATATAGATTAAAGTTACGAATTATGTCAATTTTACTTATAATAACCTTCTTAAATGTTTAAATTTCGAAAACTTTATCTTAAATAATTCAGTCGCAAAGGCCATTATTAACTATAAAACTCCAAGTGATATATAACTAACTGCAATTCAAATTCACATTTCAAAAATAATTACGAATAAGGATTTTCGTTGAACACGGACCGAACTAAAACTGGTTCCGACGCGACGTTGAAAGTTGAAACGTGAAGAGGAAGTTCCGTCTACTTTTATTATCAACAAAACTCCGGCGGAAAGCGGAACGCTCTCCACTTTACCATCGCTAGGATTTGCTGATGATACTCTATTTACAAGTTATGTACATACACTACATGTGCAGACCTCGGCAAACTTTTTGACCACTCTAAATTTAGATGTAAATACCTATTATATTATATGTATAAACACCGAGACAACTTAAGGTCTAAGCTGTAACTTAATCATTTTTTGCAAAAGACAGTTTTAAGTACAGTAGAACGTTAAGATTTCTTAATATTGTTATGAACATATAGCGGCCTTATCGATAAAATGGATTAACTAGCTTTTTCCTTTTTTCTTAGTCTGCATATTTTTTTATATAAAATGCTTCGGTTCTTTCTTAGGTTTCAGACCGATTCTATGCCAAATATTTAGGAAATATTGGGATTAATTTAATAAATTTCAAATGGCTGACAGGTAGACACCTATCGGGTGAGAATGGTTACCGTCACCTGTGGACAATTGCAATCTTGGATAATGCCAATTTTAAATTGCTATAATAAGATTTAAACATTGTTTGATATTAAACACTTGAAGATATTTATGCGGAAACAAGCAACTATATACAGAGCGGCTAAAGAGATTGACGAGGTCTGTAATAACAGACTTTGACTCAGCTATTGTAAATACATCAATAAATTCTTTGAATGAAGACTTTTTAATTTTCTTGTGTAATTTTTGGCGCAAGTTAGTAAGGATCTGACGATATAAGAAGATTGCGAGTGATATCTTCGTTTGTCGAGATACGATTATACCTTTTCATATATTCTAATCTGTATGTTCTTAAATTTTCATTCCTAATACGTTCATACTTCTACAGATACTGATATTGAAACAGATAATGCCAGTGACGATGTTGATGAATAAGCTGCAATTATTGTATTTATTTCTATGAACGAACAAACATTCCAATCGTGTACAAAAATGTTGAATTCGTGAGAAACATGTGGTATACTTGTATGGTATGTGTAGAAAGAAAGTTTTATTTTTGTATTATTCCAATGAAGAGTGGTAGGTAGCTAGTGAGGCGGACACGAATCTGAGAACTGCATTCAAACTGCATCAGTAGTTTTCAAGAATTATTTTACAATATTAGTTTAAAAATAAAAACACGTTACACCTTTATATTTCGCTTATTTTTAATCAAAATTTTCTTGGCATTCTTTTCTATACATATCTATCTATACATAACGGTAATTCGTTATAGTAAAATAATGGACATAAAACAACCTATTGGAATGGTACTTGAATGATTTATTAAAGAATTTAACAGTTTTTACTTTATTACTTTCTTACATAATAATTTTGAGACTTTTACGTTCATTTTCCCATGTCTCAGTATCATTATGAGTTTATTACATTTTAATATCATTTAGATTACATTCGGAAAAGCGCTATGTTTTATTATGTAAGTCTATAGACATTTGAATGTATTCTGAATATAGTATTTGCCTTTGCCGCGAGTATTCTGAAGTGTTCAACCTCATCCCATCTTCTCCTTTCCATTACAGAAACACACGGACGGGTACGCGTCTCCACAGATTCACAGTAGCAACCATCTCGGCAAGAACGAAGAAGTTCGAAAATTCTATCTTTGTCGTATTGTGAAGATGTGGAATCGCCTCCCGACTAGTGTGTTCCCTCCCCCTTATGATATCAAGTCCTTTCAACCAGGCATGAAGAGGCACTTTTGAAGTTCGGCATGATGGCGACGACTGTCGTTGGTATTTAACACCGACAGTCGCCGTTGTTCTTGGACTGTACCGTACTTACCATCAGGTATTGTACAGTGTTTTGCCGAATTTATATAAAAAAAAAAAAAAAAAAAGCCATCAATAGATGACAGTTGCCAATGTGTTTGTAAAATTTAAAGTCACTTTTGCATGGCTTTTTGTTTTTTTTTTTGGTTGATGACAATCGACAATGACAACGACAATGATCGTAATGTTATCTGGGTTATCAAAGATGAAATAGCCACGGATTTTTGGTAACATTTAAAAAGAAGGTGGCCTTAACCGCTTACTTCTTGAAGTAAGTCATTTTTTTATTATTATTATTAACTTAAAGTTAATATTTTAATTATGTTTTCTCAAGTCACGCGAAAATGAATTCTATATCCCTGACAACGAGTATGCAAAATTTTATAAAATTATCAGTTGAATTGTTAATGCGTGAAAGCTTAATAAGCATACAAACTTACATTCGAATGATATTAGTTACAATGGATTAAGTACACAACTATTCTTGCGACTTTGTTAAGTGTTCGGAAATAGCCGTCTCTAGTATAAGAATTACATTTAATTGAAGTAATTTCAATGTTAACTTTTAATTTCAGCGTGAACCGAGGACAGATTTCAAAATTTTAAGAATATAATAAATAACACATGACAAAATGGCCGTCCGCGTCGCTGATTCAAAATGGCGGGTGCGGTGTATTGGATTCGGCGTTGATGAACGAATGTCCGAAATCAGTGACATAGGTTTTAAAGGGGATAATAAATGGAAAATACGTGTTATCTGAAACGTGAAAAATTGATTGACTCGCGTTGAAACGTGACCGGATTGTTTATTTTTTGTATATTCGGTTAGTGTTTTGAACTCAATCAAATCTGAGGATCTAGTTTTGATTGTTTTTCAATGTATCGTTTTCTTATATATTACTTGTTAATCCACTTTTCTTTATATATACAATAAAACTATTCCTTTGAGACTCAATTACAGGACTATGGTTATACAATGCGGAATTTACCAAGAAGGCTATTTATTTTTTTGATTCTATTGACCTCTGACTATTTTTTAATGCCCAGTAAAAGGGGTGGAAACATTTAGTAATATAATAAATGTGAAAGTAATTCTGTGTGTTTGTTACTTCTTAATGACTAATAGTTCAAGCTTGTTAGTGTTGAGCGCATCTAAAAATGGAGAAAATCCTTAGGAACTTATTGATATAGGTCTTAATCGATATTAAAAAATTGCACTCTACAAAGTAGTAAATTCGGGACTTAGTGTTGTTTCCAGAACCGTTTTGTAGCGTACGCTCAGGCTTAACCTGTATTATTCTGCTCTACGATTACGATATGGGTCTCCTTGGAAAGAGTCTGAAATATACTATTTAAAGCCAGTAACATAAGAATAATATACTGGTGTTGCAGTTGTCCACAGGTGATCGTAACCATACCCCATCCGATTGGATATTTATCTGTCTGGGTTTTGAATTAATACAAAAAACCGTTCCCAATATTTGGCATAAAAGTGGCCTGAAACCTAAGGAAGGATCATAGCATATTTTTTATAATATATTATTGAAAAAATACGTAGACAGAGACACAGGAAAAAGCTAGTTAATCTATACTATGGATAGGGCCGCTACATGTACATATGAATATTAAAAATACTTAACGTTTTACTATACTTTAAAAACTATCTTTTGTCACAAATCTTCAAATATTAAATGACGAAATAATTTCAAGTCTACTATGGGGAACGGCTCTTGAATGTACATGTCGGAACGTCTACCTGGGTGCTTGGCTATAAATTTAGAACGTCTTCTCGTACTTAAGTCTACAAAAAAGAATTGTTGTCCAGTAATCGAAATTCGACCAACATTTATAATTATTTGAAGTTCCAATATCATTGAACTTTGTTTTTACTAAAGAATATACAAATATTCTAGAAGAAGCGATAGTGAAATATGACGAATAGACATAAATGAAGACTTCATATTCGAAAAGGGTGAATAAATAAATGTTGTTTTTTTTAAATACATAACATCAATAAAACTAATTTAAAGAATGAGAACCGCTTTTGATAAAGAGATGAGAAAAAGGTACCTACTGGTTTGTTTTGTATTCGCCTTTTATGTATACTTAGATTATTAGTTGCTACATTACTATTATATTATACTGTTACATTATGGTACGTATTTGGCCATATATTTTCAAATTGTGTATTACATAAATAAATAAAACCACATAGAAAATAATGTAACACTATGAAATTACGGTGTATAATTATATTTATTTTGAACGCCATTTTTAAAAACACTTCCGAACGTTATCTAAATATATCTTAATAAATACATAAATTTTTCGCATCTGTTCATATTTATACAAATATAATTTTATTTTGGAAATATCTAATATTTATAATATCTAATTCTTTTTGAACTAGGTTCAGGTAATCATTTAGTAAACACTTCTACAGTAAATACCTACCCGATATATATTTTTTGAATACCAACATTTATTTCGGCTTGCGTTTGTTTTTGACAGTCCAATCTGGTTTCGTATGAAACTTTAGCCGTTTCGAGCTGGCAATTTTTTGTACTGAACGCACCCCTTATTTCCAAATCCCGAATTTGAGATCCGGGAAATTGGAAGCATTATTTTAAATCAGGTAAAATGCGCATGTGACGTCGTTGATTGTGTGGCTCTGTGTAAATTGTATCAGAGTCAAGGGGATACCCTACGTACATTTTTTACTATAATTATTTGTAGGTATATGTGTCGTAGGGAGATGATACAAATAGAGATCTGATCTAATCTCAAGGCTATATGATCAATTTAGGCAAGATGTTCTGTGGGCTTATTTCCCTCAAGAAAATAAGTGATTTAATCAAAATCCGTTAACTATTTTAGTGAAAAGTTGAAATAATATTGTTTAGATCCTAAAAGTATTTACTTAGTCAACCGTGCTTTAATAAATGTGGATTAGGTAATATAACAATAGCATTTCAAATACAAATTATCTATTCAAAACTAATTAACAATATAAAAAGGAACTTAGGCCGGTAATATTAAAAAGTAACTGTATATTTTTGCACGAATCACTATACCTTATCACAATTCTAATCTAATCTGACCAATCACTTAACAGTTTACGCGATTCAAATTTTATCTTGTCACTAAAACAACTAAGGAATTTAATCAAATTACTTGCTTTCTTTTTGGACATCATTTCACAGGGTTGTTGTATTACAATTACTCCGTCGATTGATGATCACCTATTTTAGCAATTTTATCAGATACCAATGTTTATCATATTTCTGCGACATATCAAATTCAAAAAAATAAAATTGAAGTGTCTGTGTGTGATATCAAAATAACAGCTTTTTACTTAATGGATATGAAAGTGTGACCGTTAACAAAGAAACGATTATTAAAATATTAGTCGGTCTGCCTGTGAGCTCATGCTTATCTCCAAAACAGTTGGACCAATTTAGACAGAACTTTTAGTGGCACATAGCTGATGTTATAAAGAGTAACTTAAGCTACTTTTATTTTAGAAAAAAATTATTAAGATTCCACGCGTTGTCTATTGTTGTCTTTCAAAACTTCTGAACTGTTTCTGATGAGACTTTTAATGGCAGATGGAGGACTTCGCAGAGTATTATCTAGGGTACACATATATCGTCACGGTTTTCCATAGAAGATAAGCAGTCATGATAGAATTTAACAGAAGTAGCTTAGAGTCGATAAATGGTTGTTAGGGATTAACCACTATTGTTGATACTACTAAAAGAAGATCCATTATGTTGCATTGAATATATAAATAGGTTTGGTTATTTTTATACGTGCATTCAAATATTTCGACCAATTTTAATAATAAATAAATATATCATATATAGATATTACACTCAATAGAAGATGCATTTTTAATATTTTAATTAAATTACTTTATTTTGAATGAAATATTATAAAATGGCGAATCAAAAATTCAAAGGAGAAAAAGCAATAATTTAAGGAGGCTGCCAGTTTTGTTTTAACTTTGTTAAATAAGCTTTTGATAACTCTATTATAAATCTGAATGTAAATTAGTTTGCTTGTTTGTTACGCTTTCAAGTCTTAACTATTCAACGATTCCTAATCAAATTTTGCAGACACGTTGTCAGGGGTACAACGTGTCGCCCACAAAGTGCTGCAGTCTGTATATGTAAAGCTGCAATGCGCCTTGTGCATTGATACCGGAGGACCGGCACAGCATCACGTGGCGGAGAGGCTACCTATAGACACCATTTAGACAAACGCAGGCCACCACCATAGAGTAGACCTGTTGGTAGTTGGTGTACCTGGCTGTCCCTCTTTAGCACTGAGCAATGGAGGCCTGGCTTGAAGCTGGGCTGGCCGCTGGGGCGACATAGCGCTTGCGAACGCTATGCCGTGTTGTCTCGTTATATCGATAGAGGGTACACCGTGGGATTTTAATGGGTAAAAGTTTCACACTACTAATTTTCATTCCCGGGAATGTGGCGTGTCCATGAGAATTTCCCCACGTAAAAATAAAGGGTACAACGTGACACCTAAAAGTATATACAGTAGGTTTCATAAAAAAAGTACTGTTTCCGAGGGATAGGACGCATGTATATTAGTGCGTGGAAAGCCGCGGGCAAAATAAAGTTTATTATTATTTGAAAAAAAAACAACAATAGTTTTTATTATACACTTAAAGTAATTTAAGATAATCTAGCTTCAGCTAAGACGGTAGAGATACAACCAAGGCCGGATCGATGTCAAAACAAACCCTTGTCATGTTGCTTAGCTGAGTCTGAAGTAAGTTATAGGACTCTCGGGCTTAGTAGCGTGGCATACCTGATTGATATATGTACGTACTTTCAATATATCGAGAGATTGGAGTACAAACACATCGCGTACAATATCACCACTTCTTAAGGTATTAACTATAGAAAAGTCTAGAAACCTCTTACTTTTTATACAGGTTTCCATAAATAATAATCAGTGGAATGACAACTGTGTGGGAATAAATCGTGACCATCACATACAAGGTCCAATACCGGTAATAGTAGTACGTTTAGACGTATCGCATGTCGGTGTCAGCCGGTGTTTGGTTTTTTTTATATTTTAGGGGGCAAACGAACAGGTGGGACACCTGATAGTAAGTGATCACCGCCGTTCATAGACACTGGCAACACCAGGGGAGTCGCAAGTGCGTTGCCGGCCATTTAAATATGTGGGCCTCCGGCACTCTCACTGACCGAACGAAACGCAACAGTGCAACCACTGTTACTTCACGTTGATTTTCTGTGGGAGGGTGGTACTACCCCGGGCGAGCCGACCCATTCATGCTGAAACCAATAATAGCTTCAGCGTAGCTCTACCACCTACAAAGGTAGGGTTTCCACCTGAATCGGTGACGACCATCATAAACTATCGTAGTGAACCTATTTTAGTTCGTCCTCTCAGTAGCTCGGTGGAACTGTAGAGGCCTTACGAAGATAACAGTGTAGGTCAGTTCGAAAAAAAAAAAATAGTGCGTCCTCTCTCGAAAACTGTTAGTAGTATCTCCAACTGCCTTCAAGCTTACAGGGCGGCATGATAACGGAGATTGCCGATGAACCGTAGAATTTTCTTATATATATTTATCTCTCTGTAGGATACATTTAATCCAGGAAAAAGTACTGTTCCGGAATGGGCTTAATCAATAATAACGCGAGTGAAACCGCGTACAAAAGCTTGTGATTTTTAAAGAAATTTGTAATGCAGACGAATTCGAGCGGCGTCTTGTAGCTGTACATTGTAAGTGTTTTTTATTTACATTTAGAAATGGTTCTTTTTCTTTTGAAATATTTACTTGTATTAGGTACATTGTGCTATTTCCCGGGCTAAAGGTAAAAACGGAAATTAGATCTACAAGGAATGAGGATTGGCGTTTTTGTTGCTCACATGTACAATGACGTACATTTCGACCCGTTCTAGCAAAATAACCGGCAATACAATTATACACGGCTTACCGGATAGTACGTGGGCGACCGAGTATCTTTTGGCTGTTTTTTTTTTTTTTGTAAAATCTTGTTTTTCAGTGAAGACATTCAGATATGAGTCACATACTCGTACTGATTACATATGAATATTTTTCTATCTTACCTACATATTGTGGAGTGTAGAAGTAAGGATAACCATCTATGTGAATGAAAATGTGTCTGTCAAAATGTTCTCAATTATGGTGGTGCTGCAATAGCAACAGGGTTAATTATTGTTCAATTATTTAAAAAAGTTTTACAAGCTACAAAATCACTATACGTATTATGTAACGTATACAAAAACTCTATCACTCTCCAAGCTTTTGCACGGTAGTTAAATTTGCAAAATTACTTTGAACTAACCATACCCTTTGGCTATGCTAGTAACATTTTGGAGAGTTTTAGAACTTTTGCTTAGTGCTTAGAGATGGACACTTTTTCAACATCTTCCCCTTATGAGGTGGTTCTCCTTACTTATATATTCCATACTACATATGAACTAGTGTTCCAATAATGTCATATAGCGCTCTCTCACAACTTTTTGAGGTACCAGAAGGTTGTCATACATTGTTAACTACGGAAGTACCAGAAAAAATTACAACATGCCATTTTCAGCATGAGAGAAGATAGAAGAAATAGTTCAGTTTTTTTAATGTTAAATTGCATTTTTTCACAGAAATCACCTATATAAATAAACTTAAAAAGCAAAACCATATTTTATTATTAAATTTGATCGAAATCGTTAGAGCCGTTAACGAGATACACGAAATAAATTTATATATATACAAGAATTACTCGTTATAGTCAACATGCTTTAAACCTCCCTCACTATCGGCTCAAGTTTAGGTTCGAGCCCTCGGAGTGGAGCCCTCGAGCACGCTACTAGCGTGATACAGTGACACTGAAAATGTTAACTCACTAGCTTAACATACACAACACAGATCACCCCCTCATAGCATACACACACACAAACACATTCATACTAGTAGGTACACATATGGTTGACTGCTTTAATTCTTTTTCCTTATTTTTTTTTAAGCTTGATTAGTTAATTTAGCTGACTTGACTTATACATGTTTGAGTTTGAAAGGCACACATGCTATGACACATGTGTCTTTCACTAATTCGTATATGTACGACTTTTTTTTTATGTGGGAAGAAATCCTTCATTGGACACCCACAGCCCTGGGGAGTTGTGGGTTGTCAGACTCTTATTGACAAAAAAATCCACGAGATACCGTCTGCCGCGCTATGGAGTGGCACAGAATCGAACAAGCAAGCACCGTGCCACCCCAGCCACAAGGCCCAGTGCGAACGCCCTGACCGCGACGACAGCCCGGTCAAGCTGCCTACCCGTCTACCGAACCAATGTGGGTGAACCGAAGCAGGCCCGTCCTTACCCCATCCCGTCTCATGAGGATGTGGCTCATCACCACGCACTAACGGTCTTGGGAGGCAGGCTAAGGCTCCACGAGGGAACTGTATTTGCCTGTAGGTCCATCCCCTGCGGTTCCGAGGTACAAGTATCTCATCCCCACTTGACCCCCGTATATGTACGACTAGCTTAGCTTAGTTTAGTCAGATTCAGCAGTCACGTTGCGTTATCAAGGCAACAGCCCCAAACCGAAGTTCAGTCACTTAAACGCCCTTGAGCTTGTTACCATACGGCTGAGTACCTTAATCGCACCAGTCAGGCACCACATGTTTTAATTGTGATCTCAAGTCCTGTACCTATAATTATCTCATTACGAAGGAACGAACTTAACGTAGGATTGTCAATGTTTATTTGGATCACAACATATTTTTCACGTTATGCTACATGAATATATAGTGTATTTAGTGATGCTGCACCGAAAATGCACCCCAAACTATCATAAAGCAAATAAAACCACATTCAGCCGAATTCCGATTCCTTTCGGTAACGTCAGCCCTTGCGCAGGGCTCATCCGATGGTCACCGCTTTAATATATAATATTTTTTATAACAATAACCTCACGCCATTTCGGGATTTAATTAGGTTATATACTCTTCAGTATTCCAAATATATCTCGGTACTGACAATATCCTTATCATCGTAATTAGCCTGTAAGAGACCTACTGTAGAACCATAGGTCTATTCCCGAAGGAAGGTCCATGCCTTCCTAGCCCATCATGATCAACGCGGCAACCCCTGACGTAGCGGCGATTCCAAACTCTGAGAAATGCACAGTTCTATATTATTCCCACATATGGTGGTACTACAGGAACATTTCTCAGGTCCAGGTTTACTTACGACGTCCTACTTAACCGTCAGCCGATAGTGTTACCAATTTAAATTTGTAAATCTACGCGAATTCCGAAAAATTCGTTGTTACATGCCGAGGTTCGAACGTGCGAAGAACAGATTGATATTCTACCGGTCAATCTAGTCGACCATCACGACTAGTTCTTATAATATTCATAATTTATTAACCTGCCTATTAATATCCTTATTCATAAAAATAAATAAAAACTATAGATAGTATATAAAAAATAATAAATGTATGCAATTTATCTTTATAGTACAGAAATAATCTGATGTTACTTCCATACGAAGCCGTATCATTACGCCAGAATACACATGGGGACGGGCACGCGACACGGAAAAATGCCCATTCTTTTGTAAACATTAATATCATTTTGTGTAAAGGTCATAATATTTACACGGAACTGTAAGAGATTATGACGTCGTTTTATAACAGTATGAAGTGGAAATCTGTTAGTAAGTTTATTTGTAGTACACATCTGTTGATTGTGAAAACGATAAATAAATATCACTGTAATGTCTATTGTTCTATTTTGATCTATATTCCTATTCATTTTAAAGTCATTTTTTAATATTATTATTAACTGGTTGATAAGCTGAATTATTTAATTTTTGTTGAATAATTTTAGTCACCCTAACAATTACATTTGTAATGATAAGAAAAATGCATTAAAAATGACTTTTGGCAAACTGCTATGAACCGCCCGCCATAAACATACCTCAGTTATACCTCCGAAATGAATGCAAAGCTTGCTTTGGGAGAACTGATATTCGTTTCCGACGTTTGTGGCTATATGAGATCATTGTAATAGTGATTAACCATTAATGGGTGATAGACCCTTCACCTTTGGTATTACCAGTCATATGGGAAATCGACTCAACGGGTCTAAATAGAACTGGAGAAGAGTGGGTTTGCTATAACATATTTGCTTTGGACGTCGAGCGTAAGTTTTTTTTCGCCAATGGGTGATGATCATCGAAAATCACTTTAAAATATATGGCGAGCAATATTTTTTAACGTAAGTAAAAATAGTGTTGATCTGTATACATAAAATTGTAGAGGTCTCTCGTGAGCACATCACACAAAAACGACTGGATATGTGTCGGTCAAAAAAATGTCACGATATCTTCATATGATTTAAAGTTATAAATGTTTTAACAAGATAAGATTTTTATAAGTATTACGCTTTCAGCGATGTGTGATTTCGTGCCATAGAAAAGTGGCGCAAGCGTTCTGATGCGTACGCGTAGTAGAAGGAAAAATAGATAATATAGTTTAGAAATACATTTTCTAAGTAAATTATATTTTTGTTTCCAATTTTATTTCTTATGTTTCTTCCTCTGTACATGAAATATATTGTCAAGATAATAAACAACGCAGACGAAGTCATGGGTATCAACTAGTTCTTTTATATAGTGAGTATCAGATTACGGTGTTGTCAAGTCGAAGGTTATCACAATAGATATAAAATATAATAAAAAAATATACAAAGCGAATGTGGGAATGTGGGAAACATGCTGAAAACCGAGATCGACTTTTGCATATCAAATACAAAAATTACTGACCGTAAGGGGTGTAAATGGTACTCGAAACAAGGGTAGATGTTTCAAAGGATATAAATTAATGTGATAGAACAAAAACGTGTGCAAGGTATCAATTGGTGCTTGGTAGAATCATGGATTTAATATAGTTAGAAAAGGGCTATAAATAAGGTATTATTTCACTAATTGAAACGATCATAGGCAACAAAAATATACCTTATTCTGTGATTATTTATATTTCTTTCTGATATTTTTCTGTACCCTAATATCGCAGTGTATAGTTAGTTTATATAATTCCTAGCTTTTGTTAGAGATTTTGCTCGCATTCATGCAAATTTTATGTACATTTTTTTTTCGAATGAAATGTATTCTATATCGTTTTCTGTAGGTCTGACAACGTGTATGTAAAATTGAAAGAATCGGTTAAGTAATTAGGACTTGAAAGCTTACCAAATAGATCCTGTGACCCATTCATCCCATCCTCCTGTTCATGTTATCCATCCTCCTCTCCCCTTGGTGACCATCACCTCCTCCCTTCTTCTCCTTGTGACCAAGCGTTGTAGTTTGAAGACCTTCCTCCCTCCCTTCACCCCGCCTCTGAAACTGAAACTTTGGGTATGTTTTCTTAGTTCGGACTCTACTTGTTAATGAAATGAGGCTGTAACTATAATTCTTACTTTACAAACATAAAAAGAAATTAAACGTTCTGTTCGGTGTAATGTACAGTCCTGTATCCACAATAAAAATGCCCAAACATTTTCGACGACGAATTTGAGATAGGGATGTGTAATAAAGAGGTGGCATTTCGGTTAACAACGTTTTCTTCTTGATTCTGTCTCACGTGAGTAGGGTTGCCACGTTATGTTTTTATCCTCCATGTAGTATAATGAGAGAAATGAGAACTCCATGGAATGTCCTTGTGTCGGGTGGACGATAGTTACAAAACTACTATAATAGCGGCACGTTGTGATGGCCCTTTTGACACGTTACAATAGTGACGTGAAGTGTCGGCTTATTTTCGAAAAAGATTATCAAATACTGCTTGGTTTTGCATCAAGCATTGATGCGAGTTTGCCGGAAGTGGTATATGTGTTGGAGAGCCATTCTATATATATAACCATATTTAGGATATAGATATTTAATTTAAATGTCGAGTTGTGTTGTATATAAGTACACTAATAATTCTAATCTATTAAGGATTCACTCAAATGGCGCTGTTTTTTTGTTATTAAAAACGTGACAACAAAAATATAAATATTATTTCTCTAAAATTCATATAAAAAAGAAATAATTTTTATTACAACGTTATATATTTATTCGCATGTCTGTGTGTTCCCTTAATTCTTTTAAACTACGTAACGTTTTTTGATACGGTTTTTACTGTCGTTTAGAAAACGTGTTCCTAATTTTTTAAATGTATTATACTTGTATAGCATATTTATACTATTAGAGAAAAGTACATGTATTTTAATGGAGTCGTGAGAAGGAGTTTTCGGGTACTATCATCAGTAAAGCTGGTTAAACCTCACGAGAAATACCAAAATAATGTGCTACGAAATTATACATCTTAAAAATACCTACACATGTTGGTTTTTTTCGTACTTGGCACGTTAAGAAAAGTGTATGTAAAAGTATATATATAGACATTGTTTTAAACCTTACGTCATGTATCTCCGATATGATATATAAATAATCAAAATATGTTGTTTCCTTTTTCGATAAACAACAACAAAAAAGTCATGGATGGTATATATCTACTTTTTTTTTTCGAACTGACCTTCACTGTTGTCCTGGCAAGGCCGCTACAGTTCCACCGGACTACGTATATATCTACTTAGTAAGGTAATTTATCGATTACATGTTATTAAAAAGTAAGTAATTGGTTACCTATTAAACATACGCGTGCACATTTACGCATCGTAAGTATCGGACGTATAGCATTAAACGAATCGGAGTATTCTTTGTATAGGAAGTCATACAAGTGCGTTCGCTGATCCGCATCGTACGGATCGTACGAATCTATCAATCGGCAATGCCGATGCCAATGCTTCGAGAGGCAAATTTTGCGATACGTCCCGATGATATCATACGGAATGCCGATCAGTGGACGGACACCGCGCGCTCGCTCGCTCTGCTTCGTCCGCTATTTACCTTCGATTACAAGTGGCGTCGGGAATCTGGTGCTGGCAGTAGCGTCAGTAAATTTGACTGCTGCTGATACTGTAGACGTATTGTAAAACACAAAATCTATTTGATACGATGTGTCCGAATGCGAAATGCGAAAATGTGGACGCCTACCTTTACGACGCTATTTTGTGGAACATACTATTCATTTTTATCGAATTAAATATTTTTGTTCCATTGAACATTTATTGAATTTAGATAAGAACTACACTATCTAAACTTTACAGAATTCATTGCAATTAATGTTTTAGACGATATCACAGATTTAAAATTACGAATAACAAAAAACAACTTGTTTGTGTGAAGATTCTTACGTGGCTTCTATGATTTTGATGTACTGTAAAATATCAAGGTTATCAAATAATGGATTTTATGACGCCATATTAAATACAGTGTATCCAGGAAGAATAAAATTTGTCACGAAATGCACCCGGTATGTAGAACGACTCGAGGTCTCGCCGACTTGTAATAATTCAGTACCTGCTGACCGCACTAGCGACGCGACGAGCTTCCTCAACGGCCATTTTGTTTGAGATATTGTCGCACGTAACACGACCGTATCTTAGTGTATCTACATTTTAGGAGCGTAGAGACTTTAGTTAGATACTTATTTCTTTTATTTTGCTGAATAGTAAATAACGTTTTTTACCTTTTTCAATTAATTTATTGTTATGGAACTGCAACAAATGTTATGTTACATATTGTAAAAGGCAATGTCTCTGTGTCTGACTTTTTGTTTGTCGTTACCATAACTCGTTTTTTAAATCATAAGTGCATAACCAGGATTTAGTATAGGTTTTATGTTTTACATTAGGTCATTTATAAACATTTAAACGATGATGGCTCAGTTGGTAGTGTGTTCGAATACAGCGTCGAAGGACGTAGGTTCGAATCCTAGAAACTAACTGAGTCAGAGCTTTCGGTGAAGGAACACATCGTCAACAATTCCGTGTGTGCACACAAAAGCTGTCATACCAGTATGTAGGCGAGCGCCTTCATATATAATGAGGTATAATTTGTGAGTTCATTTAGTCAGTTATATTATCTATGGTGAATGTATATTACTACTATGCACTTATTATACTTCGTTTTTCTAAAACTTTTAGTAACTAGTGGATACCGGCAACGTTGTCTGTGTCATTTATTAACCTAAACAATATAATCTTATATAATATAATATTTTATGTACAGAAAAAAAAAAAAGCACATCGCTTGCCCGACTACGGCAAGAAAATATACATCGCTAAGCACCTAGTGCTTTTAAAAATACTAGATTTGAAGCGATGATGGCTCAGTTGGCAGTGTGTTCGGACACAGCGTCAAAGGACGAAGGTTCGAATCCTGGCAATTGAGTCAGAGCTTTCGGTGAAGGAAAACACCATGATGAAACCATAGCATGGTGGTAAGACTTTTTCTAAGTTTGCCTGGTTAACTACCACCACAACACCACAATTGCTAACCCTCAAGTTAAAAATCTGTCGCCAAGCACCTGTTTGTGTGTTCCGGCAGCTGCAATTTAGAGCTAGTCTCCTTCTAGGTTTATCGTGATTACCATCTTAGACCACATCATTATTTAACATCAGATGAAGTTGTGGTCAAACGCTAACCTATTAAGTATAAAGAAACAAGTTATAACGTTAAAAGTAAATTATTTGATACGAAAAAACACCTTCTTCTTCTTCTTCATTTTTTGGCTCCAGCACGGCTTGTGCACTAGCCAGCGTCAAGTAACAAGATTTTACCAAGTAAGTGTCTTGTGATAATTTAAATGTTCTAACAAGATGGTGGCTTACTTCTTAGAACTTCCCATGGAGTTTTAGTGGCATCTCAGAATGTATGCTCCGTGGTATTATTTCCCGTCCACTTCACTTGTGTGTTCAAAATACCACCAATATTACAAAATATAGAGTCTAATAACATAAGATTATGAATAAAATATAAAAACCACTACATGACGACAGAGCAAGATCCTCAAAAACTCAAAAAAAAAAAACACCATAAACATATTTTTTACTTCACGCGAATGGAGCTCCTAGCACAGTTAGTGTATAATGATTTTATCTGTATTTAAATTATTAGATATTTCAATAAAATAATGTTTAAATATAAAAAATGAATATTAATTCGACAATGTTAAGTCAACATTTTACTAAAGAGTACTTTCGTAGCGTGAAATTTGCGGTCTGGTACAGTCTTCGCTAAACTTTTTGACAGCTTTGAATATACCAGCGCTATATTCAAATTCATACTTTTTACTCATACTTTTATAGGTGGTAGAGCTACGCTGAAGCTATTACTGGTTTCAGCATGAATGGGTCGGCTCGCCCGGGGTAGTACCACCCTCTCACAGAAAACCGACGTGAAGTAACAGTGGTTGCACTGTTGCGTTTCGTTCGGCCAGTGAGAGTGCCGGAGGCCCACATATTTAAAAGGCCGGCAACGCACTTGCGACTCCCCTGGTTTTGCCTAGTGTCTATGGACGGCGGTGATCACTTACCATCAGGTGACCCACCTGTTCGTTTGCCCCCTATAATATTAAAAAAAAAACTCATGCGTTTAGCAACGCAGAACACAAATTTAGGTATGAATACGTATAATGTTGTATGTATAACATCGAGACAACTTAACCATAAATAAATGCCAATTTTAGATTCTTATAATAATAATATTTTAACTTTGTTTTGTATTAATCTTTTGACGATATTACGTGCAGGCTCGAACCTACGGCTATATTCAGAACGGCCAAAAAGATTGATAAGGAGTGTATATTTAATTTCAAGTCATAGACAAAGGAACGCATCATGTAAACAATCTGTGATTTCTATGGTTATATTTTTCAGCCACATCCCCTAAAGTCCTAAGTCCTAAAGCCCTAAAGTCATCCTGGCCTGATGAAATTACTGTTAGCTCTTGGGAAGCGATTACAGGAATGAGATTACGCTCATGACACATCCCATGCAAAAAGTTCGTCTTTATGATGCGTAAAGTATAAAATTAATTTAAACTATTGCTAATTTCAAATTTATATTATGTTACTTAGGCGATATAAGTCGCGCAGGCGACTAAGCCTTCAATTAAAAAAAAACTAATGGGTCCGGCAGACGTTGTCCTGCCGTGATGATAAAAAAATCCTAGAATCGGACTACTGCGTTACCTACCGGGGTCCAATTGTGAATCTGAACCATTTTTGAATCCAGGTGAACACACGGAAAATTTCATCAAAATTCGTCTAGCCGTTTAGGAGTTCAGTCACATACACACGTACAGAAAAAATATATACATTTTTTAATAATAATAAAATACGCAAACTGCATACGTTTGATTTTCACTTTTTTTTATTTCTTGACACGATGTTTTAATAAACATTTAAAAGAAAAATACAGATCAATGACATAACTTTTTTATTTATTGTTTATATTTTCCTTTTGTTATAATATCTTTGCTAAATTGTCTTTATTTTGTTTTCCTATAGCTTATCAATTTTATGTTGATATACCATTACTCAAACGTGGGATGTCAAAGATTGTTTAAATAAATACTCTTATTTCATTCGCTGAAGCGGATTTAGAGACTAACCTTATTTCTATTATAAAAGTGAATTGTTCTTTTATTTCGAAATGATTACACTGTTGGCTTGATAGGGCCGCTACAGTTTCACTGGACTACGCTAAAAGTCAGTTGCTTTTAGCGTAGATGGATGTTTGTTACGCTTTTATGTAAAATGAATTAATGAATTTAGTTGAAAAGAAAAGTAGAAAAACCTGCTTTCCAAGAGGTATCTCTCGACGTGCACTGCATAACCTGTTTATAAAGATATAAATGCAGGCGGAATCACAGGTGGCTAGCAGTGACATATGGTAGTGTAAGGTTATTTGATATTTTCTCTTCATTATTATTTCATGTTATTGTATTACCTATATTTTTACAATCTACAATTTACAATGTAAATAAATGCTTTATTTTTTCATTACATACCATAGTTGTCTCTGATGAAACTCAGTACCGGGAAGCAAATAACGAGAGCCATGCAAAACAATAAAAACAAGACATTTCTATCACAGTACAAGAATAGACCGTGATTATTAACTCGAGAGAAAAATAGACCTTATTGCGACACTCATAGGGTACTTACGTGCTTAATGAATACTATCGAAGATGTATAATTAGACTAGAAGTGACATCATTTATAATTGCTAATTTTTTATAGGTAAACTGATTTGTAGAAGGTGGTACAACGGGTATATAATTCTATTTGCTTTTGCTCATGGCTTCGCTCGCGATAATATTGATTAAGAGGACGTTAATTAATTACGTGAGAAGATCAGGGGGGTGAGGATGTCAAACCGTATCTCACGTGAGGGAGTAGAGGGGATTTTTGGTAAATATCACGTAAATTTCTTTTAGGCAATAAATAGTGTAAATATGTGTGAAAATCTGACATAAATCTTCTATATATTTTAGTATTTCCCATTCAAGTACTATTTAATTGTATCACTGTGATTTTAGATTACGACCTAAACAATCTCAAATACTAATATTTACTAGTCTTACTAAAAATAATAAAGCAACTTGTAAATTTTTTTCTACATCCAACGCATTGATACGCAAAATAAAAATTTTGAAAGGTCTCACGTGAGTTTCAGGAAGGAGAGTAGAGCTCGAGGACAAAACTCACGACTTTTCACCAATAGAGAGGATGGATCAAATAATCCTCACCCCCCCCCCCCCACGTAATTAATGGACGCTCCCTAACCTATCCCCCAGGAACATAATTTTTTTGAATTAAATGTACCATATACTCTCTTTGCACCCTGAACAACGTGTAAGCAAAAGTCCATAATAATCTGTGTAGTTGTTAAGGCGTGGAAGCATGACAAACAAACACATTCGCAATATTACATAAAAGGTGTGAATACTTAGATGGGACCATGATAGAGGACATTGGAAGAGTAAATATGTTGAAAACGTGAAGTAAAGTTAAGAATAAAATAAGTTTATTTTAGTATCTTATTAATTTACGTTATATATTTTTTTTTCTGTACTAACTGGACTTCTATAAAAATGGTTAATCCTTGTCAATCTTTTTTTTGTCGTAACTCAGAAATTAATTAATGAAACATTCTAATACCATTTACTTTTTCGTAGCTTTAGGAATATATCTATTTAAATAAGGAAGTCACTTCTAGTCGATGATTACTGTATATCATTGTTTCACCTTTGTAGGGTTGCCCAGTAGCTTCCATTTGTCTTTTTTACTTTACCATCAACTTGTATTACTAGGAACAGAGTTCGCAAGTTGTCCGATATCTCTCGGCTTTAAATGAAAATGCAAGAATTTGTGTGTAAATTTTATGTTGGTGCATTTGACTTTGTCTAGGTTTGGTATAACATTAATGATGTACAAAATAAAGAAACAGGATCAAGCTTCATAAGACCAGTAAAAGGTTTTTTGGTAACAGTGTTAGGTTCTATTACAAAGTTCTAAAGCATATTATCAATTTGCCTGATAGTAAAAATTCAAACACCATGTCTAACTGGTTTCGATGTCAAAAGACTATCATCATAGCGTAGGTTGATATTTTATAATATTTTATGTTTATAATTTTGATGTCTGGGCCTCTCTGTGTATTTGTCGGAACCTGTGGTAGTTTTGACGTTCATAAGCTTTCATTTTCATTCTCAGGGTCTAAATTGTATAAAGTATTTTAAATTTGATTTGATTAATAGTCTTCTAGCGGCATCATAAATTAATGTCCGTCTCACAAAATCATTTATTACATAATTCACATAACGTTTTAGCAACATTAAGTAAGGTTTTATTAAACTGCTATGGAATATACCGATATTGATGGAAATGCTTTCTGATTTAATAAATACATCCTATGCAAAATATTAACATTTTTATACATTATATAAGACAATGTTTTGTTTCTATTCATTTTTAATAAACACTTTAATTCGTGGTATATTTATCATAATTGATTTTACTTGTAAAGAAAAATAATGTATTTGCAAATATCCATATCGGAGTGAAACGATTATAATTACAATATTATATCCTATCCGTGTCCCATTGACTGTAATAATTTATTGAATTAAAAACATATAATAATGAAATCACCTGAGTATGCATAAATCAGTTACATTTATTGGTACTTCTTATTATTACAATAGTTACAACACAAATTAAAAAAAAGGTAGTGCACAAAATGTATGAAGTAGTTTACTAATGTTTAAATATTCATACTGGTAGAAAATATAACATGGAATTGAATATTTTTAATTATATACTTATGAATATTTTAATATTGTAACACATTAATTATACGAGATATGTTTATTTCTATTTTATCGTTTAATGTCTTAGGGGTTTCATCACGTATACATTTCCATGTGTGTATTTATTCATATTGCTAAGATATAGCACAATGGTATGAAATGTTTTTTATTTTAATATATAATCTTAAAATTGATTAAATAATATAATACATATTTAGTTTTATCATTTATCGTCTTGATGTAATAAATAGATACATAAAATTGTTATGCATATAAATAAAGTAACGAAACAAATCAAACAAACTGTATTGAGTGCAAAACCTTAAAGAAACTTTTTTCATTTTAATTAAGAATATATAGATCAATATTCATCATAATAATTGGGGATGTTTTTAATCATTTGTTCCTACAACATAATTAACATTAAACCTTATTATAGTTAATCATCTTAATAAAATAACGAAAGAATGAAACAAATGAAAATGCGAAAACTGTTTAAATGCGAAAATTTAAAGTATTGTTTTCATTTTCAAATAAGAACACGTAGATCAATATTTATCTGAATAATTAGGCATAATTTAAATCACCTTTCCTTCGACATAATTAACATTAAACCTTATTATAGTTAAGCGTGTTAATAAAATAACGAAAGAATGTAACAAATGAAAAGGCGAAACTTTAAAGTATTATATTCATTTTCAATTAAGAACACGTAGATCAATATTTATCAGAATAATTGGGGATAACTTAAATCACTTTTTCCTTCAACATACTTACCGTTAATTTTTTATAGTTCCCTAACAACGGCGTTAAGTGATGATAGTATAAGTTTAATGGGAGTTCTTGACTCATAGCTGTCGTATATCGAGATGCATGCAAATGGTAAGTCTTTGTCAAACTCTTTACTCAGAATCTTCCTTCGGAGGTCAGATATAGAAGTCTGTACTTCGGTGTCTTTCTTTTCAGTCGCCTCAGTGTGAATCTGGCCAGGACCCTGTTGTTAAATTAATCGGGTTACACGACACTTTGATATAATGAAAACTGGTTTAGACAAACAAAAAAAAAACAAATTTAAAACTAGAATCTATCTTAATCTTAATTAGTGACTAAGTATATACAGCGAGATAAGCTTTAGAGAAATGTCGTAACTTATGCTTACACCTGGTATAATTTTTTTTATATAATTTTATTTTTAATTATTTTATACTCCTTCTTTCTGTAATACTATTCTATCATATTCGTATACTAACACACCCTAATGACAGCAAGCAATAACAAATGATTTACGGTGTTTGGAAGACGGCGACTGTCACTGCTTAACTTTTATCTCTGAATTACACTTTTCTTACCATTGGATGCAAACATTTACGCAGTCAAATGACTAAAAACATTGTTTTAACGATATATATATATATCGTATCATATAGTATCATCGTGATTTCAAGCGCATAAGTCATAAAATTTCTAAGCGCCTAGATAATAGAGCGTTATTGGATAATTTGAGTAACACAAAAGATTAAGAGATTTGAAGCGAAGATTTACTCACATGTGCATTAGAATCTTAAGCAACTCGAACTTTCAGTGAAATTAAAAATCACAATAACACAATACATACATAGTACAGCTTTTTATAAAATCAATATGAAGCATCTCTCTCAAATAAAGATTTAAGTGTTTCTCGTCAAGCATTTAAGAGGCTTTCCTTTCAAGGTTTAGCGCGTTACCATCATGGACTGCTTCCCAATTTAACATCAGGTGAGTCTGTGGTCATTCCTTTCAATCTTTTTGGCCGTTCCGCATTGAGATTTGAATAAGAAACTGACATAATAAAGTGTTTTAGTGACAAAATAAAAAAAAACATACTTCAGATTTTTCAAGGTCTGAACTGATTGTCTCTGGAGACATTTGCAACTCGACATTACCAATTTCGCCTCCTGTAATACGTCTATCCGATTGTCCACAACTGGTAAATTCAGTACATTCCATAAAGACTGGTTCTGTTCTAGTTTTAGACACTTCGTTAATCGTGTCTTTGGTAATTTTCTTAGAATGTGATTTTGTTCTAGTAACTGATTGTTCCATAGACATAGATTCTGTTTTAGACATTAATTCTTCTTCAATAGTCTCTTCAAAATATGGCACAGATAATGATTCTGTTGTGAATTTTGATTGTTCTCTTTGTGATTCTGTTATTTCAGAAGATTCTAGGGAAGAAAGAATTAGGAACATAATTATAATATTATATACATTTATTATTTTGCTGGTAATGCATTTGTTAGATCGATATATCGTATTGTTAATTGACGTCCTCATGTCTCATCCCTGAATCTAACCTCCATGTGCTCCAACCACCTATATACTTCATAATTAGTCTGTCCACGCTCGAGTCATCATTTGTCGTTGGTTATCCTACGCTTGTATCACTCCGATCAGTGGCACGCATCGTGAACAGAAAACCACGCGCTTACGCATAAAGAAAAGACTGGAGAATAAGACCCATCAACGATGTGGACCACGTGCGTACCTATCTTGCCTATCCTACAACAATTTCCCATTATCACCGTGGATTCATAAATGATTAGTAACGAAATTTTGCTCGTATTTGCGGAAATAACTACTCTCAGTACAGCCCACTAGTCATCGCTACACCAGATTTTTTTAATGACAAAATCGACGGTTGTTTGTATTTTGCCGATCCGGTAGTCTTACAACTTGCATGCTTATATCTCAAAGTTCAATATTCTGGTATTGTCAAGTGCTTACCATCGGTCACAGTGCCAACAATATACTGTGCTAATTAAATAAAAATATCGGTCGGACAAGAACAAATAAAGCGGTATGCGGTGGGAAACGTGACACAAGTTATTTTCCCGATTGTTGTAATAGCGATGGAAAAGCTAAATCAACTACATTGTATTATGTATTTACTATCAACATAAAAACCTATGAGGAATGAAAAATATATAAAAAGTTTACAATAAGTGAAGTAAAAAGATTGTATGCGAATTGAAGATTTCAGTGTTGCTAGAATTGCTACTAGGAGCTATTTGTGTACGATATGCGACAAGTTTTTGTCAGTATTGATACTGCTGCTATTTTTTTACTATAATTAAATAAAAATATATTATAAATATTACCAAGTATGAATTAAGCGTTTGCGTATATCATACGATGACACATTATTAACGTAGACAGTTTGAAAAACTGTCGATTCCGAGTTTCTACGTTTGTGGGTTTTCCATTTTTTTTATAATAAATTAAAAAATGTTCAAAAACACTAATACTGATGTTATACAAAGATGATCTTATAGGTTTTTCATTGATGGAAAACCACATTTTTCTTGAGCAACATAGGCTATTTTTTATTCCCATTTCTTGCTATGGCATGATTTTTTTAAATATTTTATAAGTTTGGTCATAATCTCTACGAATTTTAAATGACGATGTGGAGTCCAAGACGGTAAGCACGCTAAACGTAAAAAAGGGATTGGCTATTAATTGCATCTGCTAGAACATACCCGTACGTACTTGGCGACAGGTCTACAACTTGAGGGTGGTAACTAGCCAGGCGGGTTTAGAAAAAGCCCAACCATCAAGTTATGCTTTCATCACGATGTTTTCCTTCGCCGAAAGCTTCTTTCGTAAGGATTTGAATCTACGTTAATGTCGGAGTGTCCGAGCACAGTAACCGCAGAGCTATTATCGCTTCGAATCCGTTATGAATACTATAAAATGAACATGTTATAAGAATAACATGGCTCGTATGTATTTCTTTCTATTTTCTTTTTTTTTCTTTTATCACTTCTCTCTTATAAAGATAACTTTTTTAAATAAAATGCTTTGATAACTAACCATCGCATTGTTGGTTTTGGGCTTACCACTGTAAGTTACAGTAAATAGCGAGTTTTTTTTAACCTACTTCCAAATAATTTTTCTATTGCCCAAGTATATTGGTAAAAGTATTTTTTTTTTCAAAAACTACACAACTAAATTTTATAGGCAAATAGATTATCAAGACACTAATAATAATTATGTCTACTGATGAGCTGCAAATGAAGCAATTCCTTTTACCTTGTACTATATATTGTTAGACTTGTAATTTCCGATATTCATCAAATGATTTGATAGAATCGATCTCTGTAAAACGAGAAACTGCTATCAATGTAACAATATTAGTAATATTTATTCGAACTCACCTATGGAATCTGGTATATCATGCTTATACATTTGGTTAGAAGTCTCTTCAAGACAAGGCACACTTTCTAGAGACTCTACTGCAAAATAAATACATAATATATATTAATGGTGATAGTCGGATGGCTATTAGATTAAATCCTACTACCATGTAAAGAGAACTTTTTAGTGCTCGACTGATTAGTAAAGGCCCTTAGAAAATATATTAATAATGGATATAACAAACTTTTAACTGTATAGTAAATAAAATATCAAGGCATTAATAATAGTTATGTCTACTGATGAACTGCAAATGAAGCAATTCCTTTTAACTTCTATTATATATTGTTAGACTTATAATTTTCGATATTCATCAAGTGATTTGATAGAGTCGATCTGTGTAAAGCGAGAAACTGCTATCAATGTAACAATATTAGCAATATTTATTCGTAACTCACCTACTGAACCGGATATTTCACGCTTATACATTTGGTCAGAAGTCTCTTCAAGACTAGACACACTTTCTAGAGACTCTGCAGGAAAATAAGCAAATAATATATATTAATGGTGATAGTCAGGTGGCCATTAGAATAAATCCTACCACCATGTATAGAGAACTTTCTAATCAGATTAGTAATGGCCCTTAGAAAAAATACTAACAAGCCTTTAACTCGATAGTATAGGCTCTTTTAAATTATTTAATAAGAGAATAATAGCTATAGAAGCAATAAACCAAATGCAAAAATTAATGAAGTCAGATTTGTTAGAAAATATCATGCAGGTATTGTTTGTAGAATCTAGAAACAATAATTTGAATGATCTTTTTCTCTGTAACCTACACCAATATCGCGTGAAATTCGCTACGGTCTTTAAAAAAACAGGTTCGGCTGGCACAGATGTGGCAACGATAGGTAAAAGTGTCATAGTTATTTAGTATATAGTAGGGATTCTTGCATAATGAATCATCATCATCATCATCATCTTACCCTTATCCCACCTAAGTAGGGTCGGCACAACATGTTTTCCTTTTCCACTCTCCTCTGTCAGATGTCATCTCAGTATTCACACTTTTTATACACATATCGTTTAAATGAATATGTAACCGAAATTGAAGTTAAAGAAGAATTTTAATGTTTAACATATCTTTCGACTTTTTTGTGTTATTGTCCTGTCGCTAATTTTATCACATAGTCAAAATTTCCACGGCTTAAATACATAAAGCATAAATCAGAATTGTATACGAATATGGTAAATCAATTCGCTTGGGTAATTATTTCGATTCGAATTCACGGAATTTGTGTGCAACAGCTCAAGCCGAAGTTCAGCCAGCTTGGTATGCTTGTACTAGTGATCATTTCAATTGAAAGCCTTCCAAAAAACCCGGTAAAGCTTTAAACATCCTTCCAGCAAACAGCGTTAGGCGGCCCGAAGAAAATGTATAACAAATGTTTCACTGTCTAAACTAACTAAACTATTTAATGAATTACCAAAGAACCTGATAGAAACTGAATCCTTAAATGTATTTAAAGTAAGATGAAAAATGTATTTAAAAGATATATGTTTTTATATAGGATTTATTTAAAATTGGCTTTGTTGATAGACTGACATTTTATTTCATTTTCTTTGGTCAATATTCTAGCAGTAGAAATTATTATAAACGATTTTTTATGTATCACTGGATGATGTTAAAGATTATTAATTAGAATTAATGTTTTAAAGTAATTCTCATTAAGTGAATTATGTTCTTCTGAGTAAATAAATTTCTCTAAACCGAAAATACTAAATCACCTGTGTCGCGGCCTATAACGCTCGTCTCTGTGTGAGTACCTAATGATTACCACCGCGTGACCAAAAATGTACACACTTCGTGGAATCAATCTTATAGCAACGGTTATAAGTTTTAATAAATAAATAATTAAGATGTTAAATGTATGATGTTTATGTAAAAGCAATAATTGCTTAGTGTTTAGCGTGTTCGGTCACCACATCGATTGACGTACGTTCTAATCCTTGCGAATGAGCCGGAGCTTTTGGTGATGGAAAATGTGTTGAAAATACAGTATAACGGTAGGTCATTTGCCAATGTCCACCTGAATAGCTACAACACTCACAACTTAAAAGTGAAATAAGTCTATGATTATAGGACGAGCATATTCTTTTGATCTGAGTGTCTATAATTTCAGGGAGCATGTAATTTCTTAAAAGTGAAGGAATTTTAAGAATTGGGCCGTATTTCGGAGATTACCTAATACAAATATAATTTGTCATCGTTGAATCTTAAAATCCGTTAATATGCACATTGCCTAGATAATTTGCAGGCATTTATCATGATGGTAGGGCTTTTTATAAATCGCGGGAGGCCCATCATGGCTGCAATCGCGGCAAATCATGGTGATAGCAAGCACGAATCCGTGACGTCCCATTATGACAGAAGAGTGTACACCTTGGATTTTAGTGAGTATGAGTTTAATGATATCTACTCTTTCCCCCGTGAGGGTGGTGTCACCGTGAGAATTTTCCCACATTAATAAAAAAAGGGCTTTTTCTAAGTCCGCCTGGCTAGCTACAACCAATAAGTTGAAAATCTGTCGACAAACACCTTAGAGAGCCAATGCCTCTTTGGGATTATTGTGTTTATCATTTTTGAACATATAGAGTTATTTAACATCAGGCGAGATTGTGTTCAAACGCTTAAAACTTTTACAGTAAAGAAAAAAGAGTGAGCGTATGTATATACTATGAATGCGTCAAAGTGCATTTTTTGTAGGCACTGAGTAGCATTCTAAAATGTAATATGTATATAAACAAAGTTCATAATATTTACCTGTCACGTCTTTTTCTAGCCGAAACTTGCGTTGAATAATTTCGGTTCTCAAATTTAGTACATCTAGAAATAGGACAGTTTCACATTATTAATAAAATTAATTGTTGCCGTAGTTTCGGATGCGTTTTTATTATTATTATTAGTTTTAACAAAACAGTGTGTGTGTGCTTATAACGTTATAGCTACACGTAAGAAGTGAAAATTTCTTTACAAAAAGCCAACGTCACGCAAGTTTCCCATGTCAACCAATCTAGTACTGACCGCGCCCGCAGTTGCTGAACTTCGGTGATCGGACGAGAATCGTGTTTTCAATACTCTATCCGACACAGTGTTTACCTATATCACTTTTTGTTACACAAAAAGGTTGCGGATAAAAGTTTCAAAGCCCTCCCATAAGAAGTTTCACTTCAAAATAAGTGTTAATATTATAGACACACAAGTGAATTTATTTGTTTGTTAAACACTATTAAACTGATCATTATGGAATTTTGCATACACAACACGCAACAGTTTCTAACTGTTTGTATCCCACTGGGGTGATGCAAACATTAGTAACTGCAATGCAATGAAAACACGAGCGTGTCGTTTCTCGATAATACATAGTCAGTTATTCTTAAAGCTACTATCGAGGGTGTACCCATATCGGTTACCAACAAACCTTGAGGTTTTTGGGATTAATTTAAATCTAAACCTCAACTTTGGCCGTTCGATAGAAGCCAAGGTTAAAATAGCTACAAAAAATTTGGGAATCGCTACTTTACGCCGTAACCGCTTCTCAATCTATGTAAGACACAGATAAGGCAATGTGTACAGTAGTGCTGCCATCTTTGGGACGGTTTCAATACCAGTTGGCCTTGCTGGACTCCGTCAATTACAGAGCTGGAAGGCGAAGGAAGAGAAGAAAGTGACAAATTATCGATAGTAGTCAAATTGCAAATGCTAGAACGCCTGCGTAGGCTCGCATATTTTGCGGTATTCTATGAGCTGCACTTTGAGGAATGTGCACAAGATCTGTGCCAGCTAATTCTATCATCTTCATTGCATCTCAAGACTACCAGACGCCGTACAGGGCTCTATCCATTCGTAGTCAATGTACCATTTATCCGCACGAAGCGCTTTGCATCTTCATTTATCATGCGAACCGCAAAGGGTTGCCACGTGCCACCTTTGTTTGTTTTTCTTAAAGTAAACAATGTAATGGTTTTCAAAAGAAGAGTGAATTAGTGTTTATTGAGCGAACAGGCTATATCCTAGGCCTCATCCTCGCTTTCCATCAGGTTGACTGAGGTCAAGCTTCGCGCGGTGTAGTGTAAAAAACTGTTATCATCTAAACAAATAATGATAATAAATAAATTTGACGATTTTATAAAAAAAAATGTTACAATACCTTCATATAAATCGTTCACACACATTTTGTAGAGTCTTGCCGCGCCATTTAAAAAGTTAGCTGATGTTCGTAAAGAAAAACGTTTCCTCGCACAGCGGCGTTTGTTAATGATTTTATCATTCAGTGCTTTGCTGAAAAATATTAATTTGCGTCTATCACGGTTTCGTACAGATAAGCGACAGTTTAATATCACTACACAATACAAAACTTTATTTCCTATTATTAAAAAATAATATTGATGGCTACATACCATATATTCGGTATAGATATTTGCTCAGTAGATTCGATCGTAAGCAGATTATGAGCTACCTTCCAAGCTGGGCTTAAAGTTTCACTGTTCATTGTTTTTCTATCGTAGAACATTTTTATTAATTTGTGTAATAAATTATTATTGGGTAGTTCACACAAAAAAAACGTGGGTGTGTGTTTCATTGTCTCATAAATTTTACCGTGACAAGGCAAAGATCATTCACTGTAGCATGTATTCGGCCAACCATACATAAATATTTTCAAAAAATGCTTACACATAATTTTCATTGAAAAATATTATGATGGCTACTTCTCTACCTTGCTATAAATTATTAAGCATAAATTAATAATTTTAGTAAAAAAATATTCTTAGTATTTTTTTTGTAACCTATTCCTGTTTCTTGAGAAGCGACAACATAATCCTAGGCTAAAATTGAGGATTATAACTGTCAGTAAATTGTTTTATCTATTCGCATCTCCAAATAATTTTTAAGAAATCGTTTAGCTAAATAAAATTGCTTTTTTTGTTAAACAATTGGACAATATTGTTTGATTTTGTGGAATTTGTTTTTATTAGTTATTAATAAAAATAAATATTTATGTACAAACTATACGGTCCCAAAAAATTATGAGTTCATAATACAAATAAATACTACATCATTTATTGAATTGCCCTCAAAAAGGTTTTGACTTTTTCTTTAGACACTTAAAACAAAGGAAATGAATCATGCAATCGTTATCGGAACGTTATAATGTTACATTAAAACAACTAAAAATATATTATTGTTTATAAAAAGATATACAAAGATTTTATTATCACACTGTAGTGTAAGCATAAATGTTGTTTTTCTTTTGTTTATATATTGTTAAACTATTAATAACAATGGTAAACGGCTATCAGATACCAGGGCGACATTAGATATAAATATTCCCATTAGATATAAATATAGGGATATTATCTACTTTAAATCTGAAAATAATATTGATATTATGAGTATTAGTTTTATATATAGTATTATTTTTATTTCGTGAACTAAGAAAAATTTTGGAGTTCATATATCTCGTTCTCTCATACGTTAAATCCTATGGTTAATTAGAAATCAATTTACGACAAAAAATTTGCGAAGGAGTTTTCTTTCCAGTCAGTAGCAAATTTTAGAATTCAAAGCTCAGCAATCAAAATGACGTCGAATGGTGTGAATTGTTTAGGCTGTAAATTATGCTTACGTTACGTTTCGGTGTAAAGTCGGTAACAATAAACCGGGAAGTTCTGTTGGGGATATTTCACACCACATGGCCCAGTGGATGTATTTATTGTACGGATAAAACTAAACATACAGTGGATGTGCATCCTGCAATACAGTTTTAATGTAAAACATTTTTAGTAGGTTTTTTTGTATAATTGCATCGCATACCGCCTTAGTAAATTATTCACCCAATTCTGTAAATATATTAACAAGCAAATTTAGACCTTTCATCTCCATTGAATAAAACGTTTTCACTTTACAATTTTAAATCTGAAGCTTTGAGTTTTGACATCATCATAGACAGTCCCGCTAAATATAATGCTATTTAATTACGTAAGCAACGTGAAGTATGATGAATTGAGACTTATAAATAAAGGCTTAGACTTATTGACAGTACAAAAAAAATGGTTGTCTGTAAGCAGTAAGCTGTAAGCAGAAGTAAAAGCAATGAAAACAATTCATTGTCGGTTTACGGAAGATTATTTTATGTGATAGCATCATAAGAAAATATTTATGAAAAATTGCATACTTTTATTAATTGAATTCAATTATTACTGAATTACCGATGGAGTGGAAGAGAGATAGATGCGTCACAAGCCGAACGCTTAGTCGGATCGCGACCATCAATCGCTTGTTCCGTGCTCTCGCTTGCACGCTTGGCTCAGGCGGAACGTGACAATGAGTCATACTTTTTCGTGGGTGCAGCCGATGTTCGTCGGTTTATAAGACATAATCACGTCAAAAATAAAGTGTTAATAAAAAGTTTATTTTTATAATAAAAGCCTTTATTGACAATAGCTACTGAACAAAAAAGAAAGAAAATTGATTGAGAATCTGAGAAGGAAAGGGTATGATGTCTTTATCTTCGCCTACTTATACATAAATTAAATTATTCACAGCACGCGATTAGTGCTAAATATCTACGTATAATGGAAAATACATATGTTCAAAGAGTCACATTGATATGGTATATTTGATTAGCGTTGTGTAAATGTTACCGATGTTTCAAATAAATAAATATGCTTATTTTTTATGATAATGGTTATGTAGCGAATGTTGCAACTTACAAATTATCTTATTAATTATGCCATTAATGTTTATAAGCCTCTATGAAAAAGCATAGTGATTTGTAGTCTAGATAATATTCATTAAGAGTCGTCTAAATCAATTCAACATTTTCGCGGTTTGTAGCCAATAAGCAAAAGATGCTTCAATTTTATGGTTTGCTAGCTTTTGCCCGCTGCGTCGCTCACGCTAATGTGAATTTAAGCTATCTCTCGGAAACAGTACTTCGTCCGGATGATAGGGTTCCCCATGTCTTTTTGGTACATGAATTTTATAATGTCACAAAGATTTTCTCGAATTTCTAATCAATTCTCTTGTGTTAGTATATTGAATATAAAAAATACGACGCTCATAGGCTTAAAGTACATGATTCCAGTACCTGTAATAATAATAAAAAATTGTTATGAATATAAAGCGTTGTAACCTTTTAATGTACTTTTACATTGAATTAAAATTTTCAATAGAAAGCATCAGAGAATCTGGTTTCGTGTAACATTAATCGCTTCACTACAACACAATACAACACGAAGTAGTAATAAAAGCTATTGTGCAACTACTTCGAGGCGCTTTTGTTCGGATTAAGCGCTTTCAGGTAACAATGGTATAATTTGTTAACACTTAATCACGGTGTATAAGTAAGTTAGGAGTTTAAAAAGGATTTGAATATGAAATTATGTGGTATTGCGTGCACCTCGTAAAAGCTTTGACACCGTCTCTATTTCTATTCTACATATAGTTAGTTCTCTTCTTATCTGTCTATATATATATATAATAAGATTTGTGCGAACTGGTTTAAGCGGTAACAACTTTTTATATTTTGGCTTATTCATATCACAGAATTATCTTGATTTATTTTTTAGTTTATCTGTATAAAGGACTCTGGTATTGTTGCCATAGAGCAAGATTATTTCGTCGGTGTTTTTAATTTTGCTTTTCGATAAATAAATTATAATAAATAATCTTAAAAAAATAATTAATAATTTTAAGTTGAAATTATTGTCTTCCCTTAAAATTGTTTTTCGCATTTAGATGCTCGCTTACCATCTGGTGTCTAAAACGAGTGTACCTTTACCTCACTATTGGTATTGTATATATTAAGACGGCTCACCTTTTTTTATCGGTCGGGACAAATAAACAATTCAGACATTTTTGGCGGGCCACTGACGGTGAATATCCTAGTTACTTTTAAAACTTTTGCAATAATAATAAAACTTTTACAAAAAAATAAGCCGGCTTCAATATCAAGAAACACTAAGGAAACAAGAAAGCATTAACAATCAAAAAATAACTAAACTATTACATTTATCAAATTATATAAAAAAAATTAGTATATGCGCTACCTAATAATATATCTGAAGTCGGGCATATGGTTGATCAGCCTTGGTATATAAAAAAACTTTTTTTTTTTTCGATCTGACCTACACTGTTAACCTGACAAGGCCTTTACAGTTCCACCGGACTACTAAGGGGAGCGCTTAAGGCACTCACCCGATTTGTTAGTATGTAAAAAAACTGTATTAATAATCAAATTTAACAAAATAATTGCAAAGTGCGTATCTCAAATCGAAAGTCATTTGTCTCTTAGTATCCTAATTAAATTACGAACGTTAATAGTCAACTCCGAGAATTTGTATCAAGTTTCAATGAAGACTGTATGTAAACGAACTATTTTAGATTAATTACTTGTTAACAATAACTATAATTAAATCACTTGTCAAAAGCACTCTGCATCCATCCGGACGCAATCTTATCAGTTCAAAGGAGTCGTTCACCTCGTTTCTACTCTTCCAGACATTATGTAAAGATGTGTTTACTCTGGGTATTTAGTTGAAAGTTGCAACAACTCGAATCGTCGACGACAAATATGTTGCTTCAAAAATGTGATCTTTGAATAAAACAGAAGATATTTTATATGTAGATATTATATAATGCAATACGTTTGTATACCTTAATATATGCCCTGCTCTGCTTTATATTTAGAGCGGTCAAACAGTTTGGCACGGAAAGTGATATGGTTTGATTAATATGCCTCAAAATTGTTTTTGTCTAAAAATAAATATTTTGATATATTCTGAGTTTTATGTTCTTTTACAATAAGTAATAATAATAATGACTATATATCAATAATTAATTACTTTATTTTACAAAAGTTGTTGTTATCAACTATCGTTGGTTCGTTTCGTCGTTCGTTTTGCTTGAGCAATCAGATAGAGCCCGAGCAAGACAAGTGAATGAAATAGACGAAACAATGATTCACTATTCACGTTTCCTCTTCCGAAATTGGGCCGATTTTAATTTATTTGTCAGGAGTAATATATAAAGGCCTTGATCATGCTTACATATTTGCTAGATGTTTGATAACAGTGGTACTTTTCTGGGAAATTTTAGAAGTTTTCCTAGTTTATATAGTTCCAATTTATGAGAATATAATACCATTCGCATTTGATCTCAAGGGCGTGTATAGATAAAGTCATGTTTATTAATCTTTGAACAAGAATTGAAACAGCGAGCATTGTTAGTTCTATAACCCAAACCATTTGAAGAGGTTTAATGACTATCAGATTAAGTTCTAGGTTTAATACTATACAATGAATTTAAAATATGGATTTGGTTAAGAATGTATACAATAAGATTTGAAGAAATAAATTAATTGGGCTTATCGTTTATAGTTACTTCTTAGTGGGGAAAATAATAAAATTTCCAAAAAATATAAAACTTGATATCCTTATCATTTATTAAACGTAACATTTGGAAACCAACGCGCTATTAATCACGTCTTTATTACCCCATCAATCTTCAGCATTATAAACAGACGCGACTTGGAACTCCCGCTGTGTATTTACCTTTAGGAGCGGCGGAAATTCGGTTCGAATCCAGCGTTCCAGACTGTGTCACATCACGCCGGTGTGCCGCGGTGGCTGGACGGCTTCGGGCGTTCCGATTTCTCGGTCCGATATCGTACGACACGAGAACGTAGTCGAAGCGTCGCGTTTTCGACAATATATTTCTGTGTCAGTGCATAAAACCGTTTGGGGATGTAAGTATATTGTTAATTTTTATCTTCATCGTTTGAACGTGAATTATTTTTTTTTTGTAATAACACAGTTTTGTTGTTAAGAGATCATAATTTTTTGTTAACATTGTTAAAACATAAGTAGCGATAATAAAATTAATTTTATTTAATTCTAAATCATAATGTGATGAATCAGAAAAAAAATTAACCAAAATTGTTTTAAAATAATATAGAAATCGGAATTTATGAGACCCGTACTAACTAAATCAATTAAAAAAAATGTTTATAATCTGTTGCTAATGTATAGGTATATATATATTATGGGCATGCATTATGGAGAGTATTTATAATTTCCATAGATTAATAACGATTAAGTTTTAGACTTTGGCATATTTATTACTAGCTTTAGATCGTGACTTCGCTCTCGTTAATATAGACTTAACTTGCCCCTCGGGAATAGCTTTTCTTTCTGGATGAGAAGTGCTCTGTGTTCTTTTCTGCGCCTCTGATAAAGTATATACAAAATTTTTTACTGATCGGTTGAGTATTTAAGGCGTGAAAGTGTAACAAATAAACAAACATTTGCATTTGTTACATTAGTAAGGATCATGATTATATTTGATTTACAAATTCGGTCACATTAGAACTTACTTACTGTACCATTATAAACCCAAATTAATATTATAATATCATGAATGATTCCCAGACATGATTAATAAATTTGGCAACCAAAATATGATATACTAGGGTAAATAAAATCGTTAAAAAAAGAATTCACATTTCTAGCGATTTAAAAAATATAAATGAAACAGACAACATTTCACATTAATTGCCTTAATACATAAAGCGTGATTGAATCTGTGTCTTGGCGCCGTTCTCAGTTACTGGGACAATTGAAGTAGGTTCGAATCTCAGCAATAAGCCGGAGCTTTCGGTAAACACAATGATGTCATTGTGATGAAACCATAGGATGGTAGCGTTTTATCCAAAGTAGCCTAGTTTACATACCACCTTCAAGTTGAAAATATTTCTCCAAGCACCCATAAGTATGTTCATGTAGATGTATTTAAGAGCCAGATCTCTAGGTTTAGTGTGCTTACCATCTCCGATTTCATCTTCAACGAACATCAGGTGAGATTGTCATTAAACACAAAAAAAGTACATTGTTAAGAAAAATGAATTAAGTAATACAACAATTTAAAATTTTCAAAGTTTGCACCTCTTAGTATTTATTGGTAATAAAAGATACAATATTTAATAAAAGATAAAACCGATTTCGGAACAATCTACTCGAAAAAAATTCACCAGAACATCTTCGAGCCATAGTTAGGTACCTACACGGTATAAAATTGTCAGAAATGCCGATGGACACCGGCACGTCTGTCCCCCAGGCAACTCTCATACATACTCATGAGGTTAACACGCATTAGTGTTCGTTGAGTCACACAGAAATTTGTCAGAGGAGGGTCTAATATATTAGACCTTTCATCTTAAGTCGAGACCCTGCCGAGGGACCAACACCTGTCGTGTCGGGTAGAAGTATTGCAGAGGCAGTTCCTGCCCACCCGGCTAAATGGTGCGATAAGAACACCGAGGGGTTTTAGTCAGTACAAATCTATTACTCTCACCTATGCTGCCCGGCGAGGTGGGACTCTAAAAAGATTCTCCCGCGAGAAAAAAATGGATTATCAGAAACCTACCAGTATCTCAATTTGCTATACATTTCCTATTCGATTTTGAGCTTAGTGTATCTTCGACATTAAACAACTAACCAACGAAAAATAAAATATAATGTAACTGCAAAAGAAGCAAACTGTACAGAAAAGGATGTAGCGTGGTTTTTATTTGAAAAAACACTGTTCCCTAAAGAGACTTTAAATAAACATTAATCGAATGAAGCCACGAGAAAAAGCTAGTAGGTATATAACTTATAACCCAAAAGCGAGGAAACCAGAAAAACCCGAAACTACAACTATCCAAGTTAATAAAAAAAAAACTGTACATAGAATATTAAAGTAATTTCCCATTTTAGAATTACATAGATTAAATACATCAAATACTGTCGATAATTGTACCTAGGTTTGACTCAAGGGAGCTTCGAGTCTGGAAGTGCTTGTTAGTTCGCTCGACCTGACATGCTTTTGACTTCGTCTGTGAAATAATTTACCTATTTCATTTGAAAGCGTTTTGAATCTTTGAAATAGAATGTTATTTATTGAAATAGAATTGACTGTAGTATTTCATGAAAATACAATATTAAATTTTGTAGATCGAAATTCCTCAACGTGGGTTACGATAATAGTTGATTAGTAGAAATTTCATTAAAATCGGTTAACTCTATCAATAGTTATTGTAATTTTAATGACGACGGGAGTTAAGTACGAGAGAAAAATAGATAAGTAAATGGACTTTAGCCTCATCTAAAAACCAGGGTATTTTATAACATAAATAAACATTGCCACAGTATTACATTACTAAGACATAGAACGAAAGAAAAATGGTTAATATATTTTTTCACATAAATAAATATTAATACCCTAAGATGTTCAGTAATGAATTAATATGCATTATTGCTAATAGATGTCGTTCAACCTCCATTTTCTAAATCTATTACTACTATAATATACAATTTAAAAATTGTCCAATTACAAATATTATATATTTCTATAAATTGAATAACTTACTTTGTACTTTGTATACTCGTAAGTAAAATATGATTTTTATTTTTCTATCGCATAAGGTTTATGATTAAATTTGTAAATTTCTAATTAGTTTTGCGTTGTAAATTTTACAAGTTATTGAACCTTATCACATTGTAGGACATTTATTATAATAAAAAAATAAAGAGACTAAAATTGTTCATTGAACATAAATGTAAAAAAAAAAAACATTTTTAGAAGCAATAACAGACTGCATTTTTGACGACAACAGATGGCACTAAACTTATAATTTTATTGGTTTACTGTCGTAAGAATATTATTGCAAGGAAGAGTACAGATAACAATGAGATAATTTCTGTGTTTTTTAGGTTTATTTCCAATTATAATTTTCATAAATTTGCCTTGATTCTAATGTCTTAATTACGCTTTGTTTATGTATGTTTATGCATTAGGGAGCTTGCATTTTCTTCCAGCGGTACCGTGGAGAAAAAAGACTGCAGGCAGTACAAATAAAAGATAGGATAACATAAAAATAATAATAAGAATGAGCTATGTGAAGTATATATGAATGAATATTATAAGCCCTCGGCTGATTTTTTAAGACTCAGATCTCAAAATGGCAGATTATCTTTTGAGTTATTTTTTAATTTCACTACATCGTACATTGTAAATTTCATGGTTTAGTAAAAGAAGTTCGTACAAATGAAAAAATAATTTAGTGATACATATAATTCATCATTTGTTATTTTTTAAAGTTTTGTAATTCATCAGATATTTTTAAGTGTATGCAGCCAACAGTCTATTGACCTATGCCTCAGGTCTACATTCGTTTGTACAGAACTTAAATATTTATGGTTTTCGACAGTCCAGGCATTAATATTTTTTTTACAGTTGTTAAATTAGAATATTAATGTTATGTTACTCCTATACTTGCGTGTATCGTCACGAAATTTTGTCCATGTTCGCAATAACTTTAGGTGCGGACACACATTACCATCATCTGACTATATGACGATAGATGCAGCACGATAGCATGGCCCACGGTTTTTACACACATCAAAGTAACTTGGAAGCCTTAATTTTGAGTTATTATTGAAGTGATAAAAGGACGTGATCATTAGTTTTTAGCCTGACACTTTACATTACAAATATACAAGATATACAGATATAAATTCAGATTGTTTCATTAAGCACTGTGTTTTGTATTCCGTTCCACGCGGACGAAGTCGCGGGCACAGTTAGTATTTTATACTATCAGGGCAGGACAACGTCCGCGGGCGCTGCTAGTATTATATAAAAGTTTTTGATTTGGTTCCGTACTTTAAGTCTAGGAACTCCGTTTTTTTGCCGTTTAATTGTTTATGAAAATATAAATGCAGGTCCAGTGATGGGTGGGGTTGCTAGTATATAATAATACTGTAGAACACGAGTGCGTAATTACGACTATAGATATATATTTATAGTTCGTTTTGTCAACAAACGCAGAGAGAACCAAAATAGTAAACTCAGTATGGACTCTATGGAGATTGTTCCTTAACAAACACTTTCCAAGTGTATTTCTGTGTTTTCGTATGAAACAACGATTACTCATAACTAATGTTAGTAAACTAGTATGTAAAGGTTTGACCATAACCATTATTGAATATTATGTCAAAAGAAATTAATAGAATGTTTAATTCAAATGCAATTTTAATAAATTTATATGTAAAATTTGTCGTATCTCGAGTATTTTAAAACAAACAATCACATAAATATCTTCAGTTGTAACAATTTTGTCATTTCCAGATATCAACTTTCACATTTATTGGCACTTCAAGCTATAATTATGTACATTTTTATACAGTTTACATTTATCAATCAAACATAATGGTCTGCATAACATTAAGACAAAATATCAACAGTACATGTCCTTATACACACACAGGCCGTTATACTAGCATTACTAGTCTGGCGGAAGCTCAATACGTCACGAGTATGTCGAGAACATCGGTGACGCGAACCTATAAGTTTTTCCCTACAAAAAATCGCTTAACGTGGCTAAAGAAATTTTCACATAAAAAAAACTTAAGAAAATCGGATAAGAAACGGAAGAGGAAGATACTCTTAACTGTTTTCCCTCTGCCTATTCAAATATAGATAACGAATTATATTGAATGTACTACCAACAATACTCGTATATCTATTGGTGATTTTGCCACTTAAGGGGAGCCACGGAAACTTTGAAGTTACCCGTTACCGTAACTTCGACTTACGAAATCGTGTCGAAAAAGTTTCTTTCTATAATCGAACGTGAATATAAATTTTGGTTTCTCTCATATGTTCTTAAGGGGAGATGCTATACATTTTATCTGTAGAATAATTATGTCCTTATTTATGTATTATGGTTAAATTTTGTTAAGCCTATAAGAATCGATCCTGTTCTCACACTGCGATAACATACTTTTGAAATTAACAATGATCCTGTGCTTTCTGTTAGGGATGAACAAGGTACAGAATTTATTAATGCGTGCTACCAGTAAATCTAGTTGCAAACGCCTATAGGTGTATTCGGGCAGACGCATTTGAGATTCACTCCCTCTAATATATTACAATCTAAGACCACGTCATCACTTCCTACCATCATCTGCATGGTTGTAGGTATTTATCAAAGCCCGCTTGGCTAACTATCATCCATGGTTTGAAAGTCTGTTGCCAAGCCCCTATAGGTGTATTCCGACAGCTACATTTGCGAACTAGTCTCTCTAGGTTTAGCGTATTTACCACCTGGGCACCACATCATCATTTAACATCGAACGAGATCGTGGTCAAATTGAATAAAAAAACCTCTAAGTATAAAAAGCTTGTGTTATTTAAGTAACAGCTTGAAGAAGGCTGGAACATTGAAGCATCTATTTCTGTCTATTTTATCGTACATCTGTTTCTACCGCAAAGAAAGCGTTGTTCACGTGTCAATATAACTAGCAGACGTTTCTGGTTAGTAGCAATTACTGGTATAATAGGCGTTTCAACTAGTTTCACAGAAATATGAACATAGTTTTAGCTTTAAGATTGCGGTCTTTTAGAGTTGTTTGTTAATAGATATTAACTGTACTCGATACTAAATATCATTTGAACTATATGTATGTTTGCTTTTTTAACATCAACTCATTACAAATATTTGAGTATAATTGGTCTATTTTGGCAAATCTAAAGACTATTTTATGTGTACAAATATTAAAAATAAAGCGTTTATAGTGTCTACTTTCGTAAATCTATATATTAATGTGGTTATAATCGGTCTATTTTTGTATATTTACTAGCTGATACCCGCGACTTCGTCTGCGTCGTTTATAATCTAACAATATATTGTATATGCAGAGGAAAAATTTAACAACCACACCGCTAGCACCAATTCTCCACATCAAGAAAATCCAAATTGCTGAAGTAGTAGTGCTTATAAAAGTCGTAATTTCTTAAAGCTTTAATAACTTTGTATTAACTGAATATTGAAGACTGATAATTAATCAATTTTTCGATAAGGGACATGTGTTTAAGAAGTAAAACTAAAAATTTTAAAATTGGTAGTAATGTGTCCATTAGTTTTTGCGTGTTGCGCGCACAAAGGCAGAGGTCTCATTTTATTTCTATGTATAGGACTGATATAGTTATACTCGGTCTATTTAGTAAATCGATTAACTAGTTTAGGAATGAATAATTAGGCTTATAAGACTAAAACTTGTAGCCGTATATTCATCGTTTCTAGTACTGTCTACAGCGATCAGGTTATTTTATATAAACAAAAAAAATGCTATAAATTTTAGTCTATAAATACTTTTGTTAACGGACAAAAAACCCGTCTTAGCATTTAACTCTAATAACAGTGGAGCACTTAGAATGAGGACTCCCAAGACAATGGGGACACAAAACGTCCGCCCACCAAACAATAGCAGCATAAACAAACACGCAAACAAAAGGTGTTACTTGTTGGGTTTTTCTTTTAAATTCCTTTCTTTTTTGCTATGACAAGACGCTTCTTGGCTATTGTGGTCGGTATCTTCAAAATTTTGTCATCTTATGATAATTATTTTAAAATATGACGGTCCTGTGTAGTCGAGGAGTGTGGGCGGTTAACAGGATAAAATAACTTTAGGGTTGTCGCCTCTATATTTTGCCATAATATTATTTACTTAATTTAACTGAAAGGCAAACTGGAATGATACTGGAATGTGTATACTCGTACATATATTATAAGACCAGTCATGGTGTATGTATCTGAGTGCTACACTACGGATGAATTTATTTTACTGGCAGGTATTTCTGAGTACCATCTAGGCTGTATGTCATAACACTCGCCATAGGGGTTAAACAGTAATTATTAACTTTATCAAATGTAATTTTTACGAAATAAGTATAAAGGTTAAATAGTAACGACAAAATAGAATTAAAAAAGTAATAGTAAGTAGTAGTAGTAGTAGTAATAGTAAAGTCTTTATGCTTTTATTTGTAGAAATAAAATTCTGTTAAGTTATTTAGCCATTGAATGTGGATAAATTAATTATTACAAAAATGATGTGTGGTGTTATTTTGAAATATATATTCTTCCAACAATGACAGCCCTAAGTATAAGTGGACCGCCTTTTCATTCAATCGTATTATCAATTTGAATACGAAGCTTCTAAGAGTTTGAATGCTGTTGAATATATTTTATTAAAATTATTTTTACTACGAATTTAGTTATTGAAAATTAGTTATTTTATTCTTTCTTCTGATTTCTTAGGTCTTTTTTTCCTAACTCTGCGAAATTGGAAACCATGTCCTAGTTCAGTTTTCTCAATCTTCTAATCGTTTTATTACTCACAGACTGTCACAGCCGTCTTCTGTAGAATTTCATAGCTTTTTTCCGAGGAATTGTCAACTAAAATAAATAACTATAATATAACTAAAGTAAATGGACTCAATTTCTCATGTCTTTATTTAATTCTAAAGTAAACATTGCTTATTATATCATTTTTTTATTTGTAGTGTTTAACTTTTTTTTTCGTTGTATACATTTTTTCGAATCCAATTTTGAAGAATGCGCTGTATTGTCCGTTTACTAGCTGAAATAAAAATATACCTGTCTTTCAAAATTGAACAACGGATTAAACACATACCTTATACTGTCTATGCCCACGCTTTCGCATGCAACTGTTATTATTTAATGTAAAATTAAATTCGTTATAGTGTAAAGGATTGCGCGAAAATATTTTCTCTGTACAAATATGCTCCCATTCTATTTTCCTGTCAATCGCGCTAATGGTATAGAAGTTGATATGTTAAAGCGCCATCTAATAGCGAAATATTAATAGATAGTATAAAAAAATGCATGAGTATAGAAATAGAAAATATGGTCATCACAAAAACATTAGGCCTTCCTATATGAGAATCTTACTCATGACCTCTCAGTTTAATTACACTTTTTTTTTATCACTGCGCTACAATACCCTTAAAGAGAATGGATACTATAAAATATATTTAATAGACATTATCGTAGTTCGGATATAGGTTACAGATAAAATAGGTTAGAATGACCACATATGTGACACTGCGCCTACAGACTGTGATAAGCTGTGATTGATTTATTGTGGGGACCCATTTATTTTACTTTCAAGTGTTCCTTTTTACTGAGATAATATTGATTCACGACCTTAATAAATCTATTGGATGGAAATCAGATCAGTTTATGTTTAAATTATACGACTACTATCCGGATTTAAATGTAATATTTGTGATTGCAGGCATTGTTTTTATTTGTGTCTATTATTATTTTCTGAAACAAATATACTTTCGTCCGCGATTTTGTCTGTAATTTATCATACACTAGCGGCCCGCTCCGGCTTCGCACGGGTATAAAATATATAGCCTATGTCATTCACTGAAAAAATGATTAAAATCGATCCAGTAGTTTTGATTTATTCATTACTGCCCGTGGCCCGCACGCGGTAAATTTGGAGTAACCTCAAAAATAACAGTATTTCTCCACTATTTAATTTATGTTATTATTCATATAAACCTTCTTCTTTAATCACTCTATCTATTAAAACCGCATCAAAATCCATTGCGTAGTTTTAAAGATTTAAGCATACATAGGGGCATAGAGAAAGCGATTTTGTTTTATAATATGTAATGATTATTTTCGAGTAACACTTTATCTGACGCGCACCCAGATAGATCTCAAATGATGGACATTTTTTAATTTTACCAAATACTTTTTTGATATTTTGGCCAATTTTGACAACACGTGTTAGAGGCCATTTAAGTAATAGGTAAGCACTAAAGAGGGGCGGGGGGTCTTTGATTTGTTTATTTTTGATGACATAAGGGATGGGGGAGATTTGTACGTGTAGGTCTGGTATATGAGGCGCGCGGTCATATCGACTGGTGGGCTACCATTACTTTAGTAGTGAATCACTCCTTCTAAGTTAATTCCTTTATATGTCTTATTTCTAGATTTGTTAACTGCGGATCATGAATCAATAAGGAAACTAGAATAGATTAAAAAATACTTACATAATTATTTACGTTAGCACAGGAGGGGAGAGGGGAAGAGCATTGCTTACTTTTGCTTACCAGGGGGAGGAGGCGGTCAGAGATTCCAAAAAAATCTGCTTACGTAATACTTGAGCGGGCTATTATAGAATTTTGGAGTTTCATCAAAATAAGTAGTTTCCGTAGTTTTCGCGTGAAGGACTACAAACGACCCTACATCCTAAAAAAAATTATAGGTGCTGGCAGCTTCGCTCGCTTTCAAGTCGTACATTTCTTTTGGACGAATGGTACTCTATGCCCTTCCTGTACCCCTAACGAGTGTGTACAAAACTTCATGAGAATCAATTGAGCGGTTAAAGCGTAGAAGCGTGACAAATAAACTCACTTTCATACTTACAATATTATTAGTTAATATAAAGCATACATTATTTTCATGTAACTCTGACGCTATATCGCAACGTATTCCGAGATAGCTCTTAGATGAAAGAATTTTTGAGGTGAAACGAGATTTTTCTGTGACGAAAAGTGGTGGGGTAAACACAGTGTCGGGTAGATTGTTGAAAAGACTGATTCCCGTCCTATCACCGAAGTTAAGCAACGTCGGGTGCGGTCAATACTTGGATGGGTGAGACCGACTGGGAGTACCGGGTGACGTTGGGTTTTTGTTTCGTTGTACTTTTAAAAAAAAACTTTTCTCTTCTTTCGTATGGTCATAACCATATACACACTTATATTATCTGATAGTTATATTAAATTTAGATCAATTAAAAATATATCTTTATAAATTATAGTTTGTCAGTTATTCTGATTCACATTATTAATAAGTTCTATTTGTAAATAAAAAAAAAGTATTATAACAATTTTTTAATTAACCAGTGCTTTTTGAAACGTTCCCTTTTGACCTATATTTCGTATGGTAATTGCTTCGTTCAAAAGGGTCGGAGCTTCGTGTTAAATAGCAAATAACTTTCCTCGATAAATGCTATTGATAGTATCAACGAGTAAGTTTGTGAGAATGGAAGGATGCTTGTTACTTTTTCAGGCAAAAAACTACTAAACGGATTTTAATGAAACTTTGCAGTAATATATCTTCGTAACTCTATATATATATATAGTTTATAAACGGGACTATACGTAAAGGTAAATGTTAAATAAGATGGAAAAGCCAGCCACCTCAGAGATATTTCGGTGTGCGCTGCTGCACAAACCGTTACATTTACCTGAAGATAACGTACAATATCTTCATTTATAAACATACAAACGAAGTCCTAACTAATATGAAAAATGCGAAAATCAGTTTGTGTGTTACACTTTTAACTATTTAAGCGACATAATATTAATACAGGTCAAATTTACATTAACGCGAGTGCAACATCAAACAAAAGTTAGTAGTTCTTCAAATATGATCGCTAGTTCCTAAGATCAACGCGTTCATATACATAATAAATACAAACAATTCCTTGAGCTTCGTAATATTAATATAGATTACATAGGAAGAATAACAGCTTTGCTCTGATATAAAGTCTAATAATCTAGAATTCCATCGTTAATGATTAATGCCCGGAGATTACTCTGAGAGCGGAAAAATATTGGATAGCTTCGGTGGAATTTCTTTTGATCGGTTAAGCTTACCGGTAATTTAGATGTAGGATAAAGATTCTCTAGTAAGGGTAATGGAGTTCTAATTTTTTATTTTGGCCTTTGGGATGATGTTGCTAGAACTCGTGACAAGTCCTGCATGTGCTAATGAAAGCTATGTTTATTCGAATGTAATGTGATGGTTGGGCTCCGGTGTTTATCAAGAAGCTCGGACTATCGAAAAGATCGAAGATTACAATTGTAGGAATCGCAAGCCGTGACCCCACTTACAGTACTATTATCATTATCGAGTGGGAGCATCTGCTTATTGGGTTCAGCCATTTGACACTTTTTTTTACTCTAGAGGTGTTTTTAGTGTTTGACCACAGTTATACTTGATGTTAAATTGCTTTGTGTTCTAAGGTGGTACACACGCTAAACTGAATGCGAGACTGCCTCGTAATTGCAGCTGCTGGAACTCCCTTCTCGGTGTGTGGCGACAAATTTTCAACTCGAAGTTGGTAGCTGAGTAGATAGGCTTACGATGGTAACGATTTTTTACTTCATCAAAACATTCGGGCCATTCGCAAAGATTCGAATCTATAACGCGGTTTTCAAACTCCTTATTAGGAGCCGTTCAATTATTACATAATTCAGATACAAAACATCTGCTTTTTATAATTTCTGATCGTCCCCAAAGTAAGCAATGTACCCCTTGTAATGAATGTATGTAGTGTGTAAGTACCCCTTGTTCCATGCTTATGTAAACATTTCATAATTATTATCATCATCATCAACCTGTTAGAGACCCACTGCAGGGCCATAGGTCTCTTACCGAAGGAAGGTATGGGCATAAGCACCACGACAGCCCACGACGTATTGGCGATTTCAAACTCTGAGAAATCCACAGTTCTATATTTTTCCCATAATGGTGGTACTACAAGAACATTTCTCAGGTTTAGGTTTCCTCACGATGTTTTCCTTCTCCATCAGCATATAGTGTTACCAATTTAAATTAGTAAATGTACACGAATATCTAAAAATTCGTTGGTACATGCCGGGGTTCGAAGCTGCTTACATCGGGTCGATATTCCACTGGTCAATCCGTTAGACCACCACGACTTAAACATTTATATAATTATTTTTAATCTGTTCTGCACTGCAGCACAACAAACAGCAGTTAACAAGTCTGAAAATAAGGAGTATATAGTGGAATTAACTTATAGTCGTTCGCTATTAGGGCGATGGTAGCCCAGTGGTTAAGAACACGCGCCTTACATATCAGACCTACACATCCAGGTCCCCCTAACCTTAGTTTCATCAAAAATAAGCAAATCAAAAAAGTGCTTAGTTAAAACTTGAATGTCCTCCCTTATATCAACCATCTGCCAGTGAAAGTTCTGTCAAAATTGGTATACGCGTTGCTGACATTAGCCGAAAAAAACACAGAAAGCCAGATAACAATTTATAAAATTGTTTTTTTTTTTATTATAATCAGTCGAGACATTTTAAATTTAGTAAAAAACCCATTTAGTAAAGAACTGTTATTTTGCCACTACAAAAAGACGCTTCAATTTTATTTATGTTTATAGAAAAAAAGGTTCCGCACTATAATAGAAAATAAAGCAGTGTTTAGTATCGCGCGCGCTGTAAGTGCACATTTACACTAGCAAAATTTTTTTCGCTAAATTCCTCGCGGTTGGAGTAGCGGGTAACAGCTAGTGTTATTATATAACAATAGCATAACCATATACAAATATACACGAGCGCTGCTAAAACGCTAAAATAGAAATCCACAACACAGGCAACGAGCCCAGTGTGGGATCAACGTCAAATCTATAATATATTAAGAAAAGTGTTATTATCTTATCAATGTATGTTATGCTAGGATAAGTTGATTTTCAAGAAATATTTATTAATTAGTTAATTATATAATACTAATAAGTGGTAAAGGTTTGGTACTCATGTATGGTGTTTCTGCTACTACAAATCTTTATATCGCGCTCTGACCTGTAATTACCAAGTTTCTTTACCACCATGATGGTATAAAAATAATGTATTTCGGCATAAAATTGCTTTGAAGATTTTGGGTACACAGTACTGAAGCAGTGGATGGTGATTCCATGGTCTATCTTCAGATTGTCGTAGTGCATGACGCGATATCTGCACGAAATCCATACCCTCGGGAAGAAGTATTTGCCCACCAAGAATGCTAGACAAACATACAAGCATTATCACAGTTCTGTTGTTTTACCTATTATATTTATAAATAAACCGACAAGTCGAGTTTTGAGATAGCGACCCCTGCCCTAAGATAAACGAGTGCTTTGTCCGATTTATATTAAACGTTATAGATAGGCAATTACTCTTTCTACGGTCAATGAACTTAAATATTTTATTGACTTGCGTATACCTAGTGGCGTTATTATTTGAAATTTACATACATTTAAAAAAGATGAATAACTGTAATATTCTGTTACTATTCTACTATACTATTGTTACTGTATTGAAGTGAAAATTTGTATAGGCACGTCAATTAGTGAACACACCCGCTCGGGTCTGTGACACTGAATCGGGTTTTACTCGGCGCCACTCGACATCCAGCCATTCGGATCGGTGACACACTGGGATCGTTTATACTCGACCCTTTTTTTTTTTTTTTTTTTAACGTGGTGAAATCCATCATGGACACACCACCCTCCCGGGGGAGAGAGTGGGTAGTGTGAGACTCTTACTCACTAAAACCCCACGGTGTACCGACCGCCGCTAGGTTGGGGCGGCATGGGATCGTGCAGTGCTATCACCATGCCACCCCAGCGGCCAGCCCAGCAGAAAGTGTCTGCCGGGCGTCGTCCTAATAAGGAGGGCAAGCTGGGTACACACCAGCCGCCCCCTTCTCGTCAACCGAACCTGTGCAATGGGTCTTCAACCATATTCACTGTCTCAAGTAGTGCATCGTTACAATAAGTGCGTTTTTATTTTTACGTAAAATAATATGATATAATGTATATTTGTTTTGAGATTAGTGTAATTTTAAGCGAATACATTGTGTGTATATTGTTATTAATTAATATATTCTAATAGTAATATATTTTAAATGTAAATAGGTGAAGTTAATTCAGTTCAGTACAACTTTATCTTCGAGTAGTTGTAAATTTTTATTTTAATTACATTGACGAGTCTTTATAAGTTATCATACTTCACGCACATTACATCAACAATCTACAATATTTGTACAGTACTAAATACACATGTACCCATGACAATATCTATATATTAACATACGAAGGATTCGTTTGTACCGGTTATTATTTAAATTAGTATATAACAGTTTTGTATCATATTAAAATATTATTTCGATTATTGAAATTCTTGCTTATATTTCTGTAAAATGTCCAAGTCCCTTGCGTTATCATTGTATGCTCTGCACAATCTGTATAACAAGAGACATTACTTGAGCAATATGGAATTTAGAAGATACTTTGATTTCGGTTGACTCTTCATCATAATAATCAATTGATAATTGGCATGACAAAGTTTATTCTTTCACAAAGGTATCAATTCTTATGGCAAACCGTTGAACAGTACAGAAGTTGAAATGTTACAGAGCCATCTAGTGACTACTTCGAATTGAATAACAGACACAACCGTTTACGTAAGCCAACTATCATGATGGTCAGTGAAACGGTGTCAGAGTTTATCAAACTTAGATATACCGACATCTATTCTCACAAAGAGATCCCAACTGTTCGGTTACGGCCCATGGGCTATAAAACATAGTATCAATAGAAACGGTCTGCCTCACCCCTAACACTTGTAAAACAATAGTCGACAACGGTACAAATACTACAATTTCTTTTAATAAAGCGATGACGCCTGAGGGCAATAGAAAATAGAAAGGGGCATGTAGACCATACATAGAGGCCGTGCGACAGGGTTTCGATCCGTTTTCATTTCCCTCTTTTTTTTTCATAGCCACGTACAGTCGTAGATACAATTACTATAAATATTATATTTAAAATTGCTTTAATGCATTAGTATTATTTTCACTTTACGTTATCGCGTGTGAACTCGATTGTACATACCAATATATAACGCGATAACGGGGAGAGTTGCTTTGAACGCCATCTATTCGCACAATATTTGTTCTTCATTGTTAGTTGTAAATGATTAATATTTTTCATATAAAGTTTTCTGAAGAAATTTTCTAAACGATAGTGAAAACTGTATCAAAATCCGTTATTCAGTTCAGAAGAAATAAGAGAACAAACAGACAGATACCAAAAGTTGGCTCGATTTTATTTATTGACTAGCTAATTTCTGCCCACTTCGCTGGGCATTGAAAAAATAGCAAAGCATCAATCGAATTCAAACAATAATAACAAAACTTTCGCATCAATTGGCCATAATTCTAAGCCGATAGTTTTAGTAGCTTTAACGTCATTGAGCCTCAAAAGAACTGTATTTTCTTTAGATATATAGAAGATATTCATATTATTCAGTTTGGATTTTCCAAACATAAAACATTTATGTTCACGACAGTACAGTGATTTTTTTGTAATGAATCGCTCCTAGAACTCTGCAAGGGTTTCATATAATGTTTGAACAAGATATTGCTACTACATCGTATACTTGAATATATGATATTTGTTTTTACCCCGATTGAATCATGGTGGTCTATTGGTTTTTATGGTGGATTATCGATCCGATGGCCGCAGGTTCGAACCCCAGCATGTATCAACGACTTTTTCGGAATTCGGGTACATTTATTAATTTAAATTTGTAAAACTGTTGGCTGACGGTGAAGGAATACATAGTGAGGAAACCTGAACCTGAGAAATGTTGTAGTACCACCGTATGAGGGTAAAATATAGAATTGTGGATTTCTCAGAGCTTGAAATCGCCAATATGTCGTGGGCTGTTGCAGTGTTTATGCCCATAACTTCCGTCGGGAAGAGGCCTATGACCCTGCAATGGGTCTCTTACAGGCGGGTAATGATCTATCGCTTTGATAATGTTAATCGGTTGTTTGTAAGGAGTTTTGTAATTATGTTTCATATTTCATATTTCATATCAATAGGTACTTTTGACGCTGTTATCGTCAATTAATGGAAACCGAGTATTTCATTTGGAGTAATTGTAGATTGTCTTTTAATTTTTGGAGTGAAGACTTCTTTAGCCGCGTTGAGCGATTTTAGTAGGGGAAAAACTTATGGGTTCCCATCACCGATGACCTGCTCGTGACGTATTGCCATAGAATTATGAAACAGGTTATATTTACGCAGCTTTGTTACTCTACGAGTATTGCGCTTGCGCCAGATTGGCGACGCATAATAAAGCGGCCTGTAGAAGTTGTGCCTGTGTAGAAAAAAAATGATTAGTACAACCATTAAAGGTTGCATAAATATATAAAATAATAAATAAGCAGACGGATATTATAAAACATGCTATGAAATTACCGTAAAACCTGGTAAAATATTTTATACAAAGAAAGAAATATTACGATAGATCACAGACTGCTTACGACTAGACGCGAGTCAGGCACCTCACTAACTCAGTAGTACAATTCCACTGCATTTAATAAAAAGTATGGTACGGTTCGAGTTAATAAGGAACAGACTTTATCATCAGTTCGCTATACACTACCGGCCTACTAAAAATACCTCTTTACGCTTTGTTTGAGGAACCAAATTACAAAAAGGGAGCAATGCGGCAACTGCTTTAATACTTTAAAAATCAATTACCCTATGTATATAAGCGCGTACTGGAAAAGGCTTTTTGGCTAAAACCTATTTGGTTAATTCTTTTTTGTTGTATTTATTTGAATTGTTAGCATAATGAAACAGTTAAAAGAAATACAAATTAACTAAATAGATTAAAAGTAGCGTTTTATTTCGTATAAGAATATACTCTGGTCTGGTCTGGTCGGCCAAGCTGTTCACACGTTCTTTAAGGTCGGCAACACAACGGTGATGGTGTTGCAGTTATCCATAGGCGACGGTAACCATTTAACATCAGATAGGCCGTCTGCCTGTTTGCTGCCCTTTGTCCTTTGACAAAAAAAAATCTAAAGTTACATTTTTTCTTCTTTCTTATTTATATGAGATAATAATAAAATTAAGAGCTGTCGTTTTAACACGATCATTGTATTGATATATTGGACAATATTTTCACGGTACTTTTGTAAAAAAAAGCCAATTTTTATTGTCATTACAAGCGTTTATTTAGCTTGCAATGTTAGTTAGTTTGTTTAGGTCATCTCTTGCAAGTTGCATTAGAACCACAGCCTTTATACGTACGATTTTAATATTTTGCATGTTTGTTGTGTCGACACACGAAAAAAAAAAATGACAAATTTCAATATGGCCGCAAAAAATATCCATTTAAGCTGACAGTGAATATGTATATGATAAGTCCTGAGAAGAATAATCGATAAAAAAAGAACTTTTGAATAAAAGCTTGATTTTAAAAACATATTTTTAATATTAACTTATTTCATATTAGGTATTACGGTAAAGTGAAATCCTCTATGCATAACTAGTTCAATACAAGAACAGGTCGAAAATCATATGACTGATAATCCGTCACTGGTCGGCGCTGTCACGCCGGCCTGCGAATCTGGTTGGTTGATCCTGTAAGCTCTACATACCTAAACACGCGTTTACATCGCCATAAAGTCGGATAAAATTATGTGTCATATAATACAAAACATAATTCACAGATTTCTGATGTAAGACACATTTTATAGAGCATAGAGTAGATTGACAGATGATTCTCGTCTAGTCGTAGTTAATCTATGTAAGAAAAGTGCCGAACTAAGCGTCTTAACGTCGAAACATAACAGGTAATGTATGTAGGAATACAGTTTACGCGGTATTCACGTAAACCCTTTCCGTGGGATAGGTGGATTATAACGTTGGTATTAGGGTTCCGTAGGTTAAATGTATGGTTATTTTAGTAGGTTTCTTGTTGAGAAACACTCATGGTTTTTGTGCCAAGAACTTCTAAGTACAGCTCAATAATAGTATGTATAACAGTGAGCATAAATTAATTAGGATAATGTTCTGTATTAATGTAATATTTTGACTTTTATAAAATGGCGTATTAGTGTCTAAGATAGTAAGGTTTATGTAGTTTTTGTATGTATATATTTTTAGTACAATCTGTGGCTTAAAGGACATAGGGATTATATTACATTAGTCATATCCCGCGCCTTAGCACGCTTTACCTCTACAGTGATTATTTACGTCTCTTTATTATATATTTATAACTCATAAAAATTCACTCTCTATATATACTCATCCCATATCTAACCTTTGTGTTTTCTTGATGCTACAGTGGAACAATACTGGAAGCACACGACGCTCGTTGTTAGAATTTCTAAACTCGCGCACACACATACACGCACATACAATGGGCAAGTGAGACAGAAGAGCGTAACCCATTTTACTTACGTGACGATTTCTACCATTCAACTTGTATCGCAAGTCGCGTTAATTTATGTCTTTATTACAGAATTACGGTGTGCTTAAAAAAAAATCTACGGGACCCAAGATCGTATATATATGACAATTCTCATGTGTATCACAAGTGCTTTTACAATAAAGCCGCTTAAATGAGATCCTCAGCTGTATTTGTTTCATTACGGAAATAGATATGAACGGAGACCGTACTTATACGACGAAAATATGTTTTACTTAGAATGCTTACATTTATATAGTTTATTTTGTTATGTCCATTATAACTCATATTATTTATTATTCATAGCATAACTGATAATATTATATGTGTGCACAAAGGTCCCGTCTACATTTAAAAGTATTTGTATTGACATAAATATTATGCACTACCCTCTATTACGAAGTAAATCTAAAAGGTGTTGCGAAAAAGGAGCGGCGATCACACTCGCGCGGAAATTCGGACCGTTCACATGTATGTAGAGACATATATTCGTAACTATACTCAGTAGTAGATTACTGTATCTGCTGCTGAAGATGACGTTGACATAGGATAAATTCATACTTTTATAGCTGGCCCACAATGTCTCTCCCACATTTATAAAACGTCATTTGTGTAACAAAGTATGCCAAATTATATACCAAATAAAAATAACACTAATAATTTGTAAAATGCAGACGCATACACACACGTAGAAACATACTCGTGTACAACGCACGGACCAGAGCAAGTATTAGATAGTGTAACATACAATGAAGAGACCGCGATTATAGGAAACACTGCATAATATATTTTATCTCATTCTCTTGCACATTAAACAATATAAATGTATATGTATGCCTCTCTTTAGTTTCATTACGTGTTGAATTATAACGGAACTGTATTAATTTCCAATTAATACCTCGATAAATTAACAATAGTTGCGGTGAAACATAAATCTACATACTAATAAAAAAATATAGCTGAGGCGGTCGATCGTAAATGTGACGTCATAAAATCACAAGCAACAGGCGTCGAGATAATTTGAGAGCCCTAATAAAACCCTTTCCATTATGTTTATAGTGTTACAGCCGCTAGCGGTCACAAGGTGCGTTGTATAAATTAATACGAGTTGATGTTAATTGCTATTACGTTTCAACACTGACCCATGTATACTTTATTGTATTAGCTTTGGAAGTGAAACTTTTCTTGCTAACTGAATATTTAAAAAAAAATCCAGCTTTATTAGAACTGTATAATGCAAACAAATTATAGCAGTCGTTGTCTACTGGAAAAAAATCTTAACTTTGCCGTACCGTGAAGTTGAGGGACAATCTCTCGCCCAGTGTGTTCGCTTCTTTCTACGACATGGCGTCCTTCAAGCGTAACGTGAAAAGACATTTACTTAGGCTGGCATGACAGCAGGGACTGGTGATGGACTAGTTGTCTCTCGGTGGTCGCCATTGTTTTTGGATTATACTGTGCTTAACTTCAGGCACAGTGCAGTCATTTTAGCTAGCTACAACATAAAAAAGTCGACAATTTATTTTTTATTTATTCAACATAATTGTAGTATTTACGTTATCTACTGAATCAATCTAAAGTCTAAAGGCTCGTGGATAAATATGTGAACGATGGTGATGTCTAGAAATGACGCCCCTCTCTGTGCATCCAGCAAAAACAAATGTAACTATCTATGTTTGCAAAAATATGTATCACGAAAAGATAAGCTAGATCGAGTTTCTTGCCGGTTCTTCTAGATGAATAGGTTATTTTCCGAACTGACGGTAGTTTTAACGTTCATAAGCGCTTGCATTGGCCTATAGCGAATAAAGTACTTTCATTTTGAATAATTACATTTTGTATATACGTTGTCAGGGATACAGAAGAGGACATAGAGTACATTTCATTGATAAAAACCACTGCTTCCGTGAGATAGGTTAAATTTGTTGAAGCTAGTATTATTATAAACTTTCTTTAGAATCTACTCAATAGTTTTAGCGTGAGTGAACATTCATCCATCGTCAAAAAGTTTGTCACATATGATATTAATAGGATTTAAAATTATGCCCAAAAAAAAATTGAATATTAAAGTAGTAGTAAAGTAAATAGCGCCAGTTTAAACCGTTTCCGCACAGACGTCACAGTAGTACATTAGATTCGTGCGAAAACTAATATAATCTCTTATTCTGATTCATTCAATTACTACATACATTATCTTACAGGTCATTATACTAAATCAAGTAATAGGCGTCTAACAGATATGCGGTCGTTAGTATATACTCTTATCTACGGTCTGCAGTATACGGTTTGTTGACATCAACAATTTCCATATTAATACCTGACCTAAGAAAGCCTACGTAAACAAAAGTAAAGGCGTGCTAATAATCACTTAAGGACGGATTAAGTTATGTCAAACACGTTTGAAAGGTTTAGTAAATAACTTGTTTTAAATAAGTAATAGTTTTATATGGATTAAAGAACAGTACGGTTAGGGTAGACCGCCAGGGACGAAGTTTCTTACACTTTTTCTTTAATTCCGAATTCCCTCTATACTTTTATTTTGTATCATATTTTAAATGCAAATAGCGTAAAGGAAGAAATCAATTTTCACTTAATATTTTAAGAAAAGTTTTCCTCTTAAAATTTAGATAAAAATGGTCAACAAAAAAACTGTCTCCCCGTCCAAACTGTCTCCTCGTCCGCCTAACTAGTGCAATCTCCTTGGTCTGAACTGGCAGTGAAGGAGTGGTCTTCTTGATGTATACATAAACAAACGTAATACACATTAAATTAGAAATCTGGGTTCGGTTTCACCAGCTATAAATGTATGTTCTGTTGTAAAAATATTTTTCAACTCGGATTCGTAGTTCGTAATAGGAGTATATATACTCCGGGCTTATTATACGATAATATATATTATACTAGCTGCTCGCCCCGGCTTTACACGGATGTATTAGCAAAGAAAATGATATTAAATCTTTACACATACTTTAAGGAATGTGAGTAAATGAATCGAAGAATTATTTTCTGATTTCTAACTATCTTCTGTCTCTCTCTCACCTGTCTACTTTTTATATGAAGATTTTTTTAATCCAAATTTTTTACTTTTTCAAAGATTTTCTTTTACACAAACCTCGTCCTGACAATTACAAATACAACAAATAAGATTGCCTAAAAAGGTGCAGTCATTCTCAAGTAATTTTTTTACAATATCATATTGATACAAATAGATTATGTTGAAGGCAACGACCGCGATATTAAAATCGTTCAATTATACGTTGATCTCTGATAGAACATTCGATTTATGTCAGATCAGTGCGTTACCGCATTGGCTTTCGATTCGGCATTAATTTAATTATTCCGAATTATATTGGGATCATTCGACAGGAGATTTTCTGCACATAGAGAGCATTAATCATACTGTGGGTGATACGATTTCCGTTGATTTCGGGGTAATAAAACTAATGGGCTTTTGATATTTTGTAGGTAATAATAACGTATGAACTCAATCGCGCTTGATCTTAAATGATGATGTGATCAAAGACGATATACACGCTAGCTTGATATCACCAATATGATGTTGGCTGGCGCAGTGATTTTTTTCCGGCCTTTTTTCCGGAAGAGGCTTATAGCCTCACAGTGAATCACTTACAGGCTGATGCTGATATCCGATGTTTAATGAGGATGTGTTTCAAAATGGTAAACACGCTAAACCTAGAGGGGAACTGGCTTCTAAGTGCTGCTGCCGGAACACACCAATAGGTGCTTGACGATTTTCAACTTGAAGGTAGTAGCTAGTCAGGCGGGCTTAGAAAAAGCTCTACCACCATGCTGTTTTCCTTCATCGAAACCTCGCGACTCATTCACATCTATTCGAACCTACATCTGTTGACGCGGTCTCCAAACATGTTAACCAATGAACAATCATTACTTCAACATCCTACTTAATTCAATTAGGACATACAAAATAACTTACAATATAAATTTCGACAAATGTTAGGCCCTACGGTTTGACATTTTTACAAATGTTGGCCCAATTCTAATGAATGCACGAGCTGACGGTATCGATGCTAACTAGTTTCCAGCTTTCTGGAACATCTCTGAAGCACACGCTCCGTACGTTCCAACTTTGGAACCATAATAAGTCAGACTTCTCATTTAACTCGGAATTAATGACAATTATTCCATATTTAACGGAACTTTCTTACTACGCTCGTGTGATTTGTATGTAAATTTGTGAAGTTTGTTTTCAGTTACCGGGACGAGTTTTGCACTTCTACGACTATATACAACATTTTCATATTTCCATTTTTATTAGTACATATGTTTTTAAAGATATTTAATTCTATATCATATTTGTTTACGAACTAGCTTTTGCGCGCTGCTTCGCTTACCTTAATGTACATTAAAATAGTAATAGTCTATTAGTATATTTTTCTGGATAGAAGGTAAAGATACTCCTTTTCTTTACTTGTGATAATGTGCATGCAAAATTTCATGTCTTTTTTTTTAACTGTAACGCTATTAACCTGGTGGGCTAATAATAATGGCTAATGGGGCGAGCGCTTATAGCGTTCAGCCGCTTCGCAATAATTTCAAGGATACCAAATCGGGCGAATCTCGGCTTGGGCTGTTGCAAATTTTATGGTAATCGGTTGAGTAGTTAACATGTAAAAATTTAATAAACAAAAAGAAACTTCACATTTAGAATATTAGGTAATAGGTAGGATTGTTGCGTGCAACTTTGATCCCCTGAAACTGTTTTTTTTGTTTTATAGTAACTGAATTAAACGTGGGTTTTCTTCCGTTTTTTTGATGTGATAACATCTTATAAATCGATAAACGCCGACTGCATGCACGAAAAACCATGACTCATTGTCACGTTCCGCCTGAGTCGAGCGTGCAAGCAAGAGTGCGGAACAAGCGATAGAGAGGCGCAATCGGCCTAAGCGTTTGGCTTGTGACACATCTATCTCTCTTCCACTCCATCGGTAATTCAGTGATAATAATTCAGTTAAATTCATAAAAGTATGCAATTTTTCTTCAATGTTTTCTTATGACGTTATCACCTACAATTATCGTCTGTAAACCGACTTTAGAGACAACCAATTATTGTTTTTGTAATTTTTTACATCCGCAGCTGTTTTTCTGGTTATAAAAAAAAATCAATTCAACTTTAACATTATTGCTTATTTTAAGAGATTTGTTTGTCATATGAAATAATTACATGTTCAGGAATTTGGTGCAGATCAATCTAAAGGTAGCTTTGTCGTTAGCCTTGGTTTGCAAATAAGAATTATTGTAGAGAACATATTGTCTACTCTCTTAAGGTGAGATCCAAACACATTTCATTTAACAAATATACATTTTTAATAAAAAAAGTCTCCTACACCAAACAGTGAAGTTTGTGTGGTAATAGAAGAAATACATTGTGTATTAATGGAATGTATTCGGGTCCAGGCGGGTAGACGGATACTGATGTCGACTCTCGATTTAAATTTAAAAAATATTATAATGTTTCATGGGTTACGACTATCCAAACCAAGAAGTGATGAAGTACCGAGTCTATTAAAATTGGTCCAGTAGTTCCGAAGATTACTCCGGACAAACGATAGACATTTCATTATTTATAGATTTCGACTAATTTTAGTGTCGGTAGAAAAAAAACCTTGTTTCATAGTTAAACAACAATACGTTAACTGAGAGACAATACACAGTTTAAACTGTGAAATCTAGGACAAGAACCCCGAATTAGATTTAAATGGCATCCGAAGAAAAATAAAAACGCCTGTCCTGGTATATGGTGCTCAAGCTTTAAAAATGTCGATATAAAATAAAACTTTTTATATGGAATCAATAATACCTTTATGACAATATCAAATATATGCTAAACTATCAAATATGTCTTAACAGGTGAAGTAATTCGATGATTTGTTATGAAGAAAATGTATTATTTTGATCACTTTACCGTTAGTTTTTATAGCACGGTAACCAATATAAAAATGTAAAGAAATATAACAACAGACTAAATAAAAGTTTAAAGTCCGACCAAGTTAGTCGGAGGCTTAAAGTCCGGACTTCGGACGTGGACCGCACTCCTCCATTTGGTTAACCCTGTTCTAAAAGCCGAATTTTGGTAGAGTGTTTCTTTATCTCCCACAGATGATCACCAAGACGGGATTTCTATGAATATTTTCCTTTATTTATCCTATGAAGTATAAACAGTGGTCTTAAATGGTACGATATAATATTACATTAATCCTTGTAACAGTAGAAGCTGTAACTGTTAAACGGATCATTAACTAGTTAAGGTTGTCAATTAGGTATTTCCTGATTATCTTTTTATAAAACAGTATTCGTTACAGCAATACAGGGTAAATAATATCCAATTATATTGCATCCATAATGGTCGTTCAATGTCGAACTAACTGACATAGGCAGCGCGAGTGTCAATTTCAACGTAATAGCTTTATTGGCATAACTGGCGTCCCACCTCGGCTTTGCATGGGTACAATGCACTCGTGTGGAATTATAAATATCTCAACAATTTAAATTAATTTCAAAAACCATGTAGAAATCTTCGCAATATACCTTTTTTGTGTATAATTTTAAGTCTGCGATATCTTCTGCTATACTTGTTGAAATGATACAGTGTAAAGAGTAATTTAATTCTATATTAATTACCCAAAGTCGCAAAGTATCATGTCACAAATAAGCAATTATTAAAATAACGGAAGAAAATGAAACGAAATCAAGATTCACATTACAACGTACTGAAAAAGCTAATTTGAAATATGCATATTTATACAGTAATGAAATGAATATACTACGGTACTTGAAAGATTCTCACAAGGATCAAAGTTAGGTTGCGGTAGAGCTGTACCCATATTTTTTCTTGCCCACAGAGTTGTGCCTAACTTCATGTAGGTCTAGAAATTTTTAGGGCTACGTTACTGACTCTAATCCTTATGCAAATGTTTAAGTATCATAGCATATTGATACCGTTGCTGTATTTAATTGATTAACGCGTTACTTTGCGAAAATCCATCATTAAATATTGGAGTGGCCGTTACTTTGCCCTTCCGCCTGGAATTGATTCACTGCTGCCACATCTCACTGCAAAAGAAAATAACGTTTGATTTTATTTGCGCGACGTGCACTTTAAAATGTTCAATCTAAAGCAGATAATAGAAAGATGTTGAACCCAACGTCGGCAGATGTCGGAACCGTCAATCAACGACGCGTTTAATTAGTTATTGTCGGTTTAGCGACTACATTTATCTCTTAACTTTATCAGTTACACGTCATGCAAATACAATCAAATGATTTTTGTTACAGCGAGACGTGGCCACGGCCAACCAATTCCAGGCGGAAGAGCAAAGTAATATCGACTTTAACATTTATCGTTGCTGTATTAAGGTTTATGATTAAAATGACCTTTATAATACTTTAGTATGTTAGAGTGCGTAAAATAATATGATCTTCCGTAAACCAGACACGTTACTTTCATATTTAATCGGGGGTAATTTAAACCGTAAGTACTAAATGTTATGTACAACATCGTAACCCCTTTAATTCCCCTAGGACCGTAGCCGTAGAGTTATAATATAATAAACATATTCCTGGGACCCTTCCTGGCTTACCGACATTCATTCGTGAATTATTTGATCTCGGGGACTCCCTGCTGGACTAAATTATGCTGTGGTATAATTGTTACAGATTCCATTTCTTTGATCCTTGATATTTTAGAAAATTAGTAGTAGCTAAAAGTGTATAGTTAGAAATATAGGCAATTTTAATGTCATAGTGGATGAGAAATAATGTTCAGACTTTGGGACAAATCCTACAGCGAGCTTAAGCTTTCGGCAAAGAAAAATATCATGATAAAGACTTAACATGTTGGTGGGGTCTTTTATTATATCCTATTATTAACGGTTCAGATCGATTGTGATAGCGTAACGAACAAACAAATAAAGTCACATTCGTATTTTACTGGCGACCGCAGGAAGTGTACCCCTCGTTCTCCTGCACATGCTCCTCGGGTGGTGCTAAAGAGTAACAAATTTTTGGCCACCGCGCTGCACTGTTCCAATTAAATTGAACCTCGCAGCGATAAATAGAGTAATCAATCAATAGGCGATAATAAAAGATGGATAGTCTTTTTAGATTTATATTTATATTCGTTTGTATAATATATTAGGATTGAGATGATACAATATACTATAAAAAAATGCTGCAATAAATAAAAGAGACTTAAAAAAAAGTACTTTAAAAATATGCACCGGAATGTCCTTGACGGTAATTAGGTACCTACTTAGTCTTAGATTGTCATAAATAAAAGGAGTTTGAGGTGTTCCCTTACGTATATTCGAAATGCTGATGAAATTAAAATGAGAGACCCTTGAAAATATTCCCTTTCCAATGGAAAAAGAATTTTCCAAAAATTTTCCAAAAGAATTTTCCAAAAGAATTTCCAAAGCCAGTTTAACTGTTGGCAGTATAAGCTTAAAAAAACTTTGAATAATAATAACAGATGATGTATTGTAAATTTATAATTTTTGTGTAAAATGTATTTTTAAATTATTTTTTTCATTTGCACGAACTTTTTTTTTGTAAAACATGAAATTTACAATGTCGTAAAATGTATAAAAAATGTATATAAAATCCGCCATTTTGAGATCTAGGGTTAAAGAATAGATTTGAAGGGAGCGTTACAGATTCACGTGACAATAATAATTTTAGTTTTTTTTTTGTACAGGCATTGTAAGTGTAAAGGGATATTAAATCTACAAACGTTCTAATTTGTCAATTAAGCATTCAGACAACTTAATAAAAATAACGAATCTTTCCTTCCATCCCTATGACCTCTGACTCAGGTATTCGGGTTGACCCCTAAGAGGTCAAATAATAAAGTACCTGAAAGAATTATGCTTCGCTGTGACTTTAAGTCCCTCGGTCACAAACCGCAACGCTAAACTATTATAATTTATAGGGGTTACCCTTGCGAATAAATACATTGAATTTATTATATATATATTCTTGGGCATTTCAACTATAAATGTTGTTAGTTTTCTAGTTTTAAGTAATGGATTCGTTCGTGTTGAAAAATAAACTTTATATTTTGTGGACATTTTAACTGTTCTTAAAAATATAGATGTACTAATATATAGTGACATAGTATATCTATATAGTATATAGTATTAGTAACTTGAGTATTTAAGGCATGAAAACGTAAGAAACTCATATTCACATTTTAACTAGTACTTTATTATAGCTCAACATCGACAAGTGAAATCGTAGTAAATTAAATAATAATCCGTGTAACATCTGGTATCACAGACTATACAAATCTTAAATTTGTTACGTGTGTGTAAGATGATGTCTCAAAGACGAGTATGATAAACCTATGGAGTGTAGAGGTAAGGAGAACTATTTATGTGTATGGAAACGTGTCCGTCAAAACGTGCTAAATTATGGTGCCGCTACAGTAGCGACAGAGTTCGTTATTGTTCAATTACTTTAAAAAGTTTTATGACAGTACACACTCTAAAATCACTAAACGTGTTATATAACGTTTATAAAGTTCTCCAAGTTTTCTAACAGCAGTTATTTTAAGTTATATTTACAAAATTACTTCGGACAAATCACATACACTTTGCCTATGCTAGCGCCCTTTTGGATATTTTTTGAAAGTTTTATTTAGTTCATAGAGATGGACACTTTTTCAACACGTTCCCCATATGAGATGGTTCTACTCACTTTTATACTCCATAGATAAAATAAACAAAAAAATATATTATCAGAGACAAGTCGTAAGACTAAGAAGGAAAAAGTGACATTTTGGGGTGTGGTTTTTTTAGTTTAATTTTTTGACGCGTTTTCTGTGTCGCTATGTTCGGAGTTATATCTCATTTTAATCGCAATCCAGAACAAAATGATTGTGTCTTAGCTCCTACAACATGTTCTAGCACTAGTAAATCATTTTTAGAAGTTAAAGTTTATTCCAGTTTACTGCTCTTTTCTTGGGCTATGTCTCACATATTTATTTATCTAACAACATAAATATGAAATTGAATACTTATTTAACAATACTCTAACAGTTTAATATTAATTGGATCATAATTCCATCATCTCAAGACCCCTAATACGGCAAAGTTTGATGCGAACTTTGTACCCAGGTACCACGTAATTGGGAACAAACTCAAGAGTTGCTAATTAATCTTTAGTTCAGAACTGTTCAATGACTGAACGCTTTGAATTTGAATCGTTCATTACGAGATCAATTAAAACAAGATCGTCAATTCGATCAATTCGAATCGAATATTTCATTGTAATCGGTTTTTAAAGAGCCAAAGAAAACAATTAACATTGTTTTGCGCATTGAAACACGAACTTCTTGTTGCAGTTAAATAAAGAATTTCAATAAAAAGTTATTAAATGAAATAATACAAGATTCATTTTGGAACAAAGATTTGTGATATTAGTTTTTTAAATCCAAGGAGGTTGTAAGATTGAAGTTTTTATTGAAAATTAAGACTTTTGATGACAAATGCCATATTGAAATTTTTTACGGGATTTTACTTTGTCATGTGTGGCTTTTTGTATATACTTATTTTTGTGTTATTGTCATCTTGTTTTTGTAATATTCATGGCATCTTGCGTAATATAATGATGAATTCCGAAATGTTTCTATGATGTTCTAATGCCCGTTTTCACCAACGTTACCTAACTTTAAGGGACACTTAAAACACGTTTAAGTGACAACTTAAAGAGATTTCGTTTTCACCAACGTCTACGGGTCCCTTACTCCTTCTATTCTTCGTCCTTATAACATTATGTGTCTCTAAACTCTTGTTGCAAATAACCACCTAATTGTAGAATGCTTGATAACATTTATTAAAACGAACAAAAATAACTTTGGGTTTTAGGATCTTTCTCTTATTTTTTAATTTTATTTTTCTTGTGTATGTTTGTAATACCTCACAATATGTTTTATGTGTAATTTACATGTGTTTTGTTTGTGGTGTCTGTTTATAGATAGTACGGTCTGAATATATATAAAAAAAAGAAATCTGAATAATTGTTGTGTACAATGTACAAATGTTATGGTTCCATTCACTTGACATTGGCGAAATTGTGTGCGCACACATGTTGCTATTTTAAAAGAAGAAGAAGAAGAACATTTTACACAAGGTCGCCATTTTGCTGCATCATTGATGTCGTCACAAGATACTTTGTAATATTCACCCATTTGAAATAGCATTACTAATCTTGGATAAAGAGGACTCGTTGCCAAAATAGAAAAAATAAGTAAAATTTCTAATATAATTTTATATCAATATCATTCCATTGTAGGGTAAATATTTATGATGTTTTGAGCAATGATGCCAAAAGGGGAACAGTTTTTAGTATTCCTTCACCATACGTTTACAATAATGACATCAGTCAATCAGGGAAAGCTGTTCCTCCAAGAAAGTGATGTCACCAAAAACGGGACAAAATGTGCAAACAGAATAAACATTTCGGTAGTATTTATTTTCTGCTTGCTTTTGTACTTTTTTAATAATATGGGTATTTTCTATGATATATATAAAAGCAATAGTGATAATTTTCATAGGCTCTCGATTTTGGTATGACATATTCATAATCATGTACCAAGATTTATTAAAGTCGGTTGAAAATCTAATATGTTTTAAGTTTTAGCGTATTAATCTTTAAATGAGATGTCCCGTGTACAATATTTCATCAAAATCGGTTGAGAAGTAAAAAATAAAGTTTTGGATCATTTTTTTTTATGATTTTTAAACGTGTTTTTGCAATTCTTGTATCGTATTAACTCAGGAATAATATAAGCTTCCCACGCGTAAAATGTAATATAAATCGGTCAAGTTGTGTTTGGGTTATGTTTTTTGGCGGAATCTTAGAATATCATGTAGTAGATTTTATAATTTATTCATAGTCCTGCGTTATTTGCCTCTATATTTTGTAATATTGGTGGCGTTTTACGTACTATAGTTTAGTTATTGTGCACAAGTGAAGTGTATAGGAACTAATGCCACGGTGCATGAATTCTGACTTGCCACAAAAACTCCCTGGAAAGTTTTAACAAGACGGCCGCTATCTTGTTAGTTCATTGAAATGATCGCAAGGAACTTGTAATATAATTCATTACCTACTCGATAATGGCGATAATAATATATTATGGAAGATTGATTGCCAAAAAAAAGTTTAGTTACAAAAAAAAAAACAAAATGTTTTGAACAATATATGTACAGACAGAACTACTGATATATAACAAAACATACGCACCTCGATCGGGACAAGTTTCGACAAAGGCACTGAAACAAACTTCCATTATTGGTTAATGAACCGTAACAGATTTTGAGATTCCGCTTTTACTCGTGTCCCAACTTTAAGTTATTATGTTCTAACTTTCTGTTAAGATTTAAGTACGCTTCGTCAGGTATGAGGTATGGTGTAATATGTATGAGTTCAGCGATTTCTTTATAGCGGAAAAACTTATGGGTTCGCGTCACCGATGACCTCGACATGCCCGTGACGTATAGCGCTTACGCCAGTCTAGCAACGCGTTGTACTCGTATAGCGGCCTGTGTACATAAAATATTCATATATTGTCTTGAACTTGTGCAGCCCATTATATGTTTTATTAGTTGATGAACTGTATAAAAATGTAAAAAGTAATGTTAATAATAACAATGTACTAATTATGAAATTTAAATAATGCAGACTATGATTGATTTCAAAATTTTAAAAAATGTTTTGACTTTTCACTTTTGTCCGCATTTGTCCGCAGTCTTTATGACTGCTTTAACTTTTTTTTTACATTAGATGTTACATTTTGGCGAGTCTTAAAATACTACAGTGGGATACGATAGTCATGTTCGTCTAATTGGTGACTCCATACTACTGTCAGTTATATACCAAGTTGGCTTTTTTGACTTAGGTATCGTTCAAATAGTTAGTTTATAGCCTACAAACATTTAAAAAGAAAAAAACATTTATTTGCGATGTCATTTAACCGTGCCTAAATGACGATACTTTCCCATTCATTTAACATGGGGTTTTGTCACTTTTTAGAAATTAACTTTTGTCTTGCTTGTTTTATTGAATAATTTACAAAATATTATTAATTCTCCATCTACTATGATCCCTTGGAATTGATAATTTTTTATATCTTTCACGCACGTATCTGTGTGAAAAATTAACTGATAGACAGAAAAATGTTATATTTTCACTACTTTACGTGATTAATATCCAAAATAAAACTGCATTGTAATATAAACTTACAAATTTTTATGGTCCTGGTATATAGTGATATATCAGTCAGTTATTCTTTTATATGCAGATAAGAACGTTAGTTGTGTCTTAAAACAATATGCAGTTATACATAATCTTTACGATAAGAATATTGTTATATTGAGAAGAGAAGAGAAGGCTACTCAATTCTATAACACAATGGACCCTGGATCCGTATTACAAATCCATAGAATGCTAAATGTTATTTTAGAAACTAGGTGTTAATGGTTCCCGCATTCGTTGATTTATCAGTTATTTATTTGAAACCGCGACTTCATATACAGCGTGCTGCAAATTATTTTTTCGTTTCAACTTGGATCATACACCCAACCATAAACTTCTTAACGTTCTGAATATTAATTCACGAGCACGTTATATACCCGTCAAAACCACTGTATTGTAATGAGGGGAAATTTTCATTTGTTTTTGACTCAGTTATAATTGAATTTTTGTATGTTCGTGTTGTGTGTTTCGGTAACGAGGATGGGCACGTTAATTGCGTACATCGACGTGGCTTCTAATTCTATAGTGCGTCTAGATGGAGGAAGACAATGTCATGAAATCAAGATTGGTGACACAGAGTGGTAGCTACTACCGTCATGCTAAAATACGTGATTAAGCCACAATCGTGATTAGAATTTATGCAAAGTTCATCAAATTGAAATGAACATGTCGTGATATGTTTTTTTTTAATGAGGTTGAAGGGCCTAAGTTAAACTAGACTTTGATGGAAATCTATTGCAGACCTCTATCTTTTTATTTAAATAGAAAATGTAACATTCATACCTGTTTTGATTTTTTAACCTAAATTTTTCACTTTTCCATAAGACATTTCAAACATTTTCTTTCATACAAGCCGTTGTCCTGGCGATTAAAGAATTAGCCAAATGGATGTAATGCGTTCTAAAGTTGTGTGCTTACATACATTTGGTAATTATTTTTTTATTTATTATAAAACTGAGGATAACTAATGTAACTATAGATAATAACTATAATAATACCAGTCGTGTTATATGGATCTGAGTGCTGGGCTACGAAAGAGACGGTTGTGAAAATATTACATGTGGCAGAGATACGAATGTTAAGTTAGTTGTGTGGTTTAACCAGAATGGATAAGATTAAGAATGAGTAGGTATATCAGAGGAAGTTTAAAAATATCACCAGTAACAGAGAAGTTGAAGAGTAATAGATTACCGTGATACGGGCATATTATGAGAAGAGATGTGATGAGAGAAAAAGTCATGTAACAAGAAAAGTTTGGGTTTAAAAATGAACGGATATAGGGGTAGAGGACGACCGAAAAAGTTGTAGATGAATTGTGTTGAAAATTATGTGTGTATAAAAGGTGTGAATACTGAGACACTACTCTGACAGGGGAGAGTGGATAAGGAAAACATGTTGTGCCGACTCTACTTAGATGGGATAAGGCTAAGATGATGATGATGATAAAACTTAGGATATTTGACCATACTTACTTAATATAGATAACATATTGTGTTATATAGTTTACTATTGTGTAGAGATGAAGTGGGTTGGAAATATTAACAAAACAACATAAATTATAATCAGTCTAATCCAGTTATTAATTAAAGGTTGCCAAACTTCATTAGTTGCCAAAATTGAAGTAATAAAAAATGACTATAATGAAATTTGTAATATGAATAAAGTACATCATACAAAACTAAATACAAAATATATATTAGGGTGCCTTCTTTTAAAAGACACTTTTTTTGTACGGTTGCCTTGCAAACTTTTGTTGGAATAATGTAAAAATAAATGCCTGAAAATTTTATTTTATTAATATTATCTCTAAGCAGGGGAGAGCCAGAGCATGAAAATATTTCCTATATAAATGACACGTAAACATAGATTACTTTACTAATTTGCATAATTCGGCGGCTCTTTGTGCTCTCATATAGTTCGGACTCGATAATTACTCAAGATTGAGCGCTCCACAAAGGTGACCATTGCGACTTAACTATAACTCACACCGATGAGGCAGTACAGGTCATTAAAGTTAAATTCTGTAGAAATGTCTTCTTTTTGTTATTATTTTATTAATGGCTGACTGGACCTACAGGGAAAATATTAATGAAACATTTGTAGAAAATAGATAGATTATTGAGTCAAATTTTATAAAATTTAATTTTCCTGTTGTTTATTAGGAGTTTTTATAGTTATTCATTTTTCAAACCGTGTTTAAAGAAAATAGAATCGAATGTTACGATTGCATAAAGTGCCGCCGATTTATAAGCATTAAAAAAATAATAATGAAAGCTTCCATGTATTTTATTTGGGAAGTCTTCTCACGCTGTGGGAGAGTACTTAGAGTTAATATTCAGGGCTCAAATTTTCAAGTTTTTTTTTTTATATTATAGGGGCAAACGAACAGGTGGGTTACCTGATGATAAGTGATCAACGCCGTCCATAGACACTAGCAACACCAGAGGAGTCGCAAGTGCGTTTCCGGTCTTTTAATATATGTGGGCTATATATTGCCAACAAAATGTTACATTGGGACCTATAAAAAATAGTTGTTTAAAAAAGCCCCCTTATATATATGTAGATGTGAATCGAACGATGTTTTTTATTAAAAAAAAAAGAGGTAAACAGAAAATCGGTAGCTTCTGTTTTAGCAAACAAAAATTCATTGTTTGCGTGAAAACATTCACATTGTTTGACCGTGCTCGTTAACGATTGTCGAAATTTTTTTCTCCGTTTCAAGCAAGTATAAAGTTTTATATACGGTTTGAATGAAATGGCTCGCTTATCTGGATGTTAGTTAAGTGAGCAATTCTCATATGCTTGTATGTAGTTGTTTCTCGGAAACAGATTAAGGAGTAAGCATGAAATTCTTTGTCTAGATAATGTTTTACTTTTCAAGCAAAACTCGGTCGATCAAGTGCTATTAACAAATTCGTTGACATAAAAAAATAATTGCCGTGTATATCAATTCATTACAGTGTAACTGTGCCCACGGTGCACGCTTTTATTCCTAGACTTATCTTTTTCGACCCGTTTTTTATGTGTTATTAAAATACGTTATTGTTTTAGATTTATAAACCTAAATTCATAAGAGGAAGAATTCAAAATTCATAAATGACTATCCTTTGTAGAAAATTTCATTAAAATCAGTTGAGATGAAATAAAAATGATTTTTTTTTTTTTTTTTTTTTTTTTTTTCGAACTGACTACACTGTCAACCCGGCAAGGCATCCACAGTTTCACCGGACCACCAAGGGGAGCGCTTAAGGCACTCACCCGATTTTATGTAGGCAACCAGCACAAGGGCGCACGGCGCGCCTCGGCTTGGACTGTTACCGATTATCCCGAGTCTAACTAAGCTTAGGCTAACTATTATTTCATACATATATAAATTCGTGAAACATACACGTGTACCAAGCATGTATGTTTCAGGAACTCATACATGTATCTTGAATCTGACTACTAAGTTAGTATAAAGCTAACTCCGTTCGAGAAAGGGGTTCAAAATAAAAATAAAAAAAAAACAACCCAACCACTATGTGTACCTACATGTGTGTATGTGCACGTGTGTGGGGTGATCGGTAATTAATAAAATTAATTAAATTAAATTAATAAAAATGATTGATTAATAATTTCCATAGCTTATCTGTTCTAGAATGACTTACAATTCCCGAATATAAAATGTATCTGGATTAAAATCTTTTGTAAAATAAAAATGTATTTTTTGTGCGATATTTAAAATTATCATTGATATACATTTTAGCCTATCAATTTTTGAAACATATATATTTCCAGAATACAAAATTATATGAAAGTCGGTTGTGACCAAAAAATATATCGTTAAATTATTTTATTACGATTTCTAAAAATATTATGAACAATTCTAGTTCTCTATTGATTGAGGAATGGTATACGTTTCCCTTGTGCAATATTGTATAAAAATCTGTCAAGCGGTTTTTGAGTTTAATCTGAATATATAAACAAACAGACTTCTGCTTAGCAGTTTAATAATCTTAAAATCATACCAACGTCAATATACTTCGTACAATTTTGTTTAACTCTATTTTCAATCCTCGTTTGTCGGGCATATTTGTTTACTGTTTTCATATAAATATATCCTATCCATAAAAGCGAGCGTAATTGAAAAGGGGTGAAAAAGACAGCTATATGTCTCTCTGTCTCTGTTGAGTTCAAAGCCCTTAGGGTCAAATACCTTATACATATGGTTAAAGAATCCTTTATACATACAAAACTGTAGTTACAACTTTGTTAATCCTAGGGCGTGTCAACTTACCTTTTATGGGATAGAAAAACAAGCCAGGATGTGAAGTAGCATTACAGTAGACTGGCATGAGACGGTGACCATGGCTGGTAAAAATTGTTATCGCCATAAAAGACAATCCGGTGATGTTTTGGATTTGATTCCTTACTTTTCGCTATTTTTCCTTATTTTTCGTTGCAACACAATGCCATCATCTTCTTAGGGTAAGTAGATGGCAACTTTACGTTACTTGCAATGAATAAAAATCAGGGTGTGTCGAAATACACACGATAGAATTGAAACTTTTGTATTACAGGGAAATATTTAAATGAAAAAATACAGCAAAAGGCCAAAGTTAGATGGCGTTCTCAGGCGGTCACCTATCCACGTACTGACTGCGCCCGACGTTGCTTAATTTCGATAATCGGACAAGAACCGGTGTTTTCAACATTCTACCCGACATAGTGTTTCTCCACACCACTTTTCATCACACAAAAAGGTTGCAGATCAGAATTTCAGAGTTGTCTCATAAGAAGTTTCACTTCAAAGAATAAAAATGTTACGTTCACAAAAAGAGAGAGAGAGTTCGCTGGAGGGGTTATAACGTTTTTTTCTTACGTGACGAAAATATACTAATATAAAGAGTCTCCATCGGAATATAAAGAGTCTAATTACATTCGCAATTGAAGAAAAAAATGTAAGGAACTTTGTTTCTAGCGGATCTCTCCTAACCACACCGTTGTTTTTTGTTATTGTAAAATTGTTATGGTTCAAACAAAATTTTACCTAATTGTCATTTAATAGGTTATAAATTTTAAATTTTAGCGGAATGAAAAAATGTGGTTTGCGTTCCAACACTAAACAAAAATGTTTTCTTATTATAATTATTGAGGAGATGATTTACAAACTAATATTACGAACATTGTCTGCTTCGTGATTCAAATTCAAGCGGCGTAAGCTCATTGTCTAAGTTTGTCTTCTGTAGAGATAGATCTGGCTTGCTCGTACTCCAAATCCGCTTAACTCATACAACGTATTCACTGCGGTCTCGTTTGTATAATTTTGACTTTAGTTGCATATATTATAAAGTATAAAATATAAGTTCGTTATTAGTAAATTACTCATATCCTACTGATTGTGTACTTTTGTAGATAAAAGGAAGCGTATAAAGTAAAAGAAAGACCAACACCTAACAATGAAATACGTAAGTTTGAAAATCAAAAATGATAATGGACTTACTGAATTTAGACCTTGATAAGCCGCTTATTGACGTCAACAACTAACACTGAACCAGTCTTGAAAACCCAGTTACTGAGAGGATCCGGCAAGAGACTTGATCAAGATTTTCTTCTTTTATATTATCTATATAGAAAAAACAATTGCCGTATTTTTTATACCAAATGGCAGCACGTAAGCGGTCGGCCTGATGTTAAATGGTTATCGTCGCCTATACACAACTGCAACACCAGGGGCATCACTGTTGTGTTGCCAAACTTGAAGAACGTGTTTAATTCCTTTTTGAAGAATCCCATGTCATAACCCTGGGGGAACACTGTCCTGGGTAACGCATTCCACAACGCTAGAATAAAGCTTCCAAAAAAGCTTACGGTTGTCGCTTGATGTATTACGTGCATCGCTTCATAACGGCTGCACTTATTTCGATAATTCTTTTTGTGTTTGTTTAATTAAGGAAATGTTTAAAAAATCGTATGGGAAAGTAAAAAATTTAGTTAAAAAGAAACCATATAAATAGTGAATAAGTGAGACAGAAGACAGTAAGGTAGATCTTCAAAAATATTGTCAGGATTGACGTTTAGTGGTTCTGTTGCCATTCTACTTACATATATTATAGTATTACGTTGAAGGAAAAGCTTGAACACATTTTCTCTGTTATTACAGCTGTGTGAAGTAAGGATGGACAGCTAGTATTTTATATACATTTATAAGAAGGTATTGTAGTCACCATCGCTTTTAGCGAATGGACAGAGAAGAGTGTTAATTTCTGACATTAAACCGTCCGCATATTAATCCACCCTATAATAATAAGCCTTTAGAAATCGAAATATGCTTGATATGCTGCTTGGACTTACTAGCCGGCAATTCGGTAATAAGCGCTGGAACTTTGTAGTAGAACCTAACTCCTAAAAAACGGTGACTGGTCTAACTGAGCCTAAAACAGCGATCTGTTTACAATCCATAATTTATTCTATATAAAAAAAATCTTTATATATAGATAAAATGAAACTTTATATTATTTGTATGAGCTAACCTCCGGAACGACTGAAACTTGGTATGATGGAAGTTTCACTGACAGACAGACTATTTTTCAGATGCATTACGCCTTTCCATAAGAGGTAAAACAATAATGATATCTAATGTTAACATAGAGGTCATTTAAAATTACTAAGTGATATTATGATAAAAATAAAATGAATAACATAAAAGACCGCCTGTCATTATTCAAAATAAAACATGGGAAGAATTTGCGGTCACCAGCTGTAAATAAAAGTTAGTGGTTACCACGGAAACATCTTTGTATGCTTGTCTCGTTTACACTCTGGCGCAATTGTGTTAGTGTGAGTAGTATAGTATATTTTTTCACGGACTCTATTACAGTAAAACCCTTGGAAATTGCGAAATCGTTCTTATTTCAAATTACAATACATGTATAAGCAACTAACATCTGCTCGCGGCTCTGGCCTTATTTTAGGCAGTAATTGTTTTCCACTTGTTATTTCATATTATTTTATGATTTCTAAAACTATTACCGATGATTTTTATAGACTGTCAATTTGTAATTTAATTCGTTCCGTGTTTTAAAATATCATGGAAATCGGTTGATAATAAAATATTTTTAATTATTATTTTACGATTCTTATAAGTACTATAGATATTTTTATAGCTTATTAGCTTTGCTCGCGACTTCACTCGCGTTATTATAGGTTTGATCCCTGTATATTCCTCGGGAGCGACACTTTCTTCTAGACGAAAAGCAACCATTGTCCTTTTCTAGACTCCCGATAATATATGTAAAAAATTGATGATGGTCGATTGAGTAGTTCACGCGTGAAAGCGAACAAACAGACTCATTTAAAATATGTAACATTAGTTAGTAGTGACCTCGGAACGACGTGTACAGAATTTCATTAAAATCGGCAAATATTTGTAGTATTGTTTTTTCCTTAAATCTAAAACTATTATTGGTAATATATATGATTTACCAATTTCTCAATAGTCATTCTCTTTACGTCTTCAACATTTTCACAAAATTATTTTCAAATAAAAAATAAATAATAATAAAAATGTGTTTTACTGTTTCTAAATCTAATTATTTTGTCAATTCTAGTACCCTATCAGTTCAAGAACGACGTAAACCTCCTGGGTATAAAAATTCATAGGAATCGGTTAAGAAGTTATTGATTAAATTTCAGATATATAAGCAGACAGACAATGTATTTTTAACGTCACATTCGTAGTCAGTTACGTTTATAGTACCTACACAAAGTGTGGAAGAAAAAGTAAGACTACAGACAGAACTATAGATTTATTAATATAGATGTAACAACAAGACATTTCTAGAACATTATATCTACGTCAGAAATTTCCCGTGGTGTCCTTTTTTTAATATTCATACATTTATTATTTGTTTTTCCTTGTGCTAAAATTTTAGTTCCTCGCGTCCATCGAGTAGATTGTACGATTGGGTCGGTTGAGTAGTTTAATACTTTTGTATTCGTATACACAATACTCGTTAAGATTTTCTAAGTTAAGTATTTCTATCAGTAACGTATATTTAATTGAACACGCGTACACTGTGTAGATATTATATGTGTCACTACACAACACACAAGGTTATAAAACATACACCGCACCTACAAACGTTAGAAGCAAGAGACCGGGTTTGATAATTCTGTAATTCTAACATGTGAATAAACTGCCTTCATTCCTCCCATTAAACTGTTTACCTTCGTTTGATAAATAATTTCTGCTAAAAGATTTAATAATTTATTTGATCTTGTATATTAGAGAATTATGAGCTGCTTTATGATGCTATTATTTATAATTTCATAATTACTACTTCACAATTTTACCTATTTAACATTTTAACATTATAGTTTAGTCCCTAAGAAGGCGCTTATGAACGTCAAAATTACCACCAGTTTCGAAAACAACCCAGTCATCGAGAAGAACCGGCAGGATACTCGACCGGGTTTAACTATTCAACCTCTATGGAAAACCATCATAATGGTAGCGACATATTCAGAAGGCCGGCAACGCACTTGCGACTCCCCTGGTGTTGCTAGTGTCTATGGACGGCGGTGATCACTTACCATCAGGTGACCCACTTGTTCGTTTGCCCCCTATAACATAAAAAAAAAAAAAATACTCATAGAAGTTGTTTATTTCTCAGTTAAATTTATTTCAATACCGGTTCAGTTGTCTTGCAAATGAACCAGAACAAACAATAGATCATTTCAAATCATTTGTATAGACAGATAATACAAATTAGATAAAATGACTGACACAAGTTAGTAATTGAAATATTGTTTAGATTGCAATGGGTAATTTCGCAACAGCGTTCATGAGCCTCTTTAGCTCAGTGGTAGAGCACTGGTCTCGTAAACCAGGGGTCGTGAGTTCAAACCTCACAGGAGGCAATACGTGAAGTTTTTTTATTATTATATTTGTATTCTTGGTAAATATTTTAATTGTATTAATTTCATTATAATTAAGAAGTTGTAATACTATATCGGTTTTGTCAAAGTTCTAAGTTTGTTTATAATACTTTTATATTTTATGTTATTGCTGTATTTCTAAAACGAAATTCTAAAAAAAAAACTAAATTATTATTTCTTTTTTTGTTTCAGAAAAATCAAAGTTAAAAAAATTGCAAGTGCCCCAAAAAATAAAAAAAACGGCATTATAACGACACGTACATATTTCCAATCCAATAAAAATCCTTCACAATTAATTATAAAATCAGATAAAATCTAGTCTTTTTTTTATTAAAAGGAAAATAACATATCCATTTAAAGAAATGCTTCGCTATTGGTTATGTTTCGCGAGTGCGTTATGCATGGCGGGTTATTGCGGCGCGAATTACTGTAGGGACGCGAACCTGTGTTGCCCCGGTCGAGACAGTTCCTGTGTCGTGCAAAAAGCTCACCAGAACGCTGTAATTGAGGACCTGACCGACAAGCCTTGTTACTGTGACCACGCGTGTTTGAAACTAGGAGACTGCTGTCCCGATTTTCGAGAAACTTGTGGAGGTACGTATCTATTACATAAGACGTTCTATTTTTTTTCCATTATCAAATGAGTCATCATTACAAAGTGTCATGTTTGTTTTAACAAGATGACGGCCGTGTTAGTACAACTTTTTGACGGAATAGAATCGCGCGTGCACTAAATAGGACTCTCCTTAGATCGTAGGGTCCCAAAATGGTTCGACAAGTTTAAAATTACGCGCAGGAAAAAAGGTGGTTGTGTGTAGATTCCTTTTTAGTTTTTATAACTTAAATAAACAGAAAATATCAAATCACAAAAACGGCAATCTAAATTGTTACACTTATGACACCTTATTAGTTTATTGCAGTGTTTTCAGTATTTGATAGGGGATCGCGAAACCTTAGTAAAGAAAATAAGTAAGGTTCGTAGTAAAGAAAGAATAAAAGGTAAGGAAAAAAATTTATTAAGAATACCTAATTAAAAAATATTCATAAATTAATACAAATCAAGAAAAAATAAAAATATACCTATGAGTCACGTTCACATTTCACTGATTTAGTTATGTATGTAATCGATATAACTATGGACATAGATAAAAATGTTGTACGGATTTTTACATTTTTAACTTAAACAGACAGAAGGGTAGAGAGTCGCGGAACAACTTTTCATACTAAGAGAGTTCTGCCTTGAAAAAGGTTGAAAAACACTGGTATTTTGCACTTATACGAAGCCGGATTAATGCGTTAGTTTTATTTTAAACGGTTTTTTTAGTTAAAGTATTCTCAATTTCGTAGGCGTGGTAATGGACGCGTTGTCATTATCTTATCATTGCTAGACAATCAAATTTCTCTTAACAAAATTCAATTTTATCTATACATCTATTCTATACATATAAATAAAATTGGAGTGTCTGTTTGTAATATCAAAGTAACGTCTTTTTACTGATTGTGTATGAACGTATACACGATACTGATAACACAAAAAATACAGTTTTTAAAATTTTTGTCTGTCTGTCTGTATGTTCCGGGTAATCTCCGCAACGGCTGCACCGATTTTGACAGAATCTTCACTGATGGATAGTTAAAATTACAGCGGGTGTCATAGGCTACTTTATTTTAAATTAGCTGTCACCCGTGGCTTCGTCTGTAGTACTATTTCCAAAACGATTGGACCTATTTTCATGGGACTTTCACTGACAGATAGCTAACATTATAAAAAGTAATTAAAGGTTTTTTTATTTTGGACTAGTTTTTACCCATGGCTTTGTTTGCAGTACTATCTCCAAAACGTTTGAACCATTTTTCACGGAACTTTCACTAATAGATAGCTGATCTTATAAGTAATTTATAATTATAAAAAAAATGCATGCGGGGCTGCGGGCAACAGCTACTATATAAATAAAATTCAAAACCCCTTTATTCTACAATTTTTTTACAGACTTATTTTCACTTCCTTATCTAAGTTGTAATTTCCTCATCGGCGTAGGTAGCTCCTAGTTTTTTTTTCACTGGATCCTCTCCCTTGCCTTCCTCATCCAACCTGGCACACATCTATAATGGAAAATATCCCGCCATCTCTTTTTTGGTCTTTCTGGTTTTCTCTTGTGCCCAAGTGGCACCCACTCTGTTACCCTTTTTGTCCATGAAAAATTGTCCTGCCTGCAGATGTCACCTGCCCAGTTTTATTTCAATTGTCTTTTTCGTATGTATGTTACTCTCGTCCTTTTACTTATACCTTCGTTGTCTGTTCTGTTTGAAATTTTTGTATTTAGGATGCTTCTCTTCATTTGACAACCATATGTTAGGCAAGATAAAATTGCTATATCGTGAACTCTTTTCCTTACATGTAACTGGATGTCCCATATTATATATATGAACTTATAATAATGTTAAAAAGGATGTAGTCCGGTGAAACTGTAGAGGCCTTGGCAGGTCAATAATGTAGTCAGTTCGAAAAAAATAATTAAAAAGGACTACAAAGCACATGAATTCATATTAAAGTGATTAAATAAAAATATCCCTCGTTTAACCCTTCCAATACCCTCCGAACCCCAATCGTGATCCAATTACATAAAAATACCGTAGACAATGATTATATTTTTAATCTCGACCAATCCGCGTCCGACGATAGAAAATGTTCTGTAAAAACTTGTGGAACATTTTGTAATCCGAAATTTCGGGGATTAAAAGGCGATTGAGGTTTTAATTGAATACTGTTCATCACGGTTCGAGTTTACATTTTCTGTTTGATTTCCCCTTTACACGGTACGAATCATTTTGATGAAGTTACTTTTGTATGAAGATTTTCAACTTTAAAAGATAGTTAACGTGTTTTATATTGCGAAGATTTTTCGATTTTCTAATTTGTCATATTTTAAATATCATCCCTAGTGGTACGATATGATGGCCGTTTTGACACATTACCATAGTGACGTGTAATGTCGGTATATTTTCGATGAAAATATAATCAAATTCTGCTTTGTTTTGCATTAAGCATTGAAGCGAGTTTGCCGGAAGTGGTAGTTGTGCTGGCTGGCGATCCTATATATATAACCATATTTAGGATATACATATTTAATTTAAATGTCGAGTTGTGTTATAAATAAGTACAGTAATAATTTTAATCTATTAAGGATTCTGTCAAACGACGCTGTTTTGTGTTAGTAAAAACATCAAAAGATTTCTTCGTGGGACCATATTATATAATTAGATATAGTAATACTTAGATAGATAGATGTATAGTATATAGTTATACATATATATGTAATTTAGAAATCAATCTTCTAAATTATTTTTGTGTCCTAAAATATCGGTTAGTCCGTTTTTCGATAAAAATATAATCAAATGCTCCTTTGTTTTGTATTATGCATTGACGTTAGTTTTCCGGAGGTGGTAGCTGTGCTGGCCAGCGATCCTATGTATATAAATAACCGTATATTGGATATAAATATACAACTTAGATTTTTTTTGAAATATAAATACCGAGTTGTATTTTTAATAAATTCACTAATAGTTATAATCAATGAATATTTCTGTTCAATGGCGCTGCTTTTTTATTAGTAAAAACGTGAATAGATTTGTTCGTGGGGCAATAATATACAGTTAGATATAGTAGTCATTAAACAAGTATATAATTATATACAAAATAATTTAGTAATAAGTGTACGAAATTAATTTTGGGTCTTAAAATACTATAAGTTTTAGGGCAAACTGCATATAATTATGGACAATAAAGAACAGCAATGTGCTCCTTTGATGTAGTTATTAATTTATACGAAACTTCATGAGCGAGCAAACGTCAAAACGGCCTTCATAGCGTGCCGCTATTATAAGTTCGTTGTTCACTTCACTATTGACTATTTTGATTTTTCCCGGGCATCAAACTCTCAGGTTTTCACCAGTTCTATACGTCATCTATTGTCCTAATCAGCCGTTTATTTAGCCATATAAATATTGAGATGTAGTTCAGTAGGAACATAATAATTTTTTCCTCTATTTAATTTGGTTATTATGTAAACCTGTCTAATAAAATTATAAAACAAAACAAATAAATAAATGGAGTGACTTTTTTTGGTATAGCAAAGGACAAACTGATTACGGAAGCAAACTGTTTAAAATGTTGTGGCCATCTCCTGCAGCCTAACAGAAAATATTTAATAAAAAAATAATAAAATATATATATTATAAATAAATAAATGCGCCATGTAAACGCCATACGTTTACGAACAATAGAATCGCTGGCTACGGTGGGGATGACGACTCACGCGCACTTGACGGCCGCGTGCCTACGAGACACCCCCGCCAGTATGCTCTGAGACCACGCCGCGCAACCCCGTTTCTCAATACTATCACCTTTGTGGCGTCCGTCGTTGTATAAAATATAAAATAAATCAAGTATTTTGTTTATCTACAAACTTTTATTTTTATGCGCGTATTTGCACCACACCATAACTATACTGGTGACCCCGAACATTCTGAACAATCTTCCCGGAGTGTTGTGATTTATAAAATGGCGTCGAAGAACGACAACGATGAACAAGAGTCGGTTCACATGGCGGCCGATGTTTTTCGTGTGGGTGTAAAGTTACCACCATTTTGGGCGGATGAACCTGCCGTCTGGTTCGCGCAAGTAGAAGGACATTTTCTGCTCTCACGCATTACAGACGATAGGACAAAATTTTATTATATAGTATCACAACTGGAGCACCGTTACGCAGCAGAGGTAAAAGATATCATTATTTCTCCTCCCGCTGGTAGAAGCTATGAGACATTAAAGTCTGAACTCATCAAGCGGCTTTCTCAGTCTAGAGAGAAGGAGATAATACAACTGTTGACACACGAAGAACTAGGAGATCGTCGTCCGTCACAGTTTCTACGACATTTGCGCCACTTAGGGGGATCTGAAGTGCCGGAGGAATTCATTAAAAGCATATGGACCAGTCGATTACCAACACACATCCAGACTGCAATAGCGTCGCAGCCGAAGTCTGATTTAAACAGTTTAGCTGACTTAGCTGACACCGTCATGGACATAGTCCAGACAACACCACACGTGGCAACCACATCATTTGTTCCAAGCTCATCGCTCGAAGTAATGGCAAAACAGATTGCGGAACTAACCAAGAAGGTGGAAGCGCTATCTACGGGGGGTCGCAGATCGCGCCCGCAGTTTCGACGAAATCAACGCAGTCGAAGCCGTAGCAACACGCGTTCCCAGTCAAACTACGGTCGCTTCCCCATCTGCTGGTACCATAACAAGTATGGAACAGATGCTAATAGGTGCCAGAAACCCTGCGACTATCGGCCGGAAAACCAACAGGGTGGTCGCTAATGGCGACGGACGACTACCCTAGCTCGCGTCGCCTCTTCGTTACAGACAGAATGACGAAGACGCAATTCTTGGTCGACACTGGTAGCGACCTCTGCGTCTTCCCAAAACAACTTTTAAAACAAGGCCGGTCAAAGAGTTCTTACACATTATATGCGGCAAACGGGACAAACATAGCTACCTATGGTTACGCCCATATAATTCTCAATTTAGGGCTCCGAAGAGACTTTCGCTGGCGATTCACAGTGGCTGACGTTACAAAACCAATTATTGGCGTCGATTTTCTATCATATTACAATCTGGTAGTCGACGTTCGAAACCAACGACTCATTGATGCCACCACTAACGTTGCATCGTCTGGAGCAACCGTTTCGTCATCTGTCACAATATCTTCAGTGAAGACACTGGCAGGTGACTCAAAATTTCTGAATCTTCTAAAAGAGTTCCCAGACATAACGCGTCCATCTGGTATCCATCACGCCAATAGTCATAACACCATTCACCACATCAAAACAACACCTGGACCGCCAGTGTTCAGTACTCCACGTCGCCTCGCACCAGATAAGCTCAAGATAGCCAAACAAGAGTTTGAAGCTATGCTAATGAATGGCACAGTGAGACGCTCGGACAGCCCCTGGTCATCTCCATTACATCTGGCTCCGAAAAAAGACAACGGGTGGAGACCATGTGGCGACTACCGTCAACTGAATGCCAGAACCATTCCGGATGGCTATCCGATACGACATATACACGATTTCGCTCACAATCTGTCAGGCTGTCGTGTATTCTCCACAATAGATCTGGTAAAGGCATATAATCAAATAAGAGTGGCCGAAGAGGACATCTGCAAAACTGCAATTACAACACCATTCGGCTTATTCGAATATCCATATATGAACTTTGGCTTGAGAAACGCGGGCCAAACTTTTCAACGATTTGTAGATGAAATGACCCGCGGTTTCGATGAATTCTGCTACCCGTACTTGGACGATTTCATATTTTTTTCAAAATCTGAAAAACTGCATGAAGACCATCTTCGCCAGATATTCACCAGGCTGCAAGAGTTCAACATGGTAATAAACCCATCCAAATGTGTATTTGGTATGCCAGAAGTAACATTTCTCGGATATTCCGTCTCAGCAGAAGGGGTAAAGCCACTAACAACCAAGGTTGAAGCTATAAAGAACTTCCCAACTCCGAAAAACGTCAAAGAGTTAAAGCGTTTCCTCGGTATGATAAATTTTTACAGAAGATTCATACCAAACGCAGCGAGATGCCAAGCACCTCTCAATGCTTTACTTATTGGATCAATAAAAGGATCACACCCAATTGACATATCTGGTGAAGCTCTGAAGGCATTCGAAAACTGTAAAGAGAGCCTTTGTCAAGCAGCACTTCTCGCATTTCCTGATCTCGAGGCAAGACTAGCTATTGTGACAGATGCTTCAGATATATCCATTGGAGCAGCTCTGCAGCAATATAAAGAAGGCAACTGGGAACCACTTGCTTTCTTCTCACGCAAGTTAAGTCCTGCACAACAACGTTACTCACCATACGATAGAGAACTGTTGGCAATTTACGAGGCGTTGAAATATTTCAGGTTTATGGTCGAAGCAAGACACTTCACAATATTTACCGACCACAAGCCATTATGTTTTGCATTCCATACACGTAAGGATAAGTGTTCGCCACGACAATTTAGACACCTTGACTTCATCGCCCAATTCACTACTGATATCCAACATATATCCGGAAAGGACAATATCGTTGCTGATACTCTAAGTCGCATCGAAGAAGTATCACAACCCGTAGATCTGAAATTCTTAGCAAATCTACAAGAAACAGATTCCGAATTACAAGAACTGCTCAAAGGGGAAACATCACTGAAACTTACAAAAATCTCAATACCTGGAACTGACATTAAATTATACGCTGATGAAACAACAGATATAACTCGACCTTACGTACCCAAAGGAATACGACGTCGAGTATATGACAGCCTTCACTCACTCAGCCATCCAGGCGCTAATGCTACTGCCAAACTTGTGTCGCAACGTTATGTATGGCCAGGTATACGCAAAGATTGTCGAGAGTGGACAAAAACTTGCTATGCATGTCAACGCGCAAAGATAACAAGACATGTATCTTCTCCTCTTGGCGCATTCAAAATACCACGTGCCAGATTCAGTTGCCTGCATATCGACCTCATCGGACCAATGCCAATATCCCATGGTTATAAATATTGCTTAACCGCTGTCGACAAATTTACACGGTGGCCAGAAGCTATACCCATCATGGACATATCAGCAGAGACAGTAGCGAAAGCACTACTATCAGGATGGATCGCTCGTTTTGGATGCCCATCTGAAATAATAACTGACAGAGGAACACAATTTCAATCGTCACTCTTCAAATACTTATCAGAAATATCAGGATTCCACCACAAAAGTACAACTGCATACCATCCGGCCTGTAACGGATTAGTAGAAAGATTTCACAGACAGTTAAAAGCTGCAATAATATGTCATGGAAATGAAAATTGGTCTGAAACACTACCATTGGTACTACTGGGCATAAGAACCGCATATAAAGAGGATTTACAAGCATGTTCTGCTGAACTTGTATACGGCGAAACATTGAGACTTCCAGGAGAGATCTTCAATCCTAAAACAGATACAACAACTGATGTCACCGACTTTACTGCACGGCTCCGAGCATTTACAACCACAATCCAGCCGCAACCAGCATCGAGACACTGCAAAAAGTCTATTTTTGTTTACAAAGATCTCACGACTGCTACTCACGTCTTCCTGAGAGATGATGCTCACCGCCGTCCGCTGCAACCTGCATACACTGGACCGCACCGAGTTGTGGAAAGAACCGAAAAAGTTTTTAAAATTATGATAAATGGAAAAATACTCACCGTGACGATCGACAGATTAAAGCCCGCATACATGCTTGTAGACAATCCAACAGTAAACTCTAAACAACTACCGGATCCACTTAAAAATCAAAAAACCACTGCAGAACCTGAAACGACACAACCTGACCAGAAAAGACCTAATGAAAGGGAACGTAGAACACGATTTGGGAGAAAAGTAGTATTCCCGGATTATTATCGCCCGTAACCCGGTCTCTGGAGGGGAGTGTGTGGCCATCTCCTGCAGCCTAACAGAAAATATTTAATAAAAAATAATAAAATATATATATTATAAATAAATAAATGCGCCATGTAAACGCCATACGTTTACGAACAATAGAATCGCTGGCTGCGGTGGGGATGACGACTCACGCGCACTTGACGGCCGCGTGCCTACGAGACACCCCCGCCAGTATGCTCTGAGACCACGCCGCGCAACCCCGTTTCTCAATACTATCACCTTTGTGGCGTCCGTCGTTGTATAAAATATAAAATAAATCAAGTATTTTGTTTATCTACAAACTTTTATTTTTGTGCGCGTATTTGCACCACACGATAACTACAATGTAGTTAAAGAGGTTACGGAAACACTGTTACGGAAGTGAACGGTCTAAATTATTTAAACATAAATGCTATTCAATTGTTGCAACTATTTTAAAATTATAGTGGTTAATAGGTAATCTATATATTTATCTATTTCAATAACAATAGTAGGCTTTTACTGTATACGATGGTGGAATTAATACCATGTTTTATATATCACTAACTTTTGCTGGTGGCTTCCCTCTCGTTAATTTACATTTCAACTATTCTTGGGGAACAGTACTTTTTCTGAATAAAAAGTACTCTATGTCCTTTTCTGTACACTTAACAACGTGTATGCAATAATTTATTATGATCGGTTGAGTAGTTAAGGCGTGAAAATGTAACAAACAAACATACTCACTTACGCAATTATAAACTTATTTAGGATTAAACTTAAAGGTTTAACTTCTAACCTCTTTAAAGGTAACAAGTGTTGTAGTTAATCGTAACTGGCTACATATAAAAGAAGTTTATTTTAAATGACGTATGATGCGTCAGTTTTAGTTTTATTGTTTTACCTTTAGTCATATATGACAGTGGTATACATATCAAAAATATTATTTTCATATCCGATATACAACAGCATAGAAGTGGAATTTCTTATGGGCTATGGGTTTTGAAATTCTAATCGGCTACCTTTCTGTGTGACGAAAAGTGGTGGGGGTAAACACTGTCCGGTAGAGAGTTGAAAACACCGGTACTCGTCCCATCACCGAAGTGAGCAATATCGTACGCGGTTAGTACTTGGATGGGTGACCGCCTGAGAACACTGTGTGACGTTGCCTTTTTGTTGTACTTTTTTAAATTAAAATATTTTCCTGTAATACAAAAGTTTCACGTCTGTCGTGTGACACACCCTGTTTTTTTCCTATACTTTCACGAATTTTATAACAAGGTTTTGAGGAGCTTTTTTTCTTTTACGTTTTATAATTAAAAAAAAAACATAACATTTAGACATGGTAATAGTAGGCGCTAATCCTCGCGTTATATGCCTTGTTCCCTCAGACATCCTCCCTACAGAGCATCCTCGTTTGCATACAACGCTTTATGATGCCTCAGTTGCTGACTTTTTTCAATATAATATTTCTCTGCGTTCTACAAACAGATGAACTATTCGAATATGAAAAACAATTTCCATCCGACTGAAGATCAAAGCGAAGTTTATACGAGCTATATTTAGTTCCAATTGAAACATAATGAAATGGGAAAGAATTTTTAAATTTAACCCTTAGAGGATCGAATAAGGTTAAAAATCTGTCAGTAGGCACCTATAGGTGTGTTCCAGCAGCTGTACTTCTATATTTAGCGTTTTGACCATCTTAGAGCACATTCTAACCTGACGCTAAATCACGATATGTTTAAAGATGGTAGACATGCCAAACATAGAGGGAACTGGTGGTGGGAAATATACCTATTAATGCTTGACTATAGTTTTGCAACTTGGGGGTGGTAGAAAGCCATGCGGACTTAGGAACAGTTCTAGCACAATGCAATGGATTCATCATGATGTTTTCATTCACCGAAAGATCCGGTTAATTCGCAAGGGTTCGAACCTTCGTATCCGAACACGTTAACCACTGGGATATGAAAATGGAAATAAAACAACTTCAACAAAGGCATGGAAAGTAAGGTTTTTACTGTCGTCTTATTTTTAGTATTTTTGTCCTACTGCACTATTAAAACATGCTCCCGGTATAAAATAACGGCGCGGTAACAAAACAATTTCCCGAGCAATTTCTCCCCGTGCCGCTCACCCCCTTAATTTGTTGGCGAGTAAAAAATACGACAAGAGTGAAGCCGAATTACGTTGATGGTTCTGTGAAATTATTTTTATGCTGTTACTAAAAGCGTCAGAATTACACTTAACCTTTGAATGTACAAAACGCTTTTATGCAGTGTGTTTTCTAATTGGCGTTTTTAGTAATAAAAAGTTTAAATGAGTTTGAGCCATGGGTTCAGTTTAGTTGTTTAAAAATGTATGAAACTTCTTAAATCTGGTCTAAATAGATTAATTTTAAACTTTAAGTTTTGATCCGAGCCATTATTCACTGTAACACAAAGGGACTTACTTTTTCAGAGTCAAGATTATTCGAATATGACGAAGTATTCCTAAAAATTCAAAGAATTTAAAGATATATAAATATTTTGTAGAATAGTTCTAATTGTTCGAAAACTTCGAATCGTTCGATTAGTTGAAATATTTTATTCGAATCTCGAATGATTTGAAACGACTTCGCTCGATTTTAGTGAAAGTTTTAGCATAACCAATAGGTCTCGAGAATACATCCAAACAATACTTGGAGAACAAGTAGATACTTACTAATGAAATACTAAAATTTTGAGAGTATACGATTTTTATTTGTTGTCCGAAAAAAATACACAATTTTTTGTTCTACGAATTGACTAAACCTATTTATCTATAACTTTTAGGAGTATCTAATAGCTATTTATAGATTAAAATTAATAGTTACATCATCGTACGTTCTTTCCTTGTAGTAGAAGATTTAATGTAACTAGACAATTTACGGTGGACATAGTATTTAAAATGTTTATTTCAAAGGTTTTTTATATTCATTGCGGTGTCCAAAAAGCGCCAGTTCTTTATTTAGCAAAGGGGTCCTCCATGTAAAATGCCTTATAAAATGTGAACGCTGGAAGAAAATTCCTCGTGAAACAAGCGAAGGGGAGATAGCGAAATATTTCACGTCACATATAAAACTACAAAGAGATGTAAGCAAGTCGGTTCGTGACCTATAAAATTGTATTGTACCTATGAGAATATGACCACCGACTAGTATACCCCAGGTTAAAGCAAATGAATTATACCATATATAAATTAAAACCAATTGTGAACATTAAACGCATCACTTTGTAATGACTGCATCTATTCGGTTTTTTTTTGTTTGTTTTCAGGACAATATGTGAACGATGGTGATGTCTTGAATTGACACCTTTCTCTGCGCATCTACTAAGAATTATTATAACATTAATGTATTTTAAATATCGTTGTAATCTTCTTACCCTTATCCCACCTAAGTATGATCGGCACAACATGTTTGCCTTTTCCACTCTCCTCTGTCAGATGTCATCCCAGTATTTACAACTTTTATACACGTATCATTTTTCACACAATCTATCCATACCTTCTTCGGTCTTTCTCTATTCCTATATCCGTCCACATTCATTCTTAAAACTTTTCTAGTTACATGTCTTTTATTTCTCCCCATGACATGCCTATACCATGCTAACCTATTACTCCTTAACTTCTCTGTCACTGGTGCTATTTTGAAACTTCCTCTTATTTACTCATTCTTAATCTTATCCATTCTAGTCATACCACACATCCATCTTAATATTCGTATCTCAGCCACGTATTTTTTTCTCTCATCCGTCTCATAGCCCAGCACTCGGATGTATACAGCATTACAGGTCTTGTAGTAGTTTTATACAGTTTTCCCCTGAGTTTCAAGGGCATTCGTGGTTCACAAGCTACCTAAGACACTATTCGCCATTTCATCCACCCTGCATTTATCATATTCCTCACGTCCTTGTCTATGCCGTCGTCGTTTTGGATCAATGAACCGAGATACCGGAAATCTTTGGTTGGATGGACCACCGAAGTCGCAAAACAAATATTAAATATATGTACGTTAAAATTATAAAGCCGATCGAGTTTCTTGCCGGTTCTTCTCGATGACTGGGTTGTTTGTCCGAACCGGTGGTAATTTTGACTTTTATAAGCGCCTTCTTAGGGACTAAATGGAATAAACTATATTTGTTTTCAAGTTTTGTATGAAAGAAAATGTTTGAGATTCCTATGAAAAAATAACAAATTTGGTTAAATTGAGTGAGTGAGACTGAAGATAGTAGGTAGATGTTCAAAATGTTGACGGCAGTGACACATTGGCGTCCAGTTTTTAAGTTGCTATTTTAATTTTTGGACACATTTTCTGAGTTAGTAACGACTCAAGAAGAAATATTTTATTACGGAAAATGGACGAACTCTTCAGACGAGTGACGTCATTAAAAATGGCGGCCTTGTCGCGTAGAGCGATCTATTCCACGGAAACCTTTGAGAGAGATCTAATTGTCTAAAATGCTTTTGTTGATGCTATGTCAAAATACACACAAACAATATTATAGAGACATGAAATATTAGTATCATGTAAACTCAAACACATACTACAACACGATAGAATAAAAGTACACAAACAAAGTACACAATGTTTCATACCACAATATTTCATCCCGGCCAGTGGAATAAAAATCCTACGGTTATTTAAAAAGTAGACAGCCGAAATAAATATAATTTTACCTAAAAAAACATTAAGCGATTAAGCGATACAGTTGTCTAAGTAATTCCATCATCAGTAAACATGTTACGGAACGAATATTGCGTTTCGTGGCAGTTAAAAGATATAAAATGAAATATGACGTCATCTTTCATTACTTCAGGACCGTTTAAATAAAAAAGTCCACGAACCGTTTATAATAACTGCAAGAGATATTAAAAAATATTAATAAAAGTAGCTGTTACGTGCGATTTCGTTTATGTGAAAATGTTTATTACTTTAAGTACTTCATCTAGACTATAAATGCGCTAGCTTAAATGTTTTCAAACATTTTATAATTATTGCTTAGCCTCTAAGGAAACGCGTAATGAAATATAACTTATACTGTTTTTCGGGTTCAGTTTTAGATTACCCTGAAACCTATATTCAAATTGATTCAGTAATTATCAAGTGAGAATTAATTTAACAGAAGATAGTTTATGATATTATTATATACTAACTTTTGTTCGCAACTTCTCAACTTCGCAACAAAAATAAAACTTCTCTCGTGTTAATATAGATTTTGAAAATAAATTACAGCCCAAGTCACTCGCTGATAATGTAGCTTTATGTACATTAAAGAATATTTAAAATCAATTTACTATTTTATTAAAACAAAAATCAAACCTTCCTCTGTATTTTTATAATTACTTTATCAAAGCGATGATAGTTGATAACATGTTCGGACTCCGCGTCGATCGACGTAGATTCGAATCCTTGCGAAGGAGCCGGAGTGTCCGGTAAAGGAAAATATCATGATGGAACCACAGCTTGTTGATAGGGCTTTTTAAGCCCGCATCGCTAGATACTACCACCAAGTTTACAATCTGTCGTTAGACATATTGTCGTTCAGCAAACAACACCCTTAAGTCGAGAATTAGCGGGTGTTATTAATGTCATTGTCATTGTTAATGTCATTGGATAAATATTCTTAAACAATAAAGACTCTATTGCAATCACTAATTACTGCATGAAGATTGTAACGTTCAATAAAAAAAAAGCAGATTTTTCAATCCCCTGTAAAATGGATCAAATTGGCTTGCGCGGTGTGGTTTGCTACGCGACGATATGTATGCATCTAAGCGCTGGGGTACGAAAGAAACGGATGAGGGAAAACTACACGTGGCAGAGATGGGACTGTGAAAACGGATGTGTGGTATAACTAGAATCGATAAAATTAAGAATTAATATATAAGAGAAAGCTTGAAAATAGCACCAGAGACAGAAGTTGAAGAGGAATAGGTTAACATGGTATGGACACGTCATGGGGAGGGATGAAAGCCGCGTAACTGGAAAAGTTTTAAGTATGAAGGTGGACGAATATAGGAGTAGAGGAAGATCGAAGAAGGTAAGGATAGATTGTGTGAAAAATGATACGTGTATACATGTGTAAATACTGAGATGACATCTAACAGAAGAGAGTGGAAAAGGAAAACATGTTGTGCCGACCCTATTTATATGGGATAAGGGTAAGAAGATGATGAGTATATATTCATATATATAGGTTTAGCGTATTTACCATCTTAGACCATATCGTTATTTAAGGACAGGTTAGATTGCGGTCAACCGCCGCGCATACCTATAATCCAGTTAACCAAATAACCATAATCCAGATCCAACACAATAGTTTCAAATCTTAATTTTTTATTTTGCCATTTTTAGCGTTTGACCATAATGTCACCTGTCATTAAATAACGACGTGATCCAAGTGGTAAACCTAGAGGGACTAGCTCTCTAGTGCAGCTGTCGGAAAACGTCTATATGTGCTTGGCGACAGATTTTCAACTTGTAGGTGATAGCTAGCGTGCTTAAAAAAAGCGGTACCATCATGCTATGGTTTCATAATGATGTTTTCTTTCAACGAATTCTTCGGCTCATTCGTCAGCATTTCAACCTACGTTGGTGGACGCGGTGTCCGAACACAATATTAATAGGTTAAATCACTGATACATCATTACTTCAAGTTGTAATTTTATAGATACAAACGTGGTATACGTAAAACGTAGATTTTTAGTATTGATTGGTTATAAAGTATTTTAAAGAACTACAAAGCCATCAAACTTACGTAGTTTCTTTCTCGTATAAAATATTTGTAATAAAACTTAAATCATTTCGCCTTCTTATTTCTTAAGAGCAATCAAAAAAATATAAGTTTAAAAACTTTGCTATCAAATTTTTTGTAGGCCTTATCAAACTTGTATAAGGCTTTTGTATTAATAATTAAAAAGTAACTGATGATCGTCCACTTTGTTACCCGTACTTGTTAATATGTCGCGTTATTATAAAAAGTTTAATTAACCAATTCAAATATATGAATTATGAAAAGTTTAATGTAATTCAAATGTATGGTTCACATTGCTACGCCTGTGAGTAATAGAATATAATATTTAATAAACTTACGAAGTATTTCACTATTTAAGGGTTTTCCATATTCAGATTCTACACAATAAATCGTGAGTTTCAAAATATTTCCCTTCATTTTGAGAGGCGCTATCGATGCAACTTTACAAAACTTTTGTACGAGTTTTCCTCATGTAAAGTTTCTCTGTTCCGGGTATATTAGCATAGTTTTCGACAAAAGTCGAAAACAATTGTATTATAATTAGTATGCAAGTATTTTTTAAACGAATTTGTTGACTCTGTTATATACGTAATTTGTATAAATTTTCCCCATAGTTCGTATAACATTAGGTAAGTGCTTGATATCTGATGTGTTGAAATTATTTTACTCTATGTATTTTCAATTGTTCTTCAGGAGACTTATATCAAATGAATTAATTGATTATTAAATCTAATTGGTCAATTGGATCTATATTACATTTACAATAACGTGTTTTATAGGCCCACTGTAAATAGTCAACTTCTTTGTTCTTCTTTTCCGTGTCTTTTCCGTCTGCCATTGTAAGGGCACCACGCAAAAAGTACTCTATAGATTAAGATTTTTTTTATTTTACTTAATTATTGGTTGTCTTAGTGTCTATGACACTCAATACGTATCTAAAGTATAAATTATAAATGTATTTTCATTTAAATTATAGTTATTGAAGTTTTAATAAATTACGACTTCTATATTTATAACTACAAAACAGTAAGAGTTTTTTAAATAAAGTATATCTCTGCTTTCAGTTATTTATGTTTTCCTGTTATACATAAAAATATATATTGTTTAGAGAATAAATAACGCAGGCTAAGTGGCGGGTATCAGTTAGTTTCAAATAAAAATAATTCATGCTTCGATGAACAGGTTAACCAATGAGTGAAGTTGGAATCAGGCCTGAATACTCAGGATCGATAGGACGTGCTTAGGTACCGTCACACGTAGAGGCTCTATTCATGCACTTCATGCCAACTTTAAAGAAATAATTAAATCAGATTATTATTGTTTTCTGTCTGTCGTGACACGATTGAACTGTATCTGATGGTAAGTACAGAGTAATCTGATAACAATGGTAATCAGTGAAATATCTATAATCCGTTGGTAGACGTCGCTGTTGTGTTGGCTGGCGAACACCTTGACGTCTACGCGAAAAACTATAAAAGAGTCATTGAAACGGGTTTAAGACCATTTGTATGATGATAGCTGTTCAGTCTCGTACAGATCTCGCTTGATTACTGGATGGTGTAACAAGTATTTCCGTCTAAAAGTTCTATTATGCGGGCTGCAACAAATGAAGTTGATCTGATTTTGCTTTGTTGTACTATTATACTTACTCTAACGTCTTTGTCAAAGTCTTAACCTATTGGAACAATGAAATACATCACAAAATTCTCAATTAATAACACATTTATTTATGCAAATCCGGACCACGAATCGCTATAAATGTCTTTCTAAGTATCATTAGATGATTGTTACCCCACAAGCATTTTTAAATTCCCGAATATTAAATGGCCTCGGTTAAGGTTATCCACTTTTAATAAGCTGGAGGGTATCGCGAGATTACTTCTAAGAAATATTCAACAATAATTAAGTTATACAACCGTTTCTTTTCTGAAAGGTATCATTTCATACCGTCAATTACTTTTATAATACAAGGGTGTTTATATAGATAATAGACTCCATTGTAAGAATAATCTTGTTTGCAATGTCGTAGCTGGTCTTATGGTCTGATACGTGTAACTTCTTGTCGTTGAATATATCGTGTTTCCCACGACATGTAGGTTAAGAATCATTAGGATCTACTAACGCATCATATTCTTATCCTTTTCCCACTTAAGTAGGGTCGGCATAACATGTTTTCCTTTTCCACTTTCCCCTGTCAGAAGTTATATCAATATTTACACCTTTTACATTCACATTATTTTTGACATAATTTATCCGTACTCTCTTCGGCCTTCCTGTAGTCCTTTTTTTTCGAACTGACTACACTGTTGGCTTCTTAAGGCCGCTACAGTTTCACCGGACTACTAAGGGGAGCGCTTAAGGCACTCACCCGATTTGTTAAGGCGATCAGCGCAAGGGCACACGGTGCGCCTCGGCTTCAACTGTCGCCGAGTTTCTCGATCTGACTAACTTGACTTTTTTTTCTTTTTTTTTTCGTGGGGAGATCCTTCATGGACACGCCACCCTCCCGGGGGAGAGGGTGGGTAGTGTGAGACTCCTACTCACTAAAACTCCACGGTGTACATTCGCCACTTTTGTTGGGGCGGTACGAGTTCTCTTGAGCACTCATCGTACCGCCTAGCGGTTGGCCTGGTGTCAAAAATAGCCACCGGGCCCCGACCTTGTCAGGAGATGACCGTGTACACAGCGGTCGTCTCCTCCGTCCGCCGGACCTGTGCCATGGGAAAATGAGCCAAGGTCCGGCTAAGACGGTGGAAGGAGGCGAGCAAAACGTCCACTCCTCCCACCAGCCCTCCGTCGACGGAGACGGCCACTTCGAAGGTCTACCTTGCGAGCCCTCTCCGCCGCCTCCTTCTGCGAGGAAACCACCTTCCGAATAGACTCGCTGCCGAGCGTGGCTCTTAAAAGGAGAAAACCACGTTAAAAAGTTACGGGTGTTGAGGAGACAACCTCGTTAAAAAACAGACGGGAGTCCTTCGGGCGGAGGGAGAGGGAGAAAACCTCATTAAAAAGTTCCTGTGGGAGGAAATGGAGGACATGACTAACCTCCCTGCCTGAAGAGCAGGGGGGTGCGCCTATTTAGAATCTAGAGGACAATCCGTGTCCGGGCCAAAGGGAGCTGTGGGCGAAGTGCAATGCCTCACAGAGAACCTACGTAGCCTAGGGGGAGGTCCCAAGGACTTCGGTTTCTTCTCTCTTCTTTTCTTCTCTTTGATGCAATGCTTTGCAAACGGCACAACACGAAAAAGCGACGCGTTGCGCGATTCACGACGCGCAACACGGCACCTCAACGCACTGCACACGATGTACTCGGCGCGCACCAAAAAGAGCGAATTACTTAGTGCACTGTCGCTTGAACACACGCGAAATATTCGAAAAACTCAATCAAGCTTAACGAACGATCGAACCGAAACATCTAAGACAATAGCACCTGGTGATGACTCACTCGGCAACAAGGCGGGTTGAGCGACGGCGAATTCGTAGAACGGAACATCTGGTGCGCAGGTAGGTTAACGACGATCGAACCGACAGAGCAGCGAGAGAGCGCACGTGTGCACCCGACCGTGGTCCGAATGGAACTCTCCTCTAGTCCTATATCCGTCCACCTTCATTCTTAAAGCTTTTGAATTATGCTGAATTAAATTTTGTTCTCCTCTTATTTTAATTATTAATTTATTGAGAATATATTGTTGAAATTGTGGGGTACGATTAAGAATTTGATACACCTCGGGGCCCTTGTAACCCGGGACCCTCGTATCATTGATGTGGCTGATAAGACAGTAGCTATGCCACTGCTTGTTCAGTATCAAATAACAATGTCATACACTACGAACAAAAGATTTGTTGCGAGAAATATTATGTTGACAATAAAAATGTATAGAATTGCTTACAGGCAATTTTTTGTTATTGTTGAGATTGTTTTTGTACTGGAGTGTGCGGAAATAGGCTGTTGGATAGACGTTTCGTTATTGAATAGGACGTTTCAATCTCTTTACGTGTCTGGAATAAAGGTACATATTTTTCTGAAAGTCTCTTTTGATTTCGCCGAAATAATAAGCTGAAAAATACACAATGATGCTTTGAATGTTTAATAAGAATAGTGTAAAGTGTATGGTTAGGTGCAAAACATTATTAGAGTGACCGATTAGCCGGGATTTAGTAGCACCTGGGGAAGGTTTCTGTTATTGAGTTCCCACGTTGATAAGGGCTGGGGAATTTTAAGTGCCGTTTGGCGTAGAGAAAGGTCGCAGTCAGTGTGTTGTCGTTCGTGGTTGCAATACAACGCGCATATACATTTAATATTGTATCATCGCATCGCTCCGCAAATTAGGAAAACCCGCTTTACCACCGCAATAGGAATAGCTATCTTCGGCGTTTGTAGAGTACTTTATAGTTTCGCTAATTATTTTACTTTAATAAATGTTTATGCGACCCAGCTCTTACGATTATCACATTCAAAAACCAATAGTTCTACCCGCCCCTGGGGATATTTATACGCCTCAGGCTTTCTGCATCAGTGCTTATGTTCTTTCGACCACTTTCTACCATATTACGTGTTGAGATAAGTATAAAGATCTGTTTGGTAAGATATATGTAAAAAAAAAAAATATGTAACGATAAAATAGCTAATATAAGCATTTCGTAGACATGGTTTTAAGTCGTGACTGTCACTAAGAATGTCGATGTGTGTTGGCAAGCATATTCTTCAAGTTAAATCAAAACAGTGCGACGAACGTAATTTTACGGGGTAAATAGATATGGTTCTCAATCTACAATAATTCCTAATTCATACAATTTAAAAGCATGGACAACAATAGGTTGTCGTTTTACGGGTGACAATTTTACTTGATAATGTCATACGAAAACTTTGATGAAAAATTGCATAATTTTATGAATTTAATTGAATTATTACCACTGAATTATCAATGTAGAAGACTTAGGCCGATCACGCCTCTCTATCGCTTATTCCGCGCTCTCGCTTGCACGCTCGGCTCAGGCGGAACGTGACTTGCAAGTCATGCTTTTTCGTGCGTTCAGTAGGCGTTCATCGATTTACAAGACGTAATTACGTCAAAAACAACAATCTGGTTTCATAATGTATGAGAATTTTAATTGATACTCATTGTTTTAATTTTTGTCGATAAAATGTCGAATGGTTTGAAATTTAGTGGCCAACGTTGTTCGACCGTCGAGGTAAACTTTTTAAAAGTATTGGATTTTACTTTATAACTGTGAAATATTTCAAAGGTTTCAATATATTTCATGGTACAACTGGACAGTTCGATTAATTATGTTAGTAAATGTAATGAAATACTTCAAATTGGTCTCACATTGGGCAGAGTATTACGTTTTTTCTATATTAACTACATTATTAATCTATTAAATTCAATACATTTAAAAATACTGATAATTAAATTAATTGGATTAATTTAACTGTTAAAAATAACAATATTCGTATCACAAAGTTATAATAACGTTGTAATGATAACAGTTAATTTTCGTGATATGTTAGATAATAAAAAGCAATTTCCGTCATACGGTTTTGTTACTTTGTATTCCAGTTACCTTTCCTTTGATCACAAGCATACTTTGTCATTTGATGGGAACAAGAAATTTCTTTATGCTTAGCGATGTACGGTTAAGCGAAGTGGATGTTTCTTTGTGTACCGTGTTATACCATTGTTCGTCGAATTCTTTGAATACCACTGTTTGTTATATAATTACAAGTTTATTTTTGTCAAGTTCCTTGTCAGTCGACGTCAACTATAATTACGTAGTAGTTAGTTCGATTATTGGTTATGTCGATAGTTATTGCTACTATTAGCAGTATAAACGTTAGACGGTAATAACAGTTATATGTCAATAACGAATAATACTAATGTGTTATTTTTCAACGACAATTCTGTCGCCGCAAACGAAAAAACGCATCTAACAAAAATACAAATCGGAGAAAAATCGAAAAGTCTGTAGCCTGTGCCTTTAGCGAAGTACGTCTAAATTGTTATTTGATTTTTTGTAATTTGGGAACAGCTGAAAATAAACAAAAAATAAATAATAATCAATTAACGAATGTAATTAAGGGCATCATTGCCGAACGGCTGAACTATCTACCTAATTCTTGTTTTATTTGTAATTGTTCGGACAAGGTTTGTATGCAAGAAACTGTTTGAAAAGTTGTATGGAAAAGTGAAAATTATGGATTCAACCCTGGACTGTCTAAAACCATAAAGGTTTAAGTTCCATACAAACGAATGTAGACACTTACATATATTTTTGTAAAATGTAGTCAATACTTAATACAATTTTTTTATTTACATTATAAATGCAACAGTTATGCACTTAATTAATTTAAAGCTGTCTCATGTACTATTTTTATTTCTGAAACACAACTGTTTTGTATTTCAACAAAACAAATCAAAGAGATCGGAACTTATACTACAGCTATGATGTTTCATATCTGGAACGCACCTATAAATATTTGACAAACGAATGACAATTTTGTTATTTCGGAAATGACAAAAGACTTCAAATGTTTCACAGCTAGGAACTATGTACTAGCAGGCCCGGCGGATGTTGTTCTACCCTGATAATAAATAATATATACTTATGTGTATCAAATGCTTAAGGCAACTAATGTATTTTATTTGATAAGGATTAATACTGTATCCGTCTATTTAGCCTTCCAATTACCTCATTATATGTGACCATTTTTAGAAGATAGATGGGTATAGTAAACTATCCTGAAAAGATAAGTATATGCCATCGTAGACTTTTTTGTAGATCTATAGAAGAGAAATATTTCAGTGTGCATTGTTTTGGTATATCTCAAAGGCAGTAGGCAGCGTTTTCGACGAAAGCTCCCAGGAAGCTTGACTTTTTCCGATTCTTTCAACAATTATCGTTATACTAGCTGACCCAGCGAACTTCGTACCGCCTAACAGTCGATGATTTAATATTTTATTTAATACTTATTCTGCTATTCGAGACGCTCTATAATGTTAAATGTTACCATTGTGTAAATATTAACATTAATATTTATACGATACTAACATCACTCAATTGTTTTGCCTTCCCGGAACCTCTCCACTAACACTTAAACTTTATGGTATGGTATTAAAGTTCAAATTGACTTTAAAGTGTTATTACGAATTGTTTGTATGGGATCCTCGTACCTCAAGGAGTATTTTATAGAAGAAATTAGCGAAATCGGTTCAGCTGTTGTCGAGATTTGCGCTTAGCAACACATTGAGCGATTCATTTTTATATTATAAATTTCAACCAATTTACCAAAAAACCTTGATGAATTATACCTAAACCTTTCCCGTGAATTACTTTATCTATTGGTGTATCGCATTACAATCCGTACAGTAGTTTGTGAGTTTATCGCGAACATCCAGACAGACAGACGCGGCGGACGACTTTGTTTTATAATAATATGTAGTTATAGGTAGACAACATCCAATATTATAAATAACGGTAAATCCACGCCTCTTTCTTTGGGCTATAGAATTATTGTAAACTGTGTTCAATTGTACTACTGTTGCTATTATTTTGTAACGTATTATCATTTGTAACGGTCATACGATAATAAAATGAATAAAGTTTACAAAAGTGATGCCAAAACTGCAAGTTATTACCAAATATTATAAATTTCTAGTTATTCTAGTTATTCTAGTTATTAAAATTGGCATTATTTTAATTTTGAATAAAGCACATATTTGTAATGTCAAGTGTGCATGCCATTTAGATACATATTTTCCCTACGTGAAACGAAAAAATAAAATGGACATCTGTGTGTCGCTGCTGACTCGATGATTTTTAAGCTAATGTCTTTTATAGTTAGAAGAAAAATAAGTTAGCGACTTAAACACTAGAACTGTTTACAAACTGGTCAACCCATGTATCAGACTCAGTAAAAGCAGTAACAGTGTTTTTAGGTTAGGTTTTATAAGAAAGTCCCAAAGCATATTATCGATTTACCGGACTATAAGTTTAAGCGACAAGTCAAGATGGTTTTGGTGTCAAAAGGCTATTATAGAGTGGATCAATATGTGAACGATGGTAATGTCTCAAAAATTAACTCCTCTCTGTGCATCCTCTATATATATATATATAATGTAAATGTTAAAAAGATAAATCCGATCGAATATCTTGCCGGTTCTTCTCGATGACTGGGTTGTGTCCCACACCTGTGGTAGTTTTGAGGGTCTAAATTGAATAAAGTAAATTTGTTTTTGAAAAAAAAAATAGCAATAACCTTAACCCAAAATTAGTAACTATGAATCATAAATATTTCGCTACAAAATTCGCCTAAGTTGAAATATTCCACTTCATAATTCGAAGTGTATAACTAAACTGGATGAGATTAAGAATAAGTATGGCAGAGGAAGTGTGAAAATAGCACCAATAACAGAAAAATTCAGGAGGTTATACTCGTATTATGAGAAGAGATGAAAGTCGTGTTACTAGAAAATGTTTGAGAATGAAGGTCAACGGATATAGGAGTAAATGAAGAGCGAAAAAGGTATGGATGGATTGTGTGATAAATGATTTGTGAATAAAAGGTATGAATATTGGGATGACAGCTGACAGGAGAGAGTGGAAAAAGAAAATATGTTGTGCCGACCCTACTTAAGTGGGATAAGAGTAAGAAGGAGAAGAAGTCGAAGACTCTATAACTTAAATTTTTTTTCGTCTCCCTTGAAGTTCGACTTATAGAGGTTCTATTGTAAAACAAATATATATTTTTAAAGCCAAATCTCAAACGGCAACTTAACGGTAACTTTATACTACATACATATTTTACATAATTTTATACTCTTTTGGCGCCAGCAAAAGTGTGCAAATGACACCCTACTTTAGACCGATGTGTTTTCAACGATTCCGTGTGTTCACACAAAAGCTGTCATGCATTATGTAGGCGAGCGCCTTCATATATAATGAAGTGTAATTTGTGAGCTTATTTACTCAGTTATACTATCTGTGGTGAATGTATATTACTTCTACTACACTTATTGTACTTCGTTTTTCTAATATATTTAGTGACTAGTGGATACCAGGAATGTTGTCTGCGTCGTTTATTACCTTAATAATATAATCTTATATAATATAATAATTTATGTACAGAAAAAGAATAAGCACACCGCATGCCCGACTTCTAGCAACGGCAGCTACGGCAAGAAAATACACATCGCTATACATCTAGTGCTTATAAAAATACTAGATACTAGAGAATTTTAATAAATATTTAAATGAAGTTACAGTGATATTTTTTATGGACCATTTTTTATACTTTATAGGTTAGCGTTTGACCACAATCTCATCTGATGTTAAATGATGATTTATGTGGTCTAAAATGGTAGTCACGCTAAACTTAGAGAGAGACTGGCTTTCAAGTGCAGCTGCCGGAACACACCAACAAGTGCTTAGCGACAGATTTTCAACTTGAAAGTGGTAGTTAGCCAGGTGGACTTAGAAAAAGCCCTACCGTCACGCTATGGTTTCATCACGATATATTCCTTCACCGAAAGCTCCGACTCAGTTGCTAGGATTCGAACCTACGTCCTTCGACGCTGTGTCCGAACACACTACCAACTGAGCCATCATCGCATTTAGAACGAAAACTAAAAAAATCGATTGAAGTCAATAGCTGGTATTCTATAGGTGCTAGTTATGCAAGCTATTATTTTATATTACTTTTTGCTTGCAGTTTCGCTCGCGTCAATGTAAATCTATTCTCTACCCCTCGCGGACATTACAATTTTATACGGATGAAATGTATCCTATGTCCTTTTTTGTATCTCTTAGAACATGTATCTATGCAAAATTTTACAATGATCGTTTGAGTAGTTTAGTCTTGAAAGCGTAACGAATAAACTTGCATAAGTATTTGTATAACGACTTGTTAGGATTCGACGAACAAAACTTCATACTTTAAAACCTATACAGTTATTAGTAGTTATTTTATTTTACTATTATAGTTTTAATATTGTATATTATTGTAATGGTTTATGGTTGATGAGAATGATAACACAAAATTATTTTATACAATTTACAAATTAATGTATAATTGAAGAGAAAGCTCTTATTTAGCTTTCTAATAATATATATGTTTTTAATAATAATTGCGAAAGAAGACAAGAAATGGAAAAAGAATGACAATTAACCTCCTGAATCAGATTCATAGAAAGAAATCTACGACAGACCTGGTGCAATACACGGTAGTACACAAGCGCGATATTTGAACTTTTACCACCTGTTATCGTAGAGTCAAATATTAGTGTTTGGTATCCATACGAAGTTAGGTAGTTGAAGTTATAGTGGTACTATAAAATAACTCCTAGAAGGGTTGACGTGAGGCGCCTGTGGCCGATTGTAAAAATTAAGTCAAATCATACATCACAACATGAGAAGCATTTTGTGCCGACCCTACTTAGGTCGGATAAGATATTGTTCACGAAGAATTATATAAGCTATAGAACTTCAAATAAATATATATGCATACATATACAAACGTTACCCTCCATCAGTGCGGTCGGGTAAAAACAGTTACTCTTTTCGATATTCCGAATGCTTTCACAGAACGTATAAAACTGTGGCGCTTCGCGGCTCAACGCGTTCGTTTGAGCGCATTCTCCCCACAGCGAACATTAAATAAATTGACGCAATTGCATTGAATGAGCAGAAGTACCCGCCATCAACTCCCAAAATGAAAAGGAAGCGTCTTAAGCCGTACATTACGTTTCTTACGCTTTACGTAAAGTGGAATCCTAAGTCTGAGGAGCTAATACTACTTTATTATGGTATATATTACCCACTCTCAACCGAACGAATGCGTATGGAATTTACTGGAAGTAGTGTTGCCCAAAATCGGTTTTGGTCTTGCGGTCTTGGTCTTGTTCCTGTTCTTGCATTATTGCAAGACCAAGACCGCAAAGTTTCAGCAAGACCAAGACCAAGACCGACCCTTGCAAGACTTGTGCAAGACAAGACTGAGCTTGCAAGTTTCTTGCGGTCTTGCAATTAAATTTGGTTTCAATATCGATATTTATATACGTTATCTAGTGTCAGTATCAAAATTAGGATTCTTTCTGTCTAAGAATAAACAATTATAACTAATAAAGGTATACAAATTAACATAATTTATGTTTCAAAGAGAATAGTGTATTTATAGAAGTTTAAAACAACAGGTTCAGTATAGGGATTATTTATGTTACGCGATATTTTGGTTCACAATCGGTCAATCGGCGATTATGATTGTTTATTTGATAATTTACTGACAAAGATGCCGTTTAATTAAAATTCTGTGCTACAAGTGTACTACACCATTTACTATGCTGTTTGGTTGCTGCCGCTCTCACGTTAATACTCATCAATGCAGCGTTCCAAAGAATAAAATGAGTTTTCAGCTTCTTATAACAGATACGAATACAGATTGCGTAAGGGTTGGTAGATAATATAGTAATTTATTGTACAAATCATAATTTATAAATGCGAATACAAGTTGGTTTGTGAAATTGATGTTTATGAAATTTTGTAAGCACGTTCTCAGGAATATAGAAAAACACACAGGACATCGCTCATAAAGAATAAAAAGTACTATCCTCGAGGCATAGGTTAAATCTACATAACGGCGAACGATACCGCGCGCAAATGCTAGTAATAATGCACATTACTACTGTACAAATATTTACTATGTATTCATTTCTATTGTACTCTATGTAGCCAGTAAGTATACAATACAACAGGTAACATGCCTAGGTAAGTTTAATTTAATCTATACACATAATAAAATTGAAGTGTCCTTATATATATAATATCAAAATAACAACTTTTTACTGCCTCGATATGACACTTTCATACTAATGTGACTAAATATGAAAGTGTTTACGCAAATTATAACAAAAATCCAGTTTTTTTATTTTTTGTAGGTCTGACTGTCTGTTTGTTCCGGGTAATCTCTAAAACGGCTGAACCGATTTAGACGGAATTTTTTTGGATAAATAATTATAGAGAGTGAAATAGGCTATGTTATTTTAGACTAGCGATTACCCGCGACTTTACCCGTAGTGGATAATCCGAAACTCTATATATAAAATAAAATGTAGAACAGTTACCGCATAGGAAAAGAGTGCGAAGCCGCGTGAATATTAGGTGAGCCCTACAGTATAAAACGAACCCGCATACCAATTCTCACGGACCGAGCCGTAAGTAGTTTGGGCTGTGAGTCGATATGTCAAATCAGTTAGTCATTTTTATATAAATGTTATTCTATACATATCTGTATTTCAGTACCGGTACTAGGCCTAATCTGTACTCTTTGGGTCATGTATATAATCAAAGCCTGTAGCACATGTACCACACACTTCCCAATGACATATTTTATTATTTGTATAACTGTAATATCATATTACTGCACTATCTATATATGTATAAGTAAAATTCAACTGCTGTATGTGTGTAAGTGCATCACTTCAGAACCGCTGAACCTATTTGGCTAATAATTTTTTTATTGTCTCTGTAACTATTAGGACAAGGTTTGTACTAAAAATATATTTGAAAAGTCGTACGGAAAAGTGAAAAATTCGGTTTAAAAACTTCCATATAAAACTGACAGAACGAGAACGAGCGAGACAGAAGATACCATCAAATACATTGACAGAGTTGACGCTTAGTTATTCAGTTCCTATTTATTTCATATCATGGTCGTACTATAAAGGGAATATTTGGTAGCGTTTTCTTCGTGGACATACTCGTACGAAGCTGAACACGCAGCTAGTCACCATCATGGTCAGCCTGTAAGAGACCCACTGCAGGGCCATAGGCCTCTTCCCGAAGGAAGGTTTAGGCATTATCAACATGCTAGCTCACGACATATTGGCGATTTCAAACTGAGAAATCCATACTTTCTTTATATGTTACTTCAAGAACATTTCTAAGGTTCAGGTTTCCTCACGATGTTGTCTTCACCGTCAGCTGATAAGTGTTACCAATTTAAATTATTATTTCGAAATTCCGAAAAATTCATTGCCACATGCGGATATCGGATCGATATTCTACCGGTCAAACCACTAGACCACCACGACAGCTACTATTTTGATAAACGTGAAACGTAGAGCTTCTTTTCATTTATACACAACAATCAATTTATTTTAAACAAAATGCCTTTAGACTTATAGAATATTGCCTAAATAAGTTATGAATTTTAAAAACCACACGACCAGTCAAAGGCCCGCCGAAAGCCTCTTAATTCAACTTTTTAATTCAAGAGGCTCGCCTCTGAATAATGATGTTAATTAATTTCGAATTTTCCTCTCGGAAACAAAACGTGAGTGATGTATATAACACGATTTAGTAAAAGTTTATTTTTGTTGTTTGGTAAACAAAAGGTTTTTCATATCTGAGTTACATAACCGCTCTAGTCTCCGGCGAAACTTCAATTAACTTGAATAATAAGGGCGGTGTAGTCCTCCCCGAACCGCAATGATTAAAATTTTCGTGGTTGCTTGTCTGCTGTCCAGTATGGAGGTTTTGTCCGGTCAGTCTGCGGTCGATTACCAGTTTATGTATCCAAAAACGTTTCGTGCGGTCATTCTAAAATATATATTTATTTTAACTTATACTGTTGATGTCTTTAGTACACAAGGTGTTCCTTACTAAGTGTTTCTATTAAGAAAATACTGAATATTTAATGCTTCGAATAGTGTCGTATGAATAACTTATAACTAACTGCTGCCCATGACTTGTCTTGCTCACTTGAATATGTATTAAAGCTGCACTAGATTTTAAAACGATATCTATTCAAAACTATTTCAGAAAAAAGATGCGGACCAAGAGTCTGCAGGAAAAAAAACATTGTATGATGATATATAAATTTTTTGTCAAAATATCAAATGACCTGAACGACAAGTATTGCAAAATTGGCTTGGCACGGAACGTATTAAAGAGAAAAAGCGTAACTTACAAATATCTCACAGTCACAATCATAAGTTATAATATTATAGATTTCTAAGTTAATAATAGTTAGTAAAGTATACTAAAAAATAAATGTATAACATTAAAAACCCCCAATATAATACGTATAAACACAATCTCGTCCGTTATTCCGAATCAGAACAGTTCAAACCGCAATAATGAATCGACGTTGTTACCAAAGACTATAGCGGTATACAAGCAAACTTGTATATGTTTCGAACGTGTGGATACTGCTCAGTGTAAATTGTTAACGCACTGACGAACACCCAGTGTTGGAATATTTGCTTCACAAAAGCAAACATTCTGTGAAATCTATCCTGACGTATTGTACCTTATATTCGATTGGATAGACATTATTTTTTATAGGTATATGCAGCTGGTACCAGCTAGCATTTTGATGACATTGATTTATACTAAAATTCAAATCCCTACTCTAAATTGTTTCAAGTAAAAAATTTTGACGCTTTTTTTCCCAACTGACTATACGCTGTTGGCTCGATGGGCCTTCACACCTTCACCGGACTAATAATACAATCGGCAGCGGACGATGTGCGTCTGCTGCAATGTCAGTAGAGAGAGAAAGTCGCATGATATAACACTCCTTCCTTACGTGACTATCTTTTCCACTCAACTCCTACCGCAAGCCGTGTTATAGAACTTCGTTTAAGCAAGACATTAATAGAGATTAAACGTGTGTGATATTGGAAGCTATATAAATCTCTATGATCGATTCGAAAGCAATTCTCTCGGGTGGATAACCACGCCTTCGTCTCTTGATACTCCACGTTGTTCCACACGGCTCTTCCGCACTGATACTTCGTTCTAGTTTAACATACTTTGTGACCTACATTTGAGTATAATTGATCTGCTTTTAAGAGACGTAACATGATATTAGACAGTGTATAATCTTGCTCAATCAATGGACAATTTATTTAACTGGTAGTTGAAGATATTACCGCAAAAAAGACATTCAATCTTCTGACCTTCATAAGGCATTTTAAGCAAATATAGTTTTTGTCAAACATCGCTTGATAGATATATTACACCTTTCATAAAAAAAGTAATTGATAAATTCTATTCTGTTGAAAAATGCATTTACAGTTTAACCATGCTTTTACACATTCGATTTAAATTTATCTTACAAATAAATGAAGCGCATTAAGTCAATTCTAAAAGTAGGGATAAGTAGTGTTTTTATATATTTATTTGGCCATTGTATTGTATATTGTATTACCATTTGTGGTAGAAATGTGACATAAAAATGATTTATATAAGCTATACATTTCTTTGTAGTTAATTTACTTTTATATAAAGTGTTGTTATAATATAATTACAATACAAACAAAATAACACATAATGCACTAATATAGTTAGCATAAAATGAATTAAATCACAATGTTTCTGAAAACATTACGTACATTAAAAAAAATACAATGACATAAAGTAATGTGATTAATACATTTGTATAAATAAATTAAAGTGAGTAACAGAATTACTTTTTAATAACATGGACTTATTTCATTTGACTTAACTTTATTAACTATCTTCCGAGGTTAAGTTTTTCATACGTTTAAATAAAAAAAATCAAACAGCAACCGTCTATTTCCATAGTTTTGATTGTTTTAAATGGCTGTTAAACTGGACGTATTCTTCTCGCAACGTTATTTTACTTTCTGGTGAAAACTGGAAAAACGCAAATTTTAAGTTAATTTTTTTAATTAATTAAAGAAGCAGCTATACTAATACCTTCTTAAACCCAGATATGTTTAAAACATTTATTCCCATTATTTGTATTCTAGGATATAATATTCTATTGTCGTAAAGTCTTTACAAAGGTTCTAAATGTACGATATTTGTACTTGCTTAATTAAGAATCGTTCCCCCGTCAAACAGGAAATGTAACGGAGGTTCCAACGGGCGCATTAAAACGAAGAACAATTAGCAATGTAAATAAGTAATGCTTAACATTCATTCCGCTTGTCAATCTTAAGGTTTCAGATCTTTTGTTTTTCTTTTATTAAAAAATACAGCGTGTATAGTAGCCGCCACCCGCGGGTTCGTTTTCGTGAAAATAGTTTTACTATTTCGTGGGTAACATAGTAGTATTTAGATTAATTGTATGCTTTGTATATTTTTCGTTCATTACCATTACTACATAATCTCTAAAAGCCTTTTACCCGTTTTGAGTTGACTTGTTGCATTTTATTACAACTGCTTCGTCCCTATGGCTATAAATCATGTTATAAACAAAGTTTCGAATTCTTCCCAGTTTAAGTTTTGAGGTAGAATAGAAGTATCAGCTTTCCAAAAACCACCGCTCCTAGCGAATGGACTAATACAGTAACTTTGTACGGTTTATCCATTTGATATCTAGGTAAACAGCTCGTATTTTTTCCTTTGAATGTTTGGAGTAGTTGAGGTAAAAACGAAAAGAATCACACCCATTAATTCAATTATTTGATGATCCACTAGTATTATGTAGAACACAATTTAACACAAAATTCTCGTTACACTGTTTTAGAAAGTAGAGCAATAATTTTAAAAATATTACAAAAATGCCCTTTAATATCTTAGAAACGATAGTGCTGTTCTGTTAATAGCCCATAACGAGATCTCAAGAGGCAGTTTGTCATACAACAGCCGTTAAGAAAAGATAAGCACGTTTGGAACTTGTTCCATATCCTCACATAAAAATGTACTCTTATCACCTTGTGGTTAGTACTTCTATCAATATTGTAGGCTCAAATACTATCTCATATCATGTGGGTTATTAAATTTATTGGAATATTTCATATGCATACCGATACAGTCTATCATCAGTATTTCTTGTAAGGCGATATATAAAAATACTCCTTATTTATTTATTTTTTATATTAAGAGTGGGAAAACATGTGCACGATCCGATTGCAAAGACACTGCCGACACAACTATTTCTGTAGCTGTGGACAGTGTGACTGCTGTGTGCTTGTCAGAAATATGTGATTAGCAACACAATGCATGATGATAGGGACTTTTTGTTATATCCGCTTGGGTAACTACCGACTTTAAATTGAAAATCTGTAGCCAAACACCTCCGAATGTATTCCGGCAGCTGCTCTTGAGAGTTAGTTGTTTCTAAGCTTAGCGTGCTACCTTCTTGGTTTACATTGTCACTTACTATCAGGTGAGATTGTAGTCAAACATGAAAAGAATAATAAAAGAGTAATCACACTTTTAATTTATACTAAGTGAGACGTGATCAAAAATGCTTAGCCGAGATATCAAGTACAGCTGCTCGAAATAACCCTATAATAATAGGTATAAATAGGTAATTAATTCAGGCATAAAACATTAGTAGGTACCGATACTACCCTAGCTAGTTCGTGTTATTCGCTGAATCAACATAAGTCCTAGTTGCTAGGCTTGGGTAATGCATATAAGCACTTTTAGTCGTTATTATTTCTATTCCAAATCAAAACTTTAGTTCCAAGTCACTGCATAGAGCAGACGAGTTCCCTACCTACTAAATCATAAAGTCACACAGTACATAAATGAATAGTGGAATATTAATATATACTGTATAACAAGAGTCCTGTTTTTACTTTTTAAAAGACTAACCGCAGTTGTCACGACCTGTACCCTATTGTTTCATTACAATGTTTTTTTTAACCTTTATCTGGTGAATGCTTAATCTTAATGTAAGTGCTGAACCTATCGCATTACCACAGAACTACTATGTCCAATATCACTTCCTGAAACCTCTCCAAAATAAAATGCTCCTTTGAACTTAGCATTTTCTTGACGATTTTCTAGTACAATATCCAATACCTCAAGATATACATCTTAAGGTATAAGGTCATTTTTTAAACAAATCCTTCATAAATTATATTTCCCTTGCCATCCATTTTGGTAATGTGATCAGAAATTTCATAATAGCGACGCAATTAAATTATAATCTTTTATAATGTTTAACTGAAATGTTTCTACATTTTAATTTCATTAGTTTTGCAACCTGGATTTCGTAGATACCCCAGGGAACAATTCAAAATCGAATAGGAAATATATATTCATTGTGATACTAGAAGGTTTATGACAATAAAAGACTAGGTTGATACCTAACTATGTTTAAGGAGGTTGTGGAGCATTTTTTGAAGTAACTTTTATTTTATGGTAAATGACATGATGTTATATTTAGCATCTGAGAGAGTCTAGCGGGTTTACAGTAAACATTGCCAATGTATTGTATATTTTTGGGTGGTCGCATTTGTTTTTACAATTCAGGGCACTAATCACTCGGTTCGGTTAATTTCCAACGATTGTGAGCGTTTTTTTTTACAGTGATAGACTGCGTAGTCTCAGGATGGGGACCCTGGTCAGAATGCGACACAACTTGCGGCTCCGGGAGCATGGAACGGAGTCGGCGGATTGTTCAAGCTCCCGCTCATGGCGGTAAACATTGCCCGTCTCTAATCCAGCGTCGTGCCTGTCAAGAACATCATGGATGTGGCGTGGACAGTGATATACCTTTACGAGGTGAGTTTAATGCACATAGAGTATTCTATTCAATGACGTAATAAAGGGTTTCCACTCTTCGAATTTTTTTTTCTCTATGTATTCTTTTGTTAATGTCATGTGACGTATTGATTATTGGTAGCATCTACTTAAAGAAGATATAGGAAAATAGCTCCAGAATATTAGTGTCATTTATATTACGCTTAATTACCACAAACTGCTAGGTAGCTACCACCCCCAAGTTAAGAAGCTGTGATTAGCTATAAGAGTGTTCTTGCTGCTGCATGTAAGGAGTGCTCCTCTGGGTCTTATCTCCTTTGGGTTGTGCGTCGAGGGTTGTAATGCATAGGTAGTAGACCTTCTCCAGTCAACAAGGTGTGCAAAGAAAACCATGAGGTTTTAGTCCGTGGGAGTTGGGCATAACCGACCCTTATCTGCTCGGCGGGTATTTATGATGGATTTCCCCATGTAAAAAAGGTTCAGCCTCTTATCATCTAAGGCTACATCGTTATATAATTTCAGGCGACACTGTAATGCAATGAGAAGATTCACAAAGTATAGAAAAAGAAATTAGCCTGTATAAATTTAGTTATAGAATGACAAATAACTCACTTGTTCACTCTTCGCTAAATACTATTTACATTTAATATTTTAAATACGAAAGGAACTCTATTTGTAAACTGTTCCCAAAAAAAAACTGTTCGTAATTACATTTGAAATAGTAGGTGGTTCGGCCCGGAGGAAGACATAGCCCTCTTTTTAGTGTAGACATTGCGAAAAACACACAGACCATATCGCGGGAAAAGATTTTTGCATAAACCTTGTCAAGTGTTCAAGAAGGATATAGAGTAACTTTCATCCATAAACAGTACTGTATCTAAGGGATAGATAAAAGCTACATTCAGGCAAGCGAAGCCGCGAGCAATAACTAGTCTATAATATTTAGAAATAGTATAATAAGATATTTGTTCTCATGTAGATGAAACAGCGATGCTTCTACCCGGTGGCCTTTCCGTGAGCCGACATTCCAACGAGACGGTGGACATCCGCAAGAATCTTCGTCTGCGTAACCCTGATGATCCTGAATCCAACTCACATAGAGAGTAAGTAAATAAAAAATTGTATACTTAAAATAGTCTGACTGACATTTAAAATGGTAATTCAAAGGGTATATCAAAAACTAATTTTTATTCGCTTGATTCGGCAGGCATAAAACAATTTTATTAATACCGTATATATTGCTTTTACGTCCAACATATGGAGGTGTATAGTAGAATTCAAAACCAGCTCTTAGTACTATAGTACAGCGTTTATGCCCAAAAGATGGCGCTGTATAGTAAACACGCGTCGTATTCGAATGATATCGGTGAAGAAATTTCGGTGATTCCAAATGTTATTATATTAAAGTCATGAATGGAAATATTTAGAAATTTATTATGTGCTTTATCTTTGACAAGTCTTTTGTGTTTAATGTGAAAGTTGTTTCCATGGAATTCGTGCTTCATTGGAATATATTCATATTTCCTTGTCAGAATAAGTCAATGGAGAGGATTTTTTATTGTTACAAATATATTCGATACTAATGCAACATCTAATTCTTCTCATTTCTAATTTAATGTGATTTAACAGAAATGTATTTATAAAAAGTTTTTGTTTTAGTAATCTAGTTTCTCTTTTGTGCTAATAATTCTACTTCTTCCCTAGTATTTTTGTATATACGCCATTTTCTCAAAGACTACACGACTGATCTTTATGTTTCTTTTATTGGTTTACTTTTACTGGTAAATAAATGCGTTTTTCAAAAACTGTTTATTCTAAAATATCTATTAAAATCTAATACTTATAAATATATTCGAAATCAGTTTGCTATTTATAATTTGTGTGGTCGACAAATGAGAATATTGTTTTGTTTTCTAAGTAAATTTGACTCAAAAAGTAATCAAAAATGGAATTTTGCGTAACTTGTCAGTAATACAGAAAAAGACATAGGCATAGACATAGACATTTTGTCAAGAAAAAAGTACTGGTCCCGAGTGATAGGCAAATTTACATTAATGCGAACAAAGCCACGGACCGAAGTTAGTAGCACATATTTTTTTAATCTTTATCTCTGTAATTTTAATAGTATATATAGGAACAAATGACAGGCGGTGAAAGGAACTACAATTAGGCGCAACAAGGCAATTAGGCGCTTTTGGAACTTTCTTTAAATTTACTTACTATTAGTGCGAATACGAAGCGAGTTGTCAACCATCTCTGAGAGTATTGAAACTGCGACTGTGTGCAAATTCTGTACAAGTGTTATATATAGTATGTCTAAAGACTAGTGGACTGTAAATAGTACAAGTATTTTTGTGTTCGTGTTTGCAAAATACATTATTTTATTGCAATACACGGCATTTTCAGTATCCAACGGTCTTAGATATATTGTAATCTTTAGCCATACTGTACAACCATATCTCTCATTTCGCATGAATAGCGACCTGTGCAAATACAATGTGGCTATTGTGTGGTGTGTTTCAATTTCCCGATGTATAAAGTGGAAATGATTTCAGGTATTGCGCCCAGTACGAGGTGACCAAGGTGTCGAAGGCTTGTCACGCCGACTCCGACTACAAAGCTTTGAGAGAAGGTACATTTTTCAGTAACGGATAAAATTTATTCATACTATAACGAGAGTTCTATACGGTTTTACCGTCTCTTATATTTCGACACGAGTCAAGAATGTAGTACGGAATCCAGATTAAAATCTTGTAAGAACACGGATTCTCCGGTCGAAATTATCGATTTTTTTAGGATGGAAATTTCGTTTGTCTGTTTGTATTCCAGTTTAATTGCAAAACGGCTTATTCGATTTTAAAAAAGGGTATACGAAAAGGTTCTATAATTCCTCACTTAAATGAGTATTCGACTGTAAATCATCATCAGTCTGCAAAAGACCCACTGTCGGGCTTCTTCCCGAACGAAGGTATGGCCATGATCACCACGTCAGCCCAAGACGTATTGGCGATTTCAAACTCTGAGAAATGCATAGTTTTATATTGTTACCCCATACTGTAGTACTACAAGAAGATTTCTCAGGTTCAGGTTTCCTTACGATTTTTTTCTTCACCGTCAGCCGATAGTGTTACCAATTTAAAATAGTGAAATAAATAAATAAATTATAATAAATAGTGAATAGTTTTTTGTAAATCGGTAAAAAATATAATGACAATTGTTGAACGAATCGGAAAAAGTTAAGCTGCTTTAAGTGTTTCATGCACATAAGTATATATTTTTTATTATTAAGGCAGGACAACGTCCGCCAGGCCTGCTAGTATATATATATATAATTCAATTTTTATTTTGGCGGATTAACATTATTATTTATAATAGCTCGTAGTTTGAAGAGTGACGTACACTTCCCGTGTATAAAATTTCACTTAAATCGGTCAAGTCTCTTTCAATTTCAGAAATAAACAAATAGACAAAAAATGTATTATTACTATCAAATTCGATATTAGTATCTTTTGTAAAAGACGAGTATTACAAAGTTGGAAAATAAATTACATGTACACATAGTTTTATGTGTATAGTGCATAAGTCTACAGTTTCGTCACTACAGATAAGTACGGTTGGGGAACGTACTCATACCGTGACCCAAGTTTAACAATTATTTACCTCCTTCCTTCCTCCTCTCGTTTTTACGTAGTAATTCATAAATACGTTTTTTTTTATTTAATTAATTCGTCTTTTTTGTGTATTGACAAAGAATCCTTGTGACATTTAATGAACGCACAAACTCTCGTCGCTTTACAACTATACACTACACTGAACAACAAACTGTTAATTTTCAATCAGCTGACGTCCCGGTATATGTGCGTCAGTGTTGCCACCTGTGAGTTCTAAAAGCGCTAAACGCTGCTCGCAATATTTGAACATAGCTCGGAAAAGCGCGAAATTTCCTTTAAATAATATCCTTATTCCCTCCGCCATGTGACTTAGCGTGGTCTCTTGAAGACCTAGCCCCCCTCTCCCCCAACCAGGTCACGTAGTATGGGTTCGTTCCCTTAGTTCGTTTCCATTGCACTCAGGTAATACGGTGTGCGTGATGTGCGAGACCGCGGCGCTCCGGCGTGATTTAAAATGGCGTTGCAGCGGTCACGGCGTCGCGGGCTACACTACGCGCTTCTACGCCCTCGTCGCGCCGCACTGCCACGGCAAATGGGTGAAATCGGAAGAAAATCTCGACAAGAACAGCGATTGTTGCACGAATCCTGATTTCATATTTGTATAATTAATATTATCAATCTAATATATTGATTCTAACATATAAAGTTTTAGAGTATAGGTCTTACTTATAATTAAGAAACAAAAGGATGTTCGTCATATTTCTTATTTCTAAGTTTACTGTAACTATTTTTCAAAATAGAACAATTATATTATCAGTGTATCGATCTAGGATTTTTAAAGTACAACTTTTTTTATATCGCGTTAAATTTCAACGTCCATTTATCGCATGTGGCATGATAGATGGCCTCACAGTAAAGGTAAAGTGAAAGGCGCTCAACAGAGCAGCCAAGGCCAATATGATGGTGCCCATCACTCAATTCAAAAGTTTCACTTGCATCGTGGTTTCATAAAACTACGTAATTTTTTTAATTGTAATATTAAAATGACATTATAAAGCCTATTAAGAAGGTAGTAATATTATTCAAGGAGCATCACTTAGGTATAGATTTTACTGGTTACTACGAAAATTAGTCTGAGAGCGACAGTTCCATAGTATAGACCAGCGGTTCTCAATTACCGTGTCGCGACACATTAGTGTCTCGCAGGCACTTGTCTAGTGACGTTTATTCACTTTGTGCTATCAACATTTTTACATGAAAGTATGTAAGGGTATCGCTAATTTGTAAAGTGTGCGTTAGTGCGACGCTGAGTAAAAATGGATGGAAAGTGAGAACAGTTGGTATAGACAAGCAAACAAAAAATATGTTCCCTCCATAATAGCGTGTTTGGAAGCCATGTGGCCTGACGTAGATTCGAAATCAAAATTAATCCTCAGCAATATTTTATAATGAAATTAATGGTGGGATGTTCTATTGTCCTCTACTCTTTATTAAAACCACAACAATAAAAAATTTATAATTATAATATGACAGATACCTTTTCATATCACATAAAAATTACATTACGTTCCATTCGAGCATCAAAATATAAAATATTTTATTCAATTTAGGCCCTGAGAAGGCACCTATGAATGCCAAAACTACCACCGGTTCGGACAAAGAACAAAGTAATCGAGAAGAACTGGCAGGAAACTTGATCTGGTTTATCTCTTCATCGTATAAATTTTTACGAACAGACATAGTTACAAACATAAATAGTTACATTCGTTTTCCACTCTATAATAATAGCCTTTATAGATTAAACCGCTTGACATTGTGCTTGAACTTATTATCAGATAAATCAGTATTCTGTTTTGGGACTTTGTTATAAAATCTAACACTATTAAAAATGTTACTGATCTAATTATGAAACATGGGATGACCAGTTTGTTACTGTTTCTAATATTTTTTTTATACTTTATAGGTTAGCGTTTGACCACAATCTTATCTGATGTTAAATGATGATGTGGTCTAAGACGTTGGTCACGCTAAATCAACAGGGAGACTGGTTCTCAAGTGCAGCTGCAGGAATACACCAAAAACTGCTTGGCGACAGATTTTCAACTTGAGAGTGGTAGCTAGCCAGCCGTACTTAGAAAAAGCCCTACCAACATGCAAATGATGTCGGTCTTTTAAATAAATAAGGTCTATTTGCTATTTGAGATTACCAAAAAAACATAAACCCAAGTTGATATGAAACAATAAATAAATTCGAACGTTTAATAGAATTAGCATTTTACGAAAATTATAATTCTATAATATTTGAACAATATAAATGAACATTATTAATTTCCCTTGATATTCTTATCGGAACGTTATCAGGCTTCTCGAAGTAAAAGGAAGATCGTTTGTTGAATACTTGATTATTATTAGCATAAATAATATTAAACCTTATTAATTACAAATGATTACAATATTAATACACAGATAACATACAAATAATAAGTAGAAATGATTCTGTGAGCACAGTACTTTCTAATATTCATAAAATTAACCTAAACTTTGACGCTATATTATGTAAAACTGTTGTTATTATAGCATTCTAATTAATATTATGAATACAAATGTAATTTTGTTTGATTGTTTGTCACTCTTTTATACTTTAACCACTCAATCGATCATTATTGACATTTTGCATATACCTTGTCAGAAGTAGAGAAAAGGACATACGGATTTCTATGCCCAAAAAATTACTACTATTCCCAAGGGATAGGCCTAGTGTATATTAACCTGATTGAAGTAGCAAGAAAAAGCATATAAAGCCTAAAAAGTCTATAGCCTAATTTTGTCCAGTTGTCAAAACATGTAACATGTATTCCATAGATCCCATAAAAATAGTGAAAAACTGTTGGGAAAACTGTTAAAAAAGGTACTTCTAAAATCTTTTAGAATTTAAGCTAACGACATTTTTCCAAAATATATGAATAATTTAAGTCACAACGTAGTCTTATTAGAACGTAATTAGATATTAATCTATAGTTTATTATAAACATGTTTTGTGAATACATATCTGTTTGAGTGATGTATATAAAATATGTGAAATAAAATTATTATGACATAATAGTGTTTTGTTGGAAATTAAAAAGAAAAAGAGTTTTATTTTTATCCTTTACAGGTTTTAGCGTACGATAGCAATCTCGTCTTTTGTTAAATGACAGTGTGGTCTAAGATGGTAAACACGATTAACCTAGAATCCACTGGCTCTAAAATGCAGCTGCTGGTTCATATCAACGGGTGCTTGACGACGGATTTACAAGGCTAATATGGGGGCGCCCATGGCTCATTTCAGAATTATTCAATGATTTAAATAAATATTTTGGTCAGTTTTTAAAATTCGTCTATCATCTGAATGATTGTATTTATTATGTATTTCGTGCTCGGATACGTAGATTGAAAAACGTGATTTTAATAACCTAATTAGAGTCATCATCATCTTACCCTTATTACACCTAAGTAGGGTCGGCACAACATGTTTTTCCATCCCATTCACCTCTGTCCTATGTCATCTCAGTGTTCCATACTTTTTATACATTCTTTTTCACACAATCCATCCACTTGTTTTTCGATATGCCTCTACCTCTATATCGCTCACTTTTAAAATCAAACCTTGTCTTGTTACATGACTTTTATCTCTTCTCACAGGATGCTCGTACCATGCTTATTATTTTTATTTTTTTTAATGTGGGAAGAAATCCTTCATTGGACACCTACAGCCCTCGGGAGCTGTGGGGTGTCAGACTCTTACTGACTAAAAAAGTCCACGAGATACGATACCGTCTGACGCGCTATGGAGTGGCACAGGATCGAACAAGCAAGCTCCATACCACCCCGGGGACAAGGCCCAGCGCGAACGCCCTGACCACGACGACAGCCCGGTCAAGCTACCTACCCGTCTAACGAACCAATGTGCAATGAAAAGTCAGGTCCCCAGCCCCTTCCCTCCTTGGTCCGGTTTGGCAGTCAAGGGTCACCCCCTCCAACCACCACCACCTGTAACTTTTTTACGTCGGTTTCTACCACTGTGACTTTTTAATGAGGTCTTCTCCCTCTCCCTCCGCCCGAAGGCCATCCCTCTGTCACTTTTTAATGTGGTTTCCTCCCACAATAACGTTTTAATGAGGTTTTCTCCCTCTCCCTCCGCCCGAAGGCCTCCCCTCTGTCACTTTTTAACGTGGTTTCCTCCCACGGTAACTTTTTCATGAGGCTTTCTCCCTCTCCCTCCGCCCAAAGGCCGTCCCTCTGTCACTTTTTAACGAGGTTTTCTACCTCCCTCCGCCCGAAATGCCTGTACCATGCTAACCTATTACTCCTCAACATCTTTGTCATTGGTGCTATTTTCAAACTTACTCTGATAAATCCATTCTTAATATTATTCATTTTGGTTACACTACGCATCGAATAATTATCCAAATATTTTCAGTTAAATGCCTACAATTTGAAAAAAAATTTTTACTTGCATCATGATTTCATAAAATCTTCACACACACACGTTTCACACGTTTTGTAAAAATTACTTTTCCCATGAGGCTTTGCTTTCGATATTGTTGATTGTTGATACGTTAGTATCCTTCGGAACAATACTTTTTTATTGGAAAAAATATCCCCAGATATCCCCATGTCCTTTTTTGTACCCTTGACAACGTGTATGCAAATTTCATTACTGTAGTTACGGCGTGAAAGCGTCACAAATAAATTCACATTCGTATTTATAATCTTCGTAAGGATGGGAATAGATTTTCTTCCTGTTATTCATAGTGTTTTCCTTGTGTGTATCGCGTATTGCGGCCTGGTCGGTTATTTCTCTCTAAACGCAATTTGTTCGCGGTCCGGGTTTAAATTTGCATGTATATTGGATCACCTCCGACAGTGATAAGTAGAAACGAAAATTGTCATCTCAGACGTGTTTTTAAGCTTAATTTTGTACCTTAAAAATTAGTTCATCATTTCTTAACGTCGTTTGTATTTTTCTTAACACAGCCTTTTAAATTTTGTATTTTGATTGAGCCTCGCGGTATCTATCTCATTCAAAATCAAACATACTTATTCTATTCAATTTAGGCCCTAAGAAGGAATCTATGAACGGCAAAACTACCACTAGTTCGGACTAACAACCCAGTAATCGAAAAGAACCAGCAACAAACTCGATCGGGTTTACCTTTTTAACATAATTTTTTTTGGGATTTTATTTTAAACTACAATTTTATTCGTTCCTAAGGCAAAATTTTGTTGAAAATATGTAAAAAAAAATTACCTGAAAATTTGAGCCCTTGATATTAACTCTAATTACTCTCTCAGAGCGTGAGAAGATTTCCCATACAAAATATACGTAAACTGTATTCAGTCAAATTACATTTATTTAAAACACATAAACGTTACAATCGTTTTTAGCGGATGCACACAGAGAGGTGTCAGTTCCAGGCATCACCATCGTTCACATATTGATCCACCCTATTATAGCCTTTTGAAAGCAAAACCCGCTTGACATGGCGCCTAAACGTATAGCCCGGTAAATTAGTTACATGCTTTGAGACTGTGTTTTAAAAGCTAATAAAATTATAAATTATAATATTGTTTTGAGAATTCATTACCTGTGTAGGATCACGCTACCTTATTAAAAGGGCTGAAATGGTTTTTATTATTTTACCCCTTATTCAAAATGGAATAAGATTTATGTGAGATGCTATCAAAGAAAATAAATATTACATAAATTAAGTAAACAATTGAGATCATAACATCAGTAAATATATCTAACAGAGATTTTGCAGTAATACGTAAAAATACTGAAGGTATAAAAATAACTTCTCAGAGTATAAGAGCAATTATGTTGACCGTACCGCTATTATTTACACCCATAAGTCAACATTCTGCCAACTAAAATACTTTAACACAACATTTAGCCCCGAAATAAGTTACGTCGCAAGGAGCGGTCGTGTACAGCTCCGACCGTAAGTTTCGCAAGGTAAGGGATTGTTGCCGATGTCATTTTTATCGTTATTTACCGACTCTTTGCGGAATTCCACTGTTTAGTTCGGATTTGAAGATCTCTATATAATTTCAAATAGAGTTTTTTTGGAATGTAGTTTAATTTTACTCGTCTTCATCTCTGATGGTTTCAGTTGTTTTAACTTTTTGGGATATTTTGGGACCACATCTATCCAGCCTATAAAGTGAACATACTAGGAGACCCATAAGACATGACCATGACTTTTGCTGTGCTATCAAACGCGATTTTCGTACTACTAGAATGATTTCAATGCAATCTTGACATCAGGGCTAAAACCGCCATTACTTGTTTTCTTCAATACTCCTCCACAAACAGAAGGCTACGTTTATTTACATTTTGCATCCTTAAACTTGTAGTTAAGGTTGGATATGACAACGCTTGTTTTCTTTAACACTCCTACATTTCACCGAAGGTAAAGTTATTCTGATTTTACATGCTTACATTTTCCATATTATGATTGAGTTTGTTTTAATTTCCATTGTAGTTAAAATTACTTCTATATTCCAGAAAATAAGGTCGTAAAAGTCTACATAAAGTACAAAGTTCTGTGTTCGTGTAATTGAAACTATCCAAATAAACAATCACTAATGCTACCGAATTTATTGCACGTATCGAACTGACAAACATGGTTGATTTACGCGTGAGGGAGCTGAATACCGCTGTGCGTCGCAAGGATATATATTGTCGAAAGATGATTGATTTGTAGAAAACAATGTGTAGTTAAGTTTTTGAAGCTTTGATACCTCAGTATTGTTATGTTAGGGAATATCGCATCGATTAGCTTTATAACCACTAGATATGGGGCTAAAGCTAACTCAAATCCTCAGTTATTTTAGAAAATAAGTACTCTGTTGAAGGCGTTTTACCATGCTGACCAATGAATTTATTAGATTGGCCCAAGCTAGATTTAGCATGTTACCTTAAGCTTGTGGTTTAAATCAGAATCAGAAAAACTTTATTAAATATATGTCTTAAGAACTAGCGAACGTTTGGTAATTTTTCTATTTACAGAGAAGAGCCGGCAAGGAACTAGATCGGGTATATCAATTTTACCTTTTTATAATTGTACGTTATAATTTTTAGTCAGAGTCATATCCAAACATCACGATCATTCACATAATAATCCCCACTACAAAAAAATACAATAAATACCTTTTGACAATAAAACTCACTTTACAGAATGTTTGAACTTGCATTATCCCTTGAATCGATAATAAACTAATCTAAAACCTTTCTATTTCGGATTGACAGTACGCTATTGGCCTGATGGAACTTCAGAGCTTCACCGAACTAATAGGGCAAGCACTCATAGCGTTCAGCAGCTTGAAACCATGCTCAAGGGCACCAAAAGATACAACAACGGAATCTTACTAAGCTAAACTAAGCTCCGCTCCTAAGTTAATCATACATATACGAATTAGTGTAGTATACATGTGTATAGGTATGTGTGAGTCACGAATTCGTGAATTATAAAACCTTACTACACGTCTATTACACGATATTATAAAATTGCGTACATCCATTACAGTTTCCTTCCACATGATAATACCTTAATCGTTTTAAAATTTTTGATGATACAACTTGCCCTTGGGATAAAGCGATAGAGCGATGATGGCTCAGTTGGTAGTGTGTTCGGACACAGCGTCGAAGGACGCAGGTTCGAATCCTAGCAACTGAGTCGGAGCTTTCGGTGAAGGAAAACATCGTGATGAAACCATAGCATGGTGGTAGAGCTTTTTCTAAGTCCGCCTGGATAGCTACCACCTTCAAGTTGGAAATCTGTCGCCAAGCGCCTGTTGGTGTGTTCCAACAGCTGCACTTGAAACCAGTCTCCCTCTAGGTTTAGCGTGACTACCATCTTAGTTCTTCTCTAGTCTTACATTATCATTTAACATCAGATGAGATTATGGTCAAATGCTAACCTATAAAGTATAAAAAATCTGTGTAAAATTTTGAATATCTGCTTCAAGAATGCCCCAGATTTAATACGAAGAGACCCTAGTAATACTATTCAACAATGTTCGTATATGTCCTGTCGATTTTTTGGGCCTAATGGAGAAGGACTCTGCTATCAAATCGTTTCATGGTTTTGTAAAGCATTTAAACTCGAGGCATTTAACGGACTTTGAAATTACCGCGACTCTCTTACTTGCACGTAAATCAAAAATCAAGACTGATTAATCTTTGTGACCGTATAATACTATGGTAATGCAACGTGTCAAGGAGAAAAGAAGTGACTTGTATCAAATTGCGACCACTTCCTCTCACACAATACATTGCTAATTTTGAATACATTTATGCGAAAATGACAAAATAAAAAAAAACTGTGATATTTACTTATTTTATTTTACTGCATCCAAAAGCTGAGACAGGTATTTTATCATAAAATACTTGAAGTGGTGAGTTTGTACCGGTTGCTTACAAGTTTACCTTACCATAGTATTTCGTACATATAAAAAAATTTCAAAAATCTTTTTGGAACACAAAGGAAATTAAATTAATCAGTGTGTCTTGATAGACCGTACCTTAAATTGATCAAACTGCTCGTTTTTTGTTGTACAAATATGGTACAATGCAAATACATAAAAATGAAGTAATATTTCTTTTAAAATTTGTATTTACTGTAGTTTGCATACTACAATAAGTCTAATCTCCTAAAATTTAGTAGTACTCTGAGTTTTATAGGAGAAAAATAAAATACAAAGTTCCTGGTTCTAAAAAAATATTCGGCTTATTAAATTCAGTAGCAAAAAGTCTTTGATACTGTCTTGACATATTAGATTTATGTTATGTGAAAGATATTGAAAGAAATTAATTCAAAATTTGATAAATGTACGATATCAAGCGTTTCTGTTGGATGAAAGCGTCTAATCGTTTTGAAATCGGGTTTTGACATCTGTCCTGAATGAATTCGATTCCGTCGACAACGAAAAGCCGTTTATCATTTGTTTCAAACCATTAATCAGAATTCTTCTTATTATTCAACTTATTTCAATCATTTGATTCAGCATTTGTCATAGACAATCACATTTTCATATTACCATTTCTTTTTCATTACAGAGCACGTCTTAAAACCATTATCGTCTCGTAGTAGACTAGAGTCTCAAAACTCTCTGTTATCATTCTTCCGATTCCATACCATCCTTGCGAACATCTCTATCGGTCACACTCTTTGCACGTTCATAAGGTCATCTCTTACACACCATCATTCACTATAGAGAGAATTTGGTATAGTATAGACATTGTAGTCCAATAACGACTATACGATATATATATTTTTAATATACAATAGGCAAAGGTCATCCTTTCATACATCCTACAGTTATAGATTGTATAATTATGGAGGTAAAAAAAAACATAATAAAATATAGACATTTATTTATTCCACCATTGCCAATTTTATGATCACCATAATAAATAATGTAAATTAAATGAATTAAACCCATCATACTGTTAACCTATAATGATATTTCCCCTTTCAAAGAATTAAGATACTGAGTTATATAAGCATAAGATTAAAAAAATATAGTTTTAAATTAACAATCAACAATTACCAAAAATATAACTAAATTACCAATTATCAGATCACTTATCATAATACCTTATATTTAGATTTATAAAACATCTAGTCTTATCGAATATTTTGTTTGGTACTGGTGTCTGTACGACAACCTTAATCTAATTTAAACTAAACTATGTTTTAAATTTTATATATACGTTTATTTTAAAATACGGCCATATTGTAAAAAGGAAATAAATAATTCTAGTCCTAACCATCGCACACCTCGAACAAAACCGTAAAAAACTATTGGAATTCCCCGTTTTAAAAATTTTAATAGAAAATATAAAGGTTTTGCACCAAATTTTATACTTATACACCAAGTTTTATACTTTTACTTCTCGAAGATTTTCAACCATGCTGGTAACGGTATTATCGACAACCTTACCTAATTTATCTCCTGAACTTAACAATACTCGATTTATGATGTTAGAACAATCCTTATTCTCTATTATACTAACATGATTACCCTCTAAAAAGTGTACAGTCAAATTATCCGTGTATTTATCGAGTCCGTAATTCTCTTCGCAAACGACATACGGTGGATTCTCCTTCGGACGTAAAAGTATAATAGGTGAATTTAATTTCTTGATACTTTTAGCATTGTAGTTTAATACGACCTTAAGCCGGTCGAAACTGACCAAAGCGATGGCGGATATGAATTTATGTGAGTATTTACTTTGTACTGGGGACATTTTGATTGCACACTCGACTCTTTCCTCGTACGATTCGATTTCGTTGAGTTTCTCCATTAGAAGCTTCGAGACCTCGTTATTAGGTGCGACGATATCGATGGTGTGACAAAGGAGACTGTTTTGCAGTTGGATATCGTTCTTAAAACTGATAGTCATTGTAAGTATAGCATAGAGGAAGTCCGGAGCACCGTCCAAACAAAACACGGTCCCTTTAAAGCCTGTAAATTGATTATAATGTTATTAAAATTAATTAGTCTATTATTATTCATTTATCAAAATATTTACATTTTCCATTTTAAAGTACTTATGCGATACAATGCAATATTTTTTATATTACAAAAGGCGCTGTTATATTATTACAAGTATTTGTAATTGATTATAAGTAGTAAATAATATAGTAACAATAGTGAAGAGGTTAATTTTAAATCGTAAATTTATTAAATATGTCGTTACACAATGTTGTGAATTAGAAATATAGATCGCGAACTATCAAAAAGTTGATTGTAAATTGTCGGATTATACATGATGACCGCTGCCACCTAAATTAGGTAATCCTGTATCTCAAATGGCAATACAGATTATGACTCTATTATTGAAAGCATTATACAACAGCTGTGGATATATTATTTTAAAATACTATCATCATATACAACAAGTGCGTGCTAAGAACAATGTTTATAAACAGTCCAATTAGTAATGGATATAGTCCAACTTATTGCTAAATTGTATGTAAATGCTTATCCATTGCATAAGATATATGATGTCTATCTGGTCATATGGTTATGAGGTACCTTCAAAGCCTACAAGTACCAAACTTTTATTATTAGAGAATTTTATTATCATTTCGCATCTCCATGTATTATTTGAATGAAAATTAGGCATTAATATGGTTTTATGGTCTATTTCAATATTTTATTCGAATAAAACAACGTCACAGTAGTACCTACATTGGCACAATGATGTTGATAAATATTACTTATGACTTTTAGGGATCAATACTATGCAGTAATACATAAAAAGATACATATTTAATCAGAGGTTGATAAAAACAAAAATATGTATGATGCATGCGAAATAAGTAGCAATCGCTGAATAAATTTACCTTCACTTTCCAACTTCGCGGCCAACTCTAGAATAAGAAGTGAACCAAAACTGTATCCGAGTAACCAGAACGGCGCTCCGGGTGCGAGACGAGTTATTACCGACTGAAATGGAATCAATTCATTTATTTATGTTGTATGTGGGAGCATTTTTTATACTTTATAGGTTAGCGTTTGACAACAATCTTATCTGATGTTAAATGATGATGTGGTCTTAGATGGTAGTCATGCTAAACCTACAGGGAGACGGGTCCAAGTGCAGCTGCCGGAACACACCAATATTTTCGACTTGAGGGTGGTAGCTAGCCAGGCGGACTTAGAAAAAGCTCTACTGCCATGCTATGGTTTCATCGCAATATTTTCCTTCTCCGAAAGTTCCGGCTTAGTTGCTAGGATTCGAACTTACGACCTTCGACGCTGTGCCCCAAAACATTATATACTAAGCCATCATAATCATAGAACTGTGGATTTCTCGGAGCTTGAAATCGCCAATCGCTGTCGAGGTGATTATACCTATACCTTCCTTAGGAAAGAGGCATATGGCCCTGCAATGAGTCTTTTACGTGCTGGTAATAATGAATATTATAAAGAGAGAGAGAATTTACTTTGTATGCTTGTTTATTCATATATGAGGAAAGTAAATTTCATGTACGGATTTGATAAATTATTTCGCTATTTAAAATGATATAGATAGATATAGGCTATCTATTATATTGACATGTATAAAGTATGACGATAGTTGTCAGCTCATTTAGAAAACCTGGTTATATTTGAGGCTCCATATAACATATACTGCCTTATTATTTAAACTTAAACGAATGAATGTATAGCTGCATTGGTATTTATAACAAAATCTATAAAAAAATCGGCAAAATACTCATCTACGAAGGATAAATCACACCACCCATTTCTATATAATTTTTTTTTATCAATACCGATGAAACAGAAGACCACCGGTTTCATAGTTCTCCATCACATGCATTTTCATAACAAAGAAAGAAGCGATCTGTTTAACAGATGTACCTTGGCTTCACACGGGAGTATTTTACATACCTACTACACCCAGAGAAGCCAGGGCGCCCACTAGTTCAATTTGTAAAAAAAAAACAATTGAAAACTAAGTTTTTCACTATCAGCATTTAACATAATTATGTCTACGTGCTACAAGGCCTTGAAGACTTATCAGTGAGAAAGAGAATCTACGGTCCTACTACCAAAATGTACAGTTTCCTAAAAATTAAACTCAAGGTAAATATAATCAAATATTATTCTCTGCGCATAGTTAATATTTCCAATCTTATATCAGTATTACAGGTATACAAACCTGGTGAAGTCTATCGACCATTTGTTCAATGGTTTCGTTCTTATGCTCCACACCTAATTGAAGGACGCATACTTTAATCTTAAGCCTTTTGCATAAAGGTTCCAAGGCAGCAGCGCAACCTTCCAATCCTGGCAGCATAAACATAACTTTCTCCATAACATGAATTGCTTCTTCACCCTGAAAAACATAATTGTTAAAAGACTGAATAAGAGTCAAAAAAGAATAAGTCGAAGATAGCGATGATTTCTGAATACGTTATTTCTAATGTCCTCGTCAATGTTTTTTAACCGCTCTGAACATAGCCGTACTAAAGTCAAAAGTTTCACAAAACCAATGTTAAACAATTATTATAGGAATCTGAAATTGACACATTTCTATGTTTAACTTGACTCGATGCTATATAGATAATATAATACGTATTATACCTAAACTCGTGTTCTGGGCAACCACATTCAGAGCGGTTAAAAAGTTTGGCGAGGACTATAATGTTAATTGAAATTACATCGACTGCGTTACGTTTAATGATTTGTAGATAGTAGACGATACGAATTAAAATCACTCGTAATAATATTAGGTTTCATATACTAAAATAGCCTGAAAGAATCTATTTAGTTTATAGCGAATAATACTTTTTTGTGTGACACACCGCAGAATTACAAAGAATCTGAACCATGAAAATGTCTGAAATAAGCTTTTTATTTATTTAGACCAGCTAGTAACCAATGCACCAAGCAGGAATTGACACTGTATAATAACAATCTATAGGCATATTGGCATTTAAAAACTGCAGCGGCATGCGCTATATCGTACACAATTTCAATTCAAATATTATAAAGGAAAATATAATATAAACTAACATAACCTAATAATACCATAAAGAACTTTTCATAAAAAAATATCGCATAATCAAAAAATTCAGCATCGAGAATCAGAAACACAAAATCAAAACAAAAACATAATAATAGTTATATAAGTTGTTGTTTTTATATAATCTTACAAAAACTTTCCGGGAAAATTGCCAATTAGTGACATCAAAAATCTAGCAAGTTAATAGGGATATCAAAATTAATTAATAAAATAGCTTTTTCACTAAGGTAGAACATAGCTTTGTATCAGTAAAAGAATTTTAGCAACGGTTATAACTTTGAAATATAATATACTGCCAACCAATAGTATAGATTAATAAACTGTCTTTTTTTATTTTCATAATAAATTAATGTAATTTGAAAACCAACCTCTATACCATCGGATACCATACTGGGCATATATATAAAAGGTTCCGATACTAAGTTCTCATCACCGAAGTTTCTCATTAGAACTTTAAGGCCAGCCGCACCTTCAACAGCTGCTGGTCGAGCGGCTGACGTGGATGTCGCTGCTTCACGTTGTGCAGTCAGTTCCACCAGCCTATTAAAATTAAATTTACGAAAACACCTCAAAAACCATCGATATTTAACAATTTTATGTGGAAAAAATTTAAAATTGATCTTACAGAAACATCTTTACCAAATTTATTTGAAAAATTATAGATGACTTCACAATTGGCTATTGTTTATTATAATCGATTTCTTTTCTTTTTTAATCAGCTGATAGTTGCGACTTCATTTGTGTCGTTTATTACCTTAATAATGTATTTTATATACAGAGAGAGAATATAACAGTACAGGGTAAAGGTATGGTACCGCTCTTGAATCCACTCATCTATGGCCAGAAAAGATAACATTGAACGCGTAGTGTTTAAAAAAACGTATTTTTTTTTTATATGAAGGTATTATGATAAATTTCTTTCTAGATTAGGACCGAGTGTCTATGAAGTAATGCAATAAAAAATAATCGAAATATATGCAGTAGTTTGCGAGTGACGAGCGCACAAAAGCAGACTTCTATCGTTTTACTTATATATAAATAAAATATAATAGGAAGATTTAATAAATAATATATTTTTTTAATTATTTCATATACAGAGTTAAGTTACCTGGCGAATGTCAGAGTTCTAATGTCTTGCGCTGTTAAGAATATTTCGAATTCTCTCTCCAACGTTTGCTTGATTTCTACGGCCATCATACTATCCATACCTAATTCTGCTAGAGATACTTGTTGTGATACAGTTTTCAAATCCTTAATACCTGATAGTAAACAATTATCATAGGTTATTTTATTAGCAAACTTTTTGAAAGCCTATATACAATGACCGAGTGATTATATTATTCAAGAGATCTTTCGAGGGGCAGCAGCAATAAATAAAGCACGTTAAAGCTTCAATTTTCCCTTTAATTTTCATTATTTCAACCATCATTAATAGATTATTATCGTTGCTACACATATTATTATAAATGAATTTGGTGTGCCATAAAAGCTTTATACTTTAGGTTTTATTTTTTGTTGTGAGCTTGTAATTACCTCTAGTCTCTCGGTTTCATTTGAAAACTACATCGACATTGATGCATTTGTTTCCAAGAGATGAGCTCTCGGTAGGTATATTACGTTTTTATACATACAGATTTAGTTAATTACTTTTGATAAATAATAAAATATTCTTCTATTTTTGATCTGTTATATCTATACAAAACTCTCAGTGAATGTAATTCTTTAGTGTACAAACTTAAGTTGCAAGTGGCTTGTGATGTAACATTATGCTTAAAAAATAAGATCAATCCATCAGTTATTTAGTATTAATAATAATATGCTGATGATGTAATATCGAATAAAGAAATATACTTATTAAAAGTTAATATATAGCAGTAATATATACCCATAATTTGCGCTACCGCATCTACAATGTTCCCACAACCGGAGCCACCGGCCTTCTTTTCAGCGACTACGATGGACGAAACAATAGCTGCGTCCTGTTTTATAAATTTATCCAACGCTAATAGACAAGAGGAAATCCTCTGCTGCAGTGTACCACCAATTTCAAGGAGTACATCTTCATCCTGCATATCTGCCACCAGACCCACCTAACAGATATATGTATACATATAAACAAATAATTCCTTCTCGTGTTGGTATTAAGTGGAATGAAGAGTCTGACCGTAATGCAAAATTAGAATCGACGTACGGTAAATTAAAGGAGGTGAAATTAAATTACTGGGAAAGGTTGTCAAAATCGAAATTAATTTATTGTAATGATTACTTTGATGAAAGGAGTAAATAAAAAGCATTTGGTGCAAAACAATACAGTGTCAGCCTATTCATATACCTTGGCTTAATAAATGTAATTCAAATTGACAATATGTCAAAATAGCATTAAGACTTCGTTCAGGGCACTAACCGTCAGGAAGTCTTGCATTTCTAATGAGGAAGGTGGAGTCATCCAAATGCAATGTATGTGGAAAAATTATTGATCTGCATCACTTGATGATGAAGTATGCCAAGAACAGCATCGAAAGAGACTCGTTGATGAGTATTATGAGTGTTAGTTGCCAAAACATAGATATTTGTCATACTATATTGGCAGAATCCTATTCGAATGAAGCAAAGATGTTGTATGACTTGATAATGATATCTCATCAGCGACTCTCCTGATAAACCGTTAAAGAATGGGGAACAAAGAGGCTGATATATTCAATACAATATAAGCTCCTAAATAGAAAAGAAAAAAATACCAGTTAATTCTAGTTCATTTAAATTTTTAAGACCATCAGTTTCCAAGTATACTCAATTTATTTTTTATAAAACTGCTTAAACTTTCATTTCGTATAAGATTGATTAAAATCAAACTACATTCGATTGAGATTAAAACATACAATTATTATAAAGCATGCTAGCCATAAGATCAGAATTGGCAGATATATAAAAAGACCTTTAGTGCCTGTTATTTTAATATATTTCTCATTATGTGCAAGGTAATTAGTATAAGGGTTCATATTGATACTTACGTCACCTACAGCTCCCCATTGTACAGCTAAAGCTGGTAGTCCTTGTTTCTTTCTATTTTCGCAAATCCTCTCCATCACTGAGTTAGACATACCATAGTTGGTCTGACCCGCATTACCACGTCCGCAGGACACTGACGAAAATACTACGAAGTCTCTGTAGAATGCAATTAGTTTATCGGTTTTAGAATAATTAATTACGACGGCAAAATTATTTATGAGCTTATTATAGAACTCTACATCATTGATTAACTCCCTTGTCAACCTTCCATGAGAAAGAATAATTAGGGGATAGTTTAGTTTGAATATTGGATGTAACTTATTGCTTGGAATGAAATGGATCAATCATGTTTATGTTATTTTTTTTCAATAGATTAATAAAATAATGATCCATTCGGGGTTTATTCAAACATATATACTATTAATAGGATTATTAAAAAAACTATTGGTCTGACTGACCTTTAGATTGCTACAAAATACGGGGAAACGAAGAGAGAAGACGAAAATTAAACAGAAAATTATATATTTCTTAGTCTATCAAATATCATATAGACTTTTTACAGTACAAGACTTTTTTGTTTGTGCTACAGACATTTATAAGCTCACATTATTAGTTTTAGAAAAGAAATATTGACGGAGATTATAATCAATTACTTATTTTATTAGCGAAATGCCAAAGAATAAAATATTTAAACGATCCTCACTTCAACCCAGGACATAGTTTCCTTGTCAATTTATCCAAATGCATCGTAGCGATAGCTTTAGGTCCGAATGATGTCTTAAAGGTATCTGGATCCTGGTTTTGGAATATGGAATCTCTTAAAACGACGGCAAGGTTGAAAATCGCGTCAACTTGTCCCATAGCGTTGGCCATTTTAAGCATTTCCTCACATCCCGATTCGGTGGTGACATCGTGTGTTGAAATCTGAACATCTGCCCCGTATCCGGCCCATGCACTATAGATATACATAACAGATGATTATTTACTATCAGTGGCATTATACTATATCTAGAATAATCACTTTGTATTTTTGTTTCAGCTAGACCGAAGACATTAATAGTGCTATGAGATGTGAAGAATGGATTTAACACGTTCGTAGTCCGGTGGAACTGTAGCGGCCTTGCCAGGCTAACAGTGTAGGTCAGTTCGAAAAAAAAAGGTTAACACGTTCCGTGCCATGTGTACCACTGGTGGTACCCATTAAACTAGATCTTCGGGCCATGGGCCGACACGTGGCATGGAACGTGTTATACACGAGTCTATTGCTGTCACACTCTGCTTGAACTATGAAATAGAGTGCGAGAGAGACAACTGAAGCTCCGGACTAATTATATCCTTATAAAAAGGAAGAAATCACAATTTTGTTGTTTGCTCTGTCTGTTTCTCCAAAACTGAACCCATTTTAATTATTTTTCAAAATGAATATAAGAAGTAATTTATCTGTCTCTGTGTGTCTCTCTTTAATGTATTATAGTCGTCAAATTGACTTATTGACTGTTTGAAAACTGTGATATAGTTCGGCAATTTTAATACTTTTAAAAGGTATCTGGGTCTCATATAATTTAATTTATAGAGAATTCAAAACACAGGGACATGACAGTGATAGATAAAATTTGCATGGTATAAAAATATTTATTCTAGTTCCATTATACATGGACAAAACAGAGGAGTACAGTGTGTATGGAAAATTCACCACTCGCGTTTCCCCTTAAGATGGTAAAAGAAATATATTATTGAAAGTTCTTACCGCAGTCTCGAAGACTGGTAGCCATTTGTGACACCCCTTCGAGAATTTAATACTATTTTTCTGGCACCCCTAAGGATCATCCAGTCGGCCAGCTCAAGACCGAAACCTCCAAGACCTCCCACTATAACGTAAACGTGGTCTTCGTGACCCATGTACCTGAAATAATAACACTTTATTAAATTCTGTTAACATTATGTACTTGTTCCGCACAAGTGCCATTAGGACGGAATGATATCTTGTTCTGTCCAGTTTTAGCATCTGTGATGCCTTCGACTAGATCTGTAACGGTCTCTAGTGTTAAATATTATTATTATTACCCGATGAAAACATTTTGGAATGACCTAAAAGATTTTTATGATTAAAAAAATTAAAAATGTGTAATACTAGCTGTCCGCCCCGACTTCGCAAGGGTGTACTAAGGAGGAAAATACAATCAAATTTATCCATTGCGGCATGAACATTGAATATATAATGAAATAAATTGGCAACTGAACAATTAACCGTCGATATTTTTCAAAATCCTCCTATTGCCGTCTGTCTGACTAACTCACTCATATTTTTGTATGGAGATTTTCGTAACCCAAATTTTTCACTTTTACTTATAATTTTTATAATATTTTTCAGTTTTATTTAAGTATCATTCTAATAAAAAAATATAACAGCACGCTACGACCTTCAGGAGCAGAACAATTACTAAACAAATTGTAAGTTTGAAAGGATGCCAAGCAAGTATTAGGGCGGCTGTAGCGGGTTGTGTGGGACGGTGTATGACATCGGGGAAAAGGAGCCGGTAAAATTAAATGCAAACCGTAGAAATTACCTAGTAATCTCATAAGTGCGATGAATGCTTCTATTAAGCCCAAACACTTCGGTGGATTTTAATAAAATTTGGCATGGAAGTAACGTAGAATTATTTCTAATAATTGTTTTTAACATTTACATCCAATAAAGTAGTATATAGCTAACAGTGAGTTTAAATACTAAAAGATCATATTCGAAATCGACTGATTTACTCCCTATAACATGAATATCTGATTGGCTGGATTATCAATACGATAGTCTAGGTCATTGTTTGGTGAGTTCTTAAAAAATGAGGGCTGTAATAGGATTTTACACAAAATTATAACAATGTTAGCATTAATTTCTTACCGAGGAACTGCATCAATCGGTACCGAGGTAGGTAGAACATGCTGGCCTGCTGGCTCTTCATCCTTAATTTTAACAATTACCTGCAAAAATAGAAATGGAATTCATTCATTACTAGCAATGTGAGCTTGATGAGAGTAATCATTCGTAATATCTCAGGAATATTTTGAAACGATGAGGGCTTAGTTGTTATTGTGTTAGTACACAGTGTCGAAAAATATAGGTTCGAATCCTAGCAACTGAGTCGGGGCTTTCGGTGAAAGAAAACAGTAATGAAATCATAGCATGATGGTAGGGCTATTTCTAAGTCCGCCTGGCTAACTACAACCATCAAATTCAAAATCTGTCGCCAAGCACCTGTTGGTGTGTGTTCTGGCAGCTGCACGTGAGAGCCAGTCTCCCTCTACGTTTAGCGTGCCTACCATCTTAGATCACATCATCATTTAACATCAAATGAGATTATGATCAAACGCTAACCTATAAAGTATATATTATCTATTTAATTTTAATTGTATGCAAAAGGAACTTGTCTAAATCTTTTCCAGTGCACGTATTTATCTAATAAATCTGAACTGGATGTTAATTGACAATGTGGTCCAAGAAGGTAAACAAGCTAAACCTAAAAAGGTAGGCCCTCAACTACGACTGCTGCTACACACGTATAGTTGCTTGGTGACAAATTTACAACTTGAGGTTGGTAGATTAACAGTCGTGCTTGGAAAAAGTCTTACCACCATGAATATAATGAAATCCTGTGCACAATTTCATGCTTCTAGACCCACCGATCTTAGCTGTTATCTCTGAGTCAAAACAACAAAACACTAAATAGAAACACTACATTTAGAGGAGAACTCTTAAAAATAGATGATGGAATACACGTATAAGTGGTTTGCGACGGATTTTTAACTAGAGCCTGGTAGTTTTCCAGGCGGGTATTGGATAAAAGTCTACGAATATGCTAAAGTTTCATGACTATGTTTCCAGATTTAATTGCAGTTTCAAATGTAGAAGTACAATAATATTTACCTATGGTACTTATGAACAGCTTTTTAGCGTCTTAAGAAAATAACTTAAGTGTAATCTGTAAATAACATTATATGTATTACTTACTTTTCCAATATGCTTTCCGGCTGCCATGTATCTGAAAGCGGCCTCTACCTCATGCTTCTCAAATATGCAGTACGTTAGAGGTCGTACGGCTCCACATTCGATACCACATAACAAGAGATCTTGTAGCCTCTGTACAAAAATCATACAATTTTAGCACGATATTGCATTAAACTATGTTACACAAATTATTAAATAACATATGATCACATTGCAATTTAAAATTTACATTTATAATGTTACCATAAATATTTATCATTTCAATAAATTCATTATATCACAGCTGTTATCTGCGACTAGAATCACGCGGAATGTAGTAGAAAAAAATGTATTCAGTGCAAAAGTGCACCGGTTCTTGATACTGCCTTCTTTATGCTTTATTTGCGTAGGACTTTACTTATATTTTCTAAAATAAAAGTAGAAGTTACTCATTATAACATCAGCTATCTACAAATAAAAGTCCCTACAAAATCGGCCAAACCGTTCAGAGGTTAGGCGGACAAAAATAAAAAACACACAGACAAAAATTACAAAAAATGGTTTCTCGTTACACTGTCCATTCAAACCGCCATACCTATTTAGAACGAATCTGTTATATTGGCATTATAAACAGACATTTCCATTTTATTGATATGTATGTATAAGAAATCTATATATTTTAGATCCAGGTATATCATTAAAATTTATGTCGACATTTTGATAATATTCACTCCAGGCAAAAACGATAATTTTGGGGGCCTTACTCATTTACATCACATGAAATACCTTCATAAATCTATACAAAAATATTACATAATCTCGTCCTGTATGTGTACCACTGCTTGGCAAAACTTTATGTCTGGAGGAATCAACGAACATAATCATCTCTTCAGCCCACTTCATTCTAGTAAATGAAGAGAAATCAACCGTTACATATTTTTCCCATATATAGTGGTACTACAAAATAATCCCAAGGAAGGTTGATGTGAGGCGCGCGCGGTCGGTCGTAAAAATTAAGCCAAATGATATATCATAACATGACTAACATATCCTACCGGCCCTCTTAAAGATGATGTGTATCATACCTTTCTGAAGTCGAAGCTTTGGTCGAATATATAGTCCAACATAATGCCATGGAAGGAGGTCTCCTTCAGGAAGAAGTACATCCCGATGGGAGTGTTGTTGCTGATATCAAATTTTCCGATCTCCAGGAAGCGGCCACGATACGCTAAACATCTTACGGATGCCTGTTCACGGAATATTTTAATTTTAAAGTTATCCTATAAACTAGACTATTTGTGAATATAATTTAGAAAAGAAAATGAGTGTCGTAAAATACTCAGTTGGAAAGAAGTGCCTTTCATAATATATTGATAAACGTATTGTATTGTTGATTAACAAATAGAAATAAATAAATTATTAGACAAAATTGTTTATAAAAAATTAGTAAAGAGGTTTCACAGAACGAGTTTTATTAAAAATAAACGTAAGTAAAAGTACACAACTACACACAATATGCTGTGAAACAACAGACGCGTATGCCGTTTAAAAATATACCCACGCAACCGGAGAGAACTTATAGGCTGTCTTGAACCAATAAGCATGCATCTGTGACTGAGCACAGCCAATAGTTTTCACGCTACGGATAACCGTCTACACTATAGAAAGGGCTATGACGGAAAATTCTTATACTTTTTTTCGCCTAGCCCTCTTCCGCCAAGTTCGTACCGTGCGATAAGAAACATCGTTCCAACAAAAAAAAAAACTAAACTATTAGGTAATAAAATAAGTATAAACAATAGCAAAATCTTAAATTCCAGTAAAAACTACACCCCTAAGATATATATATGCAACAGAGGCAAGTATCCGTGTATAGAATATTAAAATCAACCTGTCTGATCAGTAGCTTTGTTTGAAAAATCAATACAGATTATAAATATTGAATTAATGAGTTGACAAATTACATGCTAAATGCAAAAAGGACAAAAGAGTGTAAAAGAAATTTATAAATGCGTTTCTTTTCTTTCATTTTAATTTTAGAAAGTATCTATAATTTGATTGACAACAAAAAATCTATACGCCATTTTGAATTTACTGGCTTTTGTTCACGGTTTCACTCGTATCGCTATAGATTCGATCTATATTTTAGGAATAGTACATTTTTTTATAAGAGTAATCCATAACAAACAAACTCATATTCGGATTTGTAATATTGGTTAGGATTTTACACAAACTTATCACATTTAGTACGTTTAAATTTTACCTGTAATTTATCATCTGATAAGGAATTAAGGACCATATCCACGCCCTTTCCGTTGGTCTCTCTGCGGATCATGTCCTCGAAAGACGTGTCACGGGAGTTGCCAATATGACTGTCTGTAGTAAACAGTATATCGTTTATAAGAAGCATTGAATACTAACTTAATGTATGTAAGTAGAATTTTACAACTATCTGTGTGATCCTTTAATTTTTTCTAAAGTACGTAACATATTTTGACATGATCTTCATTATCATTTAGAGAATGTGTTTTGGAAGATTAAATAATAAATAGGATCTGTCGACGCCTTATTTTACGTTTGTACCATTATTACGTCTTTGTGAGGAACCCAATATTTTTTCTCAAATAAAAAAATAAATAAACTTTTCTATTTCAATCAATTACTATGATATATATTTTTAATTTTTAATAACCATACAATTAACTTACATAAAGTAAAACCAACAACCCAAAGTATATTGAATCAAATTAAATTAGTTAAGAAAGTAAATATTACCTTTCAGCTGTGGGAAGAGTTTTTTAATAAAAGCCCTCTTCTCAGCCGTACCGACTGTGGTGAAGACTTCGCAACCGTAGTACAGAGCTACGTTAATTGCCGCTTGGCCTACACCTCCGGACCCAGCGTGAATTAAAATCGTGTCACCGCGTTTTATTTCACCGACCATAACCTGGATAACGATTAAATATGAGCAACTATGAAACCAATCTTATAATCTCTACTGAATTTTAAAATATGACCAATTATGATACAAATCAATATTTTAAATTTGAAATATTAATATTAGCGTTTGACCACAATCTTATCTGATGTTAAATGATGATATGGTCTAAGATGGCAAACACATTAAACAACGAGCGACCACCAAGTGCAATTGCCGGAACACACCAACAGATACTTGGCGACAGTTTTTCAACTTGAGGGTAGTAGCTAGCCAGGTGGACTTAGAAAAATCCCTATCACCATACCATGGTTTTATCACGATGGTTTCCGTCACCGAAAGTTCCAACTCGGTTACTAGAATTCGAAATTACGTCCTTGGAGGCTGTGTTCGGACACACTACCAACTAAACTATCATATAATCTCATTTTAGACCCAACATTGGTCTAACGTCACTGGTGATACCATTGGGCGCCACAAAGCATTAATTCTGCCCTGTCTCGTATGTAGGAGCGCGGAAGTTCTTAAGTGCTTACCAAAAATTCTGGTACATGACCGTAAGGCCCATAGCGGTTAGTCAGCTTAAAAAAAAAGAATGTTAAGGTAAATAATTATTAAACTTACCATAGCATAATAAACAGTTCCGTATGCAACTGGTATAGTTGCCGCTTCTTCAAAGGTCCACTCGTCCGGTATGCACCAAAGTAAAGCTTTATCCCCTTCAACCACATTGGCCATACCAGAATTCTTAATCATGCCCATGACTCGGGAACCACTGTTGTGAAATAGATTATGTTTAAGGAGTATTATAAGGAAAATGTTACGTTAATTAGTCAATACGTTCTACAACAGTCAGTGATAACCAGTGATTAATTCAATTAACATAAGAATATTTTGAAGTAAAACATTTTATGAAGAGCTCTGAAATTCTGATCTGTAACTTTCTTTTTGTGTAAAGAAAAGCAAACACTGTGTCGGGTAGAAAACACCGGTTCTCGTCTGATCACCGAAGTTAAGCAACGTCGGGTGCGGTCAGAACTTGGATGGTTGATACACCTGGGAACACCGCGTCACGTGACTTTCTATTTTACTTTTTATAAGAAACGTGTTAGCTTCTTTCGTGTGGTTATAAGCACATACATAACTGGAGATTAGGAAAATACTTTCTAGATACAAATAATGGTACTATATAATCATTGTCCTCTTAAAATAAGTCAGGAAATCAGAACAATTATTCATAATAACAAATAAACATACAAATTTAAAGTAATTATGAATTTCATATCCATAATTGATATTAAAGATACTTTGATTATATACTTACTTAGGAGTCCTACCAACAATTTCAAAACCTTGCACACATTCCTGGGCTAATCGACCGCGGGCCACAGCGTCCACTGTTACACGACCAGTCGCTGTCATGACGTCACGGAAATTAAGAGCTGCACAGTACGTCTAAAAGGCAAAGGTTCTTGTATTTCCTACCATTATTATATTAACATTATCTTTATAATAAAAATCATAAATGGTATTAATCTATAATATGATTAAAGGACCTTTAATCCTTCAAGAAACCTAGAAAATAAACCTTAGCAAGTGTTTGGTGATAAATAATCAACTTGTAAAATATGCATAAACATATTAAAAAGCACAAATGTATCTGTATTGTTTGGTCTTTATTTAATTGACTGGATTACAATTGCTCCTAAAGCCACGAGTTTTTCTTTTTTCTGTAAATAATATTAATATCAGTAATGCAAATAAATTTATAATAACTCGTAGCCATTTTAAATGTGTATAAAAAGGTGCATATATTTTACAGACATCGTTCCTATTACACTTACATGAATCAAAACTTTTTCTTCGTTCTTAAATTGATGGTTTTCTCTCAGAGGTCCTTCGATCCATCTCAGTGATGACAAGTCACCGATAGTTAGCGTATTTACATAAGCATGATGTGCACGAACAGTCTCTAAGTCTCCGAGAAGTAAGTGGCGATAGCATCCCCATTGTCCCTGACATCGGAATATTAATATATATAGTTTAGGTCTATGTTAGATTTAGAAGAATTTACATTAGTTAATGCAATTATGGTATAACTGTGATCCATATATTCCTTTGGTACAAAATCCAATTTGCTTTCGTAAATAAATTAGTTTACGTAAAATGTAGCAGCCAATTTTTTATTCTTAGATTTATTTTTGCATTTCTACATGAGTATGGTATTTAAATATAGCCGTGGTGTATAATGTCTTTCAGCTATTCTTAGCAGATTTGTTGAAATTAACTGATTTTTGTGAGTAAATTATATATACTTCGAGTTAATTTATTAATAAAAACTTACTTCCTGATAAACATTGATGGCCAAATCTTTGTCTAGTTGTTCTTCATAAAATTCTAAGTCCTGATTAAACTTTGGAGCTGATGGATCAGCAATAAGAAGGCCGTATATAATTTCACCTCCAGGTTCCTTTCTGAGGCAATTAACTAATCCTAAAAGTCCATTCAATTGTTCATTCTGACTATACAAAACAAGTTTCTGACCCTCTTTCATTTCATCTTTAACTTTATCAATCCAAGCGAAGGAGTCATCGGATGTAACAATTTTGACGAATTTTGCTGGTCTAGCTCCAACTCTCTTTCTTAGTAGAACTACGTACTCTAACCCAGTATCTTGGATGGAAATGATATCATATTTGTCGGCATAATCTTTAGGATTAGGAAGGTCTTTTTCTCGACTTATAACAAAGCATTTATCGCGAAGAGTTGCCACAGCTTGTTCCAGTGTCTGCAAATAATTTACATGTATTTACAAATACTCTCCTTACACTTACCAATATTAACGTAAGCTCTGGCAGCTTAAAAATTTGATACAAATATGAGTTAACTTACCTGAGGTCTACTTAACAGGTTAGCTCCAATGAACAGCACAGTGTTGGATTCTCCAGTTAGTTTCTTATTTTCCACTGTAATAGTTGAAGGCATTTCAATTGAATCATCAGTGATCACCAGCAGCTCAGCTTGCACAAGTGGCTGATCACCTAGCATATCAGCCACTTTTTCTATTAAAGGTTCAATGCTATTCTTTTTATATTCTTCGTCGATGAGTTCTATAGCCTTGACTTTGTAAGTCTGAATATTTTCAAGAATTGTTTGAATGTCAGATCTTAGAATATCTTCCATCTAAAAAATTTGGTTATGTTAATTAAATATATTCTTTTTGGAAGCCATAACAATAATAACCAAAAAGAAAAAGATAATTTAAAGAATTTAATATATGAGAACGGTAAAATATAGGGTAAATATAAATAGGAAACAATGTATGTAGAAAATATTTATATTTTAGTGTTCTTTTGGTTAATTTTTCATCGGATAATTTTATTAATGTGTTTTGAATATTACTAATGAAGTATATAAATTATAATATGAAAAGTAGGTTTCAACCGTTTTAAATTATTAAAATAAAGTTTTTGGTTTAAGACAGTGTTCGGTTGGCTACATTTAATTGATTGGAAACTCACCATCATCTTAGTTTTACTGAAGTTCGGAATAAATACATTCTTTTCAAGTACTGGAATACCTAAGGGTACCCGTTTGGTGATAGGGGTAGCATGAAGACCACGAATTTCCACACCACCAGCTCTAGAAAGAAAAAGAAATTGTTACTATTTGCTCAAAAAGCCTTAACATTCAGACTTTTTACAAATTTTTCCATTGACAAAGTGGTTCAAAGCCTATAAAAAATCTTTTAGAAGACAAGTCCCAGAATTGAAGTATCAAGGATAAGACTGAAAACTTTACAAGAAGTGTATCCAGTTGCACAATATTAAGAACCTAATAGGCTTATAAAAGTACTCGGTATTTATTTTGGTAAATTTGATATTTTAAAAGACTCAGTTCATCCATATTGCTAATTATTACTTTAAAATTATTTACTAACCTAATAACATCAACTTCTGGATACACTCGAACCTCAAAAGAGTTTCTAGTAGAATCAGGATTCATCTTCGATATAGCGTTGTAATGCATTGTGGCATCGATCGAGAGTTTCTCGATTCTGGTAGGAACGAAAAGACCTCTGGTGTCCTGACCGATAATCTTGAGCTGAAGCATGCAGTCCATGAAGGTGACCCAGTTGTTGACCCACGTGAGACGTCCACGGGTACCTTGCACATTGCAACCGACAACTCCACGGAACAGACCGCTGCAATAAAGTTTCGTCACTTATAAACTACAGTGTTTAAAAACGCCTATTTTGATTATTGGCGTACAATACATGATCCTGTTGGATTTATATTTGCCTAGTACGTGGTACGGTCAATCGGTTTAATTAACACGTTCCGTGCCAAGCCAATTTTGTCTGACTTGTCGTTCAAACCATTTGCGTTTTTTCGTGGGCTTTAAAAATTCATATATTATCATACAATGTTACATTACAATATTAATACGTAAGTAATTTTTTCGTTTTCAGTCGTTATCACATCGTATAAATGTAAGTAAGTAAGTAGTGTAAGTACGTAATACAATCATATCACAAGTGTGTGGTGCACGCGGCCTAAAGATCAAGTTTAACGTGTAGCACTGGTGGTTGATGTGGCCTAAAGATAAGTTTAACGTATAACCACTGGTGGTAGACGTCGCCTAAAGATCAAAGTTAACGTGTACCACTTATGGTAGACGTAGCCTAAAGATAAAATTTTACATGTGTTTAACGGGGCACGAAACGTGTTAAGCACGGTGTTTTGAAGCTATGATGACTCAATGGGAGGATGCTTTAAAAATGAATACATATTAATAAAATTGAAGTGTCTGTTGTTTTGTCCGGGGTAATTGCTGAAAATATCTAAGTTTATTAAATTTTCCAATAAAGGCTACCCATTATTTTTAAAATTTAATTGATGTAATTTAAAATCGTTAAAAAAATTATAGGGGTTATTAAGTAGTAATCACAGAACTACGGCTTCCAGTTGGCCGTTGGTTACAGGCGGCACAGAACCACAGGCTGTAGAGAAATAACGGAGAGGCCTATGTTCAGCAGTGGACGTCTGTAGGCTGAGATGATGTTGACTATGACAAAATGACAACATTTTAAGATGTAGATAGTCACGGACACCGGCTAGTAAAGAAACATCCTGTGTCCAATGTTTAGCAAATGTTATTAAAATGTTGTTTGTTATTTTCCTGTCATTAAAAAGTGGGCAGAAAAATTCTTAAAGTTAGTTACAACCTCAATATCTTTCATACCTGTATTGATAGCCTCTAAGACGAAGTTCCTTATAGAAATCTTTTGTGAGCATATGTTTGATGTTAGGTCCAGTTATTTCAGCCGGATGAGGAAGCACTCGGTAATTTTGGCCCACATTTTTCTTAGCGTAGATACGCCCAGTTACGATTGACGCTCCACTCTCTACTATCTAAAAAATTTCAAATAATGGTCATTTATCGTTATTCATGTCCGTTTGATGAACTGGAGAACTTTTAAAGTAAAACTTCTCATCGGAGAGGTTTGAATTTTTGATCGGCAACCTTTTTCTGTGACGAACAGTGGTGGGGGTAAACACTATCGGGTAGAGTGTTGAAGAAACAAGTTCTCGTCCTATCACCGAAGTGAAGCAAAGTTGGATGCGGTCAATACTTGGATGGGTGACCGCCTGAGAACACCGCGTGATGTTGGCTTTTTGTCGTATTTTTTGTAATTAGAACGTTTCCATGCGATAGAAAAGTTCAACTTTGTATATCTTTACGACAATCCCTGTTTTTTTATTTACCAAACGCTCAGATTAAATTCCTAACTTCATTGTGGTCAAAAAAGTTTCTGACTTACTTCAAAATTGCCACTGCCCTTTTGAATCATAATGATGAACTCCAAGTTTCCTTCCTTAGGAATATTCGTAGCTCTCTGGAAACGAACGTTTTCGAAGACAACGGAGACTTCTGTGTATAGCTCTCCCATCATCATACCAAGAGTTTCCCATACGAGGACCAAATAACCGGTAGCTGGGTATAGATTGCGGCCTATAAAGAATTGCTTTAGTAAGAAAAACTACCAAACTGATACTACTGTAGCGTATAGGTGTTTACACTCTTCTGATAGGAGCATAGTTGTGCTTCCTTTTATAGAAAGGAATTCAAACAGTTATTATTCTGTGAGAGTAGTATCTAATACGTATTCTGAATTACAATTTTCGTAAAATTTTCAAACTAACAGTTTTATTTATATTTTGACTGTATATAAATATATAAAGTACAATATATTTCTACATTTTAAAATTGCTATAATTTTTTTTTCATTTTGTATATATAAATTATTACTTTTTTGCTTTATCTATAGAGGAATTCATGTTTCCTGTCTGTGTTTTATCGTCTGTCATATTTTATACTTCTTTATCCTGTTAACAGATTAAGTCGATATTTATTTCATATCAAATTATCTATCTTATTAAATAACTTTACACTTACCATCGACAACGTGTCCGGCCATGTACTCACTGTCTTCATCAACTATAGACATTCTAACAGTTCTCTCTCCAGATTTCATCTTTTCCTGGGCTTTGTACGAAGTTACATACCTAAAGAGATTAAAAACATAAGTTACATGGTTATACCATCTACGAATACTACAACTAAAAGCAGAATCAATTAAGGAACTAATTAAAAATCTTGATCAGCTAATTCTATTTTTACTGCTTTTCCTCACTTAAGTTTAATTTTAATCAGTGCTTTGGTTGCAATTGGTGGCATATAAAATTTAGAAATAGGAACTGACTGCTAGATGCACCTGCTTGAATACATCAACGTGTACCTAGTTTGTATCCACCTTAACAGGGCCAGTTAACCAGACGAGTACTTGAAAATGCCTTTTAATATTGCTTGTTTAATGTACAATACGGATATTCTTTGGATAGGTTTATTAACCAAGAGATTTTTTTGTTCGGTGATAGAACACGATAGTCATGTAATGAACGGACCAGGAAGTAGAAGTAACACATTATGACGGCATAATGCCACATTTAGGAGTGGCGCGTTCGGGACTCAGTCGGAATATTTACATGGAATCGTACGGTGTATACACCCAATAGAATGGCCACCATCATCAACATAGTAATAAGGTTTTGGTTACTTTTATTTTGAAATCAGAAGCCATAATGGCTTAGTGTCGAGCGTGCTGGTATACTTCGTCAACCGATATGTGTTCGAATCCTTGCTAATGAGCCGGAGCCATCGGTGAAGGAAAACATCGCGATGATACCATAGGCATGATGTTAGGTTTCTTTTCTCAGTCCGTTTGGCTAGCTACCACCCTCAATTTCAAAATTTATCGCGAAGCACCAACGGGTGTGTTCCAGCTGCTGCACTTGAAAGCTAATCCCTCTCGGTTTAGCGTGTTTATTATCTTAGCCCACATCATCATTTAAAATCAGGTGAGATTGTGTCAAATACTAAAACATATGACGTTAAAGAAAAACTTGTTTATGTCTACTTGTCGAGAAGCGGTGTAGGTTACTTTGACAACGGTGACTGATGGTGGATTTTAGATTTTTCGATGATCATCGTTGTTATTAGATTGCGTTGTGCTCATCATCAGGCACAGTGTAGTTACTGTGTAATACTAAATTTAAAAAAAAAAACAAACTTAACGCTATGTTACTCAGAGAGAACGCACTGATAAAATTGCAGAATTGGATTTTCCATATTTTAAGTAACAAAAATACTAGTATATTTCAGACTATTCCCATGAACTTTTTCGAACAGATGTTGAAGTACTACTGATAACAAAATCAAATACAGAACATTGTCTTCTGTACCCAACCAGTTTACCCTCATTCAAAGCGGGAAGGGAGAATGTTTGAAAAATGCGTACTAAACGTCGCGCTTTATTGAAGTCAATGAACAAAGTGCCGCTATAGATCACACGCAGACTATTTGTTTGCGGTCGCTTGACTGATGGATGACGATTAATAAACGATGACTGAGTATTTTGGGTCTTTCGATATTTTGTGTACATATTAACAGTGAGTTTTCACTGAACCTCGTCGCCTTTAAAACTCGATTGAAGTTTCTCAGAACATCATTTTTATTTGTCGAAATTAATAAATATGAGGATACAATTCCATGAATATATCTAACACCCAAACAAAACCTGTTAATGTGTTCATCAGACAAAAGTCAGTCATATCCGGGGATCAAACCCATGGCCTCTCGGCTTAATAATCAGGTTTGTCATATATACCACTAGGCCGCGAGTCATAATTACCAAAGCTGTTATTAGCAGATTCTTCATTTAACAAGTTTTTAAATGTAACCTAACGGACAAATTACATGACATCATATTTTGTATAACTGATTTCATATAATATATATGCATTTGACATTATTAACTAGATTGGTATTATTTATTTTATATACCAATAATAATACGTTTTTATACGATTAGAAAAAGTAAATGAAATATCTATTCATGATAATAAAGTAATCGATAGTTACGTATTCAGTCATAACGAGAAATGTCGAACTACACAAACATATTTAAATAACGAAAGAACAAGAATAAACGGTAAATCTTTATTGGACGCAAAGTTCTGGCTTTGTTGTGGTTACGCAAAATTTTCGACAATCAATCGATCGGTCGGGAAATTAGCACTGACATTCGGTCGAAATTTACCTTTCGAGAAATTCGACCACTCATGTGATTGGTGTGTATTATGTGAATAAATTGGTTTGTCGGATAAGTGTGTTGTAATGTCAATTTTTTTTTGGGGTATATATATTTTGTATATATATAGAAATATATATATATAGTGTGTATATAAATGGGCCCATTTGACCATTTAGAGTTTATTTCAATTCTAATCGAAGTGAATATGAGGAGAAATTGGAAACCATCTATGAGTGTATCGCGACGGCGGTATCGTGCGATCTCTGAATAGTGCAGTATTCTCAAGTCTGTCTATAACTAGTTTTAAGACTAGTGGACTATAAATAGCGCATGTATACTCGGATATTGGTCTTTGAAGAATGAGTCCTTATTTGATTTTTTATTGATGCAAAAGCAATCACAATATGAACGTAAAAATTTACATTTCTTACCAATCTTCGCTGTGCTCCCATTCCACAAGGTGTGATAGCATGGGTGTACTCTGAGACACTGGGAACTGAACGTGTGGATAAATGTTGGCCAGCTGAGGGTTCAATCCTGACTCGTAAAGTCTGTGTAAAAAAAAATATCAAGATATTATTCGAATATTTTTGAAGACTCAAATACGTATATAATTACGTATGTGTTTTTGGGCTACTCATAAAGGAGGATATACGAAATATTGTTATCAGAAATAACATTAAACGTACCTTTATTCAGGGAGGCTTTTAAAAGCACTCTCAAAATGTCAGGAGGACGGTCCACCGGTCCGTAAAGTTATCTTTTACGTAAAATGTCTGTTGCCAGCTCTTTCATATAAATGGTGTTATAATTAGTACTTGTCTCTAATTTCGTTTATTATAATTTAATGCCTACTAAATATGTTTTGTCCTTCATTTATGTTATTTAAAATATAATTATTAGAGGTTGAAATGATATTTTTTGGTATTATATGTATAAATCCTTATATCATGTTATTTATATAAAGCAATTTTCATTACTATAAAAAGAGTACTCTAAACAATCATATATCTTAAAATTTCCAATTTCTAAACATTTTTTGAAGTGAAACTTCTTTAGAATCGTTGTGATTTCAAGCCGCATGCAACGGAAAAATGACAGGTAAGAGACACAAATACAAAAATGTGTAGGATGAAGCCGGCAAAGAATGAGACAGAAATATACATACTATTTTTGAAGTGAAATAGTGAGCCAGAGCAAGAGAGTAAATGTCGGTGTATGTATATTGCACACTGTTTAATACTTGCTTGTATTTGAGCATTTAACGTGTGTTGGTATATGTGAAAAGTATGTGTACTACTGTACACTGTATGCGGCTGCGTATTACAGCTTTTTAGTAAAAAGTCAGCGTGGTGTGTTATTATTTAACAGTGTTTGTGAGTATTTTTGTATCTTGTTTGTTGAAACTGAAAATATGGAACTTCAGCAATAAATTATGTAACATATGTTATATAAAATATAAAATATTTTTTAAAATTAATCAAAATACTTTCATTGTTAAACAAATAAACTTTGTAATTATCCTACCGTTGTTATATATATTCATCTCATTATTTTGTCGATTTACTGAAGTTTCACTTCTATCGTGTGTGAATCGCACACACACCTTTTTTTGGTTATCTGCGGTCTCATTTTCTTTAGTAGTCTTGTCTAGTATAATATTAAATTCCTTTTTACGCTATGAATAACTGCTCCTATTGCTATTTTCTATAATTCCGCCAATATTTAACTTCGTTAATAAATAACGATGTAATAACACAATTATATAAATGATACTCACTTTCCCAAAGCAGTGAATAACAGTTGAACGTTATCTGTATGATTCTTCTCAGTCAAGGGAATGTTCACGACATCCTTCTTCATTGATCGACGCAGGATAGCTTGTAAGAGACCGTGTGGAGCTATTTCAATTGTTATGGCATTGTGATGAATCAATTTTGATGTCTCCTCGAAGAGTACAGGATTCTGTACATAAATTATTGTTAGAGCAAATACGAAGTCATTTTCACCAATTATGAAACAGCACACTTAAAACATTTACAGTCTGCGCAAAACTCTTTTCACCGCTCTGAATATAGAACACAAGTTTAGGTATAAATACTCCTAAGGTGCTCATTAAATGACTATTTCTAATTTTTCTTTCGGTTCTGAAGCAAATTTTCAGATATTTTTTTTACATATTTCTAACAATATTTTACTTTGTGATTGAAAAAATAGAGTCCTTTAAAAAATCACCTTAATAAATACAATTATTTATGTATTATATGTATAACATCGACTTAACTTAAGGATGAATAAATACCAATATTATATTCTTATAATATTATTTTATCTTTGTTTTGTATTAAACTTTTAACTATATGATGCCTAAGCTCGAACATAAGATTATTTATATTCAAAGTGACCAAAAAGATTGACGATGACTAATTATATTGACAATCATTTAAAAAAATCAATATCAAAAATACTTTATTCAATTTAGGCCCTAAGAAGGCACTTATGAATGTCAAAACTACTACCGATTCGGACCAACAACCCAGTCATCGAGAAGAACCGGCAAGAAACTTATTCCTGTTTATCTTTTTAATATATTATATATGTATTTAAAATACATTACACCTTGCAGTCATTTTTAGTGGATGCACAGAGATGAGTCTATTCCAGACATCATCATCGTTTACATATTGATCCACTATATAATAGCCTTTTGACACCAAAACTCGCTTGACATGGCGCTTAAACTTACAGTCTGGTAAATCGCTAATAAGCTTTGGGACTTTGTTATAGAACCTAACATTACTACCTAAAAAACTGTTAGTGGTTTTACTAAGTCTGAAACATAGGACGACCAGCTTATTACAGTTATCATACCGGTCTTTTACGAAATCCAGCTTTTAAAAGTTTTTGCGAACATACATTAAATTATCAAGAATGTATCATTAAAATTGTATTAATTGGATATATCTACCCATTGACTTGACTCGAATTTTCTTGTACTTACAGATATGTAGAAAAATCTTGGAGTTCTTATTTGGAAACTTACTAGAAGATTATTGGTGTGATATTCAGCAGAGGATAGTTCAGCTTTAGCATCTTTCCACTGAGCTTGAGGTAGTGATGTCGATAGCCATCTTTCCGAACGAGGCTTTGGTGATGGTATCACTTGCTTCAAGTATTTTAGTAAAGTAGGACCTACACGATGATTGTTATAAAAGTAACAATTATAAGTGTTACAATAAAATATTTTAAAACGTTTTATAAGTCATTGCTCTCTAAATAAAAACCACTAAGTACCTAACTTTATATTATAGGTGTACGTATAAAAGAAGTCGTAGCAGTTGAAAAGTTTAACAGGCGGTATTATCGAGTCGGTATCCAGTGGATCCAATCCCGACATATTTCTGCGAATTTTTCGCAGCCCGCATACATTTACTAATTCAACTTGGTAAAATTAGCAGCTGTTAGTAAAGGAAAACATCACAAGGAAACCTGAACCTGAGAAATGTTCTTGTATTACCACTATGTTTAGGAAAATATAGAACTGTGAATTTCTCTGTGTAGGAAATCGCTAATACCTCTTGGCACAGCGTGGTCATTATGCCCATTCTTTCCCTTGGAAAGAACCATTTGGTCTAGTAGGCCCCTTACAGCATGATATTATTATTATTATAGCAGTATTAGATGATTTTTAATTGTTATTCGAATGCTCAAAAGGATCGTAATGTTTTTCAAGTATATGTATTTTTATATATTAATTTATTTGCCATGCTTTTTAGCATAAACGTTTTAACTTATACGAGGTGCTATTAGATGTCATTTTTTTGGTCTAGCAGTAGACTACAAACAAGCTGGTATACGTTATACCATCTTCATATCTTTATCTGAATAATTATTAACAACAGGATACAGAACTATTGAACCAAAATTAATTGGAATATTTCAAAATAACTTTATCAAAATTTCTTATCTAATTTGAATTTATACTTTAATTTAAAAGTGATCTATCAACTAGAACAAAACTGTAATAAGTACAAAACTTACCAGCTTCGGCAATGTAGCGAGAATGGTACGCGATATTCGAGCAAGGTACTTCTTTAGCGAAAATGCCTTCCGCAATAAGCTTGGCCACGAAAGTCTTCATTATACCAGCAGGACCTGAGATGGTGCTAGAATCGGGACCGTTGTGGCAAGCTACTTCGATCTCTGGTGGGCATATAGCTTTGATCTATGCGACAAATAAATCGTTGCAGGTTGTAAATTTAATTTTAAATGTAGTTGTAAAACGTTAGAATTGTTATCGAACGATGGTTAGAATTCCTTATGAACTTATAGAAGGACTACTAATATACATCGTTGATGACTACAACCTCTTCTATAACTAATCATTCCAGATATACATTATTTAACAAAATTATTTTTATTTGCATTCCTTTTCAAACGAACATCTCGAGACTCTATTTTCTGCCCAATTCCTATTATACCTTAGACTTTCCTATTATAGACATCGCCTAGGTTGGAGTCTTAGCTAACTTTACATCTTTCTGTAACTATTTATGATAATAAAATATATGAAAAATATTAAAACATCGTCAATACTATAATTTGATGCAAAGTGAAATATTTAAAATACGTTCAGATCTATAAAAGTATCTAGTATTTTAAATATAGGGAATTTGTATTAGAGATACCCTCAGAGAGATAAGACAGAAAACCGGCTTAGCTAATATAGCCATAAGCCAATACATAAAATCGATTAATGCAAATTTACACTTTAAATTGTATGCAGCCATTTAATTTATGAGTGGGTCTTTTGATTTACCCAAAAATTATCAGACAACATGATTAAATTTCAACAAAACATTCTCTACAGGGATGAGTGTAGAGGTTTATAGTACCGCACTAACCTGATTGTATCCGAGGCCAACTGCAGCCATAGACCCTTTGATGAAAGGTGTTTCAATAGAAGCCAATCCTCTGCTATAAGCAGATAATACCATTTCCTCAGCAGTAAAGCAGCCATCGGCATAAGCACAGCCAAGCTCACCAACGCTATGACCTGATAATGAAAAAGTTTATATCGAATATAAAGAACTTAAAGTCATAAGTACTGCTTTTTTAATTCGCCTCAGTACACGTTATCCAAATATATCAATAAAATTTAAATGTATGTTGCGTGTCCGAAATCTCCGAAGTGACACAACCTCTTTTGACGAGGCTTTTACAAGCAAGTCGGAGATTTTTTTAAATATTGTCAGTGGACAAAAAAAACTGAACAGATGTTATGAAAATAGCTAAAGGATTTAATTAATAGCAATTAAAAAATAAAAGGAAACCCCTATTAAACCTGCAGTACTTATGGAATAATAAAACCGTTTCGGTGAGTATGAAGCTAAAATACCAGCTAGTTTTAATAATGGACTTGGTGAAAATTTTATACATCTTCTCTAGGCATCTTACGAGACACGTTGATCAATCGACCGGTACAATTCAATTAATCAGAATCTTGGTATCCGGGCTGTCGAGTGGTGTGACCGATGGAATTATATCAATTCGACGTACGCACGAATTTTTCGGAATTGTCGTACATTTACTAATTTAAATTAGTAATACAATCGGTATACTCTGAAAGAAAACATTATGAAGAAACCTACACCTGAAAAATGTTCTTATCGTATCACAGTATTAAGGAAGTATAGAAATTTGAATTTCTTGGAGTATGAAATCGCTAAAACGTTGTGAGCCGGCGTGGTAATTATGCCATACCTTCCTTCAAGAACTGGCCTATAGCTCTGCACTCCATATCTTATAGATTATTTTATTATTGGGTACCTAACTAAACACGTATACATATTTTGCGATTTGTCACTTCCTGTTTTATTTTATTTCGTCGCCCATAATTCTAACCTTGTACTAATTCTGTCAACTTTAGGGTCACTTACCGATTATATAATCCGGTTTTATTCCCATTGTCCTTAATACATCTGTAAGCCCAACTTGAACTGCAGCGATACCAATGAAAGAGTTCAATATATTGTCGTAAATCTTAGGGTCCGGGTAAGTGATGATCCTTGTCAAATTGATGCCTTTAGGCTCTAGCGCTTTGTGGCACCTGTTATATGTAGAATAAATAAATTAAGAAATTATTACGTGATGAAGAATCTTTATCTGATTTCGAATGTGCAATTTCTAAACCTGGCAAAGGACATACACGAAATAGGTACTTTTATATTGCATTTTTAGGTACTGAGCTCAAAGAACCTAGTTACAATCGAAAACTCTTTTAATAGTTTAGGGTTTACTTCTTACTTAAGTATTTTAGATAAGTTATATAATGTTCTGTATATCAGTGCATCTTTGTAATAACAAGAATATTAATAAGACTGTATACGCAATAGATGTATGTAATGGACGTAAGAATATTACGACGGGAAATTTTGCATAGGACACCACCAATCTTCCGCCGAGCAACAGAGAGTGAATTCCCCAACCTATGGCGTTTCTTCATTACCTCTTGGCCGGGGAGTGCGGACTATTTTTGCATACCATCCTCCTTGCTTAACAGGTGGGAGGCTCTCATAAGGGTCAGTCAGGAGCTCAAAGTTGATTTATTACTTTCGTTCTTTATCGATGTTGTAAAAGAAAGTATGTTTTAAAAAGTCATAATATCTATACCATATTAATATATATTTTAAAAGTAAACTCCGGAAGTTATTGTAAATTTTGATCTTAATTCCAATGTGATATTTTTTTTTCCGGAGTGCTCTCTCAGTAACAACGTACTTTTTGCCAGTCCTAAAAAAATTGTACCGTGTCTCTTCCTTGCTAAGTTTTAAACAACGCGATTAATGTATTTATAGTATTTGCATATGCAATGTTGTCATTACGCTCTTTAAATCGCTTTTATAGTACAATCCGTAGTTTACGGAATATATATAATAATTGTGTAGGTAAACAGAAAATAAGCTTACGGTTACCGTATTGTAAATAGTAATTAGCTGATACACGGTTATGGATTTTATATAAATAACTAACCTCTGAATCGCAGCAGCGAAGACTGGTATTCTCATTAATTCTGCGCCCATTCCAGCCCACTGAGAGCCCATGCCTGAGTACACGAACCAAACTGGACGTCTAACTCCGGAAAAGTATTGAACATCACGGGCTAATCGCAAACTCTTCGTGGGAGTAGAACCTGTGTCATAATAATTATCTCAATCACAGCCTTCTTCAGCCTTCAAAGAAAACGAAAGCCTTCGAAGTTCTTTATTTTCTTTACCAACTGTTCGGAAATCGTTATACTGGGAAGGGCTAGTTATAAACTCAGCGAAAATTATATTTGTATTAACAATCGCTAACGATTTCCTCCGCGGTAGATTACAATATAAAACTTAATACAAATAAATTCGATTTAGCGCCACCTAGCAACGAGTTACACTTAGGAATGATAACTTTTATGTTGATAAATCAAATGGTATTTTTTCATGTAGACAGTTTTTATGGTAATCATGTTACAATAACTTAGCATATGGTAGCGCTTTGATACGACAATGTCTGTATTGTTTGATACTTCTATAATATAAATTTGACTATAACTCAAGTATTTATAAAAACAAATAATTATACCAATCATATTTAACAAACGCATTCAGAGATGTGGCGACAGATAGTATTCTACAATTATGCAATAACTACCAAAGAGCTTGATAATTCAACTAATAAATATGATAATGTAAAAAAAGGGTATTATGGCATCAGAAAGACGTGAGACTGGAAATAATTTAGTGAAATAAGAAGAAATTAAACACTCACCTAACAACGTATAGCCCCGAACGACATGGCCAGCTATATCTTCATCATGGATGGCATGCAACAGACGGATGACTTCAACATCAACAGTTCTGGATTCGAGATCATCTAAAATCTTTGCGACCGCCGATTCAGTACGTCCTGATACGCAGACGAGACGTGGTAAATCATCAAACGGCATACCTTTGTTAACCTGGTAAGGTTGATATAAATTTACTAAAGAATCATCCTAATATTTAATTACTTTTCTTCAAATTAAATAAAAACCTATCGCCGACCTTATCTCTGGCAACATTCTTGAGAAGAACGTGAGCATTGGCTCCTCCGAAGCCAAAACTGTTGATACCGGACATTCCACGATTCCAGGGTTGCTTGTCGGTTACAACTTGCATCCGACCCTCGGCCAGCGCTGCGACGCCTTCACGAGGAGTTAGGTAGTTCAAATTCGGTGGAATATATCCAGTGCTGTATGCTATACACATCTAAATAGACAACATGATACAAAATTTACAAACATACACTGAATTCTTTCATCATCTAAATGGGCTAAGAGCTTTGATCTTTATCTTGTGGATATTTAGGAATAAAGACAGATAATTGAATAAAGTCAAGCAGAATACCATTGTGATCACGAACATAGAAACATTTGATGGCTAATATTTTAGGATTTATTTTATAAACTTAGTGTCTTCTTTTTCTCTTATTCTTTTTTTAATCCAAAGTTCGGTTTATTGCTTGTTTTATTTCATTTGTTTTTGTTTATAACGAATGTGCTTTATTTCTGATATTATAAATAAGTAAAATGTACCTTAGCAATAGAACAGAGTCCAGAAGCAGGTTCACTGTGACCTAAATTAGATTTAGTTGAACCAATGAATAGAGGCTCGGAACGTCCAGTGCAGAAAACTTCGTCTATAGCAAGCAGTTCTTCAGGATCACCAACTCGAGTTCCTAATTTAAAAAAAAAAATTATATTTATTGCAACGAAGTTCCTTATCGGACGACACGGATGGGGGCTAGGCGACAAAAAATGTAAGATTTTTCCGTCATAACACTTTCTGCGCGCTTACTGGTTCAAGGCAACCAATAAGTTTGCGCCGGCTAGCGACTGCGCAGGTATGGTTTATACACGGCATAGGTATCAACTGTTTCGTAGCGTATTGTGTGTAGATATGTACTTATACTTATGTTTATCTGATGAAGTTTATGATGCATTTAATTATGTACAATAAAACGTTTATTTTCACAACTCGAAAAAATATATTAATTACGAAATTCCCTACCAATCCTTTACTCATTAGTTATTTCAGCGTATCATTTAATTGCTCTCTGACACGAGTAATGCATATATTTGTATTTGTTACTCATTAATATAATACGTTTAATTATAATACACTACGAAAGGAACTTTGTTGCAAACAAGTGTTCAACGACACTCTTTTTTACGTAACAGAATAGTTGTACATCTTTAAATCGATTTTAAAAAGGAATTGATTCTCAATTCGGCTGTATTTTTATCTTCCTCTTTGTTACCTCTGAACTTTGTTATTTGTAAACCGATTTACCACATTATTATGACAACGCTACAGCCATTAAAAAAAAAGTAAATATGACGAACTTTAGTAAATTAAACATAAAATAGAAATAATAGAATGTAACTATCGTGTAGCGTTGGGAATTATGAAAGTGGACTATACAAAATGTATACCAAATTGCAGAGTCATAAAGTAGGTAGAGAGCGCTATTTTAAAGTCAACGTTTATCATATTCCTTTGTGTTTCACATAACAGAACCAACTCGACGTTAGTAGGAGGACATTTTAATTTTACGTCAAAGTAGTATTCTCTCGTTAGTCGACACTTCCCTATTTTCACTGTACTATTTTTCCCCTGTTCTTGTCGAGTACAGTGGCCATTTTGTATGTAACGTAAAATTTAAATTCAAAATAATTAACTCTTTCACATATTTGTATGGAAAATATGTGGGCAGTCATTTTTAACTTAAAATAAGTTAATAGTGTTTTAACGTGAGCACTTGAAGCCGTGATTTTTGGAGAATCGATTATACTTGTTGTAACAGTCAGATTTACTTTCAACGCCATCTGTTGGTTATTTTTCAGACTAGATGTCTTCATTTTTAGTTAGCGCTAAATTTGTTTGTCACAATATTTACATTTTGATTCTTTGAAAATTCAAAGCTTATTCTTGTTAATTTTACGGGGGACTCAATCCGACGACTACTCTTTCTCGTTCATTTGTAAACCAACTAGCTGATTTCACCTGTTTTGTAAGTATCTGTAGTAGTTTTATTATTTTAAAGGGATGCATTATTTAATTATGCAATTTAACAAAATTACACAGAACTCTTAGTATGTTTATCTCGCTTGCCCTATACTAGAAGTGGGTAACTGTGTATGTGTGTGTGATTGTGTGTACTGTGAACTCTACATTATAATTTGCACTTCACTCGTGATCCGCGCATATCAGTAAAGTTCCATTCTAAACCTTAATACATTTATAGTTCCAAATTTATTGCTTAGTATAAGCCCCAAACATTCAAGACACTGAGATTGTATAAAGAAATGATTTACTTCCTTACCAATATAAGTAATCTTAACTAACCGGTTCCGTGGGCTTCAACGAACTCCAGAGTAGAGGGTGGTATCGAACATTCCTCGTAGAATTCACTAAGCAGGAGTTTCTGGATGTGGCCGGCTGGGTACGTGATACCCTGTTCTTTATAACCATCGCAGTTCGTTTTAGCGTGTAGAAGTTGAGCGTACACTCTAATTTGAACAATAACATATGTAATTGAATTATTTAGTTATAGATTTTTGGTAAAAACATGTAATAAAATCTGAGAGCTTTAATTAATTATGCTGCCTTCTAGCAGTAAATTTCAGCAACTATACAGCAGCAACCCATTATGATACAATCGTTATCAAACAGTGGGCTTTCATTTCACTGAATTAATAAATTTAAAAACCATTTCTCCTGATTTTATTTTAAATGCTCTCTTTTCAGAAGCTTTCAATAAGAAATGAAGGAGAAAGGGAGCAATATAGTGAAGATTTGTTTATACAGATGTGAATACCGTATCCAAAATAAACAAATATATTTACCTTCTAGAATCCTTAGCTTTCTGCAAGAAGCAGATAACTATGGCTTCAGAACGAGCATAACCGTTCGCTCTGTTATCAAAACTCTTGCATCGGCCATCCGGTGACAATACTCCCAATCTGTAACACACTCTTTGTGATCAGCTTCTGTTAGTCCAAATTCGCACATAAGTCGCCCCCTTTTTGTGTTATTCTCCACTATTGAACCTTTCTTAATAAATTGCTTTTACATCTATTATATTGCCATCTCCATTCAAAAATACTTTTACACAAGATTTTTCCTGCTTTTACTGATCCTTAAAATTATACCGGTGATTCTGTTTTTTTTTTTTTGGTTACTGATAATCTAATTATTAACTAGATGCCTGGCTCGGCTTCGCACTGGTGTAGGAACGAAGAAAATTAGACCAAATCCTTTCTTTATACTACAACCATGTAATGAAATCAAATAGCAACAGAACAATTAAACGTCAACCTGTAGATTTGAAGGTCTCCTCACAGTCTTACTTAGTGGCTCATTTTTTAAAAAAAACTTTTTAACCCAGATATATAACTTTTCCTTGGGATTTTTCAAATAATCTCTTCCACATATACATTGTCTCGACAATTACAAACACAAGAAAAAAGAGCTAACCAAATAAGTGCAGTTGTTCTGAAGTGATACGAATATATACATTTGGTAAAAATTTACAATATCTATTGGTTAAAAAATTGATAGACTGTATCAAAAATGTATTATATACCTAGAGAACTGCAATGATACATAAGGATGTAAACAAAGGTTAGATCCTCCGACAATCGCTGCATCGCAGTGACCGTCACGTATAGCCCTGAAAGCGTGTTCCAAAGCGTAGAGAGAGCTCGAACAAGCCGAATCCACTGTGTATGACGGACCAGTTACCCCGAGCCAATACGAGATCCGGTTGGCTAACATAGCTCTTGAACACCTAGAAACAAATAGGAAATAATGAATTGTACCTAATTAGTATTATAATTAGAATGCTTGCGACGATAAATGAAATTATTTTTTTCATACTAAGTCTATTGAATCAGATTTTCGTAATAATTTATGATAACATAGATTATATAATACAATAGCTTACGATAGGCGCTAGCCCAAAAGCTCAGTGAAACTGTGAAGAGAGACAGGACAACAGCAGACAGCTAAGTCAAAAAAAAAATCTTGGACGTCAAACAGTATATAGTTCTACTAACCCAGTAATACCAAATCCGTTGACCTGCATTTTCTCGTAGAACCAAGTCTTCTCCGACTCCGAGAAACATGCTCCGATAAACACACCGGTCTTTGTATCTCTTAATTCTTTGGGATTCACACCTATAAAGAAAAATATTGTCGTAAAATAATTTCTAATACTAAAAACCATTTTTAACGAGCCCTTAACGACATTCCAAAGCATTAGCTAAGCTAGATATACTATTAAAGGGGTTAAGTAGTAACAATATTTAACAGAAGTTTTAAAATTGTTAAGAAGATTGTGTAGGCGTTAAATAGTAGTAAAAAAAAATGTTCTTATTGCAGATAAAACTCATAAAATGACAAAATAATTTGTACTGATTTATATTTGTCTTTTTTACTCTTTTTCTTATTACTTTTCTAGTTATGATATATATTTTTTAGAATTGCCATTACGTCAGGAACACTTGACATTGTAACAATGGGGATAAAGGTGCTGGCACGTCAAAAAGTTCAAGTGTGTCTCAAGTACAAACATAGTGTATTAAAATACTAAGGTTTTATCTTTGTACTTCAATTTACTTAAGCCCACCAGACTCATCATATGGTATCTTGTTTTAATATCCGCAAGATAACGCATTAAGTTCCAACAAACGATAATGTTTAATCAGAATATAAAATATTCTATATGTAATGATCGACAAGCGTTATTAAATTATCATTCTTTTTCTAACAAAGCTGTAAACCTTTCACATACGATCTAAATTCCTTTGTGCTATAATCTTTCTCGATTATTCACACATCCTTTCAATATTCCATTAATATATGGGATACGTATCACCAATGTTCTCGTATCGTTCGTTGATTGAATAATTCAGTACTTTCCATTTCGACGCACGTATTTTTTTTTTTATATCTTCTTGTTTCAAATGTTACACCGAAAAGGTATTAGTTTGTCTGTCTCCACGATCTGATGTTTAATATTAACACATTAATTCCATTACATAATTATAATTTATGTTAGATGTTTCCACAACTCTACATACCTTTGTAGATGTTGTGTATATATTTATAGTGTTAAAATATACATCTCTAAGACCTTAATGAGGATCGCTGTTGGGTTTTTATTGTGGCAACACAGTCACCCCTTGGAAACAAAGCGCCAAAACGTTAGTTGTCTTAAAAAATACTTGTTGTTAATCGCTCGAGTATTCGTGCGTGCAAACTTTGTATAAAGTGTACCAGTTGTGTTGGATCACTAATGAAGCTAAATCCACGTTCTGGGACGATTACTGAATCTGAATACAACAGGGGCACTATTGACACTACATATATTTAAAAATACAAAACTGAGCTGTGGGACTATACTCTCGATTAACGATACAGAAGTTCATGTGCTACAGCGCCATCTATTGTCGAATTATAATAAAATAGACAATGTTTTTTATGCTATGCTCGGTGTCATATTCGGATTCGGTAACGTTTTAAAGTTCCGTATAAAATCACTTAGATATGGCTACGTTATAACGGCATCTAAGGTTGGTATTTATTCAAGAACATTTAACAGAAATAACAATACCCACGTAAAAGACGTTCGTTCTCGCCCTAGAGAAAGCGATTTTTTTCCAGAGCATTAATTTTGCATTTGGATAAAATTATGCATAGGAAAGTTAACATACAGGCTTTTTAACAGATAATAAATGAAATAAGAAAAGAAAATACCACGCTTTGAAGCACCCTAACCGACTTAATCAGAATCATCATAGGGAAAGTACCTATACTACGTGACCCATATTTGAAAATTGTTTAGATTCATCTCTCCCCTTGGTAACCATCCGTAGTATATGGAAGACCCCCTCTTCTTGATGAATGAAGACTCTTCATACATATAGTGAATAATGACTTGTGGGCATCCATTTTTAAAAGGAATTTAATTCTTTTATGGTCCTGCTCTAGGGTCATGAAATGAAGTAATGATAACTTCATTACAATAACTTCCAATACAAGCGCTCAAAGTTTTAGAAAAGTTTCTTAAATCAAACCGGTGACACAAGTAGAATATCAAAAATATTTCTAGTTTACGATTGTAGCAAGCGTACTACGCTATATCAGATTTTATAAATGCTAAGCATAAATAGGTGTAGATAGGTTCATCAGGAAACAATTATTTATACATTGATTGTAAAACTAAAGAAGGAAAATTTACCGTCTGTCTATACAGTTCCAAGTTAGTATGTTAAATGGACAAATTTAAATTCCGCAGGCCTACAAAATGGTGTCGGAGCCAATATTGAGTTATAATTACGCTTGGATGTAAAAGTTTTAATGGATTTTCAGATAACAAGACGATTCCTCTTGTTCGATCGACCGATTTCCTTGTAAAGTTTTATGTAATTAATCTATACATTAGGTATAAACTTGAATTCTTTTAAGCTCAATTTTACATACATTTATGAAGGTAATTTTCCTAGAACTTTAAAATGAACGTTTTTCTTTGCATCTCGTATTTTTAATTTACTTTATTGCATAGAGCAGCCACTATTATGACTTCAACATAAATGTTCAGCATAATGTGGCATTTTTTTAAAATAATTTATATTCTAAACAATCATCAATTATTATTTAATGGTCGAAGTAAAATACAATGTGTTACAATTGGCTCCAAAACCACATTTATATGAAATCTTTTTGATGTTTTGATTTCAAGCTTTATGATGGAAAGTTTACGTTGAATCTTGGAAAATAAAAAGAATATATTTCTTTTTTATTTTGATTAGTAATACAAAACTTTAAACGAGAGTAATGTGAAACAAATCGAATAATAAATAACTAACTTTGCCCGTAGCTTCGTTTGCATTAGCGGATATCTGGTTTATCCCTCAAGAATAGTACTTTTTCCTGGATAAAAGGCATCCATTGTCTTATTCTGTACCCATGACAACGTATGTGCAACATTTTATTATAATCGATTGAATAGTCAAAACACGAAATCGTAACAAACAAATTCACATACACATTTATATTATTAGTTGTAGGATTGGGATTGGAAATTTGTGAATATATAAAAGACCTTATTGGCTCATTTATTATTCAGCTTCATCTATTTAAATAAATTGATAGAGGTCTGGTTTTATGCACGCTACACGCAAAAAACTACTAGATATATTTTGATCGGTTTTATTTGTTTTACTTCTTAGATATTTTGTTCTCGTCTAAAAAAATAAAAATCACGATATATTTATTTAAAGTTTTAGGTAACTTATTATTAGCACTACAGAAGACTACATAATTTTTATAAGCAACGTATATTTTTGCTTACAATTTTGTTTTTTTTTTCACGTTTTTCTATTCACTATGCACATAAACTACAGACGAAGATGCGGGTATCAGATAGTATACAATATCCATTTTGATGTAAGTCATATATTAGATATAACAAATAATAACAAACGCGTGCAACGCCGAGGGCAGAGCTAACAATATACAAAGTGTGTCCATAGGACCATGAACGTAATTTTTTATGCTAAATGGAGGAATTTTGAAATCCCTCTTACCTGTGAATTAACACTGGAACTTATTCAGATAACTGTAACTAGAAAAGTTTTTATCTAAATTTGCTTTCATATCTTATTTAGTTAAATATAAAATATTATGTGTCGTAATAAAACATCTTTTAATAAAAAAAACGTGGCGGTCTAGTGATTTGAATGGCGGAATATCAATCCGATGTCTGCAGGTTCGAAACCCGGCATGTATCAACATTTTTTTCGGAATTTGTATACAATTGCTTATTTCAATTAGTAGCACTATCGGCTGACGGTGAAGGAAAACATCGTGAGGAAACCTGAACCTGAGAAATGTTCTTGTAGTACCGCCGTATGTTGAAATAATATATAACTGTGAATTTCTCAGAGCTTGAAATCACCAATACGTCGTAGGCTGGCGTGGTGATTATGCCGATACCTTCCTTAGGGAAGAGATCTATGGCCCTACAGTGGGTCTCTTATAGGCAGATGATAATGATTATTTGTAACTGATACCCGCGACTTCGTCTGCGTTGTTTATTATGTTAATAATATATTTTATGATATAGGATATAATCCCAAACCGCTTTCCCCACTTGTCCACAGTAAGAAGAAACATCGCTGAGCGCCGAGTGCTTATAAAAATCTTGGTTCCTTAAAACTGTAAGTAACTTTATATTAAATAAAGCTATATGATGAACTTCGTTCCAACCGAGTGTTTCATGACACTCTTTCCTACCGTTTTGTAGTAATTATTTTTAAGAGGGTTATTATCCAAAATTACACTACAGCTCTTAAGAGTAAAGTAATTGCAAAACAGAATATAGGTATGTTTAACGAAAGCGAAGTACGGATGGGGACGTGTAACATGGCGTGGGATATACGGGTGTAGGCAAAATTTCGGAATCCATTAACAGTGACAAGATTTCATTAAATAAACAAAATGATAAAACTGAAGAAAATTTTTTTTTAATAGTACATATAAAGAAAAGTGAAAATAATGACAGTAGCTGTTCACGCATAAATTGGTTGGGGGACAGGCAAAATTATTTTTGACACATATATAAATGAAGAGTCTCTGACGATCAGTCACTTGCTCGGAACCCGCTCGCACACTCGGACTCCTTCGTAAACACTATCAGCGAGGCGGTAAAAGAAATTTTTTTCTGTTTTTCTTTGTGTGTGCATTTTTGGAAAGCTGGTGCTCTCAACATCGGCAACGGCGGCGGAGCAGACTTATCAGGTAAGTGACCTTTATCCCGGTTGTAAAGAAATACTTTTGCTATATATTTTAAAGGGGTGTCCACCTCCAACCGGTTCAATTTATACAGTCCACTTGCCTAGGTTAGGTACCCCGATCTGTGTGGATGTGGTTGTTGCCACTATACTGGCAATTACTTTTACAGCGTGAATCGTAGAAAATGCTTTTTAAATATTTGCTTTAAAACATGAGCATCGGAAATGTAACATAGTCACATATATTTAAATTAATCGTAACGATGATTCAATTTCCACACACGAATCTATTTACAGTGAAATTACCGAGGCTAAATTAACACAGCGTTGGAAATGTTAAATTTAATACAATTCATACACGCCTCGACGAAATCCATTTCGGCTCATCAAACAATAATTAACTAAATCTCTGGAATATATAAATAGCTGTTAACGTTAGAGAGAGGAACGTCAAGTTCCCAAAATTACCACCGACACCGAACTTAATTCATCTGAGTGCTACAAACGGATAGAGAAATTGGTCTCATTATCGACGAAGTAAGGAAGTGGTATCCATCGGAGTTCAATAAAATTAGGGGTTATCTTCACACCGTCACCGAATAACGAATATATTAGTGTGCTAAAACTAAAGTGTAGAGGTCAGTTATTTTTCGGGTTATCTTAGTAATTTGAAGTAAACTGATAATTATTTTATTTAGATGACCTAACCTAACTAACTTTAAAATGTAGAATGCTTTTTATCTATTCTTATAGTTGCAAGGCAGCAGTGGAAAACCTTGTAGGCCATGAAAATAGCTATTTAATTATCATCGACTATATACAAAGAAGGTTATCCTAAGGAGTATTGACGTCAGAGGGACGCCAAAGAAAATGTGGGAAACATGAAAAGGTGACACGAATGAATATTCAGTTTTATCATTCCTATTGTCATCTAGCAATGATGTACTAGATTAGGTTAGGTTGAGCCTGTAACACAGATAAGCCCGAACGAAAAGCTAATGTGAAAATTATCGATTCTATACATCATTGGGAGAAATATTATCTTCTTACGTGGTTAGTCTGCTAATTAGTTAATAACAAATAGACAAATATTCTTAAATACATTAATACTGATATTTATTGAGAATATAAATATACTCTGTAAATTTATGTATTGTATAAGAAGAGTGAAAAGAAATAAAAAGCGACTTAAAATATATTCAGATAAAGTAAGAAATAAAATCTCCAAAGGTGAAACCACAACAGAAGTTTCTTAGAAGATGCCGCAAAAAAATGAAGTCATTTAATTATTTTGTAACCTATAAAACGAAGTGTTGTATAATATTCGCGCACACACAAAAAGGAGTCAAGAACGATGCCGTAGGTGGGATATGACGGTATAAGAGAGCGTCATGCCGTTTACCGTGGCGCCATGCGTGTTGATTTTATTACCAAGGCGCGCCAATAGATATTTCACATAAAAAAGTCGCTTACACGACGGTGTGATAGGGGTCTTTCTCAAGTAAAGCAATACTGATGAAACTGATTACTCAGGCGGACGGGAAAAACCAAAATGTTCCGAGTTTTCCGACCGAATGGGCCTCGCTTTAGCGATGTCCTGTTAATCTAAATTTATTGTATATTGGATTTTTCCTATTCAAGACTGTTGCCGCAAAGCGTTACCTTTGAATTTCCGGCTAAAACTTATCAAGGAGATTACCATCATAATGCTATATTAAAATCGGAGTCGGGAAAAAGGAGTCCATTTTTTTTAAATCTCAGAGATCTTAATTTCTTTAATTGTTCCATATATTGTATTGTCCTCTACAGACTCTTACAGTAGATGAACGAATTAAAATTTCATCCAGATATTTTCTTTTCACCATCAATCGTTTTTTTAAAGTCTATTAACTAATAACTTGCACTTTCTATGTTTATTATAGTTTACACATATGGGTCGAATATGACAAAATAATTTTAAGACGTAAACTTACTACGTTACCGTGGCAACAATTAATATACTAATGGTAACTATAGCAACGGTAACGCGTAACTTCAATACATTTCATGCTACTCCCTGATAATTTAGTTTTTTATAGCAGAAATAATTCTTAAAATCATTTTATAATATTTTTTGAGTTTATCCATTATAAAAAAAAAAAACAAATATTTCCTCGCTAACGTTGGGTTCAACCGTTGACCAGCGACGGGTTCAACCGGCGATCAACGACGCGTTTCAATTTATATTTGTTGTTTCACCAACGTTTTCTGTTGCGGTAAGGCGTAACAGGGGCCAATTAATGCCATGCGGAAATGCGAAGTAACGTCCACCGTAATATTGTAAAGCTACTCACCAGCATCAATGATAGCTTCGTACGCCTTCTCCAACAAGATTCTGCACATGGGGTCCATCGTGTGCGCCTGTTTGTAATGGACTCCGAAGAAGGAAGCGTCGAATTTGTTGACATTGTTAATCTTCCCCGTCCTCTGAGGTATCTCAGGATGTGATAACTTCCAGCGACGTCCGTCACCAGAAATAAGATCGACCTATTTTTAAGAACACGAATTTGATGATTCCGTGAAATAATTTCATTATATTTTTTCTCTATGTATCTCGTTTACAGAACTTTCATATATAAAAAATTATATTTGTTTCTGAGCTTATGAGCTGCCATACCCTTCACCCGATTGCGTTAAAATTTTGCCAATTTATTGCTTGCACTTGCGCGAACTTTATACACATAATACAATTAACTTACAATAAATGGCGCGCGTGTAGTACCGATAAATGTATATGAAATTGATTTTTTGCAATTGTACAATATTTTCTTACCTTTTAGTATAATCTCAAAATTGACAACCGATAATAGACTAACCAAATAACGATTTTTGATCATAAATGCGAATATCGTATCATTTATTTTTTACGTTTTCACGCCTTTACCGCTCAACCGATTGTCTTGAAATTTTCGATGCACGTTTCATGGAGTACAGAAAAGGACATAGGGTTTTTTTTTAATATACTTTATAGGTAAACGTTTTGACCACAATCTCATCTGATATTAAATGTTGATGTGGTCTAAGATGGTAAGTCACGCTTAACCTAGAGGGAGACTGGCTCTCAAGGGCAGCTGCCGGAACACACCAACAGGTGCTTGGCGACAGATTTTCAACTTGAGAGTGGTAGCTAGCCAGAAGGACTTAAAAACGCCCTACCACCATGCTATGGTTTCATCACGATGTTTTCCTTCACCGAAAGCTCCGACTCAGTTGCTTGGATTCGAACCTACGTCCTTCAACGCTGTGTCCGAATACACTACCAACTGAGCCATCATCGCTTCGGATACCTGTTATTCAAAAAAGAAAGTACTGTTCCTGAGAGACGGGAGAAATCTACATTATCGTGAACGAAGCCGCGAGGAAAGCTAGTATACATATGAGAGCCATTTCCGCTAAGAGAAATATTCTAATATATTTCATTTCTATAAATAAAAGTGTTCAAACGAACGTAAGCATTTCTATTATATAACACTAACAACGGTCCGCGACTTTGCCAGCATTATACCATAATAAAATTCTTAATAACAATAAGTTAACAGCCTAGCCCCACCCAGCGGCGAATTATGCTAAACATATCTTTTACCCGTAGCTTTGCCATCTCCTTCGGCAAGAGAAATTTTCGAAAAGAACGATATCCTATACGACGATGATTGGTTGAGTATTTAACGCGTTAAAATCATAACACAGAGAGTAATAAACAACGAAACTTACATTCGTATTTATACATTAGTTACGGTGGATAGTATAAAAACCTTCCCATTAAAAACAAATCAGTGGCAATTATGATGGCGATTTGTTACATAATATTTGAATTTATCGATCTCGGAGATATCATAATTATTTTATAACAAATCCAAAAAACCGACTAAACAAATCCACCAGACCTCAAACAAATCCACCAGAACGTCCTTGACTATAAATATAATAACTAGTCCTATCAATAAACTATACCTCTCAATATCTCTGTCAATATATTTCCAAATCGATTTTAAGGAGTTCTCTGGTGTATCTTTAACAGTATAATGCTAATGAGTTTAAAAAGAACAACCTTGAAAAAGGGAAAAAATACCTTAGAAATCTTCCCTTTCCATCAATAAAAGAATTTTCCTAATCTGTTTGTAAGTTATGTAATTCTGGGATAACACACATATTAAAAAAATAGAACATTAATGCAAGGCAACAGCCCAAGTCGAGTATTGACATCATTGCGCTAGTTGCCATTTCGGCTGAGTGCTTGAACCGCTTGCCAAAAAAGCGCGGTGAAGCTTTAAAGGCCCATCTGGCCGACAATGTATAATCTGGATTTTAAAAAATACGAACCTTATTAAAAAGGTTCTCCTGTAAGTGCATAACTGAATCAGAATCGGGGAAGTAGCCCGACATCCCTGTGATGTAGACTTCATCTCCCGGTGGTGGGTGCGAGAGCCGGTGTCCTGACGTCAGCCTGTCCTCGACTCCAGATATTGACGCCATCTGTAACAAAATATTTGTTCATGAAGAAAGAAGCTATAAACCACTGTATGATCGACTAACCGACCTGATTTATGAACGGACACAACTTGTACAGGAAATGTTGAATATATTTCAGTGGTTATATTTCATCCGTGTATATTACTGGCATCTGCCCACGGCTTTAACTGGTTTTGACTTTTTATAAATCACTAGCTTTCGCCCTCGTTTTCGCTCGCTTTAATTTAGATTTGACGTATTCCTCGCTTTTTTAAATATACTTTTCCCTATATATTTTCTGTATCTCTCGCAATGTATTTTCACAGAAAACCGACGTGAAGTAACAGTGGTTGCACTGTTGCGTTTCGTTCGGTTAGTGAGAGCGCCGGAGGCCCACATATTTAAAAGGCCGGCAACGCACTTGCGACTCCCCTGGTGTTGCTAGTGTCTATGGACGGCGGTGATCACTTAACATCAGGTGATCCACCTGTTCGTTTGCCTCCTATATTGTAAAAAAAAAAAAATTGTTACAATATTTAATGATGATCGGTCTAGTAGTTCAGACGCGAATTTGTAAGAAACAAATTTACATTCATAGTTGTAATATTAGTTAGGATGAGTAATAATAAAATGTATAATGCAATTTTATTTACATTATTCAAAATTCCCTCCTCCATTTTGAATATATATCCCTAATCGACGCGGCGAGGCAAATGACATGGCAATGACAGGATTATGATATCTTCAAAAAGGGATTGAAACACGCTCTTCAAGTTCGGTGATGCCCCTGGTGTCGTAGTTGTCCATAGGCGATGGTAACCATTAAACAGCAGATAGGCCGTCAGCCTGTTTGCTTCCCTTTGGCATAACTTAGCAGACTTTCTCCTCCAAATGTTGCCATATCTTGTAATCTAGTGGGTTTAGATCTGGACTAGAAAAAGCCCAATCTTTCTGCCCGATGAAGTTAATTCCACGCGTGGTTAGCCAGTTTTGCGTGTCTTGTGAATTGTCAGAATCTTGCTGGAATATCCAGTGTCTGTTTTCGAATATTGTTTGAGAAAGAAGTTCCACTATGTTTGTTAAAGCTGTATTATAATACACAACATCCCTGGTTTTCATAGAAAAACACCTCAGTTAAGCCTGAATATTAGACTCCAAGCCATACGATGTATGACAAAGGGTATGCCCTCGCTGGATCCTTGGAATACGCTTACTCGCTTCTTCACTGCTGTGGTTCATATAGTTTATCATATAGTTTGTTATAACTTTCTTCAATATTTAAAACCAAAACATAAATTTCGTAATATTTATCCCGTGTACCGCCGTAAAAAAGCCTGGCATCTTTCCAGTCTAATTTTTTTCAAATGCTCGTTTAGATATTTTCCTTTCTTTTTAGGATAAACTCATAGTCCCAAAACTTCACTTAACACTCTTTTAATTGTGAATCTGCTTAGCCCCATCTGAAGAGCCAATATTTTTTACATACTCACGGGATTTCGTTAGATTCGTGTCTTCACTACTTTGATGGCCGTTGGTGCCCTAACCGTGCGAGATCGACCGCTGCTCTTGTGATCTTTGGATCTTTGAAGCTTAAATCTTCAGTGTACCATTTCATAGTACGATTACAAACCAGTAGTGTTATATTCAATTTTTGCAAAATGTTGAAAACCCTATGTTGGTGCGTAACTACAATGGTGCAACGTGATAACCGCGACACTATCTTCCTTTTGCGTTTTTGAAAATGGATAAATTTAAATTATTATTTTTAATTTTGGAAATTGCGAACGTACTGATTTCAAAAATTGTAAAAAAATATCTGGCCAGTATTCGATAAATAAAAATAATACGCTTGTGACAGAACTTATGACCCAGCTAGGTATATATATATATAAATGAAGAAAAAGATAGATTATTCGTTCAAGAAATTAAAAACACTAAATAAACATGTAACACTTCAAACCAATTTAACCTTTGGTCTATTTATATATATATTTATAATTCCTATTTATAATCCATAATTGTGTGGTAATATTTAAATGAATATTATGTTATACCCACTGTCTTCTGTCTCACTGACTTTTTATAGGGTTATGTTTTATTAAAAAGATTGTTTTGATAATTAGGAACACAACAAAAAAAGAACTCGTCAAATAGGTGAAGCAGTTCTGAAGTGATGCGCTTATATACATTCGACAGTAATTGATTCTTATCCATATAGATTATTACTTACATATTTGTCTATATCCTGTTTATGATTCATTGTTAAAAAAAAATTAAATCTGTCAGCTGCGATGCACGACTGGAGCTTACTCCTTAACCCTTCGGCTGATTTTTAAAGACCCAGATCTCAAAATGGCGGGTTATATTTTTAATATTATGACATCGTACATTGTAAGTTTCGTGGTTTAGTAAAAAAAAGTACGTACTAATTAACAAATATTTTAAAAATACATTTTACACAAAAATTATGATTTTACAATACATATAATTTCTTATTTTTCAAAGTTTTGTAATAAATCAGGTATTTTTTTAAGCTTATGCTGCCAACAGTTTGTTAACCTGTGTCTCGTGAAGTATACATTTGTTTGTATGAATCTTAAACCTTTATGGTTTTGGACAGTCCAGGGGTCAAAAGAACGATTGTATTTCATCTAGCACAAAAAAGTCTTATTAGACTACTAATTAATGATTGAATTGAATAATGAAGAGGATACACGGCAAAGAGGACTATCAAAAATACGATTGAATTAAATAAAAATTCAATAAAATTAACTACCTAAAAATAATACAATGGAATCATTACGTACCTATTCATACAAAGGTTATTTAGATCAACAATTTTACATTTATATTTGAATACAAATAAATGTTCATGTAAATACTCAGAGTAGCTACATATTAATGTGAGAATTAAATATCTTAATAAAATATTAATCATTTCCATGTAACGTATTTGATCGAAACGAAAAATGTAACAATTCGTTTTAAATAACTGAACAAGTGTTTTTTAAGGGATTTTAGTGGAAAAAAACTCAAAAATATATTGAAATATCATTTTCGTTTTGCATTTTTCAATTTAGACCGATAAATGTAGTTTTAATATTGATAAATAACTAGTGTTTAATCGGTTTTATAAATCAGAGAATATGTAATTTAAATCGATACTTTTTTTTAATAATTTTGCATAATTCGTATGTGGGTTAAAATTATCGCAAGTAACTACTCTATCACCTTCTAACGGGAATACGTTGAATTACCAAGAATCCTGGATATCAAAATGAAAAATTCTTTATTCAGTTTAGCTCCTGAGAAGACGCTTATGAACATATCATTTTAATACATATCTAAGAAAATATCGCTATTTTAAAAATATGCGCAACAAAAAAAGAGATGGTTGTGTGAAAATTCTTACGTAGCTTTTATGGCTGATTTTGTTTAGATGCTTACAACGTCAAATATTGTACTCATGTTTGTAAAAAAAAACCGGTTCAGACCCGGTTCGAACCGGAACAAAATCGGTTCAGATGTTTTGTAGATTACGCCTGCCAAATATCAGACCCTTTCATTTATTTCATATGACACCAATCTAACTATCGTTATTCGGGGATTGATTCGTTAAATGTAGTAATATGTATTGAAAAAATAAACTTATACTTGCGTTATTACCAAAAAAAATAGATTTTTATAATTTTTTTTTAATTGTTAAACCAATCTTACTGTAGAGACAGACGGATAAGACAGACTATTGAATTGAAGAATACTATTTGTCTTATTCGAAAGACATAAACTTGGTAACAGATAATCTTTAACAAACTACTTGATGTTATTTGAAGGTGCGTACAATTACAGTTACGTCACCCGGGATGTCGACTGTGTTTAAATTTTTATAAACGACGACACAATATACATAATACTCTTTTAATACTACACATGAAGCCCAGTGTCTCGAGGGTTTTTACAACCAAGTACATGTAAATTCAAAACAATCGTTTCTGGATCACAGTTGTCCTGTGTGAGATTCAAACCCATAAAACTCAGTACAGCGCGGTAGCAGCAACAAGGTAACAGCTTCAGTTACTGCGCTTAAACCAATAACTACAATATTATATAGAAAGTGTAAGAAAAGTTAGGGTCCGTGATATATTGTCGCATACAAAACGTGAAGTTAGAATATTCTACTAAAAAGGGACAAGGGGTTTTGATGATTCAAAATACGATTAACTATAATAATAATGAACGTCCTGGTGGTCAAGTGGTTTGACAGATGGAATCTCAATTCGATATCTGAAGGCTTGAACCCCGGTATGCACTATCGAATCGTTCGAAATTCGCGTACATTTACTAATTTAAATTGGTAATGTTATCGGCTGACGGTGAAGGAAAACATCGTGAGAAAACCTAAACCTGACAAATGTCCTTATAGTATCACCGTACGTGGGAAAATATAGAACTGTGGATTTCTCGGAGTTTGAATTCGCTAATACGTCATGGGCTGGTGCGATGATTATGTCCATACCTTCCTTCGGGAAAAAGGCTATGGTCCTGCAGTGGGTCTCTTACAATCTGATGTGATAAGCATTATTATAAACATTTATATGATAACATCGGGCGTTACCTTTTGCAAGAACGACAACGAATACAATAATTCGACTATATAATGTAGCGAGAGTAGAACAAAATTCGTAATTTATTTATATTCCTGTTAGTTTTACGCTGTTATTTTTAATTAAATGCTACCATAGCTGCCGCAATAACAATTACAATGTCAGCCATCTTTGATGGATAAGAACACTATTCCAAAATAAATTTGTACCCAAAGAAAAATCACTTCTTTCAATTTACTAAAGTAAAATTTATTTTTAAAATTGTTAGATTTAAAATAGTGACTTGCCTTTAAATTTATATTCCAAGATAACTAACAAACAGTGACGATCTTCTGCAAGCAAACGTGGACACCGGCGGCTAAGCACTACGTGTTTGGGCGCATCGGACACACGTTGCGAGTTTATAAAACGAATAATTACAATTTTTAATCACTACAGGATGTTCTGTTTTGTTGATCAACCGCAATCGGGGTAAATGTTCTATGTCTTTTTTAGGAAATAACTGTTTTCTGTGTTAATTTCTCTTTGATCCTGCGTTTTTGTGTAAAGCATAAAATGGAATGGATTTTACATGGATCCGTTGTTACGGTAGCCCAAGATCATTTCTATAGAATGGTGATAGGGTTTTTTCTAATACTCATCGGGCTAGATAACAACTTCTAGTTGAAAATCTTTCACCAAGCACCTATAAGTGAGTTTTGGCAACTGCGCTTTAGAGCCAGTCTCAATCAAGGCTTAAATGTGATACCATTTCAGGTGTCATCGTCAGTTAACATCAAAACCTATAAAATATAAAATCTTACAATAAATAAATTATGTACTAAATGGAAAAGTAGCTTTATCTGTCTGTCTATTTATTACATTTCCAGGACCAATGTTCTAAACTGACTGCAATGAAATTTGCCATAGAGGGCGCCTAGGACCTGGCGAAGGACGTAACACTTAGGTTATGTTTATCCTCACTATATTATATAAAAATAAACAGACAAAGCCGCGAGGTAAAGCTAGTAAGTGACAAACATAAAATATTTACATCTAGGTAGACTGTAAAAATACTGAAGTTAATCTTGTCTGTAACTCACGTTACAAGGAAAACTGCTCAAGCCAAAATATTGAATATATAACAAAACTTTTGAAGTGAAACTTCTTATGGTAGGGCTTTGATTCTGATCCGAAACCAAGGTGGGGTTAAACACTATGTCAGGAAAGTGTTGAAAACATTGATTCTCGCTCGATCACCGAAGTTAAGCAATGGCAGGCGTTATTAGTATTTGGATGGGTGACCACCTTTTTTTTTACATGAAGAAAATCCGTAACGGGTAACCGCCCCGTCGGGCAGCGGGGGGCGGGCTATGTCCAATTCCCACGGACTAAAAACCCTATGGTGCCTTCTCACACCAATTCAAACAGGCTTTGGGTACTATCAAATTGTCATTATAGTCCGGGTTATTTTAGCAAAGATAGTGATTCCCAAAAAAACTGTCCAGTTTGTAAACGCGTTAAAAATATACATATAAATAGGTAGACATACAGCAGTTAAGTACATCTTTCTCCTTTGTTTCTCTGCCTATTTTGTTTTTGGTTAGTAGTTATTGACGACTTTTAGTGTTACGCATAAAAAAAATGAAACAGTTAGCTTCCTCCTAACCATCGAAGAGTTGACACCATTGTTTAATTAAAATAAATAAAATTAAAACTTATTTTATTTTATTCTTTTTAAAGTTAAAATAATATTATATGTGTTCCTTAGTTTATTTACTATAAAATAATTTAAGAGTAATTGTGAAAAATTAAATTAAAGCACGAAACCCTCATGAGAGGGTGAGCGCCTCCTCCAAACTATTGCAATGGTTTCTACATTTCGCTTCCAATAGCAATTTCTTCCCTGCAACATATTTCATGTCGTCTTTCTGTTGAGTTTTGAGTATTCCTCTCTTTCTAGTACAATTTCAACCCGCCTATGTTGTTAACTGTTTCGTTTATTGATCCTCACTCATTCTGGCAACAACCATTGTTTAATAGTACCTATTTCGTCATACTTAAGATCCTTACGTCTACTAAACAACAAATATTATCAAGAAATCTTAAATAATATTGAAACTTTAAAAGGATTATGTGCTATGGTCGAATCTCGATAACTCTACGAGCATTAATAATACTAAAAGGAAGTAAACTTTACCAATGTTTCAACGTTCATAAGTGCCTTCTCAGAGCTTAAATGGGATATAGTATTTTAATAAGATTTAAGTTAATAACAGGTGCGAGAAAGGTTTCTTAATAAGTTCCGTGGCATGTGTACCACCTGTGAAACTTGTTGCCACAGGCCAGCACGTGGCACTGAACGTAGCTTGCAAATATGTCCGATTACGCCGATATAACGCTCGTCGTAGTCGTACACTTAGGCGTATTTGTGTCCGGGATCAGCACGTGCATCAGATTTGAAACAATGATATTAACCAGTGCGTATTCAAATGCGACGGTAAGACAGTGTCGACTACTGTCAGTTTTCGGACCTCTCTATGGTCGCCCTTATTTTGCTTGTAATCATATTGTCATGCTGTACAAAATAACCAGCTGATACCTTGACTTCCCCTCTATTGTTTATCTTAATCATACATTTTATGTACCCGGGAATAAACAAAAAAGAATTGAAATCAAAAATGTGTATTGCTTACGAAATATGTTTGTAAGCAACATTATCCATTTACTTCCCCTGTCTTGTGTATGGGCAATACACCGCTTACCTCACTTCATCATGGCAAAAAACATATCGCTTAATGCGTAACGTAATGCGTGTAAAATTCGTGGTTCCTTAAAACTTTCATGACTTTATATGGAATTAAGCTGCCTTGGTAAATTTTTGTTGTATACAAACCAACTGCCTAATAAGCAAAACGATCGAAATCTATTTACTCGTTTTTATGTGCATAACGATTTACCTCGATAATTATATGTAAATACTAAAAGATTGATATAGGACTTTTACAAATTTAAACGATTTCAAAGTTCCTCAGCAACTGTTACGGCACCCACCGGCTTTTGTATGTAAATTACGTGTTTTCAGTATGACCGCTGGCTGCTCCTGACCTATGACTTCGGTCCATTACATTATCATAAATGGTTAACGTATACGTTTAGTTTGTTGACAATTTATAATAATCGTATTGTCTATTTCATTTGGAAGTTTCTAGACTTTCATAAACTGCTGGATACATTTTGATCAAATTTTTCCATGTTTAATTCTTAGATACTTGGTCTAGACCAGTGGCCGGTAAACTCATCATCCAACAGAGCCAAATATAAATAATACAAAAATGAAGTTTATTCAAAGAGTCTTTTCTATACCGAAACTTTGCTTTTTTATGGATATAATTAGAATTAAAAGTACAATCTAAATCTTTTTTTATACTTTATGGGTTAGTGTTTAACCACAATCTCATCTGATGTTAAATGATGATGTGGTCTTAGATGATAGTCACGATAAACATAGAGGGAGACTGGCTCTCAAGTGTAGCTGCCGGTACACACCAACAGGTTCTTGGCGACAGATTTTCAACATGAGGGTGGTAGCTAGCTAGGCGGACTTAGAAAGAGCCCTACCACCATGCTATGGTTTTATCACGATGTTTTCCTTCACCGAAAGCTCCGACTCAGTTGTTAGGATTCGAACCTATGTCCTTCGACGCTATGTCCGAACACACTACCAAGTGAGCCATCATCGCTTCGCTTGCTTACCTTGACTAAGTATTTTTTTTTTGCGAGCGACTAGCTGTGGTATTGTTGCTTTTTGAAAATGCGCCTCTTTTTTGTTGACTTGAGTTTTAAAAAAAACTTGTAAGACCCAAGGGAAGTTAGAAAATAATAAAACATTTTTTGGAAGAGTCACAGTGAGAGAGTGAAAAAGTCCATAGGGTTGGTGAAAAGCGGTTTGTTCACTACTGGTCTAGACAAATAATTATAACGATACTACCATTATTATGCTACGGTTTCACGACGTTTTCGTTCACACATTAACAACTGAAGTCATCGCTTCAAAACACTTTGCAGGGAAGTATGTATTTTCATTTATATTTATTTATGAACATGGAGTAGCAAAAGACGTACCGGTTTTTGTGACGATCAGTGGTAATTACGACCCACGACTTATTTTATCCCACGAGGACTAAGTTGTTAACAATATCTTTCAAGCTGTATTACTTGTTTTTTTGAAGTGCTTACCATATTAAATCACGTCTTCATTTAACATCAGATAAGATTGTGATCAACCCCTAAAACCTGTAACGTATGTAAAAAGGCTAACCATCAAGGTTAATCATCTCATTTCTTTTCGATTAAAGGACGTCATTTAGAATATATGAAAATATCCTGGAATCAGACCACAGCTATATCTATCGGGTCCAATTAATCATCTAAACCAGGGCTGTCCAAGCTACATGGGACCCAGGGCCAACAAAAATGACTGAATACATTGGGGGGCCGCAAAATATTTATAAAAATAAAATACAAGTATAATAAGATCATTATTTTATTATCTACTTTTTCATTAATTTGTCTTTTACAATTCTGTCAACATCAAGTGAAGTATCTGTCAATGAAGACCTTTTTTTTTTTTCGTCCCTCTGTCACTTTTTAACGTGGTTTCCTCCCACGGTAACTTTTTAAGTATTCGCCTGTGGGTCCACCCCCTGCGGTTCCGAGGTACAAGTATCTCATCCCCACTTGACCCCATCTGTCAATGAAGACCTGTATTTAGATTTTATAGACTTCATTGTTGAATATGCACTTTCACAGAGGTAGGTATTAATTCGTCGCAAGTAATTTCGTCGCAAGAAAATTAATTTACTCATTTAATGTATTTAAACAAAGAAGATAAAAAAGAATCTGCGGGCCGCAATAATTCATGCCGCCGGCCGTGGTTTGGACAGCCCTGATCTAAACAATCCAGATAACAGCTAAAACACACAAAAAAAAATCATAAAAATCGGTCCAGCAGTTTAGAAGTAATTCAGTGACAACTACGCCTACATAAGTTTCAATACATACAAAATAACATCTACAATTAAGTCGAATCTAATGACACGTTATATACTTAAATCAATTTAACCCCTAACAAATCGTATTAGAAAAATAGATAAATACTAAATAAACTTGATCCTTCTTCTGCGCAGTCGAGTACAGAATATTTTGATTAGTTACAGGTAAAGGAATAATTTCATTAAATTCCCGTACCTACAAACTGTAATAATATTACATGAAATATAATTAGGAATGGATGTCCGTAAAGAAATGTTAATTAAAGTTAATGAAAGAAAGAAGGAACGTTCACGTTCCAAAGCAAAATTTATACTCACTCGGTCGAAAGAACGTTGCGATTTATTGTGTTTTTATTTACACTATTAACTAATTCTTGTCGTTTGTAATTTTTCTTTCGTAGTATTTATTGCGCGAAGGAACTAATCATTTCTAAAAATCCTTACAAATATAATAAATGTGAAAGTGATTTCGTTTCTTTGTTACGCTTCCTTGTCTTAAATACTGAACCGATTTTCATGATACATATACACGTTGCCAAGAATACAAAACTGACATAAGATAGCTTTCATCCAGAAAAAGTACTGTTCCGGAGGAATAGATCAAACCTGAGTGAAGGTGCGAGTAAATGATAGTAATTATATAAATATTCTCTTATATATTTTTCATTTTTAAAACTCTAAATCGGATATTGTTTAAAAATGTATTATTATATATATTATAATATATATTATAACAGAACAAAGTAACAGTAAGTGAATTTTAATAAAAAATATATTGTATTAATACTATAATTCATTAATATTATAGACTATGATGCTTAGAGAAATAACCTAATGAAATCGAAATAAACTAACGAATAATATGAAAATTAAAAACGAAATTTTTTTTAAGCAATAATGGCTCAGTTGGAAGTGTGTTCGGATACAACGTCGATGAACGTAGGTTCGAATTCCAGCAACTGAGTCCGAGTTTTCAATGAGGTAAAACATCGTGATGAAACCATGTCATGGTAGTAGGGCCTTTTTTAAGTCCGCCTGGCTAGCTAACATCCTCAAGTTAATAATGTGTCACCAAGAACCTAATGGAGTGATACGGTAGCGCCACTTGAGAGCCAGTCTCCTTCGAGGTATAGCGCGACTACCATCATACACCACATCATCATTTAACATAAGATGTGATTCTGGTCAAACACTAAACTATAAAGTATATAAAAAAAAATTAAAGAACAATATATTTTCTTTAATCTATGTTATAAATAGGCAGAGACATTTAAAGTACATGTTCGTTCTCTGTTCCTCAAAAGATTTTTTTTTTCATCGTTTGTTAGCTGTTGAAGAGCTTTAGTGTTATAATTAGAAAATACTTGAAATTCGTTTATTTTTAACGTGATAAACGCATGACGCACGAAAAAACATGAGTCATTGTCACGTTCCGCCTGACTCGAACGTGTAAACGAGAGCGCGGAACAAGCGATAGAGAGTCGCGATCGGCCTAAACGTTCGCTTTGTGACGTATAATCTATCATCAATGTTTTCTTATGACGTCATCACGTAAAATTATCGTCCGTAAACAAATTTTTTCTTAACATTGGGACTTGATCAAATTTCGGCAACTAGGCGATAACTAGTAAAAATAATAATAATTTTACCATTTCAATTAGGCTTTAACAGTTTAAATTTGCAAATGAAAAGTAATTAATATCCTTATGTAATGTAAATGAAGATAATCTCATCACGTTCGAACTGAGCGTTTAAACAACCCAGTACGTGAGTTACACCGGTGATTGCGTTGAGACGACATTTTCGCACCTAAAGCGTCGCGTCGCCATCGCGTCACCGTGTCGACTTGAGCGACAATTTATGGTCGTTTACAAACGCTGAGCTGTGAATACCTTATATATTTATCTAAACGTATGATTGATGTATCCACGCCCATGATTTAATGTTTTTAACGTACGATTAAAATATAAAAGGATATAACATTATTATGCCGTCCAAAGAAAATGGGACGCATCTGCCGTTTTGCACATTATTGAGTTTTATATATATTCGGAATCAGGGAGAAAAGGTACTCTTAATACTATTTTTTATACACCTACAAGCCTCTCGAACTACACTTAATAGAAGAACTATACACATGAACATATTTAGAGGAACGCAAAAAAGGTAGAATAACGGAAAATATTTTCTTATTTCGTATTGCCCATATATACCAGTATTATGTAATTTGGAAAAAGAAGATTTTGATTAGAATTTTACTTACGACTATCAATTTTTTTTTTTGCTATTTCGGAAGTTCTGTGATACATAGTGTATGAAATTCTGCAATTTTTTTGGCGGGATCTTAGTTATCTAGTGAATTTTATATTTTATTCATAATCTTGTGTTATTTTACTCGATATTTTGTAATATTATTGATGTTTTACGTAATATAATTCGGTTATTGTGCACAAGTTAAGTGTATGGGAAATAACAACCAGCTAACCTAAGGGACCTCAAAACCGCATTGGTTGAAGAATGGAAACTAATGCCAAGAAGTTTAATTGACAATTTAATAAAAAGTATGTCTAGACGGATACAAGCAATTTTAACAGTGAGAGGAGGCAATACTAAATGCTGATTGTGTTATAAAAAAAAACATCTTTAGAACAATATTCAATTTTCATTGAGTTTCGTTAGTATTCTTCACAATTAGAATATTGACCTTACTACAAGTAATTCGTTTTTGTTAGTCTATTGTTTTGTATTCATACATGTTAATGATAATTTGATTCTATTCAACGAATTTTAAAAGCGTATAAATAAATCTGTTTTCACGTTAATTTGACATCTGTTTTCATATTAATTTGCCCCGTTTTTATTGCGTTCCCCTAAATATGTCCTTAAGTGTGGTTAAAACTACTTCTCTCAAAGTACGTGCTACATAGTCTTTTCGACTTTTCTCCCATTTGTATTTTAGGTAGATGCGCCTCTTTCCTTAAGTCGGTGGTATTATGGGATCTAGCTGTCATAAAACATTGTATATGGCACAAAGAATGGGTTATTACTGAATGGAATGCTTCCTAATAATATTTTTATTTGCTACTTCGTTCATATAAAACTAGTCTTGTTATTTCGTAGGAACTACCCCGTTTTTGAAAAATTGTAGATTAATATTGATTTTTATGACAATGATTTTTAAAATACTACATAACCATAGAAACAATCTACCGATTTTAGAGTTACCACCTCTGTTATAATATCTGATTACATTCATTCCTATTTCAGAAAGAGAAAGATATATAAAATAACTAGCGGTGCAAACAGACGTTGTCCTGCCCTGATAATAAAAAAAATCTTAGAATCAAACCGCAACACCATCTACTGGTTCCAACTGTAGATCTAAACCATTCTTGAATGCACCTGAGTACGCACAAACAAATTCATAAAAATGTGTCCAGACGTTTAGCCAGAGAAGTGCAGTCACACACACACGTACAGAAGAATCTGTACATATAATAAAAGTCTGACGAGACGAAATCTGTACATTAAATGTAATTAACAAAAAATACTCTTGGGGTTTTGAGAATCAATGACAGAATCCATTTCTATTGTTTTTAGAATTTTTGTCTGTCTGTCTATCGTTTGTACGCGCATCACACAAAAACTACTGAACGAATTTTGACGAAATTTGGTATACCACCATACACTGGTATAATCGGTACACCAGTATAACGAAAAAGAGAAACAGTTTACGCAAAAGATGCTGGACAGACTTTGGCATTGCTCACTGTTGTTTTGAGTGCCACACCGTGTATCGAAAGTCAGAATATAATTCACAGTATGAGCAACTACTAGATATTGTAGTGCCACGCCACGCTTCGAAGAACAAAATCGTTCACAAAGGGTCGATGTCGAGTTTTGATACGCCTATGTGTCTATAGTTTTATTAATTACTGTGTTTAGAAGTGAAATTCCAAGCGGACGTAGTCGCGGGCATCGCTAGTTATATATATAAAATCGGTTCAGCGATATTAGACCCTAATATAATTGATATTAAATTACGAATTGGTTTAAGATGCAAGTGATTAGAGTATAATATACTAGCTTTTATTCGCAGCTTCGTTCACATTAATGTAGATTTGATCTTTGAATCATACACAATTTTCGATGAAAGTCACAATATGGCCTTCTCTGTACCACTGATCAAGTGTATACGGTTTTAAACGACACTGCCCTCGCAATAGGTTAGGTGATAAATGACAGAATTTCAAGGGGGTTACAAATCCCAAAGAATAATAGAAGAAGAGAAGCTAATTAAAATACAGGACTGAAAAAATGTATTGTGTATCTAAAAATCCAGTGTAGGATAAAATTATGTAGAGTGTTAGGGTTAGAAATCTATTTATAGGACTAAGTTCTTAAATGTATTAAGTCTCGACAGAGACGCAGTATTTCGGAACGTTAATTAGGAGACCTACAACACTGTCACTGTGAAACTGAATTATCGTGCGAGGTGGAAAACCGTGACAGCGAGTCTGGAATCAAGTGCCCGTGAGACAAACGCTGGATTGGGAACAATACTTGTAATTACCTAAGGAACAAATTATACGTGAGCTACGAATTTTGGTTATAAAATATTTGTATGTTTTCTTTTCTACTAATTCGCGTTTCGAATTCGAACTGCTACTATCAGTTCAGATTAGAAAATATGTTGTTGCATTTTATAGTATAGTTTTACTCCTTTTATGCGAACTTCTTATTACAGACAACAAATAGATAAGTCATTAACCGTGGGGACCGCAAACAAAATTATTTTAAAATAGTAAAACTAGAATTTTGTAATATCTATGGAAAATTACGTTAGCCTTCCAGAGATTTCCACCCTACGATTTGTAAGGTCTCTAAACACGCCACGGAGTATTCGAAAACAGTTGTATTCTTTACGTCGAAGCGAATAGAAATAGAAAGGTTTGATGCAGCGCGCGTCGAGAAAGCTCTCAGATGATAAGATTTTTTCGACGTACGTATATCACGTTCTTTATACTTATCACGTTCTTTATATTTTAGCCAATTTAAATATGTTTATAAATTACAACATATATGTTATTCTGATGTATAAGCTACTGTACTGTACTGAAAAATTATTCAAACTATGCTGTGCAGTTTTAGTTTAAAAGAGTAATCTATCCATCCTCACCAACTTTATAGTGCATGGGGCACACACTGCAAAAACTATTAGAGTTATATGAAAATAATGTATAGTACCATTAAAGATTCAAACGGAGGTGAAGTCGTATTTCATATATTTACTACAATAAATAATAAGAAAGAAGAGATGAGTCGCGACCACCGCAAGTAAATAAATAATGTAGTGAAAGATTTGTCTTTGTATAAATACTAATACTAAACAAGATGATGGTAAAGTAACGACGATTTTTGATGTGAAATTTGTAATGGAAGGGCTTTGAAATTCTAATCCGCAACCTTTTTTGTGTAACAAAAAGTGGCTGAGGTAAACACTGTGTCGGATAGAGTGTTGAAAACACCGGTTCTCATCTGATCACCAAAGATAAGCAACCTCAGCCGCGGTCAATGCTTATGATCGTTTGTTTTGATGTATTTTTTGTAAAGAAGTTTTCACTTCTTTTCTGTGGTAAGCATATAGACACTTTTTTATTACTCACTACCCCTTGAAACCTTTATTTAGATTAACTTGATTTCGGAGCTCCACGCTTGACGGAAAATATTAATTGTAATCGACCTCTATTGAACTTATTCTGTTTTACTTAAATGTTTTTCACCGTATATTTACATGCAGTGGATTTTTTATTTTGCCAGATAATAGAAAAAACTATAATACAATACAATTTTTTTAAACGAAGTTTCTTAACGAGGCTTGTGGTCGGAGTTGACTCATAGAAACCGTCAGGTAAGGAAAAAGCGTTATGCCCTCTCCATGCAACCTTCTCTCTTTCTTTATCTCTTTATAAAATATATGATATCTTGAGATTCGAGATATGGTTGTCGTGACTAAGTCAAATAATTGTCGTATCCTCCCTCCTAAACACATAAGAAGCAACTCTACCCGCCACAGCTACATTTCATCATATATCGGTCTCAATTGTTTTGAATGTTAAACGTATGCAATGACACAAAAAGGAAGCATATAAATTTCGTATATTGAAATCAAGTAAACATATAAAGGGTTATTTATAAGCTAAATATACACGAGTAGCTAATATTATAAGCGGGTTCGTGCATACTCAGCTTTTACTTGAAGTCGTAACACAGAGTATTGTATGTATAGACAGGATCACTATTTATTGGCTCAGTGGGGGGCACTAAAGGTAACTGTGGGGGCCATTATTATAAGTCCCCGGTGAATTTGGACGTAGTTCGGTGCAGCTGTTTTTTTTTTATATTATAGGGGGCAAACGAACAGGTGGGAAGAACGAACAGAAATTTAACGTCAATGGTATTTAATTACACTGTACGAGTATGTAGTATATTTTAATGGCGTATTGTAGTAAATCTTGATAGACTGACCATTGCGCCTGGTTCGGTAACCTTTATACAATAATAAAAAATAAACATTAAACCGAGTGCAAAAAAGTAATTCTTAAATTTTCTGCATTGTATTTTTATTTCTATTACAGGTCGTTAGAACCGTTTCCGAGATACAGGAAATAAATTTATAAATATAGAAGTATTGCTCGTTTCAAATTATAAGATTTAATGGATTTTTTGTTCGAAGGCTACGAAAATAAAAAATTTCAAGTCTATATATTTAATAAGTCTACATGAACGAACTCCATATACGCGCAGTATGTCAATCCTCGTTTCTTAATGATGACTGTGTACATACGGGTATAGGTGCGTGGCGCTTTCCAGAGCCAGCCATTCACTAGGCTTACCTTTCATAATTCAAACATAACTACACGTTCTCGATCCGAAATTAATTCGATTAAACTCTTCATATCCCTCATAAGGAAACGTACTATATTTTAAATAGAAACCTTTGAGTGGCCTATTATAATATTTATTCGTGATGCTCGAGTGGTGAAACTCGTGGAATATCGATCTGATTTCCACAGGTTCGAACTTCAGCATGTACTAACGAATTTTTCAGAATCCACGTACATTTACTAATTTTGAATTAGTAACAGTATCGTCTGACGGTGAAGGAAAATATCGTAAGGAAACCTGAACCTGAGAAATAATATTGTAGTACTAACGTACGAAAATATAAACTTATGTATTTCTCAGAATTTGAAGTCACCAATACGTCGAGGGTTGACGTGGTGATTACGGCCATACCTCGTTCGGCAAGACTATGATAATCTCAAAAAGTAAAAAAAAAATACCATATTACTTTCGAAAGCTTGTGGCATGTAATAATAAAATACTAATGTGAAATTTTTAAAACGAAATTCACAAGATATTCCTAGTTTCAGGTTGCTTCCCAGGCATTAAGAACAGTTTTATTCTATTTATTCTTAAATTATAAGTTCAATTTAGAAAGTGGATTGATGTATTTCTATTACTTTTTAATAGACAAATTGAATGGACTTTAAAGTTTTGTAAAACTAAAACGTTAATATTTTTAGTTACCTACATCCGACTTTTTGTATGGAGACGATCCACGGTCAGATATCAAAGCGTAACAGACAAACAAACTCACTTTCGTATTTATGATATTAGTATAAATTAATTTATAGTAGCTCTTTATCATTTTGATGATTTACTTTCTATGACACCAATTGTATATGATTATTGTGCTTAGATTGTCTATTAAAATAATTAATCATTGTTGTTATCATTGTGATTCCAAGTACAGTAATCCAAAACGTGCATTTACTAGAAGAACTCCTGATATCGATATAATAATTTCAGATAGTAACATAATCGAAACGAGTTTTCTTATTAGGGGATGTATTACCAGCAGCAGTGAGTAAATTACTTTAATATATTTCCGTAGATCTCTGTGAAACGTGGACATGTGTCTGGATAAAGTTTTGACGGAAAATATTACGACTGAATTAATTTACGGTTGTCATTACTCGTGATCTACTTAACTCTTTCTTTCTCCAACACATTTCATAATGGTATAAACATTTTTTTTTGTGGCACGTTGTGCACGCATCACGTAAAACTACTACATATATAGGTACAATTTTCAGTTTTACTTCTTTGGCCCTTGGTCCTTATCAAAAGAAAGAGTTATCACGATATCTTCATTTAACATTAAGTTATTAAAGATTTAATAAACTACTACTTTGTATAAATTATTCGACCGGATGATTATTCGACAGTATTAACGTAACAGCGGCAGCAGCCACATATTATTAGTTTTAGACTATTTTGTAATTAGAAATAAATTAAGTTTAAAGTTACTTGTTTATTTTTCTTCCTCCTACTCTGGCCTTCGTAATTAGCGCAACGCGGTCATTCCGTTGCATCACGCACGATAGACGCACGTTTGTTGGCATCGCGACATTATTGTTTTAACATCCAACCGCTTACTATATTATTCATATAATAAATTAACACAGACGAAGTCGCCGGTGTTAGGTAATCCTAAATAATTATCTACTGCGTGATATTGATTAATATATAATACTTTATTAGGTGCAATATTGCGACAGAATCACTACATAGTATAAAACAAAGGCGCTTTCTCTGTCCCTATATCTCTACGCATGCTTAAATCTTTAAAACTACGCAACGGATTTGGATGCGGTTTTTTTTAATAGATAGAGTGATTGAAGAGGAAGGTTAATATGTATAATAACATAAATTAAATAGTGGATAAATACTGTTATTTTTGAGGTTACTCCAAATTTAACGCGTGCGGGCCATGGGCAATAATTAATGAATCAAAACTACTGGATCTATTTTAACCATTTTTGCAGTGAATGACATAGGCTATATTGTTTATACCCGTGCAAAGCCGGAGCGGGCCGCTAGTATAATTATATAACTTTGTAACGACTATGTAAATCTCATAGCTTGGCCCATATATTATTTAATGTAAAAAATGCATTTACTAAAACTTGGTCAGAGAATACACCTATAATTTAATAACGAATTATTTGGTTCAGTGGTTTTCCAGAGCCTTGCATTTTATAATATAGTATAAGTATATAACTGTTTCTCTTATTTCTGAACTATAAAGAAATTAATACCTACATATTGGATCTTTAAAACGCTCATAATGCGGGAGAATGCTATACTACAAATAATATTTCTGATAAATCGGCTAATATAAACTGCAATGAAATAAACAAAGGAAATTAAATTGTTCGGCTTGTAACATTTCACGGTAACGTATTTGAGAATTGGACCACATTCCAGGAACTAGGAGCCCACTCGAGCTTGCGATAACCGAATGAAATTCGTCTGAATTCTGCAATTATTCAATTCGCAACTGCCTCGAATACTCGAGGTCTTTATTATGAATTATAAGAATATCTCGAATTATTTTATATCTGTTACCATAAAGATCCTCTCCTTTTTTTGCTTTGTACTGTATGTGGATACATATACATCAGAACAATGTGAACTGATTCATCATCATCATCTCCTTACCCTTATACCACCTAAGTAGGATCGGGAACAACACGTTTGTTAAGTTGAGATGTATGATGATTTGGCATATTTTTTTCGACAGGTCGCGCGCCTCACCTCAACTCGCCTTGGAACTATTATGACGTACCATGGTTTCTGTTCAACGTTGACGACTGTTATAACATAATTGGTCTGCGCGGCTTCAAGATTTTCTGTCACATAAATCGGTATATATTGACTTAAATTAATAAAGTTGGTATTTTTCGGAGTACTCATTGATAAACTTTAGTATTTAAAATTTGATACAATAAACCATTACAATAATATCATCATCAGCCTTTTAGAGACCCACTGCAGGGCCATAGGCTTCTTCCCGAAGGAAGGTATGGGCATAATCACCATGTCAGCCCACGACGTATTGGCGATTTGAAAACTGAGAAATTCACAGTTTTTATATTTTCCCATATATGTGGTACTACAAGAAACATTTCTCAGGTTCAGGTTTCCTCACGATATTTTCCTTCACCGTCAGCCGATAGTGTTACCAATTTAAATTAGTAAATGTATGCGAATTCCGAATAATTCGTTGGTACATGCCGGAGTTCGAACCTGCGAAAATCGGGTCGATATTTCACTGCCAAACCACTAGACAACGACGACTGTATTTTCCTTTATAATACCGAGTTACGAGACCACGCCGGTCGTCATAAATTCTAGGCGAATGAGGAAAAAAACGGTCATAAAACACATATATATGTATTTTAGCAACTGTAGCTGATATTCAACTTTCTTATAGGTTTGGTGTTTTACTGTCTTCAACCATATCTTCATATAAATTCAGATCTGATTGTAATCACACTAAACGTACAAAGAATAATTAAATAAAACAGAACAAGAAAATTAATATTCATATCTCCATCAGGTCTGTGTAGTAGAATTTTACACGAAACACTCTGACCGCAAAACTGTATAAAATCTGCAGTGAAGCGCGCTCGGTACATTTAAACTAAGTAATTAATATCAGCTACTGTATTCATGTATTACATAGAACCATACAGTTGTTTAAAGCCACATGCACATAACGTAGGTCAGCTCTCGCTAGAATACAGCTGTCTATATATATACTCGTACAAAACGTCCAGTGTAAATTGAGATGCACAATCTATTGCTTTTATATACTCGTAGACGCTTGACTTTAAAAATAGTAGTGAACACTCAGAGATGTATTAATCTGTCAATATTAATCGCTTGTCTTCACGTAATACCCGAAAACCTCTATGACATAAGAAGAATAGAACTTACAACTTAGGAAACGTTTCCAAAACTTCACGGTATCATAAAGTAAATAAGAAAAGACAATGTGCACATCATAATTCGTATGGAGATAAAACTGTGCCTCCAAAGATCAGTGTATGTGATTTTATTATAGAATGAGTAAATTAATTGGACAGCTGTTCAGTGCAGCTGATGGTACATTCTTAGTGAACCTACGTACCTGCGCTACAGAAGCGGCTCAATTTACTTAATGGCTCCTGCATCATTCACAATTCATAATCACATTAGAAGAAGGATTAAAGTCAAATAACCATGAAAAAAGTAAATTTAAAAAAAATCGAATAGGTAGATGAAGATAGGAGTAGTCGAAGACCGCAAAAGGTTTTGTGGTAAAGGAGTGCGTGAAGAGTGACATGTATTTAGAATATGTAACACGTATAAAACACGTGTGTATTAGTTGCAATGACACGTGGCAGTAGCCAATCAACTCCAGGCGAAAGTTCACTCTAATATTTAATATTTAATTATAGCTTTCCACAAAGCAACGTCTTCATCTGTCAAACATCAATCAAATAGTATGTTTAAATTTTCTAAGTGAAATTATACATTCATAATATCCAACTAAACAACAAGCATCATAAACCAAGTATGATGTATCTGCGTGTATCTGCTATAGTGGAATGCTTAGAATTGTCACATTCCGGGAATGATCTGTGTATATTCAGAAATCATGTATGGTAGTAAAGCTGTTTTTTATGGGAACATTAACACCATTAACATGTTCATAAGCCAATCATGATCATTTTTTGGTTTGTAACATTTCTCATGCAGTCAGTATATTTCAGTATATTTACGACCGCCGATAGATTGTATATCTCTATCTAGAGATCGTTACCAACCTGGCTGCAGATGCTTTTGGATTAAACTGTGCACTCAGGTCCAGTGCAGTCACTTTGTGATGTTTCGATAGAAAAAATAATACTAAGTCGTGCTGGTAGAGGACAGTGGAAGAGAAAATAAGGTGTATCGACAGTACATGAATAAGTATGAAAAAATGATGATGTATTATACCAATAAAGTTTTTTAGCCTTAAATATTTTTGTTGAACATGAACTACAATATTCTACGTATATTTCAAGGTGTAACAATTAATTATTATTAGGTCTAGGTCGCAGGTTCGACGAGTGTCTCATATTCCCAGCAAATAACACTTCCCGCTTCGGAGAAAATCTCGTTTGTCCACCTGATCCTGCCATACTCTTGCTCCGACATCCACATGTGTTGGATTTTGTTGAAATCGAGTTTAGAAAACGCGTAGTGTCCCTGAAATTATTAATTCAATAAGGAAAAACAAATATAGTATGTGTTTTCCTCAATTAAACTGCCACTTGAATTTTTGGCAGGATGTTGGAATATTATACTCGTATGTCATATAATGGATTTTATATTTAATTCACGGTCTTGTGTTATTTTGCTCTGTATTTTATAATATTGGTGGCGTATTACGTAATATAGTTTGGTTATTGTGTCCAAGTGAAATGTATGGGAAATAATGCCACGGAGCATGGATTCTGACTTGTCACAAAAATTCCTTGGCAAGTTCTACCAACACAACACCATCTTGTTAGTTCATTAAAATGATCGCAAGAAACTTGTAATATCATTACCTACTCGCCAATGACAGTAATGATCTACTAGAAGATTGGTTGCCAAATATAAAATAAAAATAAAATAGTGCAATTTATCAAGTCTAAATTTTTATTTTTAATACTTTTTATAGTACCACAGCATAGTGACATCACTGTGCCTGACGGAAAGTAAAAACAATGGCCTATCTCATACCGAGATTTGGCTATAGTCAGCCTAGGCTGCTGAAGATACACTAGTATCGAATCCTTGTGAATGAGCTGGAGTTTTCGGTGAAGGGAAACATTGTGATGAATTATAGCATATTGGTAAAGCTATTATGCCCTCCGAAATAGCTACAACACTCAAGCTGAAAATCTGTCGCCAAGCACCTATAGATGTGTTCCAGCAGCTACATTTCGGAGCCAGTTCCTTTAGGTTTAGTATCTTTACCTCATTGGGACACATTTTCATTTAATACCAGGTGAGATTTCGGTCGCGACCCAGTCGGGTAGAAATCCTTGCCACACCCTGATTACTTGATATAATCTAACTGATCTCAGAACGCGATAAGTCAAAGTGTGCCACTATGGCAAATTTTATACTTGGTGTATTAGTGGCAAAATATAATTATAGTTTCCATGGAACATCGATGCTGGTAATTCAGCAAAGTACAGTCACTAAGCAATATCTAAGTTATAAATATTGAATTTCTTAGTAACGACTACAGCACTATCTATCTGATTATGGTATAACTGTATAGTAACGGCTCGAGAAAACTAAAATATTATATAAACTTAATCGACCAAGTCATTCAGACGATTGCTAAAATACGCACCAACCGTTATACATCAAGAACTAGCAGGCCCGGCGGACGTTATCCTGCCCTGATAATAAAAAATATATACTAATGTGCATGAGACACTTAAGGCGGCTTGACTTTTTCCGATTCTTTTAACAATTATCATTAAATTTCAAGAAATTTACAAATAAACCTAGACAAATTATATACCTAAACCTTCCCCGTGAATTACTCTATCTATTGGTGACCGCATTACAATCCGTTCAGTAGTTTTTGAGTTTATCGTGATCATCCATACAGACAGACAGACGCGGCGGACGACTTTGTTTTATATGTATAATGTATTGGTTAACCACAAAAGGTATTCGCTATGCGTTTCAGGTGAGAAGATACTATCAAACCGCTATCTTGATTCGCATTTAACATACAATTTCAGTCAAAAGTTTACGATAGGAAAACAAAACTATGTAAAAAATGATATATATTTTATAAAATACAAAGTCATATGTTTTTATAAAGTCTCTATTTTTACGCCAGAACTTAACTAGCAGCATACTAAAGTATAATTGATTCAAAATGGCTGCCGCTTGTTAATAATAGTATGGACATAGACATAGAGTATTCAGCATATTCTTCTAAAATAAAATATGTAATTAAGAAGATTTGAACTCTATTATCAATATTAAAATAGAATATGCATTTCTCCGTTATAATAATTTAGATTATAATTTCTGTATTTTCAATACCATTTTTTATATATCTTTGTTGCTAGCAATGATCTTTTGACGAGTAATGAGCGTATTTAGAATGAACCCGATTATCTTCTCATTTGAAACGCTGAGTAGTATCGGCTATAGAATGTTGGGTACCTTAAGAAATTTGCAATTCTTTCTATCGTATTTGATCGATGCAGCTGTCGTTATAGCTGGTAGGATCAAGCTGTGACAGCCCGCGTTGTTCATTATATAGTGAACTTCCCACTTTCCATTCTCCCAATAGTATGCCTTTGCTTTTATCTGAAAACCATATAAAATTATAATTTAGCTGATTGATTTCGTGTGCATTTACGTAAGACATGAGGTGTTCCAACTAAACCCTCAAATAGCTTTCCTACTTGAATTAGCTTAGAAGTGTAGTTAAGTTCTTGTAACATCTGTGCTTTATCTCCTATGCAGGATTAATAATATTTATGTTTGTACGTGTCATTTTTTTCCAAAATTTGCGATATATAGGACAACTGATTTTGAATTTGATATTAAAAAATATATATATATATATGGATATCAAAATGAACTCGCAACAGATTGACCGATTTTATTGAAATTTTGTCCACAAGTCACCGTAAAATTGGTAGGTTATGAAAATTATTTTATATACACTAGCTAATAATCGAGACTTCATCTGCGTTCTTAATTATCTTAACAATATATTTTATGTGCATAGGAAAAAAGCATAAAAAAATGAAAAATGAAACTATACTTTCTTACAAAATTTCTTTAAAAAACATATGGCATCCGTTTACTTCCCCTCTCCGACCCATGTGCACTACACCTTTTTCAATCAACGCGTAGTGCTTATTAAGCCATTTCGAAATTCGCCGTTTTGGTTTTATTTCATTTCCAACGTATTCTCGTCATCAACACTGAATAAATATGTAAAATTTCAAAGCCTTAAATCAAAAGTAGTGTTGCCCAATACCAACACCAAGCCAACTTGGTCTTGGTATTGGTCTTGCGTCAACACACCTGGTCTTGGTCTTGGTATTGCGCTTTCAGTATTGGTCTTGGTCTTGTTCTTGCAGCAAGAGTCTTGCAGGTCTTGCAATTACCTATTAGCCTATTACTTAAATAGCAGCTTTAAGAAATTAAGTACTTCAGGATAAACTCTAGAACATAGCAACAGGCAACTAACATACATACACAGATGCGTTTTGGGCTTGTATTGAACTAGTCATAGTAAAGTGCCACCAAACTAATTAAATTAATTATGAATGGAAGAGTTGTAAAATAAAGGCAATCTATACAACTAAACTTATTAATCTGAGCTCTATTCTAATGCCAAAGCTCAGATAGAAATAAAAATGTTATGATATAGATATAACATACCGTCAATAAAATTGAGATTTTTCGACCATACAAATAGTTTGTCTGTTCCGCATTAAGTTATATTATGAAACTCTTAAAGTAATATCTTTATGAATTAATGTCTTATTAGGAATCATTTTTCTAGCTTCAACATTACTAATAATTATAATATTAAATTGTATACAATGAGTTCATAACTATGTTGCTAATTAAAAATACAGAAAGAGTTGAAGTTTTAAAATTTTGCATTAATATAAATAATAACATAAAACTCTATGTATCTGTAAGCAGTTATATTTAACGAAATAGTGCTAGTGTACATTGAACTTGACGCAATATTCTTATAAATTGATATGGTTAATAAGTGATTTAGACGCGAACATGATAAATAAAACAAAATTACTGCCAAATTAACCAAATAGACAATATAATTCAAATTACACACAATATACAAACGTAAATAATATTAATTCTTGCAGCTCAATACAGCGCACGGCTCACGCACATGATTACAATGAACAATATATTTTAGCTAAATTTCACGCGGACTTAGTCGCGGGTAACACCTAATATAAAATAAAATAGTTTAAGTTACTCCTTAGAAAATCAGCTATGTGCCTGTAAAAATCTCGTGATAATCAATCAATCTGTTTTAGAGAGTCCATTCCACTGCGGGCAAAGTCGCATATAATCGCTAGTCTAAAATAACATAGGTTATTTCACTCTCAATGTTTTCAATAAAATTCCCGTCAAAATCGATCCACTCGGTTTTGTGATTATCCGGAATAGACAGATCGACAAACATTTTATACATTCAATTTTTGCTATAAGTAGCGTATACATTTCCATATCTAGTCAACAAAAAGTTATTATTTTGATATTACATACATAATTTTAGCTTGGCTAAATAGAGTACGATAGAAATGAATACATAGTAAATATTTGTACGGTAATAATGTGCATTATTACTAGCTTTTACGCGAGACTTTATTCGCCTTTATGTAGAGTTGACCTATCCCTCGGGAATAGTACTTTTTACTTTTATGAAAGATATCCTTTTGTGTATTACTGATAACGTATTTACAAAATTTCATCATGATTAGTTAAGTAGTTAAGGCGTAAAAGCACAACAAACAAAGAAACTCATATTTGCATTTAGAAATTAGTATTTGCACAATAGATTACTATAATAACTATCTATCCTTACAACTACTATATTCCTAGTGAGGACAACACAATTTGTATCCGTGCAAAAAATGCAAGAACAAGACCAAGACTGCAAGACCAAGACCGATTTTGGGCAACACTAGTCAAAAGCAACTGGTTCAAATTGAGCTTACAAGGACCTACACAAACTAACAAACATTGCAAGCTAAATAAAAGCTTACAGTAAAAAAAACTACTCATGACAGAAAAGTCTTAGATAGAAGCGAAGATATGGCTCACTTTTTTGTTCCTGGTATCTCTAAAAACGGTAGCGTTTCCTCTCAACAAATTAGATCTTTTAGTAGTATTATAGATTTCAACATAGTACGACATTGGCGGATTTTTGTCTAAAGGCAACGTGGGCTTTTCACACCGACCGGATTTCGTTACTGTTGTTTTGTATGGTCCCTGAAAAGAAAATATATTGTAAATAGTATAAAAAAGAGTGTGCTTATGGTCATACGATAGGATGACAATTTTTAAATAAATACATTGTAAACTCTTTCGAATGACAATCGATTTAACGACAGATCCTCTGAACCGCCGAAATTACTTGACCTTAGTTGATTTACTTTCTTGTCCATACAATGATACGTTTTTTGTAGGGTTACCATCCATGCTTTATAATAACGTATTTTATTTTATTATTGATAATCATTCTTTATACTTTTGCATAAAAATAAAGTCTTATGTGTCAATGACATAATATAACTCTTCTATATTATATTTGAATAAAATATTATTTTTCATTTCCGATATACAACAGTAATTAAGCTTTAGAGACACTCTTCAAATGTACTATATAGAGATACAGGTACAGACAGTATACAGGATTTAAGAAGGCACTCGGTGTTGTTAAAACGTTGACGCTTTACTAAATCGAATACATGTTTCGTGTTCCGGACTCAGTCGGTATATATCTAGTTATCAACAGGGATGTCAGAGATATCTCACCCACTGAAGTGCCATATTTAATTTGTTACAAAAAAAATCAAACATACATTTAATCGAGATAAAAATCACAATTTTTATAGAACAAATAATAAATATTCACGAAAACGATAACATTGGTTAACTCAATAATAAAATAAATATATTAATATTTTACGTTCTCTACCCACTCCGGATTCGAACGTGTATATTGAAGAAGAAAATGAAACCGATTCTTCCTTTACTGTACGACCATATAAAGAAATAAAATGAACATCGGTCTGTCAATTCTATCGATCCTTTTCTTTACTCCCTACTGTCTTCTATCTCGTTCACTCACTCACTTATTATTTAGTTATATTTAAAGACAAATTTTTCACTTTTACGTACGATTTTCCAAACATTTTCTTTCATGCCAACCTTGTCACGATAATTACACACTCAAAAATAAAGGAAATAATCAAATAGATGCAGAAGTTCTGAAGTAATACTCTTACATATATTCGGGAATTGTTCTTAATTATTCTATATACAAGTAAGTACGTGGATATCCGTTACTATTCCATACAAAAGCTACTGAAAATATTTTGATGAAACTTATATATCAAAATAATATATATGCTAATATTTACAAACGTATTGTTTAAACTTATCAAATTTAAAGATTAGTTTATCATATAGGTTGAAATAATAATCGTTCGTAAATATATAGACCGAGGAAAAACTGCGGGCGGCTGTCGGTATGGTATATATCTGGTACACGTTACACTCCTAAAATTTAGAATAAAAATGAGATTATTTAATACATTTTATTTTCTAACATAACATAAAATTCAATATATTATTATAAAATGACTTACAGATTTTTCGACAACACATACTGCGATAGGGAATAACAGACAAATTGAATATACCATAAAAACGACACCCATGATTTAAAATAAACAAGCTTATGAATGTAATTTTTATGATATTATTATAGAATCACTATGTAATCTATTCATCAAATATGTGCTTGTTAAAAATACATTATGCACAGTTTACATTACAACTGGACTAATAATTATTTATAGTAATAAACTATTGCGGACCAAACCAACGATCCCGAGTACCTGTGGCTGCTTGATATGTAATGGTAAGACAAAAAGAGCGATAAAAGAAATATTAACTAAATTTAGTTCAGTAGAAATTCGGTTATTTATATATTTAGGAGTTCAAAATACATTAGCACTACTTACGTTACATAAACTTTCTTTTGACCAAATCCAACGCAGAGGGAATCGAATCATCGGTGACGAAGTGCTATCCTTAAGGCCCGACTCTTTGGTGCTTTGTAGGACCGTTGCGTCACTTTGCGTCTTTTACAAAATCTACCACGGAAAATGTCCCGAAGAGCTGTTCGAATGAATACCTGCTACTGAGTTCCATTACCGAACGACACGTCAGAAATTGATATTACATCCATTTAACCTTGATGGTTAATTTATTATTTACGTCAATTATTTGGAATGAACATAGTATAGTTTGATGCATCAGCAGAGTGTCGTTTGGCTTTAAACTACTTTTGACAATAAATTACTATGCAAGTTGACTGCTTTTAGCTGCTTTGGAGAATTCTAATGCGGTCGTGTAAATCTCAGTGACAGATTTTGTGATGATCGTCCATCTACCGCTGTGCATATAATTATTTTGTTATTCGTTCCGGGTATATTTAGTGCGCCCCACATACTAACGACACTGTGTCTGAGTAAGCACAATATTATGAGAATTCTATGTCGACCACGAAATGTTGGTAACCCATCGCATGTCGCTGAAGTCATGTCGATCTACCAGCGCCTCCACCGTTAGCCATACACTGGCTGCTCGACTGGTGATGACGCTGTCATATACATATCACTACCATCCTGTTTGGTTACTGAATATGGTGTATATTATATATTGACCTAGGAACGCATAACCTAAGGCCACTATAGTTGTTGGTAAGCTTGGTATATGATACTCGAAATCCAATAGCAGTTTGAAACGAAGATGAAATAATTTTGTAAGCGTGTCTAATTAACTACCTACCAGCCTGAAGTTGAAAATCTTTCGACAAGCACTTGTAAGAATGCTCCGCCAGCTGCACCTCAGATCAAGTTCTTTAGGCTTAACATATTTACCATTTTAGACCATATTTATTTATTTATTTTGTATATTTAGCATACTAACATAAAGATTAGATATAGGTAAAATTACACATTATTCATTCCAACATAAAATTCCACCGTAATCATTACGATCACAGACATACCTGCATACATCACATTTATATTTAAACAAAACATATAATCGATAAAGCAAAAATCTAATTCTAATTACAAGCTGAACATAGTAGTGGTAGAGCTATGCTGTATCCCTAAATGGGTTTCAGCACGAATGGGCCGGCTCGTCCTGGGTAGTACCACCCTCTCACAGAAAATCAGCTTAAAGTAACAATACTCGTATTGTTGCGCTTGGTTCGGTCCATTCTGGCTGCGGCGGCAGGGCCGGACTTATCATTGCCGAGTATGGTTTCGGCCATGCTCGGCAGCGAAGAGCCATGGGAAGTGATGGTCTCCTTCTGCGAGATGATGTCCTCGCAGAAGGAGACCATCACTTCCCATGGCTCTTCGCTGCCGAGCATGGCCGAAACCACACTCGGCAACGATAAGTCTGGCCCTACCGCCGCAGCCAGAATGCGGCACTGTCCCTCCCACGCAACACACTCAGACAGAGTGTGCTGCGCGGTATCCTCCTCAGCACCGCACTCATGTCATGCGGCGGTGGGATCCCTGCGAGCGATCTGGTGCAGGTACCAGCCAAAACAGCCATGGCCGGTGAGTACCTGCACCAGTCGGAACGTCAAGGAGCCCCACTCCCTACTACGCCATTCCGTCAGGACCGGACGGACGGATAGGGCCCGACAGCCGGATCCTCTTAACGGCCCTCTCCACCAAAGAAGAGCCGGTGGAAGGAGGCGGCGGTTTGCACGCCTCCTTCCACCTCCGTAGCCGGACTTGAGGGGATAGGCCGGGGGCCCATCTCCTCATTGCACAAGTCTGGCTGACGAGGGGAGGTAGCTGGTTGTGTACCCAGTCTACCTCCCTATAAGGATGGAGCCCGGTGGCCAACTTCCGCCGGGCTGACCGCAAGGGCGACATGGTGATAGCTTTACACTGTCCCATGTCGCCCTAAGCAAAGCGGCGGTCGGTACACCGTGGGGTTTTAGTCCATGCGAGTCGGACATAACACATTCTCTCCCCCGAGAGGGTGGATATCCATAAGGGATTTCCCCACGTTAATAAAAAAAAAAGTGAGAACGCCGGAGTTCAAGAAACGAGTCTATTCCTTCCTCAAAGGCCGGCAACGCATTTGTGCTGTCCCTCGTGTCTCAGGTGTCCATGGGCGGCGGTGATTACTTACCATCAGGTAACCCGTCCATTCGTTTGCCTCCAATATCATAAAAAAATAGTAATCAATAGTAATGTATTATGTACACGGTTAGTGTTAGATTTAAAAATAAAATTACAACTGGACGGAAACAAGTCCAAACCCCCAACCAGAATTAAATGGTGCTTATTAGAAAAAGATGAATATGTGAATGAATTTAGGACAAAATGATAGAAATGAAAGATATGGAATCGAAAACAGTGAATGAATGTTGGAATGAAATGGCGACATGTATAAAGAACGTGGTAAGGAATGTATTTGGTGAAACGAAAGGAAGAGGAAACATAGATAAGGACACTTGGTGGTGGAACAAAGAGGTACAAGAGGCTTTGAAAGAAAAGAACAGCTTTTAAGGAGTGGAATAGTGTTGATGACAGGGATAGCACGGTGAAATAAAATAAGAGAAAAATGTATGCAGAATGTAAGAGAAAAGCAAAAAAGCGGTTGCTATTGCTAGAGCTAAAGTACACAACGATTTGTATCGATCACTGCAGAGCTCACAAACACAAAAAAAATTGTATCGATTAGCAAAAGCAAGAGAATGAATACAAGAGATATTATACACGTTAAATGTATTAAAGATGATGGAGGAAAAATTTTGACGAATGATGAGGATATAAAGAGTCGTTGGAAGGGATATTTTGAAAAACTGATGAATGAAGAAAATGATTGGTATAGAGAGCTGGAGGCTGTACCGTTAAATTTAGGTGTTGTACAGAAGATAAGAGAGGAAGAAGGAAGAGAAGCTCTGAATGGTATGAAGAACGAAAAAGCAGTAGGGCCAGATAATATACCTATTGAAGTATGGAAGTTTCTAAAGATAGATGGATGGATTTGGCTGACTTTATTTTTTAATAAGATATTGCAAGAGGAGGAGATCCCAAATGAATGGTACAATAGCATAATAGTGCCTATCTTTAAGAATAAGGGTGATGTACAGGACTGTAATAACTATCGAGGGATAAAGCTTATGTCACATAGTATGAAAGTTTGGGAAAGAGTGATAGCGAGACGAATAAGAGATGAAACTGAAGTTACTGAGAATCAATTCGGGTTTACGCCTGGGCGTGCTACAACAGATGCCATTTTCGCACTTCGCCAGCTGTGCGAAAAATACAGACGTGTACATAAAAACTTGCATATGGTGTTTGTTGATCTGGAAAAAGCATATGATCGAGTACCTCAGGATGTTCTGTGGTGGGCACTGAAAAAGAAAAGAGTGCCTGGGGAAGTACTTACAACTTGTCCGTTGTATGTATAGTCAAGTTAAAACACATATTAGGTCCGAGACTGGAATTACCGACAATTTCCATGTGGCTGTAGGTTTGCATCAGGGATCAGCTTTAAGTCCTTATCTATTCCTTCTTGTCATGGATGCACTAACATCAGACATACAGGAGGAAACACCTTGGTGTATGCTATTCGCTGATGATATTGTTCTTGTTGGTGAAAATGCTGCCGAGGTCCAGAGTAGGCTGGAGAAATGGCGAGAGAAACTGGAGAATGTTGGCTTAAAGATTAATGGAATGAAAACTGAATACTTGTTCTGTGACTTCGGAGGTCCATCCAGTTTTTGTCATATCACCTTAAACGGTGTATTCTTACCAGCCTGATCCAATTTTCGGTACCTCGGCTCATTGATCCAAAATGATGGTGGAATAGACAAGGACGTGAGGAATAGGATAAATGCAGGGTGGATGAATTAGCGAAAGGTGTCTGGGTTGGGATAAGGGTAGACGATGATGATGATGATGATGTATTATGTACACGGTTATATTTCGTTTTTAAGTAAGAAGAGCTTAAATAGATCAATTATATCAAAAAATATATCGGTGTTGTTAATTATGCATGATATTTCATTATTCGTCTAATTTTTAGACTTACGAACACCATTTCTTATTCTCAAATGTGTAACAAAACAAGCTTGAACTAATTCGATTTGCTTTGTATGAGTGATATAATGAGGGGACCATATTATAGGACCATATTCATATTTATATGGTCATCTATTATCAATTGAATTAGTAGTGAAACGCCAAAAAAAGTCAAATAAAAAGGAATAGTAATACCAACAAATAATAAATACGTCATGCAGAACCAAAGGCATGGTTGTTTTGGCATAAGAATGTGTAGCAACCTTGATTGTAGTCGAAAGTAATCTGTATACAAAATACGTGGCTTTGGAATATTCCTGAGATCCACTTCACGTAAACTCATAAGCTCAGAGAGACTCTCTCAACTCCTTATTTTGTTTAGCTCGAACAGTTTGAAAATGTTTGGGCCGATTCATTACTGGATTTCTTAATCACCAATGACGGGTACGGAGCCTCTCACAACCAATCGGCGCGCGTTATTCCCGGCCGATTTTTACTTCAAACAATCGTGCGACAGTTATTGTTTGCTGCTCCTACACTACGCATATAAAAAGTTCGCTGTTCTATAAGACTGTTGTGTTTTTACCACGTATATCTAAAACTTTGATATATACAAACTGTACATTGTGCTCGCCGTGCTACTTGTGTATTTTGTACTAATAATATAGTGACGTGCTGAACAATTGTACTTAAACGGTGACACGTGCATATGTGTCGCGTGGACGGCGCTGCGACGGATACGTGCTCGAGCTTCACGGTCTGGGCCTTAGACCACCATCAGGTTAGTGAGATCGTTCTTCGCCCTGTAATTGGTGAGAGAGGATCCAGCGGTGTAAGACTTCGTGCCGCCGGTAGTTTGCTGCCTACCCCACTAGGCCATAGTGTCGCCGTCATAGCGGCCGAAATAAATAGATATTTCGATTCCGCTTCTACATTTTAATGGTCCTTCGGAAGCCGGATAATTATATCCTAATATAAACCTCGTATATATATTACGAATATTAAATTTCCATTTTTTCTCCTGTTAATTTTTCGAAGTCGGTAGTTTAAAATAAAGCTACGTGACAGTGTACCAGGTGTCGCGATTAACGGTCATTGACTATACGTATACACATTTACGTAATAGATATTTATCTTCGTTTTATAAAGCTTTTTCATTATATTTGTTAATTGTTATAAGTACAGTTAGTTTTCTGAATTTCAACCATGGCCGAAACAAGACGACGTAATAAAATTAAATTAATAGAATCTCGATTACGTTCGTATTTTACAAAAATTCAGGGATTTTATGATTTATCTTTGACCTTGACAGATAAGGCGAATGAAATATCAAACTTCTTAAGTTGTACTTGCAATATATTAACATTACGGACTGAATTTATGGAGCAGGTAGAAGAGTTAAATTTATTAAAATTGGAAGATAATCCTAGCTACGAACCGTGTTTTGAGCAATGGGATTCTTTCGACACTTTATATTCCCATATTCAAAATAAAATAAATTTATTAAATTCAAATGACAAGCCGCAAGGGGCGTCGGGTAAAAACCCTGTAAAATTACCGCCTATTCAATTACTCAGGTTTGATGGTGATCCAAAAGGCTGGCCTATGTTTTTTGAATGTTACAATAATATTGTGCATTGTAATAATCAATTATCGAACTCGGAGAAAGTATATTATTTGTGCGGTCAGCTTTCTGGAAAGGCGCTAAATGCAATTGCGGGCATTTCTCCGACGGGTGTTAATTACGAATTAATTTATAACACTCTAGTGGATAAATATCAAGATGTTCGCTTGTTAGGTTCTTCGTACTTAGACGAAATATTTAGCTTAAAACGAATACAAACAGCTTCTAGTGATAGCTTGAACATATTTATTGACAAGTTTTCAATTTCTATAAGCGCGTTTGAAAAGTTAGAAATTAAAAATAAATTAGATTTTCTTTACTTATATATGGCGTTAAAAAAAGTCGACGTTGAAACCGCTCGATTATTCGAGGGTTCCGTTCGTGGGGTAAAAGTACCCACATATCAAGATTTTGTAAAATTTGTTAAGGAGCAAGCAAAGATATTAGAAAGGTCAGATGTTCATGTTACAGTTAATAAAAATGTACAGTCGTATGACAAATTGCCTATACCAAAAAATGTTAGGTCTAATATATATAATAAAAATACGCGAGTTTTAGTCGCGGCGGGAACTTTGTGTCCGTTATGTAGTGCGGCGGATCACGATAAATTTAATCGATGTACAGAATTTTTAAAAGTTAGCGCGAAAGAGCGTTATAACTTAATTAAAAAATATAACGGTTGTGTTAAATGTTTGAGTTTTAGGCATCAGTCTCCAACGTGTAAGATAATGACTGTATGTAAATATTGTCAGTCTAAAACTCATAACACTTTATTACATTTTCCGAACAATGTAAAATTTAATAGTAGTGTTGACGATCCGATCGTGCGTGTGTCGTCTGTTGGTGATGCTAGAATGTGTGAAACAGCTGACGGTGGGGTTTCGTTGTGCTCTTTGCATGATGCGAGAGTGCACACCTCCATTTGTTCTAGCTTCGTTCCTTCTTCTATGTTATTAGCCACAGCGCGCGTTCGTGTTGTAGACTCGAGTGGCCGTCAACAAATGGTTCGCTGTCTTATTGATAATGGATCACAAAATCATTTTATTACGGAGCGCTGTTTGAAGCGATTAGCTTTGCCATCGCATGCCTTGGCTGCTCCAATTTCAGTGCACGGATTCGGTGGTGGTTCGAACCTTGTTAAGGGTGAGACCGAAGTTGAATTCTCGTCGCGCTTTAATATGAACCTATCGTATAAAATTCGTCCGTTGGTGGTCGATTCTATTACAGATAGGTTACCTATGTGTAACATTGACAAGTCGACCTTATCGTACTTGTCAAATGTTCCACTCGCGGATGACACGTTTGAGGTTCCGGGTGATATAGAATTGTTAATCGGCGCTCAGTTATTTTCTCGCCTTTTACTTTCTGGTCGCATTCTAGGCCCACCCGGACAACCTGATGCGATACAAACCACCCTCGGCTTTGTTCTCATGGGAGAAACTCCGACACTTATAGGATCTAAGCCTACTTGCACTAAAGCACTTTGTGTATTTAACAGTTCGCCAACAGATGACGTTTTTCGCAAATCTTGGAAATTGGAAGAAGTGCCTTTGGGTATTACCGCCAGCCCTTGTCGAGGAGAGTTGATGTGTGAAAACTTTTACGAGAGTATCAAAACACGTGATCCAACTAGCCAGTATATCGTTGCGTTATCTCTTAAGTTGAATCGTAAGGGTTTGAATAGCTGGTTGGCGATTGTAGAAAGGCGATTGCTACCTTTAGAACGCCATTTTCAACTCTCGCCACCTCTCCCAGACACTTACAAGGATATTTTTAAAGAATATTTCAAATCGAAATATTTATTGCCGATTAGGCATACGATATATGAAGTGCCTCGTAATATAAAAGGAATGTCTCATCGGATTCATTCGAGTTCACGTCGAAGTATAACTCTCGTAACGAATCGGATTGCTCAAACTCATGAGAATCTCGATGTGTCGAATTTTGATTTTATTTTCGGCAAGGAGAATTCCCGTGGTTGTTTGTCGTGTGATTTTACTCCAGTCCAACGCAAGGAACACCCCTTGTGGCTTAAAGGACCACCTTGGATTCATCAGAATTCGTCTAGATGGCAAATACAGTTTTTTAAATCAGCACATTCTGCTCATTTAGAAATGCTGGAAAGGAAAACCTTAGCAGTTCCTGCAGTTCAACAAGATATACTCATCTTTTATGCCATGGTTCAACGTATATCTTCTTGGAAAAAAAGTTTATGTGTGACGGTTTATTTGTTGAGATTTGCTAGGAAGCTAATGTCTCGTGGTTTTCCTACCAGCAACGATGTGGTTCAAGCAGAAGCAGTCATTATGCGATCGTTGCAATCTGTCCACTTTGCGTGTATTATAAAAATAAGAAAATCGGGAAATCCGTATTTAAAACATATGCAAAAACTTAGACCGATCTTGGTTGACGGTATATTACGTGTGGATAGCAGATTGGACAACTCAGACTTGACTTCAGATCATATACGTCCAATGCTTTTATCACTCAAGGATCATATTGTTAATTTAATAATAGACTATATTCATCGTCAAAATTATCATACGGTTTTACATTTACTTTTACCTTTTGTTCAACATTTATACATTATGTCAGGACGTAACATAGTACATTTTTGTTTTAACTCATACATCTTACTTGGTGCGTGCACTTACCTCAATAAATTATGGACACTTATGGGTTCTAAAAAGTATACTGAACGGTCCAATAGTCAATTGGCAAACCGACGTATTGGTTGGCAAATAATATCACCAAATACGCCTCATGTTCGTGGAAGTTGGGAAGCCACAATACGGGATTTTAAGACGCACCTCTTTCGAGTTATCTTTCGTCGAATTATCATTCATCAGAAATTATTTATAATGATCTGCCAAATTGGCGGCGTTTTTAATCCTCGTCTTTTAGGTTGCGTTCTTAGTTCAGACCTATCTGAACCAGTTGTTTTGCCTTCTACACAGTTTATATGTAACGTTATTTCAAAGTCATTACCATCTACGTCAATTTCATATAACTTAGATCACCTGATCGCGTGGTATTTACTTTTGTATAAGTTACTGCAATCGTATAGATGTAGGAGTAGTTTAATATCTTTACCTACACTACAAGCAAGGGAAAAATGGTTAACTGATCCTGGGCCAATTAAGAAGGGTACTGTAGTATTAATTATGCAAAACAATACATCTCCTTTGCATTGGCCATTGGGGGTTATCCAGGACACTTACCCGGGAACTGATCGTCGAACTCGCGTTGTTCAAGTTAAAACAAAATCTGGTACACTTACACGTCCAATTATTCGGTTATGTCCATTACCGACACAGTAATTTTTTTATTTTTCCATCTTACATTCTTTTAGTTTATATATATTTTAAATAATTTAAGGTAACTTAATTTAACCAGTACTTCTAACTTCGTAGTTGAAGTTTCTGGACTATATGTTAGCTATTAGTTTGAACTCCTATACTTCTTAGTCGAAGTTTCTCGTCTATATGTATTAGAATAGAACTTCTGTACTTTTTAGTTGAAGTTTCTCGTCTATATGTATTAGCATAGAACTTCCATACTTCTGAGTTGAAGTTTCATATCTATATATGTTAACGATTAGCTAGAACTTCTATACTATTTAATTGAAGTTTTTCGTCTTTCTATATGTATTAGCATAGAACTTTTGTACTTTTTGGTTGAAGTTTCTCGTCTATATCTATTAGCATAGTGCTTCTGTACTTTTTAGTTGAAGTTTCTCGTCTATATGTATTAGCATAGAACTTCTGTACTTCTTAGTTGAAGTTTCTCGTCTATATGTATTAGCATAGAACTTCTGTACTTTTTAGTTGAAGTTTCTCGTCTATATGTATTAGCATGAAACTTCTGTACTTCTTAGTTGAAGTTTCTTATTGATATATTAGTTATATCCGTTACTTTTAGTACATTTCTTGAAAGGCAGTCTTTCAACCCGGGGGCGATGTTTGGGCCGATTCATTACTGGATTTCTTAATCACCAATGACGGGTACGGAGCCTCTCACAACCAATCGGCGCGCGTTATTCCCGGCCGATTTTTACTTCAAACAATCGTGCGACAGTTATTGTTTGCTGCTCCTACACTACGCATATAAAAAGTTCGCTGTTCTATAAGACTGTTGTGTTTTTACCACGTATATCTAAAACTTTGATATATACAAACTGTACATTGTGCTCGCCGTGCTACTTGTGTATTTTGTACTAATAATATAGTGACGTGCTGAACAATTGTACTTAAACGGTGACACGTGCATATGTGTCGCGTGGACGGCGCTGCGACGGATACGTGCTCGAGCTTCACGGTCTGGGCCTTAGACCACCATCAGGTTAGTGAGATCGTTCTTCGCCCTGTAATTGGTGAGAGAGGATCCAGCGGTGTAGGACTTCGTGCCACCGGTAGTTTGCTGCCTACCCCACTAGGCCATAGTGTCGCCGTCATAGCGGCCGAAATAAATAGATATTTCGATTCCGCTTCTACAGAAAACAAAGAGGATTTGGAAAGTGTAACTTGCAATTTGCGAAACTCGACATTTCACGGATTAGAACCACGTATTTGTTTTGCGAATTTCGTATTCCCAGGAGGTATTTGTTCTTTCTAATATAAATTGAAACTTTTAAAACTTTTGTAGATTAAATATTAAAAACATTGCGAAAATATTTTCAGTTTGTAAATTACTTTCTATAAATAGAATGAATTATTGTACATAATTAGACGCCAGTTATAAAGAAAATGTTACAAATTTATATTAATTAGATAACTAAGGTTAAAACTTGTATAGTGTTACTGGAAAATCATCTTTTTTTTTTTAATCTGTATTGATACTAATAATACGATAAAGCTCAAGTGTTTCTTTGTTTGAACTCTCTCATCTCTGAAACTACCCGTCATCTCTGAAAGTTTGTTTTTTTATACTTTATTTACTTATTCATTATCTATCTAACATTATTCTATGACTATTAGGAGATACACAATTACAATATAAATCATAGATAAAACAGTACGATAAGCGAGCGTGAACTAAAAATGCGGGCGTGTACAATAGCGCGGAGCGGTGGGTAGAGAGCCGAGAACGGAATGGCCGCCCAACGAGAACCGAGCATTGACGAGAAAGGCTATGAGTACTAAATTAAAAAATATTGAAAACTAGCTGTCCGGCTAGACTTCATATGGATGCAGAGTCCTAACAAAGAAAATAAGACCAATATTCACTTTGTAGTACGACCATGCTATAAAATAAAATGGCAGCTGAACGTCAGTATGCTGATTATGTCAACCCTTTTTGAAGAAACCCCTACTCTCTTCTTATATGGAGATATTTTAACCCAAACTGTTCACTTTTCCGTATAAATTCTGTATGTGGCAAAGTCAAAAATTTTGGAATTTATATTGACAAAAATTTATCTTGGAATCCACAGCTTCATGAAGTAAGCCGGAATATATTTGCGTCTGCTGGATGCCTAAGAAAACTCCGGAGTTTTCTCCTTATTACCACTAAAATTTCGTTTGCACAAACACTTCTCCTCCCGATCCTTGATTATGCTGATACTTGCTATTTAGATCTTACCGAAGCTCAACTAGATAAACTAGAACAAGGCTAAACTAGAAGCTAAACTAGAACTAGGTTGTCTGGAAGATATTGATATTGTCAATAAGGCTGTCCTTTGTTCTAATCACATAATCTGAATGTTTTTAGTGTATATTTATAATGGTGTATAATAAAGATTAAACAAATAAATAAATAACATTTTCAAACATTTTCTTTCATAGAAACCTTGTCCTGACAACTACAAATACAACAAAAAAAGAATTAGCCAAATAGATTCAGCTGTTTGGATGTGATGCGCTTACTTACATTCATACACATAATTTATTTATATAGATATTTATACGCGAGAGGGGAAACGGTTGACGATTAATTATGCCATAAAGACTTTTTATTATTGACACATCATTCTTCAGTTATTTCATATCACTGTCATTGGCAATTATTTTAGTTTTTAAAATGACAAAAAGTTCAACGGATGATTTTTCTAAGCCCAATGAAAAGAAATCAAGAAGTTCCAGTAGAAGCATCAACGTACCGTTGCATTTTGCGATCCACAAGCCGGGATGTCACTTTGAAAGCTGCTGTGGAGTTTGTAACCTATTCCCCGGGGTGCTTTTGATCGCATTCTGCCAAGTTCTGGTCGGGTCCGTCTTCCTTACTCTAATATTAAGCCATGGGAAGCAATACGATGAAATGCACCAGACACCAACAAGTCAATGTATGTTTTTATTTGGTATTCGATAACAAAGGGTCATCTTTACTTGTATTTGTGAAATAAATAGTTGCCCAATTATTTATCTCCAAGCTTAATACAAAGGACATAAATATACGATAAGTTTCCACACATACTATATTTTATGTTAATATATGATTAAATAAAAAATGCTACAGTATTGACTACATACATTACTTAAATTATTGAGAGATATATGGTCAGCAACCCTTTCAGATTTAATGAAAACTTGCTCAATCATTTCTGTTTAACAAAAATTATTTGCAACGGCTTTTATAAATTTAAAATATTGATTTCCTATATGGTTGTTACAAAAGATAATCTTTATTCCCTTCCAGTTATGAGTGTAGGAACAGGAGCTGTCCTCAGCGGAGTTACTGGAGCTGGCGTTCTCCTGATCATAGTAGCCCTGACTGAGAACTGCCGAGCTATGCTGGTAAATACCCTGCCATTATTTATTATACTTTTAGTCGTTCTTATTGATACACAGGTATGTTGTAGCTCTTGTCAAGTCTTCATTCACGCTACTCCGAATCCAATTTCGAGCAATTTTAAAATTTTCACCTATTGAATTTTACGTACATTTATTATATTTATTTAGTTTACATTTCTAGTACTTGTCTAATTAGCTGACACCTAATTTTAAATTTAATATGATAATCTTTTTCACTAAGCGCCAAAGATGTGTATGTACAGTTTTGCTTGACAGTGTGGAGGGTGAAACCTCCTTATAAAGTTACCGCGGGAGAAAACCACGATAAAAAGTTACATAGGTCCCTTAAGCTGGAGGGAGGGAAAAAACTTCGTTAAAAAGTTATCATGGGATGAAATCACCTAAAAAGTTAGAGACGATGAGGGGACAACCTCATTAAAAACACTAGCGAGTAGCGGTTGAAGGAGGCATCTCCTTCACTGCCAAGCCGGACCAAAGGGAGAAGGGTGGGGGACCTTACCTTTCATAGCACTGGTTCGGCGGTTGGGAAGACAATTAGACCGGGATGTTTCAGTCAGCGGGTGCCCAGGCGTTCACACTGAGCCTTGCCTCCGAGGCGTCACGGTGCATGCCCGCGCGATCCCGTGGCTTTCATTAGTACGACAGACGGTTCACCCACCTCTCCCACGAAAAAGTGCTTGTCCGATGTAGAATCCCCTCACGTTAAAAAAAATGTACTTGGCAGTGTTTGCTATCATATGCTTAGCCTGTGTGTTCAATCATTATTTAACATGACTAATACTTGTGGTTAAACATTAAAGCCCAATCAATTATATCCGATACTGAGTCGATCTACGTAGGTTCCAATTCTTGTAAATGTGCTGGATCTTTCGACGAAGGAAAACAACGTGATGAAACCATAGAATAATTTTTCTAAACACGTTTAACCACATATTAGCTATATACCTATTAGCTATAGCGATAGCTAACCAGCTATCGCCCTCAAATTGAAAATCTGTGGCCAAGCACCTTTGAATGTGTTCCGGCTGCTGCACTTTGAAGCCAATATCTAAGTGTAACGTATTTAACATTTTATACCACATCGTCATTTAACATCATAATATTGTGGTCGAACGCTAAAATATAAAGTATTTTATTAGGATTTATTTATACATTTCAGGTTTATTTACTCGTCGCTTTAATAGTATGGATGGGTATTGTTTCACTCGCCGTTACCAAGATCGGCAGAGCATGTATTCGTTTTAAAGATGGTATGATGACCTTTTTATTTATTTATTTATTTTATAAGGCACACATTACAGATAATAAGTATACATGCTTACAGTTATTATTAATAGCGTTTTTTTTAAGTCTGCTAGTTTATCCAAATTTATATGCATGCACATCTATGCTAAATAAAATACAATCATACAAACATATACAAGTATCCTATTTTAAAATTTTTGTTTAAACCTTTTGTTGATAAGTGTATATTTTTGCTTCAAAGGTATGCAATTCATCGTATCTTTTATATGCACTTATTCATAAAGTCACTACTTTTTTGACTTGGTAAAAAATATTTTTCAAATATAACAAAAAATATTTTACCTATCAACTAGTGATCCGAGTCGGATTGCATCGTACTAATATGACGTCGTTGGTGTCTATAGGATTCATATCCATTAATGATACTTTGATATCATTGAAAAGTTCATCAAAGTTATAGAAGCTACTTAGGAATCTTGACACATACAAGTTTTTTCTTTGATTATTGAAGCCATCACTTTGCGGAAATCCATCATTTCATATTATAGTGAACGTTATTTTGTTAGTTTTTTATTGCAGTGAAACGTGGCAGCGGCCAATCAATTCCAGGCAGAAGCGCAAAGTAACGTCCACTGTAATAACATTTTTTTGTTGCACGTAATTTTAAATCTGTTATATGTTCTAAAATATTCATTAAAATCATACATTGCGAAGAGCAGTTTTGATTCACATTGAATGCACATCATAATTGAAGTATTTCATTGGATAAGGATTAATGTTATTTTTGTCAAAATCAATTTCGGGTAATTACGAACACGTACAGAAAGAATAGTGTTGTGGAGAGACACAGGTGTCGGGGAGTATGACCAGCCCCCGATGAACTGGCTTACTGTGTAGAAAGGGAAATCGCGAATAACCATTTATTTTTCAATAATTTGATAAATATAAAAATGATTACTATAGACTATTATTAAGACACATAAACTACTATTTTTCTATAGGCATTTTTAGATGTACAATTCTGTATTATATTTATTTTATGTGTCTCATAAGGTTTAGCCAGTCTCCTTCTTACGACTTCATTAGTATATGTCGACTGTTCTCTACTTTATATAAATACTAGTTAATTCATGAATATATCTTGTTTATTAATGTTCTTCTTTCTTTCTTTTTCATTACTGACTACCCAGTCCTCTTCAAAGGCTCATTACTGCCATTTTCACGTATTAAATTAGCCTGTTCCACTTTATGCGATTTTCTCCATATGAAAATATGTTCCAGCCATTTAATAATGACTAATCGTTTTTGTCATTTCAAGAGTAAGTGTTTTGTGATAATTTTAATGTTCTAACAAGATGGCGGCTGCCTTAATAGAACTTTCCATGGAATTTTTGTGACATCGCAGAACTCATACTCGGTGGTATTATTTTCCATTCACATCACTTGTGCACAATAACCGAACTATATTACGTAAAACACCACCAATATTACAATAAATAGAGTCAAATAACACAAGATTATGAACAAAATATAATATACATGACAAAATAAGATCGCGTCAAAAAGTCTCGTATAAATGTTATACAAACGTAGTGTTTAGCCAAATGTCTCTGAGAGGTTTTTTTACTAATTTTACTTTCTAAAAATATTTTTGATACCAGCGTTTTATTATTCAAGCATTTCCCTAGGTAATATTGTGGGATTTAGACAAAAACGTACCTACATACGCATTAGTCGTGTAGTCTGAGTATTGCGTATTTTTCTACGGAATTCATTGTGCCTCATTTGTGTGTGTCGCTTGGGAATCTCATGGGTATTACTAAATTCCATCTCACTGAAAGTAGTAATAAAAGCTGTAATATAAAATCTCGTAGATATATAATATGTGTAGTAAACTTTTAATAATGCACATTAGAAATAGTAAACGAGGTTTATAAAAAACAGTATAACAATGACAAATAATTTAATAGTAATTATTGAAGTAATTACATTATACACATTTAATGAGTTATGTACATAGTTAATGAACAAAGAGGTTATGTATGACGTTAGTGGACTCATTTTCAGTGTCAACTGTAATTTCGATTACCTACCTATAACAATAATATATTTAAAGACATTATACGAAAACAATGACATAGTTTTATAGTTTATGATGCAAAACCGAAATATCCTATAATTGTTACTCAAATATTCAAAATATATTTTCAATAATTAATTTTCAATTAATTCTTGTTTTTACGTGAAAAGAAACACCGCTAATAGCGCGTGACGTCATAGCTTCCGAAATATTGTTCTGACATTTCGATTTTAGTGAATTATATGGAGTGTAGAGGTAAGAAGAAAGAATCATCTTATATGGGAAACATATTGAAAAAGTGTCCATCGCCAAGCACTAAATATCAGTTGCAAAACTCTCCAAAATGGCGCTAGCATAGGGAAAGGGTAAGATTAGTTTGAAGTAATTTTGTAACTATAACTTACAATAACAGCTGTGATAAAACTTGGAGAGGGATAAAATTTTTATGAACGTTATATAATACGTTTAGTGATTCTATAGTGTGTACGGCTATAAAACTTTTTATAAGAATTGAACAATAATTAACCCTGTCGTTACTGTACCGCCATCATAATTTAGCATATTTTAACGGATACATTTTCATACACATAGATGGTTCTCCTTACCTCTACACTCCATAGTGTATTCTTACCAAAAAATATAATATTGCTTACAACTGCATGACGTCATCCAAATTCGTTAAAGGCGTGACCGTTTTAGCGGCAATTATGAAAAATAATTTTGAAAGTATATATGGAAGTAAATCATAATTTCATAATATTGGGTAATAACTTGTAAATATAATATACATTTATATCGAGTTAAAGTATTTTCAAATAATGTATAAGACCCAGTTATAAATTTGATGACGGGCGTCTGCATATCTTTAACGGGTACATGTATTTTGAATCTCAATTTTGGTTAAGGCTAACTAACCAAAATGAAGAAATAGGTCCCTAAGAGAACCGGGTGTGTAAACACGTGTGCGGCCTAAAGTGTGATGGAGTAGTGAATATAGTATCACCGTACCACTATAGCAACGTGCTAGAGGGCTCCACCATAGGGGATCGAACCTTAGCTTGAAACCCTATGGGGGGGGGGGAGGTCAGCGGCGGGTGTGCGTAGGTGAAGTTAACCATCCTACCATGGCGACGTGATCGGTGGTAGCGCGGTTTACGAGCTTTTACTTTTTTTGATTTACGGCCACACTTTGTGTAAAGAGTGTAAAGGGAATAATTTCTAATAGGGTGGCTAAAATATAAACGAGTCATAAAGAAACAGGAGATTGAATATGACAAACAAGATTAATATCCGTATGGTGAATTAAAAAAAGTCATCAAAATGACATAAAAAAATTCATAACTCCATTCTAGGTCTGCCTAAATTTTATTCATGGTTTTTATAGCGACAGGATTATTTGGCAAATAAACTGTAACATTTTGACATTTTTATCTTACAGAGCTTATTTAATTTTGCGTCTATTTATATTTTATTTGGTTGCAGCGCCTAAAATAAAAGATGAACAACACAGACTCGCTAACTTGGCTTGCGTGAGCGGACTTTTCACTTTCTTCGGGTCAGGTAATTTCTTTTTCTCCTATAACTCGCATACCGGAATCAATATAACTAATTACTTTAAAACGAATTAGTATGTAGCATAAAAATAAAAACCTTTTGATTTTTTTTATATTATAGGGGGCAAACGAACAGGTGGGTCACCTGATGATAAGTGATCACCGCCGTCCATAGACACTAGCAACAACAGGGGACTCGCAAGTGCGTTGCCGGCCTTTTAATATATGTGGGCCTCCGGCGCTCTCACTGGCCGAACGAAACGCAACAGTGCAACCACTGTTACTTCACGTCGGTTTTCTGTGAGAGGGTGGTACTACCCCGGGCGAGCCGACCCATTCATGCTGAAACCAGTAATAGCTTCAGCGTAGCTCTACCACCTACAAAACTTGTTTATACTGTTGGGATATTAAAGTTTGGATTACATGCGATTACGACATGAATATCATCATTTGATGTGGACTTTTTCGTAGATAGTTCTAGAACTAGTCTAAACTACTTATTGTTTGATTTGATTAAGCCTTATCATTTTAAAGTGCAACGAAACGGGCGGGAATCAGCTAGTATTATAGTTATAAATGCGAATGTGATATGTTTGTTTGTTACGGTTTCACGCTCTAACTACTCAACCGATCGTCATGGTATTATTTATAAACGTTGTTAGAGGTACAGAAAAGAACATTGGCCACTTTTATCCAGAAAAAGAGTAGTTTTTCGGGAGCAGTAGCTCCAGAAGCTAGTATTATACAACACTGTATGCCAATTGCGCTTACTTTTTTTTTCTTTATTTTGTCAAAGGGTTTGATCGCAAAGCGACCACGCTACCCTTATTGGAAGGCATATACTACACACATAAAATAAATTGTTATCTGTATACTTTCTTTTATTAAAATCGAATAGAGAATAAATTATTCAACACACATGACACATATTTACAAGTATACATAAAGTATTTGAAATGAGATACGTGTTACATGGAGTCAAAAAGGTCTTTGTCTAAGCGTAAGGTTGCAAGGTTTGCAAGTGCAAGCGTTGCAGCGCTGTTTTTCACACAAGACCTGCCGTATACACAAACGCATGGACGAAATTTCAATCACACGGACGAAACTTACACCACAATTTCAAATGAATATAATATAGGTATATGGATGCTATAATATGCAACCCAGTACTGCCCATATACGATTCATGATTTACGAAGTTACGTATTACATTTCACGAAACTACGAAGTTAGATATCATTTTTAAAAAACTGCGCCTTGGCTCAAAAATCCAAAAATTCATGCTCTGTGGCATTATTTCCCATCCACTTCACTTGTGCATAATAAACAAACTATGTTACGTAAAACGCCACCAATATTACAAAATATAGAGCCAAATAATACAAGATTATGAATAAAATATAAAACCCACTACATGACATTCCAAGATCACGCCAAAAACTCCCCTACGCCTACTTGTATTTAATTTTGTCCATATTTTACTCTACACTAATGGTCATTCTTTTATTTTATTATCATGCAATTGTAATGAAAAATATGGAGTCTTCAGCTTATCAAGAAGTTGGTTAATAATAAATAAGAATATTTCACCCGATGAGAAATACAAAAAAGCGAGTTCGTAGAAACAAGGTAAAATTGATTCCAAGAAATAAAAGCATTGATCAATGCAAAACACCTACCTTGAAATTAGTCTTTGCGCAAAACAAAGTCGAATTCTGATGTATTCAATCGGAGCCGTATAGAATATCCTGGTTCGAGTTCCGTTTTGTACATATACGGAGGGTTCGGAAGGTCGCCGAGTGAAATTATGTAGGTACAAACAAACACTTTCGTTTGTTTTTTAGTTTTGACGTTTAATAATTTACAACAATGCGGATATGTAGGGAAATAATTTATAGGTGAAAGTTGTTTGTGTTTTTACTACTAGATGATTATATTTTTTACCGACTTCAAAAACAAGGAAGTTCTGAATTTGGTTTTATTTTATTTATTGTTTGTTACCTCAGAACTTTGGCATTTATAAACCAATTAGATTTTTTATTTTATTAAGAAAAGTGATATTTTCCATATTTTATTTTCTAGTATTAGACGTTGGATTTCAAACATATATACAGCACAGACCTCAAAATCGAATAGGAAATATATAGTGAGATACTGGTAGGTTTATGAGTATCTAAGTCTACGTAGGTACCTACTAAGTATTGTCTATGATGGTCTTGTATATTTTGGAGTTGGTTCTTTAATTTTTTAATATAATTGATGTTGTAGTAACAAGTCGCAGTTCATATGGTTTGCGTAGTAGACGGGTGTTATCAAAGTCCGCCCGACTAGCTACAGCCTTCAAGATGACAAAAACACCAGTTGCTGTATTCCGGCAGCTGCAATTGAGAGCCAGTCCTCATCTAGGCTTAGCGTGTTTACCATTTTTGACCATTATGTCATTTAACGTTAAATAAAATTGTGATCAATACTCAAAATTAAAAAGAATAAAAAATCTAATACTTTGAAAAGTTTTCTATCTGCCATTAAAAGTCTCGTCCAGATCGCTTCAGACGTTTCGCAGATTAACTCAAACAAACAACGCACATTTCTGTTTCCCTTACAGTTATAGATTAAAAACATAGTTTCTTTCTACTAATTAAATATTTAAAACATAATACAATTCCAGAATTATATAAAACTACAGGTATTTTCCATCTATTGCTCGTAACTAAAATGGCCAAGTTATTTAATCAAATTACACATTCAATGTTCTGGTCAGGCAAGTTCAGCATCAATAAACGTCGCGTTCATACTTTAAATTAGATATTATAATTACTAATTCGAATATTTGAATATCACAACGATAACGTGTGAGTACTTGTTTGGTTCTTTAATTTTGCTTGTTACAATTATTCGAAATTGCTTTACAAATTCGCGTACCACAGTTTTTCAATCACAGTAATGAAACCAAATTATACAGGCGCGTATTAAGAATTGACTTGGTTTTTCGAGGTACCCAACACTATTGATACGTTGGACTGACTATGATCTTTAAAATTGTAACTATTTTAAAAATAAACTGTTTTAATATTATATATTGTTAGCAGTCGCCCGCGACTTTGTCCGCGTTTTTTATTTTTACTAAGAAATACAAAAATGTTTACATGATTTAAAAAACTTTGCAAAATATTTTTTATTTGTAACTCAGTTGTCAATTACAAATTTTCATAGATCTAAGTTCCAAAATGACGGCTGTTCATACAACTTTAAGTATTGAGTTTCCAAAAAAATCGTTCCTAGTACTTACCTACATTACTAGCACCAGTAATTTGGGCTGCCTTTTGATATGTTAGTCAGTCACTTAGTTATTCTTATGTACATATATATTAATATGCAAATAAAATAATATAAAAACATTAAGGACAAGTAGAATTAACAATAAAAATTGACCGGCAAAACACTGAAACTATAAGTAAGTAAAACATTTATTTGTATGCCTCCCATTGTTTTGTGGGCAATTATCATATTTGTATAAGTATATTTATTCGTAACCAATAATTAGAGCATTGTTGCCGATGGACGATTAAATACTAGTACCTCAAAAAATTTTCAGATGGCGCTATATGACATTATCCGTATACGAAGATGAAATCCAATAGCAATAATGCAACAGTTATGTTAACCGATTACGAAGTTCGATTACCTACGTACTATATAGACGATTAATGAACACAAATATCTAAAATTCTGAAAATCAGCATTTATCTGCCTTCAAATTGTAAATAAATTTGAGCCCTTGAAGTCGAGGTATAAATAATGGAGAGGCAGTTATAAATGAATAAGTGTTAAATTATTTACATCTTTAGATATAAAAAAAATAATCAGCCTCTGAACTTGATATTTTTAATAGTTACTATATTTCAAAATCTAGATTTATTGTGTATACTTCATTTATTGTATAAAAAATGAAAATAACATGGTGTTCATTTTTCTTTAAATTATTATGAAGTATACATAACACAGCTCTGTTTGTCCCTTGGTAAATTGTTTTCAGAGTTAATTTTATCAATATCGTAAAGAAATTATTGTACTATATATTTGTGGTTATGTACTTATATATATACTTTTCTTACATATTTTCTTTTTAATAACACGAGTTACTATTTTAAATTATTTAAATAATCATTTAAATTTCAGATACATTTTTAAACTTAACTAACAATATAGCTCACCAAGTTTCCACAAAGCTATGCTTTTAGCTATTTATCTACCGGCTGTGTTACTTGGCCGATAATAAAACTGATTAATGTATACTTAAATTTACCACGAATCCGTACCTGTATAAAATGCATTAAACATATTATTGCAGGGTTCGAAACAACGGTGGCAGCTTCACCACACTAATTACCGTCACATAGTTTCACCCGAAGTGAAATAATACAACTGCAAATTCGATTACATACACATACAAAAGTTTCTTTTAGACAGATGAGACAAAATTATATTAAATTGGGCATTTTTTTTAAATATACAAATCTTTGAGAGATTGCATTGCATTTTGATATGTACATATTCAGTGTTTATATAGGGATTAACTATTTCTATGTAATGGACAACATAATATTCATTATAATCGTTATGCTGTTAATTATATGTTTTCCGTTATTATCATTGACAATAATAATCGTCGGTTGCTGTAATCGCAACGTGAGAAACAACCAAATATTACGCAACGACCAATAAGTGTGAAAGAGAGAGCAGAACATTATTTTCGTTATCATATAATGAAAATAAAATATATTTATCTGCCGATGATTTTTCTTACGACTATTCTTTATCATTTGTTACAGTTTTATACTTCTTTTCGTTTGTCGTCGTGTTCAGCTTCTATCATTTTCGGTATGTCCGTCGCGCCATTTTGATGCACGAGGCCGTATGCGAATGAACACACGTTCCTCCATTTTATTGATGTATTTTATCATCGAATAAAAAATAAAGTATGACTTTGATAAAATATTTTTATTAATTTGTAGAATTAACAAGCTCATACTTCGTCTGCATTGTTTAATATCTTAAGAATATTTATTATATATAGGAGAAAACATGAAAAATTTTTTAAAGCAAAAATATACTTTGCTTACAAAATTTGTTTGTTAACAATTTATTTCGTTTTCCTTCAATAGCTAAAAGAAAACACTCGTTGTGCTTATAAAGACCGTAGATTCTTAAAACTTTAATATCTTTATATACAATGAAAATATCGTAATATTGTTTTAAATAAGTCTCTAAGAAATAAATAAAAATAAAAAAATTTGGTTCTTTGTAGTGTCGGTGTACGGTCGCTAATTTTACTTGATAATGTCATAAGAAAACATTTATGAAGAATTGCATACTTTTTGCCGGAATTACTGTTGTAATAAACAATGGAAGCCACATTAACTTTTCACTTCACTTTATGAAAAGTTGACAAAACATTTCGCGTGTAGGTTATAATGCGACACAAGCCGAACGCTTACGCCGATCACGTCTCTCTATAGCTTGATCCACGCTCTCGCTTGCACGCTCGGCTCACGTGGAACGTGACAATGAGTCATGCTTTTTCTTGCGTTCAGCCGACATTCGTTGATTGATAACACGTTCTCACGTCAAAAATTGATAGCACTAATATACTTATAAAATTTGTTTGAAAGCAATTTTATTGCTTTCCCTTCAATAGCTAAAAGAAAATACTCACAGACTATTCGTAAGAATGGCTTATAAAAAATGTAGTTTCTTAAAACTTTAATAACTATATATTAAATGAAGATATCGTGATATTGTTTTAGAGTATCTAAGTGTCTAAGAAATAAACTAAATAAAAAAAGATCAAAATCCATCTAGTAGTTTTTGCTTCACGCATGTTATTTGCATGCATACATGTTTGTTACAGCTTCATGCCTTAAATTCTCAACTGAACATCATAAAATTTTACACACACGTTGTCAGGAGTAAAGCAAAATAGTTCTGTTCCTGCGGGACACAATAATATCTTTTACTACATTAATGCGAGCAAATCCATGGACAAAAGCTAGTTACATATAAATACTTTAGATTTCAACATTTATTTAATAAGAGCCTTTAACATTTCTCAAAACTCCCGGTGGAGAATTATAAAGTAAGAAAAAAGTCTGAAAAGAAACTTTAAAAATTCTAATTAGATTTATACAAGTACTTCCTAATCTTGATCTGAGAAAACATTGAATACTTGGATAGGAAATCATTCTACGGGCGTGATAACGTCGTCCCCTTGAGACGTTCGGTAATAAATCCTCCGTCTGATAGAGATTTGTGACTATCCAAACATACCTCAGTCATTTTAATCTGTATTTTATTGATAAAACCCTGTATATTATACGAAGCTGATCTATGTTGTCCTATAAAAATGTTTCTGAAAACTATGAGACGTAAAACTCCGTATAGGTGGCGTTTTTTCACAGCGCGTTCTTACAGAAAAAATATTTTTTTTGTATCTATATTCAAACACTATTTAACATAAGATTTCCTTTACTATACCTTTCACGAGTGTCTGTGCAACTGAGGCGTTGAAATTATACATATGTTATTTATTTTTGACTAATGGTGAAATATAAAAATTCCACATTGCTATTTTACAGGTGACAAAGGAAAAAACCCGTTATATAATTACCAGAACATCATAACCGACCGATTTATTCTCACGAACGAGCTCTTTATTTCGTTAGTTTAATATATAACAGATGTATGAATTGTACTTAAGTAAGCACAAGCGAAATTAATTTTTTTCTTACTTCTATTTCACAGATAATAAATAAAAAAAGACACTATATTTTAAGATTACTGGCATATCATGGCTGACCAATATACTTTCAAGAACAAGCTTCTTATTTCGTCAGCTTAATATAAATATAATAGATGTATGAATTGTACACATTATAATTTACAAGAATTTTTGTTTCCGGACATCAAATTAAAAGTAACTGCTCTAAAAATTCATAATTTCGCATGATAAATTATTTTTTTAATATAAAAAGAAAATTATACACAATAATAACTGTTATATGACAAATCTGTTTTTCAAACAATGTGAAAAATTATAGTTATACAAATTCATGATTATATTTCGTTTAATATAAAAATAGCAGTAACGCACAAAATATTTCATACCTAGTGCTAATACAAACCTACCCCTTTGGTTTATATATTATTATTTCTGGCTGTATTTTGGATTTTACTAAGAATTAAGTTATTTATAGATTAGTTAAAGGACTAGTTATATAAGGTAACTATTAAATATATACATACGACCACTATACGTTAAGGGTGGCCAACATATTACGACCTTATAAAACTCATAGGATTTTTTATGTATGACCATAAAAATGTTCTACGAATTTTTCAATAACAAAACTGCCTATAAAGCTTGATAAGTGGAAAAATGTATGTCCAGGTCACGTTTTATTCGATCGTAAACAGGTTTTCACGCAAGTTTTTCAATAGTTACACGCATTTTATGAACTGTTTTAATATAAATCTTTTTGGTTGGCGAATTTCTTTTCGGAATACCTTAAATTCTGAAATCAAAATTCGTATGAACGATTTCAAACTCTGTTAAATCTACAACAGCTCTATATTTTCTCACAGACGGTGGTACTACAAGAACATTTATCTGGTTCAGGTTTCATCACGATATTTTCATTTCCCGTCAGCTGATAGTACTACCAATTTAAATAGTAAATGTACGCGAATTTCTAAAAAATCGTAGGTTGCTACCTGCAGACATGGAATTGATATTTCAACTGCCAAACCACTCGACCATCACTGCTTAAAATATTATAAAATGTTAAGAATTAATTGATTAATTATTTCCCATATAATAAAATAAAACGAACATTATAAAGAATGTATTGTTATGTATTAATATTGTCCTTTATCCACGGTAAGAATTTGGCTAAGTCTGTGAATATAACATAATGGTTGGCGTCGCAGCTGAACACGTCCGAGGATGTCGCTACTGATAAAGCGACGAGGCCGCGGAGATACCAAGAGCTGCTGCGTTTGAACACCATGCCGGTTCCGCTGTCGCCGTTGCATACTTTATTACCTGAACAGATAGGATAATACAGTTGAGTAGCTCCCGAGCCTGCGTGTATCATCAACACGGTAACAATAAATGCAGGTGTGGGAAGACATTACATTCTTGCGTGTCAAACACGTCAAAGATACTTAACGAAAGGTATATAGAGTTATCGGTTTGACACAGACGTGGGAACATTTAATTTGCGCTCATGCCGGAATAGCTTTTGATTTTAAATATAGGATGAAAGTAATCAAAACTCCATTGTACTAGCTAGCAGTATAGTGGTAATACGCTCTGATGCCGCTGATCCGAAATCTACAATAGTTTTCTAGCCAGGTAAAAAACCCTAACATAGAACAGACATTAGAATTAACATTTTTATAATTTACTATAAGTCTCGTTCTCGTGCAAATCTTATAGTAATCTCGATATATCTTAATTACTACTTAAACACTTACACTGGTTTGAAGTTACCTCTGTAAATTGTATCATTACTGCTTAGACTGAGTTGGAATGGATCGTATGACAGAGTGTGTTTCTAGCCCTTCAGATCTAAACACATTAGCGCAAGCGCTGCTAATTTTGGCTGATATTGTAAAGCGGTAACACTACCTCAGATGATTTTTTTTGCATATTAATAAAGTTATTTCTAAGTCCGCCTGGCTAGTTACCACTCTCAATTCGAAAATTTGTCACTAAGAACCTGTTTGTGAGTTCCCGCAGTTATACTTGAGAGCCACTCCCTCTTTTAGGTTTAGCGTGTTTACCATCTTATAGCACATCGTCAATTGACATGATGAGATTGTAATCAAACGCTAAAAAAAGTTTGCGTTCTTTTTAGTACTTTCTCTTTTTTATTTACTTAACTAAAACCCTTTGTTACTTACCTTGTCTGTACCCAGCACAGTATGTAGTGTCCGATGTGAATCGTTTAAAAAATGAACTGTAAGACTTGATACAAGTGGTAGTATCAACGACAGGCATTTCGACTAAAGTAAGTTCCTCAGATGCTATGCCTGTTCCATCGAAACCCCATCCCACAACCTGTAAAATGTTTATAACATGAGGGTAAAGGATTAGTCATTTCATTTTACGTCCATTATTCTTTATCAATCTAATATATTCCATAAATAAGAGCCCTGATGTCAACGTATTAATGTAGTATGTACTAAAATAAATGAACAGACTTTTTTTACTGAGGCTCCTATAACTCATTTATGTGGAGCGGGCTTCAATAAAACTAACACTGTATTTCTCGTTACATCACATTTCTAAACAACTCGGCAAGAGATTAAATTACCAATATGTGTGGTTATCATGTCAGACCGTATACATTTTATCAACTTCTTCCCTAAGAAAATCACCACCATCAAGTTGAAAATCTATTACCAAGCATTTGCTAATGTCTTCCGTCAGCTACACTTGAAAGCTAGTCTTCGTATATTTTTAGCATGTTTACTATCTTGGCCCGCATCATCACTTAAAATGAGGTGGTAGTAAATAGCGAAAGGAAGCATCTCAAATTGATATTAGCACGAGAGTGCTAAAGTGGCCAAACCTTGGCTTCTCCTATTCTTGTTCATATGATTAACCATTAGCCCTTACTGACTATACATTTTATGCGTCTATATATATAGGTATTTAGTTCGCCTGATAATTTTCGCTATATGGGAGTCCAGATGTGCAGTATATCACTATACATGTCATGAGCTAGTGCTTGATAGTGTCACTGTATTGCGCAAACAAATTTCTAGATGGCTCCTTGCTGGTGGGCCAAAGCTTGACTCGCTGCAGGGAAGAAAAATCCTGAAAGAATTAAACAATCAATTTTAATATACCGATCCGCTTTTTCCAATAATGTTCGACTCGCCGACAGCGTCATCCGGCCACAGACACGCCGGCTGCACCCAGTTCGTATAAGATATAGCTTTACGTAGCTTCAGGATACTCAAGTCTCGTGCGAATGTAAATGGGTCGTAGTCCGGATGTACTATTATATCATTAACCTGTACATAAATGCATAACAATGTAACTTTAAATAAAATGTAATAACATCCTTATATCGCTATTGTGCTTACAGAATCCGTTGCATAAAAATGAAAACGTAACTTGAAGCACATAATTGTAATTTTATGACTTTCATTAGAATTAAAGTCTTCATATAACAAAATTTATAATATGATATTGAATTTTAGAGTTCATTACTGTATTATATCATGTATAGATCTTTTAAAATCCACCACTTCACTTATCCATAAACAAAACACGCTTTAGGCATGGAACATGTCATGCATCACTGCTATTTTTCGTACAATATAGCTTAAAAAGGTAGTTTGGTCGGTAACCCCTTGTCACTAGTGAAATACCTGTGATAAGAAATTATTCACGGCCATACAATTATATTAAAATTTTCTGCGTAAACCTCACGACATGTTCTATCTCGTTTCTTAAATGTAATTACTGGAAAACCATGTAAATGTCATTATGTAGTGACAACCTAAGGTAATAATAATCATTTAAAATTAATGTAAGTAAAAATTGACCTTACTAATTCTATTTGCACACCATCGATGGAAGTTCTCAGATTATGTCTTCCTAAATAAACTGTGAGGGTACTTTTGTTCACAATTCTCTTGGAGTTCTTACGGGTGACGCAGTGTGCCGCCGTGATGACGTGCTGCTTGGAAATGAGCGTACCGCTGCATATATACTTATTGTCCACAGTCTGTTAAAAATATTTAACAAAGTATAATGCACATGATACAGTGGAGCACAAGTATCCAGCCACCTATCTTTTTATATTTATTCGGTTGATGTCTAGAAAGATTCACTAGCAGTAGGCATATTTATCTTAAATGTTTAAATTATTGAAAAGTCTTCCTCGCTTTAGCGTACTTACTTAGTTAATCTCCAGCACGGTTTTCAAACATCAGGTAGGGTTGCATTTAATGTCTCGTGTATTTGACAGTGTTTTAATGAAACATTTATTTCAAATATAGTATGACACGCTTTTATCGAACTTTTGTATTTCACAGTTCTATCCAATTCAATACATACTCACGATAATTTCATATATATATACTCGTACATGCTTAGATATAAATCCTCAAGATACTGTCGCTAACTGTCTTTTGAGAATAGAAAATATCTAGTTATGGGTGTCCAATCACATAGGCTGTGACGCGTATGACAATTTACATATGTTGACGTATCTGTTAAGGCATATTTAATAAAATGCTTAAGAGCTGTTCCTCGAGGTGGAAAGCAACTTGTTATGTTGTGCTCGTAATAACTTGAAACCTTGAAAAAATACAGCTTTAAAAACACAGATACGATGCGTAGCCGGATGATACTCACGCGTAACCTGCTCTGATACAAAGCTATTTGCCAGGGCCATTGGCCTTCTAAAGTCGGAGTACCGTTGGAAATAAGTGGAATCGCATTGTTAACAAGGACCTGCCCACACTGCTCCTGTAAAATTAGTCGAGTTAATTTTATACATTCATTACGAAGCTATCTTATTTCTAGTAGTGACGATCGTTATAGATTAAAATTTTTGCGAATGAACCGGAGATCTCCATGAAAGCAAACACCGTGATGAAACCATAACATGATGGTAAGACTTTTCTAAGCCTGCCTATCTAGCTACCACCCTCACGTTGAAGAGACCTGTAGCCAAACACGTATAGATATGTTGCGACAGCTGCACTCGAAATCCTGTCTCTCTGTAGGTTTAGCGTGTGTTACCATCTTAAACCACATCACCATTTAACATCAAGGAAGATTGTGGTCAAACTTATCAACATCATCATATCAACCTGTAAGAGACTTCATTCAATACGCCTCTTCCCGAAGGAAGGTATGAGCATAATCACCTCGCCAGACCACGACGTTCTGGCAATTTCAAACTCGGAGAAATCCAAAATTCTATATTTTCCCACATACGGTGTTACTGCAAAAAAGATTTCTCGGTTTCAGGTTTCCTCACGATGTTTTCTTTCATCGTCAGCTGATAATGCTTTCTGTTAATCAAAATCTAATCTGAAGCATCCAGTAATTTTCATTCCTAATATTTTAAATGCGAATGTGAGTTTGTTTGTTTCTAACGCTTTAACGCCATAATTACTCAACTGATTATTATTAAATGTTGTAGTTTTGCAATGGTACATAAAAAGATATATGTTAGTTACCCTTTATCCATAGAAAAGTGCTGTTCCTGAAGGATAGTTAAAATCTACAGTAACAACAAGAGAAACCGCCAGCAAAAAGCTTGCAAATTTCTAGCTAACGCTCTGTATTCTCGCAACGGAACTTGAATGTCAGTCTTTTTTCTAAGCTTACAATAGAGTTTTTGATATTTATTCAATTACAATCAAATGTGGTTATGACCATGTATTGATATCTATACTATAATTTAAAAAAAAAACATCCATTCAAGTGCAGAATGTCAATGACCTATACTAATAGTGAAAGAAGACTGATATTAAAAATTTTGGGCGTATAGCGGGAATTACCAATGTCTTACGTGACCGGTTCCATTTGGACTCGAATAATGTCCAATTAATGTCATGTAATACTTATTTTTGAATATATTAACACTAGGTGATTCCCGCCCGCTTAGATTAGCATTAAAAAACGGTAAAAGGTAAATCGAATACAAAAATTATTAAATAGTAATTCCGCATTCGAATGGTTATAGTCCTGACCAATAATACGTATATGGCCAATATGTCCATTAGTTTTGATGTGATTGGACCTCAAAAGAACAGTATTTTATTATACATATACATAGATTATCGAGTATTTTATCATTTTATATGGGACACTATTACTTTATTACAGTCTCTTGATACTAATATGCTTAAAAGCACACGCCGAGTCCGGAATAGTGATTTCTTTTTAATTTGGCTCTCGAAACACAAATGATTCCTCGAAAACAGTTTCCAAAATTTTATAGGAACTATTGCAAAGTTTATAGGAACTAAGGGAATACGCAGACAGACACGAAAAAGGATTTTGTTTAATAATAAATACATTTTATTTTATATATATGAATTACTGATCTAACGCATAAAAAAGATTTATGCTTATTTGCATGATGTTTAGACAAATATCATGCAAACAAGCAGGTTTTAGTGTTAAAGGTTATTGTTATTAAGCGGATTATTATAAGCTTGGTTATTATTGGATATAATTTATATATGCGCGTTATTAGAAAAACGACAGACAGACTTGGAACAGAGCCTGTGGAAGTGCAATACCCGGATACATTGTACAAAAACGCATCATTTGAATCCTTACCACATGTTATTGAAGAGTCAAATATCCGCATTTGGTATCCATACGAAATTAGAAAGTTATAGTGGTACTACAAAATAATCCCAAGAAAGATTGATGTCAAGCGCGCGCGGCAGATTACAAAATATTAAGCCAAATCATGCATCACAAAATATGTTGTGCCGACCCTACTTAGGTGGGATAAGGGTAAGAAGATGATGATGATGATATCACAATTTAAGTTGTGCTTGAAGAATTAAACTTAAGTACAATCATCGTCAATCTTTTTAGCAGTTCTGAATGTAGTACTAAGTTCGGGCTTGTGCGCAATACACTCAAGACTTTAATACGAAACAAAGTTAAAATATTAATCACAGGAATCTAAAATTGGCATTTATTTGTCTTTAATTTATCCCTATGATCCACATATACTATGTTACACATATGTGTATATATATTATACTTAAGTTTATATACTATATACTATACTTGAGGTATAATATGTATTTATACCTCCAGTTGGGTTCTGCGCAAATATATACAGAACGTTCAAAAAGTTTTGCGAGGACTACATTCAGTAAAAATAGAAAAAGAGTCATAGTGGATGAATGGTTTTACCTGTGGAATGTCTATTTCATGTTTCGCAGGTTAGAAGCACAGTATGTACGAACGAATTTTTCAAAATTTATGTACAGTTGGTAATTAGAATTGACACAGAGTCAGTTGACGGTAAAGAAAAACATCGTGAGGAAGCCTGAATCTGAGAAATATTCTTATGGTACGACCGTACGTGGGAAAATATAGAACTGAGGATTTCTCGGAGTTTGAAATCTCCAATACGTCGTGGTTGGCGTGGTTATTATTCTCATACCTTCCTTTGGGAGGGAGCTATAGCCCTGCAGTGGGTCTTTTACAGACCGATATGATGATCTTAACTAAATGCGAAAGTGTGCTTGCGTACACCTTGTCAGAGATATAGAAAAAAAAAAGGTTCATGCGCGACCGTCCTGGGTTGCGACAGACGTAAGCGAAGTAAGGTAGCACGTCGTTTTCCCTTCCCCACCATGTACCCGTTAACATTTAAAATACCTCGTCCCGCCATAGCCTGTCGCCCTGTTGGACAATAGCGCAAAAAGTTGTTGGACTATAAACGACGATAGAATTTGATCCAGAAAAAAAGTACAATTCCCGAAGGGCAGGTCAAATCTACATTAAAACGAGCGTAGGCGCCAGCAAAAGCTAGTATTATTATAAATTTTATGTTATATACTAAAGCGTTAGGTACTGATTGGAACTTTCTGTTTATTATTTACCGGTTCTGGTCTCCACACGATATTATATGGTCCAATTATGTAATCATCGTCACTGAAAGAACGAATAAATTAAATTAGAATATCCCTTATTCAGATTTTTTTAATGTCTCTAATACTATACTTTATTACTTATGACCAAATACATTAGACGAATAATAAACAATCTTCGTATATTTTGATCTATATTAGAATTGATATTAAAGCATATTAGTAGTTAGAGATTTCACGAGCAATCCAGCTTCACAGTTTACTGGTCAAAATGCGCAATCTATCTAGTTCCAAGATTTAGTTGCAAACAGGGATGAGCCGTCCATCCCGGCAAGGTCATGCGGTGAACAACGGTGCCAAATCGTGAAAGGCGTCGCCAAGGTAAACTAACGAAGACGAAACCTTAATGAAAGTTAAAATTTTACACAATCATAGTTTTGTAGAGAATGCTTAGCGTGTCAGTGGTTGCATAACCAAATGTTCTTTGTAATTAATTTATGAGATACACTGCATATTTAACAATAACAAATTATTATCATTGTAGAGTATAAAAAACAATTGGAAAATTGTTTTTTTTGTGTGTCTCAAAAGCAAGGAGTTTCTTTAAAATACGAGAACGTGTAACCAGAATTACGTCTGATAGTAATCGCTGATGAAGTAAAAAATTGCAGCTTCAAACTTATAGAGACAGACAATATCTTAACTTAATTCTTTACTAACGGAATAAGTAACTAAATGTTGATAGTTACACATACAAAAAGACATAGGGGTGGTGGCTCAATGGTAGGCTTACAATGAGACGATTTCTTTTACTTCGATCTGACTAACTGCAGTTGCAGTTAGGCCATCACAGTTTTGCCGAGGTTTTAGGGTGAGCGTTTAAGGTACTCACCGAATGGCAACAAGTTCAAAGGTACCAAAGTGGCCGAACATCGGCTTGGGCTATTGCTTTGAATACAACAATACGAATTAAACTAGACTAACCATGCGAGCTAAGTTATACATGTATACTTTAGTGACACATATATGTATACATTTATATGTATCCCACGAAAGCATACATATATTTTAAGTCTGACAATTTTGGCTAAAGATAACTAAGTAAGAAAAAGAAATTAAATCCCTCACAGAATTTATGTATGTACTGAACTCGTGATTGTGGTATCTCTGTATTGCGCTAGGAACATGCTCGAGGGCTCCGCTTCGGGGGATTAAACTCGTGTTTGAAATAATGACGAAGGGGGCCGCGGCAGGTGTGCAGGAGTGAAGTTGATCGCCCGATCATGGCTACTAAAGATGAAAATCTGTCACTAAGCACCTGTTTGGCGCTTAAAAACTAGTATTCTAGCTTTAGCGTCCTATTAACGCCTTGGTATACGTCAACATTTACGGTGAAGTTATTAACCTTTAAAACTTATGAAGTATAAATAATATGCTCGTGCTATATATCGCATTATAATTACCTGAAGTTTTCATTTCCAACGGCTTCTGTTGTAGAAGTGATAACTGTTCGAGTGGGAAGAGTTAACCCTATAGTTTTCATTGTTGTTGAGCTTATTGGATCTATCTTTAACGGTATTCTATTCGGAGAACTAAAACAAGATAACACAATATAAATAGGATCAAATGAAGACAGCAAAAACAAGAAAATAACAAAATGTTGAAAGTTAATTATAAATATGTTTTTTAGTGACACGTAATTGATACTCTTCTCATTAGCACTTTTCCGGCCATTTTCTGACCTAACTTCTTCTACTTCGCCAAGTCTTCGGCACCCTGTTGTAGTCGATACTATCGACTATTATAACGAAACTAGCAGACGTTGTCCTGTCCTGATAATAAAAAATATAGTTATATGCAGGAAACTACACTGCTTGACTTTTTCCGATTCTTTCAACAATTATCATTATATTTCAACCAATTTACAAAAATACCCTGACAAATTATATACCTAAACCTTTACCGTGAATTACTCTATCTATTGATGAAGACCGCAGTACAATCAGTTTAGTAGTTTATTGCAAACATCCAGACAGACAGACAAACGCGGCGCACGACTTTGTTTTATAAAATGTAGTGATGGCTAATTTATGGTAAAGAAAAACTCAAATTAAACACTTTTAGGTACGTAAGTGACTCCTGGGAAAGAAACACGCGAAAAGTCTTCGACATTGATAATTTTAAAATATAAAAGTTTTCTATAAACGTGCATTAGTGTAACATTTTAAATAATATATTTATCGTAATTGCGGAATTGGCAAAGGAACCGAAAGGAAAATCGTTAGATATAAGATTAACATAGATTCATATAAGATACCCTCATTTGAGTAGATTGATTAGATTTCTTCAAAGTCGACGACTGGTCAAACTTGCGAGGTATTTTATTAATACTTTACATGTGATGTTACTTCCGCACTAGTTTGATAACTATTTTACTGATACAAATAGACAGACGAGTATCCTTCAACCTTCCAATCTTTAATACTTTTCATTTATTTTACATCAACAGACGAACAGTTCGTTATTTTTCGTTATCAAATTCAGAAAAACCATACAATGTTATAGCATTTACATATTATTTAGTAATCGTATTAAAATACCTTTGCTCTGAAATTAATTCCTGTTTCTTTGTCATAGGTTTTTCGGTTATTACTTCATGGGCTGTAATATTACATATCAATCTTCCGTTCAACCAAATCTCCATGATTTTTGGCGGAGGGCTTTTGTCCTTGTAATTGATGTAGAAGCGGATATCAAACGGTGAGCCGGGATGAATTTTAATATTCGTGTTTTCTATCTTATAATCAATGTTGTCTCTTGTGGTAACTTCACCCACCCAGTTCTGGTGAATGAAAGCATTTTTTTTTTCACCTTTCCATAATTTTGTTACCATAATTTATATAAGGTAATTTTTTTAGTCTCAAATAGCAATCTAATTTAGGTCTCTTGCGTTATTAAAGCGTTATGAATTTGGTTTTAATATGGCTGACAAGTATACTAGTTTCACTAACATAGTGAAACTTGTTAATTTGTTAACTTGTTAATAGTCCAAAATATATTACAATCATTGGCACATGTGTAGTTTAACCACTTAAACTTTAAAAGCTGTGTAGCTTACTACAATGGAGTTAATGATATTACACCAACGAAGTAAGAAGGAATAAAATTTTTGAAAATGACATGAGTACTGCTCCAAATTATAATTTAATAACAATTTTATTATACAATAAAGAAAATTGTCTAAATAACATTTGCCTAAAAATTGAATAAAACGTCTTTGACCATAGTTGGTACCTACTTAATCTTGGATTGTTATAAACTTACCAATATATCAATCACTATACATTTCCCATTCGATTTTGAGAAGTTCCCTGGTGTATCTTTAAAAGCCAACGTTGGACGTTAATTTGAATGAAATTATAATGGGAGTCTCTTGAAAAGAAACTTTCCAATATATATTTTTTTCCAAATTGGTTTATAAATGCCCAAGTACAATCGAATTGGGAACCTTCTCCTTTTTGGAAGTCGGTTAAAAAAGAGGAATTATTTTTCCAAGCGTTGCACGTTAGTTAATGTAACAGACCATAACGTTGTAATACTCACCCCCAATAAATCAGCTTTCCTGTCCAACACTATGTTCAACCAAAGAGAATGCAGTGTGATATCGGTAGTTAAATGTGTTACTCCGTACCACCGGCCGGGCTCCATAACAGTGGATTCATACTCTAAGGTATTAGGACATGCCGGTTCAGGTGTTGTTTGTTCATATGTAAGGGAAGTTAGAGCCAATAGTAAGCAAATTACAATAACTTTTTTCTGAAATATAAAAACATACGTAAGCTATTTCTATATTACTATAGATGTAAAAGTCACTAATGTTAGTAATTATAAGGCTTATATAGATCTACATATATGCTAAGTAGAAAGATAAATAGATGAAAGTAATTGATGAAGCCATGATGGTCTTTGCTAGAGTATCTGTTAACCGCGTCGATCGATGTAAGCTTAAATTTTATTTTAAATTTTATAATGAGTCTGGCTTTCGGATGAAATAAAACTTGACGAAACCACAGGATGATGGTAAACATTTTTGAATATCCTTATTATTGAAAATCTATCATAAAGCACATATAAGTGTATTCAGCTGCACTTGAGAGCAAGGGCTTTTAAGTCTAGCGTATTTACTATTGCAGACAACATCATCATTTAACTGGTAAGATTGTGATCAAAAATATAGCAAAAATAAAGATAGGTTAATAATAATCCGAGATATTTCATAAGAAGCTACAATAGGGCTTCAATCTCACGTATTGCAGAAAATCTGTGGAGATGGATTAATATCATCTACTTAATAGTAGTAGATGGTTAAATAATTCATCATATACCTTAATGTTAGGAATTTTGGATGTAACAAAATGAAATAAATTAATATCAAAGAATGTTTTAAAATGGATTTTACAGTTTTTATAAAAGGCTAAAGGGTTATTTTTGTCATATTTTCATTTATTCTTCTCAAGACTTAACACACATATATCCATTATCAACGTAATCAGACCATTTTTTAATAACGTCTATGGCGGCCATTTTACATTTTGTTTTTAATTCATTTTCGTGTATAGACATCATAACTGAACAAGCATCGACAATTTTAAAGTCGTAGTTTAAAGAAACTGGGTCTAATTCAGCTTGCAAGATTTAACCTAAACATAGTAATAAACATTACAGGCTAAATAAAAGATTGGAAATAGAAAGTGCGTAAGAACCATTATAAATTAACAATTTGTAATTCTAAAGATTAGCTACTCCACTTAAATTTAATATTGTCCTCATAGTTTTAGACATGAAATCCTATTTCGTGTGATAAAATATTATGTAAACTCTCTGCAGTGGGGCTTCCAACGGAATATCGATATAATTTGATTTCTTTTTAAGAAATTTGAACAAATGCGTGTATATTTTCGGGATTTCCCTATGACAAATTGTTTAATATAATCGTTATGATGTTAAAAAAAACAAAAAATTACTTTCTTTCTGTATAGGAAAGCATGTACCAAGAACTTTTCGCCGCGCAGCAAAAAAACATACAACATGCGACAAACAAAAAAAAAATTGTAGGCACGCGTTAGTAGAACCTATGGCATATAAGTGATCAGTATCAAAATGGATTTAGTAGATGTATTGTATTTCCACTATTTTTATTTTACCTTTATTATATTAACGGGTTTTTTCTCCGCGCGGGGACATGTTCCTAGTCTAGGTTTTATAACAAAGTCCCAAAGCATATTACCGATTTGCCAGACTATAAGTTTAAGTGCCATGTTAAGCGGGTTTTGGTGTCAAAGGGCTATTATAAAGTGGATCAATATGTGAACGATGGTGATGTCTGGAATTAACTCCTCTCTAGGCATCCACTAAAACGATTGTAACGTATAACGTATTTTAAATATATAATTGTATGTTAAAAAGATAAACCCGATCGAGTTTTTTGCCGGTTCTTCTCGATGACTGGGATGTTTTCCGAACCGGTGGTAGTTTTGACATTCATAAGCGCCTTCTTAGGGCCTAAATTGAATAAAGTATTTTTGATTTTGATTTTTTGATTTAATGCGCGCCTTCTTTATAGGTTTTAACATTTCATTACAATCTCAACTGATGTTAAATGACGATGTGGTCTAAGATAGAGAGCCTAGAGAAAACTGAATCTTAAACGCAGCATCCGGAGTACACCATCACAGCTGCTCAGCGACAGATTTTCTAATTGAGGGTGGCAACTAGTTGGGTGCCCATTTAGGAAAGCTTTACCAACATTTTATATTATGGCTTCATCACGATGTTTTCCTTTAAACAAAGTTCAGCCTCATTATAAAGATTCGAATCTATGTCAATCGACGCAGTTTTCAATCACACCACCCTTGACCCTTCATCCAATTTATATTATCTAAAAGAATATAGCAAATAAAAAGAAAACCTAGTAGCCATTGCTAATATGAGAAGATAGATATAAAATAAATTAATTATATAGCGTATCACATAAACATAACAAATACAGGACATATGGTCTGAACAAAGAAGTTGAGAACCAATGTTTAATTTTTTTCTTTATTAAAAATAATAAAACGTTATTGTATTAGCCATGCCCCCGGCTCTGCACGTGTTTTTTAAGCATTTGTTATTTCTATTATTACTAAATTTTAAGTATTATTTATATATTTAAAGCCTATCAGTTTCAGAATTACACACAGACAGTATAAAAAAGTTTTATAAAAATCGGTTGAGATCATTTATTGACGTGATTTTTCTTTACGATTTCATAATGTATTATATTTTTGTAAGAACTATCAATGGGGTAACGGTACGCGTTAAAATCGGTCAAGATTTTTAACATTAAATCCAGACATACAAACGGGCAGACAAAAATTCGAAATCAGTGGTTTATAAAATAGCAATTAAAGTACTTTGGACAAAAAATTACACGTACAGGCAGGATACAGATCTATATCTATATACATATATGGTAGAAATGATCAATACATATTTGAATACATAATTAAGCATCTTCCGGTTTATTGGAGAAATGTCGAATCTTTAACTATTTATGAGCAACAAATTGTATTTCGGAGATAAAGATAAATGAATAAATTCCAGGCCGTACTAGGTGAAAAGCGAGAAATACTTAGGCAAAATTATGCATCAGGCAAATAATAACATAGAGGAATCATGCGAAATAATATTAACACAAGTGACTATGAAAATCTTTAATCTTTTATAAATTATAATTACGAACCCGGACTTCGTTGGTGTTAAATAACAATTTAAACCCTAAAAATATAATAGGGAGTACAGCAAAAAATCCTTCATGTTTATCATTCTCAGTTATTAACTAACAACCATTTATAATATAATTTGCCTATTTCATTTCCGCCCACTTCGTTGGACATAAAAAAATGGCAAAGGGTCTATCAAATCCAAAAAATGATCTAGAAGCATCTACGAAAAATATATTGAATGGTTAGAATCCTACGTCAATAGCGTCAGTAATTTTGACGTCACTAAGGAACTATATTTTCGTTATATATATATATATATATATATACTTAAAAATAATTAAATAATAGATTAAAATAAATAGTTCACACAAAATTCGTTAAAACAAAGTAACATAATAAAATCCTTACCATTTTCCTGTAGAGGCTAATTAACAAAATTACAATTAAAAAAAAACGTTTCCGTTAAACAACGTGCGTACACCACCTCGAAGGCTATAGGAATGGCAATGAAAAAAAAAGTAGAACTATGCACGATGTAAATACCAGCTCCAAGAAGAACGAGATAGACGACATTACGAGAGAAGTATATTTTTATCTGTTCGTGTACGGGTGAGAACATCTGCAAACTGGTTGGTAATTACTAGCGATTTTTTTTTTTTTTTTTGTTTTTACTGAAGTTATTATTTGTGTAGTTCAGTCGTATGTCGAGGATAAACGCAAAGCTTGAACATACAATATCTTATTGAGAAAGATTTACAATATGGTCAGAGCAAGGTTTCGCAAGTTATCACTACGATACAACATTACATGCAAAATAATATTGCAATCCTTTCGCATATAGACATTTTGGTGTATATATTGTGACTCCCATCATTATTCAAATGTCGTTTCCAGTATCTTTTTTGTACACACAAAAAAAAACACTACGATAAAGACAACGATCTATACAGTAGTACTTATGATTTACGGTAATATGTGATTTATAGTTCTCTTATAGATTACTTCCTTTATAATTCCTTGTATTTGCTGCGACGTCCAGAATAAAACTGATGTCGGCCGCACCGTGGTTCGTTTATATATCTATTAAAAGTGAGGGGTAGAAATCTCTGTAATGTAATTAAAATTTGATCAAACAAAACCTCGTTTAAAGTCTATATTTAATGAAAGGTGGATTTTTTGAAGGATGTTATTATTATAGCTTGTTATTTTTCCACAACACTCGAAACGATTGTTTCATCGTGTGCGTGTTCCGCCTATCGATGAGTCACCGCGCTTCCTTATCTGGTACTATGAATTTATTCTCGACGTTTGTAAAGAATTCCGGATAATTCCAGATAATTCTTCAATGTTCGGGATTACTGCATTTTTCGTGCAAATGATTCACTGACTTAAACAGAATAAACATAAAAAAAACTGCATTAATCACTCTAAAGTTTCAGTTACTCCAATACTTGTAAAGCTTGATTTAAATCAATTTAAAAATACCTTATTTATTTTAGTGGCTGAGAAGGCATTTATGAACGCTGATACACTACCACAGGTTCGGAAATATCCTACTTATATAAAAGAACCAACAAGAAATTTTTATATTATTATTTATCCTATAATAAAAGCATACGAGTTCACTGGCGTGAATTTTTATGTTTAGCTGACGTATAGGGTCATAAGTTAACTGTATTAACAATTTCACATTAAAATCTGTTGCTATTAAATTGTTTGTCCGTAACAACTACAAATAAAAAATATACAAACACAAAAACAACAGCAGCAAATAACTTATAAAATTATTATTAAGTTAAATAAAAAGTCGCTGCAACCAGTAATACAACGTATATCCACGAGTCACGTTTTATGTCATCGTAAACACGAGCTATACACAATTTTATATTGTAACAGATTGTAGTTAGCTACTTTGGAGTTATAAAAGACTAGATTTTCTCGTGGCTTCGCTTGATTTAATGAAGCCTTGCTCTATCACTTGTTTTGAATGACTGACTTGGTTTGAATACAATTTTGTATCTTAAACTGAGACTTTTTCAGATGCTGTATGAGAGAAGAATAGCAAAAGTAGTAGGACATTTCGAAAATCATCTGGCAAGCACCTACTGATGACGTGTTCCGATAACTACACTTGATAGTTAGTCCTCCTCTTAATTTAACGTTCTACTCAGGGCTATCCTAAACACATGGTCCTTTAAGTGAGATTGTGGTCAAACGCTTTAACCTACAGGGTATAAAACAGAACAACCCCATTGATAATAAAGCCCTTTTATGTTGCCAGTGATCTATTCTCGCTTCAAACTAACTTAATCCGATAGTCGACGCTCAAATTCAAATTTACACACGATCAGTGCACATGGCTCCTCAACGATAAACTTCATAATCCTGCCAGAACGTAAATTGGCAACGTTATCGCGCCGGTATCGCCCCGGTTCAGACCGAAACTTGCGTGTCATGAGTGACAAATTACTCCCGAAGGACATCACTAAGTCGCTACACATGTTGTGGTTATATTGAGAAAACGATCATTTAGAAGAAAAACTGCTTTTGAAGTAGACTTTCTTACATATAATCTTCTTTTCTCTTTGTATAGATAAATAATGAAAGTATGGTTATTTTTAACATACGATTGATTCTTTGCCATTTTTAATGCCCCAAAAAGCGAGTGAACATCGCCTTGTGTTTAAACATATATCATTTTTTTTAAATATTCTCTTTACGACGCTAATTAAACTGCTATTACGCGTATATAAACAACTAGCGGCTCGCTCCGGCTTCGCACGGATATAAAATATATGGCCTATATCATTCACTGAAAAAATTATTAAAATTGATCCATTAGTTTTGATTTATTTATTACTGCCCGTGGCCCGAACGCGTTAAATTTGAAGTATCCTCAAAAATAACAGTATTTCTCCACTATTTAATTTATGTTATTATACATATTAGCCTTCCTCTTCAATCACTCTATCTATTAAAAAAACCGCATCACAATCCGTTGCGTGGTTTTAAAGATTTAAGCATACATAGAGACATAGGGACAGAGAAAGCAACTTCGTTTTATACTATGTAGTGATACGGTCTAAAAAGGGTAAGCTAAAAAAATCTAATGCAATTATGGACAACCATTAAATAGTTGTGGACCAAACTTTAAGACGCCAATGTTATTAAGTACATTAATAGGAAAAGGGCGCTTTTATTTCATATATTTATCAAGTATAATAGTTAAAGAACATCAATTGAAATAATATTGTGTGTAAGAAGGTTCACAGGTTAAATAGTGTTTAATCACAATCTTACCTGATGTTAATTAAATAAAGATGTTGTCCAAGATAGTAAACAACCTAAACTAAGAGTTAGTCCCAACTCTCAAGTATAGCTGCCGAAACATACCGTCTATAAGTCTTAGGCGACAGATTTGCAACATTACGATGGTAACTAACCAGTAGGACTTAGAAAAAATCCTACCACGATGCTACGGTTTTATCACAACGTTTTCCTTCACCGAAAACTCCAGCTTATTTGGAAGGATTCGAACCTATACTTATCGACACGGTATCCAAGCATGCTAAAACCTAAGCCATCATCGCTTCGAAATCGCTTTTTGTTTCTTCGGACTGAGTATGCTTGTCTGTATATAAATAGACAGAAACAAAACAGTTCAGTTCTTTTTCCTCCTCTACCTATCAACCGATTTTCTTAAGTGAAAACTTCTACAGCCACGTTAATCGATAAAAAAATTTGTTAGGGTTACATCTTATGGGTTCACGTCACCGATGACCTCAACATGCTTGTGACGTATTGCGCTTGCTCCAAACTAGCGACGCGTAGTATAGTAGCCTTTTAGCTTAGCCTTTAGGCTAATTAAGTTTTCACTTAAAATTTTTGAGTTTGTTTTTTCCTTTATATTGAAATTTTAAAAACTAATGGATTATGGTCGAATTTCGACCAATAAACAATCACTAATATTCTTTAATATGTAACTAAATATTTCAGGTGGAAGTATTGCAGAAAAACTAACAACTTTCGACCAGCACTGGAAGCCTTTATATTATATAGATATCATTTTAGTTATGTTTTTTGATATAAACTATATATATATTTTTATAAGATGCTAGACGTTGCCGAAAACGACCTAATTTGAATACCGTCAGTAACATTGATGCAGGTGACTTATCTTCTAAAATCCAATTTTCTAAAGTCCCTTAAGATTATAAATGCTTATTCCGTTCCTATTCAAAATATTGTAGGTTATTTTTTCGACCTTTGGAAATATGTTTTTCTATATCACATATTATGTAATAAACCCTGGCACTTCATTATATATATGAGTCTTTTTGGCATAAATTTCTCACAGAAATTTAAAAAAAGAAGTATGTACAGAAAAATACCTCCAATAGCTAAGGAAACAAATATAATTATTTTCTTTTTCGGCAAATGGAAAGAATTAAACTTCTTTAATATGTAATTCCAATATATTATATATATACAATTTATAATTCAATTATCATAGCTTTTTTATTTTCTATGCCTCGTATAAATACAGCATTATTATAGTAGTTACATTAAAAATTATTCATTAGGTAGTTTATAATAAAAAACAGAGTATGTCATTAATTCCAAAATAAAAGAGTTTGCTCGAAGCGTCCGCTCTTTATAACAAACTGATAAGAAATAATAAAAAGTTCGTGCTTGTCTCGTCAATAACCGTTAAACGCAACTAATAAATATCCAATTCTACCCGCAAAATATTAAACAATCTAAATAGATGTAACATTTATCGATGTGAATACTGTAATAATATGTTCAAAAACACAAGGATAATGTGTTTTATTGCAATAAAATACAATGGAAACAACCTAATGAAATTATCCCACTTAACCGCAACCTACGGAGATCTTTCTCCTATTATAAGCTGTCGATACGCATAGAGATGTACTATTTTTAATCAATATCGATAAATAATTTTATTAAACCAATGATAAATTTAATATCCAAACCTATTTCGGTGATTCGATGTTGTTCAGATTATGTTTTTGTGAGTTGGTATGACATTTACACTGTACACTTCCGTACACACTGTTAAAAGTTGTCAAAGTTACTCGATCTGGCGGGGCGTGTTGTCGTTTGTGGTTAGCAAACATAATATATCCAATTACTTGAAGATAACCAAGGTGATATTTTAGAGCAACCATAACAACAGTATCCCGTGACTAATATTTGTTAGTTTTTAATTGTATCATGTATCGCAATAAACTTATATTTATAACTAGCTGATACCTGTGATTTAATTTCCGTTGTTTAAAAGAAAAAAGTTATGTTATGAAAATGAAAATATATGCTATAAATAAACAAGAAACTTGTGAGGATTAATTAGATTATAACTTCTTTCTATTTTAGCATACTTTTTGAACCATATTTTGTTTGATAATTACTTCGCTTTTAAACGTCATACTTCCATATTATATAGTATATACCCTTCCTAAATAATTAGGCTATAAAAGCCAAAGATCATGTCTCATGTCTAACTAGTAGTTTCAGAGATTATCGCTTCCATACATAGGGAAAACGTACAATCTCTTCATGGATATAGTATTATTATAGATATTGCGTCATACTTTATTTAATACAAGCACAAATCGATATATGTCGATATACATACTTCGTTAATATTACACAACAGCACTAATAGTAATCTCTCATCGGCGTCCGAAGACGAATGGGAATGTCTGATCAGATAGATTAGAAACCACATACGTTCACACTTGAAATTTAACCTTATGACTTAGTATCACGTTTGAAATTACAATAACGGACAGTTAAGGAGATTGTCTCTCACCACATCTTGATACTAGTAGTGCTTTAAGCTTTAAAAAGTTGTTTTTATAGTTCATTTTCAAGAATAATGGCAGATGATTAGTGGATGCAATTTTTCATGTTTTAAAATAAAACTGGTACCTTTTTCCTTTGATATTTCAGCAAAAAACTGGTTTAATGATTACATATAAATATTCTCCTTTTATATTTTCAATGTTACTTTAAATTATCTACACCAAAGCGATAATTATCAAAATCTATTACGAAGTTTAGAAAAAATAAGGGAACACGCAGGCAAACGCAAAAATGATTGTATGTTATAATATTTTATATATAGAATAGATAGATACTCGACTCCATATAAATATAGTAATGTAGTGTATTATAATACGTAATTATTAGGGTCTCCTGTTATCACCTAATTGTGTTTAATAAATGTAAAATGCTGTCACGCCAAACAGCATGACGCTCTATTATGCCGTCGTGCCTCCTCTATACCACTGCTTTCGGCTCCCTTATGTGTGTGCACGCGTATACTGTACATTTCGTTGTTTCTCTGTATAAACTGCGTACTATATCTTTCCGACCGTAGTGTACGTGACACGTGACAAGTTTTTTTTTCTATGATTATTGAGACATTAATACGCTGATTAGCATGTAAAAATTATGCCCTACAATATTTTTCGTTATATTTCTAAGTTATTTGCCGGATGGTAAGACAAGACAAGGACTGACTCGACCGCAACCATCGCATATCGAACGAAATAACCAACTATAGTGGCACGCTAAAGTATGTGCTCAAAAACAAGTCCATACATTGTAAAAGGACTGACATAGTGAAGGTAGTAAATAAATAGAAACATTTTTTTCTATGTAATTTAATTATCAAATAGATTGCTCTTTATCCATGGTAAAAGCTGCGCGACGTCTGTGAAGATAACGTAATGGTTAGGGTCACAACGATTGTCGTTTGGCGTGGCTACGGACAGAGATACAACACCTCTAACGTACCAGGAGCCATCATCCAATTTGAACATCATTCCGCCTCCACTGTCGCCATTGCACACCGAAGTTCCTGATTGCAAAATATATTTATTACATTCTAAGGTATTACATGCAATTTTGATTTTTTATACAAGAATTTTAATAATATTGTTACAACCCGAATGCGAAGTCGTTGTTACAAATAATCAATTGATGAGTCACTGATCATGGGAACCAGGAACACCAGTGTTCTAAGCAATAGCATAACTATAATCTAGTCGAGTTTTTCGGAACTGCCACCCTCCGTTATATAATTTTAATTCCAATACTGCATACATTGCCACTAAGTTATGTCTATGGTCGCAATAAATGCAGGTGTTGGAAAACATTATCGCCATGCGTTGTAATTATCGGGCTGCGTGACGATAGACGCAGCACAATAACTGGGTTGATGGTTTTTATAAACTTCATAGGGGTTTAGTAAACGATAATTTCGATTTATTGGAATGACACAGGTGTGGGGATGTTTACTTCTAAAGACATTTTTGGAATTATTTTAACGTGACAAATAGTCAAAGAAGTCATGCAGGTATGGGAGTAGCATAAGGAGCATAAGTGCAACACGGCGACCACAGGCAATTATATCCTGGCTATCAGAACAAATATACAAAAGGAAAATCTAGAAGCGAACTATAACTACAGCATTATAAGGTTTAGGTGGGATCCTAGTATAATTAAAAAATAACGAGTCTGATCAATTTTTAATACGTTAGTATAAATACAGAGATAGTTGAGTGGTTTTAAGAAACTACGACGCAAGCAAAATTTTTTCCGGACTGAAAACATTTAACAGAAAATTTTCGGACAATAATTATACGAATTAGGCTATTGAATTCGCGTTTTTAATTTTTTTTTCAATAGTGAGTAAAATATTTATTTAAATCACTTAATCATTTTGAGTTGAACCATATTGGCCTTGGCTGCTCTTCCGAGCGCCTTTCACTTTACCCCTACTCCGTGACCGGTTGTAATGCGACAAGCGATATATGGACGAAAAAATTAGAGGCAATGTAAAAAAAATTTCACTTTAATAAATTTCTTTCGTCGAAAACGGCATTTGATGTATCCACGAACATATCTATATGAAACACATTAATTTCTGATTTCATAAAAAGCAAGTTTAATCAGGTCCGATAAAATCGAGAGTGCAGAAGGCGAGGCGACACGATTACCTGATCGAATATCTATTATCCCTCTAATTTTGTACTTACAATTTTTGTGAGTATTAATAAAAGTTAACAGGAAAAGCAAGGAACAGTTAAAAACCATCCAGGTAATACCGTAAATACAAAAAAAAAACACAAATACTGGGATTTTATATATAAAGGTGGATGTTGCAGTTCAGTCGATCATAAAACGATTTCAACCAGCATTAACTAAATTTGTAATTGACCAGCTACCTTTGCCTAAATCCGTCTGGTCGAAAATTAGTTCCTTTGAGGTAACGAAAGTGAAAACTAGCAATTATTTTTTATTATCGCATCTAATCATAATATATATCTTATCATAAAACACTTACCATCGTTATTTCCAGCGCAAAAACTATAATTAGATGTAAAACGATTGTAGAATTCGTTTTTAGATCTCAGACATGTCTCCGCGTCGACAACTCTCATCTCTACAAGATTTAACTCTTCTGTGAGCACGCCTGTTATATCAAATCCCCAACCAACTACCTACAAATAAACATGAGTGTTTAAAAAAATGCTTTTCTGGTAATTCTTAAATTTTATGTTTATCGACACGGGCATTTACAACATTATTTTTAAATTGTTTGCTAATAATTTAAAATAAAATCTATGGAAACAACTGGATCGAAGTAACTCTAAGGCTTAAAGTCGAAATAAACCTAGAAAAGAAAACTACCTAATTCTTTTCGTTCTTAGTATTTTAATAAGTACTATCTTTGGTTAGCTTAGCGATGGCCAACTTGAATGATGTAACGTGTCGAAGTTTTTGCAAAAGAATAACAAACTTAAATTAAGCAAAAATTATAGAAACTGCCAAGAGTGACAGTAAAAGTTTAACAGAACTTATGCAAGACTCGCCTACGGATAGACCATTGCTGTATAGCGTCCATATATAGAGTCCAATATATAGAGTCCATACATATGAAATTGGTATTTTGTCAAACTGGGCACTTTGACCTCAAATATCTAACATTCGGTTAAGAATTCCAAGTTCAATTTAATTTAAAATTTAGGCTTGTGTATTTATGGTTCGTATTGTTTTCGCATCATCTGATTTTGCTTTCACATCGTTTTTTTTTCACAAAATCTCTGGCTTCAGGTCTGCGATTCTTTTGTTTTTGGTTATACGTATACATAAGTTGTAGTAACCGCATTTCATAAGGTGCATGACATGACGATTTAAAATGTAAAAAAAATCCATCGCCCCCAGTAGTGTTCCTTAAGAAGCATCTCCCTGTTTAACGTATTATTTACAAAATGCACTCCTTGTGTAACTTATTGAACGCATTAAGATAAAATGTATTAAAAGCAGAGCCGTTTTACAAGTTTTCTCAAAATTTTTATGCACTGAGATTACCATTGGAAAAATTGTCTGAAAAATACTTACCGAACCCTTCTGCCCAATAACGTTCGACAGCGGAATCAAGTTCTCCGGCCATAAGCATGCTGGTTGCACTCTACTGGTATACGTTACTCTTTCCAAGAGAGTTATGATACTTATGTCGTGGTAGTAAATTGCAGGATTATACTCCGGATGTACTAAGATTTGTTCAACCTACAACAATCTTTTAGATTAAATACAGTTTTTCTAAAATCTGTTCTGTCACCAAATGCCCAAAATAATCTGGGATAAAATAAAATCTGATTTACCCAACCAGCTGAGTAGGTACATTATAATGAAAACTGCTATGCCTTATTTTCATTCCGCTCAGATTGTAAGAGAAAATGTGTCAAAATATTTGCCATCAGGTGAAGATTCCATTAAAAGCTACTTCGAAATAAATTTTGTTAAAGTACACCCTTGATCTCCGCTCCACTTTGTACCGAAATATTGTATTCGAAAGATATCACCTTAGATATCAATATTATCGGTAAAATAAATTATTAAATTAGAAAATTGCCTTTGGAAATGATATCAACTACAAAGTGGTCTAGAAATTCTTATTAAACTAACAAAGGGTTAGTTATTTACAAAAGATAATAGGAATGATTTAAGGACTTATAGATAAGAGAAGCTTTCGAGCTTTATTACAATTTTATCGATAAGTTTCCCATTATCCGGTATCATTTCCTCAATTATTTAGTCTACAAAATACAAGGAGACTTATGAGAACGGATGATACAGTTAGTGTATTGTAATTAATAATATCGTAACTACTGATATATAGAAGGAATACAATGTACTTACGAATCTGATCTGAACTCCAAAGGTCGTTGTTTGTAGATTATGTTTACCTAAGAACACTATCAAGGTGTTTGTATTTTTTAAACGTCTCGAGTGTTCGTGTGTGGTGCAGTGAGCCGCTGTGAGGACATGCCGATGGGATAGTAAAGTTCCTCCGCAAATAAACTTACTATCTGCGATCTGTTTGTCATAGTAAAAAAAGAACTATTAATGGTACTGTATCATATAGTATAATTATGTACGTTTAGATACCTATATTTTTTTAATCGAGAATAAGTAAATTATAGTGTCTCACTTCTACATGTTGCACTCGGAGATTTGTACCTAATTCATAACTTTCATCGGTATATTTTCCACCCAGCGTCACAACTATCAATTAGACTGGCTATACTTAAAAATATTTTTCCCCTTCTATATTTGGGTCGTAATTTAATTTTAACATTTATCATCATCTTCTTACCCTTATCCCACCTAAATAGGGACGGCACAACATGTTTTCATGACATGCCCTTACCATGCTAACTTTATGTACGTTTTATTAACATTACGCATTTACATCTTTATAGACCGACACAGAAGATACATACATACCTTCGTTTCATAGAGAGCTATCTGCCATGGCCACTGCCCTTCCAATGTTTTAGTCCCTTGCACAACTAATGGGACTTCGTTAAACACCGTTCCACACTTTTCCTAAAAATAGTTATTATAAACAATAAGAAAACTATCAGAAATAAGTGTCGTGGATATTCTACATATTCGTATCTCAAAATTTGCATATTACTTTCTTAGACTTTCCAAATTCATATTGTCCAATAACTTTTTTTAAATGTATGTTTATTTAAACACGACTTTAACAAAGGAATGTTATTATTAATTTTGTTGCTAAGAGACACTTTATTTTTGGTAATAGAATGGAAGATATAGGAAATAGGATGCTCACCTCAGACCCTTTGGTAACAATCGTTGGTGTATTTTCACTGTAAAAAATATCTCTTGTTTTAATCGATTTAAAGACTTATCCTTGCTAGTCTTCTTTTGAAACCGTAGGTCATTACTAAATAAAAATTAGTTACACAAGTCTCTTACTTTAAATGGACCGCCGTATTTTAAATGAATTTGGCCAGATTGATTAAAGTTGAGGAAAATTTTAGATTTTGAGAAAATTGTGAAATATTTAGATTTACAGCATATATTGTGAACTGAAAACTTTATAATATAAATCGTAATCTGAGGAATAAAGTCAAAAGGAATATAGACTGACATTTTTATTTTAATTAAAGTAAACGGAAATATTAAACTTGCCTTGGCTTTTCAACTAATTGTGTTGGTAAGGGCGGTGCTGGGGAGAATATCTGCTTCTCTGTAGTCGCCTGTGTTGGTGGGAAATTTGTAATTGGTCGATTTGTTAACTCAGTATTGTCAGGCAATATGAATGTAGGTTGGAGGCTACCAGCGTTGCAGATCTCCCTGCCATTAAACTTGATCGACTGGAGTTTTGGAGCTCTATTCAAAACATTATATTGAACAAAGATACGGACGTCGAGAGGTGGGCCGGGTTTTATCGTAAGTTGGGTGTTTTCTATCTTGTAGTTCATATTGTCTCTTGAAGATATATCTCCGATCCAATTCTGATAAAAAAAATAAGCGTTCGTCTGAAATATTTTTACTTAACAGGCATAGTTGCGATATTTAGTGTTACTTTCTCCATGGTCAAGTATTGTTCCTCTGCACTCAGTTTTGAAATCATAGGCATCACGTCGACTGAAGATTTGACCTGTAGGTTCGAATACTTGGGAATCAGCTGAAACTTTAGGTGATGGAAAACATCGTTATGAAACGATAGCATGTTGGTTTAACCAACCTGGATAGCTACCGCCCTTAAGTTTAAAATCTGTCGCCAAGCACCTACAGGTGTGTTTCGGCAGCTGCACTTTAGAACCAGTCGGCCTTTAGGTTTAACGTGTCAACCATTTTGGACCACATCGTCATTTAACATCAGTCAAGATTGTGGTCAAATATTGAAACATGTAAAATATATATAAGAAAATATCCAGTAAACAAGCAGGATGATAGGATGTCTATCCGAATAGGCCACGATTGCAATACACATAATGATAACCCTGATACAGTTACATCATACTGACTTAATCGTTTGTCGATTTTAGGATCAGCCATGTCTATCCAGCAGTCAAGAGGCTGGCAATGGATAGTATCTCTTTTAGTGGTTACCGTTGTTTTCAAGCCATACTGTAGTTAAATATTATACTGGACGTTACTTTGCACTTTCGCCTGGTATTGATTAGCAACTGCCTCGTCTCAATCTCAAGTGACGCCCACTATATATATTTAATAATTGATGTCCCAAAGTAACGCCTTCATTGATCACATATACTGTAGTTACTATCAGTAACAAAGCGGCTATTTACACGAGCTACTATAAAAATACTCACACCAAGAAGGTCGGCTTTACTGTCCAACTCTATGTCCAACCACAAAGCACGTAGTGGAGTATCTGTAAACAAGTGTATAATGCCGTACCATCGTCCGGGTTCCGTCCCTAGGGGTTCGTAATCGAACACGCCGCGACATGGCGACGGAGGTAGGTTTTGAGCCCGAGTACCACCCGCTAATATAAAAACTACAGTTAGTATTCTTATCTGTAAACAATAGAAAATTTCTTATCAAAACAAAAATATCGGAATAGACATTAACTTGCACTTCCGTCTAGAATTGATTGGCCCCTGCCACATCTCAATTCAAAAAATAAAATGTAAGTTACAGAAATCAGTAACATTTCGGTCTTTTTATTACTAGATTCAGAGTTAACTTTTTAGGTATACGTCACGCAAATATAATTAAACGTTTTTTGTTTTAGCAAGAAGTAACAGCGGCTAATCAATTCCAGACGAAAGTGCAAAGTAACGTCAACTCAAGAATTACTCAATTACCTATAACAGATTTCCGCAAAGTAATGTCTTCATCTATAAAATCTCAAATTCAATCTTTCAAACTTCACGCAATACTTTCTGTGTATTTTTATTGTGGCTAGACAAAGTGACTAAAGAGACCTCATGGTAAGCCTAATATTATCTAAAAACAATAACGACCACCGATAGATTATCAGTCTACCAGTAATCGCTATTGTAACGCCGACTTACAAGCCCCTCAACAGCGGTATTAACATCATCACATAAGCCTGTAAGAGACAACATTGCAGGGCCATATACCTCTTCACAAAGGAAAGTATGGCATAATCGCCACACCAGCCCACGACATATTGGCGATTTCAAACTCCGAAAAAATCCACAGTTCTGTGTTTTTCCTACATACGGCGATTCTACAAGAACATGTCTCAGGTTCCGGTTTCCTTACAATATTTTCCTTCACCGTCAGCCACCGATAGTGTCACCAATTTAAATCAGTAAATGTACGCGAATTCTGAAAAATAAGTTGGTACATTACGGGGAAACCGAACTTGCGGACATCGTGTTGACATTGCACCGGTCAAAACCCTCAACCTCCCCTCACCACGACAACTTAGCAGCAGAGATAACATAGCAAGATTGATCCCATGCTAAACTGATTCCGTTGAAAGAGTATATAAAAATTAAAACAAGAATCTATATTGTCTTTATGACTGCTGGCGGCGCAGAGTGTAGGCGGCGGGTACGGGTGCTTGGGTGGCCGCATGTAGTAGAAATGTACGTAAATTTGAACTACACGCACCCACGCAAGCACTCGTATCTGCCTGTAACAGGCCTAAAGCTCGCCAATAGCTAAGTATTAAACGCAAAGGGAATAAAGAACGTCAGCTGAGATTGATAGGAGAGAAATGTTCTTAACTGTTTTTCCTGTATCTATTTATATATAGATTTTTGACTACATCCTGAACATTTACTTCAATGATACGATACAAAATGAGACAAAATAAAAGAGTCACTATAATGGTTATAACACCCTGAACTTGGTGATCAGGACCCAGTCGGGTAAAGGTACCTAGCACGCGGTTTGATTACTGGATATATTGAGTCTAAAAAAAGTGACAGACCTAAGCCCGCTAGAATAGTGGATGTCAAATCTTTTGTAAGTGATCATGATCAGTCGTGTCCTAGAGCCGCATTAACTTTTTTTTATACCTTATAAGTTTTAGCGTTTAACCGCAATCTCATCTGGTGTTAAATGACGATGTGGTCTAAGTTGGTAAGCACGCTAAACCTTGAGGTACTAGCTCACAAGAACAGCTGCTAGGATAGATTTTTAACTTGAAGGTGATAACAGGCTAAGATGGGTCATCTGGAGATCATCTGGCTAAGATGGGCTTATAAAAGTAATTTCGAATTCATTCTAAAGATTTTCATAAATAAAAAAAATAATTCTTTCGAGGAATATACAATATGGAACCTAGCGAATAATTAAAGACTAAGTTGAAGAAATTAGGTATTCTTGATAATTTCTTTGTAATTCTTTATATTAAGATAATTCTAGACAATGTAATGTATGGTCACGAAAACTTTGAGAAGCCGGATTTCGTAAAAGACCAGCATGATCCAAATACTAGAAATTGTGATAAACTGGTCGTCCCATGTTTCCGACTCAATAAAATCAGTAACAGTTTGTTAGGTTTTATAACAAAGTCCCAAAACATATTATTGATTTGCCGGACTGTAAGTTTAAATGCCATGTCAAGCGCGTTTTAGTGTCAAAGGGCTATTATGAGGGCTAATATGTGAACGATGATGATGTCTGAAATTGACTCCTCTCTGTAAACTAAAAATAGTTATAAAGTGTAATGTATTTTAAATATACAAGTGAAAAAAAAAACCAATCGAGTTTCTTGCAGGATCTTCTCGGTGACTGGATTGTTTTTGCGAACCGGTGGTAATTTTGACGTTCATAAACGCCTCCTTTGGGCCTAAATTGAATGAAGTATTTTTTATTTTGATTTTGAATTGGCCAAATCTACATTACCGTAAGTGAAGCTACGAGAAAAGCTAGTAATAGTATATTGAAACGAGTTTATAGGTGTATGTATTTGAATTATTAGTTTCCTCCTTTTTTTTCTTTTTCAACCAGAAACTCTTCGAAATCATTTACAACTGGTTTCCAATATAACCAGATTAAAAAAAATTACTATGGCATTAGTGTTACATTGCCTACGTTTTAGAATGTGTTGAACTTTTTTGTTTTTTTATATTGATAATGCTCTGAAATATAGATTTTAATTCATCGAAGTCTAGAAGAAGATCTAATCCTTTTCATATAAGTATACTATAGTCCACGTCAGTCTTTTTCGCCGCTCTGAATATGACCTTACAAAATAAACTTAAAATATTATTATAGGAATCTAAAATGGGCATTTATTTATCCTTAAGTTGTTTCGATATTATACATATAATATAACTATACCTAAATTTGTATTGTGTGCTTATATTATTCGTATTCGTATGTATATTCAAAGCGGTCAAAAAGCTTGACGTATACTGTAGTTTCCCGTCCCAATGTCGCAGGGATGTAAGTTATAAAAAAATAATATGACGTGATTAAATAATTGTTTTGTTATATCTTGTAAAATTTAGCAAGCATTTGTAAAGTAATCGCAAGAAAATGTTTTTTTCAGGTCGTTTTTACAATACATTTATTTTACTCAACATCTATCCAATATGTTATCATAAACCTTTCATAAGATATTCTCCAAATGATGGCGAAAACTCGTATCAAAATTGATTGCATATTTTAGAAGTAAGGGAGCACACAGCAGGCGCATAAAGCGACTTTGTTCTATAATATTCCTTGATTTGTACTGTAAAACAGATAGGTCCATAAGAATATTCGATGAGTGTCACTACATTACAATATAAGGATCATATATAACACGTCTTCTTCCTGGTGTACAGTCATAGTTTATATACTAAATGATTTCCGCCTACTTTATTGCACATTAAAAATATAGCAAATGGTCAATCGAATCCAAAAAATAATACATACATTTATAAATGTATGTTACTCCAACATCGTTAAATCAATCTTTCAAAAGTTTTACCGTTCAACCAAACGCTATGAAAATTATATATCTATATTGAACTTAATTATGAAATACTAAATTTTGCGCGCGGATTCCCTCGTTCTAATATAGATTTTTGAAAATATAATACAACCCATGTTACTCGTTGATAATGCAGCTATCTATGGGTTAATTGTTTTTAAAATGTCTTAAGTATTTTTTCAGTACATCAATTACAAACAAATAATCAAATCTAATCTCTTTATAATAGTATAGACAACAAGAGAAGAGATAAAAGTCATGTAACAAGAAAAATGTTGGGTTTGAAAGTGAACAGATATAGGGGTAGAGGTAGATCGAAAATAGTGTGGATGAATTGTGTAAAAAAGTGTGAATACTGAGATGACATCTGACTGGGAGGAGTGCAGAAGGAAAACATATTGTGTCGACCCTACTTAGGTGGGGTAAGGGTAAGATGATGATTTTCATGAGACAACAAATAATAACAACAATATAACAACAACAACAACACAAAAAAACAAACAAACCTGACTCCATAAGCATCTAGGAACTCTAAAAAAAAATACATCAGGGACGTCTTTGACCATAGTTAAGTATCTAGTTAATCTTAGATTATCATAAAAATGTCCCTATATAAAATCGAGTGAGTGGCTTAAGAGCTCCCTTTATTAGTCCGGTGAAACTGTAAAGGCCTTGCCAGATCAACAGTGTAGTCAATTCGAAAACAAAACAAAAAAATATTATCATAAAACTACCATATTCCAATCTCTATGCATATCCCATTCGATTTTGAGGAGTTCTCTTTTTCGTATCTACAAAATCCGAGCTCCAGTCCAATAGCAAAATAAAAAGGGAAAATATCCTCCTTCCATTGAAAAACCGTTTTTCGAAATCGGTTAATAAATAAAGAAGTTACAAGACAGAAGGTAACAAACATAAATAAGATATATAAAATAAGATATACAGACAAACGCGTGCGAAACCACATAATTAGCTAGCCATATAAATATCATTCACTATATTTAAAACACAAACGAGCAATGAAATCATCAGTTCCATTCATATTCCATGATTAATTAATATATTAACCATCAATAAATATTAGAATATCTTACCATTATTAAAAACTGATGTTATTTATTATTAAACAATACTTTACTAAATATATTTAAATTAAAAAAAAAACTACGATCACCAAACGCGAATCCGCGTCTTATGTTCCAAATGAGTAAAGACACTGGTTGACTTTTCAATGTTGAGCATGGCCAAAGAGCGAGACAGTTAATCATATCTTGATGATCGAAAGAGGAAAACAACATGTCTGTCAGTTCCCCTACGTACGAGAGAAAAAAATAAATACAATAAAAACAACAGCTACTTTACGATCTAATAATGTATGCAATCAAAGATCATGTTAATACAGACATGTAATACACTTCATTTACGTTTCCGAAACATTCATAGCCTTTAACGATCGGCCAGAATCTCACCCTGTAGGTGCTTGACGGTAAACTTCTAACTTGTGGGTGCTAGCTAGTCAGGCGCGTTTAGAAATATGTGGTATGGTTTCATCACGGTGTTTTCCGTCATCGAAGACTCTTCACACCTCCGTCGAATGACGCGATGCTCGAACACGCTAGCCACTAGAAGATCATCGCCTGTTATATATTAAGTACTCTAAAAAGTTATACATATACTTATAAAAGTCTCATTTAAATCGACATATCTGTTTCGTTAACTTGCCTTAACAAAACACTTTTATATATATCTGTTTAAGGTATTATTTAGAATTACTGAAACTTCGCATATCTTTATTCACTTTCTTCTCTTTAATCTCACAGTTTAGGTGCACTTTTTAAATAATTTTAAAGGAGCACGGTGATGGGAACATTATTTTTAAAGCACGGCAGAGTTTTGTTTGACAGGTATCGCTAGTGCCGCTAGTGAATCATTGGTCGTGCGGTTTGTTTTACACTGATATTTTAAAATGGAGAATGCATTTTAAAATGTGTAAAGGATTAAGCTTGCCCAGTATCAAAAACTATAATTATAAAGAGAAAAGTTTTTATTTTTCGTTTATGACAGATAAGGTCAAAAAATAATGAATTATAAAAAAATCGCTTATATAGTAGGCTACATTATTTACAAGAAATATGGTCTCTATTTTTTTTCATAACCTCCATTAATTAGAGCGAGGTTGCCGGCAAAATCTTGTAGATATTACATTCTGTACATTCTTATATCGATAAAATTATTTCAAATTAAGAATACAGAATAACAATTGAACTAATTAAAGGAGAAACTAAAATTATTGTACAAAACATATAAAAAAACGGCAACTTATTGTTAACACAAGCAAAATTGTAACTAATATTAACAATACGAATGTGAAAAAATATCACATGTGAATATTGTAAAATAATTCAAGTACATAAACATTATAGCATATAAATATTTTTATAATCTATGACAAACAAGTTTTGCGTTTAATTCGAATCTTATTTAAAACCAGATATACATGGATTCATCTTTGTCATTTATAATGTTGTGGTCTTCCCACAAATATTAGATATAATTATTCGGTCGTTATGTGTGACTGCTAATACCTTTATAGACCCTGGTAACTGAATATTCAGTACCTACCCCGAAACATTACACACACAGAAGTAAGACACTGTAACTGATTAATGTAATTTAGTGCGATTATCATACAACACAATCAATTTGACTTAACGTTGAATATTTTCGGTGTCTTTAATATCAATTACTTGATTACTGACTCCTCCACATAGATAGCGCTAGTAGTCATATTTACTTGTGTTATCAAGAGATTTATTTATTTATTTGGAAATCCAACAGCATACATGTATGTTTATAAAATAACTTATGATATGTAGTAATTAAAGCTAAAACAGAATTTCACAAGTACAATGAAGTGATACATAGTTATATAATTAAAAGAAAAACCTATAGATGGATCTATATGTGTGTGTGGGTGTGTAAGTCAGGGAATGTGTGTGAGTGAGTGTAAATGTTCGTGTTAATACCATTTTGTATATTGTTAGTTACCTAATACGTCGATTTAATTTTATGATTTCACTTTTAAATGTATTTCGTGAATATCGAAATATATCTATCGTATTATATACATCATTATAGGATCAAGCAATGCGATACAGTACTGAATTTTGGGCATAGTTAGATTTAGCATATGGGACAGCAAGCAACGGTGTTTTGCGTGTGCAGTACGTTGGCACTCGCAGTGATACAGAACTTAGAAGATCAGGACAGTCAATATAACCTGATAGTATAACGTGCAAAAACATCATGTCATGTTGTTAACGCCTAACTTCTAAAGAGTCTAGATGAAAATAGCTACATAGTTACATAGCACCATAGTTTGTAAATTGTTTAAAATCTTTATAGTATAAGAATTTAACCACGTTTTTTTTAATAGCTTCGATACTATCTATATATTTATTATATTGAGGCGACCATATCACTGAAGCATATTCGAGAATACTCCTTACGTACGTAAAGTACAGAATTTTAATACACTCTATATTCTTAAATGGTTCGCATATACGTTTGATGAAGCTTAATTGTTTATATGCTTTACTAATTATTACATCTATATGATCATTCATAGAAAGCTTATAATCAAGAATAATACCCAAGTCTTTGACCTTGTCAACTTTTGTAATAGGAACATTATTTATGTAGTACTGAAAGTTAATAATTTTAGATTTACGTGAAAAGCTGATAGTTACACATTTATTGACGTTAACTGTACTTTTGTTCCTTTTATAATAACTTTCAAGAGTATTAATGTCACATTGAATGTTTATGCAATCAGTTTCTGATTTAACCTTTAAGAAAATTTTCTTATCGTGAGCAAAAATTATAAATTTTGTGTACTTAAAACAATCTCCTATATCAAACAGATACGCGTTATAAAGTAGTGGACCTAGAATAGACCCTTGCGGAACTCCAGAGGGTATTTTAATGAAATCACTACGAGAACCACCCACTACTACAGTTTGCATCCTATTAGTGATATAAGAGTTAAACCACCTGAGCAAGTTACCACGTATACCAAGAAAGTATAGTTTTTGCATTAAAATAACATGATCCACACGATCAAAAGCCTTTTCGAAATCGGTATATATAACGTCTACCTGCTGTTTATTATCCATACCAGTTAGTATGTAATCTGTGAATATGGAGAGATTGGTAATTGTGGAACGCTTTTTCATAAATCCATGCTGCTGAGTTGGTATAGATTTAAAGACTAGAAGACTAACATATTTATAAATTAATTTTTCAAAAATTTTGCCCATTGTATTTAAAATAGATATAGGTCTATAATTTTTTATTTCTACTTTAGTTCCACTTTTATGTTTTGGTACGATAAGGACTTCTTTCCATTTTGTAGGAAAGCAACGATATTTATTAACTGAAAGGTTAAATAAATCAGTTAATGGCTTTGCTAGATTTTCTGCACAATTTTAAAAAAGAAGTGGTGGCATTTTATCACTTCCAGAACCTTTGTTGGTTCCAAGAGATTTTAAAATTTTAAATACACTTTCTTCATTAAATTCTAAATTATCCATCCCGTCTGAAGGTACTGTGTATGGTACAAGATCATCGTAATCCAAGAAAGAATTGGGTTTCGTGAAAACACTTTCAAAAAAATTTTTAAAGCCATTGCAAATTTCAAGTTCAGAGGTATACTCTTTATCACCTAAGATTAACCTATTAGGATACCCTGAATTATGGGTTCGTAATGTTTTCAAATAAGACCATAGCTGTTTTGGATTAGACCGAATAAGCTGTTGTATGTAAGAGAGATAATGATCATGACATTGTTTCTGTACAACTTTTTGCCTGGCACGTAACAACGAAAACTCATCATAGTCACGTGGGTTATTGAATTTTTTCCACTTCTTGTGGGCTTTTAATTTATCCTTAATAATATGTTTTAATGATTTGGAGTACCACACAAGAAAAGAATTTGAACTAGCTTTTGTAGTAAAGGGTACACAACTATTTATAACATCATTTAACTCAGTATAAAAGATGTTCACAGCTTCATCCATTGAATTTGAAAGAATAAGTTTTTGCCAGATATGTAGTTTAAGTAAGCTATTTATTTTTCCATAATCTGCTTGTTTAAAATTATATATTTTAATGGATTAAGACGCAAACGAGGTAATAATAAATCTAAAACATTTAAATGTAAACAAGGATGATACACATCCTCTTTGATTAGTGGAAAGTTGGTTCTAGTAACGAGAATTGTTGTGTTACTAAAAATCAAATCCAAGGTATTATCGCTAACATTTTTGATATTATTATGCTGCTCAAGTCCTGCTATGTTACATACCTCAATAAAGTTTCTGGTTAGCGAGGTTTAAACCGCCAGCAATTATATAATGGTCCTTAGGACACTCAATGAAAATGTTTGTTAGTTTAGTAGTAACGGCCTCTAATCTAACAGTTTGGAAAGAATCGGGTGGGACGTATATCACTCCCAAATGTAAATTCTTTTTGTCACAGATGATATAGATGGCGCTATACATATTTTATAAATATTGTCCTGTAATGTAGAATAGATTTTTTTAACTCGAAATGTTTTGTAATATATCATGTCAGGGTATGGATACAGCTGTACTTATTCAAAATAATTTATTATTATTAACTACACCGTACAGTATCACCATCAAATTACTGCTCCATTTCCACGACAAGGCTCACGCATGTTATAGTGTTAGAATGACGATACACGTTCTCCCTTTCTGGTTTAGCGTATTTATTGTCTTAGACCACATCATCATTTAACATCAAATTAGATTGTGGTCAGACATTTAAAACCTATAAAGCAGTGGTCGTCATAATTTTCTACGCAAGAGCAACATAGGACCATGTGAGGTATAATTACGGGCCGCACATTCATGGATTGGGTAGTTGACACCAATAATCAATTGTATTATTTTTACAATATATTACAAATTTTTTTTATAAGTTGTCAAAATGCTATTGCCCTATAGATTTTATATGAAAATAGCAACCTGTGAAGTGATTTATTTGCCAGTTCAATTGACTAACCATTCCATTCATTCATTGCCAAGCAATTCAAAATCTAATTGATATTGTCTTGGAATTATTGGTTAAAACCATATTCCTGCTCCGACACATCGTCTTTTCGTCCCGCGTACTTCCATATATAATACAAATGCAAAATCAGTTTTTATAGTTATTGTCAACTAAAACTGTTTGCTATGTCCTGTGCCGCGCAAAAACAGGCTGCGGGTCGCAGTTTGACGACCATAGCTATAAAGTATTAAAAAATATATAACATTACAAAAATCAATTAAGGTGACTACTAAGCACAAGAAAATTGTTTACATTTAAATTAACATATAAATGTGTATTTACTTTATATGTATCATCATAGTCCAAAACGAACTGATTAAATTATTAATAATCATAACTGATATTCATAAATGAAATGGATTTAACGAATATACAAAAATATGAGACTCGTGGATATTTAAACTTGTGTTTATTTAGTTGGTGTTCGATATTGGCGTACAAAAGAGTATAAATCCATTTTATTCAAAGTACTAGCTTTTCCACGTGACTTCGGCTGCGTGAATGTATATTAGATATATCCCTCGAGCAAAACAACTTTAATACGACGTATAAAGACTTAAAAGTCTTCAACTCATCGTTATCAAGCAAAAAAAAACCTAAACTAATTTTCCAATTTTTGAAGTGAAGCTTAAAGTAGTGCTTTGAAATTCTGATCCGTAGCCTTTTTGTGTGACGAAAAGTGGTGGGGTAAACACTGTGTCGGGTAGTGTAAACGACGGCAGATAATCAGACATATTTCGAATGTATAATACGAGAATAGGATACGAGAATATATACAATATAGAATACGATTACACTCTTATAATAATTTCAATACAATCAGGCAGAGTTTCCCCATACAACTAAACTTGGCGGTGATTACGAAACGATTCATCCTAAACAATGTGACACACCGGCTTTTATAGACAAATCACGTAACGAACTATTTAATAATTTATACTGAACACTAATATTACCATTTATACTGAAATACTAATCAATGGAAATTATCATTAATTCTAATGAACAAAGATCATTTCTAAATATTATTTTTAATTAGTACTTCCTACGCCGGAAGTCTGTAACAGGTAGAGTGTTGAAAACGTAGAAGAGAAACCATCGGTTCTCGTCCGATCACCGAAATTAAGCCACGTTGGGCGTGGTCAGTACTTGGATGGGTACTTTTTATAAACAGGTTTTCCCTCCTTTCGTGTGGTCATAAGCACATATGCACTTATTTTATATGTTATATATATCATATATATATATATATATATAGAGATATATACCACAATCAAAAATATATATTCTTAGGTATTATTACAATTCTATATGAGTGTAGGAATGTCGTAATTTTTCATTTATATCATTTTGTACTCTTGTAGATGGGGCAGTGAATACGAATTATGCAAACGACACGATAGCACAGGTGGTAATCAGTCTTACGAAGTTGATACTCACGATACCAGTTAACACAAAATTATATTTTGTTTCGTACCTTCCGTCGGTTGAAAAGACAGTATTTAAAGATGCAAATGTATTTAATAATTATTTTTATGATCCCCAATGCAATCTTATGTTCAAGAAATCAAACTAAAATTGATAAATGTAAGTCAAATTTCATCTATTTTGCTATAGATAAATAAAATTATAGAGGTCTACTGCTGTATGCGCAACACAAAAAACTACTGGATACATTTCGAATAATTATTTTGTAGGGTTATTTCTTAAACACTTGGTTCTTATTTGAAAACAAAGATTATCACAATAATCATCATCATCAACCTATAAGAGACTCGCTTCATGGCCATAGGCGTCTTCTCGGAGGAAGGTATGTGCATAATCACCACCCCAGCCACAGCGTATTGGCAATTTCTCACTTAATTTAAACTTTGAGAAATCCACAGTTTATATCTTCCCACATATTATGGTACTACAAGAATATTTCTCAGGTTCAGGTTTCCTCGCGATGTTTTCCTTCACCGTCAGCCGATAGTGCTACCAATTTAAATTAGTAAATGGACGTGGATTCCGAAATATTCGCTGGTACTTGCCGAGGTTTGAACCTGCTGACATCAAATTGATATTCCACCGGTCAAATTACCATATAGATACCAATAGACCACCACGACATCACTTCATTTAATATAGATTTGTTCAAGTTTTAAGAAACTACGTTTTATAAGCACTACACGTTCGGTGATGTGGGTTTTCTTGCTTTCAGAGTGGGGTAAGCGATGAGTTAGTTAAATTTTTTCATTTGTATATAGAATATATTTTTAAGATAATAAATTATACAGACCCGGGTATAAGACAGTTATACATAAGCAAGTTAAAAGCGATATTGTTTTTAAAGCCGAAAAACACGTAATTGAAGGCCTCATAAAGACATGGTTCGCCTATTAATAAGCTTAACATCAAAGTAGATAAATAAGTAAAGAACTAATACTAATATATAAATATAACATAACAAAGTCGCTTTTCATGTCTGTTTATCTGGTCCCTATAGTTCGTCTAAACTAAATATTTTGATACTCGTTTCAACACCATTTAGAATTTTTATTCGAAAAGTTTTTGTGTACAATAAATACATATATATGGTAATTCCATGTCAAATCAACCACTCTTCATCCTGACTTCTTTCAATTTGGCTGGTTTATCCCCTTTTTACCCAATAAGAAGCATATTTCAAGAAATTTTCAGCCAGTTAAAAAAAAACAAAAAAGTTATGATTTAACAAGGTTCTTTTTTATATAGCTAAAAATCTTTGAAAATAATTAGGAAATTTTTGTTTATTATTTTCATCTTTAAATGTACTTTCTGAGAATAAAAAAAACAATTTATAAGATAATTTAAGATTTCAGTTTTTCGAAAAAATCATCCAGTTCTCGAAGTTGCCATATTTAAATTGTTTTCTTTTCGTAAAAAGTAATTGATCTATTTCTTTAAAAAAAGTGGCTGTCCAACATGGAATAAACCAACTTTTCCTTCTTTATTATTGATTATCTGGATCTAATTTACAAAACACCAATATGAACATTTTTTGGCGATTAATGAAAGACGTCGCAGTTTAAAAAAAATGTAAAAAATAAATAATGTAGCAATTCTCATAAAAAAATTGGCTTTTTCTAAAAGTGAAAAAGAAAAATAGAAAATACCTTTAAAAAACATATGTATTTATTCCCAAAACTTTCATCGAAAATCAGGAAGAATGAAAAAAAAAACATTAAATAGAACCAGGCTAACATAAAAAAATGGCGGATTCAAAATAATATGCGTTGAATGCTTTTTTCAACACTCTGTGGCTTACTCATAAATGGACCAGTAGACAAAAGTGAACAGCACTATCCATCAGGAATTCCAAAGCTCAATGTAAATTGAATGCTTTACTGAACCCTTTCCCATCTGTCTAATCAATCTATGATCGTTTTTATCTAGTTACTCTATGACATTTTTACAGTCTAACATTTAACTATAAATCAACAATTAATCCGTTCTAATCTTACACGAAACTTACTACTTGTGTGATCCGCAAATAATTGTTCTGCATCTGCATGTCTTTTGCGTCCCTAATTTGATTGTTTATAAAAATCAACTGGGGTGTTGTTTTGGAAAATGAGTGATCGCGTACACGAAGGTAGAATGGTGTTCAATAATAGCATAAAAGCAATAACTTTGAGCTTCTAAAATATCATTTTCCAATACCCAAATAGATAGCTTCGACTTCGACTAGAAAATCTGATAGCAAGATAGAAAGAAAAATATTTATTGCCACACAAAGTGTACAAAAAAAACCTTAAAATTAAAAAAAATATCTAAGACAAGAGACCTGGCGTCAGCGTACTACTGCCTGTAAAAACGGCGCTGGTTTTCACCCAGTGCTCAAATTTTTCGGCCAAAAATGTAAAGTTCTATTGCTAATTTCACGCTCAAAAGTCATAAGTAGTTTCAAGGATTTAAACATACTTCGAAGGACACAAACATTGAACCACAATATTTTCTATTAGACTATTATTATAGACCCTTATGAGAGTAGTAAAACAAGCACAGAAAACCATAATCACAGTATTATGATAAATCTGTTATCTTATAAGGTATTTCAAAACGTGTTGTATTTAGCCAGCTGGTTTATTACTTTGTAAATATTGCTGAGTCATAATCAACTCCGCGCCCAATCGGTTACCAACAACTGGTTTAATTTATTTCATGCATAACAGGTATACATCATAATTATTTTTACAGCTTTTATTTGTGTTATGATTCCAAGGAATATATGCAATAAACTTTATGTTAAGTAACTGCAGCTTATGAATGACTGGTCAATACAAATTAAACATAAAAAAGCTACGTTTTCATGGAAAAATTCGAGAAGGAAATATTTTTTTCTATTAAAAATATCACGTGCCATGCGAAAATCTACCCATTCTATATCCATTCATTTTTATTGTACATCACGCATTCGTTATTTGTCCTGAAATATAAAAAGTTCCGTAAAAGAAAAAAAAAGATTTCGAAAATTAGAACAACTGATGATTTTACCAAAAAATGAACTGTATGATGGTACGTATTGTTATTAACACAAACATTTTTATTTCTTTTTGGTGTTCATGTTTTTGATTAAAGAAAGTTTTTTATTAAGTCAGAATAAACTAATTTTTTAATGACCTGTCAAATAAATATATGTAACAATAGACTACATTCTTAAAGCTACTCCAGGGAAAAGAGTTGAAAAACTTCGTGTATTAGTACACATTGCGAGTTACACCATTCGCCCCGAAAACATACAACTGTTATAGACAGTATCAGTTGTTATTAAAAATGACAAGAAGCTTTGTGGTCGTGTGGTTTGATTGGTGGAATATCGATTCAATATCCGTAGGTTTAAACCAAATGTTTCACACATATACTAATTTAAATTGATAGCACTCTCGGCTGACGGTGGAGGAAAACATTGTGAGGAAACCTGGACGTGAGAGATGTTCTTGTATTACCACCGTATATGGGAAAATCTAGAACTGTGCATTTCTCGTAGTTTGAAATAGTTAATATGTGATTATGTCCATACTTTCCTTCGGCAAGAGGCTTATGGCCCTGCAATGGGCCCCTTATGATGATGATAAGTAATGCGTTAAGCTTAAACGAGACTGGTTTTTGAATGCAGCATCTGAAACACAACTACATGTTTGACGACAGATTTCCAATTTGAGGTAGCAGATCAAGCATTAGACAAAGCCCTCCACCGCTTTCACACGATTTCATCATTATTGTTTCCTTCACCCGAAGGTCACGATCACTGTGGTATACGAATTGCTTCAACCTTTTAAATGCCTCGGCACTTCTCTTTTGTTACTTACACGATTAGTCTTCAAAGTTTTAGGTTAAACTAAAATGATTGAGCCTTTATATATTAATATTTAATATTTCACGAATTTTCTTTTATTTTCAACTTACCCGCGCCATCTCCATTCTGGTGTTTTAACGAACACTCGAGACCCAATCTTCGCTTTACACTACGACCATGTTATGAAATAAAAGGGCAATTAAGCAACTGAATGTCGATGTTTTTCGTTTTTATTTTATAATTATAATAAATCTTCTAGATTATCTCTGATATTTTCAAGTAGGTATTACTAGAGTTTGATGATTATTTTTAAAGATCTCCGTACTGCCTTCTTGCTCGTAGGATTTAACAAACATTTCCTTTAATACAAACCTTGTTCTTACAATATTAAACACACCGAAAAAGAATTAGCCAATCCGGTGCCGCCGTTCTGCATCAGTCAGCAAATGATTTTTATTTATTACATACAGTTCTAAAGTTATAATTCATAAATTCTATGCAATATATTGTAAATAATTAATACGTATATTAATACATACCTAAATATAACGTCTAAAGTTTTGAGTTTGAAAGTGGACGGATATATGGTAGAGGGAGACCGAAAAAAGTGTGGATGGATTGTGTGAAAAATGATACGTGTATAAAAGGTGTAAATACTGAGATAACATCTGACAGGGGAGAGTGGAATAGGAGAACATGATGTGCATACCCTACTTAGGTGCTATAAGGGTAAGATGATGATGACCTAAATATAAGGTCTATTTACAACATATAATGTATTCCAGGTATAAAACACGCAGGCAATCTACCGAAAACTATCTACATAGAAGGATGCGAGACCCCTCCATGTATTGTGCACAGTAATAGAGATATCTCACTGGAGTTTGAATTTTTAGTTCGTACGTGTTCCTTAAAATTTGTATTTTTATTCTTATTCATTTATTTTTTTTACTTAATAGCTTATTTGAGAAAACGGTAATGAAATTTTGAAGTGAACTTACTTTTTTTTAAATAATCTTTTATACAAATTCGCAAGAACAATGATCGGATTTAATTTTTCAATATGTATTGTATGGAGCATAGAGGTAAGGAGAAGCATCTATGTGTATGTAAATGTGTCCGTCAAAATGTACTAAATTATGGTGGCGCTACAGTTAGCAACAAGGTTCATTATCGTTTAATTATTTCATAAAATTTTATAACAGAAGATACTCCAAAATCACTAAACATATTATTCAACGCTCACAAAAATTCTATTACTGTCCAAGTTTTTTCACAGCAGTAACTTTACATTATATTTATAAAACTAGCTGTGCCCGCGACTTCGTCACGTGGAACGGAATACAAAACACAGTGATTAATGAAACAATCTGAATTTATATCTGTATGTCTTGTATATTTGTAACGTAAAGTGTCAGGCTAAAAACTAATAATGGTCACACCTCTTTGTCACTTCAATAATAACTCAAAATTAGGGCTTCCAAGTTACTTTGATGTGTGTAAAAACCGTGGGCCATGCTATCGTGCTGCATCTATCGTCATATAGTCAGAAAATTCGTAACACACGATGGTAATGTGTGCCCACACCTTAAGTTATTGCGAACATGGACAAAACTTCGTAACGATACACGCAGGTATAGGAGAAACATAACACTAATATTCTAATTTAATAACTATAAAAACAATATTAACCCCTGGACTGTCCAAAACTAAAAATATTTAAGTTCTATACAAACGAGTGTAGACCTGAGGCATAGGTCAATAGACTGTTGGCAGCATACGCTTAAAAAATACCTGATTTATTACAAAGCTTTGAAAAATAACAAATGATGAATTGTAAAATAATAATTTTCATGTAAAATGTATTTTTAAATTATTTTTTCATTTGTACGAACTTTTTTTACTAAACCATAAAATTTATAATGCACGATGTAGTGAAGTTAATAAATAATTGAAAACATAATCTGTCATTTTCAAATCTAAGTCTTAAAAAATCAGCCGAGGGCTTATAGTATTCATTCATATATACTTCACATAGCTCATTCTTATTATTATTTTTATGTTATCCTTTCTTTTATTTACACTGTCTGCAGTCTTTTTTCTCCACGCTACTGCTGGAAGAAAATGCAAGCTCCCTAATGCATAAACCAAAAAGTATTCATTAATTCAAAGCGTAATTAAGACATTAGAATCAAGGTAAATTTATGAAAATTATAATTCGAAGTAAACCTAAACAACACAGAAATTATGTCATTGTTATCCATACTCTTCCTTGCAATAATATTCCACCGACAGTAAATCAATAAAATTATAAGTTTAGCGCCATCTGTTGTTGTCAAAAATGTAGTCTGTTATTGCTTCTAAAGATGTTTTTTTCTTACATTTATGTTCAATGAACAATTTTAGTCTCTTTATTTTTTTATTGTAATAAAAAATTGTCCTAAAAAGTGATTGGATTTAATCATTTGTAATATTTACAACACAAAACTAATTAGAAATTTACAAATTTAATCATAAACCTTATGCGATCGAAAAATAAAAATCATATTTTACTTATACAAAGTACAAAGTAAGTTATTCAATTTATAGAAATATGTAATATATATAACTGGGCAATTTTTAGAATGTATATTATAGTAGTAATAGATTTAGAAAATGGCGGTTTAACGGCTTCTATTAGCAATAATGCATATTAATTAATTACGAACATCTTAGGGTATTAATATTTATTTATGTAAAAATAAAATATTAACTACTTTTCTTTCGTTCTATGACTTAGTAATGTAATACTGTTGCAATGTTTATTTATGCTATAAAATAACCTGGTTTTTAGATGAGGCTAAAGTCCATTTACTTATCTATTTTTCAACTCCCGTCTTCAATAAAGTTTTAATAGAGTTAACCGATTTTAATGAATTATGTTGCTTCGGAATATGCTTGATAATTTTCTTAATGGAGTTTTTACAGAAACCTAGTACTTTACCAGTGATGCCTGTTCAAACAAACAGACTGACAGACAGACAGACAGACATTTCTAAAAATGATCGAAATGGATTTTATTACTAATTCCTAGACACCTGCAACAATTTTTTTCTCAAAAATCAATAAAGTGCAGACACGTTGGATTTATATTCTTATTATACGTATAGATTATTTCGGACTAACCATACCTTTTGCGTATACTAGCGCCATTTTGGAGAGTTTTAGAAAATATGAGATGGTTCTCCTTACCTTACAGTACATAAGTGTATGACATTGACCTTTTGATGTTTGCCATTTTGTTTTTATTCCATATTGTCATCAAGAGTGAATAAACATACAAAATTGCAAAATCAAAACAAGCAAAGGTTCCCAGACTATTTTCTCATAGACCACTTCCAAAATTAGATAGCTTTGGTGGACCCCCTGCAGCTACATTTTCTACCATATTCCCAAAACTCGACAAAAAATGTAAAGATAAACCATGGAAATTTGCGTTGCGGCTACGGTTGCCACCTTTTTTTTTGCAGATAAAGAACATTGGTTATTATAGGTAGGAAAAAAAGTACATAGTATTTAAATAAAGCTCATTTTTTTTAAATTATTATTATGCATAAATCGATAAAAAATTTAAATCTAATTGCTATTGCTATTAAACCGCTTCGCACGAAACAAACAAGAAATTGTGATAATTAATGACAGTGACATTGTTGACATTTGAGTTTAAGATGCGTTCAGAAATATTTGTTGAAGGAACAAGTGCTTAGGTGATGTAACGTTAGCTAGTAGCAACATCGTTTGAGCAATCGGTGTATTCCCCTTAACGAAAAAATACATGTAAATAAACTTTTCAAAATCCCAAAGAAACCAATCATGCCAAATAAAGTATTTTCGTGTACTTTATAGTTCACATAAAGTATAGAGTATAATTACCTGAAATAACGTACAATACTTTATTATAAAGTACCGGTGGCAATCCTAGTTGCGGCTAAGTTCCAACCACGGATTAATAGTTTTCGAAAAAAATATTGAGAATTAATTGATGGCAGCGGCGCGACGGCGCTTTGCAAGTCTCGATACGTTGTACTGGATATGAAATTTGCAAGTTTTTACAAGTAACAGTCGCTAAGCTTCTTAAAATATTATCTGCCTAGATTGATAGGTGAAGTCAAGCCAATATTTTAGTTCTTCACTATCGAAAGTAAATAAATTTTCGTTGACCGCTTACGAATTATGAACACCCATTTTTTTACCACACCAATGTAGTCCCTCTTCAAGTCTCCCCTGGCCCTCGGGGGTTTACCTGGACCACTTAGAGAACTAAGGGTTTATAGGAACTGTAAAAAAGTCTAAAAACAGCCAGTTTCTCTATGTTATGTTATTATTACAGTAATTATACTTTATTTATCATTGCAGCCCGACCCGTTAAATCACTGCGGACTCTTGCAACAGGTTATGTAACGTTGCTATATATAACATTCCCAAAAACAATTGACTTGAGAGAATATGAAAAAGCGTGCAACTACTTGACTAATACTAAGTGTCCTATAGAAGCGAACACTGTGGCCCATTTCGCTGCTAGAATCTACATCGCTTATTCAAACCTTATCCCTAAAGTGAGTTTGAATAATGTTTTTATACGGTAGTTACAAATAAATCGACCGTGAAATTATACATAATATTTACAATTAACTCTCTTGAAAATGGCACTATTGACGAAGAAGTTGAGGATCAATAGGTTAACATGGTATACGGGTATATTCTGAGAAGATGTGAAACTCATGTAACTAGAAAAGTTTTGAGTATGACGGTGGACGGATATAAGAATAGAGTAAGGCCGAAAAAGGTATAGATGGATTGTGTGAAAAATGATGTGTATAAAATGTTTGAATACTTAGATAGCATCTGACAGGGAAGAGTGGAAAAGAAAAACAATTTGTACATTCCATTAATTTTTTGCCATTCTTTTTTAAACATGCGCAACAAAACGAGCAGGAATCAGCTAATACATATGGAGCGCTCCACGCCAAATTCGATGATTTGAAAAAAAAAATTGTTCTTTCTTCTATTTTGTAATATGTTTAATTAGCGACGAGAGTAAACAATGGAGCATGCAGTAACGTATAATGTGAGTGTGGGATCACATTTTGATCCACACATAGACCCAGGAACAAATGGTAAATTTTGTTTTTTTTAAATTCCTTATTGAAAAGATAATTTTTTGGACATAACTTTATCAAATAAATGGTCCAAATTTGATTTTTTTTACATGTCCTTCATAGATAAAATACACAAATTTATTATATAATTTTTTTATACATAATTTTGTATTTTGAACTTTAAGTCGACCTTAAAAAATGATTGTGCCTTTAGATATTTTTTATTTTAAGATATTATTCATTCCTTAATTTATAAGCCGGGTCTCCAAATGGGTTCTCTATAACTACTATATTTTTTTGATTTTTCAAAGTTTTAACTTTTTCAGTTTTCAAATCTCCAGTTGTTAAGAAATTTTCAAAAATTTGAACCACTAATCAAAAAATCTCACAAATTTACCAGAAGCACTAATTTGAGGGGTACTGAAACATATCACAAAATTAGAAAAAAAAAAAGAAATCAAGCCGCTCGATTTGACGTGGAATGTCCCATATATAATATAATGTATACGATGTTTTAATAGGGAACTAAAAACTTTAAAATAATTACATTGCCCTTAACCCCTTAAAGAACAACGCCATACAAATTCCTAAACTCTTACAAATTATCCTGAAAATTTTTAATAGCTTTTAATCAAATATCTATGAAAAGACTTGTGACTGACGTCAGTTCGCACAATTTGCAGTGCAATGTAGTTGTCAGTTGAACTATTAATATATCAGTTCGTTGTAGCCACTAGTTGTAGCACGCAATCCACGTTTTCCGTTCTTGTGCACACAAGTAATTTCATATGTATTAAAAATTTACAATCACAAATCAGGATAATCTGTATGCCGTTTTAAAACTTTATGGGGTTAACATAAATTATTATGTGTTTTGTAATAATTCGCTTAAACAACGTTGTGTATACTTTATTTATTTGTAGACATATTTATAATAATTCAAAGGAAATACGAACATTTTTTTAATACTATATAGATTATAGAACCTTTGCTCACGATCTCAACTAATGTTAAATGACAATGTGAACAAAGATGGTAAACACTTTAAACCTAAACGGGACTGTCTTTCAAGTGCATCTACTGCAACGTACATATAAGTGCTTGGTGACAGATTTTCAACTTTAGGGTGGTAGCTATCCAGACGAGCTTAGAAAGAACTCTCTCATGCCACTATTTCATCATGATGTTTTTCTTCACCTAAAGCTCTAATTCCTCCACAAGGAATCGAACCTAATCACTAAGGCATAATTGATTCAAATAAATATATAATTCCACATATATTGTTCATCATAGAAACCTCCTCCTTACCAGCCTGCTCCAATTTTTAGTACCTCGGTTCATTGATCCAAAACCACGGTGGCATAGACAAGGAGATGAGGAATAGTAAAAATGCAGGGTGGATGAATTGGCGAAAGGTGTATGGAATAGTTTGTGACCAACGAATGCCGTTGAAACTCAAGGGGAATGTGTATAAAACTATAATAAGACCAGTCGTGTTATATGGATCCGAGTGCTGGGCTACAAAAAAAATGGCTGAGAAAAGGTTACATGTGGCAGAGATGCGAATGTTAATATGGATGTGTGGTGATACTAGTATGGATAAGATTAAGAATGAGTATATCAGAGAAAGTTTGAAAATAACACCAGTGACAGAGAAGTTGAGGAGTTATAGCTTAGCATGGTACATGTATATTACGAGAAGAGATGAAAGTCATGTAGCAAGAAAAGTTTTGAGTTTGAAAGTGAAGGGATATAGGGGTAGAGGAAGACCGAAATAGGTGTGGATGGATTGTATTTCAAATTATGGGTGTAAAAAGGTGTGAATACTGAGATGACATCTAAGACGTGAGAGTGGAAAAGGAAAATATGTTGTGCTAACCTTGCTTAGGTGGGATAAGGGTAAGATGATGATAATGATCTTATTCATCACAGAGTGCAGTTAAAGATGAACTGAATGCCTATGGTACTTAAAAGATTTCACTTTAATTTAAATTGGATGTTTTTTAAACAATCTTTACATTTTAAATTTCAGGGGATAAACGCAGCACTCGAGCTCAGGGTCGTCGATGAAAATAACGAAGCTCTCGCTTGTGGAAGAATTCCTTTCAAAATTTATTAATAATCGCTTATTTATTTATCACTTCTGTAGATTTTCAATGACGAAATAAAATGTACAGAATTTGAAATTACACTACCATTTCGTTTTTTTTTTTTTGTATTTTCCATTTATTCCCTTTATTTTATTTGAAGAATGTATTTAAGTGCGTTCTGGAGAATAAATTATATGTTTTTATTTGCCAAATTTATATTGTTAAACTGCGCTCAGTATTGCATATACATATTTCAATTTTCATAACGTTCGGTTGAACAATACAGAATTTGATGGCCTGCAGCACCATCTAGGGGCTTATTATAGTAAGATGAATAACATGTTTACCTAACCATACATACCTACAACCAACATACATATCTACATAGGTAGTCAACAAGTTTTGCTATCTAGGTTCGCAAGTATCGAACAATCTCTCGTTTGATGCAGAGATCAATTCCCGTATGGGTGAAACAACATTTGGGAAACATCGCACAGGAGCTTACGAAAATAGACACTTCACACGGTAAAAACAAAAATGCTTATTTACCAGTCATGTGCTCTAACTATGCTCATATACGGAGGGGAATCCTGATCAACATACACAAAACAAGTACGCCAACTAGACACATTTCACTTGCTTAATCTTCACGTAAACTTGTCGAAAGGTGTCTTCTTCCTGATCGGCCACCGTTATCCACCAACAGAATTGCCGCCAGGGTACTATTTAAATCATCTGTTAAAGATGTAAAGGCCTACGATAATGATCACATAAAAACCTTCTAAACGACTTTACATGTGCTAACTTTCTTGGTGATCGATCAATTGGTTTTGGGGTGTATTGCCTCAAATATACCGACATACATATACGTATACATTAATATATAGACTATACACGTATAGGAAGTTAAAAATGGTTAAAATCTATCACCTGCAAGTAACACAAACTAACTATCGAGTGTCCCCAAAATTACGATACAAACTTTTTGATCTTTTAACCGATTCACGTAAAATGTAACATAGAAAAATAAAACTAAAAATGAAATAATTATCTTCAGATACTTTTTTGTTCTTATATATTATCTTCCATAAAAATAAAATTATACAGGTTTGCCGTTGTCTGCGCTTTACACATGAACTACTCGATAGACTTCGATCATTTTTTTTTATTTTGCTTCCTAAAAACTCGATTCTTATATAAAAAAATAACCCATATCATAATTTAACATAAAGCTATCTAAGTTTTATGAAACTATAATTTTGTTAATCCTACGCATTCAGAGATGTGATTTTTTGCCTTGACGTATTGGGACAAACGGTGTGGAAAGTATGTGCCGGAGAAGGCAAGTAAACAGATAACATTGTTTACAAAGAAATACGGTAAACAAAGTACATTTTTGCTTTCAATTTTTCTTTTTATGTTTTATCATCTGTATGTCGTCTGTCAACAAAAAAAAGAAACTGATAATAAAAATTTTATACTAACACATGACCAATTTTGTTTTACTCCTTATATGATCGAATTCGACAACTGGATGACCACTAACAGAGCAGAATTACCAGTAAAAAAAAACATTTTTTTTATTATAAAATACGAATGTCTATTTCTAGCTCGAAACTAGTACTCGCACTACTGTCCGTTCGTAGGGTACTTTTTTTTTTTTTCGAACTGACCTACACTGCTAGCCTGGCAAGGCCTCTACAGTTCCACCGGACTACCGTCCGTAGGGTACCATATCGCGGACTGGTATAGGAAAACTTCCAACACAGTCTCCACAGTACGTTCATATAAGATTGAAGACCTTGTGGACTGATATGTCACATAGTGAGTCAGTTTATGTAGCTAACCATCCACATCAGACCCGCCCACAATTACGTATTTCGCAAGCTCAAAATGATAAGCGGTAATAAATAAATATCGGCTACAATATTGCGAAATCAGATGACGTATCAACCGTAGTGCGAACTAAAATGACAAAGAAAATGCATATTATATTATAATTTTAATGTCCCATGAAACCGCCGGCCTAAACAGGTACCCGGGTATCCGGGTTTTATTGGAAGACACGAATAGATCATTATCTAGGCAAGTATTTGTAAAATTAACTTGGTGAGCCTTTAATAATTGAATCTAATAACATATCATAACATAATTTAGCTTTAACAAGAAATAATTTTGAATCACATTGTATCTTACACAGTCCTCCACGTCCTCTAATCTCTCATAATATTCTCCCAATGTAAAGAATAAGAGAAAACGTTCAAATTAGGTATTATTTCCCTTAAAAAGAATTTCGACATCAGAATGTAAGTTGGCTCCCGGTTATGATTAACACAACCAAAGGAAATTCTAAGTTACAAAATGCATTACCCCATAACGGTGTCTCCTAAAGTCTATAAAAAATATTAACCAACATTCAGAACTGCTTATTAAATGCAATAAAATTTATAAGTTCCATAACAAATTTAAAAACCAATTTCATTGCTAACAGGTTTCGCATACTCGCTCACCCTTAATTAAACGAGTAAGCTGACACGCATACAGCTATCCCCCTCGTGTATATGTCAAAAGTCTCACATTCGTCTTGCCATCGTAAACTTGACCTTAAGACAGTAGGACGGATAATTCTATATTCTCTCTTGTCATTCCGAAAGAATCCGACGCGTGTGTAGCACGTCGCGAATCTTTTTTATATAAGCGTGAGAATATTTTTTTTAATTCTTGTTGCCACTGTGTTGTTTATTAAAGTTAGTTGGCTTTACAATAAGGAAAAATCCGTTTCAAAAATGGTAAGGGAATTTATTGTGCAGAAATATAATAATTATTTGTTCATATATGATATATATATACTGTGTTCTTAGTATGAGATTATGATAAGGAAGTTTTGATTTCTGTGAAGTGTTGTAGTTCGTGTATCGATTGTGAGCAAATTATTCTGACCGGTTCTTCATATCGAAGGTACTGTTTTTTGTAAAGTCAAGTTAAATGAGAAAGGATAAAAAATTGGCCATAATTAAACAAATAGATGGATATTTTTTTCTTATATATAAAAGCCTGGTTGTGCTTGTAAAATCGTTTCCATACAAAATAACATATATTACATTAAATAATGTCAAATAACGACTTTACATCAGAATAACTTTTATCCTAAATAAATTAGTTCTTAATTTAATATTTTGATACAAGTGTCTCCAAGAACTTATATAAGAATAATAATAATCTTAGATTTATAACTTAGCCTTTGTCTTTTGGATTCAATTTTTGTATATAAGTTTGTATATATGTTTATATGTGTATATACTGCAGTCCGGTGAAACTATAGAGGCCTTGCCAGGGCAACAGTGTAGTCAGTTCGAAAAATAAAGTACATATATATATATATATATATATATAATATATATATATATATATATATATATATATATATATATATATATATATATATATATATATATATATATATATATATAAATTTTATCTATTAAATACAATATTTTTAGTTGTATTGCAATGTTAAGTTGAGTTTATTATTATATTTTTTGGTTTATTCACTTTCTTATGCTTCTTTTATATTTGTACTACCTACAATAAATTTTATTCTTGATAACAATAGCTTTGGTTAAATCTTAGTTCGGTGAATCTGTAGAGGCCTTAGTACCAACAGGATATGTAAGTCCCAAAAAAAAAACTGGTGGCATTGGTAAAATGTAAGAAAATGCCTTCTAGCATTAAAACATGTGCAATAAAGTATTCATTTAATTTTTGTGAGTCACCATCGTAAAATATTTTAAAAACTTTACCAATAACATTCATGTACATGAAAGGTTGATTAATTTCCTTGTAAAATTCGTGTATCCAATAATAGTATCTGCTAAAAAAAGATAAACAATTGACTAACGTTGACTGACGATACGGACGAAAATGAACAGGAAACTGCCAAAAGTCTTGGCGAGAGGTTCTCATCTTAAGAACGATAGCCAGATATAAAAGCACAAAACTGAGCAATATTTCCCTACTCTAAAAACTGGAACTCATCGTAGAATGTGAACCTAACCTAACACCTTTCGATATGAAGGGCGGTAACGTCAGCAGTATTTACTTGTGATGTTTTTTTTAATTCGTACACAAACTACACAAACTTGTGCATGATATTGTAAAAATACTGCCAATACTTATAAGCATAGGATGGATTATAAGATATTATGACAAGGGAGAGTGGGGATCAAAAATGATTTTCCTCTTAACCCCAATCTCACCTGATGTTAGATAACGATCTAGTCTAAAATGTTAAATAGGATAAAACCTAAATACGAGTATACTGGCTAACAAGTGCAGCTGCCATAACAGAGCCATAAATGCTTGGTGACAGATTTTCAACTTGAGGATAACCGAGTTAGCTAGCCAGGCAGGCTTAGATATCCCAACAATAATGCTATGGTTTCATCACGATGTTTTCTTTCGAGTACTCGAACTACCTTCGTCAAAATAATGACTAATGCCCGGTTTCTGAAGCCGTCAGTTAAACTATCAATAGCTATTGATTCAATAACGTTATCCATAAGACAAGTGGCGTTTAACTGTCAATGTTTCTGTATACAGAATGAGACGTAGACTGACATTTCTCGTGTCATTTTGTATTCAGAAACCCAATTTGACAAGTTATCGAACCGATAGCGCTATTAAACAGATAAACTACAGTTAAAAATGCTTCAGAAACCGGGCATAAGTTAAACAAAATCATCGTACTTATAGAGTTATTAAAACTGCAGTTTGTTAAGTTGTCAAAATTGGATCATAAGTGATTAATTTGTAAGTGTCAATATCTCTGAGGTTTTACTGACAAAGAGTTTACTAATGTTGTAGATTTAAAGTCGTAATAATCCTGAAATATGACAAATATAAACTTATAGGCACAGTAGGTAAAGTGCGTCGACTACACAACCATATTGAAAAAAACGAACTGTTATTAAAAAAAATTTAAGTGGCACTTCTTTGAAATTTTGATCCACAACCTTTGTGTCGGGTAGAGTGTTGAAAACACTGATTCTTGTCCAATCACCGAAGCGTAGCAACGACGGACGCGGTCAGTACTTGGATGGAGGTGACCCCTTGGGAAAACCGCGTAACGTTGGCTTTTGGTCGTATTTTCATAAAAAAATGTTCACTTGTCTCGTGTGGTATAATAAGCACACATAAACTTTTTTTTATAACATTAAAGCTCATAAATAGCTACTAAACAAAATAATTAGTTGACAAAGGACGAAAAGGTTCTGTACTGCTTTGTATACATCTATGTCTGAATAAATTTACATTAAATAAGCTGAGAAGCAGATCCGGTTATCACATTGCGCGAGTTTAATGACCTAATGGGTTTTTCGAACGTGAACACGAACTGACCAATAAATTACATTCGAAATTTTTCTTTCTCTTTAATAGTTCCAAAGAAATTAGTACAAAGTAATTCACAGTTATTATTTTACGTAACGATTCGCAGAAAGGAAAATAATCCTATTTCAATGTACAGATTTAAATTACAATAAGGCGGATCAAATATTCACAAAATATGATAGATATCTTGAAAATGTCATAAATAAATTGGTAAAAATCATCACGTAAGGTAAAAGTGTTATGTCCCCCTCCATGCGTCTCTCTCTCCATCTCTTTTTATTATAAACGAGTAGGCGTGTGCGGGCCAGTATCGAAATTCAAGCAGACGAGCAGTGTACGCTGTAACCGCAGTACTGAATGCGTGGAAATTTCCTTAAATCTTGTTTTTAGCATTCCTTGGATATTATTTTGTATTTTTGTATAATGTATGAACGAAAACACATTTTTTTGGTAATTAAATTATATACATAAATTTAGTGTTTAAATTGGGCAAGAAAATTACAGATATTTTAATATAAATGTATGGCAGTGAAATTACATTTCATCATCACTGCTACTTAACAAGCGATAAATAAAATCATGTTACATTAAATTTGTGATGCTACAAATTACTACATTACGTACATGGGAAACTTACCAGAGCGAGCCTTTTTGAAACTCCTCCGTCTATATTAATGTAAAATTTATATTTAATTATGCAAGAAGTTCCGTCTAAATAGCTCCTTGACCTATTATATAACGAACGTATAAAAACTTCGGAATTATAATTAACAGATATTTAAGATTCATAATATCACGTGAAAACTAAAAGCCATATATATTATTCACGCAGTTATAATTATTAATTATAGCAGGTGAATATTACTATAGGTAATCTTATTCAACCATTATCATTTTTTTAATATTTCTAGATTTAGTTTGACCACAACCTGACCTGATGTAAAATGACGACATGGCTTAATGATGACACGCTAACTAGAGAGAACTGATTCTAAAATGTAGCTGCCGGAACAAACGTACATGCACTTGGCAATAAAATTTTCAACTTGAAGGTGATAGCTGTCCAAGCGGACATTAAAAGACCGTCACCAAGCTTTGATTTGATCACGATGGTTTTTCTTCAACGAATTCTCAAGCTCATTATAGGATTGACATAGTGTCCTGACACGCTTCTATTGAAGCATAATAGCCTTATCATATGAGATGTGATTTTTCATTTCATAAGATGTTTTATGCCCAAATGGAACTTTTAATGCCCGAGTCCGACTCGAACTTGACCGATCTTTAAAGATAAACTTTATGAGAATCCACATATTATTCTCAAATAACCTTCAAACTTGTTCAGACACGAGTTGTTGAGTTTTGAAGTGGTGGTGCTCAGTGGTGATTGAACTGTGTCGATCACTTCGGACGCTAATGCTAAAATCATAAACGAAAATATCGTGATGAAAGTTTAGAATAACAGCAATTTTTTTTTTCGCCAGCCTATTTAATTTCACGTTGAAATTATGTTATGAAATGTCTCCAAGCAACTGTAGATGTGTTCCGGCAGCTGCACTTGATAGCAAGTGTCCTGTTTAAGTGTATCAACTTTTCCATCTTAGACCACATGGTCATTTAACATCAGATGACATTATGGTCAAACAGTAACTTATAAATTTTACCACCTATTTTTCCTTTATTTCGTCACCTGCACCAGTAAGTTAGAATTTTCTACGTTTTGTATATCGCTGTATGGCCCTTTGGTCTTTCGTAACAAAAACTTTTTAAATCCTTTTATACATTTATGATACACACTTTCCAACATACGAGACAGTTCACGACACAATACGGTTATAACAAACTACTGTTATTACATGCGGTTAATACGGATGAGTAATTAGTGATCCCATTAGCCTTTCAACTACGTTGGCCAATATCTAATTATGTCATTATCGGACTGTTGTTTATACGTTGCAAATAATCTATGTATGTAGGTACTTACACATAGCATCTATTAGTTCGCTTATAATCTCATGGGATTGCAAATTTGATTTATTACTTTGAACTTAAGAAGTTAGAACACAATACATAGGTTAGTATAGCAAGTTAAATCTAAAACCTTATGTATACAATTTATAAATGACCTTGTTAATGTATATAGCCATAAATATAACCGTAAGTTCGGGTTTGCGCGTAATATAGTCAAGATTTTAATATTAAACAAATTTAAAATATCATACAAATATTCCAATACGTATTCACACCTAAATTTGTGTTCTGCGCAACTATATTCAGAGCGGTCAAAAAGTTTGGCAAGGTCTGTACAAAATGGTGGCACCAATTTTCTATTTTTGAACATAGATAACTGATACTGAAAAAGTATCTCGTTTCTAAATCATTTATGTATTACAATTACAAACATAATTAAATGAATTTACTAAATAAAAAATAATGATTGAATTTTAAATTGTACCATGGATGCCGCCATATTGACTTTAGTTGTTCGGCCGAGCGCCTTTCACTTTACCCCTACTCCGCGGCCGGCTGTAATTCGACATGCAATAAATGAACGAAAAATTTAAGGCGATGTAAATAAAGTTTCACTTTAAAAATTGTGCCAATAGTTATAAGTTAGTATATAAAAATAGTAAGCAATATATTTCGAGATTACATTTCATAAGAATCAAAATAACCACCAATTTGGGAAAATCCCCGCCATTAAGAGAACCTGAGCAACGGATATAATACGGTAACTGTAATTGAAAACTGGTTTATGGTGAATTATTTTGCAGATATATACGTAGCAATGTAGATAATTAGTGTAATTGTATTTGAAGCGTCATGTGATACGATAAAGTAAGCGAGTTCGGAATACAATCATAAGCGATGAGTGCATCGGTTTAAGCGGACGGCTGACACGTCAATGTCGCCCGCATTAAGCATTGTACTTTCGAATCCCACGCAGGCCAATTATTTGTGTTTGTGTTATCAAGAAACTATTCTTCACGGTTCGATATATATTATTTTTTTGGTAACTATATGTTTCTAGTACTACATACTATCAGTCACTTTTTCGCGCGTCTTCGCACGCGTTTTCTATTCAATAATTATTTTCGACTCTTTATTAACTTATATATTTGAAAATAATTAACAACAGAAACATATTCCTCATGAATGGGCATAATAGTTGTTAGCTATAATGGTGTTCCTGATTGTAGTCGATTATAGTAGTCTTAGACTGAGATACATTTATGGATGCTAAAAAAATGAAAAAAAAAAGAAAATGAAATACAAAAACTAGGAGTATTTAATAAATTATGGGTTGATAAAATAAATTACAATAGCTGAAAACTAAAAAAAAAAACAAAATATGTATTGTTTTAAAACATCTTGAAGCTAATAAAGTGGGAATTTAAGTTGAAATAGTGAATTCGCAAATATGTCTATGGTGTTTTAACCAAGGTCGTTATATTGACGTGACAATCTAAGAATGATGGAAAAATGTTCTAGATTAGTTCTGTAGCTTTTAGGACCAAATAAAGAGACGGGATATCTATGTAGCCTGGAAGGTACATTCATGAACAATTGTTTCAAAAAGTTTGATTGCCAACATCCATTTTATGTCTTAATAAAATGATATGTATAAACGAGTAACTGACTGACGAAAATTGAAAAATTTCATACAAATTTTCATCGCCTCTTTCACTACCTTAGAGGTTGACTTTCCAATAAATAATAATGTTCACCTACAGTGTAAAAGGAACCCGCATGCAAATTTTCACGGGCCTAGCCAAATTAGTTTGGACTGTATGTTGATATGTCAGTCAGTTTGTAAGTTGTTCTTTTACATAGATATATACACTATAACTTTAAGATAATAAAACTTGCTTAATATGGTGCTTGAAATTACTGTCCGGCAAATCTATAATAATGCGCTTTAGGTCCTTATTGTAGAACCTCACACTATTACCTAAAAAATATTGGTCTTCCCGAGTCTAAAACTTGTGATGGAAAATGTCTTATTATTTCTAATATATAAATCATGCTGATCATATACAAAATCTAATTTATCTAAGTTTTTGGAACTTGCATTGAATTAAAAAATGTTTAAATTAAATATGTTTGACTAGGAAAGTAAATTGTCTATGTCCATTTCTCTACCTCTGATAACTTGTTTGCAATATTTCAAGATGATTGGTCGAGTAGTTATGGCACGAAACCGCAACAAATAAACTTTCACATAATATTACTTAGGACAGAATAGAACATGACTCTCAATATTTTTGTTTAAGACAATTCCGCCTCTAATAATTAAGGCATGTCTCATGGGAGACACTAAAAGAATACAATTAACAGGTATATACACAAAGTACACCTAGGCAAAGAGCAATGATTTATGTGTCAAACAAATCATTTTGTTACTTGTGGATTTTGACGTAACAACACAGTAATCTTAAACTCTCATCTTCTTAAACTACTGCGCCATCCGTACTGTAATTCTTTTGTCTCTCTCTAATACACTTACAAGGAAGTCAATATTACATAATATAATATTATGGTTAGTCTTATTAAATTATGTTGTGTAATCCAAACTGACGATACGAGAATTATGATACAAACTCGTTGCTCGCAAACTACAGGCTTTAATAATAACAATACTGTACCAGGATGTGAAGAATATCGGAATCAGGTTTCGATTTTACAAGTTTTACGCGTATTCATTAACTATTATAAAGTAATAGTTGAAGGAAAACGACTTTTGTGAACGGGCTATTTAAATATTATAAAAGCTTGTCACTTCCGTTATTAATAAAATCTATGTGCAAAAGTCTGACAGATAGTTCTAAAAATTCCGACTCTAAAAAATGTATACTAAGCGAGTGATTTAAGATTTATAATTGGAACGTAAATATATATTTTTTAATTAAGGCAAGGTGTTATCCAAAATAAACTGCATATAATATTATTTTACAATTTTGAGTACGTTGTTTTTGAAGACGGTTATTTTTTCTTTGGAATTTTTTATTCACACTTTTGAGTCTCCAGATTTTTAAGGTTGCTTCTGCCCTGAAAAAAAAATTTTGAATAAATTAAGTAAGTCAGAATTTTACATTTTTATTTTTTAGTTTTGTTCGTTTCGTTTTTTCGTTTTTTATTTGTATTTTTTTTTATTTGATTTATCATATACATGGATACAACCATTTAATACGTATGGACATATATAACTATACACGTCTGTTTACCCCCTAAAAATATGCAGGCGTGGTGTTACGGTATGGTAAGCAATACATAGATATACAATCACACAAATCGCGAGTCATTTGCTGTTGGTTATTAAAGAGTTTCGTTGTCTATCTCCAAAGATCTTCAAACCTTCCCTAAAAAACTCTATCCAAATCGAATCAGTAGTTTTTGAAATAATTGCAAACATACCGACATACATACAGGTCGAATAAAGAACTTTCCTTGTCTGAAATCAGTTAAAAACAATATTTCTTTACAAACCACATGTTCTAAGAATACTAGTGATCAGTAAAATAGTAGTAGTGGTAATAAGTAGTGCCAGTAAAATCTGTTCTAGAAAAAAAAAATGTCATACTGATGTAAATTCAATACAAGTTTCATTAATCTTTGATGTCATAAAAAATAAGCATTTTAAAATATAATAATCATTTTTCAGATAAGCTCTCTAGTAGTTCTTCTGGTGTTGGCTCTAACAGCGCCCACATACGAACAAAGCACGCCTGTATCACCATGCCCAAACGTGTTCGAATACGAACCACCAGGAACGGAGCCAGGCCGTTGGTACGGGGTTGTACACCTGTCTACAGATAGCACATTACATTCCTTGTGGCTGAACGTCGTGTTAGATAGCAAAGCTGACATAGTAGGAGTGAGTAAATACCTAATCATACAAATTATAACTATTTGAATATAACTTAAATATTAGAGCTATTTTGTATCACGTTTTATCACGGGTGCTATTTCACGACTATTTTTATTTTACATGTAACAGTTAAGAATAGCTCTAACCTAGAGATAGGCATAATGACAATAAAGAAACATTGAGTGAAAATGTTAATCGTACTCAAAAAATACTCAAATATGTGAAAGTACAACAATATTGACGTAAGGTTTAACTTCATTCAAACAAATTCTCACTTCTGGCTTGTGACAAAAACAGTCCGTCTAGGTTTAGAGGTTAAAATCTTACGCCACGTCGTCATTTAACATCATGTAGGATTGGGGTTAAACAATAAATTACATAGAAATAGGTTATAGAAAGATTTATAAATTTCCCGCCTCACAGAACTGGGTTGGCGATGTCACAACAAAGGACAACATCGACTTTAAGATAGAAAACACAAATATGAAAATAAGTCCGGGTCCAGCAGTCGCCGTACGTTTCTTCGTTCAGTACAACACATTGAACAAAGTTCCAAGACTCGTAGAAATCAGATTGAACGGTCGAGAGATCTGCAACGCGAAGACTCCACAGCCGACAGACGAACATCCAGTTGACTCTAGTAGACCGATTCGAACAGAAACAAGCGCTAGGCCACAATCGCCTCAAAGACCACAAACACAGTCGACTGTTACGAGACCGCAAACTGGTACTAGGCCTCAAACATCAGACATAAAACAGGAGGACCGTACTGAAACGAGACCAGTCCAGGGTAGACCATCAAACGAGGGGCCTGTGTACGTGAGACCATCAAACAATGTACCCATACCATCTAGCATGTGAGTATTAATTTTATATTAAGCAAAACGGGACTTCCGCTTCTCGCCAATTGGAGCGAAATTTGGGGCAGTAGTTGAACTTTATTGTTATATACTTTCTTAGGACACCTTATATAATACCTTATATCTTCTTATATAAATAAAATGGTAGTAGTTATGCGTGCATCACCCAAAAACTACTGGAGTGGTTTCGATCAATTTTTTGTAGTTTATTTCTTAGCACTATGTAAAGCACTACGGATTCAGTGATGTGTGTTTTCTTGCCGTGGGGAAGCAGGCAAGCGGTTTTATGCTTATCTTTTTTGCTTTATATATAAAATGTATTGTTAAGATAATAAACAAGGCATAGAAGGTCACCGGTATTAGCTAGTCTCACATATTCATTTTATTAAACTGAAACTTTTTATATAACTAAAATCGATAAATATCCACTTCACAATAGAAAATTCAGGTTGTCCTGGCGATCATTTAAATAAAAATGCATATTTTACCCCATAACTTATTTAGATGTTGGTATAATGTATACTGAGGAAAGCACTGTCCTTAATTAACTAACCTTACTTATGGTTCCTACTTAAACTGAACTTGCAGTCTCGAAGTTGACCTTGCAAAATATAATCAAGGATCAAATATTTTTTATTGTAATTATAATAGCGGCGCGCTATGAGGGCTGTTCTGACACATTATAATAGTAAAATTAAAAAATATATAAACGCTACTATTGTACATAAGCACACTAATAATTATAATCTATTAAGGATTCCGTCAAACGGCGCTGTTCTTATGTCAGTAAAAACGTGAAAAGATTTGTCCGCGGGTCCATATTATATAGTTAGATATAGTAGTAGTTAGATAAACATATAGTACATTGTTACACGTATATATATAATTTAGAAATCAGTTACCTAAATTAATTTAGTCTCATAAAATTTAATAAATTTTAGGACTAACTGCACGTCACTATTGACAATAATGAACAGTACTTTGTTCCTTCAAACACATCATAAGCAGGCAAACGTCAAAACCGCCATCATAATGTGCCTCTATTATAAATTAAAGAGTTTTTACAAGATACATGGAATATTCCACATTTATTGCGCATTTTCTTAATTTTTTTATTTGTTTTAAGTTACAACTTTACTCCTGTTCTGAATGTTGTTTACCAGTTATACTGGAAACTCCACATGCATTTGTTACTATTTCTTACTTTAGCTTTAGCCTGCAGTTTCGCTCTCGTTTATTCAGATATAATGTATAACTTAGGAACAGTACATTTTTTCTGGATGAAAGGTACCCTATGCCCTTTTCTGTCTGTTCTGTGCAAAATGTAATGTTCATCGGTTCAGTATTTAAAACCTGAAAACGTAATAAACAAATACACATGTTCATTTATAATATTGGTCAGAATAATATATACTTGGATCATATTGAAATATCTACGCATACCAATTCTGATAGCGATCAATTAAACAATACATAATTTGATGTGCTTCAACGTCACCTAGTAACAAATTCTAATAAAAAGGATAGGATAAAAACTTTGGCATGCCAACTTGCCAATGCTGATCGATCACACGGTGTTGGTATTTAGCAATGTCATATATACTAACAACCATTATTATAAATATGTATAGATAGTTTATTATAGTTATTTAAGTATACAACACTGCAAACAATCTAATCTATTTCACAAAAGTTGGTGTAGTTAAGCCGGACTTAATCCAAATAATTGAAATGCAGTTACTTTGAGGCTCAACTATGTCAAACTACTGACCGTATCGACATAGGACTATAATCATTCGATGCGGACATTTTCGTAGATGATTCTAGGCCACTTATGTTTTGGATTCGATTGATGCTTTGTTATTTTTTTATTGCCAAGGAAGTAGGCGGGTATTGACTTTTCTATATCGTTATGGCCTTCACCGAGTCTCGGGTTACCTTTATTCCAAATTTTGCTGCGAACGGTTGTATAGGTTTTGTCGTGAAAAATGATAAACATACAGACGGAATTACTTTTGCGTTTATGATATGCTGGGACATCAAACGTTTCAACGCAGTCCTCTGGATAACCACATATTATGAATAGCTTCAAGACTGGGATCCCCTTGATTTTGGTTATAGATATCTAATTATATAGTATTACTTAAAAACCTTCTTGTATACTTTATAAGTTTTAATGTTTCACCATAATTTTAAGTGACGATGTGGACTAAGATAATAAACACACTAAATCTAGAGAGCAACTGGTTGTAAAGTACAACTACCGGAATTCATCTATTTTATGGAAGAACACTTGACGTGATTATGCTTGGGCGTAGTGATAAGCCTCACACCGCTAAATGGTCGAGAGTTCGAATCGTATCTCTGTGATAGTACTGCTACGTTGATGCTATAATAACATATTTTAATGTTTGACCATACTCGCACCTAATGTTAAATGACGATGTTATCCAAGATGGTAAACATGCTAAATCTAGAGGGTGTCTGGCTCTCAAGTGCAGCTGCCGGTATACACCTATAGGTGCTTGTCGACTGATTTTCAGCTTGAAGATGATGGCTAATCGGCGGACTTAAAAAAAGCCGTACCATCAAGGATTAATATGCAACATTTAAGCCTACGTCAATCGACACGATCTCCAAAGAAGCCAACGGCTTTTGAGAATTTAAATCGTAGCCCGTACATTGTTAAACCCACTCAAAGTTTTGTCAACTGTGTTTATGTAACGTATTATCAAACTAAGCACCCATTATTTGTGCAATACTATTTTAGAATATACATTTTATTAATATAAATTAAAGACGACCTGAATATATTTATCTCGATAAAATATAGAAAAAACTGGACACGCTGTAAATTAAATTTGACTAAGTAATTAGATTATTTATGATATTCTACTAAAATGAAATTACTCATCGGATGTTATCAAAGCGCTCGCTAATAGAATCATTATGACGCTTGAATATGAATCTACCTAATCACAATTTAATTGTCGAATCCATTAAACTTTATCTCAAACCCTTGTTCTGAGAAATTTGTGCTGCTACATTGTTTCCTAAAATTACGCATATGTACTATTTATTACATAATCAGATGTTATTAATTCAGGTGTACAAAAATAGACACCTCTGTCTATGACATGAAGGAAGTAAGAAAAAATATTGATTTTAGCTAACATTTTATTTAAAAAATAAACAATTATTAGTAACTACGGTTGAAAATAACAGCTACATATCACTATTCAATAACGCTGTTACGTTACTTTACAAATAATCGTTGTTATAAAGTCCTGTTAGTTATTCTACTGCTGAATAATTTGCTATTTCGTATCGTATGGCAGTTTGTAATTATCCAGAGCGGTTCGCGATCACTACTCATAGGTACATCATTCTCTTTCGATGTATCGCTTTTCGCTGATTCCGTATATTTACAAATAGGTTTGATTTAACCGAAATTGAAAGATTCTATTACTGAATACATGTTCAATGAGCACACATATGTTAAACTGTTATTATGTGTTTTTTATAAAAACTCTTAATTATTCCACAACGGAAAATTTCCGCTACCCAATATAGAAAGAAAAAACTTTATTGAGGTAGTTATTATAACATTAAAACTATTAAAAAATTTCAACAGTATAATGATTCATGTGGTTAACGTTTGGTTAATTTCAAATGTGATTTAAGATTACTTTTTCTATTTTAATTGCTAACTAACTTAATACATTCATTGCCTCGATCATTTTAGATTATAATTTACACAGTCGAAAAATTTAAGACTGGAGATGCGTGCTCTAAAAGTATCTATCGATGTAATGACAACTGTATTGAAGATATAAAAATATCGAAAGTCAATACATTGACAACCTAAATTCGATATTATCGAATATGATTACAATATTATACACAAGGAAATCTGTGAGGATGAATGAATGTTTGTTAGTCTTTCACGGAAAAGATACTCAACGAATATTAATTAAAGTTTACAGCAATGTAGTTTATAAATCATAATAACATGTAGACTACAATTTATAGATATATTGTTTAGATTGGTCAAAATAGAACGATTAATGTAATGTAAGTTGGAGAATCTCGCGAAATCTGAGAGCTATGATGGAGTGTGCTGCATAAATCGTTAGACGTAGACGAATATAACGTATATTGTCACCATTTAAGGAGATACAAAGGTAGATGAAGTAGCTGGCGGTTGCTAGTTTTCGATATCTTCATTGTTTTAATAAGCGAAATATAAGTCTACAATTAGTAAAGTGAAACGCAAATGATGATGGAACCAGAATTACTAAGAAAAAATAGAATACACATTACATAAAAACAATATTTAAACAATTTTTTGCCTGCAAACTGCAAGGTACAGCGTAACAGTGTAACGACAATAGGAATAAGTCTCATGACTTTTTACGTGGGGTAAAAACCTCACGTAGTTAAAATGTAATCAAAATCGAATTATCACTACATTTCTATATCGATATTATCGTAAACTTTGTCGTATTATAATGGTAATGTTCTGTCGATATTATAAAATTATCGACATATTGGTGGTGTGAGCTTACTCATGACTATTTTAAAATCAGTCCGTTGTTAGGTATTTATGAGAATTTGACGCGAAATATAACTTTAACTTAACTTACTTTTTTTACTTTGTACGCGACAATTTTTGCACTCCCATATAGATCGTAATAATATAATTTTAATAAAGCTGGCATATGTTATTTATACCGTATGAATTTAAGAGTACACATACGCGTAGTTTAATATATATGCGAGAAGCCTACCAACACATATCGCAGTGAAGGTATCAACCAGGAGCGTTGTTACCGCAGTATCAAACCTGTCAATGATACGGGATACGGGATTCCCGAAATACAAGGGGCCCAACTTGTGCCACCAAATATTCGTAACCTCATAATTTCCCTAGGTCGTATATACATCGAATGTGGATTACTTTAAATGAAAGATATTCTTTTTAGATTCTTAGATTTTACTGCAATATTGAATTATACATTTTAAAAAGTTAGATGTTAATATCATCCCCTTCTGTTGAAGCTCGAAAGACTGGGGAACAATGGGGCCGATATATTCAATAGAATAAAAGCTCCTAAATATAAGATAAATATATATAAAAATGAACTGATCTTTCTTCGTACGGCCGTATAAATGATAATCTTTCTTTCTTGTTTATTCATTAACCAATAGTTCAAAGCCACATAATACTATGTTATAAAGGTAATTTTATTTCCAGCGAGGGTGGCAGTTCTTCCCAATCTTTTGATACGAATACAAGACCAAATAATAGCGGCGGAAGACAGTCGTCAGCTTCCACGAGTAATACGACTCCTCGAAGACCAGCCTCATCAAACTTTAATACCGGCAATGTAAAGTAAGTTTGTTTCTTTTTAATTTTGTAAGAAATTATAATTATAATATACAGAATCCTCTATACTTGGATTTAATACTTTCTCTAATATGTGGGCTTACATTATAATCATTAAATGTTAAATCTCAAGAATTTAGTATACTAATTCTGTCATTCCAATACATTTTTGATAACTTAATATTGGTCAGTAAAAACTTCAAAAAGCTGGATATAGTATAATAAAAGACTTACATCATTTAAATACTAGACATAGTGGCCCATTGATCATCCAATGTTTCAGGCTCGGTAAGACCAGTAACAGTTTTTTAGGTAATAGTGATAGGTTTTATAACAAAGTCCCAAAACATAATACCGATTTGTTGGACTGTAAATTCAAGCACCATAACAAGCTGTATTTAAAACTATTATAGGATTGATTAATATGTGAACGATCGTGATGTCTAGAAATGACGAATAAGATGTCTAGAATGCATCCGCCAAAAAAATGTAACTATGTATGTTTATAGAAATACGTGTGATGAAAAGATAAACAAGATCGAGTTTCTTGTCGGTTCTTTTCGATAACTGGGATGTTTTCCCAAACGGTAATTTTGATGATCATAAGCTCCTTCTCAGGGACTAAAAAGAATAAAGTATTTTTGATTTCATTTTATATAAGCATAAATCTCATTGTTGATCGACGCAAGTTTGAACTCTTGCGAATGAACTAGAGTATTCAGTGAAGGAAACAATCGTGATTAAACCTTAGCCATATTGTTTTGTTTTATACCAAAGGGCAGCAAACAGGCTGACTGCCAGTCTGATGTTAAATAGTTATCGTCGCCTACGGACAATTGCAACACCAGGTGCATCACTGTTGTGCTGACGAACTTGAAGAGAGTGTTTCAAACCCTTTTTGAAAAGCCTCGTGTCATAACCCTGGGGGAACACCGTGCTCGGTAACCCATTCCACAACGCTAACGTGCGCAAATAAAACTTCTAGAGAACTTTACGGTAGTCGCCATGGTGGGATTGTTTTTAATCCCGTCTGGCTAGCTACTACACTCAAGTTGAAAATCAGTCGCCAAGCATCTATAAACGTATTCTAGCAGTTACGATTGAGAGCCAGTCAAGTTAGGCATGTTTCCCGTCTTGCATCACACCGTCATTTAACCTCAGGTGAGACCATGGCATAATATTATTTTCATATAATAAGAGTATGTTTTTCTAGCACCAACGTAGAAGTCCCATCACAGAGCTACGATTCGAACTCTCGACCATCTAGCGGTGGCAGGTTTACCACTCTACGTCCAAGCACAACCACGTCAACTGAAATTCCAGAATACAGTGATGCTAACAGGTTTGGTTTCTTTAGTAATTTTTTTTGTAAAACAGGAAACAATTGAATATTTTTTTATGATAAATTGAAAGTTCACATATAGGTTTTATATAAAAGTTATATTCGGTTTATTATTCGTCATAATTAACAAAATATATTAAATCTATATAGGTAATAGTCAATTCCCAGCGTATGTAAGTGCATCACTTACACTTACACATACTCATCACTTAACACTTAACCTTTTTGTTTTTTTTTTTGTATTCGTAATTAGCAGAACAACGTTTGTATGTAAGGAAAAATTTGAAAAATCGTACGGAAAAGTGAAAAAATCGGATTCATAAATTTCCATATAAAAAGTTTGTGAGACAGAAAACAGTAGAGACATCTACATCAATACTGACAAATTAACGTTCAGTCGTCATTTTATTTAATTACATGGTCGTACTGTAAAAGGAAGATTTGTTCTCATTTTCTTCGTTAATTCATCCGTGCAAAGCCGGAGCCTGCAACTAGTTGAAAATATTTTTTTGAAACCAGTACCGAAGGTACGCCGACAGTTTCTGAACACATCCAACCGCGTGTGACGTCACAATGGGTCAATACAAGTCTTTTTTTTTTTCGAACTGACCTACACTGCCAGCAATAATGCCTTCACAGTTTCACCGGACTACTAAGGAGAGCGCTTAAGGCACTCACCCGATTTTATATAGACGACTAGCACAAGGGCGCACGGCACGCCTCGGCTTGGGACAATACAAGTCTCGAAGACGTTGATATAGTGAAATTGTTTTAACACAATGACGTCACCATCAAGACGACCAATGACGGCGCGTTCGTTGTCACGTGTTTCTGTGCATGCCTTAATCAATTTTAAATTGTTTATAATTAACTTTTAAAATATTGTTATGTTTTACATATTTACTACTACCAATGTAATTTATTATAAAGTATTAAAATACATTTAATATACTCGTATCGATATTGTTTGTGTTCGAATTGCTAGCCATTGAAACTTGTATTATTCTCATTTGAATTTTAAAATAGGTAAACATAAAAAAATGTTAATACTGAATATTAAAGTAATGGAGGTATGGGCAGGCAATAAAAAAAAAATTGTTCATCTTTACAACTGTGGTATTATTATTGTTTATTGCACTTTGTTCATGCATTTTCAATTAATGAAACCTGTTATTTTACAGTAACGACAGGGATGACGATTATTTTGAAGGCTACCGACCAACAATTGTCATATCGGAAAATAGGGTAAGAAAGCAAACTACATTTTTTTTTTCAAAAAGATATCTTACTTGCTAGTGTTAAAAACACGCGTCATGAATTATTTCATAAACATACAGTTCACGACCACAATGTAGAACCAGAGTCAGAACAACCGTTTGTTCACTTCACTGTCCACTTTTAGATTCGAACCCACAATACTCAAGGTAGTGACAGCGGTAAGGTGAGTGCTTTAGCCACTGCGCTACTCATGCTGCCCAATTGTCATTAAAAATTATGCACCAAAATAAAGTACGAACATATTAAAATTGACTTCGGTTAATTTATGTACAAACAGAACGTCCAAACTTTATTTTAATAACAAGGAAAACCCGTATATATCAACATAGATTGATTCATTTCGTTTTCAAGAAATACTTTTAAATTGCTCACTGTTCAAAGTCTCTTTAGCGAAACGATGGAATGTTTCCCGTAGTGACAGTCATTCATTTAATAAAATTCTTAACATTTACTCACAAACAATGCACACCTTAATCGCTGTTTTTAGAAATAGGAAATTGTCAAATTCGTTATAATTCTTAGAAGAACGAAAAGAAAGGATTTTTAAATATTTATTCCATAATAAGGAAAACAAATAGAGATTAAGAATGTGATTATTCCTGAGAAAGAGAAAGGATTTATAAATACTTATTCTCTGAAACGGTTATATGAGAGATTAAAAAGTGGATGGGTAATTATAATGCAAACGGATCTATTAATAAATTAACACAATTATAATATAAGATTAATGTAATCATTCGCCTAAATTTACATTTCTGATAATTACCCTCAAAGATTGACCGGTAAATACCGATTGTTAAATATAAAATTTTATATAATTTTTCACATATATTTTAATTCTCAATTCATTCCTATGTGAAGAAGATCTTATGAGAGGAAGATCAAAATCGAATAAACCCATAGCTTTAATTGAATTACATTGTTAGATTACACGGTAATATATTTTAATTCTTATACAATTATTTTATATCAGAATTTAAATTGGGAATCTTTGACATAACGAAACGCGAATTGTCGCGAAAGTGTGATTATTTCTTACAATTATACGCTTTAACTACAAAATTATCAAGAAATTAAGCATTCACGTTGTCAAGTATATAAGTATAAGTAGATATAATTCCCCGTAAACAGGTTTGTTTGCTACGAACCAGTCTCACGGGTAATCCGCATAAAACCGAGCACGTTTCACGTCTTCTGCTCGTTACAGTCGAGACACGACGCGAGACAGTATATAGATAAACATTGTCACGTTTACAAACATGTGTCACATAATGTCACAAGGGTGGCGACATTTAAAGAACGTAGTAGTAACCTTTGGCTGGATTGCGAATTTTACTACAGTTTTTTTTTCTATAATAAAAACAGTCACTCAGACAGTTATTTTTTAAGTCAACGCTAACAATTCACATCTGATATATAATAATTCGATAAGACCTTACAAAAGCCCAAATGAATATACTTTAAGGTTTCAAAAATGTTGGTATAAATATACTACTAAAGTAGTTGAGAGTTGTAAGAGTCGTAAGGTCGATTAATTTGACCGGTGGAATATTGGTTCTTTACTATTTTATAGTGATAATTACAGTTATATTGGCTGATAGTGAAGGAACACATCGAAATCACTATTACGCCATGGGTTAGCGTCGTGGTTATACCCACACTTTCCTTCGAAAGCATTTTAGCCCAGCAGTGAAGTGGCATTATTCATATATAATAAAGAATTGCTAAAACTTTTGGATTATAATTAATAATTATGTATTCCATAGTAACACTTAGATAGTTTTTTTGTATTCTGTAGGTTTTGACCACGATCTCATCTGATTTTAAATGGCGATGTGGTCACAAAGATGGTAAGCACGCTAAATCTAGAGAGCGATTGGATTTCAATTTTAGCTGCCAAAATTCACGAACAGGTGCTTGAGGATAGATTTTATATTGAGGGTGATAGCTAGCGAGCGACAAACTTATAAAAACGCCCTATGCTATGCTTTTATCACGATGTTTTTCTTCACCGAAAGCTCCAAGTTAGTTGAAAGGATTCAAACCTACGTCTATCGTCGTGGTATCCAAATACACTTTCCTGTCTAGGCAATCATCGCTTCGTAATATTACTAAATTCATCAATTGCCACCTCGTACAAATCATAAACTGAATCCCCGTTTAAAATCCCTCGAAGTCACTGGAATCTTTGTGTTAACGTTTATAGTTTTATTGGAGATGATTTAAAAAATAACATCTATCTGAATAAGCTTCCGTTTCGAGGAACCATCAGGTTCAGAGGTCTGAGTCAGCGGTGACTTTGGAACCGGGAGCTAAGACTTCCCATACAATATAATTACTGACTAGTTTCAACATGTAATATCATTTAGGCACGGTTAAACAGCATCGGATTTTTTTGTCTTAACACTTTTTAGGTTATAAAACTAACGATTTGAACGATACCCAAAAAAGCCAACTTGATAAATAACGGATACCCTAATACACATATATGAATGGTTCATTATTTATAAGTTAATATGACGGAGACGATATCGCGGGTAGTTCATATTATAATATAGTTGTCCACATCTTCAAGTTTCCCCGTCTAGACAGTTTTACGCAGTTATTAATTATTCCATATATGAATCCGGTTTTTTGGTATTTAAAATACAAATATGATCTTTGCTACAATTCCAATCGTGAAGATGATTAAGGAAAATATTTAAGTTTTACGAGCACTGACATTGAATATTCTGGTTTGATAATACAACATTATTGTAAAATATGTTTAATTCAACTACGACGGGTTTAGTATTCGAAGACTTGGTACATATTATAAAATTATAAAACAAAGTCGTCCACCGCGTCTGTCTGTCTGTCGGGATGTTCGCGATAAACTCAAAAACTACTGAACAGATTGTAATACGGACTTCACCAATAGATAGAGTAATTCACTGGGAAGGTTTAGGTATATAATTTTGCAAGTTTTTTTTTTAAGAATCGGAAAAAAGTCAAGCCGCCTTAAGCGTTTCATGCACATAAGTATATATTTTTTTTATTATCAGGGCAGGACAACGTCCGCCGGTCCTGCTAGTTACTTATATAATAATTGCAATTTCCCGCGGTTTCTATAATAGAGCAGTGATTAGCGTGTTCGGACACCGCGTCGTTCTACCTAGGTTCGATTCCTAGGGAACGAGCCGGAGGTTTTGGTGGAATAAAACATCGTGATGAGACCATAGCACGGTAACAGGGCTTTTTTTAAACTACCACTTTCAAATCGAAAATCTGGACCCAAAAATCTATAGGTGTGTTCCGGTAACTGCATGTAAAATCCTTTAGATTTAGGGTGTTTACCAACTTGGACCACATCGTCGTTTAACAACAGATGTGATTCTGGTCAAACGCTAAAACTTATAAAGCACAAAAAAGATGAGCATAATTCTCGTTTAAAATCATGACACGTTTCTCTTTCCTCCAAAAACTTGGTCATCATCATCATCAGCCCGTAAGAGACCTACTGCAGGACCATGGGCCTCTTCCCGCAGGAAGGAATGGACATAATCACTGCGCCAGCCGACGACGTATTGGCGATTTGAAACTGAGAAATCCACAGTTCTATATTTTCCCCACATACGGTGGTACTACAAGAACATTCCTCAGGTTCAGGTTTACTCACGATGTTTTCCTTCACCGTCAGCCGATATTGTTACCAATTTAATTTGGGATATGTACGCGAATTCCGAAACAATCGTTGGTACATGCTGGAATTAAAACCTGAGGACATCGGATTGATATTCCACCGGTTAAACCACTAAAAACTTAGTAATCGTTCTAAAAAACTTGCAAGACCTGATTTAAGCGTAATTAGTTATGAGAATGTAGTAAATTTTCTAATGATTAATTATAATTCAGCAGGCGCAGTGCGGGAGAGTGTTATTAAATAGCCCAGTGCCTTTAGTGGTGAACGGGACTCCGACATTAGAGGGGCAATGGCCGTGGCAGGTGGCCCTGTACCAGACACAGGTAAGAGTAAGTGTACATTACGTTTTTACGTACTCAGTACATACGTTTTTATCTTCTGTATCTATTAGAATATATATATAATTAACTGATAAATATAAAATTTTAATTGTTTTATGTTAGGTAGTGGGTTCTGTTTAAGATTGCAAGATTGGATTGTGAGAATGTCTTACTTGCGATCTGACTTGTGATACTGATTTATTCCAGTCTGAATTGGTAACACATGCTTATACCTGTTCTAAAATTTACAGGACTAGTATACTAAAACCTGTCAATTATCTTATATGTATGTAGAGCGACCTGTAAACAACTTGCATCCAACACGCTACCACTGCCATCTATGGGCAATATATTAACGACATAATCAATATTGCTATACATAATTTTGTTATTTAATAGCTTTTTATTTAGTATAGTATAGTTTTATTTTATAATCGCAATATTATTTCTATTTTTATAGTCGGTTAATATTTGTCTATAACCCTTTGCAAATGTCCTATTTTGTTCCAATTAAATATGTCAGCTCAATGTAAATAAAGAGAGATAAAATCGACAGAGATACATATACGCATTCTTGCGGTACATATGAATCCGTATATGTATCTCACTAAAGTATCCATGTAGTTTAGTATGTAACTTAGACCGCATGATTAGTTTAGTTCAACTCGCATTATTGTATTTAAGATAACAGTCCAAGCCGAGGTTTGGCCATTTTGTCGCAATAAGCTTGTTGCCATTTGGCTAAGTGTCTTAAAAGTCTGTTGAAGCTGTGAAAGCCCATCAGGCCAACAGCGATTAGTCAGTTCGAAAGAAAGTAATAATAGATGAGAGAATGCGTAAATTTGCTGCTATAGCGTTAACAAGCCTACACAATCGGAGTCAGTATAACGTTCTGATAAATACTAACGTGGTAGTTATACTACTATATCCTGCAAAAATTAGTCATAGGAATATTTTAGAATACAGTATACAGAGACAAACTTAAAGGATCGGCAAATCGCATGTGATACCTCGGGTGCTGCAAGCGTCCGTACGCTGCGATGGCCACTAACAATTAGGTAGTTCGCATGCCGTTTGCGGTCGTCGTGGTATAAATTAAAATGAACTGTCATTGCTTTGCCAAATGAAAAGTAGTAACGCCGATATATATGTTATTGCAAAGTAAACTATTTCATTGTATCTATTATAACTAAACAGAAAATATAAGTGTTTCACAATATTGACAGACTGTGGACAACAAGTACATCTGCGGTGGCACTTTAGTGTCCCACCGGCATATCATCACGGCGGCTCACTGCGTCACACGCAAGAACTCGAAACGCATTGTCAACAAGAACACTCTAACTGTATACTTGGGTAAACACAACCTGAGGACTTCAGTTGATGGAGTGCAGATAGAATTCGTTAGTATACATTTCTCACTAATATTTTTTTAAAAAGCTAGCAAATACCTGCGACTTTGTTCGCGTCCTTTACTCATCATCTTCTTCTTACCATTATCCCACCTAAATAGAGTTTTTACAACATGTTTGCTATGTTGTGATGTATGACTTGGATTAATTTTTACGATCGACCACAGCCTAACATCAACTCTCCTGTACTTGCTTCGGCAATACATAAATTAAAAAAAACATCAACTCTCCCAAAAAACTCAAATTTTCGTACGAAATATTGACATAGGATATAAGTATCATACATCGTTAGATTCATCTCGCTCCGGACTATCCGTATAGGTAATTCAATTACTGAAATTAAATAACAGATTTTAATTAAATGTTTAGATTTTTTGACAAACTATGAATTTTAAGAAGTTCCAACCGTCAGATTTGGCTGATATTCCGCACGCACCGCACCTGCTGGACCGGTTGTGGGAGGCGACCTGTAACAGAGAAACACGATATTAGTCAAAAATCTTACATTTTTCAAAATTTTGTTCAGAACTCAATATAATTTTTGTCCGTTTTCGATTCGTAGGGGTAGTGGGAGAAGTCACGGACCGGACCCCACTCTTTTTTCCGCGAAAAAACGGAGAAAAAATTGATTTCCGGACCGCCCACCTCACACGTTTCTCGTCATCGGTTATATCTGAAAAAATATAAGTTGGTTATTACGGTCAGAATCGGAGAAGGATGGGTCTAGGACCAAGATAGGAGTTAGGAAAATAGGAGTTAGGAATTTTAAAGAAAATTTTTAACTTTATTTACACTTCATTTACAATTATATTAAATTGACAACAGTGCACTTATAAGGCGTACCGTTTCGTAGACGACTTAAATATTAATAATAAACGATAAAAACATTACAATAACAATATATTTACAAAACTTAAGACAATAACTACCAATAAAAAGTTAGACATATTTACAAAACACTTGACGCGTTCCCCGAAGGTGTTTGCGGTACATACGCCCACTAAAAAAACCAACAGCACCTCCACGGTGGCACATACTAGCGAAACCAGCCTGAAAGAACAAGTCGTCAAAAGGAAGACGAAGCATTGAAAATATAGAAGCGAGTCAGGAGATGCAGACAAAGGTCTAACCCACCCAAAAAACGACTCAGGCCACCAAACTGGCGGTCAGAAAAATTGTCTTGTCTTCGCCGCCAAAAACTGAGAAGTACGCAAGCCTAGCCTTGGAAGCCAAAGCCTGCCTATGCAAGGCAAAGACACACTTGGCAAACTCCAGGAATCTAAAAACGGATATAAAGGAAGGGAATTGGGGATATAAAGGAAGTATTGAAAGCGATTGATAGACTATATGAGATTATTAAGATAAAGGATAAGGAAATAGAGGACAACAAAAAACGGGAGAAGGAGGAAAGAGGAGTGGGGACGGGTGAGGCGGGCCCTTTACACCCCCTGACCTCCTCCAACTACTCCCCGGCACATGAGCAAAATACAGTATAGATTGGAAAGTTAGAAGAACAGATAAGACTGATTAAGAAGAATGGGGAAAGGATGGAAGAGATAAAGGAAATGTTAGTGGAACGAAAGAAGATGCCGGAAGCGACAACGTACGCGAGTATAGCGGTGGGCCTAAACAATGAAATCGCCGAAGAGAGGAAAACGTTGTACTCGGTCGTAGTCACATCTAGTGATGACCTGGAGTCAGGAGAGGAGATTTTACATCAAATAAGGGAAAGTATAAACGCCAAGGAAGGAGGAGTGACGATAGACAGAGTTAGAAAAGCGACACACACAACTTAAACATTATAACTCTCCTGATGGTTGGAATATTTATCTTATTTTCATATCTGGTGGCAACCTATGATTACGAGGTCTGATAGGTACATATTTTAGCTTTACAATGTTTATGTCGGTGTCTATCTTTGGTAGGCTATTTATAGTTTCTGTTCGAGCGGCACTGTCGTCCGGTTTAAAAACGATATTATAGATGTATGGTTTGCTTGCTATATTGTTATTTTTAGGTAACACAAAACTAGTCAGCTTCAGACTGTTCCCGACGACTGCATTTTGGTCTGCATCCTTTACTATCTTGATAATATACTTCCAGTAATGTTGTCTCAGTTGTTAGCTTCTTTTAAGCCCGTCTGACTAGCTATGACCCTGATTTTACAATCTGTCGCCAAGCACCTATAGGTGTGTTCCGGCAGCTGCACTTGAGAGCCAGTCTCCCTCTAGATTAAGCGTGTTTACAGCACATCGTCATTTAAAACTGTAAGTTAGTGGTCAAACGTTAAAACTAAATAAAAAAAATAACAATGAGTGAACATAAGTCGACTCAACCCATATCCATGTTTATTACAGGTAGATAAAATAACAGTGCATCCACAATACAACGCTTCGACATTCAGCAGAGATGTCAGCATACTGCAACTCCGTAAACCAGTTACGTATAGCAACTGGGTGCAACCGGCATGCCTCTGGCCTGAGGACTCAACACCACTTAGTAGCGTTATCGACAAGAAAGGATCTGTAAGTGAAATATTAATGAAATATGCTAATTATTATACAAAATAAATATTGTAATCCATTATTTCCCATGTAATAAATTAACAATTTATTAAACATGTTATTATTCTGCTGTTTGTTACCTGCTGTTAGTTATCCATTAACGGTTATTATTATTGACATCCTTACTAATATTATAAATACGAATATGAGTTTATTTGCTTGTTCCAATTTCATGCCTTAACTACTGAAGTTATCGTCATGAAAGTTTGCATATACATTCTTAGAAGTACAGAAACGGACTTGGGGTCTCCAGAAAAAACTAATATTCCCGTGGAACATGTCAAATCTACATTAACGCGAGTAAAGCAGCGAGCAGAAACTAATACATATATAATGAGAATGATCAAACGGTGTTATCGCAACGTGCGAAGAAACAAGCATTATGGAACAAGGGATAAGTGTGAAAGAGATAGCGCTTCACGAAAAATGATTTTTTCATTTTAATATCGTATCATCGTTACGACTTGCAATAGGATATAAAATAGCAAATTAATTAACAGCAATATAATTGGCAACAGCTTAATAACAATAATTGTAAAATAACACAACATTGTAATTCATTCTTTATATAAAATCGTTATTGCCATGTATACTATTCAATTTCTTATACATTTATTTTGCCACCCAATAGCAATAGTATAAGCATTTATTTTCAATCAACTGTATTCTGATTTCCCCTTGCAATGTAAGAAAACGATTATTTATCTTAGAAAGAATATAAGTATTTTCGTGATTCTTTCCCTTGTATAATCTAAACACTTTTGGGAAGCATTTGGTACATCAAATATTAAGGTACCGTTTGTAGATAGGGACTTACACACGTAATAATAAAGTTTAATTCATCTATAGTGAATCAGATTATTTGTTGAATCATTATGATTTATTATATTGTATTATGTCATTACATTATGACGTAAAATTGATTAATTACACGAATATAAATTTTGAGGTTATTTCAAAATGTTTTTATAGGTTATGTTTTGTTATTAAATTATAGCCTTTTCTAAATGATTGTAATCTTTATTCAATTGATATTCTGGAGAAGTTTATTTGAATGTTAAATCTTATTATTTGTGGGTAATAGTGTAACAATATGTATGTGTAATAATAATAATAGTGTAATAGTGGTAATAGTTTAATATTTGTGGGTTGTATTATTTTTATAATTACCATAGTCTTCGAAGTGAAACAACTTCCTCTAAGAAACACATCTATCTAAGTACATATCTATCGCCAATTCATTTACATTAAAACAATATCTCTGACCATAATGTCAAAGGAAATAGGAAAGAAACGATTTGCACCTGTTGTTTCGTGATTGCACTATTTCAAAAATCATCACTGGACTTCGCTTAAATTATAATCGGTATAAAAAAGCATGCGATAGAATATTTACATTGTCATTTTACATTATACTTCTAATAAAAATTACAACTATTTAAAACCTTGAGAAATAGCGAAACCGCAAATTTCTCGTTATATAACTAACGCAGTAAAACACAAGGTAAATTGATCGTGAACTAACAGTGAACCAATTACCAAGTTAATTAATGGATCGAATCAGATGCACCTCGCCGGTTTAAATAACGGGCTACGTGGAATTTTGCTTAGCGAGTAGAAACATTATTGTTTTTGTATTTAATTTATTATTAAATGAAGAATAATTGCAATGTATTCCACGAACGATATAAAAAGTCTCTTCAAGATCATCCTCCAACCCATCCACAATGTTGGCTATAAATAATCTATTCATACAATAAAAATGAGAGCTCTCTCTTTTATTAATTTGAAGATACCTCGCAACAAAGTTTTGAAGTGCTGATGCCTGAGCAATTAGCGTGTTCAGACACAGACGTTTGAACCCTTAAAAATGGACCAGAACATTCCTTGAAGGAAAACATCGCGGTGACATCATACGACGATGGTAGGGATTTTCCTAATGCTACCCCGGTCAGCCACTATCTCTAGATTGAAAATCTTTGAAAATAGGTGTTCTTGCAGGTGACTTAACAGCCAGTTCTCCGATTTTAACGTATTACCATAATTTAATATTGATGCAACATTAAAACCTATGAATAATTGAGGATACTTGTCACATGAGCACTCTGTTTACTTACAAGCTACAGTTTCATTTTTCAAGACATTTTCCTCTACCGAACACTAGGGTAATAAAACTGAATCAAAGAAATAAGGGCTGCACAGCCATTTTTGCGGAGTTTTCCTAGAATTAACGGTCAAATATCCAATTCATATTAATTGCAAATGTGATTGGTTGATTACTCGAAATCACGGTATTCTAATTCGTTGCTTACAGGTAGTAGGTTGGGGTTTCGATGAAACTGGTGTGGCGACAGAAGAACTAAGTTTAGTGGAGATGCCAGTCGTTGACACGGAGACCTGTATCAGGTCCTACAGCGAATTCTTCGTAAGGTTCACCTCGGAATATACCTACTGCGCTGGATTTAGAGATGGTAAGGAGACAAATTTAAACATTAACTAGCTTTCGCTTCAGGTCTGCTCTCTTAGATTGTGCTAGAGCATTTTAAATAAAATCTTTATTTGTAAAAATGGTATACCAGTAGTCTAATAACAGGATGGTTAAAGAAACATAATGGCAGGGGACATGCTAAGGATATTCAGCCTGAAGGAGGCAGGGATCTTAATTGATTTATTAATTTTATTTATTTAATTTATAACATATTTTTTCAATTACGTGTTTTTATTGTGTGTATATTTTTTGTGTATTTTATTGAAAAAAAAAATAGTCATTTTCCTACAGGGGTGGTTCATAACAATCGCCTAACGAACGATCAAGAATTTTTACTCCAATGAAATTATTAAAAAACAAAATAATATTATTAACAAAGTTTTGTATCTTTAAATAGATTCGTTTTATATATAGGATTCACACGTGTAGGACGCGGGAGCGGCGTCGCGTCACTACTTTAGCAGTAGCGGTAGCATGGGTACCAATTGCTACTTTCAGAAGGTTGTAATGAATAAATGAAATATCTGACTCCGTTTATGCAGACTAGTAACCGCTTTGGTAGCTGGATTACCAATCACCCTTTATATTTAAACGATACAAAAACAGAACACGTGCAAAGGATTACAGGCGGTCAAAAAGTAAACGTAAAAATACAAACAGTATTGCGGTCATAAAGCAAAACTAAAACTAGGAATGGATAACATTATTTGGGTAATAAAATAATAAAGACAATTACAAAATACAATAAAACATAAATGAGTTCGACAAATTCTGTGAGGTGTTTGTCGGCACGGTCATAATTAAACCAGATTATATTTGGTCGGCATTTGATCGATCCGCTTGACTGGTCGCACATGTTTACCAAATGATCCTGCCCCTCATAAAGTATTTGCAAGTATTATAATTATTGTAGTTCAAATGCGCGTGGTTTATAGCTGTGCACGTTTTCAAAATGCATTGTAGGCTATTTATGAAATACGGCGACGATGCTGCTCCTTGATCAATCAAGTAATCTTGTAGCACACGTAATAACGTTTTCGGTTATTATGTGTGTCGCTACACACGTAATAAAAAACAAATGGTCGTGGAACTTATTAGTATTATAAACAAGAAAGTTTGATGAAAAATATTGTTACACTTTTATGAAAAAACTACCCAGATTTGCAGCATATATCACAATAACACAGACTATAATCTATAAAGTTATTATTAAAAATTGCCAAAGATGTAGCGATAAACGTCAAGTAGGTTTGTAAAAATCCTATCATCTGAGAGCTATCTCGACATGCGTTGTAAGAACCGTTAAAATTACAGGAACAAATGAAATGATGTAATTAATCACTTACAGGAGTCTTCGACAAACAAACTGGAGTTAAAGACAGTACGTTTTCAATATTACATGCTTGCTAACTTAACTCACTAACTCGGCTATATTGCACACACATAAATGTTGTTTTAGATTTACTGTAAATAATTCTGCATGTTATCTATACAAACAAAAATCAATTGGCTAATTATTCTTTGTTGTGTTTATAGTAGTCAGGACAGGGTTTGTATGAAAGAAATTGTTTAAAAAATCGTACGAAAAATTGAAAATTTTGGTTTAAAAAATATTCATATAAAAAGCTAGTGAGTGAGTGAGACAGGAGACAGTAGGGAGGTCTTCAGAAATATTAACCCCCTCGGCTATTTTTTTAAGACTTACATCTCAATATGTCAAATTGTTTTTATTTCACGACATCGTACATTGCAAATTTCATGGTTTAGTAAAAAAAGATTGTACAAATGAAGAAAAAACTTTAAAATACATTTTACATACAAAATGTTATTTCACAATACATAATTTCTTATTTTTCAAAGTTTTGTAATAAATCAGGTTTTTTTTAAGCTTATGCTGCGAACAGTCTGTTGGCCTCTGCCTCATGAGGTTTACATTCGTTTGTATGGAACTTAAACCGTTATGGTTATGGTTTTGAACAGTCCAGGAGTTAACAGAATCGACGTTCAGTTGTCAAATATTTCGTCACTTAGTCGTACTGTAAAAGGAAGAGTAGTATCATTTTCTCCGTTAGTAAACTCGTGTGAAACCGGAGCGTGCGGCTATTGAATTTTTATATATTTTTTTAATTAATGATTTATGATTGGGATACGTATTTCATGTGACGATTTATTTGCCTTATCGTATTTTACACATACAATTACTATTTATTATTCAATATTCTACATTACCCTGGATCATGTTTTCTGGAAGAATAAAAAAAAGTATTGTGAAAACATCTTTATGTTAGTAGACTGCAGGTAGACCGATGACTGCATCCTCAATGGCTATAAGTAGGATCAAAATCAACGTATATATGTATATACCTTGTTCGGTCTTCCTCTACTTCTATATCCGTCAACCTCCATACTTAAAACTTTTCTAGTTTCATGGCTTTCGTCTCTCCTCATGACATACCCATACCATGCTAACCTATTTCTCCTCAACATCTCTGTCACCGGTGCTATTTTCAAACTTCGTCTTATATACTAATTCTTAATCACCCTCATCCGTCTCTTTTGTAGCCCTGCACTCAGATGCATACAGCAGGACTGCTCTTATTATAATTTTATACAGCTTCCCCTCGAGTTTCAAGGGCATTCGTGGTTCACAAGCTACCCCAGACACCTTTCGCCACTTCATGCAGCTAGCCTAAAGGCTAAAATTTAAATCCTATTCCTATTTTTCTGTTTGGATAAGTCCATATAAATAAATTGATAGCGGTCTCTCGTTGTACGCGCATCACACAAAAACTACTGGATAGATTTAGATATATTTTTTAAACTATACTTCTTAGACACTTTGTCCTTATGTAGAAAAAAATTATCACGATATCTTTATTCTATATAAAGTTATTAAAGTTTTAAAAGAATCTACGATTTTTGTAAGTACTACAGAAAAGGCTAAAGAAATTTAGTAAGCGAAGTATATTTTTGCTTTCTTTTTTTTTATTGTTTTTTTCTTCTGTATATCAAATATATTTTTGTGACAATAAACAACGCAGACGAAGTGGCAGATATCTGCTTGTTACAAATAATTACAAAAACGAATACATAATTAAAGTCTTAAGAGTCTTGTTATAAATCAAAAATAACCTTACCACTACGGCCTTAACTACTACATAAAGAAATTGTAAACAAATGAATAAATTAAATATTCCTTGTGACTAAAAAAGATTGTTCTAAGTTTATTAATTATGTGCACTTACTAAAAGTTTTAAACAATGCAGACTTCGAAAAAAATGTGATAACCATTCTTGCACTTATTACTTACAACTAAGATATAGCTGGAGTAACAGAACTTGATACTTTATATTTACTATTGTGATTTTTCGGAGTTCTTGTCTAGCCCGTACATTGATTACCTACATTGAATTAGGAAAACAAGTTTATAATTTAATTATTACCTACCACAAAATAACAAAAAAAAAATTTGGTTAAAAGTGTAACTGTTATTAAATTTTCGTCTAATTCATGTAAATTTATGAGTTTTCTTCAAACGAGCAGATTCAGCTCGTGACCGAGGCTCGTACACAAACCAGGAAAGCATCAGATCGAGTCATCTCTTGAATAGAAAACGTGAGTTTAGATATACTCAACCCTGAATTATTTCAAATAAACATTGAACTATCCATAACTAGATCTTCACTTTAAATGTTACTAGATGTGTCCAACAGAAATTCCGATCGGTAATATTTCTGAAATCATTCTATACATCCTATGTTTATACTCAGTGGTAAATTTTCATAAACCCTTAATGTTCACTTACTTTACATAATGAATACCTATGTTAAATTGCATATTTCTAGATCCACTAATTTAAGTTATGCTTTCAATGGTTATTTGTCAGTTAGTCTTAAGGATTCAATTACGTATATAAAAGGATTATTCATAATTTCCATAAAATTGTACTCTCATCTAGGACACTCTCTCACCAGTAAGCACACATATTAAAGCAACAATTGGTATGACAAATATAACTGACATTGGCACAGGTGATAAAATTGTCAGGTAGTCTTGGTCACTTCCATTGATAAATGATAAACAATAGAGCGGTAGCAACGTTATCAGCTAAAGACCTAAAATAAACATGGTAGTAAGGTGTATTTGAAGCGATGATGGCTTGCTTGATAGCGTGTTCGAACACCTCGTCGATCGACGTACGTTTGAATCCTTGCGACTGTCAAGGAAATCATAGTAAAGGAACCATAGCATGTTGGTAGGGCTAATAATCTATAAATCATTACAAATAATGTAACTATGCTCGTCCAGATCAGCCTTAAGACGACAATCTCGTTGCCATAGAACATTCGATCAATTCTGATAGCCATATTTCGACTTTCTATCACCTTAACATTACATAACATGATCGAGATCAAACGCCAGTCTATTGTAAAAGTCTTGAAAAATTGACCAAGTGACAGTTGAAGAGAGTTGATAAGGAAGCGCCCACCACCGCTACTATCACTACCACATTAAGTGTTACATAGTTTATCAGTAAAAAATTGATGCTCTATTTCGTTTAGTTCAGGATACCTAGCACTAGCCAAATTACACTTTACCCGTGTTTATTATTGCACTTAATAGTTGCCTATACAATCACACCGAATTTGATACTAGTTTTCCTATTACAATTTTTACGAGGGCTATAATAAAAGAAATATGTTAAAAGAACATGTTTCTTGTGTGATCATTTAATTATTATTTGCTGTTTGATACATATTTGGACTACATATTTTTTTAAATATACAGCCGTTTAAGGTAACAATAATATTATAGGTTTTGCAGTAAGGTTTGCTTTTATAAAAATCCTCAACCTTTCTGGTTTCCAGGCACCTCAGTATGCAATGGCGACAGCGGTGGCGGTATGGTCTTCAAAATTGACGGTTCCTGGTACCTTCGTGGTCTCGTCTCCTTGTCAGTGGCTAGGCAGAACGAGTTCCGCTGCGACCCCTCCCACTACGTCATATTCACAGACCTGGCGAAACTTTTACCGTGGATAAAGAAGAACATTTCTGATCTGTGATTCATTGTCAACTCTCTAATTACATATCGATGTTAGAAAGCAATTTTGCTGTGTATCTAATAAAAGAAGTTTAGTTCCTTTAGGCTTAGCGTGTAACTCGGGCCCACTTTGTCACTTACCATCAAATATCAAGAAAATATATCGACATACAAAAAAGTCTGATCGACGTAAGATAAAGGCATACATGTTAACCATTTTTGATTTATTTTTACCACTAAATATATTAGTTGTGACAAATAAATACTCCCCCTATTTTTTTCTTTTGGAGTTAAATGGACGCGTCAAAAACTCTAGCAGTTTATTGAACACATAAAGTCCAAAAATTCGATGGTAGTTCTATTAATTAAAGAATTATTTAATCATGATTTGATCCGCCTTTAAAATACTACATTACAGAATACAAGTTATTGTTTTCTAGCATCAGTATATAAGTTTAATATTAAAAAAAACAAAAGTGTTGTTTGTTGATTTGAGATTATAAGGAACAGGACGCGAGATTAGGATTATATTGTTTACCGTCCATAGAATAAAAAAAAACTTTTACATTGCTTACTTTTGTCTTACTTAAGTATGATTCCCGAGACTAATATTCAATGATATGCGTGTTTACATTAGTATGTACACGCACAAGAAATTACACTTATTTAGGTACTATATAAGATTTTATATATAGTATAAACTCTTTCTAATGAAACCTAAGGGACTTACTGTTTCTTTATAGTCACTTTTCTACTTCACTTCTTTTCTTTTCGTTTTCTTACGCTCGTATCAAACAATCTTTTACCGACGTTTACCGCTGTATTTTTTCGTAATAGAGAATAGCCGTCACGCTGTAAAGGCTGTATCAACGTATGTCTTATAAAGTAAACCAACCAAATTGAACTAATTTCTACGTTACAGGAAGTTTTCCGTTGTAACGATCTACGTTATTAAGAGTTTATACTAAATTTTATTCGAAATTTAAAATAAAGTAAAATAAACTGGGATAAGTGTTTTTCCCTATTTCTACAATGTTGTATAAGTTGTATTAGTCTTTAAAATAATCATATTCGGCATTATCTCTACACACTTTGTATAGACATAACTGTGTATTATGTAGCAGATATCTCTCCGTTGTAATTGTACTAAATTGTATGCCGTTGTGTTACAAAATTCACACAATATTTAATCCTACCCAATTGTTCTTATCAATGCATAAAAAAGTTTTTATTTATAAAATAAAACGCAAAACAAAACAAAAAAAATACTAAATTTATTATTAATATGTTACGAACTGAATTCACTGTTGACGTTTACATAAACTAAAAGAATACTTAGACTCGGGTAAACCATAGAAAGCGTTTTTAAGTTTACCAATACCGGAGTAAGTTTTTAAAATAAGTTATTAATAAACTGTCCAAACGTCGCAAACTGCTGTAGACTGATATGTTTTTTGCACATGGAATATACTTTATTATTAAGAAATCATCGCTGTTTTTTTATCAAATATTGTTTTTTTAATACTATATAAGTGGTATAACCTTTGACTACATCCTCACCTGACGTTAAATGAAGACATGGTATACGAATAGGTCTAGAGAGAACTAGTTCTAAAATGTAGCTACTGAAAACCATTAAAGAGTTGATAAATTATGTTTCGAAGGAATATGTAGTGACGTATCTGTCTACGCTATATGATTGCTGGTCCGGTCAGAACACCATCGACCGCTGGCTGAGGTGTCGATCCGTATCCTCGATACGGAATTCCACAGGAAAGTTGTAGCTTTCAGTGAAGGAAAACATCGGGATAAAACCATAGCATGGTGGTAGCGCTTTTTCTAAGTCCGCCTGGCGACCTATCACCCTCAAGTTAAAAATCTGTCGCCAAGCACCTGTTTGTGTGTTCCGGCAGCTGCACTTGAAAGCCATTCTCCCTCTAGGTTAAGCGTGACTACCATCTTAAACCACATCATCATTTAACATCAGATGAGATTGTGGTCAAACGATAACCTACAAAGAATTTAAAAAAATCTGCGTGCTTATTTCATGTTCACTTAAAAATTGTAGAACATGTTTTTTTCACGATAAGCTATTTTCACTGGATTTCGTCAAATTGCCATTATTAGTCTTTGTGTGTCGCCTGCTACAACAACCGCTGTTTTCTTGTCACCAATAAAAGCACGACATGGCGGGACCTCATGCGTGAGAGTCAGTGTATGTCAGTACAGTCGTACAGAGCTGTAGCAAGGCCTACCAATAACATTACAGTTCAAAACCATAAACAAATAATGTTCCAGTGTTATCACGGTAATATTAAAACAAGAGGCAAAAGGGGAAGAAAAGAAAAAAAAGTAACTACGATTGTTACGACGCATACGTAAGAGATTCTTAACCCTTAAATGCATGTTGTTGCTAATTGCCTACATTCCACTTCCACACAATTTTTTTCAAAAACCTGAGTGTAGTATACGTATTCGAAAGCATATTCAATCCTTAGAGAATAAAACACGTTTGAAAGAAAAAGTTGATATTACTTTTGGCAGATAAGTTACATTTATTTTGTTATCATTTTAAAATTAGTTATAAAATTCAAATTAAAAAATCATACATTTAAGGGTTAACTTGATAAATATTTTTTTTTACTTCATATCTAGAAACTTTTTTTGTACGAAACCATAAACCTCTATAATTAACATTAACTTCAACGATATACCTCAAGCGTATTCGAGAATAAAAACTGGCAATTTCAAGATATGATGTAATTTATTCAAATAAAATGATAATAGATAAATACACATAGTCCTTATCTCAAAAAACTTATCACGATATCATCTAACATCACGCGTAAATTTAGTGATGCGTTAAGTGGAGCAAGCGATGTAGTCCGCATACGCAGTAAAGTAGAAAGGAAGTAAACGGATAACATTGTTTACAAAGCAATTTTGTAAACAATGTATATTTTTTTATGGGTTTACTTCTGTTTTTTGTTAAGATAATAAATAACTCCAACGAAGTCGAGGGTATCAGCTAGTGTTACACAAGCCGAAGGGACTGCCTCTCAGTTCAGTACCGGAACATCTAAGAAGATGTTTAGCGACATATATTCAACTTGATATAAATGACCCGACAGATTAGAAAAAGCCCTGTTAAGTAATGCTATATGTACAAAGAAACGCGAAAGCATGAGTATCACAAATGGGCCAGATTAATTGGATGGTCATCTTACCTTGATATACCTCTCACCCCCCATCCCATTCCCCTTTTCCTATAACGACTCACGTGCGCGCAGATGCTACACGGTTCCTGTCATCTACTATAATTTCAATAAAACTTAACCCCAGGACTGTCTACAAACTATAAAGCTCTAAGATCCATACAGACGGATACAGACCTCACGAGGCACAGGTCAACAGACTGTTAACAGCACAAGGTTAAAATATACCTGATTTACTAAAAAACTGAAAAATAACAAACTATGTATTGTAAAACTATAATCTTTATATAAAATGTATTTTTATATTTATTTATTTTTTCATTTGTACTCTTTTTTTCGAGACCATGAAGTTTACAATTTAAGATGTCATGAATTTATAAATGTAATTAAAAACATAATCTCCGCCATTTTGAGATCTGGGTTTTAAAAATTCAGCTGATGGGTTAAAACCTGTGAATCTGTGCTTTCCAAGTCTCCTGTACTCACCCCCATGAATCTGGCGAGTAAGTGTGACCGTCTAACAGCCTTACCATCATAATTATATTAACATATCATTTCTATCACAATGTGTTCGTCGTTGTGGAATTATCCGAACACGAGACTATACCATCGCTACTTTTCTATGCCGTCTCTGTGTAAGTCATAAGTTCTTTTGCGGTTGACATTAAAGAGGTTATGAAGAAAGTTGCCAGGTTTTAGTATTTAACCGAAGTATACGTTATTTAGCAATATTCGATATAAAAATATATTTCGAATTATTCCTCCATTTACAATACAGTTGCTTAATGAGCATGACAAGAATGGTAATTCTAGGAACCAAGAAAAATGTCGAATAGGGTATTTTGTTATGGGAAGAAGCATTTGCAGACGAAAATCCAAAACGTTAAAAACGTCATCGTCATTTTATGAAAGATGTACCAACAACATGTATGTGGCATGTTAATGAACAAGATGTACATGTACATGCCACATGTACTAAATTTCGGTACTGAAGATCACAATATCGGGCAATAGAAATGATCTTATGATAAAATCAATTATTAAATTAACAACTATGACTTGTTAACAAATCATTGATAACAATCCTTTTTCCTGTTTCATATTTTCCACTTGTTCACTATTTTTACCAAGTTAATCTATCATCAATTGTTATGGAACGCATCAAACTTTTTTACTAATACTTGTGCATATAAAAAAAAAACACAAAGATTTATAACTTTATATTATTAAATTACAGGAAACTTAAATGACACTAAAACAAAGGTTTTTTATTACAATAAAAAAATAGCTCTTGAGAAAAAAATGTAAATCTTGAAATTAAAATAATAAGTTTTTTTTTATTATTCAAATATAAATTATTTTGTGTCTTGTTTGACAAATTCATTTTGATGTTATTGTTAAAAATTGTATCAACAAAAAGTGGACATTTGGTTGTTTAGTAGATTCTATGTAATGCGTAATATAGTGAATTTTAGAATATACAATTGTTTATACTCCCTCCAAAATTCACTATAATTTCGAAAAAAAATAATAGAATGAACACATGATGTATTGTCATGCGGCATTTTTTATTTTCTTACCTTAGCGAATTTGAAAAAAACACTTATAAAAAAATCTTACGCTTCGTAACTTATGGTGTACCCGAATAAAGAATAAACAAAATTATATATTTTTTGAGCATAACTCAATTATTATGTTCCATTAAAACAAACCGTAGACCATTCGAATACAATAAATATGTAAAAAAAAACTAACGCATACAATTATGACAACCCAAACGAATTCTATCCACAAAAATGCATTAAATAAAATCACTTCCTAATAGTTACGCTAATTTACTCTAAAAAAAAGAAAAAAAAATTACTTATGAAAAAAAAACAAGAAAAATGACATATTGAAAAAAAACTTAGTAATTACAATATTTATTTACAATAACTCTTCTCCTTTAGTTGGTAACGTACCTACATACTATGAAGTTTAAAAAACGACATTTTAACATTAAGTAGTATTATTGAAAATAATAAAAAAGGTCTTTGACAGAAGGTAAATTCTCTATACTTCATTATAACAGGTTTCGAAAATGTTCTCAACCTTATATTAATTAAAATTTTAAGAAAATGTCGAATCACAAACCAGTGTTATTTTGTTTTGTAAAAGGTGTAGTAAACGTGTAATCATCACCGTGTAATCTGACACTGTTCAAATTTCAACACTACATTCGAGGTATAACAACAATGTGTTTTCTATTATATTTTGACAGCATTTATTTCAATTATATTTTGATAACGTGTTTTCAATTACATTTTGACAACGTGTTTTCAATTACATTTTATACTCATAATTTTGTAAAAATATATCGCATCTAGCGACTCGCTCTCAACCGTTTTGCTTTTATATACGACTGCGTTCAGCGACAACATTGTTTTTAATCTATGATATACTATCTATTCTCAAATATTCTGACAATGCTATTCCTCATATAGACTATCTGTAACATCATTAAACTATTATCAGCTATATACAAATTACTGAGATCCGCACACAGTTACCGCAGGAATAAAATCCAAATAATCCCAGCAAACTGACAAACACAGCAGAAATCATCAAGATATAACTAAACCGACAGTCATTATGTTTAATAAATTTTATTTGTATATTAAAATGACCAAATAAACTTGAAATAACTTTCAAGCTATTTTTTGTACTATTTAGTACCTCATGATATCTCATATACAACTCAAAATAGAGAATTATTGGCGTATTTACGTGACAATATGAGGCGAAACTAACCTCAAATATTCAAATGTCAAATCGAACGCCTTTCAATTACGTCAGCCGCCATGTTTTTTTGTTTACCAATATGGCGAGGCACCGTTCCTACATCGTTGTCCCTTAAACCGTTCCTCGGAGTTAAACCCCGGTGCCCAAGGGACGTTTCTTCCCCGGATCGACCTCGGGGCGAGTTTCCCGGGTACCGGGTACGCTACACGGTTCGCGCACATCCCGGGACGGCAACCGTTGCGTGGGGTTGTCGGATGGCTACCACCGCCCAACGTCGGAGATGGGAATCTCTCCCAAGAATCGTTCACGCACGTGTTACAACCCCAGCCTGCTTGGTCTCCTGCAAGAAGTTGTATATATTTATAATTTTAATTCTATCTTCTTACTAGTAGCGACAAAATAGGACGCTATAATTGACATTAAAACCTAATAATGAAAAAAATTTAATTTTTAAATTGTATAAGGTTTGTCATTCTGATTGGCACCAAAATCTGGAAAATGTATCATACATATATAATAATTATTTTAATAAAGGAAGAAACAAATTAACTTCTTAGTCGTAATGTTACCTAATGACACGGCACAAGGCGCACGAGAAGCGAATCCAAGGTAATTCTGAAGACAATTATTCCAATCTACTATACGACATAACGTACAAACGAGCTAATAGCTAATTAGTTGTAATTTTACACATAGCATTCAGTTTCGCAAACGAGTTTCTTAAATATTGTTTTCTTAATAAAGTCTACAAAAATGGACTCAGCAATTGGTATAGAGATAGGCGGATATCACGTGTAAATTAATATCCACGTAAAGTACACAACACCCTCACTCAGCAATTGGTATAGAGATACGCGGATATCACGCGTAAATTAATATCCACGTAAAATACAAAACACCCTTTACCTAACAGTATAATGAATAACATATAGCACCTAATAGCGTCACATCAGCGTAGATTAAACTATTCATGTACGACTTTGACAAAGAAAAAGCGCTGCGATGTCAACTACAACACGACTTCGTTTATTAGACATCACTGCTTGAATTTCACATATACGTCTTGTATCATTTGAACAATACGTTAGTGCTTGAGAAATCACCTTTTTTATTAACATTTATTGATAAACTATGTAATATTGTAATAAATATATGATAGTATTACGTGTACGAACAAGGAGTGAAAAATATAGCTATTTTAATATAACTGTATATAGCAGTGAAATATTTTTTTATAACTGCTATTTCACTGGTGAAAAACAAATACGTAACTATATTTAAAAGAAAAATAATTATTAAAAGTGACTTCTACTTGAATAACTTGCTTTCCTGTTTTAATATATAACCCGTACCGCGTGAAAAGATAACACTGACAAATATTTATCCATATTATACGAAAATTATTAGTGATACAATTTGATAATTATAATAAGACAAATTAATTTTCATGTCATATAAAAATAACAGCGATATATGGTATGTTACATTTCTAGTGACTCTTGTGATCCTTGAGCAGTAATAGCGTCTTTTTTAAAAAATGTTCTCAATGCCGTTAATGTTTTAGCCATTTTATAATGTATCTATACTAGTTCAGTATGGAAATCAATATCTATTAAAAATTAACCCTCAAAGACAGAACAATCAAAACACAGAAAATAATTAATAATAGTTTATTTTACATCCCTATTTCATTTTGGCCAGATTATGGAAGAATACAATAAACATCTCGTTCGTTTAACCTGTCCGTATCTAGATTTACTTAACGACATATAATCTAACATGTGAAAAATTGCGTAACATAATTTATATGTATTATCAGCGAGGCCTAAATTCCAAAATCATGACTGATTTTAAGCATCACTAATAAGAATACAAGATAATTAATTAGTACGCGATTAATTCATTATGATTCATAAAATAATACCCTGATTAAAATTGATACCATATTAAATGAATACATATTATATACATGAAATGAAGTATTTCTCGTGAGCAGAACGCCCAAAGTATTGGTTAAGAAAGAATATAATCCACAAAAGCGATTTTATCATGATAGCATTATGCGTCATTTTAACAAACAATAATAATCATTTAATTATGCGATTACAAAAAAACAAAACGTCGGATCTATTGCACATATACAATTTCTTAATCAAACCGACAAGTCCCAATATGACCTGATTACATTGAAATATTATGTGGATTGTATAAATTACATATTAAAATCACTTAAAAAAACCTTAAGTTTTTTCTTAATATAACCAGTATCGTCCTGCATTGAGGACTATAGATAGACAAGTTCGTGCGTGACCGTGCCGGGTTGCGACAGACGTAAGCGGGGTGAGGTAACACATCTTTTTCCCTTCTCCCACTATATCAACCTGTCCTCGTTAACATTTAGCGACAGACGTAAGCGGGGTGAGGTAGCACGTCGTTTTCCCTTTCCCACTACATCACCCGTCGCCGTTAACATCTAGAGTATCTCCGACCCGCCAACGTCTGGCGCCCCATAGGAAGATCGCGCACGATGTTGTTAGACTGTAGCATCGAATTATGAACCACCGGAAAGGGCGGAACTAACTATGCCTACCCAACTTTGTATTTTGTATGAATTAGACATACATTATGTTAAAAAGCTAAGAATAGTTAAATTAAAATGTTACATTAATCATCACATTACGTTTTTGAAGTAATGATGGCGATGGCTCATGACGTAGGTTCATATCCTTGCCCATAAGCTGAAACTGTTGGTGAAGGAAAACATTATCAAACCATACCATGATGGTGTAAGGCTTTGTCTCAACGCATCTGGCTATCCACCACCCTGAAGTTTAAAATGTGTCACCGAGCATCTATATAGATAAATGCACAGAACAATGTCTGGAGTCAGTGAGTGCCCTCTCTAGGTTTAGCTTGTTATCATCTTGGACAAAGTCATTATATAATATCATGTGAGATTGTGATCAAAGACTAACAACACCTATAAAGCAAAAAAAAAGGTGGTGTGCAATTCACACACGATAAAAGTGAAACTTCAGTAAATCGACAAAAGAAAGAGATGAATATATATAACAAGGGTAGGATAATTACAAAGTTTATTTGTTTAAAAATGAAAGTATTTTGATTAATTTTAAAAGATATTGTTTATTTTATTTAACATATGTTACATAATTTATTGCTCAAGTTCCATATTTTCAGTTTCAACAAACATGATATAAAAATACTCACAAACACTGTTAAATAATAACATACCACGCTGACTTCTTACTAAAACGCTGTAATACGCAGTACTTTTCATATATACTAACACACGTTAAATGCTTAAATCCAAGCAAGTATTAAACAGTGTGTAATATACATACACACCGACATTTGGTCTCTCACTCTGGCTCACTATTTCATTTCAAAAATTCCGTTTGTCTCATTCTTTGCCGGCTTCATCCTACACATTTTTGTCTCTTACCTGTCGTTTTTCCGTTGCATCCGGTTTGAAATCACAACGATTTTAAAGAAGTTTCACTTCAAAAATGGACATAAACAATGACTATCCGAGATTATACTTGCTACGAGTATAGAACAAACATAAGCGACAATTATTCAGCTGTAGCGTTATTCGCTGCTTTGGTTTCGTATTACAATTTTTAAGAATGACAAGATAACGAAATGAATATATTGTCTATATCGTGATTTTAATTGTAACATAAAATGCTGTTCTGTTCACACCTATTGGTTGTTACATAATGACCGCTTGTTTGCACGTTACGATAACACCAGTCGACCATTGTCATTATTCATAATCATAACGAATAACATATAATAAACAGCAGATTAATGATTACAGAATAACATCTTGTTATCCATTACACAGGAATAATCTATAATATTATTAATTATTGTAATAATTACCATATCTTACACAAAAATATGTAAAATTACAACCAAAAACATAATTTTTGAAATTATATTGAAATTTAATCGCGTACTAATTAAAAAAAATTAAATGTAAATAGACAGAATACTTAAAAATTATATACATGGATAAGTAAATATAAAAATTAATTCTACTTTTATTTAAAAATAATACATATATTAAAAATTCTCATATATTTACTAAAATTATTATCAATATATGAAATAACATGAAAATTACTAGAATAATATATTTTTATATGAATTATTAATAAAAGAATTTACAAATACAAGCAATATAAACAGCTAAAAACATTTCTATAACATATGCGATAACGTAAATTCTATTTTAATAATTGAATCGTTAATCATAAGTTATAACTTGATTTAGGTATATTAAAGTTTCACATTATACTTATAAGGCCCGATGTAACAGATTTTTTTAAATAATTTTATTTGGTAATTATATAGAATAAATAGAAATAGTATGTGCAAAATTATATAAAATATACAGCGTGCGTGCGAGTGTAGGACAATCATATAAAAGATAATTTAGTTGAAAAGTTGTATGCATTTATATTAAGAATTCAATACATTTTTACAACATTAGTTTAGAACACCATGTACACGATAAAGAACCGAGATCGTTAGGGGTCCAAATTAAAAACAATTATTACCCATTTACAAATACAATAAAATCGAATTGTTTATTTTGGTACGGGCTAATCTGCGAAACCGCTAAACCGATTTCGATAAGACTTTCTCTGACATATAGAAAGCATTTCAAAGTATTTAGCTAACCTACATATCATTACGCTTTTCCGTAGTGACTAAGCAGTAACTTAAAATCGGTAAAATGGTTAAGTAATTATGACATGGATGCAATTAAAAAAAATTAGAGACAGCCCATAATGAATCACAATAAAACATCCGAGAAAAATCGCGGGTATCGGTTTGTATTTTATATGATAAAACCTTCCCATAAGTATATAGATACCACAATTAAATGAATCATAAAGATCGGTTCTGCAATTTCTGAGAAAATGCCACTTACATAAACAAACCAAAGAAATAAGAAACTCATTTTTAAGAGTTCACAATTAAAAAGAAACGATAAATGACGATGAATGAATGATTAACAAGATGTTTTAATGAAGCTAAAACGAAAAAGACAAATGCAATCTTACACGCATTAGGAAGTAAGAAACTATACAGTATGCTTTAATATTATTCCCTCGATTTAGGTTTTTTCTATTTTTCAGTGACATTTTCTATGTAACAAGCTTCTACATATCATTTATTTTAATGCCTTACATGCACACGCACGCTGTATAAATTTGTGCAGGCGGAATTGGTGACAAATAATCGCAACGATTTTCAAATATCTAATAACAACTGAAAATTCAAAAACAGCTTGTATTAATTTTCGAATGTGGTAAATATCACTTCCAAAGAAATATTTTTTTATATATATTTTTAAACTTTTTTAAGAATACTAATCCTTATTTATTGTGCTGTGTAAAGGACCTCCTCCTAATACATTACCATCAATAAGGTTGACTCGCGGACATAGGCGTAATTAAGTAAATATTGAATGGATAAGACCCCTCACGGTTATGTAATATTTTTATATAAGTTCCTGGAAATATCTCTTTTCCCAATAACACAAATATATAGAAAAATATACTTTCACACCGAAATAGAAACGTAAAACGCGACTGGAACTGAAGATAACTAAAATAACAATAGAATGACAAATAACACTATATTACAATAAATGTATTAAGAAAAACACCGCCAGGAACCTGTTGCAGTCAATTTAATAAAGCAAAAATATATTATATATCAATTGATGTCATATTTTAGTTTGATAATAAATTATAATATCAAATACCGAAATGGTGAAGTCTTATTGGAATTGAATATATCGGGGGCCCATACAACCCGTATCACAATTCCTAATTACGCCCACGTCACAAATCATCAAGGCCTACGGGCCAAAGAACATCTTAGAGATTACGCATTATTTAGGCACGATTCTTATTTTCAGTAGTAACTCTAGCATTCAAGTCTACAAACGTTCAGTGAGGAAAACGAATGCATTATTTATTTCTTTGTTTATATTAAATAAGTTTCCTTTCGTTAGACAACTGACGGGAACTTCGCCACTCGTTCTGTTAGCGACTTAATTATGTAAGTCAGAGGACTCCGATTTGTTGAGAAAGGTCATAATTGCGAAAAAGACATGTAGCGAATTAGGGATAAGTTACAATGATCTATGTACCTGTTACTCAGGATCTTAAAAGTAGCTTCAAGAGCTTGTCATTGTCGTTATTTATTCAATTAAAACAATTAATGCAAAAATAAAAAAAACATATGTGAAAAATTGTATGTTTAAATCGTTTGTACATATGTTTGAATCGCGTTGAAATATTTGTTCACGACATGACCTTAATGTTAACCATTCTTTTAATAAATATAATTCCTCTCTAAACCTTGTACTTTAATGGAACTACAATAATATATGTAATATTTAATAAATATTATGTAATGAACTCTAATCTAAAAAGGGTTAACGTATGTTTGGAGAATGTCAAGAATGTTCATAAATAATGATTGTGTATGTATACTTGCTGCTCGAATACCAACTCAATATGAGTTGATACAAAGTTGAATATTAATTCCGGCATCCATAGGAAATTAATGTTGTTGAATGTTGAATCATTTGATGTTGGAAATTAAATAGTTCAACAAATTTAATTTTAATAACGCAATATATGACTGTAAGTATAAACATATATTTTACTAATTAATTAAATTAAAAACTTCAGTTTTATCCACTCATAGATTTACAGAAGCCATCGCTTACAAATACCAGATTTAAATGTTTATAACGCTAACCTATTTGCAGAGAATCTTACCCTAATTTAGGAAGATATAATAGAGAGTTAGGGCGATTGTGTGGCCAATCGGTGAAGTTTCCTAAACGTTCTGCCAATCAGGAGTAGTAGTACAGCTCAGTTGCCGTGTGACAAGCGCCTAGCGTCCGTCCGTAATTTTCTTACTGTATCCCACCGTAGTAGGATAGTCGCAACTTATTTTCCTCTTTCACTCTTTTCTATCCGCTGTCAATTGTCAACGCAAACCATCTATATTTTCTTTGGTCTTTCTCCACTCCTATATTCATCAACATTCATGCTTAACTCTTCGGGTAATACGACTCTCACCTCTCACCATGATATGCCCATACCACACCAAGCGACACATTAACTAGGGACCACGCACGCCCTTGAAACATGTCCTCTGAAATCATGTTGTGTAACAAGCATTTTAACCTACCAAATTTTTTTACATTTGTTCTCTTTTATTCTTTATAGGTTTTAGCATATGATCACGATCTCATCTTATGTTAAGTAATGATGTAGTTCAAACTGGTAAATACACTAAACCTAGAAGGGCTGGCTCTGAAATGCAGCTGCCGGAACTCACCCACAGGTGCTTAGGGACAGATTGAGAGCGGTAGCTAGCCAGACAGACTTAAAAAAAGCCCAACCAACACGAGGCGCTATTTGGAACACAATATTACACTTCTCATGTAATTTATTTTGAAGAAACGAAGAGAAAAACTTTCTTATAGGAAAAGTTCGTGATAAAAGCCTAGCATAGTGGTAGGGCATTTTCTAATGCACTTCTAGCTTACCACTCTTAATATGTAAATTTATCGTCAAGCCGTTGTAGCTGTCAAGTCCCCCCTTTCTTTACACTTTGCGTGTTCTCGTCTGAGGCCACATAATCACATAACATCAGGGGAGATTCTGGTCGGCTGGCTTAACCTATATAAGGCATAAGTATATACACACTATTGCCATAGTCATTTATAAATTACTTTATTTAAAAAAATATAGAAGCACTTTCGTCAATATTATATTAGTTCTTTTCTCAGGAGAATAATAATCTTAGCCATTGGTACAATTTATCATTGGGGCGTACTATAAATGTATTTTACTAAAAAACTACTACAATAAGGTCTAATATACTCGATAAACTTGATTTATATATATTAATTAAATTATTCCTGACATTCAACAGTAATATGAATGAATTAGGAACGGATAAGGGCATGTGATATAACACCGATAGACTCCGAATCAACTACAAAAACATACGAATCACCTCTTTATATTGTCATTGTAACACGCCCTAACCTTGATGAGCACTATTCACGGTACTTAATTAACATAAACTGTCTCATCACCTGTGATTACATTGTCAAGCGTTTTGTTCAATTTCTATATGATAAATCGATAAAAGCAGTTTTACCAACAAACGTTTCATAAGAGAATGAATGAATGAAAGAATGAAAACACATGATTGAATACTTTATTATACTTGTGGTATACTGGCGAGTTGAATACCACAAGACATTTTCTTCCATATAGTCAACGTTATTTTAGAGATAACTATCAGGTAGTATATGCAAAACAGAAGAATTTATAAAAATAAATGTGAGTAAACATTTCGTAAATAGATAAACTCATACATATTGTTACGACACGAACAGAATTGAATGACTCAAAGAGAAATCTGGAAAAGTCTAGAATTCTCTACAAAGATCCTGTATGCACTCGCAGAGAAATAAGCCATCATCGGGACGTAAATTTTGGCAAAATGTACTTATTGATATCTTATCTTTGAGAAAATGGAAACAAATAAAAACAGTTCTAAATACTACGTTTAGAACTTACACGTCCAAATTCTCTATTTTTTAAAACGTTATAGCTTTGTCGTAAATAATCTTCTTTTTAATTCTGGATATTTCAAGACTTCATTTTTATCCGATATATAAACGAGGAACGAATAGAGGTAGCCGAAAGCAGTCCAAAGAAATGGACAAAAGGTGTAAAAACTACCACAAACGACAATTTTAATAGTAAGTTTTATCTGTGTATGTGATAATTATAGGTGGCGTAAAATCTATACGTAGAATGAAAATCCATATTAAAATACGGTAAAGGTGAATTCAGGTAAATCTTTATGATAAAAAATAACACTATACCTTTCTATTAAGGTTAGTTACAAATGTTCTCACACAAAACTAACATCGACACTTTGATGCAAACAATACAGTATAATTCAGTTGCCCATGATACATTAAAAGTAATGTTTTACTTAATTACAATAAAAAGGTAGAATGAAACCGTATTTTTTTTTAAAGTGAAACGTTTTTTTCATCGCCTTAAAATTTTTTCGTCTATCAATCGCGTATCTCGTTAGAGCCGGCCGTGGATTAGAGGTAAAGTAAAAAGGCGCTCAGCAGAGCAGCCACGGCTAATATGGCGGCACCCATTGCTAAATTCAAAATGATTCAATGGTTTAAATAAATATAGTGATTAGTTTTTGAAATGCTACACCGAAAAAAAGTTTCACTTGCATTGTGGTGGAATAAAACAACACATTTTTTTATCAGGATTTTCATCCCATGGGAAACTAACCTTATATTCCAAATCACGACAAAATTGAATATATCAAAATAATTTTTCATTATAAACCTGAAACACAGATGTACTCTTCATGGAAGGCAAGTTTATTATTAAACTATAGATTGAAAGTAAATAAAAAGACGCCCCGATGACTTTATAGCAAACGATCTACGGTCCCTCGATTACATATTACGCAAGAGTAAAGTAATAGATATCGGTAAATATCACCTTCAGAATAAATTCAGATTATGCACCTATTGGCCTGGTTGGCCTTCACAAGTTCACCGGACTAATGGGGCCTCGATTACATATTACGCAAGAGTAAAGTAATAGATATCGGTAAATATCACCTTCAGAATAAATTCAGATTATGCACCTATTGGCCTGGTTGGCCTTCACAAGTTCACCGGACTAATGGGGTAACACTTTTGGCGGTCACCCGCTTGGTAACAAGTTCAAGGGTGTCAAAGTGGCCAAGCCTCGGCTTAGGCAGTTGCCTTAGACACAACGACGCAAATCTTAATAAACTAAACTAGCTCAGGTAATCATACATATAACTATTAATGATACACACATGAGTGTTTACCTTGTGAACTCAAACATGTATTCTGTATCTGTCAACTTGATTGAAATAAACTACTCAAGTTCGTATAATAAGGGAAATGAAAACCATTTGCACCATATGTGTAACTACCTGTGTGAGGGATCTGTATGGTGTGTGTTAAGCTAGTGAGTGAAGATTGTCAGTATCGCTGTATCGCGCTAATAGTGTGCTCAAGAGCTCCACTCCGGCAGATCGAACCTAGGCTTGAACCGCCGCGTTGGCGGGAAGGTCGCGGTGAGTGTACGGGGGCGAAAGTCACCGTCAGAGCACGACAACTTGATGTGATTACGCGGGCGTGAGCATACACACGCTCTGATTGAAGAGTCGGAGGAATACTGATCGTTCGCTACAGTTATTTTATTGGGAGGACCGAAGAGGATCCCGCCGCTGGGTCAAAGGCCTGTTCTCGAGGTAACGTATACATATAATCACCAATCCAGCCCACGACCTTATTGCCAATTTTAAACACAAAAAAATACACATTTCTATATGTTATCCATATACAGCGGTATGTATTACAGGAACTTATTTCTCAGATTCACATTTCCTCACGATATTTTCCTTCACTATAAACTAAATAGTGTCACAAATTTAAATTAAATCACTCTAACACTATAACTTTGTTCTTGCGAAATAGGAAAGAGCGTAATGCTTATTAGTCGGAAACAACTTTAATTTTATAGAAAAACCAGCTGCCCGCCTTAGACCAAACATTCCCAGTACAGTACTATGATACAATGAAATAAAATGGCAACTAAACAACTGCACCTAACCCTGTTAATTCTGTCAATATTTTGAAAATCTCTCTATCGTCGTCTGTCACATACACTCACTCACATTTTATATCGAGATTTTTAACTCAAATTTTTCCTTCCTTCCTCCTTTCCTTCCGATTTTTCAGACATTTTCTTTCATAGAAACCTTATCCTGATAATTAAAAACAACAAAAAATGAATTAGCCAGATAGATGCAACCATTTTAAAGTGATGCGCGTACATTCCTGCAATTGATGTTTATTTATAAAGAGTAGATAACGATAAAAAGCAATTACACACATATTCTATTACATGAACCTATATTACACGTAATTACACACAATAATAATATCGAAATAACTTTTATTTAAGCATGTCTTTTACATAACTAATTATAAAATGTTAACAGAGAATTTTTAATCTATTGAGCACATGTCTTCATAAACTAATGTGATACGTCGTCGATCATCTAAATGTTAAACGATTTTTAGGGTTGCTTACGTCATAATGGTAAACCTCAAACACGAATGCTACTTTCATACATGCGTGTATCGCCACAAAGTTTGGTCTATGATGGCAATAAATGTAAGTATAGAAATATATTATCGTATGTGTTGTTAACTATTGGGAAGTGTGAATATATATGCAGCATGATATCTCGAGTTATTATCACATGAAAAGACGTGCGAACGTTTTACTGTGCCTTGGTCGGAATTGTTTTTGAGGTTCGTTTTTAGTCCTACAAGTAGCCGAAGCTTCGTCACGCAAGTATGAGAGTAGCATTATAGAACCTCTTTATTGTTCTGTCGGTATATATGTGTACCCTTTTAAAAATATGATAAATATAGATTCTCTAACCTTTGCTAGTGAGAATTTGAATTAGGTACGATACACCTTATAGCTTCCATGGTACTAAGAGTTAAATCCAGAATATCCTTCAATGGTAAACCTTCCAGGGAAGCTATAAAGGTAAAGAAATGATCAAAATGAATAATAATCAAATACACTTCTTTTTTTTACTTCATAGATTTAAGCGTTTGACCACAATATCAGTATGTTTAACACCTTAGACCACATTGTCATTTACCATCAGGTGAATTATGGTCAATCGTTAAAACCGATAAAGTTTAGTAAAAAAAAACAAATCCACCCATACACTAAGCCAACTCGTATGGGTAACTAATAATTAACCCTTCCCCGTGACTTCCCTCCCCCAACGGAAAATATTCAGAAATGTTAAACCCTTAACAAACTCCACACATATTGACAAACTAAACTGTACGAAAACATTTAAGTGATCAACGATGAAGCAGCTATGAAATTAATAAATTGACATCTACACAACTTATTAGTACCGAATCATATCATTCGTTACAAGATGGTAACATGGATTAGTTACGGTCTCTCATCGGTTATACTCACGCTTTAATATCGACCAAGCCATCTGAGTGAGATAGCACATAAGGTAATTTAGACAAAAAAGACACCAATATATATCTTAGAAAACGCGTACACATGAACATCATTCAATCGTATTTGGTGAAAATAGAATAGAAATGCACAAATAATTAAATGGCGAATTATTATAACATGAGGTTAAATTAACAGAAATTGAAATTTAAAAAAAAAAGGGAATTTTGATAATTACAGTTATTTCCACTTCACATGCAAGTCTTTGGAATAACTGCGACGATTTAGTACCACTACTAAAATCCTCAGAGGATAATGCCGGACGTAATCAAGTTATTTATCAAAACTGATTTTGCTCACATAATTTAACTAAATGGTTAATACACTGCACAGGAAGACAAAGTCGAGCATATGAGCGGGAACATGTTAGTGTATGTAAATATAATAAAAAGTAGCCTACAATCTCTAAGACACACTTACTTTACCCCTGAAACTAACCCCAAATTAGATTCTTAGTGGCTTTGAAATCAATTAATAGTAGTCAATTGATCTGGTAAATAAATGCTTCACAGTTTTCTATTTCCATGCACAATCTATAACACTATCTCATTTTCACAGTTCATACAAGATTATCAATTGATTGGTGATGTCAACTTGCCAATCCATGATGATTATATGTTGCCGTTGGTCAGAACAGTATAACAACCATTTGTCTAAACTGTATATGGCATTGACAAAAATTATGCTGGTATTCATATGAGCATACTTAGAAGTAATTGATGTGAAATATATATATATATGTTTAATATTCTATAAATCTCCTTTATTTACCTAAAAATATCGTTGATATCCTTCGATGAAATCTCAGAAACTTTATTTCCCATAACCCACATACATACTATAGCAAAGTCTGGATATAATCCACTGAGCGCTTATCGAATGCATCAGTACAAACTATAAGTATTGAGAACCATTACATATGACTATTCACACAGATAATAAAAAAAACACTTAACATAAAAGTGATGCGTTGACGTACAATATTTTAGGTGATGATTTTTTAAACATTCTTTATTGAGAACTACTCCTTATACGTCAAAGTAGCTAAATTTTAATCAAAGAAAATTATGTAACAAATCCTTATGAATAAAAAACATACCTATATACTTTATTTTTCAGACCAAATTACTTTAAAATACAAACCAATTTATAACTCTTTTTATATATATATACATTTGTAAAATATCTCAGTCATAGCCCGTAATATTTGCGGACATTTCCCACGTACTATTATAGAAAATAAATAAATTTCAGAATGGTACAAAAAATGTCCGCAAAACTGGCAATACCGTTAAATATAACCGTTATTCATAACATTCAAGTCTTTTCTATAGGTAAACCTTAGTTAATATTATAAGAAGCGTTCAGGATCTTAACAGTGGAGAGGGGTAAACGATTGCAAAGAAAGGTGAAACGGTCTAAATGTTGCGAGTATGCCTTTTGAAACGAGATAACGTTATATGTGTTATAGTTATAACGCTATTAACTACAACGTTAATTCATAACTATTATTACATTAACCCTCGCTGTTTTTTTCAATAAGTAATATAAAATCAATCAAATGGAATGAGTTTACTTAGTCGTTTTAGTTTATGAAATTCGAGAACTTTCTAGACTGTTCACATTGTACACAAACCATACAAAGGACACTATCGATATTAAAATTTCAATTTAACAAAAAATCCAAACTATGATAATGTAAATTTATTTTCATTCAATTTAAAATGACAAACGATTCAAATATATATAAAAAAGTTTATGCATACAATCAAAATCGATTACCGGGAATCCATACCCGCAACATTCAAATCTCACACACTAAAGAACACTACTACACTACTAAAATAAAAAGTCCACTGCCGTCTATATCCGTGTATCGGAGAGACGGAACTTTTTGCAGTAAAGCCCTTTTCAAAACGGACGATGGTGGCCCATGTAAGACGACTGGTTGTAGAAGTCGCGCCGCAGGAACCTGTTTGATGGACCACCGTACATACCGTAGTTGGCCGTGTAATCTTGCCGGCTATGCAGCATGTCGAGCTGATCGAGACTATGGTGACGTTGCGGTACGCGCTGGATAGGCGCTGTATCCAAAGCAGCGTGCGCAATAGGGATAAGTCGTAGTATTTTTATGGAGTTTTTTTTAATCGATAATTATTCCATTACAATCGATATTAATGATATCGATATCTTTGCACTAAGTGTTCATAGCACCAATCCAAAAAATATGGACAATATGAATACGTTGTAGTATTTTTTTTTGTTCATTTAATCGATACTTATTTCAAAATAACCGATATTTGTACTATGCGTAGCTCTAGACTAAATGTTGTTTAAGCTAATCCAATGCAACATATACAATAGGTGTAAGTGGTAGTATTTGTATGAGTTTATGTTATCGATAAATATATATTCGTAATCAATACTTGTAATATCCATATCTCGGCACTGAGTGTTCACTACAATGTTGTGTAGATATTACAACAAAGCGAAGGGATCATAGACTATCATACCGTCAATTACACTGGAGATACAATTCTTAGTTAATTAACATATACTTCTTTTAGATACTATACCTTATGACCTTAAATGATTGTATAGAAATATATAAATTTATTTTGTACGTCTCGGAAACCGCTCTAACGATATGGATCATTTTTTAATTTAGATGACATTATGCTTTTTAAGTTTACCTGTATAGGTGTTTTCCACAAAAAAAAATATATAATTACTTTTAGAGCCTATGTGATATAGCGCCATCTCGCATATTATTGTGATACTTGCACGGTTTCCAATGAATGTAAACCATCTGGCACCTCAAAATTTCGTGAGATGGCACTATATCATACTATCCACCAGATGAACGGAGCTCAGACATCCAAGTACTAAGTCTAATTTTACAATTTAAAGTATATTAATAGACAGCCTAAAAATTACCGAGTGTACAAGAACAAGTCTGATATACAAAGAGTTAAAACATATAGCTTCTAGTACTTTAAGCTTAAACATTTATCAAATACCCAACTTAAGACTCTACGAACATTTTTTTTTATTTAGTCGGTAGTAGACTCGAAGGCAACCTTATTGTTGGAAGTCCGGAGGTTAGATATATTTTAACAACATGATCAGAAATAATTCTTAAATACAAGCACCGTTATAACACAAAACTTATTAAATAATTAATTACCTCTATTGTGATGGAATCCTGCGGTCCAGCCAGCACAATAAGCCGCCTTTTGTTTACCGTGCTCCTCAGCAACCTGGAAAAGGAAGACACGCTATTCCATAATACAATTTTTAAAACGAATTATTGATTTATAAATAGGCAAAGACAAAACGGTTTAGAACCTTTCACTCTCCGTTTTTCGATCGATAAAAAACAAAAAAATCAATGTAGAGCTTTTTCAGAAAAAAGAAAACTCCAACAATGTTGCAACTTAAAAAATTAATGAATTATGGTAGAATTGCGACCACTATATTGACCATTAATAATGAATAAATGAAGTAAGTGACTATAATATCAACATTGGAAAGGCTAACTTACTAAAGAGTCAACTGCAGTCTTTGTAGTTAGACAATTAGGCTTAAAATGTTCAATGATTTACAGCCGACAACCAATATAGGAAGTTGTAACATGAGAAACAAATGGACCAATAAAACAAACTTAAATGTAATTGTATAGAATGTTAAATAGTTATATTCTATAATCGGTACATATACAAGCTTTAAAGATAAATAGTTACATAAACATGATTAAAATATGCCAGCCATTAGCATTATTGGCGGAAAGTTCGGGAAGGTAACGCTCAAATCAAGAGTTGAAGGAGATAAATTAAGAAAAATATTGATTTTTGGATTTTGAGTAACATGGACCAATGAATATTTGTAATTTGCAAGTGACTGTTAATTAATTTTTAAGACTAATTCGATTAATCCAGGTTAAAGTAATGGTGATCCCATAATATAGGTCCTTTTGTATTAGCAAAATTATTAGTTATGTCGACGGTGGAAACACTAATCGGGTAACGTGCAAAGGCTCATCAATCAACTAGTATTTCCATAGTCGATATATCCCTTATATTGCGCACCGTATCACTGTGTTGGCGTGCACGCACGCTCGCTGCCTGCCTCCCAACGGGCTGCGTGAACATTAAACAATTTATAAACCCAAACCGCCAATTAACCCCACCTATTTCACATTAGTAACATACGATGTACTAGAAGACGCCATAGATTACTACTAATAGAACATTCCAAATAGACTATACTAACATACATATACATAAATATTAGGGTGCTTTTTTAATCCCGATTTTTTTAGTCCCGAAGCAAAATTTTGTTTTTCTTATATACTTATGTATCATGAGCTCTGCGGCACTTTGTGCTATCGTATCATTCGAACTCAGCAATTACTGAGGATTTAACGCTCTACAATAGAGCCTATTGCGACTTACTGTGACTGACAACGGTGCCACTAAAGTCAAATTTTGTAGACATTTCATGTTTATAAAAGAAAATGGCACTACTATTCTCTACTTTTAAAAACAACTTAAAACAGTTTATTAATTTTTAAGATAAATTTAAGTCGAACCTTTAAACATGGTCAAACTTCAAACGCATTTTTCCACAAAATAGAATTTTTAAGTTACTTCTTTTTTTAATCTAGCCTATTTATGATCGAATATACTAAATAGGAATAGAACTGGATAAATATGTGCTTTGTTGGTGTACGACAAACAAATAACGTTTCACACTTACCATTACACTGAGGGGCTCTGTACCTCCTTCGAGTATCACATTATTTAAAGCTGGACTGGATAAATCGACTGACTTTTTATATTAGAAGTATGTGTGTTGTTAGTGTACGACAAACAAATAACGGTTCACATTTACCTTTACACTGAGGGGCTCGGTACCGCCTTCAGGTATCACATTATTTAAAGCTGCTATCGCTTCTTGAGCCTCCTCCCTTTTATCGAATCTGTTATACCAAATCATTACACATTAATTAGAAATGTTATAAAACCAAGTCATACAGTAATTGAAACAAAATGAATGGAGAAGTAGGATCGAATCCTTGCAAATGAGCTGGATATTTTAGTGAAGGGAAACCAGAGCATGGATGTAGGGTTTTTCTAGTAAAGTTGCAAATCAGTCGCCAAGCATCTAAAAATTCTTTCCGGCAGCTACGCTTGACGTTAACGTTAACGTGTTTATTATCTTAGACCACATTATCATTTAACATCAGGTGAGATTGCGATCAAGTGAGGGCAAACGCTAAAATGAGGCACAAAAAAAGAATCAAACAATATTTTTAGAGTTTAACCTTTAAGAATCGTTTGTCCACATACAGACGCGGTACACTAATAATATGGGGGGCTAAATCGAAGTGTTAAGCGTTATGTTGGCTCTCTATGAAACGTTTTCGTGTATCTCATGTGTAATCATTTATAAATTGTAGTAACTCGCATTACTCGTACTAAGTTCCTTAACGCACGGTACGGACTTGGTGGATGGGGGCTAGACGAACAAAAGTGTAAGATTTTGCCATCACGACCCTTTTTATAGTGTAGACGATTATCCACATTACGTATGCTATTTGCTGGGCTCAATTATACGGGTTTATTGGTTCAAAGGAGTAAATAAGTTCGTACTGGCTGCGCAAGTATAGTTTGCACATGGCATACGCGGCAGCATGTTTCGTAGCGTATTGTGTGTAGTTGTGTACTTATACCTAGTCTTGCCATAAATACTGAAACAAAGAAAAACTTAAAATTTCTATTTCAAATGACATTTCTTACTTTTACCGTGTGTTAGTTTAATACACAAATATAAAACAATTTAAAATATAAAAGCTTTTTCGAAGTGGTCTCCATTGGCTGCAATACAGTTCTTTAAACATTGAGGCCAGTTACCAATAGAAGCACGCAGTCTTTCCATGGTAACATTCTTCACTGCCAATCGTACGGATTGTTTTAGGGACTCCAAATTATCGTGGCGTTTAAAGCAAGCCGTACTCTCTAAAACTGACCATAAATCAGGAATGGTATCTTGATACACTTATGCTGATGTTTTCATACCTTATCCACAAAAGTATGGCTCAGTCACTCCTTCATAGCTAACACCCCACCAAACCATCACTGAAGTCGGATAGTACCCAAGTTGCTCTCTGTCGACTAATTCGGAAGCTTCCTTAGAGCTTTGAGCATAAATAAGGTCATTATGTTTGTTAAAAAGTTGCTCAATTGTAAAAAATTTCTCATCCGTAAAGAAAATTTTTCTGTGACCTCCCTTTGCGTACCGCTCCAGTAGTTGTTTCGATTTTACCACCCTATTCTGTTTTAAATTATCAGTTAAGAAATGACCAGTACGTGTCTTATAGGCTGCAAGTCGTAAGTCATCTTTAAAAAATACGCGACATGGTTCTAGGTGCTATCTTCATCACCCGAGATAAAACCTTTTGCTTTCGGACAGGATTTCTTCGAAATCTTTCCCTTACTGCTTTAACCACCTGTTTCGTACAAACACTACGTGGACGGTCAGATCTTTTTCTGTCACAAACAGAGGAGGTCTCATTGTACCTATTAATAGCCCGGTACACAAACATTTTACTAATTCCAAGCGTATAGAGAGTTTTAAAATTTCCATTTGATTCCATACTTACTTGTGTATAATGCAATCATAGCGATTCGGTTTTTTTTTTTTTTTTTTTTTTTTTATGTTATAGGGGGCAAACGAACAGGCGGGTCACCTGATGGTAAGTGATCACCGCCGTCCATAGACACTAGCAACATCAGGGGAGTCGCAAGTGCGTTGCCGGCCTTTTAAATAAGTGTACGCTCGTTTCTTGAAGGTTTGTAACTCGTAATGGTTTGGAAACACAGCCGCTGGAAGTCGATTCCACAAGGTCGAAGTTCGAGGCAGAAATGATCTTGAGAACCTCACCGTTGAAGACCTCCGCTCATCAAGGTGTGAATGAAATTTCAGTTTCAAGCGGGTTGTACGATAGTGGAATGTAGCGGCGGGTATCAGTCCAAACAACTCCTCGGAACACTCACCATGGTAGATACGATAAAGGACGCAAAGAGACGCGATGTCCCGACGCAATGCCAATTTAATATCACACCACTCCATTTTAATATCGCAAAATATTGTACAATGTATTGGCGCCAAAGTGAGAAAACCCAATGAACAATCATATAAAAATGTCAATTTCCAAATTCAAATGTAATATTTTGTTTATTTTTAATTGTAACCGTGTTTATGGCCAGACTAAGTAGTTATGTTTATTTTTAATAAAAACACGTGCTACCTATCCTCTTTGCTAATTGTTTGTTATGTGAATAATTTATCTTTAAACTTAAAATTTTATATTACGACTTTCTTTCATTAATTTGAATTAAAGAAATTTAATTATTAATTATTTGACAAATCGAGTAAAAATAAGTACCTACTATAACGAAAGGAACTTCGTTCCAACAGTGTTCCACGACCCTCTTTTTTTATTTTTTGTATTATCGAAAATGTATGAATAATTACGTGAACGATAGTGATATCTAGAAATATACCTCTGCACATCAGCTATAAAATAATGTATTAATGAATCACAAGTTAATGAAAAACAAACTACATAATTCTACCTAAACAAGGAAACGAGTTAAAACTTATACAGATGTATCAATGTTGACATGTAAATAAAACGTAATTATTCAAACGATGTACTCCTTATCAGATAGTAAGCGTGTTTGATGGCGACTGGAGCGAATACACACGATTCAGTGCGTCACCGACCCGAACGCGCTTGATGCCGAGTTGAACCGAGTAAACCCGATTTACCGTCACCGATTCGAGCGTGAGTGACGGTTCACTTTCGTTCTTCACCTAACGAACCACCTAAAGGAATTTTCACTCCAAAAATCAACAAATCTCACCGAACGAAAGCGACACCTCTCGGGGTACCATAACTTTTGTCTCTGAGTATGTGTTTCTGCACTATTCGACCGTATTTGCCGAATATTGTCTCCAGTTGATCCTCGGTGACGGTCCGTGGCAAGTTAGTCACGTACAAATTCGTATCCTTTATATCCTCGCCCGAAGGACGAGCGTACGACACCTGAAAAATAAATACAATTTATATTATAATTAGTTTCCGACCGAAATAACCGAATATGCAGCTTTGTAAATTTGGCCAGAAATAAGTTATAGATAAGAAAAAGCGTAATGTTTACCTTAGCTTTGAAAAAACAACTCGAAGCTAATTAAAAAAATAATAATTTCAATAATTGCCTATATACAATTTTTTAAGCACTGAAGTTTCACATCGCTCATTACTTAAAAAGTACTGAATAGATTTTGAACATTTTTTTTTAGTTTTTGTAATTAGTACCAAGTGGTCTTATATAAAAATAAATATCACGATATACTGCATTATGGAACTTAAACCTTCACCGCTTTGGACAGTCCAGGGGTTAAGCGCTCGCCCAAAAAACACGGTGAAGCTATAAAGGCCCGATAACCGTTTAGAAAAAAGTTTAAAAACCTTTAATCGTTTATTCCTGATCTGATACCCGTTGAACGTGTCTATGGCTCTGGCGGCGTCGTCTTCACACGTATAGTTCACAAATCCAAAACCGTAGCTGTATCCAGTCTGAGAAGGATAATAATTACTTTATTATATAATAAATACAACAAACTTTTTAAAAAAGGTGTTGTCCTTGACTTTATGTAAGATACTTCACCGCAATTGTTTTTATTTTGAAATTAAACAATAAATAGGACAACAATATGTTCAACGATTTATCATATATAAGTAAAACAATATAAATTCCACTACATAAGTGCAGTTTCAATATTACATTACAGACAAACATTTAAATCAGTTTTAAGGTATGAACAATAATAGTCAACTAATTAGAAACAACAACAAAAAAGTATAAAAAACAATATTTTTTTAAGTATTCATAATTAGTATTGTTATTTACGAAATAGCTACTATCCAGAGCCTACCAATAGGTATAATTAATATTTAGTAGGGTATCCCTTATTTTCTTTCAATAACAGCACTGCAACGACGTGGCATTGATTCAATCAATTTCATAAATTTTTCTAAGGGGATTAAATTCCAATGCTTCAACAAATGCTTCATATAGTTTGTTTGTTTGAGACTTTCTTTTTAACAATATAGCAGAGATTTGCTGGCCAGTCTAAACTGGATATACGCTGTTCGCTAAGGAAACATTTGACGCTATTGGCCGCGTGTTTAGGGTCATTGTTATGCTGAAAGATCCAGGTTACAGGCTAATGATTGTCCGAGTAGGGAATCATTGTATGCTCTGAGATATTTTTTGATCCATTGTACCTTCAATCTTCCGATCGGGTCCAACTCCATATCCGGAAAAACACCCCCAAACTTTAATGTTACAGCCACCGTGCTTGACTATACTCCTTGTGTATATTAAAATTAAAAGCATTGTTTACAGGACGTCTAACATAACGCTATCCATCGGAATTTACCATATTTATTATTGTTTCATCATTCAATAACACTTTTTTCCATTCTCGTACCGTCCAATTTACATATTTTTTAGCGAATAATAATTGCTTCTCTCGGTGTTGCTTGGTAAGAAAAGGTACCTTTCGAGAGATTCTTCCAAACAATTTAGCTTCCACTAATCTTCGGCGTATCAGTCTTGACGAGATGTTTCTCGGGTCATCAGGCGAAAAAACTAATCTGGTTAGAGCCTTTAATTGGGTCTTTTTAGCAACGATTAGCGTATCTTCTCTGGGAGAGGCTTTTTTAGAAAAACACATTTTCAACAGTTCCATATGTTTTATAATGATCAATTGCATTAAAAACTTTCTTAACAGAACAATTTAAATGCTCGGCTATTCTTCTGTACGCCCACTTATGATCTATATATAAATTAACAATTATTTACCTAGTTGATGCGTCACAACTTTTATTTTTACCCGTTTTGAACAAAATAAAATTCAGATTAAATTTTGAATTGCCGCCAAAATAATAGAAAAAGCCAAGAAAGAAATGTTATTCTTTAATTTCAAAAAATAACGAGCTATGGATTCTTTTTTAAATTTTTCTAATTACGCGTCCAAGCGGCTAGTAACAGAAAATCCTACATGTGTAATACTCATTTTGTAATTAAAAGTAAGATATGTTTTATGCATTTCATGAGTTATTTATTTGAATGGCTATATTATTTCATGAATATTAATTATTGAATGTGTATATTTTTTCCGAACATTTGTATGTTGAAGTTATACTTTCTTTATTCATAAGAAGTGTTTCTAATTACATGACCGCCACTGTATAATATATATGTATCTTATAATCAGAACTTCCGAAGCGATACTGTGTCCAGGTTCAAAACCGTTCCACTTCCTATCACCTTATTACTTAGGATTTTAAACATGTAAGATTTGTCTGTTTGTTTATTTATTTGTATACGTGTAAAAAGTTAGGAACGATCGCTAGTATCTAAGAAATTCATAACATAACCTTAATCTATATATATATATAACTGACTCATCACGATTTCTCCGAAACTGTATGTCCGATTGACTTGAAATTAACCATAGTTATTCCTTTTGCGACATAGACGCTCACTAAGAACGGATTTGAGTTAAATCCTATCCTAAATACATTTTTCAGTTACAATTACATCGTACAGACACGGACAGTCCCTGACATTAAGCAACCGTTTTTATAGTAACCAATAATATGATACCCGTTGCCATAGTAACAAGTTTATTTTTAGAGCTGGTGAATAATGCTTAAACCGATTCGAAACGAATAATGATGTTATATCCGAGTATCGAATAAAAAATTCAAACCATTCAACTATCTTTAAACTTTGGAAGAATTGTTAAACAAATAGTCATAGAAAAAGATACAATCTTTTTACACTATTTAAAAAAAATGTTAAAGTCGAAAGAAAAAATATTTTAAAATCAAGATTTAAATGCTTTTGAAAGAAAACTTAAATCTACAATGTAATTCAATTCTATAATAATAAATTCATATTAGTGAAAATGTTTATTAAAAATATACCTTCTCAGTTAAATCTAAACAATTTTATAGAATTTAATTTGAACAATTTTTTGATAGAAATTGCCGAATTATTTTATTTCAAAGAAATTTGAATATTTTGATATAATTTCATATTTTAACAGGTCTCTAGAATTTTGCGGTTTTAATTTATAAAACATGCATTAAAAAAAACAGTTTTAAATTTTGGCGCTCAAAATTCGTTAACAACTAATAAGGTACAAACGTATTCCTTTTACTACATTTAAATGGTTTGTGCGACCACTTATAAATGAAGAAATCGATAATAGATTGTAAAGAAAATTATCAGTGCCTTTGGAAAAAAAAAAAGTAAATGACATTTTATTCCTTGAATTTGTAACTTTAACTTTACGTCGACACTTTTTGACTAGAAATAGAGATACAGTATTTTTGAATGCACGCAAAGGCTGGTGTTGACTGTGATAACGTTACTGGTTAGTTCACAATATTCTATTATTAATGCTTAGCTGACGCATAATTAAAAATATTTGAATAATCCAAATAGTTCCAATGATCGACTCAGATTTCGAATCGAATTATTCGGTTCGATTCGTTATCAAATAATTAGTTAATTCGAATATTCACACACCTCTATTTATTTTATGTTCGTTGAATTAGCAAGTTTTTATTCTAAAATTTCATTTTAGGTCTGCATTATTTCGAATTTTTGATTTGTAATCTTTACATATAATAAAAAGTAAAGTGTCTATATGTAATATCAAAATACCACTTTTTACTGATTGAATATGGACATTTATAAGCTACTTATAGTAAAAATCCAATTTTTTTAATATGTGTCGGTCTATCTGTTTGTTTGTTCCGGGTAAACTCCGAAATGGCTAGACTGACTTTGACAGAAATTTTAATTTTACTGGTAGGGAGTGACATAGACTATGTTATTTTAGACTGGCTGTTATTCGCAACTTTGCCTGCGGTGAAAATCCCGAATGACGAAACCAATTTTCAAGGGACTTTCACTGGCAGAGAGCTGGCCTCATAGGAAGTAACTAAGATTATTTTTGACGTGACTTTCGCTGGCAGATAGCAGACCACATCAGGAGTAACTTAGGTTATTTTATTTTAGATTAGATGTTACCGGTGGTATTGTCCATAGAGGAATACTTGAAACGGCTATACTGATTTTTACAGGATTTTCACTAGAAAATAGTTAACCCCATAAAAAGTAGACGAAAAAGAAGAAGTAGATAAAAAATAGACCAGACAGAGAAGAAGAGTTCCATGATACAATTTTTTGCGGAACAGAAAAGCGATTACTTTTGTAGTGATAGCAAAAGTTAGATATATTGACAATATCTATATAATAACATTTTTAAGAGTTACTGTATGACTTGAAATTTACATTACTTTCTTATACAGTGTAAGTGAGCACTGAAGGAAGTTATATAGTAAGTTAAAGTTCATAAAAGTTCGTAAATCCCAACCGGTACATTGTTAGTATTTATATATTTAATGTACACGGTACATATCGTAGTACAGTATCACCAAAGTAGGCGGCGTGGGGTCGCCCCAACAAATGTTTTTGAAAGAGCATTTCTGTAATTCTTCCTCTTCTCACTATTTTATATTACTTCAACAAAATTTAAAAAACGCGTGCGACGCCGCGGGCATCAACTAGTTATAGTATAACTCTAGATCCCTGAAATGGCCCAATGGTACTTAACAAAGAGTAGGAGTCCTTTTCTATCATCGTTTGCTGTAAATTGTTATTAACATAATTATACTACTAACCTTAAAATCTTTCATAACTCTACAACTCTCTAGTGGTCCAACGGAAATGAACAAAGAGTATAGATCCTTTTCTGTCATCGTCTGAGGTAAGTAGTTGACGATAAGATTGGTTTTGCTAGTGTCGCCACCGGCGGCGGACACACCGCCTCCTTCTGACATACTGCCCCAGCAGCGTGGTCCCTGGCCTGCACGACCTCTATATTGCTGTTGAATCTGCTGCAAGAGGTATTGATTATTTAAAAAGGCTACCAGCTTTTAGGGACCTATTTTTAAAACAGCCCGAATTGAAATCGTTTCAATCACAGACTTTTTTTATTACCCATTATGATGGATATTTTCGGAAAAAATTGACATATACTATGCTCTCTTAAGTCTTGTTATAACTGGTAAAGATATATATATATAAAACGCAGTTTAAAAATATTGTGAATAAATCGGTAATGTAGTTGCAAAAAAATCAAAGATTTACTTTCACGGAAGGAACCACTTCAAGCAAAACAGAAGATGGCGGTAGGACTGACAAACTTCCTAAAATTGAGATACCAATTGTAGAAGACTTGTCGAAATTTATTAAAATGAACTTAATTATACTTTAAATTTTGATGTCATTCTCATGCATATGTTGTAATCTAACAATATGTTTAAGTGTAGTTTGCATGTCTTTTGTTTGTAGTGTCTGTTTGTAGAAGGCTCGGTCTGGATATAAAAAAGAAATTTGTTGTAATTGTTTGTTACAATCTCCATCGTTTACAGTTCTATTCATGTGACACTGGAGAAATTTTGTGCGCGCACATGTTACTATTTTAAAAGAAGAAAAAGAATATTAAAAGTAATATATATTTCCATCAATATGGTGTATGTACGAAAGAAAAATATTTTGCATTAAATTTAATTATACACGTAAAATCAGGTGGCAATTTTACCAAAACATAATACCAAAGCAACATGCAATGAAAGCATTACAAAAATAAACTGGGATGCGCAATATGAGTCCACGGTGAAAACCTCAATAGGTAAACAAACAAGCGCCACGACGCCTTTCGCAAATCAAACAGAAAAATAGGTCGAAACGTACTTCGACCGTGACCCAGAAACCTGACAAACGATTTAAACTCACCGAAATTTCACCTCATTCGGAAACGAAATAAGTAATATGTTACAATATGTCAATAGAAAGAATACCGGATTTTTAAACATTAAATCTGTAGTTTGGTATTTAAGCAGATATGTAGTGAATTAACTTGCTTGCGGTAACCCAAAAAATGTAATTATTTCTTTATAACATATATGGCTTGGTGGCGACAGGGAGGCCTGGCATATTTCCAACGCAAATGGAACTTGCCTCTTTTGTAAGGCTGTAGTTGCGGAGTTCATTTATAATGGATTCTCGAGAGGGTCATTAAGAAGCTTTTTGTATACAAAGTAAATATTGAAAGAACATGGTGAGGGCGAGATGACGAATTTATTAGTATATGGGGTAAGGAAGCCAAAATTATAACTTTTGCTTAGAGTAAATAATATCAAAATGTCAAGATCAATTTCAAAAGAAACTCAAACATTATAACTCTCGTCATGGCTGGAATTTGTGAACTGATAAATTCGCTAGCTTCTCCGAGTCATAAACTATACTTAACAAGTTTATTTCATGAAAATGAAAACTGAAACGCTACTTAAGATTCCCAACTTCAAGTAAAAATATAATATTAATTGACATAAAATGTTATAATAGAGATTTATTTTTTAAGTTTAATATATCTAAGATTGAAACCATATTCAATATAAGACAATTAGCTCCCAATGATAAGTAATTATATTGCGAAAATTATTACAGGTTTTATGTTCTTTACAGAATAGACCATAATATTTTGCTTTCGTGTTACTAATTTTAGTGTTACGAATTTCATACATTTTATACGAAGCAAGTTGTTTTACATTACTGTTTATTAATTTACATTACTGTCATGTATTACACTGATGTTATCGTAACATAAAAAATTCTATGTAATTTTTTGTATTAAAAGTGGGAATTTTGGGCGGCCTTCACATATAATAGTTTTAAATAAACATAATAATTTACTAGAATATGTGACCGGATGAGCCACTAAAACATATTAATAAAAATCAATTACCAAATTTATGTAAGCGCATCATTTGAGAAAGCCTACCCTGCACCTAATTGACTAATTCTTTTTTGTGGTCTGTGTAAATGTCAGAACAAGGTTTGTATAAATGGTAATGTTTGAATAATCGTACGAAAAAATTGAATGTGTAAGTCTGATACGTGAGACGCGCGGTCTTGTGCACTGGGCTACCATTGTTCTAATAGTGAACCACTATAAGTGAATTCCTCTATATAGACTACAATTTCTTTATTTCTAACCTTGTTAACTGCTGTCCATGAATATATAAGGAAACCAGCACAGTTTAAAAAATACTTATATAAATGTTTACGTAGACATGTGAGGGAGCGGGGGAGATCACCGCTTTTTGCTGACGAGGGGAAGGGGAAATTAGAAATTACAAAAATTCTGCTTGGAATGGAGCCTACTCATCTCTATTACTGCATCCAAAACCAATGGTCACCCTTAAGAAAATATTGTCAAAGGCAGTAAATGACACCACAATATTGTACAAATTTTGTGATAAAATTTTCTGCAACTAGAGTTATGTATAACTTATCAAAATATTCAATAGCTATTAGTTATTAGAAGACTATAATTTAAAGAATAAATGGATGACATTGGAATGTTTTTAATATATGTATGTGCATGTATTCTATCAAGACTAGATTGATTTTAGTCAAATAGAAGTCATTTTAATTACAATTTATCAAAAAATAATGCTCGCCAATTAGTATAAATTTGACCATAATTTTTATTTTCAAAACATTCAATATTATTGAGATGTTTTCATCAAAGAGTGTACAAATATTGTACACTGTACACATATTGACAATAAAGTATGACAAATAGAGACTTTTAAATAAAAACTTCGATTCATCCATGGTAAGAAAATAACTGTTTCCAAATTTGTTCATTAATAACACTAAGGCCCGAATCAATAGCTATTAAACATTAAAAAAAGTAAAATAAATCGAGTAGAAAAGAGTATTAAACTTGTTTTATATTTACCTATTTGTATATAAACATAATCTGGTAATATTAAATGGAAATAATTGGATAGAAATATTTTATCATAACATTGATAACTTAAATGAAAACAGACAGTTCAGGTTTTCATTCTGGAGTTAAACATTTTATTTTTTTATTATTTTCGAACTGACCTACACTGTTGGCTTTGTAAGGCCTCTACAGTTCCACCGGACTACTAAGGGGAGAACATTTTATATCAAATTAAAACAATAGGACTTACATAAATCTCAGCAGAGTGCTGATAATAAATACTTTTTTTACGATTAATAAAAAGAAAACAATATACACATGAATAATAATTAAATAATATGTGATTAAGAAATTAAAGAGAAAGAAAAAAACTAGTCACCACATTGAAACAATTAACAAAAACTGATTGCAATTAATTAGAAACCAACTAGATTATAAAAAAAATCTACAAGGTTCTTATAACACTTCAAACTACCTGCACTAATATTCCCTATTATATAAACAATATAAATATAATTTACTAGGAGCTTACTGCCCTTATTTGTGGTGTTCCCCATATTTAAATGTTTATGCATACTCATTATTATCATGGTGATGGGTTGAACAGTATAAAAGTTAATTTGCTGCAACACTATATATTAGCGAATTATAGTAAAATGCTTAGCATAAAACCTTCTCTATACATTAATATTTATGGGTGCAAAATTTCATGGTGAAATGTCTAGGGTATTTTAGTCTTAAGATTTCATATTTATGAACAATAATTTATATAATTAGATGTATTATAATGGATTAACCTTAAAATTAAAAATAGATTTCCTGCAAATTAATATAAAACAACACACAAAAAATAAATCCCACTTAAAAAATCTACTCTAAAAAATGCCCCTTGAATAACCTTGACCATAGTTTGGTCTTAGATTGTCATAAATCTATCTCAATCAGTTTATATTTTCTCTATGATTTTGAGAACTGTGTGTCTGTGTATCTTTGACATTCAAAGTCCAATGCTACTGAAATAAAAAAGGGAGCCCCATCCCCTCTTCAAAATACCTCCTTTCCTATATTTTTTTTCCAGATTGGTTTAAAAATTAAGCTTTGAGCTAACAAACATTAAAAAATATATAGAAGGGGATTGAGAACAACCTCCTTCTTTTAAATCTGTAAACATGTTCCATGCCATACTAGTTTTTCCTAACATGTTGTTAAGGCCATTGATATTTTCACTTAAAAATTAAAATATGCCTATAATTTCAATACATAAATCATTATTTCATTTTCAGTAGTTATCACATTGTGTACACCACACCATTGATACACATGGTGTGAAGATCAAATTTAACATGAACCACTGGTGTTACACATGGCACGGAATGTTTTAATAGTGCAAAATGGTACAATACTGAGCTGAAATTTAAAGTTGAGTGTGGTACACTGGTGTTGTAATAAGGGTTGTACAATACATTTCAATTGTATTTCTTTCTATTACATAAAATTATCTCAAAATTTCATTTTTATAGTTTTCCTTTAAAGAGTACTTTTTCATAATTATTTTTAAACTAGCTTTTGCTCGCGGTTCAACTCACATCAATGTAGATTTGTCTTATCCCAAAGAAACAGTACTTTTATTTTTGGTTGAACTTTTCTGTACCTCTAACAAAATGATGCAATATTTTAGAATTATCATTTAAGTATATTCCTCCTAAAACATTAACAGTGTCTCATGGAGTGGGATTTATGTCACTATTCTAAATAATATTGTTTTCTTTGATATGACTATACCAATATCTAAGTCCCAGAACATTGTTTCTTAAGCAGTCATTTCACAACATATGATTAGTATTTGTAATAACATGGTATGGATAATGAATTATTGATGTTTAATTTCATGATTAACAAAATATTTTGAAAATTTAGATAACAATTGTACAAAACTCAATTTTTGTATATTATAAACATCACAAAAAAAACTTGATAACTATCTCATTAGTATCCACTAATGTCTGTTGGACATGAGATCAGACCAATATCACTTGGCAATCAAATATATGTCTTACTAAACACTTCTTATCGATAAAATTAAGCATTTATGTACAAATATTTACAAAAGTAATCATCTATATATTGCAAAAGACCATTAATAAAATATATTTAACATTAAGAGGGTTTTATTGCTAAACTATATATAAACTTTAAAGTATTGATCAACTATATTTCCTACAATATAAAGTTTCATAAGTTTGAATCACTTCAGTGCCAATACAATTTGTTAATAGTGTAGAAATTTCTAAGAACAAGGTATGGTAGGTGTTTGCTATAAATGAAAATTTGCCAATTTAATTATTTTTTCAAGTTCTGATGGCCTCCAAACCTCTGCTAAATATATAATGAAGTATTATGTATTGTTTAACAAGTATTTTGTTGTTTGCATAAATAACAAAAAAGTATTATTACAATTATATTTAAAAGCACTTACATTTTCCAAAGAATTGAAACTCCTGTCCCAGCTGCTGACAGGAGTTCCACCAAACAAATACCCCGGATAGCGTTCACACATTACCCTCAGTTATGGAGCTTTTTTACACAAACTTTACAATCTATGTTTTGTATATTGAGCAAGAGTTTTATAACATTTTATTCCTAAATGTATGTATAACTTTTTTAAATTTACTGCTTAACACTTACTGATAATTTTATTAACTTTATCTGCCTTTGTACCTGTAATAGAAAACTTACCTTGTATAAAAGAGAATAATTTCTACGAATTTAAAATCAAGATGGCCATGAGCATTACAGAGCATTGACCTCAAAAAGAACAGTCTAATCATTTAAAGACTTGACCATTTAATTATATATGTAACAATTTAGAATATTTATCATTATATTGTACTGATGCATATTGTCAAAATCATATTTACATGCAAAATAATAACCTCAAATTTATCCATAAAACATTATTGCTGTTTATTTGACAAAATAACTACAGGAATCCTTACAAGTGGTATTCAGTTCAAGGAAACCATTTGGGATAATTCCAGTTCATTAGACTATAATCAATAAGAACTTTCAAAACATATGAATATTACTACAATAACACCAAATTTTATACAAATTAGACATAGTTAAAAATTACGATGTCATATTTTAGAGCAAAACTTACAGTTATGATAATTAGTTACTTACAAACAAAAAAGAAAAATAATTCTCAACAGTGTTTAAACCCAGAAAAATCAAGAAAAATTCGATACCAAACAACATAACAACAGAATACGAACAAGATACAATCACAAGCTATATATGAAGGGCCTGACTGCAAATACTACTCGCTTACGATGACAGAAACTGTGAATGGAAGAAGCCAGGGTATTTCAAGGAATACTGGAAGAAATCCAGAACGCATTATAGGAAATATATAGGTGGATGTGAAGAGCTACAGAGATATAGCCGGAAATAGAACGGTCTGGAGACATGCTTGATCAGACTACAGCCCACCCGCGGTACAGTGCCAGATGATAAGATAGTAACACAGATGCTACAATGACAACTTACGTTTTTTAACAAGAAGAAACAGGAAATGTATATTTTAAGCTATTGTATTCAACTAGGTTTAACGTACGTTATATTGATACGATACACCAAAATTATAAAATATGACAAACGCAAACGACAGCCGACTAGGGATGTACCTAATTATAAAATTCATTCAATTGCACAAACAGATACCAAAATACTACCTTCTTACAATTGCTATTAACAAAGATATTTTATCTAATATTCATGTACTTTGTAGCATCTGCAAGAAAACTGAACCAAATTTTGCATACTTTACATATAAAATTTATTCCACTTTGTAATTTTATGAGTATTACATTTATATAAATAAAATGTTTGTTATTATAGTCCACGTATATATTCGTATAAAAAGTTTAATGAACTAAAGTACTAAATATGAGGTATCAGGGTACATCTCTTCTTCTTTATTTTTTGGCTCCGTCACGGTTTGTGCACTAGCCAGCGTCAAGTAACAAGATTTTGCCAAATAAGTGTCTTGTGATAATTATAATGTTCTAACAAGATGGTGGTTTCCTTGTTAGAACTTTCCATAGAGTTTTGGTGGCATTTCAGAATACATGCTCCGTAGTATTATTTCCCATCCACTTCACTTGTGCATAATAACAGAACTATATTACGTAAAACACCACCAATGTTACAAAATATAGAGTCTAATAACACAAGATTATGAATAAAATATAAAAACCACTACATGACAGACTAAGATCCCGCCAAAAACTGCAGAGTACATCTCTATAGACACATATAGAAGTACAGATAAGAGAATTCCTAGACAGAAGATAAAATCTATATGGCCTTGAATTATCTGACATAAAATTGCTGAATTTTATTTAGAGAATGTAATGTACAATATAAGGATGTGTAATATGTGTAAGATGAGTATAATTAAAATAACGGATTAATGGTTGCAATTATGGAAAGAATCAATGTTAATTAAGAGTAAAATTGATAACGATTCTTATCATTTCAGTCATATTAAAAATATCAGCAAAGAGTGCTCTATAAGTGCAATAACCTCATTATTAGATGTATAGAATTACGTTTATACAATAAATAATAAAGTTTAATATATATGATCTGTAATTATTTAAAACACAAAATTTCCAATAATCAAAAAGAGTGTATAAAAAACGCAACCTGTTTAATAAGTATTATTAAAAAATAAGGCTACGGCATTACACTTTACGGACTATAATGCAGGCTTATAGTATTTTTATTTATTTGTAACTAAATATTATACTATTTTTCCCCAGACGCAGATATTTAGAAATTAATAGTTGCCTAATTTAAAAATAATATAATAATCTATTATTTAAATATACAGACCTTAAAAAAATAAAATCAAATATTTAAACATGAAATGACTATAGTTTAAATGGAACAGAAAAACAAGACAAACAAATCCTCGAGTCCATTGTTTTTATGTTATTATTTAATACATCTAATTTGGAATTTTGTATGAATATAATAAAATAATTTTGAATACATTATGAAATTATCTGAAGTTCTGTTCGTCATCTTAGAATGCACCTAGATATGGCTTATAATGTCAAATCTCGTACGGTCAAAATACAAACATAGAAAATTACATTAATATGAAGGTGTTTCCAGATCGTAAATGACTCGCTGGTACGTGGTATCACAGTATTGCTGTTTATTCTGGTAGTGCACAAGATCTGACTTTTTTTTACACCAGATCTGAATTTTAAACTAAACAAGCAGCCCTGCGAAGCAGATTCTATGCACTAAATATGACCACATCTTCACCAATAGATGGAGTAGTACATGAGTAAGGTTTAGGTATATAATTTGTCTAGGTGTCAATTGGTTGAAATATAACGATAATTGTTGAAAGTCTTGTAAAAAGTCAAGCCGCTTGGGAGCTCTCTTCGAAAACGCTGCCTAATTCTTTTGAGATATAATAAAACAATTCATAGTACGATATTTTTTTTTATAGATTTACAAAAAAGTCTAGGAATAACATACATACATTTAAATTTAATTACATAATATATGAATGTGTGTGTTTTTTTTTTTTTTTTTTTTTATGTTATAGGGGGCAAACGAACAGGTGGGTCACCTGATGGTAAGTGATCACCGCCGTCCATAGACACTAGCAACATCAGGGGAGTCGCAAGTGCGTTGCCGGCCTTTTAAATAAGTGTACGCTCGTTTCTTGAAGGTTTGTAACTCGTAATGGTTTGGAAACACAGCCGCTGGAAGTCGATTCCACAAGGTCGAAGTTCGAGGCAGAAATGATCTTGAGAACCTCACCGTTGAAGACCTCCACTCATCAAGGTGGTGTGAATGAAATTTCAGTTTCAGGCGGGTTGTACGATAGTGGAATGTAGCGGCGCGTATCAGTCCAAACAACTCCTCGGAACACTCACCATGGTAGATACGATAAAGGACGCAAAGAGACGCGATGTCCCGACGCAATGCCAATGAGTCGAGCCGATCGGATATAACTTCGTCGCCGACGATTCGAACCGCTCTACGCTGGATGCGGTCAAAGGGAAGCAGCTGATATTGAGGCGCTCCAGCCCAAAGGTGAGAACAGTATTCCATGTGTGGGCGAACTTGCGCCTTATAAAGTAACAAACGATGTTCTGGTGTGAAATACTGTCTTGCCCTATTAAGGACACCTAGTTTTTTGGAGGCTAGTTTTGCTTTGCTTACTAAATGGCCACCGAACTGAACGTCATTCGATATATCAACGCCGAGAACACCAATACTGGGCTTGGCGACTAAGGGGACTCCCTGAAAGCTAGGCATTGCGTCAAATTTTGTCTTTTTTGCGGTAAAGGCGCAAGCTTGTGTCTTAGTGGGATTAAAAAGGACCATGTTCTGTCTACCCCAATGCGAAACGAGCTCGAGTGAGGTCTCCACTTCAGACACAAGCTGGTTCCGGCACTCGACGACGCGTTCCCGGGAAATATTAGCACGACCAGTGTATAGAGCATCCCCAGTACTATCGTCCGCATAGCAATGAATGTTGCTTACTTGCAACATATCATTGATATGCAGAAGAAAGAGAGTAGGGGATAGTACACAGCCTTGTGGGACGCCAGCATTCACGGGCTTCAAATCAGAGCATGCACCGTCGACTAAGACTTTTATGCTACGGCCTGTGAGGAAGCTGGACAACCAATTGCATAAGTTTCCGGGAAGTCCAAAGGAAGTAAGCTTCGATAGAAGTGCCTTGTGCCAAACCCGATCAAAAGCCTTCGCTACGTCTAAACTTACGGCCATGGCCTCCCCCTTGCTTTCGACTGCCTCCGCCCATCGATGTGTCAGGAAGGCTAGAAGGTCACCAGCTGAGCGACATTGGCGAAAGCCATATTGGCGGTCGCTAATAAGCTGGTTCTCCTCTAGGTACTTCAAGAGCTGGCAGTTAATAATGGACTCCATTATTTTGGAAAGCAATGAAGTGATGGCTATTGGTCGATAGTTCGACGGCTCTGAGCGGTCACCTTTTTTGGGGATCGGGTGCACATAAGCAGACTTCCAAGATACTGGCACAACGCCTGTGGAATAGGAGTGCCGAAAGAGACGAGCAAGAACTGGGGTAAGTTCTGGAGCACATGTCCTTAGCACGATTGCGGGAATCCCGTCGGGTCCACTCGACTTATTGATGTCTAAGGAGAAGAGCTTTTTGCGTATAAGTTTTTGCAAAAACTGCACATTAGGCATACAGCTTTTGCAACGCGCTATGATCGGCGGTGATTTCCCCTTGTCATCTAGAGTCGAGTTCGACGCAAAAAGGCAGCCCAGAAGTTCGGCTTTATCTTTAGCGTCGTAGGCCAACGAGTCGTCTTCTTTCCGCAGTGGTGGGAACGATGGCCGACTGAAGTTTCCTAAGGCAGCTTTGGCGAGAGACCAGAATGCCCGAGTTCCAGAAGGAAGACGAACCAGTCTCTCACCAATTCTACCAATGAAGGTGGACTTTGCTGAGGCTATTGCTCTTTTGTAAAACCTAGAGGCAATGTTATACTCCTTTTTAAGAGCACTGGTGTTTACATCCTTAGACGCCAACGCGTCAACCCAGGTTTGGTAGCATTTTTGCTTCCGGCGTTTGGCCATTCTGCAGGAGTGACCAAACCAAGGTTGAGTTTTGCCTCCGACGGGCACCACAGAATTAGGGATAAATAAGTCCATCCCCTGTAGTATGACGTCGGTTACGGCATTGGCGACAGCGTCAGGATCATCCAGTGAAAAGCAAATTTGCCCCCAGGGGAAGGATGCGAAGAAAGATCGCATACTATCCCAATCAGCTGACCTATAGTGCCAAACTCGGCGGCTGCCCGCTAACTGTGGGCGCAACGGGCGCGAGAGAGACACACTACTCCGGATCAAGCAGTGGTCCGAAGAGCCTAAAGGGGCATCAACGGTTACCAGATAACTGTCGGGATGAGAGGTCAGCAGAAGGTCCAACAGGGAAGGCGTATGTTCCTCCACATCTGGTATTCGCGTAGGCAAGGTAACCAGTTGTGTTAGGGAATACGCCAGAGCAAAGTCGAAAACAGATCTCCCCGCTTGATCGGTGGTGCGTGAGCCTAACCATTCGGCATGATGGGCGTTAAAATCGCCAAGAACTACGATCTCAGCGGATGGGACCTGTTGAAGAGCCATGTCAGTCGCCATTTGGATGTGCTCCATGAGGCGTTCCGTCTCGGCATTACCGCTATGTGACCGGTATAGACATGCATAGACGCGAGGATGGTCAACGCAGTCCACACGGAGTACGAGTAGTGAGAGTTCTTTACCTTCAAGATTGGCAAGGCGACGGAAGCATATATCCTCTCTGACAAACGCGCAGACCCCAGCCCGAGGCACGAAAGCATGCTCAATTTTATAACCGGGATACGTTAGATAGGCGACGTCTGCAGGGGAGGATATTTGCGTCTCAGTTAGAAAAAGCAAGGCCGGCCTTTCCGTCTCAAGGTGGTGGTGGACGGAGTTGATATTTGAGTGGATTCCCCTAATATTGCAAAAGTCCACGCGAAGCGTGGGAGGGGGTGCCGTAGACATACGTTTGTTTTTTCCCTTAGCCTTGACAAGCGGTTTATTGCCCTCCCCAGAGAACGAGGGGCAGCCTGAGCGAGAACGCTCAGGGGGGGATTCTCCTTCACGGGACGTGCTGGTACCCCCCTGGGGTATATTTACTTTTAAAGCCGCCATCATAAGTTTGAGAGGAGGGGGGGGGGGATCTGGGCCTCCGGTGCTCTCACTGACCGAACGAAACGCAACAGTGCAACCACTGTTACTTCACGTCGGTTTTCTGTGAGAGGGTGGTACTACCCCGGGCGAGCCGACCCATTTATGCTGAAACCAGTAATTGCCTCAGCGTAGTTCTACCACCTTACGATTTATTTTTATTCTACCTTACTTTCTGGCATAATGTTTCAAGTTAGACAACAATATTGCGAATTTAAATTGCTGTGCGATTTTTAAATGTATGGAAAACAAATAAAGTATTTTTTAATTAACATAAACAATATATACATATATTAAATTGAAATGTGTATGTAACTAGTCGTTATATAATAAAAGTATGTATATAAATGTGTGTAATTTATGCGTGCAGATATTATTAATAAATCTATCGGACAATTATTGTACGATTACAAATAAGTTTTCTGTCTTTAACCAGGATGTCACTACTTTTTTACATTATGATGAAAATGTACATTCAAAACAAGATAACTAATATTTGTTTTATGTATTACAATTGAAAAATTGTTAATTGGTACCACGGTGGTTGCGATAAGCAAATATATTATTACTAATTTATGAAGCCCACAAAATAAACTTTAACCTCATCCCCCATTTCTAAAGCATCTGCGTGTGCAGGAGTACGGTGTGTAGAGGTAAGAAGAACCATCTCATAATATGGGGAATTAGTTGAAAAAATGTCCATTTCTAAACTCTAAATAACAATTCCAAAACACTTCAAAATGACGCCAACATAGGCAAAGGGTATGGTTATGTCGAAATCATTTTGTAAATATGTATAACTTAAAAATATGTTGTGAGAAAACTTTGAGACTGATATAATTTTTGTGAACGTTGATAGTAAGTTTAGTGATTTATTGTTATATTTTTTTTTAAATAATTGAACTATAAAGAATACTTGCTACTGTAGCGCCACTATAATTTAACACATTTTGACGAATGCATTATCTACACTTCATATGCAGGACAGTATCAGGAATGACAACACTCTCGCCACGGAGATACCATCTCGCATTGCACAAGCCGCTGCGAACTTTGGACGACTTAATGCTCGCGTCTGGAAGTCCCATGATCTGAAACTAGAGACGAAGTTCAGAGTATACAAAGCTTTAATTTTACCTGTTCTTTTGTACGGTGCAGAGACATGGTGTACTTATAGAGCAGATATTAAAAAACTAGACATGTTCCATCTAAGATGTCTTAGATGTATTATGAAAATAAAGTGGCAGGACCGCATATCTAATACTGAAATACTGCGCCGTTCCGGTGTCTTTGGCATCGAAGCGCTACTTATACAATACCAACTGAGATGGTGTGGACACATACTTCGCATGGATGACTATCGTTTGCCAAAAGCAGTTTTTTACTCGGAGTTGGTAAAGGGTAAACGGAAGCGCGGTGGTCAGTATCTGCGTTATAAAGATGTGTTCAAAAGGCATTTGAACGCTTGTAATATTGATTATACGTGTTGGGAGGATGTCGCTTTAAAACGGTCGACTTGGCGCTCTACCATCTTTAAAAGTGTTGCAAGGTTTGAGGACGACAGACTGCAAATAATTGACAAAAAACGCCAAGCATTAAAAGATAGACCGAAGCCTTCTTACACGTACACATACGATCAGAATGGCCAGCTCTATTGCTTTGCGTGTAATCGGGTATTTAAAAGTAAGTTTGGTTTCGCGAGTCATATTAGGGCCCACGCTCGAAAGAAATGAACGTTTTAGATTCGCCGTCATCGAAATCGATGAGGAGGACTATATATATGCAGGACTTACAAGTGACGTAATAAACATGAAACTCGAATAGTGCTTTGGTTTATCGGTGGTTTTGAAGTGAAAACTTATTTAGCCACGTTGAACGACTTTTGGTAGGGGCAAAAATTATGAGCTCACATCATCAATGATCTCGTCTTGCTTGTGACGTATTCCTATTTGCGCCAAACGAACGACGCGTAGTATAGCGCCCTGTCTAAATATAATATTAATATTTTGGATAGAGCTTCTGCAGCCCATCATAATTGATTAACTAATAAGCTGTATAAAAATGTTTATTCAAAATGTATATTATTGCTTGGCTTACCACATTGACAAATTATGAAATTTAAATAATTCAGACCATAATTGATTTAAAAATTCAAAAAATAACCTAATTATTCTATTGTTATTTCGGCGAACATTATAACTGCTTCGATTTCTTTTGTTAGTAAAAGTTAACACATTTAATTATATTTTATAACTTTTATTTTTTCAAAACAAATATTTTTGTAATTGGCATGATGACTGATTTTCAATCACTGTCCTATAATACTCTACAATATATACTATTTCCAAAAAACATAATATTTTTGGAGAAAACAAAGTTTTTTTACAAAATAAACGCAAATGTAATTTTAAATTTAAAATGTGTGCCAAAACGCTTGCCCGTGTCATGGCGTCTGTTTATGACGTCATGATATTGACAATTTAAACAGCGAACACATAACGAGGGAACTACAGAGTACTTTATGTCATAGATTAGAACTTAACGTGAACAAAGCAACAAATTAGTTGTTTTGCGTTATAAATATGAATGATAAAGTTTATAATATATATAATAAAAATATCAACAGCTCTAGTACAAAATGACGTTTGCTAAAGCGTGACGTCATTCGCTCTGATTGGTGTTCAACATAAGATGGACGATTGCTGTATTTTATAGTTTTATTTTATTAAATAAATTATCAATCTCAACCTGTACATAAAAATAAATACATTTTTCCTAACCTATTCATACGGTTCTATGGGATAAACAGATTATTTTTGTAATTCATGATTACTGTCATAATGCCAATTGGTGATGTTATTCACAACACATACACACAAATTCACAGAGCTGGAATTTGTGCGTGATGTGAGATTTTCTTTGATACTTTAACATTGTAAAATTTGTTAGTAAATTTCGGATTGCTGAAATAAATTTGTATTATTGTTGCGACACAAATCGTACATAGAGAATCGCTACTTAACCTCACAAGTAGTATCGATAAATATACATATTCAATACTTTTTGTTGATTTATAATAAATTAATGTAAAATCTAAATTACAATGATTTATTTAAATTATCCACAAATCTAATGTGAAATACTCCAACCTTGTAAAAAATGCTACCAACGTAAATTAAACCTATATTATGAAAAACTGTAGGACAAAGGGACAAACTATCAAGCATAGGCATATTTCAGTTGATCGATATCAATAAAATAGAAAAAGCATAGATTCCAAGAGCATTTTTATATAATACAAAAATATCTAGATAAATAGAGAGTTATCTATAAACACTATAAAACAAAGTCGGGTACCTGTCTTCCTGTGTTCTTTTAAGCTACGCAACAGATTTTAATACAATTTTCACTGTCATTTGAAGAATTACTTCCGGAGGATCTAACTGTATAATACACATATATTATATTTTACATAAAGTAGAGAAAAGTTAACGTAGGTATTCAAATAAAATCGTAAGAAGATAATTTCGGACACTTACATTAAATACGCTAAACCTTCGCACTAATTTCTAGTAAAATAACAATACAGTCTTATAAATGAAAAAAATAATATAAAATTTGTTTTATTTTCGAGATAATTACACGATACCTGCCCATTCCGCCAAAAAGTACTCATACAAGATTTTAATATCTAATTTAAAGTATCGATTGCAAAAGTCCCAGTATCGAATAGAGCAGACTCTTTTTCCGTGATTTATATCTTTGCCGCCATTTTGATCACTGAACTCGATTGCTTGTACTCACACTTGTACTTTCAGCGAAGCAAAAGCAGAATTTCAATATTTTAGCATTGGTTTATGAATGAATCGGATTGCGTATGTGATATATTTTATACAAATGTGAACTTTTGTGTTGTCATGTTATATTCTTTAATACGGATTCAGAAGAAAGGTTTATAGTATTATTATAGGTGAGTGGAGTGTAAAAATGGTGGAAATGTCATTTAGATAGTTTTCGATTTGTTTGTATTTTCTTTCACGGAATGATTTATAACTTGCAGTCTTTTGATATCCTGGATTACTCAAAACAGTAAATATAAAATATGATTGTAGGTTACACGCTTTGTGGATATGAGATATATTTTCTCAAACAACAAAACTTGCTATTCATTCAAGTTTTTACTTAGTTTAGTTTGTTATAAGTGTACCTATGGTGCATACCTCGTAATTATAATGCCCTGGTTGACTTAAATCGATATATACTACATTACATTTGTTTTTTGCTTCGTCGCTGACCTGCTCTCTACTCTTGCGTTACCCATATATCTCGAACTTTTCTGGAAAAACTTAGAATGTAAAGACAAAGTTATTGATTCCTTTCCGTTCTACATACATTTGTATTGGTGGTTAATCCTATTTTGATAACTGCTTGTATTGTGTGGTTTAGTTTCCATCTTCGTTACCAAGTAATTAGGCCTACTAATGCTATGAGTAGGTATATAAAATTATGTATAATTTTTAAGCGTAACTAATTCCCCAAGTAAGTGCCAGCATGTACAATGTCTATGATCTGTACTGCAAAGACTATGGTTCCGCACGAGAAATGGAATGGCGCTCTTAGTTAATGCCTATTGCTATAATATAAATTAAAAACAGAGGGATTTATATTGTCTATTTCTTATTATATTTTATTTCTAAACATTTTGACGTAGAAACTACAAAAAAGTGGGTTTTGCAGTGAAGGCAATTGTCTCACCAAAAACAATTAAAATAAGAAGACTTGAAAGATTTGATTAAAACAGTATTGGCAGTCATGAGAATAATCATTTAATATATACACATACTCATTATTCTTAAACTAACAGTTGTAAGAAATTATCTGACATTCACAACAGTAGAATTTGGTGGTTTTTAATATTAGTAGTTAACACATTTTAATTTTGATCAAAAAATAATCTAATAAAATTTTAAAATATTAACTGCTTGTGACTCAAAATGATCCCAGAAATATATTCAAATATCCAAATATTTAAATTATTATGATTTCAAGGCATAATTATGTGCAAATAAAGTAATTTTCCAACATCCGAGGAAGCAAGAATGCTTTACAAAATTGTTACGTCTAGTTTTAAAAACCGCTGTAATTTATTAGTATTTATTATGAACAGCATGTGATTCATTTTGATGGTAATCACTGGGGTGACATGTTAAATTTGTGGCTAAACCCCAATTACAAATAAAGAGAAATAAAAAATTAAACCATACAATTAATCTCCGTCTTAAGTATGTGACTAATAAACTCCTAAATAGTCTTAAGTTCTATCATATCACCTATTTGATGGTCAATTTACACATGTAAGACTGATATGACATGATTACTATAAGTAGGGATGAGAGATCCCTTATTGCACTTTTGTAAATTAAAGTAAGTTTGCTCGACTTCCATACTGAAATTGTGGGCACCCAGTAGTAACTGTCGAATTTTCTATTACATCCGCAACACAGAATGTGCTTATGATACAACATACAGTAATCAAGTTATTTTAATTTAATTTGTAATAAGTTAAGTAGGTCTGAATACTTGTGGACACTGCAGCACGGGCACTTGAGGTCCATCAAGGAGATTAATAGCAAATAATGATTTGATTTATATTCTTTTATTTCTTCATTATGTCATTGACCGAGTTCTATCTAGTGCACAATGTCTAATCAGTATTTGATATGATTTTGGTTTCTCTAAAATATTTTTAGTATTACAATAAAAAGATCAATTAAACCAATGGTGGTATTTGAAAATTGTACTCTTTGATTTTAAAATACAGTTTGGTTTATTTATTGAGTCACCAATTTTTACATTTTGACACCATTTTAAAAATGGTATATCAATGTTACCATGGAAAGTATTATGATTCAACTTTACTTATAGTTAGAACCTGTAACTTCATATTAAGTAAATTTATCACTATTGCTCATCCCATATAGTAAGATATGACTTAATGCAGAAAGTTTACGGCTTTATTATGCAAATTGTTAGTTAGCCCACTTCCATTAATGCTTATGTGATAAACCAAGATTATTTTTATCAGTTACTTCTTTATGACTTATGTGCATCTTAATATTATTCAGATAAAAGAAGATTTAGCAATAAAGTAGTCTAACAATTAAGTATGTAATTCCTAATAAATGGTTGAACCTAATGTGAGAGTAATGCATTAAAGATGGGTTACAGTTGTTAGTGGTTTACCATAGGGCGGCAGAACAGGCGGAATGGATTACTAGGTTAACACTGATTTTTCATCTGTTATATCACAAAATGTATATCATAATATGTTCACATTTTAAAAAACAACAAATGTAAGCCAAATCACTTACTGCAGAGTTAAGCTTAATTGAAATAAAATCTGTACAGATTTCATAGATAGTATACGAGTATACCATAGCACCACATATTTTACTACTGGGTCCTTGGCATCTAAAATAAGTTACAAATAAGATTTTAAAAAAAATGTTTTAACTGACACATACATTCTTAAAATATACACCTTTCAAGTTTTAATCATTATTTAATGATGTTTTTAGATCTATACAATGTACCATGGCTCCCTGGACTTGTAACTGTAGCAAAAGTTGGTCTATTATGTGAGGCCTTTGCAGTGAATTTAGAATTTCAATTATTACCAAATAAAAAACTATTGCTATTTTTAAATTGGTAAAAGCTCTTCTTATCTTATTTAATCTATTTACTGATAAAATAAGTACTAATTTTTTGATATGGTTATTTAAGAAAAATAATCAATGTAAATTTATTTAAATGAGAAAATGGACAGGCTTTTCAATTTTGTTTATAGGTTGTCGGAAGATTAACAAACGATATGAGTGTCATCATAAGACTGCAGAACCTACCATGGTCGGCGAATGCTCTGGACATTAGGAATTTCTTTCGGGGCCTCTCAATACCAGAGGGGGGTGTACACATCGTAGGAGGCGAACTTGGAGATGCGTTCATTGCTTTCAGGTAGCTATGCACAATCTTCAGATAAAAAAGACATGCACAATCTTCAGATAAAAAAAAAAGACAAAACTCATCAGACTATAACATAATTCAATTGAATTTCTACTTACACTCGATCGATCTCATTGTCTAATCATCGAGTTCGTTAGGTTTATGTTCATTTTTGAATAAAGGAAGCGATATATATTTTTTTTTATGCTTTTAGTTCAAATATAACATAATTACTTGAAAAACGGATGACACTTGTGTGGATTGGGGTTTCATAATTGTAGGGCTCTATGTGGCGCTAAGAATTTTATTTTGACATGTGTGATATACTTATAGGGTTACTCCTCTAAAATGGTAAAAGGTAAAGGATTTGGGAGTTTTTGTTAAAGGAAGCTTAAAAATTAATGTACATGATAGTATCATTTATTTTTCCAAAATGTATAAGGCCGTTCATAAAATGTGTTCGCTATAATATTGGGGAAGGGTTGTCGCTTATTGTGACAAGGAAGATCGGTGAGTTCTAAGGAAAGGTGACGTTCGTAGGTCATCCAACAATTTTGCCAATTACTCTAAATTTTTTTTAAAGTAAAACTTACGTCGCCTAAATTTTTTTGTCCGTCTATCGCATGTCGCATTACAGCCGGCCGCGGAGTAGGGATAAAGTGAAAGGCAGAGCAGCCAAGGCCAATATTGCAGCGCTCATGGCTCAATTCAAAAGTTTCACTTACATCGTGGTTTCATAAAACCATTTTTGTAACGATACGAAGACGTTCGTTTCGTATTTGTAATTATATATATATATATTTTACGTATATATATGTACATGTAAGCGAGATTCATAATTCTTCTTCTTTAATTTGTGGCGCCGTGTGTAGGTAATACACAATTCCGCCAATGTCATGTAGATACAGAGTGAGCGTTGTCTGTGGCAGATAGTGTCATAAACGAAGGAGAGCAATTAAAAAATGTAATTTGTGAAAAGAAAGTAATTATTTAGTGTAGCTTTTATTCAGACCGAGTTATTATAAAAGTATAGATACAGCCAAAATTAGATATATAACGACTGAGACATAGATAATCAGATTAAAGTCTGATTTTGTTAATTTTAATAAATAAGGAAAATGCATGTAAAATTAAAGAGTTATTATTCACTAAAGCTAAGAGACACATAAGGTTAGTAGGACGGGGAATATAAGCAGGAAGGATATCATACAGGGAGAATCTGTTTTTCGAAAAATTGAAAAATATATGATCGGGAGAACCGTCCTCTGTCATTCACAGAGAGAATGATTCCTAATCCTTAATTTTAATTCTTGACGAAAAATTCTGACTTGCGTAACGTATAGGGGAGGGGTTCTAAAAAGTTAACATTTTCGGTGAAGTATTTTATGAACGACCCCTTAGAAATTAAATTTAGTTATAGTTAATATGAATTACAAATACAAATCGTATTATACGAGTGAACACACAAAATGCTTTATTTTATCTTGTTTATGAACAGACTTCAAAAACTACGCGACCAATTTTAATGGACAACTTACAGAAAAGGTTTTAATATTGAAAATATTAAGATACTATTATTGTATATTATTTATTGTTCATATTTAGGGTAAGCAGATTGTTTATCTTTAAAACTTATTTAAAATAATATTCTTTGGAGTATTTTCGCTCATTGAAATAATACACGTAAAAAGGATTCTATACGTTAGAACAAATACAAGCAGATTGATTGGTAAGTATTAAAACTGTATAATAAGGTATACATTATTTTACTTTAATAACTTATTTTAATTTACGCGTTGTTAGTAAGTTTTATTTTACACCACAATTTTATTTTACAATACAGAAATGTATTTAACAAAAAAATATATTTGCTTACAATGACTATTATAAAACACTAAACTCGGTGGCTATATAAATGGAGATTGGGTCGTAATTTCGTATTATTTCACTCTTTCAACTGTTTAATTAAAATGATTGAAAATGTTATTTATCTGTACCCCATGCTGTCACGCAACACATCGTGGAGCAACACTGATGAGCACACGTCGAAGAATGGTTTACCTTTCGATCCTAAAATCTACTGTATGAGCATTTAACATAGATCAATATTATTCATAGTTTTACTTAACTATGTTTCAAAACTTAAAACGTATTATCGATCTAAACATATACCTATCGTATTAATTACAACCTCATTATTATGAGTACGGGATCATATATGCTATAAGTCTTATAATATATCTAAAACTTAAAGGCGTTTCAGTGTTAGGATCCCGTTTTTCTCTTCTCTTATAGTCAAAAATATCAATTCTTGAAATTACAAGACAGTAAAAAAGTCTTTACGGGAAATCAAAACAGATACAACTTTCGGGAGCAGAACGGTGGTCACGTTTTACATTAATCAATAAAGCTCTGAAATTGTTCTGAATTAATATATCAAATTAATTCAAAATTAGATTCTTTTAGTCAAATTTTTATACATTTTCCATCCTCGGATCTATGGTCTTTTCAGATCGAGGTAAAAATTTAGCACTGGCTTTCCTTGCTTTCAATATTTGACACTTCTAAATGAGACGGTAATTCCCCTGGAATAGACATCACAATCACTAAGCACTTGGTAAAAACCGACTTGAAATGACTTTAAAAATTGAACGATCAATCTATAATAATATGTTGCACCCTGAATAGCAAGGTGCTTCATATTCTTTTTCAAACATGAAATCTCGTCTGCGGCCAGTAATCCGACTTCTCACCCCAGACCCGGCCTTCACACTGAAAGCTAAAATACAGATGTTACTTTTTTTCTGATTCTATTAACATACACAAAAATATAGAAAAAATAAATAGAAACGTTAAATTTACGAATTAAACATATTATGGAATCGAATTATACTAATATCAAATGAGTAATAAAGATTTTACGAGTATAAAATAATGACTTTGCAAATTACGAGTTTTTAGAATAACTAAAATGTTGCCTAAAACAAGAACTGTTAGACGTATTTATTAATTTTTTAAGATAAATACAGAAGGTGAGGCAAAACAGGAAGTTTAATTTGGCAGAACGATTTATTCTTCATTGCTGTTTCTTTTCTTTTATTACTATTTACAATACTCTTATTTTTTATTTGTGAATAGAACATAATTATTTTCTATAGTATATTTTATTTTCTTCGAACAGTTTTTCGTAAGGAGATTTGCAAACTGTACTATATACATAAAAAAAAAAACAAATTAAATTTAACATTTTTTTACTGCGACATTATCTACAAATTCTAATAAAGGTTCTGAAAAATCTCTTAATCTTATTTTGTAGGAATTATTTCATATTGATATATTTATCTGCTATTAGAGACTAAGTTAACATCACTTATATTAGTAGTTGTATGTTGAGTGTTATTTTCAACATATTATATCAAAATATTGTACCTCTACATTTTTCTACAACAACGTACCGTAACGTATTTGTTGTTAGAACATTAAAAGTCATTACAATTTTGTGCCTATTCTGTAGCGTTTCATTCCCCTTTGAAAACGTTGGTGTTCATCAAGAGAGCATGTTGAACTTTATGTTGAGTATCATCAGATTTAAAATGAAATATACGATATTAAAGTGGTGGGCTGTATTATTGCAGAAAAACTGTGTTCACAAATCTTAATTGCGAGGCGAGGCGTGACGGCTTATAGGCTCACATACCCTTATACAATTTTTTGTCCTCACACAACTCGTACGTGGTACACCTCTAAATGCGACACACGTTTGACCATTTATTTTATAGTTTCTTGGTATACATTTCTTAAATAATAACAATAATTTGCATGGTTTAAATATTAATAATAATTACAGGTTCTTTTACAGTATTAAAAGACAATTACAAATGGTATTAGTTGATACGAGTAGCGTATCCAGAGATCTTTAAGGTTTTGGTTTCGTTTAAATAATATTATGTATCTTATATCACAGAATAGTACGAACTACTAGAAATGCAATTATTTATCGGCAACACATCCAAAATTAATCAAATATAATTTATCACGCCAAATATTTCGCCAATTCCATTTTTAGTTTTAACATGGGCTATATCCTAGTTCACTACTCCGCGCGCTGCTGCTTCAGAGGACTACAGTGCATGTGCGGTGCTAGCCATGTCGTTGAAACCTTTTGTCTAACAGATGTCGAATCTTTATAATTACCCTTTATACGAAAACTATGAATGCGGAAAGATGAATAATACTGATAACAATGTAAAATATTTAACAATAAGAAAGTGTTCTGCGAATCGACTTACGCAATTCCGACGTTTCATTAAATATATTAAGAATATATACTAAATTTGATTAAAGCGACAACAACATTTTGAAGTATTTTTACATATACTGAAAAGCTCACCATATTGTGTTACAAACTTTTAGGAGGTACTGTTTTTTTTTTTCGAAATTACTTCCGTACTACTGATATAAATAGTATTACTGTAAACTAAATACGACATAACACAACTCGAAAATACAGAAGGTGTGGTTTCCATTCTGCGATATTCTGTAGCAATGTTAGAGTAATTATATATCATCATTGTATTGGGCACTTACCATATACCAAGGAAAACTATAAACGAAATCTGTGAAAGTATAAATTATGAATTGCCCTAAGAAACAATAAAGGTTTCTGAGTGTAGAAAGTATAGTCCGCGTCAAACTTTTTGGCCGCTCTGAATATACCTTAAGTTCAGTCTTGCACGTAGTACAATCAAGAGATTAATACAAAACAATGTCAAAACATTATACGAATTTAAAATTAGTATTTATTAATTCGTAAATTGTCCCGATGTTATACGTATAATATAATATGTTTTAATTGATTATGATTCAAGAAGATATTTGCCTATCATATTTAGTAAAAGGGATATAGCAGTATAACCGCACGTTGCTATTTTCAGAAAATTTTGTATGTGAAATTAAGATATGACTTCGATTGGGTAGTTTTGTAAACGCTTGGACAGCTAATTTACGAAAACTTATTTGAATTGAGCGGTCAAATATATACATAAATATGAACTATGTACAAAAGATTAGAGATCAAATTGAACAGACAATTAAGATTTAATATTTACCGGAGTAATAATATAACAGTAATAACTAGAAATGAACAAAGGAATTAATTGAAAATGAAAAATAGTAGCTGAATAATAAAGTATGGAATAAACCAAGAATAATAACAATTCGCTACATTATGTATTTGTCAGTTATAAATAATAATAATAATTAGCTCCAGATAACATTTGATCACCACCTGGTTGGTGAGTTTTGGGTGTTTGTGTACTTTAATTGAATGATCCGTGTTATACAATATTTGTTTCTGTCTGTAGGTTATCTTGTAGCGTATATTGTGTAGGTGTGATATATGTCACTACACTACTGTTATTGTAGATTAATTACATTTGGAGTAAATAAATAATTGGTAATAAACATTTATTCCTAATGTGGTAACGGTGTCCATAGCAACATCATTTTTCGAAGTGGACGGGCGCTCTAATAAAAGCTACTAATAGTAGTACATATCAACATACGAATAAAGAGAAAAAATAACGAAAATAACAAATATCAAAAAGAAAAGAACGAAAATAAAATGTAATTGATAACAACGAAACTATTCTGAATGCGGCTGTACTGCAATTAACACTCACACTGGCACACGTGTGAGACATGATGCAATAGGGGGTGTGGAACGGGCACGGGTGAGCCTTTACCTTGACTGTGTCCCTCTGATACCTAAATCTGTGTTCTGCCCAAGTACTTCAGAGCGATCAAAAAGTTTGACGTGGCGGACTATACTATAATAGTACAGTATTTGTATTAATCGAATGTAATGTCATTCTGTAAACTAAAAGTCGTGTGTTGTCACTAATGATTGAACTATATTGATTATGAATAGTAAGGATTTTTAACAGAGTTCAAAAAGGAGGAAGCCGTCAATTCCGTTGTATTTTTTTATGTTTGTTACCTCATGACTTTTCGTTTATTAACCGATTTGGGAAATACTTTTTTTATTGGAAAGGAAGTATTTTCAAGAGGGCACCATCTTAATTTCATTAAAATTGGACCTTGAATTTTGGGAACTAAGAAAATCTCGAAAATCGAATAGCAAATGTGTAGAAATTGAGGTATTGGTAGATTTATGACAATCCAAGACTAGGTAGGAGGTACCTATGGTCATAGAAGTTCTTGTTAATTATTTTAAGTCAGTTTTATTTATTTTTTAAATTTTCTTGTTACATTGTGAATTGTGTTCTAATGTATGTAAAAAAATCAATTAGATTTGAGTTAGTATTGGGCGAAAATCGTACCACACATTCATTTAAAAAGAACATTAGCTTTACTGCCGAAAAACACTTGCAGCATACAACAAGTTCTTTCTGTGATCTTTCAAAGCCTTCCGACTTTATATAATCTTCGAATCGAATACTTGTTTGGTTGATGAAGAGGTTACTTTGCGGTAACCATCATTTTTTTTTAATACTTGTGGTAAAACAGATTTATATCGATTTAATTTTTTCACGAATTTGGTCATGATACGTTTTCTTTTAGTATTAGGTGTCAAAATAAGCAATAGGATTAGGCAATTTATTATATGGTTTTGTTATTGCTCTTATTGTTATTAATTTATGGAGAAAAGTAATTAGTTACTATTACTTAAAGGGTATATTTACCATAAAATTAAATTAATATAATTGTTCTCAATGAGTTTTCGATTCGCTGCGTTACGGATTTAATGAAACTTGAAATTCTCTATTGAACTACTAGGATATTTATGATGTGTAAAATCATTTCATTTTGATATGATTGTGTTGCGAGTAGGTTTTTCTTAAATTTTGATATTACTCTTTATTGCTCGGGTTGTATTGCATTGTAGTTTGTTTCAAAGAGTTTTAGTTTAGTTTTGGTAAACGTACGAGTCTTTCTGAGATGAGATTGCTTAATATATTGAAAACTGAGGAAGACCGGTAAGTGAGACTCGCTACCGCATGAGACTGATGAAGCTATTTACTTGCCTTTAAAATTTGATCGCAAATTACTTATGTCAATCAAATGACAACGTGTTTATCAAATAAAAATAAGAATGTATCTCAGGAGTGGCTAACTGTTGTTTGGAATATCCCGCCGTATCTCGAGGGTCATATATGACTAAGGAAGGACGGTACATTTAATAAGATGTACATTCAAAATGAGACCATCGAAAAGATACTAACCATAGTATCTGAGACGCAACGTCTCGGAAAACAGAATCGTTCACAAAGGCCCGGTTAAATCATCGGTGTTGAATTTTAATACACCTATTTACATATGTATTTATTGATCACTGTTTCTATACATAAACTTCCATGCAGACGTAGTTGCGGGCACAGCTATTAATAAAATATATAATCAAAGTTTAATATAAGAAGACTTTGTTTTATAGGCAACTTTAGAATAGTGCGACGACCGGATGAAGAAGTATCCGTTTAAACTTCTTTTCCAAGACTATGCATAATATAACATACACTTCAACAGTGTGAGTAACATGTGTGCTATTACTTACTAGTAATAGAAATTATAGTTATTTTGATAGAATTGTGTAACGGGATAATGTATTTATTTCTTACTGTTGCATCATAGGGAATTAAAATATTGGAGATGAAATTAAAACTAAGGTTATTATTACACTGTGACTTTATGTGACTTTCTACTAGTACGTGTATGAAAATATTCCACGAACGATCTTATTAAGGTCGTTAGTCTTCTTAACATGTAGAAAAAGTTTTTATTTACGTACATGCCCCTCTAGCTACTCGGTATGCATATGATTGGTACGTGGTACATATGTTACCGCTAAGGTGCAGAAATCTTCTTTTTTTTTATATTATAGGGGGCAAACGAACAGATGGGTCACCTGATGATATGTGATCACCGCGGTCCATAAACACTAGCAACACCAGGGGAGTCGCAAGTGCGTTGCCGGCCTTTTAAATATGTGGGCCTCCGGCACTCTCACTGACCGAACGAAACGCAACAGTGCAAGCACTGTCACTTCACGTCGGTTTTCTGTGAGAGGGTGGTACTACCCCGGGCGAGCCGACCCATTCATGCTGAAATCAGTAATAGCTTCGGCGTAGCTCTACCACATACAATCTGTTGTTCTACGTATCATCTACGTAAGTGTAGCTTAACTAGGGTCATCCCTTAAAGTGTTATAAATTGTTTCATTTTTAATTTCCATGGCACGTCTGTCGATAAGTTATCATTTCGATCACGACACAGGGCATGCCAGGTTAAGCTGAACTAGTGATAAAAATGAGTGAGGGCGTCGTGAACATGCGGAAAATCGTAATTTCGATTAGCTACGTAATGAACAGTTTTGGGACGTATTTCAACGGTAACAAGTGTAACATTCTCCATCTAGGTTTAACGTGTTTACCATCTTAGACCACATCGTCATTTAACACAAGGTGATATTGTGGTCAAACTATAATACTACGCTAATAAATACTATAATATATAAAAAACATTCAGTTATTAAGACAAAAACATAATTAAACTAGCTGTACTTGAATCAGGGATGTAGCGTACCACCGTATAAGCTGTATCAATGATACTGGGTTGTGAGTGACAGGGACCTGATGTTTGTAAAAAGTCATTAAATGTTACAACTTCAGATTCAGAGATTAATAAATTAGTAATGGAAATATAAAGATATAGATAGTGTTTTAGATCACACATCTAGATCTACACGTCATAGAAAACAGAATATAAATCAACGGTAAAAAGCTTCCATATTTTTTTTAATACGGGATTCTTAAATATGGCTATATCACTGACGTCAATCAAAGAATATAGACTTAAAACTTGTGTGGTAAAACGAAGTGTGATACTACCACGGAAACGTCATAGCCGCACATATTATGCAGCAAAGCAATATTGTTCGTGTACAACTAAGAGCCTGTTCAGATGAGGCGATCTACGCATGAGACCACTCGCGCGGTTCAATTATGTTGCGTCCAGATACCGCGTTTCTATGCTAAGAGGGATTCCCTGCCAGTTATAAACCTAGTCTCGGATACATCGTCCAGTCACCACAGACTCGCGCGTAGTACTGGACGCGGCGATAACGCCTGTGTATCAACACGCGTGGCGCTCGCGCGTAAAGTGAGCGAGTCGAAAGTCACGCTCATCTGGACAGGCTCTAAGTTACGATTTTGGTGACTTTTGCTGTAGGCTGTAATAAACAGTTAACATGTTCCTGTTTACTAATTTATAACATAAAAAATATCTTGTAAAATATGTATCTTTCGTTTATTTACTGGAAGAAATAATGTCTATTTAGAAAAATATAAATATATACGTCCATATAATATATACTTGAATTCTCTTTATCATAAAAATGGGGATTACTGGCTGAAATTCTGCAAAATCAGTTTTTACGCTTAGCACATAACCTAGCATAACGACGCGGCTATTTTCGCTTATTCATTGTATGTATAGTTAAGTCAAAACACCAACTTGGGTCTGAGGCTGTAGGTTTGCACCAGGATTGAGCTTTAAGCTCTTATTTATTCCTTCTTGTTATGGAAGCGTTCACATCATACAGGAGGAGCCACGTTGGTGTATGCTGTTTTCTGATAATATTGTATTTTATCCAAAAATATGATACCGAGATCCAGAGTAGGTTGGGGAAATGGCGAGAAAAACTGTTGGTTTGAAGATTAATTGAACAAAAACTGATCATCTGTTCTGCGGCTTCGATGGTCCATTCAGTTTTTCTCATATAGCCTTAAATAGTGTATCCTTGTCAGAATGATCCAATTTTTGGTAACTGTTCATTAATCCAAAACGACAGTGGCATAGACATAAACTCGATTAATAAGATAAATACAGAGTGAATAAAATAGCGAAAGGGTTAGTTTCGCACCCACAAATGCCTTTGAAACTCAAGAGGAAGGTGTATAAAACTATTATAAGACCAGGAGTGCCGTAGTGTTGGGCTACGAAAGAGACAAATGAGAGAAGATTACATGTGACAGAGATGTGAATGTGTGGTGGAACCAGAATGCATAAGATTGAGAATGAGTATATCGGAGGAATTTGAAAATAGCACCAGTGACTGCGAAAGTGAGATTAATAGGTCAGCGTGGTGTGGGATGTCATAAGAAGAGATGAAAGTCGTGTCACTAGAAAAGTTTTAAGTAAGAAGACGGATGGATATAGAAGTAGTGTAGTGTAGTAGAAAAAGGTATGGATAGACTGTAAAATGATATGTGTATAATAGGTGTAAATACCGAGAAGTCATTTGGCAGGTGAGAGTGAAAGAGGAAAACATATTGTGTCGACCGACCCTACTTATAAAAAGATGATGACTATAATGCTTTTTTCTCATTTCAAAAATGTTAGATGTCAATTTGCTGCTAACAAAGTGAGTAAAAAATGCATTTTTAGTGACGTAAATTAACTGTACTTATTTAGCAATATGAAAGCCGACACCACATGATATTTTATTACATAGTAGGTATCTTTGAAGGATTTTTATTGCTCTTAAGCCCTTTTATCAAAAATGTTTACTGTCTTGTTTTTTCAAAATATTGACTGTAAAATTGCATTGCTTACGAAAACTTACTTTGGACCTTTTGATACTAAATTATAGAATACTCTACGTGAAGGACCCTTTCTTGTATGGAGGACAGAGGTAAGGAGTAGGTAGTGTCTTTGTGTATAAAATGTATCAAATTAAGATGCCGCTATTAGAGTTTGAAGGGGAAAATTTAAAGAAACGCGTTAATAATTTGATATACATAAGGACGGTATAAAAAGACACACGCAACTTGTTTCTTCGATAGTTTTGTTTTTACGACTACTGAACAACTTCTAATTAAACACAATATGAATTTCAAGTAGTACCCTCTAATTATAGTATGGCCATTCATAAGTTGGCAGGAATTTATGGAAATATTAATTGATACATTTCAGTAATCCCTTTTTTGGGTAAAGACCCATATGAGATTCTACTATTCCTCTCTTCTGCACTCTATACTTTCTTCCTTGAATTACGAATGTATCCAAACATTATATTGTTTTAACTAAGGAAAAAGAAATTTGTTACGTACTAAATGACAAAGAAAACTGAACGTCGCTTATCTATATGAAGTAAAATAAAAAAATAATTATAAGTTTTATATCAAAATACTTTCTGAGAGAATGAGTTGGTAAGAGAAAATTATGACACGCTGACATAAGAGAGAGGAGGAGACATGATAGTGACAATTTGTCAACATTTTCTGTTTCTTATTTTGGTAACTAATCACCAGTCTTCAAAATTATTACTCCCATTATTGAGTAAATAATCATTTCAAAATGTTTTGTGATGACTTCACTGTTATGACAAAATGGTGTCTCTTTCCAAACAGTTTTTGGGACATCTCAGAATTCAGGTCCTATGTAATTATTCCTAATCAACTTCACTTATATTAAATTATATAACGCAAAATAACACCAATAGGGTCAAATAACGGAAGTATGTAAATAAGAATGATCATGTCATTTTATGCTTCTCTGTTAAAACTCATGTCAATCTTGTGTCAAAAGAATAAACTTCGCTTTCTTATTATCGTGGAAACAATAAATACGTAAAGAAAACACTTTAAATGTAATTCGCATTGGCGATAAGATCCCGTTTTTTTTGTATTATCAAATAAAGTGTGGTTGTCCAAAGTTCTCTTGGCCTATATTTATTATCTATAGTATATAACATATAGTTTTGAAAAGTCTGCCATATACATGCATCTATCTATTTTGTCTACCCTACTAACTTTTTATAACACTTCTTTCTATGATAATATGTAGTTCTTGCCAAAAAAATTTCGACCACACCGGGTACATCGTTCAACCTCCGGGCCAGTGAAACATTTTTTTTTACATAAAATCAATCTATACAATAACATAAATGTCTGCTATTTGTACCAGTTAATCTGCGTACCAACTAAATCAATTTTGATGAGACTTATGAGGATTTTGAAAGTATTGTTTCAGTTACATATTTCACAATTTTCCATAGGAGATAAGCATTAACAATAACATTTCACGCAGGTAGCTTAATCGCTAAAACGATTATGGAGGTTTACTAGTAATGACAAAACTAGTATCAAACAATAAAATGCAGTCCGTTATCATTACATTTTGCATACATCTCATAGGTACACAAAAAGACGTAGGGTACATCTTATCAACAAAAAAATTACTGTTTACGAGGGATAGATAAGTCCATTTTAACGTGAGCTTAAGTTAGTTATATATAAAATCGAATGAACAAAAGCTATTAAATTAGAATTAGGTCTACCTTTAAGAGAATTAATGATTGAAACCATGATGGCTTAGTTGATAGCTTGTTCGAACGCAGCGTCGAAGTACGTAGCTTTGAATCCTAGCAACTAAGTCGGAGTTTTCGATGAAGGAAAAAACATTGTGATGAAATCGTAGCATGATGGTAGGGCATAAGTCCGCCTGGCTAGCTACAGGTACAAAAATCCTCTGGTTTTTACGAGCATGTTAATTTCTACATAGCTTTGTGTTTCTCGTTGGTTTTAATCCTTCCAGCTTGGCACCTGAATGATGTCCTACGCGCAGCTGTTTCTGAAGATCACCAGGAGAATTGTTTTAACTAAATAGTAGGTTTCTGGTTGTTTTTTTTTTTATTATTATACAGTTGTTTCAATAACACAAAATATTTTCGGTAACGAGTAACGAAGACCATTCGGAAATCATATTTGTTAAAGCGTAAAATATTCTCTATAATATAGGAATTTGCTTAAGTACGTTTGTAGTCTTACAATAGAAGACACATTATTTTAAAACATCGACTACACTGGCCAATATGATCTTGTAACAAGGATGGTGCTTACATTTTTTTTAGATATGTACCACTAGCTTTAGTGTTGCAGTTACTCTACTGTTTTTTTTTTCGATCGAGTGTTTTTTTTTTGATAAAGTAGTTGTTGTCTATATTTGGGGACTTAAATGACATTTCAATAAAGGACGTGTAAAAATGACCCTGACAAGTTTTATCTCACCTGTGACGTAATTATTTTGAAAACCAATTTGACGCCATTACTAAAGAAATATGTGTACGTTATTTTCGCTATCCTATCGGACAATAGACAAACGAGACAGATAATCTTAAAAATATTTCACTAGTACAACACAATCTCAGAAATTTCATGAAGACAATGAATCGGTATGGTGAATTAGAAAAAAATCTGTAAATCAGTGACGTCAAAATTAAAGATACTGTAGATACTCAAATAATGTAATTGATGAACTATGGATTATTGAAGGAGAAATTTAGTGACCTAATAAAGTCAGTTTGGTGATCTTTCATAAAAGTGACCTTGGAATCAATTTCTCTTGAAATCCGTTTGGTAATTGACAATCAAATGACTATTAAAGTATCACTTAGGAGTTTTCCATTATCTATTTATTATCACTTTGGATTATCACATATCCATAAAAATACATGTCATACATTCGTGTGATTTACTTTCTTAAAAAACAGCAAAAGATTTCACTAGGGCATTTCTAGAATGCAGAAACGATATAAGGGCAATAGCAAACCATCAAAATGAGGATTTCCCTGATGTAAAAATTCTGGAAGCATCACTAACACCTGTCTGTTTTCATAAATTTCATTATTGATAAAACTATAAAAGTCGTATTAGAATAAAAAATAAATATTCGTATCTAATATAATTTAATATAAATTCTGCCATAATAAACATTGTAAAAAGTTATCAATCTACATACAAAAAGTAGTTTTTTTAACCAAGGTTAATGATTAGGAAAACTTACAGATATTTCTTTATTATTATAAAGAACAATTCCATACAATAACATTGTAATATAAATAAACACAATTATAACATAACAACTTTATTTCTATGTTAGAAATTTCAATTTGGTTTAGTTGGATTTTTATGAAGACTATCTCTTCTCTTTCTCATCCAGGTATTTATTTACCGTTGTCATATCTAACATTTATGAAAATCAAAGTATAAATGCTAGCATTTATACACTTCCATTTCTAGACGTAGTTCTTAAGACGGTTCCAGACACGTTAGCAAATACGCGAATAGCTACAAAGACGCTGCTAAGTGTTGCACGCATTTGTAGTCGGGTGAAGCTGTAGAGGCCTTGCCAGGTTAACAGTGTAGTCGGTTCGAAAAAAAAAATGTTGCGTGCGTATTTGGCATAATTGTAAAACATTTACACTTTTCCGTCTCGTGTGGGTTTTAGGGACTACGGCAAAATAGTGTATGTGAATGCAATACAATATTATAACCAAACGTTCCGAAAAATGTCTATAAATATTCTCTGACTTATCATGTATCAGCTTTATAAGGAACCTATTGTATGGGCACATTGATAAAATAATTTTTACTCTTGAGACACAAACACCAATCTCAAATATATGAGACATATTAAAACCAAAAGCTGTAAATGGTGGTTGGTGGTGTGTGGTTGTATGTAATCTTATCGCCTTTGATGAGTTTATATGCGCCCAAAGACAGTAAAATATTCATCAGGATTTTCTTATGGATTAAATAGGAAAAATATCAGTTTTTTTTTTCAATTGCCAAGTATTATATACTTCTCCGCTTTTGATTTCATACATGTATTAGATGGTGCAAGCTATTCCGTTCACGTGGAAATGGTAACTGTGTAGTCTAGATCAGTGGTCGACATTCGGCGGCTTACGAGCCGTATGTGGCTCTTCCAAAGAGTGTTTAGTGCAGACACGAAATATTATTTATACACTTGTCTTGTAAGAGGTAAGTTGTTTTTGAAATACAAGCTTAAAGAAAAGGGGCACATTTTTGAAAAGCAACAATAACACGCCTAGTCACTTGTGAAAAAAGATATACTTACCCGAAGCAAGCTCGAGAGTGTGCGTTTAATCCTAATATTTTCCATAAAAATGACTACTAAAGGAAAGTTAAGTTTTAAAAAAAGGCTCTTTGAATAGACTTCAATTTTGTATGGTTTATATTTGGTTCTTCTGAATTACGAGTTTGCCGACCACTGGCTTAGATGAAACTATGAAGAGTCCCCTATCTAACAGTTAAAAGCTTATCTAAACTGTTACATATAAGTCCTTACAAATACCAGGTATTACAATAACCTAACTAATAACTATTATAAATGCAAAATGAGTGTGTTTGTTTGTTACACTTTCGCGCCTTAATCTAAATATAATATTCTAAAGGTTTAATATAGTAAATGAAAATTTTACTCCTGACAAGATTACTATAAATTTTAAAAAATCAAGTAGTTCTTAAAAATCACAATGAAATATTTCACTCCATATTTTACACACTTAGAGAATTAAATTTGGCAAATTCTGAAAAATACGTGCTTATTTATTTTCATTTGGAAGTTTCTGTGATAAATTTGAAGTCAATAAAACTTCATTTTATTTTTGTCCTTATAAACCTTTTCGCATTCATTTATCGCACATTAGAGGTTAAATTTAAAGACATTGTTTTTTAGTGTCTTCTTCACAAGTAAAAACTAATTCTCAAATTCGTGTTTCTAGTTTCCGTAGTACATTAATTATTCATTTAGCCGGCATTATATATGATGAAATGGATTTGTATTTAAGCCTACGACCTCCGTGGTTTTTTTTATATTATAGGGGGCAAACGAACAGGTGGGTCACCTGATGGTAAGTGATCACCGCCGTCCATAGACACTAGCAACACCAGGGGAGTCGCAAGTGCGTTGCCGGCCTTTTAATATATGTGGGCCTCCGGCGCTCTTACTGACCGAACGAAACGCAACAGTGCAAACACTGTTACTTCACGTCGGTTTTCTGTGAGAGGGTGGTACTACCCCGGGCGAGCCGACCCATTCATTCTGAAACCAGTAATAGCTTAAGCGTAGCTCTAGAAAACACTAGAAAATACTTTTGTATTTTTGAACCTAGAAAATTGTATTGTAGAAAATTGTAGTTACTACACCAGGTAAGTATTGTATTAGAAACAGATTACCTAACTGACAGTAGTAAATTGAACATAAAATATAGACAAACGTATTTGGTTCTTTTACGTTGTTGACACAGGGCTAAAAGGCCTAGTTCCTGACAAAATGCTTGTATAGGTGACCCTTTTGATTGACGTCAAATTACCGGTATTCTTCAATGAGCATAATTATTTGTATACGTTTATTCCAAAAACGTTCGTATCGGGGCTATCTTAAATTTTGTGAAATTATCTAGCTCTACGATGCAGAGATCAATAATTTCATGACAGAATAACTGCATCTGACTTCGAATATGTAGTGGATAAATTGTCAACAAGTCGTCTCCGAAAATAGTTACTATATAGAACAACCTAACAGTAAATCAAAGTTTTGGGAATATAGGTATTAAAAATCTATTTTCCTGTAACTTACAAACTTATTTATTCATCCAAATATGTCTAGAAATATTATAATCTAACATTTTAAATTTCATATTCACCTATATATATTGTATAGAATATAGAGTTACTGCAAGAACATTGTACTAAGGTATAATATGTATCGGACAACTGACATATAATATATTTGACGGCCTCCTTCCGACACGACTCCTACCAACAAAAAATAATCTTCAAAACACTAACAAAATTTTACTTCGGTTACATTTTACTAACATAATACACCTGGTAACTAATTTTAAAGAGGTTTTAAATTATTTTTAAAGAGTATAAGAAGTACTTCTTAAGTATTAGGTTCATGAGCGTCTGCAACAAGGTGCAAGGTGGTGGGTGCCTTTGTAAACTGCAACCCTCACCTCTCACCCCCTGCCAGGATAAAAAATACATACATTTTTTTATTAAGTTATTATTTGAATAAAAACTGACAGTGCCTAGATTACTGTTAAAATTTGTTCATCACCTTCTGAAAACATAATATCCTCTACTTTTCTCCTGTCAACACTTAGCATGCACAGTTTGCTTAGTCAAGTGTCTCCCATCATTGAGCGGTTCCACTTCTTGGCTCGTCGTAACGTGCTAAAAGTTCGTTCTTCCGCATGTTACTAGAACAGTTAATCAATCACATATATATTATATGTATGTGCACATATGTAATATATATGTGTAATTAAATACTCCATTTTGGTTAATAGTATAATGTGTAGATGCACCTCCTTGAAAGCAATCCTGGCGGCGCCCCCAATTAGATTATACAAGAACATTACAACGCGCATTGCTGGTTTACGGGACACTAAGTTCTAACACCGTGTAAAACAAACTTTACTGTCGAAATGTTATATTCATGAAATGAGCATAATTGGATGTCTCAAACCGTCACCCTCTATGTACATGTACACAATATGACGATAAACAATATTTATACAGTTGACAACTATTCTAAAGAGATAAACTGTTAACAACTCAGATCGAGTTTGTAGTCACTTTTTCAATTTTTTTCAATGTGGTGCTAGTGTTCACAGTTTCATAAGCGCCTCAGTAGGAATGCAACATCGTTCATAAAAAACATCGGATGTTGTAACATCGATATTTATGATATATCGATATTTTTCATATTTCAGAAAGAAGTAAATATGATGAAAATGTACATCTAAAAAAGGTTTATTTCGCGAAATAGAACTCAAAAACAATAATTTTATAACCTTCAGCCTAGCAAGCAGTGCGGTTCTTCGTTAATCCTAACTAACTTCTAAAATCTATCGCATAGAATACAATAGATGACGCTACACAGGATAAAACAAGGTTTATAGAGAGCTATATATCGTCAATTTAAGGGATTTCGACATAGATGTTTATGAACGATATACTAATGTTTTAAAACATCCATGTATCATTTTATCCTTACATGTAGCAAGTGGGTATCGAATACATTAAATAGCGCTACACATGACTAATCGTCGTTCTTAAAATATCATTCATATAGAGCGATGTATCGTCGATTTTAGGAATCTCAACATCGATGTTTATGAACGATACATCGATGTTTTAAAATATCGATGTGTCGTTTGTAACCCTACTTCTCAGTGCTTCTTTTTTTGGTATGCTGGTCCGTTCGCGTGAACTACAAACACTTATCTACTGCATTATTAATATTTAATTATTTCGGTAGAACATTACATCGAAATGTATCGGTGATTGTTTTCTGTTGACTGAAATTACTTGCCTTATAAACCCTACCTTCAACGAGCCGAAGCCTTTATTCATAAGTTTCCATTCTTCATACTTAACGCTCCTTAAGTCTACAATATCTATACACTCTTTAACAAAAATCGTCAACAATACTGTAATTAAAAAAAATATATGGTCGAATTTCCACCACTGTATAACCAATACTAGTATTTGTAAATACGAAAATTATTATTGGTCATTATTAGTTCTTATAGATGTCTATAAGGAACCTGTACACTTGCAAGCATATGTTGTGGTGGCTCTCACATGAGTGTAGGAGCTGGAAGAGTGTAAACTATTCACATCCTCAAGGGTGTGGTTGTTATGTTAATATTGCTTCTACAGGCCAAATATCCTATATTAAAGTAAGGGCGTCTCATCTCTTGGAGAGTACAGTTGGGTAAGAAATTATTGATTCTGATAACTACGCCGGAGTTCACAGTTAACTGGTGGGCGCGTGTGCTAGGGTCTTGACGTCTTCATGTTAACAGTGCCCTATCAACTACTAGCTCTGTTCAGTCGGTTCTCAAACTTGAGCCTTATTACAAAAATAAATATTGGTTATTATTATTCTGATATTTTGGTTAAAAGATGATGTAATTTTTAAAGTAAGTTATATATATATTTAACTTATAAATATAAGAGTATACATAATGTTTTCACTGTAATTAAATTTAAACAATGTTAAACCGTAACAGTTATTTTACGGTATAAAACAAAAAACATGGATGAAGATTTGAATTAATTAACGGACAATTTTTACTGTGAAGTTAATTTTATTAAATTTGCCAAATATTAAATTAATATGTATTTTTTAAATCCTTCACATAACTTTCTTATAAGTAATTTATGTACTTGTTCTCAATATTTGCATTGCCAAATAACGGTAGGATATTGTAGAGCTGATATAAATTCTTTAGAATTGAATTTCATAATGTAGCGGATGAATCAAAACCTTTAAAATCACACGCCAAAGTCCCTGACAGACGCTCGAACACTGTGAACGGGAACGGACTGAAGTAATTACATCTGTAAACATCGGTATGCGCGCCGCTAGTTTTCGCGCCCACTTAAAACAGACACGGTGGCATGGCCTCTGTCAATGCCAGCAGCGCGGCGTTTATGAACATTTGAACTACACGCTATCACCTGCACTCGTCTACACTCTGAAACAAGCCTGAAACTCGAGATTAAAATGCTTGATATTTTCACTTCTCAGAAAAGGAACACTAGAGCTATTGCTGTGTCCGTTCTTCATTGATAGCATTTTTTTTTTTAAGTCATGATTATAATGCTAATTCCAAAGCAAAACACCAAATTAACATAAAATTTGGGTAAGCTTGAATTCGGCGTGCGCTAAGGATCCCAGAGTGGCTGAAAGAAAATACGTTCTTTGGTAAACTTAATTACAAACATCCACGTGTTGTGTAATGAAACACTGTGCTAGACTCTTACTCGCACTTAACCATTTGTACATAAATAGATACATATATAATGTGTGTGTCTTTATAAGGTAACTTTCGGAATTATTGATCCGATTCGAAAAATTCCTTCACTGGTGTAAAAGTTTCATTCTGCCTGAATGACATGAAGTATATGAATAAATGTGTAGTTCTGTCTATACATTTTTTTTTAGATTTTGTTATAGATGTCAATTATAATACTTGAACATAACGTTGACAATAGTTCCAACCTCAAACTCTGACGAAAGGAAATAAATTCGTTTTAGCATAACATGTAACATACCCTGTTGAAGAGCTACAAAATAATGACAATACTTACTTATTTAATAAGATGCCATATAATTCGTCAAAAGTTAGTCACATAAACCACCTGTAAAACAAGTTTAATTGTAAATACTCTATTTTTCAACGTAGTGAAGGACACTTAATTTAACATTTTATGGTATGTAATTAAAATAATACATTATTCAATAGAGATCAATGATTCTCACGTTGTCACTGACGTAAATAGCATCTGTGTTTATAACCAGAACGGTAAGTGTATATATGTTGCTGCTTTAATATACCTGACATTTTCATTTAAAAACTTATAAACATGGGGACACAATTCCGACTTACTTGCACGTATGATGTTTGCATTTAATGAAACGTTCGCTACAAATTGTGTCGTGAAGTTTTGGAAACCGTAACGAACTATCAACACTAAAATAATAAAGATAATAGTTACTATTGCATAAAATAAAATTGATTTACTAATATTGAAATTTAAGGCTATGTCGTTTATTTTTTACAACAGTTTACATGTATTTCTTTGAGGCCGCTGTACAAAAAATACAGAAATTACACCAATACTTTGTGGAAGGAATTGTATGTATGTAAATATGTACAAATAAAAACTGAAGGTTACACAACAGCTGAACATATGTAGTGTAAATAAAATATAAGAAGGTTTTACGATAATTCTAGGAGTGATATAGATAGATTATATCATATTTATGTACAAGCTGATACCCGCGACTGCCTCTGCATCGTTTATCGCCTTGACATTATATTTTGTTAACTAACAAAAAACTTCCACTTCACCACGGCAACAAAACGCACATCGTTGAACGCGTACTATCGACTGACGGTGAAGTAAAACGCCGTGAGAAAACCTGAACCTGAGAAATGTTCTTGTAGTACCACCGAATGTGGGAAAAATATAGAACTGTGGATTTGCCCGAGTTTGGTATCGCCAATACATCGTGGGCTGTCGTGGTGATTATACCCATACCTTCTTTCGGTAAGAGGCCTATGGCTTTGTAGTGAGTCTCTTACAGGCTGATGATAAAATATAAGATTTTACTTACTTATATTATATACACTACATATTATAAAGCAAAGTCGTCCGCCGCGTCTGTATGTCCGTCTGGATGTTTCCGATAAACTCAAAAACTACTGAACGGATTGTAATGCGGTCTTCACCAATAGATAGAGTAATACATGAGAAAGGTTTAGGTATATATTTTGTCATGGTGTCAATTGGTTAAAATATAATGTTAATTGTTGGAAGTGCTGGAAAAACTCAAGCCGCCTGGAAGCTATCATCGAAAACGCTGCCTAACTCTTGAGATATACCAAAACAATGTATAGTGAGATATTATTACTCTTTTATAGATCTACAAAAAATTCTGTGATGGCATATACAACTTATCGTTTAAGGATAGCTTACTACGAGTATACCCATCAATCCCCTAAAAAATGGTTACACAAAACGAGGTAATTAAAAGACTATTTAGACGGATACAGTATTAATCCTTATCAAATTAAATACATTAGTTGCCTTAAGCATTTCATGCATATAAGTATATATTTTTTTATTATCATGGCATGACAGCGTCTGCCGGGCCTGCTAGTAAATCATAAATTATAGATTCTGTCTTATTTATACATATATAGTAAATGAATTAGTGGTTCAAGCACTATTCACTAACTTAGTGACATATATCAACGCATAACCCAAACTGCTGGAGCCAGTAGTGTCGTGAAAATTTACATATTACTTTTATACTGTACCCTGGAGGAATGAGGACGAGTCGTCAATATAAGCCATATTACTACTTTATCTCAAGAGAAATATTTACCTGATCTGCTGTGATACATGTGCCTGTGCTACGACAAACTGACTTATCGCAATGACAAGAGAGCCCTTATCTTGGTCAACGACTGGTACAAACGAAAGACTGCGGTTATCGCCATAGCGAATGTTCTTCTAATTGTATTTATTTTCTTTAAAAAAAAAGCTATGTGCTCACATTGAAAGAAAACATATCGCGTTTCAAAGACAAAGAGGATATACACAATATATGTTTTTTTTTAAATACTGCGTTGTAGACACTTTTTAAAGTTAAGAAAAATTCAAAGCAACCAAAAAATATTATGCACCCTTTTGGCATATAACCCTGTCTAACTGCAGTGATATGCCCTGTTTGACTTTGATACGCGACATGAAGTACGCGACAGCGTAAAAACATGAATTTATAATTCTTTGTGTGAACTATGGCGAATGGAAAAAGTATATTCAACAGAGCTTTAATTATAGACTAGTATTGTTGACAAAGGCTTGAAATATATGTTGATTGACTTCATCGCATATACGTTCAATGTTTTAAAATTGCCTAGGAGTAGCAACATATATAATTTTTATTTATTTTTTTACCTTATAGGTTATGTTTTTTTAGATTTGAAAATATAGAGGCACAGTGTGACGTAAGCACAAAGTTGTCTTCAAAAATTACTATATTACCCTTAATATACAGTTACAGTTAAGGCGTTAATATGCACATTACTTAGTTAATCTGCACATTAATTATCTTGGTACGGTGACGTACGGGCTCAAAAGTTTGCCGTATTTGATTAGCCTTATGTTTATAATAAGATCAAGTTAATCTAACCGCTGTCGCAGGTCACGTAAGAAATGGACTTATGAGTCTGCTATTGAATTAAACATTAGGTATACATCCAGGGTAGAATATAGAATTATTAGAATTAAAAATCGTTATAGAAAAAAAATGAATACCATGTGATTATATCTCTGATATTATAAAAATACTAAGTATATTAAAGGTTAGAAAAAGTTTAAAAATACTTCGACTTAGAAAAGCAATTTTTATGTGAAACCATAGAAATTAGAAAAATGTCTTCCATGATCCTTCTAGATCCAGATATACATTTTATACTAATACAATGTCGAATTTTGAATCCAAAAGTACGGCAATACTTTTCTCATTTGGAGCATTATTATTATGGAGTGTAGAGATAAAGAGAACCATCTGTGTATGAAAATGTGTCCGTCAAAATGTGCTAAATTATGGTGGCACTACAGCAACAACAGGGTTCATTACTATTTCATAAATTAGAGATGACTTTTTCTACATGTTCCCCATAGGATATGGTTAGCTTTACCTCTACACGCCATATTATTATATCCCATTAATAAGCAAATAGCGTGTATCTATGAGCATCAGCAGTTTAGCCCATGCATTTCAAATAATTTAGAGAATCTCATAAACGAATTAAAAATAAGTGACGTCTTTACTTTTATACACCGAGGTAGTTATTAAGGCGAATACTGAAAACTAGTCGTATCTACAGACAATGCTTTCCAGAAAAGGGTTCCACAAATATACATATAAATATAGAGACAATTTGTCAATATTAATAATATGCTTATTAAGTGTAAATATTTCACAGGTATTAGTTATAATTCCACTGGCAAAATAATGTTACAACAAATATTATGTGAAAAACGTACGTAATTTTGTATAATTGTAAAATTAACAAAACTGTGAGTTCTATACTCTGTAAATTACGTATAATATAGTACTACGTACGTAGTAGTACGTATACTGTTATAGTAATTTTCATATAAATAGTATAAGTTCAATCCGATCATTAAAAAGACTTCTAATTCTAATAAATTACTTGCGATTTTAATCTGTCAAATCAAATTTAATATTAATTTTCTATTGTTACAGCACTGACGAGGATGCGCGGCAGGCGATGATGCTCGATGGCGGAAAAATTAAGGAGATACAAATTAAGCTCCTGCTCAGCTCTCGTTCCGAGATGCATAAAGTTATAGAGACGGCACGCCAAAGTGTTCCAATCCTTAGCTTAGCGCCACCTGCGCCCACTCCTGCACCGGCACCACCCCCTGTCCTCACACCTGCTCCTGTTCAAACACCAGTACCAACAACCCTGCCTGTTATTACACCCTTCTCTACTGCTCTTGGGGCAAACACGCTTTCCGGTTTTGGTATTCCTGGCCTAGGTAATCCACAAGAGATACCTCAACCAGCAGTTATTGAACCACCGGCGCCCCTAATCAGCCCTGACGCAATCAACACCAAAGAAGAATGGGAAGATGACAAAGACGAAGAAAAAACCGACAGAAGACGGAGCAGAGAAAAAGATCGACGCCGTACACGTTCCAGGTCGAGATCACGGGATCGCGAACGTAAAGAAAGAAAACGAGATCGCAGAGACCGATCTCGCTCCAGGGAGAGACGTCGTCGCGACCGAAGTCGTAGTAGAGATCGACGGGATCGTAAAAGAGATAGAAAAGATCGGAGTCGATCACGTGATCGCTCGCCATCTCGGCGCTCCCGTGATCGCCGCAACGAACGTAGATCTCCTGGTAGTTCACAAGAAAAAAATATTGATAATACATCTGGAGATGTAACATCTGCGCCAACGTTACCGATTTTCGGTAACAATTTGAAAGCAGGCCTACCGAATCAGATGCCACCCAGCTTGCTCAATGGCCCGATTAATGCAAATAACGATCCAATTGTTTCTCGTTTTAATGATCCATCGATAGCAGATGCTTACAGCAAACTTCAAGAGCTAGGTAAGAAGCGCAACCCGAATGCATTTCAAGGTGATAATACAAATGGTGTGGGTAAAACACCAGCTCGCAGTGATTCAGCGCGTGGTGGAACCAACGTTGGAGGGTTTCGTCGCGAAGGCCGATCTCGCTTTGACAACGACCAGCAGACAGGTTGCTGCGTAGCCATCAGGAACGCACCAAATCACACTAGTTATGGAGACGTGCGTCGCTTCTTCCCATTTCCTATAGATAAACATGGAATCAAAATGATCAATGACAACATGGGACGGCGCACGGGTAATATTTATGTACGATTCTGCGACTCAAGGTTAAAAAATCTCGCATTGCAGCGTAAACTGAATGAGCTGAAGGGTGCGCAGGTTACTGTGGAGCATCTAGACGATGAGAGTTATGAGAAAGCCGTAGATTCTTTTCTTCCGTTTAGAGAGGAAAACGATGAGGAGGACGTTAGCCTAGTCATCGCTGACACAGAAGAAAACTCTTTGGAGCCATTCCGTGTGATAAAACTGTCAGATCTCCCTAATTTCGTCAAAGAGCATGATATAATTAAAACTTTCAGTGATTTCTCCCTTTTGTCAATAATGTTATTGGACTGTCGTGTTTCGCGTTCCAAAATTGCAATTGTCCAGTTTGCAAAACCGGAAGAAGCGAAACAGGCGTACGAAGCCAAAGATAGCTATATGTTTGGTAGACGTAAGCCAACACTAACTTCTATGACTGATGAAGAGTTCGAGAAAGAGAAAAAGAAAAATGAAAAGCCGTCTGATATACCCCACACTAAGGGGAAAGATACGGAAGAAAACTCGGTACCAAGAGATCCTCGTCAGCGGCGTCAGCAATTTGAGACTCCATCCGTGCAAAAGACGTTAATCGTTCAACCTCCATCCCAAACTGGAACGTTCTTTTCGGCCCCATTCGTTCAGCAGCAAGGTTTTCCACCAGCGGGCTTTAATGCTGGTGCTCAATTCGGTGGTTATCCTCCCGTGGCAGGTGCTGTAGATCCCCGCACTGCAGCTGCCAACTGGGCCAATAGACCCCAGTTTCCTAATCCTCAAAACCCATTTGAGAAATCCAACAGTCCAGGGCTAGGAAAACGCGTTTTAACTACTGAAATGGATGAAGAGCCCCTTGATTGTGTCTTAATGAAAGGGTTGCCACGAGAAGCGACTGACCGTACTATTGTTACGTTCCTATCAGATACGGGTGCAGTGCCGGCTCGTATTCACCTCATGCTGGACTCGAACGGTTTACCGTCCGGGGATTGTTTCTGTGAATTTCGCTCATCGCAGGAAGCACGGATGGCCGCCACCAAGCACGGTAGTAATCTTGAAGGGTGTCGGGTCACTGTTGACCTTGTGACTCGCTCCGTTGTTGAAGAGGCCCTCGAAGGACCAAAACAACCGGAAAGCTTGCTCAATGCCGGCCCTCCTCCCCAACAATATTTCGACCATGCGAGAGGTGGTTTCGGACCCCGTGGTCCTTATCGTGGACGAGGAAGTTATGACCGTGGTGGATTCGTTCGCGGAGGGTTCGAGATGGGACGCGGTGGTTACCGAGGCCGGGGAGGTTACGGTGAACGAGGCGGTTTCAGTGAACGCGGTCGCGGAATGGGTTTCGAACGTGGTCGCGGCCGAGGACGCGGCTTTGCGCACACTCGTGGTTTCGAAAACGGGCGAGATGAGGAACACGACCCGGCTTTGGCGGATTTCGGTGCTCCGGGCTGCGTTGTGTCGATGGAGAATGTGCCGTTCCGGGCCACGATCGAAGAAATAATGCAATTCTTCTCTGATTTCGAGTTAACACACGACGACGTGATTCGGCGATACAATGAGCGGGGGCAGCCGACAGGCGATGCGCGTGTTGCGTTCCGGACACCGTTCGATGCACAACGCGCTGTCAAAACGCGCAACATGGACAACATACACGACCGAAGGATAAGCTTAAATATAATTTAGCATTTGTTTGCAGAGCGATATGAACCGGTTTTATGACACTTTGGTTAAAAATATTTTTTTATTTTGTTTTGTACGTTTCTGGTACACCGCGTGCGCTATAAACACAGCCCACCGGAAATATGGGATCATTTAAAATATATACGAGAATGGACGAATGATTATAGTTTATATTTGTTAGCTATGCTAAAGCATTCTCAGTTGTCACACTATTACGTATTCCTATAATGAAATTTTCAAGGACTCGACAATAGTTTTGTAAGTGTATATAGTACGTAGATTGAATAAAACAACTTTCATAAGTTCGTTTTTTTATTTTTTTCAAAACCAACACATAATCTTGATGTTTATTTTATGAATTATTTACTTTTTGTATACAAAAGAGAGCGTTTTATTTTATACGATAGAAATAATATTAGAACATCGAGTGTCCGGACGACCGCGATAGGTTATCGAAACCGACCTGACTAGAACTTTCATTATTAATAAAAAAAAGTTCAAAATATACATATATAGCAATGGAAACGAGATCCGGTCGCCTGGACACTGGGATTCTTCAGAACATTACCTGACCGAAACGACTGTGTCAATGAGAACAAGTAAAACTTGCAGAAATACAAATAAATGACGACATCTAATTTTCACATCGCTATTATGGGATGTTAGAGTATACTCATATGTATTGTTTTATTATCGACAAAAAATATTTTTACCTGGTGTTAAAAGCGACTAAATAACATTTTTGTAATAAATGAAATTTTGCTACCAAATTATATATAATTGAATATATAATTCGATATACTTTGACATAATCATAAATGTTGCCATTTGAAATAAAAATAAATAACAACATATACTGCGTTACTTTCATCGACTACACCACTTCGATCAGATACACAACAGCTTGTAATACAAAAAGAACGCTTGCAGCACAACATCGACAAACACGTACAACTATCAACAACATCGACTGGGAGAAAGTTACGAGGCACTGACAATGTCTAATTCGAAAACTACGAATTATATCAAATTAAACAATAGGTATCCCTTTATACTGTTATAACGTTATATATGATAAAACTAATTTTCATAATCGAACATTGTTTTTTTCGGAAGACTTGAATATTGTGTCTATATTTCATTACTATATTTCTGGATTAATTTTAATCTGCAAAGTGACAAATTTATAAATCTATGTAATTCGTGTAAAGTTATCAAAGAGTTTTAAAAAGAAATATGAGTTATCCACTATTACTGTTTTTTTTTCAGATAATGTATGTTTCTAAAATTCCGTTACAAAAAGATAGAAAATATGAGTTTTTGGCACCTACTGTTATTCGTTTGAAAAATAATATTTCAAAAACTTGTATATTTTATTTCATTATTTGGTATAAATAGTAGAAATCAATCTATACATCTTGTTCTTATTATATATAAAATAAATAAACAAACGTACATGTTTTTATTATAAGATTCTTATAAATTAAAGAATTAAAAATTATACACTTTATAATATCAAACGTCTTATGATTAAAATAAACTAATGAAATTTCACTAGAAATCTAAAAATATTATAAAAATCGTTTTAGAAAAAAAAACGGTAATAACCGGTTTTGAAATCAATAACTTTAAGTAAACAAATAAAGGATTTCTTCTTTTAAATAATTAATGCCTAATAAATTGCAGTACTAACACCGAATACCAACATAACTTGTATTAGGAATCGTTAATGTAATATCGGATTGCTTTAGTATTAAGTTTCTTGTTTCAATTAGAACTGTCAGGAGAGTGGTAAGCGTTTACTTTCTTTAATGTACAAAATCATTATCGAGAATTGCTTTTAACTTCTGTACAATGATGGTGGATAAGATATAAAATCGTATTAAAATTACTTGCTTTTGTAGTTTGCTCAACTGAATCAGGGATAAAACTCATCAAAATAAAGTAATTATAATTAGAACATTGATGTTTCTAATTTCAATGACCTTATCAACTTTATACATTTTCTGTATAAATATTAAAATACCGATTACAGGTAACCGCTGAAACAAAATACCGGTTTTCACTATACTAAGAAAAAAAACAATGTGATGCTATTTAAAACAATATATAAAAACCCTTAGTGATCTAAACTTACAGATAGAAACACGATTCAGTTTTCCAGTTCAGTCCAGTAATCCAGTCAGTTCCAGTTCAGTAATTACCAGTTCATTAGTTAATCAATTTTAAAATTCGAGTTATAGTGAAACGTTTACCAGGGGTGTAGAACACAACAATTATAACATAAAATTATATTAAAAACCTATCATAATTAAGTTTTAGGATGTCTATAATACATATATTCAAACTAGAAGTAAAAGTTTCTATTCACCGTTAAAAATGCAATTAAGTGGCAATGTATCGTTCATACAAATTTATAAAGCTTAGAATCTCTTAAAGAATAGTAGAAACAACGGCGTTATTAATTTAAGCTTATTAACAAAACGCACAAACAATGAAATGGGCATCGTTTATAATTGATTTTCCGAAATTTGGTTATATGCTTCCTGAGGTTGCATATATTCATTGACTTTAGTTCTGACTGTAGACAAAATCTAGTTTTTAAGATTACATATAAGAAGATGCGGTATGCTTCCTAAATGGGGTGAATATTTTATATCTACAGTTAATGAAACCGAAAAATAAATAGTCTCGACGGTAAACGATATATTGTAATATTAAATACTTACGTTGCGTTTACACAATCGTTTCACTTATATAGATTTTTCTTTGTTTTGTTTAAGGGTTTATCGTTTTTTACAAAAACCGGTATTTTTACGGTATTTACCATACAGCAAATACTAATAAGTTAATTAATTATCCTTTCTAAAAACACCACGGATATATTATATAAATATCGTACCAACTTAATAAAATCTATAAACGTTTACGGAAAGTGATTCCAGCTGTAAGCCACATACAAATCACATACACGCATAGAAGGAAATACACGTACAAATCTTATATAAAAAATTACATGGACATAGGACATTTCATCACTCTTATCTGTGATAAGAATTATTGTTTTGGGTTATTTTCGTGTCCTTACGACTTATATAAGCTTTTTTTTAGTAAAATATCCATGTAATTATTCTACACTTATCATAGTAACAGACATCCAAAATTATACAACTCGTTTTATCGACCTTATAATTTTTATATATATTATATACATTATAATGTCAACAGGTAACGAAAAATTCGATACTTTCTTTGACTTTAATGTACATATGAATAATATTTAAAAAAAAACTTTTTATAAACTTGACAGCTATTTCTGTTGTAAACATTACATATTACGATAGAGTTATATAATTTATTAAAAATAGTGGAAAGAAAATTAATAATAAAAAATCTAGTTCCAACTACGTGGTCCCTGTTGTAACAATACGATGACACTGATTTCAGGTGTCGAATTGGGTAAAAATTACAAATATCAGATATTTTTTTACAACTAGAGCTTGTAAAATATCGACAAACACGACCTACAATGTCAACATCGATTAATACTTTTTTTATTTCATTTAATTAATTTACTAAATCTGAAGCAGATTTGTACTATAGGCGTTTATATATATATATATATTTTTATATATATGGAATATTTACAAAAAATAATGATTTTTTATATCGATATTAGGCATAATCGGTTTGTAAAGTATATATAAAAACATTAGATTATATAACGCAATAAAAAAATCTTATAATAACCACAACACATTTAAATAAAATTGGTCAAGTACGAGTTGGACTCGTGCAACGAGGGTTCCATTGCAACACACAATATATTAATGTTTGTTCTCTTTAATATGGATTTTTTTGTACTCCTGAGAAATTAACCTTTATAGCAATCGGGATTAAAACTATTTACTTGCATTCGATTCGGAACTTTTAAGGCGAGCCCAACTAACACTTCAACCGTTTTAGTCATTCATAGTTTTTCTATAAGCTTTACACTATAATCACACTAAGTTGTATACTTGTGTATATTACCGTTCTTATGATGGAGTGAAACAAGAAGAAAGCGGGTTCCTTATAAGGATGTTCTCTTATTATTTTACTTTTTGGTATAATTATTATCTCTAAGGTACAAAACACATATACTTTGAATATTTTATCTGGTTAGCAGTTACTATTTAACATGTTCCGTGCCAAGCCAAGTTTGCTTGGCATGTCGTTCAGGTCATTTGATATTTTGACTAAAAATTGATAAAGTATGACACAATGTTACATGACAATATTAATACATAAGTAATTATTTCGTTCTCACATCACATCGTGTAAATGTAAGTAAGTAAATAGTGTAAGTATCACATCACAAGTGTGTGGTACACGTGGCCGAAAGACCAAGTTTAACGTGTACCACCGGTGATACACGTGGCACGGAACGTATTAAAAGATACAGACTATTTAATAGAAAAGAATTACTGAAAGAGTAATCTTAATAAAAAGAAATATCGTCTAAAATGAAAACTTTTAGATAAATAAGAAGCGATAAGCAAGATCAGCGTGTTCGGACATCGCATCGATCAATGTATGTTCGAATTCTTAGAATTATGGTACAGGAAAACATTCTGATGAAGCCATAGCATGATGACAGGGCATTTTCTAATACCTAACTACTATTTCTCAAGTTGAAAATCTGTCGCCAAACACGGTAACACTTGAGAGCAAAATATCCTCTAAGTTTAGCTTGTTTACCATCATAGACCACATCATCATTTAATATCAACCAAGATTGTGATCAATAAAAGTAAATCCTAGAAAGAATCAATAAAAAAAAATAGTATTAAACTAATTTAAAAAATCGTTCATATAAACATTCGCTTATATTTAGGAATGTCAAATGTGCGATTTAATAATTCAATTTAATCCGATTTCAAAGTCTGGATTTAATTTAATCTCGTATGAGTGAGTAATATTGATTTTAAAAACGAAATAGTATAAAAAAGAAAACGCATCACACAACTAGTTCATCGAGTTTAAACGCTTAAAACAATGAGCATTCCACTTTACAAACTAAAACACATAACTTTGTGACATTCATTTAATTATATTTAACGACTTTTATATCAATTATGTTAACGTATTCATGTTAATAATTTCGATACAAATCCGATTATGATTTTCGAAATTAGTTAACCTTTACAGTACCTTGCATCGATAATTTTATTTTGATCTTTATCGTTTATCTTATTTTTATTTTTATCGTGCATTGTTTAGTATATTTCATATTTCTCGTGCATTTTATTTTTATGTTTATTGTGCATTGTTCATTTTATTTTGATATTTATCGTGCATTGTTCATTTTATTTTGGTATTTATCGTGCATTGGTACTGTTATTTTGATATTTACCGGACATCGATATTTTAAATTTGATGTTTATAAACCATAGATGATTTAATTTTGGTATCTATTACACATTCATGATTTTATCAGATATCGACTTTTTATTTCGATATTTACTTGTGGTGATAACGTCTATATCAACATTATTTAAAAGCAATTACAAAAACTCTGTAAAAATAGGAAATCTAAACAACATTTATAGCTATATCTTTCAATTGTTCGCGTTAACATGCATAGACTTCACGCGAGAGTTCACAGACGTGCCATCAAAAAGGCCTATAAAACACTAAATTAAATGCAATCGTCTGCCAAACTATTCGTCCTACATATTTGACATCCTTGTCTCATACACGACAACATCTTTGACCGTGTCGTACAAAATAGAAACGAAGCGTACAAGAGATAAGTTTAAAAAAATTACAATAATTTTATTCTATACCAACTTGCAAATTTTCATGAGAAGTTAAGGCGTAAAAGCGTAACAAACAAACAAATAGACACATTCGCATTTACAATATTAGTCAGGATTTATGCTTATTCTATCTATCGATCTGAAGTTATCAACTTTGGAACGTATTTTCTGTGTACTTGTCATACACGAGTTAACGCCGGCGCGCACAGCGGTTTTTCTCCACACGGTTTTTTTTCCCGCAAAATCTGTGATATATAGAATTATATGGAAGTACTGCGAGTAAAATTCCGCGCCGAATTTAAATCCGGAGAATCTATACATATTTCTTGCGGTGCAAAAAAAATCCACAATATTTTCGCATATCGCTCGAATTACAGTAAAGCAATCTTAACGCTACATGTTTTAAATAAAAAGAGTGGGTGGGGTAAATTTCATGGTCACAATTTTCTATCAAATTGTCAAATGGTTTTATGATAATTCTTAAGTGATCGAAATATTGTTATATGCAAAACTTGGTAGGATTCATTACTGTTAATTGATATACACAATACTGCTTGTTTATTTATTTTTGTGCATTTATGTCTATTAATATTATGCTACTCCCATATTTGCGTGACGAAGCTTCGACTACTTGTCGCACTAAAATTAACGTCAAAAACCATTACGATAAAGACTCAGATTAGACGTTCCCACACGTGTGTCTATTCAAAGTTAGCGTCCACTAAACCCCTTTGATGTACGTAATTACCGCCAGTCCAGTTATTATCGTGCTTCGTCTATCGTCACGCAGTTCGTAACGCATAGCGATAATATTTTCCCCACATCTGCATTTAGTGTGACCGTAGACAAAACGTCGTATCGATACACGCAGGTATGAGAGTAGCATTGCAAAATAAACTCAATTTTACGTCTGTTTGTGCAATTCTAGGGAAACTAAGGTTCTTCTAAAATACACAACAGATTTTGACACACTTTTCACTACCATTTAAAATATTTCTTTTGTAAGGTTTCTATATATAGCACATTTATTATATTTGTATGAAGTAGAGAGAAAATGACGTATTCTAAAAAGTTGTGAGGAGTTTTTGGGCGCTTACATTAAACGCTGGCTAAACCTTGCGAGATACACAGAAACAATATACTACGAAATTGTGTCTCTTAAAAATACCTAGAAAACGTTCTTGATATCTCTATTAAGGTGGCCTAATGACATATATTTTTTTACTTTTGCAAAGTCAGGGCGCGACACTACTTATCAAAATTAAAAAAGGATTCAGTGCTCTTAATGGATGTCCCAATAATACTTGCGTATATATTTTTTGCTTTGGGCTATTATGAAATTTGCGTCATCGTGGCAAATGTGTATAGAATATCAACTTATCTTATCAAAGAATAAAACGTAATTCAGTTATGTTTTCTTTAGAATTATTTTAGAAATCATGTCGTTCGTTATCAGACAATATGCAATATTTTATTATTTGAAACAGTAGTGACAAAATAATATTGTTTTCTGAAGATAAGGAATGTTTGCTGTTCATGGAGTCTTAGCCTATCCCGGGAATTCTTCCGAAGTGCGCAAATCATCAATTGTGGATTTTTTCACTATGCGGATTAAAAACCGCACCGCAGTGCGCGCAAGTACTTATCACCGTGTATTTTGATAACTATATAATTACTTATATAAATTAGTATCCGAGTTTAATATATCCATAACAATGCATACAGTTCTGCTCGTTTCTTAGAGTTCCCAACAAGCTTTTCGTATTTATGTCTCTCTGAAAAAAAAAACAAATTTATTATTTTTTAATGCAAATTATCATTTACTACCTCTAAATTACCGTAATCGCTCTTAGCTATACAGACAATAGTTGAGAATAGAATATATCGTATACCATTTTTAAATGATCATGGTATGGGTTATTTGAAGTGTGTTGGTCTAAATCAGTGATTCCCAAAGTGGTCTATATCGAACCCTAGGGGTCTATGACAACCTGCAAGGGGTCTACGTCAGCGAAAAAAAATTTGGGGGTCCATGAAATGAAAATGGGGGTCCACGATAGTGGATCTCAACACATACACTGATAGTACCTATTTACTTACATCATGCTATCTTATAATATCAAAACATATTCATTATTTATAAAAGTACCTATGAAGTAAAAAATTTATTATATATGTTTATAAAATTGTGTAAGTTGTAGGATGTTGGTATTCGCTTTGTGGTCGGAATACATTTTGAACTTGTAAAAACCTGAGAGTCGCAGTCTCAGAGCTTCGCTACCTTGCACTGACTTGTTCAATTCGTCACTCTATAAATACGAATGTGGGACAAATACGTTTATTCGTTTCCTAAATCTTGAAAAGGAAAGGTGCTAAGAAAATATTTTAAAAAATATAAACAGATAGTATTTAAGTTTTTAACACTAACTTCACTACAGTTAGAAATTTACAGGAAATCAATATGAGGTAAGTAGGGGGTCTACCCAACACGGAAAAACATGGCAAGGGGTCTACGACACAAAAAAGTTTGGGGAACTCTAGTCTAAATAGTCGAAATGACCTGAAAAAAAAAAACAATTATGTGTATTTACCCATATTATGAGACTATTGCGTGAACGTCTTTTCTAGAAATTTCTAGTTCAGATAACATATGAGTCATATAATATATTTGCGATTTAAAATGTCATATATATATTAATTCTCAATAACACTCCCTTGGCGTTTTTCTCTACAATCAGACTATCTATAACACTTTAATGACATGATTTCTTGTTCGTACTGAATAAGCTAAAAAGACTCTAAATCGATTTAAAACATTCTTTCATCTATAAAAAGTTACATTATCAGCGAGTACCATGACATATACATATTTTATTTAAAAATCTACATTAAAGCGAACGAAACCGCGAGCAAAACTTACTTACCAATAATGTTTTACACGTATTCATACATGTCTAATAGAACCGTACAACACACAATTATTTACCACACAAATACATAGACATACAAATAAGTTATCCTTCTGTGATATGTACTAGCTTCCGCCCGTGGCTTCGCATGCGTTAATGTAGATTTAACCTATCCCTAGAGAACAGTACATTTTTCTGGACAAAAGGTACCCTATGTGCTTTTTTGTACCCCTGGTGGAGTAGTCAAATTTCGAAAGCTGAAGTAACAAAAAACTCACATTTATAACATTAGTTAAGATGTATTGTTAACTTCGACTAAATGAAGTGGAGTTTTAGGCTGGATCTCAGTCTGTCATGTAGTTGCTTTTATATTTTATTCATTATCTTGTGTTTTTAGAACCTATATTTTGTATCATTAGTCGCATTTCATGCAATATAGTTCGGTTATTGTGCACAAATGAAGTTGATGGTAGATAATACCATGAAGTATGAATTCAGATGTGCCATAAAAACTCTCGGGAATGTTCTAACAAAAGGAACGGCCTTTTTGTTAGAACATTTAAATAATCACAAGACTATTAGGGTCTTATAAGGGTATTATTACCTACCCGACGATGGCAGTAATAATTTTGAAGATTGGTTGCCAAAAACAAAATAAAGTAAATATAAATAAATTCTAAAATATTCTTTGATATGGGATATCGAAATACAATTGCATCGAATTTTAATGCAATGACTACAACGCAGAAAGAGACGGCGAATAGGTACTTCGTCAGTTCGTCACTAATTAATTGCGATATTACAAGAAAACTAAAACGGATATGTCGAATCGGACAACACAGAAGAGTAGAGTGTTGGAAAAGGACAAAATTTTCAATTTCTGTTTACTACATCTATTTCGCTAATTCTTTTTATTTTGTGTTTGTCAGAACAAGGTTTATTATAAAAGTAAATTTTTGAAAAATTGTACGAAGAAGTGAAAATTTACGGACGGATAATATTCAAAAATATGAACCGATTGACGTTCAGTTCTTCAGTTGCCAATTTATTCTATTCACGGTCATACTGTAAACGAAAGACTTGATCTCATTTCCTTCTTAACGTAATGTTAATACTTAACTAAACTAAACGTAGTGTGTAAATCGTATTACAGTTAATACTTACTTTTTATTTTTAACCCGAGTCGGGGAACTGTGGTTCGAGTTCCGGGGGCTGTCGCTCAGTTCGGAACTCGAACTCCGAATGTCGCCATCCATCTGCAAGACACATTATATCAGTATAAAGTGAGGGATTTTAGGTTTCCTTCCAAGCAATATAAAAATTGGCATTTTTCTCAACGAAGTTCTATAACGCGGCTTTCGATAGGAGTTGACCAGTGGAAATCATCACGTAACAAATAAGCGCTATACAAGCTCTATGCAAACTTCTCTTTCTCTCTTTCAATTACGTAATAATAATAATACTTGAACACCGAATGCGTGTAAATATAATTAAAAGTTATTTTCATTCAGCATTTTTATAAAACAGGCTTTTATATTTAAATTGTTATAAATGTATATTTTTCTTCAAATGTTAAGTCAAACTTCTTGGTTCAATACTTTATTTTACGTTAACGAACTTCCGTTTCTTGACGAGAATTGCCTTTTTTGCCCGCGGCTTCACTCGTGTTAATGTAGATGAGATGAAAGCGTTGTCGACTGGGCAGTTCCCGATGCCCTGGAAGCGGGGGCGACTCTGCTTGTTGCAGAAGGAGGGCCGCCCCCCGGACTGCGCGTCCGCATATCGGCCCCTCGTGCTGCTGGACGACACCGGGAAGGTGCTTGAGAGGGTTATTGCCTCCCGGGTCGTCCAGCACCTGGAGGGAGCGGGACCGAACTTGGCGGACGCGCAGTACGGCTTCCGGGCAGGGCGCTCAACAATTGACGCCCTGACCCTCCTGAAGTCGCTGTCCGCAGGGGCGACCTCCCAGGGGGAGAGGGTTCTGGCGGTGTCCCTGGACATCGCCAACGCCTTCAACAGCCTGCCGCATGTAGTTATAAGGGAGGCACTCCGATATTTCGGGGTGCCCTCTTATTTGCGGCGCCTGTTGGAGGCGTACCTCGAGGACAGGGAGGTCGCCTATGTGGACGGCGACGGCAGAATGGTCCAGCGAGAGACAGGGTGTGGGGTTCCACAGGGGTCGGCCTTGGGCCCACTCCTGTGGAACCTGGGCTACGACTGGGTGCTCCGCGGCGTGCTCCCAATCGGAGCATGCATTATATGCTACGCGGATGACACCCTAGTCGTAGCCCGGGGGGTGGGAGAGTGGGAGAATTTGGTGCGCCTGGCCACGGCGGCCACAACCGTTGTGGTCGGGCGCATCCGGACGTTGGGCCTCAGAGTGGCCCTCGATAAGACCGAGGCCATATTTTTCCATGGGCCTCGGCGAGGGCCACCACCAGGGGCCCACTTATTGGTGGACGGCGCCCGTATCAGGGTGGGGACCCAGATGAAGTATCTGGGCCTCACCCTGGATGGGCGCTGGCGGTTCGAGCCCCATTTTGCGGGGCTCGGACCGCGCATAACTGGGGCGGCAGGGGCACTTGGCCGGCTGCTCCCCAATGTGGGGGGGCCTAGTGCCAGGTGCCGCCGACTGTACATGGGAGTCGTGCGGGCGATGGCCGTTTACGGGGCCCCGGTGTGGGCCGACGCCCTCGGTGCCACCAACGTGCGCGCACTGCGGGCTGCGCAGCGCATTGTGGCGCTGAGGGCGATTCGGGGATACCGCACCGTGTCCTCGGTGGCGGCCTTCACGCTCGCCGGCTCCCTGCCTTGGGAGCTGGAGGCGAGGGTTCTTGCCGCCGTGTACGAGTTCACGGCGGCAAGGAAACGTTTGGGGGTGCCTCCAGCTCCCGGGGAGATAGAGAGTAGGAGAAGGGAGGGGAGGGGGGCCGCTATAGAGCGGTGGCGACAGGACCTGGCGGACGCACGGTATGGACGATATACGGTGGACGCCGTCCGCCCGGTCCTGCCGCAGTGGTTTGAGAGGAAGTGGGGCTCCCTGACGTTTCGACTGGTGCAGGTACTAACTGGCCATGGCTGTTTTGGCTGGTACTTGCACCAGATCGCTCGCAGGGAGCCGACCGCCACATGTCACGAGTGCGGCGCTGGGAGGATACCGCGCAGCACACTCTGTCCGAGTGTGCTGCGTGGGAGGTGCAGCGCCGCACTCTGGCTGTGGCGGTAGGAGGAGATCTTTCGCTGCCGAGCGTGGTTACGGCCATGCTCGGCAGCGAAAACGCATGGACGGCGATGGCCTCCTTCTGCGAGGAGGTCATCTCGCAGAAGGAGGCGGCGGAGAGGGCCCGAGAGGCGGACCCTCTCAGCGGCCGTGTCCGCCAAAGGAGGGTCGGTGGAAGGAGGCGGCGATTTGCCCGCCTCCTTCCACCTCCGTAGCCGAACCTGAGGGGATGGGCCGGGGGGCCCATTTCCTCTTGGCACAGGTAGGTTCGGCTGACGAGGGGAGGTAGCTGATCGTGTACACAACTACCTCCCTATAAGGATGGTGCCCGGCAGCTATCTGCCGCCGGGCTGACCGCTGGGAGCGGCATGGTGTTAGCCTAGTACGGTCCCATGCCGCTCCAACTTAAAGCGGTGGCCGGTGCACCGTGGGGTTTTAGTCCGTGCGAATCGGACATAACCCATTCTCTCCCCCGGGAGGATGGGTATCCGTTAGGGATCTCCCCACGTTAATAAAAAAAAAAAAAAAAAAAAAAAAAAAAAAAAAAAAAAAAAAAAAAAAAAGATGAGATGAAAGCGTAACAGATAAACATTAACTTTCGCATATACAATATTATATTAATATGGATTTTTATCCATCACAGATTAACGTTTGCCGACAATAACATTTAATAGTACATGACAGTGAAAGTCGAAGGGTAGGATAGATAAAAAGTAAAAAGGGTAGGGTTTTAAGTGTATTTTTGTTGGAACAACTTTATACGATCTTGAAGATATAATTTCAACTTGAAAGTGGTAGCCAAGGTAGTTTAAAAAAACTACCACCATCCATATATTACTATTAAAATTGTCTGTGCTATTAGAATAATTCTATCAAAATTAGATAAAAAAAAATTAAATATCGAAAGTCTACTATAATTACGTTAGAATATCTTTATTTTCATTGTGATTAATCTCATTACAAACCTGCCCGACTCGGAGTGCGTTGTAAGCGATCTGCAGTATCAGCCAGGTCCATACAACGTGTAACGCGAGCAGCAAACAAAGCAGCGAGTTGAATATATAGTAGGCGGGGAACATCGGCAACAGCATTGGAGCGCGGATCGATGTGCTGTGTATAATTATGCATTAATACAATATAAATTATTGTATTTTTGTACCTAATATGTACAATATTTAATACAATATAATTAATTACTTTCAAACTATTTTTCCGCTTGATTATTACTTGCCCGTTACATTACGCCAATAGGTTAACTTGTTCACGCTAGTTTTATACTCGCTCTGTCCCTCACAACTAACACTTGTACGGTTATCCGACGCGGCATCGCTCCGGCAATAAGCGCACCGCACGTGCCAGAGCGACATTCGTCGTAGAACATTTTTTTATTTTAACATAGACACACTATGATACGATTCGATACAATAATATTAAAAACTAACTTTTCTCGTCGGTGTCGCTCGATTTAATGTAGATTTTATCTGTCCCTTGGGAACAGTAATTTTTTTTCTGGATGAAAGGGTACCCCATGTCATTTCTGTACCCGTGACAAAGTGTATGCAAAATGTCATGTGATCGATAAGTTTTTAAGACGTAAAAGCGTATCAAACAACCTCACATTTATAATACTAGTAAGAATAATTTCTAATACGATCTAACTATGTTTATATTAACTGAATTGCTCACTATTGATTTTTAAAACTTCGATTTATATTATGTCATCCCCGCAACATCAATAACGGGGTAAATGACCTAAAAACCTCCTACCGAAAATTCTGCACAATATTTCAAATTGTAACAAACCACACAAAGTAGGTATCTACAAAAGTGTAAACATAACACATAACAAAAACCGCGTATGTGTGTGCTCACCTAATTTTTCGACTCTAAGCAACAAATTTTAATACGATTTTACTGAAATTTCTAGTTTTTTCCAGAAGGTTTATATGTAAAATATATGCTTATTACATCTATACAAAAAGAGAAAGGAAACAGTGAGAAATAATCCTACGGCGTTTACATTACTAACGTTGACTTAACCTTACGAAAAATACATCCTAAACACTACAGAAGTGTATTATTGCCATAATGCCTACAGAAAAAGTCATAGTCTTTTACATATTATTTGAAAATAATTTATGCTTTAACTTTAATAATCTGTAAATGTCACAACATAGAAAGTCTGGGTATCCGTTACGGATTTTCCCCAGGTAAAAAAAAAAGGTACAAAGATATATTCTTAATATAATCTTCGAGAATTTTCTATATTTTTTATTTTTATTTATACTCACCTCCAAATAATATAATAGGGGTAAATGATAATACGGGTTCCGATCCAAACGACAATAAGCGTCAGAAATAGCATGTCACATACGCGCTGGCAGTTGGCATATTTCGTTGCCTTCACGGACTGTGAATAGAAAAAAAACAAAAATTTAGAAAAGCTTGATATCCTAAAAGACTGGCGTGATTTAAAATACAGAAAACTGTTACAAACTGGTCGTCTCATGTTTCTGGCTCAATAACAGTAGTAAAAAGAATTACAGTGGGACGGCAGCTGAGGTAGATACCATACTCCTACTACAATAACGTGCAATTCGAGCAATTTATTAGTTTCGGAAAATTGTTCTTTAATTGGCAGCCAGATACTTTTAAACGGCTTCCATTTTAATTTAATTAGCACGAGACATTGAATTACGAAGATACGTTAGGGAACTCCACAAAATCGATTAATCGATATAGTGCTTGGGATATCAGTAGATTAACTGTGGTCAAATACGTCGCGGCGTGTGGTGGGTAAGAATATTCATAGAGTAGATTCTTTACAGTCGGTTTTATTTTTTGTTAATATTTATTTGTATTTCTTAAGTGCTAATAAAATATGAAGGTCGTATGTTGCTCATCCGTGGAACATTCTAGTGCATCTCGCACCGAACATGCGTATGTGTATATAATCACCGCACTTACGTAATACAAGCATCTGTTACGCATACGTTTATTACGTTATATGTATAACGTTATACGTTATGCATACGATTTATCAATATATTTATCGACTATTGATTTTGAAATGACGTACTTGTCGAGTGCAAAATGTCATAAAAATGTTTTAAAAGACAATCCATTGGCTATAGGTGCAAAGTATTTTTCCCGTGTACAAAATTTCATTAAAATCGGTAGAATTTTTTTTCTGGAATTCTTTTTTAGTAGTATCTGAATTCTATAATTCTAGAACGTCACCAATTGAGGAAAAATATGAGCTTTTTATGGGCAACATTTCATAGCCATAGGTTAAGCCATATTTGAATTAAATGTGAATATACATACACCTCACCACCAACATTACACCCGCTATTCAAGAAACGCGACAGATTGATTTTGTCACGTGGTTTCATTTGGTGTATGGTCAGCGGACAAAACTGTCATAAACATACCCTTCATTCTGTACTCCTATCGCTGAGCAGCCTGTAAACTCCGGATTCGAACCGCCGATACTCACCTCGACGAATATGTCAGCACAATCGTGTAACAACAGGACCAGAGAGCCGATCCTGTGCAGGTTGCACACCCAGCTGAACGACAGGAGAGATATTGTCGCGATGTGGTGGACGAACATTTGCCAGAAGTCCTTGCGACGAACGTCCCAGAATTGAGATATCGTCAGTGACCAATAGAAAGATGACGATATCATATAATACCACCAGATGTCGCTCGTTATACCCTGAAATTATAATGACAAAGTTGTTAAAAATTACATTATTACAATATATAAAATAATGTACAATTCCTATATAATAGAAAACGTATCACTGAAGGCATCGTTATTTTCCTGTCAATTATCCGTTATTCGTTATTATTATTGATAACGCCAATAATCGTAGACCATTGCTATCGCACCGTGCGAACAAGCAAAAAGTATGGAATAACCAAATAAATGTAAGCGTGAGACCACTTCGCGTGTCATAACACACACAAACTGATATTCATTCAATTATCGAGTTACTGATACAAATTGCAATACGATACACAAAACATCAAATACCCCAACAGCAGAATAACGGACAACAATATATATATACAATTGTTGTAAAATAATACGGCAGTGTAATTCATTATAACATATAATATAATCAGCATATAATCATACCTTCTCACAAGATATTTGAGTTAGTTGAGTAATGTCGTATAATAAATATATATTTTTTTATGTTACACACTGTATATACGCGAACTCGATACAAATAAAGAATGATTCATCAACCCTGGGAACGGAGTACAATAGGGGCTCTAAAAAGCGTTCGTTTACAACTTTATCGAATCATTCGAATAACGATTTCAACCTTCCACGAGTTTTCCACCCTTTTTTATGGAAAAGTGTACAAAGCGCGTCGCGGCGCGTCCAAAGATTGTTTATTTATTGAAGGTACCTTCAAGAGGATTACGACTACAACATTATAAAGTGTAAGTGTGACTACAGTGTAATTGTATGATAGTAGTAGTATAAAATAAATTGTATCTGACGCAAACGGCGTTTAATTTACAGGCATACATAACAATATTAAGGATATTATTTATATTAAATGTTCGTGAAAAACGGGTATAAAATAAAATTACCGTTATCGAAACCTTCTTCACAGCTTCAATTTAAATCGTAACCAATTAATTTTCGCAAATATTAAGATACATATGCAATAAATATCCTCTGTAACTTTCGAGTCTAAGAGGAACTAACTGATTCACCGTGGCTACCGAAACATACTTCTAGGATGCTTTATGACAGATTTTCAATACGAGTGTGATAACTAGTCCAGTGACCGATAGAAAAAGATTCACCACCATATCACGATGATTTCCTTCACCGAAAGTCTATACTCACTGCAGGAGTTAAACTTATGTCAAAGAACGCTGTACGATCGTATATAAATACACTACTATCACCACAACCATACATTGGTAGGTTCCATTAGGTATTTGTTGAATATTATTCCCTTCTCACTCAAGACCTCCCTGTAAAAATTATCCCATATCACAATAAAAGTTATATTGTTGAACACGTGGATAATTTTCACAATCAGGAGCGATAACGTATGCGTTCGTTTTCACATGTTTCGATGAGTCGTCTACTATTTATTTGTAAAGACAAGTTCATCGGAATACCTGGAGAAATTACTAAAAAGGTCCAGACGTATCTTAAGGGTTCCAACAACCAACAACGCTGTATTTTTATAACATCGAATAATGTAAAAATTGCCTAACAAAACTCACCTGATGTGGATACCCAATGTAGCACTGATCTATGTTCCATAGCCAATCCTTGTCCCACAGCACGAGAATACCGAAGGTAAAATTGCACACATAGAACGTGCATTTCCAGGCGTTCTCACAGAACTTGACGAGGGTCGAGGGCTTGTCTTGGCTACGGCGGAGGCGCCACCACCGTTCCACTTGCCGCTCTGTCATTTCCAGTTTCTTGGCAAGTGACGAAAACTGAAAATATATTTTAGATAAAGTTTACTTTTGGATGTCGAAGTTTTTTTTTTACAAGCTGATGAACAAGATATATGCTATCATAAATTATGTACACACAGCACAACATTCCCGCGATCTACTGGTAAGGATTCTCAAGCATCACCTGTACAGCCGAGATAGTGACATACTGAGACACATTTCGTTTTAATTTGATGATCATTTGTATCATATAACTGCATTGTTGTGGTTCTCATTTAATGGTTTCTTTATTATTATTTATATAGTTAGGTAATATTTTCGCTATGTAACGGGCTAGATGTCCGTACATTGTTCTGGCCAACACTGTAAATCAGCACTTCAGTATCACTTAGTTTTACTACAGCATGCTGCTGAATGCAGGTATTTCTTTTGACATTATTCATTACTTACTTATATAATTATGTTTTTTATTGTGATTTTTATCCCATAACTGTAATGAGTTCCCACATTTAAAACTATTTCTTCTCCTTTCTTTTGAGATAACGCTGTTTATGCTTAATACAGAGTTAAATACATGAAGAGATAAAAGGACTGATAAAAATTAAAATAAACAATAATGAAATTACCTGTTTTGGTCGAGAACATTGTCTATAAGCTTCTTCTAGCTTCGGATTGTCAGGAGCCTTACGCGGTCTGGTATCTTTTATTCCCAAAGATTTACCAAGAGGCGCAAAAAATAATCTGTAAGAGTAAATATAAACATTGCGTTTCAAAAAGTGTTTTTCGTCGTTATCTCTTAAATATAATAAATGCTCAATTTAAAATTTTAAACTAGTAGCTACTAAAAATACATGTAAAAAGTAGTTATATTTTACTATACGACGTTGAAACTGATAAGACCTAAAGTGAATTTAAGCTATTATTCGAACGTGGGAAGCAAAACCAATAAGGTTCTTAAAATAGCCCGTTTCTAAATTTGTCGAATCGTCCTTATACACGACGTTAGTCTTCCAGAGTGTTCCACCCTTTTTTATTAAAATGTATATAATATATGTAGACGTCGGAACAATTACGAAGAGAAACAAGAGTATCTACAAGTGGACTGGGACTACGGCATTATAATGTGTGTAAGTCTTTATTATTGTGTCATAGTCTATTTGACTTTTTATCTGTATTAGTACAAAATAAGTATCTTCTGACGCAAACAACATTCATTTACCCACGAGTGTAACATTAAATTCAAGTATTAGTATTACTGTAAGTGCAGCTGTAGTTATAAAAGGTAAATAAACAAAATCACTTGACCATTTGGAATATCCATAGACTAAAAAGTGACGTTTTTATATTTATTTTTCAAGGCCATTGGATACAAGGCCTTAAAAAGCCTAATTATATTTTTTTAAAGAAAGTATCGTCACAGTTGTTGTACAAAAAAAATCCTCGAAATTTCTTAAAAATATACAAATAAATACATAAAATATATATATATATATAAAGGTACAAAAAGATTTCTTGCGATGCGACAGATCACAATTTCATTATGGGCATCAAAGCGAGTATAGAAAACGACAAAATGTACATCTAGATTATAATCGGAGAGTAGCATAGGTACAAAACGCCTTATCTGTAATAATGACTTTATTCCAGCTTTGGTATTTATGTGTAGGTATTTGGTATATACGTGTGTTAAATATATTATACCGAGAAATGGGATATAATTATCCAAGAGTTGTAACAATTGCATAAACCAAGTGTCCATTCTTACAACTACTTAATTTACGTTGTATCGAAATGAAATACCGACCCAGTTCACATGACCAAATTTAACCAAATAACTATTGTTAGTTAGGTTATGGTATTATGAGATTTTTCAATATGCAAGTGATATCATGATGAGAGATATAATTCATTTAAGAACTACCTGCATGAATGCACACTTATAAAATCTTTACAATAATTGTATGGGAATGGACAAATTTACATTTGGCCCATAAATATGCCAAAAATACATATTTCCTCATATGACGTAGTGAGTTTTTTTAAATCATTTATACGTTTTAGCGTTTTACCACAATGCATTTAATGGAAAATTACGATGTATTTTAAGGTGGTAAATACGCAAAATCTAGAGGGGACTGGCTCTCAAGTCCAGCTGTCAGAACACACCAACAAGTGCTTGGCAACAGATTCTCAACTTGAGGGTTGTAGCTAGCTAGACGGCTTAATAAAAAGCCTTGCCCATATGCTACAGTTTCACTACGATATTTTCCTTCAGCGTAAACTCCGACTCAGTCGCAATCATTCGAACCTACGGCTATCAACGCGGTCTCCGAACACGTTATCACGTAAGACAACATTATATTATTTTCTTTACACTGGCTAGTGCAATTCTCTCGATTGAAACTTTTTGATTTGATGACTTAGTTTATGTTATTTGCATTGAAAAATGACAAAATAAAATATTTCAGAGAGAGAAAGAGTCACATGGAAGAGGCATAAAGCTTTTACCGTACATTACGAAAATATACAAATACGAATAACCTCAACATACCAGTTTTTTTATTTTATTTTACAACACTTGTTCCGAACTAAAATAAAGGCCAATGTAAATATGTTAGTTAGACTTTCACGCACGATATTTTTTTTTTTCGAACTGAATTTACGCTGTTGGCATGATGGGTCTTCACAGCTTCATCAGATTTATGGACGAGCACTTGTGGCGCTCGACCGCTTGGCAACAAATTCAAGTACCAAGTGGCTGAACCTCACGAATCTTACAAAGCTAAACTAATTTAGCTAACCATACATATACGAATTAGTGAAGCACACATATGTACTTCACAAACTCGAACATGTATTTTGTATCTGTCATCTCGGCTAAACTATATTATCCAAGTTCCTTCACGCACTAAGTACTCAACTGATGGACTGAAAAATCACCCTAGTATATATATTTCGTGTTCTGCGCGGAAATTTCCAAAAATAGACTTAGTCTATTTTACCCTGCCATTATAAACTTGTATTTTAAAATATGTGACAAAACTGAGAAAAACAAAAAAATAATTAATTGAAGGTTACTGAATCATTACATAATAATCTTGTTTATGTGTCGCCTAGATATTTAAACTAAAGTAATTAATTAATATTCACTGAATAAATATAGATTATTATAAAGAGATAAAATTTGTTTGTTTGTAACCTCCGGACCGACTGATCTGATTTTTAAAATTCTTTCGCCAATACACATTATCCCGGATATTTTTTTCATTTTTATCTATTTCTAAATCAAACGATATCACGGATTATATTTACTATTTGTATATTTTGTATTAATTAAAATAAATATTCTATACTTCATAAATAAGTATTAGTGTAATCACTAAAGTCATAGCAACTCAACACAAATAGACTACAAATGAAATAATTTTATCACAAATAGACTACAAGTAAAATAATTTTACACTCTCGCTGTTATCTTTCAGGGTTCCAAAAAACTTTAATCAAATCAAAACCTTGTGTAGAGGACTTTTTTTTAATCTTTATTGTACTTGGGATTCCTCGACAAATACGATAAAGAGGTATAGCAGAAAGGACTAATTTTCGAAACGAACTGCAGTTGGCAGCATTATAGTAGAGTTACAAATTATTCGATTTGTTTGACGACTGACCTGCCAATTCACGAACTTGATAGAGGTGTTTACAGAAAGTAGGGTTATAAAGAATCAGATACTCAGTAGGAATCAATTATGGATTTTAGTGAGGACACTCAGTGGACACTGTTATGCACATGATTATTGTTTAGAACACAAGAGATTTTGCGACACAGTACTGACGAGAACACCTGTTGTGAATGTAATCTACTGGAGCCTAAATGAAACCGAATTCTGTGCAAGTACGTATAGCTGCTCGAAAAGGTACGGCCGGAAAAAAGACCTGCAGTACATATAGACTAAAGCACTCAGTAAGATTTTATGGAATGAACACAATAGAACTCAGTGGCGCAATACAGCTAAAGTCTGCATGGTGCTCTTAAAAATAATAAAACCGTTACAAAGTAGATAAACTGACTGCAATGTGGGAAGATACAGTTAAGATTTATGACGAAAATTCAAGTGTGCATGCGAAATAATAGCCGTGACGTCACGTGTTTTTGTAATCTCTTCATTCAAGCGCCTCGGAGGTTTTTATATCTACAACACAATGGACCTACTGTCATTTAGGCCATGGCTTCAATAAGCCAACGTTCGAAATTACTATGTTAGCTACGAAATATTTTACACGATATACAATTATTTGGCCAAAAAACCTTGCTACAAAAAGTACTTCTCAAGTTCAGATTTTCGACCATGTTTTCTTTCACAGTCAGCAGATAGCGTTACCAATTTTAATTAGTAAATATACGATAATTCCGAAAAAATCGATGGTACATCCCGGGGTTCGAACCTGCGGACATTCTATTGATATTCCACTGGTCAAACTAATCGATCGCCGAGATCTAATATACCACTGGTCCAAACCATTCGACCATCGCGACTAAATATAACAAAAACTTCAGAATTTTGCACCTGTTTATTGTAATACTTTTGATGCAACGCATAGTCTGCAATTCACATTTTATTCTATTTAACCTACTAGCTTGTGTCAACGACTTTATCTGTATAGAATTAGTAATGCGAGTAACCTATTTTATTTCTTGTGACTTGCTTCAATTTTCATATTATTTTAAAATTAATAAAAAAATAAGTGTGTTATTATATGCTGCCGAGCACCTTTCACTTTTTACCCTTACTCCGCGACCGACTGTAATGCGACATTCGATAGATAGACGAAAAAAATTGAAGTGATGTAAAAAAGTTTCACTTTAAAAACTGATCGGAAATTTCGACGAGAAAATATAATAGCAAAATGTAAACAAAAAAGTCAATTAACTAAATGTAATTATTTATATCTATATAGATTCCTCATACAATTCCCAGTTCCTATTAACTCCCTTCAGGGATGATTTTCGAGATAAAAACTATCCTATGTCCATCCCAAGGTTTCAAACTATACTCGTACCAAATTTCATCTCAATCTATTCAGTAATTTAAGCGTTAAAAGGTAACAGACAAACAGTTGACTTTCGCATTCATAAGGGAACATGTCCATGCTACGTGAGCCGTTCCGGGAGAGGGAGGGAGATAGGTCATCAAAGTAATTTGTTTGGCCACAGGGAGGAGTAGTGAATCCGTATTTACGAATTACTACATAAAAACTTAATGGGGATGTTCTCATATACTACGGATGGTCACTAAGGGGTAGGAGGGAGCTAAAAATTTATCAAAACTGGCTCACGTAGTATGGGTACGTTCCCCAATATTAGTATGGATAGAACTATTTTCTGTTATAACATCGTAAGGTATTCTCCTTCGGTAAATACACAAAAAAAATTACAGTCATCACTCGTGTCGCATTTTGTAGCGACGCGCAGTACGATAATACGCGATCTTCAGTCTAAACGGTTATCAACTTGAGTAAATTGTAAACAACTCATTAGGGTGAAACAAATTAATTTCAGTTCAAACATTTGTTTAGCATATTTCTAACGAGCACGGGAGCACGCGCACGGCCTCGATCTCTTAATACATTTTGATTGCTACAGAAATAATCTTATTATTAAACGTAAAATGTAGAACAACCATCGATGTGGAACGATTCTTACAATGGAATATTCACCTGTACCAAAATAAGTGCATTTCTTTAACATACAATATTAATTGCAAGCCCCAGCTTCGCACCGGTGTAGAAACGAAGAAATTCATCTGTAAATATTGTTGAAGGTCTCCTACTGTCTTCCGTGTCACTCCCTCACTCACTTTCTATATCGAGATTTTTTAACCCATATTTTTCTTTTCCCATAAGATTTTTGTAAAAACTTCTTTTATACAAACATTGCCCTGACAATTACAGACACGACAAAAAAAGAATCAGCCAAATAGGTGCCGCCATTCTAAAGTTATGCACTTAGCTCAGTCGCCTCTTAGAAACGGCCATTAGCAAACGAATAGTGCAACATATTAAAATATCAGAATGTTTTCCTATGCAATGAACTGGTAAAAAGGCATGAAGTCTTATGGTAAGTGCTCACTGCAAACCTTACGGTTACGTACAGCCAATCTCGAAAGGACCACAGTTCTGAGGCCTGGCTGCTCCTAAGGACGGAGTTAAAACGTCTCGTCAACAAGAAGTGTTACCAACCAGGCCCTTCAGACTGCAACTCAGCAACACATGCTAGTTTGCGATGGAAATAGGTTTGAGTGTTGTATTCACGCAACCAAACCTTACCATCTCTCTTTAGACAATAAAATTAAGCAAAAATAATAAATTAAAGTGATAATTCTTAAATCCTCACTACATCATGGACGTGGAGACAAAATGGGACGGAAGGACCAAATGCAGCTCTCTACTACTATTTGAACATGGCAGATAATTTATAGTTATTTCTGTTGTTCATTCGATTTTAAAAATTGTTGCTGTATTAAGTTGTTAAGAAAATAGTTGCAATAGAAGCTCCCATATTAAGGTGCAAGTTATACCTGTGGCTTGGCCCATCATTTACGTGAACACCAAAATTAATTTAAGATGTTTTTAAATAAAAGTTTTTAAACATCTACATTTTTTTACATCAACCTAATTATGACACCAAATTTATTACCCTTAAGGATTATTTAATATATACAATTATAATTACGAAATCATTTAATTCGATTAACATTTTGCATATCGAACTAAACACCTCTAATTTCCTTACTCATATATAAAACGGTCATTGTAATGTAAATGCAACAGATTTATTAAATAGTCTATTCTAAATAATTTTGTAGGACACTATATTGATTAATATTGAATTGTTTTCTCTCGGCGCACCATTGTGTTTCCTCCATTCTATAATTTCAAGCATTACGTGAAGAGATGTTTACGAACGCCGGAATAACAACGTCGACTGGCGATGGATGGTTTGTGTCTTTTAGATTATACTATGCTTACGATCAGGTATAGTGCAGACACATTATCGTGCTCCAATAAAAAAAATGTTTTTGTAAATATAGCAACAAAACATACTGATAATAGTGGTGTATCTATTTAATTCACTTTTAACCTCATAACCTCTTCCATGTATTATCTATTGAAAAAAAGTATATACCTACGAACCTGCACAGAAAATACACCTATGATTTAAAAACAATTATGCAAATCAGTTCAATGATTTTCGAATTACAGACAAACTGAAGGATAGAGAAAGAGCCATCATTGCTATTTGTAATAATACTGTTACAAATCAACAGAAATACAAAAAAAAAAATAAAGAATGCTGATCGACCGTGGGAACACAATAAAATGGGGTTCCAAAAATAGCCCACATCGAAATTTATTTCGAAACATTGTAGTAATGACGTCCACATTCCAGAATTTTTCACCCTATTTTATTGAAAGATACATGAAGCGCGTTACGGTGCGTCCGAGCAGAGTCCTACTCAGGACATCGGAGCGAATACGAAGAGCATTAGTCCGGTGAAGCTTTAAAGGCCCCTAAAGCCAACAACGAAAAATTGAATACGAAGATAGACAAGAAAGCGGTCTTCCTTCACAATAGGAATAAATAAATTTGTTCTGACGCACACGGCTTTTAATATATCTACAGACGTAACAATATTTACTGATTATACCAATGTTCGAGTAAAAGTTGAAATAAGCATATTACTTGTTTCAAGCATCGTATCGCATGTCTTGAAAACGTAGTTTAACTCGTGTATGATAAAATTGATTGTTCTGTTTATTACAATGTACAACATTACAATCTTGCTAGGCGGTTACCTTATCTAAAATGTTATTACAGTTTTATTTCTTGACTATATCAAATACCTATATTAAAATAAAAAATCCAATTACCTTCTTGTTTTGAAACTTCCTAACGTTTTAACTGTTAAGATTTACTTCAAGATGAGTAATTTATATATAGAAAAAAGGAAATATAGTTTGTATGAGTTAATACCCTCAAGGGCTGAACCGATTTTTACGAAATTCTTGGTTTCAAAAATTTGGTAAATAGAGAACTTTTCAGAGTATTATATTATATTATATCACATGCTCCTAAACATGGTTAGTTGGTTGGTAGGTACCCTTATGGTTGTAAGAAATTCGACGGAATTCTACATTATTTGGCGATATTTCACTTGCGCCCAACTAACATATGAGGTGTCGTTAGATATGTCTTAATAACGGTAGTGATATAACCTACATAGTATTTAAATACAATGTTTGTAAATTAATAGAAGAGATTTTTTTTTATATTTAAATAATCAACTCGTTCAAAAATATTATTAAAAAGTTTATATTTTTGTAGTTGGGTTCTTTTTTATTAATAATGCTATTAGTTTTGAAAAGAACCTATCACGATTTACGAGTTCACCATTACATCATATATCATTAAGAGTTCCCCCTAAGCCGTTACGTCATATAATGTGCATGCCAACGTTAATAAACCAATAATTAACATATTTGGTTACGTTTACTTTTTTCTGCAAACAAATAATCGATTACAGTGATAACGTTGAATAACAAACACGATTAGATTTAAAACGGGCCATCAATAAATTTCCTGCGATCGTGTGATTTTTTATCAATATATACGTCACTGTGTAGACATTACAGTACAGCGGATTGCACACGTAACTCTACACTAACGTGTACAACCGGCTTAAGATAATAAGTGCACAAGTCCTAATTTCCGTGTATCACAGATAATTATTTCGGTGTATCACAAATAAAAACGATCGGTATAAACATCTTAACCCCTTGACTGATGTTTTAAGAGCTTAATGTCAGAATAGCTGATTATGTTTTCTTTTTTTTAATTTCACAATATCGTACATTGTTTTTTTTTTTCGAACTCATGTTCGAACCTATACCCTGTTGACCTGGCAAGGCCTCTACAGTTTCACCGGACTACTCATACATTGTAAATTTCATGGTTTAATAAAAACAAGGTTCCTATAAATGAAACAATATATTTTACATAAAAATTATAATTTTACAATATATCATTTGTTATTTTCAAAGTTTTGTAATAAATCAGTTATTTCTTTTCGCTTATGCTGCCAACAGTCTGTGTTGATGTGTGCCTCATGAGATCTACCTTCGTTTGGATGGAACTTAAACTTTTATGGTTCTGAACAGTCCAGAGATTAAATTAAGTTTTTTTTTAATTAACGGAATATATAAATCCTCGATCTTGCATTTAATTACGCTTATATATTTCGAAATGAAAACTTCTTTAACCGTGTTGAGCGATATTTGGTAGGAGAAAAGTTATGGGTTCGCGTCACCGATGACCTCGACATGCTCGTGAGGTATTACGCTTGTGCCATACTAGCGATGCGTAGTATAGCGGCCTGTGTACATATAATATTGATATTTTGTATTGAGCTTGTGCAGCCCATCATATGTTTGATTAAATAATAAACTGTATAAAAATGTATACAATTACTGCTCGGAGAGCCAATAGAAGTGAAAACCAGACTGTTGTTAATAATATCAATTTAAACGTTATGAGGATGTATATAATTCCAACTATAATTGATAAGGAAATTCAAAGACGAACAGTTATTGAATTGTTTTGAGTTATAACTTCTATCGGCTGTCCTTATGATTGCCTCTGTTTTTTTTATAAACGAAATTTTACGCAGACGGTTTGGCGCACAGTACTAATTCATAAGTATACTATACACAGATTTACTTTTTTTTTATTTCTTTCGTTAGCTAATCTACTAATTTGCACTCTTGTTCATTCTTGTTGTTTAACATATTTTTCAAACAAGAGATATAGTCAACGCCGTATCAATATTACGGAAACCACCAGCTACAACTATGAAGTAAACTTCAACGTTTAGTTACCCAGTTACCCATATACCCATACCCTTAGTTACCCATAACCTCAAATTAGTACCGAATCTTTCAAAGACTAGCTACTAATTCTTATGAAATTATTAATTTTTCTAAACTCTATTAATTCTAATCATATCTGCACGGTCTTATCGCTTTACCATTACAATTATAATAACGATGTGTTGTCCTACCCCAAGTGTGATCGCACGATTAACGCGTACGTAGGACATGCCAGCTATTTACGTGCACACGATAGGGCGATGCAGTAGAATGTTGAGATTGTAGCCGATAACGATTAGAAGTAGGTTTTGTCACTGTTGACCTGACAAGGCCTCTACAGTTTCATCGGACTACTAATGAAAGCGCTTAGGGCACTCACCTTAGAAGTAGGTGAAGATGATAATGACCCATAACAATTAATTTTGACGAGTACGAGACTGACAACGATAACAATTTAAAACACTAGCTGTGCCCACGGGTACGCATGTGTTTGTATCTTTAGAAGTGATAATAACCTCTTAAGATCTTTAGAAATGATAATAGCCTTTTAAGATGTAAACTTGCAAATAAAATTTATCTATTATAAATACTAAAAACGATAAAGAATCTCGAATTTTGATAAGAATTGACATGTGCATGAAGGTGACAACATATCACAAATTTGTAATTTTACAGAAATGCGCTCCAAAGTTTGTTTATTATATTTTATAAATCGTTTGGTTTGGGTTATTTACATTTCGAAACCTATTTGCTTTAACCTCGTAAGAACAGAATACGTATATATATGGAAATAACACTTTCATATAAACCTCTATATAAAAAAATTGCATAATGTCGAGGATTTTTTTAGGACTGTATAAGAAAAAGTAATTCTAATCTCGTCTTCTAATTCTAACAATTTATACAGCACATGTCGTTATATCTTTCAGGTGGCAGTATTTTTTTACAACTTACAACACTTATTGCTTAACAAATGATTAATTTAAAAAGTATATTCATTAATTATAGCCTGTATTCTTCTGCTATATATACTTTATTACTGTAAAATTGTATCAAAATTCGTTCAATCGCTTTTGCGTCAAAGTGTACGAAACATCCATCCATTATCACAAACATTCTCATTTATTATATTCATAGTACCTGTATTTATTATAGGCTAATAATTTTGAGACAATAATATATGGGAAACATAGTATTTTTTTATGTTACGATAAGACCAATGTACCAAAAAAGTAACCCAATTTTTTGTAAATTTGCTCCATATAAAAATATATGAAATTCGTAACACGACAATTAATAACACAAAAGCAAAAATTACGATTTATTCTGTAAAATAAAATATAACTTATAATATTTTCGCAACATAATTAGCTTTAAAACTACTAGTAATTAGAATTAAATGTCTTATATTGAATATGGATTTGACGTTAGATTTATAAAACTTAAAAAAAAAGAACGACACTGTATTTTTGCCTAAAGTTGAGAATCCTAAGTAGCATTTCAGTTTACATTTTTATTAAATAAACTTGTTAAGTACAGTTTATGATTTGGAAAAGCTAGTAAATTAATCACTTCGCAAATTCCGACTATCAGAAGAATTATAATGTTTCGAGTTTCTCTTGAAATTGATGTTGACATTTTGATATTACAGCTTCACGCAAAAGTGATAATTTTGGCGGCCTTATCCATATACTCTTTGTGTAGAGATTTAATTATAAGCGGCTACGAAGAAACACAATTTTATTTTCATTTATTTATTTTAATGGCTAAAAAACGTGCACTCCTATCAAATTTAATAGAACACAGTGTAATTTTTGCAACTATCTTTAACCTAATAATATTTCACCGACTTTAAGCACAAGAAAGTTTTCAATTCGGACGTATGTTTTACCGTTTGTTACCTCAATACTTCCCCATTTGTAAATCGATGTGCAATATTATTTTTTTGTTGTTCTCAAGGAGGACATATTTCATTAGCATCGGAGCTTGTATTACGACGATACAGCTGTGAACTCCTCAAAATCTAATAGGAAACACATAGCGATTGAGAAATTCATTCGTTTACGACAATCCACGACCAGATAGGTTACCTAGGCCATGGACGTTCTGGTTGAATTTGTAAGGCAACATTTTTTTGGAGTCGGTTTTGTTTTTTATTATAATTTGTATTGTATTATCTTTTCTTTTATTAGAGGTATTGGATATTTTATGAGCTAATAAAATATAAAGGTTACGATTAAAAATACAAAGCCGTGACTGATTCGTTTCTATATATTAATTGCAGCATAATTTATAAAGGTTTCATTAGAACATTCTAGAATCAACAGAAATAAACTCAATTTATCTCGTAGTTTCAGGGTAATCAGTTTCACATACAGCACTGACGTTATTTTATATACCATGTAACTACTATATCTAATAATCGCTTGTTAATATGTAATATAATAATAAAAAATGATAACCCAAGTCATTGTGATAACAGATCAGTGATAAATCTATCACCGGAATTAATTGAAAGACCAAATATTTTTTTACAACAGTTACTTAAACATAGTGCGGTTGTTAGCAGCACTTAAAATAATTACTTTTTTACCAGTTGATTAATTGGTACGCCAGTAAACATGAACATTAATTAAAAATGAACTGGATGATTACTTAATCCAACAGGGTTAGTACAAATACTCGAGGAATGGGAGAATGGGATCGGTTATGAGAATGGTTCAACAGTTTTCAGAGACCGACAAAAGCTTCAATTCTATACCGCCGCGCCGGCGCAACGAATAGGGGCCCATCTAATTAAGACACAACTCGGAGACAACAGTCGAAAACTCGCGAAACTTAGCGAAGGTGTAATTTAAGAAAATTACGCACATAATTGAACAAAAAATACCCCTCTTTGTTCTTTGGACGGACAGTGTAGAAAACAATGGCGACGTGCTAGGTTAGGTTAGATTGGACTTATGATCGGTAAGAGACGGACACTACCCACTCTCTCCCCCGGGAAGGTGGTCTGTCCATGCAGGATTTCCCTGAGTTAAAAAAAAGGTTGGAATTACGATTGAAATTAACTCAAGTGTTATACAGTAACACCTATTGCAAAATGTATTAGTAAATATCTCTAATTAGCTCTAAGTTGTATATTGTATTTTGAATTGTGTCTTAACAGCTGTTGATATTCCTTGAAAAATATAAGTAACACACATCATAATAAAATATCACTACAAAAATAAGCGAACATTCACGTCTTTCGTTCAGTTTCTTTCATTCATTCATTAAATCCAGTACATTTTTCTCCTCTGCTTAGCAACCGATTATATTTTTTTTTGTTTAGTAACTATTGACGAGTTTTACAGTTATCAATAAAACAGTTAGTTAGCAGACACACACATTATTTCTTCATTACAATCGACGAGTCGAAATGCTCCGTCTTCCCAATACATTCTGGATAATTTAATATATGTTCGCAAAAACTTTGATAAGATGGAGTTCGTAAAACACAGGCATGATTTAAAGACTAGAAACTGTGACAAACTTGTCGGTCCATGTTTTAGACTCAGTAAAACCAGTAAGAGTTTTTTAGGTAATAGTGTTAGGTTTTATAACAAAATCCCAAAGCATATTACCGATTTGCCAGACTATAAGTTTAAGTGTCATGTTAAGCGGGTTTTGGTGTTAAAGGACTATTATAGAGTGGATCAACATGTGAACGTTGGTGATGTCTGGAATTAACTGCTCTCTGTGCATCCACTAAAATCGATTGTAATGTATAATTAATTTTAATTATATAAGTATATGTTAAAAAGATAAACCCGATCGAGTATCTTGCCTGTTCTTCTCGATGACTGGGATGTATTCCGAACCGGTGAAAGTTTTGACGTTCATAAGCGCCTTCTTAGGACCTAAATTGAATAGTGTTTTTGATTTGATTTGAAACTCTTTATTTATAAGAAGTCTCTATTCGTTGTACTTTCGTCTACTAATACTTAAGTCTGCTAATGTACTATATACAATTGTACCAACTTTGACAAAAAAACTCGACAACACTAAAACTTAAAAAAAAAGTTATGGTTGGATTTCGACCACTGGACGACGAATAGTTGTTACGATTGATTCAGTCGTATAATTACTTTTTATACTGAATAATTTTGATTTGAAAACTACCCATTCGATCATTATTAGTAATTATTAAAAAAAGGAAACAATTTATTGACATTAAGTTATAAGTTCTGTCCGTAGGTTCGAAACCCAGTATGTACCAACGAGTCTTTCTGCGTTCGTGTACATTTACTAATTTAAAATGGTAACACTATCGACTGACGACGAAGGAAATAATCGTGAAGAAACCATGACATGCTTATGAGATGTTTATGGCGCTGCAGTTGAGTCTCTTACAGGCTGAAGATAATGATGATAAAGTTGCAATTGATTTTATCATAGTATTTTTAATGAAGACTGATTTTAAAGCGTAATCAAAACAACGAGTTGTACTTAAACATGTAGATTTTGTTTTGACAATTAAAAAAACGAGTTTTATGAAGAACTATCGATAACTGATAGCAACAATTGCAATAAATATTTCATATAAAGAGAACTAGGGGCGTATCAAACCAAATAAAGATATAGGGTAATATAATCGAGCTACAGGAGCAAGCAAAAATTGATAAAATGGTATCCTTAACATCAAATTCTTAGTAACGATTTCTCTTAACGATAATATGAAAATGAAAATTGAGTATCAAGCCGCTTTACTATAGTTACTAGTAAATCCTAGCACAATATAGTTATTATACACTCCTTCCCCTCTAAACCCTCTCCAAGAGATTTTAAAACCCGGGCCCTATAAAAATTAGCTACGCGAATGTAGCGAACCCCATACACTAGTCAATTAACCTGAAAAGTCACATTCTACTAATGCTAGCAAACATTGTCTGTACTTGTAGTGCTATCAATATATGAACATAACACACTGTATTTTATTTACTCCTTGAAAATGAAACGGTATTAATACAACATAAATTAGATTGTTCCCATTTACAAAGTTGATAAGCAATTTGTATATCAGTTCTTGCACACCTGGAAATTCATAAAGATAACAGAACTTCTTGTTCGCATATTACTGTGAAAAAAAGACGTTTTTACAAATTAGTGAGTGGCAACTAAAGATTTCAGTCATAATGGCCTGGTAATAAATGCTTGAACTAACACAAATGTCCGACGGTTGTTCATAAAACGCGATTAGATAGTGAAAACGTTTTTGTACACTAAAAATATGATTCAAAAAGACGACTAATATACTTATGTACATATTACAAATCAGTTACTTAAAATAGAATGACTGATTATAAAATGCTTCCACTTTCAAGTGATACTTCAAAATACACTTTTAGACTGAGAAGGAAGATTAACAACTGAATTATAAATGGTGAAAAAGTTGTTTATTGCCTACTATTACCTATAACAATATCATGCTCTCTAATAGTGTCACAAAATTCATCTCAATTGCTTTCACCAATCTTATAGTTATAAATATAAAATAACTTTGAATTAAAAAACTGGAAATTGTCATGTCATTATCTAAATATCTACACACTAAACTTTACCACCAAAGCAGTAAGAGTTATCTCTCAAACTCTTCCAAGTCTAGTGAAATGAGTTTGTTATTTTGACACACAATATCAAAATCAACCAGTTTTCGAAGACTTCTTATTTAGATGTGTCTAAGCGAAACTTCGAATGGCATTGTCTTGGCTTAAAGTGTAGGCAGCTATACAATGAGGCCAAGAACAGAAAACATATAAAGCTCCATTCTTAATGTTTTAATATTATCTTGTTTTCCAACTCATAAAACAGTGATATTTTAAGTTTGACATCTATTAGAGACATATTTAAATTACATATTTACCATAATGCTGTTAATTCAATTATAGGTCACTTTGCCACTAGCAGTTTTTATCAATTCCAAATATTTATTTATTATTCATTAAACAAACTCAAAATTTACAAACAAAGAGTGTGAATCATAAGGTGTCTCCTTATAATTAGGTAACATGACCAAGTGTAATTTTAAATTATACTCTACAATTAATCATAGGAGTGTGACATCAGAGTAATATAATAAAATGGAAATAGGTTCAAATATTTGCATGTGTTATAAATTAAAAACCTAAGAATGTACATCAATTATGTATGAAAACACAATATTATAGGTTTTAGTAACTTTCTAGTGAAACAAATTTAGTATGACAAAATAATACTCATTAAAAAAAATTGAAGAGTAACACTTACACTTCATTAAACAAATCTGCAGCTATTACTACTGATTGCAGATAAGTAGCAAAATATTTAAAAATTAACAACAGGATTTTGCATGTGGCTTTTTTCAGTTTAATGAAGATTTTGACCTATGCTTAGGGAACAGTAATTCTTTTTTCAGCATAAAATATGTCCCTTATCTTTTTTAGTACCTTTTATAATGTGCATGATGATCGGTCAAGTAATTTAGATGTAAAAGTGTAGCAAGCAAATTCAGATTCACATTTATAATGCATGCTAATAGCAATGATTACCAACAGTGCAAAAATTAATGTAATTTAAATTTAGACATACCACGGACCAAGCCAAGTAGGACATGATTATGTTTTACCACATCACTACCACCACACCACCACAAAATGACGTCACGATTTAATGTTGACAATTACTTACCCATGTTGGCAGGTTAACATTATTGTTACTGTCAACTTTTGAGCTTTTTGCCAAGCTTACTAGTAAAAGTTTAAAATATTATGTCATTACTGCACCCTATCCTGTGGGACACTCTATATAGTTTTTCTGATGAACAGAAATAATACATATGAAGAAATTTGCATTTGCAAATTTTGATGGTTTATCTTCCTAATGATCAGTTCGCTAAATGGCACAAAGAAATATTTTTGTGTTGGTTTTGCACTTAGAGCAATTGTTAAGGCCACCAACTATGAAGTAAGTACTGTCCTCTTTACAGAGCCATTGAAATAGAATATGCAAAATAGACACAAATATAGAATACACTTGTACTACTTTTCTCAGAATTAACCATTTATATAAATATATGAATATTTAAATATAAAACTTCACACAAAGTGATGCAAAGTAAATAACGAAATATAGTAATTATAACACACTGTTATTTTGTGTGCAATTAAAATCTGGCGAGGTATACAAAAATAAGTTGTCAAGTAAAAAATGTAATGCTCTTTGATTTTAAGGACTAATTGCTTTATGCACATAGTAACCCCAATAACTTAAACTATTAGAAAATGTTAGGAAGTGCAACTAGTTCTGCTATATGTAGCTGTTAGTGGTTATTGTTATAATTAACTTTAACCATTACAATAATGAACATTTTCAACTCAATCAATGTGTTTAACTAAAAACTTATCTCATGTTAAATGATGATGTTGTCTAAAATTGTAAATACATTAAACCCAGAAGGTGACTGTCTATCAAATGCAGCTGCTAGTAAAAATGAACAGGTGCTTGGCAACAGGTTTTCAACTTGATGGTGGTAATCTAGCCAAGCGAGTTTAGGAAAGGCCCAACCACTATGCTATGGTGACATCACATTTTCCTGCATCAAAACCTTAGAGTCAGTAGTGAGGATTCAAGCTAACTTCAGTCAATGCATTTTCTGAACACTATCAATTAGTTGAATGATGTAGATAGAAACTAATGGTATGTTAAGAAATCTGTATTACATGTAACTGCAGGGGGGGGGGGGGGGGGTTGCAGGCTGGCATGACAACAATGATTGCTGAAGGATTGAAAATGTCTCGGCATTGACTATTGTTTTTTTTTTACATTTACCATTAGGTGCATTACAGTCACTTTAGTCATGCTTTGATAAAGAATGAGGATAGAATAATAAAATCCAAGTGAAAAGTAACCACTGCAAGCATAGTAAAGTCTCAGTAATATTTATTTGTTTTGGTAAGAACAGAATTTAAATAAATTGCAAAATATTTGATAACTTGCACCTACCCATAACTGAAAATCACAGTTTCTAGGCTAATTCTTGTTTTGTTTATGCAATTTTTTTGCTATATTTGCAAACATTTATATATATATCATAAATTATCTTAACCAAAGTTACCAATCTGCTACAGTTTTCGCTCTGGTCACTGTAGGATAATCATATAACAATGTTTGTCAAATAATTATATAATCAGATATATATTCTTTTTATTTTCGACCTGACCTGCCCTGTTGGCACTGGGGCCACTACAGATTCATCGGACTATGATATAATATTGTAATTACCAAACGTTTATAGTAGTTAGCTATAGTTAATGTTAATTGAAGTATGATCTTAATGTCAATTAATACTTACTTCATTTTTTTACAATTACACATTTTATGAATATTATATTAACATAGTGTAATGTTATTTAATATAATGTAAGTCATGTTTTAGTTAATTTCATTTAAAAAAAATAATGATATTAAAACATAATATCGAGACATACATACAATCATCATCATCTTACCCTTATCTCACCTAAGTAGGATCGCCACAACATGCGTTCCTTTTCCACTCTCCCCTGTAACATGTCATGTCAGTATTCAGACCTTTTATACAGATTCTATTTTTCACACAATCCATCCACCTTTTTCGGTCTTCATCTGCCCCTAAATCAGTCCACTTTCACACTCAAAACTATTTTGGTTACATGACCTTCATCTCTTCTCATAATATGCCCATACCAAGGCAACCTATTACTCCTCAACTTCTCAGTCACTGGTGCTAATTTCAAACATCCTCTGATATACTCATTCTTAATCTTATCCATTCTGTTTACACTACACATCCATTTTAACATTTGCATCTCTGCCACATGTAAATAATATAATATCATAAAAATAACAAGATATATTTTATAAATGTTTGTATATATATATATATAAACACCGTTTTCCTCTAATAAGTATTCAATACCCCAATTAATTCTTAATATTTTTACCCATACAGAAACTCTGGCTTAAACAACTAATTCTAAAAGTATCTATAAAAGAGTCCGAATTAAACAAATATTAAAATCTAACTTTTATGAACTTTTCGTGTAATAAGCACCAGAATATGATTTTCAGAGACAGGAAAATGCACAAGTACAACATATCTCACCAGTTTGAAATTCAAATTAGATGTTTCAACGCGGTACTGAATCCGCCCACATTTGTACTGTAGAGTAAGAGTTTTAAAGTGTAGTAGATTTTTATTTAACATAAGATGCACTCTATTCTTCTGTATTCTCTAATGGCTATTTCTTTAAACTAATTACTATTGAGTTATAGTTATAAGAAGTCATGGTGAACAGGTTATCTAAAATATTTATGATAAAAAAATAGTACTCACTTTTCCAAATAATATCTCAATACCATAAACAGTAAAGCTAACGGTATAGGGATAAAAATATGGGTATGGTCTGTATAATTCACCGCCTTATCCGGCCCTGGCGCGATGTCCTCCCAAGTCGTATTCGGCGGCAACCACACATCCTCGTTCCAAAACTTTTCAAACAACGGTTGCAACATATTACCACTTATCAATTTTTTTATTTCTCTTGAAATTTAATTGGAAACAGATATATTATATATAAGTTTATACAAGGAACAAACACTCGCACCTTTTCGGCTGTTCCGTGCTTTCGAAATTGAGAACGAGTGAATTAACTGTACGACCAAGTAGTCTATGGAGTGAACCAGACTACATGTAGTAACAGTATTGCCAACCAGACCAGAACAAAAGTCGCTACTTGTTGCAAAAAAATTACGAGAATGTGTTATTTTTTTTAATTCATATATTTCGCAATTTTCTTGAGGATGGATGAGTGCTGTACACATATTTTATCTGAATTATCATTGTATTTCATACATCGCTTTATTAAAATTGAAAAGGTTCCATATACATATTTAGCTTATAATGAAAAATGGCCCGATTTCTCTTTGTATAAAAAACCCATAGGTTCCGAATATCTTGTCGTCTTCCGTCATATATATAATTGTTTTATTTAAATTCATAATTATGTAATTTACGGGAAACTAAGAAATACAATTACCATGTTGATAAAATACTAGTTGCACCTAAGTATAAATTTATAACTAACATACACCCACGACTTCCTCTGCATTTGTACCTTTATACAGGACTATATGATATATTTACTTAATTCAAAACACTATAAAATACATCTTTTTTACTTTCAAGCTGAACTATTAAATATCAATTTTCATAGATCTCAAGTTCAAAAATGACAAATTATACAAATGTTTATCCTTCTTTTGTTTATTCACCACAAACCAAACAAAATAAGTAAAGTACTTCATTACATAGAAAAAACACATGAAAAATAAACTATTTACATTAATTTTGAAATTAAACATAACAAAAAGCATTAACACGTTTCAACAGAAATTGAGTAAACAAGATAAAAACCTTTTATACACCAAAATCCTATATCCTTAGGGTTGAGTACCATATTAATAAAATCGGATAAGACACAATCATAGAGTAAATAAGAATAAGTTTTATATATTCTATGGGTTAAATTCATGATATGTACATATGACATGTATAGTCCGTGAAAAACTTTTTGACCGCTTTGAAGTGAATACGCAGAACACTTATTTAGGTATCAGAGGGACGCGGAAAAGGTGAAAGTGAAACAGGCTAACCCGCGTGCGTTCTTTACCCCTATTATAGACCTATTTCTGTACTTCCGTCGTTAAGCAAAATTTTTGAAAAGATTATGCTCTCACAGTTACTAGATTATTTCAATGTGCATAAGTTTCTGGATGGTCGACAGTTTGGTTTCACGAAAACGAGGTCCACTACTGACGCTGGTGCAACGCTGATAAGACATATATTGGGGGCCTGGGAGGATTCGCGAGATGCAATTGGTGTGTTCTGCGATTTGTCTAAGGCCTTCGATTGCGTTGACCATAGTACGCTTATTCTTAAATTGAAACACTATGGTGTTTGTGGATCTTCTCTCGGCCTTCTAGTCTCTTATTTAAAAGATCGCTGTCAAAAGGTTAGCATACATGGGGTAACCTCTGCGGGATCGTTTGCGCGGATTGGCGTCCCACAGGGCTCTATTTTAGGGCCGTTTTTGTTCTTGATATATATAAATGATCTGCCGCTAATTGTTAATGACTGTGCTGACATGGTGCTTTTTGCAGACGATACTTCACTTATATTTAAAGTAAAAAGGATAGATTCAGAGGTTGGGCATCTGAATAATAAGTTAAATGAAATTTGTCATTGGTTTGCGTTAAATAACCTGTTGCTAAATACAGAAAAAACGAATTGTATGAGATTTACCTTACCTAATGTTCCACAGGTTAATAGTAGTATCAAGATCGAAGGGGATTTGGTAGGATTAGTTAATAATACTGTATTCTTGGGTATCACACTTGATTCCAAATTACAATGGGGTCCTCATATAAAAAAATTGGCTGGAAGATTAAGTTCTGCTGCATTCGCGGTACGTAAGATTCGCCAGCTTACAGATATTGCCACAGCAAGATTAGTCTACTTCGCTTACTTCCATAGCTTAATGTCCTATGGCATTTTGCTGTGGGGGACAGCAGCTGAGGTAGACACCATATTCTTATTGCAAAAACGAGCAGTTCGAGCAATATACAATATGGGACCTCGCGAATCATTAAAGACTAAGTTTCAAGAATTCGGTATCTTAACTCTGCCTTCCCAATACATTCTGGATAACTTAATGTATGTTCGCAAAAACTTTGATAAGCTGGAGTTCGTAAAACACAGGCATGATTTAAAAACTAGAAACTGTGACAAACTGGTCGTTCCATGTTTTAGACTCAGTAAAACCAGTAACAGTTTTTTAGGTAATAGTGTTAAATTTTATAACAAAGTCCCAAAGCATATTACTGATTTGCCAGACTATAAGTTTAAGTGCCATGTTAAGCGGGTTTTGGTGTCAAAGGGTTATTATAGAGTGGATCAATATGTGAACGATGGTGATGTCTGGAATTGACCCCTCTCTGTGCATCCACTAAAATCGATTGTAATGTAAAATGAATTTTAATTATATAAGTATATGTTAAAAAGATAAACCCGATCGAGTTTCTTGCCGGTTCTTCTCGATGACTGGGATGTATTCCGAACCGGTGGTAGTTTTGACGTTCATAAGCGCCTTCTTAGGGCCTAAATTGAATAAAGTATTTTTGATTGATTGATTGATATTGCATCTCCGCCGACACATGTTTTAATGTATGTGCTTGTTACAGTAGAGTCGCATTCAGTATATGTAGTTTCGTTGTTTGTTATTTTCATATTATTGCTATTTTCGTTCTTTTCTTTATCTTACTGCTATTTGTTATTTTTCAAATTTTTTCTCTTTATTATTACTTATTGATATTTGTTATTATTAGAGTGCCCATCCATTTTGAAAAATGGTGTTTCTATGGAAATGTTTATAAATGTTTATTATAAATTATTTATTTACTACGAATGTATTTCATCTACACTAACACTAATGTAATGGCATACATGATACCTACAAGCTATAACCTACAGACAGAAACAAATACTATACAAGGTGAAGAGTTCAAATAAAGTACGAGACCTCTCAAAACTAACAAACCAGAAGGTGATCAAATATTATCTAAAGCAAATTATAACTGACAAATAAAATTTTACGAGTTGATATTGTTCTAGCTTTGTCTATTACTTTATTATTATTTAGCTCTCATGATTCATTTCCAGTTTTCACTTTTATTTTATTAATCCAGTAATAAATCATTTTTGAAATTATACTTCTCTTGGCGCGTTAGGAAAAAATGATGAAAGTAAATTTTTACGATGCGCGCGCACACCGTCACGAAAAACAAACACCCTGAAGTTAGATATAGTCAACATTTTATTCAAAAAATAGTATGTATGTATTAAATACCTTTTTTCTAGTGTTAGTGTCGTTTTTTCTACAAACGTAGAATAACGCGAAACCTACAAATTTTTGAAAAGATTTTTATCTTGTTACGCCAAAGAAGTATAACTTCAAAAACGTGTACATAAGTACACACACACTCTTTTTTTATTGCCCGGTCTTTTTTACACTAATCCTTTGCAAATAGTGTATATATTTCGTATATATGTATATGGCCGCTCAATTTATATAAACCAGTTTTCGTAAATTTGCTATCAAAGCGTTTACAAGACTAACCAATCGATGTCATATCATATCTTACATCACATACAAAATCTGAAAGTAGCAATGTGGTGCTTATAACACATCCCTTTTACTTCATATAATAGACAAAAAATATCCACTTAAATCATGTTTAAATCAAAAAAATTATATCGTACATATAATAATGAGACAACTTCAAAATTAATAAATGCCAATTTTAAATTACTATAATATTTTGACTTTGTTTTGTATTAACCTCTTGACTGTACTTTGCGCAAGACTAAATTTAAAGCTATATTCAGAGCGGCCAAAATGGTTAACGCGGACTATACCTGGTACCTGCGGCTATGTTAGCCTCGTTTATTATTTTAACAACATATCTTAGGTACAGAAGAGAGAACATAAGTACTACACTGTTTGTCCCACTCCTTCACAGCAGGAAAACACATCCCTAAGCATTTACTGGTTATAAAAATATTAGTTCATAAAACTTTTATAATCGTATATAAAATAAAAATAACCATTTAATCTTATTTTAGAGTAACAAAGTGTCTAAGAAGTACAAACAGAAAAATATCCAAATCTATCCAGCAGTTTTTTCGAGAAGCAGCAGATTACTAACATTTTATTTCTATATACATAATATTCTAAAAAATGAAAATTATATTAAAAAAATGCAAAATAATTTTAGTATTTAAATAGAAATATCACTATGTAAATCAAAATTTTGCTTATTCTAGCGACAAAGTCGCCAAATTCATATAATTGACAACTAAACTGAATGACAGATGACAGTTAACAACAGATTATATTTAATTTTTGTCTCTTGTGGTAACTGACGATGTAGAGACAAATGACTCAACATGTGAGAAACATGTTGCAACTCTAAAATTAATAAAGTACTGTATCGTCCAAAGGTCATTTGCATTTTTTATCATAGTTATTTGTTGTTATATATTTAAACATATTAAATTGTTTATACCATTGGATAAACTATAAGGAATTTTAGGCAAAATTGTAGCCTGTGGTTTTTATTTTTTTTAATTTATAATTTTGTGTTATTTCACCCTATGTTTTGTAATATTGGTGGCATCTAAATTGGACTGGAAATACAATGCAGCATGCATTCTGAGATGACACAAAATGAGTCTCGTTCGAGCAGCGGTCGAGTGCACACGTGCCCCGCTCGCAGCTCTGACGGTCCGTTCGTTCGGCAACTCGCGCGCAGTTGTCGGATATTTTCGTGAGTGTTCGGAAGTATAGTGTGTTCGTACGGCTACTGTCGATCGTTACGCTCTTTTCAGAGCGACGGTGCACCTCCTTTAGTGTACCACTTAAACCGCACTTTTCGGTGCGAAACTGTGTGCAGTACATCGAGTCGCCGTGCTTCGTGCTGCGCTTCGAGAGTCGTGCAGCGCGTCGTGTGCCGTGCAGAGCGTCGTTCTTCGCGCCGCGCCGTGTGCAGATACGAAAAGAGAAGATTTTGCGTCGCGTCTCCCTTTGGCCCGGACACGGATTGTCGTGTTAAATTTTTATTAGGCGCACCCCCTGCCCCTCAGGCAGGGAGGTTAGTCATGTCCACCCCCGCGCCCCCGTGTGTCCCTTCGGCCCATCCGGCCTTTGAAGATGTCGCCTACATCGAAGAACTACTTCGATTTCATATGTTCGTCGAAAAGGAAGACCCTCTACTCGTCTCCGAGTACAACAGACTCCGGAAAGTCTTCGCGCGCAATCCCTCCGGTAAAGAGCTGCGTTGTTTCTCCGCAAACCCGTTCGCGAATCTCTCGGACGTCGACTCCGATGACGACTCGGATATGGACCTCGACGCCGTTCCCGCGACCGCGCCCGCGACGTTGACCGCGTCCGCGACGGTAACCACGGCCGCGACCGTGACTGCGCCCGCGACCGCGCCCACGACCACGCCCGCCGATGACGACGGTTTCACAACCTTTACGCGCCGCGGTAAACGCTCACGCGCCGCGAATCCGTCCGATAGTGACTCGGCTGCGGGACTTTCCGTCCCAAAGCAGTCCAATGTAGGTGGCGCTCGGGTGCCCCGAGCCTCTCCCGCGCCCTCTGCCTCGAATTCAGCTAAAGCTCTGGCTGCGAAACCCGCGGTCGCGGCTAAGAAGCCACGCCCACCGCCTCCCGTCACCTTCCGTGACAAAGCCCGTTGGGTGGAGATCTCGGACGACCTTACGTCGAAAGAGATTCTCTACAAGTCCGCCGACAACACTGTTGCCGGCATCTCTATCAGAGTATCGATCCCCGACGCTCTCGAGGAAGAGCGCTTCCTCCGTGCCGTCATTCGCGGAGTTCCTTCAGAACTCTCTGAATACGACATCTCCCATTGCCTGAACGGTCAGGACTTGTACAGCGCATGTACTACCCCCGTACGAAGGCCCCCTTCAACTTGGTGCTGGTCACACTAGACCGTACCGTGGAAGGCAAGACCATTTTCGGCCTCACCATTGTGTGCGGCCTGTCCCGAGTCTACGTAGAGCCTCCTCGTAAGTCCCATGTACCCTCGCAGTGTCACAACTGCCAGGTGTCCGGTCATTCCGCCCGAGACTGCCACCTGCGTCCCAGGTGTGTTAAGTGTCTCGGGGATCACTCCACTAGGGAGTGCACCCGGACTCCTGAGTCCACAGAGCCTCCGAGCTGCGTCCTCTGCGAGCAAACGGGTCATACCGCGAACTATCGCGGATGTCCTCGCGCGCCCTGCCCGACCCGTCCCCGCCGTTCTCTTGGCGCGTAAGGCCTTCCCCGCCAGCTCCCTCGGCTCCTAAAGCCAAGCCCCAGCCTCAGAAGGTATGTATCCGATGTACAAGAAATACTCGCGTTCAACGCGCTCGTCAATACTACGTCTGAGCTCGGGCTCTTAAACGCGATCTCAGCTTTCCCGGCCCTTGCGACTACGTTACAAGGACTAACCCGCGCCACGCATAAATAAATTCGCGTTAATCAAAACATCAGTTCGAACCCGCGTGTTTACATACAATAGACCGATACGTTAGGAACTCGTACGTAATTGTATAGTTAAGTCGGCACCGTGCCATTGTTCTTTATTTTTCGCTCGATGTCCTCTTAAAAGATGCGTGTTTGCGCCCATGCCCGCGGCTCTCTCTGCTCACGCTGCCGTGAGCGGGGGGTGAAGATACGATCCCGCACACTCGTCACGATTTTTCTTGTAACAACTCGAGCCTAGGTTTTTCCTTCGGTGTGGAGCCCTCGAGTATGTCACTCACAGTGACTCACGCTTGGTTTCATTTACACGATCACCTCACACACACGCCCACCTAGGCACACAGTGGTGGGATGTTTTTTTGCCCTTTTCGGACTGAAATAGGTCACACAACATAGTAGTCAGATGTAAAATGCACATATACATTCGTGAAACATGCATGGTCACGCATGCATTTTTCACGAATTCATATATGTGTATGAAATGGGTAGATAACTTAGCTAGCTTAGTCAGATCGGGAAAGTCGGCGACAGCTCAAGCCGAGGTGCACCGAGTGCCCTTGAGGTGATCGCCTAAAACTAATCGGGTGAGTGCCCTAAGCGCTCCTCTTAGTAGTCCGGTGAAACTGTGAAAGCCTTATAGGCTGGCAGTGTAGGTCAGTTCGGAAAAAAAAAGATGACACAAAATCTCCCTCTAAAAGTAATAACAAGCGGACTACAATCTTGTTGGTATAATAATGTCATCACAAGATACTATATAATCATATTATCCATTTGATACTGGAAGTAATAATAATTTGATTATTTGGATTAAAGAAACATATCGGATGTTGACAAACATAAAAAAATAAAAACTTATAACCATCGCCTTTTTTTTATGTTAAAATTGTATATTTTGGTATCTCCAATCACTATCTTTATCATCAAATATAAAAATAAATGCTTTTCAACTTTCGTGTTTTGTGAACTTTATAAACATATGTTCAATTGGGTTTAGAAGAAGTGTTTACCTATAGTCCGCATCAAACTGTTTAACCACTCTGAGGTAGATTCGCAGAACACAGATTTAGGTATCAGGAGTGGAGCAGGTAACAGAGGAACCGCACTCACCAGCACTCGTTTTGCATCCCTTAATACACCTATTGCGACACGTGTTTTAGTGTGCGTGTTAATTGCAGTACAGTCGCGTACACAGTAATTTCGTTGTCAGTTGCATGTTATTACCATTTTGCGTTGTTTTTTTATTGTCTTTTCTTTTAGTTATTATTGCCCCACTATAAACAAATGTTTATTATGTATTATTTGTTTACTACGAATATATTTCATTCACAATAACAATATTGTGACGATACACGTAATAACTATATAGTGTATACTACAAGATATACCTTATAGATAGAAACAAATATGTATAAGGTACATATATGTATACCCAATATGTATAAGGTTTATCATTCAATTAAAGTACACGATTATCCGAAATCCACTGACCCGGTGGTAATCAAATGTTATCTGGAGATAATTATAATTGAGAAATACATACTTTGGCAAATTGTTACTATTCGAGCTTTGGCAATTACTTTATTATTCAGCTACAATTGTTAATTTCTAGTTTTTATTTTATTAATCCAGTAATCATTTAATTTTTATTATCTGTACAAGGCTTATATTCACAATTAATTAAAATATATTATATTACATGTATGATATAGAGATAACTTAAAGATTAATAAATGTCAATTTTAAGTTCCTATAATAATATTTTGACTTTGTTTTGTATGTAACTTCTTGACTTTACAATGCGCAAAACCGAATTTAAAGCTATATTCAGAGCGGCCAAATGTTTAACGCGGGCTATACTTCACCTGCTCGATTTTTTGACTGTGTAGCACAAGTTATGGTCACAAGCTATTGGAATAGTACGATCTATACGAACTTTATTTGAAAATTATCAACCAATCTTTAATTATATATTTATATGATTTTTAAATATTCGAGCATCTCAATATATTTAAATTGTTCGAATAGTTCAAACTACTGGAACAGTGGAAATTGTTAGAATATTTGTATAAATGAAGCAACCTACCTTGAATATTACACGTTCGCTCTAGCCATGGACGTGCGAATCCAAATGGTGACTGAGCGTAGACTGGCAAGGTGTCGAGGCGAGACGCGACAGCGGCCATTTGTTGCGTCATCGTATCGCCCTCGAGAGGTCCGCGGGATTCCCCCGCTAACCTTCGCGATGCGCTAGTAGAGCCCACTTGGTACAAGTTGTTTGCGTCTTGACAGAATCGGGAAAGTAGAGGGCGCTACATCTACGCCCTCCTAGAGATCAGGTCATATTGGTCTACGAACCTGACCTTGACACACCATGATGTCGAAGTTGGAGCAGTGACAGTAACAGTAGATGAATAGCGGCCGCTGGTTTCAATGCCATTGTAGAATTCGTTACTTCGAAGTGCGCTTCTCGGTACCGGTGATCTTCGTGAAAATCATAATACTATAATTCCTTCTAACGGCATAATGTGACATGGTGTAAGGCGGCTCTAAAAGTTTGCAAATACTATCGACTCGCAAGAAAACGTGAGAACAAAACTCAATTTCTTTGTTGAGTCTAACATAAAAGGAATTTTAATGGTAGCCCTATCCAAAAGACTAAGCTTTCGAAAGATTCCGTGTAGTCTTGAGTGAGCTTGAACCGAGTTGAAGTCGACGTGGACGGCGAGAAGCGTTGACACAATACTGCGTCGACTGAAGCAACCTCAGAAGAATAAGAACAGGTTCCTAATCTAGATAGGTAGTCAGCCACTTCATTGTTTACACTTGGTGAGCTTTACGTTTAAACGAAGGATATACTTCAGTTTCGCGTGAATGCCTTGTCAGAACGCTGCACATAACATAGCATATATTAATGGCATGTGGTCCGTGAAGACTGTAAATGAACATCTTTCAAGCATCCTTTCGCAGTGTTGATAGCCTCGTAAATCCCAAGAGCGTATTATTAATAGCGTTTTACTATAGTAACTTTGAGTGTCGGTAAGCTTTTGAGAGAAAGTTTCAAGAAGTGTCCAAAAACTATCTGGGCGTTGTTGTTCCAGAGCAGCTTTAATTGCAAAATCAGAGGCATCTGCATAAAAGATAACGGTTCATTAGACCTGAAGAACATAGTGTTGTAAAATGCAATGCTGAAATGCCCGTTCGGTTTCTAGCGTCCAATTTAACATGGCCTTCTTCAGGAGGCATTTGAATAATTAATGAAGATTTTTAATGATTGAATTGATATACCGAGACAAGGCACAGCTCTGTGGTAGTGATAGGTCTGGGAAGGCCTGAACAGCTTGAACTTTTGCTTGATCTGGCTGGATCTCCTCTTTAGAGACAAGATGATCGAGATGTAACATTTCTGGTTGACCAAAGTTGTACTTGCTAGCGATGACTATAAGCTTGGACTCGCGAAGCGTTTCCATCAGATGTCAAAGATGGCTTAGATACTGACAGTAATCCTGGCAAAATACGAGGGCGTCATCGTTATTGGTAATTTGCATACTTGCGCCGAGTTACTCAGCCCCAAGAAATGTGCCGAGAAATTAGTATGGTCCGAACAGTGTAATGGCTGCAGCTTTCTCTATATTCGCTTCTGCGATCGGTATATGATAGAAAGCCTTTAGATTAATCGAAAAGAAGGCGATTCTCTAGCAGTAGACCTTCAATGATAGTCAGCGAGTATTGGTCTGGTATGGGCGTGTGGACGGATAATATCCCTGCCAAGTAGGTCAGCGATTTCTTTAGTAGCGCAGCTAGGAGTTTGTCGCTTGCGTGACTTCGAAAACGCTCTGCAATATATGAGCCGCGAATAACATGAGCACACGCGTTGTTGCAGTGTTAGGCTCAAAAACATCCTCAAATTTCTTGAAGAGTGCCACATGTTTTTGGGCCAGAATTCTATTTTTGGGAAACGGGACAATGTATGAGACTCAATAAACTGCTACTTTCATTATAATACCTGGGGTTAACAAACCGGTGAGTTTAACGATGAAACGTCATGTGTTCATATCGACTAGGAGTCTGTTTATACACAGGAAGCCCACTCCGATGATGGTGTGTGGGACGTCTACTAATCACTAAACAAGAGTATTCGCGATACAAGCCGAAGCTAAGCTTCAGATTACGGGTTTAGTAAGAGGAGATGTTGGTGTGGTCGGCAGCATAAAGACTTGAGATGCTGTTTCTAATAGTTGTCTGAGCAGAATTACCTGGATACCAAAGAGACCACTGAGCCGTTTTTTTATCTTTTATAGGTTTAAGCGTTTGACCACAATTGCTCACGATGTTGAATGATGATGTGATCTAAAATGGTTTACACGGTAAACCTAAAGGTAGTCAGGCTCTCAAGTGATTCTGAGAGAACATACCTATAGCTAGAGGGCGAGAGGATTGAGAGAGAGGCTGTAATAATTATTTGTCAACTGGTTAGTCTGAAGTTGCTTTAAGTATAGCCTCCTTTAGACTTTTGCCTTTAGTGTTATCCCGAGGGATTCGGATTATGTCGATCATATCAAGGAACCCGAGAATTAATTTAAATTTAGTCAGGTCATCCGAAATATTGTGAATTGTGAAAGCGGCTGTTATCTGAAGAAACCATTTCTTACCATGAAGGTGTTTATTATTAAGAAACATTTGACTGCCTGCGAAAGTGCCATCAGTTTCCAGAATAAAGTGAAGGGCGGTGTTTTAAGATGTCGTGTCCATCTCGCTGTTGTGCGATGCCGCGGAGTTTATTCGCTTGATGTATGGTTCCAGAGGCTTCTCCGTAGAAATAAAAAATAGTTCCGTAGCTTACTTGAATGCCTCGCAGTGTCCATCTTTCACTAGTGTGGTCCATGAGGCACATCCAGGACACCATCAACATAGCTCGTGTCTGTGGCAGGGAGTAGTATTGCAAAACTAAATAAAAAATACAAATATAAATATTAAATTAATAATCTTACGTTTCTCATACGCATATAAACTACATGCTATTTTCGAGAGACTATATTTAAATAAAAAAAAATGTAATGCAAATCGACAATTGAATATTCACTCGCGAAATATGTTAGTGATACAGAGATGGGAGTCACCAATGTAGTCTTTAATAAATGAAATAACCTACCTTGAATATTACGATATAAAATTCCTGTGAGGCGTGGTCAAAGCTCCGCAGACACGCTGCACTCTATCATTGGACGTGTCATGCAGATGATGACAAAGTGCTAACTGGTTGGGCGACGAGGCGAGACGTGACAGCTGCTGCTCTATTACGTCATCGCATCGCTCACGGGGAGGGCGGGGTTCCCGCGATAATAAAGCGCACGTGGCACAAGAAGTTGTTTGCATGCAACTCGACTCTTCTTGCGAATCAATTATTCGATTTATCGGCAAATAGTTCCAAAATTCGCACATCCTAGTTCTAACATATCTCGTATGAGGTTTCGAATAAAAATAAAACAAATGAAAATTTTTTCGCCATATTTTTATTTACGCGCTTTGTTCGCATACAAAAGAGAAATATATCGCAAATAAACAACCACACATCACAATCTCTCATACATACAACTTATAACTACTCACTGTGATATTTTATAAAACGGTGTAATATTATAAAATAGAACAACAGTCGGTCGTTTTATAGGTTCGTGTAAAATTAACTACATAAAACCCTTAAGGCTTCTTCAAAAGAACAACGAACACTAACTCATCAGTCTGCATTAGAGTGTTGGGCCGTCACATCGATCGACGTAGGTTCAAATTCTGCAATGAACCGGAGTATTCCGTGAAGGAAAACATCTTAACGAAACCATAAAAATGATAATAGCAATTTGATGATAATAGCAGTTTGATGATAATAGCAGTTTAATGATAATAGCAGTTTGGTTAGCCACAACCTTCAAGTCGAAAACCTGATCCCAACCATATATAAGTATTTTCCTACAGCTGCGCTAGAAAGCCAACCCACCACTAAGACCGCGTCACCATTTAGCATTAAGTGAAACAGTGGTCAAAGATTAAAAAACCTATAGTGTTATAGAAGAAATAGGTAACCTGTACATGTGGACTCATAACAAAATCGGTTACAAAATATCGATTCCACAAATATATTTAAATATTAAAAGACATCAAATTTGTTTTATAATCTTTACAATTTAGAAGGCTTTATTTAAGTTGTTTTATGTAATTAACTTTGCACAAACAAAAAAAAAACATCAAGATACCAACACCCATAAAAACAAATCAACACAAACATTTAGTTAAAACATACATACACTCCAGTTTTCAAATGCAATTTTAACGGAGATCAACATCATTCTATTTTCTTATTTGTATTTTTTTTGTGGGCAAAATAGATGACATTATGCGTACTGAGATAATATTTCTAAAGACTGTTCATTCTCCATGACGTCATCCAATAATACACAGTGCACAAGGACCTATTCTTAACCTCGACAAGTTCTAACATACAATAAAAGGCACTAAATTATCTTGATATTATTACTTATTTTTGTTCGAGTAAAGAATCTGTATTTATTTCATATTTATTAATGAAACAGTATATAAGAGATAATCGTAATTATATGTTATAATATAATTCCCAAACACATACAATTTTCTATAACATTTTAAACTTTTGGAAAAATTTGAAATAATTCTATCTCTGTTGAAAATTATGTATATATGTAATTAATGACCAGAAAAACAAGGAGGTGTTTAAAAGTTATTGATACTTTTGAATATTTCACGGCTTTTGCATAAATAAGTTTTAGTTATCTGTGACAAGTAAATGATTTTCATTCACAAAACAATATATGTCACAAAACTTTCGCGTTTATTTAAAGTAATCTTTCATCAAGATAAATAACTTTAATCTCATATAACGAAAGAAGCGTAATGTTAATTTTCACAACACTAACAAAAATAAATATTTATTGAAAATGTAACAAAATGGAATAGGTTATAAACTTAAAAATGCTTCAAACGTTAACATTATTAAACACTAACGAAATGGATACTTAATTATAAAATAGGAAATATATTATTAATTAGTTAAACTATGTATGTACAATATTGTAAATAAATTATATAATAATAATTATCTATTTCCCCACAATAAACCTAATAAATTAAACCTCATTTTGATATGACTTTTTTTTCAAGCTAATAAATGCTGTAGCTTTTTTCGGCCTTCTCAACGCTGTTTAATGGAGGAAGAAAAAATAGGATCGTGTTGCTAGATGTAAAAAAGCAAACAATAATCAGGTTAATTAGAAGTATCGGTCCTTTCGTAAATGTGTTTATGATTTTAAGAAAAAGATATTACATTGTTCTTATGTATAATAATTATTTTTACTCAATTAAAATAATCTGAAATTAAACCTATATCCCGTTTATAGTTATAATTAATATGTCATCATATTAAAATAATGAAAATTTACAGGTAAATTTGACACTATCTAGGTTGTAATTGTGAGTATGAAAGGTAAATTTCAACGCCAAGAAATATTTCATTAAAAATGTATTAAATGAGAGAGCACCATAGAGAACGAAAAAGGTGCCACCATTATAAATAACTATTATCAAAATTAGCTAGACTGAAGTAATCATAAACAGCTAAATGGTGCTAACATATCAAAAGAGTATAACCTAAAATTAAGTGTGCAAAATTATTAACGCTAACATAAATATGGTCTGAAGTCAACAGTATTAGACGATCTAAAATAAGTTCGGCACTTTTCATTCAATTTAAATTCACGGAATTAGTAATTATTTACTCTACACTCCACAGTTGTGGGGTTTAAAATTCGTGTTTGATTTGTCGAATTGTAATATTTACCTATGATTGTGATGTAAACAATGTATTTATCCTAAAAATCGTGTGTGAATTTCTTCTGTGTTTGTAAGAACGGATTATAAGTAGACAAGTTCGTGCGTGACAACCTCCTGGATTGCAACAGACGTTGCCGATGTTAGTTAGCAAATTATTTCCCTTCCCCACTACATCACCCGTCCGTGTTAAGACCAAGACTACCTCGTCCTGCCGACGGCAGTCGCCGTGTACGACCATCGCGCTCGAAATTGTTGGACTATAATTAGTGAAATAAATATAGAATGCAACTACAACGTAATATTTTAAAGTATTGTTTAGTGCTAGTTTGATTTTAAGCGTACATAAATCTCAGTACAAACATTATTAGTATAAAAATGCAAACTCAGTATTACGCCTTTCAGTATTTCGAACGAGTTTCTGGGTTCAATATATTAAGTTTACGAAATTAAGTTTATTGGTGCGCGTCTTATTTCAAATATTACGAAGTAACAATGAATATAAACAAATATATTGATATTTTCTCAGTTATTATATTAACATTTAAAATAATAACGCTTTCGTCAAGTTTCACACTGAACTGTAGAGTATTGAAATCAATGGGAATGGGAACAGAAGTGCCAAAATCTTTTGGGAAAATTAATTCGTAGATAATACAATTTTGAATTGGTTTTGAATCGCTTTATTGTTTTCACATATATTCTAAAATATTTTATAGTAGCAGGTCAAAGTGACGGCACCGTGTCCTTAATGTCTGTATAATTCAAGAATAACGGCAACCAACAAGACTGGTTGATCCCGGAATGCGACACGCCTAAGCGTGCCACTACGGGAGTGTATGGTAGGTTCGATCCAGTTAGTCAAAATTGCTATGCACAACAAAGAATGTATAATCTATAAAAGTAACATGGTAGATGTCCCATTCCGTTGTGTGCGCTTTACGAAAATACTAATGGATAAGTTCAAATTTTTTAGTTTTCCTTTTTAGACACTTGGACTTAATCCATACAAATATCACGATAGCTCTGTTCGATATAAAGTTCTTACAGATATAACAAATAAATTTTAAAATCACTACGCATTCAGCAATGTGTGGGGCAAGCGGTATAATGCTCCTGCGCAGGAGAGGAGAAGTAAACGGGTAACTCGCTTTACAAAAAAAATTTGTAAGCAAAGTATATTTTTGCTTTCGCTTTTTTATGTTTTTTCCTTTGTACATAAAATATATTGTTAAATATATATAATTTTTAATAAAAAGGTGTACTGATCAAAGCTCTTGGCAGAGCTAATAGTTGCCAAAAAAAATCAGGCACGTTCATTGAATCATGCCAACTAACAAAAATCGAATCAAAAAATATTACACAGATCACTATTACGTTGTCCTTTATTTCCTATTTTGGCAACCAAATATAGAAGATTGTTACTGTCTTTACCAAATCCGTAAATGTTTCGTATTTTAGAGTTAGCGACTCTGACATGTTCTGAATGATTCATTAACACATTGGTGGCTTTCCACTATTCAGAAACTTTTTATAACCTCTCGCAATTCATATACCACGCTATTATTTCCAATCCGCTTCACCTGTGCACAATAATCAGTTATTGTATATTGCGTAAAATGCTACCAATTTAATAATATTGTAATATTGGATTAAATAACGCAAGTGTATGTGAATAAAAATAATACACAACTAAGATTTCATTAAAAACGGGTCGGCATTTGGAATTCGCATCTCGAATTTGGGGTTTTTAAGCATTGTGTTTTGTAGGGGTTGATTATGCCTTTCAAACGACACCCCCCTCGCCCGTGGTGACGCTTATTTTTTTTATGTGTTTGAAGTTACGTGTAACGGAACGTGATTTTGCTTTCACGTTTGTATTTTTAAAGTTTTATAATACGATAATTTTGTTGTTTTATAAATATTTATTATTGTTTTATAATAATGTATTATTATTTTAGACAAAAAAAAACAAATGTAAATTAAAGAAACAGAATGTTTTCCGCGATCTTGTTGAGATATGTATATAATAGATTGAGAAAAGCATAATAAAATATTTTTATGATGATCATGCTATTTTATGAGAACTATATGTTATATGTATAATGTCTTTAATTTTTGTAATTGTTATTTTGAAAATACAACATAACCTCTAAAACCATCCAATAACTTATCAGTGAAATCCGAACTTATCTTTACATATCTACGTAGCTCAATTTACTTAGTTCTGTTTCTTCATAACTCGCATATATTTGGAAATAAATTTTTACGCCAAGTGATGGACATATTTCTAGGTTATCAATAAAAAAATTCAAATGCGATTTAATACCCGAATTTTAATACCCAGCGGAACATTTATTATATTAACCGATATCATTCGACTCTTATACTTAATTCAAGAGTAAAGATAATTGTTTAAAAAAATAAAAATCATTATAGTTTTAATTGTAGGTACTTCAGAAATTGATAAATTAAGTATTGTTTAGTAAATTTTCTATTCAATTATTACCTATGTGAATTTTCTCAGTAATTTGTGCGTAAAACTCTCGTATGTGGATTTAAAAATTATATTTTGATAGCAGCGGAGGTCAATCGGAGGCTAAAAACGGTAACACCATAGTAGATAGAGAAAACTACATTGACACTGGTAAATGCTTACGCGGTGCCAGAACTGGGACAAGAAGTAAGATATAGAAAGTAGATACGTCAACTTTTAGTTATGGCGGAAGTGCCGACTCTCATTTGTTGTTCCTTCAACTGTACAAGTTCCACCAGAATATGGCGCTAATGTATCAATAAGCTCTGGCTTGAAGTTTAAAATAAATTACTAAAACGGTACTATTGGCGTAGTAACGTCATCTTAATTTCATTGGATTTCTCAAACATTATATAAATGAAGGTCCTATAATATTACATGCGTTTCAAATGAGAAGATGATCGTGTTCGCGCTGACTTTACTTGCAATGTATGAAAGGAGTACCGCAAACAAAAAAAAAACATTTAATACATCAGCTTTGTATTTAGTTATATGTATGAAGTAATTAACATTCTATTTCATATCTTTATTTTAGATTATGATGATATAGACTCGTCTGTATTCAGAGTACTCCTAAAAAGCGGCAGCCATTTTGTGCCATTTATATTTTGATATACAATCACATTAAAAAGGAACATTTCAATTCCAAACACTCAAATTTTATTTTGTCATACTAGTTTTTTTTCTTTCGTACTTTTCTACTACAGTTGCATGAGAAACGCGAATCAAGATGGCGGATTGACCTTCTTTTTTTTTTTCCGAACTGACCTACACTGCTAGCCTGGCAAGGCCTATACAGTTCCACCGGACTACTAAGGGGAGCGCTTAAGGCACTCACCCGAATTGGATTGACCTTCTCATTTGAAACGCACAGTACTTTATTTTTATCCTGCGCAATTTTAATTACAATCGAATATTGACTTACGAGTTTGTTACATCGACGTCGATACTTTTTGAAACTTTTATATGATAAGTGTGTTTGGTCTGTTTTACACGCTATACTAACATTGGAAGACTTCTCTTATTGTTTAATATAATCCTTCAAACATTTCTCGTTAGTACTCACTTTAAATAATGTACTCGCAATTAGTCCGTATCACAATAAAGAAAAAAATTTACTCGATAAAAATAATGTACAATGAAGAAAACAGTTCCGCTTTCAAGTTTTAATTTATATATATATATTTTTTTATATTAACACTAAACTCAGGAACCAATGCATTTTAACCCTAACGCTTATTTTTAAGAAACAACATCAATAAAATAAAATAATTTTGGCTTTGACATCTAGCAAAATATATCAATAATTTTATTACAGGAATCAAATAAATATTTATAGTGTTAACTAAATCACCATAAAATCACATTTCGCCGTACGCCTCATCATTTTTTTTTATCATTTTGACAAGAGAAACATTTTAATCTATGGACGAAAGAATCTTACTTGAATTACTAAGTCATACTTCTAAGTACTCAATTAATACTCTAAAAAGAAAAAAATATAAGGACATTACAGAAATACAATTACCTACTGGTAAAAATAAATGCGCTCTAACGATACTGCAAATCGATAAACGTAACAAATTTTATCGACACGTCGTCACTAATTAATATAGACGAAATTTTAGAATCGATAAAAGACGATTATATAACACTGTCATATAATATTAAGTGTGAAAAAGATAAGTAGAATATTAGGGGCCGATCTTTAAAAATGAGAGTTCAATGTAAATGCTTGGCTAAAAATTAATGAGAGCTATTGTACCCGATTGTACATACAGTGTAATCCTAAAACAACGATGACAACAGAAAAATCGGAATACTTTGTCGTTGCTAATATAAACAAAAAGAGACACTGTGACCGATTTATCCACATGTATATGGCGGTCGCAATACACTCGGGTACAGACACCCAAACGCTCACGTTCTAAACGTACTGCTGCATATGTTTTAGGATTCTTAACAAAATTAATTGAAGTTCCATTTATTTCAATATAACCCATTATGGTGATTCTTACTCTAATGCTAGTTTCATACTTGTGTGACGAAGCTTAGACTACTTGTCGCGCTAAAATTTAACCCTAAAATTAATTCCGATAAAGACGTAGAATAACGTTCACACAACTTTGTCATTTCAATAATAACTCGAAATTAGCGTTTCCGAGTTTCTTTGATATGTATAGAAACCGCGAGCCCTGTTATCGTGCTGCGTCTACCGTCACGCAGTCCGATAGTTCATAACACATAACGATAATTTCTTACCCACAACTACATTTATTGCGACCATAGACAAAACTTCGTAACAATACACGCAAGTATGGGAGTAGCATAAAACGTAAATAGCTTTTATTCTCAGACCTAAAGACATCATATTCACTAAAATCATATATAATCAAATCTCGAAAACAACAATATGACCAATTCCCCATATTTAATTCGTCGAAACAAAGACAAGAAATTAATGAACTCGCCAAGTTTTAATTCACTTTTCAATACGTTATAAATAAACTCGCTCTTATTATGAATAGCATCAAATGAACCTATTTCTTATTCATTATGATGCTAAGGTTGGTATCTGATACTTTTAAATAAATGCCAAAATACTCTGTCGCGTATCGATTCAAAGTATTTACATGCTATTATGATGATACGATTATTCGAATTATAATCACTACATTTTCTAAATGTAATCTCTGTAAATTTTATGTAAATGTAAATTTTAGTTTTAAGAGCATCGCTGTAATCTTACTGCAAATTAAGGATTCGATAATGATGTCAAACACGATACAGTTGTTCAAACAAAATAAGTTTAACAATGATAAATTGTATTTGATTTACAGTAAATGTACTTATAAGACGATTGTTAAATAGCTAATATCTATATAGTATAAGAGAACATTCCATTAAATCATTCAACCACTTACAAAACATATAATATAACTGATGTAATACTAGAATTCGATAAAAAGCAATATCGATTATTTAATACAATTAGAAATATTGATAAGGATATCGATCAGCCCCTATTAAAAATTGTATAAAATCTAAAATTTACAACCTGGTGATCGGAGTATCGTAAGTGTATTCAAGCTAGGTATCTGGTGCGTGGCGGCTGCCGTGAGCGCCTGCCCTTATATACGGCGAGCAGAATCGATGTGGCCGGACCCTATGTATCCCTGAAAACGTTAAATTTATGTTATCTTATGACTGTCTGATATAATCAAACGTCGAAAACACCCGTAGGCGTGTAATTATACCAAAATATAAATCAAACGGTTTACTGTTCCTAAACACTTCATACATAGGATGCAGTCATCACTTGACATTAGGTGGACTACGTCTATAGACATCTCTATCTATACAAGTAAATCAAATTAAGGTGTGTGATTGTAATGTCAAAATAATAGCTTTTTACTCAATTGATATGAAGATATATACGATACGTATAACAAAAAAAAATTGAATGTCTCTCTATTTCGGTTAACTTTCGAAACGGTTGACTGATATTGACAGAACTTTCACTGGCAGTGAAATGATGTTATGAAGAGCAACTAAGGCACCTTTATATTTTAAGCTAGCTGTTATCCACGACTTCGTCCGCGTGGAATCTCCGAAACGGTTGGACCCATTTTGACGGGACTTTCACTAGCAGATGGCTGGTGTTTTAAGAAATAAAATAGGCTACGTTTATACTTTTATAAAAGATATAAGGTTCCGTGCAAAGTAGCGTGCAGAACTGCACGCCCCACGCGCACTTTTACACTAAACTTTTTTTTAAATTACTTTCCACTCGGCCGACGTCGTGGGTATCAATAAGTCATAACATAAAAAAACATATAAATCTTTAACTGCAATTGTATAAAACAAGGACCAGCGATACTCAAACCTTATTTCATTAGTTGTATAACATATATTTATGCGTTTATACGCTTATAATCATATACATATTTGTTTTTTCTCAAATGTTAGTATAACCTGTAAATCTTCTTAAAAAAATCTTAATGTCTAAATAACTAAGGTGAAATTTTGACATTAGTAATATTTCTCCCAGTTTGCCATAAAATTGGTACCAATGAAGCCATCGGATGCTGAGTAGAACGAGTTGATATTAACTGTCTAAGCATGGGTTGATTAAATAATTACTGATTTTATAATGATAATCTAAATGAATCTGTCGATTCGATAGTTGATTATAAAAAATACGTATTTATACAAAAAAATGAAGATAGCTCCTTTGGCAAATTTTTTTGTCTGCTGTGAAGATAACAAGAATTCAAATTGTCGAGGAACGGCGTTCAAATTTTATGCGAAATTTGACTTCAGTTATTGTGAAAGCAAAATTTTGTTAATATACTTAGTCTGGCCATAAATACTGTTACAATTAAAAATAAACAAAATATTACATTTGAATTTGGAATCTGTCATTTTTATATGATTGTTCATTGAGTTTTCTCATTTCGGCGCCAATACATTGCACAATATTTTGCGATATTAAAATGGGGTGGGGTGATAAAGAGAACTGAATCGCTGTGATTACATTACACAAAGTAGATATGGAGCCAAATGCAATTTCCAAAACTCTCCATACGCTTGGTATTAGTAAAATGTTTGTGTACAATGAGACCTCCTCTGTTTGTGACAGATAAAGATTTGGCCGTCCACGTAGTGTTCGTACAAAAAAGGTTGTCAAAGCAGTAAGGGAAAGAATTCGAAGAAATCCTGTCCGAAAGTAAAATATTTTATCTCGGGAGATGACGATAGCACCTAGAACCATGTCGCGTATTTTAAAAGATGACTTAGGACTTGCAGCCTATAAGAGAGGTACTGGTCATTTCTTAACTGATAATTTAAAAAAGAATAGGGTGGTAAAATCGAAACAACTACTAAAGCGGTACGCAAAAGGACACAAAAAAAAATTGTTTACGGATGAGACATTTTTTACAATTGACCAACATTTTAACAAACAAAATAACCGTATTTATGCTCAAAGCTCTAAGAAAGCTTCCCCATTAGCAGACAGAGTGCAACGTGTGCACTATCCGACTTCAGTGATGGTTTGATGGGGTATTAGCTATGAAGGAGTGACTGAGCCATACTTTAGTGAAGCCCCTTAGCAACACCATGTTCAATAACCAAGAATGGTCCTTCCAGCAAGACTCGGCACCGGATCATAAGGCTCAGTCTACGCAGTCTGGGTTGGAAATGAACGTTCGGACTTCATCAGAGCTGAAGACTGGCCGTCGTCTAGTCCCGATTTTAATCCGCTGAATTATGATTTATGGTCAGTTTTAGAGAGTACGACTTGCTCTAAACGCCATGATAATTTGGAGTCCCTAAAACAATCCGTACAATTGGCAGTAAAGAATTTTCTCATGGAAAGAGTGCGTGGTTCTATTGATAACTGGTCTCAACGTTTAAAGGACTGTATTGCAGCCAATGTAGACCACTTCGAATAAGCTTTTTATATTTTAAATTGTTTTATATTTATGTATTAAACTAACACACTGTAATAATAATAAATGTTATTTGCAATAGATATTTTTATTTTTTCTTTATTTCAGTATTTATGGCAAGACTAAGTATATTCAACGGTGGAAAGTCTAATTAACTAACAAGCATTTTATAGCATTTGCAGGATAATCTTTACACTAACGATATCAAAGTTATTAATTAAATATAGCCCATTTTAATGATGTTAAATGTAAGTACGTTTAATCCGCCAAACATAGTGTACTTTTTTATAAGATAATCCTGATAGAAACACAATCTTAGAGGCATAAATCGCACACTCTTTTATATAAATAACTCAACATGCACGCACGTACACGCAAGCAAGCACGCACTTAAAGAAAACAATACAGACATTTAATGGGACTTACGATGACTCTTTGTTTCAATTATCTGTGTTGAAAGAAACTACAGACTTTTTTTAAATACTTAATAAATGTCAGCGTTTTATCACAATACTAACTGATGTTAAATGACGATATGGTATAAGATGGTAACCACGTTAAACCTAGAGGGACTGGTCATCAAGTCTAACTGCGAAAACAAACTTTCTTTCCGGAACGGACTTTCTGCACTGAAATAAAATACTATATTCCCATTTACTTTCGAAAATCAATAATTTTTTTTAACGAAGAACATTTTTTTTTTCGAGCTGACTACACTGTTGGCATGTTAAGACCGCTACAGTTTCACCGGACTACTTAACGAAGAACAAATTTATTCTGCTGCATATTTTTATAAAAAATACAATACATTTTATATGCATACATAGTTTATGCCACATTGCAATTGCTCGCATTTAGAGTATGCAAGAGAAGAGGTTAAGCTGAAAAGAGGCCCATAGACAACATTTTTGCACCTGTTAAGGTTATCGAAAATGAATGTGTCTAAAAATGTTCATAACTTGCACTTAAACCCTTTACTATTACATTGCTAATGCTATCAAGAAATATCCATCACACTAAAAAGACTTTCCTATTGGACGTAAATCGGACAGATTATTATCCCTGTAGGATATATAATTATCTCACGTTCTTTTCAGGCTGTAATTCAGTAACATTATTAAAGGATGTAAACACTTTTTGAACTAAACCTGCCAATACACCCACACCTATCATGGCGTTCGGTTGACGTCACACCGTTCTAAACATTTCATGTTTTGGAAGCTGTGACGTCAGGCGCTATGATTAGTGCTTCTGTTCACGCGATAGCAAGAATGAATAATTGATATTTTGTATGATAATCGCAAAAATACTTTGAATATATAATAAAAAATTATATGATATTCAGTTTTGTGTGTTATAAATTGTAGAATAAAATATTTTCGTTTATTGTCTACAATCATATATTCTACGCCAAAGAAAATAAGGAAACCCTAATATTAACATTATATGGAATTAAAGATGAGTATGAGTAGTGTAAATGTATTAGTAGCACTCTAGAAAAACTAACTTTTTACTTTTGACGCGATTCGGCGTGCTATGATTGGAGTTGTGAGAGCTGTCACTTATTTCAGAACTTGAACTTCTGATGTCGCCTTCCATCTGTAATATAAAATTATTCTACTTATTGTACGGTTTTAGAAATCATTGAATACCGTGAATTATTGTTCAAAAACGAGGGTTTTAAAAGTGTCTTCTCTTTTTTTTCTATCTCACTAAATATTAAAAAAGATTGGTAATAGGCTTATAAGTTGAGAATTATAGGCAACCCAACGCGCCTCAAAATTATGACATTTTTGATGGGCCTTTGATTTTTCCAAAATGCACATATTTACCGCCATTTCTTTGAATTTAAACACAATTTAAGTGCCTTAGTGTTACCGGATTCTGTCTATCACAAGCTGTTTTAAGCCCTACCAAGTGCAACGTCGTTATAGGAAGCCACGTGAAGAACGGTGCTATATTATTCATTCTTAGTTTGACAGACTATACGACAATTCCGTGTAGATGTAAACGGTACGACAATCTATGAAAGTAGTGGCATTTGTAACGCACTAGCAGCGTATTGGAGGGCATGACTCCGAGGGATCGAAAATGGCTGTAGACGCTACCGAGGGGAATCGCTACGAGTATCCGGAAGCGAAGTTAACCGCCCAACCAGTGCCGCGCGATCGGTGCTGTGATTGAAGGATGAATCGTTAACTGCCATTATTTCATAGTGGGACCGGTGAAGATGTTTTTTGTTCGTGTATTAAAGCGCTCGATTCTGGAATTGGGGTTTAGTTCACTGCGATTTTGTCAAAGTCTATGGGGGACTTGACGTACCCCCAGATCGAATGAAACTCCAAGTCGATATGGAGGTCGGTCGAGATTCCCTGCTTTTTGAGCTCTAAGCCTTATGCCCTTTGCACCATTCCTCTCTGTCCGGATAAAAAGGTAAGAATAATTTATTTGTCACTATAGACGAAGATCTTACGTCGAAGTATGTATATATATATTGTATATAAGTAATATATTGTGAAAATTTAATGCTTACCCCACAGTTATTGCCATACCATCGTGTAGTTTATTATACAGGTTTCATAAAAAGCACTCTTCTTCGACATGTCTGGTTATAAGGAATTTAAACTTCTATTTTGTGATTCCTACCAAATACTATTACAATATAGGCATATGTTTACTCCTCATATTGTTACGTTGTAACAAATAAAAGCAATTATCAACTTTTCAAATTTAAACGTACCTTTCCAGCGCTGATCGCTTTGTAAGCGACCTGCAGTATCAGCAAAGTCCAGACCATATGTAACGCGAGCAACAAACACAGCAGTGAATTGAATATATAGTAGGCGGGGAACATTGGCAGCAGCATCGGAGCACGGATCAACGTACTGCAAACAAAAACATAGAACATTCTACTCTATGCTAGGACACTCGCGATCAAATAAGCTGCATATAAAATAGAAAATTTCCGAGTATATTGGCCATATTATAATAAAGTAGCTTTTACTCGCGTAATGTATATTTGGCCTAACCGTAGCGAATAGTACTTTTTTCTGGATGGAAGCTACATTACGTCCTTTTTAATACTTCTTATAACGTGTATGCAAATTTTTTTTTTTTTTCGAACTGACTACACTGTTGACCCGGCAAGGCCTCTACAGTTTCACCGGACTACTAAGGGGAGCGTTTAAGGCATTCACCCGATTTAGTGTAGGGAACCAGCACAAGGGCGCACGGCGCGCCTCAGCTTGGACTGTCAAGCAAAATTTAATTATGATCAACTTAGTAGTTAAGACGTTAAAGTGCAACAATCTCACATTCACATTTATAATATTAGTAGTTAATATATTATAAGAAATTCTGCAGATCCAAGAACAATAGTTTTCAGGAATGCTAGTAATTTCAAACAACATAACTCTTTAAGTTCATTGTATTTTCATCAAACATTTTAGTAAATTCACACAAAGTTGAGATCTCAAAACAAAAGCAATATATAGGCCATATTTTACATAACTCCGAATTCACTAACTACAAGAACAAATGTTATATATGCAGTTACAGAGAGATGAAGAGGCCATAATTATTGGTGATTTCAAACAACATAAATATTTACAAAGTTCATTGTATTTTCATTAAACATTATTGTCGATTCGTAGAGAGTTAAAACTTCAAAGGAAAAGCAATATACTGGACAGATTTTTCATAACTCCAAATTCACTAAGTACATATTGTATAATCAAACGCGTAAGGTAATTACTACACATAGCTAAGAAAACCCCGGAATTATCGCAATTTAAAAAAATGTAAAAAATTCACATTGTTGAATTTATGCAGAAGAGACAAAAAGCTCTACTGGTAGAAATCTATTTTAAAAAAAGTCATCACTCACCTCCAGATGATATAGAACGGGTATATCCCATTTCTTGTAACTATCCAGAGTACTGTGAATACGGTAAACAAAGCGTCACACAATTTCTGATAGTTTGCATACTTCGTGGCTTTTGCCGCATCCAAGAAAATATCTGCACAGTCATGCAGCAATAATACCAGCGAACCGATCCTGTGCAAGTTGCAGACCCAGCTGAATGACAGCAGAGATATGGTCGCTATGTGGTGAATGAACATCTGCCAGAAGTCTTTACGACGCACATCCCAAAACTGGGATATAGTCAGCGCCCAGTAGAAAGCACTCGATATCATGTAGTACCACCAGATGTCGTTTGTGAGCCCCTGCAAAAGACTAAATCGTAACTCTTTGTTTAATCTCACGAGTTCTGCACAAAGGTCTCTCGTCTTAGGTACACGATTAGTGTTACTTTTCTACTTCTACCTGTAATTGTTTAGATACTTCCACAGCGAAAACAATCGATTACACGTATTTCATTCCTCTTTGGAGCATCCTCAGTTCGAATTGAACTCTTCCAATGCTTGTAGTTAATCAATTCCAAGCAGAAATAGCAAAGTAATATTTAATCAAGTACATATATTGGATTTTGACAAAGTAAATCCTCGATCAATCACATAATTTCTAGAAAAGTCTGTAATAGATAGCTACACATTTTACTTCTGAAAAAATACCTAAAGAAACGTATATTCTTTATTTTCTTTTCTTTTTATACCATAACCCCTATATGGTAACTAAAACCGTGAGATTAGACAAAATATTTTTCGAAGGCAACAAATAAATCCGTTATGACCTGAATTCATCTGAACAGTTCACGTAACATTTTTAATGAAGTTGAAATTAATAGCATAAAACCATAAAAGCATGGTAAATATCTCACCAGTTGGTTACTTATTGTAAGCGACGCAACATAATCATTAGCAGCGCGTGTAGTCTGACGCCACGCGTACGTTGTAAGGACGAACTTTTTTTGCTTCGCAATTTTTTGTATTCTAATTTTAATGTTTTTTGCTATTAATCGATATATTTAACATTTAATTGTTATGTAGAAGTCATTTTTTATTGTTTATACATAATTAGGAATAGAAATTATAAAGAAATATTATAAATTGTAAGAGTACATATTGAGAACATAAATACGCGAATTTTCGGAAATAGTCAATTTTATTTTTTAATTATGTTTATAATAATATGTGATTACCGAATAATATAAATAAATAAGTCTCAGGTACGTAGGATTGCCATAAAAGGAAATTGAAGTTGTAAAATTTCTTCGTAGAATTGTATGTTTTTTGTCAATAACTTTATCATTATTCATTGAATGTTTTATGTGAAAATTGCATTAAAGACGCGTAAAATTATATATAACACTTTTTATAAGTTACATAGTTAATAAGTTATAACATAAAAACTAAGCGATCGATAGTGAAAATGGTAAACCACGATATTAAGAAATTATCAAAACCATAGGGGCCCTTATGACGGTATAGCCTCAGGGTACTTAAGCTCGAAAGAGGCGTTACCGGTATGTAGCAGCAGTAATCGAATAAACAAGTGTGAATAAGTGCGAACAAGTGAAAATAGTGTAAATAATTGTGATTGGCTACTCAGACCATCTCATCGTCAGAATGTTAATCGTAGAGTCAGTCGTATTCTCTGGTCTGAGCACAGCTAACAATACTGTATTGTGTTATTGTAAATACCCTTGAAGACTTCTGGAATAAACGCCATGTTTTGACGAACGCGTGGTTTCTACTTCCCGCCAGCGTCCCGAATCCTCCCCCACAGACGAAACCCCGTAGGGTTGGTTATTAAGCCGACTCTTCGAGCTTCGTTTTACTTATCGAAAGATGACAAAAGTAGCAAAACATATTTTTGATGTGATAACGTCTTATAAAACGATGAACGCCGGCTGCACGCACGATAAAGCATGACTCATTGTCACGTTCCGCCCGAGCCAAGCGTGCAAGCCGCAGCGCGGAACAAACGACAGAGAGGCGCGATTGGCCTCGGCTTGTGACGCATAATTTTTCATCAATGTTTTCTTATGACGTTATCGCGTAAAGTTATCGTCCATAAACAGACTTTACAGATAACCAATTTTCTTTTTAGAAATGTTATCAGCACTATGTGAATTCTGTTTTGGAACTGAGCTATACCACGCGATCTATATGACCGTCTTCCAGTCGATGTAATACTCTATGGGCAGCCAACGGTACAACATTCTGATTACTTATTCAACCAATGTGAATCATTAAGTAAATTAAGCTATCATTATCACAAAGCTGTAGATCATTAACTTTAGACTTTTATACTTATTATCTAAACTTTATATGGAATGGTATGTGACTTAAATCCTTCAAAGGTTCAATTGTATATTAAGCTGTAATCATATGGTTGAATAATTTTTAAGTTCTAAGACGGAAAATTTACGATTTTATTATTATATGATATATTATATACTGATGATGCAGATATTAAAGAGGATGCAGGAGTAGGAAAAAATAAGGTTAAGTACACGGTTACGGCTGTGATAAAATGCATACAAACGGTGACGCATTCACGTTAAGAAGTAATTAGAAGGAATGTATGGAAGGTTTCGTTACGCGTTAACCCTTATATGGTTGTTTTTTTTTTTAAACTAATTTTAATTTTAAATCAACAAAAAATGTAAAGGTATAACTTACCCGCCAAAAGTAATATCATTTTTTCTTTCATACGTAAGGTATTTTGAATGCTTTAACATGCTTTTGGAAACTCATGTATTCAGGTTTTTGAATAAAATGTAAGAGTAATATAAAAGTAACCTACAAAACACGCTACTAAATACCGATCATGCATTTACAGTTATATTCTCATCATTCTCATAGCCTTAAAATCTGGCATTGTCTTCAGAAAATTAACATATCGTCTGCAAATTACTAGGGAAACACTTTAGTGATCTACTATTGCTCCGTTCATCCTAGATACTATTGTTGTAGTATATACTTACTTGATGAGGATATCCGATGTAACACTGATCGATGTCCCAGAGCCATTCCTTGTCCCACAATATGAACATCCCATACGAGAAGTTATAAAGGTAGAAACTACATCGCCAGCAGTTTTCACAGAACTTGACTAAAGTCGAGGGCTTATCCTGGTTGCGCCGGAGGCGCCACCACCGTTCCACCTGCCGCTCCGTCATGTCCAAATGCTTCGCGAGAATCGATATCTGAGAATATCACTACAATTATCAAAACAAGACAACTAAAACTAAATTTGACATTTTACAAAAGGGCCGTTCAAGTATTACGTAAGCAGAATATTTGCAATTTCTAACCGCCCCCTCCCTCTGGTCAGCTAAAGTAAGCAATGCTATTAATCCCCCTCCCCCCTTCAATACTTACGTATACATATATATAAATATTTTTTAATCTGTTCTGGATTCCTTATTGACTCATGGCCAGCAGTTAAAAATCTAGAAATAAGGAATTTATAGTCTATAGAGGAATTAATTTTTACTTGTACGATACTAGGGCGATGGACGCCCACTGGATAAGACCACACGCCTCAAATATCACATCTACACATCAAGATCTCCATATTCCTTATGTCATCAAAATAAGCAAATCAAAGACCCCCCCTCGCCCCCCTTTAGTGCTTACGTAATACTTGAATGGCTCCAAATTTATGACCGTGAAATTATACGCAGAAAAATAAGCACAAGCAGAAGGATAAAATAAAATCATAAAAATATAAAAGTTTTATGTCAAATATAATTCATTTTGAATTGGTGCAGCATTAGCCTGAGTAAAGTTAGCGCCCTAAGTGAATTAAAGCGCTCTATAAAAAAACCGGAATAGCCTAAATAGAGTTTTTTAATTATTCATTTAGATGATTTTACTGCTCCAACAGCCCCCGCAGCAGCCCTACTTAATTTATAAATAGAAGGCAAAAAAAAAAACAAAAAGCAAATGCACTTACTGGTAACACTTTATTTAAAATAAGACGAAATGGAACGGCACTAATGGCGACTGAACATCTTAAGGGTCAAGGCTTCCTAACTATTATGTTTAGACATCACACCTAAAAACATTCTAATATCCAGCAAGTACAAAATGAAAGTCGTCATAAACTGAATATCAATAATGTAAAAATTCAATAATAAAATATGTAGTAACAGCACATTATCTTCAAACGTATCCGTTAAAGAAATCTACCACGAAATAGATGTTTATTACATATCATATTTAATCGACGCTAGTGACTTGATGTGCCCTGAAGACGTCACCGGACTACTAAGGTAAGCGCTTAAGGCACTTCGTCGCTCGGCAACAAGCTCAAGGGAGCTAAAGTGGCCGAACCTCGGTTTGAGCTGTCGCATTGGAAGTAACACCGCAAATCTGTTTAAGCAAAACTAACTCAGCTTTATACACGCAAGAATTCGTGAGACAAACATTTTATGTACCGGGGTATGTGTGCCTCACGAATTCAAAACTTAAGTTATTTGACTATAGGCGTCAATTATACTAAACATTTTTCCATTTCAATTTCCGTGCAGTGAAGAATTTTCCCATGGAAAGCGTGCGTGCTTCTATTGATAACTGGCCTCAATGTTTAAAGGACTGTACTGCAGCCAATGGAGACCATTTCGAATAAGCTTTTATATTTTACATTGTTTTATATTTATGTATTAAACTAGCACACTGTAAAACTAATGAACGGATTGTTATGCGATCTTCACCAATAGACAAAATAATACATGAGGAAGGTTTATGTATACCATTTGTTAAGGTTTTATGTAAATTGGTTGAAATATAACGATAATTGTTGGAAGTGTTCGAAAAAGTCAAACCGCTTAAAAGCCGTCATCGAAAACGCTGCCTAATTCTTTTGATATATAAAAAAACAATGAATAGTGAGATATTTCTCTTTTATAGATCTACAAGAAAGTCTACGACCTATTTTAAGGATAGTAGCTTATTATACCCATCTATCTTCTAAAAACATGATCACATACAATGAGGTCATTGGAAGGCTATTTAGACGGATACAGTATTAATCCTTATCAAATTGAATACATTAGTTACCTTAAGTATTTCATGCACACAAGTATATATTTTTTACTACCAGGGCAGGGCAACGTCCGGCGGGCCTGCTAGTATATATATAATGAAAGTACAGCTCTTTTGAGGCTTAATTTTGTCAAAACTACTGAACGTATTGGAATAGGACAAAGTCCATTCGATGTGAAATTTTTCGTAGGTGATTCTGGGCTATTTAATGGATTCGATTTATCCTTTACCGTATTTTTAAACCGGGCGGGCATCAGTTAGTTTTTATATATAACAAAGTATTCAAAAGGTCACGCCACCGCGATTACGTAAAGGTGTACAACCTGTAATAGGCGGAACAGGCTGTCAAAAGCGTCTAAAATGGCACGACCTAGATACAGAGATACATAATAGAGATAAACCCCGGTCCATGTCATGTTAAAATTTTAATCTAGTTAGCAACCGACCTCAAGTGAAAATCTCGCAAAATATTTACTCGCTTGTCCCGACAGCTGACCTCGAGAGTTACCAGCAACTTTACCGAGGTTTACCTTAGAATTAACTTCAAACATCTTATGTAACGTGGTGAAACGTTAAAAAGATAAACCTAATCTTACTTAGAGTATTTTTTTTTAAATAAATTTTAGGTCACTTTGTATTAGGTGTAGTAGGTAGGCACAGTTACAGATAACAGCTAGTTTAAAATAAATTAACCTAATTCAGTCCTTATAAAGTCAGTTATATGCCAGTAAAAGTCCCGTGAAGATCAATCAAATCCTTTTGGCGATGTCACTGCGGACGAAGACGCTGGTAACAGGTAGTTAAAAAAAAATAGCTTAAATTACTTCTTATGGGGTCAGCTAACCGCCAGTGAAAGTCCCGTAAAAATCGGTTTAGCCGTTTCGGATATTCCAATAACAGCTAGTCTAAAATAACATAGCCTGCTAATTCAGCTCTCTGCCAGTAGAATGTCCATCAAAGTCGGACCAGCTATTTCGGAGATTACCCGGAACATACAGATTGATAGACTGTCAAAAAATTCATTTTTTAGCTTATACACTTTCATATCCAGTCAGTAAAAAGTAGATATTTTGATATTATATACAGACACTTCATTTTTATTATATCTATAGATTGCAAATCAAAAATTTGAAATAATTCTAACCTAAAATGGCATTTTTGAATGAAAACTTACTAATTCAATGAACATAAAATAAGTAGGGGCGTGCGACTATTCGAATTAATCGATAACGAATCGTACCGAATAATACAATTCAAAATGCAAATTGAACATACTAATAATTCGAACTATTCGGATTAGTCAAATAATTTCATTTATGCGTCAAATAAGCATTAACTATAGAATGTTACGAACTAACCAGTAACGCCATCACAGTCGACACCAGCCATTAAGAGCATTCATAAATACTCTATCTCTATTTCTAGCGAAAAAATTAGCAGTAAAAAGTGATAATTACAAATTCAAGAAATTATATGTCGTTTATTTTTATTTGAAAATGTTTTTTTTTCCACGGTACTAACAATTTTCTTTATGAACTATAATCGATATCTTAATTTATAAATGACTAGTCAAAATATTCCAATATAGTAAAAGCGTACGTTTGTATGTTATTAGTTGTTAACGAATTTTAAGTACCAAAATTTAAAATTATATTTTTTAATGTATGTGATAAAAAATAGGAGTAAAAATTCTAGAAACTCGTTACAATATGATATTATACCTAAATATTGAAATTTCTTTGAAACAAAATAATTTTGCTATTTCTGTTATAGTTTTGTCAAAATTGAAACTATATATTGAGCTATAAAATTATTTAGATTTCACTGAGAAAGTGTATTTTTAATAAATATTTTCACTAATATGAATTTATTATTGTAGAATTGAGATAACAGAGTAAATTAAAGCTCTTTTTAAAAGGCATTTCAATCTTGATGTAACAGTAATAGTTTTTTTGACGTCAACATTTTTCTAAATTTGAATTATTAAAATAATGAAAAATGTTGTACCTTTTCCTATAACTATAAGCTTAATAATTCTACCTTAATTTAAAACTATGGGAATAGTTCGAATTTTATATTCAAAATTCATTTTTAACATCATTATTCGATTCGGCTCGATTCGAGCATTATTTGCACATCCCTAAAAATATACTTATTGCCATGGGTATAATATTATTGATTACTATAACAACGGTTGCCTAATGTCAGGGACTGTCGGAGTCTGTAGGTTAATATGTAATTGTAACTGAAAAATGTATTTAGGATTTGTTTCTCTTCTCTCTCTCTTCTTCTCTTCTTAGTGAGCGTCTACGTCGCAAAAGGAATAACTATGGTAAATTTCAAGTCAATCGGACATACAGTTTCGGAGAAATGGTGATGAGTCAGTCAGTGGTATTTCGCTATATATATTACAAATGAATTATTAAAATCCTAAGGTGCTAAATATCGATTCTCCAATTCATTGATATTCAATAACACTATATCAATTAACGAAAAGTAAATATTATCTTTAAATTACATTACACGTGTGTAAACATTGTGTAAACGGTTGTAAGAAAAAATATTATTTACATAGGCAAACTGTATTTTACACTGTTTTGGAGATATTCATAGAATGTTTATGTGCAAACAAACACATTTATATCTAATTCGAAACGCAATTCTCTTCGTTAATAACAATTATCTATGGTTTTTTTTTTTATAAATGGTAAACGATACAGTCTTTATTAATGTGATCACAGCTGTTTCGATTGTTTGCATTTTCACGTAAGATTTTCAGCTAATAAAGAGGCCCGAAAAATACTGTACTACGAACCGTATTTATTTAATAATATTTAAATTTTGTTTACTGTATTGACCCGAGAGCTGGTGTACGAAAGAGACGGACGAGCAAAAACTACATATTGTACGAATGTCAACATGGATGTGTGGTGTAACTGGAATTGATAAGATTAAGAAAAAATATATCAGGGAAAGATTGAAAACAGCACCAATGACATAGAAGTCGAGGAGGAATAGGTTATCGTGGTACGGACATGTCATAAGGAGTGATTGTATGTAACTAGACAAGTAAATATGAAGTTGAACGGATATAAGGTATAGATAGATTGTGTGAAATATGATATGTGTATAAAAGGTGTGAATACTGAGACATCTGATAGGGGAGAGTGGAAGAGAAACATGTTGTGCCGACTCTACTTAGGCGCGATAAGGTTAAAAAGATGATAATGTGCGCTGAATTATTTTTTATCCTTTGCCAACAACAATCTTAAGCGACGATGTGGTATAAAACTCAAAAATGACGGATTGGCGACAAATTTTCAACTTGAGGATAATGACTAAACCCATGGGTATTAGGTGCCATAACACCGAGCTATAATTTCATCACGATGTTTCTTTTCACCGAACGCTCAGGAATACAATAAGTATTCGGAACAATTGTATCTATTATACCAATTAAATAAATCAATCTACTAATTGTTACTCACTACTGGCGACGTAGTATTAGTTAATTGAGTTAAAAATAGCACTCAGAGATTGATGAGGCAGGTGCGTAAATAGCCGTGCTCACTCAGAGGCTTGAGAACTCTTATGACTGAACACGGGGATGCGTGTCAGCGTAACTGTGTCTATATTTTGGGAATGTGAAAGTATGTGAACGATAGGGGGTGTATAAGAAGTACATAATAGCTTACCGAGTCGCCCCTGGTGTCTTGACGTTGGTGGCCACTAGATCGTTCACTCACATAAAGTTTATTTTGCGACGAGAGACACGGAGATGGTTTCATAATTAAAACGAGTTATATAGTATATAAAATATATAGCGGTGATGTTGCATTGCAAAAAAAAGTGCACATAAGCCAAGTGTAACAAATGTAGTGTAGAGGTGGTAGAGCTACGCTGAAGCTATTACTGGTTTCAGCATGAATGGGTCGGCTCGCCCGGGCTAGTACCACCCTCTCACAGTAAACCGATGTGTAGTAACAGTGCTTGCACTGTTGCGTTTCGTTCGGTCAGTGAGAGCGCCGTAGGCCCACATATATTAAAAGGCCGGCAACGCACTTGCGACTCCCCTAGTGTTGCTAGTGTCTATGGACGGCGGTGATCACTTACCATCAGGTGACCCACCTGTTCGTTTGCCTCCTATAATATAAAAAAAAAAATGACACCCCCGTATCGACACATGACTTATGATATAAAAACTACATGGCGGGGCATCCACCTCATCAGAGATAATGTAACTTACTAATGAATGAATTTTCAATGTCCGATCAGTAGTTTCAGAGATTACCTTCTTCAAACATAATCACAAATGTTACCTTTTTCATAATATTATTACGACTTACATTAAAAATCACCATCATCATTCATTCGAACCCTGAAGATATCTCTGAACCATTCTAAAATGATCTCCAGATATCCCGATATACTTGTTATTACTAACAAATAACAGATGAGCCATAGATTTGCGGGAAAAAGGAACGCACGTATTAACACCTTATCGCTTCGACTATTGAATACAAACAATAACACGTCATGAATATTTTAAGATATCTCGATCAGGCTTCCAGATATTTCCATCCTCCGTTTTATGTGGTATATAAATAAGCCAAATGGACACTGACATAGGTTTTATTATCAATGAAATAAATAAAAAAGACCAAAAGATAGTACTAAATTCATCCCTATCTTCTACCATATAACCTCACATAAAATACAGATATGGAATGTCACCGAACACAAACAGACGATACCTATTTTGAAACTTAGGTTAAGCTACAAACATTTACACTCGTCCCCGCCCCCGTTTTTCAACAATACATAGTTTCTGACGTCACATTAGAGGATTCGTTGGAGAAAACACAAAACAATGGGCAGAGGAAGGTACTATTTTGGTCATCAAGATGAATAGGAAAAGTAACAAAAGGAAGAAATCTTAACACCACATGAGAAGATTAGTTGGAGAAAACACAAAACAATAGGCCAAGGAAGGTAAAACATTCAGGGTACGATCATAGTGTAACTGTGTTACAGCGAGTCAATTCATTTCTCTCTTTGTGTGTACAAATAAACCTCATTCGACATAAAAGGTATTTTAATTGAGGACGATATTAATACAGATTTAAATCCATTTAATATTAATTTTATAATTTAATCGAAACACTTAAATAAATAAACTTAAAACGTGACAAAATTAATTTTCTAGGGTGAAATATAATTACATGTACTGAATACGTAACGTTCGAGGTCGTGTTTTATATTTTAAACCAATTAAACTTCATTCATGTTTATATACACTTTTATTATATTACATCATTACTTAGATTTACTTAGTTACTTGTTACTAGTTACTTATTTACTTAGTAATTATATATAACATTTTGAAGTGATCATGGCTTATTTGAAAGCGCATTCAAACACTGCGTTGATGGACGTAAGTCCGAATCCTTACAACTGAGTAGGAACTTTCGGAAAACAAATAAAATAAATATAAACTTTATCACTACATATTATAAAAGAAAGTCGTTCGCCGCGTCGTCTGTCTGTTCGCGATAAACTCAAAAACTACTGAACGGAGTGTTATGCGATCATCACTAATAGATAGAGTAATACATGAGGAAGGAATACATAATTTGTCAAGGTTTTGTGTAAATTGATTGAAATATAAAGACAATTGTTGGAAGTGTTGGAAAAAGTCAAGCCGCCTGGGAGCTTATATCGATAACGCTGCCTTATTCTTTTAAGGTATAACAAAACAATGGATAGCAAGATATTTATCTTTTGTAGATCTACAAAAAAAATCGGCGATGGCTTATACCTATCTTTTAAGGATAGCTAACTATACCCATCGATCAGTAAATTGTCACATATAATGAGATAATTGGAAGGCTATTTAGACTGATACAGTATTAATCCTTATCAAATTAAATACATTAGTTACCTTAAGCATTTCATGGACATACGTATATATCAGGGCAGGACAACGTCCGCCCGGCCTGCTAGTAAAATATAAAAAAGAATAACATTTAATAATGATACAATAGATTGAATATAGTCCTCTTCCAGGCCTATTCTCTATTTGTAGGACATGATAATTGTTCCCGAATGAATCGTGACTACTATACATCAAGCGTAACACTTATCATACTGGAACGCCTAGCAGTGACGCATTCCAGAATCAACCTATGTATATCCAATTTATAGCCAACTTGGTTCCGACCAAAATACACACCAATGACAACCAAATGACACACCAGTCATTGTGTCGTGTTTCGATAAATAATAAGTACTTACAAAAACTTTTAATAAATACTAAGGTTGAATTTTCTTAGTATTATAAACACATCGTCAATCGTGATTGAATGGTTTCGTGAACGATATGTACCTATATTTTACGACGAATGTAAACAATAATCAATTCAATTGCAGCCAATTTAGCTTTTATTGTTGATTGTAAAACTTAAATAAATTAATGAAAAATGATATTATTTATTGCTTTACACCTAATCGATTGTAGTCACGGCAAAAGCCTAGAAGTAATTACTCTCAAATACAGCAGCCAGAACACACAAGTGATTTTAGTCCGATAAAGCTGTGAAGGGCCTGGCCCTTCAAGTCAGCAACGTATAATCAGTTCGAAAAAAAAACACAAGTGATTGGTGACAAATGGTTATCTCGAAGGTGGTGTCTGTCTTCATGGGCATTATAATGTATTCTACCACTACACATTAAATTATTTCGAGAAAATTCTAACCTCTGTCACAAAACTACTATCTATATAATCTACAAGTCTCTTGGAAGACCTCATCAACGCTCACAGTTACTGATGGTCTTTAATTTTCACATGTGATATATTTAAGAACTAAATCTAAACCCCATGTAATTTCTCTCTTGGTTATATGTCCAACATGTTGATAGTAGCCTTCCGTATTTTTACCTTCCACTTCGCTCTAACCTCGATCTTTCTCGAAAAGTTTGCAATGTCAACATTTTTCAACATCACAGTTTTCGAATTTGATTTGAATCTGCATTTGGATCTTTAACCAATAAATGAAAGCTGTACTGCTAAATTTCATCGAAATGCCCGATTTCCTACAGTCTTGTGACAACGTCTTCATTAAAGCATTTTTGTGACGCTTCTGCTTAGCCGCTGGCTTCTCTTATGTACTAAATACGCCTTTTATCTAATTTATTTACACCACACGTCCACCACAACATCTTTTCGTCTATTTTAATTGTTATAGACGTTCTTTTAAATCACAAACCATGTTTCACTGCAATTTATAAGATCATTCCCAAGTTCTACTTGTCTGGGAACATTCTTCTGCCACCAGAATGCATGCATGCCTCTAGATGCATTCAGACGCTTTTTCCATATTTAGGAATTACTAAAATAATTATCGTTACCTACCACAATATTTTATTCTATAAAATAACTATAAAATAATTTAGCTAATTGTAAACGGTCCTTGCAGCTTATAGCTTTTTATAATCAATCTCAAAATAATTCTACTACAGAGGCCAGTAATAATGCTGGTCCTGAAGAAAGAGTCGGAAGGCATTGTATGTCACTGCTTATTACCAATCACATCTTAGAATCCAGAACACAGGAACGTTAATACTACGACATAAATAATAGATGGTACGGAAAGACGCCCACAGTTGAACCTTGCACGAGCTCTGCCATTCTAATTGCATTTAAACCTCGTACTCTCTAAGTACTTCCAAGTTAGACACTCCTTAAAATACTTAAACTATAATTAACAACTTTGCATTTACTGATTAGTACGAAACGTTTTAAATCCCATGACATAATTAAAAATATCCAGATATCTTAATCTCGGTTTTAAACAGACTAACACAACTAGTATATATGCACAATTTGATAAGAAATACGGACAAGACATAATTAATGGAACCTAGATATCTCACTTACACAAACGTATGATAGTGTTGATGAATCGTGTACTACTTACTCTTTCACGCAAAAACTATTTAACACGTTCCGTGCCACATAACCTGAAAATCAAGCATAACGTGTACCACCGGCACGGAACGTGATAACGAATTTTGATGAAACTACAATAATATCCAGTCCTAACTAATATTTATAGGCTAATGTGAGTTTGTTTGACACGCTTTAACTTTTCAACCGATCATTACGAGCTTTTGCATACACGTTTTCAAAGGTCGTATACCTTAAAAGGAAATATACCCTATTTCTAGAGAAAATTCTGTACTTCTGGTACAGATCAATACTTCATTAACACCAACGAAGCGACGAGAAAAAGCTAGTTTCTACTAAAGCAATGCGAAACACGTAATTAATGGGACGTTCGGACACAATTTACACGAACGCCCACATTATTCTATACGTGCAGTGTACCATCTGCTTTCTCTCGCATGTCCGAATAAATATCGAGTTATCTGAGAAGATGGCTGTTATCAAAATAGTTCATTGACGTATATCATAAATCTTCATCACATTCGTACGAGTTAAACTTACAGAGACGTTGATAAACTTCATGAATATATTTATCTGGTTGTCAGAGTATTTGAAAAGAAAATTATAGAAAGGGAATTAAATAATTGTATACCTCATTACCGTACCCGGCATTTGATTTGGCACGTCGTGTCGCATCGGGGATATTTTTTTTAGAGTAAAATACGATGAATTTATAAATCGTTACATAAAACGTTACAAAACCAATTTCTTTTATTTTTACTTAAATTTTTAATTGCTCAAATTGGTTTCTTAGGACCATAGCACTATCTGGATAATTGTAAATATTATTTTTAAAGTGAACATTTTTTTCGTCCATCTATCCTATGTTGCATTGCAGCCGGCCGCGGAGTAGGGGTAAAGTGAAACGCGCTGGACAGAGCAACCAACGCCAATTTGACAGCACCAATGGCTCAATTAATCAGCTTCAATTGCATCGTGGTTCCATGAAACGAAACAATATTTTTTTAAATGCTACTTTAAATGTATACATTTTGATATGCTGTTATGATACTCGGAGAGCTCTTATTAATTTACGAACTTTAATATATTTTCGAAGAGTTAAATCAAAGGAAAAAGTTACTATGTATAATTGTAAAAAAGAGTCTGTAAAACTACATACTGATAATCTGTACAAACAGCGCCGTCTCTAGAAAGCAAACAACATAAAGCTAAATGCTATCCATTAACACTACGCGGTTGAGCGAGTTTCGTAATAAAATATTATTGCAGTCTATTATAGTTGAAAACAGTGTATGTATAGTCGTTGGTGACACATATGTTAGAATTATTTTTTTACTTTTACTAAATCTAGCTTTCCTACGTTTTTGAGAGTTTTCATAAGTGATTAATATACCTTATCTATAAAAAAAACCTTCTCAGTACCCAGCATTTGATTTTGGACGTCGGAGATAACAGCGAGATAGTCGGCTAAGTTCGGTTTCATATAGCGTTATCTTTGTCCACCACAGCCATTGCGCTGAGCGATAACGAGAACGCTTTACAAAAATGATGCAAACCGGTCTGTGCCGGACGTCTCACTCTTCTCTCCGAAAATTAAATGCAGAGTACTGGGAGTGTTTTTTTAATGGAGAAGCGTATGTTATCCACTTATGAGAATTCTCAAAACTTAGAAAAGCTAGGATTAGCAAGAGACAGCAAGATTTAAATACTACAAACAGTAACGAACTGGTCATCTCAAGTAAGACCAGCAACAGTTATTTTTAAGTTTAGTGTTAGATTCTTCAACAAAGTCTCAACAATTCTAAATAGTAAGTTTAAGCACCACTTCAAGCGGATTATTATTACAAAAGGCTAAAAGTGGATCAATATGTGAACGATGGAATAGTCTGGAAATAACACTCCTCTCTGTGCATCCGCCAAGAATGATTGTAACTATAACGAATTTTGATAAAAATATGTATATTAAAAAGATAAAACAGCCTGTTTTCCGAACCGGTGATAGTTTTGAAGTTCATAAACACCTCAGGGCCTAAACTGAATAAAATATTTCTGATTTTGATTTTATAATTATAAGATGGATCTGATTTAAATTTCATAGCTAGGTACACATATGGTGAAAGGATTTTTTGTTTCTATTATTCTTCCAACTTGATTAGGTTAGTTTAGCCTAGTTGATAAGCACACACTACATATTTCAGATCGTAAAGCGCACATGTGTACTAGCACACTAATTCCCATATGTATGATTAGCTTAATAAGATTCGAATTGTTGCATCCAAGATAATAGCCCAAGCCAAGGTTCGGCCACCTTTGCACCCCTAAGCGTCTTGCGAAGTCATAAGCGGTCGCATTAGTCCGGTGAAGCTGTGAAGGCCCATCAGGCCATTAGCGTTAGCCAGTCCGAAAAACAAAATCATTTAAAATTAAAAGTCGGTATTCAGAAATACGCGAACTGAAGTCAATGCGGCAATTCACACCGCACAGCGACCGTTTGCTCTGGGAACGCTCGCATGTCTTGCACGTGCGCTAAAGTGACGCGGCATGATATGTATTAGAGATAACAAAGGGAAATGAATTAAATAACTCCATTATACATATAAAATGCTTATTAATAACGTGTCGTTAAAGCATATTATTCCATAACACGGGGTAATAAAAAAATCGTTCGAATAACAGCTGCATCGTTGCCACAGGAATTAAATGTCATAACAAAAAACAATTTATTAGTCAGATGATAAAAACGACATTGCGTACCGGATGCTAAGACATACCAATTTTTAAATATCTAATCGCCGTACGAAAATGCTTACAGTCCTGCATTTTGGTGTTGCCTATGTATACGGATTGCACTGTTCTTACATATAATGACGTCACATGACGTAGTGACGTGGAGTAAAAAAAATCAAATAATATTGAACCAATTAATATATTTTTTACATACAATCCCAGTTTCTTACCGAAAATGTTGTCACCACAGAACAAACAACCGTCTTACTAACAGACTCCAAAAGGTCCAAAAAATCATACAGACCACCCTACAACGTGCACACATTAGGTGCACATATAGTGGAAGGGTTTTCTATTTTTCCCTTATTCGAACTGAATTAGTTTAGTTTTGTCATCAGTCAGATTCGTACAAATACATGTGAGCTATACAAGTGAAATTGTATAAATTGTACATACACTTTAATGATTTTGGACAAGGCCAAGCGTTAATACAATGACAAGAATATGTTTTAATGTATCATATGCATTGTTGTTAGAGTATCAAGTGAATAAATAATAATAGTAACGTATATATTGTTACTTTAATAGAATCCAGAGTATATATCACTTTGAATAGATAAAAATGAATATAAATTAACCTCCAATAATATTTCGTGACCGACCTTGCACGAATGATCGATTCGCTGTAAGTCAGGAGGGCAAATAGCATCAACCTGGGTGATTCGGTCAGTCAAAACTGGGTCAAGCAAGCGCTACGTCTCTAATAGTTTACACACCAGGTAAAAAAGGAGCGACTAAAGTTAAATAACTCCAAAAAAAACATAAACTCCTTTTGAATCTCCATTTTTTTAAGAAGTAATAAAAAACCCTTCATCATCATCATCTTACCCTTATCCCACCTAAGTAGGGTCGGCACAACATGTTTTCCTTTTCCACTCTCCTGTCAGATGTCATCTCAATATTCACACTTTTTCTACACATATCATTTTTCACACAATCCATCCACACCATTTTCGGTCTTTCTCTACTCCTATATCCGTCCACTTTCAAACTCAAAACTTTTCTTGTTACATGACTTTCATCTCTTCTCATAATATGCCCGTACCATGCTAACCTATTACTCCTCAACTTTTCTGTCACTGGTGCTATTGTCAAACTTCCTCTGATATACTCATTCTTAATCTTATCCATATTTTTTACACCTCACATCCATCTTAACATTCGCATTTCTGCCACACGTAATCATTTCTCATCCGTCTCTTTCGTAGCCCAGCACTCGGATCAATATAACACGGCTGGTCTTATTATAGTTTTATATGAATTCCCCTTGAGTTTCAACGGCATTCGTGGGTCACAAACCACCCCAGACACCTTTCGCCAATTCATCCATCCTGCATTTATTCTATTCCTCACGTCCTTGTCTATTCTATCGTCATTTTGGATGAACGAGCCGAGGTACCGAAAATTGGAGCAGGCTGGTAAGAATACACGGTTTAAAGTAATATGACAAAAACTGGATGGACCTCCGAAGTCACAGAACAAATGTTCAGTTTTCATTCCAGTAATCTTTAAACCAACATTCTCCAGTTTCTCTCGCCATTTTTCCAGCCTACTCTGGACCTCGGCAGCATTTTACCAACAAGAACAATATCATCAGCGAATAGCATACACCAAGGTGCTTCCTCCTGTATGTCTGATGTTAGTGCATCCATGACAAGAAAGAATAGATAAGGACTTAAAGCTGATCCCTGATGCAAGCCTACGGCCACATGGAAATAGTCGGTAAATCCAGCCTCAGACCTAACATGTGTTTTAGCTTGACTGTATAGTCAATGTATATACAACGGACAAGTTGTAAGTATTTCCCAGGCACTCTCTTCTTTTTCAGCGCCCACCACAGAACATCCCGAGGTACTCGATCATATGCCTTTTCCAGATCAACAAACACCATATACAAGTTTTTATGTACACGTATGTATTTTTCACACAGCTTGCGAAGTGCGAAAATGGCATCTGTTGTCGCACGACCACGCATAAACCCGAATTGATTCTCAGTAACTTCAGTTTCATCTCTTATTCGTCTTGCTATCACTCTTTCCCAAACTTCCATACTATATGACATAAGCTTTATCCCTCGATAGTTATTACAATCCTGTACATCACCCTTATTCTTAAAGATAGGCACTATTATACTATTGTACCATTCATTTGGGATCTCCTTCTCTTGCAATATCTTATTAAAAAATAAATTCAGCCATATCCATCCATCTATCTTTAGAAACTTTCATACTTTAATAGGTATACCATCTGGCCCTACTGCTTTTCCGTTCTTCATACCATTCACAGCTTCTCTTACTTCTTCCTCTCTTATCTCCTGTACAACACCTAAATTTAACGGTACAACCTCTAGCTCTCTGAACCAATAATTTTCTTCATTCATCAGTTTTTCAAAATATCCCTTCCACCGACTCTTTATGTCGTCATCATTCGTCAAAATTTTTCCTCCACCGTCTTTTATACATTTAACATGTATAAAAAATATAAATAATAAAAAACCCTTCATTCATACAAATGCTAAACACACTTTTTCCCTTATTTATTAGCGACCACCCGTTACTTCGTCTGAGTTTGTATCTTTATAAATAATGTAAACATGCATTATCTGCATATAAGTCGAACGATTTTTGTAACGCACGCCGACATAACTATGAAATTACAGGATCTTTCCGTTTGACTTTTCACTTATCGTTATAATACAAACAATTTAAATAATATCTATATAAAAAAGTCGCGGTGCTTGAGTAATTTAACCGGTGGAATATATATTCGATGTCCATAAATTAGAACGATTGCATCTAGGAGTACCAAAGGATTTTTCAAAATTCGCCTTCATTTACTAATTTAAATTGGCAAACACTAACGGCTGATGGTGAAGGAAAACATCGAGAGGAAACCTGAACCTGACAAAATATTCTTATAGTACCACAGTATGTGGGACAAAATATAGAACTGTGCATTGAAATTTAAAATTGCCGATACGTCGTGGGGCTGTGAACCACCACCATCATCACCAGATTATGCCCACACTTTCCGTCGGGAAGAGGCCTATGACCTTGCAATAGGTTTCTTACTGGCGGATGTGATGATCTTCTAGTAATGCAGTGTTGAAATATCGCTAAGATGCCAGGATTTTTGCAATTTACTTGACACTTATCCTAATATTTTGACGAATTTAAAAAGTACCTATATAATATGTAGCCAAATTATTATTTTGAAGTATAAACTATATTACTATAAAAATCTGTTGGTAGTTTTTTATGTAAAAGAGTAACAAACATGCATACTCACAAACTTTCTCGATTATAATATTAACAGAATTGCCATTCGCACCCTTCATATTCCATATTTCTTGATCGTAAAGTTCGTATGAAACAAATATCATACTTTTTCTTTCTTTCTTTTTTATTACTGGTAACCCAGTCCTAATGTCATATTTTATTATCGTGAGCAATGTAATAATGATATGCTGCGAGGCGACTAACCCACAGATTATCGACTTCCGATGCTCGTACCATAGACAAAATAAATTGAAAATAATTAATAATTCCTATGAAATAAAAGTATTAAATAAAAAAATATTAACCTAAACGATAAATACATTATCTATTCATGTTTCTGCCTATACCAACTATAATCTATAATAGCGATATACAAAATATATTCTACAATTTTGAATTTTGCAAATACAAATATAATTAGAAACGATATTTCAAATACATTTTATATTAATTATAATTATATTTTACCTTGAATAAATCAACACGTAAAAAGAAATATTTTTAATAACCAAAATCAAAAAGGCAATGCTAATAACACTAGATTAGTACCGATAATCAAATCTACAATCAATATGATACAATACGGATATGACTAAACGAACTGTCATCCAGATAATAATACAATGTAAACTAATTCTGTTATATTTATAGATAAAATTAAAAGAATTATAATTACGAATAGGTCGGTGGACTTATTCCTCTACTTTAAGAGAAGGAGAAATTAGATGATTTCCCAGAAGTACAAATTTGGTGAAAATCAATTGTTTACTATCAGACTGTTACTACTATTTGACGATAGATCCGAAATTCGACATTAAATATAGTCTACTTCCAAAATATTTAGCTAAAGGCCCCTAAAGTCACCCTGGATTGATGATATTACTGTTTGCTCCTGGAGAGCAATCACAGGTATGAGATTACGCTCAGGACACATTCCATGCAAAAACTTCTTCTTTATGATACATAAAGTGCCATCACCATTTTGCCAATTTGCGGGATCATCGATGATGTTCACCACATCTTTGCAAAATATGTTTGAATGGAAAATACAAGATATGGGCTCAATACTTCTGGTCGATTTAACATTGGTTTGTACAACTCTATATAGTATGACCCTATTTCTAAAGTAGCTAGGGAATTATATACAATTAATATAAACCATTGTTAATTATGAAATTGTATTATGTTACCTAGACGATATAGTCGCACTGTTGTATGTCTGTACTTTTTTGATTTTTAAGAAAAAAATTGTTGCCGGTGTCTAGGAATAAGTAATAGAATCGATTTCGATCATTTTTAGAAATGTCTGTCTGTTTGTTTGAACAGGCATCACTGGTAAAGTACTAAGTTTCTGATAAAACTCCAGCAAGAAAATAATCAAGCATATTCCGGAGCAACATAATTTTTTTGTTTCATTAAAATCGGTTCACTCTATCAAAAGTTATTGTAATTTTAATGACGACGGGAGTTAAGTACGAGAGAAAAATAGATAAGTAAATGGACTTTATTCTCATCCAAAAAGCAGGGTATTTTATAACATAAACAAACATTACCACAGTATTACATTACTATGACATAGAACGAAAGAAAAATGGTTAAATTTTTTTTTCACATAAATAAATATTAATAACCTAAGAAGTTGAGTAATTAATTAGTATGCATTATTGCAAACAGATGGCGCTCAACCGCCATTTTCTAAATCCATTACTACTATAATATACATTCTAAAAATTGGCCAATTACATATATTATATATTTCTATAAATTGAATAACTTACTTTGTACTTTGTATAAATAAAATATGATTTTTATTTTTCGATCGCATAAGGTTTATGATTATATTTGTAAATTTCTAATTAGTTTTGTGTTGTAAATAATACAAGTTATTGAACCTTATCACATTTTAGGACAATTTTTTATTATAATAAAACAAAAAAAGAGACTAAAATTGTTCATTGAACATAAATGTAAGAAAAAATTATCTTTTGAAGCAATAACAGACTATATTTATTACAACAACAAATGGCGCTAAACTTATAATTATATTGGTTTACTGTCGTAAGAATATTATCGCAAGGAAGAGTATAGATAACAATGAAATAATTTCTGTATTTTTTAGGTTTACTTCGAATTATAATTTTCATAAATTTAGCTTGATTCTAATGTCTTAATTACGCTTTGAATTAATGAATACTTTTTGGTTTATGCATTAGGGAGCTTGCATTTTCTTCCAGCGGTACCGTGGAGAAAAAAAGACTGCAGACAGTGCAAATAAAAAAAAGGATAACATAAAAATAATAATAAAAATGAGCTGTGTGAAGTATATATGAAAGAATATTATAAGCCCTCGTCTAATTTTTTAAGACTCAGATCTCAAAATGGTAGATTATATTTTCAATTTTTTTTTATACCACTACATCGTACATTGTAAATTTTATGGTTTAGTAGAAAAAGTTCGTACAAACGAAAAAATAATTTAATGATACATTTTACATGAAAATTATAATTTTACAATTCATCGTTTGTTATTTTTCAAAGCTTTGTAAAAAATCAAGTATTTTTAAGCGTATGCTGCCAACAGTCTATTGACCTATGCTTCAGGTCTACATTCGTTTGTATAGAACTTAAGTATTTATGGTTTTGGACAGTCTAGGGGTTAATACTGGGGTGCAAGTCAGAGAGCCTCCGCGTGGCGCACCCCGGGCAACGTCGACCGCTTCTCGGTCGGCGGCTAATCTCTGGCACGACCTTTTTATGTCTTATGGCCTTTGTATATGCCTTCTCGTTACCCCTCGCAATATTATGGACTCTGATCTCCCCCTTACTCGTTGATCTCTGCTCTGTTCTGGACTCTGATTTTCTCTTCTATTGTTGACCCTTGCTTGTCTGTGGACTCTGATTTCCTCTATTTCGTTGACTCCCGCTTTGTTCCTGGACTCCGATCCTACCCAATATGGAAAGCACAAAATTACAATTAGAACTACCCCAGGAGGGTACCCGCAAGGGAGAATCCCTCCCCGAGCTTAGCTCGGGCAGCCCCACGTTTTCTGGGGGGGGCACAATTTTGTGTGATGATATCTTACAAACGACTTTGGCTGGAACTGTGGTATTTGACCTTACTGACGACTTGGATGACGATTTTCCCGAAACGATGACTACGGCTTCTCTGACGGACTCTTCTCTCCCTCGAAACATGATGAAAAGTACAAAATCTGTAACAGAACTACCCCAGGAGGGTACCATTCGCTCCGCGAATGGAGAATCCCTCCCTGGACCCTTGGGTCCAGGCAGCCCCGCGTTCTCTGGGGGGGGCACAATTTTGTGCGATAGAATTACGACAACGACCACGGCAACGAACATGGACTCAGATTTAGCTAGCGACTTGGTGAACCTTTCAAAGGTTCGTCTTACCAAGGGCAGGAGGGGTGCAAAAACCACCAAGCGCCCTCGTGAGGGCGGGCTGTCGGGCTCCGACTTGGAGGCGGGAGCTGAAGCTCCGAAGGTGTGTACGGCTAGGAGGGGCAGAGCACATGACCATTCGCGTTCGGCCAACTCTAGACGCACAGTTGTGGGCGAGGCCGACGGGTCGTACGACCGTGCCCTCTCTGACCCTCCTAACCTTACCGAGTCGGAGGAGAGCGCTCTAGAGGACGAGTTTGCCCAGAACACCCGGGATTTCGACCTAGACCGACTTCAGACCGTAGCCAAGAAGCAAGTGGACGCTGTTTTGGAGGTCGCTGATAAATCCCGCAATCTTAAGGGAGGTTACGCAAAGGCGCTGAGATGTGCGGCCTACTCCCTCCGTGATGTGGTGGAGGTTGTAACGACTCGAACGGAGTCGGATGAAAATGCAAAGCTGAGGCGGGAAACACGCTGCCTCCGTCGTCAAGTGGAAATCCTGAGGGCGGAAGTTCTCGCCTGGCGACGTGAGGCAAACGAGAAGAGGGCCATGCCTCCTCCTCCTCCTCCTCCTCCTCCACCTCCATCTTCTTCCGCGCAACAACCTTCCAAAAAGTGGGAAGAAAACCTAGCGGCGGCGGTAGAAAGGCTTGGGCATTCCCTCCAAACATCATTTGGAGAGATGCTCAATGCCAGGCTAGAAAATCTGGAAGATCGCCTTCTACCTAAGAAGATAGTCAGACCGCCGCTTGCGGCTGACAGACGGCAGGTGGCTCCTGGGCCCGCAGCTAACAAACGTGTTGCGGGGAATACGAAGATGCCACCGGCTGAAGCTGCAGCTCAAATTCCTCACCCCACTCCCGATACATCTCCCCTCTTGGCTTCATCAGAGCCGGAGGAGCGAGGATGGTCGACTGTGGTGCGCCGGGGGAAAACAACTAAAAAGAAGACGGCCCCGGCGACTGCTACGGCAATGGTCGCTGCTCCGAGTTCGGGCTCGGGCCCCAATCCCTTTGGGGCTAAGCCCAAGAAAAAGAAAGGAAGGGTAAGGAACAAACTTGCCCCTCCTCGCTCGGCTGCAGTGCTGGTAACACTGCGACCAGAGGCAATCGAGAGGGGGGTTAGTTATAAGGACGCCCTCTTAAAAGCGAGGAAGGAGGTGTCGCTAGCAGATTGCGGCATCTCCAGTGTCCGGGTGCGATCGAGTGCCACCGGGGCTAGAGTAATTGAAGTCCCAGGGTCTCTGGCCCCGGAACAAGCCGATAAACTCGCGGCGGGCGTGAGGACGGCGTTGGCAGGATTGGCCACGGTGGTGCGGCCGATAAAGCGAACGGATATACGAGTCGTCGGAATCGACGACTCGGTATCATGGGAGGAGGCTGTAGAAGCGGTAGCAGCGGCAGGTGGTTGCGAGGTCGCACAGATGAGGGCTGGCCAACTCCGCACTCGTGAGGGAGGAACCAGCTCCATCTTTGTCTCCCTCCCTCTGGACGCAGCGCGGAAGCTGGTAGGAGCAGGCCGCCTCCTGATCGGATGGAGTGCGGCCCGTGTCCAGTTGCTGGAGGGTAGACCCCTACGGTGCTACCGGTGTATGGGCTTGGGCCACACCCGGCCGATGTGTCCATCAACGGTCATCAGGGAGGCGACCTGCTTCCGTTGCGGGAAGGAGGGCCACCGCGCGGATGCCTGCACTGTGGATAAATCACGGTGCGGTGTCTGCGCGGACGCCGGAAAACCGGCTGAACATCTAATGGGAGGGAAGGAGTGCCGGCCGCCCATTGTGAAAGGGAAAGTCCCCCTTCTTAGGGAGGCACTTACGGAGGTAGCTGCTATGGATCAGTAATGGACTACATCCATAGCAGCTACCTTCAAGGGAATTTGAACCACTCCGCCGCTGCGCAAGATCTTCTCCTGCAATCAGCGGTGGAGTGGAACATAGATCTTGCAGTGGTTGCGGAGCCATATCGCGTCCCGGACCAGCCGCACTGGGCCGGAGACGTGAATGGCTCCGTAGCTGTCTTTTCCGGAGGGGGATTGCCTCTCTCTGTCAGAGAGAGAGGCGCTGGGTTCGTGGCGGTCGTCTCACGGGGTCTTGCGACCCTTGGGGTGTATTTCTCCCCAAATCGGACCCTGGCAGAGTTTGAGTCCTTTCTGGACTCCCTAGGTCCGGTCGTGAGGCGGTTGTCGCCGCTTCCTATCGTTGTGCTTGGCGATTTTAACGCCAAGTCCAGGGCATGGGGAGCGGCTGTCACGGACCCGAGGGGCGAGGCGCTTGGGGAGTGGGCAGCTGAACATGAGCTGTCCCTTCTCAACCGGGGGAGCGCCCTTACGTGCGTGCGACAAGGCGGGGGGTCAGTTGTTGATGTTACATTTGCCTCCCCGTCGGTCGCGCGTCGTGTCCGGGGGTGGAGAGTTGAAGAGGAGGTGGAGACCTTATCGGACCACCGATATATTAGATTCGGGGTCTCCACCTCCTACCATGAGTCATATACCCGCTCCCGGAGGCGTGCGACGTTCCCCTGCTGGGCGATGGCCCGCCACGACCGCGAAATGGCGGAAGAGGCGGCCATCGTCCAGGCTTGGGCCATGCCCTCCCCAACTGGGCAGGATGTCGACGCGTCCGCTGCCCGCCTCCGTGTTGCTCTCACGGAGGTATGCGACGCGTCGATGCCGCGGAGCGTACACCGCCCAAACAGGAGGGCGGTGTACTGGTGGTCGCCGGAAATTGCTGATCTCCGAGCGGCCTGCTCCGCGGCCCGGCGGCTGTTCGGGCGCAGCCGCCGGAGGAGTCATCGGGACCCAGAGGAGGAAGCCCGACTGTATGGTGACTACAGGACCAAGAAGAAGGTCCTGCAAGTTGCCATTAGTCGGGCGAAGGAGGAGGCATGGGAGGAGATGCTCCAGTCGCTGGAGAGGGACCCGTGGGGGCGCCCATACCGCATGATGCGGGCAAAACTTCGCGGCCGGGTGCCCCCCACTACGGAAACTCTCCAGCCGGAGGTGGTTGAGAGGGTCGTGGGAACTTTGTTTCCCGACCCTCCAAGTATTTTGTCTCCACCCATGCCTCCACTTCAGGCAGCAGTTGCGGGGGGGCTTGTCGACCCTCCTCCTCCAGTAACGGAGGAGGAGATGGGGAGGGCGATTGAGCGCCTCCGCAACAAGCGAAGAGCGCCCGGCCCCGATGGGGTCCCGGGCCGGGTGCTCGCCCTTTCGCTGGGCCATATAGGGGGGTGGTTTCGGGAGCTGCTCAGCCAGTGCTTGTTGGCTGGGCAGTTCCCGAAGCCCTGGAAGCAGGGGCGGCTATGTTTGCTTCAGAAGGAGGGCCGCCCCCCGGACTGCGCGTCCGCGTATCGGCCCCTCGTGCTGCTGGACGACACCGGTAAGGTGCTGGAGAGGGTAATTGCCTTCCGGGTCGTTCAGCACCTAGAGGGGGTGGGGCCGAACTTAGCGGACGCGCAGTACGGCTTCCGGGCAGGGCGATCTACTATAGACGCCCTGACCCTCCTCAAGTCGCTGTCCGCAGAGGCGACCTCCCACGGGGAGAGGGTTTTGGCGGTGTCCTTGGACATCGCCAACGCCTTCAACAGCCTGCCGCACGTAGTTATAAGGGAGGCACTCCAGTATTTTGGAGTGCCCCCTTACTTGCGGCGGCTGTTGGAGGCGTACTTGGAGGATAGGGAGGTCGCCTATGTGGACGGCGACGGAAGAATGGTCCGGCGGGAGACGAGGTGTGGGGTTCCACAGGGGTCGGCCTTGGGCCCACTCCTGTGGAACCTGGGCTACGACTGGGTGCTCCGCGGTGCGCTCCCTGTCGGGGCGCACCTGATATGTTACGCGGACGACACCCTAGTCGTAGCCCGGGGGGGGGATTGGGAAAATGTTGTGCGCCTGGTCACGACGGCCACAACCCTCGTGGTTGGGCGCATACGACGGTTGGGCCTCAGGGTGGCCCTAGAGAAGACCGAGGCCCTTCTATTTCATGGGCCTCGGCGGGGGCCACCACCTGGGGCCCACATAATTGTTGAGGGCGCCCGTATCAGGGTGGGGACCCAGATGAAGTACCTGGGCCTCACCCTGGACGGGCGCTGGCGATTCGAGCCCCATTTCAAGGGGCTCGGTCCTCGAATTGCTGGGACGGCAGGGGCGCTCGGCCGATTACTACCCAATATAGGGGGGCCGAGCGCCGGCTGCCGCAGACTATACATGGGGGTCGTGCGGGCGATGGCCCTCTACGGGGTACCGGTGTGGGCCGACGCCCTCGGTGCCGCCAACGTGCGCGCGCTGCGGGCAGCGCAGCGCATTGTGGCACTGAGGGTGATACGGGGATACCGCACCGTGTCCTCGTCGGCGGCCTTCGCGCTCGCCGGCTCCCTGCCCTGGGAGCTGGAGGCGAGGGTGCTTGCCGCCGTGTATGAGTTCACGGCGGCAAGAAAACGTTTAGGGGAGCCTCCGGCTCTCAGGGAGATTATAGTAAAAAGACGGGCAGAAAGGGAGGAGGCCCTGGAGAGGTGGAGGCAGGACCTGGCGGACGCGCGGTATGGAAGATATACCGTCGACGCCGTCCGCCCGGTCCTGCTGGAATGGTGTAATAGGGAGTGGGGCTCCCTGACGTTTCGGCTGGTGCAGGTACTCAGCGGCCATGGCTGTTTTGGCTGGTACCTGCACCAGATCGCTCGCAGGGAGCCCACCGCCGCATGTCACGAGTGCGGCGCTGAGGAAGATACCGCGCAGCACACTCTATCTGAGTGTGCTGCGTGGGGAGAACAGCGCCGCGCTCTGACTGCGGCGGTAGGTGGTGACTTGTCGCTGCCGAGCGTGGTTGTGGCCATGCTCGGCAGCGAAGAAGCATGGATGGCCATGGCCTCCTTCTGCGAGGAAGTTATCTCGCAGAAGGAGGCGGCGGAGAGGGTCCGAGAGCTGGACCCTCTTAGCGGCCCTCTCCGCCAAAGGAGGGTCGGTGGAAGGAGGCGGCGCTTTGTCCGCCTCCTTCCACCTCCGTAGCCGGACCTGAGGAGGTGGGCCGGGGGGCCCATCTCCTCCTTGCACAGATCCGGCTGACGAGGGGAGGTAGCTGGTTGTGTACCCAGTCTACCTCCCTATTAGGACGGAGCCCGGTGGCCTTTCGCCGGGCTGACCGATGGGGCGACATGGTGATAGCCCAGCACGATCCCATGTCGCCCCAACCAAAATCGGCGGCCGGTACACCGTGGGGTTTTAGTCCGTGCGAGTCGGACATAACCCACTCTCTCCCCCGGGAGGGTGGGTATCCATAAAGGATTTCCCCACGTAAATAAAAAAAAAAAAAAAAAAAAAAAGGGGTTAATACTATTTTTACAGTTGTTAAATTAGAATATTAGTGTTATGTTACTCCTATACCTGCGTGTATCGTCACGAAGTTTTGTCCATGTTCGCAATAACTTTAGGTGTGGGCATAACTGTATGACGATAGATGCAGCACGATAGCATGGCCCGCGGTTTTTACACACATCAAAGTAACTTGGAAGCCCTAATTTTAAGTTACTATTGAAGTGACAAAGGGGTGTGACCATTATTAGTTTTTAGCCTAACACTTTACATTACAAATATACAGATATAAATTCAGATTGTTTCATTAATCACTGTGTTTTGAATTTCGTTCCACGCAGACGAAGTCGCGGATACAGCTAGTTAGTTATATATATTTGCAATCTAGATACAAGGATGACCAATGAGGGATATACAATCCATCAGCAGCCCAAACCATGTTAAGCAATGTAAATTAAAGTAGAATCGATTACTATAATTTGAATTAAACTAAACATCGATATTTTCATAAAATAATGTTGCATCATTACAGTTTTAAAAGCGCTAATTGTACAGTGACAGTGTGTTCGAAACCGCGTTGATCGACGTAGTTTCGCATCTAAAAATGATACCTAAACATTTGATGAAAGAAAACGTCGTGATGAGACGACAGAATTGTGACAGCGCACTTTAAGCAGCATTTTAGTTGAAAATCTGTTACTAAGCTCCTATGATCTATTCCGACAGCTGCGCTTTGAATACCAGCCCTTCCCTCTAAGCTTATCGTGGTTATCTTAATATCTTAAGTCTATCTTAAGTCATATTATAGTTCAGGTGACACTGTGAGTAAAAGACAAAACTGTAATGTATTAAAAAATAAATCTGTGATAGTTGAATTCTACAGACAAGGCTCTTTCATTTCAATCTAGGTCACACACGAACATGAGGTCACGGACCACATTAGAATCACGATAATTGCCTACTCACTGGACGCTACACTTTGCATACGTTGCCCGAAGTGTGGGTAGGTCTATTAGTATAATAGGGTTGTTCCATTTCAAAAAATCTTTATTCTTTAAATGTCCTAATCTGTAAATTATAAATATACAAACTGTGTATGCGGCCCCGCTGGAATAAATAAATTTATTGATACTCGCGACTTCCCCGGCTAACAATATGTTTTATGTACAGAGGAAAAAGCATTAAAAAAAAACATTTTTCTATGTAAACAATGTCATCAATTTTCCCTTCTATAGCTAAAATATATATATTATCTGAATTAATAACGCGATATCAGCAAATGAAGTACAGTTGACCTTGCGAAAAGCATGTAGTCATTAGGTCGACAGCAACGGCACTTGAGGTCTGTTCCTAATGATTTGAGTCGACTTTTGTTGAATGTTGAATTTCTAAATATAGCTATAACATATAACAGCATCATCATTTCTATCATGAGGTAAATGTAGTGACTTCTCTCTTCTGTGCGCATGCATCACATCGCTTGCGTCCTTTCTCAGGAATGCTTATACAAATCGTAGTTTCTTAAAACTTCATCATCATCATCATCGTGATCCCACTCTGGGCACAACATGTTTTGCTCTTCCACTCTCCCCTCTCCGCTCTCACCTGTCATCTCAGTCTTCACACCTTTTATACACATATCATTTTTCAATCTTGTTCTACTCATATATCCGTACACCTTCATACTTTTCTAGTTCTGTTTTCTTAATACTTCAGTAACTACATATTAAATGAAGATATTGTAGTAATTGTTTTTTAATAAGAACCAAGTGTGGCTAAGAAGTATAACTCAGACACATTGATCGAAAAACATTCATTGGTTTTTGAGTTACGCGCGTACAACTAACTGTAAACTTCTATAATTTTTTATGAAGGTTTTTATACAACATATTTTATATTCTAAATCCTTACAGAGTCTTCAAGTACAGAATATTTATTAACTAAACAATGAGACCAACTTGGATGCGGTAAATGACCACATTAGTTAACTCGATCGAGATTAATGTTTTGCATGTCGCGTTTAACGTTTTTATTTTGCTTTATCACGAAAAACCGGTCACTGTGATTCCAAAATAAATATTAGATATATGACACCGAAGATTTTTTACCCACAATATATATTCTAAACTAATGTCTACTTCGTTAAATTGTTTAACATTGAATAGTTTATCTAATCTACTATTCAAAGAGGAGAAACTTAATTTTTGGTTTGTAATGAATAAACGTCAAAAAATATTCAAAAGATTTTAAAAATATTTCACATATAGAGAGCTACGTGGCCTGTATTGTTTTCAAGGCTTACATAAACGCCAAGGAAACTGCAAGCAAATGTTAATGTAACATATAAAAAAATAATTTATTGTAGTCATTTTGTATGTACTTCATTCCCTTTACCCTCATAACTTATTCCATATTGTTATGATATCGACATTGTGAGCAGGTATTCCAGTGGAGCTGTGAAGGCTCGTCAGATCAAAAACATTAGTCAGTTCGAAAAAAAAAATAGGTATGTCGTTAAGACACACGACAGTAGTGAAACTTTTGTATTACAAGGATAATTTTAATCTGAAAAATTCAACAACAAGCCGATGTCTCACGCGGTGTTCCCAGGCGGTCACCCATTCAAGTACTGACCGCGTTCAAAGTTGCTTAACATCGCGTGATCAGACGAGAACTATTGTTTTTAAAACTCTACCCGACATAGTGTTTACCCCCACCATTTTTCGTCACACAACAAGTTTGCCACTCAGAATTTCAAGGCCCTGCCATAATAAGTTTCACTTAAAAAATAAATATTGTGATCGGAAATGATAGCGTCCCTACCGAGAATACTACTTCCGGGTTTGCATTTTTGATAACACTACTTCCGATGTGGGGTTATTTGGTCGTTTTGTGTTTAGCAATTGATATGTAATGGCAGTGTAATTGTTCCTTTAGATAGTGAAAACTGATTAATTTAATTATAAATAAATACATGACTACAGAACTACACTGTGTTTAGTTTCACTTTAATGTCCTATTGATATGATAAATGACAATGACATTTAAGGTTGAATGGAAGTTTCACGCAAAAACTATTAAACGAATTTTTATAAAAATTCGAAATAATATAGCTTATACATTAGAATAATATATAAGATATCATTAGTAAAGATATAATTTAAATTGTCCAAAATATAAAGATGAGCGTCGAATAAATGCGAAAAAATCCTACCATCTGAGGCCTATCACGACGTGCAGTGCCTAAACCGTTAGTTACATGAATACCTTTATAGACATAAAAAAGTCGACGAAGTTGCGGGCGGCTCCTAGTATTAACTAACATATATTTAAAAAAAAGATACACTTTAGTGTTTAAACCCAACGAGAAAATACACTAATTATTTAAAGTGAGCCGAACACAAATCTAAGTATAAATACATTTTATATTAAATGTACAAATAACATAGATACAACATAAGGATAAAAAAAGCATTTTTTTTTCCTGTGATAATATTTTAACTTTATTTCAAATTATGCCCAAGACCGAAACTTACTCCTTATATTCGGAGTGGCCAACAAGGTTCACAAGAACTGTATATAAATCGATTTGATAATTCCTGAGTTATAAGCACACTAACAAACACACAGAGAGACATTGCTTTATACTTTTACGTTTTTCATCTTATACTAAAAAGTTTTGTTTATGATTTCCGGAGATTTTTACTCTATAGCTTACAACGTTAAGACCAAATTTAATAACATTTCAACGATCCTTTTCATATAACATTAATATTAATGTGTATATTTCCATTACAGATTATTATAAGATCGATCAAGAACTTTATCGTTACATTTAAAGAGGGAACGTATATTATTAGTTCACACGCGACATCAATAACTCCTCGAAATTACATTAAGGTTTAAAATCCTTTGTGTAAACAATGTTTAAAAAATACCAATCAAACATTTCTCATTGTCGACATGCTGTTTACTTTTTCCATGTACTTCTGAAAGTGTAAAGGTTATCAGAAGCCAATGAACCTGTATAAATTAATGACAAAACATCAACCCTGCAACGTTTTATAAAGTTTATACAAATGAAAGTACTATAGAAACTATGTTTCTTTTTTACATTTTTCGCCTTTTGTACTTTATAATATACTAGCTTATACTATCGGTTTCGCTCCCGCGATTGTTAAGATGTCAATGTCTTTACACCAGACAAAGGAACGTACCCATACTATGTGACTCATGTTTAACAATTTTTTAGCCTCCTTCCTCCCCTTGGTAACTATCTGTAGTATATGAGAAGACCCCCCCCCCCCCCACCTCTAATTTTCATGTTGTAGTTATATAATAGACTAATGCTATCTAGGGATTGAAATTCAACCATAAAAAACAAACGATTTCCATTTTTTAGTGATAGCACCAAGTTCGTCAATATCTACCAAACAAAAAAAAATCGATTGAGAAACAGAAGAAAATGTTCTTAAATGTTTCCCTCTGCCTATTTACATATAGAAGATTTTTATCTGTGATATAATCGTTGGTAGAGGAAGATGTTCTTTACTGTTTTCCCTATGGCTATGTACATATAGAAGATATTTATCTGCAATATAATCGTAGGTCAAGGAAGATGTTCTTAACTGTTTTCCCTATAGCTATTTATATATGGAAGATATTTATCTGTGATATAATCGTACGTAGAGGAAGAGGGTTCTTAACTGTTTCCCTCTGCCTATTTACATATACAAGATATTTATCTGTGATATAATAGTAGGTAGAGGAAGATGTTCTTAAGTGTTTTCCCTCTGCCTATTTACATACAGAAGATATTTATCTGCAATATAATCGTAGGACGAGGAAGATGTTCTTAACTGTTTTCCCTTTGGCTATTAATATATGGAAGATATTTATCTGTGATATAATAGTAGGTAGAGGAAGATGTTCTTAAGTGTTTTCCCTCTGCCTATGTACATATAGAAGATATTTATATGCAATATAATCGTAGGTCAAGGAAGATGTTCTTACCTGTTTTCCCTATGGCTATTTATATATGGAAGATATTTATCTGTGATATAATCGTACGTAGAGGAAGAGGGTTCTTAACTGTTTCCCTCTACCTATTTACATATAGAAGATATTTATCTGTGATATAATAGTAGGTAGAGGAATATGTTCTTAAGTGTTTTCCCTCTGCCTATGTACATATAAAACATATTTATCTGCAATATAATCGTAGGTCGAGGAAAATGTTCTTAACTGTTTTCCCTATCTATTTATATATAAATATTTATCTCGAAATGAATCCAAGGTAATATTATTTTAGTATCCCTCGAAATTTTATCATTCAAATGTCATTAAATTGTAAGTGACTTCTGGCTAATAACTTAGAGTCATTACCAGCATCGTAACAACTAACAATAACGGTTATAATGTACTCGACGTTTCAACATATTCGTACTGAATTCTTCGTCCACTTTAGACAATTGCCGCTATGAGGGCGCACGCGTTTGCAATATATTATGAAGTTTTATTAATACAAGGCCAACATTATTAGAACAATGAAGAGTTCTACGCACATCGTTACGCTGTTAAGATTTTTTCATTCCTTATCGTAAATACTTTTATTCTGAGATATTAGAAAACCAAGTATAAGTTGATGTAGTAATTCTTTAGTTGTCGAAATTCGACCGTAATAAGGGTTACAAAGTTTTTCTCCATTTGTTTATATTACAGATATTATCATACGTATTTATTTTTAATTTTTAAGGGATGACGGTTTAATGGTTAGCGTTTCAGACACTGTGTCGATCGACGTAGGTTCGAATCACTGCAAACGAGCCGGAGCTTTGGATGAAGGAAAACATCCTGATGTAACAATAGCATGGTGGTAGGGTATTTTTCCGTCCGCCTGTCTAACTACAACTCTTTAGGTATAAATCTGTAGTACCTACTTCCGAAGCTTACTTTGTACTTATTGTTGAGAACAAATGCGTCTCACCGTGTATATGTTTTTTATTGTATTGTATTCCATTGTATAAACGCAATATACGAATGACGGACTTATATTAAAAGCACTTATGGCAGTAAAATATTATGAACAATTATAATGAAGTACTCGATTTTATAAATTAATAACAGATGAATATTTTAAATAATTATTGAAGTTTAATCTAACATAATCATCATCATCGTCAGCCTATAACAGACTAACTGCAGGTCCATATGCCTCTTCCCGCAGGAAGGTATGGGCATAATGATTACGTCAGCCCACAACGAATTGGCAACTTCCAACTCTGAGAAATTCACAGTTCTATATTTTCGGACATGTGGTAAAATTACAAGAACATTTCTAAGGTTCCGGTTTGCTTACGATGTTTTCCTTCACCGTCAGCCGATAGTGTTACGAATTGAAATTAATAAATGTACGCAAATTCCGAAAAAAATCATTGGTACATACCCGAGTACGAACCTGCGGATATCAGATTGATATTTCATCAAACAAATCACTCGACAACCACGAATTTTCAACTTTAACTTAATCACAGCACTAAATCATTAAAACAGGTCGACGTATTATTGTTACATTAAGCATGATAAAACAAAGAAGCACTATATCGGAAGGATCCTAAAGCCCAATGTCAACTAAATACGTTACTGAAAACATAAAATAGAACTAAACACAAAATCCTTTCAAGAATATAGAATGCAGGCAAAGAATGCTACAGTTGACATCGTGTAAACAAAAAGGGCTTGTAACTGTTTATATGCTTCTCAATTTTAGTCCCTAAATTATAACGAAAGTTATGTATAGTACTAAGCTATAGATAGCTTCTTGAATATAATGCTAACGTGTAGTCATTTTTATCACGCATGTTACAGATGATAATTCATAAACAATTATTTTGTATTGTGATGCGATTAAGTATAACACTATGAAGTGAAATAATTTCTCATAATCATTAAGATATTTCAAAATTATAGAACACTTGAAGTAAATCAAAGCCTAAGCATTCTGAGAATATAACATGTTGCAGGAGTTTTATTCTTTGATCTCTTTCCCACACCACGTATATTTGCCATCCCGTGAAGTAATTCTACGAATTGTAATGTTACGTAAACATCGTGAACATATTTCACGCTCGCGTGATATTTAACTGGCGCTTTCGATGCACGAGATTAACTACTGCCTTTATATGATGCACACTTTCACGCGCGATTGGAGTGTGCAGTATTGAGCACGGCAATGCGTGTACGCGAATTAACAAATGATTGTTATTGTTCGTCTTTACACGCGCACTCTTAACCGCGCGAAAGCGTTTTCACGCGTTAAAGAGCGTACCGTGTAAAGACAACTAATGAGGCAATTAATCTGTTTATGTAACCAGTGATATTTAAAACACTTCATACCTAGTTAGGTTAGACATCCTACAATATCCCGTATAGCAAACATTATGTTACTCAATCTTCTTTAAATTTGACATCGAACTTCATCTTAAATTATGTTCAAGACAGCAACCGGTTGAAGCCAAAATGCGGATACTGAAATACACCAATAGACACTTGGCGAGATTTTCTACAAAATACTTAAGGTTGCAGTTAACTAAGCGAATACTAGAAAACGCTCAACCACCGAGCTATTGTATAGACATTAGGTATTTTCATCGAAAGCTGAAAAAAACAGTGGAAACAATTCCAATACATCGATTTCAGTCACACTACAAATCAGTTGAGAACGAATTTCCTATCGAGTGTTAACTAAAAATACGTACAAAGAGTTGTAAATATGAAGAAAGTTCATAATTCGTTATTAAGCTGTTAATTCATAGTGAGTGGTCTAAGGTCAAAGTATTCAAGCCAATACTGGTATTACCTCGCATGTATACGAACATTGTGACAAACAGACTCGAGAAAATCTTACGCGCTCTCCACATGTCGTATTACCATAGAGTTAAACGACTACAAAAACGGTTTAATGTCCGATAAAATTGACATAACAACTAAACAGGTAAGTATTATAAAATTCCATAACACCAAACACCAAAGCTTAATTCGTATCAACATGTTTCTTGCACTTTCGTGATTTTAATTCCCTATCGTCCTACTATTTCCCAGAGGTATGTGATTACTGTCAAACTTTACCAGACCTTGTAATAAAAAAAAGATTATGTTTCGGCTTACAAATAGATCATAACTAATTCGCCAGATACAAATTCCGCTGTGAGAATAACGTAAAAATGTTAAGCTTAACAAACAAAGAGTGTAGGTATCGATGAGTGAACAATGAACTGACTACTACTACTAAATTGTTAAATACTTTATTAAATATTAAAATCTACATACTGCGATTCCTCTACAGAGTCTTGCAAGCAATCTAGCGAAAGACGAATAAAAGATCATCAAATAACAGACAATCACATTTAAATGAAACCACTAATTAAATGCGGTACACCCCGGTAAGTCGAAAGACTACAACTCAAAAGTAATCTTCAAACCTCAGTACTCTATTATTCTAAAATTGGTTCCCGATAAGTCACTGTCACTTATTATTTAAAAAAAAACAGTTTTTTTGAACAATATTCAATTTTCATTACGTCAGTTCAAAATTTCTTACAATTAAAATGCTGAGTTTACTTCCTCTATTTTATACTTTTTTCGTTTAATATACTTTTTTTGTGTTAAAAATGTCAATTGAAGTAATTGGTGCTATTCACCGTTTTTAAAAGCTTATATTATGTAAATAAATATGTTTCTATATTTATTTGCCCCTTCTTTATTTTTCGCATTCCTCAAATATATCCATGAGTGAATATTAAATACTGTCTCTTGAATTGATTCATATTAGATTCCACTACCTCTACAATTTCCTGATTTGAAATGAATACATATTACATATATACTCGTACAATCTACTATCTATACAATTTCCTAATTTTAAATGAATAACCTGTATACCGCGAAGAATAAATATGCACAGTACCCGGAGAAGAGAGAGACTGCTAAAACCGGCTTCCTTCGGTTTGCTAAAGCACTCTCTTAATCGCACAGCGCAATGAGTATTAGAGGAAGAGAAAACTATACGTAACCATGGCATGATTGTAGGACTTTTTCTAAGCCCGCCAGACTACCTACCACCCTCAAGTTGAAAATCTGTAGCCAAGCACCTGTAGGTGTTTCAGCAGCTGCACTAGAGAGCCAGTCCCTCGAGGTTTAAAATATATACGTTTATGGGCCATATAGTCATTTAACATCAGGAGAAAAAGAGTCAAAGAAACTCACTGCGACTGGTTTATCACATTCAACCCATTTATCTCGAAAATTTGAATTCCTTCCCGTCTCCCCATTGAGGTTCAACTTAACGAGGTCCTATTGTAAAATTCGGCAAGACATTTATATCTTTTTTAAATAACATTTCTAGTTGTACTGTTATTTGAATAATTCTCTCTTAGCATCTACATTCAACGGTCAGTAAGCCAATCTAAAATACAGAACTAATAAAGCATGCAATATGAACGAATAATTGAAAGATTTACCTCATCCCGGTCTAACAACTGAAAAACGAACAAAGCAAAGATTATACAAACTACAAACACACATCTATACTACTGTCAGACTCTAGTAGGCATATCTAGTAGACCTGTTTTTTGAGGGTCAACCACATCAAAAATACTGAACACATTGGCATAACATTACCATTCAATACAGATTTTTAACTAAATTAATGTAGACTATTTATTTTCTGCATTCGATTGCGCTTTGCCATTTTATTTAATGTCCAACGAATCTGGCAGGAATTCGTTAGTAAATCATAAAAATAAGGAATACTTGGGATATTCTAGAAGGTTCATAGCTTAAGCTTATATGTTTTAACATAAGGAATCCAAAACACTAATAATATATCTTATAAATTACTACTGCCATTGACGAGTAGGTACAAGTAAGTGTCTTGTAATAATTTCAGTATTCTGACAAGATAGTCGCCTCTTTGTTAGAACTTTCCAGGGAGTTTTTGTGTAGTATAATTTTTAATGCATTTCACTTGTGGACAATAACCGAACTATATTAAGTAAAATGCCACTAATATTACAAAATATAGAGGCAAATGAGACAAGATTATGAACAAAATATAACAAACACTACACGACAGCCTACATAAAATCGCGCCAAAAATTTCTTAATAGACTTTATATCGTCTTCTTATCTTTACAATATCAACCCAACGTCCTCTCTTGAATAATAAATCGTCTATCTTTTTAAAACTACACTAAAACGTGCTTATTTGATCTTAAATCATCCACATTCCATATTTAAACATATAAAATTAATTGGAATAACTAAAATTAAATCCGATCGTATGGCTGTATACAATACAGGTGAACACATAAGAATTAAAATAAATTCAACGAAATCGGTGAAGCCGTTTTTGAGGAGTTCAATAAATTACGACACACACATACCACACACACCGTAATTGTATGTATTAACGTTAACTACCCTTAACAATGACAACTTTACTATCAATAATGCTATATCGACATCAACTTCATCGGATTTGCAAAACAAAATAATATGTTCAAGTATTAACTTTTGTCTTTAGTTACTATTTGGGCCCCGCGCGGTTTCTCCCAATTTGATTTTCATCCGATACCCCGTGCCACGTCAGACGGCACACCCGCATTAATAGTTTCTTTTTGCTTAACGTACTTTCAGACCCACAATTAGTGTGACAATTGCTCTGCTCCTAAAGAGCGTACCGTGATGTTTATATAGCCTATAACTTTCCTCAATTGATATTCAATCAAATAATCAATTGTTATACTATAATATTAAGCATAATATTAATGTAATAAGTTATACATCTAAGGTAACTTTTAATAACAATTCAGCAGAAAAACTGACATCCAGCTTAACAAAATAACAGCGAAGAAGAAGAGAAATGCTTTTGAGCGAGTCCTCTCACTTCAGTAACAAATATTCTCATTCATTCATTTACTCGTTCATTCATTCATGCTTTAATTACATTTTGTATGCTACAGGCCAAGAGCCGTAATCTTATGATAATCACTTTTTGTATAATTTACAACTCGGTTTAAATACAGTGCATACATAAGTATATAGACACATGGAGTTTAAAACAAAACTCCCGCCACAAAAATTACATGGGAGTGGGGGTCGCAGGACATGCAAACTTTGTAATATAGAGTTGTGATCTGTAAAGTTACTACTACCGAAACTTGCACTAATATAATTCTACAAAAGAATAGGCGAGATAAATATACTAAAACTTCTTAATAACCAGGTTGTTTTATTCCTAATAAATCTTATTAAATTGAATCATCATATCATGCGGTTGATGATAAAATCTATGATACGTAATGTGACACGTAACGACTCGACGCAATCTTGGGCTCTATTTTAAGCGCCATCTATCCGCTAATTCTTCGTACTACAATAATAGTTGTAAATGTTTAATATTTCTTATGATATCCCCAAAGCTATTTTTTTCTACTTTTGAGAAGATTTTGATGTGACTTTTGTTTCGGCCAATTATAAACTCAATTATTATCTAATATAACTTGATTTGTAGGCACGAAATCGACTATTACTGTGAACGTAACAGTTTTATTAACAGACTTTTTAAAATTGATTTAAGTGTTCAGTGGCAATCGAATTCAAATTTGTCATATAATTCGCGCTTTCAAGGACAAATTACTTTTTTTTGTAATTTTGTATTGGTACATATGTGTATGTGTCTGTCTGGGTCTGGCCGTATACCAAAGTGAGTAATTGAATAATATAGTAGAAGCTCGATTATCCGAACATCGTTTATCCGGATACCCGATTATCCAGACTCATTCTCACAGGTCTAATTACCGACTTAGAAATGATTTGACGGCGCAAAGAGACATGTTACGACGAACTGTTTCACGCCTCCGATGTGTAGGCACTCCTGCTCTCATTTGTTTGCGGGATAGCAACTCACGCAGAAGCTTATGAAGCTCTAGATGTCGCTTTCAAATGATTTCACAGACAGGACGAATCGGATCCAGTGCAGTTACTACAACTGAAGCGCATCAAGAACTTGGCCGCAATGGAAACATGTGATTAATTACGTCAAAGATTAATCACAAACTATTTCCAATCAAAATTTTAAATTACTTAGGTTACTTGATTTTTTATATATTGTATTGTCTAAATGACGTATGTCAAACCTTTTGCATATTAAAAATGTTATTACAATTGAATTATTATCTGATTTGACTTTGAAATCAATTATCTGGATTTTCGATTATACGGAATACCCGTTTATTTTTTTATTCGGATAATCGGGATTCTACTGTAGATAGTAAGTATTTATACTAAGGGTCTTGGAATAGTATATAGTTTATGAATATTCTCATATATATTTATAAAATTTTATACATATAAACTACAGAAGTTTCATTTACTCCGCGAGTACACACTAATACACGCAATTTTTTTTATATAAAATTTAGCAAATAAAACCAATTCATATAATATAATATAAAGAAGAATAATTAGTATTATATCGTAGTTCTAGAATTTACGTTCTACAAATATATTCACACACTTCACCTGTATGTAATATTCATATGTATATTTATTATGAGTTTTTAAAATAATGCTAATGCTAAATGAAACCATTTTGGTATCATTAATGTGTATCCCCTAAGGTGTGTCATAAAGTAACAGATATCTGAAATAAAATAAGACGATTTTTTTTAAATAGTATAACCAAAGAAACTGCTGGAAATAGTTATAAGTTATTTGTTATACACAGCAATGGATATACAAATTAGTTTTCTTTTTTTAAACCGACCAAAGTATCTTTGCCTCTCAAAGCTCCTTATTAAACTAGATTTCAAAGTGGTTTTAATATAATCAGAAGCAAATGGTGGAAAACAGTATTGATACAGATTACTAGAAGCTCATTAAACTTACACTTGAGTCATAATTCTAGGCACTACACTGAGCTCCTGACACACTTATAAGGAAACATACACAGAAACACACACATAACACAAAACAGAAACACATATCGAATTCTACAAGGAGTTTTGTTTTAAATATTACCTTATAACATAAAATAATACTAGTCTCATATGGATTTTGATCAAACATCCTTGTTTTGGAATAATATATAGTGTGTGTTGAAAGCATATAATAAATATGCACAGTGGAATATAGCCCTTATGATTACAGGTAAAACATAGCTCCTATGAAATCAAGGTATAACATTCTTATTCCCTTATAACATATAGAAGTAAGTTCCTATTTAAAAATGACTAGTTCAATTTAATATCAAGTTATAGCAAATATATTTCTAAATCAAATGTTTAAGGTAAATTTGGCACTAACCTGCTTGTGTTTAATTTTTGGTGATTTCTGATAAGCATCTTCTAATTTCAAGTTGCTTGAGGGTTTCTTTGGTCTCGTATTTTTAATACCTAATGATTTGCCAAATGGTGCAAACCAGTAACTGGAACAAAATAATATGTTTTCCTTATATAATACACTATTATTAGACATAATATGGCTTTATGCAGGAATAAATCTATTAATATATAGACTCGGACCATCCAATATTATTAGATCATTTTAGACTAGGTGAATTTTATAAAAATTCAATCACAGATTAGGTAGATCATTTAATCCAATACCATAGACATACTAACCACAATAAATAAAAGTAGGATGCTATATAGATTACATACGGAGCATACCAATTAAAAACTCAGTCAAACATAATATTATTTATTGTCCCAGATAGGAGCCAAATTGTAGTACAAAGAAAAAAAAATGTTTAATAATCTGTTATCATTAATGACTACTGCTTTCGCTTTCAATACCATATTACCTATAATTAAAAAAAATAACACCTGATCAAATATCTGATATTGTACATATTTAATATCTGTTAACACTAAGTTTTCAGTTAATTTAAATTTTAATCATATACAACTGATTATATATCTTTTAGTATTGTATTAATATCCTTATCAAATATTAAATAGTCCATTTTGAAGTACACACATATGAAAGTAAAATTGTTAAATATCAAATATATTTAACTTTTATTTTTATACCTTATTATGTATTAACTTATAATAAGCTTCAACATAATCATAGCATTTGATCATTTCTCAAAAAAAAAGTCACTGTGCTATTCTATAAGGGTTTCTTTCTATTGTGGCCAACTCAAACTAACAGTCTCTTAGACCAAGGACCCATTTTGCTTATACTACCATCTTACCATTACAATACTATTCACAAATCACCTGGAGCATGGTAATTAAAACATCAATGGCTCAATGCATTGCAGTTCACATTTCTGTGATGTACATAATACAGATTAAAATGCAAAGGGAACAAAATTTAGTTAAAATCTTTCACAGGTCTATATGATTCATGAAACTGATTTCACTTGAAATCAATCAACACTGCCTAATCATGTGATCTTATTAAATCAAGCTCTGCCTCTAAGTATTATTATTAAATTTATTGGACACTTAAATACAGCCACAGCAGATTCTTTTAAACTTAGTTATGTTCACATAATTAATTTAAAGAACAATGCCTATTTGTTTGTGAAATTAAATACCAAACAGATATACTTTAGTATATATAATAAATAATGGAGTTTTAAGAAAATAAATAATTGAAACCAAGTATATTAATAATTCTAGGGTGATCAATTTCCGAAATAAAATTTACACATGTAACTGATATTTTTGTATGCTTAGAATATTATTTGAATTATGAAAAAAAAATCCTTTATAGATACATATTTGACCCTTCCAATGAAATTACACCTGCAGGCAGATGTTATGATATATAAACAAAAAAAAAAAAAACTGAAAAGCTGGTCAAGTACACGATCTCATCAAACAGATAAACAACGAGTCACGATATCGTACAATTATACTATTTAGTATTTACTCGTCCGTGATGAAAATCAGTGACACACATTCCATGGATTGGAGTTAGAAATCAGGTCAACTCACTTCTCCATCACCCGCCGTATAAAAATTAACACCAGCGCCAGAGGTATCGGGACTAGAAGGTGCCTATAGTCATTATAAACGATGACTTTATCGGGACCGGGTTCCAAGTCCTCCCAAGTCGTATTCGGCGGTAACCACACACCTTTATCCCAGAATTTATCTAATAACGTACGCAACATTATTTCACTCTTAATTTATTATATAATGTACAGTAGTTTTAACATGAAAAAAAATATATTATTAGCACTCCGTAAACACACAATAACGTATGTACAACAACACAACCGATCCGCAACGGGTGTGAATGACAATTATTTGTCATAGGCACTGACAAACAGTGCTACCAGAATACATTTGTAAGATTACTCGATCAAAAATATACATAACCACGAATAAAATTCTAATTGCCTTTTTTAACGATAACTACAATAATGATTATTAATCAAGTGGCCATTTTTCAATTTTCTGAGATACGTTTATAGCTTTGTATACCGTAATAATGACAAATACGTTTTAATTAGTCCTGCTATATGTATAATAGTTTTATTTTTTAATATAAAGTAATTTTATGAAATAAATAAGTTAAAATCACTCCGAGGAAACCTACTTCAATTGGGACGGATATTCAATTTGCAAAATAATGTAGCAACAAACATATACCAATCCTGGCGTGTGTGTCCCATAGTAGATTATTATTGCATCAAATGTAAAAGTAAAATAAACAAATTAGGAGCAAAATTATTAGTTTAATATGCATAGGTACATACCCCTGTAAAAAGTTAAATGTGACCGGAATCTAATTACGTGATGAGTCATATTAATATTTTCTAGTTTTATCTTGTTCTGTATTATATGACTCTAATATTCCTTTTATGTATAACTTTTTTCTTAACTTACTACCTCTGTTACTTGCTCAATTCAAATAAAAGACTAAGTTAATGAGCCTTTCAAATGTTTACAAGTCTACACTCGGAGCTACATCTTTTTTATTCTTTCCTACAAACTGCCTGAAGATAGTATCCTGGTAACCCTCACACATTTCGGTATAATATTTTTTATCTTTTATAAACCAGAATAGAGAGAACTTTATTGAATTTAAATGCTGTAAAGGCACTTATGAACGTTATAACATTACTACGGGTTTGGTAAAGAAGCCAAGAAAATGAGTCAGCAAACAATAGGGTTTATCTTTTTTAATTTATTATGTTAGTGGTTTAGTGTATTTAATATAAACACAATCGTTTCTCATGAAAGACATTTAATAATTATTTAAACTACATTTTCGTAAATGCTAATATCGCACTTAGTAAAAACAAGCATGGTCACACATTATATCTAAAGGAAAATGTATACACATACTTAATGTTTTATTCTATTAAAACTATACAAAACTCGTTACAGCTGAGAGTTCTATTTTAAGAGACGTAAAGCAACCAATACCTACCATTTACATAACGCTCAATTGAATAATATTCTTCTATAATTTTTCTCTATCATACTGCATGTAAAGAAATTTATTTCAATAGGTCCTACTTGTAACACTAGTAACCGTTAATGAGTTCTATTTCGCTTCTTTATTTTTATTGAAGAATATTGCACTACATACAACATAACAAAATTGTGCAGTTTAATCCAGAACATATAGATTTATTTCAGGATCAAGTGGTTTTCCGTTATATAATAATTGAATGATAATATTGTTATTATCAACAATATGTTAATTTAATCTTAAAAGTATTAGTAACGATTTTTACGAACGTTTTATTTTATAATGAGAAAGGAGAATCATAATTTTTAATTTACTTATCTCACAACGAACGCATAAATATCTGGTAGCACTGATTAGAACATAACCCACAAACTACTTTTAGTAATGCACTCTGTGCAAACTCCGTTAGGAGTGATATTATTCTGTGGTGCAAATTTTAGTCATGTAGTCTTTGGTGTAAACTACACATAACCTTAGAAGTTTTGATAGCTAATGTTATGACTAGCGAGTAACGTGTGCGAAAGCAGTGTTTTGAGATATAAATTGTAATACGAAAATGTTTGTAATTGTAACTAAACAAAAAACTTAAAACCGGATACAAAAAACGGTTTAATCTGTTTTGAATATTTATTGTACTTAAATATACAAAATACAATATAATGTTATTTTGCCCAACGTGTGCTAATATGTTAATGGTGGAAGAAGCACCTGAATCTGGTCTAAGGTACGCTTGTAACACGTGCCCCTATGTTTACAATATTAGAAAGAAAGTTTCATCCCGAACATTCCCCAAGTTGAAGGTTGGTCAATATTGCATTACCTGCCTTAGTTCTTGTTTTTAGATACAAAGCGTGCATATATAGCTACGTCAATAACAAAAATTGATCATAGGCGGAATGTTACATACTAAATACTTCTCACATGTCTGGTAATCCACACATATGTCCAGTAAAAGAGTCATTTTTAATACATTATATTATTTCAGGAACTTGATTATATTATGGGTGGAGCTGCTGCTTGGGAAAATGTAGATTCAACCGATGCTGTCTGCCCCAAATGTGGTCATGGTAGAGCATTCTTCATGCAACTACAGACCCGTTCTGCTGATGAACCAATGACCACATTTTATCGCTGCTGTGATCATAAGTGTGCGCATAATTGGAGAGATTAAGTGTTTTCCTTACTTTATTGGACACTATTAATTAATAGTATGAATTTATTTCAAAAGTTAACTGTAATAAGTAGTGATTTTCTTAGATATAAATGTGGAAATTTAAAAATAATACCAAAAAATATGTCTCCCATAATAAAGTGTTCTGATGAGTTTTCAAGTGTAAAAGCTTCAGAATTATTGGCCAGAGGACTTGTAGTAGCTGTTCCAACAGATACTATATATGGTTTAGCTTGTAGTGCTAACTGCCCTGAAGCCATTAAGAGGTTGTATACTATAAAAGGTAGAGACTCTGCTAAACCGGTAGCTATTTGTGTGACACATGTCAACGATGTAAGAAAATGGGGCAAAGCAAAGCATTTGAATGATGAATTATTAAATCACTTATTACCAGGACCAGTAACTGTAGTTTTAGAGAAAACGAAACAATTAGATAACCCTTTTCTAAACCCGTCAACTACAAAAATTGGAATACGTATACCAAAACATAGTTTTATAAATAGAGTGACTAAATTATTCAACATGCCTATGGCATTGACAAGTGCCAATTTCAGTAATGAGCCTTCAACACTGTCTGTGAACGAATTTGAACATTTATTTGAATACTTAGGGGCTGTTTTTGATGGAGGTATATTAAGCCAAGGTTTGGATCAAAATAGAACTGGTTCTACAGTTATAGATTTGTCAAAACCAGGATATTATAATGTCATAAGAAGGGGTATTTCATATGAAAAAGTTACAGATATTGTAGAAAGCTACGGATTCAAAAATAGTGTTTAAATGTTATTTATAAGTTATATTTTAAAAATGCTTTGCTAAAACTATAAAATATTAGTTTATTATTGATATGTAAACACAACAATGGTAAAATGAAACGAGTGAAACTAGTTTGACTAACTTTTCCTGTGATGCTGTAATTAGTATTTCTAACAATTGGACAAAATACAAAACCAAAAAAAATCATATATTTTAAATAACATAAAAAATAAAATATTTTAATTAATTAAAATAAACAATAAAAACTCATGAAGCTCATATATGTTATTCCATGCAAGCTTTATTTTTAATCAAGAATAAAGAATTCAATAAACTGTCACCTGATTTTTTTTTAATGCGTCAATAAGTATTGTTGTCATACAGTAGACTGAGAAAGTAAATAAAAAAATAGTTTCTTGTTTTCAACACTTTATCCAAAATAGTTTCTCTTATCATCACAGATTTATTGTTTACTATACAAATATTAAATTGAATCATGAATACATCGTAAATTTGATTTAATAGAATCCTGTAAACTTATTTTTCTAACACATTCCATGCCACATGGCCCGAAGATCAAGCTTAATCTGTAACCACCAATGGTACATGCGCCAGGGAATGCATTAACCGGAGTCAAAATTTAAACACCACACATTTGTAAACTAAACTGTATGTCAAATAAAAAAGATTTAATAATGTAAATATTACAATATAACATAAATATTGATAACATTATTTAAAAAACAATGAATTAAATTAATATTGCATATTAATATTCTAAGTAATAAATTTCCCACTTTATATTATCTGTATTCTTTGATTATAACTATAACCACTTGGGTGAAAATTATCAACCATTTTTTTGTTTGAATGGAATTATGGAAAACTTTATATCCTCTAATAGTAAATATATCAGTCATATACAACCATTTGACCATAAAATATACTAAGGAACATGCTGCCACTATTTTAATTATATTAATTGTACTACACAGATCTACTGAGCGGCTTTCTATGTTCTGGCAAATTGCTATCTAAGCTCTGCCATCGGTTAGGAGGCCAGACTATACATATTGCTTTAGCATTTACTAAACCTAATGAGACAGGACCAAATGTATTGCTATCAAGAGTATGACCTGTATGGTCCCCTTCTACCCAACAGTGACCTTCTGGAATCTTTACATACTGATTTTTGTAACCTAATGTGCTCACTACGTCGCCCTGGAGTGCCATTACACGTTTGATGATCTTTTGATTGGGATCCTTTGGTGACACCAGAGAAATTATATCTCCTCTGCCCACGGTGTAGTCTCTGACCGCCCACCGCGACAAGAACACGTAGTCGGTGTTCGAAGATTCTGGATTAAGCACCGGCTGCATCGAGATACCTTCTACTTTTGCTACATAGCCCACCGTATCAAGGAAGGTTATACCCACCGGCACACCAAATATAATGGATCTGCATACGTTTTTCAACCACATTAGTCTGTCGATATCTTAGTTTGTGAGAAAACTGTGCCGACATGCTCGGCTTACTTTAATATATTTCTTATTTATATAACCTTTTCATTTTTTAAATTGTTACGAACATTGGCAATCTAAAATTTGACTCAAATTTTGACATTGACATTGAAATCTGAGAGCGAATCAGAACAGTGTTGCAATGGTTCTCTACTACAGATTGCCTAAATATTGATTGCAGATTGAAAACATAGGTATCTACCTATGTTGTTTTAATTCTATTAGGTAGCTACCGTGTAATGATAATATCAGTTGTTAGTCACGATATTTTCATATTAATTTTTAGAGTAAATATCATACACTGGGATGACAAAGAGTAACCATGATAATCCATAACTGTAAAAAATAAAATATTAAAATCTCTACCAGATATGTATACATTTCATGTACCACTGGTTATATAGTAAACTAGCGTCCAGTAGTTTCGATTTATTCATTACTGCTCGTGGCCCGCACGCGTTAAGTTTGGAGTAACCTCAAAAATAACAGTATTTCTCCACTATTTAGTTTATGTTATTGTACATATAAACCTGCCTCTTCAATCACTCTATCTATTAAAAAAACCGCATCAAAATCCGTTTTGTAGTTTTAAAGATTTAAGCATACATAGTGATATAGGGACAGAGAAAGCGACTTTGTTTTATACTATGTAGTGATGATGAAATAAATCTAGTACAACACCAAATTATTCTTTAAAGATACAGGTTATATATTATTTAATGAAACGGCATATTACACTAATTAGAAGAAGGAATATATTTGTTAAATTAATGGTTGTTGTAAATATTCTTTAGTTTTAAAATAATTTCACTTTTTTACTACTCTGTTAAAACTGATAAAATGAGATATTGTGTCATAAAATTAAGTTCGTTTTTTTATCGTCACCATGCTCCTTCCCGGCTCATGCGTATAATTATCACTTCACAAAGTACATTACTGTTTTTTAATTAACACCTGTGACGTAACATCTTCAGGAAGTTGATAGGTATGTATTAACAGAATAGTTTGAAAATTTTCGTATTTTTAAGGGTCATAAGTGCTTTTATAATATTTAATAGAGTAACGTACAATAGTTGTGGTGTCTTGATCTAGTTTATTTTATATAATTATAATAGTAGTATTTGGCTTGATATTTCAAATCGATTGTTCGTTTAGATATATAGAATGTCATGTCACTCACGTCATGTAATTATTTCGTTGAATGAAATATGAATGAAACATAGAGTAGTTATCGGTCTTTACAAATACTCAAAAAAGTGTTGATGCTTTCTATAGCAAAATTACAACCAACCAAACAGAAATTTTAGACGTTTTATTTGTGTTACAATTATAATATAACTGAAATAGAGTTAAATAAACACACGTTTCTTTCAAATGTGAAGGGACAAGTGATTAGGAAATTGTCGTCGATGTATGGAAGTGTTTCGTGCTCGGGAAAAACTTACAATCTGCATAATCAGCTGTCAGTGAGATAGATCATCTGTCCCTGTAAATATAAAAGCTAAGACAATCACAACACGTTTTGAGTATGTACATGTATATAATGAAGTAAATAATAACGTTACGATGTGACCCTGGCAGAGCCAGTGACGGCCAGCGTTTTGAAAGCAGATATGGGGTAATAACCTATCAGAGGATTGAGGCCTACAAGCTATGGCTGGAGGCCCGTGAGACGAACCCGCCAGATACACAAGCACAGTAACGGCAAACTGTTAACCATGTCGGGTGAGTACCAGTTCGCGGCGAAAATCATCAGCCCCGTGAAGTGCAATGAGAAACCGTGGGATCTCTGGGCGAGCGAGATCGGGCACCTGTCTCCACGACGGGACGATGAAGGTGCGTTCGCGGTGCCAGGAGAGACGAAGAGCAGTGCGTCGGCGCGGCGCTCGCTCGACCATCATCCCTACAAGGCTGGAGGACGTACGCGGTACCGCCGTGCAGGCCTCCATCGCCTACCACACGAGAGTCTTAGCCTGCACGGTATATTCCCACAAATGGACAATCTCAATGCCGCTGTGTGTCATATGTGTGGTGTCATAGTGAAGTGCAGTGCGGCATACAGACACTTGCTGGATTCTCACACGAGTACCGAGCCCCTCCTTCCGCCGCCGCCACCAGTCACAACAGTCAGGAACCGTAGTCGGCATAAAAAGGAACCACAGGTCCCTGTCCCTATAGAAGTACTCCCTGTGAAAATGGAAACATCCCCTGTACACACCGCCACTGCTCCTTTATCTAGAATAGTCCTGCCCCAACCTGATTTACAGTATTTAGAAGAGGCCAGTACTTCATCTGCTGTCACTGCAGAGGTACAAGTGTGCATGGAAAGTGGTGAACTCCCCGTTGTTAGTATACAGGATACCGATGACTTGCCACTCGGTGAGAATTTAACAGATGATATTTTTGCAATAATGAATTCTGAAGGAATACAGAGTGCCGATGACATCACAAATTCAGCAGACTGGAAAAATATTATAAGAGATATTGGCAACATGCAGGAGATCAATTTCCCTCAAGCAACTGATTCTCTTCAATCTTCAGATATCTATGCACCTTTACATAATGCAACATTACCAGCATACACTTTGACGGAAGCAGATCTCTCAAGTATATCGTTTGCACCTAATCTCTCTCCATTGGTCACATCAGTTATGGATCAGACTGTGCATACACCAGCCCCTGTGGTAAAATCCACAGCAACACCTAGTAACTCAACTAGAACTCCAGCTCGCTCGAAAACTGGCAAGACCAAGTTTAATCTCAGAGAATATGACCCAAACAAGCATTGTGGAGTTGTCACTGCCGAAAATCCAAAGCCTTGCACACGATCCTTGACATGCAAGGCGCACGCGCTCTCCCTCCGGCGGACAGTCGAGGGTCGGGCGAAACCTTTTGATACTTTGCTGGCAGAGCACCGAGCGTCGAGGGACGCAGGCGCGGCCGCGGCAGCCCTAGCGGCGGCAGCGGCGGCCGCCCCGACCACCCCGCTGCACACGCCCACGCATCCGCCCGCCGCCGCTCCCCACCAACTCCCACCGTTACTAGTCAACAATTCCACGCTAGACCTGAGTGCCTTCAACGGCCTGACAGCTGAACAACAGGTCAACGACATCTACGCCAGTCTGCTTAGTGTTGAAGATGGCGACTCGATGTTGCCGGACACAACGAGCATCACGTCACTGCTGAGTCAGCCGCTCCCGGCAGACGCGTTCCTGTTACCGGACGACGCGGAGCTGCCGGGTGACGTGCCGTTACTGAGCCTCGCGTCGCCAGTACCGAGGCCAGACCCGCCGCCGGACGAGGGTCCGCCCGCGCTCGTCCCTACCGACGTCTGCTGGTATGCGGCATGTCCGCGTCCACTCGCGGTTTGTACGTTCAACGCGTCGCACGCCGGCAGTGCGATCACGTTAGGAAAGAAATTCGCCACCGTCCGGAGTAATATAAAGTCGTCCCTGACCCGATCGCAGTGCAAGTCGAGCAGCTCTACCGGTGCGACTGGTGCGAACGATTACTATTACAACCAGAATGCTCTCTCTTTGTCTAAAAGTGTACACTGGAACACTAGTAAAAGTACGAAACCGGAAGTGCGTAAACTGATAGTGACGTGTAGTAGAGTGAACGGGGGCGGAAGCGGAATCGGGAGTGGTAAAGAGGTTCGGCATACGCTGAGCGAGTTGTTCGGCGCGGGGGAGGTTCGGCATACGCTGAACGGGCATGCGCTGGCGGGGGAGCGCAAGCGCACATCGCTGAAGCCGGGTAAGCGGCCGGCGCCGGCGGTGCTCGACCTTGGGTTCTCGCTGGACGCGTCGCTACTGGCCGACGAGAAGTGCTGAGAGCCACTCACATCTCAATGTATATTTATTTTTCTGTAATCAAAATCGAACGATCGGACTCTCACCGTGTAAATTGTAAAATAAAATGATTACGAACTGAATCGACGGAACGATAATATTAAATCTCAATTGTTTTTTTCTGACGAGAAGTGAATTAACGTTTGTATTATTTTGTATATTATTTATAAGATTTTTTTTTAAATCGCTCTCCGACGCAATCGTCGGTGTATGTCAATGAAGAATTAAAAAATAGTTTTAACTACAGAATGGTTGTATTTTTTCGAAATGAAATATTACTCGTTGTTGATAATGAATTGAATACTGATATATAAATGGCCTAGGATTTAATGATTTAATGTGATGACATTTTCCATGTAAAAATATAAATACTATTGAAATAAGTATATCCGTAATAGTAAATCACCTCCTTGTGAGAATAAAGGCAAATACCTCAATAACTAAACAACTTGTTTTAATTCCTTGCTTATTTATACCTTCGAAATCGTGTGATATCGTTGGAACGACCGCGGAAACTGGTTTCAATTATTCCGTCATTTCTTACCAAACTACATTTATTTTGTCTCAGAATGCTATTAATCATACTTTTCTTTTTCACAGTTGTGGCAACTCATATAATTTCATTAACAAGCTGTACCCGCGGTTTTACACGCTTATATTATTATTATTTGTTGGTATATTTATTGTAATAAATAGTTAAGTCATCAGCATGGTTGGTAAGTATGGTAAGTTCGAATCCAAGCAACTGAGTCGGCGCTTTCGGTGAAGGAAAACATCGTGATGAAACCATAGCATGGTGGTAGGGCGTTTTCTAAGTCCGTCTGGCTAACTACCACCCTCGAGTTGAAAATCTGTCACCAAGCACCTGTTGGTGTGTTCCGGCAGTTGCACTTGAGGGCCAGTCTCCCTATAGGTTAAGCGTGACTTACCATCTTAGACCACATCATCATTTAATATCAGATGAGATTGTGGTTAAAACGTTTACCTATAAGGTATAAAAAAAATAATGTATGTAGTGTAGATATTATTTATGTTAAAATATTTAGAGATACTTATACCCAGTGAACGATTCGAGGGTATAGTAGTTGATACGCTGTGGTTCTATCTAGTTGTGAGTAAAATTGAGAGCATAAATCCTCAAAAACATAAACCAAAATTCCCAACTCCCATAGTGATCGTTTAAACGTTCTTGGAAATGCAATCGTTTAGACATTAATTTCAGATGTATTCAAATTCATATACCTACTATCCACTTTTATATAAAAACTAAATTTGCAACCAAGAGGTAATAAAAATAGCTAATGCATATTTTATATTCTTTCTAGAATTAGTAATGATTTTCAAAAATGTATTTACTAATTTCAAAATAGGTACCTTTGCTTTGAGTTGAGTTTATTTATAGGTACAGAAATACGACAAATATATTTGTATTATTCTACAAAGAATTTATTTTCCGTTTAGAACAATACTATTTTCCTAAAGTTTTTTTGCATGCCACTTTATTTTTTCCAGAGTAACATCATCATATATGACCAGAGGTCTATAAAAAAGGGTTTGAAACGATGATGGCCTAGTAGTTAGCATGTTCTTACACGACATCAATCAACCTAGATTCGAATCCTTGCGAATAGACCCAAGCTTTCAGAGAAGGAAATATATCGTGATGAAACCATAGCTTGGCCGTAGAGCCTTTTCTAATTCTGTCTGACTACCTAATACCTTTAATTCGAAATTATGTCGTCAAGTAGATATAGGTATATTGCACTTGAGTTTGTTTGTCCTTTTAGAACACATCGTTATCTAACATCAGGTGAGATTGTGGTCAAACGTTAAATATAGAAAATATTTAAAAAAAACAATAGTAAGACAAGTGAAAAACATGTTTAGTTTTTTTTATTATATTTAACAATAATATGACGTCACGAACATGTATTTTTTATTGTTATTGACCACAATTTCTTCTGATGTTAAATGAAGATGTGGTATAAGACGGTAAACTTACTAAACCTAAAGGGGGTTGGTTCTCAAGTGCAACTGCCGAAATACAACAATCAACAGGTGCTTGGCGATAGATTTTCAACTTGAGGGTGGTAGTTAGCCAGGCGGACTTAAAAAAAGCCATACCACCATGCAAGTACCTAAGAGACAGGTTAAAATAAAACTACATATAAAATATAACTTCCTAAACACACCCAATGATGATGATGAGCGATAGATTTTCTTTTAGACGAACGTCAAAAATGTCTGTTTTGCCGTCACTACAACGGTTGCGTTGGTCCATCCAGTTTTGCATATATAGCCTAATGTTAATGCCTTCAAGCCTACCCCAATTTCTGGTACCACAGTTCATTGATCCAAAACGACGGTGGCATAGACAAGGGTATGATGAATAGGATATATGTATATATGTGTTTGGTGTCGTTTGTGACCCATGAATACCCGTGAAACGCAAAGGAAAGGTATATAAAACTATTGGATCTGAGTGTCAGGATATGAAAGAGATTAGAGAAAATGATATATGGAAGAGATGAGAGTGTTAAGATGGATGTGTTGTGTAACCAGGATGGATAAGATTAGGAATGAGTATATCACAGGAAGTTTGGAAATAGTTTTTTTTTTATATTATAGGGGGCAAACGAACAGATGGGTCACCTGATGGTAAGTGATCACCGCCGTCCATAGACACTAGCAACACCAGAGGAGTCGCAAGTGCGTTGCCGGCCTTTTTAATATGTGGGCCTCCGGCGCTCTCAATGGCCGAACGAAACGCAACAGTGGAACCACTGTTACTTCACGTCGGTTTTCGGTGAGAGGGTGGTACTACTCCGGGCGAGCCGACCCATTCAAGCTGAAACCAGTAATAGCTTCAGCGTAGTTCTACCACCTACAAAAAACAGTGTCAGAGAAGTTGAGGAATAATAGATTAGTATGGTATGTCATGAGGAGAGATGAAAGTCATGTAACCAGAACAGTTTTGAGTATGAAGGTGGATGGATATAGAAGGAAGGCCAAAAAAGGTTTGGATGGATTGTGTGAAGAATTATATGTGTAAAAGAGATGTGAGTACTGAGATGTGAACGATAGTGATGTCTGGAATTGACTCCACTCTGTGCATCCACTAAAATCTATTGTAATGTATAATGAATTTTAATTATATAAGTATATGTTAAAAAGATAAACCCAATCGAGTTTCTTGCCGGTTCTTCTCGATGACTGGGATGTATTCCGAACCGGTGGTAGTTTTGACGTTCATAAGCGCCTTCTCAGGGCCTAAATTGAATAAAGTATTTTTGATTTGATTTGATTTGATAGAGTAGAAAAGGAAAGCATATTGTGCCGACCCTACTCGTAGGTGGGATAAGGGTAAGAACATAATGACGTGTGATTTATTTTAGGGTCTGAATAACAACTGTGGTATATTATTATTATCTTAAATCAACTATGGAATTGTTAAAACTTATATCTTCTATATGCTTAATCTTTCTAATCATGTTGTGTCATATTTTTATCCAATGTTTTTTCACAGAATTCGTATCCTAAGAAAGAGTCCCTCGTCTACTAATTACTGTGAATTACAATTCACGCTTTCAAGCTTACAAGCTTGTACTTCAATCAGTGCCGCAGTAATCAGTTTTATATAGCTTACCTGATGTAAGTACGGTACAGTAAAAATACATCTCTAGAAGATAGCCTTCAAACTTCCGAACCTTGTCTTCATTTCTAAGACCAAGGTTTTATTTACTGCGATCATAAATTCCTCAATCGTCAAAACAAAAATGTATTTCTCTTGTGAGTTATTGGAAGCACGAAGAATCAAAATCAAGATATCTAAATTAATTCGCAGGACAGAAAGGATTCATCATTATTTGTATCAAGGATGACGTTGTTAGTGTTTTTTTATTCAAGATTGATACGGCCGACCTTGGTCCCGACCAAGGCATTTTAGACACGCGAGGTTTGTAGATTAGATTTAGATAAAATTGATTTCAGTATTCAAGGTAACTAATGTTAAGCTTGTAGAATTTCTCCTAACAATATAGATGTGCAATACACCTTTAATTAACAAAATAAATATAGAATAAAATGAAGGATCAAATATAAATATTATTATAAAAATATTAGTAAAAATATGTTTTATGACATAATATTGGTAGGTATATAAACAAGTGGAAATTTATTATTAACTAGTTAGTACCCACAAGTACGTCTGCGTAGTTTATTATCTTAATAATATATTTTGTACATAAAGGAAAAACGTAAGCACCACACCGCTTGCCCCACTTCTCTATGACAAGAAAACACACATTGCTGAATTCGTAGTGCTTATAAAATAGAAACGAAGGTATCGTGATAATTCCTTTTTCATTAATTTTATATATAACTATATATATGTTTAGTAAAAACTAAAAACAATTGATAGAAATCCATTTAGTAGTTTTTTAAAATGCGTGCACAACTGGGAATTTCTATAATTTTATTTATGTAGAAGGTTCACATCAGCAGTTTCTCTGATAATAAATAGATATATATGTATGGATCTGAGTGCTGGACTACGAAAGAGACGGTTGAGAGAAAATTACACGTGACAGAATTGCCAATGTTAAGATGGATATGTAGTGTAAATAGAATGGATAAGATTTATAATTAGTATATTAGAGGTAGTTTGAAAATAGCATCAGTGACAGAGAAGTTGAAGAGTAATAAACTGTCATAAGAAGAGATAAAAGTCATGCATGTAAAAAATAATTAAATATGAGAATGGACGGATGTATGATATGAAATGATTAGAGGAAAACCAAAAAATATATGGATACAATGTGTGAAAAATGATAAGTGTATAAAAGGTGTGAATATTGAGATGACATTTGATAGGGGAGAATGGAAGAGAAAAACATGTCGTGTCGATACTACTTACGTGGGGTAATTGTAAGATGATGATGATGCTTTTTATTACATTAAAAATATGTAATAAAACCTTTAATACTCTTTTAATCAAGTTTTTTTTAAAGAAATAAACAAATTGTTACAGCAGAATACTTATATCAAACTAAAATGAATCTTTCCACTTATATTTTAGTATTGAAAGAAAGCCAAATCTTGTTTTACGGACACATCAAAACTCCTAGCGAAGCCTCTCTTTTATCACCTCAAATAGTTTCTCTCATTCGCATCGCTTTGTCTCTTTCTATGGTCTTAATAGCACCACGTCTAACTATCCACGATAAATTAATATGCTATCACTTCGAATTTACTCTTCTAATATGTACGAATTAAATCCTAGTGAGTTATACACTTTTCCCTATTGACATTAAATAAACGATTTCACTACAAAATGACGGCATTGTGCCTTATGGTAAGCCCAATATAATACAAGAACAACGGCGAACATCATCACTTCAGTAATGCATTGCCCGTCGCCGCTGTTATGCTGGAGTACAAGACTTTCTGCTGCTTGATATACAAGTAGTTGATTTCGGAACACGACAAACTGTAAGGGAGTCAGTGTTTACTGAATATACATCGGCGGGCGTTGCCATCTAGTTTATATCGATTGCTATTTATTTTGGACAAAATATTCCTATCCACACTGGACTTGCTAATTACCGGGTTCTATTCTATATAGAGCTAGTTAACCAAACAATATGTATGACCTACCAAATTATATAGACCGTATACGTTACTCAAAGAAGGTATTCAAAAAATCAATGGCTATTGATGACGGAGTGTGCACAGCATTGAAAGAGTACATGTAGAGCATATGTACGGATGTTGGCTTGAACCTTTGTACGTAATTTTTAAAACTGAGCCTAGACTTACTGTTATGTACGAGTGTTAGCTCTTGAACCTATTCTTGTATTTTTAAAATTACTCCTAGACTTACTGATATGTACGGGTGTTAGCTTGAACCTATTCTTGTATTTTAAAATTACTCCTAGACTTACTGATATGTACGGCTGTTAGCTTAAGCCTATTATCGTAATTTTTAAAACTGAGCCTAGACTTACTGATACGTATGGGTTGTTGGCTTGAACCTTTTTTGTAATTTTATAACAGCCTAGACCGTGTTAGCTTGAACCATCTAAATTACTACCTAATGGCCAGACTTCTATTCCCAAGACTTAGGAACAGGCTTTTCTACATATATTAAAATGATAGTATGAATGAGTTGTCTAAATTTTAGCCCTATCTCTTATGAAATTCATAAACTCTCTATTAAAATTTCAAGGAAATATTATAAGTAAAACTACATATAACAAGTAAATATGTATTTATTACTTTATTTTAGTTACTTTCTTATATTACACAGTTCAAATGTTAAACGATTTGATATGTGAGATTTTATTCAAGTCATTTCCTCATGACCCTGACTCCTTTAGTTTTAGATTTGACGACGCCCTTGAACTGTTTTGATGTCACCGTCTTTTTCCTGCAAACGATAAATTACATGTCTTATACTTATTAATTCTTATCAAGGTTCAGTAATTTAACGAAAAACAGAATACATTAATAAACTAGTTGATACCCGCGACTTTGTCTGCGTTGCTTATTACCTTAATAATACATTTTATGTAGGTACAGAGGAAAAAAGACAATATAAATATACTTTGCTTACAATATTTCTTTGTAAACAATGTTATTAGTTTACTTCTCTTCTCCTGCATATGCGCATCGCACCGCATGTCTCCCACTTCACATATCGCTGACCGCGTAGTGTTTATTAAAATCGTAGTTTTAAAAATTGTAATAACTTCAAATTAAATGAAGATATCATGATATTTTTTTATACTAAATATCTACAGTCGAAGAAATAAAAGATTAAAAAATTGTATCGAAATCTATCCAGTACTTTTTAAGTGATACACGCAGAACTTAAATACAAAGACAAATTTAAATCTCTTTCTAAATAAACTTAATTAAACAAATTAGATCCACGCTTCCACTAGAACATTATAAACGCTATAGTAATTTTATTCGTTTATCTATTTTATTTACCTAGTCATAAATGTACCACTAAACTAATTGCAATTTCATTTTCGCAAAAAAGTAGTGCACTGTTTGAGGTCTGAGAACCAATATTAGGTTCAATTTTCCTCACGATGTCTTGCTTTATCGTCGGTCGACAGCGTTAGCAAATTAATTTAGTAAATGTACGCGCATTACGAAAAATACAGATCAAACCATTCGACCGCCATTTTAAACATTCCTCCTGTACAGTAGATATGTTAAGTAATCAGTTACCTCTTGTTAAGATTCTTCCTCGAGAGTGGGAGATATGCGTACGGGTCGTGTTTTCCGGTCTTCTTGATATCACCTTTCGCTTTCTTAGACCTGTATTCGGTTCCCATCGCTGATGAGACTGACGCGCCGGACCCTAAAGGTCTGTGAAGTGAAAAATTATAATACTTAAATTTACTTTCACCGTTCTCTTTTTATACTTTATCTGTCTTATTATAAAAAGTTAAATGTGCATTAAACAAATGTTTGATCACAGAAAAGTGTCTTACCCATATTGAGATATAGATACTATTTAAATCTAAACATTGTCTAAGTTGACAGTTCTTATTTTATTGCTGTGATTTATTCTATTTCTATTAGCTGGCAAAAGACGTTTCATAGTAAATGATAGATTTCGTGTGTGTAATTAATTTGTAAGATGTAAATAAATTAAATAATTTTAGTAATTTACATTTTAATCATAACTTCTACAATATGATATTTGACAATAATTGATTAACAATTGACGCATACCGCGTCGAACGACATAGATTCGAATCCTTGCAATTGAGCCGGAGCTTTCGGTGAAGGAAATCGTGATGAATGCATAGCATGGTAGTAAGGCTTTTTCTAAACCCGCATGGTTAGGTTAGGTTAAATCTGTTGCCAAGCACCTGTAGTGTTTTCCAGCAGTTGCGCTTGAAAGACAGTCTCCCTCTAGAATTAGCGTGTTTCTTATCTTAGACCAAACATCGTCATTTAATATCAGATAGGATAGTGACCAAACGCTAAAACTTATAAGAATCGAAAAAAGCCCCCAGCGGCAGATCATTTATATATACTAGGAACAAAAATGGCCCTAAAATAGAAGCCTGTGGAACGCCAATTTGAACCAACGATCCTGCAGAAGTTACCCCGTCTGTACTAACTTTGTGACTGGGATCTTTTAAATAAAACATTAGAAGGTCGAGAGAAGTTCAACAAACACCATAGTATTTTAATTTCAGAATAAACGTACTATGGTCAACAGAGTTGAAGGCCTTAGACAGATCACAAAACACAAAATATTAATTCACACCAGCTTGTCAGTTAGCCGATAACTTCTAACTATCGGATTTTCGTAACGTAGTCATTCTTAATTTACTCTGAATGAACAGAACTGAAAGAAGAATAAATTTTAATATGAAAAAAAGTATGATTACCTGTGAATACCCTTCCCGCCGGCTTTGTACTTAGAACCGACGGTGAGAGTCGAGGCACGGCTCCTGCTCGAGCGACCACTCTTTATACTCAATATATCGTCATACCTACGCTTGGCACCGGGTTTTATAAGTTTCGATTGTTTACGCTTTCCGCTCTCGTCATCTGTTATAAGCGAATTTAAATTAAAACTGTTTGCCTTCATACTACCACCATAAAAGGGTGCATACAAAACCCAATCCCACTATCATTTACCATGTTTTTACATTAAGTATAATTCGAGAATAAAAGCTCATAGGTAAACAAAACCAATATTATTCGATATATCTTTTTGTGCTGATTTTGTTTTTTTCTGAAATTTAACTCAATTAATACGCAATATATTTTAAAACTTTGCAGTAATTAATCACGATTTCTAGAAGATTCTTTCGCATTATACTAGATTCGTTTGCATTTTAAGTCATTTAATAGGTTTTCATTAATTTAAATTCTCTTTGATATGATAAAATTATTCAGTCACAAAAGTGGGATGCAAAAAATCTGGTATTTCTAGACGATTCCACAAGTATTAGCGTCTATAGATAACCTGTATCATCAGTGTCTGTGTCAATATCACCACTCGGTTTCGGTTCATCATCGTCATCGTCATCACCATCATCGAACGCGTCATCAGTGATGATAAGTCTACCGTCTGCCGCAGTCTTAAAGCCGCCTTCCTTCTTCTTCGATTTCCCTTCCGTCGACTTTTGCTTCTGTTTCGGATTTGTTGCTGTAAAAAAAATTGTTATTGATCATTTTTCTCTCTCTATCTAACCCATATAAGAGGGATGAAATCTCATAAAATCTTTCTCAATGCATATATACGAATGTATATAATATAATATAATATGATATGATATGATATGATATATGATATAATATGATATATACGTAAGAAATACCTGCAACTTCGTGTGAGTTGTTTAGTAACTTAACAATATATTTCATATACAGAGGAAAAACAAAAAAGAAAGAATGTAAAAAGAAAGATAACGAATACCCCCGTGCACCTGCATTTTGTATATTAACAGACAAGCGGCCCCCTACGGCTTCGTCTTTGTTTGTATTTTCAGAATCTGCAATGCTTTTAATCACAGCATGCTGAGATAACTCTCAGATGATAATTTTTTTCCAAATTATTAAACAATATCTTTACAAATTGTTATTTCTATATTATTGTGATTTATAAGAAAGGCTAATAATAATGTATCTAATACAATAAAGTATAAATGTACTTTAAGAGTTATATATTCAAACAAAAAAAACCATCGTTCATGACACTATAAGTTTGTATTGAAATGTTTACTTCCGACATTGTTTCACGCCTTCGAGTATGACGTGCGTAATTGAACGAATGAGGACGCAGACTGATTGACCGTGATTGGTTGGCAAGGCAGCGCAGCTACGGTCTTTTTACTTCTTTGATATAAATTTCGAAGTAATTTATTGTGATTTTTGACGTGATAGCGTTTTATAAATCGATAAACGCCGGCTGAACGCACGAAAAAGCATGACTTATTGCCACGTTCCGCCTGAGCCGAGCGTGTAAGCGAGAGCGCGGAACAAACGATGGAGAGGCGCGATCGGCTTAAGCGTTCGGCTTGTGACGCATCTACCTCTGTGCCACTTCATCGGTAGATGCGTCCCACTACAAGAAAAACAGCTGCAACACACAACTTACATGGAATCTATTTTGTCAACTGTTTATAAAGTGAAGTGAAAAGTTAATGTAGTGTCTATTGTTTATTACTGCAAGGATTCGCCGCAAAAAGTATGCAATTTTACATCAATGTTTTCTTATAACGTTATCAAGTAAAAGTATTGTCCATAAACTGACTTTACAGAAAATATATTTTTTTATAATAGCATTTATCACTAGATGGCGATGTTTTGCAATTTATGATACTTTGTATTGGATTCTTTCGACTTACATTTTGGCCACTAGATGTAAAAAGTATTATTTCGATAAAGTAAATATATTGTTGTAAAGGTTGAATAGTTTCTTTGTATTGTTTTTATACTTTCCTTTCTTTTTGCGTAAATATTCATTTATTTCTACACACATAGTAAATTTTAGAACTAAATGAGCATATTTTAATTATAAACACAAATGTCAAAAAAAGCTTTTTCTTTTAAAATGGAAAAAAATGAGAAAGACCCTAAAACCGTATACAACATACGCACTACAGCTCTATATATATATATATAGTTCGCAGGTAGTAGACTTGTAAGGCTAGAGGCGCTGATTTGAACAATCGAGTGATACCTTTATTTATCAATATACAGCAATGCACTATTTTCTTAATTTTTTTCTGTTGTCTGCTTCACGTAGAATGCCTTTTTGCATTTGCTACGCGATATTTGTCTATTTTAAGTTCTACTCAAAGTTTTCTTACAACTACAATCAGTAATGATTCATTTTAGAAAAAAATTGAGGAAGCCACGAGGAACTCACCAGTAATCTTCCTGGCAGCGGAGACATCAGCCAGATCGACAATGTTCTCCGGATCGTCCTGGATCCAAGCCTGGGTGCGCGCCTTCTTCGCCTTCGGTCGAGGAGTTTCTTCCTCATCCATATACTCCATCTCAGAATCAGAATCTTTGAGTATATCTTCCAAAGTCATCGACGTTCCTCTGATGGGTACATTTTCAGAATCGTCTGCCTTTTCACCTCTAAAAAAACATTTTTATTATCTACTAACTGATACCCGAGACTTCGTCGGCGCCCTTTATTATCTTAAATTTTATGGACAGAGGGCAAAATCACAACACACCGTTTACCCCACTTTTATACGGTAAGTAAATAATAGTTTCTTAAAACTTTATATTAAATGAAGATATAGTGAAATGTTTTTTTAAGATAAGGACAAAAAAAAACCATTTTGGTTGTAAACTTCAGTAGTTTTTCAATAACACACGCACAATGGCGTCGTAACGGAATCCGTAAAAATGTATGTTTGGACGATTACTTTGATGATGCTGACTAAATCAAATGAGATACTTAAAAATAATGTACCACAGAAGTGTAACGACTTAAAAAAGCCCACAAAAAAGTCTATGGCAGTATGTGTCATCTAACTCATAGTAACATTTTTTATCTTTTACATATTATTACATAATAATTGGTTATTTACAACGACATTCTGACCGATATAATATTTATTATTATCAAATGAAATACTTTAGTTACATAGGACATTGAATGAAGATCAAAAAAGCCCTTAACATTATATAATTAATTCCAAGGAATATATTAGAAGACATCGCAGGTTTAAAATCACTCATAACAAAAAAAAACATTTCGTGGGAATATTCTTATGAAGCTTTTATGACTTTGATAAATTGTGAATATAAGAGCCCCAAAAAAAAACAATCTAAATAAAACACTTACGACCACAATTACAACCAAGTGAAACCAGGGCGGGACGATAGTAAGGTATATAACAATGCTCTTCTGAAACTTTCTCACCTTTGACTCTCCTTCTGCCTCTTCGCTCTGTTCTCCATCTTCCTTATGTTCCTCAATCTACGCAACATAACATCATCGGTGCTTGGTATAAGTTTCTCCACGACGTCAGCGCCGTACTTCCTCATCATCCTCGAGAGGAAGTAACCTATTTCGAGCCTCGAATGTCGCTTGCAGTCCTCAGGTATCGCGGATAACGTTTTGAATATAAGCGGTAAGCTACCTGCTAAAACGTCTTTCGGGATAACTTTCGTGTATACCTACAAATATTGGTACATTTTATATGTGAACTCGATAAACAACAAATGACTCATCGATAGTGGGAACTAAATACAAAAATCTTAATAACCCGTCTCGAACGTTGTCAAATTTTTCGAATAATGACATCAGGATTCCAAAGTTATCCGCATCTAAGAAACAAGGAAGATCAAGAGAACTGCGACTGTAGGATCACAAGGTGTAAGTGTAACTGTAGTGAAATAGTGTGATACTCAGTTCATTTAATTTTTGTCTGTACTGTACAAGTATAAAATAAATTTCTTCCAACACAAATGCGAACGTGTACGTTGAAAACCGAGTATTACCGAGAAGGGCCGAATTGTGTATGTCTATGTCGACGAGATAAATTATTACCAATTGTCAAGCCCTTGGTCGGCTCCGTATGCAACAAACGTGTTTTGTATGGAGTTTCTTTAACTTAAAAGTTTCCCTAATTATTTTGACAGATTAGGAAAATAAAAAAAAATCAACCCTTTTCCTCCCTTTTTCCATAGGGACTAAGCAGTGCGGATAAAATTTAACACAGGTGACTTAAAATCGATTAATCGATAAACGGAACAACAACGAAAATAATCACTTGCTGTTGTAAAGTAGTAAACTACAAAACGAAAATTTGTAACTTTACATTTTTTTCCAATCTGGCATCAATTGAAGCCCATTGAATCCCATTGAAGCTGACAAACAATTTCTTATAACATTAGTCTCAGAGATATAACACTAGGAGTAATAATTTACAAAACATATTCACTAATAACCTTGAGGAAACTGAGGGCTGCCGTCACTATCTCCCTGTTAGTACTGAGCATCTGCTCAGCAGCTTTCTCCAGCAACCCCTGGACCGCTTCTAGACCCATTTCCTCCGAGAAGTTGAAAAGGGCTGACGCGAGGGCTCTGAGACTGGCACTCACTAAACGAGGCAACGGAGCGGACAAACCAGACAGCATCATCTCCAGGTAAGCCTGCATACCTACACCAGAACAGGATAGTACTTTTTTGGGTACATAGTGGTTTTGGTTCACATACATTTAGGTTCCATATGGACCAATTTGGGAACCTACGGTTTAAGCTTACATAAATACGATGGCAGTGATTAACAAAAAAAGTCGATAATTTAATTTATCGATAATTCTTTATGGTATTTCATAAGTTATAATGCATGAATACTAATCGAGATAGTAGGCTCACTTTCACATCACTTAGGCTCATTTGTCGAAACCTCAATGACTCTTAACAGTCAGTTCATATCACTGTATTTCTATAATAATTTATTGAGTTCGGTATTGATAACTAATGTAGTATAGACACAGGAAAAGCAGAATGATTCATTATAGTCACAGAGCATGGACTTACACAAAAGTATACATTAGAATAGGAAAATTAAAAACCGTTTAATACACGGCTAGTTGTTTTTAACTAAAAGTTTATTGGACGGAATGAGAGTAAAATTACATGTCGAATAACCCTGCAAAGATATAAAACGAAGAGAAAAGGATAGAAATATCCACTTGGTTAGAGAGAGAGAAAGAAAGAACTATGCTTTAAAGTTACAGGTGACAGTCTGTGTGGAGGTGAAAGATCATGTCACACTATTGATTCTTTTTACATTACGATTTCGTCTAACTAATGTAAATAACATATGTATAAATAATTAAGAAGTGAAAATTTACTTATCACACTTATTAATTTATTCGAATAATGAATTTATGTAAATAACTAGCCGAGACACCACCTTCGTCTGCGTCAATTATTATCTTAAAAAAATATTTTACGTATAGAGAAAAATACATAAAAAGTAAAAGAGTAAAATATATTAGGCTTATATAATTTTTTAATACTATGTATGTATATATGTATGCTTGTGATCATAGGTTTTTGATGTTAAATGACAATGTGGTCTAAAATGGTAAACACACTAAGCCTAGAGAGGGACTGGCTCTCAAGTGCAGCTGCTGGAACAAACCAACCGGTACTTGGCGACAGATTTTCAATTTGAGGGTCGTAGCTAACAGGCCGGGTTTAGAGAAAACTCTAAAACATCATAAAAACTTGCAAATAATTTTATTCATTTACTTCCCACCTGCTCATGCGCACCATACCGCTTGCCCCAATTCACACATCGTTGAAAGCGTAGCCCTTATAAAAAAGTAGTTTCTTAAAATTTTTATAACTTTATATCAGACGAAGATGTGATATTTTTTAAATTACGCGCACTACAGACTATTATCATTTTATTTGCATAAGTAGAAGATAAGATAAACTGTTCTTCTGTCACACGTAGTGAATTGCACGTGCTGTTTTTTGTTCTTCTAGAATGTTCTTTCAAGGGTTTGCAATGATGGAACATACCGATATATTATGTATATATGTACAGTGACTGCGCTCACTGTTGCTTGTCACAATAAAGTCAGTGCGTATTCAACTAGCTGCTGTTTCACTTGTGTGTCACGTATATAACAATTACTGACCTCCCTCATGAGTTTTAAGCAGGTTCCCGACACTAGTGATGAGGTTGAAGGCACATTGACGACATTTGGAATTGATATCTCGAGTGCAGACCACGGACTCTGCGATGGCGTTTCTCAACAATTTACTTTCGGCGTTTAAATTGTTCGTTGTGTTAATTAAATGCTCTATACATCTGTAAATAAAAACGATAAAAGGATTTATTGAGAATCTTTATATACAAAACTGTGGTATGTAAGCTATTAAACATTTAAGAAAACTACGATTTTTATAAGCGTTCAACATTGTGAGCAGTGTGATGCACATGCGCAGGGTAGGAAAATAAACAGGTAACACTGTTTACAAAGACTTTTTATAAGCAAAGTATATTATTGTTTTCAATTTCCTTATATTTTTCCTCTATAAATAAAATATATTATTAAGGTAATAAACAACACAGACGAAGTTGCGAGTATCAGTTAGTTTTCATATACAGTCCTACCTACCTTAGTCTAGCCGCTTTACTGCTATCGGCGACTTTATTCAATGACGTCATAAGGAGCTTCTTTATCTTCTTGTAGTTCACGCGAAGGAACTGCTTGCAGTTCTCATTGTCAGACTTGAAGATCTCTTCTAATATCCTGTAAGCTTTTTTGTGCTCCATTTCTATTAACCTCGCCTTATCCTTGTACCGGAGTTCAGCTGAAAATACAGGGTTTATCGTAAAGAAACACGATAGAAGTGAAACTTTTAAATTACAGGAAAGCATTTCAATTATTCATCATAATTATAAATTATGTTCGGTGATTGCCACGCCACCTGAACGTAGGACACGCAACCACGAACAACGACAAAGAAAGAAAGCGAAAAAACTGCATATCACACCGTTTTCTAATATCCGAACGCAAGCGAGACATTACTCCCACCCTATTCGACACAGTGTTGACTCTCACCACTTTACCTCACACCAAAAGATTGCGGATCCGAATTTCAAAACACTCTCATGAGAAGTTTCACTTCAAAAGTTCATAAGTACTAGCTTGTAACCAATGGTTCGCTCGCGTTAATGAGTATCTATTCCTCAGGAATAGTACTTTTACTCAATTATCAAAATTGATGTTATACATCGCGCTAACGACTATATATCAACCACGAATTACGTTATGTTATTTTATAACAATTATTATTATTATTATTATCAGTTATTCGGCTGTTGAGTAATTTATGCTATTTTGTATAATATTGTAATTTATCACAATGATACGATATTGTAATGACATTCAAGACATAAACTGCTCTCCTTTTCACACCTATTGCTTGTTGAATAATGCTTGCCTGTTTTCACGTCCTAAGAACATCTGGTCGACTATTGCCATTGTCAATAATAGTAACTAACAATGGATAATTAACAGCAGCATAACTATATCGTCATAATTTGTTATCCTTTGTGTAGGAATAATACATTATGTTATTAGTTATTATAATTATGACTACCCTCAGTCTTTAATAATTGATTAATTAAAATAACTACGCCAACATTTTAATTAAAACCAACATACTCTTTTTCCCTTCTTCTCCTTCTTCCATTGCTTCTGTCTTCTCCTTTCTCGCCTTTTTAAACTTCTTCGGATCTTCTAGAACGGTCGAGCAGAGCGGGAACACCCAATCATCAAATAATTTCGTTATTTGTTCACAGCTCTGATAGAACACTAGCAGACGGATGATGTCCAGGATGGATTCCGTTTTGAAATGATTATCCTTGGAATTTTCCAATTGTTCCAACGCGTTTCTGAAGAGTTCTTCTCTTAACGACTGATCACTAATCGTAAGGTATACCTGTCAGATATACTTATTATGTTAACGCGGATATTAACAATCATGAATATTAATATTTACAAAGAGACGTTTCGAATATATTGTAACGCCTGCATGCGAACACGATACAAATAGACAATGTATGACTCGTCGATCATGGAACGAAATAAAATAGAATTGTAAAACTTTGTCGAACTTTGTCGAATCTTGAAATCACTTAAAAATGATAACTCATTTCTGCTATATCTTATAAGCCAAATGTCATGGCCACATCAACTACTTCGCTCTTACTATTATACATAAGTGATAATGATTTTCAAAAGGAGACACTGTCTTTGAATATTATATTAGCAATTTGAAAGGTTCGCTGATTCTGAGTTAATAGCAAATCATGGTAATAGGGTATTTTCAAATGTACAATTGAATATTTAACCACAGGGACAACGTATCAAACCTATCGATAATTTAGCTAAAATAGGCATAATGTAGCCAATGAAGGAACAATGTAGTCAATGTAGGGACAATATAGTCAATGTAGGGATAATGTAGTTAATGTATGAACAATGTAGACAATGTAGTAAAAATTGCTAGGAGATCATAGGTTGTTGTGAAAACATAACATATGAAATAGTCTCAATTTAATGTGAGTAAATTTAGAGAATTATAAAAAAAATCCTCACATCGGAGAGCTACATATATTTTGCTTTCTTGTCACGTAGGATATGCGGTCTAAGCCACATCAATTCAACAGATGTTGTATTTATCACCTTCAAGTTTAAATCTCTCGTCAAGCATCTATTACTACCTTCAGCCACATCAATTGCATTAGCTGAGACTGTGATGAAGAAAACTTAATAATCCTATCATACCTGAATAGTCTCTAGTGCTGCTAACCTCTGACCCTCGGCACTGCTGCCTTTCACCGGAGTCATGTATACATTTAACAGTATAGGTAAGTAGTTCTTGGCGAACCTACTCAGTTCCGCCCTATCTACTTCACTCTCAGCCGAACACATCACCAGTTTCCTTAGGGCTTGCATCACTGATAGCCTGAACTCTGGATTATCCTTTAGCACGTTACCTAAAATGGAATGTATAGTATGAACATATCAATAATTTATATTTAACTAGGTTCACTTAGGAATTAGTAATGTACATTGTCAGTAAAGCCACCTCGATCTCCATAGCAAAATGTTTTTTCCAGGATAAAAGTTTGTGAATTTAGAGATAAAGTTACAAAAGTTAACGTACTGAAAATCTTAACTATCTACATAGTCAATTATAATCATATCTACATTTTATGTGCAAATATGTTTATTTTCTGCTTAATATAGATTACTGGAAAAAATATGATTTACCACTTCTGCTAAGTGAAGGACCTGTAATATTTGCTACTTCTATAAACTAAAGGCCTGTAATATTTGGTACTTCTGTTAGAAAACATAATGTCCCAATATTATAATATCACACATTATTAAAGCCAACCAGCCAACAAATAAAAACAAATCAACGTACATTATTCATATCAATCTATAAATGTCTAACTATTTGATAATGGCTTGTTCCTGAATACTGTCATGTATGTTCATGAATGGCCTTATTTCAACCACTCAGCGTCTTATGTGGTAAGTGACTAACATAGAAAACATAAAATCCGATTATTATAACACACATTATTAAAACTAACCAATCAAATAATAACAAAAAATTAACACCATTACTAATATCAACCCATAAATGTCTAACTATTCGGTAATGACTTCTTCTTGAATGATATCATGGCCTTTATTGCTGCTGTAATTGATTTGAAGCACCTAGAAATATATACTCTTATTCTTTTCCTAATACACCAGAAAAAAAAAACTTGTCGAGTGTGTCAAAGTCACTCCTTCCTAAATAAACATGCGCAACATAGCACTATCCTACGGCATGACATACATAATCTTTGACGGCTTTCGAGCGAGATACAACCGCCATTCTCTCGCAAAGCTTGAGATCTAAGTTAGCCAAATTAAGTAATAAAAAGTGTATCATTTCGTTTATTTATATTTTAACGTATTGTGAGGTTTGTTTTTCAATAGTTGTAATCCTGTAGAAGAAGATAAATGTCATAATAAAAACAGTGTTATTGTTAATACCCAATTAGTCTATTACTCCGAAAAATTACGTAAAAATAACGTTTTAATCATGTAACCTAAAGGAGTCAAAAAGTAACGTTCTGATAACGCTGGACTCGATAGAATACTATATATTAAACACTCAGGCGCACATCCCTAGATTGGGATACAGTAAACAGTAAGTATAAAAGAGCTAGTGACGCATAAATATCTCTCTCAGACTCGAGCGAACGATGAATGACCATTTCACTCATACTTACAGCGGATACAGTTGACAGTAAATATAGAAGAGCTAGTGACGCATAGATATCTCTCTCAGACTCGAGCGAACGATGAATGACCGTTTCGCTCATACTTATAGCGACACTTTATGGGACTGGTGTCTTACTATTCCGTCCATCAAAGATCCTTGTAAAACAGCACCATCACGTGGTAACAATTGACATTACAAACATACTCTCTTGACAGCCTTAGAGCGACATACACCGCCATCTCTCGTAAAGCTAGCTAAATTAAGTACTAAAAGGATAAAGGAGGATAAAATACGAACTTCCAAATATTGATTAAGTAATTTATTTATATCAGCAAAAGGTTAACACATGAATAAAAACGTTACATTATTTCTAGTTTCATTTATAATTTAAATAGTTATTAGTATTATGATAAACCATCAAACTATAACGTTATAATCAACACTGGTGGAAATATGATAGCTTGCAGTCTACTCTTAGATGTAAAATGAATCCAGCTAGGAAGTGTCGCTAGTTGTTTTTAAGTTTTAGTGTTGTTTAAGATTTCTTGCTACGTGTTAGCGATTATGTTGGAATCTCTTTGCTTACCTTTTACGTTGACTAACTAAAGACTAAAATGGTTATGGTTTTTAATTTGGTGTGGGTTAAGTGTATATTTAATAAAGAAGCCATCATAGATGTCTTGTGACATATGACAACTGCGTAAAAGACAGTTTTGAAAAACAATGTTTTCATATATGGTGAAGGTGGGTTTAATCGCAATAGAAACACAACATCAGTGACAGCAGAGAAGAACTGATATTCTAGTAGGTAAGAACTTTTTTGTTCCGGCTTTCCAACTTTCAGATTTCCACCCTTCGCCACTGTTAGTTGGTTTGCTTAATAGTTTATCAATTCGGAATAACATATGTTAGAAAACAATATAATCAAAACTTTATTTAAAATTCGTTATAGTTTACATACAATGAATGTTTTATTTAATTTATATATATTTTATCTTTCTGTATTACTTGTCAAGTAAAAGAACATGGAGTTTAACTTATTTTCTCCATAATTAATTGATAGTAGTATTATTACAAATTGCACGAGTTATAAAATAAGTAAGGTTTCCTTTTATAGTGTGAGGTATAAAAACTTTCATATTTCGAACCAATAGAATTATGAGGGATTTTTACAATATAGTACAATTATTTCCATCAGACATTAAAATACTGTTTATAAAAATAAGTCTATTGTTGTATAAAGTTAGCCGAATAAACACTACTACTATTGCTACGATGACTAAATAAACAACTCCAACAAATTAACGTAAATTGTCCGTGTATACAGTGATGTATTATTACTTTAAGTGCATTTAATTACTACCTACGTGCTATTAATGTCGCATATCAGTAAATAGGTAAAAACTTTATTTATTTTGTATTTATTTGATAAACAAACCGATATTTATTTTAATAAAACGTATTAAAGACTAATGCCCTGCATCCACTTACTGTAGTTTATTTCTTGAATAACGGTATCGGTTTCCTCGTTCATCCGCCAAAACTGACCTGAAACCTTTTTTTTTCGAACCGTATACTGATTTGAGCACAAGTGGTGTATTGTTGATTGGTTGTATTTTATTATATTCTAGTATATGAACAAGGATTCGAGAACTCATCGTAGTTGGAGATTTATATGTTTAAAATGTATATCGGTGGATATTAGATAATAATAACTTGATTATTTTATAACTGCATAAGTAATTGTTTGATTACTTGCAACAAAAATTATTTTTTATCTTTCAATACTTTAAAATTAGACGTGAGGTCTTCGTTCAAGGGTAGAAGTGAGTGATCATTGTGACAATAACATCAGTGACGTCAGCCTTACTGAGTCACACCTTGTGAGGATGGAGGATGGATTAATATATTACCAATAGCTAAAGAATTTGTGTCTACATAACTTAACAAAATGATTTCGATGTACAGACATATTAGACACAAATTCTTTAGCTATTGACAATAATATTTTAATACGTTTTCCGTGCTCAATTTTTTATTTAAAAAACTAAATAACAAAATAATACTACTATGCATCATAATAATATCATTCTTTGAAGTGAAATATCTTGAAATAAAATCGTGAACAATGATAATTTGTTCAAATAATATGTTTTCATATTTCCTCCTATTGCCATTACCGGCTTCGCTGGAACCGGGACCTTCGTTCTGACCAATCGTCTTCGTATTTAAGATACCTAAAAATTAAGAATATCAGTTTAGTTTTTTTTTCTAATTACGCATTATTATTTTAATCCTTTATAGAAGTTGTCATTAAGCCACAATTTTAATGTCTCTATATAGTTATGATATCTTACAATCAAAGAGTATTCATTGTGTACGATATGTAACATTTGTACGATATGCGTGAAACATACTAACCATCTCATTCATAAACGTCTTCCAATCTTGGCGCTCATCTCGCCTGCAGATGAAACCTCAAACGGCGCCGAACTCCGGTGGGGTCAGAACGGATGAGCCATAATAATCTGAAGATTCCTATAAACATATATATCTATTTTATCTTTTACGGCAATAAAATTAGCAGCTATAATAATCTCTAAAACTATACTCTAAATGAATCTTATATGATATACCGTAACGATGATAACTGAACAAAACCCTCAGCAAACCTCGTATCAAGTTACAAATAGTCATAACAAAAACAAATGTAAAAAATGTTTCTATATTATAAATATTTACACTAGCGTAATACGGATTGTTATACAACGACGATAATTGAATAATAACATCGATAGTTTTATCGACAGTATCTCAGCAAACCTTTCGTATCAAGTTACAAATAATCATAACAAAAACAAATGTAAACAAATGTTTCTATATTATAAATATTTACATTAGCGTAATATGACACTGTTTATACAAGGTAATTTACCACTTGAAGTCACAGGTTTTCTCCACATTTCAAGTAGAAAAACTTATTATAATTTATCACTTACTTTTGTTTACGAAAAACATGAAAGCATTTACAAGTGGATAAAAACATAGATAGAAGGAAGTAAATAAAAAATGTACACACATTATATGATATATATTGTAAAGAATAATAGACTTACCATTTCGAACACTACAAACACAAAAGTCCAGAAAAACAATACATAAAACGAGTTACGTAGCAAATGAACAACGAAAATGGCGTCTTAGTTTACGTCAAATGTCATAGACATATAAACCATGAAGTTTCTAATAGGCGATGTGGGTGGCATTTGATTACATTCTTACTATGCTACATAGTCAATTATAATCATATCTACATTTTATGTGCAAATATGTTTATTTTCTGCTTAATATAGATTACTGGAAAAAATATGATTTACCACTTCTGCTAAGTGAAGGACCTGTAATATTTGCTACTTCTATAAACTAAAGGCCTGTAATATTTGGTACTTCTGTTAGAAAACATAATGTCCCAATATTATAATATCACACATTATTAAAGCCAACCAGCCAACAAATAAAAACAAATCAACGTACATTATTCATATCAATCTATAAATGTCTAACTATTTGATAATGGCTTGTTCCTGAATACTGTCATGTATGTTCATGAATGGCCTTATTTCAACCACTCAGCGTCTTATGTGGTAAGTGACTAACATAGAAAACATAAAATCCGATTATTATAACACACATTATTAAAACTAACCAATCAAATAATAACAAAAAATTAACACCATTACTAATATCAACCCATAAATGTCTAACTATTCGGTAATGACTTCTTCTTGAATGATATCATGGCCTTTATTGCTGCTGTAATTGATTTGAAGCACCTAGAAATATATACTCTTATTCTTTTCCTAATACACCAGAACACTATTATAATATGTATTAAGTTGTTTAAGTTCTGTTACAATGTGTTACTTAACCATTACCCGGTGATTTGTCTAATAAGTTTTTATTACATTCTAAGGCTCAAATCTTCTTACATCGAAATGACAACGCACAAATCATCACGATTTAGACTAACATAGTAAATAAAAAATCGAATTACCTAATACACGGGCCATGCTTTTAAAATTCTCCTTAATATCCTTCGGACTGTTGCAAAAACTAGGTAGTAATGACCAAAACTGGTTGCACAGCAGCTCGTATGTCTTTGAACCGGGGACATCCTTCGCCTGAGCCAACTCCTTCGACTTCCTCCTGCAAAAGGTCGCCATCTCGAGGATCTCGGTGGCGAAGAACCTCAGATTCGAGTAAGCTATCTTCTCCTTCATGACTGGCAGCAGCCAACTTCTGTCTAGGTTTATGGTTTCTGGACCGTCTCTCAGCGGGATCCATTCCAATACGAACTCGGGGCCAAGAGATTTAATGGCGCAACCGGTTGCATATTCTACTTCTTTGTCGTTTGAGAAGTTGTGGCTTTCACGGCGTTCATTGAGTTTCTTTAGAAGCGGTGCCAGAGTGTTTGTTACTCTTTCATTTGCAATCTGCAATTAATGCATCATGAACGCATAACGCATTATATTAATGGACTACAAATCATCTATCACTTACATATTACGTATAGTTTGACAAGGAAAAATTTTTAAATATATATTTTTTATTACCTCGAAACAGACCGCTATCGTCAATATGACATGCCTGATGGCCTGGTTGAAGGGGTTATCAAGTCCAGTGCCTATCTTCTTGAATATTGTCTCTATATGAGTTTTGTTCCTCAGGTATGTCTCGTCCGATTCTAAAGCCGGTTTCACGCAATCAATAAGGACTGCCTGAAAAAACAAAAACCTTATTAGTATAAAACATATTTATTTTCGAAGAGAAACTCGCACTTGCAGAAAATGTGACAGCATGGAAAAGGGGGTAGAGAAAGGCTACACAGGTAAAATTTTGGGAGATGTATTCTATGAACGGACTCATAGAACTTTCACTCTTTAATTATGTCCACATTATTTTTATCTAAACGAAAACTGCTTATATGGCCTTAATTATTATGAATGCAGTTAGGTATAAATTGTCTGCTTCAAGTTAATAATTATAGAACTGTATATGTATGTTTGTACATCAGTTTAAAAGGAGAGTAGTGAAATTATTTTATTTCTCGATTTCACTAGTCTCTTTTTACATACATACATCAAAAAAATTAAAATTTCAATTGTATGTATCAACATTTTGACTTTGGTGTTTGAAATAAAACTAACAACGCCGGCAGTATCAATGACGAAAGGTAAGTAAATCCTTATTACGATTATAGTTTTCTCATCTTCGGCATTTATTTTGTGCGGTATGATCTACTCCCAACCGATTTAATAACACAGTTCGCCACTACATTTGAACGTTCCGGCCTGTGTAGACACACATACACCCACCAATGATTGTATGTGTACAGAAGTATTTCCATGGCTTTATGTGTATGTCTTAATGCGATTGACAGTATTTGTACGGTTTTACGTTTAGAGAATATGAATTTGTGTATTTGTAAATTTTAATGCGTATGGCTGTATTTGTATAGTTGTCTGTATATGGCTTACCTTCAAAGCGTTAGTTGACGCAGAGTTGATGTCGGCGACATCGGACAGCCAGAGTTCTGAAACGCAGATGTTGACGAAAGCCGGCAAATTTGGCATACAGAGATTCATGTCCAACCTACAAATATTAGGGTAATTTTAATTTAAGTTGTGAAGAATTAATATTTTTCTAACTACTGATTCATTTTTCTCAAATAAAAACACCACAAAATGTTTGTTACTTTAATGATAGTGTCAAAATATAAACCCATCAAATGAACAGTTTTGATTCATTTTGTTTTAGTACTCGTTTAGCTATTTTAATTTAATTATCACATTTATTAGAAAATATATATAGTTTGCGGCTCACTTTATTTAGTGTTGATGTTAACAAGTGTTCCTAAAACTTCAAATTAATACGTATATAGATCATATTTTACACTCGGACTAGAGTTGACTCCTTTCACATATAGGCTTAATAAAAAAAAAATGTTAACCTACTGCTTGTATACATCTGTTTTATATCTGTTGTATAAAATAAAAATATTAAAGCAATTTACCCCGCAAGACAGCCATATCCTTGTTGGAGTACAGCTGCCCAGGCCAACACTTGACCCGTGTCGTTGGCTGGTGGGCGTGCAGCCATCAGGGCCCTTGTCAGCTGCACGGCGAGATTCGTCGTGATGTTTGAAGAGTCTCTCGGTGCGGAGAACACAGCGTGTAACGTATGGAGGCAACAAGTTTTTATATAAACATTGTTGTGTGTCATTAAAGATAGAATCGCTTCGCAGATTGTCTGAAATCAATATTATTGTGACATTTCATCTTCTTTCTCCTTATTATACAAACAAAAATTGCTGTCAAAGATTGCCACTTCTTGTTACCCTTATCTCATATAAGGGTATGTACAAATACTACTTGTCCCATGTTTGTCAATTTTTTGACCCCTCCCTAACCTTGATGATCATGTGTAGTATATGAAAAAATCGCTCCACTCTTCTGTAGTTTTCATATAGTAATTAATAAATACAGTTTTCCTTATTCTCCCTGTAACCAAAGAACGGTGTGGGACTTTGAAGACCTCCCTCCCACCCTGAACGAGTCGCGTAGTATGGGTATGTTCCCTAAGTAGGATGAACACAACATATTTTCCTCTTCCATTTTCCCCTGTCAGATGTTATCTCAGTATTCACACCTTTTATGCATATTTCATTTTTACCTTTGTCGGTCTTCCTCTACTTTCATATCCATCCACCTTCATACTCCAATATTAAGTCTGTAATCATTTTGTATCACCGAAAAGCTCTTTTTCTAACTGTACAGAGATTTTCTAATCTGGTTTCGATAATACCGACTGTCCGTGACGAATAACATCGTAAAGAAACCTGCACGCATTGTATAATCGACTGTGCATTTCTGGATTATCACGCAAAGCTTAGATAAAAATGATAAATACCTTGATATAATCCTTGCTGAAGACATGCAAAATGTCCCGCAGCATGGTCAGAGTATGAAGTACACTGCGGTGTCCAGAGAGGAGAGCTTCCGCTTTAATCTGGGAGAGGCAGTACTCCGCGACGCGATTCGAAGCTGGATGTAGCTTCGGCACCTGAATAATAAAGTTCACTAGCAATTGCTCGACACTTTGTCTGTATTTACCAATGATGACTTCACATACTGACACTATAGATTATCTCCGTATATCACTAACAGTTTACGCAGCACACATTAAGGTAGCTTTCAGATGGCAATTTTTTTTTCAAAGTTACTCGACTGAGTCACTATCATATTTTAGCCAATTTAAACAATAACTCTACAAATGTTATTATAATGTATAAGCTATGTATATATATGATAGCGCCTACGCCGCCGTATGCACCATCTAGCAATAAATCTGTAAACAACACGTGCTTCCACCCCACAGAGCGTGTCATTCGATTCTCTCTACTACTAGACGTGTATCGCTATAAAAGGAGTTTTAGCTTAGTCAGATCGGGAAATTCGGCGACAGTTCAAGCCGAGGCGTACCGTGTGCCCTTGCGCTGTTCGCCTAAACAAAATCGGGTGAGTGCCTTAAGCGCTCCCTTTAGTAGTCCGGTGAAACTGTAGAGGCCTTGCCAGACCATCAGTGCAGGTCAGTTAGAAAAACAAAAAAGGCCGCGGGGAGGTAGTTTGTAGTCCGGTGAAACTGTAGAGGCCTGTCAAGCCAACAGTGTAGTCAGTTGGAAAAAAACCGTGGGAGTCTTGGCTCTAGCGTGGCACGGTAAACTTGTCGTACCTACTTTGCTAGTAGCTAATACTAGACTCTCGATAATTAATTTGTGCAATGTTAATTTGTCACGATAAATTAATTATAGTTACCCACTATTCTAAATAGACGGAATTAATAATGATTGATTATTATTCAGTTTTGATTAGACTTCTTGAAATATAAACACCCGTTATATCACCATATTGGCATTTCTTTAATTCCCTACATCGAACCACTTTCTACAAATATATGGCTATACATATACCTAAAATACAAATTTTGAAAAATACCACGACAAATTAGGGTAAGGGGAAGTGGTCGAGACAAATCTCACGACAACTCATCAGGAGGGGAAGGTTTCAAAAAATCCTCAAAAACGACTAACCTCCTATTCGATCAAAATTCATGTTTGATTTTCTATGTTATAGTAACAAAAATCTATCCGCCTTCATATACATTCTCATTGATAATATTAAAAGAATAAACCACAGATATATAACACGTAAAATAATAACATCAATTCTAAATCATCATTCTAATTTTATTTATAAATTATTAATCTAATTAATTTTACATCACTATTGACTTACTTTAATTTTCTGGTCATCAGTTGGTAGCATGAAGCAACTGCCGCGTAGGATTGACGTTACTGCGTGCTGGGCAGCTTTGCGAACCTGAAAATAAATATATTTAACCAATAAATTAATAAAAAACTTCCATTCATCTAAAACCTTAATATTTCTGTTAAAGATCAAGGTTAAACGAATAAAGGAATTTACAACACTAGTTTCTTTACTATGGTGGTAATGTTCCAACTATTCGAATTAATAGACCAATAAAGACAAATTGAGAAAATTTATCCTGATTCGGACCCAAATACAACTGCTAAAATATCAAATGATTTGGCTCAGAGATCAAAACCTCAATATTGTAGCAGTAGTGGGCTAAGACTGTTGCAAGCCCAGGGCAATAAACCTAAATGAGATCTCCTGCACTGTTCACTGTCAGCAGAGGAACATTTTAAGTTCCACGAACCTAACACTTTTAAAAAACAAATTAAACAAAGAAGTATGTAAATATGTGTGGTTTATTTAGAGTTAAATAAAGTATGGTACATTATACGTGAGAACTTCTTCGCTTATGACCTTTTTATAAAAGTTGTTTTTTTTTTTATAGTAGTATCGAGCCTACAACTTATAAACCTTTCATTGTTTGAACATATTGTAATTTTTTTCAAGACGTGATTACTGATAATATAGTCCTGTCATTCTTCAAAAATCTGAACAAAACCACTGAATATTCGGAATCTGTCTAAGACCAGAGTAAATAAGTGTAATGATGTGTGGGGACTTACATTTATGTGTGAGTGAAGTAGTAGTTAATAAAATACACAACTCACTTTTGGCTTAGAATGTAATGCGAACGCCAACACACAGTCAAACACCTTCATAGTTGAGGAATCTCCCCATACAGCATACTCCTGAGCTCTCAACAACACAGACAAGCATCCTATAGCACTGCGTAAGAGAGCACCATTCTCAGACTGAGCATTCCTTTCCAATATGTCGATGAAAATAGTTGATGATTCCGAAAATTGTTTCCTTAATACTGCTTGAGAGACAGATTTTATACCCATAGATAGTAAAGTTAGTGTGGCTACTAAGCTATCTTCAAGATCTGATGCTTTTAAGGTTTCCATCTAAAATTACGTAGGAATTAAAAATTTTAAACATTTGTCAATGTTTGAAAAGATAATGGGATTATAAGAAAATTATTAATTGTTGTATATGTATGTATAAGTACGTAGTGGCTGTGCGACTTTTAAAACGTGACATATGTCGTAAATAAGGTCAGAGCATTTCCAACTTGCTATATGTAATAATTTCGCATTAATAAAGAATGACAAAAAATAAAACTATAAAACCTCTTTTTTATTCATATATATCATATCTAAATATAGCAATGCCTATGTCAGTCCAGCAATTAGAATGTATTTATTGACACATCATATAATTAGTTTTAATAAATTGTTTAAGCTAAATGAATGACAAAGAAACAGACATACATACACAGGCAAAGTATTATCTGATTTCCATTCAATCTTGTATAATTAATGAAGTAATGGTACATTTCAACTGGTATGTACCAGAAGCTATACTTGATATCCAATCCCTTTGTTAAAATTAGACCATATTGTAATTTAACATCCCTTGAGATTATGAACCAATGATAAACTTACCAAAGCTGCAAAATATTCAGTTGTAGTTTCTTTCCCACCTTGCTCCTTAATGACCTCAGTTACTGCGGCAAGAACAGCTAACATCTCTTTATGCAATGAATTATTTGAGTCAAATCTGCTCAACAGTCTGAAATTGTACAAATTAATAATTCCAAAATAATTCCTTACTGTTTTTGTATGCCTTGTAAGAAGATATATAGAAACATTATACTGATTTAATCAGATACTAATTACAATTTTTGTTTCTAGATCTAGCTAGAAAAAGAGCAGTATAGAAAGTGGCAACAAATAGTTTTTTGACATTCAGAAATCTGTATTTCTATGAATACTTTTAATACCCAAGATAAATATACTTTATAAATGCTACCAGATTTTGAAGAACATAAATAAATAAAAAAATGTTTATCTCAAGCAGTTTAGATGAAATTTTGTAAATGGGAAACATGTTAATTTCTAATTAAGGGAATATAGCAATTATTAATAAATCCAAACAAAAAAATACTACTTTATTCTTAACCAACATTTATGATCTTTCGTAAACAGAAAATATGTTAATGCATAAAAAATGTATAGACTCAAATAGTGAAACTGCAGTTATTTATAATGAATGAATTTTTTGTGATACAATGACAGCACCATATATTTTTTAGTCTGAAGTGTAAATAATATTCTTTTGTTGTGGAAGTAGTGGTGGTGATTTCAGTTGTGCTCCATTTTTAATGTAAATGCATTCTGTTTTAATATTATGTGATTATTGACACACTGCTTTGCTTTCATTAACATTTTCTTATTAGAGTTATATCTTTTTTTCTTTAAAGATATAATTATTCGATTTATAGTTTATATTAATTAATTGGATATTTGTACTTATTTCCAGACCACATTAAAAAGCACAGGTTTTAAAAGGCAATAGTTATTATGAAACTTTTTAATAATGTAATTTTCTTACTTGCTGAAGCTGATATTAGAACATTGACTCCAATCTGAAGCAAATGTTTGAAACGTCTTATAAGTCCCAGATCTCATTGTCCCAGAATATTCAGACTCTGAACCGTCATCTCCAGTTTTTACTGACATGTTCTCAAACTCCTTAGCAATAGTCAATTCATTTTCAGCCTCTGATTTGGCACTCTGTGTATTGTGTCCGTAAGTCATCATTGCATCGTGTTTGAGGACAGCCTGTTGAGTTAATCCAGTACTACCTGTCAAGGAATATGTTTTTCAAGATAAATACTCTTTATATGTATAATTTATTTGCATACATAATGAATATTGACAATATTTATGAAATAAACTTTTAAATTGGAATATAAAATAATTCCACACAAAAAGGTGCAATATCTCCAGATTTCCTGATGACTGGGATAATATTCAAACCTGTAGATGCATTTTAACATTCACATGTGCATTTTCAGGGCAAAGACCAAATATTTTCCATTCAGAATTTGCTTAGTAGTAGCACATTCATACTACCTCTGTTGTAGAAAACCATTATTATAAAAAGTTTACTTTAAACTATGTTTGTGCTTTCTTATGTCAGTTTTATATAGTGTATTGTTTTTTCCAGATCTGAGAATGTAATTTCTCTCTGATATTATATTTAAATCATTATGATATATTTTAATTTCCTATAAACAACAGATTTTGGTTCTATTTGATGAAAAGACATAATAAAACCAAGTTATGATTACAAAACATCTAATGCTTGTTTTACTTTGTGTCTTAAATTGAGCACCGGTTGCCAAACACATATCTCTCTGTTCGGATTCTGTATCGATATTAACTTCCTAAGTTAAACTTTATACATGTAGTTATAATGGAGTTACATGATCAATTACAGTCATCATTATTATCAGATAACAAAAATTATAAAACTATAATTAAGGTTATTTGGGCCGAATAAAATAATTAGTTATGTTAAATCAATACAATATAAATAATTAACGAAATTAGTAAATGAAGTCTAAAACATATACAATAAATGCAATAAATCCAACGCAATATGCCAATATACCCAGATTTTCTTGAAAAAACCGGGATTTTGCCATTTCTCTGTACTTTTGTATTTTCGGATTTGAATTCGAAGACTGTCCTTTCTGCCATCGTTTCCCTTTAGTTTTTCCTTTAATTTTTGATCTGAATTTTCCCATTTTTGTTATATCATAGCACACTTGAATAGAAAAATAAAATACACCGCACGTGGTAGTGACGTTTGAAGAGTAATATTATTCTGTGCGTTTGAATGGATAAAGTGAGTTATGTCACTGTCAAAATTGACAACCACTCCAAACCTTATAATTGACAAAGATAAAAAAAAATAAACGTAACAAACGTAGACAGAGGTAACAAAGGAATATAGGTTAGATAGTACACAGGTATAATAGGATTATATAGATCAATGTGTTGTCGATTTAATTAAAACGTTTTTTGGTACTAACGTAGTGACTGTCTTCGTTTTAATTTAAAAGTGTTTTGCTCTTTTATGAGAACTACATGTTTTCTCCCTGTGTGTTGTTTTTTATTATTACTACTGGATTACTGATATTTTTCTACTGATTTTAAGTTATACTTATAAAATTGTATCCTTATTGTTTAACCACTATGGAAAAGCGTACTAGTTACTACTGATATGTAGCCTAGATACAGCTCCAAAGTCATGTGTCTGCCATTAAAAATTTCATCAAAATCAGTTCAGCCGTTTTAGAAATAAGGTGTAACAAACAAGAAACACTTCAACTTTTTGTTTGTATAGATTAGCGTAATTCCTCATATATGCAGAGCATGTCATAAATAAATATATACTAAAAGAAGGATGTATGTACATATGAAAGTTATGCAAAACCGCACCAGCGGTTGGTAGATGATACTCCATTTTACGCATTCAATGCCTTTTTTAATACAACTATTTCTTGTTTCATTATCATTGCTAGAAATGTTGTCCGTAACGGAACGGTTTTAATCTAATGATTTTTTTCTTCATTCACCGTCGTATCGTTGTTTCATTGACGTTTCTGTTGTTTGTAAATAATAACCGCTGGAAATAGTACGCAATGTGAAATTACACGCATTCCTCTATCGGGTTCACATTACGTAAACGCCAAACGCTACAGTGTAATTAAATAAAGTTCAGTTGAAAAATTATAACCTATTTTTATGTTACGGAGCTTGTTTTAAGTGATGAAATAGAAAAATGCCGCCTTTTAGAAGGAAAAAAACTGCTAAATCGTTCCCGGTTAAAGTGTGCACATTAGATGCTGAACTGGAGTTCGACCTTGAGGTGAAAATCATGTTTTTTTAACAATAACATTATCGTTTGGATTCGTTTCAGGTACTCGTTACAACAATGCCCTCTTTTGTGACTCACGTTTTACACTTAGAGTAATAAAAGCATAACACATGTAAATTAAGGTCGTAATGAATCTTGTGTACGGGTCAAATTTAAGTGATTACACGAATAATTAACGTTATGTACGAAGCTATGAATACATCATATATTTTATTACTGTTGCAAATTATAACGATTTTTTTAGCTGAGTTTATTTCATATAAATTAAACAAAAAATTAAAACTCTTATCTTAATAGCCAATGAAAATAAATTAACATCTTTTATAGCATGATGTTTTGATAAATAAACAATAAGCTAGAATATAGGTATATTCTATACATATACATATCAATTGACAGTATCCTATCATTTTCTGTGTAGCCTATTAATCTTAATTAGTAATACAAAATTTGATGCAAATCACTTGTAACTTATAAAATTATAATTTTCTGTTTTTAATGAGTTGTAAAAAGTAGTTTTGGTGATTGGTTTACCCTATCTATTGAGTAACAATATAACTTTTTAACATACAAATTTCACAAAAATAGGCCAAGCTGTTTTTTCAGTTAAATCCCTGGACATATAAAATGTACGGACAGAACTACATAGATTTAAACTAGATATATGTATTGAATTGTAACAAGCCCAAGCCCTCTATAGTCCAAAAAGGCCTGCTCCTAATAAGATATTTTTAATTACAAAGTTAATTAAATAAATTTTTAACTTTTCCCTTCGATAATCACAATGATCAAATACTTAAAATAAATCCATAACACAAAAGTAATAGAAAAACTTTAAAATAAAAATTATATGATTTTTTGTCTGTAAATTTGATTACCATCTCAAGAATATTGATATTGTTCTGATATATTTAATATAAATTTAAATAACAACTAAACATTTATTTATTCATATATATTCTATAGATCATTATGTCATGTCTCTAATGGGGTAGGTAGAAAATTAGTTGTATTCTTATCTCTGGAAAGTGTTTCCTATCTCTTCAGATTCATAAAACTATATGTTAAAAACAATTTAAATTGTTGAAACACTAAGGACACTAATATCTGTCATTCAATTGACTTGATCTGATAATAGGATTGAGACCCTTGCACCAATAGGTTTTTACCTATATGTATTTCTTATCTCTTGTTGTAAGGAGCATGCATTCTGTATCTATTTGTTTTGTGGTATCACCATTGGATTTATTTATTTAAAATACAAATAAACTTATCAACAATACATACTGATAATATGTAGTCATTTGAATGAAACATGACAACCCCAAACATATTTGTGTGAATAAATAAATAAAAAAAAATCATAAATTGGATATGTGATTCTGTAGTTTTAACCACAGATGGAGAGATATATTATTATTATTTAACAAGATAGTATATAGAAAACGGAAAATGCTCATTTTGTGAGGAAAATAATTGTCTTCAAAGATTTATTAATTAAAAAAAATGTGTAGTCAGAGCTATGCATGTCAGATATAGGCTTAGATTTAGCATAAAAGTATTTATATATACATATACATACATAGTATATATTAAACCTAAGAACATAGAAAAGTACCCTGTTCCTATTTACATGTTCTAAAGAAATTTGATTGTAATAATACAGAATACAAGTGGTAACAAGCTACAAATAGAAAAAAATATAGCTTCCATTTGTAAACAAATTGCGAGAATACATTGATAGGTGGTTAGGAACTTGTGACTGGGTTACAAGAATAAGTACTAGAACAAGTCTTGTAATTATTCTACTGTTATTAAAATCATTTGTTTATTGTGAATTAAGGCTAATTATAAGTTTCATATAAGAAATAGCGACAGTCTCTAGTGAATCTCATTTAAATCTACATTATATCAAGATAGCACTAAGGCTTCTTTTAGAGTACTATCTATTTGGAAGTTTTGCAAATGTCATGGAACAAAAGTCTCCCAAATATAATTTATGTAGAAAGATGAACATTGTTGTATGAATTTGAGCTGTTAAAATACGGGTTTTTATCATGGTAATTTATCACAAATTTGTTCCAATTATATCAAAGAGTTATACAATCTAGAATTACTGTCTCATCAGCTATCCTCCTTATATGACTGTAGAATAGATAGAGTACAATAGGACTGACATATTCCTCTGAGTAAAATTTGTTATGAAATAGAAAAAAAGTCTTGTAAATTGAATTTTAGTGTTACTTTCATTTTACAGTGGCGGGCAACTGGTAGAGATCTCTTTGATTTGGTGTGCAGGACAATAGGTCTGAGGGAGACATGGTTCTTTGGATTGCAATTCGAAGATACAAAACATTTTATAAGTTGGCTGAAGTTGGATAAGAGGGGTGAGAAATATAAGATGAGACATTAAATTTTTTTATTTTAGATAATTATCCTTAAATAAACAGAACTATTTTAGTAACATTATTTTTTTAGTATACACCACTGGTTTGCTCTTGAAAGAAAAAATAGAAATTAACTTGGAACATGAGACAGAATAATGTGTTGTCATATAATTTAAAGTGATTTTCATTCTGATTAATGTGCTACCTTCTCAAATATAGCACTGTATCAATTCTCAGCCTTTCACTTACAATGCCTAGAATGTGTAATATTTTGGGGAAATATATCCTATAAATTCTTAAATATAATAATCATCAGGTCATAACAATCATGATGTTTACATCATTCATATGCTGTAAATCAATCAGTCATTTTTGTTTTTTATTTTTTTATACTTTATAGGTTAGCGTTTGACCACAATGCCATCTGATGTTAAATGATGATGTGGTATATGGTATATGTAATATGGTAGTCACACTAAACCTACAAGTGCAGCAGCCAGAACACACCAACAGGTGCTTGGTGACAGTTTTTAACTTGAGGGTAGAAGCTAGCCAGGCGGACTTAGAAAAAGCCCTACCACCACATGCTATGGTTTCATCATAATGTTTTCCTTCATCGAAAGCTCCAACTCAGTTGCTAGGATTCGAACCTACATCCTTCAACGCTGTGTCCAAACACACAACCAACTGATCCATCATTGCTTTTCTAAGTCTGACAGATTATTTGTGACCATCAAGTTGGAAATCTGTCACAAAGCAAGTACTTTGTGAATCTATAGGTTTGCTTTGCATCAGTTTAACTTGAGAGTCATACCTCCTGTATGTATAGCTTGTTAGGATTGTTATTCAATACCAAGACCAAGACTGTGATCAAAACTTTGAAGTATAAAAAAGAGTATGTCACATTGTTAGTTTTAATTTAAACTTCTCCATTTTGATTTTATTTTTTAAAATTTGATAAAAAATATAACAAGGAATAATGTTAATTTTTAAACTTTTTTTTACTAGAAACGTTTTCTAAATATGAGAATAACAAATTGCATTTGAAAAATTATCATACAATACACTATACAATCAAATGTTTTCTCTGAAACAGTGCAAGATCAATGTGTATCACAAATGCCCGGGACACCATTCATGCTTCTATGTAAGTTGTACCCTGAGGATGTCGCCGAAGAGCTCATCCAGGAGGTAACACAGCATCTGCTATTCTTGCAAGTCAAATTGGCTATACTCAGCATGGATATTTACTGCCCGCCAGAGGCTTCCGTTTTACTTGCCAGTTATGCGGTACAGGCGAAGGTATGTGAAATTTGAGTGTATAACTCCATTATCATAGACTTTAGCATTTAAGAGAATAAAACAAGGTCATTATCATCATCTTACCCTTATCCCACCTAAGTAGGGTCGGCACAACATGTTTTCCTTTTCCACTCTCCGCTGTCAGATGTCATCTCAGTATTCACACTTTTTATACACATATCATTTTTCACACAATCCATCCACACCTTTTTCGGTCTTCCTCTACTCCTATATCCATCCACTTTCAAACTTAAAACTTTTCTCGTTACATGACATTCATCTCTTCTCATAAAATGCCTGTACCATGCTAACCTATTTATTACTTCTCAACTTTTTGTCACTGGTGCTATTTTCAAACTTCCTCTGATATACTTATTCTTAATCTTATCCTACCTTGTTACACCACACATCCATCTTAACATTCGCATTTCTGCCACATGTAGTCTTTTCTCATCCATCTCTTTCATAGCCCAGCATTTGGATCCATATAACACGGCTGGTCTTATTATAGTTTTATACACCTTCCCCTTGAGTTTCAACGGCATTCGTCGGTCACAAACCACCCCAGACACCTTTCGCCAATTCATCCACCCTGCATTTATCCTATTCCTCACGTCCTTGTCTATTCCACCGTCATTTTGGATCAATGAGCCGAGGTACCGAAAATTGGAGCAGGCTGGTAAGGATACACCGTTTAAGGTATTATGACAGAAACTGGATGGACCTCCGAAGTCACAGAACAAATGTTCAGTTTTCATCCCACTAATCTTTAAACCAACATTCTCCAGTTTCTCTCGCCATTTCTCCAGCCTACTCTGAACCTCGGCAGCATTTTCACCAACGAGAACAATATCATCAGCGAATAGCATACACCAAGGTGTTTCCTCCTGTATGTCTGATGTTAGTTCATCCATGACAAGAAGGAATAGATAAGGACTTAAAGCTGATCCCTGATGCAAACCTACAGCCACATGGAAATTGTCGGTAATTCCAGCCTCGGACCTAACATGTGTTTTAGCTTGACTATACATACAACTGACAAGTTGTAAGTACTTCCCAGGCACTCTTTTCTTTTTCAGCGCCCACCACAGAACATCCCGAGGTACTTGATCATATGCTTTTTCCAGATCAACAAACACCATATGCAAGTTTTTATGTACACAAAAACAAGGTGTTATTGTTAATTTAAAAGTTTACTTAAGCATTTTATTAAACTATAGCTAGGTTGGGCATATACTATAATGTATCGCTTATGACCTTGCTCATTGGATTACTCCTCAGTTGTAATGTGAAGATCAGTAGATTTGCTTGTATCCTACCATGTTGTGTCAGTACTAAACAAAGATTGTCTATAAAATTAAGACTTTTTATACGAAGATTTATGAGATTAAGCTGTAATTCTTGTTCTTCAAAATCGTCCTAGACCAGTTTTCGATAATTAACAAATATTGAAGTTGAAAATATAAATTAATAAAATAGATTTTATTATACTAATATATACAAGGCATAAATCTGCTCTCCGCGCTTGTCGCATGGAGACTGAGATCCCTAAGTGCTCTAAGTATTATGATTACGCCCGATCGACAAAGTGCTTGGGGAGGTATTATTATCAGGTTTACATGATGGGTACTATACTACAGTAGGGTCTCTACTTTCCAACTTTACTCTCCAACTTTTAGGACAATGGTCCCTTGAACTCGGGTAGTAAAACACCTTTGGCAGTAACATAGAGTTATTGCAGCAAATGCTACCGAAAAGAAATGAAATTTTTCACTCTATGTCAAAACTAAAATTATAATGTATTAAGTAAAGTACTTAGTAAAATATTGTCAACTTACTGGTGGCACCAGCGAACTAAGAGAACACTAAAAAAGAATACCACCGTACTGTGGTTACATTACCATGTACACCTTTATGGAAAGCACAATCATGTGAGTTGAAGCCAAGTCCGATGCCTTCATCGATTTATATACATTGTTTTGATACTTGCGGTATTGTTACTCAAAATTATTGATACAGTACGGCGATTACGACGAGAGTGCATACAAACCCGGCATGTTGGCGAGCGAAGATCTCCTGCCTCAGCGAGTAATAGACCAGTACCAGATGACGCCTGAGATGTGGGAAGACAGAATCAAGATTTGGTGAGGATTCTTTTATTACGTATGCGCCCGTAATTTGGCACGCATTCGATGCGTACGCATACGTATTTTAACGAACTCGTGTTCGCATAATGATTTTTTTTATAGGAATGAGTACAATTACATCCGATTTTAAGTGACAATGGTCAATACGCTAAGCCTAAAACAATTCATACTCACGGGCAACTACTACAAAACTGTTAGGTTATCATCAATATATGGTTTCGTTGCAATGTTTAATATGGAATGTTAATTTATCCAAGAGACAGCTTATTTGTGTGTATGAGATGATTTGACAATCGTATCTAATTTTTTTATTATTCAAAAACTCAAATAATAGCCATCACAAAATAAATACGAACTAGTATTTCAGTATGTAGACCTATTTAAGAAAAAAGACAAGGTAATCGAATTTATTTCTGAATACTTTTTTATGATTATTTTTCGAAGGTTCTATTAATACTTTGCCAAATATTAATTAGTAAAAATACAAAATAACTAATCTTGCGTGTAAGGTACTTACTATTCGCCCTTGTTCAATGTAATTAATTTGTTTGATCTGAAGAACGAACCTTGAGGCTGGGATAATGTAAAAATAATGATTATACGTCATTTATTAAAACAAAGTCGTGATTTCCGAGTGGTTTGACCAGTAGAACAACACTTACTAATTTCGGTTGACGGTGAAAGAAAACCACCGTATCTGGGAAAATAAAGAACTGGGGATTGTCGAAACAATAATGTACTAAAAAGCTTATAAGATCGTATACACAAAATACCAAAGCGTCCTTCGTATAGAAATGACGAAAAAAATGTTTAAAATGTTAAAATCGATTTTGATTTATTTAAGTCTCGATTACAAAATCTATAGGTATAGATATTTTCTTTATAATCCTAAACGGAGAACGATAGTGATGGTATAATTATAAACTGTTCTTGACTGAAGGTACGCCGATCATAAAGGCATGTCCCGAGATGAAGCCGAAATGGAGTATCTGAAGATAGCTCAGGATTTAGATATGTATGGAGTCAATTATTTCGCTATCAAGGTTTGAGACTATTGATGTATTTATTTTATTAAGACACTAATTATGTAACTTACTTTTTACTTAATCTATATTTGTACCTAAAATCAAACAACTATTTTTCACTACACGATAGCTATATTATCATAAATCTATATCCTATATAGACGTCAGCTTTCCTAGCTGATACAGTAATCTACTACTGTATAGTTACGAATATATGTACAGATGTGAACGGTACAACGGTCCGCGTAAGAATGATCCCTACTCTTTTTTTTTTCGAACTGACCTATACTGCCAGCCAATAAGGCCTTCACAGTTTCACCGGACTACTAAGAGGAGCGCTTAGGGCACTCACCCGATTTTATATAGACGATTAGCATACGGGCGCACGGCACGCCTCGGCTTGGGCTGTCGTCGAGAACCCGAATCTAACTAGCTAAGCTAAACTAAGCTAAACCTATCCGTATCATACCTGTATGAGTTCGTGAAATATACATGGTTACCAAGCATGTATGTTTCACGATCCCGTACATGTATTTTGTATCTGACTATCTGTGTTCTAAACTATTTCAGTTCGAAAGGGCAAAAAAAAACAAACAAAAATTGCCCACCACTATGTGTATTTCTAAACTATTTCAGTTCGAAAGGGCAAAAAAAAACAAACAAAAATTGCCCACCACTATGTGTATCTACGAGTGAGATGATCCCCATTCTTTTTGTACTACAGCTTTTATAACTTTCTTTTGTATTTAAAGTTTAGGAGCTTAATATTTCAGTCGATACCACAAATACTTATGACGGTAGACGGGACCTTTGCGCCGGCTAATTAAAAATTGATGACGAGTGATGTAGAGTATGTAATAGAAAAAGTCGAATAAAAAATCTACCCATATGTCTGAATGTATGTCTGTTTGAACACGGTAATGGCCAAAACTAATAGATCTATTTTCATTAGGTTTTCTTTAGTGACCTGAATCCTGCTTTGAATAACATATACGCTTTATTTCATCAACATCTGCTTGTGGCAAAAATATAATTTAATTTAAAATTTTATGTGCCTACTTAGTTTAACAGAGCTGGAATTCGTGTTGTTTTTTTTTTGTAGGATCTTTGTTATGTAGCTTGCTATCATATTTTATTCGTAATCTTGTGTTATTTGATTCTGTATTTTATAATATTGGTGGCATTTTACTTAATATTTTTAGTTCGATTATTGTGCACAAGTGAAGATGGAAAATAATAACACGGAGCATGAATTCTGGGATGCCATAAAACTCTCTGGAAAGTTCTAACAAGGACGCCACCAACTTGTCAGAACATAGAAATTATCACAAGATACTTGTAATATTATTACTTACTCGATAATGGTAGAAATTAGACGATTGTCTGTAAAAAAAAAGGAATTCTTGTTGCGGGTGTGGACTCTAATGACAGTTTCTTGTCGTAAGTCCAATTCTATGTGACTCTCTTTCGTGTGTTATTGAGACACAAGCTATTTGTTCATGTCTCCAATTATACAACTTCAATTTTGTACATAAAGAAGCTTTATAAGTTAAAAAGGCGTGTGTAGCAGATGGGCAAAGCTACCAAATAATTATTTATGACTTTGATTTTCGTGATAAATAACTTGCGATATTATCAATAATTTGATGAAATTGATTACAGAATAAGAAGGACACAGACCTGTACCTCGGTGTTACAGCTCTGGGGCTCAACATATACGAGAAAGACAACAAAATGATACCGAAAACCACATTCCCCTGGTCCGAGATCAAGCATATATCGTTCGACGATAAAAAATTTGTGATCAAATTCGTCGATAAATCTGTGAATAATTTTATATTTTTCTCACCAAAAGGAATGAACAAATTGGTAAGGGATTTTATTTTATTGAACTTAATGGTTGTGTAATAAGTTAACATCATGTTAATATTACATTTTTTTATTGTTGTTTGCGTTACGAATGATTTTAAATAGTAACAACCATAAAGCATGGAAAGGTCTTATTTTGAAGTGATTACGATAGTGTATTTTTAGTGTTATCATTAAAAATATTATCTGGGAGTCATGTTGACATAATTTGACAGTTACTATATAAAAACATACTTGGAAGTTATGATATAAAAACGTAATTTGGAAGTTATCATATGAAAACATATAATTATATAATTTTGAAATTATCATTAAAACCATAATTTTTGATTTTATTAGGGGTCGAAATTTGATTATGATTAATTGATTTCAGTATTATGGAAGAAAATATATATTTTTAATTTTTTTTTATCAATACCACTAAAGTTCGTCAATATCCACTAAACATAAAAATAGAAACACAGGATAAAGATGTCCCTAACTGTTTTATCTCTGCCAATTTTATATAATTTAATATTCGGTTGACTTAAGATTTGTTTTATGTGTAGATTTTAGATCTGTGCATCGGGAACCACGATTTGTACATGAGGAGACGGAAACCCGACACAATGGAGGTGCAGCAGATGAAAGCTCAGGCCAAGGAAGAGAAACAGGTATTGTAAAATTTTTTAATGACAACATGTTTTTGACGTATCTGTTCAAGAGAAAATTACTGCTCTGTATCTAATCGTAATCACAGTGCAATCTAAAAATAACGGCAACCATCAAGAAATACAAGTCATCGCTTTTCGCCGCAGTCATGAATGATTCCGAAACGCGATAAATCAAAAGAGAGTCACTGTGTCTGGTTTATCACTATGTATGTTTATGTCCAAAACGTGACTAGCTCAAACCTGCAATTATAGGATGTTACATTTCTATTAGTTGTAATAAATAAATGAGCGAAGATGGATTAGTTGATAGTGTGTTCGGACACAGCGTCGAAGGATGTAGGTGCGAATCCCTAGCATCTAAGTCGGAGCTTTCGGTGAAGAAAAACATGGTGATGAAACCATAGCGTGGTATTAGGATTTTTTCTAAACACACCTGGCTAGCTATCACCCACAATTTTAAAATCTATCGCAAAGCACCAAAGGGGGTTTTCCAGCAGCTGTACTTGAGAACCAGCCCTCCTCTAGAAATCGTAGCTTGGTGGCAGGGCCTTTTCTAAATCCAGCTGGCTAGCTATCACCCTCAAGTTGAAAATCTGGCGCCAAGCACTTGTTGTTGTGTGTTCCGGCAGCTGCACTTGAGAGCCAGTTTCCCTCTGTGTTTAGCTTGACTACCAGGACCTCATCATCATTTAACATTAGACGAGTTTGTGGTCAAACGCTAACCTATACAGTATCAAAAATAAAGAAATTAAAATTACGTATGCGCGCACGCTTTCGTAAATATACGTATGCGTGCTCAAATTGCGGGCATATAATAACTAACATTATAATGTGCATTTGTTTGTTAAGCTTTCACGCTTCAACTACTTAACCGATCGTCATGATTTTTTTTAATACACGACAAGGTTCATAAGAGAACATAGGGTACTTTTCATTTAAAAAAATGTACTGTTCCCGAGGGATAGAATATATAGTGGGATAGAAGCCGTGCGCAAACGTTAGTACGTAATAAATGAATTCCCACCAAATCTTAATCCTGACCTCTCATAGCTGGTACTGGTCTACGATTCGCTGAGGCAGAATCCTTGCCAATCTTTTTAACCGCTCTGAATATAGATGCGCAGGATACTAAAGAATACTTAAAGATAAATAAATGCCAAATGTAGATTCCTATAATAATATTTTAACTCTGTTTTTTATTAAACTCTTCACTGGATTATGCGCAAACTTCAACTTAAGGCTATATTCACAGTGGCCAAAAATATTCACAAGGACTGCATATGGTGTTTCCAATGCTTAAGTTTTATATTATTATTTGCTTCAGCGTCGTCAAATCGAGAGGAACAAGTTGGCCAAAGAGAAACAATTAAGAGAGGCTGCCGAAAGAGAGAGAGCGGCCATGGAACAGAGATTACTCCAGTATCAAGAGGAGATCCGTTTGGCAAACGAAGCCTTGGTGAGATTATTTCTTGAGTTATAGAATTTCTTTTTTTTTTAAAGTATTTAAATATTAGTACTGGAATCCACAATCATAAGTTTAGGAAGCAAAAAACCATAGTGAAGAATCATAACATGGGCAACTAATCATCCACCAAACACTTATTGGTGTCTTACAGTAGGGGCTTTTGAGAATCGAATCAATTTTAAACAACACAATTTAAAAATTGTGATATATTAACCATCGAGGGGTGCTAAGTTGATAAAACACACACACACACACACACATATATATATATATATATAGTAGTTCAATTTGGTGAGTACATAAATAATGTCAAACATTTGAGACAAAAAACAAAAAAAAAAAACGAAAAAAAACGTCGATAAATGGCGCTTAAAACATTTGTAACTGGTGCATACAATCGATTTTTATTCCTTCATTACCTTTAATTTATCCTTAATTTCGAAGTGTGGAGAGTATTGCAAAAGTGCGTTATAATTAATAAGCTCAAGAATAGTGTTGTTTTTATCCAGTCTTAGATATGGGAATCAGTTTATTGCCGATTTATAACAGTAAAGTACATGTTTTTCTGTAAAACTTGTACATACTTTATATTTAGAATTCAAAGGCGTGAAGTTTGTGAATACGTTTAAATTACCGAATGGACTGTGAATCTACTATCGAAGTGTTGTTTTATTGTTATGAAAATGTTATATTGTATACTAACTGTGCCCGCGACCTCGTCCGCGTGGAACGGAATACAAAACACAGTGATTAATGAAACAATCTGAATTTATATCTATATATTTGTAATATAATGTGTCAGGCTAAAAACTAATAATGGTCGTACCCTTTTGTCACTTCAATAATAACTTAAAATTAGGGCTTCCATGTTCTTTTGATGTGTGTAAAAACCGTGGGCCTAGCTATAGTGCTGCATCTATCGTCATACAGTCAGATAGTTCGTAGCACACGATGGTAATGTGTGCCGCCCACATCTAAATTTATTGCGAACATGGACAAAACTTCGTGACGATACACGCAGGTATAGAAGTAACATAACTCTAATATTCTAATTTAACAACTGTAAAAACATTATTAACCCCTGGATTGTCCAAAACCATAAATATTTAAATTCTATATAAACGAATGTAGACCCATAGACTGTTGGCAGCATACGCTTAAAAATACCTGATTTATTACAAAGCTTTGAAAACGAACAAATGATGAGTTGTAAAATAATAATTTTCATGTAAAATGTATCATTAAATTATTTTTTCATTTGTACGAACTTTTTTTACTAAACCATGACGCTTACAATGTACGATGTAGTGAAATTAAAAAATCATTGAAAACATAATCTGCAATTTTGAGATCTGAGTCTTAAAAAATCAGCCGAGGGCTTATAATATTTATTCATATATACTCCACATAACTTATTCTTATTATTATTTTATGTTATCCATTCTTTTATTTGCACTGCCTGCAGTCTTTTTTCTCCACGGTACTGCTGGAAGAAAATGCAAGCTCCCTAATGCATAAACCAAAAAGTATTCATTAATTCAAAGCGTAATTAAGACATTAGAAACAAGGTACATTTATGACAATTATAATTCGAAATAAACCTAACAAACACGGAAATAATCTCATTGTTATCTGTACTCTTCCTTGCAATAATATTCTTACGACAATAAACCAATAAAATACTAAGTTTAGCGTCATCTGTTGTCGTCAAAAATGTAGTCTGTTATTGCTTCTAAAGATGATTTTTTCTTACATTTATGTTCAATGAACAATTTTAGTCTCTTTTTTTTATTATAATAAAAAATTGTCCTAAAATGTGATAAGGTTCAATAACCTGTAATATTTACAACACAAAACTAATTAGAAATTCACAAATTAAATCATAAACCTTATGCGATCGAAAAATAAAAATTATATTTTACTTCTTAGGTTATTAATATTTACTTATGTGAAAATAAAATATTAACCATTTTTCTTTCGTTCTATGTCTTAGTAATGTAGTACTGTGGTAATGTTTATTTATGTTATAAAACTCCCTGGTTTTTGGATAAGGCTAAAGTCCATTTACTTATCTATTTTTCTCTAGTACTTAACTCCCGTCGTCATTAAAATTACAATAACTTTTCATAGAGTTAACCGATTTTAAAGAAACAAAAAATTTATGTTGCTCCGGAATATGCTTGATTGTTTTCTTGCTGGTGTTTTATCAAGAACCTAGTACTTTACCAGTGATGCCTGTTCAAACAAACAGACAGACATTTCTAAAAATGATCGAAATGGATTCTATTGCTTATTCCTAGACACCTGCAACAATTTTTTTCCCAAAAATAAAAAAGTACAGACACGTTGGATCTATAGTCTTATTATATGTATAGATTCAATAATACGAAGTTGCAGTCGTTTGTTTGTTATTGTGGGTTTTTATTTTGTGTATGGTTGTTACCTTCTCGATCTTTACTCGTTATGCCCTTGTTTATCTTTTACCAGGTTATATCGATTATTATGCATATTTATGTCCTATATATTGACTATTGTTTTACTTTAATTTGAAGCCTAGAACACGTTTACAACGCGATATTTTTGTACGTTATAGGTTTTTGTGTTTTATCAGAATCTCACTTGATGTTAAAACCTAGAGGGGGGCTGTTTCTCAAGTACAGCTGTAAGCTGTTCGCGATAGATTTTAAAATTGAGGGTGATAGCTAGCCAGGTGGGTTTAGAAAAAATCCTAACACCATGCTATAGTTTCATCACAATGTTTTCCTTCACTGAAAGTTCCGACTCGGTAACAAGGATTCGACCCTACATCGATTGGCATGGTTTGCCAAAATGCTAACTTCTATACCATCATTACATCACTACATAGTATAAAACAAAGTCGCTTTCTCTGTCCCTATATCCCTATGTATGCTTAAATCTTTTAAACTACGCAATGGATTTTGATGCGGGTTTTTTTAATAGAGAGAGTGATTGAAGAGGAAGGTTTATATGTATAATAACATAAATTAAATAGTGGAGAAATACTGTTATTTTTGAGGTTACTCTAAATTTTACGCGTGCGGGCCACGGGCAGTAATGAATAAATCAAAACTACTAGATCGATTTTAATCATTTTTTCAGTGAATGACATAGGCTATATATTTTATACCCGTGTGAATCCGGAGCGGGTCGCTAGTTGACAATAAAGAAATGTTATACGACCTATTTCATTTGAAACGCGATGTGGTGTAAGGGTACTCGACACCCATCTTTGACGGTTTCGTGGATTTTTGTTTTTTATCGACAGGTATCTTTTATGTACTTATTTACAGCGACGTTCAGAAGAGACGGCGGAACTGCTTGCTGAGAAAGGCAGAGTGGCCGAAGAGGAAGCGTCCTTGTTGGCGCAGAAAGCTGCTGATGCTGAACGGGAGAACGCGAGGTTACGATTATCGGCAATAAAGACCGAAGAGGAAAAAGTAAGTCGATTTACTCGATATCTATCGATACAATGTTTCCAACCACTTCACTAGCTTAAGATTATAATAGTTTTCATATATGTGACATTACTTCCCATGATATTATCTAACAGTTTAAAGAAGTTGATTTGATGTTACTTCACTGCTTCCGCCTGTAACTGATTAGCTGCTGTCATGTTACCTGGACAAAAAAAAACGATTAATTTTATTAGTTTCTATGTATATCTGAAAAAATTAAATCTGAAATATAGGGGATATAGATGTTAACACTAGCGAAGCTCCAAGCAAAAGCAAGTTAGTAATAAAAATACTACATTAGTTGGTTTTATTATGGAATGTAGTAGTGTGTAGAAGAACCATCTCATATGTTGTACTGAAGCCTCGTTAAAATAAAAAGAAAAAAAAAATGTTGAAAAACTGTCCACATCTCTAAGCACTAAATAACAGTTCCGAAACTCCAAAATGGCGCTAGCTTAGGCAAATGGTATGGTTAGTCCGAAGTTATCTATAGATATAATAAGAATGTAAATTCAACGTGTCTGTACTTTTTTTGATTTTTGAGAATGAAATTGTAGGTGTCTAGGAATAAATAATAGAATCCATTTCGATCATTTTTAGAAATGTCTGTCTGTCTGTTTGTTTGAACAGGCATCACTGGTAAAGTACTAGGTTTCTGATAAAACACCAGCTAGAAAATAATCAAGCATATTCCGAAGCAACATTTAGTTTTTGTTTGATTAAAATTGGTTAACTCTATCAAAAGTTATTGTAATTTTAATGACGACGGGAGTTAAGTACGAGGGATTAATAGGTAAGTAAATGGACTTTAGCCTCTTCCAAAAACCAGGGTATGTTATAACATAAATAAACATTACCACAGTATTACATTCTAAGACATAGAACGAAAGAAAAATGGTTAATATTTTATTTTCACATAAATAAATATTAATAGCCTAAGATTATTTCTGTGTTTGTTAGGTTTATTTCGAATTATAATTTTGATAAATTTACCTTGATTTTAGTGTGTACTGTTGTACAACTTTTTAAAATAATTGAACAATAATGAACCCTGTTGCTCTTGTAGCGTCACCATAATTTAGCACATTTTGACGGACACATTTTCATACACATTGATGGTTCTCCTTACCTCTACACTCCATAGTTTTTATGTAAACAACGAAGAAATAATATCAAACATTTTTATAGCTGTGAGATGTGGCAGCAGCCAATCAATTCCAGCCGGAAATAGTGAAGTAATATTAAATCAACTACTTACAGTGGACTTTTACAAATTAACGTCTTCGTCGATCAAAAACCCTTTAATTTCTAAACTAATCCATTTCCAGAGTAATTGTTATCGACCATTTATCGATTGATTTTGACGTTCATATTGTTTTTATAAATTTCAAAATATGACTATAACCACACCATATTGTAAACGACGATGTTAGCAATAGTTATCTTTTAGACATATAGAAACGTTTAGGAAGTATTTGGAGATGGATTTTCAACTCGAGTATGGAAGTCGCATGTCCCATCATCATCGAGACATCATCGAGCAAAGGCTAAATTATATAAATCGAATTAATTAATCCTGGAGAGTAAAATGTTTTTTTAATTTGTTGTATATTAACTTTTTTCTCAACATACAATACAAATAGAGGTCTGAAAACATCGTGTCTTCTAGTATCTGGATATCCTTCAATTATCATTTAAATATTTTTCTAGGGTCCATACCACATGGTTATAATAACCTTAAATTGGTCTTTAGTTGGACACAATCTGGTCACATATCCTCGTCTTTATAATGATTTCTACGTAGGAGTGAAGAATACTTTAAAAGATAAAGAGAACGATATGCTATGTGGTCAGGTCCACCTGGAGCGTAAGACCCGCGAGGCGGAGTACCTGACCGCGAGGCTGGTGGAGGAGTCGGAGAAGCGCGCTGCTGAAGCAGAGCGCCTCCGAAACGAGTTGGCGGACGCAAGGCTCGCGGAGAAGCACGCCAAAGAGAAACTCCTCAACTTCCTCAGCAGGACTTCCACCGGTTCCCTCCCTCCTGTTAGTATACCAGTGACTCTTAGGCTGAAATCTATAGAGCGCACTCAGACTTATCTCACCCTTAAGTCCAGAATTTAAATTTATAGTTGTAAGCTTAGCATTCACTTAGCTTGTGCTGAGCTAAGTTCAAGTCATCTAATTTGACGACTTACGAAAAACTTGGGTATTATGCAGATAAAAAAGAGAACGTCAAAATAATAACGTAATCGTGGTATTTTTGTTCTTTTTAAATTATCTGTATTGGTCGATTCTCATTGGCCAAATCTATTGTTGAAATGTCAAAGAAGTATTCATTGTCATATTCGTTGTTGTTCATTGTTTGGTTTATTGCCGGTCGACTCGCTCCTTTAGTTTTTTCTATGTTTTATAACAGACCGTCTATTCATACGGATTTTGTACCTGGTTTTTTAATTGACTTCATGGTATAAACTAAAATAATAAAACTAACAAAATTAACACAACTGTACATAATGGAAAATGACCAAACAGGTAGATTACACACATTGACATACGTAACAAACGTTTCGTTATTGATACCAGACATTACTCTTTCGATTTATAGTGCCAAAAAACTGTCATTATTACTTTGAAACTAGTTAAGTATATTAAAATTGCGCATTTTAAATATCACAATAAATACTTTGTAATATTTTATACATGACGCATGATTCAATTTATTTTTCACAGTGAAATGAACTTTACAGACTCGATGCAATATCGAAACGTTCATTGACAGTTCAACAGAGACTTCCTTAGCCTAAGCTAAGCACAAGCTTGGCGTCGTTTGACTATAAATTTAAAACCCAAGATTGCACTGAGCAAATACTCAGCGAAGTTTAGGCTAAGCTATGGTTGAGATAAGGCTGAGTGCGCTTTATAGATTTCACCCTTATTCATTCATTATTTAAGATCAGCGACATAGTTTCATCGACTCTTTATCATTTCTATTTATAGTTACAACAGTCGTCTGGTAAAAATTGTCACGTAAAGAAAGAGCGTTATGTGCCTTCTGTGTGATTTTCGCTACATGCAATTCATTCATCTCTGGTATCGCATGGTAAACATCTTACTATCAGGTACAGTGGTGAAACATTAATGTTTATAATTTGGTGGTAGCCGTCAACGGTACCGTCGAGTCTGTTCCCGTCAACGTGCTCTCTCCCGGCTGAGTTGGGCGGGGACCAGCTCCACAATGGTGGGCACAATGTGCCCGAGTCCGAGCTGAACTCTTACCAGCTGGTTCCCGATGACTCCGACCCTCACATACATCGGCTCTCACTCGAGATTGAGAAAGAAAGGTATTTCTATATCTGTCTATCAACTGTGTATTTCTTTTCATCAGTTTTTCGTCTGGAGTAAGCTATGTAAATATTTAAACACAAGTCGATATTATAAATTCCAATTATTAATTAATTTTATTCGAAAATACAATTATTGCAGTTAGGATTAAATCCTATATCGCGGGGAATTTTATAAACATACAATTAATGAAGACACAACTAGACCCGAACAATCATTTATGAACCAAATGCGTGGGATGATTTACAAAGCGTTCTCTCTACCTTATAGCGCTATGACTGTGATTGACAGAGACAACGCTATACGAAACCAAACTTAGCCGACCATCTCATTCTTCCTCCTGACTAGGCAAATCTAATGCCGGGTACGTAGGAGGGAAGAGTAAGTCGGATTTCTTAGGGTTTATAAAAGTGTTCTCTCTGACACATAACGCAGTGACTGTGACAGACAGAGATAACACTATACGAAACCGAAATTGTCGATTGTCTCACTCTTCTCTCCCTTCGTATCAAATCAAATATCGGGTAATGTACGATTATGCTGTTACAGAGTGGAGTACCTCGCAAAGTCGAAGCACCTGCAACAGCAGCTGGACGAGCTCCGCTGCGAATTCTCGGTGCTGCGAGTGGAGCAGCCCGTAGCTGCTGTGCTAGACCGGCTGCACGAGGCGCAGACCCTCGCCGGAGACAACAAGTACTCGACCCTACGCAGGCTCAAGCAGGGCTCCACGAAGACGAGGGTCGCTTTCTATGAGGAACTTTGAAGGTATACCATCCCATTTATCATGGGGATCTCTTTAACTTCTTTCTCACGTTATTTAATCGCTTCATTCCAGTACTTCATTCAAAATATGAACTCTATGCCTAAGTCTACACTGTTTGTCCCATTGTTTCCAGACGACTGTCCCAACTTCCCCTTGAATACTACTTAATTCCCCCTTAGTTTAATTTTTTTCCAAACGAAACATAACTATTTCCACATTCATAGGCACCTTGCCCTCTACGCAATAATTTGTTCATTCCGTCTGTTTAGTTTTTTTTTCTCTTTTGGGATTTATATATTCTCATACATTTTTGGGAAAACACTATGATTTGGTAACATGGCTGGTTGATATTTAACAATCGGTTTTTTGTTAAAATTTATTGCGGATATTCTGACAAATAATAACAATAAGTAAAAAAAAAAAACAAGAAAATATTTAGGGCATATATGTATATAATATCTGGGGAGTTCCCCACATAAGAAGTATGTTTTTTTTTGTTCTACTCTATCGTAAAAACTAAAACGAATGTTAAATGTAGTGTGACTATAATTATTATATATATAAAATATATATATATAAACTCAAAAGGTACATTAGAGAAACTGGTCAAACGCAAATCTGAATCGCGGTAACGATCCTGAACTGATTGAAAAGAAAAATACATTTTTTTTATATATTGTGTGGTGCAACAGAACCCTCAATGTGAGAGTCCGCCTCACACTTGACCGGATTTTTCTTAGCTGTTTCACTTTTGTATTAAAAATGTTTTTTTTAATTATTACAGAGACCTACGCGATAAAAAATCTCATTAAGCTACGCTACGCAAGATTTTTATGAGTATAAAAAAGAACGATTCCATCGTGACTATATAGGAAGTTAGATAGTATAATTATAAACATATGTTTAAAGCTTTATTTAGTGCCTTTTATATTGTATTCCTATGCGTAAAAAAATAATGCTTAGTCTGAACGACACCAGTCGATTGAACTTTGAGCCTATTACAACGAGATTAAACTATACATAAGAATTGTTATTTTATATTAAAACAATATAATAATATTAATAAACGTGATAAAGATAAGTACGAGAAGAATAAACTTAAATCCACGTTCAGTTATTTTTGTCGTGTCTTTTATCAACTTTGTGAACAAAAATTAGACAAAATTTAGCATCTTCAGGAAAGTTGACAATTGGCAACTAAGTATAGATTACTATTTTACGGTGATATCTATGGTTGAATATCTCATTTACCGCACAGTTGACAATTGGCAACTGAGCAAAGATTGCTATTTTACGTTCATATCTGTGGTTGAATGTCTCGTTTTGGATTATAGACTCCGTCACGAGTTGTGTACACAACTTTGATAGTTGATTCTGTCCTTTCGAAGCCCCCACTCTAAGTAGGGTTGCCACGTTTTCGTTTTTATATTCCAGTAGGAAATACTACAAGTACTAGTAAGCTTAGTGCAATCCAAACTTAACGGGCACCACCGCTGTCATGCTGCAATATCACTATGAAATTTATGAAATACTGGCCGATACGCACGACTTCGTCTACATTGTTTATTATCTTAACAGTTTCTTATATGTACAGGAGAAAAACCTTTTTTTTTGTAGAGAGTGTTATTTGTTTACTTCCCCTTTCCTGCGTATGCGTAACACCGCTTCCCCACTTCACACATCGACGAATGCGTAGTGCTAACGAAGATGTCATACTTTCTTTTTTAGATAAAGAACGAGTGTTTAATAATTCAAACCAAAGAAAGGTCGAGGTAGTCATAAGCACTACTCACAGAAGTGAAAACTCAAAACAATGGAATAACTGTGTCCTTTTTTTAATTTGTAAATCATATATAGGCTGAATTATTAACATTTCATGACTTCTAAATTAAAATTATTAACATTCATCTGGTTTTCACCTCTATTGGCAGTCCGAGTCATAATTATATACATTTTTATACAGTTGATTAATTATCTAAAACATGTGATGGGTTGCACAAGCTCAGTACAAAATATAAATATTACATATAGACAGCCCGCTATACTACGCGTCTGGCGCAAGCGTAATACGTCACGAGCATGTGGAGATCATCGGTGAAACGAATCCATAAGGTTTTCCTCTGCCAAAAATCTCTTAACGCGGTTAAAAAGTTTCCACTTTAAAAATCGCTCAAAATCTATCGTATATAATGGTTTTTGTGTGATACGCGCGCAAAGACAGCCATTATATCAGGGGCCCATCAGAGTACAAATATCCTACTACCTCGGTTAAATATTGATATATTTTCTGACCTAGGATAACACGATTAAGTGTGTCACAGTCCGGGTATTTGACCCAATGTATGATGGTCCCGATGTATTATAAAAAGATTTTCTTGTTCTGCCACCTGGATATATTTGAAAAAAAAAATTGTATATTAGCTGCTACAGTTTATGTCATTCGATTTCAATGAAAACTAAGTAAATGGTGTTTCTCATTTGTTATTAATAAAACCCAATTTAATTAAGAAAATGCCTTAACTTCATTACAAAAGTATAGTGATATGGTAGTCTCGATAACATTCTGACAGGGTCTCTTTCGGCCAGTATAAATCACGTCGAAAGTGGTTTAGCCGTTTTATAAGTTAGCTTGATTAACCAAAACAAAATTCAATTTTATTTGTATTTAAAACCTATCACTAGACAAAGAATGTAGATTCTAGTATATATTTCTATTACACTCCCTATTCCATTGTTTGCATTTTTTTTTGTTTTTCACATATGTATAAAATGTATTCGTACTTAATTTATACTTGCCAGAAAAAACTTACGAAACTTCTACATAAAGTATGTGTGGCAACCCTAAGGTTGTAGCTTTGTATGATTGGTTCGTCTCAGAGACGTCGTCTGTGATTGGTCGGTGTTGAGATTAGCCCCCTACCACGGTTTCTCGTTCACAACTCGCGACGGTTTCAAAACGTAAACGCAAGTATTAATTCTGAAATATTAGTTTACTTTTTGTAAATAAAAGATTTTTTTTCTATTACGGTACATATTGTCAAATTTTATTATATTGCGAATTTTGAAATTAGGGTTGTCACTGACGTCACCATTCGAACGATTAGACAACGTTTGAAACAGGCTTTTTTCGAACCCTATTGTATTTCGTTTCTATGTTCAATGAATATTTTTTTATTTACACGTATTGAGCTCGCCTATAGAGTATAATAATATATCTTGGCGGCAATAACGAAACGATATTAGAAGTAGGACATCATCTTGGATGCCGCCATCTTTATAATTCAGTCTAAGACCGATAGAATATTACTAATAAAAGGGATTACTTCAAATATCATATACAGGAATACAACCCTGAATACTGTTTAGGGAATATCTTTTTTGAATTAATTGGAAACACCAACGTCTTAACTAAGAAGGTCATGTGACATAACCGTCGGCCGATTTTTAAGGCAACCAGTAATAGTACGAACATTATTTCATTAGTACAAACTCCAAGTCAATGCTACGATAATTTGTCTAATAGTATATGATTTGAATAATCAAAGAGAAATAAATATACTTTAGTAAATAAGCATATGGATAGAAAAAGATTGAAAGTGTTACAAAGACAAAGTCAAGATCAAGAAAGAGAGATGAAATGATATTAGAAAGGGATAGAATACCCAAAATGCTCGTAACTTTAGCTGAAACACATTGAACGATAAATTATCTCATAAACAGCACACACAGATTTCTTTTATATATTAAAATATTGTGATCGTGCTAAAGAAATTTGAAACATAAATACACAATTTGTAGAAACATATATTTTATATAACATAGTAGGTATATTTGTCAAGAGATGGCGCTGTGTTGACATCACACAAATTAGATTGATCGATTTTTTGTTACATTAAATAATTACATGAAATGATTGGCTTACTTTACATGTATGTATGAAACTCATGTAAATAAATTATTTTTTTGTTATGTTTTTGATCTCTACAAAATATTTATTTATTTTTGCGATTCTTTTTGTAATTCGAATTCGATTATTAAAATCTTCAGATTATATGTCATTTTTCTCGAAAAGGTTACTATGTATTAAAATGCATATTTAATTAATTATAGATTGTTTGAAAATTATTTTTTATATCCAATGTTGTTTCTAACTTAACACAAAGTTAGTTAAAGCAGAAGTAACATTTTGAAATTAGTTGTTATTAGAAGCGTAGTTTTGTACCAAATATGTGATCGACGATTAACAGACAATTGTCATAATTTCCGATACCTACCAGCACACACACGATATTATGATGTTATTTAAGGTAAGTAATCAAGGCCTACTGTTACTCTCGTGAGAAATATTACACTCTACGCACATTATTTCTCTTTGTCGCGATTTCGCTCGCGCATTCAGTTGTCTTATTCTAACGCGTACATCTACCTCTCTCTGTATGTAAAATAATTCTTTCTCACTTTGGCCAAGTAACTAGCACTGATTTGAAAAACGTTTCATATGGAAATTTAATTTCATTCCTATTGTTCGCAAACAAATTTCACTTTAAAAACTCTTCAGGCGCACTAAAGTCAAGCTTTCTAAATGTACGACTCGAGTTTTATAAATAAACTACAAATTTACTAGAAATACACATAAGTTGTTGTTTATTTTATTTATTTAACCCTAACGATGTTTAACAATAAATAAAATTTGTAAAAAAATAAACTATAACTTAACAACAACTATACCCTTAATTAATAATTTCTTGACGTCGATTAACGTAAACATTATAATTAAGATCTGCATAAATTATATGTATATTTTTATTACAATTATTACGAACCTATATGTATTACATAATGTAAGTTTTTTATTGTTGCGAACGAACGGCACAGATACACGACAATAATTGTCACTCAAATTTGTCAATTTTTATTTTTTATCTGTACTCAATAGCAAAAACTCAAGGAATTTATAAGTAAACAACAAAAGCAGTATGAATGCGCATTGTACATTTAAATCATTATGTAACCTGTGCGCTTTTAAATCATTATTCTGTGCCTATTAAGTTCAAATATTTCACTCGACCATTCTTTTGTGTACCTTTATATAATACGTACTTTAAGTTATGTTTTATTTATCTGTAATGTCTTTAAAAATTGACTGCGTTGCGATCATAGTTTTAACTCTGTTGAAATTAAATAAAATATCTTTTGAACATGTTACGATCGGAGTAATATAACCAAAAACAATGTCCTGTTAATATTATTGAATTGACATATATTTAGATTCGTATATAATTCTTTGAAACGGGTTGAGGGACATTACACTAATTTGACACAAGTACTAATATTTGAATATATTGTTAGAGATTGTAAACTATGATGCCATATAATACATATAAAAATTTATGTAGTCCGGCGAAACTGTAGCGGCCTTAATAAGCCAACAGTTCGAAAAAAAAAAACAAAAATTTACAATAGTTTGGAGATATTTACTAATTATACAGATTCGACGAGAACTTACTTAAAGTATATAAATAATGTATGATATTTAAAAAATATATTTATTCCAAACTTTTTTACACGTAATGTCAATATGTTTGGAAAGTTTTATGTCTTCCTTGGTCTATTAGATAGTGTCATATGTGGAAAAGAGAGAGAAATACGTTTGTGCGGCAAGAATCTGATATTTCGATATGTGATTTAATATGTCGTGATTTGTTAACTTGTATACGTGCCTTTTTATAAGATGCTATGTTTTGTAAATATAATATACACGTATTTATATTGTCATGTGTTTTATTTACCGATTTATTTCTTCTTAATTTCTACCTCTATCCAAAGAGGAATGCCAAAATACTTTTCAAAAAAAAGTATTATAATGTTGGTATATTTATTACGATTAGATTTCATCGGAATTGTATTATATCTGGATGAATTGTTATCTGTTTCTTCTGTGAAGTCCCATCTAAACTGGCCCAACCGTTTCGGAGATTAGCCGGAAGAAACAGACGGAAAGACAAACAATTGTAGAAATTATAAATAAGTACTGTATATAATTTAATATCTATTTAGTAAAATACTGTTAATTTTTTTTTGTCAAGTTTTAAGACATTCCATTGAGTCGAAAATATGCGTAGGTAACGCAGAAGAAATTTCATTATTAAATTAATAAGTATTAAATTTCCTTTACATTTCATTGAGAGTAATTTTATAGAATCTATCTTGAAATCAAAGGAGTCTAGTCCGCAAAGCGTAATAGTGAAACTCAGATGTGTAAAATAAATTTATACTTTACAAGAAATATTTCAATTGTTTATATATATTCGATTTAGAATAAATTTAAACATTTCAGCCAGTTTACGTTAAGATGACATTCTAGAGTTATAGAACTACACTTCGAACAAGCTATACAATTTACGGGGCTTTTGGAAGTAACGTAGAAATAAACTCACGCGCGATTCTCGAAATCTCACGCCACACTTTACATGCGATTGAAGCAATTTTAGTGGCTTAAAGGGGGAAACAGTGTCGTGCTTATGTTTTTCTTTTGTAAATAAATATTTTGTTAAAATAATATACGACGCAGACGAAGTCGCCGGTATCAGCTAATTATTGTGTGAATTAATAAAAAGACTCTCAGTACATCTGATGTTAAGAGTAACCATCGCAAGCTAAAGATGTATATAAACAAAAGCAGAAAGACTGAAGTCTTGTATCATATTCGTAAAACATGCATGATCATACACTCATTTTTCACGAATTCATATGTGTATGAAATGGATAGATAGCTTAGTTAGATCGGGAAACTCAGCGACAGTTCAAGCCGAGGTAAACCGTGTGCACTTGCGCTGATCGCCTAAACAAATCGGGTGAGTGCCTTAAGCGCTCCCCTTAGTAGTCCGGTGAAACTGTAGTGGCCTTAACAAGCCAACAGTGTAGTCAGTTCGCAAAAAAAAAAAACGTGGGCAAGAATATTGAAGTACAGTGAGTGAGCAGCAACATGTTTGTGTTCATAAAAATAAAAATTATCAATGTACTACGCTTTCGTAAAATACACTGTGACTTCACGTCTACCATTGATATACATAAAACTCCTGGTTTTTATATATCAATGACGTCTACGACCATAATGCGTCGAGCGTTGCTAATATAATACGTTGGCTTGTTTTCTGTTACCTCAAAATGACAATATAGCTATCAAACCATACATCCTGAACAACTTCGTTTTTAAACCGGACGATAGTGCCGCTCAAAAAGAAACATATATAACCTACTAAATCTAGACATCGACAGAAATTTTGTAAATCTATAAGACGTACCTCTGAGACGTTAATCATACTGATAGGTTGCTACCAAAGATTAAACCAAGAGAGATATTTCAACTATTATAAGATTCATAATACACACATCAAAAAAGTCTAAGCAACATGCGTGATATTACAAATTTTACCATTTATATTAATTAATTTCTAAGGCTGAGTTGCACCAAAATCGTGGTTATTGTAATTGTTAAAGTTAACTTTAACAATAACAAGACTTGCTAACAGTTACATTTGCCAAAACGAGTTGCACCATCAAACATTTTGTAATTGTTAAAGTTATTAGGGTTGCTACTGCAATAAACCAATTAGTCCCTAAAATCGAAAAGGGTAACATATTTTACTTGGCAGGACTTTGTTATAAGTGTCACTATTGTTGTTCTGTGACTGTCAACAGATGTTCATTGCGCGCAAAAATCACATTGCTACAATTATTTTCCTCTGTTATTTACTTTATGTCTATTTCTGTGAAGTTGTATATTGGAATTTTTGATATCAACATATTTTTATCAATGGCTAATACCGAGAAAATTAATACCACATTGGTTACCGCATTCGAGAACAGTATAAAGTAAGTAGTATTGAATTTATTCAAATCTACAACAACATTTGAAAATTTCATATAAAATGTTTTTGTTTTCTTTTTCTTTGTGTGTTGTTAGTGTGTGTGTGTTCTTAGAAAAAATGTTTTCTTTCTAAGACGCAAATTATCTTCAAATATATTGATTTCGTCATCGGAAGAACTATTTTCAGTTTCCCATAGGATTTATCTTAGTAACGACATGACATTATAAAGTTTTTTCTAGTGAACTTGACATGCGATTCAAAAATTGACATTAACAATAACGCTAACCGGCCAACATGGAGCGGTAATAGTTAACGTTAAATCGTGACGTCATTTTAACCATTGTCAATTGGTGCAACCTATTTTTTGCCTAACAATAACTTTAACCGAATTTTTAACTTTAACATTGACTGGTGCAACTCAGCCTTAGTGTTTACTCAAACAAAGTGCGTAGGTAAGTAAACTTTTTTGTTATGGATGACATACTGGCTGGTTGTAAAAAAAAAAATCGATTATTTTGTTTTTTTTCATAAAATTCAAATGACTGCGAATTTGTTTGAATTTAAGTGCGTTTTAATTGTTACGTTTAGTCTTGATTTTATAATTTTACCAACCATTTAAATAAAGTTAGCGACAAAATTGAATTGTTAGATATTCTTTACGTTATGAAGCGACGTCATTTGATGGCAGATGAAATGCAAAGAGCTGTAGGGATGTTTCAAGCGGGAAGTAATCAATCTCAGGTATCTCGACATTTTGGCATTCATAGAAGTGTTATTTGTCATCTTTGGCAGCGCTACAATAATACAGGAGAACCCGCTGAACAGCATCCAGGCCATAAAAGGAGTACAACCACTCGGCAAGACCGGTACATACAACTGACTGCAAGACGCCAGCCGATGTTAACCGCTTGAGAGATAAGTTTGACGCTACAAATTTCAAGTGGTGTTGATGTAAGTCCTCAAACTGTGCGAAATCGACTGCATGAGTACGGCCTACAAGCTCAACGCCCAATCAGGTACTCACCGATACGTCACGGGAATCGCGCTCGTCGATATAAATGGTATAGAGAACACATAACATAGATCCAGGAACAATGGGATTAAATTATGTTTTCCGATGAGTCGCGATTCTGGTTTAAGCCTGATACAAGAAGGGTGCGAGTGTATCGTCGGCCCGGAAATACTGAAAGGCTCAGGTGCGTTCAGGAAGTTCATCCATACAGCGGCTCAACAGTTATGTTATGGGCCGGTATTATGAAGAACAGGCGAACTGAGCTCGTTTTTGTAAATGGAAACATGAATGCTGAAAATTACATTGAGGATATTCTCAGACCTTATGTCTATCCATTTGCACAAACCTTTGGCTCCGATTTTAGGTAAATGCATGACAATGCGCGTTCACATACAGCTCGGCGAACCAGTGAATACTTTGCAACGGAGCAACCCCATCGAGCACGCATGGGACATGCTCCAGAGACGTGTTTTGAAGGACTTGGACGGAGTGACAACAACCCAACAGCTGAAGGATTTGCTACAATTCCATTGGGAGCGAATACCGCAAGATGACATAAACAGTTTCATTAATTCAATGAATAATCGTTGCCGACAAGTTCTGAATAGCAGAGGAGACCATACTTTGTATTAAATTGTTCTATTCTTTCACAATAAATACATTTTCTTTAGAAATTTCATTTTGTAAAAAAAAGTTTAGTTTCTTAGTTTCTACAGTATATTCTAATATTGTTCATTTCTGTTATTAAAAGAACTTATAAAGACAACAGCTGTTATTTTTACATCATAGAACCCTAAAGATATTATTTTTAAAATAAAATACAACGTTATAATGTGAAGAACCATCCTAAAATTTAAATTAGTACATGTTGCTTAGACTTTTTTGATGAGTGTATTTGTGTTTCTCTTGAAATTGATGTCCACATTTTGATATTATTTACTCCAGGTAAAATGATAACTTTAGCGGTCTTACTCCCATTTATATGAAATAACCTTCATAACTCTATATAGAAATGTTACATAATGTTAGCCTGTATGTGCACTGCTAAGCAAAACTTTCTGCCTGGAGGAATCAATTATCATAATCATCTCTTCAGCCCACATCATTGTAGTAGTAAATGAAGAGAAATCAACAGTTACATATTTTTTGCACATATAGTGGTACTATAAAATAATCCCAAGGAGGGTCGATGTCAGGCAGGCGGTTGATCGTAAAAATTAAGCCCAATCATACATCACAACATAAGAAACATGTTAGGCGGCTACATTCCGCCGGGCTGACCACTGGGGCGGCATGGTGATAGCCACAGTACGGTCCCATGCCGCCCCAATCGAAAGCGGCGGCCGATACACCGTGGGGTTTTAGTCTGTGCGAATCGGACATAACCCACTCTCTCCCCTCCGGGAGAGTGGGTATCCGTAAGGGATCTCCCCATGTTAATAATAAAAAAAAAAAAACGAAATTGATACTAATGAAAAAAAAACAAGACAATCAACATACAACTCGAATTTAATTTAAAAAATATACCCCATAGTACATAACAATCATATCTCTATACGTTTTCATACATTGTATTTACATATTATATTCTCTATATTACATAATATATAATGAACAAAGCATAAGGCGTGCGTGATTCTATGTTTTTTTAATAAATAATCTACTCCTCGAGATATACGAGAAAACGGTTTGAAGAAATTTACACCGGATTTGTAAATCCGTACACCTTCTAAAGTCATTGCTGAGGCAGTTTACTACGCTTTTAATTTAATATTTTCTTTACATATTATGATTAATTATTTATCCGTGTACAAGTCATTTATACTACATTACAAAAAAAAATCCAATATAAATATTATACAATACTGACACAATATCAAATGAGATAATTTATAAATGAATTTAATCGATTAAATTATGATGTATTTTTGTGAAATGGCCAGCAGCTAAACAGTTAAAGTTAAAATGTTTTGCATTGGTTCTATATTTCAAGCAATTTCTAGAGACACTAAAGAACATCATAATTTTTTAACGTATCTTTACATTCATGCGTATAACTTTGGACTAGCGACGACATTTTCATTTGTATGTATCAGGTCCAGCGAGTTTTTAAATTTACCTATTGACTTACCTAATGTCCAAATATACAGTAAATCTTTATATGTTATACTGAAAACATCACAAAATTACGCTTTTTGTGGTTAAGTAAATTAACTTATTAGATTTAACAGTAAATGCACTAAAGAGACCTTTATTTAGATCGCATTATTACTGGCGTAAAAAAGTATTATAATTTAAAAAAAATTGGTTGTCTGTAAAAGTCGGTTTACGGACGATAATTTTACGTGGTAACGTCATAAGAAAACATTAATAAATAATTATGCGTCACAAGCCAAACGCTAAAGCCGATTGCGCCTCTCTATCGCTTGTTCCGTACTCGGCTCAGGCGGAACGTGACAATGAGACATGTTTTTTTGTGCGTACCGGCGTTCGTTCATTGATTTATAAGACGTTATCATGTTAAAGTAATTTAGGCATTTAAATTTCAACGTTCCTTTGATGCTAGTAAATGTGTTGTATTAATGAATTTTCGCATACTCTATAAACAGAAATATGACAATAATTAAACATGACAATAATTAACATACTTTCGAGAATGTTGTTTGAAATCCTTAGGTAACAAAATACAGTTTATGAGATGTTAATTTTATCAATGTTATACTATAAATAATTAGAGATCAAGTTAAGTTACGTGAACAAAGTAGATTCGACTATGTCGCGTAGTTATATCCCTTACATAGAGAGTGAAGGAATGTTGCGAACTTTAAATATGTTAATTCCTTTTTCAGTATTTATTGCTACAAAACATTTTTAATAGTTGAACAATAATTATGTTATGTTATAACAATAATAACTTTCGTACTGTAGTGTCATCCCAATTAAGCACAATTTGACGGCCACATTTACATACACATACACATCTATACCTCTACACTCTATACATTCGTCTTATAGTAGGGTCGGTCCAACATCTGCACGTTATATACCACGTATAATAATTTGTGTACAAGCGAGGGAATTGACTTCGATTTACCGATCACCACACACGCGGTGAAAATCTAATCGGTGACTAGTGAAACTGTTGCCTAACGGCCTCGACGGTTACCCTTTCTCTTACGATCAAATATGCACAATATTACAAGGACTGTGTGAAAGAATAAACCCTAGATATAAGCATACTTCGCGATTTAAAAATATACCAATTTCGAATACAGAAAATTAAAACCGATTATTTGTTTTGATCTGACATAAGATAATCAGATTTCAATTACAAAGTAAAACGATGGAGTTTTTGGTGGTATTTTAGTCTGTTATGTAGTGGTTTTTATATTTTATTCATAAAGTTGTGTTATTAGACTCTATATATTGGTGGTATTTTACGTAACATAGTTCGGTTATTATGCACAAGTGAAGTGGATGGGAAATAATACCACGGAGCATGCATTTTGAGATGCTACCAAAACTCCATGGAAAGTTCTAACAAGGGAGCCACCATTTTATTAGAACATTACAATTATCACAAGACACTTACTTGGCAAAATCTTGTTACTTGACGCTGGCTAGTGCACAAACCGTGCCAGAGCCAAAAAATAAAGAAAAAGTAGAAGAAAGTATAACGATATCTTACTTGTCCTCAAACGATACGAATCACGTACAAATTACCGAACTAATTTACATTTATTTGAGTAGTATTAGCAATTACTACCCATTACTCGCATACTACTTAACTCAAATTTTGTTTTTTTTTTTTCTATAAATATTAGAGTTACCCAGTTTCACCTGATTTTAAAAGGCTAATTGTCCTAAGATGGTAAGGCTAAGGCAATAGCTGAACCTAGAGGAGAACATATTAATTCTCAAATATTGCTGCCGAAACATATAAATAGGTGCTTGGCGACAGATTTTCAACTTAAAAGTACCATGTTATGCTTTTATCACCATGCTTTCCTTCGATTTGGATTCTAATCTACGTTAATCGATACAATGCCTGGATACACTATCACAAAATCATAATTGTTCTCTAGCGGATAATTCGCCCGGAAGCTTGCGTGGCGATGCACTCTACTCTTATCATATATTATGTGCTTTTCCAACCGATTTATTTGCTTAGTGAAGTGTTACGTTATCCCACATACGTAGTAGGTTTGGGAAGTGAATCTTCTTCCTAAATATTTCAGAAATCTATAAATATATATTTTTAATTTTGTAGTCGAATCAGATCAAAACAATAAAAAAAAAATGGTTATCCAAGACCTTCTAAGTCTTACTAAGACTTATGTTTGTATATTTGACATTGATAAGCATTGATTTTTTATTGTTCAAATATGTATAATGTATCTTCATAATTCTGACTGTGAGCAACAAAAATATGTGTGCTTATGATCACACGAAATATGTGAAAACTGCTTTATAAAAAGCACAACAAAAGTCAACATAACGTGCTGTTCATAGACGGTCACCCATCCTAACACTAATCGCGTCCGAGATTGCTTAACTTTGCTGGTCGGATGAGGCTCAGTTTTTTCAACACTCTACCCGACAGAGTGTTTACCCTCAGTACTTTTCGTCTCACAAAAAGATTGCTGATCAGAATTTCAAATCCTTCCCATAAGAAGTTTCACTCCAAATTTCGTAAACATGTTAAAAGCCGTGACATTATAATTAAAACGGGTGATTTTTCAAACAAATAACCTCCAATTTACAACATATTTAGATAAAGCTACAGTTTTTTTTTTCAAATTTAATTAAATGTGTGGACAAAAATATTAGATTAATGAATTCCAATAGCAGCTGTTCAGACCAACACTCTAATAAAATATATTCTGAAGTTGTTTTTATTTTTTACGACACAAAGCCAAATTTGAGTGAAATCTATGTATAATATATATAAAATTAATATATAGTTCCACTGAGGTTCTATCACAGCAAAACTACTGAACATATCGCAATAGGACTATATAGGATAGATAGGATGCAGAATTTTTCAAAGATGTTTCTAGGCTCCTTATTATTTTCATGAAATTGACCCTTTGTCATTTTTTAATTCCCAAGGAAGAGGTCGAGAATCAGCTAGTACTTTTTATATGTTCAGAATTATAAAAATAGTTTAAGAGGATATAACATACACTAAATCATACTTATAAAAGCATAGCAGCAATATCAATTGTGATATGAATCATATAGAAACAAAAATAACAATATCTGACTTTGATTTAAAAAGGTAGATATTTTTAATGATAATGCATGCAGCAAATAATGGATATAAATGCACTACAAATATAAATTTATTGTCACATACCGTACAAAATGCAAGTAATAAATAACAACCATTTATAATAAAAAAGTGGATATGACGGCTTTTGTTTCTATATGATATTATCATAATAATACATATGAAATCTAAGGCTACATTAATATTTAATGTTCTTTTGTGCATATGTGAAATAAGTAAATCACCAATCTGCTGATGACATGCTAGAACCATTTTCACTACAGTCCAGTACTATACTGTTACCTTCATGGTTTGTTATAGAGCCTCTTGTAACTCACACCACTATCACAAAATTCATTCATTATTATTCTGCATAGGAACAAATGGAAGACGACTATGAGTCCTATTATTGAAATCCAGAAGAGAGGATTCAGGCCACCTAAACTGTGGCCATGTTTGTGTAATGCTATTACATGATGCTCGTGTGGAGGGGCTTCGACAACTTCTTTCAAATGTATAGCATGCCTTAAATCCTCCATATGTTGCTTATCAGCTGTAATGTAAAGAATAGCTGTCAACGGCTCTGTCAGCTTCACTGGGAAGTACTTCCGGTATGGTCCGAGTGGAACTGGTGAGTCTAAACAACCAGCATCACAAGCATAATATGTTTTGTCACTGCGATCTAAGGCAACAAATATAGCAGCTTTATTATCATCTTGGACTATAACACTGATATTAACATGTGTCATATTCCCATAGTTGATTCTTCTAAACAGAAAATCTCTATGTAACTGTGAAGGGTGAATGTTGTATTCTAAATGCTGGTTGCTGAAACGTAAGCTGCCGAAGCTTAAGATCATTGCTTGGTTTACACCACTCGCACCAGCCTTAAGAAGGTTATGGCATCCTTGTTTTTCCAATGTCAAAAGCCAGACACTGGCCACTGCATTTAAATTTACCAATGTATTCAAGGGCTTCCATAAATTCAATGCATCTAATGTAGAATGACCCTCATAGCATCCTTCAGAATAAGTTAATGACCTCAGTATATCTGATTTTGTGGCTGGCTTTATATTCTCCTCATGTTCATAACTACGAACTTGAGAGAGTATTGCATATATTGTTGCATTGATACTATCCCCATTAATTACACCATCTGCTTTTGAGTCTGAAATATAAAAGCCAGTATACCAAAGGCTCTGCCACACTCTAGCATGATTGTCCTTTAACATTTTGACAGCACTTCTATCACCAGTCAAAGCAATGACCTTTTCCATCTCAGCTATAGCCTGTTTCTCAACTATATCTTTATGTTTTGCATAATCATCTTTCATTATTGGTTTACTATATTGTACCGTTGTTAATATTAGCAAATCAAGACCATCTCTTGCCTCAACAAGTAATGTATTACTCATTTTACGGCATACAACTGCAACTGCAATAACATTTTCACTCTCAGGTATAGAAACCATGCCAGTAACAACTTCATATTCTTTAGTATCAACTCCCTGATGCAGTTTTATTATTTGTTTCACTGCTGTTGGCCAATCGGATACTCTAGGTACTGACAATTTTAGAGATTTTTCCTTATTCGTTGGGTTGTTTATCCAAATCTCTTGTATAAATAAAGAAGGTATTGTTCTATGAGCATAATACTGATAGGAAATTTGAACACCAGTGTTCGAACATTGAAATCTATTTACAATGCCTTTTCTATAATCAGCTACAGTGAACTCCTTCATCTCATAATCGTCTATTATATATAATGGATGGTAATATACAGGTAGAGATAGAGTTCTCCCATGTTTAACGTTTAAATGAGAGTCATGTTCTAATGCTAAACCTATTAAGCCATTTCCAACATAAGGCACATAGTTGTGGCTTACAGTATTTAGTGTAGCTGACGTCTCTTGTCGCATATATGCGTCATACTCCGTCAAAGCGGTTTCGAACGGGCTCAAGAAATTCTTCTGGCATACATTTTGATGACTCGTTAAATCTTCCTCACCAAACAGCCACTTCATCAAGGTCGGCCCTACATATAGAAAAAGAAACACTAGCACGAGGATTATAATTACTAATTTCTTCCTAGTCATCGGTCCGTCTGAGAATCTGTTGATACGCCGCAAAAGTTCTCCGGCACGTCGGCTCATGTCGATAATGTAACTTCTAGTTTCCATTACAAGCATACAAAGTAAACATTTGGCCCTCGTTAATGTGCGATCAAGTGAAACCGGTAATTATCATCGTAAAACCAATAAAAAAATATTACACAAACTTAATCTTACGTTCAAATTACACAAAAATCGAAATAAATAAATGTCACTTGACTTTTATTTGTAATCTTTCACAGAGATTATAACAACACAAAAGAAAAGACAAGATAGCAAAGGGGAATGTTCTTATCTATGAATGGTGAAGGTTTACCTGCTGATCGTTGACATAACGTTTATTTTACAAAGGGCAACATCTGGCTCGACGATCGGATACAGTTTGCTCTACATTTTGTTCCGGCCCGCGAAACGTTTTAAAATCGTGCACGAAAAAGTATTTTTCATATTTAGAAGCACATCTCAATGTGAATAGATCGTTTGTATGTTAAATATATAGTAATAAATTATTTTCTGTGTATTAGTAATATTCCATCCATAATTATTTGTCTTGTTTCTCAAGTCCAAGCTAATTTTATTAATGATATTATTCTGATTCATATAACTTTAATAGTACTACTTAAAAGCTTAGTGCGTAATGGATGTAGTAACCAAACACATTTCTCTAAACTACTTATAATCTAAGGCAACGGCTTCGAGGTTATTATTGACATTCTAAATTTTAGAAGCTTTCTAAACATTGCTCATATCTAGTTTTACACAGTATCCTTTAAAAACTGTGATTAGTTTATTTACACGTAGAGGTAGGTGACTGTCAAATCATATTTGTTTTGCACCGTTTTATTGCTGTAATCCGTAGAAAGGGTATGGGCTACTGAATTAACGTAACAAAGGATCTAGAGTGTTTATTTTATTCTTATTTTTACATGGATAGCATTGATAATTATTTTACATTAGTTATTAAAAACGCAAGGTAATAAAACTACGATACTCGTATATTTTGATTTTTCACATTCACAGTTGAATTAGTGATGATAATAAATATTCACAATGTTCGCTGGCTTTGCGTCAAGTGCTCGTCAATAGTAACGTAAAAAGAAAGGAAATAAAACAGCATTCAGTAAAGTTGTTAAGATTTCAATTATATTTATTCAATAATAATTATTACAGTGATATATTGCTTATGTGTGTAAGGCACATACATTACAATATTGTATAATTTTAAAAATATTATGATCTAAAAAGCACCATTTTTTATTTTATCTAATTAATAAGTGTATAATTTTATTGCTCATTAATTGCACTGTAATTTATCATATATTATTACATATACATTAATTGATATTTATTATGCATTATTATTGTCTCAAATTAAACTGAATATTTTTTTCTAAAAGAATGAAAAATATTCTCACCATTATATAAACAAATCTATATTACACTACTTTTATAAATAAGCAATTCATTTTATATTAAGTAGAAGAGTATATATCGTAAAAAGAATGAATACATCTGAAGTTTATTATATAAGAAAATGGTACTCAACATATTATCAATTTTTTTTGTTAAATTACAAGTTGTACTTGTGTTAATCAAGAATTAAGTTTTAAAAATGATTTCATAATGTAAATATTTCGCGTTATATATAAATAAACAGTTACGAATTACGGAATGTTCCAGTTGACATAAAACTTTTTGGTCGAATTTTTTTTATAACTTTCATAATTTTATGTCACTGACGTAATTAAAAAAAATTAAAGCGTATATGAAATTCTATAAAATATAATATTATAAGTAAAAATCAATAAAACTGGGATAATTATTATATATTTTCATATTTAATTTTATTAAGAAAATTCTAATTTTAGGAACGAAAAATGGAATGTCTCATTGAGTTAGTAAAATTACGTAATACTGATAAAAAATTCGAGAGATTCAAGAAAAGTTTATATAATTAAGGGGGCTTTTCTCTCCATTGTTACTGAATTTTTAAATTTCAACCTACAGTTTTACATAAATACCAGAAGGGAATTTAGTGTTTGCGTGTAGCACTTATTCTAATATACTTAGCTCAGTAAATTTAATCTAAAATTGATATTAATTTTACGAACTCTAAAATAAATTTCAATGAATTTGTAAGACTTTTTTACTGCCAAAATAAATATAAATTTTAAGCATTTATTTCCTTTAACAATCTACCACAGACTAATTTATTTATGGGATGTACAAAAAATCTAAAAGAATATAATACGTTCTTGCACACATTACACATACAATAAATTCACATTTCCTTATATTTATTTAATATCGTAATTTTTTTTTTCTATAAATATAATATGTTATACACATTTATGAGGCATTTTGGACGGACCCTAAACAATACTAATTTCCCATGAATATGACAGATATGTATTTTTTATCCTCGAATATTGTTTTATGCTCGTCATATATTATTATGCGTAAATATGTAAACACAAAATTATAATTTAATTCGCGTTTTATTCTGCCACTGCAGTTTTCCAGTCTCCATCAGACCTGAGCAAAACGACTTCTTCTTCCGAATCGGTCTCCGATGGAGGAAGATCCTCGTCGTCGTAGTACGGCTTTCTAACTATATCTGGAACATTGAGTACTTAATTGTAAATATTCTTTTGAATGTAGAGTATATTAATAATTTTTAGAATCAGCGTTTTTATATTCATAAAATATCGAAGGTTAAATTCCCCTCAGCTTTATCATATCCATAATAATAGACTGGACATCGGAAAAGGACATACGTTCTTCTTTGTCGCGAAAATAAAAACTGGGGGATGTAATAGGGGATGACAATTTGTATGCAGAACCAATCACCTATCAAGCTGAGAGTATAAAAAATCATCATATTTTAACTTTATTTAAAGAGAAACGTAATTTCCTTTAATTGTAATAACAAAGCCAAAACCACACATTTATTTGTTGTGCTCTGTGGTAACATTATAATCTGTGGATGGAGAGCTGTCATCAGATCACAATATATTTGAAAGTAACATTTTTGTAAAAAGTATTTTTCGCGTTAATTTAGAATCGACATCGCAACCACTTACAGTAAATATCGTTTCTCTAATTTCAGAGACACGAATTTTATTTTAACCGCTGCGTCGTTCAGATTACAACATAAAAAATATCATTATATATGAGAAAAGGACAAAGAGGGATAAAAAGGGGAAAAGGGATAAAAATAGGTAAAATAGTCGTTAGCGTAATGTAAGCCTTCTATATATACATAATATACGATATTAAAAGAGAAAATTGCAAAAATGAAAGAAAAATCATCTATGGTAATATATTATAAATGTGTTTGTTTGTCACGCTTGTCATCAAATTTTGCATAGATTTTGTCAGAGATACAGAAAAAGACAGACAGTATCTTTCATCCAAAATAATGAGGGATCCCGAGGGATAGATTAAAATAAATCTACATTAATGCAAGCGAAACCGCGAACAAAAGTCAGTATTATTATAAAGGCGATAGGAATAAATAATGTGTTGTAACATTTCAAAATCAGCTAAGTCCAATTTTAATCATTCATATAAGATGGTTAATTTCTTTTAAGTGTTTCTGTTTTTTTATACACCGTGGTCCAAATGTCAATTTCACCGTTAATAAGATTCTTAGTTACTTTTTAGTATGGGCTTCAAATATTACAGGTATTTATATTTTGAAGAACTTAATACAAGATAAAAACTTATAAACGATTATAAATAGGATTTAGCTGATTTTGAAATGTAATGACGCAATTGTAGTAAATAAGGGTCGTTAGTATAATCACCGGGTTCGCAGAGTGGTCGTTTGTCGTCCGACGGTATTTGCGTGAACATGTACTGCCTCCTGGCGTCTTTCGTCTTCTCCCTGCAGCTGTAGCACCACGCGGCCATCACCACCAACACCACTCCCACGACACCTTCACACCCAATCGTTTGATTATCGATTTTTACACAATCGATCAAATATCGATTTCAACGTTTTTGACCACAATCTCACCTATCATTTAACTCATTAACCAAAAGACAATAGTACTGCGTTTTTTATAAACATTTAATTAAACGGATACTAAAATCATAGAAATTCAAAAACGATTTTGAATGGAGTTGTTGAACTTATTTTGCTGCCAAAAAAAAACATTATTGCACACATTATACATGCAATAAATTAATATTTTCTTACATTCATTTAATATATTTCGCTTGCAATAACTATCATGTATAAAAAAAATCAAGTAAATATAGCATATAAAAGGACAATTTAACAGACCTGCCAACATAACGAAGACTAGTCGAGGCATTCCGAGAACATAGTCGTCTCCTTCCAGTTTGAACAGCACGTTCGGTGTTATATTCTCGATGCTGTTTGTCTGTAGGACAACGAGGCTAATTATAAAAAAAATTAATAATATGTGCAGTTCGCACGCATTAGAAGTGAAAACATAAAAAAATTCAAACGCTAAAATAAATGTATTCAAAAAACAGACTATCGTGGTTGGTTATATAGATATTTATCCTAAGACCTTTGGCCCGACAGTGAGGCATTATTGTTTGTTATATTAGAGAAACTAGAAAGAACTCTCCATATAGACACTTCTATTATTATTCGCGCAACAGTTTATTGAGTACAATCTGTATCACATCAACCCGTAAAAGACCCACTGCTGTGCCATAGACCTATTCCCGAAGGTAGGTATGGGCATAATCACCACGACACAGTTCAATGTTTTCCCACATACGGTGGTTCTACAAGAATATTTACTAAGTTCAGGTTTCCTCACGACCAACCAGTGGACATTCACGACTGTTTTGTTACACTTACCACAATGTGTTTCTCTTTGGTTATGTACCCATCCATACCGGCGGACACGTGCACTTCCTTCCCCTTGTAGTCGACAGGCAGAGTTATTATAAATCGACCTTCCTCATCACTCGAGTTGGTGCCGAGAACGGATTTAGAATGTTCTGGATAAACTGTCACCACTGTGTTTGGTAACGGGACGCTGTTGTGATCCAATGTTAACCCTGGAATATGTTAAATTAACATCTTTACATACTTTTCTATATAGAGAAAAAAAAGTACTTATGACAAATGGATCTTATTATTATCGTGTATAGTTAAATGTAGGTCTCTAATTAAGAAATATTTGTAATTATGTTTATATAGAAGGGATTACTATTGACGTGCGTCCGTACTATTGACTCGTATTAATGTTTTACTACTATTTACTCCGTTCTGAAACACTATTGGTTGAAGGTATCGGCTGTTCATGGCGACTGACGACTAGACACAACTCCGATTACCCCCACACACGTGCACATACATACACACATGTAGGTACACATAGTGGTTGGGTTTGTTTTTTTTCCTTTTTCGAACTGAGTTTGTTTAGATTAATAGTAATGATATTAGTCAGATTCAACATAGATGTATAAGTTCGTGAAACATACATGCTTGGTACACATGTATATTTTACGAATTCATATAATATGTATGAAATAATAGTTAGCTCAGCTTAGTTATATTCGGGATATTAGGCGACAGGCCAATACGAGGTGCAACGTGCGCCCTTATGCTGGTTGCCATTATAAAATCAGGTGAGTGCCTTAAGCGCTCCACTTAGTAGGCCCGTAAAACTGTAGAGGCCTGTCAAGCCAACAGTGTAGTAAGTTGGAAAAAATAAATAAAAATAAACAACGACTAGGCACTGGGTATTCTCACTCAGATAGTTGGACTATTCAGGTCTACGGATAATTCGTTGCCTATATTCTATATACACATCGATACTACATCGGTTTTAAAATGATAACATCTATTATATAGATACATTTTGTGGATTACCTATTGAAATTCATTTACACTACCGTCTATAATGTCTACTACGGCAGAATTTTCAACTGTAAATGCATATGAGTATATACATACCCGTAATATAAAGTACGCCGGGATTGTTGTCGACCTGTATTTGCTCGAACTGACCACCGGGTATGCTCTCTGCGTTCACACGACGCAATACCACGTCACTAGTCTTCAGTTTATCCTCTACTACGAGCCATTTTAGTTTCTGTTTGAAAAAAAAAAGCATTTAAATTCTTCGATAAAACAACAGTAACATAATTGAGAAAACAAATACTACCTATTGCAATTTTTTTATGTATAATTAAAATGTCGCCAAGTATCAAATAATGTATGAAATTACAATATAAAACCAAGAGTAACCACTTCCACTGACAGTTATCACCCATCAGATCTGTCTGTCAAAATCACAACTGACTGAAAAATGGGCTGAGCAAGACAACATCGAAAGTTATCTAATATAAATTGCACGATAAAGCGTTTAAATACTATATTTTTTAAACACTTCCCGACTAGTCGATTTTAAAAAGTCTAAGTTCTTAGAAAGTTATAAAAAAAATTCATAAGTACATTTAGTCGAAGATTCATGACATAATTTATACTTCAACCTTTCGGGTACGAGTGGGGGCTAGAGAGTGAAAGATTTGTGTTACAATTTACAATTTTGGTATTCGTATTAGACACACAGCTGCATGGGACTCGAATCAAGTCATCATGACAGCGTCCCCATCAATATCGAACGACTCAACCATCTCTCTTTTGAAATACGACTTACTCGATTGTTTGTATTAATAATCTATATTCAGGAAGTTGTTATTAGCGTTACTGTCTATAGAACTCAATAGGTTTACATACATGTGCTTGATTAATTATTGATGTAAAGCGAAATGAAGCAAATAAATTAGAAATAAAGTGTAAATTATTAACAAAATAAAATTGTGTGCAACCACGATGTAAGTGAAACTTTTTTCGAATCGTAGGAATTTAACTGGAAATTTTCGGAAAAATATTGAATTTATAGTATGCAAAATCATGTTTTTAATCTTAACTTAATAACTGCACAATGGGAATGATAATGGGAAATCAATAGTAGACAGGATATACAACTATAAATTGTATATATTAAATTATCAATTTGCGTATTAGAGTACGGAATAAATAATAAATACAATAATTCATATGAAAAACGCATTTTAAAAACTGAGCATAACATTAATTTAAATCATTAAATAATTTTGAATTGTGTCATGAGTGCCGCCATATTGGCCTTGGCTGCTCTGCCCAGCGCCGTTCACTTTACTCCTATTCCTGCCGGGTGTAATGCGACATGCGATAGATGTACGAAAAACATTTGAGGTGATGTAAAAAAGGTTTCACACTAATAATAAAATACTGATTAATGACGTTACCAAATCGTATACACGCCTACAGTGGCATCATACCTGTTCTTCGTAATTCTTGGCACGAACTATGACGTGGTGTTCACCCGGCGGTAACATCAACCGGAAGTGCGCCATGTTACCAGAAACGCGATGTTCTTTGTCCAATCCGGTGACGTCTATGGTCGCCTCGCGAATCGGTATGCCCATCTCATTTTTTACATACCCTATCACACCTGTCAAAAAAATATTAAATAACATTTATTTAAGTACTTATGATGCATTTCCACAAAGCAACGCTTTCATCAGTCGAATATGGGGATTAGTTATTTTTTCGGGTGAGAGCTTTAAACGCTCCTCTTAGTAGTCTGGTGAAGCTGTAGAGAACTGTCCGGCCAACAGTGTAGTCAGGTCGATAAAAGTATATTTTTTTTCTTTTAAGCATTTAAGGAATTGTGAAAAAATAAGACACAGTTGAAAGAAGATAAACATATGGTTGATCTACGAAGTACGAAGTGTTGTAACTTGATTGGATTAGATTACAAATTAATATATCAGAGGAAATACAGCATCAGTAATAATGTTCAGGATTAATAGGTGGAACAAAATTCATACAGATAATAAAAAGAGAGTATCAATTACTATGAAGGCAGATGGATATAGAAGAACAAGAAGTTACTGTATTCCATATTAGCTGAACACTAGAATACGTAAAAAAATCACCAGTATTAGCCTGTTCGACGAATTTCATGATCCCACGCAGATTGTTCCTCCAAACCCATTCGATCTCCCCCTGAGCCGGCATCTTGCAGCAACTCAACCCGACCGATATAACTGGAGTACTCATCCTCTCATACAGAGCGTCTATCAGATCACCGTGCATCGTATTCGTATTCGGCGAGCACTGAAATTTATCACTCGGAGTCCTGTTATCCTGGTATCTCCTCGCGAACTTCCCGTAGACACTTCTAGAAAGTTCAGGGTAAGACACGTCCTCGGTCCCGGACGCGAATTCCAAAACCAAGTCGTACTTCTCCGCCTTCATCATATCGATGAACGCCTTCTCCCTTGTGTAATTCGACAGCGGATTTATATTCTTGTTTGCTAAGAAGCTGTAGAGACTGTCCCCGAATTCTTCTTCTAGTGGACTTATATCACATTTATCAGTGCCGTCGTATTGTTTTAATATCTTCTCGAATAGTACGTCCAGATTTGGTATAAAATGTAATACAGAGTTCTGGAGTAGCCTTTTGTGTATCGGTTCGCCGATAGTGTACGCTTTCGCTATGTGCCTTGCGAAGTTGAGAAGCATTTCCTGCCCCAAAGGTTGGGAAGCGTAGAAACTGCTCGTTAAAGCGATATGGAACTTCGTCTCTTCAGGGGAACCGACCTGATTGTTAAAATATTGCACAATTGTCGATTAACTCAGAAATAACATTTAATAAAAAAAATTGATAGAATTAAAATATAAAAAAAAACATTTTTGTTCGTTCAGCGATATAAAGATATCACAAACAGTGTGTATTATTGATTAAAAAGCTTGGGCACTACTTTTACATAGTAATTATAGTTGTTTCTTGAACTACTCTATAAATAAAGAACTTCCAAGCAAGAACATTTCACAGTGAGCGAAGGGGTGCAATTAAGTAGACTTTAGAATTTTCTTCACCACATGTAAATGAACGGACCGCTGATATCCTCTCAATTTAATTTTAAAAAGTATATATATAAAGCGATAATTGGAAACCATTTGCGAGAGTACTGCGACCGTCACATTGTGCGATCTCTGAATAGTGTTGAAGGGTTTATACGCGTGTGCATAGTGTATTAAAAAGCTAGAAAACCGTAGGTGGTGTATGTATAGTGTTATTGTGTTTTTTTGTTACCCTTAATCATAATAATATATTGAAATTTTTACAGCATAGACGAAACCAAGACGTAATCGAGACATTTCTCGGAAAACCAATATTAATGTTAAAATTGAGGCGTGAATTGTAATAGTTTATTTGATTCATTTCAAACATTTATGAAAGAGTTTACATTTAATACAGTTTTAATGTATCTTGTGAAAAATTATCAATATACTGTCATCTGATAAACGTCTTTAAAATATAAAATATAGGGTAGTATTTCATTTGTATTCATACCTGATCGGTCATCTTGAGCTGATGGAATTTGGATGTCAAGAGGCTGTCTCCGGCGCGGAACTCTGCGATGTCCGGGTATTTGTTCTCCATGTCGGAGAGAGCGGCGTACATCTCGAGTGGCGTGTGGTATCGCGTGTTCATTATATTCTCTAGTATACTGCGCAGTAAATTAATCGTTCGACGTCAACTATCTAAAATTGATTCTTCTACAACTTTCACACATGTAATAAGAAGAATCTCAAACGATTTCCATCGTGACAAGACACTAATAAAATTTTTGTTATGATTTGAAATTCATAAAATATAAAAGCTATGAATCACGTGCCGACATGTTCCATATTAGAACTTGTAAACTTAATTATATTTGATAGTACTTTTTATAAAAATCCTATTTACACTTGAATGTTAAAACTGTTCTTGAATGTCCAGATCAGAACTATTGAAGAATATCCAATTTTTTTTTTTCTTTTCTTGAACTTCAGAAAGGTACCCACTTATTTCTTGTTGTTAACGATTCTCCTTTCATGAAAGAAAGAAGACTAATATGACAACCAAATATTTATATTAATATTTTATTCCATTTCTTTCACATTGCATTATAAGACGACATTATTATACTACGATCATTAAACTTGATTTTCTACATTTTATTCAAAATCCGTTTTCTAGTACAATTAACACTTATAGATGCAAACAATGAATGGTAAAGCTAGAAAAAATGTTTGCATTTTACACTTTGCATATAAAAATATTTTGCATAAACGATGTGTGTATGTGTATTTATCACGCTTGTGAAAAACATACATACATGTAAAATTGTGTATTGCCGGATTAAATTTATCACATACAAATAATGGGAATAAGTATATATATTGTATCGAATTATTTAGCTCTAGGAAGCACAAACTGTGATATGAGAATAAAACAAATTGTAATCGAGTTAGAAATTACAATAAGACAGTTAGTGAAAAATAACACAAATACTGCATAATGTAATGATTTAATAGTTGATGAACATAATATTATAGCAAAAAAAATACCGATTAACATGATTTTTTTATATCGATTTTTCGATTTAATTTCAAAATGCGAATATCAAATTAATCTTAAACTTGCTATAGAACTGATTAAGAATTTAGTTAATAATTCGTTCTTATTATGTGTTTAGCGATAATTAAATATGTTAACCGGTCTATTGAGAATACATATATAATAAAATGCATACATACAATATTTCTTTGTACAGATTTACAAGGGTAAAGCCACCAAAATTTCCACTTTAAGCAAAAAAATGACATAGTAACTTTTATGATACGATAACATCACTGTAACACAAATTTTTTGTAAAGTTCGCTCCATATAAAAAACGTATGAATTTTTTTTTCTTTCGAACTGACTACACTGTTAGCTTGTTAAGGCCGCTACAGTTTCACTGGACTACTAAGGGGAGCGCTTATGCACTCACCCGATTTGTTTAGGCGATCAGCGCAAGGGCACACGATGTGCCTCGGCTTGAACTGTCGCCGAGTTTCCCGATCCGACTAAGCTAATCTAAGCTAAGCTATCTATCCATTTCATCTGGGGCCCATTTGATTGTGGATGGCGCCCGTATCAGGGTGGGGATCCGGATGAAATATCTGGGCCTTACCCTGGACGGGCGTTGGCGGTTCGAGCCCCATTTCGAGGGGCTCGGACTGCGTATAGCAGGGGCGACGGCGGCGCTCGGCCGGCTGCTCCCCAATATCGGGGGGCCAAGTGCCGGGTGCCGCCGACTCTATATGGGAGTCATGCGAGCGATGGCCGTCTACGGGGCCCCGGTGTGGTTCGATGCCCTCGGTGGCGTTAATGTGCGGGCGCTGCGCGCTGCGCAGCGCATTGTGGCACTGAGGGCAATAAGAGGATACCGCACCGTGTCCTCGGTGGCGGCCTTCACGCCGGAAGCTGGAGGCGGGGGTTCTTGCCGCCGTGTACAAGTTCACGGCGGCAAGGAAACATTTGGGAGAGCCTCCGGCTCTCAGGGAGATAGAGGAAAAGAGGCGAGAGGGGAGGGAGGCTGCTATGGAGCGGTGGCGGCAGGACCTGGCGGACGCGCGGTATGGCCGTTATACCGTGGATGCTGTCCGCCCGGTCCTGCCGGAGTGGATTGGAAGACGCTGGGGCTCTCTGACATTCCGACTGGTGCAGGTACTGACTGGCCATGGCTGTTTTGGCTGCGGGGGCACTCCCTAGTGGAGGAATCCCCGAGACACTTAACACACCTGCGACGCAGGTGGCAGTGCCGGGCGGAATGACCGTACACCTGGCAGTTATGACACTGCGAGAGTACATAGGACTTGCAAGGGGCCTCTCTACGGAGATACGAGAGAGGCCGCACACAGAGGTGAGGTTGAAAATGGCCTTACCTTCCACAGTACGGTTCCGGTGTTACCAGTAGTAAGTTGCAGGGGGCCTTCGTACGGGGGTGGTACATGCGATGTACAGTCCGGACTGGGAAGTCTTGAGTGTTCAGGCAATCGGAGATATCGTCGGTACGGAGTTCAGAAGGAACACCACGAATAACGGCACGGAGGAGGCGTTCCTACTCGAGTGCATGGGTGAAAAGGGGGAGTTTTTTCTCCCGGAGGTATTTTGTGAGCTGACGATGCTCATCGGATGTGGAGACTCTAACGGAAATACCGGCAACGGTATTGATGGCAGACGTGTAGTGGGAGGGGACAGATTTTCAACTTTAGGGTGGTAGCTAGCCAGGCGGGCTTAAAAAAACCCTACCACCATGCTATTGGTTTCATAGCGATGTTTTCCTTCACAAAAAGTTCCGACTCAGTTGCTAGGATTCGAACCTACGTCCTTCGACGCTTTGGGCATCATCAACTAAGCGACCATCGCTTCAAAAGCGTCAATTCAGTCATTTATTTATTCATTTATAACACAAAAGCAAAAAATATATGGTATATTCTGTAAAGAATATAAAACCTGTAATATTTCATATTTTCGCAACATAATTACTTATAATTGGAGTAAATTATCTTATATTGATTTAATTCATTTTACATTTAACAAACTTAAAAAATTAAATTTTAAATAAGTTTACATTATTTATGTCAATGAACGATGGTGTATTTTTGGCTAAATTTGGAATCCTACGCAGCATTTCAGTTTATAATTTTATTGAATTAACTTATTAAGTACAGTTTATGATTTGGAAAAGCTAGCGAACTCATCACTTCATAGATTCCAGCCATCAAGAGACTTGTAATGTTTGAGTTTCTCTTGAAATTGATGTTAACATCTTGTTATTATTTGTTCCGGACAAAAATGATAATTTAGGTTGCCTTACCCACAGATGCAATATAATTTCTAAGTGAGTGTAGTAAAGTAAAATGATTAAATCATCAAAAACGTTAATGCCATAAAACAATTATTAAATTATATTATAAAATATTAATGCGATGGATTTTTAAATAGTAATATATTAAATATATATTTTTAAACATACAATATAATTGGTATTGATGCATAACAAAATGAATGGATTAGTCATGTTGTAAAAAAAAATTCACCAGAATTTAGCACGAATAGATTGTGTAAGCATTTGGTAACATGAAATAGGACTTGAAAGGTTTTTTTGACATGAAATAACATCGATATATAATCGTATCGTAATCGAATACAAACTGAATCGAAAAGTTCAAAAAGAAAAAAAATGTGTGCGGTCTATGGATCCTTATCACAAACCGAATCGAACGAATAAGGAATCAAATTACAAACTTTAATTTAAATATTTTAAAGAAAAAAAAAATTATTAATAATTACATATAAAATAGTGAAATATGAATTATATAAAAAAAAAACAAATAATTTTTTGTTTTGTAATATATACATGCTTTCAGTAATGACGTTATACAACCAACAGCGTGACACGCTCGTGTTTTCGAATTTTGACACTCGTAGGCACACACATTCATATAAAAGCAACGTATGGGTCATAAGAAAAAGAAAAAAGTTATTTCAGAGAACACAATGATTTCATGACACTAGATGTGATGATTATACAATTATTATAATTGAAACATAAAGCGTAAAGTCAGTTTAAACATCGTAAATTCAGTAAATATGTATAAACGTCGGAAGGTAACCTGTTATTCAATATAAACTTTATTGGATTTCCCTCATTGTCATTGAAAATTCTATTTATTTCATTGCAATTTAATCGGAATTTCTATTTTTTTATATAATTATACAGTATTTTACTCGGTAGTTGATTTTGTTTCAGATTTCATAAGAATAAAAATTCTAAATATCGATAACAAATAAGACTAAAAAAGGAGAAAGACTTGAAAAGGCTATAATTATATATATATATATAGGTTTGTTGTTTGTTCAGGAACCGAAACGGCTGAACCGGTTTTGTTGAGGCTTTTACTGTCAGAGAGCTTTGTGGAGATGTATCTAGACTATTATTACGCTTTTCTAGACAAAATAAGCAGTAATAAGAAAAATTTTGAGATGTAACTCACAATCAGTATTTTGGGGTCGGGTGTAGGGGTTAAGTACAGAAGACAAATTTAAAAAATAAAAGACAGCGCAAGATTAATCCTCATTAAGCTAATAAAACCTTTTTTCATGAGAACGAAGTAATTAATGTAAATTTTGTATTATTTATTATAAGCATCCTAAAACTCATTAGCTACCTGTGAAATACCGCGTAATTTGAAACTTTTACGGAATGTTCTATCGTATAGATTATCGATTTATTTAAGACAATAGAGTATTTTATAGAAAAAAATTAAATTACCTTGCCAACGTTCATATATACCGACATAACTTACCGGAAATCGTATGCTGAAGACCAGTGCTGAGGGTCGAATGCCATGAGGGTGAAATTGACGCTAACTGAACCGTTTATCGGCACCATCACTTCCTCGGTTATGCTTTCGTATCTGAAATATAATTCATTATAAAATCTCCTATAAACCTCTTTTTCTCTCTCCTGCCTTCCTCTCTATCTCCCCTGGTCTCTCTTTCCCTCTCTCTCTCTCTCCTTTATAATCTATTGGAAATATTTATAAACTTTTGTAGGTGGTAGAGCTACGCTGAAGCTATTACTGGTTTCAGCATGAATGGGTCGGCTCGCCCGACGCGCGGGGTAGTACCACCCTCTCACAGAAAACCGACGTGAAATAACAGTGCTTGCACTGTTGCGTTTCGTTCGGTCAGTGAGAGTGCCGGAGGCCCACATATTTAAAAGACCGGCAACGCACTTGCGACTCCCCTGGTATTGCTAGTGTCTATGGACGGCGGTGATCACTTACCATCAGGTGACACACCTGTTCGTTTGCACCCTATAATATAAAAAAAAAAATCTTAATATTATTAATGCGAAAGTGAGTTTATTTGCTTCTTTGTCACCCTATATTATACATTTCGAACTTAAAGAAACTAAGCTTAATTTCTTTGTCACAATTTTTAATCTTGAGGGTGGTGGCATCCAACCAGATGGGGATTATAAAAAGCCATCATGACGACAAACCGTAGGGTATCTCCAAGATATTTCCCTTTACCGAAACCTCCCAACTTCTTACTACCGCTATGACTGATCTCATTTTTTTTAATATTCTTTATAAGTTTTAGAATTTCAACAAATCTCTACCGTTCTTAAATGACGATATGGTCTAAGATGGTAAACACATGAAACCTAGAGGATGACTATAATGAATGGCCCCTAATAAGTTACCCGATTAGGCTGGCGGTTATGTTGTAAGTTCCGGGTTCGAGGAGGCGCCAGTAGTCACCGTCCTTCGCCGTTTGTACGTGATGGTCGATACCGCCGACGGTGATCGTCGCGTTTGACAACCTGTGTCCGATGTGACTGAACACGAATCCGTGCACACCTGTATGAACCTAAAACCATTTAAATCAGACAATTATGTACCCTGGAAGATATTTTTTTGTCACTGTTATATGACGGGTGACAATTCACAACCAGTTATATTATATGAGACAGGGTTATTAAGTAAATTAAAGCCAAAAATTAATGGCAATACGATTAAATGGCACTTAAACAGATACTACTATAAATTACTTTCAGTAATATTGTATGTTTTATCATTTTCTCGTACGTAATCGGATGATGAAAATACGTGGATAGTAAATCATGTAATTGCCATGATACGTGATTTATTCTATCACTTGTTATATAACCAGTAATATGTGATATATTTCAGGTGTTTTAAGTGAGTATCACTATACGTCTGTCAATAATTATAACAACCTGTTCTATGAAGACCAAGAGAGCTTCCTTGTTGTCTTCCCAGTATGTGGGTAAATCTGATGCCGGAGGGAACTTGTAACAGCCGAGTTCGAGCGTGATCTCCATATCACTGGTATGTAAATAGTTCCAGTCTTGCATACCGCCAGCCAACACGTACCTGACAACCGTATAAAGGTCATTGTATGTCCGATTGAATTTAAGAAAGTTTTTCGGGGAGTTTTGAAAATTGGCGATTTAATAGATTTCGATGTGCTCTTTCCAAATTTCAACGTTGTCACTTCTTGTCACTGCCGTTCGCGCCGCCATATTGGAAAAATGGCGCTTAATAGCAGTTTTTTGACAAAATCTCCTTTCTAACTCATTTTACGATAAAAACATTTACATGAAAAATTCAACAAGAGAAAAATTCATAAACTTTATAGAGTAACAACTTTTTTCGTTAAATCGAGAGTTTTGAAGTATCATAAATAATTATTTATTAAAATAAACCCTTACCATTTAGCACCGTTCGTTATTCCCTCGGGGAATTTCTCACGGGAATAGCTTTTGCATGGTTGGCCCAAGTGCATTTTATGATGGGCCTAAAACAATAAAATAATATCGTCAGTTTAAAAGAAGAATCATATCAACGTTAGAAAAGTTAATCGACTAACAAATCATTAACAGTATTTGCACGTTAGTCCATCAGTCTTTTCACCGTTGATATCGATCTCGTAGTTTTTAGAAAATATATATGGAGAGTACTTGGATTGTTATAAAGAATTTTTTTCATAAACTTGTGTAATTTGATTGAATTAAAGGAAAAGGAAGTAGAAAATGTATAATATTCCATAATGAACTATATTTAAAACAGATTTGCAAAATTAAAAAAAAATCTTCTCGTCTGTTGTTTTTTTTTATCAATAATATCTATTTTAAATCTGGAATTTATGACATGGTTGGTATAAACTTAGTAGTTTTTACTTATGAAATCTAAATGATTAATGTATGTATAGATAAAGTTAAAATGTTTTTTGTTTGTCTGAACTAATCTACGAAACGGATGAACCGATTGAGATAAGACTTTTACAGTTGATTATAGGATTTTTCAGAATATTTACAGTATATATCATTATTTTTCCCACAAGGATTAAACTATGATTTAGCAGAGATAACTTAATAGAATTAAGAGTTTTTTAGTAATAACAAAACACTTTACAAAATAATTTAAAGACGACCTATCAATAACCAAAGTCATAGGTTGAGGTTAACCACTAAACTACACGACTTACATTCGAGTATATATGTGCGAGATGAACGAACACGGGGTTGTCGGGAGACAGATACTCGACGTTACTCTTCATCCTCGGGTTGCCATCGTACGGATAGTTGGCGACTAGCGCTCCGCCGTGCAGGTTCGCGGATAACACGAATGGTATCGACATGGACCAGTTCATCACCGCCATCGTCTCCGGCTCCTGGACTTGGTTGTCCTGGAATTGAAATAGAGATTGCACGGTGGTAGTTATTCAGTTTAAATAGTGTGTAGGGCTTCTTCTAATCCGGTCTGGTTAACTACCACCCCTCAAGTTGAAATTCTATACCCAAGCACCTACGGGTGTGTTGCGGCAACTGCACTTTAGAGCCAGTCTCCTTCTTTCTAGCGTGTTAACTATCTTAACACATGATCAATTCACATTAGGTAAGATTGTGGTCAAACGCCAAAATTATAAAAGAATATAGAAATATGAACTTATAAGTAAATATTAGCACTTACAATTAAAAACGTTTCAAGTATACCACAGGCGGATAGAAATAGTACTGAACTACACACAAGAACACATACAAAGCAGAGCGGTGGCGTAAAGGGAACATGGCGGCCTAAGAGAGCATCATGCCATTCGGCGTGACGACATAACAGAGCGTCATGCCATTTGGCATGACGGCATAAGAATCGATTTCCCTGCTCTATTTTATTTCGTATCGGCCAATAAGCCAATTGATACCCAGCTGTTGAAATATTTGCAGCGCGGCATAACAACGACGACTGTCGATCTTTGGGTGGTTTATTCTGTGCCGTCCGTGTACCATCAGGTACAGAGCCGTCAGTCAGTTTGTCGTGTTATAATAATAATAAAAAGTGAATAAAGACACGTTCTATACCTTATTAAAGGATGTATTTCAACTAATAATATAAATGCGAATGTCAGTTTGTTTTATTTAACTGTTCATCAACAAAGTTTGCATATACGTTTTGAGGGGTACAAAGGGTTTTGAGGGGGTATAAAGGATAAAGTCCATGTGTTATCTAGAAAAACGGTACTATTTCTACTTTACTGTAAATATACATAAACACGAGCGAAACCCCAAGCATAAGCTCAAAACCGTAACAGAATTTACGATTAACGTTTATACTTTTTTTTCTTTTTGTAAAAATCGATCTTTGTTTTTTTAAATTTCTGATATTCTTTTTATATTTGTTTACGTACCTCAGTAGATCCGAACTGGTCTGGAAAATTCCTGTTAAGATCTATGTCATGTGCGTTTGCGCGCCCTTTGATGCTATCATAATCACCTGAAACATTCATAAATCCATATAAATAAAATGATAGGAGGTCTGACATCGTACTCGCATTACTAACGCCGTCGTCGGTTGCGCTACGCTACCTTGCACTCCAACCAACTACGCTTAATCAATCAGCGCCCTTATTGGCTGAATTGCACCACGTTGTATTCGAGAGCGAGTATTGGCCAACGAGCATTACGAAGGTAGTGACTCGGCGCAAAAACTCAAAAACTACTGGATATATTTCAACCAATTTTTTAGTTTTACTTTTTAGACATTTGGAAACTTGATACAATATCACGATAACTACATTAAACATAAAGTTATAAAAAAGTAGGACTTTATAAGCACTATGAGTTCAGCGATGTGTGTTTTCTTGCCGTCTAAACACCGAGCAAGCAGTGTGGGTTTTTTTTTCTTCTGTACATAACATATATTATTAATATAATAAAACACATAGACGATGTAGTATATAACATGATATTGCATTATTATTGTTCCGACAACGAGGAAAGTTGTAGGATGTAAAAATACCCTTTGCATTTCTATCGTTGAATAATTATGAGGAAAAACAAGTTACTTCATCTTTTAAAAAAATCGCCATTTGTTATTATTGTTGGCGCGGGTTACATCTTTAAATTTCCGAACGCACAATCTCTTCCCGTCCGCCTATCTCTTTCTCCTTCCTACCTTTCTCTATTGTCTCCATCTTGATCGCGAACGCACCCTAACCATCGACGCATATGCCACGCAAAAATACATCATTACGCTAAGTTAGACATAGTGAACTTTGTTGTAAATTAAAACACTGAAAAAAATAGTGTATCGAATGAAGTGTATTAGTGAAGTGTGCTAAGAGAAACTGGATGGAAGAAATGGATGACTAAGTCCGCAGTTACCCATATCGCTTCCGTTTACATCTTCATCCAACACAACACTATTTTTGTTTACAGCTTGCTATAAAAAGTATGTATAATAAGTTTCCTAGCAAGCAGTAATACATGGGATTTAATTAAATGTCACACATGTATAAACATACTATATATTTCTTTGAACTAAAACCTAACTACTTAAAAAAATTAAGTAAAACCAACACTCACCAACAGTTGCCCTCTCATACCCGTCAGGATTCATACTGGGCATTAAGTGTATTCTCGTCGTATTCAGCATGCGTTGTATTCTTTCGTTTCCCGCCGTATACTCCTGGCACAGATATTTGGCCAAAAGCAGCAACAGCTCACGGCCGACTACTTCGTTGCCGTGCATGTTCGCCACATATTTGAACTCGGGTTTACCTGTACATTATATTTTGATATATTGGATCAACAGAATCAGAATTGTACAATGACATATCTTTGGAATCCTTTTTTTATTTTATTTTTTAACATGGGGGAAATCCGTAACAGATACCCACCCCGTCGGACAGCGGGGGGTGGGTTATGTCCGATTCCCACGGACTAAAAACCCCATGGTGCCTTCTCACACCTATTTGGCCGGGGAGCAGGAACTGCCAAAGGCACTACTTCTGCATCCCTGGCAGGTGTCGGCCCCTCATCAGGGGCCTCGTCTGCGGTCTGAGGGATCAGAATGATAGACCCCTCAGGAGGGGGCGGGTGTTAAACCCTCCCGAAGAATTGTGGGAGTCGCACGGCACAATGCGCCTGTGCAGATAGACACTAGGAATCCTAGATTAACCCTAACCTTTTAATATACATTGGGAAGTATAGCGATCAAACCATAGTATGTTGGCAGGACATATATTTTAATGTTCATTTGGCTAGCTACAACCTTCAAGCAGAAAATCTGTCACAAAGAATCTATGACTGTGTTTCTCTGGTAGTTCTAGGTCTAGCATGTTCTCTTTTTTATACCAAAGGGTAGCAAACAGGCAGACGGTCCATTTGATGGTAAATGGTTACCGTCGCCCATGGACAGCTGTAACAACAGGAGCATTCTGTTGTATTCCCCGACCTTGAAAAGCGTGTTTCAACCCCTTTTTGAAGAGTCTCTGTCACAGCCCTTGGAGAACACCATGCTGGGTAAACCGTTCCACAACGTAAGCGTGCACATAATGAAGGTTCTGGAGAACTTTGTGGTAGTCGCTATTTTGTGAGGTTTGTATCCTAGACCATATCGGGAAATAAATACAAAACCAATACAAACAATTATTTATTAGCAAGCCTTACGCCTTCTTATCTTGGGAATGTATTGGCGTCCGCCCGAACAGAAGGGCGGTGTACTGGTGGTCGCCAGAGATTGCCGATCTCCGGGCGGCCTGCTCCGCGGCCCGGCGGCTGTTCGGGCGCAGCCGCCGAAGGAGTCGCCGGGACTTGGAGGAGGAGGCCCGGCTGTATGGTGACTACAGGACCAGGAGGAAGGTCCTGCAAGCCGCCATAAGCCGGGCGAAGGAGGAGGCATGGGACGAGATGCTCCAGTCGCTGGGGAGGGACCCGTGGGGGCGTCCGTACCGCATGATGCGGGCGAAGCTACGCAGACGGGCGCCTCCCACCACGGAAACTCTTCAGCCGGAGGTGGCAGAGAGGGTCGTGGGAACATTGTTCCCCGACCCTCCGAGTATAGTATCTCCTCCCATGCCTCCACTTCAGGCAGCAGTTGCGGAGGAGCTCGTCGGCCCTCCCCCTTCAGTCACGGAGGAGGAGATGGAGAGGGCCATTGAGCGCCACCGCAACAAACGGAGAGCGCCTGGCCCTGATGGGGTCCCGGGCCGGGTGCTCGCGCTTTCGATGGGCCATTTGGGAGGGTGGTTTCGGGAGCTGCTCAGTCAGTGCTTGTCGACTGGGCAGTTCCCGATGCCCTGGAAGCGGGGGCGACTCTGCTTGTTGCAGAAGGAGGGCCGCCCCCCGGACTGCGCGTCCGCATATCGGCCCCTCGTGCTGCTGGACGACACCGGGAAGGTGCTTGAGAGGGTTATTGCCTCCCGGGTCGTCCAGCACCTGGAGGGAGCGGGACCGAACTTGGCGGACGCGCAGTACGGCTTCCGGGCAGGGCGCTCAACAATTGACGCCCTGACCCTCCTGAAGTCGCTGTCCGCAGGGGCGACCTCCCAGGGGGAGAGGGTTCTGGCGGTGTCCCTGGACATCGCCAACGCCTTCAACAGCCTGCCGCATGTAGTTATAAGGGAGGCACTCCGATATTTCGGGGTGCCCTCTTATTTGCGGCGCCTGTTGGAGGCGTACCTCGAGGACAGGGAGGTCGCCTATGTGGACAGCGACGGCAGAATGGTCCAGCGAGAGACAGGGTGTGGGGTTCCACAGGGGTCGGCCTTGGGCCCACTCCTGTGGAACCTGGGCTACGACTGGGTGCTCCGCGGCGCGCTCCCAATCGGAGCATGCATTATATGCTACGCGGATGACACCCTAGTCGTAGCCCGGGGGGTGGGAGAGTGGGAGAATTTGGTGCGCCTGGCCACGGCGGCCACAACCGTTGTGGTCGGGCGCATCCGGACGTTGGGCCTCAGGGTGGCCCTCGATAAGACCGAGGCCATATTTTTCCATGGGCCTCGGCGAGGGCCACCACCAGGGGCCCACTTATTGGTGGACGGCGCCCGTATCAGGGTGGGGACCCAGATGAAGTATCTGGGCCTCACCCTGGATGGGCGCTGGCGGTTCGAGCCCCATTTTGCGGGGCTCGGACCGCGCATAGCTGGGGCGGCAGGGGCACTTGGCCGGTTGCTCCCCAATGTGGGGGGGCCTAGTGCCAGGTGCCGCCGATTGTACATGGGAGTCGTGCGGGCGATGGCCGTTTACGGGGCCCCGGTGTGGGCCGACGCCCTCGGTGCCACCAACGTGCGCGCACTGTGGGCTGCGCAGCGCATTGTGGCGCTGAGGGCGATTCGGGGATACCGCACCGTGTCCTCGGCGGCGGCCTTCACGCTCGCCGGCTCCCTGCCTTGGGAGCTGGAGGCGAGGGTTCTTGCCGCCGTGTACGAGTTCACGGCGGCAAGGAAACGTTTGGGGGTGCCTCCAGCTCCCGGGGAGATAGAGAGTAGGAGAAGGGAGGGGAGGGGGGCCGCTATAGAGCGGTGGCGACAGGACCTGGCGGACGCGCGGTATGGACGATATACGGTGGACGCCGTCCGCCCGGTCCTGCCGCAGTGGTTTGAGAGGAAGTGGGGCTCCCTGACGTTTCGACTGGTGCAGGTACTAACCGGCCATGGCTGTTTTGGCTGGTACTTGCACCAGATCGCTCGCAGGGAGCCGACCGCCACATGTCATGAGTGCGGCGCTGAGGAGGATACCGCGCAGCACACTCTGTCCGAGTGTGCTGCGTGGGAGGTGCAGCGCCGCACTCTGGCTGTGGCGGTAGGAGGAGATCTTTCGCTGCCGAGCGTGGTTACGGCCATGCTCGGCAGCGAAAACGCATGGACGGCGATGGCCTCCTTCTGCGAGGAGGTCATCTCGCAGAAGGAGGCGGCGGAGAGGGCCCGAGAGGCGGACCCTCTCAGCGGCCGTGTCCGCCAAAGGAGGGTCGGTGGAAGGAGGCGGCAATTTGCCCGCCTCCTTCCACCTCCGTAGCCGAACCTGAGGGGATGGGCCGGGGGGCCCATTTCCTCTTTGCACAGGTAGGTTCGGCTGACGAGGGGAGGTAGCTGATCGTGTACACAACTACCTCCCTATAAGGATGGTGCCCGGCAGCTATCTGCCGCCGGGCTGACCGCTGGGAGCGGCATGGTGTTAGCCTAGTACGGTCCCATGCCGCTCCAACTTAAAGCGGTGGCCGGTGCACCGTGGGGGGGGGAATGTATTGGCGTAGGTAGGAAACCAGAAAATGACCTTAAGCTTTTGTTTAAGGGAATTATTATTATGGAATCATAGCATTATGAGAGTATATTTTCAAATGCTGGCTATGACCCAATTGCTACTATTATCAAACATACATGGTTCTGTTCTTATTAATGCGTCTGAGATCTAAACTTGATTGAGCTTTAGTATACTTACATTGTCAACAAAAAAGTACGTGAAAATAATTCAGACAGTTTAAAAGACTCCTTTAAGAATTTAGGAGAATCCTTAAAAGACCAAAAGAGTTGAGCGTCGTTTGAGACTAGAACGACCTGTCTCCATTTTTTTTACATTAACCCCTCGGCTAATTTTTTAAGACCCAGATCTCAAAATGGCGGATTATATTTTTTTTCATTTCACGAGACCGTAGATTTAAGTTTCATGGTTTAGTAAAAAAATGTTCGTACAAATCCAAAAATAATTTAAAAATATATTTTACAATACATAATATGTTATTTTTCAAAGTTTTGTAATAAATTAAATATTTTTTAATCTTATACTGCCCACAGTCTGTTGACCTGTGCCTCATGAGTTCTACATTTTCGTTTGTATGGAACTTAAACCTTTATGGTTTTTTTTTTGGACATTGACATAATTTGGACAGTCCCGGGGTTAAAAACTAATAATAATAATAATAATAATAATAATTGTTTGTTTAAAAACAAATTCACAAGATTAGGTGAAACACAATCGTGGTGGTCTACTGGTTTGATCGGTGGAATATCAATCCGATATCCGCAGGTTAAAATACCGCCATGTACCAATGAATTATTTCGGAATTCGCGTACATTTACTAATTTTAATTGGTAACACTGTTAGCTGACGGTGAAGGAAAACATATGAGGAAACTTGAACCTAAGAAATGATCTTGTAGTACCTTATGTGTGATCGTGCTCATACTTTCCATCGGGAAGAGGCCTATGACCCTACAGTGAGTCTCTTACAAGCTGATGATGATATAGAAAATAACAGAATAGTCATATCAAAAGTCTAAAATGTAATCAATTTTTGTTTTCACTTGGTCGAAATAGGAAGACATACAATTCAAAATACCTTACCGGGTTTATGTTGTCCAGGATCCCTCGTCACCTCCAAAACGTAAAGTTCCCTGCCCTCGACTGATTTGCCGATGCTCGTCAACGCAGTTATATTAGGATACGCTTCGTGCAACTCACGGAGATAGACCTCCATCTTTAGGTAGTCGTGATGGATGAACTCGGCTGCGGAAAGACCGTCGATGTCGTGACGCCGGCGCCTCCTATGCTCTGAAGATTTGCCCATTTGATATAATCTTTTGTTTTCTTTTTAATACTTCATTCATATTATTTATTATTAAGAGATGAAATTTGTAAGTTTGTCTGATGTATTTAATTCGTCACGACGTTCCGGTGATTAGATTCCAAAAATTGTTTCACTAATACAACACTACAAACAAAACATGACCCATGTTTTGTTCAAATTAAGCGTTAAATTGTAATTAGCACGAACAAATCCGCGTGCAATTGTTAGTCTCTTAAAATTCTCCATTATACTTTCCTAATTAATTTCTCAAAAAGAAAAGGATCAATTTATTATGAGAGATTTAATTTGTATATGAAATATCTTTTGAATAACAAATGCCTTAAACAATTAACTTTGTATTTATTCTAATGAACATAAGCTATAAGTAAAGGGTGTTTTCATCCGACTGAATAGAAATTAGTAACATTTTTAAAGTGTTTTATTTTTTTGTACATATATTTAGCACACTCTTTAGCTTAAATCGTACCGTTAGATTCGTCTTAATTGTGGGAATGACATATATTGTACAACATTCATTTATAAATTAAGTAGGTAATTTATACTCAGTTGTTTAACCCATTATTCTATATAGCTTAATACAAAAGACATCTTTCTGTGTTTTTAAATCCATAGAATGCATCCTAATAACCAGAATAAAATACAAGTACTTTTTCAAATTATTATATTACTTCATGTTATTTAACTTTATGTTTTCAGCTTTTGGCTATGAAAGAAATAGGTAAGAAAATAAGCGGGTTGTAGAAAAAAGAAATGGGCAAATCATAAGAGCTTGATAGGAGAAACGAGTACCGACACCAAAAAATAAGAAATTTAGAAAAAAAAATAACAGTGCAAAAAAAGCAAACTATCATACACATATTATGTTAGTAAATAATTTATTGCTTTATCGCACAAAATGAAATAGACATTTCCCATAGGCTTTGTACAAACTGCATTACCGTACAATTTTAGTAAATACTATTAAGTCTGAGACAAAAAACCAATAAATATGTAATTTAGAGCCTTGAATAAATGAACTAAAAAAAATTAATAACAAAGATTAACATTTTTGCGAATTAAAGAGAAACATACAAACATTATTTATTCGATACAATAATTAATTGTGTTTTGTTTTCATAACTTAAAAAATAAACAAGACATTTAAGCTTTAGTAATAAAATATTATTGTTTAATTCTATGATTTCAATAAATAAAGTTGTGAAAAACTCGATATTCACAATATTAACGCGCAAAATTAAAATACTGGTTAACTTATATTACACAGCTTTGAAAAAAGAAAACACACGAGCATGTGAACTAAAAATGACAAACTGATAATCTATACTAATATTATAAGACGTAATAAATTGTCTGTTTGAAACCTTTTTTCGCTTGAATCACGAATCACATATGAAAAATTATTTTTAGTTCTGTTGGCACTTCCCATTATTCTATGTAGACTATAAGTCTACATACAGAATAATGTTACAATATATCTAATATCAGTCTAGAATGTATAGGAGCAGAGTAACTATCAAATGTAAGCCAATAAGAGCTAAACGATAAAAATGGCGCGGGCGTGGGGTATCGAGCATTGAAGGAGGATAAATTAAACGCGTGTGAAACCGCAGGACAGAACTAGCTGTATATAATATTAATATAGATTCTTAATATAATAAAAAACAGTACACTAATGTGAATTTTATTTAAAACCGTTAGATGTAATAAAAACTGTGTAGAACAGAAAATAATATTATTTTTACCTTATTATGATCCTTTAATCTGCTTATACTCTCTGCTCCCTTATAAAACCTATGTACTAAGTGAAAAAGGACAAAATAATTATTCGGTAATTATGTTCTTTACAATACTAGCGATCGTCCAGTGGTCGAAATTTATTTGAACAGTAATAAGGTTCTTTTGTCAATGAATGTAACCTCTAAGTAATACATTCATTTTCGATTTATTGAAATATGACTCCTTTAGTGATCAATTCTACTGAGAGCGATAGTCAGACCACAGACTATTATGTTTATGCTTTTTATGTATTTCACATGCAATATTAAAGTAAACAATGAGTGTTTTATTTAATTTAATGTATTCGTAATATGATCTGTACATATAATAAGAATGTAAATCTGACGTGTCTGTACTCATTTGATTTTTGAGAAAAAAATTGTTGCAGGTGTCTTGGAATAAGTAATAGAATACATTTCAATCATTTTTAGAAATATCTGCCTGTCTGTTTGTTTGTTTGAACAGGCATCGCTGGTAAAGCACCAGGTTTCTGATAAAACAGCAGATCATCAAGAAAATCATCAAGCTTATCCTCGAGCAACATTTAGTCTTTGTTTCATTAAAATCGGTTTACTCTATCAAAAGTAATTATAATTTTAATAACGCCGGAAGTTAAGAACGAGAGAAATTTAGATAAGTAAATGGGCTTCAGCTTCATCTAAAACCGAGAGTAATTTATAACATAAATAAACATTACTACAATATTGCATTACTAAGACATACTAATCGAAAGAAAAATGTTTAATATATGATTTCTATACAAAATAAAAAAAATATTAATATTCTGAGAAGTTCAGTCATAAATTAATATGAATTATTGCTAATAGATGGCGTTCAACAGCCATTTTATAAATCTGTTACTACTATAAAATATAATCAAAAAATTGGCAAATTAGATATGTTACATATTTCTATAAATTGAATAACTTACTTTGTACTTTGTATAAGTAAAATATAATTTTTATTTTTCGATAGCATAAGGTTTATGATTAAATTTGTACATTTCTAATTAATTTTGTGTTGTAAATATTACAAGTTATTGAATCTTATCACATTTTAGGGTAATTATACCTACATTCTTTTTGTATAATAAAAAATAAAGAGACTAAAATTGTTAATTGAACATAAATGTTACAAAAAATCGTCTTTAGAAGCAATAACAGACTACATTTGCTCAAAACAGATGTCGCTAAATTTATCATTTTATTGGTTTACTGTCGTTAAGTTTATTATTGCAATGGTGAGTATAGATGGCAATGAGATTATTTTTGTGTTTTACAGCAAACTGCTCATTTATAAGTTTTATTTGATAGTTTCAAGAGCCTGCATGTCGATCATATTAATATAAGCAGGTGTCTGCAGCACGGCTAACTGTTGTTGTAACCGTTGATGTTGTTTAAATTGATATACATTCAGCTGGTTGTATCAATCACAGTTTTTTTTTTGCATTAAGTGTCACCCGGACGTAGTCGCGGGCACAGCTAATATTATATATAAACTTTACCTTTCTGCACTACTCCGTGTGCTCAATATGCTAAAAAGGCAGTTCAATCATTTTTTAATCGCGTAATAATATATAGTTATTTTACCTTGTCCCTTATTTTCAATGTTTGTTCGACAAAGATGGAAACATTGTAATCAATATTTACCTTTTGATGGTCCGGTATTAGTTAGACGATTCTTTAAGTAATATAGGGTAAAGTAATAATTACGTAAACGCAGAAATTTACACTGATTTAAAGTACACTCCGTAATTATAATAATACAACTAAATTCATTTCAACAGTTGAACTGTAAATAAATTAAAGGAAAATCGTTTATTATCGATATACAAATCGTTCGCTCGTTCGATCGATTCGTTTAAATAATAGAGTTTTATATAATCTATAATTAAATCGTTTTACAATTAACAATAATATATTACTGTGCATTCGTGGTTGCCGGCCTACTGAAGGTCGCGGCATAATAATGTACTTTGTGGTCGGGGTGCGTGCCAGGTGACGCATAGGAAGATGTATTAAAGATACGCCAGGCTCAATATATTAGGGCGCGCGCGTTACAATTGCAATTTTTGTCTTATCTGTACACTAACTTATTGGAAGAGAAACGATAATTGGTGGACTAAATTATAAGTCATTTTTTTTATCGGTTCGTCTATTCGTTACAATGAGCAACACTTCAGATTCAATAGAATCCATTTGGATGTAATTTTCAGGTAAATATAGAACACAACCCCAGGAAAGATCTAAATTATATTCAGTATGCACTAACTACAGTATAATTGCATTTAAAAAACTTTAATACAAGTTCTAATAATTGTCAGCTATTGTCAATGGGGTACATTTTATTATAATATTCCCAAATCTATGGTTACATATCTAAATATAGTGTAAACTCTTTATTAAATAAGCGATGCAACATTTTTTTTCGTTACAAAGTGTATCTAATATAACTTTTCTTTTCCCCTTTTGTAATGCACATATGAAACAAACTTTCTGGTGGACACACGTAAAGCATTTCGTTTCGTGGCCATGTTAACTGTTTCAAAGTTAATAGTAGGTAAGATAGTTGCCTTGTGTTTTTAATAACAGTGACTAACATTTCTTAGAGACACTGCAGTCTTCTTCTTCTTTATTTTTTGGCTCCGTCACGTTTTGTGCACTAGCCAGCGTCAAGTAACAAGATTTTGCCAAGTAAGTGTCTTGTGATAATTATAATGTTCTAACAAGATAGTGGTTTCCTTATTAGAACTTTTCATGGAGTTTTGGTGGCATCTCAGAATGCATGCTCCGTGGTATTGTTTCCCATCTACTTCACTGGTGCATAATAATCGAACTATATTACGTAAAACACCACGAATATTACAAAATATAGAGTCTAATAACACAAGATTATAAATAAAATATAAAAACCACTACATGACAGACTAAGATCCCGCCAAAAACTCCAACACTGCAATCTGAGAGAAATGACACACATGTTCTTGTTAATTAATAATAACAAAAGCATGACAGTGATTTATGGCCTCAGGTGTCCTTAAGGTGTCCTTTAGGAACTTTAATGATTTGTTTAGATCCTTTTGATTTATTTAAACAATAATACTGACGGTCTAAATGATGTATGTATGTCTTCGTAATATACAATGTCTGTTGAGTTATAAAAAGTCTATCAATGTATAGATTTTAAGCTCAACCAATCAAACTAAACTAATTTCTATGCCATAGGACGATTTTCATTGTATTGAATGACGTCATAAAGAGTTTACACTGTATATAGAATATTAGTATACACGCACGCACGCTTGCACGTACATACGCGCACGTACATACGCGCACGAACACGCAAACAAGCACGCACAAATGTAATGATAATTATATAAAATTAATTATTGTTGACATTTGAGCAGCTTTGAATTACAATATACTTAATAGTAGTATTATAAAATTAGCAATGTATAGTGAATTTAACAATTAATAAAAATGTATATAAATGAAAGTATTTTTCTCCACTGGTAACATTTTATACACAATTACTTTACACTAAACCATAAAACCCAATTTATATACAGCATCATACAGATGTATAGTTTTTTTTTATAATATTAATATAAGGTATATGATTACATCTCACCATTTATTGTTATTCCACACCGTTTTTGATAAATGTAATAGCAACCTTTTTATCTTTACTCTGGTACACTTTGTTTCAATTGAACTTAATAAAAAATCAAACAAAAAATTCAAGCATGTATTATAATATCTACTGATGAAATAGTAATTAACAGTTTTAAAAGTAAAAAAAAATTAAGATAATATCACATTCCCATACTTGAACTCACAAAGTTCTCTTATATTTACGATTTTTACAATATACTAGTCGATACCCATAACTAAGTCTGCATTCTGTATCCTACCAATATATTTTATGTACAACAGAAAAACTTAAGAAAATAATTGAAAACAAAAAAACACTTTCCTTATAAAATTTCTTTAGTCTCTTGTAGTACTTATAAAAATTTTAGTTTGCAACTTTAATAACTTTACATTCTATGCAAATATCGTTATATTTTTCCTTTTAGATAAAGATCCAAGTAGCTAAGAAGTAAAAGTAACAAGATTGATCGAAATCTATCCTAAGTTTTTGCGCGATTCATCACTTAATTTATAATAATATATTTAAAGTTATTTTGCGTATCAAATACAAAGAGTGCGTATCACAGCGGTTAGATAGGATTTGATGTCAAATACCCCCTCCTCTTTGGCTTTGCGATTATTTGATACTATTTTAAACTTAGAAAACGTATACAGTGCGATTGATAATTTAACAAAAAATATGTGTCCTTTGACTTGGCAAGGCCATTAAATATATAAATACATACAATAAAAAATCAATACATTCACATACGTACTTTTTCCATTTGGAACGCAAAATTAATTGAATTACATTATTTAAAAAAATAGATACATAAATTAAGAATTCCATCCAATTAAACTGAAAATCAAATGAATTGGAAATTTGTTGTCATCATTTTATTAATTTGAATTGAAACAAAGTATGATACAGTAGGTTAATCAGTAATTATTTAACAATGAAAGCAAATCTTGAAACCGGTTCTTTCTGTTAGTATACTATATAATTTATTTATATAATTAACATTAAAACGTTCCGCTTTTTGAGCCAAATAATCTCCGAAATGGTCAAAGCGATTTTAGCCTCACTTTATTGGTTGAAGAATTTTTAAAAGTATCATTACGCTTTTTCATATGGACTAAATAGTAATATCTCGTAAACATTTTCAAGTGAATAAAGTCCCAGGACATCAGATAGTTATAATATAAAACTCGACTATTAGTGACGTTATTTTTCTCCATTGAGTTGTTTGTAATTTAAAAAAAAAAGAGATATGATTTAATTATTTCATATTTTTTATGTTGAGCGTTCGATTATACTATCTCATTTATTCCTTTACCTTTAACCTTGCAGAGTTTTTTTAGCAGGTGTCGCTAAAATATTTTCCAGTTTAATTGTTTGACTTTCACAAACGTAATTTGTTTCAACACTAAATCGATCAAACCTATTTTAATGTATATAACGTTTTTATATGAATTTAAATTACCTAATAACGAATTGTTGACTATAATGTTAAGCCTGTCCGAGTATACTTCTGAGAACATTCGAAAAATAATAAACTTGTCCAATAATAATATATTCAAATGAGTTCTTGTTAAAAAGGAAAGACTCACTGACATAATTATTACAAGGCAATCGTAAATTTCCATATTTTATAGTTTTACTTGTAAACTTCATATCTAATAATACTTTTATTAGAGAGAGTCTAATCTCTTCGTTTGGGTACCAATATAGTGATCAATATTTAGATTGCATTCAATTTAATTGACCCAAAAACAACAATCATATTCGAGCAATCTCCTAGAAAGCCGATAAATTGTCTTTTCGATGTGTATACACGTGAATTGACTTCAAATATGATACCACCCACGTTATTCTGTTTGACCGCTCTGAATTTAACCTTAAGTTCGGGCTTACGCATAATACAGACAAGAGTTTAATACAAAACAAAGTTAAAATATTATTATAAAAAAATGAAGTGACATTTATTCATCCTTAAGTTGTCTCGATGTTATAGTATAATACATATTTATATCTACATTTGTATTCTGCGCATTTAAGTTCAGAGCGGTCAAAAATTATGCGAGGATAGTAAAACTAATGAAAGAACCGATTTCAGATCAATTGATCCTTTATCCCGATCACGCTTCGACGATGATAACCAATATAATATTAACAAGTATGACCGTGAAATGAGTTAGTGGTGTGACGGCCGCGTTGTCGTGGTACAGGGTGGTGAACTTACCCTCGCTGAGGGAACGCTGGTGCCTCGTCAAGGTGATGCTCACCCTCACCGGTTCACTTTGATCTTCCGGTACATGTATTACAATCGGTTCCGATTCCGAATAGCTAAAATAATAAATACGACTGAATCGAAAGATCCTGTTTTCCGGGACCTGTCCCGAATAGCTTTTGTGTAATGTCCCAGGTTTTAAAGTTTTCTGGTAACATGTGTTTGAGATATGCGTGTCACTACACTGCCTTCTAAACCATACGTACTATATAGGTGTGTTCAAAAAGTATCGCGAATTTTGAATTTTCGCGGGTTACGTATATTCGAATTTCGAATTTTTTGTGGCGTTATGTTGGTACTCATGTCTCTCACTTATGCCGACAAGCTCGGCCATTTTGAATGTTCATTTAATTGTTGACAGCTGCTTTGCTTGCACGTGTTTTGGATCGTCTTCAATTTTTACCTATTCAAAAAAATGGATCAAAGAACCTGTATCAAATTTTGTGTGAAAAACGAAATTAAGTGCGCGGATGCATTCCGAATGTTGACTGTGGCATACGGAGAAGCTACCTTGGACCGAAGCAACGTTTATCGGTGGTACAAAATGTTCTCAGAAGGCCGAGAAGATGTGAATTACGAAGAGCGTGCCGGACGCCCGAGCACTTCAACAACAGACGAAAAAATTAATGAAGTGGAGAAAATGGTATTGGCCAATCGTCGAATCACCGTTAGAGAAGTTGCTGAGAACCTAAACATATCGATTGGCTCGTGTCATTCGATTTTTATCAATGATTTGGGCATGAGACGGGTCGCCGCGAAATTCGCTTGTGCTTGTGCGCGACTTTTTGGCCAAAAACAACACACTAATGATGCCGCAGCCACCGTATTCCCCAGATCTGGCCCCCTGTGACTTTTTCTTGTTCCCTAAACTGAAGAGGCCCATGAAAGGACGACGTTACGCTTCTCTTGACGAGATAAAGACGGCATCGAAGGAGGAGCTGAACAAGATAAAAAAAAATGATTTTTTGAAGTGCTTCGAAGATTGGAAAAACCGTTGGCACAAGTGTATAATATCTCATGGGGATTACTTTGAAGGGGACAAAATAGATATTCATGAATAAATAAATAATTTTTGAAAAAACACAAAATTCGCGATACTTTTTGAACACACGACGTACATACATATATTAGTGTGCTTTTTTTAAATGACTCAAAATTTTTCGTTCCCGAAGCAAAATTTTGTTGGATATATAAAAAAAAATGCCTGAAAATTGAAGCCCTTAATATTAACTCTAAGTACACTCTCAGACCATAAGATTGCCCAAATAAAATACACGTAAACTTTGATTATTATTTTTTTAAGTCGCCGACACTTTGTGCTATCGTATCTTTCGAATTCAGGAATCACTAAGAATTGTGCGCACTACAATAGCGCCTATTCCGACTTAACTGTAACTCACATCGGTGAAGCACACTAAAGTCAAATTTTGTAAAAATTCTTTGTTTTTTTTTTATACCATTTTATTAATGGCGAAACTTACAGGAAAAATGTTAACGAGACATTTATAGGAATTTTAATTTTCTACAAAAAAACGTATTTGAAATCTAATCTCTGAGATTGGCATTTCTCGAGATTTTCAGTTTTTATTTACACACTCTGTTATTTTTTAACTGGAATGCCCTGGTATTGCTACTTTAGAGTCATATTGTTCATAATATAGAGATGGCAACTCAGCTATTGGTTGAATATATTATTGTAAATTCAAATGAGAGTGTAAATTATATAATTTTAAATCACTTAAAAATTATATAAGCTAATAAAGAATATGTGCGGTGTATAGCTATTTTCATCTTATATGTTACACTTTAAGTCGCACTCTGGCACACGCAAGTCACATACGGAGCTCACTCATTGGCGGGCCGACGCCCATATTGGTGACCCCGCTAGTAATAATTGTGAGCTAAAGCGGTTCAAAAAAGGTGCGGATACCTTGGCAGTACATTAGTTTCAGTGAAATAGTCCAAGACACAAGATAAGTAACATTGTAATGTGATCAATAAGCTTTGTACAGACGAAAACTAATTTGAACAGTAATATTGTGCAATATAGTCGATTTCCGCCCTCTTTGTACATCCGCTAAGAGTAATTATGAACCACTGTGAATACGAATTCCATCAACTTTCTTGATGGCTTTTCTCGATGTCTTGGATGGTTGCAAATTCAATGGTAGCATCTTAGAAATTAAACTGAATAGATCAGGGCTGTCCAAACTACATGGGACCCAGGGCCAACAAAAATGACTCAATACATTGGGGGGCCGCAAAATATTTATAAAAATAAAATACAAGTATAATAATAAGTATCATTATTTTATTATCTACTTTTTCATTAATTTATCATTTAAAGCCCAATAAATGAACAACGCGCGGTGTCGGGTGTACCTATTATACGTTCGGGGAATTCCCCGAGTTTTCGAGTGAATAGTGTTGTGTGCGGCATAATCGAATACATATCCAAAACATTTGAATTTCGTCGCAAGAAAAATACTTTACTCATTTAATGTATTTAAACAAAGAAGATAAAAAAGATTCTGCGGGCCGCAATAATTCATGCCGCGGGCCGCATGCGGTCTGCGGGCCGTGGTTTGGACAGCCCTGAAATAGATGTTTTCTTAAGTAAAAATTTCTTTAAGCGCATTTAACAGTGAACGAAAGTGACCTGTTACACTCGGATCAGTGACGCACTGAATTGTCTATACTCGGCACCAGTCGCCATCAACCATGTTTACTGCTTGAGAATATTTTTAAATTAGAAAATCAGTTTTCACATCTATTGTGTGGTCATAAACACACACCCATTCATTTATTAATTATTTAAATTGCTTACTTAACACCTTACGATTGTTACACAAATACCTACCCGGCTGCGAATGCGGTGACGTTGTATTGTCCAGGTAACAAAAGTCGCCAGAAGTTACCGTGCTCTGTAGTCTTCACTGGATGGTTTATTCCTAGTACAGATATTTCAGCGTTCTGTAAATAAAAAGGCAATAAAATAAATAGTAATTTTAATAAGTTATGAAACAACTTAAAAAATATTATGCTTCTTTGAATCGTTACACTTGATCACAAACTCACGTTACACTTGTTACAAATTGACGATGGATGAATTATCAACCGTAGGAACAAGGAACAATATGTTGCATTTTAAATTTTTTTTTTACATCAACGAGTATAAAATCCACATAAGGCGTCGCTCACCTTCACCGGTGCTCCACTATCGTCAAGGACTACGCCTTGTACGCCGATGTTTGTCTGCTCCATAAAAGCAATCAACGGTTCCTTGTTGATACGCCAGAAGTATGGCAATTCTGCAGCCATCGGGTACTTGCAACAGGACAACTCGAAGGTCACTTCGAAGCAGTTCGAGTTCACATAGTTGAAATCTTGCATCCCACCTGAGAAGAAATCAATATGACTCGTTCGATACACAAAACGATCAACAGAATGAGTCTGTGTAAGAAACACTGAGTTTTGTTACTCCATTCCCAGTTTCAAACTACATTATTGGTGTGAACCTTATATAGTATACAGGGTTATTGGTAATTCGACGTATTCCCGTGAAGAGATGAGAGGGGTGACTATTTGTGATAATTTTAACACCCATATGCATTATGCAAAAGTGAACAATTTTTGAGTTACCATGTTTATTAGCATTTTTCAAAATAAATAATAAATGCAACATCAAAATTTTATTTCAAAAAAGTATCAATTATAATCTAATTTTTCTTCTGATTTATAAAAACGATTAAACACTAGTTATTTATCAATATTAAAACAATAATTATCGGTACAAATTCAAAAATTCGTGACAAAAAACGATATTAGTTCAATTTTTTTTTGAGATTTTTATCCATTAAAATGGCTTAAAAACAAAAACGTTATGAAACTTGGCTTGCAGATTATTATAAAAAACACCGGCGTTCTTAGCTCTCCAACACTGCATAACAATTAGCAACTTATTTCAAAAAAACTGAAAAAAAAAATGATCACATAGGAAGCATGCGGAAATTAAAATTATGACAAAATCTATGTCACCTCCAAACGGGAATACGTCGAATTATCAATAACCCTGTATAACATCATTAAAATATTACGTCAAAGTGCGTAAAGTGGAACAGTATAATCTCAGATTAAGTACAATGTCAAATGTCAGTAATGTCAAATAGTAGTAGTTATTATTACTAATATACTATAACGAACTTGTGAATCACTAAAATTGTTTAATTTATCTATATCTTCCAAATTAATTATACCCACGAAATATATAATTTACTACGGAACGTCTTTTGCCGGCAAATAGATATACGATAAATCACAACAATAAAATAAGAACTGTCAACTTGGACAAGTATTAGACAATGTTTAAATTTATAGTATAATGTCTATCTGTTATACAAGAGTAAGACACTCTTTTGGATCGACCTTTTTTAAACAAATATTCAACGCGCATTTAACTCTCATGTAAAATAAGACTGAATAAGTATTTAAAAAAAAAAAAGTTTTTGAATACGTGATCGGAACTGCAAGAAAATTATTTCAAAGTGACTAACCAAACCGACGCGGCGCAGTGGTGACTATATATTTTTAAGCAAGATTAATACAACCCACTCCAATCACTTAAACTTGATCAATAGAGAAACATGGAAACAAATATATTATAGATTCGCAGAATACAAATTTAGGTATAAATATGTATAACATCGAGACAACTTCAGGATAAATAAATGCCAATTTTAGATTCCTGTAATAAAATTTTCACTTTGTCTGGTATTCGACTTGTTTTATGCCTAAGTCTGAATTTAGGCTATATTCAGAGCGGCCAAAAAGACTGACAAGGGCTGTGCTTATTATTTTATGAACTAACCTTGAACGGAATACCAGTTAGCACCGTTGGTGACTCCGAACGACTTCTTGAAGTTTTCTGGCTTACATTTGTCTCCGGCTCGCATGTCCGCGTGACGCGACGCGTATGTGTTAGCCAAGTACTTGAATAACGCATCATCCGGAGTTCGACTCTCTTCACAACAATCTTTGCCTGAACTGGAATGATTATGGGCGTAGATTAATATGCCACTACACTTTTTTTTGAACACGACAAAGTGATTTTATGGCGTCTAAAAACAACAACTACCTATTTCCTACTTTTTTTCGTGCGAAAATCCTAATAGAGTTTTTTTTTTTCGAACTGACCTACACTGTTAGCCTGGCAAGGCCGCTACCGTTCCACCGGACTACTAAGGGGAGCGCTTAAGGCAATCACCCGATTTGTTTAGGCGAACAGCGCAAGGGCACTCGGTGCGCCTCGGCTTGAACTGTCGCCGAATTTCCCGATCTGACTAAGCTACGCTAAGCTATCTATCCATTTCATACACATATGAGTTCGTGAAAAGTGCATGTGTGACCATGCACGTTTCACGAATGTATATGTGTATTTTGCATCTGACTACTATGTTGTGTGACCTATTTCAGTCCGAAAAGGGCAAAAAAAACAGCCCACCACTCTGAGTACCTAGGTTTGCACGTGTGTGAGGTGATCTGGGTAAATGAAAAACTAGCGTGAGTCACTGTATTCGCGCGAGTAACATGCTCGAGGGTTCCATACCGAGGGACAAACCTAGGCTCGAGTTGTTACAAGAAAAATCGCGACGAGTGTGCGGGATCGTATCTTCACCCCCCGCTCACGGCGGCGTGATATTTTGATTAACGCGAATTTATTTATGCGCGGCGCAGGTTAGATGTTGTAACGTAGTCGCAACGGCCGGGAAAGCTGAGATCGCGTTTAAGAGCCCGAGCTCAGATGTACTATTTACGAGCGCGTTGAACGCGAGTATTTCTTGTACATCGTGTACTAAAAGGAATTGAGCTATCCAGTCGCTACCGGTGGTCGATACTGAAGACGCGGTAGGTGGCGCAGGAGTGGACTGAGCCTCCTGAGGCTGGGGCTTGGGTTTAGTAGCCGTGGGAGCTGGCGGGGAATGCGTTACGCGCCAAGAGAGACATCTTACCTAGATCTATAATGCATCACGACACACACGACGCTATGAAGGCAGCCCCTAGGCAGTTTTTTTTTTCGGCAACCAATTTTCTAGACTATTAAAACCATTGTCGAATCGGTATTAGTATTTCAAATGTCTTGTTGAGAATTTCAATGTTCTTACAAGATGGTTACTCCCTTGTCAGAACTTTACAGGTAGTTTTTGGAGCATCTCAAAATTCATGCTCCGTGGTATAATTTCCTATCCACTTCACTTATGCACAATAACCGAATTATATTACGTAAAACACCACCACCAATATTATACAAAATATACAGGCAAATGACAGAAGATTGTGAACAAAATATAAAATTCACTACATGACAGACTAAGATCCCGCCAAAAAGCTATACGGTAATTTTGATTGTTCACTTGGATTTAGAGTCAGAAAGAATAAATGCAGGTTTCACTGAGTCAGTTTAGTGGTATAATAAGCACTTTAACGTGTTACCGTTATTACTCACACTTGTGGTCGACCAAGAGTCATAAATTTTTCAAGTTTTAATAAAAAAAAACATTTCCAACTGAATTTGTTGATACTAACGCTCGTCAATGGCTATAAAAAAAAACAATCGGCTCAGAAATAGAGGAAGAAGATGTATTTAACACGTTCCGTGCAACGTATTGGGCCGTGGCCTGAAGATTAAGGCCTGTTTCAGAGTGCAAGCGGGTGGTGAGTGCTTGCGAGGTTACGTATAGTTCAAATGTACGTAAACGCCTTTAGCATTCAAAGTGATGCAGATACAGTACCACGGTAGGTACACGTGACGCGCAACGTATGAACTGTTCTGCCTATATAAAAGATAGATGACTTAACGTATGGCTGAATTTAAATGTTAAGAGGTCCTGGGGCAATTAAGAGTTGGAGGTCCTGAATAATTTTGAACGGAAATCTATATGTTTTTAAAACTATTATGATTTTGTTAATAAAATGTTGAGATTCTCACATGCCTTAGTATCGGATTTGAAGCCTTTGTTATTATCTCCTAAATGGAACTTGGTTTTGTCAGTGCGGATATTTAAAAAAAATGTGGAGATATTATCGACTGAACCTCTGATACAATTCTATAGATACATGATGTGAGATTGTTAAGGTGAAAATTTAGGTCAGAGGTCTTTAAAAAATGAGTCGTTGTGGGACGTCTGGTATATGTGAAACATCGAAATTATTTTGTATAGGCGTAATCAAAGATAAAATATTACGAATTTTTCAAGATACAAATGACTGTTACATGGCGACGCGTCGCCACACCGTATTAAATGTTTCGTATTACATACATACATACTATCGTATACCACGTCATATGCCACGCCAATAGTCGGTCTGACATGCCGCTATAGGTATTATACTACAACAAATTAGATAAACCTTTGCGATTACTCAGGCAGAATTAAAAAAAAAGAACAGGCTTTTACGGGGTAAATTGGGACAATATCTTTGAAAAAATATATTCCTCTCAACAGACAACATAAAAAAATACAATAATATTAATTATTACAAGTCTCATATTAGATCATAACTGGAACAGAGACGTTAATAAACGATTATAATAACGTGCCACTTTGCAAACCGGTTTCAGAAACGGAACGTGAACAAAACTTTTACAATTATCACGTGGTTGCAACTTAGTCACTTTCACTAACGCTCGATCGGGCTGACGTGATTCGTTAAAGTCATTTTTATATCATTCCGAGTGAAATATCAATTTAAATCAATTCATAGGCTGTTGCATCATTGAAAGCTGTTGTCAGAAATTGAATGATATTTTATAGTACTTGATATGTTACAAATTTAATCAGTAGTTGTGTAGACTTTAAAATATTTATTAATGTTTGAAATGTGAATGTGAGTTTGTTTGCTTGTTTATATTTACTTTCAAGCCATACTGTACAGCCGATTATTATGAAATTTTCCATATTCGTTTTCAGGGGTACAGAAAAGGACAATAATCTAGAAAAAAATTACTGATCCCGAGGGATAGAACAAATTTTGCATATACGTTTTCAGGGATACAGAAAAGGACAATAATCTAGAAAAAAAATACTGTTCCCGAGGAATAGAACACATTTTAACGCGAGCGAAGCCGCGAGCAAAAACTAGTAATCCTATATTTATGAAACTCATTACGATTCATACTTCCTATATATGTTACCCAAAAAATTTTAAATACAATATGGGACGTTACACATAATATACAGTTGAATTTGGTACTAACCTTGCTAAGTCTATTAATACAGAGTTAACTTTGAGAAAATTGAGTGATTTTACTGTCAGTTTATTGTATAAAAAGATAAATTGTTATATTGATAAATACTCACTTAAGATCATCGTATGGGTAGCTTGCCACAATAGCACCGCCGTGTAGATTACCGGAGAGAACGAACTGCTTCCTCAGCACCCATCGCATGAGCGCAGTCGTCTCCGGTTGCCGGTTCGCATACAGGTATTCGTCGTCTTTAGTCCGGTGCTTGTCGAATTGGTCCGGAAAATCTCTGTTGAGGTCCACGCCTTTCGCATTGTTCCGGCCGGTGTAGTTCTTTAGGGACTCGCAGTTACCTTCCTAGAAATCATCATCGTCAAATCAAATCATACATTGGTTTTTTTTTATATACTTTAGAGGTTTTAGCGTTTGACCACAATCCCATCAGAAGTTAAATGGCGATATCGTCGAAGATGGTAAATACGCTAGACCTAGAGGGAACCGACTCTCTCTTGACGAATCATTTTAACTTGAGGGTGGTAGTTAGCCAGACGGACTTAGAAAAAACCCTTCCATCGTGCTATAACTTTATCATGATGTTTCTTTCACCGAATTTTCGACTTTTTGGCAAGGTATCGAAACCTATGTCGATCAATGCGATGTCCCGAACACGCTATTAACTGAGCTATAATTACTTCAGAAGTTAACCTTTCACTCTTTTATTTAATGCTGTCTCTTTCTATAACGACAAGCTGGAGAGACTTTAGTAAATATTTTTAAATCATATAACAGAAGAATCACTTTCAAACAAATAACAGTTTTATTGGGAACAGATAAAGGTATGAGCCCAATAAATTTTGTAAAGAATATATTTTATTGAAAACTGATGAGCTGTTACTATACGCGTGCCGCAATTACGAATGTGAAGCGAGACGAGACTATGTGAAGGAGGGAGACAAGATGAGGTGATAGAAAGAGACGCGGTCTGGAGAAAGAGAGGAAAATAAGTTATAAAGCTTATATTACTTACTTATGACTCAGCGGAATTTTATGCTATGGTTTCGCGTTTAATAGCAATTTACACCAAATTAAACGGTCTGTAATAGTGCCTATTACGGCGTAGATTAAATTCACAGGTCTGTGAGATAATACGGGTCACTAAACCTTACTCATGTATGAAATTCTTGTTTTCATGACATGCAGTAAATATGTAAATACCTGATATATTGTATACAACATAAATGAACTATTTTTTTTTCTGTAACATACATAGTTAGTGAAGCGGCCTACTTTGTCGTCCCTGGTAGATCTCTGAATCAAAATAATCATAAAGTGGTCAGCGCTTTACTATAAACGCCAACGTAGCCTTAACGTAGCTCTTATCAAAGCAATTGCTATCAGATGTTCACGTGACATTTTCAATATTTGTAATGAGTAAAACAAGTAATTATCTGGATTTCAAATCTGTGTCATTTGGGTCACATTTTTTTAACACCAACCGAAATGTACTTAGGGGCCATGCATTAATTACCTAAGAGTCCCGAGAGGGAGAGTAGGGGTGGTTACATGTGGCAATATAAAATGACCAGCATCCAGCCGTGACTTCGCCTATGTTAGATTGCAATACAGAACTAATTACCAATAAAATATAGCTGTGCGTCACCAAGTGGTGAGTTATAGGAAAATGAGTATAATAAATACGTCATTCTTGTAAAAAACATGTAAGACTACCAACTTTCATGGCATTTGGACATATATCGTCATACTCTATCCGTGTTAAGTATAGTACTATCCGGTACTATTTATAAACTAGCTGATACCAGCGACTACGTCTGCGTTGTCTATTATCTTAAAAAATATATTTTATGTACAGAGGAAAAGTTGTAAAGAAAATGAAATAAAAAATATACTTTGCTTACAAAATTTCTTTTTAAGCAATGTTATCAGTTTACTTCCCATCTCATGCGCACATGCACCAAACCGCTTGCCACTTTTCTCCGCGGCAAGAAAACACCGCTGAATGCGTAGTGTTTATAAAAATCGTAGTTTCTTAGTAGTAGCTACAATATAATTATATTGAATTATGATATCGTGATAATTTTTAAACAAGGACCAAAAGTCTGAGAGGTGAAACTACAAAACAATGATGGAAATCTATCGAGCACATAGTGGGTGACGCACACACAACGTCAGACCTGTATAATTTTATTTATATATAAGCAGCAAATATATAAATTATGTGAATCCCCGCGAATTTATCACATTATTGCCTTGCCTTGACCTTATTTGTAAAAATTACAATAAATGTTAGTTAATCACGCGAATATAGAATTGTTTGTACATATGACATGCACACACAATAATAATGCTTGATATAGTCCATATCTTTATGCACAATAATAAAAAATTACGACGATGATATTGAAATTATTACTGTCATTGTTGAATAGGTAACAAATGTGTTGTGATAATTTCAATGTTGTAATAAAATGTTGGCTCCCTTGTTAGAACTTTCCATGCACATTGCTTTATATTGCACAAATAAACCATACAATAATAAAATTTTATAATCAAAAGCAATGAAATCAAAAATACTTTATTAAATTTAGAGGTTATAATTTTTTGAAAAAACAAATCAGACAGCTACTTAGGGTCTGGCAACAAATAAAAATAATATATTCAGCACATTATACAGCTATTTTAACAAATAATAGCCCACATTGCGTTACAATGCACAAATTTACAGTAATATAATTTTACTAGTTCTTGCTCACGGCTTAGCTTCTATTATTTTTCAAAACCTAGATCTCAAAACGGAGCATTATGTTTTTATTTCACAACATCGTACATAGTAAATTTCATGGTTTAGTAAAAAAAAGTTCGTACAAATAAAAAAATAATTAAAAAATACATTTTATATAAAAACTACAATTTTACAATACATATTTTGTTGTTTTTTCAAAGTTTTGTAAAAATCCGTTTTTTTTTTATCTTATGCTGCCAACAGGTATAGAACTTAAGCCTTTATGATTTTTGGACAGTCCAGGGGTTAATGTAGATTTGATCTATGCTTCGGGAACAATATATGTTTCTGGATGAATTATAATTACCCTATATATACCCTATGCCCTTTTCTCTACCCCTGACAACGTGTATGCAAAATTTCATGATGATCGGTTGAGTAGTTAAGGTGTGGAAACGTAAAAAACAAACAAATAAATTCATTATTGAATGTACAATATTAATTAGAAGTTAGAATAATCAAAACGAAATAAAAAAAACTTTATTCAATGTAGGCCCTGAGATGGCGCTTCGCACCGGTTTTGAAAACAAGTCACCGACAACCGCCGCGCCTACAAGAAACTGGATCTGGTTTATCTTTTTTATTTGTATATATTTTTATTACAGACAAAAAAAACATTTACTTCATTTATTTTAAAAATAAACCATTTTTCTAACAACTACTAAAAGTCATTGATGTAAAAGTTGTTTTTGACAAATGTACACATAGAGGGGTGACCTTTCCAGACATCACATCGTTTTAAGTAATCGTCTAGTCGTATAGATTTTTCAGACGCTGACTCACACAATTTAAATCTTTCATAACTGTTTTTATAGAGTTGGGGGAAAAAATTAAAAGGTAGGCAAAAATGGGCAATCGATGGGCAAGCCGTATACGAGCTTTCAAACCGTTACGCGAAAAATGGGGGACCAACTTCCCGGAGCTCCAAAATTTGATTGTTTTTGTGCGGTAATAGCAATCTGTGAAATCATTTATTTGCCAGCTCAATTCATTAACTATTAATTGATTTCAAATAACTAAAAATTTAATATAAAGTGAGTTTCAGGGCTACAATAAAATGTATCTTAAAGAAATGGTGTCCTGGCATTATCGATTCAAGGTGTTAACTACTCAATTGAATATTGAAATGATATTCCTTATGGCTTTGAATTTCTAATTAGCAACCTTTTTGTGCGACGAAAAGTGGTGGAGGTAAGCACTGTTTCAGGTAGTGTTGAAAACACCGGTTCTCGTCCGATCACCGAAGTTAAGAACGTCTGGTGCGGTTAGTATTTGGAAGTGACCGTCTGGAAACACCGCGTGACGTTTTCTTTGTGTTCTACTTTTTCTAAAAAAGTTTTCACTTCTTTGTGTGGTCATAAGCACACACAGATTTTTTTATTATATTAGTAACGCGGAAACACTATAGAGGTAGGCATAAATTTGTACTATATCAAAAAAGATAGTATATTAATAGTTTTTAAACTTCTACTTTCATTTAGTGAACTAAATATGCTAACTCACTTTTTATAGTATTTTTTTACTAATACTTGTTTGCTATGTCACGGGCCGCATTAACCAAATATATACATATAATAAATAAATAACGAAGTTTTGTATAGTTCCTCCCTGCTTATATTCCCCGTCCTACTAACCTTATGTGTCCTCTTAACTTTAGTGAATAATAACCCTTTAATTTTACGTGCCTTTTCCTTATTTATTAAAATGAATAAAATCATACTTTAATCTGATTATGTATGTCTCAATCGTTATATATCTAATTTTGGATGTATTAATTTTTTTACAATAACTCGGTCTGAATATAAATTACACTAAATAATTATTTTCTTGGCACGAATTATACATTTTGTAATTGTTCTCCTTCGTTTAAGACACTACCTGCCACAGACAGCGCTCACTCTGTATCTACATGACATTGGCGGAATTGTGTATTACCTACACATGGCGCTAAATATTAAAGAAGTAGAAGAAGTACTTCAATATCAGATTAAAAGTCATAATCTTATACTTACTCGGCTATGATATAAAATTTGTAATATATATCTATAATAAAAGTCACTAATCATGAATATAGTGTTAAATTTTTACTTGTTTACTATCTATATTACTATCGGTTTGTCTGTTTGTACATCTAGATTTTAAAAACGGCTTTAGCGGTATTTATGATATATTAAACATAAGAAGCTTATGTTGTTATTCAATTGATAGAGCACATAATTTATCAATAACATTTTATATAAAAAAAAAAACGAAAATAAAACAAATATTTAATTCTCAACCGAATGAGTAATGAAATGTTGTACACGGAAAGTATACGCTATTTCCATTATGGGAATTTTATGTAATTACTCAATTAACTAATACTAACAAAAGTAAATAAGAATTTTTATTTGTTTGTTTATTTGTTGTCTTCATACCTTAACTACTTAACCGATCATCATGTAATTTTGCCTACATGTTGTCAGGAGTACAAAAAAGGACATAGAGTATCATTCACACAGAAAAAAAACAAAACAGTATTGCCGAAGGATAGGTCAAAATTAAAACGCAAGCGATTTCGCGTGCAAAAGAATTTAACTGAAAAAAATACTAAAATATATTTGACTCTCAACGGATCTTTTTTTTTTTGGCAATTTATTTTGTTTTGAGATTAATCTTCTAGATTATTATTGCCATTGTCGAGTGGGTAATAATATTACAAGTGTTTTGTGATAATATCAATGTTCTAACAAGATGGTTGCACCTTGTTAAAATTTTTCAGGGGGTTTTTATGGCATCTCAGAATTCATGCTCTATGGAATTAATTTCCATACACTTCACTTGTGCATAATAACCGAACTATATTACGTAAAATATCACCGATATTACAAAACATGCGAGTCAAATAAAACAAAATTATAAAACTCACTACTAGACTAAGATCCCGCCAAAAACTCCCACGTGTGTTATTACGCTTTGTACATAGAAGGCACATGTTAATTCCAAAGTAACAGGTTATTAAAATTATCAATAAAACTTTATTTAACTCTGTACTCCGCAATCATAAAAAAAACTGAGAAGACTAAGTATTATCGAATCCCTTTTGATTTTTATAAAGTTTTGTACATGGGAAATATAATTGCAAATTTATAGTGTATGCAAATTATCACTAACAGTTTTTATGCTATCCATTTCACTACAACTCGCCACTAGGTGGTGCCAGTTTATATTTAAATTTTAATAAGTGTCATATTGTAATCTAATATGGGGAGTTGCTTGTCTATCCTTTTGACTTTAAAACCGGCTTAACATGATTTTTGAGTTCATCTGATAGATTGTGCTTTGGGCTCTTATTGTAAAAACATAGAAAAGCTTAGGTTTATATAATTATTTAATTGCTTTAATTCTTGCTTTTTCCATAGTTTAATATTAATAACCTTTCAAATTGACTAGTCCTAATTTTACATTTTAAGTAGGAGATAAAAATTCAAGATTATTTAACATCATTCACACAAAGGTCACATCGAGCTAGAAAAGCAAATTACTATCTTATTTAATTCAATACATAAACTTTGATCCACTGCTACATATTATTACAAATTATTTTTTATTATGTATTATACATCTACATAATTCTATATGTATATTAATATATATCTATATATATTTAGTATAGTTAAAAATAAACAGTGAATGTGAATGCCACAGTTTTTCGTTAGCAAAAAACATAACTGTTAGATAAATTCAATGTCACAGAAAGAGAAGAAAACCTTGTGACTTATTATATATAGTACCTATTACTATTAAAACTCTTGTGCATGTATAAAAACACTTTATGTGATTTAAAACACAAAACAGAGAGAGAGAGAAAGAGAGGGTTCTTAAAGATAAAAATATTTTTGTTATAATTGTCAAGTAGAACAATTTTAAATATGATTATGTGAAGCCATAAGTATGGAGCCACTGTCTAATACCCACCTGTTTATGTAGGTGATCTGGCAACTGCAGCTGAGAAATAATCTTAAGAAACTAGTATGTTCCAAATGTCAGCTACATCATCAAGAGAGCTTTTAATTAAACAATGTATCTTTAAATATAAAAATGGCTGTGCACATGGCTCCGCTCACATTAATGTACATTTCATCTACCACCCCATGGGAATAGTTATTTATTTTTACATGAAAGGTAAATATCTATATCCTTTTATTTAAATGTGTATGTATATTTTCATAAAGGATTCTCATGTGTGTGTGTGTGTTCGTAATTCTTATCTTGAATGGTCAGACTGATTTTGTGATTTCTTTTCTACTTATGAGGTCCTCTGGATATCATAGCTTGACCCGGTATGTGATGCTGTTGTTGAGGTTCAGATTTTTTCCCACCAGAATTATTTTATATCCTATTTTTATTTCTCACTAGCTAAATGTCCTGGCTACACAGAAATATACTAATAAAGAAAATGAGACTGTTTCCTTTATAATATGACTATGTAAATCTACAATATTCTCAATATTTTTCTTCATACAAACTATGCCCTGACAATTACAAATGCAATAAAGAAGAATTAGCCAAATAAGTGCAGTCATTCTGAAGTAATACACTTACATACATTCAGCAATTGATTATAATTTTTATATAGGTCATATATACCATCTGTTTATAAAAGAAACAAGTATGCCAATTTATTTACTCATATTTATCCAGGCAGTCAGTGGCCTATGCAGCAGTCAGTGGCTTATGCATTACAACTGCAGTAACTCAGACAGGGCAGGTCAGTTCACGATAAGATTAAATTTCTAGGTATTCTACATAATGTAACATTGACATTCTATAGCTTATTGTGGCATCAAAGATACAACATTAAAATGAAATACTATGTGTAAATGTATAAACTATACAAATATTGTAAAACTGAATTCTATAGCCTACTGGTTTCTACCAGCCTCTTGTCTTGAATATGTAATTGATCTATCCTTCAGGAACAGTATCTTAACTCTGGACGAAAAGCATGTATATTCTTTTCTGTACCTCTGACAATGTGTACACACAACAATTGATTTGTGACAATTGATGACAATTTGTTCACTAGTTACTACAAGAAATGGTGACAAACAAATTCACATTTACAATGTTATTTAAGTATCATTGATTAGGCTTATACGCTATCTAACATCAGGTTAAGACCTTTAGGAATAAAGTAATTACAATACAAAGTGTAGCGACCAACTGGATCACAAGCATGCACATAGTCATATATACCTTTCAGAGTATCTCTATATTTTAGTTTATCGCATTTGGAGATTTGCCAGTATATAGTCACTTGCTTGTAGGCTGGCCCGATAGTGACAAATAGTGATGGATTTCAGATCTCTTCATACTTACAAGAACATACAATGTAATAAATTTATCATGCAATAGAGGTCCGAAAAAACAATAAGCTAGTCTGTAAAACTTCAATGACTTTATATTAAATGAAGCTATCCTGGTATATCATTTTAGATAAGGATCAAGTGTCTAAGAAGTAAAGAAAAGTGCATCAATATTTATCTAGTAATTTGTAAGTGATGCACGCACAAGTACAGACCTCTATAAATTTCTAAACACTACAGGTTTTACACCAATTCTATGGTGATCATAATCCGGTCTGGGAAACAATATTCTTAGCATTCCACGGATTGACAGTGTGGGTACCAGATCTATTGTATCACAGAGCAAGAAGGCAATGGACTATTAAGAACTTGAGATTCAAGTGTAATTTTGAAGAGATTCCTTAACCTTACCAAAGTTGGTAAGAATTTTTAAGCTGCTTTAAATATTAGATTTTATTAGAAGCTTATGTTTGTACTTTCGAAGCCAAGATCTTTGAGTAGGTTATATAGGAGTTTCACTGGTGGCTCCCTCCCACTTCCACTGTGTGAACTGACCATATAGTTAATTATAATTATGTAATTTGTAAGATTTGTAGTCTTTCAGGGTATGTGATTCAAATGGTATAGTGACCTTTAACAATAATGTACATTTTAAATATATCTTAGTACTCAGAAAGAAGAATGTTGAACTTCATATGTCATTTATACAGTTGTTGTTTTTCTAGGCTAATTAATTTTATGTAAATTTATGATGTGATTAAAAATAAGTAGCTGTAAATATTACAATTAGAATTATAAGAGATATTTTAACTTCCTAATTTAAATTTTGTAGCTGTTGAGTTTAAGAAAAACAATAATAGCCTAGGAAATAGTTGTGACTTTATGTTATTTGCAATATAAAGTTGACAAAATTTTTGGAACTGGACCAGTAATTGGGTCGCATTTAAAATTCACATCTCAAATTTGGGGTTTTAAGGATTGTTTTTTATGGAGGGTTGGTAGCCCCTGTTGTAATGACACCCCCCTCAGAGTAGATGTGTATTTTTTTTATGTGTTTGAAGTTACTGTTAAAAAATGTGATTTTGCTTTTACCTTTGTATTTTTAATGATGATTTTGTTGTTTTATAAATTATAATTATTATTAAAAAAAAATCTAATATAAATTGAGCTGAAATGTTTTTCGCGATCTTGTTGAGATATGTATACAACAGAGTGAAAAACTCACACATTTACTATATTTTTTGCATAAAGAGATTACATTGCAATGTTTTTAGTTTCTCTATACTAAAAAAATAAGTTGGCTCAGTTTTCCATTAGCGTCCGTTGAGTTGGAGGTTGACATTTTTTTAATAGATAGATTACATTAATATAAGAACACACACAAAGTCTCACCATGCGGAGACGCGTAGTTTTTGAGAAAAAAATTATTGAAAATCATTTTTGTAATATTTTCGTAATTTTTACCACAGATTATAGCGAAATATCGCCCCTGAACGTTTCTTTTTACTTATGGTTATATTGTCATAAGTTAGGTGAAATTTTATTTTTTATAAATTTTCATAAATATTTATATTTTATACTCATTTCAATAGTTTTCACACATACATATATTTCACAGTTTATGTATATTAAATTACAGCTTTATTTTCATTAAAACTATTAAAATTAAAATGACTCGTAAAGACGTTCGACCGGCTTGTGAAACGAAACGTAAAACTGACGCCATTTTTGTTGTTATTGAGATAACAAAATAAACAGGTTAGGTCTGACTTATGTCAAAGAACCTGTTTGAATGACCCCGACTCCACCTGGGACAAGTTTGTCCTACCCCTGGAGTGTTTTTAAAGAGTCAGTGGCGTGTAGGGAGAGCAGCCTCCGCCCGATGTAACAATTCGTAGGTATTGGGCGAGCCGGAGTGGAAGAGGCTGGTCGCCGAAGGTGACCAACAAGCCGAGGCTGCTGAGGCGAGGATGGATGCCTGGGAATTGTTACACAAGGGCGTAGAGGTTGCACTTCCCGCAGCGCCAGAGACGTTACAGAGTCAAAATATATACAGAAATCCGGAAATTTTCCTCAGAATTTAAAGTTTAAAACTCGAAAAGTGGGGGCTCCGCAACTTTTCCTTTTAAGGGGTGTGAGTACTGATCCTCTCCTTTCCTCTTATTTCCTTCTCCAGCGTCAATTCGACGGACGCTAATGGAAAGTAGTACCAAATAAGTTTATTATTTTATTGGATAAAAACTAAGCAATTCACAATATATTATCCAGAAATACTATCACAAGTGTATAAATGTACTAAATAAATTATGAAAATCTTTTCTCACCTGACTCTTTTCCAAGCCATCTGGGTTCAATGAGGGCATCAAGTGTATGTCGGTTCTGTTAAGCAACTTTGTAACTCTCTCGTTTTTGCCATAATTTAACAACAAATACTGGGACAAATACACCATCAACTGCCATCCAACCGTTTCATCTCCATGCATATTTGCTACATATTTGAACGCTGGCCGGTCTGGCGGTACATTGCCAACATCTGCTGTAATTTGGAGTACCAGTAACCGGCGCCCTTCCACCGATTTCCCTATCGAATATGCTTTTGCCAACGTAGGATAAGATTTTTGTAAGTCATCGGACAACTTTACAAAATCATCGTATTTTGTGTATTTAGGCGTCGATAGATATGGTTCGTCATCTTCTTCTATAGATCGAAGCGCACATTTCTCGATAAATAAAGAAAATAATATAATGAAAGAGTAAACACACAGCCGCATGTTTGTAGATCGAACACTGGTTTTACATAAGCGTAATGTTTTACACGTTGTCTTAACTTATAAATGTAAACAGTAATTTATCGATACAAGCATTGTTCGTAAACACAAAGTATAAATGAAACTAATAAAACAATAAAAATAAAATTCGATAAAATTGAACAATAGGAAACAACCTAGGTACCTACTGAAGAAAACTGATTCACTATTGACAGTTGTTTGACAGTCACTTATAGTGAATGTTGCAATAAAAAAAACTTATACCACACCACGTAGGTAACTTGTAACTTATATATAATAGGTATACAAATTATTAAGTTATACATGTTTATTCTAAACTAGAATAGGTATCTATTTCAAATATAGTCTATTGTAAAAAGTGTGTAGTATAATAATATACAACATTTATAGTTATAATTATCTTGAAGTTTGTCTTTGACATGGCACTCACTAGCAGATATAATAATGTTTTATGGAAACTCGGAAATTTTAATTTTACGTAGATATCAATATTAATCTCGAAATACATAGTAACCTCTTAACAATCTGTGATGTCAATATAATTTTTAGAATTTCCAAGTATTTGCTCTGGGCTTCCCTCGTGTTAATCTAGTTTTGACCTATACCTCGTGATTATTTTTTCTGAAGGAAAGGCACCCTATTATTTATATTATATTATATTGCCCTATGTTCTTTTCTGTAACCCTTACAAAGTATCTGCAAAAATTAATAGTAATCGATTCAGTACATAAAGGCGTGGAAGCATAAGAAACAAACTCACATTCCGGGGTTTGAACCTGTGGATTTCAGATTGATATTCCACTGGCAATGATGGTTCTTGTAGTTTTTAATTAAAACCTAATTTGTATATTATAGGTAATTATATATAAGAGAAGAATACATTTATGTTAAGGTGTTCATCAAAATGTAGCCACTGGTATTTTAAATCAAAATAATATTACGTGATATATTTAAAAAAAACATACAGTTGTTTTTATATAAATTATAAATCACTTCAGAGCAATATAAGTAAAAAACTAAAGAGGTTTGGTTGCAATAATGCATTTGCCGGCATCTCTCCGCAGCCAAGTGTAAACAGGTAATATTTTGTTACAGTTACATTCATGACGTATATTATTATTATTATTTTAATATTAAATTACAGCTATTTTTTCTGTGTTGCATGGAATACCCCTGCCTATGTAAAAGTGGCCGCCTATAGGGGTAACTAGCTATTAAACATATATTAGAGTGCAAGAGTGAGCACGCTACGAATGGCGACGAATGATCGTTAGATAAGTATGGCAATTGCCGGGTGTGCTAGTATTTTCATCAGGCACACAAAAAAAATTGTTTTAATTTAATATATGAATAATGACAATACGTCACGAACGTACAAATGTAATAAAGTTGTAGCGACACACATACCTACATTAAACGTGGTATGTGTGTACTACAAGAATTCAGACATAGGCTCAGAAGCGGCACTACGAAAGTCCAAAATTAGTCGGATTAACAACGAAATTATTAAAGACTCGCCGCCCAGGTGGCGACCATATGCTACCTGGGTGTAATTGTATTCGCACGATAGACCGCTCACAGAATGCGGCGAATTATATTAGCTTATTGTTTCCATTTATTGTACTCAGTTGTATTGTTTATTCCTAATTTTCACTTTTATTTTACAACTATAATATTGTTTATATTTTTATGGTTTCGTATTTTTGTCTGTAACATTTGCACGTGTTCCGTCTTATTTAAATATGGTTGCTTCGTCAAAATAAGGAGATTCGTAATCCAGCTGCCAAAGCGATTACTAGTCTGCACAAACGGAGTCAGTCATTTTATTTCAACCTTCTGAAATTAGCAAAGTGGTAATCACACTACTACTTCCGCTAAAGTGGTGACCCCGACGTGATCATCGCACAAAGCCGACTTGATTTTCATACAAGTGGTGACCCCAGAAGCAACACGCTTAAGAAACCTCAATTACGGCAACGCAATTAAGTTCTACACAAACACGTAGAGACGCTGAAATTCACACAGAAGAAACAATCTCAAGCAAACATTGAAGTTTTACCTGCAGACATCAAGTAAGTCAAGAAGAGTTCCTTAGCTACACAAGCAACGAAGCTCTACTTGCAAAGAAACGCTGCGCACCGAAGCCACATGTCGTCAACATGACGATCGAAACAGCCCACATCACAGAACATGTATACAAATCCTTTTATGAAGAAGCCACCAGAGCTCTCACCAAGCGCATTCCGCCACTTTGGCGTGACCAACCACAACTCTGGTTTTTCTCGTTCGAGGCAGCAACCAGCGAACTCGGAGGAGACGAAGCACGACTTGCACAAATTCTAATAACGCGCCTTGAAAAACAAGACATCGAGCAAATCGAAGACCTACTCTACAACATGCCAAAAACGAATCAGTACACTACTCTGAAGAAACGCCTCATCGATACATACGAAGAATCCGACAGCCGTCGACTCCATAAGCTTCTGTCAGAACTGAAACTAGAAAATCAAAAGCCTTCTCACCTACTTCGTACAATGCGAACACTAGCGCGTAATCTGTTTCCAGAGACAACTCTCCAACTCATTTGGATAAACCATCTGCCACCTTACGTAAGTTCCATACTCGCTGTCATCAGTACGCACACAGAGCTAGACGAACTCGCCGTCCTAGCTGACAAAATTATGGACCAGGCACAAGCAGTGTCTACGTTTGAAGAGCCAGCTGTTGTAAACACCACGTCAAACAACTATACAAGCTGCACCAAACACGTACACGCTCTCAACAACGAAGTGCGAAGACTAGAAGACCAATTAGCTGAGCTTAAAGCCAGATACGACTCCAGACGTCGCTCAGCAAGCCAGCGCCCACAAACACCATCGTACGACAATAGACCATACAACGGCTATTGTTATTACCACGGTCGTTTTGGTGCAAACGCACGTAACTGCACATTACCGTGCAACTATAACCAAACTGTTTACCGCAAAACAAAATCACCGTCTCTATCGGTACAAGACGCGACACCCAAAACAGCAGTTTTTAGTAGAAGCCTAAAAGAAACCGCTGTTGCAGACACACTCAGCCGAGTTGAAGTAATCACAAGCCCGTCTACGACAGACTACAAAACTATTCCTCAAAAGCAAGAACAAGATAACAGCACTCATCAGATGGTTAATCAAGATAATCTTCAGCCAAAGAAGATTACTAATCCGTCATTTACAACTTTCACGGCCTCAAAGCAAAACCTGCCCGAAAAAATCCGTTGTAACACTCTTGATGCCTCACAGAACAAAAGCCACCTTGGCAGCCAAGCAACATGCGCAACAATATCGCACCAAGTCTCCCGGCCATCTATACACACCGACGTTATCACTAGGGCGAGGCCATGCACCCGTTATCAACGGCGCAAAATACAACACCACTCATCAACGAAGCCTCCTAACTACGTCTCACAACCACAACGCAGCGCGATCAAGAGGTTCACAAATATTTCATCAGACGGAAACCTCCGACCCACGTCAATATGTAAAGGACACCGCAACTTTGTCTGTATAAACCACGCGAGAAAATTTCTTCGACCACCAGAAGGCCATTTCAATATTGTCAGAAAATACGACAAATCCGACGCCATCCAGTTACGTGACCGCTAAAAAGATCCCCTAGCATCACCGACTCAAGCCTCTCTATATCAACGTTAACGCCGAGCAATCTACACCTAAGTCACCCTCAAGCAACGCGATATTACGCCCAGACATCATCAAGCCGCACACCTACGACTCATCGTTTCCAGCCTGTACCGACCAGCCGATCGTGACGTGCCATACGTCCTCATTCCTCTAGTACGCTTCGCTTAAGGGGGAGCACTGTAGCGACACACATACCTACATTAAACGTGGTATGTGTGTACTACAAGAATTCAGACATAGGCTCAGAAGCGGCACTACGAAAGTCCAAAATTAGTCGGATTAACAACGAAATTATTAAAGACTCGCCGCCCAGGTGGCGACCATATGCTACCTGGGTGTAATTGTATTCGCACGATAGACCGCTCACAGAATGCGGCGAATTATATTAGCTTATTGTTTCCATTTATTGTACTCAGTTGTATTGTTTATTCCTAATTTTCACTTTTATTTTACAACTATAATATTGTTTATATTTTTATGGTTTCGTATTTTTGTCTGTAACATTTGCACGTGTTCCGTCTTATTTAAATATGGTTGCTTCGTCAAAATAAGGAGATTCGTAATCCAGCTGCCAAAGCGATTACTAGTCTGCACAAACGGAGTCAGTCATTTTATTTCAACCTTCTGAAATTAGCAAAGTGGTAATCACACTACTACTTCCGCTAAAAAGTGTTACTCGTTTTCTTCATCTGGCTGGGCAGCGTGTGCCACTGCATCTAAACCTTTTCAAGTTCTTTGTATATATTGTTGTGAAGTGGTATACATTTTATTACAAACAAGTGAACACTATTTTTTCTCACATATTATTTAACATAATTTTAAATAAGAACACTAGTGGCCACATTTTAATGAGCACTTTAGCAAAATGTACTACCTCGATTATAACTGTTTAGAAAAATAAATTTCAATTAAAAAAGTACATAAATGTAATGATCTTGTAGATAGATGTCGTACTATAAGGGATTTATGTGCTTATAAATGTGAGATGGATTTTCTCATTTATATTAAGTGCAGAGGTACAATAACAATTGAATTCAACCATACGATTAAAAAGGAAACAAACGAGAAATGAAAAAAATCGTTTATTGTAAAATGGTAATTAATTCAACTCATTCAATGTATAATCCACAGTTCTGTTCAAATTATTTTGTTTTTTAAGTTAAAATTATACATGGCTTTATTACAAGAACTTAAAACTATCTACATATGAATATGCTCAACAAACAACAATCCTTAGAAAATAAATAAAATACCTTATTATTACATAACTGTATTAAAACCGAATTAATAATAATCCGAACATGTTTATTTTTAAAAGGTTTATAACATATTTTACAATATCATATAAAATTAATTAAAACATTGTGGATGACCCAAGAATAGCTGGTTTCTTAAGACCTGAAGCTACCAGAAAAATTGAGACTAGTATATAAGGTAGAACCTCATTCTGTTTCTAGTAGGTACAAGCAGAAGGATATAGTGGTGTTTCGACACGTATTTACTACACATAGGTTAACAGCAAAGTTTTGGGAAAGAGAGAGCACTCCCCGTTGCTTCCAATCAAGCTAGTAGTATGGGAAATTAATCAATTTATGTATCAACTGTCTACAAGAGAGTGCATGTCTATTATTAAAAATTGATTTATTATCATATGTTTTATTATTTCAACTGGCAACTATTTTCTTTTTATGTGAAATAAAGTAAACATTGCATGATTTTTTTTCTGGTTTTTATTGTTTATGTTCAAAATAATATATCAGCATATAGTGAACACAATAAAAATAACATTTCACGTTCTTATAATAATACTTATTATATAACACCAAATACCACTTATATACTTGAAATATAGCAAATTATTATCACTTAATTTTTTGTGGAACAGCTTCATTGAAAAAAATATTTCTGTTTATCAATTAAAATTCCATATATAAACAAATTGGAATAAAATAAATAATAATGAAATAACACACTTTATCATATCACAGTATGTATTAAAAAAAAAGGAGGATTTCAAATCTGTTTTCTCTATCATTTCTTTAAAACAGTATTTGTACTCTGACTGTACCTAACAATGTTATATGCCATAGAAATATTTAAAATGCATATAATATTTTGAAATTGAGCTTTTCAAAAGTAATTTATTAAAAACAATATTGTATAAAAAGGCGCCATATATTATATCTACTTTTAAGTTTCATTTTCTTTATTAAGCTATAAAGAGTAGAAAATATTTTCATTTTTTCATCTTATGTCAAGAAAGAGTAAATGCATTAAAATAGTATTTGTACAAGATAGTTTATAAGGCACTGCAATGTTTCATGTAACTGATAAGTGAGCTTCTTAGATATTAATCTGGATAAAAACATATATATACTTGCATAAAACAATTGAATGTTTCTCATGAATATTTTATTTGTTTTATAAAACCTCGCCATTTTTAATATTTATTCGTTATATTTTTGGCTAAAGTGTACTAAATACATATGGGAAAAATAGAACTTAATAATTAAGAATTCATATTTTTTAGTGGAAAAGTAATGCTAAACTTTAGTAATTTGATTACATTTTTTTTTAATAATATTATATGACTATGAATCGTGATTTTAACAAATAAATATTTAGATGGCATTCTTTATAAATAAATAAAATAATATTATAATGTGTGTAAATAAAAGATATATTTTTTTACTTATTGTTAATAAAATTGCCGAAATTTAAACTTATCCTACTATTATGCGAATACTTATAATTAATACATGTATATGTGGTTGTCTGTAAATAAGTAGCCTAAGCCACACTGGTTTGGATTGTCGAATAACTTATGCAAATAAATTCAGAGACATTAAATATTATTATAATAGACAAAGTTAGGGTTTTAACTAAATGTTAAATAAAAGGTCATTTTTAAAGGTAAAAGCTATTTAATGGTACCTATTAATATGATCTTTTTCTACTCTTATCAATATATAATATACATAAAATAAAAAGTAACTGACAGGCTGATATATCAACGTTCAACCCAAAATACTGGAACTAGGGCTGTGAAAATTTAGAATCGAGCTCCTTTTACAGTGTAGGTGTGCACTAAGCAATGATTTTTGGAAATTAATTTGTGAAAAAGTGAAAAAAAAATTGAGTGAAAATTCATAATTTTTCATCACTCAGTTATTCTTTTATATAAAAAAAGACAAAATAAAGAGTCGTAAATAATGACTGCATAGAAAATGCGTACGAAGCCGCAGGAAAATGCTAGTAATGTATAAAATTGAGGGTTAGGCGACTTTTACACTAACAGCCACATATATAACTTACGAAGGCACTACATGTGTAAAATGAACCAATCTAGTATTGTAAAAATCTAGAAAAAACATTGTAAACATATTTAACACGAATATTTGTAAAGACAGGAATTCGGTTACTTACAGAAAGTTGGTCTTATATATAAAGAGGTCTAACGTCGACTATCGTCATCTAAGTTATACATTAATTGATAATTGAAAGATTAATTTTTTAATCCTCTTTAAAAAATAATAAATTTTTGTTAATAGATTGATAGAAGTAATTCTATTCGGTGGTCTTTAGAAACTATCATATTTTTTTATGGGATTTGATTTTGGTTTCAAAGCATATTTCTATATTCGTATGATGTTTAAATGTGATTAACAATTAAAAAAAATTAACTCATGCTTAACTTCCACTCATAAAATTTCGTTTCATTTTTTCATTATTTTTCATCTACAAGTCAGTAGCCATCTTACTATACACAGAGGTCATGAAGCTGCATAATAATGGATCGAACCCAAAAATCGGTTCATTTAATAATTTGTGCAACTTGTGTAAAATTTGTGCAACTTGTACAAAATTTATGTAACTCGTATAAAATTTATACAAATTGTGCATTTTTTTATTAATTATTACATATATGTATACACATAAGTATCAGTGTATAAGTATAAGTATCAATGAACACTTAATATTTGGTTTTCAGGTTCTGGTTTTGATTTAAATTACTTTAGGTACATTTTAGCACACTTATTATTACCACGTCAACTTAGTTACAAAAAATAAGCTGTCATCTATTTCAGCCCAGTCTTAAAGAAATAATACAGTTATTACGCACTTCTATAACCATTATGAATTCAAAAGTTCTTTTTTTATGCTGACTAAGGCAGCTAACCGTTCCTTATTCTGCTGAACCGTACGGTAATGTCAAATGTAATTAATGTCTTTACAATAACTAGTAAAATGGTCCCGTAAAACAAGCACGTAAACCCGAAACGTCTCATGTACCTATTTCTCCATTCTATCACATTAGACACATGTACACACAGCACAGAATCCGTACGCGTTGATGAATGCATTACAGACTTCCGATAAAATCTCAATAAAAGTTGAACCCTTATGCTATGCTTATGGTTCAATTTAATCGGCCATTTGGAAATCTTCTATAACTTTTTAAGATTAATCACAAACGCTCTGAAATGATAAAAACTGATAGTCTCGATAAATATGATTTTAAAAATAAATAACTTTATATTGTTCTTTGCCGATAAAACTTCATACTACGCATTATATAAAGTATCTCGCATTCAATTATCAGGAAGTCGGCCGCTTTAATTCTGACCTAATAAACTGACAACTGACAGAACTAAAATGTGGAGCTGGCAGATATAAATGCACAAGAAGTCGCAATTGACACTGTCAGATATAAATGCACCAGCAGTCTCCAACTGATATAAATGCACAAGCAATCGCCGCTGACACTGACAACCATAAATACAAATAATAATTTTGAATGTAATTAATTGTTAAACTACAGGAAAATTGTTTAATTGTGCAAATTAAAAAGATATTTTAGTTCTAAATTATTATAAAGATAAAGGAAACATATGCATAATTTATACACTATCATACCTTTTACAAGATATAAATCCTTCTTTATATATGCATTACAATATTTTAAAAAGTTAATAGATGAGAGCAATCGCTTTTAATTTTCAAACTTCCAATGAGATTTATTATTGCAAACTGCAAGAACGTAACATCTGTATTATTTACTGCAACATTAGCTTACAATGTATTAAAACGTTAAATAAGATACATAAACCAAAAAAAATAATTTTGACGAATAAGGTGGGAAAAATCACCTTAAGTTAACTTTAAATTTCAAATTGTATCGCAAGCAGTATCTACGTTACAAATGTATTATTCACTATAAAATTATCTTATATTTATGGCAAAAAAAATATAAATAAATATTCCACTAGATGTTACTTACACAGTGGCAAGAAAAACTGTAGCGTCGAAGACTCAAAACTCCCAAACACTATTTCACATCAACGGAGACACTATGTAACACCATTTTAAAAACAGCACCATTATTCTTTTAAACACTCACACGTACACTACATCTTCAAATTGAATATAAATGTCTCTTGCGATTGTGATCACTTGAACCTCTCCGTCCAGAAGATGTTGGCGAGGATTCCGGCGCTCATGAGCGCGAAGTAGAGTACCATTGCCGCCCACCACAGTCGTTTTTCCCATTTCCTCTTCTCTAAATTACGAAGCACTCCTATGCCGACTAGCAGACCTGGAAAATACATATATATATAAAAGAGTAACTGACTGGCATATTAACGTATGGCTCAAATAACTGGGGCTGAGATCTTTGACACTGGCGGTGGGCATTAAGGAAGGCTTTTTAGAAATTGAACTCCTAGGGTGGTTAAAAACGGGATGAAAATCTGTCATTTATGAACGTAGATCTATGAGAATTGATAGTTAACACATTCCGTGCTACGTGTGGTACATGTCCAGCTTGATTATTAGGCCACGTGTACAACCGGTGGTACACGTTAAGCTTGATATTTCGGTCACTTGTGATGTGATACTTACTTGCTTACATTAGAATTGAAAGAATTACTTATAGCTATTTCCATTTAAATAAATATTTTATATAGGAAATTTGTCTATTTTGTTTGTCAACCGATGTAGCAGCGATCATTTGAAAGCTATCCCCCTAGTATATGTATAAAGTATGAAACATGATTTTTGAAATTATACAAAATATTTCTGAATATCTCAATTTTTTTAAGAATACTTAAGTTTAAATAATGGACTTGAACCAAATAAAACCAAAGAGAGGATTGGTTAAGTAGTAAAAATTGGGACATTAATTTTTAAATGTTACAAAGTTTCTGGAAATTTCTCTGGGTTGCCAACGTTTTTTTACCAAACATTAAGATTAAAAACAGATGAAAGACACACAAAACCAAAATGATATTTACTTTACAGTTGAAAACGGCAATAGCAGAAGTTGACTGGGTTGCGAGTTCTTATGAATAAGAAAAGTGCACGTCACCGGCTTTGTTTTTGTTCACTAATGTATAACAAAGCTTGTGTACAACATAGTATTAAAGTCTATTTTAATATATCTAAGATTACTTACCGGCTACAGCGCCAGCCAGATGCGCGACGTAACCAATATTCTGGTTCACGTGCGCCCAATACCGATAGTATACAGCTGTGCCGATGTCAACAGCCGCCAGCAGTATGAAAACGAGCAGCTGGATTATCGCAAACTCCATTTCTGACCAGTTCTGTATAAAGAAACAGAATATATCATAACAATAATGTGTATATCTGTACGCATAAAAAAAGAAGTCGTGGTGGTCAAGCGGTTACACGGGTGAAATATCAATCTAATGTCCGCAGGTTTGAACCCGGCATGTAGAAAATAGTTTTGTACTGGTGTGGTGATTATGCCCATACCTTCCTCTAGGAAAAGACCTATGGTATTGCAGTGGGTCTTTTACAGGTTGATAATGATAATAAAAAACAGCAACGGACATTCGTGACTCCACTTGGATACAAATTTGAAGTGGTAGGTCATTTGTATCCGACCGGATCTCTACCACCAACAATCAAGTGTCACCATAGTGGTACCTATAAACGTGTCACGTTTCGTTTCACCTGTTGTATATTCAGTAAACAAGCGTGCTATGGGTCCCTCCCCAAATCGCTTGCCATCATTCAGTGTCTCGCTATTAATTTGTTGCGTTTTGGGATCACCGAGTGTATATGCAGCAGCTGACAGGCAGGCAGACCAGAATTTTGATGAACTGGTTAAAGGTACTTTGGTGTACAATTTAGTTTATACTAGACGCCCACCTCGACTTCGCATAATGTACAAACGAAGATAATGAGACCAATGATTCCCTTTACAGTACGACCATGTAATTAAAAAAAATGGTAACTAAATAACTGAACTTTAATCTGTCAGTTCTGTCAATATTTTTAATATCTCCTATCTCATTAAATTTTTATATGGAAATTTTTTAACTAAAGTTTTACACATTTCCGAAATTTTTTAACTGAAATTTTACTCTTTTCCGTAGGATTTTGCAAACATTTTCTTCCATACAAAAGGTTTGTATTTTCCATATATAGATAGGTCCATTATACCCATCCATAAATCCATTGTATCCCTATTGTAGCTCCATTATTGTACCATAACTTAGGTCCATTCGGTGGCAATTACAAATGCAACAAAAATTATCCAAATAGATGCATTTGCATTTTTATGTATATTGATTTCAGTCAAAACCTTAAGACTATTGTAAAAGAAAAGAATAAAAAACGTACTAATAAGAGAAACATATACAAACTAAATTTACAACACATCAAGAAATGCCTTTTCTGCTCTTTCAGGCTACATGGCAAGATCATAGGAGAATCACCGATCGAGGCGATGAATCTTTTCGCGTATTACACGACATTGGTAATCGTAGATCTGAGTATTGGTGATCTGAGTAATACAAATGTATATTCGTATGTTATACCAGTTGTTCAATTACCAGAAAACAAATCATATTCAGTATGAAATTAAATATCCGTCTACGAAATTTTAAATTCATATTTAATAATTAGCTGTGCCCGCGACTTCGTCCGCGTGGAACAGAATACAAAACAGTGATTAATCAAACGATCTGAATTTATATCTGTATATCTTGTATATTTATAATGTAACGTGTCGGGCTAAAAACTAAGAATGGTCACACCACTTTGTCACTTCAATAATAACTCAAAATTAGGGCTTCCAAGTTACTTTGATGTGTGTAAAAACCGTGGGCCATGCTATCGTGCTACATCTATCGTCATACAGTCAGATAGTTCGTAACACACGACGGTAATGTGTGCCCATACCTATAGTTATTGCGAACATGGACAAAACTTCGTGACGATACACGCAGTTATAGGAGTAAGATAACACTAATATTCTAATTTAACAACTGTAAAAACAATATTAACCCCTGGACTATCCAAAACCATAAATATTTAAGTTCTATACAAACGTATGTAGACCTGACGCATAGGTAAATAGGCTGTTGGCAGCATACGCTTTAAAAATACCTGATTTATTACAAAGCTTTGAAAAATAACAAATGATGAATTGTAAAATAATAATTTTCATGTAAAATGTGTCTTTAAATTATTTTTTTCATTTGTACGAACTTTTTTTACTAAGCCATGAAATTTACAATGTACGATGTAGTGAAATTAAAAAATAATTGACAACATAATCTGCCATCTTGAGATCTGAGTCTTAAAAAATCAGCCGAGGGCTTATAATATTCATTCATATATACTTTACATAGCTCATTCTTATTATTATTTTTGTTATCCTTTTTTTTATTTGCACTGTCTGCAGTCTTTTTTCTCCGCGGTACCCCTGGAAGAGAATGAAAGCTCCCTAATGCATAAACCAAAAAGTATTCATTAATTCAAAGCCTAATTAAGACATTAGAATCAAGGTAAATTTATGAAAATTATAATTCTAAATAAACCTAAACAACACAGAAATTATGTCATTATTATCTATACTCTTCCTTGCAATAATATTCCACCGAAAGTAAATCAATAAAATTATAAGTTTAGCGCTATCTGTTGTTGTCAAAAATGTAGTCTGTTATTGCTTCTAAAGATGATTTTTTTCTTACATTTATGTTCAATGAACAATTTTAGTCTCTTTATTTTTTTATTATAATAAAAAAAAATTATAAGGTTCAATAACTTGTAATATTTGCAACACAAAACTAATTAGAAATTTACAAATTTAATCATATACCTTATGCGATCGAAAAATAAAAATCATATTTTACTTATACAAAGTAAGTTATTCAATTTATAGAAATATGTAATTGGCCAATTTTTAGAATGTATATTATAGTAGTAATAGATTTAGAAAATGGCGGTTGAGCGCCATCTGTTTGCAATAATGCGTATTAATTAATTATTGAACTTCTTAGGTTATTAATACTTATTTATGTGAAAATAAAATATTAACCATTTTTCTTTCGTTCTATGTCTTACTAATGTAATTCTGTGGTAATGTTTATTTATGTTATAAAATACCCTGGTTTTTGGATGAGGCTAAAGTCCATTTACTTATCTATTTTTCTCTCGTACTTAACTCCCGTTGTCATTAAAATTATAATAACTTTTGATAGAGTTAACCGATTTTAATGAAATAAAAAAATTATGTTGCTCCGAAATATGCTTGATTATTTTCTTGGAGTTTTATCAGAAACCTAGTACATTACCAGTGATGCCTGTTCAAACAAACAGACAGACAGACAGACAGACAGACATTTATAAAAATGATTGAAATGGATTCTATTACTTATTCTTAGACAACTGCAACAATTTTTTTCTTAAAAATCAAATAAGTACAGACACGTTGGATTTACATTCTTATTATATGTATAGATGCCGGAGTATTAAATCGATGATGATTTTATATTCATTATAATCTTTTTCGAAATTGATGATGGGTATAGTATATTTGATCTAGAATATCCTTGATTCACCATTATAATCGTGGCAACATGCGCGGTGATGAGTGCGTAGACCCCGCCCGAAGCTCCAGCGAGTGATATCTTGGGGTCCGTTAAGCTAGTCGCGAGGGAACCGGCTGCGACACCCGCCAAGTACACGAGAGTGACACGCCACCATCGATGCACCATTTCCAGTGGTACACCCAAGAACAACTGAACCAGAAGGTTAACCACTAAATGGAACGCTCTGGAAAGGAAACAACTCGACGTTACTACAAACCTAAATTAGCGTTTACCTTGTTTACATAAATGCTTCCGTGTGAAAAAATATTTTCGGTGACTCCCTATAATGAAATCCTTAGGAGGCATCCATTAATTATGTTAGGGGATTAGGAGGAGGTCAAGCCAAGTCTCTCGTAGGGAAAGGGGAGAGATTCTTTATTGATTGAAAAATTATGGCACACAGTTTAAATTTCTAGTAATATTTGTTGTGATTGTCCCAACGCCACACAATTCAGCCCTTTGATTGTTTAAGCGCTTTCAGCCAGCCTAGCCGACTCGACACGCGAGACTTTTTAATGTCATTATGATTTTAGATTACTATCTAAACAATCTGAAATAGTAGTCTTAATAGAAACAATAAAGTAAATTGTTTTTTTTTTTAATAAATCCAATGAATTTATACTCGAAATACAAATTTTGAAAAATTTCACGAGAGGTTAGGGATGGCGGATGGCATAAACAAACACAAAACTTGTTGCGGGAAGTGTGAATCAACATTAGTTCTAAATGTATTAAAATATCATTAAACGATATTTTTGAGTATGTATGTATGTATGTTGAGGATGTATGAGTAATTGCATATAAATAATTAATTTATATATCGCTTTAAAAAAAAGGTTACACAATCGAAAGCACCTCGTAATCCAATCATGAGTAGCGGAGAAATACGTTAACGTGTTTTATTTCATTCGGCCGCTTAGACGCTGGAATTACCTGTCATATGTCTTTATATATTTATAATATTATCTTTTTGTAATAACCTAGAACATATTTTGATTATCATGTTACACAGAATAGGAAAACTCGTATTTTTATTAATTATATATTTCAGGCTTTGGCAAACTAGTTTTAAGGGGGTTCGAGTATTAAATTTTCTTGAAAATATATTTTCGGTAAACATGGAATATCGAATATTAATGAAATACAATTTTTTATTCAAATCTTTAGATCCTACTTAATAACACTTCATATATTTAAGTCTATACTATCTATTTTTTTTAGCTTCTGGTGAAAGAAAACATCTTGATGAAACCATAGTATGGTGGTATTCTTCTAAGTCCGCCTAGCTAGCTACCACCCTTAAGTTGAAAATCTGTCGCCAAGCGGTCCTGTTGATGTGTTCCGGCAGCTGCACGTGAGAGCCAGTCTCCCTCTATGTTTAGCGTAACTACCATCATAGACCAAATTATCATTTAACATCAGATGGTCAAACGTTAGCTCATTTCCTAGGGATTCGAAGCTACGTCCTTCGACGCTGTGTCCGAACACGCTATTAACTAAGCAGTAAGCTAGCATCGCTTTTAATTCAATTATATTTACGCGAGCGAAACCGCGGACAGTAACTGAATTAATAATAACTTTACAATATTAGGTACATGATATATTTATCATTGATATAATAACTTAATTAGACTAACATGATAGAATAATTAACGTACCCAACGTGAACCAGCATATATGTGATGAATCTCCAAGCTTCGTGTCTCTTATTTGGGTCGTAAATAAAGAGCATCGCCATCGGGCCATTCGCCTTGGTCTTCCCTTGGGCGGCGTCGTAGCAGAACAGCACGATTTCCACTAAGGAGATGAGTATCATGCAGACGGCCGGGGGCCAGCAGCTGTATTCCTCTTCGTATGTACCGTCTGAATAAGTGAAGTAAGCTTTCCTATTGCCTTGGGCTGTATGACGAAACACAACGAGCAGGAAAGGATTTGAGGGAGATTTGGGTTACGAAAATTATTTTATTTTTCAATTATTTTACAGTGATTCGATTTTCTTTTTGTTTTTTCAAGGAAAGCCCTTATATTTTTTGGTTTTTGTAATATTACAATGTTATCATTTGCCAGAATTGAAATGGAAAGTTATGATTAAATTTACAAGTTACAACACATTCGTTAAATTTATAGATGTTAATTTAAATGTTTTAATAATAAATCAAGATAAAAGTTAATTACACATTTTTATATGTGCATTAATGATATTAAAAGTAATAATATAAATTGTAAATTAACAAAACGATAATTGCGTTGCATTACATTTCATTGTTTACATATAAAAACTCGAGTATGTTCGAGATCGGACAGAAATAGATCACGCGACGTCCGAGTGGCGGTAGATTAACCATTGTGACAGTTACAGGATGTATTAATCAATTAAACGTTTTACTTGGCGACGAAAGGGCAAATTGACGTTAATTGAACCAGTATTGTATCGATAAAAATCACAAGTAAATTTATTTGTACACATTTTTTACAGGGTACATATAAAGGAACACAAAACAACACAAGGATAGGGAGAAAGAAGAGAAAAAATGATTAGTTAATGTTTTTCATGCTTACTTATTTTATGTTAGTAATAGTATGAGAAAGCGGACAAATGATAAAATACATGTTTTTTTTATTGCATACAACAATGTACCGAACAAAGCTTTGAATAGTTCAAAATACGATCATATCATAAAAGATTGTAAAATACAATTAAGAAACATATTTGTATCTTCTTTTTTATTCCCAATTCTGTTTATATTACAAGCACGCTCGTCACCCAAAAATACCAATGAACCCGCGGCATTGACACAGAAAAGCAAAAGGCATGTAAACATAACAATCTAGACAAATGATCAGTAATTTGATCATATGTAGTCAATTATTTTCAGGGGCATGCAATCATATTATGTCTATGAATAAAATCCTTATTCTACTAATGGCAATATTAGGAATATTCAAGCAAATATATGACATAACGCACACATATAATGTTTACTGTAAGGGGATATCTAAGCTCAAAAACAATATATTTGAAATGTTTGAATGATTTTCACTAGAACTATATGTATAGGTTTATTCTTGTAGGTACGAATCATTTGATTTGGAAAATTCATACATTTAGAATCACCTCAAAAATAACCTATACGATATAAAAAATATTTAATGAATACCAGTGAAATGTAGTTCCTAACAAATTTTTGCTAATACCATTATGTTTATGATTTTTTAAAACCCAGATCTCAAAATGGCGGATCATGTTTTTAACTTCTTTTTTAAATGCACAACAACGTACATTGTAAATTACATGGATTAATAAAAAGAAGTTCGTACAAATGAAAAAATAATTTAAAAATACATTTTACATGAAAATTATAATTTTACAATACATAATTTGTTATTTTTGAAAGTTTTGTAATAAATCAGGTATTTTTTTTTAGCTTATGCTGCCAACAGTCTGTTATCCTGTGCCTCGTGAGGTCTACATTCGTTTGTATGGAACCTGAACCTTAACCTGGTTTTCGACAGTCCAGGGGTTAACAACCAAACGTAAATAAATGAAACATACCAAAGTACTTAACGATATATTCTATACACCTTTTTGTCTTATTCCATAACCAACCATGGGTTTTAAAATGATTCGTTTTCTCGTTTAGAATCTTATATTTACTACTTGCTTTAGTCTTTTTACACGTTCTAAACCACATTTCGATAGAGACAACTCACACAATTCTTAAAAACAGTAACCGCAGTCTCGCACTGATAGTTAAATCGTTCGTGTAATTAAAATTACATTTTTAGAGCATTGAGTAACACACTCACGTATAATGTTAATCCTTTCTACTTGTTTATTGTACGATATATTATATTTGCAACAAAACCTTTCTATTATTCACGATATTTACAAAATAAAACACCATTATGTACAGATCTGCCCAATCTCCTCATTTACACTATGCCAGCGAATATTACCAACTGTTTACAGGTCCACATAAACTGGTTTGAACAGGTGATTTGAGATTGCAAGATGGAGGTCACGGTGGAAACGTGCACAGGGTACAGTCGAGTGTTAGATACTATGGGAGACCGTCGCTGAATTCAATGGACCACGCTGTTCACGGATGGACAATGACTAACGTCACAGCTAAATGATCCTTACTATTGTAATCTACTATATAACCACATAGTGTTATATACACAACACTACAAATTACGCTTTCATTTATTAAGTGTCTACTCGGGAGGGTATATGTGGGGAGAATTAAAAAATTATCTCCGTCTATCATATTATGTAAATAGTATCGATGTAAGGAAATTTGGAGATACCCGTTTTTGGTGCACCTATTAATGCATTCGATACGTGTGTCTCTTCTACTTGGCTAACGGAACTGCACTTTGCAAATAACTTTATGGTCTTTATGAGTAATTCTAAAATCCATCAATACCTGTCATTATTCGCAGTCACTTCGCTCTGTAAATGCTATAGCAACTGGATATTCGTTGGTGCACACTCTTTTAATGTATTTATGACTTTACAATTGTTGGGAAAACTTAAAGCTAAGACAGTACAATAAAACGAAAAGTAAGTAAGGATAAGAGGCATTAAAGGTTTAAAAAATAAAAAGACATTATTTGTGAAAAAATGAATATGTAAATTTATATTTAAATAAGGAGGCATATAGATAAATATGAAATAAACAAATTTTGCTTATATAAGACATATAGTATAGAAACCTAATAAGTTTTAGAAATATCTGATAATACCACCATAAAGTGGGAAGACACGGGACTAAATATTTTGCATTTGAAATCAACAGTTACAACGTGCACTGGCTTGATAAATAAGACATTACTTTCTCTCGAGGGCAGCCGTTTGCCCAAACCTCAAACAATAACTTCTTAATATTGTTAAAAATTATCAAGACCTTCTTCACTTAAGACAGTGACCAAGTTTCATCAAATGACAATGGAACGACGATGGGGGAGCAACAACTTACCCCTTACCTTACTTCAATTATAGAAATATGTATATACAAAATGCATATACATTTAGTAAGATCTAAGCACTTTCTTTTTGATCCTGCGTGAAAAGTTTAATATCGGGATATTATAATGGTAAAGAAGTATCAAGGAGGTTATCATTAACCTTTAATAAGACCATAGTCCTGGGGCTGTTATTCGGGTTAGTGAAAGCCGCACATTGTCCATAAATTCCCTTCTAATGATAGCACATCAATCCAAGCATTGTTAGGTCTGTTTCAGAGTGCAGGCGGGTACGGGTCCTTGCGCGAGCACGTGTTATTCAAAAGTACGTAGCCACCGCTAGAATTCACAATGATGCCTGCACTTTGAAACAGGCCTTAAGTAGTTGTTTCCCACACGACCAAATATAGAATGTTCGCACATACAGACAATCGGGGTGATGTTATAAGCGAGTTTATTCTCAACGAAACGGATAACTTCATGCGACCGCAGCGTTATCTCGAACACCGAAATTTAAAAAAACGATGACAGATTTTACGCGCTAATTAATATATTTATTCAATTCCCTATCAGCTCAAACAATAAAGAGGTGTATAGGCTATCAAAGTTATTTTATTAATTATTAGACTGACCTGACCGACGTATACGTGATTTTACAGTGATGTAAAAATCTGACTGTTTTAATCATATTATTATATAGAAATAACTTTTGCCTTCGGCTTCTTCCGTGTTGACGCTATACTTATGTAGTTGCCTATCTCTCGGGAACAGTATATTATTTCTGGATGAAATCAAATCAAAAATACTTTATTCAATTTAGGCCCGAAGAAGGCGCTTATGACCGTCAAAATTGTTCAGTTATCGAAAAGAACCGGCAAGAAATTCGATCTGGATTATCTTTTTAACATATATAGATCTATATTTAAAATACATTTCACTTTATAATCGTTTCTCTGTGGATGCACAGAGGGGAGTCAATTCCAGATAACCATTGTTTACATATTGATCCACTCAATAATAGCCCTTTGACACCAAACCCGCTTGACATGGCGCTTAAACTTACAGTTCAGGACTTTGTTATAAAACCTAACACTATTGACACACACAGTTGGCATATGGCAACTGGCCATGATAATATTTTATCTCCGCTTATAGGAGTATTATAGTTAAATGTCTTTGTATCATAACATTCTAACATGTATTTAAATTTGGATTCATTAATACTGAAATACATCTCCAATTAATCTCTACTGATAATAGTTTTATAAGCTAACTATAATTCAAAGTTTAATGTTTCATTGGAGTTTAACGACCGATGCGTCACCAATGTTGGATAAACTGTGGTTTTTTGTAATCGTAAAACGTGTGTTAGAAAAAACCACTCACAAACATGATTAATTATAATAAAGTTATATATATATATATATAATAATTCTTCTGTATGTGTGTATGTGACTGAACTCCTCCTAAATGGTTGGACAGATTTTGATTAATTTTTGTGTATGTGTTCAGGTGAACTCAATAATGGTTTAGATTTAGAATTGGATACGGAAGGTGGCGCTGCGGTCTGATTCTAGGATTTTTTTATTTACAGGGCAGGACAACGTCCGCCAGGCTCACTCGTAAGTACATAAAAATCCGGTGTGCGTGTGTCTGGACAGTTCTTAGCTATTGTTGGGTGCGGTAGATGTCGCTGTGGTCAAGATTTAAATTATTCCGACGATACTTTTCGTTGTTTCCTTCTTTTTTAAATTTTCAGTCTCCCGGCACACCTGAATATTTTTTTAATTCAAAGTGGCAGAGCGGCTAGCGACAGTAGAAGGATAGAAAGTTAAACTTTTATTTGAATATTTAACCATCTATGGATAAAATATGAAATTAGATACATTCGCAAACTGAAATATAATAAATATTTGATTAATCGAATATTTCGATTAGTTGATGTTAAAATCCTTACTAATATTACATATGAGTAAATAAGTTTGTTTGTTTCCCTAAAAAAGTAAGTACCCTATACTTTCATCCAGAAAAACAAAACTCTTTTCTAGGTATAGGACAAATCTAGATTAATGCGAGCAATGCTGGGGAAATAAGCTAGTAAATAATATAAATAAGTATTTCGACAACGCTAAGTCCGAAAAATGTAATTAAATGCATTTGTATTGTATTGTATTCATTTGTATTTTAGTTAAGTCGTGGTGGTCTAGTGGTTTGATGGGTGAAATACCAATCCGATGTTCCGCAGGTTCGTACGAATATACCAACGAATTCTTCGGAATTCGCGTACGTTTACTAATTTAAAATGGTAACATTACCGGCTGACAGAGAAGGAAAACGTCGTGAGGAAACTTGAACCCGAGAAATGTTCTTGTAGTGTCACCATATTCGGGAAAAATATAGAACTGTAGATATCTCAGAGTTTAAAATCGCATTACTTCGTTGGCTGGCGTGGTGATTATGCCCATATCTTCCCTCGGGAAGAGGTCTATGGTCTCTTACAGGCTGATGATGATGATTTGTATTATAGGGGAATTAATGAAGGATAAATATAAAAAAATACATGGGTTTTTTTGGTTAACAATTGCGTGGGAACAGAATTTTTTTGCATACCGACGCCGAATACGCTTAAGACGATCTTGGGGGTATAACCCACAACCTGTCTACGTCTATACCTCCACAACATTTACATTCAATACACAACTTTTATATATTATGTTTATTACGAATTGAAAGGAATGTAAAATCTTAATCGTTGAATCATCAAGTTCGGTGATACACGTACGTACGATGTGACTCACGAGAACGTGGTACGCGACTTTCCGACTGTAACGTTAATCTTATTAGCGTAATATTAAAGTGTTAGGTCATTTATATTCGCTACAATATCCTACCGTTAGGCGTGGGCTTTTCTCTAATATTGAGAATAGTGGTGACAGACAGCTGATACTCACAAAAATATATTAATAGTTATTTTATTTAATGTGCAATCAGCACAAACAATTTTATTTTTATATAGATATGTTTCAGAATTTCACTTGCATTACTTTTTTCCGTCACCGGATCTCAACATCTCCGCGCAATGCCAAACGGGCCGCTCGCACTTGTACTTTTGTTATCGTCTAGCGTATTCTCTCGTTTATACTTTACAAGGTTTACTTTACAACTTTACAATTGCTAAGCTCTTGAGGGTCGTAGCGTGATGTTTTATTGCTCATAACCTTCGTAAATAAATATAATGTAAAATAGCAAATTAAAACAAAAAAAATATGACTGGTACTTTCAAATATCTGCCCGTTCAAACAAATAGTCTTTTAGAACATTATATATTATTATCTTTAGAATATTAATACTGATTACTGTATAATTTTATTTTATTTGTGTACATAACACTAACAATAATAGACTGCGCTGGAAAAAAATGTTTCCGCAAAAGTTAATGGCTTTTCACTCAAATACTCATTACTTCTCATAGTAAACTAGATGGTAACTAATCTACTATATAAGAACTATATAGTTACCCCAAAAATACGAATGAATATTACTAAACTTTACCTACGCCTAAATTGGCCAGTTTGCTGGAATCTTGTAACGCGCGCAATGAGGTTATAGGACACGACCTCACGCTCTTCAATTTTGACCTTAAGAGGATGAACCCTCGTTCTTCGGTATCCTCCCTTCTTACCTAATGACATTTATTAATCAGTCTTGATTGTGTATATGGAAAACTCAAAGAACTACGAGATTGAGCTAGCCCCTTCAAGGTCATCTCTTATCTTTGACCAAGACTTAGTATTTCCTATGTATGTGAACAAAACTATGCATATGATACAAAAATGAGTATTGGTACTGTATATATATATATATATATATATAATGAAAGTAAGTTTTAAGTATCAAGGTGGACGGATATAAGAGTAGAGGAAGACCGAAAAAGGTATGGATAGATTGTGTGAAAAATGATAAGCGTATAAAAGGTGTGAATACTGAGATGACATCTGACTGATGAGAGTGGAAGGGGAAAACAGGTGTATAACTTAGGTGCAATAAGGGTAAGAAGATGATGATAAACTGCATGGCTGTCTGACCAATGACAAATAAGAATTGCTACACATCAAAGTGTTTTCACTGTGTTTTAATAAAAAAATAAAAGCATCCAATTGGTAGTCCTGCATTATTATTAGCATTATTTCAATGGTATTAAGCTCTTTAATTTAACGCGAATGAAGCTGCAGGCGTTTAGACTAATATGCCTTCAGTAAAATGTATGAATACACCAGGACATGGAATATTAAATAGCAGTAGGTTTTATATCTTTACTCATATACGTATATTTAACCGGTACTGACACTTATCAAGGTAATAACGATAACAAATAAAGGTGAAGTTTTGGATAAGATTACAGCGAACATATCGACATATTGGATATTTCACAAAATACCGCCGCTTCTGTCACGTCTCTGATTTAGAAATCGAGGGTTTTTTTTTTTTTGAACACGTTATAATTAATACTGAGTAATTATTCAATCCATAGTATATTCTAAACGTGGTGGACGAGTCGTTTGACCGATGTCCGTAAGTTCGAGCCCCGGCATGTACGAACGAATTTTTCCAAATTCGCGTACGTTTAGTTAATTCAATTGGTAAAATTATCGACTGACGGTAAAGGAAATAATCGAGAGGAAATGAGATCCTGCGAAATGTTTTTGTAGCATCGCCGTATGTGGGAAAATATAGAACTATGGATTTCTGTGTTTGAAAACGCAAGTACGTTGTGGGCTGGTTTGGTGATCATGCCAATACATTTTATCAGGAAGAGAGTTATGACCTTGCAGTGGGTTTTTTTACAGGCCGATGAATAAATCACTTTCATCAAAACAAGGTCGGGCGTGTCGTAAAATATTTATTGAATGTCACCTTGCTACTTACATCTAGTACATTGCGAGTGAAAAATTATCGAGTACTCTACTAACATTTCAAGTATTGCTTTTGTATGGAGATGAAAATATTTTGTTCATATATAAAGAATTTGCTTACAATCCGGTTTTGCGATATTTACACAGCGATCGAATACAATTTAGCACGAGATCAGCGAGGTCCGATCACGTATTGTAAAATAAAAGGTGAACAAATATACAACTAAACGCTTCATCGTTTACGCACGTAATGAGAGAATACATTATACTTATGCAACAGTTTTAGAACTCGCAACTAATATGTTACTCTACGTTGTAGTGGAAATACGTTTAATCTTTGATATATATACATGTATAGTAATATAATAAATTATGTATTTGAATCTTACTAAGTTTATTGATAAAGAACCTAAATAAAAAGTATTACCGAGAGACGCAGGACCTTTGATAAATGTAAATTTTCGTTTGTCAGGTCGAGAAAATTCCATTACCTTAAATTAATTGTCTAGATCTGCTTAATGAATATAAATTTTATTTGATTTTTTTTTGTTTCTATACATCATGTCGACGAAAGAAATGAAATTTAAAAAGTAAACGTGATAAAGAATATTATACGTATGAAATGAGACGATAACTGTCAAATCGAATGTAGGATCGGAAAAATAATAACATGTAATATTTGTGCTGTATATCTAACGTGAGCGACCATACATTTATATAATATGTGGTTTATATTGTTACTAAATAAATAAATAATTTCTTGAAAGCGTAAAAGTATAATTTACACAACATGATCGACGCTTGTAAATATGTGATTTTAGATGAGTCTTTGCTATCTTTACAGTAGAGTTGTAATTAAAAACATATTAATTACTTTGTACATACATTATCTAAATAAGGCCTCGTATGTGCTATTATAGTATTTTAAATACTGAATTCTGTATTTGTAATGAAAATAAAAGCATTCATGTATTCTATAACTTTGTTGGTTACAGTTCAGTTTTGACGAGTAACAAGTGAAGTTAACACGGACGCGATTATATTGTCATATGAAAAGCATAATACTCATTAATAATTTTCATGCAATCGAAGTATCCAGTTTGAACCGTGACTAAGAGAAATCACCGCAGAATTGGCTCTGTATTTTCCCTCTCATGAAGTTCATAATAAAATTGTTAACTATAAAAATAAAAAGCGACGGATGGATACGATATGCAGCGTGAAAATGATAAACGACATAACAGTATGATAAATTAAAACAAAAAAAGTACCGCGATCGTCTGTCGGCACTGTCTCGAAGCCATTCCATTGTCCTAACGAACAAAATTAGTGTGTTAATTGCCTTGCTAAAAATAAAACATTTATAATGCGACAACCACTAAATTATTGTGTGTTACAAAAGTCAACGGTGGAAAGACTAATCGACTAACGAGATATTGACAGCCTTTGTACGTAAGTCAATTAATTAATTAATCTTACCACCGTCGATATTATAACCGTGGACGAAAAGGTAGTTAAATCACAAATCAAAGTAACTCTTAACTTACTTTTTATATTCATAATTCAAATCAAATTACCTTGGTCTATCGAGTTATTCCAATGAAACAAGTGCACTAAATAAATCTCTAACAATTTAAGCGCAAAGATTCAAGCAGGCAAATACAGCAAGGTTTTAGAAATTAATTTGGTTAGGTAACTTATGTACAAAAAAATTGTGACTCCGGCTACCTTGGAGTTCCACGGTGATGATATTTGTGTAGAGACAACAATCTATAATCTTATATTTCGTTGGAGATATCAATAAAATTGTATATAACTAAAATTAAGTATAGCGCGAGTCTGCAAAATTACAATATTTAATAAGCACTTTATTTATTCTTTCTCCTAGGTGGCCTAAATTAGAATCTAACATCGAGAATCTATAAATGTGTTCTAGCACCATAACTAAATAAGCACACTCTAGTACAGATAAATACTTTCTAATTAATAAGTCTGTCTATTACTAATAGACAACATACAGCTTCATATAGAGGGGATCTAAAAGTATTAAATGTGGCAAAACAAATTCAATGAATATCGTTGACTACCAATAGACAATTTAAACATATGTAATAACCATAATTGAAAATTGGTAACTTTGTACCAAAATAAGTCCAAATAAGGAAAACAATATCACTAATATTGACAAGTATTACGTGATAGCTTTGCGTTTTTTCGATACAACAAGTTACGACTATCATGCGAACTAATAAGCACTTATCTGATTATTATTAATTCAAACAATTTAATTACAAAAAAAAAAATACAAAAGTACCTATATCTATATTTGTTGCCATTTCACAACAAAACCTGATCGATTGTAATGACATTTACCATAGAAGTAGCTTTAAACCGGGAGAGAGACATGTTTCATTCAGTTGTGAATATTTACAATATATTTTTGTTGTAATGAGGAAAAATACTAATTAGGTAATTAGTACGATAATAAACGCGGTAAAATCTATAATAAATTACCGATATCTCCAATGAATATATTATTATGATTGTTGCCTAATTCTGCAGTATTACGTACTAATTATCTACAGAAGCACAAATCGACATACCAAGCATAAAGTCCACAAATAAATAAAATTTTACATGACTAGAGCTGAACAATTTGGTGACAAATTTTAATTATTATCACGATTTATTCTACTCCAAGACCATTTTTAACATTCACTATAACTTTGTTTTATAATAAACAGCTCGGCAAAGTGGCAATGATTTAAAGTATGGTGTATACTGGTTGCGATGGACAATACAATACACTTACAGAATAATTATTCTGGTCATAATTATTATATCAGATACTATATTTATTGGTTCTTTGATTTAATAAATTAATATTGAACGAATTACTTTTAAAAATCAAGCTTTAATACAAATGCGTTAACAATTTTCAAAAAACGTTGAATTTTGCAAATTTTGTTTTTATTTCTTTTTCGTATATACTCATAAAGGACCGAACAAACATGCAAAATTGCAAAGTCGTAACTTTAAAGGAACTGCTTTTTTTCAGCTTGCAAGATTTGACTTAAATTAATAAACATTGCAAGCTAAATAAAAATTATGTATTTTTCACATAACTATTATTTATTTATTTAAAGACAATACGCTTGGTAAGATTCGCAAAAAGTTCAAAATTACTACATATAACTAAAATTACGACTACAAAATACTGTACAAGCAACGATGCCTTCTTCTATTTAATACATATCAGAACATCGTAAAATCGGTATAGAAGGATACCGATTATTATCAAGGTCGATTGATAAAGTACCTGACAAGATTTTTAACATTTAAAAACTCGCAAGATTCGCAACAATATTTCCTTAAATCTAATTTCGATGGGAAATACAGTTTAAATTTAAATAAATTTATTTTATTATATCACATACGACTGTCATATTTGAGTTAAATACATTATCACTTTCTTTGCATAAATTTTTCATATAGTTGAAACAATTAAAATACCTTTCCCACTACACGGAAATACATATCAGATATCCCACTCAAAAAACAATTTTGAATTCAATTTGCATTGGATTAGGTGTTTGTAGACTTTATGTTTACCAAGTTGCTAATAATTTGCTTTCCTGTATGTATGTTTGGATGCAATTTTGTAGTAGAATTTAATACTCTGAATATGAATAAAATATAATTTATTTAAGAATAGTATAAGTCAAATGTTAATTGCCTAAATGATAAAAGTATAAATAAAAGTATAATGTATGGCATTTACTAAAGTGGTCCTTTTACATCGTGTTATTGTACAATACGAATTCTACTTTGTTTATTCTCTTAGTTGTTCATTATATTTTCATTTAAACAAATCTGTGGCATTTTTTTTAAATACATTATCCACGCTGTTAAATTATCAGTGTCAGATTCACTTATCCACCGACCTTAATCACATGCGTCTAAACCCAACATACCTGTAGTATCAACCGGGCTTCGATGCGGTACAATCGAGTGTACGTATCTGGCAACAAAATGTCCAAACACAGCCTTCAGGTCAGGGTTGTGCATCATCGCGACGAACTCGTTGAAATCGAGATAACCGGAGTTGTCTCTATCAGCGAGAGACATGATCTTGTCGACGACATTGTCGGGTAGATCGTGGTCGTACTCGCGCGACTCGATGATGGCCTTGAGCTCGACGTAGGATATCCGTCCATCGTTGTCTTTGTCGTACTGCAAAAAAAATGTTTTTTAAATTACCACTATCTTGTAGGATTATCGAAATGTCTGCATGGTGATAGAGCTTTTTCTAAGCCCGCCCGGCTAGCAATCACCGCCAATTTAAAAATCCTAGTAAGGAGACTGCTTTAGACAATTTTACAGTATCCGTACGACCAAACAAACCGAATAACAATACAGACGACGGAAAGCTATCAAATATACGTTAGATAATTAGCTTATACTATTATTCTAGTAAAAATATTTAATGAATGTAAACGGTACAAGGACATAACTTCACAATTACGCAATCAGTACAAACAGTTAACTGTTGATCATTTTTAGTCTTATCTCACTACTATAAAGAATCCTTCTATGTTTGAAATTTGAATGAAGAAAAAGCTGGCCTAACTAGTTCCGATGCATCATACACCGGGATCAGCTAATCTACCACCTTATTTATTTAGTAATGGAAGATTTCAAAATTTGAAATATATTATTCAGTTTAGGGCCTGAGATGTTGCTTAGGAACGTCAAAACGACTACCAGTTTTGAAGACAACTCAGTCCTCGAGAAGAGCTAACAAGAAACTTGATCTAGTTTGTCTTTTTATTGTATACTAGAATCTATCTGCGGTTTCGCACACATTTTTTTAAGTAGTACTTGCTTTCCATTTGTTATTTTACGCTACATGTTACTAATATATGATTACATCGTATGTTCTCTATAACTATTCATAATTGTACCATATCACTGTTGTCAAGCGCTAAAAACTGTAGAGAATTAAAAAAAAAAAACGTTTTTTGCAACGGCCGATAACTAGTCACCAATTATTACAAGAAAATAACGCAAGGAGATATAACTATATGTCCGTATTTCTGACCATATTGATGTTTACCTACTTACTATTTGCTAATTATATCTAACAACAAAATGTACACACATCTCTCTGTGTTAGTTTTACAGCGCAACTTTCTCCGCGATCGTGAATGTTTAGTATTCAGTTCGCGACCCATCATAAAAACAATGTATGTTTCTCTCCTTAATCTGAATGCTTTAAAGTGATTCAGCGTTATAAGTATTTATTACCTACTAGTAGCCGCACGCGACTTTATCTGCGTTTATATCTTCATAAGTTACAACATTTTTGAATTACACGAAAAAAACTATTAAACGTATTTCGACAAAACTTTATAGTAACGTAGTTTATACACCAAAACAACACAGAGTATAATTTATGGTAAAACATTGGCCAAAATACGACGATTGATGTCTCAAATAAGTCGGAAAAAATCATATCATCTGAGAGCTTCCCGACGTACGTTGCTTAAACCACAAGGCCTGTTTTAAAGTGTAGGTGGGCGGCGAGTGCTTGCGCTGGCGCATATAAATCAAAAGTATGTAAACGCCGCGCTGCTAGCATCACTAGGCGGTTTTTTTTTCAAACTGACCTACACTGTTAGCCTGGCAAGGCTGCTACAGTTCTATCGGACTACTACGGGGAGCGCTTAAGGCACTCACCCGATTTGTTCAGGCGATCAGCGCAAGGGCACTCGGTGCGCCTCGGCTTGAACTGTCGCCGAATTTCCCGATCTGACTAAACTAAGTTAAGCTATCTATCCATTTCATACACATATGAATTCGTGAAAAATGCATGTATGACCATGCATGTTTCACGAATGTATATGTGTATTTTGAATCTGACTACTACGTTGTGTGACCTATTTCAGTCCGGAAAGGGCAAAAAAAACAGCCCACCACTATATGTACCTAGGTGTGCACGCGTGTGGGGTGATCTGTGTAAATGAAAAACTAGCGTGAGTCACTGTATTCGCGCGAGTAACATACTCCAGGGCTCCACACCGAGGGACAAACCTAGGCTCGAGTTGTTACGAAAAAAACGCGACGAGTGTGCGGGATTGTATCTTCACGCCCCGCTCACGGCGGCGTGAGCAGAGAAAGTCGCGGGCGTGGGCGCAAACACGCATTTTTAAGAGCACATCGAGCGAAAAATACAAAACAATGGGCGCAGTGCCAACTTAACTATACAATAACGTACGAGTTCCTAATGTATCGATCTAAGGTATATGAACACGCGGTTTCGAACTGATATTATGTTTATCGCGAATTTATTTATGCGCGGCTAACAAGAGTTGTGCTATCCAGTCTATACCGGTGGTCGAAACGGAAGACGCGGGAGTGAACTGAGCCTTCTGAGGCTGGGGCTTGGCTTTAGGAGCCGAGGGAGCTGGCGGGGAAGGCTTTAGGAGCCGAAGGAGCTGGCGGGGAAGGCTTTACGCGCCAAGCGAGTGTGCTCGGCGCGAGTGCGGGTGCTGCCGGTGCACTGGAGGTGCCCGGCAGGTCAGGGAAAGCCATCTGGCTTTGTATGGGCGGAGGCGGTGGCGGTTGCGTCCGAGACGACGGGACGTGCGCCCTGGAGTGGGTTGCACGTCCGCCGCGGCGGGAACGGGTCGTGCGGGGCGCGCGGGGACATCCGCGATAGTTCACGGTATGACCCGGTTGCTCGCAGAGGACGCAGCTGGGAGGCTCGGTGGACTCAGGAGTGCGAGGGCACTCCCTAGTGGAGTGATCCCCGAGTCACTTAACACACCTGGGACGCAGGTGGCAGTGCCGGGCGGAATGACTGTACACCTGGCAGTTGTGACAGTGCGAAGGTGCATAGGACTTGCGAGGGGGCTCTACGAAGACACGGGAGAGGCCGCACACAGAGGTGAGGCTGAAAATGGCCTTACCTTCCATAGTACGGTCCAGTGTGACCAGTACCAAGTTGAAGGGGGCCTTCGTACGGGGAAGGTACATGCGATGTACACTCCGGACTGGGAAGTCCTGACCGTTCAGGCAATCGGAGATATCGTAGGTAGAGAGTTCAGAAGGAACTCCACGAATGACGGCACGGAGGAGGCGCTCATCCTCGAGAGCGTGAGTGAAGAAAGGGAGATTTCGCTGCCGGAAGTACTTGGCGAGCTGGGACACTAGGCAGTGCAATCGGCGTCTACGTACATTTGAACTATACGCACCCGCAGACTATTAGTCGTACAGGTACGCACCGGCGCAAGCACCCGTTACCTGTCAGCACTCTGGAACATGCCACAGTGGCGCTAGCGGCGCGGAGTCTACGTACATTTGAATTGCACATACTCTCGCAAGCCATCCGCCACTCGCCAACACTTTGAAACCAAGTTAGAGTTAAATAAAGACTAAAGCGTTATCATTCATAAAGGCACAAACAGAGATAAAATCGCAGGCAGTCGCTAGTAGATTATTAAGATATATACTATGCGCTTGACATACAATACCAACTAATGTTAAGTGTCGTGTTGCAAGAAGTTTTTTTTTAAATGGGCTTTGGCGCATAGCGATTACGACGCCCCATAACGATATCACAGACATATTCAGTTCCGTAATAGTATTAATTATCAAATCTTAAAAGCTAAACTTATGGTTGTATACATAATTTTCGCGCTCTGAGACAAAGGATCTGCCAGCATCAAATTACAAATACCAACCTCCATGAATTAAATAACACCAGAACCTTCCTACAAGCAAGTGTATAAAGTAAATATTAATTATAGTATTTTGCACTAGCTGACACCTGCGACTTCGACTGCGTCGTTTATTGTTTTAGCGATATATTTTATGTACAGAGGAAAAAACATAAACACCGCATCGTTAGCCCCACTTCTCCACGGTAAGAAACACACATCGATGAACGTGTAGCGCTATAAAAAAGTCATAGTTTCTTAAAACTGTAATAACTTTAAGTTAAATGGTTTTTTTAGATAAGAACCAAATGTCGGAGAAGTGAAATTAAATAGTATTATCGAAATTTATCCAGTAATTTTTGAGTGAATGCGTGACCAAGAGCAGACCTCTATATTTTTTTTTTTATAGATTTTAAGGTCCATATTGCATAATATGTATAAGGGTAATAACTTTAGGATGCAAACTGGTTATCCAATACACATAATTACTATCCGAACATTCTATGAATTTTTATTCGATAAATTAGCTACTGGAGTTTTTGGGGGAATTTTAAATGTGTCATGTAGTGGATTTTATATTTTATTCATAAACATTTGTTATTTAACTCAATATTTTGTAATATTGGTGGTATTTTACGTAATATAATTCGGTTATTGTACACAAGTGAAATGGATGGGAAATAAAACATTAAAAGCTACAAAATTAAAAATAAATCTGTACCTCGTACACGTCGATGAGTTAATGATCAAACCAGTTTTTAATTAAACTCGAATGTGTAATTTTTTTAAACATGAAATATTAAACGTACATTGTTGTATAATTTATGTCTTCAGTAACCGAATGTGGCTTGAAAATATACTAAGACGTTTATATGTATAGAAAAAAGTGCTTATGACCACACGATATTAGTGACACCTGTATACGCACAATATGCGTACTTGAAATACTACTTTGATAATATATAAAACATACATAATTATATTATTTTATTATATATTAGGTAATAATAAAAACGTAAATATTGGAACAATGTATTGACAGAGACAGTAAATGTGGATGATGGCGACTGAAGCCGAGTAAAACTTATTGAGCGTCACCGACCCCAGTATGACAGTGTACATTAGATCACTCTTCAAAGGGCCTAAAGAAGTTCTTATTGTTACAGCCTGTACGCTAAATTGTTGTTGTGAACAATAACAAAATTCTGAAACAACCCGTCCCCAAACATTGACGAATCATTAGAAGAATGACGTCAGGTTTCCACAGTTTTCCAACCTCTTTTATTTAAAGGTATATAAGTGCGCCAGAGAACATCCGAGTTCAACTCGGGTGAGTGTCTTAATCGCTCCCTTTAGTAGTCCGGTGAAACTGTAGGGGCCTGGCAAGCCAACAGGGTAGTCAGTTTGAAAAAAAAAAACAAACCGAGTTCAGTTCTATTTTTGACGTCACCGCAAATACGATTGGAAATAAAAGTATTACATGTTGTAGCGAACTGCGACTACAAAATTATAAGGTTTAAGTATGACTGTCGTGGAATACTATAATAGATTTTTATTTTGTATTTTGTATGTACTAGTACAAACTAATGTTTTTTCGAAATCGAGGGAAAATACCAATTACCCATATGTTCTAACAATTGGTACTAAAAAAAGAGAAACAAATAGATTTTGTATGAAACTGCCGATCATATATCGTATTGACTTTATCGTGGTACAATGAACTGTTTGCATTAATGCATAATTATTCTATTATATTATCGAGACATTGGTAGCAAATGGTGACCCTGAAATCGATCATCGCACTGAAGTCTGTCGGACACTCTGGGATAATAAGATATTATTGATCTATAACGTTTTAAACACTGTTTAGTGCATCTTATTCTTTTATTAAAATAGATATATATTTTTTAATATCACTCGATGACCACTTTTTAGGATTTTATTAGTGCCTAGCCGAATAATTTTCTTTCTAGATTTTATCCGCACGACGTAAGCGCGATACAAAATTGTCATTGTATTCATTTTCGCCCTTTCCAAAAGAAACATATATTTTTTTTAAATACAGCACTATATTTTACCTACATTAGAACGATGTATTTGAAAATAAAACACGCGATTATGATTTTTTTTATACTTTTTAGGTCTCAGTGTTCATCATCATCATCTCAGCCTATAGAGGTCCACTCCTGGACATAGGCCTCACCACACGATCTCCACAGCGTACGGCTCTGTGCCGCCTGTAACCAACTGCTCCTCGTGTCTCAGTCTCAGTGTTATTTATTTTCATTTTTTTATACTTTATAGATTAGCGTTTGACCACAATCTCATCTGATGTTAAATGGCGATGTGGTGTAAGATGGTATTCACACTAAACCTAGAGAGAGACTAGCTCTCAAGTGCAGCTGCCAGAACACACCAACAGATGTTTGGCGACAGATTTTCAACTTGAGTGTAGTAGCTAGCCAGACGGGCTTAGAAAAAACACTACCACCATGCTATAGTTTCATCACGATGTTTTTCCTTCACTGAAAGCTCCAACTCAGTTGCTAGGATTTGAATCTACGTCCTTCGACGCTATGTCCGAATACACTACCAACTGAGCCATCATCGCTTCAACCACAACTCCCACCACCGCCGCCACAATCTGATGTTAAATGACGATGTGGTCCAAGATAGTAATCATTCTGAACCTAGAAGAGACTGGTTCTCAAATGCAGCCGACGGAACGCATCAACAGGTGCTTGGGGACAGATTTTAAACTTAACGGTGGTGATTAACTTGGCGGACTTAAATGAAATCCTAATATACATTCATCACGGTATTCTTCACCGAAAGCTTTGACTCATTAACAAGAATTCGAACCTATGTCGATCGCCGAGGTGTTCGAATAGTTTGATTTATTGATTTACAATGCTAGCTTTTTAAACATTTCTAAACGACTATATTGTATTATTATAAATGAAATATGATTTAAATTAAGTATAAAAGAATTTATGAAGGAAATCATAAAGGTTATATTAAATTAAAAGTTCTGGTTGTTAATAATAACTAGTTATATAAAAACACTAGCATATGACAAAAAAATAATAATAAGAAAGTAAAATTATAATAAGCAGATTTAATCGCTATTAGCAATACCGTTCGGACGAGCGTCACCGACGGATATTCCGAACGGAACTAAACAGCGAACCGTTAATTGTTGTGAGCTACCAAAAAAAAATGTAAGTATTACGGTATATGGTACGATATACGGTGTCCTGGAGGTCTAGTGGTTTGACCGGTGGAATATCAATCCGATTTCCGCCGATTCAAATCCCGAATTATGTACCAACGAATTTTCTCGGAATTCGCGTACATTAATGTCATAATTTCTATTTTTGATAATTAATTTTAATGGCTTAATATTGCCGTTATAATATTTTTATTAACCAAAATAATATTCAAATGATTTAAACGGACTTCCTGTTGTCATTTTTAGTAATTGTTTAATCTCTCAATTTATCGGTCACTGGAAATCCATTGCATTCCTATTGGAATATCGTCAACGAAAAAGTGGGGGTATAGTCAGTTCTTGTTCAACGATCGGATGAAAAGGTCGATAGCAAATAAGTAGTGGTGCTAAGCTTTGGAGTGTATGAAGTTTTTAGAAGGTGTTTAATAAACGAGTTCTAAAGCTAAAAAAGGTGTTTTTATAATATTAGCTAATTTAAATTCGTAACACTATTAGCTGACGATAAAGGAAAACATCGTCAGGTAACCTGCATCTGTGAAATGTTTCTGTAAATACCATGGAAAAATATAGAACTGTGGATTGCTCTGTATTTGAAATCGCCAATATGTCGTGGGTGATCTCGCTCATACCTTCCTTCAAGTAGAGGCCTATGGTTATGTTATGGGTCTCATACAGGCTGATGATGGTGATTACGGTATATAGAAATGCTAAACGACTTTATATACAGCGTATATATTTAAGTAGACGCATTCAAATTAAAAATAAATCAAAAATACTTTATTCAATTTAGAACTTAGAAAGCGCTTAGGATCGTCAAAACTACCACCGGTTTAGACAAACAATCAAGTCATAGAGAAGAACCGGCAAGAAACTCGATCGGATTTATCTTTTTAACCTATGTATAGATTTAAAATACATTACACGTTACAATCGCTTTTACAATATACATTAATTTAAAATACGTTTTTATACCCAAACTTGTGGTCTGAGCAAGTATGTTCAGAGCGGTAAAGAAGTTTGGTGTGAACTGTAGAATGAAAATATATTAACATTAAAGATTAAACTTGTGATCATTATTATATAACTACATATTTACATGATTTTGTTATAATATACGCACATATTTTTTACACCTAGAGGGTGTTCGATAATTTACATTCTTCTTGTCTGGTGTTCGAGTGATTTAAACATACTATAACAAAACCAAAACCGCTTAGTTACCGACACACTAACAATAACCTCGTTTCTTACAAACTCTAGTTAAACTTGTTTGTTTTTGTTTTAACGCAATGTTTTGAATGAACCAATGTAAGTTCGCATTTGAATGAATTTCAAGATAAAATTTCCATTCTATGTAAATTATGTTTAACATTTTACTATATTACAGTCCTTTGGTTAAAAATCATTATATAACCAGCTTCTATGTTAACATTCTTTATCAAAAAATATTTTCTTTTTCTCTTTATTTTTATCGAGAGTCTGTTCAATAAAACCACACCACCCTCATCCATACAACAAAAGGGCGTGCCAACATTTCATTACAAGCACCTATATTATAATTCTCCTAAAATATCGGTCTTCTTCGAGAATCGTTCCGGATGTTAATATTGATATAACGAGTTTTACATTCAACAGTTTTATATTGTTATCAATGTGTATTTATATGTTGACACAGCAATCGGAGCAGATTGGAAATAAAAGACATACACAAAATGCTTACAAAGCATGATCTAAATCGAAATCCGTGGCAAGGAAAACAAATGTGAAAGAAGCGATGATGGCTTCGATAATAACGTGTTCGGGTAACGCGTCGATTGTCATAGATTCGATATCTTTGCGACTGAGTCGGAGTCTTCGTTGAAGAAATACATCGTGGCGAAGCGATAGTATGACGGTAGGACTTTGTCTAAGTCCGCCTGGCTAGCTACCGTACTCAAGTTGAAAATCTGTCACCAAGTACCGGCTGGTGTATTCCGGCAGTTTCACTTGGGAGCCAGTCGCCTACTAGGTTTAGCGTGTTTCTGGTCAAACGCTACAACCTACATAGTATAAAAAAAGGCTTTTAATTTGTCACGTTTCGGAATCTCTTGCCGAGAAACTAGCAGGCTTGTACTTGAAACTTGTACCATCGAGTACAAAGCAATTACTTCGTCGTACTGCAGTAAAAAAAAGTATACATAATAGTTACAAAAATATCAAATTCACGACGTCCATAACCTTGTACTACTATGAATCCCATCTGAGATAACGTCAGATTAATCAGTCGCTTGATAACAGTTTATTTACTCACCTACATATTAGTAATCAACCAAAATATCTATAAAAATAACGTCAGACTCATCTATACGGGGTATGCATTAGATTGTTAAAAGGACTTACTGGTGACAGTCTTAGTCATTGCCCGTCTTGACTACAATTGGCCCAATTATATTCAAATCGGGATCAATGAAGACATTGTAATAGCATGAGTCATAGACGGAAATATTTTTTGTCATTCGTCAGTTCACATAAGAGTATTCCAGAAAATAATTGGTAAACCGTAGCGCCTTTTAAATCCATCATGTTAAAACCTTATTTGAAACATATTTAAGAAAAGAAAGAAAAGTAACCACTGAAATTTTACACTAATAATATGCTGTTTATCCTTTTTTTGTTCAGGACCCATCCTAGTAGGGTCCGCACAACATATTTTCTTCCTTCATGTTGTGAAAATGAGATTTGGGTTAATGATTTACGACTGACCGCCTGACTATTAGCAACTCTCTTGTTTGTGGCATTAGCTAAATAGACACTATCAACATCTTTAAGGCTTTTCACTAATGCTTTACAAGTGTACGAATATATAAACTCATAAATATTCTAAATTTTGAAGGACATATCAGGGATCGTATTGTATACCGGCAAACACTAATCACTTATAAAAATAAAAATGTATGTCACATAGTTTTACAGTTGTAAAGTTATGAGAGATCATGAGTGTACTTTGAGTTTGAAATGGAATTTGCACACGAAGCGCCGATGTAACACACCATAAAGTTAGTTTTGACTTAGAACACAAGTAACACACCTAAAACACTTGAAAGACTTAAATTTTCCGTTTTATTTTCATCTATTACAGTATCTTCAACGAGTTAAAACCTATAGATAGTTTTCTATAATAACACCGTGATTCATGGAAATAGCTCGGATCTGTCTTAAAGAAAGGGTATATCGAGAACGAGATTTATAACGATTGTACTGTAATGCTAAGCCCATACCTGCGTGAGTAAGCTTCAACTATTTATCGAACTAAAATTAACGTCAAAAATCTTTCAGAAAAAGGCGCAGATTAAGTATCCCTATACTTATATCATTTCTATAACTTGAATAATGCGTTTTGCTCTTTGTTTAGTTAATTCATAAATTTGAAGAAAAGAGTTAATTTGGTTGTATATATGAGGACCAAGAAAGCAGAAAAATTTATGAGAAAATTGTAGACGGAGTGAAATCGTCTCACATACACGATGCTTTTTTCTTTTACTGTAATGAATATTAGGATCACACATTAATAGATAGTGTATCGTAAGGATAGTTTTTTGGAGGAAAAGTTGCCTTACACTAAGAACATTGGATATGTAATACAGTTTTTCAGTAGGGAATCTAAACGGCAGAAACGAACTTACTTTTAAAACTGCTCTTTGAGCACGTTCTAATGTTATTAAGGTAGTTCGTAATACATGGGGATACACGCAGATATAGGAGAAACATAAGACTTGATATTGACACCCACGCCGGTATCATCCGAGTAGAAAGAGCTCAAGTAAAAGCGAGAAAATTGAAGATAATTAGGAAGATAGTAGAGCACTGGTACCCATATATTTAGACTCTTCATAGTAATTCGATTAAGTGCGCTATGTTTGAAATATACCCAATATATATTGTTTGTTAATGAAACCTCATTTCTATTCATAAAATGTTCTACCCACATTATAACATAAATTTAAATTATTTTATATAACTTGTATAACAAAAATGGAATTCGGGTAAAACGAAGAGCGAATTATTCTTCAATGAACTAACGTTTTGTCTTACATCATAAATCAACGAGTTTTTTTTATACATACGTATATTATGTGGGAACAAACCAGAATCTAGTTTGCTAGTTTTTAATGCTAATTCACTTAGGCGGTTATGTTAATTAAATTTCAAGAGTGTTATCACGTATGATAGGATTTTCATTGCGTCAAACCAGTTTGTTCTTACATAATACTTTAATAAAATTTGTACATCGAACGCGATAAATAATAGACATAATGTATACATATAAATAAAACTTCGCGTATCTTTTTTCATCGGGGTAAATCTCCGAAACGATTGCACAGATTCTGACGGGACTTTCATTAGCAAATACACGATATTTTTGAGAATATTATCATATGGGTTACTATTTCAAAGAGCTAAGTGGTAATTAATATGATACAGAAGTAACATAAAGGTTAGTGACAAAACATAAATTTGGATATAAATATGTATTTCATATTTTTATATTGTATTGTATTCACCATATCCTTACCTTTTTACCACCTAAGTAGGGTCGACAGAACATATTTGTCATGTTGTGATGAATACTATTTGGCTTCATTTTTACGACATCAACCCTTCTTGGGATTATTTTGTGGTACCATTGTTGAAACATTATTTACATGGTTGGTTGAACAAATTCAATGTTGGCGACTGTTATAACATAATTCGCCTTCGGGGCTCTAAGATTTTGTATGACGTAAATCGGTGTATATTGACTTGAATTAATAAAGTTGGTATCTTTCGGAGTATTCATTGTCGAATAAATCAAAATTTGATATAATAAACCATTACAATAATCACTACATAGTATAAAACAAAGTCGCTTTCTCTGTACCTATATCCCTATGTATGCTTAAATCTTTAAAACTACGCAACAGATTTTGATGCGGTTTTTTTTAATAGATAGAGTGATTGAAGAGGAAGGTTTATATGCATAATAACATAAATTAAATAGTGGAGAAATACTGTTATTTTTGAGGTTACTCCAAATTTAACGCGTGCGGGCCACGGGCAGTAATGAATAAATCAAAGTACTGGATCGATTTTAATCGTTTTTTCAGTGAATGACATAGGCTATATATTTTATACCCGTGCGAAGCCGGAGCGGGCCGCTAGTACAAAATATAATAGAAAAATTAATGTGAATAAAATGACATGTCTTGTCATGTCATTATATTCTATGTATAGACAACCTACTGATAAATAAATGCCAATTTTAGATTAATATAATAATATCTTAACTTTGTTTTGTATTCAACTCTTGACGGTATTATGCTCAAGCCCCGAATTTACTGCTATATTCAGAGGGGAGAAAAAGATTGGTGAGGACTATAAGTCAAAGTACTTTTGCTGATAAGAATCAGAAATGATTACAAATTCTCCATACGTAACACTTGGACGATCCAAAACAATAAAACACATTCCAGGAGAACGAAGTCTCGGGCACGAGTTATATAAATAAAATGAAGGAGTTACTATGCAGATATATTGGTATTATTATTGTGCTTCCTTTTAACAGAACAATATATTAGTGCTAGTTTATACTAACGTAAAAACTATATATATTGGCAATAGTGTTTCTCAACAACCGCAATATGAGACCATAAACGATTATATGTTATTAGCAATATCCCGCGGCTTCACATGAGTTTTCGATTATCTATTTCATATCCATATATATAAAAGAGTAACTAAGGCGAGCGTTTAAGACACTCGGCAGATTTTATTGGCAACCAGCTCAGGCAGCCTGTTTTTTTTTGAAACTCAATACTCAGTTTTAATTAATAATGAGCTTTTTGCAATTCTCAATTATATTAAGGAATAAAACCAAATCGAAGCAAAACAATGAAGCATAAAACTTCTGTGTTACAAAATATCAGTTTTATATATTCACATGGACAAACAGCATTACTAATATACCTATTACAATAAGCCAAGAATGTAGATACATGGCAAATACCTTGAAAATATCTATGATTTTCCTATAAACATCTCATACTGCTATTTCGAATAAAGAATAAATATTTTCAGCCACTACAAATGTATCAATATTTTTTAATTTAATATTAATACTCTTAAACATATTAAGGTCAGTGACAAGATGTCTCACTACTGAGTTTGTTAGTTACATTTTAATATATAATAATAACAAAAAATTGCCTATAGCACTTACAAATAATAGATTAGTAGGTTTAGAGTTTACCACCCATATACATACTGACAAACTTTATTATCTCTTTATGGTACTATAGGATTATAGATAAGAATTTTGAATTAAAAAAAATAGTGACAAATTACAGTATAAATTCAATAATATTGTAATATAAATTAACAATTTTAATACAGTCATTATTTTGTAAGTAGTACAACCAATAGTTGGCATCTTTCTGAACATTTTTCAGATAATATTTTATTTATAACAGTGCTGTGGATATTGTTAATAGTAAATGCATTGGATGAGAGCTGTAGACTGAAAGTAATTCCTTGAAATCTTGCCAATTTTATACCACTACAATATATACTTTTATACATTCTGTACACAACACAAAATTAAATATTTATGATGGATAAAAATTAAATCTTATCCAGATACAGGCTTATATTTATGACTCTGGGTCAGTTCATCATGGCTTTATGGCATATGAAAATGCTGTAGGTAGGTACAGTAAGAATTGTCTTCTAACACCATAGATATTATGAGGCAAATTCTGGCTATGGCATCTCTGGTCTGATAACGCATCATAATGAGATTATGCAAATAAATAGCTTCAAATGAATAACATTTTTTTTGCATTACTTATTTCTCTAAATTTACACACTATAATAAATTATTTGTAAAATAAAATATATCAATTTATATAAGATAATTAAAATCGGGCTGTAATCTAAATTTCTTTCGATTGGTTTAGATATGCCTTTAGTTTTCTTTTTTATAAGTATATAGGTAACTACTATAAAATGAACATTTTAATTATAAAATCATAAATATTGAATATGTGTCATTGATTTTTGAAAACCGCAATTTCTTGTTTTATATTTATTAACTTAGAATTAAATAAAATAAAAAATTACATTTATTATATATGTACCTTCGTAAAAATTCTTCGCCAATACAAATCGGATCTTGTAGGTGTCAGCGGTACCGAAACAGTGGTTTCACGTTGGGCCGACGACATTTTCACAAAAAAAAATTAGTAGCGTAACTTTGAGAAAAAGCAGATATTAGCCAGGTAACTAGACCATCATAACACAACCGATTTTAAGGCACGCTTTAATACTGAAACGTGATTGATTACCGCTTTAAATTGTCCGATAAGATAGCGTCTCCAAGAAAGGCTCGATATTTTGTGATAATCACAATCACATCCGTGTTTATCTAACAAAGTAAAACAATACTTTTACAACAACCACTCAACATCGTTACTAAATACCAACTGATCGGATTTGGAATATTGTATATATCACAGAGTGCATTCTCAGTTGTATAGTCTCTGTGAGTTGGCAGCATTGGCCAATTAGTACATTTTATGTAAGTATATTAGCAGATAGCAGTGTTGCCATCTCCGCTAGGAGTAATATTATTCTGTGGTTTATTGAGCACATTCAAACTTGTTATATTATTTTGTCTTTTTGAACTCAACTCCTAATAATAATCTATTATAATGAGCAATTTCTAGTATAATTTTTGTCCAATATACTGCATTTAATTAGAAAAGAAAATATCATCTGTTAAAATGGAAACGACCATAACAAATTAATTACGGATTTTTTTATAACCACGGAACAAAGAAATCCGTGGTTATAACTATTAATATGTCCGTATATTAGAAAATCTTTAGGCTTGTATATAAGAAACCCTTACTGTATCTATAGTATAGAATATATTTTTATAACTTCGATACTTTGTTGATTTCTTTCATTATATTTCAAATTGCCTTCGGTGTTAGACTCAGAATGAATATTATATAATACTATAAGTTTTGTTGTCATCTGTGGATGCCGTGTAGACGTGCGGTTGTCATAGCAACAGAATCAAAATAAAGTCAAAAGTTAACGCAATTTTTTAAATTAAATTAAATTTATTAACCATGAATGACTTTATTCATTGTAACAAGGTGACTGGTATTTACTGGATAAAGAAGCCTATCGAAAAATTAAAAATTACGTGAGTATTAGTTATACATAGACAAACTCACTAACGAGCCGGTAACAAACTGCAAGTTATTTCATTGGTTTTTCCATAATCGATATTTGATACTTGTTGCTATCTTAAAATTCCAGTTTTGTGAAATATTTATTTTATCTTCGGGATGTTTGCAGAATTGCATTTTATCGTATTTATAAAAATTCGTATTTTATGAAAATATTATTTAAATACTTCTTAATTATTCCAGGATTCATTTAAAGCCAGTCAGTGGAATAATATCATTACCAAAGTTTGAAGATTATGGTAAAGAAACAAGCAGTATAGATTCTATACTGGAACACAGAGTCGAACAGCATGTTTTTGAATGGCAAGAAAAAAAATACAGCAATTGGGAAATACATAGGAACAGTTTGAACTGTAAAATAGACAGAGATTTAGAATACCCTGAAATGTTTAAAAATTTAGATCCTTGCAAAGTATTTAGTTATATAAATGAAGATAATGTGATGCCATTGCCATTTGATTACAAGAAAAAAAGTAAAAGTAGTGGTCAATTTCTAAGTACAATTTTTAATCATATATTATTGAATGAAAGATTCTCTATTCTTAGAGGAAGCAAACAAAGAAGTGATTCAGCATTGCATTTATTCAAAAGTGAGGAGGCATTGAGTTGTGAATCTGATGAATGGACAGTAATGCATATTGTTTACGACAATTCAGAATATGATGAGTGAGTTTATAGAGGTAATTTAGTATTAGGTATTTTACTGATTGTATGTTAATTCATATGATATTACTATGAGTGAAACATCTGTAGCAATTATTAAAGTTCAAAAGATTCTTCAATGTCATGAGAATATAAAATTAGGTATGGGTGTCTTATAAGGTTGTGAGACAAACTTTATCATTATTAATGAAGTAGTATGTAAGCTGTGTTAGTATAGCATATATAGTAGGTACTTGTTAAGAAAAATTCTTTATTATACACAATTATTAAGTGTAATAGGAAAGATAAATTAATCAGAGTAATATTGTTTATGAGAAGTTTGAAATTCAACTTGAGAATCAAGATAATCAACGTATAGATCAATGTCACAGATCATATCACAACCAGTGGCAGGCCCAAGAACACCCGCAGACTGGATTTTTCCCATACATGGTAAAGATGGTAGAAGAAAATGGCTTGTTAGACAATTCTTTTTTGGTAGTATTGTTATAGCTAATAGTACCAATATTGATTGGAATAACTGTATTATATATTATGTTAACTCATGTGCACATGCAAGCAGTATACTAATGGCCTTTGCTATTTGAATTATTCTGTTGATGTGGGTCTTCATTGTATCTGCATAAATATTTCAGATATTCTCAGCTACTCAGCAAGCAGGAAGCCAACCTCGTCTCCTTATATTATAATACAACACACAATTATCTGATTGTGTCACCAGATAGCAACAACTTGGAATTCAACCCTTATGAACTGGTCACTGAAAGTGGAATATGTTTGCATTATCACTACAGGGTTGATATCAGTTTTGATGATGAGGGCAATGGTGAAGACTTGATGATATTGGTTTGTTCTTTTGTTTGTTTATGATACTCATACACATAATGGGGATTGTGTGTGACTACTCATATATTGTAATGTGTTAACATACTATCTATATAAAATTATATGTTACTTTATATTACCTCTATGTTCCAAATTAAATCAATCAAACCAGCAATAGTTTAGACACAGTGAACATATTAATATTAGGGGTGTGAAAATATTTGAATTTGTTAATGATTAGAGACCAAACGAATTGGATAATTAAATTTTAATTTAAAGTCAAGTGAGATATTTGAAATCAAACTATTAAAAATAAATTGAACTATTCAAGAGACATAAACTGTTCAAATATTTCCAACTATTTGAATAGTTAAAACTGTATGAGTTATTCAAATAAATGTAATAATTGCAGCAATAAATCGTTTCTAAATTTGTATTTATTGAAAGATAGTTTGGATTATTAAAACAGCTTGAAACATTTCAATAATGTATGAATAATTAATTTTATCATCATTTAGAAACACAAATAATGTACTCAATAAATACAAGGAAAATTTTACCAAAAAAGTAAAATACGACCTCAAAAAACTTTACCCTAAAAACCATCAAAATGTCCTCAATCATAGTTAACATAACTTTGAATTGTAAATTATATTACTACATACTACTAAACAAAGTCGTCTGCCGCGTCTGTCTGTATGTTCGTTATAAACTCGGAAACTACTGAACGGATTGTAATGCGATCTTCACCAATAGATAGAGTAGTAATACACAAGGAAGATTTAGGTATATAATTTGTCAAGGTTTTGTGTAAATTGGTTAAAATATAACGAACATTATTGGAAAAAGTCAAGCTGCTTCGGAGCTTTCATCGAATCGTTTTATTATTATTAACGTCCGCAGGGCCTGCTAGTAGATTTATAATTAAAAACTTATGAAAGTTCAAGGCAAAGCATTAATTGACTGGAACATACATTCAATAAACAATACATAAAATTAGATGATTGTGAAATATGTTCCAGCTTAAAAAACTTCATAAAAAATGGCAGAAGAAATATAGGCCTTTAGTGAACTTTGTGATGCCCCCAACTGGAGTAAAAAAATATTACATCACGTTGGAAATAATCACCACAGTTGGTTTTGAAATGAATAATTTATATATTGAATATAATGTAAAGGTAAGAAGTTAATTATTTATATATTTATTTAATCTTTGATATACATATGTACTATTAGACATTTCAAATTATGTGGTTTAATACAAAGGGCGACCTTTTAGCTAATAGCAATCTCTTCCAGACAGCCTTTGGGTGGATTAATTCCAAGGAGAAGAATTATAAGAAAACAAGAAAAAAGAATTATTGTCTGTACATGTTATACAAGGCATGTGTCTTTTTGTATGTTTGCCGGTTTACAACCTAAAAGATTATTAAACTGATTTACATTATTGTTGTTTTAAGTGTAATATGTATTCTCTGGATTCGTTTTTGTGTGTTTTGTTAGATTCAGTATTTATTATATTAAATAAGTTTTTAGGCTAAAAGAAATGGTAGTGGACTCTAAATTACTATCTCTTGCATTTACTGATCCTAAGCTGTTAAATAGTAAGCATTGTAAAGTAATTATACAATTCTTTAGAATAGGTGTTGCTAAGAAAATCGATACTACCATAAATCAAAGCTTACAATGACCACTTTTAGATGATAACGAAAATTAAGTACAATTATATCATCATAAAAGTCCTTTACAATTAGGATTTATTGTTTAGGTAATTTTGGACAAAAAATATTTGACATAAAATAAACTATGTCATATTAAAAAAAAATCAAGAGAAACGGTAATTTTGTTTTTCACGCGAATCGAGTCTCAGCCACGGCTAGTGTTATATGATATGGGTGGAGATGTAAAGAAGTGGCAAAAAAAGAAAAGTTGGTACTGTTAATGCCATCTGGTAATCAATGCTGAAAGAAAGATTAGATTAAGTATATTTTAAATTTGTATTAATTAGTAGTAGTCGCTCATTGGTCATTCATTATATGCTATGAAGCTGAGACGATAAGGAACAAAGAGATAATTCTTCTGTGAAATGAATGCATCATCTGATGCTATTCATTTTACAAAATACAAATTTTGATAGATCTCACGTGAGATTAGAGGTGTGGGTAAGGGGTCGCGACAAATATCACGAAATAACACCACGGAGCGAGAGGGTTTCAAAAAATCCTCAAAAAGGCCTACGCAGTTAATGGACGCTTCTTTACGTTTTTTCTTGTATACATAAAATATATGTTAAAATAATAAACGACGTAGATGAAGTCGTGAATATCAGCTAATTGGCGTCATGACAGTAATCACGAATTACAAAAATAATCTGATTTATCCAATAGAAGCTTATGAATAGGTTAGGAAAAATGTATTAATTTTTATATTCAGGTTGAGATTGATAATTTCATTAATAAAATAAAACTGTAAAATACAACAATCGTCCATCTTATGTCGAACACCAATCAGAGTGAATTACGTCACGGTTCAGCAAACGTCACTTTATACTAGCGCTGTTGATATTTTTATTATATATATTATATTTTATTGAAGTATTAATGCACTGAGGAACAGCACACCACCTCTACACTTTATTATTTAAATATGTGCAACCGTCCGGAAGTGATGCGTTTACTTACAGTCGGTGAAAGGATTTTTATTATATGGATTTCATTTATTAATATATTTATTTTAACTTCAGGTACCAGAAGGTGTAGTGTGTAATGACACTCTACACGGTAAAACACACACAAGTAAGGCCATAAGAGTGGATAAGTTAGATCGGTGCAATTTTGGACACATTCTGGAGTTAGAATTGGAGATCTATTCAAACTCGGGTAAAGTATTAGGTTTGGATAAAAACACTTAAAAAGTATAATTAAGAAATAATTTGTTATACATTCCTTATCTAAAATCGAATTTAATATTTAATTCTAGAATCGAAGTAATGTTATTTAATTTATTCGCGGAAACATAAATAAAACATAATAAAAAGTTAACTTTTTTACGTATTTTTCAAATTTTAATTTAAATACATACTCATAACATGTTCTATACATGTAATAAGAATGTAAATCCAACGTGTCTGTACTTTTTGATTTTTAGAAAAAAAATGTTGCAGGTGTAGGAATAAGTAATAGAATCCATTTCGATCATTTTTAGAAATGTCTGTTTGTCTGTTTGTTTGAACAGTCATCACTGGTAAAGTACTAGGTTTCTGATAAAACTCCAACAAGAAAATTATCAAGCATATTATATACATACATTTTTTGTTTCATTAAAATCGGTTCACTCTATCAAAAGTTATTGTAATTTTAATGAAGACAAGAGTTAAGTACGAGAGAAAAATAGATAAGTAAAAAGACATTAGCCTCATCCAAAAACCAGGGTATTTTATAACATAAATAAATATTACCACAGTATTACATTACTAAAACATAGAACGAGAGAAAAATGTTAATATTTTATTTTCGCATAAATAAATATTAATAACCTAAAAATTTCAGTAATTAATTAATATGCATTATTGCAAATAGATGGCGTTCAACCACCATTTTCTAAATCTATTACTGCTATAATATACAATCTGAAAATTGGCCAATTACAAATATTACATATTTTGTATAAATTGAATAACTTACTTTGTACTTTGTATAAGTAAAAAAAGATTTGTATTTTTCGATCGCATAAGGTTTGTGATAAAATTTGTATATTTCTAATTAATTTTGTGTTGTAAATATTACAAGTTATTGAACCTTATCACTTTTTAGGACAATTTTTTATCATAATAGAAAAATAAAGAGACTAAAATTGTTCATTGAACATTAATGTAAGAAAAAATCATCTTTAGAAGCAATAACAGACTACATTTTTGACGACAACAGATGGCGCTAAACTTATAATTTTTTGGTTTACTGTCGTAAGAATATTATTGCAAGGAAGAGTATAAATAACAATGAGATAATTTCTGCGTTTTTTAGGTTTATTTCGAATTACATTTTTCATAAATGTACCTTGATTCTAATGTCTTAACTACGCTTTGAATTAATAAATACCTTTTGGTTTATGCATTAGGGAGCTTGCATTTTTTTCCAGCGGTACCGTGCAGGAAAAAGACTGCAAGCAGTGCAAATAAAAGAAAGGATAACATAAAAATAATAATAAGAATGAGCTTTGTGAAATATGTATGAATGTATATTATAAGCCCACGACTGATTTTTTAAGACTCGGATCTCGAAATGGCAGATTATGCTTTCAATTATTTTTTAATTTTACTACATCGTACATTGTAAATTTCATAGTTTAGCAAAAAAAGTTCGTACAAATGGAAAAATAATTTAATAATACATTTTACTTGAAAATTATTATTTTATAATTCATAATTTATTACTTTTAATGCTTTGTAATAAATCAGGTATTTTTTAAGCGTATGCTGCCAAAAGTCTATTGACCTATATGCCTCATGAGGTCTACATTCGTTTGTATAGAACTTTAATATTTATGGTTTTGGACAGTACCAGGGGTTAATATAGTTTTTACAGTTGTTAAATTAGAATATTATTGTTATGTTACCCCTATACCTGCGTGTATCGTCACGAAGTTTTGTCCATTTTCGCAATAACTTTAGGTGTGGGCACATATTACAGTCGAACTATCTGACTGTGTGACGATAGATGTAGCACGATAGCATGGCCCACGGTTTTTACACACATCAAAGTAATTTGGATGCTCTAATTTTGAGTTATTATTGAGGTGACAAAAGGGTGTGACCATTATTAGTTTTTTGCCTGGCACTTTACATTACAAAAATACAGATATAAATTCAGATTGTTTCATTAATCACTGTGTTTTGTATTCCGTTCCACGCGGACGAAGTCGCGGGCACAGCTAGTTATAAATACAAAAGTATCTCTGTAAGTTTTTTAAATTTTACACCTCTGAACTGAACGAATAAAATCTGGCATAAGATTAGCCTGGAACCTGAACGACATAGGCTATGTTTTATTCTAAATGTATGAAATTGCGAGAAAAGCTAGTTTATCAGGAAAAATGATAAAGTATGTCGCCAGTTTCAAGATAAATGAATTTGCTCCTTTATTTAGTTATATTAATTTTTCAAAATTAACGATACGGTATAGTACAGTGTGTTACGGTACGGTATGTTACGGCACGATACGTTACGGCATGGTGCGGTACGGTACGGTACGTCACGTCATGGTGCGGTGCTGTGCGGTACGGTACGGCATGATACAGTATGGTTCGGTAATAATTAGATTTCCGCAAAGTAACGCTTTTGAATAAGCTGCTTCAGTATTTGATTTATACCTTGTTTTTATTATTTCAGATCCGTCGTTAATACAAATATTTTTTGAAGTTATATCATTGGATTGGTGGAGCAGGCATCGTACGGAAGGTTACAGCTATATCGCTCTTTCGCTAGCTCAGGGTAGTTACTCGAAGCAGCTATCCTGCTCTCGGCCTGAAGAGATAAATAAAGTTGAATCCGAGAGCCGGCGATTCTTTGTTGGAGGATGTCATTTGATCAAAGACTTGGAGGTGTTAGCCAAACCTTATTTAATGGTAAAGGCTTTGATTGATTCTGATATTTTATTATAATTTAAATTCTGTAATTCGTTCTTCTCTAGGTTTAGCGTATTTACTATCTTAGACCACATTGCTATTTAAAATCAGGTGAAATTGTGGTCAAACACTAACATCTATAAAGCATAAACATTTATTTACCTTCATCGTAAGCGCAGACAGACTCCTTGCAGGATTCGAACCTTGATTTTTTAAGTAGTATCCGAAAGAGCACTGCCACCGAACTGTTCTTACTGCTAGAAAAATTTGTTCCAGGACGCTAATTTCACCTACAAAACTACTGGAACCATCGAACTACGTTGGAACATCGTCTCTCAAAGCCCAACACCGGGTTCTACTGTAGCATCGTCTCAATTAGGAACTTCTACATCATCGGCTCTTCTTCATGGAGCTGATACCGCTCTGAGGAAATACAGCAAGGCTAGAGCCAAACTGGCGGCTGCCACCAAAGATTTAGAAGTAACGTATACGTTGGACGACTAACTATTTTGGTTAGAAATAAAACATTTCACGGTATGTGGTATTATGACTTGGTGGTTCTATGACTGTTACTTTTCATTGGGTGGGAATGAATTTGTATAACTGATGTTTTTGAGATGGCAGAAATGAAATTGTGTGATTAATATTTTTCGTATGGTGGAAATGAATTTATACGGCTGCATATAGATATATAAGCCCATCTCGTAAGTAACTCGATATCCAATACTGTATCCAAAGCTCAGATAAATACTAAAAGCAAGGGTATGTCTATCGTATGTAAAAATGTATTACAGTATTTGAAATAAAAAAATATATTTAACATTACATTTTTTTCATTTATTACAATTACATATACAATATATTGATTATAATTAATTTATTAGAAAATAGAATACAATTTTATGATACTCAGCATTTTATATTACAAAAAAAAACAACCCAAAACGAAACAATTATTATAATACACCGCTTTTTTTAAACGAATCAAAAAGTATGTAATAATGTATTTTAGTCTAGTCAATAAACATTTACAACCTTAGATTCATAAATTTTTGATTGACACGATAACTTGTGATTGTGAATTTATAATGGCAATGAAAATACAAGATTTAAAACCAACAACGGCATAAATCCTGGGATAAAGCCAGTTAAAGTCAATAAAAATATTTTAACTAAACAGACAAACAAAAAAAATTGTGTGGTTTTATGAAACTACTATGCAAGTGAACTTTTTTAGGATCGTAGGCATTTAACTGAAAATTTTCGGAAAATGATTCGATGATAGACACATTTTAAAAACTGAGTACAATATTTATTTAAATCATTGAATCATTTTGAATTCATTCATGGGCACCGCCGTGTTGGCCATGGGTGTCTGTCGAGCGCCTTTCACCTTACCCTTACTCTGTAACCGGCTCTAATGCGACATGCCATAGATGGACAAAATAACTTGGAGGCGATGTAAAAAAAAAAATTGACTTAAAAAACGAATAGTAAATAACATGTGATTAAACATATTTAAAAAAAATTATTTGAACACTTTTGGTGCGTAGACGATGATATGATTTCACGATCTGCCAGTTCTAATCGCTTCTCGCATCTGTGCTGTGATGGCGGCGAGTCTCCGCGCCCGCGTCACCCGCGTCTCTCTCGCGCGCTGTAACCTGGCTCCGCGCGCCTCCCTTAGCGCCGCGTGCGCTGCGTTCGACGCACGACGATTCGCCTCTATCGCGTACACCTCCTCGCGTGCTAGGGACGTCTCCCACATTGTTAACGCGCTTGAGATCGCCAAACGCTGGAAGATATATTATTTACCCTTCGTACTAATCTTTTTGACTACTTTTAATATAGATGCACACAACACACATTTCTTTATAAATACGTAGATAATGTATAATATCGAGATAACTTAACGATAAATAAATGTCAATTTTAGATTCCTATAATAATTTTAATATTTTAACTTCATTTTCTATTATATTTTTGACTGTATTGTGTACAAGCTCACACATTAGGATATATTCAAATCCGCCAAAAAGTTCTTCTATCTGACTAATTTAACATAGTTGAGTATAATGGTAGTGTAATTAAATTTGTGTATTAGCTTTTACTACCATCTGTACCAAGCGTTATATTTTTTTATGTTATTATATTTTATTTTGCTAGTTCCTCTAAGCCACTTCATCAGTCTAAACCAAATGTGATTTTGTTCGAACACCGACCCTATGAAAAATGTTATGTAAATATAATTCATACAATTATACCGTTGTGTGATCATCACGCAAACGCTATTGAATAGATTACGATGATTTTTTTTTGTCTTACATCTATTACACTTGGCCTTTATCTAAGAAAATATATTACAATAGATTTATTTAATATTATTTTTATAAACGATACGCGTGCGGAGATGTTTTTTTTTGCCGTGAAGAATTGAGACAAGCAATGTGCTGCTTATGTTTTCTCTTCTGTACCTACGTAGATTCTATTGTTAAAGTAGTAAATGACGCAGAAGAAGTCGCGGGTATAAGCTAGTTGATCAATAAAACCTTTACTTACCGTAATTTGAAGATACGGCTTCTGAAATCGTTCCCTTTTATCTTCTGTTCTATTCTTCTTTCTCGGCTTCACTGTTATCAATTTCGAGTGTATTATCAAATAACCAAAGTATAAAATATTTTTCTTTACCTTTCATTTGATTTTGCCTTGCTGTCAATAATACTTTATTGGACATGCACGAAAATATAACAACCAGCATAACATACTTGTGAAGCCTCCTTTAAAAACGCCGTGCGTCGTCTCCTAGCCTCGTCGACTTTCTTCTGTCCGTCGAGCAGTTTGACACGTTTCCGCCATTGTTCCGCCTCGCCGAGACGTGTGCGTCGGTCGGCAGCTAGATGCGCACGTGCTTCCTCCTCTATCGCTTTGTCCACTAATTCAGATACCTAGAGATTTAATTTGACCATGTATCTCATAATTTGATTTATAGGCACATGCCATGGCAAAGGTTCCGTATGTCATAAACAGTTTTCGTCAGACTTTTTGGCCGCGCTGAATATTATCATCATCACCACATCAGCCTGTAAGAGACCCATTGCAGGGCCCTAGGCCTCTTCCCGAAGGAAGGTATGGGCATATTTACCACGGCTGCCCACGACGTATTGGCGATATTAAGCTCCCAGAAATTTACAGTTCTATATTTTCCCACATACAAGAACATTTCTCAGGTTTCCTCACGGTGTTTTCCTTCACCGTCAGTTCATAGTGTTACCAATTTAAATAAACAAATCTACGCGTATCTACGTCCCGGCGTTCGAACATGCGGACATCGAACTGAAATGCCACCGGTCAAACCACTCGACCACCACGACTTCTTAGCCGTAGGACATAGCAATCGGGTCGAACGGCATTGCGTGCATCACTAAATTAGTAAATGTGTATGTGAATTCTAGAAAAATTCATTGTTTCATGCCGAGATGTCAAAACTGAGGACATCGAATTGACATGTCGCCGATTAAACTACGAGACGACTATGACTTATATTTGGCACGACGCGCATAATATAGTCAAGAGTTGAATACAAAACAAAGTTAAAATATTATTATAGGAATCTAAAATTGGCATTTATTTATCCTTAAGATGTCTCGATTTATTATACCTAAATTCGTGTCTGCGCAGCTATATTCAAAGAAGTCAAAAACTCTTGCGCCGACTATAGTCGTGTTCTGTCAGCTGTATTCGAAAGTCAGGCTCTCTTAGCACTAAATATCAAGTGAGATAATGAACCAAAGGCTAGGATGGTGAAGAATTTAAAAAACGACATTGACATAAAACCGATAACGCGACACAAACACGCGTTAGGCCTTCAAGGAGATTAATAGTTGTGTATAGAATTAGATTCACCTCCCGTTAATTATCACAACAAAAAGTTTAAAGTATACTTACGTAACCTATACGTTAACGTAACCTCAAATTAACCTTTTTGTCATCCCTCCAAGCGAGTAAATCTGCGCTACGTCTTTCCTTATACTTTATGCCATCCAGTAGCTGACCCCTCTTCATTTGTTGCTCTAAACTCCTCTGAAATCTCATGTAATCAAAACTGGAACGTTCTTGTTCCCTTTTCGCGTGGAGGTACCTTTTGTATTGGTCCAGCGTTACTGCTTCCACCTAATCACATAGAAATAGTTTATGCATACATAGTTTTATACATTTTTTGTTATTATTATTTCATTTATTCACAAGACAACGAGTGTCCTTACATACATATAAACAAACTACTCAAATAAAAAAATATTAGATACTTACTTAAAATAACAAATTAAATGTAATTAAACTATAACTTAATCGTGGTTGTACCAAAAATGAAATATCACATTGTGGAACAGTGTTATACAACATAGCATTATCGTATATATCTTCCAGTGTTTTTATTATTCTGTTGGGACTGTAGCGAAGTCTATCTAGTCTAAAAATATACACAAAATGATGGATACATAGCATACGATTTATCATTCTCTGTCAGAATATAATTATCTTGTATCTTGGTAATTTATTTATTTCTACATAATTAATTCTGTCGTTCCTTTTGTTAATAAGATGTAAAAGGAGAAACTAATTAAAATATAAATTAGTAATTAAAATATTAAGGAAGAATAAATAAGTCTATATAAAAAAATCAATTGCCGAATGTATGTAAGCGCATCACTTCAGAACGGCCGCATCTGATTGGTTAATTCTTTTATTGATGTGCATGTGATTGTCAGGACAAGGTTTGTATGACAGAAAATGTTTGAAAAATGTCCATACAAAAACTGAGTCAGACAAGACGAGAGATATTCATGACAAAATTTACAGATTGACCTTCATTTGGTTGGTTGCCCTTGTATTTAATTACATACTCGTACTCATGGTTTTCTCCATTAATATATTCGCATGAAGCCGGGGAGCTATTTAACTATAAAAAATTAAATTAATTATATAGAAGACATCTTTAGCGTACTGTAAAACTGGTACAGTATGCAGTGGGATCGTTCTTTCTTGGGAAATCGGAATCTATAAACATAACGTAAAAACATGTACGCAGGCCGGCATCATAATAGGGACTGGAGACAAATTGTCTATGTTTCGGTTGTTGCCCTTCTTTCTGAATTATATTGTGTTTACCATAAAGCATAGTGCCATCGTTTTTATAAAAGAAGATTTGCTCGTCTTTTATAGCCGATTGGATTTTTTTTGATATTTGGAAATACTTAAAACCTATGACAAGCCCGAACTTTCGCTGTAGATAAATAGCACGATAAAACCAAAGCATGGTGGTAGAGGATTTGTTACAGCCAACCAGACTAGCTCAAGTTGAATATCTCTAAGTTCGTAGAGGTGTATTTAGGTAGCTGCACTTGATATTAAGTCACTATAGGCTTCTCGTGAACTCTTACAGGTGTGTTCGGGCAGCTGCATTTGACAGCAAGCTCTTATAGGCTTCATATGAGCTCTTAAATGTGTGTTCGTGCAGCTGCATTTGAGAGTAAGTTCCTATAGACTTCTCTATGTTACCCTCTTGATCCACATATTTGAGGCGGTAAATTGCGGTCAAATTGTTAATCGTAAAACTACACATTTATCATACTTACATTTTTCTTCTCTTCTGTCTCCCTCTGCCACATCCTATTGAATTGTTCAGCGAGACGTTCTCTCTCGTCTTCTTCGTCTCGCTTGCGCGCCAGAGCTGCGAGCAGTCGCCATTCCCGCTCCGGTATACAGTCCCATAGTGAATTGTCCTTATCATAGTCGAACGTGTTTACGAGTCGCGATAGGGAACTGGGCACTTGGAGTAGTAAAGCATAGATTAACGTACAGTTGTGTCTTTTTGAAGAGAAATCTTCTTTAGTCCTTTTATAAAGTGAAACTCGATGAAACGGAAAATATATTTTGATTCATCAATATGATCTTTAGGGTAAATACGCGGGCTTTACGGAGTTTCGTGAAAATAATATGTAACTTAATATAAACAGTACTGAGTTATAAATTATAACATGCATATACCTATGAGTTTAATTTGAAAATACAGTGTAATTTTGTCCGTATGTTCTGTGTACAGACCTTGTTAGAAAATCAGCGCAGAACGCTTGCATTTGAGGAGTCAGTCTGTATGGAGCATGCGACACTTATTTATTACACCTTTTTTGCGTCATTTTTATATATATTTGTTGTATGTGTGTTAAGTAAATGTTTCTTTTTTTTCTATATTAAAAAGAGACAAACATCTATAGGATTTAACGTGCCAGAGAATGTGATAGTATACAATGTCGTTTATTTGAATTTTTATCATTTTTTAAGGTTTCAACTGTGAACTGCTTAGATGCTTTTTATACTTACATATAATAATCACTGTAAGTTTCAAGTATAATGAAACGGCCATAACATCGTCATCTTAGCAAACACCGCTAAGCAAAACAGATGTATATTTAGTTATTTATTTCTCCATAATCTCGCCTATTATTAAGTGACAAGATGGCCCAAGAAATGGACTGGCTTTCAAATTCAGCTTCCCGAACATATCTTTATATGCTTGGCGCCAGATTTTCAATTTCAGGGTGGCAGTTAACCAAGTGGCTATAAGAAAAATCATATCACCATGATGCTCCAATGCCCGATTATAAGACACTGCGGATTTTTCTATACGTACTAATTATTCGATGTACTATTATTACTTACTAGCTGGGCCCGCGACTTCGTCCGCGTGGAACGGGATACAAAACACAGTGATTAATGAATCAATCTGAATTTATATCTGTAGGTATATCTTGTATATTTGTAATGTTATGTGTCAGGATAAAAACTAATAATGGTCGTACCCCTTTGTCACTTCAATAATAACTCAAAATAAGGGCTTCCCAGTTCCTTTGATGTGTGTAAAAACCGTGGGCCTAGCTATAGTGCTGCATCTATCGTCATACAGTCAGATAGTTCGTAGCACACGATGGTAATATGTGCCCACATCTAAATTTATTGCGAACATGGACAAAACCTCGTAACGATACACGCAGGTATAGGAGAAACATAACACTAGTATTTTAATTTAACAAGTGTAAAAACAATATTAACCTTTGGACTGTCCAAAACCATAAAGATTTAACTTCTATACAAACGAATGTAGACCTCATGAGACATAGGTCAATAGACTATTGGCAGCATGCGCTTAAAAAATACCTGATTTATTACAAAACATTAAAAAATAACAAATTATGAATTGTAAAATAATAATTTTCATGTAAAATGTATTTTTAAATTATTTTTTGATTTCTACTAACTTTTTTTACCAAACCATGAAATTTACAATGTACGATGTAGTGAAAATAAAAAATAATTGAAAACATAATCTGCCATTTTGATTTAAGATCAGAGTCTACTGGTCTACTGGTCTCCGAATACAATAGACTCCGCAAAGTCTTCGCGCGCAATGCTTCCGGCCGTAAGCCACGCTGTTTTTCCGACAACCCGTTCGCGAATCTCTCGGACGTCGACTCCGATGACGACTCGGATATGGACCTCGACGTCGTTCCCGCGGCCGCGACCGCGCCCGTGACCACACCCGCTTATGACGACGGTTTTACAACCGTTACGCGCCGCGGTAAACGCTCACGCACCGCAAATCCTTCCGATAGTGACTCTGCTGCGGGGCTTTCCGTCCCAAAGCAGTCCAATATAGGTAGCGCCCCGAGCCTCTCCCGCGCCCTCTGCCTCGACTTCGGCTAAAGCTCCGGCTGCGGAACCCGCGGTCGCGGCTAAGAAGCCACGCCCACCGCCTCCCGTCACCTTCCGTGACAAAGCCCGTTGGGTGGAAATCTCGGACGACCTTAAGTCGAAAGAGATTTCCTACAAGTCCACCGTCAACACTGTTGCCGGCATCTCTATTAGAGTCTCGACCCCCGATGAGCATCGCCAGCTCACCAAGTACTTCCGGGAGCAAAAACTCCCTTTCTTCACGCACGCTCTCGAGGATGAGCGTCTCCTCCGTGCCGTAATTCGTCGAGTTCCTTCTGAACTCTCTACCTACGACATCTCCAATTGCCTGAACGGTCAGGACTTCCCAGTCCGGAGCGTACAGCGCATGTACCATCCCCGTACGAAGAGCCCCTTCAACCTGGTACTGGTCACACTGGACCGTACCGTGGAAGGTAAGGCCAGTTTTGGCCTCAGCTCAGTGTGCGGTCTCTCCCGTGTCTATGTAGAGCCTTCTCGCAAGTCCTATGTACCCTCGCAGTGTCACAACTGCCAGGTGTACGGTCATTCCGCCCGGAACTGCCACCTGCGTCCCAGGTGTGTTAAGTGTCTCGGAGATCACTCCACTAGGGAGTGCCCCCGCACTCCTGGGTCCACCGAGCCTCCCAGCTGCGTCCTCTGCGAACAACCGGGTCATACCGCGAACTATCGCGGATGTCCCCGCGCGCCTCGCACGACCCGTCACCGCCGCGGCGGCCGTGCGACCCGGTCCAGGGAGCACGCCCCGCCGTCTCGGAGGCAACCGCCACCGCCTCCGCCCATACAAAGCCAGAAGGCTTTCCCTGACCTGCCGGGCACCTCCAGTGCACTGGCAGCACCCGCACCCGCGCCGAGTGTGCTCTCTTGGCGCGTAAGGCCTTCCCCGCCAGCTCCCACGGCTCCTAAAGCCAAGCCCCAGCCTCAGAAGGCTCAGTCCACTCCTGCGCCATCTACCACATCTTCAGTATCGACCACCGGTATCGACTGGATAGCTCAACTCCTTTTAGTACACGATGTACAAGAAATACTCGCGTTCAACGCGCTCGTTAATAGTACGTCTGAGCTCGGGCTCTTAAACGCGTTCTCAGCTTTCCCGGCCGTTGCGACTACGTTACAACGTCTAACCCGCGCCGCAAATAAATAAATTCGCGTTAATCAAAATATCAGTTCGAACCCGCGTGTTCATATACATTAGATCGATACATTAGGAACTCGTACAAAATTGTATAGTTAAGTTGGCACCGCGCCATTGTTCTTTATTTTTCGCTCGATGTCCTCTTAAAAGATGCGTGTTTGCGCCCACGCCCGCGACTCTCTGCTCACGCCGCCGTGAGCTGGGGGTGAAGATACGATCCCGCACACTCGTCGCGATTTTTCTTGTAACAACTCGAGCCTAGGTTTGTCTCTCGATGTGGAGCCCTCGAGCATGTTACTCGCGCGAATACAGTGACTCACGCTTGTTTTTTATTTACCCAGATCACCCCACACACGTGCACACCTAGGTACACATAGTGGTGGGCTGTTTTTTTGCCCTTTTCAGACTGAAATAGGTCACACAACATAGTAGTACGATGCAAAATACACATATACATTCGTGAAACGTGCATGGTCACACATGCACTTTTCACGAAATCATATGTGTATGAAATGGATAGATAGCTTAGCTTAGCTTAGTCAAATCCGGAAATTCGGCGACAGTTCAAGCCGAGGTGCACCGAGTGCGCTTGCACTGTTCGCCTAAACAAATCGGGCGAGTGCCTTAAGCGCTCCCCTTAGTAGTCCGGTGGAACTGTAGCGGCCTTGCCAGGCTAACAGTGTAGGTCAGTTCGAAAAAAAAAAAAAACATTCTTGTTATATGTATAGATGTCGTTCGATCAACAACTATAGCATGGTTATATTTATAAAAAAAGTAAACATTTGCAAATTAAACCTGTTGGTGTATATAAATAGGTATGCAATTATATGTTCCTATGGGCTTTTTGTTAAAAAAAAATCATTTTCAATTTTAAAGGTAGGAAAAAATAATTAAATAGAAAACGAACAATATCACGCAAATAACGTTATAAGCGCCTATTGGAAATATCAATGCAAATGTATATAAGTCCAAGTAGTGTAATTTTTTTGTTTTTATATTTCTAAATAATTATGGGTGTTAGTGTTGAATTGGTAACAATATCGGCTAACGGTGAAGGAAAATATTGTGAAGAAACCTGACCCTGAGAAATGGCCTTATAGTACCACAGTATGTGAGTTAATGTAGAACTATGGATATCTCAGTTTGAAATCGCCAATACGCGTCGTGGGTTAGCGGGGTGTTTATGCCCATACCTTCTTTCGTGAAGAAGCCAATGGTGTTGCAGTGAAGAGGTATTTCACAGGCTGATGATAATGATGAGTGATTGGCCGCAATCTTATATTATGTTAAATCATGACGATAAAGCTAGAGGTGGTAAAATGTTAACACTAATGGAACTGCCCATCAACCTATCCGTGCTTGTTGACAAGTTGCCACCATGAGTATAGTCATCTGGGCGGACATTATTATTATCATGACGTTCACTATTTATATCGAAAGTAAAGCCGATTGTATAATTCGATACAATCTATAGAGGAGCTTTAGTGTTATCATATAAAAACATTTGGAAACAGAAATATTAAGTTGTCTGAGAATAAGAAAATTGTTACAATTGGTTATATTGACAACATTGTTTGCCATGGATTTCCGAACAGACAACAAGTTTTACTTATTTGATTAAAATTGCATTGTTTTTTTTTATTTCAGAAAATATTCTTATTGCTTAATAAAAACTTCTTCATTTATTTTGGGTCAATTTTCAATAATGATTATGGTCGAATTTCAACTAATAGGTGAAAACTAGTTATTATTAATTGTCGATCAAATCAAATCGCACGGTCGAGTAGCAACAATTGGGCAATGAATTTGCAACATTGAAGATTTCTTACATACCCGTAGAAATACTTCCGGTGTTTAATTTTTTCCTAGGCGATGCTGCCCCGGATCGGCGTGGAGACTCTGTTATTACTTTATAACAAAACACCATTATGGTTAACTGCTATACGCTCGGAATAATTGTGGGAACCCGTTAATTACTATTCAACGTTTACGATCTCGTCTGTCGGATTGCCAACCGTTGTGAAATTTGTATGAACACTTTCGTTGTTAGACATTGATGTATATATATTAACGGTTATACCTAGAACATTATATTGTGTTTATGTATCGTTCGTTATTTATTTTGGTAAACCATAAAACATAATATAAATTCAATTGATATAATTTTTAAAACTTTTAGACAAACATAAAAAGTAAAAAATATTTTATGGTCACTAAACGTTGCAAAAAATTACGATATTCTATTTTTCTCACATCTTAAGACATTTCCAGCACTTATCACCAAATCTTCTACTAAAATCATTCACGATTGCCTGCACTAATTAAAAGTTAAGGCGTTTAGGTCTTTCTCAGCATTTAACAGTTATATTTTTCCCTATTGACGTTAATAAAAGTTGTAAAATTTCTTAAATCCTAATACAATTCGATTACAATTGCATCAAGTTATCTTTAACATTAGAGACCTACTAATCAATTAACGAATAACGTATGGTATTTAAGTATGTAGGAAAATGTAGTTCCGTTGCCAAGTACTTATCGATCAAACACATTCGGTGTTGCTAGTTTACCACATATAAGTAGATTGGAACCAACTTCATATTTAAAAATCCATGTACGTTCGGTACATATGAATCTACATATATGTGTCTCATTAAAGTATACATGTATGGTTAACTTAGTTCGAATGGTTCGATTCGCGTTCTTGTATTCAAGGTGACAGTCCATGCCGCGGTTCTGCCATTTTGGCATCCTCGAGCTTCTTTCGGTTGAGTGCTCTATGCGCTCGCCCTAAGAGCTCGGTGAAGCTGTGATAAGGCAAAATCGGTAAGTCGACTTGAAAAAAAAATTAAACACTCTGCTTTCTGGACATCGTAAATGATATTTTTAACTGATATCTTATGTAAAAAGAATTGCTACTCATATACAAGAATGTGAATAAATTGAATAAAAGTGGATGACCAACTATAACGTCTAATTTTACCAAAAAATAGACAATCGTAAGGTTCTTTAGAATCTTTATTCAGCACACGCTAGTGTAGTGGAATGAGATAACTGGTCCGTACCAGTAAGAAGTACCAGTAACTACCAGTAGAAGACCGTTCTTCCCCATATGTTTATAACATGGGACTCTTCTAAAGAGGATTGAAGTACGCTCTTCAAGGTCGATAACGGAACAGTAATACCTAGGGTGTTGCAGTTGTCTTTATGCGATGGTAACCGTTTGCCATGAGTCGATCATTTGCCTCAACTCGTCATAGTAAATCTCTTTTGTTTGTCGCGTTTGAGGATCAATCTGTGTATACGCAGACGGCAAGAGTCTTGTTGATAAGCATATTTGCAGCAAATGGCAATAGACTTTAGATTTTTGTCTAATCACGTTTTTATTTTAGACTGCTCTGAACTCAACCACCATGTGCAATTTTCTTATTAATCGCGGTGCAATAAAAAAATCTTGTAAAAACTTAGTAGAATCTCCAGGAAGAATCGCAAAATCGAATATTATATAGCAAATAAAATATATTGATTACGTTTTTAAAGCTGACAATAGAAAAAAAATAAAATTATGATCAATACTAAATCCGAGACAATATTAACAAAGAATAACACCGACTTCAAAAATATCTACTATAAAATAAGCACAAGGAATGTCTTTAAAAGTATTTAAACTGCGGCCTCGATCACAGTCACTCGGATTTCCTGATCATTTACAATACATTAACTACTACCTACTACCTACGTTACGTAAATATGCGCACATCTTATTTTATAACTAAAAAGGAATATATTCATAGCTGAAATATAAAAAATATATTATAAATTGTCCACATAATCCTCACAACAATCCTATAAAATAACTTCGAATGCAAAAAGGTGTAATAATTTTTTGTTACTGATCTATATAATATTAATTCAATGCTGTAACATGTCATATATGAAAATACAGGTGTGTTTTCTAAATAGTAAATATTAGACAAAACGCAAGAGGAAACATTATCGTTATCAAATGTATATCAGTAAGATACCGCTTGATAAGTGCCAGTCGACAATGCACAGTGGGCAATGACGAACGCCATCATGGACGGAGATAAGCCAAAAATAATTGTTAGGAAACCGGACGTATTAAAAAAGTTCAATGCAGAGAGTTTGCTGTTAATTGAGCGAGGACTTCTAGGCGAACTGCCAGAGAAACTCAAACCGTCAATCGTTCCAAATCGTGCACAATCTACTGCTTTGGAAGTTGCCAGACCGTCTGGATTTCTGTCATCTTGTCTCCCAGTTATCCCAGATTCGCCAACACCGGAGAAACTGACACCGTCCTCCGATGAGGAAAGCGTATCTCCTTTAAAGAAATCCTTCAGTTTCCGTGACAAGTTCTCTCGAATAAGTTTTTTCGGCAAAGACAAAGAAAAACCGAAATGGAAAACGATAGTTGAAGATGAGAAGAAATCTGATAACGTCTTTAGACCTTCAGAATTGAAACGAGATAGTAAATCTGAACTTGATTTAAAGGCAAACAAACGTTTTTGGTTCTTCAGAAATAAAGACTTAGAGAGGAAAGACAGACACTCTCCTATATATATGAGAAGTAAGAGCTTCGAGTTTTTACCAAGAGCAATAGAAGAAGAAGATGAAGAAAACAATTCCTGTAAAAGGAAATCGTTGACAAAAAACAGCCAATCATATGTTTTTGGCAGCACTGACACAATGGGAGAAGCTTGGACCTCTAACGAAAGCTTAGAATATATATCAAATGTCTACTACGACAACGAAGATGGAGTATTCCTTAAAAGCATAAGAGAATTTCCGTCAGAATCTTCCAATAATAACTCGAGTATGTCAACCGTGACGTCAGCCTCTAGCGCTCAAGTTGAAAGTATATTCAAAAGAGAATCTGTCGTCGACTTGCTCGAAGAATTCGATAAAGCAGTGGAAATGTTTAGTGAGAATTATTTAAGTGATTGTGAACCTTACACAAAATCAAAGGAGTTGACATTGAAAGAGAAACGTAGGAGCGTGTCTTTTTCCACATTACCATCGCCGAAGATAGTGCATGTGAACAAAGTGAGCGAACCCCGAGATGATTTCAAAAAGGAGTTGTCTAAAGTCTTGAGTTTACGTAATAGTGTAGTGACAGGTGTGAGAACGGCTCGCAGAGGATCTGTGACCGATTGGTTTGTGCTTGAGGATTCAGTGGCCGAGACGAACAAACAGACCAGCGAAATGAATAAATACAGGAGGGGACAGAAGAAAGTGATCAATCGAGTGCGCAGAATGAGTTCCACAAAATACGTGAGTAATCTAAAATATTAAACGAATAAGTATATGAAGCGACTACTTTAATATTAACAAGTTTAGATGCAGTAGTGTAAAATCCTGAAACCGAATTGCCTTTAAATTAATGGCTCCTATTGGGCATAATTCGAATCCTAAAACTAGTTCTTTCAGAAGTAGGTAAAACACTGATTATTTTGTGGTCTAACGAGTTCATTGAAACGCCACATGTACCAATAGATTTTCATAATCAATACGTTACAACGGAACATATCGCAGTGTTACTTTATGATAAATAAAAATTTATACTCATTACTGTATAGACTGTTTAACAAACTACCACTTAGTAAATCCAAAAGATCTTTACCTAACATCTTGTTCAAAATTTATTTCAGTCCTATTCCCTTTTTCTATTATACCAATGTTAAATAACGAGATAAACGTAATTGTTCTCTGCATATCACAAACGTGTGTAGACCGATAGAAGGTTACTTATCAGCGTTTGGTTGCTGATAACCGGTTGGCGAATGGCATGACTGTACTGATAAATTGCGTAGCGTTGTTTAAGGAGGTGTTTCAATAATTCATATTTCTCACTTTAGCCTTAACTATAAGTATATCATTTGATACCGTACTGTTTGTAAGCATACTTTTAAATGTCACAATGACCAATGCAATGGAATATAATATGTATATGTATATGGGTGTGCCAAAAAAGTAGTTTTTTTACTCTTACCCCTAAATATGGATATGGCTAAATAAAAATTTTGTCCAAAGGTCCGCGCTTCATTTCAATTTTAAGAGGTCCTCCATCGTACTTTAAATTATCATTTTTTTTCTAACCTGCTAACTATGAACAAAATTTTATTTTGTTAAAATGAACGGATTGATCCCGACATTCGACATAAAATTTTAACCAGCTAAATTTCTATCGTTAATATTTAAGTTTTTACGGATCCTTGGCATTTTTTTTTTAATTTTGCATTTTTTTATATATATTTTGCGACGAAGCTATCAAAGATAGAATAAAAACGCAAATGACAATTTTGTTGTTCTTTTGACGCTCCATAGAAAAGTGCTATACATTTTTTGTATCATTAACACCAACGAAGTTACAACCTTGCAAAGTTTCATTTTTCTGCCAGATAATAAGTTTCAGCAGCATGTCAAACAGTTGTTTAATGTCTAACGGCTATTATTATAGGGTACGGCTATGTTACGGCGGTGATGCCTGGAAATGACACCTCTCTCCTGTGCATCTACCAAAACGAATAAAACTATCGTATGTTTGTAAAAATATGTATAACGAAAAGATAAACTAGATCCAGCTTCTTGTCGGTTATTCTCGATGACTGGATTGTTTCCCGAATCGGTGGTAATAATTACGTTTATAAGCGCCTATTTACTAAAAGATTCTTAAAATGACTAAAATTGTACTTTCATTGATATGTCAACGGTTTCTTATTAACACAATCTATATATATAAATAAAAATCAAGTTTCTAATGCATGTATGTATGTATGTCAGAATGCATCACTTCAAAACGGCTGTACCCATTTAGCTAATTTTTTTTTTCTGTGTGTGTATATGTTAGGACAAGGTTTTCTAAAAGAAAATGTTTGAAATTTCGTACGGAGAAGTAAAAAATGTGGTTTAAAAATCTCCACATATATATGTGAGTGAGTGAGAAGAGAGAAGAGAGGAAGATGATGTGGTCTAAAATGGTAGACACGCGTGTAGCTGAACACAGCAACAGGTGCTTGGCGACAGATTTTCAACTTGATGGTGTTAGCTAGCCAGGCGGACTTAAAAAAAGGCCTACCACCATGTTGTGGTTTCACCACGATGTCTTCCTTCACCGAAAGCTCCGACTCGGTTGCTAGGATTCAAACCTACGTCCTTCGACGCTATGACCGAACACGCTATCAAATAAGCCATCATCGCTTATAAATACACTAATATTGTACGAAACCTTCTGAATAGCGAATAAATGATGGTATTCTCATTGAAATCCGTGTTTATTGTCATTCTTAGAAATGTTGATAAATCGAACACAGAAACGGTGATAAGGAAATGAGTGATCATCGCGCGATATGTCTCTACATTTGACAATAGATGCGAGAGATTAAACTCGGGCACCTCCGCAGATAACCCACGTTATTCTCCTTGGCTATAATATCATCAAAGGAGCCTACACCTCTCACGAATACGTACACATTTAGAATTAGTAGATATTCTAGCTTTTACTTACGGCTTTTAATGTAAATTTAACCAATCTGGGGAACAGTTCTATGTACAAAGATGATTGATTTGTCTTTTTTATATCCTCGATAACGTGTATGCAAAGTTTCATTACAGCGTGAAAATATAACAGACAAACGAACTCATATTCATATGAACAATATTAATAAGGTTTAATGAACTATTTTTTTGAGAATATTACATGGAACAACAAGGCATTCTATTTAAATGGAATCGAATCTTTGTGTGACATTATCAAGTCAATAATGATTGTCAATTTCTATGCCTACAAATAAAAAAGGTTGAACCGATTTAGACAAGGCTTCTACAGGTAGATAGAGGACTTTTAAGTGTTCGGTATCCTAACCCCTTCCCTCCAAATACATACTTGAAAATCTGATGTACGTCCGCAAAAACTTAGATAAGCTAGATTTCGTAAAGGACCGACATAATCTAAATACAAGAAATAATAACAAATTGGTCATTCCATGTTTTAGGCTCACTAGGACCGGTAACAGTTTTTTAGGTAATAGTGTTAGGTTTTATAATAAAATTCCAAAACACGTTACCGATTTGCCGGATACTAATTTCAAGCACCATGTCAAGCAGGTTTTAATATCTAAAGGCTATTACAGGGTGGATCAATATGTGAACGACGGTGACGTCTGGAAATGACGCCCTTTCTGTGCATCCACCAAAACCGAATGTAATTATTTATAACTATGTTTTAAAAATGTGAGTTATAATTAAAAGATAAACCAGAACGAGTTTCTTGCCGGTTCTTCTCGATGACTGGGTTGTTTTCCGAACCGGTGGTAACTTTGACGTTCATAAGCGCCTTCCAGGGCCTAAACTGAATAAAGTGTTTTTGATTTTGATTTTGATTTTATAATCTAAGGTTTATATCATTTATATGTTTCCATACAGGCTGAGAAGTCAATATAAAAATTAACCGAATCCGTAAATGGATTATAGAAATTATTTAGTAATATTAAAATAAAAACAATGAAAGAGCCCATAATTCGGTACTTACGATAAAACACGTAATTTCCATGTACAACTAAAATGTTTATAAAATGTTGCATGTAAGAAATGACACACATATATCACAATTGTACATTTTACATATAATATCAGAGATACATTACACTACGAGATTTTACTAAGAGATGGGGAAAAAATAAATGACAATAAATAAATATAAATTGTATTGACCTAAGTCATTTGAATATTATATAGTTTAAGCTAATCTCTCGTTTTTTAACCTCTGTTTCTCAAACGATTTTCAATTTTTTTTATGTAGTATTCAGTATTATATAATAATGGAAATAGGTTTTTACCATACAATTGACGAATCGAAGCCTTTGAAGTCACTATTCTTCGTGTATCACGCTCTTTCCTTCTACAACCTACAATATTTGTACAGCACTAAATAGAGCCTATACTATTTAGAAAAAAAAAAAACAAAGAAAAATACAGATTATATCGTCTACATATTGACAAGGGAATAAAAATTTGTACCCTTTATTATTATTATCCTTGTATCTTATAAAACATTAACAAACTTGGATAGTAAATGCAAAAAGTTAATAGTCTGTAATGTGTGTCTTAGTAAATAATTACATAAAAACTACAGTTTTACAAGTTGCCAGTTAAGATTATCTACAGCATATAGTCATGGAAATATTATGAAAAAAGGTTTTAAACAATTGACGCGGTGTTTCCTTTTTACACGTTTGCTTGTATATTAACTGTTATCATATTGTTAGTTCCCTGTCAACATTTTTAAACACATTATATTTTATCATATCTTTGAGCGTTACTGAAAATGATTCATCGCAGATAAATAATAATACGTTAGGCAATGTTAATTAGAGTGTACATTTTCAAGTGTACATCTTGTAACAATAGTTGCAGTTTTGTAATACATAGCAGACGACGGGCTCAAGTTTCGTTTAGACGGGGTGAAAGGCAAGCGTTCTGCACTGAATAGTGCGCACGCGCTGATGTGCGTAGCTTTTACTGCGCGTAATTTAATGCGATTCTATGGGCAAAAAGCCTCCTGTAGCGATGTGACGCTGTTTTGATGTAAGAATCAATTTCTTTACTTGACCTAACTAGCTACCACCCTAGTTGAAAATCTGTCGTCAAGAGGCAAGAACCTATAGGTGTGTTCCGGCAGCAGCATTTGGGTTTCCTCTAGGTTTACTATATTTACTATCTTAGACCACATCATCATTTAACATCAGACGTGATTTTGGTCAAACGATAATTATCTATAAAGTATTTTAAAAAATGATTGAAGTAGGCTATTATTGGATTCTTTTAATCTTCAGTGTTTTATTGATAAGACGCCGATGAGTGCACGCACTGGAATTGTATTATGTAATTCAATAATCCCTCTTTAACCGATTCATGGTACAACCACGCGAAAACTCTCGAACTCAAAATCATACTCTCCTCGTCTCTTTCTAACATATCGCTCCGTTTCACGTCTATAGTCAATAGATATACTTCCACTACAGTAACTTCAAATTTGGTCCGATTCGAGCCGCGGTCGGGGACGCACGTGCGCTCTCTCGCAGCTCTGACGGTCCGTTCGGTTCGCCGCGCTCGGCTTTCTTCGGTCATTTCCGGCTCGCCGCGCTCGCCTACCTGCGCTACCTGCGCACCATGTGTTGGTATTTCTACGAATTCGTCGCTGCCCGACCCGCATTGTTGCCGAGTGAATCATCGTCCGGTTCTATTGTGTTCGAGCCTGAGAAATCGAAGAGAGAAAACATCTGCTGCGAAGCCGCACTTTTAGTGCAAATTTAAAACCGCACTTTTCGGTGCGACATCCCGCGCTGTCAATCGAAGACCACGCTTAGTGGCTACTCACGGGAATACGTGTCACGGTGCCAACGAGTGAGTAGAGCGCCCTGTCCGCTCGCCGGTTGCCCCGAGGCAAACGGTAAAGGCAGTTGGGCCTGGGTTGTCTGGCCTTGGCGAGTGCGCCTAGTCAGGTCCAGGTATCGCCCTCCCACCCTCCTACTCCCTCATTCCATCCCCGGGTGTCTGTTTGGGCGTAGCCCGGTTTACCGGTCTGCGTTCTCTGCCCTGGGCTTGATAGGGCCTCCCCCTAGGCTTTGTAGGTTCTTCTCTGTGCGGCATTGCACTTCGCCCAAAGCTCTTTTGGTCCGGACTCGGGATAGTCCCGTAAATTTAATTTTGGCGTGCCCCCCTGCCCTTCAGGCAGGGTGGTTTAATTATGTCCTCCCCCGCCCCCCTCGCAGGCCCCGGGATGGCCAGAGAAACAGAAGTTATTGAACTCAGGTTATTAAAAGAAAGGGTTAGGCGCGAAGCCCCGCACTTGCTTGTAGAGCAAATAGATGTAGTCTCGCCCCGCGTGGCGACCGCGAACTCGTTCGCCGCGCTAGACTCGCCTAGGTCGCCGGAAAATCCGTTAGACCGTATAAGCCTAGTCGCACCCACTCCATGCTCGGAGGCCGGCTCCGACATGGAGTTAGATATTATTAACTCCGCGCCAGCTAACGACGGCTTCACTGTCGTAAATAGAAAACGCGTCCGCACGCCGCCCATTGCCGCCGCGTCGCGCGCCTCTGATTCTGAGTCAGGCTCCGGTCGCCCGGCTCAGAAAACATTAAAAGTAGATGGCGCCCGGGTGCCCGCGAAATCAGCCGCGATCGCAGCCAATCGAACGCCTCACTCGGGCAACGCTAGCCCCGCCCCCTCCCAAGCCGACGCTACGGGTCCCGTAGCCGAGGCTAAGAAGCCCCGCCCCCCGCCCCCCGTTACCATTCAGGACAAGGCCTCCTGGCTCGCGATTTCGACCTATATGAATGGGTCGGGTATCCGTTACACCTCAGCCCTGAATACCGCTCAAGGTATTCAGGTCAAAGTCCCCACCTCCATCGACCACCGCAAGCTGACCTCTCACCTCCGAGAGAGGAAGCTTAATTATTTCACTTACGCGCTCGAAGAAGAGCGCCTTCTCCGAGCCGTACTCAGGCGCGTCCCGGTGGAGTTGTCCACCGAGGAAATCTCAGACTCCCTTAAGGAGCAAAATTTCCCAGTGCGGGAGGTACACCGGATGTACCACCCCCGCACCAAAGCTCCCTACCCTATGGCTCTGGTCATCCTTGACCGTTCCGTAGAAGGCAAGGCCATTTTCGGCCTCACCACGGTCTGCGGCCTCACCGGTATCACCGCCGAACCGCCGCGCAAGACTCATACCCCGTCTCAGTGTCATAACTGTCAGAGTTATGGCCACACAGCCAGAGGCTGTCATCTCCGTCCCAGGTGCGTCAAGTGCCTCGGTGACCATCCCACGAAGGAGTGCGCTCGCACTCCCGACACTCCCGAGCCTCCCAGCTGCGTTCTGTGCGGTAACGCGGGCCACCCTGCGAGTTATCGCGGGTGTCCCCGTGCGCCCCGCCCGCAACGCCCACGCCAAGCGAGACAAGCCCGTTGGGCTCCTGCTGTCTCTGCCCGCCCTCCGCCTCCACCTCTTATGTCCGTTGAGACCTTCCCGGGCCTCCCGGGCTCCTCCCGTACCCCGGTAACTCCGGCCCCGATGCCGTGCGTGGCACCTTCTGTGCCGCAAGCCCCCCAGTCCTGGCGGGCCCCTGTCGCCCCCTGGGCTCCTAGGCCTCAACCTCAGGCTTCCAAGCCTCAGGCGCAGCCCCAGCCTCAGCCTCAAAGAGCGTTGCCCGCTCAGCCCTCTCAGCCCTCTCATGCTTTTTCATTCTCTCTCTCGGGCATCGATTGGCTGTCTCAAGTCTTACTCGAGCACGACATTAGCGAAATAGTCGCATTCAATAAAATTTTAAATAGTAATAGGGACATCGGTCTTTTGAATGCGGTCTCTGCATTCCCAAACGTTGCCGCGACGATACAACGCCTCGCCCGCGCCGCAGTAAATAACAATAAATAGTATTCACACCGCCGAGTAAAATTAAACCGCGCGCTCTTTGTCTTTCGTTTTTTAACGCGAGAAATCTCCGTACGCAACGCGACTTAATAGCCGACTACTTACACGATAGGCAGATAGATATATTGTTAGTACAGGAAACGCTCCTTAAGCCGAAAATGAATAATCCGCGTATCGCGAATTATGATATTATCAGAAACGACCGTGTCGCCCGCGGGGGCGGCACTTTGATTTATTTTAAACGTTCGTTATATTGTATGTCAGTAGAGCCACCCGTTCTTACAAATATGGAAGTGTCAGTGTGCAGGTTAGGAATGACCGGTCATGCGAACATAACGATAGTTTCTGCTTATCTTAAACCGAGTAAAGAGCTTCTCAAGTCTGACTTGGAGGCGCTGTTCGCGTTAAGTAACAGTGTTATCATAGCAGGGGACCTCAACAGTGGGAGCGTCATTTGGAATAGTTCGAGTACTTCCCGTAACGGGGTGACACTCGACAAACTAAGTGGCGATCTCGCTTTTGACGTCATAGCCCCGCCGGAACCCACTCACTATCAGGATCGCTGTCGCCCGACAGTGTTAGACGTAGCTCTTTTAAAAAACGTCCAGCTTTCTGTGCGACTCATACAAGTCGTACACGAACTAGACTCAGATCACCGCCCCGTTATCTTGCAACTAGGTTCAGATTTCGATATCGACTGTCAGTCCGTGCGCGCAGCTGACTACGCGAAACTCCGCAGTCACTTGAAAGACAATCCGTCCTCGGAGAGTCTAAATAGAATTCCGGACGTGTTGGTGTCTAAAGCCGACGCGGATCTGGCTATCGATTCCCTGGTCGACCACCTCCAGACCGCCGTCAGGGTGACCTCGAGAGAGGTACAAGCGGTGAACGATCGCCGCTTTATACTCCCTGACGACGTGAAGGCGTTGATCACGGAAAAGAACGCCGCGACCCGAGCCTACGACACTTACCCGACCGAAGACAATCGCGTTCGATTACGTTCATTACAAAAGTTAGTTAAAACTAGTATCGCAGAAATCCGAGCCGCCAGGTGGGACAAACTCCTGGAGGATATCCAGCCGTCCCACGTGGCGTTTTGGACGTTCACGCGTAAGTTCAAATCAGAGCAGAGTGCATCGATGCCCCCGTTAGACAGAGGTCATGGGTTGCCTCCCGCGTTCGAAAGTATAGACAAAGCGGAGTGTCTCGCCGCGAGTTTAGAGGAGCAATGTTCTCCAAACACTGCTAACACTGACCCTGTCCATATCGAATCGATAAAATCCGCGGTAGATAGCTTTCTCGCGTCTCCTCGCGCGGATACCCTAACCCCGGTTACTTTTGACGAAGTGACGGCCGCTATCAAGCGTCTGAAGCTTAGGAAGTCCCCAGGTCCCGATGGAATCAGGAACGAGGTACTGAAGCTCCTTCCTGACTTCATCATTGCTCTGCTGGTATGCATCTTCAATGCTGCCATGTCCCAGGGTCACTTTCCAGCCGTCTGGAAAAAGGCCATAGTGATAGGCATACACAAACCCGGCAAAAAAGCTACGCTTCCCGCTAGCTATCGCCCTATTAGTTTATTAGATACACTAGGCAAGCTATACGAGCGGCTCCTTTTGAACCGCCTACAGACCACGATAACAAGGTTGAATCTGCTGCCGCCTGAGCAGTTCGGTTTCCGTGCACAACACTCGTGCACGAACCAAGTACACCGCCTCACGGAGTACATATTCTCGAAATTTAATGAAGACCCCCAGCGCCAGGTCAGTCCGGCCAAGCCTAAACCGAAACGTACAATAGCGGTCTTCTTTGACGTCGCCAAGGCCTTCGACAAGGTCTGGCACGACGGGCTAGTCTATAAACTGTTTAAGTCTAGTATTCCGGATAGTTTAGTACACATCATCCGCGAATTTCTCACAGATAGGACCTTCCGCTATAGAGTGGAAGGTGAGTTATCCCAGCCCCACCCGATACGTTCAGGAGTGCCCCAGGGGTCCATCCTCGCGCCCTCCCTCTTCAACCTGTTCATCAGTGACCTACCTCGGTCCCCGGGGTTCGAGGTAGGTTGTTACGCTGACGATACAGTAATCTACGCTTCCGACTGGCGGCCGTCGCATTTAGCTATCCGTATGAATAGGGCCATCGAGGAACTCGGCGAATGGTTTCTTCGATGGCGTATAGAGGTTAATCCCGAGAAAAGCGCTGCGATCTTTTTCGACCCGGTTCAGCGTCCGCGTCCGAGAAATATAAAGTCCCTTAAATTGTATGACACCGAGATTCCTTGGGCCCTTACGGTCAAATATCTCGGTGTCACGTTAGATAGACGCCTCACGTTTAAGCAGCATGCAGTGAGAGTACGAAACAAAGCCGCTATGGTTTTGGGTCGTCTGCATCCGTTGTTATGTGCTAAGAGCAAAATGTCCGTCAGACATAAGCTCACACTTTACAAAATGTGTATTCGTCCGATTTTGACGTATAGCTGTCCCGTTTTCGCGCATATGTCAAAAGCGAACTTCAAGATTTTACAAAAAATACAGAACCGTTTTCTACGAAAGGCGATCGGTGCCCCGTGGTACATCCGGAGAGTCGACCTCCATAGGGACCTGGAGATGCCGTCTATCTGGGAGTACGTAAAAACTCTCACGACTAGTTATTTCGACAGAGCCATGAATCATCCCAATCCGTTAGTGGTATCCGCCGCGACTTACGATACCGTGCCAGGCGCGCCGCGTTACAAAAGACGTCCGCGTTACATTTTCACCGACCCTCCCGAAGAAATTTCGCTAGGTAATCAAGACTACCCTTCCGTCCCTCGAAACACAGCGTGTGCGCGCCCACGCCCGCGTAATCACAGATCACGCCGCCGCGGTTTGGCTGTGAATTTTGCCCCAGCACACATTCTTAGGCCTCCCTCGGCAACTGCTCTAGCCGAGGTCCGATCCCCCGGAATGGAGCCCTCGAGCAGCTTGCATGCGCGAACAGAGTACCACTGATTCGATCAAACACTCGTCTACAACACAACACCGATCACCCCACACACGTGCACACACACTCACTCGTAGGTACACATAGTGGTGGGCTGTTTTTGTTTGTTTTTTTGCCCTTCGAACTGTAATAGTTTAGAACACAGATAGATAGATACAAAATACATGTACGGGATCGTAAAACATACATGCTTGGTAACCATGTATATTTCACGAACCCATACAGGTATGATACGGATAGGCTTAGCTTAGTTTAGCTTAGCTAGTTAGATTCGGGTTTTCGACGACAGCCCAAGCCGAGGCGTGCCGTGCGCCCTTGTGCTAGTCGTCCATATAAAATCGGGTGAGTGCCTTAAGCGCTCCCCTTAGTAGTCCGGTGGAACTGTAGAGCCTTGCCAGGCTAACAGTGTAGGTCAGTTCGAAAAAAAAAAAAAAAAAACTTCAAATTTACTAAAATTAATATAAAATAAATAAATATATATATATGTATATTTGTGTGAGATTTAGGCGTTTTTGATAGTAATATAATATTGTCAGAATTAACTAACAAATTACAATTGTAAAAGTTTGTTGTCAACCTAGGCAGGTGCTTTCTGACAGATGTTTGTAACCGCGTAGAGCTAACCCTCTTACTAATCTTAACTTTTATTTTATTAGGTGATATCACTTAATTGTGAAGACGAAATTATTTAATCTCATAAAGATTCATTTTTTATTCATCATTTTTAATTTACATGATCATGTAAAAGCGGCCATTGTGTTTTAAATATAAAAGTTACATTTTATGGTTAAGGTTATATGGTACTGACATTTTTTGAAGTGAAACTTCTTATGCGAGAGCTTTGCAATTTTGCTCAGCAACCTTTGTGTTTGACGAAAAGAGGTGGAGGTAAACACTGTGTTGGGTACTCTATTGAAATTAAGACTGTAAAATTAAGTAACATCAGGTGCAGTCATTACTTAGATCGTTGAACGCTTGGGAACACGTTGGGTTTTTGTTGTATTTTTTTTAATTAAAATGTTTCCATGTAGTACAAATGCTCACTTCTATCGTATGGAAAACGAATCGTGATATTGGTCCAGTGATTCGTGACTTATAAGCACTCGAACGGACAGATATGGAAGTATGCAATAATAAGTAGATACATTTGATGTGTTACCGTTTATGCGTCAATATATTAAGCTAGATGACGAAAGATATTTTTCAACTACAAATTGAACTAGTCGTTTTACATTCAATTAATATTATGAATGCGAAAGTGTATTTGTTGGTTCGTTACAATTTCAAGTCTTAATTATTCAACCGAGCATCATGAAAATTTGTATACACGTTATCAGGGGAAAAAGAGGATGTAGGGTACCTTTCGTACAGAAAAAAGTATACTGTCGCTGAGAGATAAATTAGTTTTCTACATGAATGCGTGTTAAGGCATGTCATCCAAAAATTTAAATGTTGGCCAAAGAAATTCGATATAAAATCGAAAGAAGCAATGAATAAGTTTTTAGTATTTTTTTAATCAAATACAAAAAACGAGGTGGTAGGTCGTTAATAGGTGGTAGAGCAAGGCTGAAGCTATTACTGGTTTTAGCATGAATGGGTCGGCTCGCTCGGGGTAGTACCACCCTCTCACAGAAAACCGACGTGAAGTAACAGTGGTTGCACTGTTGCGTTTCGTTCGGCCAGTGAGAGCGCCGGAGGCCCACATATTTAAAAGGCCGGCAACGCACTTGCAACTCCCCTGGTGCTGCTAGTGCCTATGGACGGCGCTGATCACTTACCATCAGGTGACCCACCTGTTCGTTTGACCCCTATAATATAAAAAAAAAAGCGAAGAAAATTAAAAAGTAAATAAATGGCGTATAGTCCCTTTTCGACCAAAAATTAAAGCTTTTTAAAAAAATTAATTTAGAGATTTTGCAGAGTATACCAAAGTTATCATTAATACAAAAAAATTAAATATGACGACGATCATCACGAAAATTTCGTTTTTCCCTGAAAATTAAAAAAAAGATAACGAATCCGTATGTTTTTTTAATCTTCTAAAAAATTCAGTTAATACCGCATATCTAAAAGAAACTTTCCGATAAGTCTATTTTTGAAAAAGTTGTAGCTATTTAAAAAAAACGCCATTTTGGGCAAACAAGATTGAAAAACCTCTGAAAAATGTTTTCGATAGTATAGAAAAGTGCCAAGAAAAAGGGAAGGGGTTGGTCGGCGTCAGAAGTGGTCGATTTTGAGAGGGTCGTGGGAGAATTGTTCTCCAACCCTCCGGAGCTACTTCCTCTTTCCATGCCTCCTCCCCTCGCTCTCACGGTGGAGTTGCTCGGCATCCCTCCTCCAGTGACGGAAGAGGAGATGGGGAATTTGATGCGCCTGGTCACGGAGGCTACAACCCTCGTGGTCGGGCGCATCCGACGGTTAGGCTTCAGGATGGCCCTCGAAAAAACCGAGGCTCTACTTTTTCATGGGACTCGGCGGGGGCCACCTCCTGGGGCACATATATTGGTGGAAGGCGTCCGGATCAGGGTTGAGGTCCAGATGAATTATCTGGGCCTCACTCTGCACGGACGCTGGTGGTTCAAGCCCCACTTTAAGAGGCTCTGACCGCGTATAGTTGGGGCGGCAGCGGCACTCAGCCGTCTGCTTCCCAACATAGGGGGGCCGGGTGCCAGCTGCCGCCGTCTATATATGAGAGTCGTGCGGTCGATGGCCGCCTACGGGGCACCGTTGTGGGCGGACGCGCCGCAAACGTTCGCGCGTTGCGTGGTGCTCAGCTCATTCTGGCGCTATAAGAGGGTACAGGACGGTGTCCTTGGGGGCAGCCTTCGTGCTCATCGGCTGCCTCCCCTGGGAGCTGGAGGCGGAGGTTCTTTTTTTGTGCTGTTTCTTATTTTTATACGGCGGCTAAGAAACGCCGAGGGGAGCCTCCAGCTCCCAGGGAAATAGAGAAAATGAGAGAGAGGGTCCGGAGGGACATGATGGAGAGGTGGCAGCAGGATCTGGTGGACGCGCGTTACGGTACGTATACTATCAACACCGTCTGCCCGGTCCTGGTGGAATGGTGCAACAGGGAGTGGGGCTCCCTGATGTTCAGACTGGTGCAGGTGCTGACCGGACATGGGTGCTTCGGTTGGTATCTGCACCGGATAGCACGCAGGGAGCCGACCGCCACATGCCATGAGTGTGGCGCTGAGACGAACACTGCGCAGCATACTCTTTCTGAGTGTGCTGCGAGGGAGTCTCAGCGTCGTACTCTGGCTGCGGTGGTGGGGTGCGATTTGTCGCTACCGAGCGTGGTCGCGGCCATGCTCGGCAGCGAAGCCATATGGAATGCAGTGACCTCCTTCTGCGATGAGGTCATCTCGCAGAAGGAGGCGGCGGAGAAGGTCCGTGAGGAGAATCCTCTGACTGACCCTCTCCGCCAACGCAGAGTCGGTGGGAGGGGGCGGCGTTTTGTCCGTCTCCTTCCACCTCCGTAGCTAAACCTGGGGGATGGGTCGGGGGGCACATCTCCCCATTGCACAGGTTCGGCTGACGAGGAGGGGGCGGCTGGTGTGTACCCAGCTTGCCCCCCACTATTAAGACGACGCCTGGCGGACACCTTCCGCTGGGCTGGCCGCTGAGGCGACATGGTGATAGCACTGCACGATCCCATGTCGCCTCAACCAAAGCGGCTGTCTGTTCACCGTGGGGTTTTAGTGAGTAAGAGTCTCAGACTACCCACTCTCTCCCCAGAGAGGGTGGCGTGTCCATGATGGATTTCCCCACGTTAATAAAAAAAAATGTTATGGAATGCCCCATCTTAGCCTACTGTTTAGAAAGAGGCTATACGTTCCGAGCGTATAAGTATGTCTAGTTATGTCAATTAAACTAAACTATTTGATGGATTATAATATGAGATAAAGTTTTGCTATCTAGCACGTATTGGAGTCATATAATGTTAGGGTATTGTTAGCGAGTTTTCAGTATAAACTTCAGCCAACGCTCTTGGCACGACTTTGCGTAAGTTTGAATTGATTCAAATATTCTCTCTTCTCTCGTAAAGCGTGTTATAGGACGTCCACTAACACAGTTTTCCAACAATACACATGTTATTAGTAGAAAAGTGTCAATTGTGTTCACCAGTCGTGAACACCATGTCGACTGTGACATTACCGAGTATATGTTATAATTAGCGAATAACGTCCATCCGTGTGACATATGGAGTGGAAACGATTCGTTGGCATCATTAGAATACTAAGTCTTTAGACCAAGTAATTGCTGATAGCAATAATGCTGGAACGGATAGACTTCCATTGGTTGTTTAGAGCAAGCAAAGGAAAAAGATTTATATGAAAATAGTGTTAAGAAATGATAGCTTGGTTAATCATACGCTACGCTGATAAAAGTTGGTTCGAGTACTTGCAACTGAGTCAGAGTTTTCGGTAAAGAAAAACGTCGTGATGAAACCATAGACAGGTGGTAGGGATTTTTCTAAGTCCACCTGGTTAGCTATCACATTCATGTAGAAAATCTGTCGCCAAGCACCTGTTGGTCTGTTCCGGCAGCTGCACTTGAGAGCCATACCCCTTCTAGGTTTAGCGTATTCATCACCTTAGACTACAGCGTCATTTAACATCAGATGAGGTCTCGTGGTCAAACGCTAATATCCCATAAATTAAAAAAAGTGGTTGAAGTAGGCTACTAGATTATTTTATTCTTCGGTATTTTATTGATAAGATCTTGGTGAGCTTGCACTGGAAATGTGTTATATAATTCTGTTTTCCCCCTTTTAACCGATCCATGGTGTTTCTAATCTATGGAATAGACATGCACATAATTTTACGAAAATTTGTACGAAAATTTTGGCGAAAAGCTAAACCTATGCCGCGTTGTTACTGAGGTAAGGCAAAAATAATAATCGATATTACTGTGAACAAATTGTAGATATTTTCAACTTTAGGACAGTAGTTAGCCGGGTATGAATTAAAAAAATCTATAGTGCTATGGTTCCAATAAGAAGTTTTCCTCCAGTGAAAACTCAATCGTATTGCAGTATTTGAATTTATATATTCAGTATATCTGGTAAAAGTAATTTAAAGAATACAAATACTTCTATCTAAGCATGAACTTGTTAATGCTAAGTAAATAAATTTCAAGCCAATAATTTACGATATCTTTACCAAATTGTATAAAATATTACACAATACTTTCTTACAAGTAATAACTTTCTAATTCTCTCTAAGCATTTGAATGTTATTATTTTTGTTGTATTTTAGAACCGTTTATAAAACAATAAAACTCTTCGGTTTGTTTATACCGATAACGCTTTCACTGTCAAACCTCCGGAAATAAAATAACATATAACATTATATTTACCATGACTGTATTTTCGAACTCAATTTACTTTTAAAATGTTCTTAACATAACCTCAAAATTATATATAGAAACATTAAGTGTACCAGAAAATTCTAGATTTAGACCTTCATTCGATACATTATCAGTGATCGTCCGGAGTAAGTATCCGTTAAATACATTAATGTAGGTTATCAAACGTTTAACTTTAAATGTATATTTGAAAATATTGTATTTTGATAAGTAAGCAATCACAGACGAATGAACAAACATAACATTTTATTTATTGAGTATACACGATGAGATATTATTTTATTGATGTTATACTATTATTCTGGTATAATTAATTTTATCCTTGACTTAATATTAAAATTGTAGAGGGCAAACAGTACAACCATTTTCCAATACAATGTATGTAGTGACTGTTTTCAAATGTATGGTCGAATATAAATATATATATACTTGCGACAATATTATTTTGATATTTTTTTTTTACTGACTATCATTATTGGCCTAATGGGCATTCACAGTGTCATCGCACTACTAAGGAGAGGGTTTAACCCTTAATAAACTAGAGTTTCAATTTTAATACCAATCTTTTAAACCGAATGTTCACATTACTGTTAGTTTTTTTTTATAGGTTGACTGTATTTTACTGTTGTATAATATTCTTTCCAACGAAATTAAAAAAAATATTGTGATTTTTTTAGCTATTTTTCCCTTCCTCTAGACCCTCAAGCAAACACAGTAATATTAAAAATAAATCACTTTCGTAAATCAGGCTACTAAGGGTTAAGGCACTCAGCCGCTGTAGTCCGGTGGAATTGTAGAGGGCTCCGGGTCAACAGTATAGTCAGTTCGAAAAAAAAAAGACTCAGGCGCTGGGCGACATGCTCAAGGGCTCCCGAAGTGGTCTTGGATGCAACATCGCGAACTTTTTTACGCTAAACTATTCATAAATATGAGAATTAGTGACACAGACATGTGTACCAGTACGTATACCTCACAAATTCAAACATGTATTTTGTATCTGCCAACTCGGCTAAACTAAATTAACTTCGAAATAAAGGAAAAAGATATAACCCTGCCACCATATGTGTGTGTGTGACCTAGTGAGTGAAAATGTTTAGTGTCACTGTATCGGGCCAGCAGCGTGCTCGAGGGCTCTTCACTGGGAGATTGAACCTAAGCTTGAGGCGGTACCGAGGGGGGTCACGACAAGTAAGGTGTGCGGGGAGTCCCGTCATATTGATGGATTGACGTTACGTTGACCAGCTGCCATTTTATTTAATTATTCGGTTTTATTTCATTATTTTATACGTTAACCTGTGCAAAACTAGGAGGGCAACTATTAATATACAAAACCTTTCCACGCTTAAAATAATCTATACATATAATAAAATTAAAGCATTATTGTTTGTCCGAGCTAACCTGCAAAACCAAACCGATTTTGACGAGAACTTTATCGGTTGCCTTTTCAGAGTATAATTTATACGTGTAGTCTATACAATACACTTTTACATAGAGGATAAATAGTAATAATAAAATTTAACATTAAATAACCATAAACCAAAAGTATATAAAGTGGTTATAGGTTTAGTACAATAAAAAACAACTGAGATAAAAAAAGGAGTTCCCATGACTCAACAAGCCCATATTCACGAGAGCGAATCGCGGGTATAAATTTGTTTACAAATAAAAAGAAAGCTTTATCTCTCCTTTGTAATTGTTCCATTTTAATAGAATAAAATGAATTATAATTTCGTGATGCTCAACTAACATCAGGTGAGATTGTCTTCAAACGCTAAAATACCTTTAAATTAAAAAAATGCTTTGGATTATTATGAAGCCTAAAGAATACTTTGAAAAGTCTCCTATTAACAACAAGAGTTAAATCGGTTTATCCGATTGGGAGATAAGCCGGTACAAACAAGAGGCACTACAGCTCTATTTTTATCTATATTATGTATATCTTCTATAAGTACCATATTTTATTCAAGATCTCTCACTAAACTTGTCAATGTACAGTTACTATTTCCGGTATATCACCCGATTAAAAATCCGGGGTGCATAACACATTGTCATTAAAATCTCATAATGTATACGCAATCGATTGGGAACGTCATAGCGCACGACACGACAAGGACAGACATGTACCCAATATATAGAATTTCAAAAACTCTACCCCCCACCTGCAGTATACGTGTATCGATCCAAATATTTTAAATTTTCTAATAAAATAGCTCTTATTATGGAGATATTATTATTATTATACGAAATTTTAACAATTTAATTAATTCTTCGTTCGTTTGAGTAAAAATGATTCGATCAATCAACTTATTTAAATTTAATGTCATTTTTTTAGGCTATAAAAAATATTTTTAATAGGATTTTTCTTTGTTCTTTTATAATAAGAAACTTACACTTAAATTGACTTATGCAAATCTTAAACTAATTACTCTGGATCACATATATGTTACATTGAATTTTACCGCTCCCCGCAGGAGATTATTTTGAGCGAAGTTTAATCCTTTAATGTATTTACTAGAATATTATATGATTATGATTACTATATCATAATAATTAAATCACAATGGAAACTAGACTGTATAAGTATAACTAACTATTTTGACAGAGCTCATGTTGCAGTGATAGTGAGCCTTACTATAGAGCCGAGAGCTTGCGGATATGATCTCCGCACATGACTGACTTTTCTGAGATAAATATATTTGGTTAGGTCTGGATGTATAAATATTTATCAGCTGTTGGCAAATCAAATTAAATCCATAATACTTTGTCCAATTTAGCCCCTAAGATGAGGCCTGTGAATATTTAAACAATACAATCGATTCGGAAAATAACCCAGTCATCAAAAAAGATGAGGCAAGAAACTCGATTTAGTTTCTAATTTTTTATATTTACTCTATACGAGATATTATTCATAATCGTATTTTCGCGTAAATAAACTGAGGATGTACTAACTTAGTTTTAAATTAAATACAGCCTTGTGTAAGATTTTGTTCTTGTAAAAATATTATAATTTCAATTCAAAATCAAATTCATGGTTTAGCCCGTTTAACGTACATATAACAACGAGTTATCGTTAAGCCAATTGTTCTATTTGAGGATCCTCGATAATTTCTGAGTACATCCCTGGTATCAATGCAACTACGTGAAAGTAAAAGTCGACAGTGAGTCGTGTGAACCAGTCACGGACGGCCAACAAAACCGAATCAAGTATTATGTTGTTACTAGTTTTTGCATCTAGTTTCGCTCGTTACCAAAGCCGTAGTCTTGAACTTCTCTAGTGTCTACTAAACTAGTTGCTTTTTTAATTTAACCATATGGAACATTAGTATGTTCAAAAACGTTTGGGAGTTGGAATATTTTGCGAAGATATAATTGAGAGAGTCAGTGTTTTAGGCGGTATAAAAAAATATTTCGACAAATTATTTTATGAAAGCAAAGGTTGTTGTATAAATGAACTTCTCAGAATTCAAATAGAGTAAAATAAGGCAGACATATATAATTTGGTAATCGAAAGAAAATGGATATTTTTAAATGGACACGGTTGAATAGGTGGAAATTATTTTTATCATCTTTGAGTAAATTTAAATCAAAGCGGACAATACTAAGAAACATTTTCTGCTTTTTCATATATTTAACTTCTCTTTATGATTTCATTTGTATGTTTATATTATTATATCAAGTTTATTTACGAAGTAATATCATCAAAATTACTAACTTGATTCCGAAGAATTATTTCAATGTTAGAAAGCTTCGTTCTCTTCGATTAACATATTTTATTAATACCAAGTTTTATGTAGTAATTAATGTGAATGAAATCGCGGCCGGTCATTAATTAAATAGCAGTTAGCAAAACGACAAGATGTTTTGAAGCGGTGTTTGCTCGAACAAACATGTTCAAAGAAGCGTGTCTGTTTATGTTATACATTTAATATGTAGTGGGACTATTTCTGAAACTAAAATATTTTCTATTTTATTTTGTAATGTATACGTATATGTACACATGTATATATGTATTTATATTGTAACAGTATAGGCTAGTTGGAAGAGGGTAATAGTGAAACTCCGAATGTGTAAAATAGACTGTACTCATTTTAATTTATACAGTATTTACAGTTTAAATTAATTTATTTCCCTTACCAATTATATGTGACGAAGTTTTTATTTAAATTTCTATTCGTCATACTTCACTAACTTTTCCTCTATGAATCTACGATATTTGCACAGTATTTGGATAAATGTATCTTAATAATTTTAAAACTTATAAAAATAATGTATTCTGGTCGATTTTCGACTACTGGGCGACCACTAGTTGAGATAACAACAAGATCATTTATCAAGCAGCAGGCATCAATTAGTAAATCTTTATATTAATAAAGATGTATATTTTTTTTGGTGGTTGTTAATGACTAAAAAGGCTATTCTATTTTAGCAGTCTGGTTCTCTGTTCTTTTCTATTTCAATGAAATAAGTATACAAAAAATAAGTAAACTAGTAAAAAAAAATAAAAGTAAAAAAAATAAGTAAACAAAATAAATTCCTTCGACATTATACTTTATACAAAAAGAAAATGAAAATTACTAACAGATAAAATACTGTCTGTAGTAATTAAAGAATTAACCCTTCAATGCATGATTTCTCAATTTTCATTACAAAAAATTTATTATATGTGGACTGTTATACCGGTTTATAAAAATCACGAAAACATAAACTATGGTATTATTATTATTATTTTTAAGTGAACTTTTCCAAAATGATACTCCATGGAACACAAAGGGATTCGACAGTATGAATGTCACTAAAAAGTATGCAGATTTATGTACTTTTTAAATTTATTTTTTATTTCTTTGAATGCCACAAACTACTACATACTATAATATCTGGGGCGTAGATACCGCCGTATCAGCCGTAGTAATAATACGGGGCCCGCTAGCTACAACAAAGCCCTCTGTGCTGTTTTTAAGCTGTGTTTTATATTACAAATATCAAATCCGTACGATATTTTCATGATTAGGTATCGATTAAAAATACATAATTAACTCTGTGAAATATGAATATTACGCTTAGTTATCTTCTCATGTAATGTTAATATATTAATTTCATTTAATTACAATTTCTTAATAAAAGTATGTTTTTGAACCTTCTTATGTTTTGTCTTTATTACTAATGTTTGGCGACACCTCGCGACCGCCTGGGGGGTCGTGACCTACACGCCGAAAAACACTGTTGTTTAGCATACACGCAAAAGAAAAACTTTCACTTCGATTAATACTTTATTTGTAAGTTAGAGACAGTGTTTTATTTTTGAGACATTATTCATTGGAGGGTTAATGTGTGTGTGTGTGTGTGCAGCAGGAAATAAACATGGTATTATCATTCGTTTGCAATAATGCACGTAATCAATTAGTTTTGTTATATTATATTGTTACGTGTGTTTACGTTTGTTATTTTTTTTAATTTGTTACAATGAACTCAAAATATACATAATTATGAAACTTACGTCAGTAAGATTTAACACAAATACTAACAAATTAACGTGAGAAATAAGTATTGTAGTTGATTTTAGTTCCGAATTCAATTACTTAGTTTGTGATTACGGTCATACTCACTTGTCCTTAGTTTTTACTAATATTATAAATACGAATACGAGTTTATTTGTTTGTCACACTTTCACGCCTAAACTACTGAGTCGATGATGAAATTTTGAAAACACTTTATCGGGGGTACGAAAAAGGACACAGGGTATAACTTTTCATAGAGAAAAAGAGTAGGTACTGTACACGTGGGATTGATTAAATCGACATTAATGCGAGCTAAGCCGTGGGAAAAGCTAGTTTTATAACATTTTCTTTTCACTAAACTCTTTTGAATTAATCTCAATAAAGACCATCGTAAAACTTTACTACCGAAGCCCCACCACATGTGATTCTGTTATGGAAGGGAGTGGAGGGAATTAACTTGAATAGAATTTTTGAGAAGCGATGATGGCTCAGTTGGTATTGTGTTCGGAAACAGCGTAAAAGGACGTAGGTTCGAATCCTAGCAACTGATTCGGAGCTTTCGGCGAAGGAAAACATCGTGATGAAACCATAGCACGGTGGTTGGGCTTTTTCTAAGTCCGCCTGGCTAGCTACCATCCTCAAGTTGAAAATCTGTCGCCAAGCACCTGTTGGTGTGTTGCGGCAGCTGTACTTGAGAGCCAGCTCCCTCTAGGTTTAGCGTGACTACCATCTTAGACCACATCATCATTTAACATCAGATGAGATTGTGGTCAAACGCTAATCTATAAAGTGTTAAAAAAAAGTTTTTCAGTACACTCGCCATGATACCGGCGAATTATGCGATTGATTCGAGCAAAAATAATAGTTCCACCAACCAGCCAACTTGATTTTGTTTTAGTTTTTTGCGTTCTGAAAAGATTGGTAAAAAAGTATAATATAACAGCTTTTAGCCAAGTAAGTTTTAGAAAAAACAAGACAAAGTAAAACGTTTAAACAGCCCCCCGTGAATAAATGTAGTAAATCAACCTACTTCATTGAAGTTTATTATATGTGCACGTGTGTCCGGGATATGAGTGCGCACGTGTGTATCATACAGCTACCGAGTTGGGAGGAAAGCTTTTGTTCATAAGCGGAGCTGGTTGCGGAATCTAAATTTATCGTAAATCATCATCATCTTACCCTTATCCCACCTAAGTAGGGTCGGCAAAACATGTTTTTCTTTTCCACTCTCCTCTGTCAGATGTCATCTCAGTATTCACACTTTTTATACACATATCATTTTTCACACAATCCATCCACACCTTTTTCGGTCTTCCTCTACTCCTATATCCGTCCACTTTCAAACTCAAGACTTTTCTTGTTACATGACTTTCATCTCTTCTCATAATATGCCCGTGCCATGCTAACCTATTTACTCCTCGACTTTTCTGTCACTGGTGTTATTTTCAAGCTTCCTCTGATATACTCATTCTTAATCTTATCTATCCTTGTTACACCACAAATCCATCTTAACATTCGCATTTCTGCCACATGTAATCTTTTCTCATCCGTCTCTTTCGTAGCCCAGCACTCGGATCCATATAACTTTTTTTTTTTTTTTTTTTCGAACTGACCACACTGTCAGCCTGGCAAGGCCTCCACAGTTTCACCGGACTTCCAAGGGGAGCGCTTATGGCACTCACCCGATATTATATGGGCAACCAGCACAAGGGCGCACGGCGCGCCTCGGCTTGGGCTGTCACCGAATATCCCGAGTCTAACTAAGCTTGGGCTAACTACTATTTCATACATATATAAATTCGTGAAACATACACGTGTACCAAGCATGTATATTTCACGAACTCATACATGTATCTTGAATCTGACTACTAAGTTAATCTAAGTTAACTTCGTTCGAAAAAGGGATAAAAAAATAAATAAATAAATAAACTCAAACACTATGTGTACCTACATGTATGTATGTGCACGTGTGTGGGGTGATCGGTGTTGTGTTGTAAAAACTAATGTTTGAAAATTAATTCAGTGTCACTGTAGTCGCGCAAGCAACGTGCTCGAGGGCTCCATTCCGGAGGATCGGACCTCGGCTTGAGCCGTTGCCGAGGGGGGCCTAGACGAGTGTGCTGGAGCAAAATTCACAGTCAAGCCGCGGCGGCGTGATCTGTGATTACGCGGGCGTGGGCGCGCACACGCTCTGTTGCGAGGGACGGAAGGGTACTGAAAGTTAGCTACCGTTATTTTGTCGGGAGGATCTGTAAAAATATATCGCGGACGTCTTTTGTAACGCGGCGCGTCGGGTACGGTGTTGTAAGTCGCGGCGGTACGGATACCACTAACGGACTAGGATGATTCACTGCTTTCTCAAAATAGCTACTAGTGAGTGTCCTAACGTACTCCCAGATAGACGGCATGTCCAGGTCCCTGTGGAGGTCGACTCTCCGGATGTACCAAGGGGCACCTACTGCCCTACGAAGAAACCGATTCTGTAGTTTTTGTAACTTTTCGAAGTTATAACTTGACATATGCGCAAAAACGGGACAACTATATGTCAGGATAGGACGGATACACATCTTATACAGAGTAAGCTTATGTCTGAAGGACATTTTACTTTTCGAACAAACTAATGGGTGCAAGCGACCCAAGACCATAGCGGCCTTGTTTCGAACTCTATCAGTATGCGCTTTGAAAGTGAGGCGCCTATCTAATGTAACTCCTAGGTATTTGACCTCACGTACCCAAGGAATCTCGGTTTCGTACAGCCTGAGGGGCTTTAGATACTTAGGTTGCGGACGATTTACGGGGTCGAAAAATATCGCGGCGCTTTTTTCGGGATTAACCTCTATTCGCCATTGACGATACCATTCACCGAGTGTGACGATGGCTTTATTGATGCGATTTCTAAGAAAGTCCGGCCGCCAACCGGAAGCGTAGATAACTGTATCGTCAGCATAGCAACCTAACTCGATCCCCGGGGACCGAGGTAAGTCACTGATGAACAGGTTGAAGAGAGAGGGCGCAAGAATAGACCCTTGCGGCACACCTGAGCGTATCGGGTGGGGCGGGGACAGCTCACCTTCCACTCTATAGCGGAAAGTCCTATCAGTGAGATAATCGCGGATTATATGTACTAAGCTATCGGGTATGCGAGACTGAAAAAGTTTATAAACGAGCCCGGCGTGCCAGACCTTATCGAAGGCCTTGGCAATGTCGAAAAAGACTGCTATTGATAATATAAGATCCATATAACACGGCTGGTCTTATTATAGTTTTATACACCTTCCCCTTGAGTTTCAACGGTATTCGTGGGTCACAAACCACAGTTATCGTAAATCTCTTATTATAATTCAAATAGTAATCCTAACTAATAATATTAATGCGAATGTGTCTGTTTGTTTATTTGTTACGCTTTTACGTCTTAACTGCTCAATTGATTATCATGAAATGTTGCAAAAACGTTGTCAGGCGTACAGAAAAGGGCGTACAGTATCTTTCATTCAGTACAAAGTAACCAAATAAATAATAAAATGAAGTAAATATTTTCAATTAAAATTCAATTCTCCGAAATGAAGTAAACGTAAGCACGCATGATAGAAGTGAAACTTTGTATTACAAGGAAACATTTATTTGAAAAAATATAACAAAAAGCCAACGTAACACGGTATTCCTAGGTGGTCACCCGTCTAAGTACTGACCATTTTTTTTCTATTAACCTGGGGAAATTCATTATGGATACTCACCCTCTCGGGGGTGAGAGTTGGTGATGCCCGACCCGCATTATTTAACTTACGTGAGCGGACGAGAACCGGTGTTTTCCACACTCTAATCGACACAATGTTTATCCCTACCACTTTTCGTTATAAAAAAGTTTGCCGATTAGGATTTCAAAGCCCTCCCATAAGAAGTTTGCTTCAATAAATAATAAATACTAGATATCGGAGCACCAATTTTTATAGTAAGTAGAAACATAATTTGTTAATGATTATAACAATTTATATCGTACATGAGTAACACTCGTGAGTGTTGCCCAAGCTATTACAAATACCAATATCATCGTGACACTTGTAGTTTCGAAGCCTGCATAAAATCGACGTTTGACAATTGATTAAAAATCTTTACATTAATCTTACCATTATTTTTAGTTTACACAGTGCCCGCTATCACATATATTATCGTCACTATGTCTCGTCACTATAATAAAACATATAAAACCGCTCTTCTATAATTAATAAGTGTACCGCTTTAACTACTCGCTCGATATATAATGAGTTGCCGGGAGCACGTGACATGCATTTTAATATCCCTATTCATTTTTTACCTTTACTGCTTTTAAAGCTACGGAGATTGATTGCTGTACTTTCGCATTTTCATAGATCAACTTTATGCTTAAATCATATATATTGGTTTCACAGACAACTATTAGACCGTGCATTATGTCTACAATTTCTAGATATTTCTAGGAAATTACCTTTACCTATGGGTAAAAGTCTTGTTAAAACCAGTTCACCCTCTTCGGAAATTAATTCGGACAAACAACACACACTTTAATTATAATTATATGTATATCAACTTCTGTAGATTAATCCGTATTTGTATATCATTCACTTCAGGAAGGTATGGATACAATCACTACGCCAGCCTACGAAGTGTTGGCGATTTCAAACTCTGAGATATCTACAGCTCTATATTTTCCTACGTACTGTGATACTATAAGAACATTTTTCAAGTTCAAGTTTCTTCGGGATGTTTAACTTCATTGTTACGCGATAATGTTATCAATTGAAATTAGCAAATTTACACGAATCCCGAAAAATCCGTTGGTACATGCCAGAGGTTCGCAGTTGCGGATATCGAATTGACATTCTGTTGATTAAACCACGCGACCGGCACGACTACTTACTTTTGTAACTTTTGTATAGAGAAACAGAATTGAAATAGAAACCACTTTATTTTCATGTCATCTCTCATATCAATTGAATATGAATGAAAAAGCAGCGAAATATTAAAGTGGATCACGTGGCTACTTTGTGTATAACGCAAATGTCAACATTTAATTATACATACGAGATACAGGTGTCATGGACTTATGACGTCATATTTTAATACCAAGCGAATTTAACATAAATATTTATAAACTAGTTGATATCTACGGCTACGTACGCGTTTTGTTAATTGTGTCAAAGCATTGTAACATTGTGAGAAGGTGTATAATTACAAATATGCTCTATCAAAAACATTAATAAGTACGACACGCACGCCACTTACTGTACCATGTAACGTGTACATTAAATATGTAAATACTAACAGTGTGCCGGATGGGATTTACCATCAACAACATATTTGGAAGTTTAAACCACTATATAACTCCCTCAGTGCTCACTTACACTATCTATATAAGAAACGAATGAAAATTTAAAGCTTATACATTATCTAACAATATGACTTAAAAATGTTACTATATAGATATAACATGTCTATATTTTGTCAATATAATAAAGCTTTTGCGACCATACAAAAAGTAATCGCTTGTCTGTTGCGTAAGAAATTATATTATGGAACTCTTAAGGCAATTCTTTTATGATATACCTAATATCTTAATAGAAGACTTCTTCTGTCTTCAAAATGACTATTAATTAGATATAACGTTGAATTGTAAACAATGAGTTATATTACTTTTATAATTAAAATTACAAAAAAGTTAGTCTTAAAATTTTGTATTAATATACATCAAGATATAAAAGTTAATCTGTAAGCAGTCTTAACATTTAACAATTAAAACGTGCTCATTGAGCTCTACCGAATATTCTTATACGTTACTATAGTTGGCGAGTTATATAGATGTGATCGCAGTAAATAAAACAAAATGGCCGCCAAATTGACCCACAAGAAAATATAATTTAAATTATATACATATATACAAATACACGAATTTCAATTATATTTATTCGTGGAGTCCAGTACAGCGTAAACCTCACGCACATGTTTACAGTAAACAAATTATTTTTGTTAAATTTCACGTAGCCAAAGTCACGGGTGATAGCTAGTCTAAAATAAAATAGCTAAGTAACTCTTAATAAGGCCAGCAGCTATCTGCCGGTGGAATTTCCGTGAAGATCGTTTCAACCGTTTTGGAGAAGGATTGCAGGCGAAGTCGCGGCTAACAGCTAGTCTAAAACAATATAGTCTATGTCACTTGCGCTAATTTGAGCTATTTGTCAGTGAAATTGTTGTCAAAATCTCTCCAGCCGTTTCGGAGATTACCCGGAAGAAACACAAACAATTTTTTTTATAAGTATTGTTATTTTGACATTACATACACACACTTCATTTTTATTATATGTATAGATAAAAATAGCACAAGAATAAGAAATATATTAATTATAGAAATGACATTTAAACATTTTAATGGCGTTATCGGATTTCCATATCTTAATTTTCATACATCCAGTGATTTAATGTACCTAATACATGAGTATTAATTAAGATGATTGTTAAATTTCAATAGTCTAAGTAAAAAAATCTTCTCTTCATATTATCTAAATGAAATATAATAACTTGGTCACTGTATAAATTTATAGAAGAAGTAACACAAAGTTACGACCTTAAACTCACAAGTTAACAGGGAAACCGTACAAATTAGCAATTAATTCTATACGGTTTCGTTGACACCTAAACCAGTTTTTACGTAATTGTGCGTCCGAGATATACTTTTAACATGTTGAAATGAATATGCAGATTATGTTGCATTTGTTAAATATGAATTCGTTTCCATTATTACTAGACACGACCATAATAATATTCGAGATTAGCACCTTAATACCTCCAAGAACGAGATGATTTCGATATGCGGAATGGTGTTGTGCAAACGCAAAACTCTCTAAAATCTTTCTACATCCATATATGTCCGATACGAAATGTCAGAAGGATCTTGACAAACCAGGGTTATTTTAATAAATATCTTCATAATGTAGGTATTACAGAAAGCCTCTTATGCAGAGCGTGAGGAAGAGACAGTCAGAAATGTTCTATCGCAGTGCGAACAACTGGCTTAATACTGGGACAAATCCAGAGGTGCTTAAAAATACCACTAATAAGTTTTGTAGGCAAGCCGAGGTGGAAGGACTAGCGTTAACTATTGTCACATAAAATAGGTACATATGGACCAAGATTTGTGAATACCAGTCCGTGTAAACCTTGTTTTTTGAAGTGAAAACTTATTTGGCCGCTTTGAACGATTTTTGGTATGGGAAAACTTATGGGTTCGCGTCACGGATGACTTCGACATGCTTGTGATGTATTGCGCTTACGTCAGACTAGCGGTGCGTAGCTGCCTGCCTGCCCCGGCTTCGAACGGGTGTAGTAACGGCAAAAATCTGACCAAGTCTGTCCTTTACTAGTACGATCGTGTGATGAATTAAAATAGAAATTGAACAATTTAAAGTCAGTCTGTTTAATTTTGCCAGTATTTTTAAGATATCCCTACTGTCTTCTGAATCACAAGATACGTTAGATCTACACACTACTCTAGAAACAGCAGGCAAAAGCCAGTAGTATGCAATAAAACTTATTATAACTCTGCATTACAGATTTTTAAATTCACATCACTTAAGCAGACAGCTGTTGCAAAATAATTTTTAATAATGACTAAATCTGTAGTATGAATTAATAAAACTGTAAATATCTGGGCTATAATAATGTAATGCTTGATTTGAAGGTAGGCGTAATTCATCGCAGGATTCACTATACTTTTTTTCTGTATTTACCAGGTTAAGGTGAAGACCCACCTGTTCGTTTGCCCCCTATAATATAAAAAAAAAGACTTAGAAAATGCTCTACCACAATGTAAAGGCATGGTCAAGGTAGGTAAGGCCAACAACCTGTGCGTGTTTTATTGCAGCTGCACTTAGAGCCAGTCCCTTTTTAAATTTAGCATGCTTACCATTTTAGACCGCATCTTCATTTAACATTAGATGATATTATAATTAAACTCTAATATCTAAAAAGTATATAAAAATACAGTGTTAGGATTTATTTTCATACAATTTTAGTTACTTGCTAGCATTGCGATAGACGTATTTCAAGTGTTTATGCCACTGAATCCATTTCGTGCAATTTGACAACACTGTACTTTATAACAAGCACAAGGAATACAAAAATAATGTTTCGCAAGGTTATAATCTTTCGATTGTCTCCACTGTCAAGCCAGCCTGCGTGGCTGACGGCTATTGAAAACACATTACTGATTCCAAAATACGACAAACTTGAGACACTGTTTCTGGTATATCATTATGCCTATTATTAATACTGACTAGGAGACAAAGTACATGGCCTAGAAGCTTAGATGTTTCTAGGTTCAAAAAGGTTTCAGATTATAATTTCAAATCCGGCAAGCCCTCCCATAAGAAGTTTCTCTTCAAAAATACACACTTGATACCATACTTTTGCATTCTATGTCGGTCGCAATTTATACGCTGCACCAAAAAGTGTCACTAGATACATCTTCCCCTTAACATAATTTTTTGTGCGTCAAAATGGCTTCGGAACCGTTATCCGACTGAGAGGAACCAAACAATTACACTTTAAGAGATTTGGTGACCGTGTTTCCGTCGCTATAGAAAGTGTTTGCTAAATCGCGTGGGCGTATGACAAATGAGAGAAGTTGCGGTACCTTTTATGTATTTTGGTAATCTCAAAACGTAAATGTTCTAGAGATTTATATATTTCGTGTCTTTATCTGCGGCTCCACCAAGCGTGGATCCTCCGTTGTGGATACGATGGGCATGCCCACAACCAACATAGACTTGTGATCTCATACATTCACGGTCTGTTGAGTTTGTTAGGCTGATATTATATCCAATGCCTTAATAAAAAAAACTTAAGAAAATAAATGTAAATGTAAATTTATAATTTAAGTGCCTAATCAGTTTAATAAAATTATTTAATTTATACAAGCGTTTAGTTTAATTTAATATCTTTTAAAGTTGTAAAAATGTCATCAAAATCGGTTCAATTGTTTTAGAGTTTGACATTCTGACATTGTGATCTGCAAACACATTTACTTTTGTAAATTTCGTCAGTAAATAAACTAATGTTTTATACGTTTACTAACTAATTAGTGTTTGCCCCATAGATTTGCACTCGTGAAACTATACACTGTACAAAATGTTGGTCAACGCGCCATTTATTTTATCAAAATCTTCTTTGTAGGAATGCACTATATTGATCATGAGCAAGTACATACACCAACTCGCACTTGGCCGATTTTCGGGTAGCTATGACCACCTTTTTTGAGGGCTGGATCCACGCCTGGGTTCTACATGCGTTTCTTTATACTTAAAAGATTTTAGCGCTTGACTACAATGACTACTTACCTGATGTTAAATAATGACGTGGTCAAACAAACAGACAAACAGATATGCAAAGTTTTTATAAATAGATTTATTGTATTCTGTCATACTTTGTTCATCACACGCAATCGTTTTTTTACAAATATTTCCAATGTACAGACAACGGTTCTGCAGTTTTTTTATAGTATAAATTATCTTTATTTCATTATAATTATATTTTATAAAGCTTGTGTGTGTGACACACAAACGTTTTTTCTTTATTCCTAATTGTCACCATTCTTGCATAATTAACATTTTCCATAAGGTAAATTAAATATAAAGTACTTTTAAAATCTTCATTGTCCGCTATCTCTTAACTAAATTGATACTACCAACGCGTCATGTCTCATAATATTTCACATAGAAGCTACCTACCGATTTTGGTATAAATACGTATATATTTATAACATCCAAACAACTTAAGAATAAAAAAATGCCAATTTTAGATTCTCATGTTGGCTAGGCCTGTACATTCGTTCAGTTAGCTGTCTTCGAAACTCAGTTAAATCTACCAATGATAAAGGAGAATTACGAAATTGAATTAAGACCACGATTTCACCAGACCTTCTCTGGCCCAAATGACGTAATCGACCTGCTCTAATCTTATCAGTGGACAAGTTGATACTTGATAAAAACACACATAGTATATAAATAAGGACGTATGTTAACATTTCCAATTTTTAAGAGGTATATTATGATAATCACGACGTTTATCACAAAAATTAGTGTTTCATGCATAAATATTTAATAAAACACTGAAGGCAATATTCAAATCCGAGAGATTAGTGTCAAGGCGTGCGCTTTCTACAATTTGATGCGTTTATTCCACGCTATTATCCAATAATTATACTGAGTAATCAGTTAAACTTAGAATACACATGCTTGTTACTCGCATAAAAGCATGCAAGTTACTAGTAAGAACAAGCTACTGGTATGTGTATCGTGATTCCGCCCGTAACTCGCGTGCCAATATAAAGCATACCAGGAGATCGCAGCTCGTTTGATTTTTTTCTCACACGGGGAAGTGAGAAGCGAGACTCACATAGCTCGTCATTAGTATGAAGAAGCTTGATTCTAGAAACTGGTATGCCACCTACGGGCATGTGTATCGCGGCTTCACAGAATACCAGCAACGGCATGCCGGTTTACCAGTACCCGGTACATCATTTACAGGTATGTGTATTCTGGGCCATATGAATGATGATGGGCCATACGAATCATGATGGGCCATATCAATGAATGAATATTTTATTGGACTTTTTAGTTTGTACACTTACGAACTTAATACCACAAGGTATTTGCTTCCATGTAACAAGCGGTATTGTTATCAAAAATAAAAGTTATTGTAGCCTGTAGGTGGTGCAAATATAAAAGAAGTAAAATAAAAAAAAAAATGTGTGGTTTTATGAAACCACGATGTAAGGGAAACTTTTTTCGGGATCGTTGGCTGAATATTTTCAAAAAAATATTCGAATTTGGTATTCAAATCGCGTTTTTCAATCTGCGTATTAGAATACATAATAATTACAATCATTTAGATGAAAGATGCATTTGAAAAACTGAGCTCAACAGCCATATTGGCTTTGGCTGCTCTGTCTCTGTCACTTTACCTCCACTCCGCGGCCGCCTGTAATACGACACGCGATAGATGAATGAATAAATTAGAGGCGATGAAAAAGTTTAACTTTAATAAACTAAGAAAATATAATAATTAAAGGAATTTAACATTGAGACATAACAACTATAGAAGTTGTTCGTCCTATAAATTCGTTGAAACGCCCCTATAGAACTGCCAGTCGGATTTGACAATATATTTTTGTATTCTATTGCTTATTTATTAAGGAAAGTTATATAGGCTATCAACATCAGGCTACACGATTCTTAGGAGTGGAGCATTACCATACAAAACTTAAACATTTTAGAGTTTATAATAAAAAAGTAGAATTCTCTACACAATTTAATTTATCCATTGTCAATAAAAATGCACAATGATGCAAAATATAATAGACACTTAATCGTACTATCATTACTATGAGAAGATGAATCACATAAAAAAAAATCCTACTATGCATCCCGAACAAAACTATGTATAAGTTATACCTAAAAAGCTAATTTTATGCTTAACCAATAGTAAACAACATATTAAGTTAAAAAAAATATAAATATGTAATAATAAAAAGGTACTCCTGTGTGTGTGAACTTGCGCGCGAAGCGTGAGTGTGTGTGTGTGTAAGTACGTATGTAGTTTATGAGTGTAAGCTGCATATGGTTAACGAGGATTGGATATTTTCCGCGGGCCGGTGGTTGTTCGGGCGCAGCCACCGTAGAAGCCACAGGGACCTGACGAGGAGGCCCGGCTGTATAGCGAATACTGGCAGAAGAAGAAGAGTCTGCAGATCGCCATCAGCCGGGCCAAGGAGGAGACGTGGAAGGAGCTCCTCCAGACACTGGAGAGTGATCCATGGGGACGGCCATACCTGGCGGTCCGGAAGAAATTTTGCGGCTGGGCTCCCCCAGTAACAGAGACTCTCCAGCCGGAGGTAGCTGAGAGGGTCGTCGGAGAATTGTTCCCAGACCCTCCGGCACTCCTTCCTCCTTCCATGCCTCCTCCCCTCACATATACGGTGGCGGTGCACGGCATCCTTCCTTCAGTGACGGAGGAGGAAATGGGGAGGAGGAAATGGGGAGGCGGCCCTGACGGAGTCCCGGGTCGGGTGCTGTCCCTCTCGCTGGACCACCTCGGGGGGTGGCTTCGGGAGCTGTTCGACCGCTGTTTTGCGGTCGGACAGTTCCCGAAGCCCTGGAAGACAGGGCGGCTCTACCTTATGGCAAAGGAGGGCCGCCCTCCGGACTGCGCGTCCGCGTATCGGCCCCTTGTTTTGCTGGACGACGCCGGGAAATTACTCGAAAGAGTAACTGCCTCCCGGGTCGTCGAGCATCTGGAGGAAGTGGGGCCAAACCTGTCGGATGCGCAGTATGGCTTCCGGTCGGGACGTTCAACTATTGACGCCCTGAGCCTCCTGAGGACGCTCTCCACGGAAGCGACCTCCCAGGGTGAGAGGTTATTGGCGGTGTCCCTGGACATCGCCAACGCCTTCAACAGCCTGCCGCATGGAGTCATACGGGAGGCGCTCCGATTTTTCGGAGTGCCCCCGTACCTGCGGCGGCTGTTGGAGGCATATCTGGAGGGAAGGGAGGTCGCCTACGTGGACAGCAGAGGTCGGATGGTGCGGCGCGGAACTCTTTGTGGAGTCCCGCAGGGGTCGGCTGTGGGGCCACTCTTGTGGAATCTGGGCTACGACTGGGTGCTCCGCAGCGCGCACCCACAAGGAGCGCGCCTTATCTGTTATGCGGACGACACCCTAGTCGTAGCCCAAGGAGGAGAGTGGAATAAATTGATGCGCCTGGCCACGGAGGCTACAACCATCGTGGTCGGGCGCATCCGACGGTTGGGCCTCAGGGTGGCCCTCGATAAAACCGAGGCCCTATTATTTCACGGGCCTCGGCGGGGGCCACCTCCTGGGGCACACATATTGGTGGAGGACGTTCGAATCAGGGTTGGGGCCCAGATGAAACATCTGGGCCTCACCCTGGACCGACGCTGGCGGATCGAGCCCCACTTTAGGGGGCTCGGACCGCGTATAACTGGGGCGGCAGCGGCACTCAGTCGTCTACTCCCCAATAAGAGTGAGCCGGGTGCCGGCTGCCGCCGTCTTTATATGGGAGTCGTGCGGTCGATGGCCGTTTACGGGGAACCGTTGTGGGCGGACGCCCTCTGCGCCGCTAATGTTCGCACGTTGCGCGGCGCACAGCGTATTGTGGCGCAGAGGGCTATACGAGGATACAGGACGGTGTCCTCAGCGGCAGCCATCGTACTCGCCGGTTCCCTTCCCTGGGAGCTGGAGGCAGACGTTCTTGCGGCCGTATATTGTTATACGGCGGCTAAGAAACGCCGAGGGGAGCCTCCAGCTCCCAGGAAAGTAGACGAAATGAGAACGAGGGTCCGGAGGGACGAGGTGGAGAGGTGGCAGCAGGATCTGGCGGACGCATGTTATGGTAAATATACCATTGACGCCGTCCGCCCGTTCCTGCTGGAATGGATGAACAGGGAGTGGGGCTCCCTGACGTTTAGACTGGTGCAGGTGCTGACCGGGCACAGGTGCTTCGGTTGGTACCTGCACCAGATCGCACGCAGGGAGCCAACCGCCGCATGCCATGAGTGCGGCGCTGGGACAGACACCGCGCAGCATACTCTATCTGAGTGTGCTGCGTGGGAGTCACAGCGTCTTATTCTGGTTGCGGCGGTGGGGAGTGATCTATCGCTGCCGAGCGTGGTTGAGGCCATACTCGGCAGCAAAACAAGATGGAATGCAGTGGCCTCCTTCTGCGAGGAGGTCATCTCGCAGAAGGAGGCGGCGGAGAGGATCCGCGAGGAGGATCCTCTGAGCGATCCTCTCCGTCAACGCAGAGTCGGTGGGAGGAGGCGGCATTATTTCCGTCTCCTACAACCTCCGTAACCGAACCTGAGGAGACGGGCCGGGGGACCCATCTCCCCATTGCACAGGTTCGTTTGACTAGAAGGGGGCGGCTGGTGTGTACCCAGCTTGCCCTCTTTATTAGGACGACGCCCGGCAGACACTTTCTGCTGGGCTGGCCGCTGAGGTGGCATGGTGAGAGCACTGCACGATCCCATGCCGCCCCAACCTAGCGGCGGTCGGTACACCGTGGGGTTTTAGTGAGTAAGAGTCTCACACTACCCACTCTCTCCCCCGGGAGGGTGGTGTGTCCATGAAGGATTTCCCCACGTTAATAAAAAAAAAAAAAAGGATTGGATATTTTCGTTAACTATTCTTTTGAAAGATTAAATTACATATTTATAATTACGTAAAGCTTACATTTAATAAAGATATCATGGTAATTTGTTTTTAGATAAGGACCAAGTATTTAAGATGTAATTGATATGTTGCATGATGCGCACACAACGACAGACCTCTGTTATTTTATTTATATAGATAAAAAAAGGTATGTGTGTACTTATGTACACATATAAGTACTTATATTTCTTTAAAAAAAGACATTAAATACAGTTCGTAACGTTTTAATTAAAATATTTATAACTAACTTTAAAAGGTTTTCACACTAATTTTCTATATTAGATATATGTATACAGAATCAAGTACGATACTAAAAAGAATTAGAATAAACGATTATCCAAATAATAATGTGTACAAATAATAAGACTGAGTTGCACCAGTCAATGTTAACGTCAAAAAATATGTTAAAGTCAATCGGTTAAAGTAATTGCGATAAATAGGTTGCACCAGTTAACAATGGTTAAAATTACGTCACGATTTAACGTTAACACTTACCGGTCGATGTTTGCCGGTTAACGTTATTGTTATTGTCACTTTTGAACTTCTTGTCAGTGTAGTAGTAAAACTATGAAATGTTTTGTAGTTACGAAAATAAATCCTGTAGGAAACTCAAAATCGTTCTTACGACGAATAAAAATAATACATAAGAAAATATTTGCGTCTTAAGAAGAGGAAATTTCTTCCTAAAGTTGATCAGTTCGCTAAATGGGACAAAGAAATATTATTGAACATATTCCGGGTGTCTAAAAAAATTGCAAGTGCGCTAACTTTGCATTGAAAGCACTTGTTAAGGCCGCCGGCTGTGAAGTAAGTACTGTTTTGTTTACACGTTATTAAAATTGTATATGTATCATAGAATAGAATAATATATAACAATATATTATAAACATGTTATAAATATATATAATACCCTTGTATTGCTTTTCTCCGAATTAACCATTGATATTAATATATCAATATTTAAGTATCTAATATACAACTTCACAGAAAGAGATACGAAGTAAAAAACAAAGGATAGTAATTACCACACATTGATTATTTGCGCGCAATGACCATCTGGCGAGGGATACAATAAAGACTTGCCAAGTAAAAAATGTTATCCTCTTCGTTTTTAGGGACTAATTGCTTTATTTACGTTGTAACCCTAATAACTTTAACTATTACAAAACGTTTCATGGTGCAACTAGTTTTAGTAAATGTAACTGTTATTGGCTCTTGTCATTGTTAAAGTTAACTTTAACAATTACAATAACCGATATTTTGATGCAACTCAGCCTAAGAATACGTACCGACAGTTAACCTCAAATCTATAAACGCACTTAAAAAAGTTTATAATATAAAAAAAAACACTTTTATCACGAATACTCACAATAAATTGTTATTCCACACCATATATTTTAAAAATCACACACAAATTCATCTATGTGTGAACATATTTTTTTATTTCCACTAACATAAAACATGTATCTATATTTGAATAGTTACCTTGAATATAGTTATCAGTTCTCACGAACACTTGACAAACAATTACCAAACAACTTCATGGTGTCGCTTTTAAGTGTCGGTGTGCGCGTGCATCGTAATAATTCACTCTTATTATTTTCCCAAACGCGCCAAAAAAAGTATAACTTCATAAATCGTTGAATAATAACAAAAAACGATTATTTAATTTATATAGATAAATATATACAAATATAAGTGCCAAAGTAGCAGTAATTCATATCACAAAAGATTATGTTGGTATACTTGCCAAAAACTAACGCCATTTTTTGAACGAAGTTCCTTATCGCACTGATTTGACAGATGGGGCTAGGCGAAACAAAGTGTAAGATTTTTTTGTTACGGCTCTTTTTGCGCGCTTATTGGTTAAACGCAGCCAATATGCTTGGACCGACTCGCGACTGCGCAGATATGGTTTGTACACGGCATACGTATCAACTGATTCGTAGCGTATTATGTATAGTTATAGTGTACTTATACTTATGTTTTTCTGACGATCTTTATAATTAATTTAAAAATGGGTAATAAAATATTTAAATAATTATACGTATTACGTTCATCAATAATAATATGCTACGAAAAAACTTAGTTCCCACCGAGTGTTCCATGACACTCATTTAATTTTAATTCAGCTACGGAGCTATTATCAATAGAGATTTTAGATAGTCGGTAACATTTGACGATTTTCTGCTTGTACATGTCGACGCCACTGTAACTCAGGGGCCCAGTAGCATTGGGATCGTTGAAACCCCAACAGCAACAGCCCTGGATTTTGTGCAACACTAACCACATCAAGTTTCAGATGGTAGGTAATATCTTTAGTGGGCCTATACTTTGACCCGTTGCTTTGACTTGATATCCTTTAGTAATTAACCACTTTGACTTTAAGTCATCACTAACGCACATCCAAATATGTTAATATCATCTCAAGGGGATTCGGCCATTACACTAACTCATCAAAATGTATATATTGAAATACATTAACAAACAGGTAACGAACAGTAGAATTGTAATGGTCTCATTATACAATATTGCATCATATTACCTTAATTTCCTGTGCAAAATCATTATTCATGCAACCATAATACTATCTTTATTACGTGGATCGATCTCAGATTCAATCTTCTAATAAGGCAATATATGTATGAGTTGATTCTTTCCGCGAATATGAACAATTTGGTTCTGTACAAAATACAAATCATGCCACTATAGATTGATTTGGACAAAATCAAATTTATAATAATCTAAATCTTATAGTATTAATGGAGCGCTAACATTCATGAAGATAAACATATCTTTATTATTTATAACTTTATTATATTGTACATATCACAATGAAATAGTTAATTTGTATGACAGTTGAATTGTGTTCTTTCAAAATAGCGAATATAAAATTAATTTCAATAATAAATCAATAGTCAAAATAAATAACCAATAATCACAACTTTTCTTTAAAGAATCCCACTAATTTTGTTTTTCAGATATTTAAAAATTAAATTTTTACTGTTTACTAAATATCTACTAATATTTATTATCCTGTCTAGTTTATAAATGGTGTAATAAACTGTTTATTTTTACTGTTTTATTTCATAATTAAGGAGTTTGTCTTAATGATGTTAGATTTCATATACTTCTGCACATTTATGAAAAGCAAAACGTGGAAAAAATTTTATAGTATATTTAATTATATAAAATTTATAAATCTAGTATAGATATAACGAAAAAGTTATACTTCAAAAAAGTGTGTGTGCTTATGACCACACGAAAGAAATGGAAGCTTCTGTGTAAAATGTACAACAAAAAGTCATCCTCACGCGGTGTTCCCAGACGGTCACCCATCCAAGTACTAACCGCGCTCAACGTTGCTTAACTTTGGTGATTGGACGAGAACTGGGGCTTTCAACACTCTACCCGACGCAGTGTTTATCCCAACCGCTTTTCGTCACACATAAAGGTTGCGGATCACAAAACGAAGTTTCATTTCAAAACTCTACTCTAAAAAGGCATCAGAATATCCTTGATCATAGTACCTACTTAGCCTTGGATTTTCATAGTGCTACCAACATCTCAATTCTCAGTCAATACACATTTACTATTCGATTTTCACTGGTATATATCTCCAAAATCCAAGATCCGGTGTTAATGACATTAAAATGGAACCACCTGAAATTATTCTATCGACAATATAAACAATAATTTTCCATTTTATTTAGGTTTATAAATGACGAAGCAGACGAAGTTCTGAGGTAACAAAAATTAAAAAATAAGGTGTGTGTGCTATTCACATACGATAGAAGTTAAACTTCAGTAAATCAACAAAATAATGAGATGAATATATATATAACAAGGGTAGAATAATTACAAGGTTTATTTGTTTAACAATGAAAGTATTTTGATTAATTTTAAAAGATATTTTATTTAACATATTTTACATAATTTATTGCTAAATTTCCATATTTTCATTTTCAACAATCAAGATATAAAAATATTCATAAACACTGTTAAATAATAACACACCACGCTGAGTTCTTATTAAAAAGCTGTGATACGCCGCCGCATATAGTATACAGTAGTACACGTACTTTTTATATATACTAACACATGTTAAATGCTCAAATACAAGCAAGTATTAAACAGTGTGCAATATACATACACACCGACATTTGCTCTCTCGCTCTAGCTTACTAATTACAGGCGACTATGCTTAGAAGATGGCAGTGGGGATGCTACGAAGCATGGCACAAAGAGAGACCGATAATATAAAATAGTATGTATATTTCTGTCTCATTCTTTGTCGGCTTCATCCTACACATTTTTGTAGTTGTGTCTCTTACCTGTCGTCTTTTCCGTTGCATCCGGTTTGAAATCACAACGATTCTAAAGAAGTTTCACTTCAAAAACAATCGAACTGATAACCTTCTTTCTCCTTTTTAAGTCAGTTAAAATTGGAGCATCGATAATTGACAACGAAAAGAAAGAAATTAGACAATAAAACTTAGAAAACAAATTAAAATATGCGAATAAATACAAAACAAACACAATTCGTAACATTAAACAGGGTCTTGAAATATAACTATGTAAATTATTAGTAACTGATTTCAAATGAACTGCACAATAAATAAAATTTTGGGTTATATTTTAACTAAACAAATAAAGCATCTTCACGTGTTTCTACAATATTAGAATAACTAGTTATATTTTTTTTTTTTATTTATTTAATATACTCGATGTAGATAGTTGATATTGTCAGTAATATACGGTCCGGGTTCGTCAAACCTCCATAGGAACCCTATAATTTTCAGATGCACGAACCACGAAGCGCGATTCGATCGTATTACGATTAATTTAAATATATATTCTTTAGAAAATATTTTTTTATACATATTGCTCTTGTCGAACCAATCAATTTCCAATTGTGTATTGCGGTTGCGAGAAAATATTTTGAAGCATTGTTTTCTTTATTCTACTAAAGCTGTGACCACAATTTCATTCGGTTATAAATGAAGATGCGGCAAAAGGTCGCATTAGGCTAAAAAAGTTTATAGATTCTAAAGTCTAATTTTCAGAATATACAAATATTTGCCAAAATTGAAACTTGCCAGTGTCAGCTAATCTGGTGAATGATAGAAATATCTTAACCAATATGCTATAGTTTCAACACGCTATTTTGCTTTACCGAAAGTTCTAGATCATTGTACAGTTGGATATCATGTATTTCGAACAATGCTCAAGTGAGTTACCACTTCTTTCTATGTAGAAAATGCAATTTAAACAGTAATTAACATCGATCAGATACCGTAAACCAAATTATAAATAGTCAAAGTGTATTTGCCCCACATTATTGTACATGGCAACACTTTTTCTTGTGATAGTGTTGTGTCGAAAATTAAGAGCGAACTGGTTCTTACGAGTAGCTACCACCAGAACATAACTACAAGTGCTTGAGGACGATAGATTTTCAACTTGGGAGAGGTACCTAACTAGGCGGCCATTGGATAAATACCTACCACCATACTATTACGGTTTTATCACAATTTTGTCCTTCAACGAAATCTAGGGCTTATTAGGCCATTGAGTCAACGTTATTTCTATCATCTTCTATTATGAAATCATCATCGAGAGTGTAAATAGAAACATCTGACACAGTATAAATATGAAAACTGGTTATAAATAAATAAAAGCAAATCGGAAGCCTGTTCTCTTTTACAAAAATAAAAATGTCCCAAACGTGACAGTTTGTACAGCAAAAAAATCCAATTACACGGTAAATGAGCACAAAAGTTGTCACCGATACTACGAATCCATAATGACAAGCGACGGAACAGGTTCGACGTCCGCTGTAGTGGCGCACCGTTGTGACTTTCAGAGTATCACTCTGACACTTTAGGTATACACTTTAAATCTTTTATCTTTAACTTATAAGACCTTAAAGCTTCTTAGAGGCTGCCAAAAGCTGGAATTTAAAACTATATATCCATAAGTACATGTCAATAACAGATATAAATATATTTTAATATTGAATTATGCTTTTCTGTTATTACATAATAACTGTTATACTCCGTTCTCTATTATTCTGTTATTAGATAATTTTCTGTTTCACTTACTCACCCACTTTTTTATATGAAGATTTTTGTATCCAAATTTTCACTATTTATAATAAAACAATTTTCTTTCATACAAACGTTGTTCTGACAATTACAAATACAACAAAAAATAATTCGCCAAATGCAAATAGGCGCACCCGTTTTGAAGAGATGCACATGAATTTTATTTATATAGATTGGGGTAATAAAAAAATCTTTATTTATGCTAAGGCGTCATTATCACCAAATCCGTATATGCTATAATAATGCAATGGCATAATAAAACGCATGTAAAACGACATCCAATCACGTACGTTTAATTAACAGAAGTGCGCACGCGCAGTGAAAGCGAACGGAAACGTGGCGCAAAGATGGCGTATGGAATACCAAGTGTTTTATTAATTTCTAATATGCCGTGATTGATGCGGATCTATTACGGCTATGGTGGATTGCAAAATATATACATTTTAAAGCGTTGTCTAATTTCTTACACTAAGGAATGTACTTTACAAGTAAAACCCGGTATGATTTTAATACTACAAACAACAACAAATTGGCCATCCATATATCAGGCTCAGTAAGACTAGTAACAGTTTTTTTAGGCAATAGTATTAGGTTCTACAACAAATTTCCAAAGCACAGTACTGATTTGCCAGATAGTAAGTTCAAACACCATGCCAAACGGGTTTTGATATCAAAAGGCTATTTATTATAGGATGGATATTTGAACAATAGTGATGTTCGGAAATTACACCCCTCTCTGTACAATCACTAAAATGATTGTACTTACGGTGCATGGTTATAAAAATATATATAATAAAAAGATAAACCCGATCGTGCTTTTTGCTGAGTCTTCTCGATGATTGGGTTGTTTCTCGAACTGGTGATGGAGTTTTGATTCTCATAAGAGATATATTTTTGTTGTTTCACTCTGAATCCTAGTAGTGCTTCTCAAGCTTTTTATAATGAGACCCAAATCAACGTTTTAGCTAAACGCGTTCTGACAATACACAAAATTATAATTCTACACGAAGCTAATTCACAAAATCCACGGGGAGGCGCTAACAATATGACGTCACGGGAAAAACAAACGATGCGCGACGAATACTTACAGACATGGTCTATCTATTGTGACCTCAACCGTTGTTATCGAATTCATTGTCTGGTAGTTATTAGCGAGTGCAATTTGACGGTATTTTTTAACACAATAAAGTTTCATTGATAGACGTTTTCAAGACAAAATAGTACGCCAAAATTTTAGTACAATCCTTTTTTTTACGTGGGAAATTCCTTATGGATACCCACCCAGCCGGGCAGCCCAAGGTGGGTTATGTCCGGTTCGTACGGACTAAAGCCCCATGATGCTTTACTTACACCTTTTTGGCCGAAGAGCAGGAACTGCCTACAACACTGCGTCTCTGCATCAATCAACACAATCTTCGCTCAACTTCTCAACCTCTTTGAATATAGTTGCGCGGGCACAAATTGAGGTATAAATACGTGTTATATTGTATGTCCAACTTCAAGACAACTTAAGGATAAATAAATAGCAATTTTAGATTCCTATAATAATATTTTCACTTTGTTGCGTATTAAACTCTTGACTATATTATGAGAAAGGCAAAACTAATGGTTATAATTCAGAGCGGTGAAAAAGATTTTTGTGACATTTACTTCAAAGTGTTATTTCGTAATTACAAAACTTACCGGCGCGGCGACGTCACTACAGATGACCGAGCGGCCGAGTAAAGTGGATTATGCTGAATTTGAAATACTTTTGATATTATCGAGGTCGGTAAGTTTGGAGGTGACAACGAGGTCGTACACAAAGAAGCGTTGAGTTTAAGCAATAATTGTTACACAATTTTTTTATATATATATATATATATATATATTTTGTACGCCTAAACGTTGTTACATAATTCTTTTTTTTTTTTATGAAATAGTTAATAATATTCGCTAACGTTGTTTAAAAATCCCCTTCTATATCACAACTATAATCTATGTAACAAGAATCCTATTTTATCTTCAAGTATATTCATAATATTTCTGTACGTGTGTATAATAAAACATATAAATAAAAATGTTTCACTCTCCGAAAATTCTACAAAGGCTTTCCTCGTAGAGAAATGGTAATAAGCATTGCTATTGAGTCGAGAGGTCAGGCATGTGGTACTCGCACACGACTGATTTGTGTGTGACAAGCACAATAATCAATTCTTAATGTATATGAATAGTATGCCATCTATTTAGTTACAACAGTTATAACGTAATATATTTGTAAAATAACACGTTATTCGTTATTAATAGGCAGCCGTTATTACTTGTTATAACTTCTGCTAATACCATGTGCTGTACTTGGTTATTTATAATAAAGGAATTATAAACGTTATAACGTTGTGTCAATCATTTTAATTAATGTTGAGAGATGGCCTTCTAACCCAGAAACCACATCTCAGTATACATACGAGAATGTGTAGTTAATAAGCACGTGCTTAATAACGAGATTATTGTAACCTTAGTAGACATTTAGTGATAACGGATAATATCTATACCTACATAAGAATATGCACACGTGCACTAGTTATTGCGTAAGACTTCGCCTGGAATAATGATGGAAATTCATTCAAAAAATTATTTTCAATACTTCCCATTGGGAATTTGTTTCATTTTTATTCAAGTGAAACTTTTTTTACATCGTAACAAATTTTTTCATTCATCATTAGCATGTCGCATTACAGCCGGCCGCGGAGTACGGGTAAAGTGAAAGGCGCTCAGCAGAGCAACCAAGGTCAATATGGCGGTTCCTGTGGCTCAATTCAAAATGATTTAAATAAATACTGTGCTAAGTTTTTAAAATGCCTCTATTATCCGAATGATTGTGTTTATTATGTATGTATTCTGTACTCTAATACGCAGATTTAAATTAAAAATTATAGTTAGATATCTTGTCTACTATTGTGTTCCCATTATCATACCAATTTTCCAATTATCAAAATAAGATTAAAAACGCGATTTTAATACCCTAAATCGAATACTTTTCCGAAAACTTTCAGTTAAATCCCTATGATGTGAATAAAAGTTTCATTTGCACCGTGGTTTTATAAAACCAATATTTTTTAACATTCACCTAATAGCCCTTATACATAGACGAAATTTTCTAAAAAAAACTAAACCAAAATCAAAGCGCTTAACTCTAATGCGAGTTACTGCGACGCGATGCGGACATCAAAATGTGGAGTCATTGGTGGCATTACTCGCATTAACATAATTCTACTAAAGAACAAGCGAGACAGATATATTAAAATGTGAAATGTTATTTACAATGAAGAGTATTTTAAAACATTAAAAATAGACGTTTAACAATCGATGATGTAACAACATATCTTCACGGATTTTGAAATTCTTGTTTGTCTGTGTTCTTTAACTTTTAGTTTGTACATGTTACCGAGAAAGAACTAGACCGATTTTGATGAAGTTACTTATTTGTCGACTATTAAAATTCCCCAAGCAAATAAACGAAACGTAAAATTAAATAACATTGACGATTGTAGCTCTGTATAAATTAAATGACTAGTATTTTCCCAATCACGATCTTTCGTGATTTTTAACCAGACCTTGTCACAGTATAGAGAACTACTCTTGTGCCGTTGATAATTCGAAATTAAACAAATTTTCTGTAAAATGGTGACCACATTTCCAAAAAGGCAATACGATTCTCGTGAAAAAAGTTATAAACTCTTATCATCCGATAAAATAATAGGAGTTCAAAACGAAGGTAAGATAATTTAAGAATGGTCACCATCACAAATATAATTATAATCAACAATTTGTAAAAAGCCTGGCTAAAAAAATCGGTAAATACTTTAAATAGTGATAAAATGTTTTTTTAAGTCATAATTATTTTGGTGTCATAAGCGAAATTGTTGAAATATGCACTAACATCAGACATACAGTAGGCTTTTATGGTGTAGTGTATAGTGTGGTGTAGTGTATAGTGTGGTGTAGTGTGGCTGTTTGCTCATGATATTATTCTTGTTGGAGAAAATGCTGCTGAGGTCCAGAGTAACTGGAGAAATGGCGGGAAAAACTGGAGAATGTTGGTTTAATGATCAGCAGGAAAAAAACAGAACATTTGTTCTGCGACTTCGGGGGTCTATCCAGTTTTTGTCATATTACCTTAAACAGTGTATCCTTATCAGCCTGCTCCCATTTTCGGTACCTAGATTCATTGATCCAAAATGACGGTAGCATAGACAAGGGCGTGAAGAATAAAATAAATGCAGGGTGGATGAATTGGTGAAAGGTGTCTGGGGTAGCTTGTGATCCACGAATGCCGTTGAAACTCAAGGTGGAGGTGTATAAAACTATAATAAGATCAGTCGTATTATATGGATCCGAGTGCTGGGCTACAAAAAAGACTTATGAGAATAGATTACATGTGGCAGAGATACCAAAGTTAAGATGGTTGTGTAGTGTAATTAGAATCGATAAGATTAAGAATGTGTATATTAGAGGAAGTTTGAAATTAGCACCAGTGACAGACAAAGTTGAGAAGTAATAGGTTAGCATGGTACGGGCATGTTATGAAAAGGGATGAAAGTCATGTAACAATAATAGTTTTGAGTATGTAAGTGGACGGATATAGGAATAGAAGAAGACCGAAAAAGGTGTGGATGAATTGTGTGACAAATGATATGTGTATAAAAGGTGTGAATACTGGGATGACATCTGATAGTGGAGAGTGGAAGAAGATAACATATTATGCCAACCCTACTTAGGTAGGATAAGGGTAAGAAAATGGTGATATTTTAATTGTTGATATATTATGTAATATGCGGAATAAGGACACAGACAATTGTAACTTACGTTGAAAGAGTTTATTACCGCTTTGCTCTGTTTTAGTAGTATACCTAATATTTAATAAACATAAGCGTTTTATCGAAATAAATTTTGAAATAGTAATGCGACACCAATTAAAATACTTAGTAGAGGTAAAGATGTCAGTGAAGAATAGTCAGTATTCTTCGAATGTAGAGCGGAGCTAAATGTCATGTTCCGAGCATTACGCTTACGTAACTATTCACTTTACACATTACAGAATTCATAAACACAGAAGTGACACGAAGCCGCCAAACCGCCCACGGTTTATGTAACAGTCAGGAAATAGATGAAAGAGCGGCGACTCTAGCACTCTAGCTTCACAGGCGAATACGAACCGAGAAAAATGGATCAAGAAATAAAACATAGATGCAATAGTCGCCAGCCAATAGCGATCATAGATTGTTTATACTCATTATAATTGCAGATTAGTCTGTTCGTATCATTGTCAGGATAATGACATTGAAAGTTGGAATTTATGAAGTTAAAATAATTTCCTTGGTTTTTTGTACATTCAAATACATACAATTTTGCACAAATTAAGTACATTTTTCTTTTTTGTTTGTCAACTGTTTTTTTTGTAGTTATTTTATTAGTTACCGATTATTGGCGAGCTTTACTGTTATTTTGTTACCATCGACGAGTCGAAGCCATTATTTATAAGTCTATATTTGTAATACAATCCTTATTAAATGCGAATGTCAGTTTTTTTGTTTTTTACGCTTTCACGTTTAAAGTAATTAAACGATTGTCATGCAATTTTGCATACTCGTTGTCAATGGTACAAGATAGTAAAGGATTATATAAAGTACAACCTTTTGTAAAAAAAAACTTTCCCGATGATTTATCAAATCTACATTAACGCGAGTGCACCCACGGGTAAAAATTAGTCTACAATATTTGTACGATACTCAATATAGATTTTAAAATTTAGAAAGAAGAAATACAGATAATAATAAATATACGTTAACATGTGAAGAAAACAAACGGGATATATCGTAAAGATACATGATAGAAGTGAAACTTTTGTATTACAAGGAAACATGTTAATTAAATAATACAACAATAAGAAAACGTCACGCGGTGTTACGAGGTGGTCACCTATCCAAATACTGATTACTGACCTCGCACGACGTTGTTTAATTTCAGTGTTCGTACGAGAACCGGCGTTTTCAACACTCTTCCCGACACAGTGTTTACCCGCACCACTTTTCGTCGTACAAAAAGGTTGCCAATCAGAATTTCAAAGCCCTTTGATAAGACGTTTAATTCCAAAAACTTCTTATTGTGGTCTAATTTTGACCCTCGTACGACCATAGATAAAAATAAAATAAACAGAGACCTTGGAAAATTGATAGTGTAATGAAAAAAAATGAGACGCCGTACTGTGTCTCCAGTACACACATGCTTCTGTTTTGTTACGTCAATGTGAATTTCACTTAAAATAGCGTTTGCACCCTAATTTCCACGTTGTTTAATCTTTGACCCTCATCGAACGTACCGACCGCGTCGTTCAGTTGCGATCGGACTATGGCGATGAGAATACACGCGTCAGCTCGTTACGATACCGTGATAGAATTGTTTACGTGAACATTTCCTTTTCATTGTGTCTGTGACGGTAAATGAGCGATCCCTAGTGATTGTGTTGTGTTGCAATGGCTAATCTAACGTTACGTTACCTGGATGAGTTGTCGTATGTCCTGAACAGCAGGAAACACCTCGCGAACCAAGCGAAGGCATCTTCCGTTGGCGATCTCCTCAACGCTGAAGAGGACAGGTTCACATCGGTATGTGTAACTATGATATACCTTAATAGGATACCATTTATTTATATGAAACAAGAATTTTGATGAGTGACAAAAATTGGTATGACTTTTGCGCCGCGCTGTCAGTATTTTTTTTTTCATAGATTTTGTCGGACATAAAACATCAATAACATCATGTATGTACATGTATCATCCTCTTTTTAATATTTCTGAAAGCAGATAATTATTTTGTCGGAAGAACAAAAATATGAATGGAAAACAAAGTAGGCAAGGTTTTTACTCTGCGTTATTTTGTTTTTTTTTGTGAAAGGCAATAAAGCATGTAAAATGTAATTACCCCTTTTTTATTTTACTATTTTTGAAGTAGGTAACTATTGTATTTAAACATTTTGTTTATTAATAATAGTATGTTTGTTACATGTGAAAGGAAACGATAGAAACCAGAAGTATCACAATTGAGGTCGTAGCAACATTCGACCTTTTGAGGCTTGATTGTTTGATGAAGCTTCATTCAGTAATAGTTAACGCTTTGATGAGTTCTTGTTGCCTTTATATTTAATTTCTATGCCGTCAGATAGACTTGCCATATCCGTTTTAAAATATTACCTATGTTTATTTATTTGAAATTATATATAGAAAATTTATTATTGCTAGTTCTGGATGAAATTAAAAATATTTTGTTACAATAAATTTTAAAACAATGTTCAGTGTAACCGTTTCTAGGATTGACGTTTCAAACAGTGCCTATAATACTCAGTAGTTTTGTCTATGACGTATAAAGTAGATACCTCAGAAAAATAAACTAAATGTATGTCAGAGAAAAGTATTCGAGTTAATTGTGAATATTACTTATACTATCCAATAGGTATTATGATAACCTCTAATAGATAACGAATTTGACTAGCAAGTGCTGCGCAGTTCAGTGCTGATGTTACCAATGAAATAAATTGAAGGCAGTTAGAACAATCGATTAGGACAGCAGTTTCTAAACATTTTAAAGATACGGACCACTCACCTATCTTTTTATGTTTTAGTATATATCATTTATTTAATGCAAAATATTGTTAAAAATACTTTTATTCGAGATTATTAAGCTATTTGACAGCTATAAGGAAAACAGGATAAATATTGTAGATAACTAACTACCTGTTTTTGTGAATACGAACACGTTTGTTATTATTTATCGCTATTATTATTTTATATAATATATAATTCACTTTAAAAAAATGTATGTTGTGCAAATAGTCTCCGTATTGAAATGCCTAAACATACCAGTTTATATAACAGTTGGCTGAACGAAACATAAGTTGAATGCGTTACATCTCCACCAAGTAATGAGTTATGAGAAAACAATTAGGTACTTATGACGACTCTTATGGTGATCAATCAAGCGGTGTTGAAGCTTATCAACCTCATATATATACCAATATCAATTTTTATATACATATAATAAAGATGACCGTAGATTTGTGTAAATACATTAAAAGGAGGTTAAGAGAGTACCCAATTTTATTATTAATAACAGAATCACAACTTATTTATATTAGATATAATTATCGTTCCTATTGCTTAATTAACCAGCGTTTTCATATCTTAGTGTTGTCCTCTCTATTAAATATTATAACTGTAATTGTTGGAGCGTTTGGCGGAATTTTAGTTTGTCATGTACTTATTGGTAAAATTGATATTGATAAAATTGCGTTATTTGAAGCTATTTTGTTTAATGTTGGTGATATCTTGTGAATCATTACTTGGTTATTGTACTTGAATTCTGAGATGTCACAGAAACTCGCTGGAAAGTTGTAGACAAATGGCCACAATTTTGTTAGAATACTAAAGTCATCACAACACGATGTGTAAAATGGCATAAGAAATAATGTCAATAATGAGAATTGTTAAAGTAGAAAAAATTAGTTTGTCTATCGTTACTGGCTGTTTAAATTGTTGTGACTGCCTATAATTGGCTTATTTTTTCAAAAATGCCATTGAATGTTCATACAAGGGTTTTGGCGGGATCTTGGGATGTCACGTAGTGGATTTTATATTTTATTCATAATCTTGTGTTATTTATCTGTATTTTGTAATATTGGTGACGCTTTACGTAATATCGTTTGGTTATCGTGCACTAGTAAAGTAGATGAGAAATAATGTCACGGAGCATGGATTCTGACTTGCCACAAAAACTCCATGGAAATATCTAACAAGACGGCCACCATCTTGTTAGTTCGTTAAAATTATCGCAAGAAACTTGTAATCTCATTACCCATTCGATAATGGCAGTAATAATCTACTAGAAGATTGGTTGCCAAAAATAAAAAAAACAATGTTCATACAAAACATAAGTATGATAAATGATTTTTGCCATATCACTGTCGTGGAACATGGTTAATCCTATTTTCACAGTATAGAGTAGTATTACTGTTTATTTGAAAAAAAAAACAATCGCTGAATGTATGTAAGCGCATCACTTCAGAACCGGCTGCACCTTCTTTTTATGTTATGTGTGTAATTGTCAGAACAACATACAAACTTGTATGAACAAGATGTTTGAAAAAACGTACGCGAAAACTGAAAAAAAAATCGATAAAATATCTCTATATAAAAAGTCAATATGTGAATGAGATAAAAGACAATAGAGAAATCTTCCTATTTATATTATTAGATGGTCGTCTTGTAAATGGAATGTTTTCTAAAGCCGGGAGAGACAGCTAGTCAATAATAAATCCTCTAGTGCTTTTTCTTTTAAATAATATATTCAGTCCTAAGGAAGTAGTGTGAGAGGAAAAGATAACATAAAAGTTATTGTAAAAACTGATTCCATCGTATCAGATATCGCGGTTGGGTAAACCGGTGTGTTACGAACAAAAGATCTCCGGTGTCGAATGTGTTTCATTCTAGCAGGTTCTACTACGTTTTGCGGTTTATTTGATTCTATACGAACGTACAGATTTATTACATTTTGCGACCAGAGACGATGGAAATTATAAGGTAAAGTTTTTTGTATAACTGCACTAAGGTTTAGAAATTAAAAAAAGAAAAGTCTTTAAATACATTGTCGTAAACTTAGCCGTTTTTGGTTTCACATCAATTTTGAAGTGTTTATTAATCTATCAGTAATTGACAATGAACGTGATTTGATTTATTATTATTATTACTATATTTGTGGACAATAGATTCTCTCGTGTTTTACTTTATTTTTGTGACATTTTATTTAGTAAAGTTAAATACATTTTGTATAAAGTACAACTGTTGCTTAGGGAACCGACCTTCCGACATGGTACCTCAGCGATAAAGGCATTTACACTTCGGCCCATCTCGGTAACCTTCGGTTTTCATTAGATGGCCAAACCATCCTCAGCAGCCGATTTCCAGGACCTCACCATTCAAAACACTTGGAATGGTAACTGTTCCCTTCCCAATTTTAATGTTTGGTGACTTGACAATTGATTATAAAATGTGAATGAATGATTGAATTAATACTTTATCACACTTTTGAATTCGTACACTGGCGAGTTGAATGCCATAAGGTATTTTCATCTAGCCGACCAGGGGTATTGTTATTAAACAAATGTTTTGTATGTAGTGCAAATATAGAAGATGCAAAAGAAATGACTAAATAAAGAATATATATAATAATGAAATGAAGACATATATAACATAAATATATTTATATACATACCTATATAGACACATAAATAAAAATGATGAAGGTGTAAAATGTGTCAAAATATTTTTTCATTTCTATCTGTCTGATAGTTTCAAAGCGTTTCAACAAACTATAAGCCAAACGACCCCTAGCGCTCTTGTAGTAATGGTATAAATAAATATGACATATTTGAGTCAGTTTCAGCAAACTGACCGATTTTTAAAATTATTTTAAATTATAGGTATTTACTTTTATTGACAACATTACCTACTATATAAATGAATACAGACCAAATTTATCCTCAGAAAAACGTAGTTGAAACTATTTCATGTGAGTGAGCATCAACTATTAAATATTAATTCTTTAATCCACACAAACGAAGCCGCGGGCGATACGAAGTTTTATAATCCCATTTTCCTGAAACTGGCAATAAATTCGCGGCCTTCTAAAATCAACGCAGTTTTTCACGTATGACGTAATTAACCAAAACCTATATATATATATATATATAATGAACTGATTTTGACACTTTTGTTATTAATAAAAAAACTTTTGAGATTATCATCTAGTTAAAAATCCTTACACTTTGGTATAAAGATCAATCAGATATGATTATATGTATGTTAATATATATAAAGGTTAAGATAAATCAGTTTATTGCTTTTTTCCCCTGTATCGCAAACGGTTTTTTTTATCTAGTAGTTATTGACAAGCTTCAGTGTTAACACCGAAAAATTTTTAGAAATATTTTTTCTTTTCCATAATTTAGACAAGAAAAAGCCTTTGTTTATTATTTTATTCTGCATACTTCATGCTCCTTACATCTATAATATATAATATTTATACAATACTCATTACTGATAATAATATCTTTATAGTATATGAATATAAATGTTTCTACACCTTATGGTCGAATTTCAACCAGTGGACGACCACTAGTTTTATTATAAAAAAAATCGTTGTGAGCCAAAAGCCTTTGCATCCATCTTCCATCAATTCGTTTACAAGTCAACAGTTACTTTGAGAAAATCATATAGATTAACATATCTGTATCATAAATGAATAGGACGATTCACACCGAACGTGTCATATCTAATGACCGCAGTGAATATCTTTTTATGTACGTGAAGTTTGCACGATGTTATTTTTTTATTTTAAATATATCAGGCTATATTAGAATATTCAATCAACATTGTACCAATTTTAATATGATGTGATGGGAGATGCACAAAACTGTTTTGAAATATATAGGGTATAAATAGTATAGGGTCTGTCAACCCACCTAATAATTAAAGAATGTAGCTGGGATGACCAAATTTATTGCTTAAAAGCTACATATTTTCATATAAGTCTGTCCGTTAGTGTGCCTATAGTTCGAGGACAATTATTATCGAACTAGCTGTGCCCGCGACTTCGTCCGCGTGGAACAGAATACAAAACGCAGTGATTAATGAAACAATCTGAATTTATATCTGTATATCTTGTATATTTGTAATGTAAAGTGTCAGGCTAAAAACTAATAATGGTCACACCCCTTTGTCACTTCAATAATAACTCAAAATTAGGGCTTTCAAGTTACTTTGATGTGTGTAAAAACCGTGGGTCGTGCCATCGTGCTGCATCTATCGTCATACAGTCAGATACTTCGTAACACACGACGGTAATATGTGCCCACACCTAAAGTTATTGCGAACATGGACAAAACTTCGTGACGATATACGCAGGTATAGGAGTATCATAGCAATAATATTCTAATTTAACAACAATAAAAAAAACTATATTATATTAATATTAACTCCTGGACTGTCCAAAATTATCTCATTGTTATCTATACTCTATATATCTTCCTTGCAATAATATTCTTACGACAGTAAACCAATAAAATTATAAGTTTAGCGCCATCCGTTGTCGTCAAAAATGTAGTCTGTTATTGCTTCTGAAGACGATTTTTTCTTACATTTATGTTCAATTAACAATTTTAGTCTCTTTATTTTTTTTATTATAATAAGATATATCATAAAAAGTGATAAGCTCCAATAACTTGTAATATTTACAACACAAAACGAATTAAAAATTTACAAATTTAATCATAAACCTTGTACGATCGAAAAATAAAAATCATATTTTACTTATACAAAGTACAAAGTAAGCTATTCAATTTATAGAAATATGTAGTATATATAATTGGCCAATTTTTAGAATGTATATTATAGATTTAGAAAATGGCGGTTGAGCGCCATCTATTTGCAATAATGCATATTAATTAATTACTGAACATCTTAGGTTATTAATATTTATTTATGTGAAAATAAAATATTAACCATTTTTCTTTCGTTCTGTCTTAGTAATGTGATACTGTGGTAATGTTTATTTATGTTATAAAGTAACCTGGTTTTTGGATGAGGATAAAGTCCATTTACTTATCTATTTTTCTCTCGTACTTAACTCCCGTTGTCATTAAAATACAATAACTTTTGATAGAGTTAACCGATTTTAATGAAACAAAAAATTTATGTTGCTCCAGAATATGCTTGATTATTTTCTTGCTGGTGTTTTATCAGAAACCTAGTACTTTACCAGTGATGCCTGTTCAAACAAACAGACAGACAGACATTTCTAAAAATGATCGAAATGGATTCTATTACTTATTCCTAGACACCTGCAACAATTTCTCAAAATTCAAAAAAGTACAGACACGTTGGATTTACATTCTTATTATATGTATAGATATGCGTGATTATACATTTATACTAAAAAATCTATAGGTATTTTTGTACATTCAGCTTTTAAGGGTTAAGTCGTATCGAAAAAATTAGAAAAAAAAGACCCCAATGAATCCAGTAGAACAAGTAGTTCTTATGATACAACAAAAGCATTTTCACGATAGCGAAGAGGCGGGCACCGACATTTTTTTAATCTAACAACTGACATTGAAGGAAATAACTCCGTAGAGACTTGGTCTCTATAAAACCGTCTTGTACAATTTTTCTCACATTTACGAAGGTTAATTGCGATATTGTAAACATATAAGCTTTATTAGTTTGTGATGATATTTAGAATGTCAGTCTTCTCATTCATTTTTAATCTGTGTGTGGATTTACGTTTACTTTTAATTATATGGCTTCTCTCTATGTCAGCGGTTTTGCCAGTGTCAAGTGTTCTCGTCATTTGATGTATCACGTCAACTTTTATTTCTTTATTATTTTTTGATTAATTGTATTATAATAGTTTATTTATATCAAGTTATAATTATTACAAAACTAATATTATTATTCCATCAACGTTTGTAATTTCCAATAAATTTTACATTTGTATAGATGAAGCCATAAGTAAAATTCAGCCATGATATACAAAACACTCCTTCAAATCAATTTGGCATCCGGTTTCAGATTTACGTAGTCATTACTGTTACGTCAGTCGAGAATTGTACTTATTTTGTTCTCCATAAGGTTCACGACTGTACAAGGAAGACGAGGGGTCTGGGAGGATGGTGACAATTGTATGGATTGCCCTTGCGGTCGAGCCATCCTGTTTGGACTGGGGATTGGCTTGTTTATATTACGTTGACCGTGTTGCCGTTTGTGGTTTCCGTTGAGTGTTAAGCAGAGATGGTTATTGACTTATTACGATATTCCTGTAAACTTGAATTAAAATTATATAATATCCAAAAATGAAAGTATATCTCGACAACAACACACTAACCGGATCCTACTTTAGCTAACAACCATCCCGGTAACCTCATAACTAAAAAGTATGTGCTTATGAGCTCAAGCTAAAAGTGAAAACGTTTTTACTAATAGTAATATGAAGTCCAAACTGTATATCTACATATACATACGCAGAGACAAAACTGGTAAGTACATCTTTCTTCTTTGTTTCTGAAACGAATTTTTTGTTTTTAGTTATAGTGGCATGGCACTCGGACACCGTATCGATCGTGGTAGGTACATAACATGATGGTAGACTTTTTTCGCCTGGTTAGCTGTGGTAATTTGAAAATCTGACACAAAATATTTATAAGTGTGTATACCAGCAGCTGCATTTAAGAGTTTGTCCTCTTCTAGGTTTAGCGTGTTTACCATTGTAGACAACATCGTTGTTTAACATCAGGTGAGATTGTGGTCACATATTAAAATCTAAAAATGTTGAAAAGAAAAAGGTTGTAGATGTAAATCTTGGAAATGTAAAATGAGTTAGAAATGCGACTCCAAGTTCTGAACGTAATTGGAACCCGCATATGTGTATATGGTGTATATGTAATAAATAATCTTGTTCAGGGGTGGCAAACATTTAAAACGCAGCATTTCAATGCGGTTTGCATTCCCGTAAAAATAAATAATTAATAATGCTTATGTTATACGTGAAGCGTTAAATTAGTTGATATGAAACTCCTTCAGGTTCGGCAAATAGAACTTTTATTAAAAAATGTCGTATTTATACTAAAAAATATCTTCCGTCTGCGGGTTCACTTAAGTTCTATCTTAGATTTGATCTTTCGTTCGTGAACAGTACTTTTTGTAAATAAAAGGTATCCTATTCCTTTTCTATACACCTGATAATGGGTATTAAGAAATCATGATGATTAATTGAATAGTTAAGGCGTGAAAGCGTGACAAACAAGAACGAACTCACATTCCCATCTATAATATTAGCTAGGCTTAGGTTACGATGATACTATTTATTAACGTTGATTAACTCTAGCGGTGTATGCAGTGCATGCCGAGACATTTTTCATATGGCAGGATTTTATCAAACCTATTTGATACTTATCGATGTATAGTGGCCAATTTCATTAATGGTTTCTATAAATTTTAGTCTGTGTTCTTTGTGTTGTATAACCTATGTTAATATATTTTTGTATTAAAATCTATTGAGTAGTTTTTTCGTGAAGCAGTAACAAACATCCATGCGTCCTCAAAATCCTTACTCTTTCATAATATTAATATAATTAAATTAAATCATAAATATATTACAGCCCTCGACAATCTTTTGAACCGGTCTGAATATAGCCGCAAGTGCTGGCTTACTCGTAATATAGTCAAGAGTTTAATAAGAAATCAAATTAAAATATTACTATTGGAATTTAAAATTAGCATTTATTTTTCCTTAAGTTGTCTCGATGTTTACATCAGTATTAGGATGACCAAAAAAAAAATGATTTTTTTTTCCAAACAGACTCAAAAGTTACTTTTGGGTGTAAAAAAATTACTGTGAAAAGATGAGCTCTTAATATTAATATTAAGATTGTCCTCATCGCTTTTTTTAAATTCCCATAAGAATAACATTGGAAAATTTTTTTTTGCTTCTTCTGATTTTTGTACCGTTCAAACTACTGATTAACTTATAAATCGCTGTTTCAATCTTTATAGAGAATTGAACGCTCTAAAAAAAGGTCTCATAACATTTTTCGATTTGTCCATGCGTTCAAAAGTTATTCAAGATCAAAGTTCAATTTTTCAAAAATTTGATCGAATTTTATAAATTACGCCGAAACTGTTGGTTTCAGTGTCAAAATAAGGATAAATTTTTTTGTCAAACATAAATTTGACTTCTGATAAATGTTGACCAAAAATTTTTTTTATTCAATCAAATAAATGTGATGCTTTTAAGGAATTTTTTTGCAATAAATAAAAAAATAAACAATTTTATTCTATTATTAATAAGTTTTGCTTAAAAAATTGCTTATCTATTTATATTAAATATTTATGATTGAAGTGATTTTTTATAACAATTTGGAAAACGTTGTCGATGGCCCCGAATAACCTGCAATAAATACTGCAACTGTTCTACATCTTTAGTTAGGCAGGAGTTATATTCTTCAATTAATGCAACACCCCGTTCAGCAACGTCGTTCGTTACTTTCAAAGTTTTGAAAAATTCCAGACATGTTTTGTAGCTGTCATCATTGGGCCATGTAGAAATATCTTCTTCTATGAAATCAGAGGGTAAATCAAATTTTTTAAATAGCTCTAATGAGTTTCTCGAAACAAAGTCGCTTAAATCGTTGTCTAATAACGATTTTAAATTTACATCCTCCACATGATATCGCTGCTCCATTAATGTAGAGCCCTCTCGAGTGTTAATGGCATAAAGCATTTTCTTTTTAATACAGATCGGAACATTGTCATCAAATAATGAGATTGTGGCCAACTCGTCATTTAAATACTACAAATTTTTGAAAAGTTGAACTTTGATCTTGAATAACTTTTGAACGCGTGGACAAATCAAAAAATGTTATTAGACCTTTTTTGTAGAGCGTTCAATTCTCTATGAAGATTGAAACAGCGATTTATAAGTCAATCGGTCGTTTGAACGGTACAAAAATCAGAAGAAGCAAAAAAAAATTTTCCCATGTTATTCTTATGGGAATAAAAAAAATGCGATGAGAACAATCTTAATATTAATATTAAGAGCTCATCTTTTCACAGTAATTTTTTTACACCCAGACGAAACTTTTGAGCCTGTGTGGAAAAAAAAAATTTTTTTTTTGGATCACTCCAATCACTATAAATGTATATATATCTACATTTGTGTTCTACGCATTTATATTCAATGCGGTCAAAAAGTTAAGCAAGGACTGCATTTATTTTTACAACTATTAACTATCGTTACTACGTCAAGTAACAAGGTTTTTAAGTAAAATTATTGTACAATACAAAATACTTGTCATTGACTTTTTATATTTATGTCTTATTCAAATGGATTTTTAGGTTAAATAAGATAATTTAAAACGAGAGTGTGTATTTATGTATGCACGTGAGAAGCTATACTTCTTATGAGTGAATTTAAAAATAATAACTACAAAAATTAATATCCCAAATCTAAAGTGCAAATTGCAAAGTACAGCACATTAGTATCGATAATCGTAGAGATGATGGCTCAATTGATAGCGTGTTCGAATATTGCGTTAATCGACGTAGATTCTAATCTTTGCAACTCAGTCGGAGCCTTCGGTGAAGGAAAACATAGTATGATTGTAGGGTTTTTCCCAAGTCAGCATAGCTATCTATCGACCACGCTCAAGTTGAAAATCTTTTGTCAAGCACCTATTGGTGTGTTCCGGAAATAGCACTGAAGAACTAGTCCTTCCTCTAAGTTTAGCGTATTTAACATCAGATTAGATTATGGTTAAACACTAAATAAATCTAAATCATATAAAGTATTAACAAATGACAACCGTAGCCATAGCGCGCTCTCTTGTCGCGTAAGGCCTTCCCCGCCAGCTCCCTCGGCTCCTGCCAAGCCCCAGCCTCAGAAGGCTCAGTCCACTCCTGCGCCACCTACCGCGTCTTCAGTATCGACCACCGGTATCGACTGGATAGCTCAACTTCTTTTAGTACACGATGTACAAGAAATACTCGCGTTCAACGCGCTCGTCAATAGTACGTCTGAGCTCGGGCTCTTAAACGCGATCTCAGCTTTCCCAGCCGTTGCGACTACGTTACAACGACTAACCCGCGCCGCGCATAAATAAATTCGCGTTAATCAAAACATCAGTTCGAACCCGCGTGTTCATATACAATAGATCGATACATTAGGAACTCGTACGTAATTGTATAGTTAAGTCGGCACCGTGCCATTGTTCTTTATTTTTCGCTCGATGTCCTCTTAAAAGATGCGTGTTTGCGCCCACGCCCGCGACTCTCTCTGCTCACGCCGCCGTGAGTGGGGGGAAGATACGATCCCGCACACTCGTCGCGATTTTTCTTGTAACAACTCGAGCCTAGGTTTGTCCCTCGGTGTGGAGCCCTCGAGTATGTTACTCGCGCGAATACAGTGACTCACGCTTGTTTTTCATTTACACGATCACCCCACACACATGCACACCTAGGCACACAGTGGTGGGCTGTTTTTTTTTTGCCATTTGCGGACTGAAATAGGTCACACAACATAGTAGTCAGATGTAAAATACACATATACATTCGTGAAATATGCATGGTCACACATGCTTTTTTCACGAATTCATATATGTGTATGAAATGGATAGATAGCTTAGCTAGCTTAGTCAGAACGGGAAAGTCGGCGACAGCTCAAGCCGAGGTGCACCGAGTGCCCTTGAGGTGATCGCCTAAAACAAATCGGGTGAGTGCCCTAAGCGCTCCCCTTAGTAGTCCGGTGGAACTGTAAAGACCTTATTGGCTAGCAGTGTAGGTCAGTTCGAACAAAAAAAAAAAAGTAGCCATTATCTAGTGCCTGTGTGCATGTATAAAAAAATCAATAAGCAATATGGTACAAACTAGCTATCACTAAGCCAAACTATAATCGAGAAAACAACATAATAAATTATATATAGTCGAACTATATATAAACTGAACATTATTTGTAATGTAAACTGTACAGAAAAATGTTCTTAACTTCTGATTTGTTGTAACCGCAGCGCTGCGGTCGCTACAACATTGTAACATCATGAAGTATATTTATAATAAGTTTCTATTGTATTTTATATACTTACTTTGTGTAAAAAGTATAAAGGAAATTTCCGGTATTGAAAAATAAGGTAATAGAAATAGCGTAAAAAACATTTTAAAACTTGTAAATAAAATAATCCTAAGTGATTCAATCAGTGATATAAAAATATTAACTATTAGCTTTTATCTTCGTGTTATTGTAGATTTTACTCTCTTTGATCCCTCGAGAACAGTACATTTTTTCTGGATGAACCCTATGCCCTTTCTCTACGCCTAACAATATCTATGTAAAATTTCATGAAGCTCAAAACAAACAAACAAATTCAACAGCATTTATAATATTAGTTAGTATTTAATTAATACAATTAAAAAAGAATTATTCATAGACAACGTACAACTTAAACCTAGAAGCATGCACAAAAAGTTACTGGACAACATTAACAAAAGAGTCAACATTTTTGAAGCGATAATTTAAGTTTATAGTGTGTAGCACAGATAAAAGAAAGATGTGTTAGGTGAAGTTTGTCTTAACTGTCGTCTACTTCTTAGCCTGAACAAACAAAAAAAACATCATAGTCATCAGTTATTTTTCAGTTCACTCTTCGACATATATCTGTACCTTATCACAAAATCATAATCTTCAGTTACCGATTACTTTTTTTTAATTGTCTCTGAATCCAGCTATAGGACGTTTTACCGTCAGTATAAACCTTACTAATATAATATAATCGCAACGTTTAGTTCACTACGGAATAAATTCATATAACATCTTATTAGAGGCTTGTGAATTCGAATCCCACACACTTTCTATCAATGAATGTTAACTAGCTAGGTAAACACAAGAAAATAATCTAAGACAATACTGTGGTTTCATTACTATCTCATTAATTAAAATAGTTATTAGCTTTTTTTTTTTCGAACTGTCTACACTGTTGACCTGGCAAGGCCTCTACAGTTTCACCGGACTACTAAGGGGAGACTAAATAGTTATTTGCAGTTACAGTTTCTTCATACATAATACAAATATCACGGTTATTAAATGCAATAAGCATTTGCTAAACAGTTTTATTCTTCCAATGAATCAATTTACACGAGTAAATTGTATTCATTTGCGGCACCAATTGTTCCGGGTGATTTATTTTGAACTTATATCTTACTAGCTTTTAGTCTTGGCTTCACTTGATATGGGTAACCTACCCTAACCTAACGTGTGTTTTTGAAATTAAAACCTTACATACACAATTTTTCATAAGATAATCTTACACTCATTTCAAAGAGCATTTTAGCAATATCGTCGTACGGTTTTACTAAAATTCTGTGTAAAATACCGACTAATTTATTAGTGCCATTATCGAGTAGGTAATAATATTACAAGTTTCTTGCGATCATTTCAATGAAATAACATGATGGCGGCCGCCTTGTAATAACTTTCTAGGGAATATTTGTGGCAAGTGCCATGCTCCGCGGTATTATTTCCCATCTACTTCACTTGTGCACAATAACCAAACTATATTGTGTTAAACACCAACAGTATTATAAAAAATATATTCAAATAACACAAGATTATGAATAAAATATAAGAATAGAAGATGATGAATATTATTTATGATTTGTAACTGAAAACATACTAATTTTAATGTTCTATTTTTTTTATTTTGCCTTATACTGAATAACTATAATAATCGTCATGATTAGTCATTGTATAAAGCATGTAGTAATGTATCTTCATAAAGATAAGGAACACTTGAAACCGAAGAGGTTCAATCCGCACCTGAAAATGGCTGTCATAGTCCTTGAAGAATAATGGGTTGCCAGAATTGAAATGAAAGATGAACGAGAAAGTGAACAGACGTCTTTAAAAATATTGTTTCCGAAATACTGTACATCTGTTTCCAAATAGTGTCGTTGCTTTCATACGCTGCATAATAAAATCATGTTGAAGTATAACGTCTATTGTTAGAACAATATACAATGCAGGCGAAAACAAAAATAAGGAAACAATCAAATATGATATAAAACTATGTTGAAATTAGCGTGTAATCCCATTTTACTGTGCACGCGCATGACATATGCCGTTACCGTATTCAGTTATGTAAAGCCATATGCAGATATTCATAGAAAATGATCTTTTATTAATCTTCATGGTACATTAATTCATATGATTTCACAGGCAGATAGATGCCTATGTTTCAATAATGTGTAATATTAGGAACGCATCATTACGGTGTTTACGCAAGTGACATGCTCTGAAAACTGTGGTAGACAGAGCCATCTCATATGTTGCGCATGAATTGGTTTCGTAAAAACAATTTATAGGCACTGTCGATCTTATAATAACTGGTTCGCCAGACGTTGTCCTTGAAAGCTGGTTGAGAATATTATTATTTTAACTAATAAAAATATTGATAATTTTTATAGCCTATCAATTATAGAACGTCGTATAGTTTCCTGTATAAAATTTCATTGTTGTTTCTGGGTTATTACTATGGAGTAAATATTGATGAAAAGAATTAAGAAGTATAAAAGTATTGATGAAAATTATTAATGTTTATCACTTTCAGAATGACTATATACAAAATTAGATCAAAAGCAGTTATGTTGAAGTTATTTGAGAATTAAATATATTTAATTTTTGTTACAAAATCTAAATGCAATATTGATAATGTATATACCTTGATAATGTATATATATATATATATAGTTTATATTTTGTGAACAGCGTTTAATACTCGTGTACAGAGTAACTTAGCAATCGGTTGTAAGTAATAAAAAATGGATGTTTTTCACCATTGTTGAAAGCATTTTTCTCAATTCTAGTATTTTAACATTTGAAGAATGATATAAGCTTTCAGTATCCAAAATTGCATAGAAAAACGCCGAGCCGTTAAATCCGGACATACAAACAGGTAGATAAAAAGTTATTAACATCATAGTTGTGTACAATGTCCTTTATAATAGTAATATATCATCAAATTTCAGAAATAAAATTGGGTTACAGATTTATTTCATACCAATAGATTAGGCTAGATAAAAAAATCGATTATTTTTTTTACAATATTTACTCTGAAAATATAGCTGAGGATACAGAAAAATTACGCTGTTAAAATGGCAGCCAAATCTAAAACTAAATTTTTTGGATAGAAATGCCATTAAAATGACCTTAAGATTATCAAAAGATATTGAAAAAGGTTATTGAGAAAAAAAAATTGCAATGAGTCTCATCATACCTATAAATAAAATTGGAGTGTCTGTTTGTAATATCAAAATAACGATTTTTTATTGATTGGATATGAACGTATACACGATACTGATAACAAAAATACAATTTTAAAAATTTTTGTCTGTCTGTCTGTATGTTCCGGGAAATCTCCGAAACGGCTGGACCGATTTTAACAGGAATTCCACTGACGGATAGTTAAAATTACAGCGGCTACTTTATTTTAGACTAGTTGTCATCCATGGCTTCGTCTGTAGTACTATCTCCAAAACGATTGGACCTATTTTCATGGGATTTTCACTGACAGATAGCTAACGTTATAAAACGTAATTAAAACCTTTTTTATTTTGGACTAGCTTTGATCCATGGCTTTGTTTGCAGTATTATCTCCAAAACGTTTGTACCATTTTTCACGGAACTTACACTAACAGATAGCTGATCTTATAAGAAGTAATTCACAATTATAAAAAAAAACGCATGCGGAGCTGCGGGCAACAGCTAGTAAATCATGAATTCGTCTGAAAAGTAAAAAAAAAACAACATTTCTGGCAAGTAAAATGACCCATGTTTTTTGGTATTTTGAAGAATATTTTCCGGGTACCATAAAACATTTTTTTATTACTAGCTGCTATAGATAAAACTAGTTTCTGTACCCGGCCACGCGCGGTTGTGACTCATACGGTTCTTTTTAATATGTACAAAAAGCGCGTATTCGAATGAAGATTTCGATAGAAATTTTAAAGTAATCGGTAAACGTATACAGATAAATATGTTATCAATATCTATTGCTATAAATACATAGTACACTACATACATAAAGACAAATAAGTAATGCGGACCGATAAATCTTGAGGTCTAAAAACTCGAAAAGCTATATTAATATTCTTTATTTTGTGTTCCAATTTATGTGAGGTCATCAGCCCTCTTAGTACGTCCGGGGTCCGCCCATACGTTTGGAAGTTGAGACTTTGTCGTTTTATATTTATTTATTCTCTTATTAATCGTTTGCATCATTATTATCGGCATCTCTTTTCATATTAAGTAAATAAAAATAATAAACATAATTACACTATTTTACCAATATCTGGTAACATTATAAATGTCGCAATAACAAAGGCGGGATGTTGATTTTACATTTAATGACTTCCACCATTTTGTTTATTTGTTCAGTTGTCAGCGTTTATATGAATAGTGTCGCTAGTATGTCTAATTAACTATTTAGATAACGATATTATTTTTCATTTTTGGTTTTCACTTTCACTGTTTGGAAACCAACGATAACCTTGACCTTTCCGGGGTGGTAATCATTGTGACGCAAACGTTTATTCTTCTTCGCTTTTATTCCTCTATTTTTTTTCTTTTTACCTTGGCAACTGGGTTATTAATTCAATATATCATGAGAAGATTTATTTTTTCCTACACTATAGTGGTATAACTGTTAGATGTTTTCAGAGAGTTTTTGTGTCATCATAGAAATTATACTTGGTGTTATTGTGTCCTTTCTACATTACTTGTACACAATGAACAAAGCTTCATTATACTAAGATGCTATTAGTATTACATAATATAGGTTTTTTTTTTCTTTATTTAATTTAGGGACATTTATCATTACTGATATGTCAGTCCCATCGTAACTTATATCTATTTACAACTAAAACCCTTAAGTGTAAATATAAATGAAAAAAGTAAACCAATTGTCTAAACAGAAAATTTAAATGTACTACACAGCTTTTCGAACAGTCCGATGTCGGTTCTGCTAGAATGCTGTTATAAGCACCCACATTCTTTATATTAATATTGAAATCGTCAGCAAACCGCATCCTTTCAATACGATTTTTTTGCATTCTAATAAAAAATGATAGATGTCGTCAATCTTATCACACTCGTTACAAACTGGTGAATTTATAACTTTCGTTAAAACTTTAAATTTTGCTGATAGAATATGTCCAGACCGTAACCTAAAAGTAGTAGTAAGTAAACTTCTGTTGACATTGACTCCTGTGAACCAAGGTACAGATGGCGGCTGAGACTGTATAGTACGGTACCAAATCCCTTTTTCTCTTGAAGTTACAAGAACATTAAAGTATTCCTTCCACATGTCATAACACCTTATCTTACATTTACGTAATATTTCAGAATAGTACGCAAGAATACTTATTTCTGAACCGTCTACTGAAGCTCGCTTCGCTAACACATCTGCCCTCTCGTTTCCTTCTAACCGAATATGAGACGGAACCCATTGCAATCTCAGACGCATACAAGAGCTATGGACTTTCAAGATCTCTCGAAGAATTGCATAGGCTATCGAAAATCCTCTGCAGCCAGACGTACATCGAGCCAAATGCTGGAGGGCTCTCTCACGGTTACTAGTGCAAAATTTTAGTATATATAAAATAAAAGCCACTATATGACATATCAAGATTTTATCAAGAACTCTTGAAGCTCTATCGTTGTTATTGTGGAGGAATAAGTGAAAGCCTTCGGTCACAGATATCTCTAGTTAAGATGTCTCTAGTTAATAATAAGTACAGAAGAATGTTTTTTTTTTTTTATTCACATGGGGAGGTCCATCATGGACACCCACCCTCTCGGGGGAGAGAGTGGGTAGTGTGAGACTCCTACTCATTAAAACCCCACGGTGTACCGACCGCCGCTATGGTTGGGGCGACACGGGACCGTGCAAAGCTATCACCATGTCGCCCCAGCGGTCAGCCCGGCGGAAGGTGTCCTCCGGGCTCCTCCGGGCTCCGTCCTTATAGGGAGATAGACTGAGTACACGACCAGCTACCTCCCCTCGTCAGCCGAACCTGTGCAATGAGGAGATGGGGGCCCCGACCCACCCCCTCAGGTCCGGCTACGGAGGTGGGAGGAGGCGGGCAAAACGCCGCCTCCTTCCACCGGCCCTCCTTTGGCGGAGAGGGCCACTAAGAGGGTCCACCTCTCGGGCCCTCTCCGCCGCCTCCTTTTGCGAGATGACCTCCTCGCAAAAGGAGGTCATCGCATTCCACACCTGTTCGCTGCCGAGCATGGCCACAACCACGCTCGGCAGCGATAAATCTCCTGCACCTTCCACCGCCGCAGCTAAAATGCGGCGCTGTTCCTCCCACGCAGCACACTCTGTCTGAGTGTGCTGCGCGGTATCCTCCTCAGCGCCGCACTCATGGCATGCGGTGGTGGGCTCCCTGCGCGCGATCCGGTGCAGGTACCACCCGAAACATCCATGTCCGGTGAGTACCTGCACCAGACGGAATGTCAGGGAGCCCCATCGTCTCCCAATCCAGTCCGGCAGGACTGGGCAGACGGCGTCCACGGTATATCGCCCATCTTCTATCTCCTTGGAAGCCGGAGGCTCTCCCAAAAGTTTTCTTGCTGCCGTGAACTTATACACGGCGGCAAGCACTCCCGCCTCCAGCTCCCAGGGCAGGGAGCCGGCAAGTGCAAAGGTGCCGAGGACACGGTGCGGTATCCCCGTATCGCCCTCAGTGCCACAATGCGTTGCGCACCACGCAGAGCGCGCACGCTGTCGGCACCGAGGGCGTCGGCCCACACCGGTGCCCCGTAGACGGCCATCGCCCGCACGACTCCCATATAAAGTCGGCGGCACCCGGCCCTCGCCCCCCCAATATTGGGGAGCAACCGACCGAGCGCCGCCTCCGCCCCTGCAATCCACGGTCCGAGCCCTGCGAAATGGGGCTCGAACCGCCAGCGTCCGTCCAGGATAAAGAAGAATGATACCTTCTTTTATCTGTGTACCTACAACGCACCCGAGTGCGTTTGGTATACGTGATGCTAAAGACGCGTTTTTTAAATAGTGCGTTCACAAAAATGTTGCCGTTTTTTATTTAACACTATATTTTACAGTATAATGATAAAGTTTTGTAAAAATTATATAATAAATTTATCAACGCTAACGGTGCGTGCAGTGGCATGTACTAATAAACTACTATATGGATGGCATTAGACAAGCAACAACAATCATTGGCTTACTACTGATTGATTTATATTTTATTTTAATTTAATCAATATGTGACAATTATTGCAGTGCATCAATTTTATTATTATTAAATTACATACTTCATTATTAACAGCGTGTTGTTTGAAATTATGACACATTTCTTTTTTATACTGTATTTTAAGTAATGCATACAACTATCCTTAATATGTGTGTTCCCGAAGCTATGGAAGAATGTTTTTACCACGTGCCATCCACGCACCATATGCGTTTTGTGTTTTTTTTTTTCGTACTTATTAATTCAATTTAATAAAATGTTTTCTTACTACAGATTCAGTGATATATTTTCATCTATAATTCATCATAAAAATCGATGGCATATGGTATAATCTTTTTTTAATATAATGCATCGAATGGGTTAATGTTGTATATATATGCTAAAAATCGGTCGTATAATTTTCAATCATATCATAATTTGATATAAGGTGAGATTGTAATAAATACTTAGTCTACATAATCACCTAGGCCTGTAATATGATAACCTAAACTAAATAAAACACAGCAATACTCAAAATTTATGCAAAATAAAATTGTTCATCAATAATTGTAACGAGTAATAAATATAAAATTAAAGTTATAGCATGTTAAGGCACAAGTTTATTTTATTTTTGAGTACAAAATATATACTAATCGAGCTTGCGGTAAAAACTCCCATTTCGCATGTATAAATGTGTACGTGGTTATTATATAAAAAATGATATTAAACGCAAAAAACAAGTGAGCGTACGACCTCGAATCTTTGCGATTGGACATTTTGCAGTGCATTCTCTAAACTTTAATTCGGACATTAACCATGTAATAATATGTAAAACCTTCAGAATATATTTGTTATTTACATTACTTTGGTAGCTCACTTCCGACGTTTTCACAGTCATTTACTCCCAAATATTTATGCTATTTTAAAACATTTGCTCCAACTTTAATAATTCAAGGTCATCTCACTGCGATGTCCGAACATTGACGCAACTAAAAAGGTAGGTAATCTTTAACATAGATATTTAGGATTCACTAATACTTTTTTTAATCATGAAACTAATAGTGTTAATTTGCGTTCTTAATAACGCAATAAACAGTACACATGATTATTTGTATTTTTCATTATTTTAAATGCATATTCACTTCTGTGTAATATTATATAACACTACGTATTAATATTACATAGCCACGAAATATAAAACAAAATGGCGGCCCACTGTTTGTTTTTGTTTTGTTTTATTGTAAGCTACAATTATTTGAAGTTTGTAATTTAATATATGCTTTTCCGATTAAAACGTAAAATTTGAGTACCTCATAAAGTGTATGTAGTTAAAATAATTTGTTTTTTACTGTGAAGTATAATTTAAATTGCATTTACATTTAAATATATGGGTTAAATCAATTATTAATAACAATAGAACAATGGTGGTCTGTTCAGGGACGAGGACGGCGTGATATGGCTTGATGTCGAGAAAGCTGATATAAGGTTGTATATTTTGTCTTTTGATGTCTAAATTCGATGTGTAATTTATAAAAGTAGACCAAATTGAAGATAATGTTGCACGTAGTAGCAGTATTACAAAACAAGAAATAATTGCTTATGGCTAGTTCTTAGTGGTCAGACATTTTGAGAAAACGATTTCCCTCGAATTACGTATAATAATATTCAGTTATAATAAACAGTGTAAAAGCATGAACGCCCTACAGAAACCATGAAATCATAATTAGTCCTTACTAATATGATAAATACGAAGGTGTGTGTATTTATTTGTTACGTTTCAAGGCTTTAACTATTGAAACGATCATCGTTAAAGTTTGTATACACATTGTCAGGGTACAGAGATAGATTATACGGTAACTCTCATCCAGAAAAAAATTACTACTCCGAGGGATATGTTAAATACATATTATTAACAGGAGCGCAGCCGTGAGAAAACCCTAGTTAATTATAAAGTGATCTCTGTACTTCAGAACTGTATGGACATGATCGGTAATAAACAATACAATGACTTCCGCTTATTCGTTTCAGAACAGACACTTAGCAACACAAAACCTTTCCTGTTATAAATACATCTTTAGCTTTCCATGTCTAGTGTAAAGAAAATATAGGCTACTTATACATACATTAATTTGCTAAGCCTGATTAGGTATAGTTTTGTGAGCTCTCCAGCGTGAAGTAAAATAATTGTCTTGAAATGGCTTCATAAGTGTATTTCTGCACTGGATATGTAGAGTTACATTCATATATTGAACTAGCAACTGACTGCGTTTTCGTACGCGTTAAATTAGAACATAAAAAATAATAACAATTAAATATAGTTTGCGATAATAAAAACTCAGTAACGAAAACAGTAACGAAAAATATAAATAATAAAAAACAGTCTGGTGCTACCTAGTAGGTAAGTATATTAAAATGAATAGCATTAAAACCTTTCTTCGTGAAAAACTGTCGTGGTAATTCGTCAAATGGCGCGGAGTTGTAATTTCTCAATGACAGATATATACTAGCGATCGTCTAGTGGTTGAAATTCGATCTAGTTTCAATGTTAGGAAGAAAAACGAACTTTTACCAACACTTTTATTGATAGCACTAACCACCAATATCTAAATAAAAAAAAAATGCAGTGCTGCGCTTGGGACGCCCGATAGAAGTGATAACTTAAACTAATCTGAGTTGAACTATTTTATATTGAAATTGTTTAAATTAAGAAAAGTTTAGGTTATTACTTAAATTTTATGTATATTAATATGATAATATAAGGAAAGGTTATTTATTAATAAAATATTTTATTGATTATAAAATATGATTTATTCTTAGTTACAATTCTTGAATATGTACAGACAGACTGGTGCCGTAACGCATTATGTAACGAAGCGGCTTACTCTCCCATAACAAGTTATCACTTAAAAAACAGTTGAGAAACAGAGGAGGAAGATGTACTTAACTGTTTTACCTCTGCTTATTGATATATAGATATATTGAAGAAGAACACGAAGACTTGAATGAAGCAAATTACTAACTACGATGCAAGTGTTCCTTAAACTGCGGTAGACTATGATCCAAACATTAAAATCTCTTTTAACTCCTGTCGTGCCATCTGATACTGACTATGCAGTTTGCCGCTACAACTCCAATTGCTTTGGTTACCGTAGTCAGAATAAAAACCATCTATTATGTAGACAGTTTAGTGATGTCAACTTTTTCCGACACGGTAAAAGTACGTCACTTAGGAAGTTTGCGATTATGTTTAAATGTACATAAATTATATGTTTCACACTCGACCAACAAAAGCAAAACAATTAATTACCGTTGTATTGGCAATACTTGCAATATTGCTTTGTTTAGTATTTAATGCGTGAGTAACATGTTGGTGCTAAACGTTTGATGACCTTACTGACCTTATGTTGCTGGTGGAAGGTTATTGACATTCAAAAAAGTGATGTTTATGTAATAATCTTTTACTATAAATAGATGTAGCTTGTCTCGACAAGCATTTTATTTTAATTTGCATAGTTGTAAATTTACTTTGTATTCTGTAAATTATGACAAATCTTACGTGATATGTATGGTTTTGATATAGCTAACCAAGTGAATTGAAAATGAAATAATCGTACGGAACCTAAATTAGGAGGTGTATACGCAAAATATTTTTATAATGTTTTATGTTAGTAAAGTAATCGCCGCACCGCTTTACTGTATCGAATGTATTACCTCCACGATAGCTTCATGATGAAACCACTAATAATTATGTATAAGGTAACTTTGAATTAATCTATTACGTAAAACTCTAATATGGAATATTCACACCGGTAAATATAAATGCTTCGCCAATTAAAGAGAAAGATAAAGATGACATTAAGGACAAACACATTTTCTACATCACTTTAAGAGATAAGCGTGCTCTGGAATATATCAATGGTGGAAATAGGTAATTGGTAATAGCCAATCATGACTATCGTAACTAATGTGTAGGCGCGGTTTATAAGTTTTTCATCGTACAGTAAAAATGCTTTACAGCAGTGACGTGCCGCAGTTTCTGAAGTAGAATTTTCAATTGTACTATATATATATAATATCAAAGGCACTGCAGCAGCGAAAATTCTGTAACAAGTAATAATTTCTTTGTTGTGCTACGATACAATAGTCTTTTTATAAGCAAGCTTCTACTGTATTCACTTCGTACGGCGTTTTGCTGTCACGTTGTATACTATATTGTATTACTGGAATAAAGATGGTTTTAAGAACTTAATTTCTGCAAATCTGGATGAAGATCGTGATATTACAATTCATATTATTGAAGTTTGCGATTAAAAAGAAGCTAATGAAATTATATATCTAAAAGGATTTTTTGGGAGCTCTACATAGAAGAACAGAAATACATACTACAAGCCTTCCTAAGTCTATCTGGAAATCAATTGTTTTAATACTGCATTATGTTTGTTTGCTGTTATTCTTGCCTTGAGGCAAAAAAGTTACAGTGCTTGTCCAGCTTAAAACTGTATAAACTAGTTGTAATTTACACCCTTATGCATCTAAGGTCGAGATATCGCATTTAAACGGTAAGACAATGAAGACAACGATTTCTATACACATTAACCTTGTTACGATTTTACCAAATAATTAACTTTTACCTTTAGCTATTTATAAGGTATGTTTTCGGTGATTCACTTGTCCTCTTTTTTTAGATAGTCACGATTTTGTACTTTTTGTATGTATGCATTTTACTTGAACGTTTTTTTTTAGTAAAAATGTTTCATTGACTATACAAAAATCGGACTTCGTAAAACATTCAGTAAATCAAGCAAAGCCAGTGGGCTTTGTAACAGAGTTCAAGGTCAAAGTCGACAAGGCCGCGCTACAGCTTCCACCCACATCCACCCCTGAGGTATTCCGCCGAAAAGCTACCTCGGCGGTGTCCTCACATAGTTTATGTTGCCAGATTTGTCCGTATTCTATTAATGTTTATATAATTTTACGTTTATGTTTATTATTTATCTCTACATAAAATTAATTAATTGTAACTACGATGCCCCCAATAACTATTGACATAAAACAAAGAAAACTTCGAAACGGTATAATAATGGAACGATCCTGGTCAAAATAGCTTCGTGAATGAACCATTACTTTTTAATAATATAGTAAAGTTAAAAACTATTAATTTAGGTTATCCCTAAGACATATATCTATAACATTCAAAACTTTTTTGTTAGTACGACCTTTTAACATATACAATTTTGTATTACATTATTTTGATGTATATAAGAAAGTGTAGTAATATAAGAGTCTGATTTTTTTTCAACTTGATTAAAATGCATCGACTGTCTTCTACTTTCTAGTAAAATAATATCTATGTAGGAGTTTTTGGCGGGATCTTGGAATGTCATGTAGTGGATTTTATATTTCATGAATAATCTCGTGTTACTTAGCTCTATATTTTGTAATATCGGTGACGTTTTACGTAATTCAGTTTGGTAATTGTGAACAAGCAAAGTGGATGGGAAATAATGCCACGGAGCATGGATTTTGACTTGCGACATAAACTTCCTAGAAAGTTGTAACAGGACGATCACCATCTTGTTAGTTCACTGAAATCATCGTATGAAACTAGTAATACCTCAACAACGGCAGTAATAATTAAAAAAAAATCGGAAAGTAATTCCCTAAATGGCAGTGAAAATATATCAACACCGTTGCGTAGTTTAAATCAACTAAGGAACTATTAGACAGAGGAGCGTAGTGACTTTATTTTAAACTGTACTAGCTACTCGCGGCTTCGAGCATGTTAATGTAGAGACGGAATTTGTTTCTGGATGAAAAGTACCCTACGTTCTTTTCTGTACCCTTAATAACGTGTAAGCAGAATTTCAGGATGCTTGCTAGAGTAGCTAAGGTGTGGAAACGTAACAAACTCACATTTATATTATTAGTAAAGAAGCTATATACGATAAGCTTGGCGAAACCGAGCTATCCCTGTTATACAATGTAAAGTGATTGTGGATTATAACCTAAAAATTACCATAAAATAATACTAATAATAATGAAACCGCCATAATGGTTATAATCTCAAAAACAAATCTAGAGTTAATAACATATATTAAAAAAATAATTGACTAGTATAAAAATTATTGGTCACTTTAATTATATAATTAAGCTGTACTAATATTAAAATGATTTAGATTTATTAAAACGAATTCAGAAATAAGGTGCGGTCCATGAGTCTGTAGGAAAACAACATGATTTTCCAGCAGGCCGATATGACTTGAATTTGATTGGCGACTGATTGCAAATGTCTTGATAATTCGCGTTATGTTCTAGTACACTGTGCTTCATCATCATAGATAAGCTTGTCAAGTAACAGTAATAAAAAAGGAACCCTAGGTAGATATGTTTCTAGATTTATTGTGGTATTTGGTCTGATAATTAACTATGTCTAAGTCTTTGTCGCAATATTGTCTTTATCAAAAGTCAACTACGAGTTCAAAGTGAGCCATCGTTGCGTCAAAAAAAATGTCCCTAACAACTGTACCGCGAGCCGGAATAATCAATGTTTACGTCAAGTTTTCGTACCGAGATAACTATACTCGATACTATCACCGTAGATGTCGGCAGCACGAACCTTATAAACTTACTCACGTAAACTCGATACAATGACTGACTATAGTTAAACAAAATATAGGTTCATTGACCGAATGTACCGAAGGATTTGTTTAGAAATAGCTATCATGGTATAATTTACGGTACTTAAATATCAGAGTTTGAGAATGTGACACCATATGTTTATATTATAAATGTTTTAATTGTTTCAATTTGTTTGATATTCCGCGTCGCGCGTCCTTTGATATATTGTTTAGTTGAATTAAGTTTAAAATGACAACAAGAATGTTCCGTTTTTTGTGCTAGTGGAGTTTACAGAAAAATAAGTATTTTGCATAATTTTGGTTTTAAACTTATAAGTTTATATTTTTCTAATGATAGGTCGATTTGTCAAAACCATAAGTTGGCCACAAAGCTGCCAGTGGTGTCATTGAAAATAGAAGGAGTTGACAGAACTACTTAACAGTTAGGGTACCTCCCGTATGGATTCTGTATTTACTAAAAACCAGAAAATTAAAAGAAATTAGTGTCGAGAAAATAAGAAGAAATAACAAAGAAATCTCAATAAGTATAATTTGTATGCACTTTTGTTTTATGATATTTATTTCATTTTTTGAAGTGGAGAACTTTATAAATCTTCTTACTATATCGTTACATCTCTCGGTAACTTCCGTCACAATTTATGTTTTGCAAAATTAGTGAAATATGAGGAATACAGAAATAAAAAATATGTGCAATTTTTTTCCTGTCGCTAAAGCTCGTCAATATGTACTAAACAAAAAAAGAATAAATAAAATTGGTTACGTAATAGAGGAGTATTTTTTCTGCCTATTTATATAGTATACGATAATAATAGAAGATTCATACAGCAATTTAAAAAATGTAGATATATTTTTCAAACCTAATCAAGGTCGTCTTCTTTTCCTTTTCTCTTCTGCCAAACACAACACAAATATAATTAAAATCCATAGAACGTGCTCTATATGTCCTTAACAAAAATATTTTATACTTAATTTAATAACAAAATTCATAAAACTACTTGTCGATAGTATTCTCACTGACAAAATGTCCGTGACAACGTTTACGTGTTTCTCGGAGGCTAGGTATCGTAACGTGACGTCAAAAAAATGTTCGGGCTGCCGACTTCCATACATTTGTGCCGTTTACTACATGTAAACTACTCGGAACTCAAACTGTAGTTATGTCAGAGACGTTTAGGCTGCCGAACGTTAGTTCTAAATACGCTCACGTGGCGCTGTTTAAGTTTTCATACAAAATTTAACAGTCACGTTAACTATACGAATGTGCAAAAATGTTCCGGCTAGGGGTACTGACTTTACAACATTTATCATGCGGACAAAGAGTCGTTAAAACGATACAAAAAGGCGAAACAACTATTGAACACGACTAATAAAAATTTCCTTTACAGAAATGTATTTTTAATAGAATTAATAAATAAAAAAGAGAAAGGTTTCTTAAATTGGCAACTCGAATGAGTCTGCGTTTTGGCGCGTGGGAGGGAGTGACGGATAAAGCGCTTGGGAACAGAAGTTTTATTTATGGACGCTTTGTATAACCTTGTAACATTGAAAATGTAACTAAGATTGTTAGATTTTTGAAGAGATTTTGTAAGATTTATTTATAAAAGAGACTTCTGCCAGTGAAGTATAATTATTTAACATATTAGAATAAATAATTACAAGATGACTTATATCGTTATCAATATTATAAATTGTGAATGCAAGTATATTCGTTTGTTACGTTTTTCCTTCTCAACTACCGAAAAGAATATCAGGGAAAGTTGCATATACATTGGTAGAGTTAAGAAAAGGACATAGGGTACAACCTGAAAAAGTACTGTTTCGAGAGATAGGTCAAATCTATTTATACGCAAGCGAAGCCGTGAGCAAAAGATAATTTAGATATATATAGGTAACTATTTCGCTAATCTTGGAGTTACAATTAATTAATAATCAATTTGCACGTATTTTTTTTAAACGAAGTTGCTTATCGTACAGTACGAACTTGGCGGATGAGGGCTAAGCGAAAAAAGTGTAAGATTTTCCGTCACGACCATTTCTGTAGTGTAGATGGTTATCCATAACACGTATGCTATTGCCTGTGCCCATTAATAAATGCGTGCTTATTTGTTCAAGGCAGCCTATAAGTTCGCCCCGGCTGCGCAGGTATAGTTTATATACGGCATACGCGTCAGCTGTTTTATAGAATATTGTGTGTAGTTGTGTACTTATACTTGTTTTTTTTTTCTAAAAAAACACGTGCTGCATAACATCTTTGCTAATTGTTTATAAATACTTTGTTGGTTAATAATAACTCTTGTTATTGGTTAATACACATCAATAATGCGTTCTGATAATAAGACTTAGAATAAGGCTTAGAAGATAATAAGAGTGACACCAAGTGAGTGTCAGAGTTAACGTGGAACAAAATGTGAATAATTTATTTATAACCAAAAATTGTTATATTACGATTCTCTTATTTTTTATAGCCAATTAATTGAATAATTGACTAATAAAATAATATACTACAAAGTTACTTTTGTTCCAACCGAGTGTTCCACTACACTTATTTTTATACCTCCGGAAAATGTTTATTAATGTTTAAAACGTGTTTTTTTTAGTCTGTGAAAATAACTTTTGTCGCAGTTGTACTTTTTTTTTAAATTATAATGTAATTATTTACGTTATTGGTAATATTAACCTATTAGTAAACCCAAATTGTTTATTCTAATATATGAAATGTGTGTGAAAGTGACAAAGGAAAAGATAAAGTAGAATGCTGAACTATTGTTGCTTGATTCTTTTTTTCTCTAAATTCAAGGTATTTATAATAATAATTAATAACAATACCAGACTTTTAAATTCCCACTGCTGGATCAAAGGCATCTGAGAGTAACCATTACCGTTAGCTCGTGGGCTTAATATGCATAGCTCGTGAGGTATCGGTGTTTTCAAGCCCTGAAGAATATACTCAATGTAGTTAGTTATATAAGAATATTTATAAGGTTCATCTTTTTTCAAGATATTTTCCTTTATCGTCATCCGATATTCCGATAGCACCACGACTTTAACGAAATGCAGGCGATACAAGTAATTTTCGTATAGACAGCGGATAGGTATCATGGTCATCAATGTAGAATTAATTATGATTCGCATGGATATAAACAAGTTTTTCTAAAACATATTTTGCGGATGGGAGCTTCCCGCGCAGCTTTTACTTTTTTAATCTCACATTGACTCATAAAAGAAACCACTTGTATGTAACATTAGTAGTCGTTTTGTAATTTTATTTCTAAAATGAGGAAATAAATCTTCCTCTTTAAAAATAATGAAAATTACATAAAATATCTTATTTTTTAACGATAACCGTCCAGGGATATGAGAGTATTCCTGACTGCCGTTGTTTTGTTGGTAGGTAATACCGAAACGCTAGGCGTTACAGCAACTTAATAATCGAAATTTCACCATATTATTTTAGCATCTGTGATATTCAGTTTACTTTTTCATAAGTCTAATGTTTTGTTACCTCATTACGTTACTGGTCCGTTGACTTCAGATATAACCCGACCAACTTCACACCGGCCTTGTGAATCATCGGCCGAATCAAACCATACCTTAGAAAGCGAAGATCATTTAAAAGGTCAGTTCAAATGTATTGTAGCCTTTTGCAGTACGCAAACAGAATGATGCGAAAGTAACAATAACGGTGATCCGGATCGTCGACCTGCCGGCGGCGTGTCGGCGCGACTGTACGGCCTTGTGAAGCGCCATACAATTAACAAGTAAAGAGTATATAATTTAGTACCCACGCGTGTCGCCTCAAGGGTGTATATATTCGTCGTCAATCTACGTTATATTTTCGATACTCAGGTTAAGGTTTTCTTCCAAGCCGGTCAAACCGCTCAACTATCACAACTCGACTAAATCGTATTAAGGTTTATATTACTCTCAACTCAACTTAAACTTCGCTAAATGTATACTCCGCGAAAACTTAGTTTTCGAATTTATAACCTCAATTACTCTAAGTTTGTGTTTAACTTAGTTTCAATATCTCATCGAGTCTGTAAAATGGTATTTAATTGTAAGAAATAAATAGAATCATGCAAGTTGAAAGAATATCGAAAAAAAAAAGAAATAAGTCGACCGAGAATGAAACAAACAATGGAAGCCTTCTTGATATTTCTACAATAAAGGATCAGGCCAATGACAATTAAGTAATACTGATCATTTAAAAAGTATTGAATAGGCACTTACATTTTTAATTTGGCATTCATTTTTCATTCACATAATACCTCAGTTTTTCGTAAGTCGTCGAATTTGATGATTTGAACCTTGCTCAACACAAGCTACGTGAATGCTGCTAAGCTTGCGAGTATACATTTTAATTCTTGCTTTAAAGCTGAGATTACTCTGAATGCGCTCTGTTAATTTCATATAGAGTTTATAGTTCATTATTGTATGCACGAGAAGAAATAAATTTCCTTCGACGCCAATCTCATTTAATTTACCCACAGATGCGACAAAATAGCAGATGCAGTGTGTTTTTTGTAATTAGGATCCCTTGTAGTAAATAGTTGAGTTATAAACAAACAAGTATTATAATGTTCATGTTAGAATGTCAATCCAAATCAAATCCAATTTTAGTTGCAATCGCACCACGGAAAAATATTATATAAAATGCTCGTTATGTAAAAACGCAGCTCCGCAATTAAGTACAGACAATAATTAATTATTTAAACGATATGAATCTGTGATATCCAAATTGGTTCGCGTAACATTTTCTGATTACATATTATAGTATTTAGCAATATAAATCACAGAATGTAAGACAATGTGTACTTTTATATAAAGTTAAAAGTTATTTTGTGTAAGTCTGAATTCAATATGGAATATTAAAATGGTCTGATATATTGCGAAGTATATAATGTAACGGTATTCGAATTGTTATAAAAGATAATATTTCCAGCGACTTCTTCTACAAGTCTTCTAGTATAAAAAGGTTGAAAAGTAGCCTACGGTGTCCTCCAAGTGTACGAATATACCTATACTAAATTTCATTACCATCGGTTCAGCGCTTGAGCCAGAAAAAATAAACAGACAGGGTTAATTTTGCATTTGTAATATTAGTGTGGAGTAGATTCCAAGAAGTTTCGATTGTTGCCTAAAAACTTTTCATTGTTTATTTTCAGTATTTTCTGGAAATTTTAAAACCTTCATATTCGTGCGTATGAATCTAATAGCAATCCATTAGTATTATGCACATAAAGTAGATATTATTTGTTAAGATTAAAGAAGAAAAAATGTAAACATGATTACATCCATTACACTGAATTCGAGTTATTCTCAAAAACACCTGACACCAACTTACAGGTCGCAAGAAACAAGTTTGTCTTGCTCATACTTCCCGTGTTTGTACAGTTACTATGCAATTGAGTATTTGCGCAGGCACGAAGCGAGTTGCTGGTCGTGGGTCAAGACTTAATTAATATCACAATAATATTTAGATTTTAATAGTGAAACGTGGAAACATGAAATGCAAATAAAATGTAAATTATGATCAGAGGTCTGATATAGTTTATAATTTCCATATACGAGTGAAACTGTGGCGATATCAAAATGTTACTGATGACTAAAATAGACGGAATAGTTTAATTGATTACCTATTTAAAGACGATGTAGTTTGATTGATGAAGGCGTTGCTTTGCGGAAATCCATAATTAAAAATTAGGGTGGATGTTACTTCGCACTGCTGCTTAGAATTGTTTGGTCGCTGTCACGTCTTACGGCAAAAGAAAACGGTTTTGAAACAACAAAAAAGAATAATAATTGTAATATTAATTATATGACTATAATATATAAGACAATTGTAATGATACTAATTATTATATTTATATTTAGTAGTAACGACCACCCTAATTTTTACAGATTTAGTTGTTATGGAAATACATGTCTCGCTGAAATGAAAAAAGGGGTTCAATATAGGTGTCTATTAGTGATGCAGCCGATGGAGATGCAAAACGAATATCGCATGTACAAAAAATTGAATAACTAACAAAGTTTGTGAGTACCAGAAATTATCCTACACCTCATAATGAATAAATACTAAAAAGGTTGACGTGAGTACTTGAATAGTTACAAATAAATAATATATAACTAAAAAATATTATCGAAACCTTTCATCAATTTCCCCACAAGCTTACCTCACATCATATGTTATTGTAGTTAAACACTCTGATAACGTAATAAAATCATTGGAAAGCAATGGCTACGTTTCCGAAATGCGATGAATAATAAATGTAATGCAGTCCAGCGGCTGTTAAGTTCAACCCTATCTGTGATAAATTTCATATATATAGCTCATATTTCATAGCGTATTGCAAACTATGCAGCATCTCAGGCACTTATTATTATTTGCTATAATAATAAATATGTGATACTTATACTGCCAAACTTTGTACAGTTTCTATCAAATAATGTATTTCTGTTTTGTTCATAGCAATAAAATAGGCATGTTTTTTAAAACATTTAATATGGTATACCTCCTCCATTACGGTTCAAATGTAAATGAACATATAAGAGATAATAATTTTCCCTACAAGAATAAATTTGGCATGTAAGATGAAGACGTAATTAATTTTTTTTTCTTCTTTATTGTCTTTTCCGGAACATTACTTTTTACATTCAATTTCAATTCAGTTTAATTATTCTAGATTGTAGAATGTGTTTATTTGACGTGTACTTGCATATTTGCCAACAAAATCTGAGGCTTGGCTGAAAATCAGTGCTGCTCCATAACCTTTGTTAACCGGCAACAATATGCTGACGCCATACCTCTTGGTCACAGACCTCCTTTTTTGGTCATAATGTTTATTGTAAGCATTTTTCCTGTGCAGTAATAAATGTTGTCATTTAGATATATAAATACAATGTAGAAAATAAGTTTCATTGAAAAAAGAGCGTGTAATTTTACATCAGTAATTAGACTTCCTGTTCAGCCTTAACCAGTATTAGGTGATAGACTCAGGATATACCCAAATTTTGCATTAATAAGACATATTTAGACACATGTAACGTCTTTTTTGCCAGAAACCCTGGATACTACATTTATGTAGAATTAATATTCGCATAGTAGATGTAGACGCTGTGACCTCATATATTATTTTGTATAATATATCTTTTAAAAACTATTGTCTCAATTCTGAACAAACGTCTTCTCTATACATACATATTGGCTGTTCATTGTTCCATTCCCTATTAAATGTTTCTCTCACAGAACACAAGATAGTAGTTTAATAATTGAATTTATTTTTAACTCATTTGACTTATTTACAACAGCAAAGGGGAATCCAGTCATAATATATTTATTCTAATACACTAATGTCAGTTAAGGGGAAAATATAACCACGCATGTACTAACACACACACACATACAGTTTTAAACACACACAATCATGCATACACCATCACGCACTATTACTGCTAAATGGTTAAATTAAAAAATGAAACCTGTAATTTTTTGTCATTAGAACACCTATTTTCTATATTCGAATCAGATCAGACAAACGACTAATTAATTTGCTTTAATGGAAAATCCGCGTTAAATAGATATTGTAAACCAGCAAGCAACACTATGTACACCTGTAACGTGTAACATACAAGTGTGGTATTTATAAAGTACCTAGTTGAATAATTAACAATGGAGCTTGCTTGTGTTGTTGAACAGGTTTTACTTGCCTACACTACCATTTTAGCTACGGATACCGTTACCATCCGAGTGAGTACTGTGTGTACAAGAGCAGAGTTAGATTTAAATGTAGGGCCCTGATCCCTCATTATTGTGAAAATGTAATTTAGGATGTTCTTTTTTAATATTTATTGTTTTTTTAATATAATTGTATAAACTATGAAAATATGCGAAACTAATTAATAGTGTTATAATTTGAGGTTAAGAAAAATATACTATATTATACAAGATTAATGTACACCAAACAGTTGCAATACAATATTGCAATTCGCATCTAATAAAAGAGGTGCAACCTAAATAAAAGGCCTATGCCACTAATAATCCTAATTTTAATGTAGTCCGGTGAAACTATAGAGGCCTTGGCAGACCAACAGTGTAGGTCAGTTCGAAAAAAAAAACTAACTTTAACTAATAATATAAATGCGAAATTGAGTATATTTGGAAATTTACAGAAAAATTTACATTTTTTCATACAAATTGTAATCTTTTGTTCATCGCCATAGAGTGGATGAATTATTAGAAAATTTTTCTTAGTGCTCACTTACAATATAAAAAAACCGCATGCACATTTCCAATAGTTCGGGTTATGCGTTGATATGTCAGTCAGTCATTTTTTATACTATAGATATTAGAGTGTAACGAAAACAAGTTTATTTTTTCTAGTCTCCACTTTATTTACAACTCTATGATCTCTTAAATATTTTTCTTCACAAACATCGTCTATTGCGACTTGTTCTACGTCTCGCAGAACATACATACTTATTATTTACATTGATTGTATTTATGCAGAAGAGAACTAGTTTTCGGTTGGATACTGGCCAGTAAAGAGTTGATTTTATTTTAATTAATATTTAGTTATTATGTAGTCCACAACACTGCCACAATTAAGATAAATATAATGACATCTCATGTATTAAAATATACTAAACCATGTACGTTTATGACTAAAAAGTAAAATGCAAACACGTACACTCGAAAAACACCAATCTCTCCGAAATATAAAAGAAAATGTTGGCAAGAAATACACTGAGAAGAATTTATTACAATTTATAATAAAACGATTAACATATTATATATTAGTAAACACGATGTTATGCGACCCCTATCAAAATTCCTGAATGCTGTCCTGTGTTGAGCTAAATATATTTTATTTTTGGGACTGAAGCGTTTATTGCAGTAGTAACTTTCTCTCGCTTAAAGGTGTTATAAAATTCATCAATTTTAACTAATCGAACAACCTAATGCGATAATTGTTTCCGTGTTGCGAAGTAAACAGGAAAATCAGATAACACTCGTTAACGGTGCGAAGATTTATGTTGTTTTTTTTTACTACTTACACAATGATATCTACATATGGGCACATACCCATACTACGAAACTCGTTCAGGAGGGGGAGGGGTAGGTCTTCAAAGTACCATGCTTGGTGACAGGGAAGCGAATAACCGTAATTATAAATTACTACATGAAAACTAGAGTGGGGATGGGCAGGAAGGGGGCTAAAAAATTGCCAAACATGGGCCAAGTGGTATGGGTATGTTCTATAAGCGGTTTAATCAAAAAATTGTTACAAACAGACAGTGTTATTTTCGGGTGTATAATGTTAGTGTGTGTAATACAAGCAAGTTATTATAATATTGAAGGTGACCTCGATGTTACGTTTTGGATGCGCTTGTTATTACGAACGGATTTCATTTTAATGTACAGCGAAGGCCAAGATGTACATAAAATTTCAACGAAATTAACTGACTTTCACATATGCGTACTCGTAGATGTATTTTGGGAGCAGATTCACACGGTTCCGTGTGGCTTGGTTCGCAAAACACGTATGTCAAGACTAGTAGCCCACCACGATTTAGTCTGCATTTGTATCTATGTAAGCGAGTAGGTTTTCTTTTCACGCCGTCGTTCGCGTTAACCCTTCGGCTGATTTTTTAAGACCCAGATCTCAAAAAGTGCGGATTTTGTTATAATTTTTTTTTATGTCACGACATCGTCCATTGTAGATTTAATGATTTAGAAAAAAGAGTTCGTACAAATGAAAAAATAATTTAAAAATACATTTTACATAAAAATTATAATTTTACAATACACAATTTGTTATTTTTCAAACTTTTGTAATAAATCAGGTAACTTTAAGTTTATGCTGCTAACAGCCTGTTAACCTGCGCCTAATAAGGTATACAGTCCTTTGTATGGAACTTAAACCGTTATAATTTTGGACAGTCTAGAGGTTAATGTAGTCTTGATATGTCTCTCGAGAATAGTATTATTTCCGGATGGAAGGTACCCTATGTCCTTTTCTGTACTCTCGAAGACATGTATGAAAAATATCATGATGATTATCAATTGATTAGTTAAGGCGTGAAATCCTAACGAACAAACAAACTCGCATTCGCAGTTATAATATTAGGTAAGGCTATATTTTCGCGAAGCAATATATTTCTCTAAAATAAAAGTAGCCTAAGTGACTCCTAATGATATTAGCTGTCTACCGGTGAAAATTCCGTCAAAATCGGCTCAACCGTTTCGAAGATTAGCCTAAACAATCATACAGACAGACAAACAAACAAAAAATTTAAAAATTAATGTTTTTTACTGTGAATACGTACTTTCATATTCATTTAGTAAAAAGTAATTATTCTGACATTATAAACGGACACTTCAATTTTATTTCGAGAACGTACCCATACTACGTTACTCTTGTTTGATAATTTTTTAGCCCCCTCCCGCCCCTTGATGACCTTTCGTGACCAAGCGTGGTACTTTGAAAACCTCCACCCCTCCCCTTAACGGGTCACGTAGTATGGATATGTTCCGTTATTTGTGTAGATGTTTTAAAGCTTTACAGTGAATTTTTATGACATCTTCATAATTCTCAGTCATCTCATCAGCCTGTAAGAGACCCACTGCAGTACCATAGGCCAAGGAAAGTATGGGCATATTCCCCGCGCCTGCCAACGACGTTTGGCGATTTCAAACTCCTAAAAATCTACAGTTCTATATTTTTCCCACAGTAGATGGGACTACAGTTAGGGAGTAGAAGTTTTAGTGCTACTACAAAATAAGCCCAAGGAGGGAAAATGGCACTACGTCCACTAACATAATTCTACAGATGTACAAGCGAGATAGATGTATTAAAATGTCTCCTTAGTTTTATGACGTCTTCGTAAGCCATAAATGCGAATGTGAGTTTGTCTGGTACATTACACACATTATGTATATATATTAATTACTACATTAATACATGTGGAAACGTGAACAAACGTTAGAATTAAATATAGTCTGTACTAGAATTGTTAAGGTAACGCCCATTATTAAAAAGTTTGTCAAGTACCTACAGACTGAGAAGGAACGGGTGATTTACACGAAGATCCATCGACCGCATAGCGAGAAAGTGCCTTTCGACGTCAGATCACTTTATTAACAGATGTCTAGGAGAATCTGAGGCGTTTTTGCCTGAGTGATGAAGATCAGTGCCTTGTTTATCAATTGTTACAAGTCTTCAGGCTCACAAGTTACATGCTACAAGTATTTTTTTACAAGTTTACATGGTTTACAAGTTTTTCACAAGAATGGAGGATTGTATAAACTTGTATTTTATAACTTACTAGACTTTATTTTTGCTAAATTGCAAAATGATTCTTCTACCGTATTATATATCTGTAATATAGAAATTACGGTACAATAACTAATCGAGTTAATATTTAAAATAAAACAATTTTCATATAATTTAATTTTGTGTCTAAATATACTACTGTATAATCTGTTTTATTAGCATCATAATTTATAATTACAAATATAATCTTTTTTATGTACGATAAAAAAAATACAAAACATTCCTGCCATTTGTTGAACCTGCTACTTATTGAATTATGCCGCGAAATATGTCGAAATCTGATTCGGAACTTAAATGTCTTCAATTAATTCGTGACATATATTATATTTGGCGCGTTTACCGATAAACTATTTAAAATACCAAAAATATAGTAGAACTCTAACGTTATAACCATAATATCTGATAGTCAAAGGAAACGCACCACTTTTTCGTAACAGTTACAAACTACAAAGGCGTTTATGATAAACTAAATTACAAATACAAGTATGAAAAAGGCGTTTTATTGCAAGTGATATCACTTATAACTTATAAAATACACATGTCGCTTTGATAAACAGCGCACAGATGTTAAGAAGCAAATAACACTTATTTATTAAGTAATATTTAATCAACTGAAGCTTATACATTATCCCAAGCTATGCTCAAATGACGTGTGACAGATAAGCCTATAAAAATTCGCTTAATAATTATAGAAATTATGTCTTTCAAACATACAGAAGACAAACAGACAAAGTTTTTACAATTAGTTATATCCTATTTTATTATATACCATATATTCCTCGTAATAATTTTTTGCTAAATTTCTTCAAGGTACAGACACGTTTATATATTATCGGTTACGATTTCTAAGTGCCCGAAACCCAACTTCAAAAAAACCGAAACACTCAAATCGCGATTTACACATTCATAATACTTATCTTTTGGTTTTAAATACAAATTCATATATTTGTAAACTATTTACTTATTAAAAAAAACTTTTTTAATATTACACGTCGATGCCGCAGTTTCGGGTTGCTGTATTTATCATGTCATGAGCAATATCAAACGATATTGACATTGCAATACGGTGACAGTGAGTGGGCAACATTCACGCCCCCGCTACTGTATTTACGGATAGAACGAGCGCTAATGGCGTGGAGGAATGATATCATTCAAACTCAGTGACTTACTACAAATGAACTAAACTTGCAATGTGCAATAAAAAAAACTCTCTTCTAATACTCGTTGATTCAGTATGCACACAATCTATCCGTACCTTCTTACCGTAGCGATCTACTCCTCAATTTTTCTGTCCATGGTAGCACCAAGCATATTATGAATGTAGAAAATGGTGCCACAGTTTTGCTAGCATACAAAAAAAACACTAACTATGTAATATGACACAGTTACCCACTTGTTAATAGCAGTTATTATTTTTAATAAGCAGGATTACTTGCCAAAATGAATATGAATTTTCATGGTAACTCATTCGGACGTATTATAATATGGCGTCAACTCGAGTCCTAGAATGCATCCGAATTCTCTGTAAAGGAAATATTTGTTTTTAAATCATCATAGTACAGTACATTTTGTCTATAAAAGTATACATATTTACTATTAACATATTACTAAGGCACTATTTTTCGAATGCGTGTCTTTTTTTTGGAACCTTTCTAGCTTAATCATTGGACTGTTCAAAACCAGTTTTAGCAGGTTTAAGCTCTATACAAACGAATAAAGACCTCACGAGGCACAAGGCAACAGACTGTTGACAGCATAAGCTTAAAAAATACCTGATTTATTACAAAACTTTGAAAAACAACTAAGATGTATTGTAGAGTTGTAATTTTTATGTAAACTGTATTTTTTCATTTGTATAACCTTTTTTTTACTAAATCATGAAATTTACCATGTGAAATTTAAAAAAATAGAATAAAAACATAATCCGCCATTTTGATGATGATGCGCGATGATGGCTCAGTTTGTAGTGTGTTTGTACACAGCGTCGAAGGACGTAGGTTCGAATCCAAGCAACTGAGTCGGAGCTTTCGGTGAGGAAAACATCGTGATGAAACCATAGCATGGTGGTAGGGCTTTTTCTAAGTGCGTCTGGCTAGCTACCACCCTCAAGTTGAAAGTCTGTCGCCAAGCACCCGTTGGTGTGTTCAGGCAGCTGCACTTGAGAGCCAGTCTCCCTCTAGGTTAAACGTGACTTACCATCTTAGACCACATCATCTTTTAATATCAAATGAGATTGTGGTCAAAACCTTTACCTATAAAAAATAAAAATAAAAAAAAAAAGATCTGGGTCTTAAAATATCAGCCGAGGGGCTTAACGGTTTAATTTTAATATATGACGTTATATTCGTTAGATTGTGCGAGTGCCACAGAATATATACATAGACACTACATAGACTATATATTTTAATATGACATCTGTGGATAAAGATGGGAGGGTTTGCAGTTTTTTCTGTATTAACAATAATTCTTGTTATATACTATTTTGTTTCAGTGTTTGAATACAACGTAAAAGTTTGGTGAGAAATTGTCACGTCTGGGGTTTTAGCTATTAAGTGTTATTAGCACACAAAAGTATAGTGGTCGCGACCAATATACACATTGTAGTGAACGCATTACTTAAAAACAACAGCTGAGAAGCGGTCAAACTGACATAAATAAAAGTTGGTTATAGATTACAGGATCTGTCACTGCTCGTCGTTCTTCTTAGATTGTACTGTGCTTATCATTAAACACAGTGACGTCACTAGGCCGTGTCATTATACACAGTCTATATATTGGCCCAGCGTGTTCGGACACGTATAGGTTTGAATCCTTGTGAATGAGTCAGAGTTTTCAGTAAAGGAAAACATCGTGATGGAAGCAAAGCATGGAGGTATGGTTTTTTCTAAGCCACTAACTACCACCGTCAAGTTAAAAATCTGTCATCAAATACCTATATGTGTGTGTTCTGACAAGTTGCCTTAGGTTTCTTGTGATTGGGGTCAAGTGGGGATGAGATACTTGTACCTCGGAACCGCAGGGGGTGGACCCACAGGCGAATACAGTTCCCTCGTGGAGCCTTAGCCTGCCTCCCAAGACCGTCAGTGCGTGGTGAAGAGCCACATCCTACACGAGGTGACCCTGTCTAGCAGAACACTACGGATCTAGGCTAGAGAGCCGATAAACACTCCTGGGGCTCGGTTCCAGAACCGGGTCGGGGCATATACCCCGGCAGACGGCGCCCCTCGCAGTACCCCTCTGCTTATCAGAGGGGACAGGGGATGGGGTAAGGACGGGCCTGCTTCGGTTCGCCCGTCAGAGGGTGGAGGGAGGAAACCTCGGTAAAAAGTCACCGTGGGAGAAAACCACGTTAAAAAGTTACGGGTGTTGAGGAGACAACCTCGTTAAAAAACAGACGGGAGGCCTTCGGGCGGAGGGAGGTAGAAAACCTCGTTAAAAAGTTACCGTGGGAGGAAACCACGTTAAAAAGTGACAGAGGGACGGCCTTTGGGCGGAGGGAGAGGGAGAAAACCTCAAGAAAAAGTTACCGTGGGAGGAAACCACGTTAAAAAGTGACAGAGGGGAGGCCTTCGGGCGGAGGAAGAGGGAGAAAAACCTCATTAAAAAGTTCCTGTGGGAGGAAACCACATTAAAAAGTGACAGAGGGGTGGCCTTCGGGCGGAGGGAGAGGGAGAAAACCTCGGTAAAAAGTCACCGTGGGAGAAAACCACGTTAAAAAGTTACAGACGGGTGTGCCTTCGGGCGGTGGGAGGGAGGAAACCTCGGTAAAAAGTCACCGTGGGAGAAAACCACGTTAAAAAGTTACGGGTGTTGAGGAGACAACCTCGTTAAAAAACAGACGGGAGGCCTTCGGGCGGAGGGAGGTAGAAAACCTCGTTAAAAAGTTACCGTGGGAGGAAACCACGTTAAAAAGTGACAGAGGGACGGCCTTTGGGCGGAGGGAGAGGGAGAAAACCTCAAGAAAAAGTTACCGTGGGAGGAAACCACGTTAAAAAGTGACAGAGGGGAGGCCTTCGGGCGGAGGAAGAGGGAGAAAAACCTCATTAAAAAGTTCCTGTGGGAGGAAACCACATTAAAAAGTGACAGAGGGGTGGCCTTCGGGCGGAGGGAGAGGGAGAAAACCTCGTTAAAAAGTCACCGTGGTGGAAAACCACGTAAAAAAGTTACAGGTGGTGGTGGTTGGAGGGGGTGACCCCTTGACTGCCAAACCGGACCAAGGAGGGAAGGGGCTGGGGACCTGACTTTCCATTGCACATTGGTTCGGTAGACGGGTAGGCAGCTTGACCGGGCTGTCGTCGCGGTCAGGGCGTTCGCGCTGGGCCTTGTCGCTGGGGTGGCATGGTGCTTGCTTGTTCGATCCCGTGCCACTCCATAGCGCGGCAGACGGTATCTTGTGGGTTTTTTTAGTCAGTAAGAGTCTGACACCCCACAGCTCCCCAGGGCTGTGGGTGTCCAATGAAGGATTTCTTCCCACATTAAAAAAAAAAAAAAAAAAGGTTTCTTGTGATTATCAACTTCGAACACATCGTCATTTAACATCAGGTGAGATTGTGATCAAATACTAAATCCTATATTTAAATTATTTTTTTAAATTGTAATTTTTTTACTAAACCATAAAATTTACAATGTATGATGTCGTCAAATAAAAAAACAACATTATCCGCCATTTTGAGATCTAAACATTAGCCGAGGAGTTAATCTATTGTTCAAATTTCCTGTAGATAATTTTTCCTCTTAAATTCCTTAATAAAGTTACAAACATTTAGTGCTTGACATAATCATCCGACCATAGTTTACGCACCCTACATCTGAATATTCATGACTAACAAATATCTTACAAATTGTTATCCGCAACGCAATATAAACTTTATGAAACAACTAAGTACGGATCAAAATTAGTAGAACTATTTGCACTTTAATGCTATGGTACAAGAGTTCAGATTACTCTAAAGCTCTATAATAGTACAGAAACAGACATAGAAATAAACCGAGTATGTAGGGCAGACGGTTTGGCGCCGGTTCAAAACATTGCCGATGCGCGGCTTGGATTTCTGTGTCGGTATAAAAAACGTTTTTGTTGTTTATTGAAGGACATCATTATCGTAGTATCTTATAAGTGTAGGCCTTAAGTAGGTAAATAAAGAAATACGCCATTTCAAAAACATGTTTTCTTAATAGTTGCATTTTAGAAGTTCTTAAACTTCTTCTGGGGCGCTGTGATTTGAAACTCGACGAAACGAAAAAGCGACATTATAGAGACGTATACATATACGTATTGCATATACAGAATTTTAAATAAAAGTTTCGGACTCGTCACATCGATGATATGAAAATAAAAACTAGTAATTTCTAACATGTTTTATTGATAAGAATAAAAAGTTCGTCGTTAGCTACGACACAAAAAAAAGGCATGTGTGTATTTATGTACACACGTAAGAAGTTCTAGTTATTTAGCTTAAATAAAGACATTAAATGCAATTGATAACGTTTTAAATATCATAAAACTGTAATTAACTATAAAGGCTTTACAATTATTTTTCTAAATATCTATATACAACCAAGTAAGGCACCAAAAAGAAGTAAAATAAATTATTTATTAAATAATAATAATTTATAATGTAAACAAATAAAAATAATACATACCGATAGTTAATCTCAAATCTACAAAATCAATTTAAAAAGTTTATAATATTTAAAAAAAACACTTTTAATGCGAATACTTATAATAAATTGTTATTCACCACCATATATCATTTAAAATCATACAGAAACATACATGTACTCGTATATTTATGTATGAATATATTTTTTTATCTCCACTGATATAAAACATGTATGGAAGATTCATATATATTTGAATAACTGGCATGAATATAGTTATCAGTTCTCACAAAAACTTGACAGATTATTACCGGCCAACTTCATAGTGTCACTTTTAGGTGTCGATGGGTCTTTAAAACATGTAAAAACATTTTTCTATTGGTCGATGTAACTTATATACAAAATAGTATACTTATGAGAATGTCAGGTTAAAATTCTCAAAGCTATAACTACTTAACCCCTAGACCAGTCACCTATATCGACACTTTACCACGTATTATTTCCCCATCCACTTTACTTGTGCACAATACACAAACCATATTACATAATATATAGTAACTATATTATACAACATATAGTAACTATATTAAATAAAATAATATATAGAGTCAAATAACACAAGATTGTGATTATAATATAAAATCTACTACAAGACAGACTAAGATCCTGTCAAAACTCTAAACACCAGTTTTTTTTTTTTACTAGATGGCGCTAGATGCCAGGAGAGTATAAATGCGTCACATATTGAGATTATTTCAAGAACGTTTTTGTTACTTTTGTATCTAATTGATAAGATTTTGATCTAAAACATTAATGTGTCGTATCACCATCGATATTATCTTTACAGTTAATAAACCTATCAAGTAATTGGAATCATAAACACACTTTTAGTTATTAGTTCCTTTAGCCTCCGCGCATTAAAACCTTACCAATAAACCATATCGAATCGCCTTAATATGTATCATGATTAAAATTCCATATTTTCACTCACTGAATCACTCCAAACGACAATAGTTTTACTGACAAAATGACGAACTAAAAAAATACACAGAGATTCCATGAATGTACGTAGATGGTGGCGCCACTGCCAACGACTTAAAGGAATAAAACTGTATAACTTTAACCTAGTATTTTTTGATGTCAAAAAAGGTTTCATGTTAAACCTAATTATAATATCTTTTATTGGATAATAATAAACGACTCAAAATAATGTACGTTTTTTTTAATTCATTAATTGTAATATATGTTAGCTATGATACAGATTTCTCCTAGTTGCACTTTGAACTTACTTTATTACTATATAAATAAAATTATCATAATTATGTTTAATGTTTTGTTTAATATTATTACTCATTGGTGATTTACTTATCAATGTATAATATTTGCCTATTTATTGAACGTATTTGTCATTTCAATATTATGACAAGACTGTATAGATGTCTATTAACTTCGAAGTGCTAACGACATCTAGGGGGTATAGTTCAGAACTTTAAAAAGCCCGTTCTTTGTTAAGTATGTGTAGAATTAGTTAATACTACCATCGCTAACCGCTAGATGGAGGTTTAGAACACACTTAAAAACTAATTTATTAGATTCTGTAAAATAAAAAAAAAACATAAAAATTGCCATTATAAAATTATTGAATCAATATTAGTAATTTTCTTTTATTTTTTGTAATTTGACAAAATGACTTTATTGTGTTTAACGGTTACCAAATTATTGAATTTTATCACAAAATACTATTTTAAGAATAATCTCAAATATTATTCTAATAAAATTGAAATTATATTTAATTCGGTAGTACATATTGATATTACAAAAAAACACTATAGTATAACGTAATTCCATACGTATAAATTTGTAATAATACCGATTGGATCAAAAAAGTTTTTTATTGCTAAATCTTTAGATCAATATTTAATTTGGTAATATATATGCAATATTTTTGCATTTCCCCAAGAGTCGTAATTATCATCAATGTTCTATGAATATATGAAATACAAGACGCCCGTACTATACTATATACAGTACGTTGATAAAACTCATAAATTATTGAAACACGTGCCAGCGGAGCGGACGTGAACTATTTATACATACGTTTTTACGTGAACCGAATTAGAAGCTAATAGATATATCACTTCTTATGTTTACGGTTACGATCGGAATCCAATATATAAAAACAAACGTGGATATCGGATGTGACTTTGACCAAGGATTAAAATGTAATTAAACTTGAAAGAGATAAATATATTTCTTCTGTCCATTTCGATTAGTTAACAAATATGGCTGACAGTAAATCACTACAAAGAAAAAAAAGTAAAAATATATTACTTGATTTTAGCCTCGGATATTATACAAATGCTACACACGATTATTTAGAATTTATGTGGTTGTTATAAATTTAGTTTTAATTATAACACTAATTATGATATTTATTAATTACCTGTTTATTTACATCTAATGAAATGGAACTGATAAGTAGGCGGCCATCTTGTTTGATTGCTGATTGTCGAAGTCAATACAACACACTTTGTAATAATTGCCTATTTGATATTGGTTATACATTCTTATTAATATTATACTAATAATGTGATATATTAGTAAATTTTAACGTGAGTCTGTTTTTTACACTTTCACGCAATTACTTCTCAACGGATCATAATAAAATTTGGCATACACTTGTCAGGGGTACAGAAAAGGACATAGCGTATTTAGCATCCACAAAAAAGCGCTATTTCCAAGGAATAAATCAAATCTACACCAATGTGGACAAACGCTAGTAATTCTATAAAGAGTTTTATCTGTCAAGGTATGCAAAAGAAGTACCGTATCTTCGAATACTTAAAGAGTTCCAGATAGAAACTCTAGCGTTGAGATATGTTTTACAGACATACATTAGATTAGTTTATTTTGTAATATGATCATATGTAAATATGACCTATCCTTCGGATAGGTACTGTAGTTTTTTTTTGGATGAAATGTAGCTCATGTCTTTTTCCATAGACAACGTATATGCGAGATTCATGATCGATTTAATAGTTCCGGTTAAAGGCGTAACACACAAACGATGCTCACATTCGCATTTATGTTATGAGTTAAGATTAGGAATAATATTATACATTTTGAATGAAATTTTGAACGAAGTTTTTGTAACAATTAAGAATCCTGTTCCTTATTCATGATCAGCGTGTAAAAGATCCACTGCAGGGTCATAGGCCTGTTCCCGAAGTAAGGTATGGGCATAATCGTCGTTCCGGCACACGACTTATTGGCGATTTCAAACTCTGACAAATCCACAATTCTATATTTTTGCTACATACGGTGGTACTACAAGAACATTTATCATGTTTATTGTTCAGATTTCCCCACGATGTTTTCGTGCATCGTCAGCCGATAGTGTTAGCAATTTAAAGTAGTAAGTGTACACAAATTTCGAAATAATCGTAGGTATATGCTAGGGTTCGAACCTACGCACATCGGATTCATATTCCACCGGCCAAACCACTAAATCACCATAAATTTTGTAGACATTATTAATACCAATCAACTTCAGTTGTATAAAATTAAGCCTTAACATAGACTGACGTCAAGCACAGCTAACGCTATACTCCTGTAGCTGTTTGTCGTCATTCAATCTATCAAAAATACTTTATTTAATTTGGGTCTTGAGAAGACGCTTATGAACGTCAAAACTACCACCGATTCGGAAAACAAACCTTTTAACGAGAAGAACCTCGGAAACTCGATCAGGATTATCTTTACATTTTATATATAAATATACCTAGTTACATTCGTATGGATGAACGGACGAGAGATTCTAAACCGGAAGACGGTAACTAACTATACTACTAACACTAGAAAAGCTCTATCACCACAGTCAAACATAACTGACTTACATATATGTATAAAATTGCTCTACATTCTTTATATGATATATGAGAGCTAGGCCAGGAGACAGAAATGGTCATACTACCTTCATTGTGCTATATCATCATAATGGTTTCTTTCAACGAAAAGTCGATCTAATGGCAGGAACTTAACTACGACGATGATTACTTATTCGGGTACAAATTGAACTATTTGCGTTTTAAAATATTTTCACCAAAGTCATCTGAGGAAGATGGTTTTTAGAAATGCAATAATATAATCTTTACTCTGTTTTAATATTTTTTTATTAATTTTACAGGTAAGTTGACTTGAAACCTAATGAAGTGATTCCTGTTTTTCGATTATTGCGGTAAGGAAATTACTTTGTTTATAGATAATTCGTGCCCGTTTAATTGGGCATTGTAAAATGGCAAAAGCAATGCTAAAATTTAAAAATAAGTAGCCTAAAAATATTTACCAAAAATGTCGCTCTTAATTAATTTACTTAATTCTGAAAAGAAATAGTATTTCTGTTATATATGCATATATAGATTTATATTTGATATTTTCAACACCTACAGATGCAAGGCCTCTATTATCTCGGTCAGTGATAGTATTTGACTCTGTTTATAAAATGGACAAATTAATAATATATTTAAATAAATGAGTCTTTTCTTTTCGAACTGTCTACACTGTTCACCTGGCAAGGTCTCTACAGTTTGTCCGGACAAGGCCACTACAATTTCACCGGACTACAAATAAATTACTACTTTATTGCACTTCCTAGTTTATACACTGATTATTCTCAAGCCATGAGGCGTTTACTTCCAGCTAACTTGTGGTATCGTGAAGAAATAAAAACTATTGTATATATTGCAAATATAAAAAAATGGTTTCACGGATTGTAACATATGAGATGTTATTACATTCGTCGTAATTGTAAAAACGACGCGTAGGCTATAAAATATGATTTTTGAAACGGCGATGGCTCGGACGCCGCGTCGTTCGACGTTGGTTCGAATCCTTATGAATGAGCCGGAGTTTTCGGTGAAGGTAAACACTGTGACGAAATCATAGTGTGGTGGTGGGTCTTTCTCTAAGCCTAGTTAAGCCTCTAAGGCTAGTTTTCACCCTCTTGAAAATCTATCGCCAAGCACCTGTGGATGTGTTTCGTCATATGTACTTGAGAGTCAGTCTTTCTAAGTTTAACGTGTTTATTACCATATCAGGTCGTCATTTGATATCGAGTAAGATTGTGGTGAAACGCTAAAACCTATAGAGTATATAATATAGACCTCTTGTACACTCATCCATCTTCACACAATCCTTAGGTAACTTCTACGGTCTTCCTCAACTCATCTATCCATCCACCTTCATATTTAATACTTTTCTGGTTATATGATTGTCACTGGTGCTACTTGCAACCTTGCTGTGATATAGTCGTTGCTAATCTTATTTATTCTGGTTATACCATATATCTTAACGTTCGTATCTCCGTTAATTGTACTCTTTTTTCGTCCGTCTACTTCATAGCCTAGCAGCACTTGTATCCATATAGGACGAGATGTTTTATACATTTTCCCTTTGACTTTCAACGGTGTTCATGTTCACAAGCGCCGACAGACGTGCTTCTCCATTCCACAGACTATTCCATTTGTAACATCAATTCAATCACGTAGGTGTATGAACCGAGTACGGTAAGTATGAAGATCCTTTAAGGAATTTAAAAGCGCCCACAAACTCTATAAATATTTTACGACCTATCGAACTGATAAGTTAATGTGGGCTCATAAAAAAACATTCTATCGGTCGCTTTCGAACACGTCCTCAGTAAAAGTGTATATAATTTAATGAGAAACAGTGTGGTGAGAGCTCGATAACGCTTTTCTACTATGGGCTTTTATAATTTGTATCAAGTGATACTTAAGGCAAAGTTTGTAAAGTAGTAGTAATGTTACAGGTTTAAAGTTTATTTGCAGTGCTTTAATAGGGTTGCTATTTGTGGCTATCTTTCTATGTTAAGCCTCTAGGGATTATCGACGAAGTCAGTTCATCATAGTCTAATCTATTTGATGAACATTCATAATGCTCCTTACAGACTCCTAGGATCCATAACAGTTATGCAATATCTGATTTTTTGGCAAGACAACTTAGGTGTTTTTATTTATACCGTGTTATTACAAAAAAGTTAAATACGCGTCCAAGACTTGTTTCAAAAAAGTTTGATCACAAAAGAGTATCTTACCTTTGTTTAGAAATAGACACTATTTAAATTTAAACATTGTATAACACTTGCCTAAGTTCACAGTTCTCATTTTATTGTTGTGATTTATTTTATTTCTATTTCCCGGCAAAAGATGTTTCGTAGTAAATTATGGATTTCGTATGTATAATTAAATTGGAAGATGTAGTTAAATTAGACAGTTTTGAAGATTTACAAGTAAATGACAACTACTACAATATGACATTATTGACATTTCAGAATGTGTTTGTTCTGAGATTATACTGTTGTTCTACTTTACGCAATTTGGGGTATTATTTTAAACTTATATATAGTTTATTTTAATAATGCCATTGTTTTCTTTAAACCAAATGTCACAATAATTATAACCAATTTCAATTAAAATAAATATTCTTAATGGAGGTCATAACAAAAATATTATTCGTAAATTGGAACGTTTTTTAATGATGAGATTGAATTGAATGAATGCTATTCAGAGTTGCTTGCATAAAAAACTAAAACCAGATATTTAGCTAGAGACCGCTAAGACACTCTTTTGTAACAAAGTATTTTAAACATATGTTTAAAATTTTAGACAATGTTTAGTAAGACTCGTGTTAAACGCGAATTCATTTTTGTTTTTGTAATAAGACCGATAATATCTTAATATATAGCTGCCATTCGTTTTAATTTCACTTAGAATAGTAAAATTTGAACATACATTCTCAGTTAAGGAGATAATTGAATTAAAAGCTTTTAAATTATTTCATTACAAATTCGGTTAAAACTTGTAAATGTTCAATATCAAAACAATCAATTATTAACATCAAAACTAAATCGCCCATAAGTTTTAAGACAATGTTTAGATTTTTCTATGTGGGAAAGGTAATAAGTAATTACAATCTATATAAATAATAAATATAAATAGATTGTCGATTGTATATAAGCCCATTACTTGAGTACCTACGGCCACACCTATGTGTTTAATTCTTTTTTGTTTTGTTTGTAATTGTCAGGACAAGGTTTGTATGAAACAAAATGATCAAAAAATTGTATGGAGAACTGAAAAAAATGGGGTAAACAATGTCTATACAAAAAAATTAGTGACACATAAGACAGTATGGAAATCTTTAAAAATACTGGCGATTAACCTTTAGTCGTTCAGTTGACATTTTATTTCTTTATATGGTCGCATTATAAAGCGTAGATTTATTCCTTAGTACATTCATGCGAAGCCAGGGTGGGCAGCTAGCATTATTATATCACCTTCTATAATCTGAGTCTGGGTGATTTACGCATATTGTGCCCCCAAATAATGACGACTTTGTAAATATGTATAACTCAAAACAAATGTTTATTAAAAAATAAAAAAGTGTTTAAAATTTGATAGTCTGTCGCCCGCATGAAGGTACGTTACCAATTGATGAATATTTCACTACACACATTTGTACCGTCACGCTGTCTTGTTTTAAGTGTTTTTTTATCTCGAGGTGGTATTTTCATAGGGGTATCGTATTGTAGTTAAAACATAATAACAATACCTACCTTATCACGTTTGTGTTAAAGTTTATTTTAATTTTAATTGATATAGAAAAAAAATCACGTAGTTGTTTTCTATATAATTATGTGTACATTATTCGACAACACTTACGACATACCTTTTGTTGTACTAAAGTTTTGTAAAAAAAATATATTACTTATGAGTAATTATTTTAGCATATACATAATATGTCGATCTGTACAGAAGTAAAAAATGTTGCTATAGATATATCTATATTAGATCTATTGGGCTCATTGATTTTTCTCAACAGATGAGGGTTCTATGAGGTTCTTTCCTTTGTAAACGTATAGTTATATAGTTGTTCAATTTCCTCTTTTCCTGTGTAGTTTTAGCAAAGCTAATTTTAACCCATTTTTTAAATAATATGATTGTGTTTCTGTTTTAAATATTTACTAACGACCCGCTCCGGCTTCGCACGGGTATAAAATATATAGCCTATGTCATTCACTGAAAAAATGATTAAAATCGATCCAGTAGTTTTGATTTATTCATTACTGCCCGTGGCCCGCATGCGTTAAATTTGGAGTAATCTTAAAAATAACAGTATTTCTCCACTATTTAATGGATGCTATTATACATATAAAACTTCGTCTTCAATCACTCTATCTATTTAAAAAAACCGCATTAAAATCCGTTGCGTAGTTTTGAACATTTAAGCATACATAGGGATATAGGGACAGAGAAAACGACTTTGTTTTATACCATGTGGTGATAGTGCACGAATTTGGAATATACCTTGACAAGTAGAAATGTCGTTTACACCTAAAAAGGAGAGCTAAAAGGGAATCTGGTTGGTATAAAACGCAAGCCCCGAAGTGGTCCATTTGGACCCCTGGGAGATCGATTTTAAATTTGATGGGGTCTACGCCAGCAAAAACACAATCTGGAGGTCGGCGAGCTGCAAATGGAAGTCAACAATAGTCAATTTTATTTCAGCAAGTCGTAACAAATATTTTAACTTTCCATAAATAGAATAATAAAATATAACAGGACGTTTGTATTTAATAATACATTTTTACAATAAACATATAAGTAACTATTTCTAAATGGTAAATGTTTATGGAATTTGATTGCCATAAGAAAAAAAAGAAATCGGTTGGAAATTATTGAGCGTAGGGATTTAAGATTACATCTTATTAAATAGGTTAAAAAAATAGAGATAATGTCATATCAAAACATCAGGTGCATTCCTCACGCTGAAGGCTTTTATTACATAATAATTTCACTTGTTTTGGATTCCGTGTTTTAATAAATATCTTCTTCTTCTTACCCCACTTATCCCACCTAAATAGGATCGTCACAACATGTTTTCCTTTTCCATTCTCCCCTGTGAAATGTCAACGCAGTATTCACACCTTTTATACACATATAATTTTTCAAACAATATATCCATACCTTCATCGGTCGTACTCTATTTCTATATCCGTCCACCTTCATACTTTCTAGTTTAGTGCATTTCTCTTTTTAGTGTCTTCTCGTATGTCCTGCCAATCTCCATTTTAATTGTTTATAGTATACTGTAGAAATATTTTAAAAATTTCGTTATTGTTTTAATTTTATTTAATCTTACTTTGTCTCCTCTTTTAACACTTCGTTTTATATTATTTTGACATACAATTATTTTGTTTGCTAAAAGTTTTGTTAGTACCCACGTTTGGCAACCATAAGTTAGACATGGTAGAATACATGTGCTGTAAATTTTTCTTTTTTCACTGATAGGTATTTCATTGCTTTTCATGACTTCACTAATGCCCGGTTTCTGAAGCCGTCAGTTAAACTATCAATAGCTATTGATTCAATAACGTTATCCATAAGACAAGCGGCGTTTAACTGTCAATGTTTCTGTATAGAGAATGAGACGTGGACTGACATTTCTCGTGTCATTTTGTATTCAGAAACCCAATTTGACAAGTTATCGAACCGATAGCGCTATTAAACAGATAAACTACAGTTAAAAATGCTTCAGAAACCGGGCATAAGAGAACAAAATTTTTTCCACTTGTTGGTTACTCTTCTGTCAATTTCCTTCTTCATTAGGACTTTGTAGATATCCGTTGTCAAATAAATATATTTATTTACAAATTCTATTTCTTCATTAGTAATTTTAATACCTTTTGGTTGTAGAATGTTAGTCAATACTTTTGTGTTTGCTGTATTCATTAATAGACCTGCTTTTGCACTTTTATCTGATAACTGATGTAGCATTTTGTAATACGTTTGAGCATTCCGAAAAAAAAGATCCATATATTCTATCGGAGGATATATACTGTGATTAAACCGTGAGGATACATGTCTCGGCATCAGCCCACAAGTGTACAGTCACCGGGGCTTAATTTAGACAATTTACAGACGGCCAATGATCGTTAATTGCGTTCAATGTGGCTCAATTAGCTTCAGTCACTTCATTCACACGCGGTTCCCCAGAACGAGCCATAGAGTATGCCATTCTAGCTTGACAAAGCATATGTTGAGTAACTGCATGTTTCAGAATGTAAACCAGACTTTGAAAAATCTAGTCTAAAGAACATCTTTGAACATAGTCGGATAAAATAAAATGTATTGGTGAATGAAATTAAAATAAGACCCTCCTGAAAATATGCCCTTTCTAACAAAAAAAAAAAAAATCTCCCAGTCGGTTTATAAATTATGCAGTTTTGAAGTAACAAACATTAAAAAAATAATTGTGTGGTTTTATAAAATGACGATGCATGTGAAACTTATTTCGGCTCGTAGGTTAACTGAAAATTTTCGGAAAATTCATTTTAAAAACTGAGCACAATGTTTATTTAAATCACTGAATCATTTTGTATTGAGTCTTAGGCGTCGACATAGTGACCTTGGTTGCATTGCCGAGCGCCTTTCATGTTACCCCTACTTCACGGCCGGCAGGAACGCGACATGCGATAGATGGATGAAAAAAATTTGAAGCGATGTAAAAAAGTTTCACTTAAAAAAAATATTACCGATTTGAAAAACTCCTCTTTTTTGAAAGTTCGTAAATCTTATGATTGCCATACTGGTTTATATCATATTAGTAACCGATACCGACTTCAATAGTGTTAAATTACAGTATAACATGTAATAACTTAATTTTATATGAAAATATACTTAAGACTCACCTTAACTTTCACATTCATCGGTCATATTAAATTTATCTTCCATATAGGTATATATTTTTTTATTTCTTAAATAAAAAAAACATTGAATCTCAAACTTGAAACATCGCAACTTTCTTTCATTGAATATTTTTTATATATTCATGATTTGTTAAGTCTTGTAGCAGACTAACCAGGTACTAGCTAGTTTATTATACAATATATTATTAATGTAATAATCATCAATAACTGGATCCAGTGTGTTTATGGATTTTGTACGTCTTGAATTTATTTTACGCTAGTTTTAACCCGCGGTTTACCTCGTATTAATGTAGATTTGACCTATCCCTCGGCAACAGTACTTTTTTTCTGGATGAGAGGTACCGTATGTTCTTCGATTAGTTCAATGATCGGTTGAGTAGTTGAAGTATGAAAGCGTATCAAAAAGACAAATAAACTCACCTTCTCATTTGCAATGTTGGTAATAAGTATTACTGTCATAATCAAATAAATAACTGTAAGTTATGTAAGATATATCCGAACATATTTTAGTAAAATGGCGGCAGTTCTAGTAAAATCAGTCAAAAGCGAAGTAAAAATAAACGCTTTATTTATATATAGAATTATTCTTGCTTAAAATATTTAAAATTACAAATAATAATACAAAAAGAAAAACAGACATTTACAAAAATATTTCATAACAAATTACCAAAAGTCCAGAAACGTTATCTCACATCGGATTACTATTTCGGAGAAATGTGCAAATCAAATAAAATACTAGTGATGGGAATTGTCGATGATTACTCAGAGATATATCGTCGTATACTTTATGATATACGATACCCAACAGGTCGATGGAGTTAAATAAAGAACATTGTGAATTCAATCAGCATCATCTTAGCGTGCATATGCGAACTCTTCAAAACAGTAGCCATTGATAAAATTTTACAAAACAGAAATGTAATAATGCATTTTTGAAATTTTATAGAAAATTCTACCTTGTTTTAATACTCATAGAGGTAATAATAGTTTTTATCGATCTTACGATAAGTCATGAATGAGCTCTGTGAAGTTTGATTAGTCAGTTACTCGATTGTATGTTTTGAAATGAAAATTGTCTGAGGAACCATTTTGCGAGTGTTTCTTTTTTTTAATTTAAGTTGTTTGATTCTCCCATGATTTTTTAAATAATTAGTTCCAATATATGATGGATACGTATCACATATTTATTCTGTGGTTTATTTTAATTTCTTAAAAAAATTGTTTTGAATTGAGCTTCATTATTAAATGTTTTTCTTTAACAAGAAATTAGTGTCTTAGTGTAGAGGCCTTGCCAGGTCAACAGTGTAGATAGTTCGAAAAAATAAAAGCTTCGTTGCTTTATTATCTTAAAAATATGTTTTATGTACCTACAGAGAAAAAAACATACAAAAGTTGAAAGAAAAAATGTACTTTGGTTTCTTTGTAAATAATTGTACCGTTTGTTAAAACTTTAGTAACTTTATGTTGAATTAATGATATCATAATATATTTTCTGTTTAGATTAGTACCATCTCTGTAGAAAGTAAAACTAAAAAAATTTAACGAAATTTATCCGGTAGTTTTTGCGTGATACGTGCTCAATGACATACCTCTATCATTCTAATATTTATTTAAGCAGGAAAGAATGCTCCAAATCACATTCAACCTGCTCTGTTCCTAGTTTAGACATGAAAAATGAATTGTTGTATCGTAATTTATACCAATATACCCAACGATATATTATCAGTCAAGTTTGTTATTTATTGTGATAAACATTACTTACATTTAAATGTCGATATGCTCGAAGAAGTAAAGAAATAATTTTGATTTTATAGGTAAATATTCCCACGGGAACAACAAGACATCTAGAGCAAAAAGGCTCGCAACGGAAATCGTAATTATATTGAACGCAATATAGGGTACACGAGTAGTTTGTATACATTCATATATATATATATATATATATACACATACTAGATGACTCGGTGAACTTCATATCACTCACATGTATTTGTGTAAAATGTGGTCAAAACTTAATACAATTTTTTTATTTACATTATAAAGGCAACACAGTTATTTACTTAATCATAAAGCTTTCTCATGTACTTTATCTCTGAAACAGAACTGTTTTGTATTCCAACAAAATAGACCAAAGAGATCGCGGATCTCATACTACAGCCATTAAACAGACAATTTCTGAACGAATTTCTAAATATTTGATAAAAGAATGACAATTTTTGAAGTTATACTTCTTTAGGCGCGTTATGAAAAAATGATGAGAGTGAATTTGTATGATGCGCGCGCAGCAGTGTGACACGAAATCTACAGGTTGAAGCTATCCGCAAAACCCACACCCTGAAGTTAGCTGTAGTCAACATTTTATATTTGTATTTATGCGCTACTCATTGCCGTTGCTATAGTAACCATTAACATGTTAATAGTTGCCATGGTAACGTGGTAAGTTTGTATTCTAAAATTATTTTGTCATATTCGACACATATCTGTAAACATTAAACATCGAAAGGCCAAGTTATTAGTTAATAGACAAGAAAAACTATATAAGTATAGTTAAAAGATAACTCGTGGATAACATTTTTAATTATAGATTATCTTAATCCGTTCATGTACTGTAAATATCTATAAATAATTATAGTTATTATATTTCTTATACATACACTGAGAGATTAATTTATTGTATAAAATTAAAAAATGTTTATACTTAAGAAAATACGATGTTTGTTGTATTTTGAGTCAAATTTTAATTTGACTATTCAATCAACTGCTATTGTCATATCTAAAAAAGTATGTATGTATTAAATACCTTTTTTCTATTGTTAGTGTCCTTTTTTCTACAAACGTACATTAAGGCGAAAGACAAAACTTTTGAAAATATTTTTATCTTGTTACGCCAAAGAAGTATAACTTCTAATGCGTGTACATAAGTACACACTACTTTTTTATTTCTAAAATGACAAATGACATCAAATTTTTCATAGGTAGGAACATTTTGTATTTGAAAATTACTTGTCTTTCTTAGTATTTTCCTTTACTTATTATTTATATTTATGTCACCCTTTAAGCCTTCCCTGAACTTCCACAAATATTTCAAGATCAAAATTAGCCAAATCAGACTAGCCATTCTCGAGTTTTTGCGAGACAAGCGAATATGTATGTATAAACATATATATTTCTGTCAGATTAATTACATTACATGTGGTTAAACGCTAACATATAAAACAATAAACAATTCTTTCCGCGTAAATCTTTCAAATATTAATGTTATTTGTTAAAGTTGAAAATTACTATGTTAATAAATAATAGCCCTCATTGTATTAAATTCGCTTGATAATTTTGGCGAAAACAGTAATACGTTAACCCCTGGACTGTCCAAAACTATAAAAGCATAAGTTCCATAGAAACGAATGTAGACCTCATGATTCACAGTTCAACAGGCTGTTGACAGAATAATCTTTAAAAAAAATCTTGATTTATGACAAAACTTTGAAAAATAACAAATTGTGTAATTTAAAATCATAATATTTATGTAAAATGTATTTTTAAATTATATTTTCATATGTACGAACTTTCTTTTATTAAACTATGAAATTTTGAATGTAAAATAACGTGAAATTAATAAAAATATATATATAATCCGCCATTTTGAGCTCTGGGTCTTAAAAAAATTAGCTGATGGGTAAAATTCAGAAAGTGCATTGATTAATCCATCAATATTTCGCACAAACTTTTTCAAAATAATATAAATATATAGGTTTGTGAACAAAAACTCGTTTTCAATTTATTATCACGTCATTATAAAGTAATAATAATGGCGAATTCTCATTTATATGCCAATATCCTCCAACAAATCCACATTGCAAGTCTGAGACGATCCTTTAACGAACATCCTGTTGCGTGGCTACACGGTCGCTACAGGAAAACAAATATTATACCCATAGCAAATTATAATATTTATATACAATTTACTCGACAAACACGATAACTTAGTTTATATAATGCGATGATTTAAACTGGGTTCTGGAAAACGACGCTTGCACGAAATTATAATGCACTGTGCAGTCAGAAAGCGATACGTGTCGGGTATACAAGAATGAAATGTGTGTCTCGGGCGATTGATCTACATCATTTATCTAATGCACATTACATTTGCTTTTAGTGCAGTTGCGCCACGTGAGCGCGAGCGTTCCGCCCGCGCCACAGAAATAACGCAGAATATCGGTCACAGACTCAGTACAGAATGAACGCATCCAATTAATTGCCCGACGGCGCAGCACTATCGTGCTGGACGTGCCGCGGGCGGACGCTTCCGATCGAAATAAAAAAAAAATCAGTACGAAAAGCGCGCGAACTCTTTCTCTGTTCGTATTATTAAATTTTGTTTTCAACTACTGTTTATTATTTACATAATATAATCCGTTGTTTTTATTTTATGCATATAATTGTTTACGTCCGTTTTCTTTTTTTATATTTTGAAATACGTGTTAGTATTGTGAGTTTTATTCTTATTTTTATTTCAATTAAAATTAACATTGAAACTGTAGGCGAAATATAAAACTGTTATCGCAAAGGTCAACGATGAGTTCGTCGTGTATAATTAGGAAGAAAACGTAGCGATAAGCAATCGCGGTCGAGTGCAAATGTCGTCGTTATCGTCGACGGAGCGTTCGCTGTTCGCGCTGTCCCATTAGGACTGGCTACGATGGATACGTCAAACGTTGTCCCTTCGCGGAATCCCGCGCGTTGAATCATACACCGGTTATCGTGTTTTTGAACGGTGAACGGCAGAATGTCGTGTGAGGTCGCAAGTTGGATTCCGAACGTTGTGGCGGCTACACTACGTACCGATAGCTCCGCGCGCGCGCCTTCCGTGATCGCGTGGCTCACGGCCTTACGCGAAACTATCGAGGAATACGATCCTTTGATCACTGTTCAGCCGCCGTCGCCGGATTCCGAGGAGCCGGAATCCGTCTCTCCGGACAGCGCTTTCGACGAAATACTCTCGCAATTAGGCAAAGAGATATACAAACTTGACGAGTACCAGAGGAATCTGGCGCCGAGCGAGAGGGAAGTTTCTCTGAGCATTCTGAACATTTTTGACGAATGTATAGAACGGATGTCGGATCACGAGCCGGCCGACGCAAGACAAGACGACGAGTGCAGTGATTGTGAATCGACATTATCGGACGTTTCGTTTCTAACTAGCACGCCGGTGAAATGTGTGAAAGTGACAAATGATATCAATACGATATTTGATAAAGGCGACGGTACACCGGTGCCGCCGCGCAGACGAATGAAAACTAAGTCGACCTCGTCGTCTGTGAACGGTATGGAGTTACAGAGTGATGTGGTCGCGTCCGATAGCGACTCGGAGAGCACGTGTTGGAGTTACCAGGAGTGCAGCGCGGACCCGGAGGCGGGCAAGGAGACGTACGATGCAGTTTGGTCGCACTCGAGCGGTTACCACAACTCCGACGAGATATTGAGGCGGGTGTTACTACAGCACCACGCGACAACGTCTCGGCTATCGTTCGACACGGCGAGCGACTTAGAACCGGCGGCGCAGTACTCGGTATACTCGTTGCAAGAGGTGGGAGAGTTCCGAGACAGGTGCGAGACGCCAGTCGACGCAATGACGCCGGACAGGCTGACCGAGGACGGTTACGAGCCGGTACGCGATGCGATCACCGCCGACGAGAATATTTACGAGGAGATCGAATACGGCTGTAGTTACACGGACGAGGGATGTTCGTGTGGTACGAGTATAGAAGTCGAAAGTTGTTCGATTAGTGCTAGTTCTGAAGGAGCTGGGAGAGAAAGTCCTCTTTACGCGAACCTGAGAGACCACGACGCTTACGCGGTGCCAGCTGATGTGATATTCTGGAAGAATTTGCTCCTGCACCCGTTTTATAACGACGACGAAGAAGACGAGGTGAGTTTATTGGAGATATTTTGATTGATTCCTCGTGACCACAAATCGTGTGATAAAATCGATGCCGCGATACCTCGTGTTGTAAATATTTATTATTAAATGTGTATATATATACATATATTCACGAAAATGTTTAAAACGATGGTTTATAGTTTAATACAATTATTAAAACTTTATTAAGTGGTTTTCACGGTTACCTCAAATAATATATACTTATCACAACATCATAGTGATATTTAATACATATTTAAACAAAAAACATTTTTGTGTGTAGAGGTTATATTATGTATATATGGGTATATTTACTTATTTCCGATTTTACATAACATAGCTTTAATCTATTATTTGTATTCAGATTATTGTATAAATAAAAGTAATGTAAACAATAAACAAAATAATGAGGTCGTAATTATTAAGCGTTTTATACTTTACTTCTTGTATTCGGATGAGAGTCATCAAACGTTTTTCTAACATGTCTATGTTAATTCTTCAGTAGAAGGGAAATAAATAACAGATTTAGAAATTAAAACCTGCTTAAAAACTATGACCATTGCTTCAAACGTTTTCCAGTTTAAAAAAAAACAGTCGTAACTACAAACTGATATTAATGTGTACTCTTTATTAATAGCTTTAGAATGAAGCATATCGCAATTTCTACTATCGCTCGTATTTGCAAAATTATAGGACAGGTTATTGCCGATCTCCATTGAAAATACGTTTACATAAGAACATGTTTGAAAAGCAGTAAATTGAGTTTTCGTTTTTTGAAATAAAAAAATATTTACATCACCGTCTATTCGTTAATGTGTGGGTTTTAATAATGATGTAAATGACGTGGAGTTGATTGAATATTAATGATTTGCTCATTATGGTAGGACGAGGCACGGGCGTTGGAATGACGCGCGTATTTGTGCCATGGACGGATACTATGTGTTGTGATTTCTTTATGAATCGAAGGTCTTTAGTTACTAAACAGTTCTAGTACTATATATACTAAGATTTGTATCACTCACTCAATAGATATTTTATACTGAGATTTTGTAACCCAAATTTTTCACTTTTCCCCGTGATATTTCAAACATTTTAAGTCATACAAACCTTGCCCTGATAATTACAAACACAAAAAAATATTTCGTCAATTAGGTGCAGACGTTCCGAAGTGATACGCGTACATAAATTCTCCATTTTTTTATATACATTTAAATTCCAGCAAGTGGCGAGTATAGATTATGTATGACATATAACTACACATTAGTAAAACAACGACAATGCCGCCTCTTTTGTATGTAAAAAAAACTATTTCTGGAATATGTCACATTTGAAATTACATTATGGCTGATACATATAATTCAAAAATTGTTATATTTAAACCTCGGAACTAATTGCAAAATGGTCATTAAAGTGATTGAAAAACATTAAAACCGGTATGCGAAATATTTTATAATTAAATTGTAATAACCTAAGATTATTAAGTTCATGTTTTTTTCTGTAATCTATATAAAACGGGTCGAACGATATCTGTCTCATTCTTTCACGTGATGAAAGGATGTGTTAAAAATATACAGAAAGAGTAGTCATTTGCCCGTGACCTATTATTAGTTTTAGACATAATTTGCAATAATAATGAAACATTTATATTTGGTAACGTATCGAAAATGTATCAATAGCCGAATGCTGTTTTTTTATCTAGATTTAAATGAGTTAATATGTGGAATAAAATAAAACAGAATACATCAAATTTCTCTATTCAGCGAAGGATAGTTATTCATGAAAGAATGCCACAAAGTAGCTTGCTTGACCCAAATATCAGAAAGATACTTGTGTTATGCATTTAATTTATAATATTCCTCAGCGAACACAAAGAAAGTCAAAATACAACACTCATTTCGTGAGAATAAACACCGAATTGTTTTGAACTATCGTTTCTTTTTTTCAAGTAACAGCTATTGTTTAAAAGCCAGGTAAACAACAACTAAACTAAACACAATGAAATTATTTAGAAATTGTTTTCTTTTGTGTTCAGTATGAAAATTATCTCGCATTGTATTTTTTTTATCCTTCCGAGAAGAAGCTTAACTGTACTATTAATACAGTTTACTTTTAACCAACGAAGTTATTTTTTTACTTATGTATTATTTCTTATACTTTGAAAGTTTTGCCATTTCACCACAATCTCAGTTAATATTGAATAAGGTTGTGGTCTAATATAGTAAGATCACGCTAAACCTAGAGGTTTGGCTCTCAAGTGTAGCTACTGAAACATACCTATTTATGTTTGGGGACAGATTTTTACTTGAGAGTGATAGCTAGACAAGTCGATGTCAGATAAATCCCTACCATCATGCGATTAGTTTTTGACCAGTTCGATGTTGACAATTTGACCGAATGTGTTATTGAACTATTTTCTCCTAAGCTATTAAACAACGTATATCCAGTATAAGTGTTTTTGTGATTTAATACGTAGTTTAAAACGAGAGACGTCACATACCTCGCTTCAGGCTTCGTTAACCCAAGATTGTAAGGGATCGAAATTTTTCGGATCATTTGAAGACTAAGCACGATAAACATTACAGTAAATAATAACTTCTCAACAAGTAAACATTGCTGAAACGGTGATTCCCTGAATTATTTGATTTCAATGTAAACAAATAAATACATTGTTCAGTTATTTATTTCCTTAATTAATATTTAAGTTATTTTCCTTTTAATTAGATAGTTACTGATTTCTTTGTTCATTCTTACGATTGGTCGATTATTAGTCCGATAACTGTAACTTTGCGCCCTGGTCTGTAAATCTATGTTTGCCTAGACTTGGCGTTCTACGGTTTTAATCCACATCGTCACTTAACCATGTGAAATTGTGAAATATAAAGAATAAGTGACTAGAACTACGATGTGAAATTTCTGTCTCTCTCTTTCGCAGATATAAATACTTATATGGACGCCATGTACGGTTACTTTCATACATCTAGTTAGATATGTATGAAAAAGAGTATAAGTTATAATGTCATAAAGATAAGTTTCCAGTACATCGATTATTATATCATAATTGAAATATGTACGGTACCCGGCATTTGATTCGGTATGTCGGGGAGAAGAGTGAGATTTTCGAATGAGATCAGTTTGATTCGGTTTTGTAAAGCGTTTTCTCTCTATCGCACAGCGCAATGATTGGGGTTTACAAAGATAACGCTATACGAACCCGACCTTAGCCTACTGTCTCGATCATTTCTCCGAAGTGCCAAATCAAGTAATAGGTATGTATTACTTTGATATGCGGTTAACTGTTTTACCATTTAAAAAAAAGCTGTATTTGTTGTACAAGAAAGTATAAAAGTTGTTATTTGAGATTTACACAATTATCAATTGTCTGTACTACTGTTGGTAGATTATTGATTTTCTCCCTTAATTTAGCAAATTGTAAAAAGTACAAAGGGCGAATTTTTTATGGATAATATTATAACCTTTGGTCCTTTACCGTTGGTTATGATCTGTATGGAAAAAAGTAATTTGTTTATTTTGTAACAGTGCCTAATGCTCACCTCTGCGGTACGCTACGTCACTTTCAATCATTAATATATACATTTTATGTATATCAATGCTTCCAATGTAATATAAAATTATTTTTTAATGTCCTTCGACTAAAACATACAGTAAACAAAAACCCATTGTACAAATAGATAAATGTATAAAGTTCATGAGTCAAATATGCAGAAAGAAATATAAACAAAACAAGAAATTACTCATAGATGTAATCTAAAGGCAATTTCTAATTTATTATATGACTAATTGACCACAATAGTATTATTGTGACAGCATCCTAGTGAATAACATCGTTTCTCGTTACGAGCGTTTTTTAATTGTTTAGTGACGTATTCTCTAACTTTAATAAAATACGCTATATGATTATAATAATAAAAGAAACACGTCAGAATAATAATAATAATAATGCCAATATATAAGAGTACCATTACTGGGCTGAACGACCCTTCTCCAGGGGGTAAGGGCATAACAATCCCGCCGCAGCACCGCTGCGTGCTAGAACTATGTCGCGTCTATTTCCAACGAATATGTCGGAATTCGCATAAATTTAATTATTTAAATTGGTAACACTATCGGCTAACGGTGAAGGAAAATATCTTGACGACAAACAAACACGAGAAATGTTCTTGTAATACTACTAAAATATAATAAATAATAAAATATAGAACTGGATTTCTCCGAGTTTGGAATCACTAACGTCGTGGGCTGGCGTAGTGGCATAACCATTCAAATTACAATACACTTTGATAGACAGAAGTAAAATTAATCAAACAAAGACTTAGGCTGAGTTGCACCAAAATCGCGGTTATTGTAATTGTTAAAGTTAACTTTAACAATGACAAGACTTGCTAACAGTTACATTTGCCAAAACGAGTTGCACCATCAAACATTTTGTAATTGTTAAAGTTATTAGGGTTGCCACTTCAATAAGCCAATTAGTCCCTAAAATCGAAAAGATTAACATTTTCTACTTGGCAGGACTTAGTTATAACTGTCACTATTGTTATTCTGTGACTGTCACCTGCACTCAAATGTCAACTTGTTACAATTATTTTGCTCTGTTATTTACTTTGTCTTTTTCTGTGAAGTTGTATATGGGATTTTTTTATCAAAATATTATTATCAATGGCTAATTCCGAGAAAATTAATACCACATTGGTTACCACATTCGAGAACAGTATAAAGTAAGAAGTATTCAATTTATTAAAAACTACAATAATATTTGAAAATTTCATATAAAATATTTTTGTATGCACTATATAATAAAAGTGTTATTAATATACAAGAATTCGATCCTGTAACGACAAAACGTTAGCTTCTGCCGTCCTGTGTGCATTTTCTAATTCTGTGTTTGTTATTTAGAGAAAGAAGCATTATCTTCAGCTAAAATGAAGTGAACTAGTGAACTTGACAGCCGATTCAAACATTGGCATTAACAATAACGTTAACCGGCCAACATGGAGCAGTAATAGTTAACATTTGGTGCAACTTATTTTTTGCCTAACAATAACTTTAACCGAATTTTTAACTTTAACATTAACTGGTGCAACTCAGCCTAAATGTTACTCGAGGATATACTTTATGATTTTCTTTGTGACGTTTTATCATAAAAATGGTACTTTAATAGTAATGCGCACACAAACAAGCACACAGACCGATAATTCTAAAAGTAATTGAAAATATTTAATTATTTCTCAGTAATTTGCCATAATATTTCTGTCGCACAAATCTGAAATGTATAGACGCGGTAAATTTATTTTCTTACTATAAGTATAGAAGAAGATATTGTGACAATTCTAGATAAGGACCAAGTCTCTCACATGTAGATTAAATAAATTTGTTCTTAATCTATCCAGAAATTTTTGTGTAATACGCGTACAACAGCATACCTCTGTAATTTTATTTATATAAGATAGTTTCCACGTGAACACATAGTCGTTTGATTTTGTAATGTTTATACATACATAAGTTTATTTTAATATTTTTATGGGGTAAAGGAGACGTGCTCGTGCAGATGTTAGACGGTTTAATAACGAAAGCGGTCACAATGATGTCATTTCCTAGCCGAGTTAGCGTCATTGTATCTCGTCGCCTTATAAAGAGACTGTTATTGTCTTTGTTCATATTTTTTAGGAGATTCATCGCGCTTAATGTTTCGTGTGCAAGTATATGTCTTTGTTAAATATAGTAGTTATTTTTATAGTACTTGCTAGATAAATGTTGGAACTAGTGAGTAATATTAACTATAAAAGTACGGATAATCATCTCCTATGGAGAATATGTTGAAAAAGTGTCTATATATCAAAGCACTAAATAACAGTTCCAAAACTCCAAAATGGCGTTAGTGAAGAGTATGGTTAGTCCGAAGTAATTTCGTAAATATAAATTAAAATAACTGCTGTGAGAAAACTTACAGAGTGATAGAATTTTTGTTAACGTTATATATGTAAATACGTTAAATGATTTTAGAGTGTGTACTGTTGTAAAACTATGGCATCACCACTATTTAACACATTTTGACGGACATATTTTCATACACAGATGGTTCTCCTTACCTCCATACTCCATAAATAAAAGAAATGATGATAGCTCAGCGATTAGCGTGTTTCGGACAACGCGTCGATTGACGTACCTTACGTTTGAATTCTTACATATGAACCTGAGGTTTGAAGAAAAACATTGTGCTAAAACCATAACCTGTCTATCGAGCTACTTCCCTTAAAGTGAAAACCAGTCACAAAGTATCTATACGTATCTTCCGGCAGCTGCCCTTGAGAGCCAGTCTCCTACCAGGCTTAGCGTGTTTATTATCTAAGACCTACTTCGTTAGTTACCGTCAAATGAGATTCTGGAGAAATGTTAAAACATAAAATATTTAACAATTCTGTTGGAGTAAAATGTTATACGAGGAAATGCTTGTATTTATCTACTATTTGTTTTAAGGGAGATTTGGCTTAACAATTTGCTTGTATAACATTCAACATGGAGTACCTAGTAAAGGACAGAGTAAGCATTGTTATTATGTCAACAATGTGTTCATTTTAAATTATTTTGATCTCTTCTTACATGTCAAATTGTGACTCATAACATATATATATATATATAAATCAATCGCCGAACGTATTGGCCTTTTGTGATTTATTAATGCCAAGCAAAAGGGGAGTAAACAATCAACTAGTCTACGTATAGATAGTTGTTGACAAAACAATTCAGCACATTTTCCTTCTATGTTTGTCAACTGATTTTGTTTTATTTAGTATGTATTGACAAACTTTGCATCTCTTCATTATTTGGGTCCCCCCCTCCCCCAATGAGATGTCGAGAGATTTTTCCCGGCTCCCTCCCATCCCCTAATTTCACGTGAAATCTTTCAAAATGTATATTATGAGCATAAATGCGTTGGATTTGTTAAAAAAAAACAGAATTTGATTTATTAATTCTACTTTTTTACTATTATTATATTTAATTACACATATTAATATATTACATTTCGGTATATTAATACTAAATAACTTAACACTTATTCATGGACTTTAATTATTCAAGAATTGTGCAAGGTTTCGGTATATTTCAGTCTATACACATGTTTTAGTTTAAATTAATCGTGATGTTTGCCGAAACCCCCTCTCTCCCCCACGTGAGATTTTGTGAGATTCTGCTTGACGGATGGAAGGAGTTCCGTAACCTCATCACGTAATAAATGGACATATGTCGACTTTTAAACCAGTTCTTCCCCTCTGGACTTTGATTTGATTAATGTATGGCCCCTAAAATGTTAAAAAAGACTTGGTACCCTTCGCAATGGTCGATTTTCGATCATTACTTCAACATAATAAATAAAAGACATTGTAACAAATCACTTGCGATTTCATAAGTATGGATTAGTATAGATTAAGTCGTAGTTAAGCAATGTGACGATTATGTGGCGCAACATGTTGCACGCTGTAGCGATTAATCGAGCATTAAATTAATGCACATACTGTATTGGTGCGTTGACTTATAAACACGAATGTATGTATTACACAATTCATGTGGTGATTTCAAATTGTTTATTCGGCCTTATCTCACCTAAGTAGGGTCGGCACAACATGTCCTCAGGTTGTGATGTATGATTTGTCTTAATTTTTACGATCAACTGCCTGCCTGACACCAACCCTACTTGGGATTATTTTGTAGTAAGAGTATAACTTCAACTTCCTAACTTCGTATAGACACCAAACATGGATATTTGTTCGATAACAAGTGGTAAGGCTTCAAATAACTCGCTTGTGTACGAGGTATCCGTCAATTGCACCTCCACAGGCTCTGGTTTCAGCTCTGTCGTAGCCATGAGGATTTCTTCCTGCATATCTGATTCACAGGAGGTTCCGTTGCATTTCTTCCCTTTTCTTGTACTTTTATTGGCATTATGGTTAAAAAATAAGATAAATATATTTATTTTAAGCCTATTTCTACCTATGCAAAGCTATGGCTACCGTCGTCTATGGGCAACTGTAACGCCAGGGTCATTACTGTTGTGTTGCCGATCGTGAAGAGCGAGTTTCAATCCCTTTTTGAAGAAAGCCATGTAATGACCCTGGGGGAACACCATTCTGGGGAACCAATTCCACAACGCTAGCGTACGTAGAATAAAGCTTCTAGAGAAACTTATGGTTGTCCTCATTCTATTGGGCTTTAGGGTATGTGGGTGAGCAACTAGCCAGCGGCGGGTAGTGCTAGTTTGGAACGGTGATGGAAGCACCATATCACAAAGTTCCTCGGTCTAGTTTAGTTCGGATCTAGTTCAATATATTGTAAAATTTCCCTATTGTCTGCTCCTGTCTCATTAACTTATGTTTTATATAGAGATTTTTCATACATTTTCGTTTATACAAAGGTAATTATTAAAAACACAACAAAAAAGTAATAGTTTTTAAAAAATATTTTTTATTTGTATGGGAAAATCAGTGGTTTTTGTATCATTGATAAATGAAGAACTACCAAAGACATTAACTAATCAGACCTAACCGAAACTAAAAGTATGCGGAAATAGATATAAATCATTCAACCATGAATGAAACAATCGATACGAAAAGAAAAAAAATATTAGTAAAAAAAACCCACGTTCTTTTATCACAACTCCTTTAAATTAAAACACGAAGTAAACTGTGTCTATTCACGAAAGACCTTCCTGTTCCATCGGATCGTATATAAATCGTGGTTAAAGTGAAACCGGTCGCGTTACACGTTATGACATTACAAATCACCAGCGAGTCTCGTTCTAAGGCCTTTGACCACCGATTTGAACTCATTTACAATTCTGATAAGATAGTATAGTATTTACGACGCTTGAATGGGTGTTACGGTAAAAGAATAATGTTACTTCGAAACGTGACAAAGAGTTTTTTTTTATACGATTTGACGCGAGCGAATATGCTAGTCACCAGATAGTAAGTAATCACCATGCACACCTGCGACACGAGGAGAGTCACAGATGAAAAATCAAAATCAAAGATACTATATTCAGTTTAGGCCCTGAGAAGGCGTTTATGGGCGTCAAAGCTACCACCGGTTCGGAAAACAACCCATTCATCGAGTAACTCGATCGGGTTTATATTTTCATCAAACATAATATAACATATATTTTTAAGAACATATATAGTTACAGTCTTTTTTGGTGGATGCTCAGGAGGGGCGTCATTTCCAGGCGTCATCTTCGTTCACATATTGATCCACCCTATAGTAGTCTTCAAACATTAAAATTCGCTTGATATGGTACTTGACCTTAGTATTCGGAAAATCGGTAATATGTTTTGGATTTTTTTTATAAAACTATTACATAAAAAACTGTTAGCGGTCTTAGTGAGTCAAAAGCATGGATTAAACATGTAATGGATTAAACATGTAACAAATAAACATGGAAAGAATTGTGCTTCGCCGGCCTTTTACAAAAGAGGCTCGTTTCTTAAAGGTTTCTAAGTTACATTGGTTCGAAAACTCCGCAGCTGGAAGTATATTAGAAAGAACCGACGCAACGTACATGGAAATAATGCACGCGAAAACCACACAGTAGACGACGACACAGCAAACATCGTTGTTAATTATAACAATGATAGACTAACTAAAGATCGCGACTTTATTCCCTTATAATAAAACTATACAAACTATACGAGTACATACATACTACATACATACATACATACTATACATACATAAATACATATTAAACTATACATAACAACACATATACCAAACTTGAAAATTCAATATTAACTTCACTTCTACCCTTGAATTTACAATTTTCTAGTTGAATACTTACTTACCTATAGTATCAATTTTCCCTTGAAAATTACGTTACAGGGGGCAGAATTACGCCTTTAATGCTCTGCACGCCATGATAGATAGTATGAGGTCTTTTAATTCTCTGCAATTATTCATCCCTTGATAAACGACCGCCCTGAACGCATCAGTTTTGTGATTTAGAAATACCCAAAAGTGATTCTGTGAAAACCGTTTTCATTTCCCGACATCCGTCAACGATTCATCAGCGGATATTGCGGACGAATTCAAGCGTAGTGATCACTGTTTTTTCTTTTTTTTTTTAATCAACGATGTCGCAGTAAATGCATTCTCAGATTGCTTTGATTGAATTCGTTCACTGCTTCGCTTGGAAAAGCAAAACGCAATGACATATTTAGAATCAGCGTATCAATCAATATCTTTTAAGTTGCATGTATTTCTTTAGATTCTACATTAGATTTATACAAATAGGTAAAAATTTGGTCGTTTGTTGTAGGAGTTGATCTGTGGAACTACCCATTCGATACTAAAAATTCTTACGCTCACAAGAAGCTGTTTTATTGTAATGCTAACTTTCTAACTATAATATTATAAATTATAATGTGAGTATGTTTGTTTACTACGTTTTTACATCTTAACTACTCAACGGATCATAATAAAATTTTGCATATATATTGTTTTTTGGGCTACAGAAAAGGATATATTATTCATCCAGAAAAACTGTACTATTCCCGAGGGATACATCGAATCTACATTAATGCAAGTGAAGCTGTGGGTAAGACTTGTAGGATTGTTAGAAAGTTATAAAAAATGTAACCCTACGTACTTTTACGTATTTCGCTTGTATTTATCAAATATATCACATATTTGTCAATACTATACGTCATGTAATTATAATACATTACCATAGCTCCACAGTGTCTTGTAAAATTATTCAAAGCCCCTATTGAGTGTAAAACCTATTGTACATACCACAATCTTACGTAATCGTAATATTTGCTTTAAGCGCCATCTATCCACTCATGTATGGTACTACATACTTTTAAACGATGTTACGAACTATTGTGCTTATCGACATCTATATTCTCCTTCTCATTCTTTGATCATTTAAAATTTCTTTTTGTGAGAATTCTTAGTATTATATGATCTTGACTATCCTGAGAGTTTTTGTGTTATACGGTTATTATACCAGGTCGGTAATATTTCAGTCTAAAAATTTATTGTTATTGTAATTTGATTCATTTAAGAATATTTAAATAAGAATCAAATTTGAAGTCTTTCGCATGTTTCAGACATTTCATGATTTTTCTCTTTATCAGGAAACCTTTGTCATATGTCCTTATCCCAGTAACTTATAAATAATGAAACCATAAAAGAAACTAATAACATTTGATATTATATCACAAAAATTATTCAAATAATACGTAGTACGTGAAATTGTTTTTACAAACTGTGCATCGCGTCGATCCAAGTTCCGACCTATTGGTCATGTGTAGTCAAGGACAGGAAACCCATTCACGATCATTGACTGCTAATGGCCCGACATTACGCTTGATGGATACATCGCGAAGTACGTATCTGTCGCAATATTTGTTTCGTAAAATCTTTATTTAATTAGAGTTAATTTTATTAACAAGTATTAAATCTAAAGTTTAAGGTTTTTATAATGATGCAATCTCACGGGGGCCGATTATTTAAAATCAAACAGAGTTTTTATTATGACAACCAAACAAATAATATATGTGTAAAATTAACATCTATATGTAAAACTGATAATCTAACTCATTATAGAGACAGCTGCTCTGCATTGTGAATTTCGTAAGAGTAAAACGATTGAAAAAATGACTTAATACTGATTTCAAAATGGCGATTTTAAGTTATGTACTGACCACAATGAAAATAGAAATTCTTCTTTATTTTACTTTTTACATTTTTGTTATATTAAAATGACTCAATTGTATTTTGAATTTATCACAATGTTATAATATTTCAGAATTTAAAAATATAATATTAAAAAAAAAAATGTTCAATAGTAAAGCAACACATATCATATATAATTTATATTTTTATGTTTCCAAATAGTGAATATGAGTTCTACTTAATTTAATTCTGGAAGACGTGAACTCGGAGTTTCTAGAACTCGTTAAATTTGTAATAAGAATTTTGGGCTGATGTAAGCTAAAGCTTAACAAAATTAACCATTATCACGAGTTATTAAAAAATCCTTTTTAGTTTGCTTTGTTATCAATTCAGAACAATTTTTAACACATCCGTAAAAGACTCAAATAACGGATTTTGCAGGTGCAAGTATAATTTATATGTATACACGTCATCCTTAAACTGCTTGTCATTCATTTCCTAATATGATTCTTATTTTGCATGTTTGAGTACCGCTAAGTCTTCCTTTGGCATGCCACAATATATTATTCTAGAACATTTTGACACTTTGGTTAATTGACGGAATCAATGGATATACCAGCTTGGAATAAATTATCCACATTCCAGACGGCTTAAGGATTTCTGAAGGTGAATATGAACTGAACTTCATTGCATCGTATTTTTTATTTTGGTTATTACATATATCTTACTATGAAATATAAGGAAGATGAAATATATATAGACAAATAGTTATATAGATAAGTATAAACTAACTCTCAATTTTTACCTACTACATTGTTATGTAACATTTTGGATAAGCCATCGACTACACGTCCGTATATTGGTTATGGGACCAAATTTAAAATCAGCGCAATAGTCACTCATTTGTATTGCAGCATGCAGATGTTGTTGGGCATTTTTAATTTAGCATATGTTTATCTCTAATTACATTGTAACCGTGATGTGTTTCAACAATAAAAACGATTTTCTTATTTCTTTCATATATTGTATTATTAAAACATAAAACAATATTGCTATAGCTCGGAAAGTCTATAATGGATTTAATGAATACATATATTTGGAGTATACAGGTTTACTACAGTTTGGAAACATTCAAGTAATGCTCAGTAACCCATTCACACGTCATGTATTGAAATTTCTAACAAATCTGTGTTCCAATGAGATCCAGATTGTCTAATTATATGAATACTATAAAGTAAGCAATTCGTTTATTTTGAAGTGAAACTTTTTATGGAACGGCTTTGAAATTGTGATCGACAACCTTTTCGTGTGACGTGACGAAAAGTGGAGGGGTAAACACTGTGTCCGGTAGAGTGTTGAAAACATCGGTTCTCATCCGATCGCCGAAGTTAAGCAACGTCGGACGCGGTCAGTACTTAGATGATTGACCGCCTGGGAACGCGTGACTTTGGCTTTTTGTTTTGTTGTAGTTTTTGTAAAAAAGTTTTCCCTTTTTCCGTGTGGCCATCAATCAGCATTTCCATTTTGTTTAAACGCGTTAATCTCGGAACTAGCAATAAGGATCTGAAAAGTTCATTTTGCGTTTTTAGCATACTAGTTGTCTGCCCCGTTTCGCTCCAGTGTAGTAATGAAAATGGTTAAAAATACTACTAAATACTAGTTAAAAAACGACTATATCTATTGGTTACCAAACGCAGAGTTAGTTTAAAAATGTGATACAAAGCACATATATAAATATAGATTTACTGAGGAAGATTATAAGCCATTTAACAACAAACTACGACTGGTAGGAGCTGAGCAATTAGCATAGAAATTGTACATTAGAAAGTACGGTAAAGGGTGATACGGCTGCCACGTGTGACGCAAATTTAAGGCGGATGAAATAGTATTTTTCTGTATACTCAAAAGTTATTCGAACTTATCAAAATATTCTATAATATTAATAATACCGTGATGTGATACAAAGTAATTAATATTATAAAAGCCATAAATTAAGATAGGTCTTAAATTAAAGACGCGGTTTGAAGATAAAAATATAATTTTAATGGTCCTACATTCGTTACGTGAGTCGTATGCCAGATGGCGCTAGCGTGCACGATAAGGGCCCTTAGTGTCAAGTGTCATATGTTGATCACGTTTATCGGTGAACTATTATTTTTCTTTAGCGTCAGATATGTGTTTGTGTATGTTTTTTTTTCCAAATCTATCGGAACTGCGCAATTCCTTTGAGGAATACTTTGTTAATAGTACTTCAATAATATTATAAAGTTTGTTTATTTTTTTGTTTGGTCGTTTGTATGATTGTTCGAACGAGTAATTCTCTGGAAATATTAGTCAGATTTATAAAATTATTTCACTTACTTTCACAATTTTCTGTGAATAGACGTGAAATTTCATGTAGAATAAGGGTCTTATTAATAAATAGCTTAGGAATATTGTAAAATGCTTGCGCCTGATAACCCTAGACAATAAATTTTTGAATGAATTAATACGTTATTGCGCAATGTAATTTGTCTACTGACGATTTTAATGCCACAAGGCATTTTCTTCCAGCTGACTAGAGGTATTGTGTGAAAAAATAAAAGTTATTGTAGGTAATGCAAAGTGGGAAAAAAAATGGGTACGATTAAAATTATTATGATAAAAATGAGCTATACCCAAAAAACACAAATAATGTATTCAATAGTTATAATTAATACATATACAACATAAACTTATTCATAGATACATACTAATATATACATATATAACAATAATAAAGATTAATAAAATGTATACACACAATAAAGTTGTATTTATATATACAAATTGTAAAATCATGAACACTCTGCTTCCTGTTTGTCAAAGAAATATTGGTGTAATTGGATTTTAAATTTAGTGATTGTTTCAGCGTCTTGGAATACACGCGGTAACGCATTCCATAATCGAATGGCAGTACGTACTCACTTATACAATATACTATGAGGAAAGGTGAGAGTCTCAACCGTTGACAGAAACTTCGAGAGTTTCATACAAACATAATAAAATCACCAAAAATATTCCTTATCTCTTTAATAGAATTAATAATTAGGATAATTATAAACAGCTACGGGTTGAATCATAACTTAACCGAATATCATAATTGTTGTTGTTTTAATCTGGCATTTGCGTCGCACATGGGCACGTTCTACTGTCGAGGTGTTAAGTGTTTTGATAAAAATAAAAATTAACAATTACAAATTATAGTCACGGCAAAGTTATTCGACTTTAGGGAACATATCCATACTACGTGAGCCATTCAGGGGGGAGGTAGGTCTTCAAAGTACCACGCATAGTCACAGGGAAGAGGGGGAAACCGTATTTATGAAGTACTACTTGAAAAGTATAGGGAGGGATTGGGCAAAAAAATTGACAAATATGGGATCACGTAATATGGGTACGTGCCCGTATCGCCACTATAATAATCTGAAAGTATAACACGAACTATAATGTCAGCCCATGTAAATGGCTCAGACGGTAGTTTGTTCAGATACCGCATAGATCGACGTAGGCTCGAATCCTTGCGACTAAATCGGAGCTATTGGTGAAAGAAAACATCGTGATGAAACCATAGTATAGTCGCAGGGTTTTTATCTCACCTGATATTAACAGATCTATGGTGATGATGGCAAACGTGTTATACCTAGAGTGGCACTGGCTTTCAGGTGCAGCTGCTGAAGCACACGAACGGGTGCTTGGCCACAGCTTTTCAGAATGAGAATTTTTGAGAATGGTGGCTACGCAAGCAGATTTAGAAAAATCCCTACCAGCATTGAAAACCCTGCCACCACGCCACCTGTCAACTTTATGCAAATGTACCAAGTTTCTTTTAAAGCATTTTTTTGTACTTAATCGTACATTTATGTTGCCAATCCAATTATATAATTTCGGTTTTGATAATAGAGTTGGTTTTCGTTTGTCTTAGAAGGTACTTTATCTTCACACCATCTGTATAACCTTGTTTATTTAAAATGTGGAGAAAATTAACATTTTTTGGCTACACGATAATTTATTCATTCATTATATTCTAAATATTGCCATACACAGTAAGATAACTCAACAGTAGCAGCGTATATACCCAACCTTTACTACTCTCTGTACCAAGCTTTATATGTTTGAGGGCGTCCATTAAGTACGTGGGGCGTTGTTGACGATTTCTTGATTCGTGATATTTGCCGAAACCCCCTCTCTCACACCTGAGATTTAGTGACATTCAGCTTGACCTACTCTCGCCCCTGATCCCCTCACATCACTCGTCCCTCTCGTCCGATCACCGAAGTTAAGCAACGTCGGTCGCGATCAGTACTTGGATGAGTGACCATTGGGAACAACGCGTGACGTTGTCTGTTTGTTGTATTCTTTTACTTAAAATGATTCCCTGTAAAACAAAAGTTTCACTTCTATCGTGTGTCTTTATGACACACCCGCTTTTTCTTTTCTGTATAAGAAGTACCCTATATACTATTTTGTATGAAAACGTGTATCTAAAATTTCATGATAATGGGTTGAGTAGCTAAGGTATGAATGCATAACAAACAAACACAGTTTCGCATTTATAATGTTAGTTTGGATTTATACTGTAATATAATTCTTAGCAATTTTATTGTGTTGATATATTTTATTCACGACTGTACATATGTTCAGAGTGATCGCTTGTTACGAATGTGTATTTTTTTCTAACGAATGCAGAGCTGATATTCCGAGAATCTTGTTTATTTGATATCTTTATGTTATGCTTTGTTTATATTCTTAAAATGTAGCTATAATTAGATTATTAGGATAACCCCGGGCGCAATGTATATTGTTTTAAATCAATTTTCCTGTTTAGTAAATATTGCACTCCACCAGTAGCAACAGATTGTAAATAAAACCTTTAAAATTATAGTAATTGGTATTGTGCGAATACGAATTTAGAGACATGTAACAAATGTTGGTGTAGTACCTATTATTTCCTTTGGGATCAGGGTTGGGGATATCCAATGGCAGTAAAATTTTTGGTTGGTAAAATAAACTCCTTTAAATAAGCCAATGGCTATAAGTTTTCGGTGAAGAAATATGTCTTAAAGCTCCCAAAGAAACTATATCTATCATGGTAAAGCTTTATATAACATTTGCTTGGGTAATTATCACTGTCAATTTGAATATATATCGCTGGGTAATATTACTTTGTATCGACCGTTACAATTGTCGTCATTATCATAAGAACCCTTATACCATATAAGTAGGGTCGGGATAACATGTTTTCCTTTTCCACTCTCTCCTGTCAGATGTCAACCCAGTATTCATATCTTTTATACACATATCATTTTTCACACACTCCATCCATCTTCTTCGATCTTTCTATACACTTATATCCATCCACCTTCATAATTAAAACTTTTCTAGTTTCATGGCTTTCATCTCTCCTCATGACAGGTCCATACCATGCTAATCTATTTTAATTTCTCTGTCGCTGGGGCTATTTTCAAACTTCCTTTTATATATTCATTCGTAATCTTATCCACACATTTATCTTAACATTCGCATCTCTGCCATATGCAGTTTTGTCTCATGCGTCTCTTTCGCAGCCCAGCACTTAGAGGCATACAGCATTACATGGATACAATTGTCATCTTTATATATTTTCGAGTTTTTTGGCTTGGTTATGGAAATGGTAGAATGTAACAAAAACTTTGGGCTAGTCGGGTCTTACCGTTACCGTTAAGTCACAGTTAACCGGTTTTTCTAGTATTGTAGAATGGATTATCTGGCACTGTGTTCCCCCAGAGTTATAACAGGGGGCTCTGCCCCTGGTGTTGTAGTCATCCATAAGCGATGGTAATCATTTAACATCAGATGGACCGTCCGCTTGCTTATTGCCGTTTGGCATATAAAAAATATATTTATTTTCTTTTTGTATTATTTTCTAAGATGTCCGCCATAGAACACATAATCTGTGACATTTTAAGCAGCTATCTATTGCGGATCCAAAAATACAGATCGTCTAAAAATAGGACATAGGTACAACGTAAAAACTGAACTTAAAAACTTATGTTAGCAATGTGGTTACTTTTCTGAGAACTGAACTAAAAAAACGACTGTTTTAGGGCATGAATATCAAAGGTTCGTTTTCTTTGTTACTATAAATATATTGCAATAGCCTGTCGCTTGTCACGTACCCAATAACGCAGACAAGCGATCGCCTAGCAAGGTGTTATGAGGTAAATAGCTTTCCATAACGGTCTGACTTTAGCCGTTCTATCACAATAGGGGCGTCTTGTTCTGCATTTGTAATAATATAAGACACCAGTATCGATGTAAGCGTAAGGCGTAATGAACTATGACATACATCATTTTGCAAGGAACCACTGGCTATAAACACGAAATTTTTTATCCGGCAATCATTGCTCATCATAATTTAGTCAAACCCTAATCAAATAATTAGAAAATAAGCATAAATCCATAGTAAATATCTTGCCTTTTAATGTTTCAATCAGAAATCAATATTTCTTTTAAAGATTAATATAAACTAATAATGTTAACCCAATTCCATGTATCTGATTTATATTTAGATCATGTAAAATATCACTTTTTCCCCTTTTTTTTTCGATTTACTATATTAATATTTAAGTATGAACAAAAAGGATTAGTCGTTTTCTTTTGTTTTTCTGTATCTTAACCAACAACTACCCGTGACTTGACATGCGTTTGTATCTTTATAAATTTTAACATCGTATATTATCTACGTGTGATTCTAACGGCTTATGCAGCGTGCGTCGAAATTACTCTCAGATGGCAACAGTTTTTCCAACTTACTTTAGACTTTATTTTGGGCTTTTAAAAAAATATCTTTATAAATCATGGACTATGTGTTATTCTGATGTAGAAGCTATATTACTATGAAGTTTCGATAAAATTCGGTAATTAGTTATTGCATAAAAGAGTAACAAATATTCATCCATCCTCGAAAACTTTCTTGTTTGTAATATTAATAGGATTCTATTTGTTGATATTCATGATTGCTGTTTTCTAGACCTAGACTAAAGAAAGTTTATTATATTATTTCTATATTGATATCGGATTTTATTAATACTGGAACCTTTCAGATAACATTGCAAGTATACTCCACAATTATCCTCCACTCTTTATTAGGTGAATAAATAAAATATGTCTTAATCATTAGATACAAGTTACAATATTTTGTCTCTAATAACTTCTTACTCTATTTCAATTACTTTTAGTTCTCATCAATCTTTTGGCCACTTTGAATATAGCTTTAAGTTCGGGCTTGCGTATAATACAGTCAAGAGTTTAATAAAAGAACAAATATAAAATACTATTATAGAAATTTAAAATTTGCTTTGATTCATAAATTATCTTCGTGTTATTCGTATAATATAATATGTATTTATATCTAAAGTTGTGTTCTACGCAACTGTATTCAGAGTGGTCAAAACGTTGAGCGCGGTCTGCACGTGAATATATTCCAATCGCAGGGTACAAAACAAAAGTTTATGTTAATGTGGTCAACGAACAATAGTTGTGACGTATTAGGGAAAATTATTTAATATTAACCAATGGTAATTACCATTTAACCTACATGCTTATTTATAAACCATACTTTCGAAATTATATTTCAGTTTATTTCAAGGGAATTCCAGGGACGTTTTTTCCATATAAACCTACTCCTCTATTTTATTTCTGGATAATAGAAGTAGAGTAAATATTTTTATACTATGCAATCTACATCTATGATTGCCATACCGCTACCATTTGGTTTTTCCATTAAATCAAATTTTATAAGTCTTAGATTCTTTCTAAAAGTATTAAAATTGCCTAATTAGATGACCGTTTTCAGATATTCAGTAAACAATGTTGGTAAATATAATACAAAAAAAGATATAGATACGGCGAAATTATCTTTTTATGAATTTTTGAAAAAGAACTAAAATTGGTTCAATTTTGGAGGTGAAAATAGAGGAATATATGAAATCACGACTTTGTTTCGTTTTTTTAGGTATAATCAGTTCGAGTTCCAGTTTTCTCTCTCACTATATTTAATAGTTCATACAGAGTGCAATAGCAATAGCCTTATTTAACCTATTCTTATTGTTTTTTGCAAACCGCGTTCCTTCTAGGTACTTTGTTCTCATTATTAATTGTTTATAAAATTTCAATATCACCGGCGTATCTAGAGCTATTATTATGGGGCTATAGCCCCTAAGAAGTGATGACCGAATACGTTAATTTTCAAATTGGTAAACATCCTGGAGTAACAACTAGATATTCCTGGGATGCCCTAATCCGTAATCGGTCTCCTTCCCTCACCATATACATTAACGATTAATACGTTGTATAAGAGATAAAGTTTGTGGGTTTGTTTGAAGCTAATAATCTCCGAAACTACTGGTCCCATTCTGATTATTCTTTCAGTAATAAAAAGCTATATTATCACTGGGTATTTGATTTACTATTAATGCGTATGAAGACTATTTTTAGTATTTTATATAGACATTTTCACAGGCGTTAAAACAATCACTTCAAGCGTCTATTTGCTTGCTTAATGTTTGTTTATTGTACTGTGCTTCAGCACTTTTAAAAGTGTGTTGTGTATTATATTCTTTTTAATACAGACTATTGGTTGTGAAATGTTTACTTTACATTGGGAGTAGCTACTGTTAACATGATACAGAATAAGTTGGTTGTGGCACACGGTTTATATTGCGTTAATTTTTACCTTTCTTGGCTCACAATAAACCTCTTCGCGCCCTACGATCGAGCCCGCCAATACTATTGCTTAGTTTTTGCTTAGCGTACTTTCTTTTATACATTTTGTATGTTTACTGCTCATTTGCTAACAGTCGTAGGGTGATGGTAGGTATCGTATAATCTTCCGTGATAAAAGTAGTATATAACGCAAAAAGTATGTTTTAAATCGGATAAATAGTCTCAAAGATTACATTGAAGGTGGTAGAGCTACGCTGAAGTTATTACTGGTTTTAGCATGAATGGGTCGGCTTGCCCGGGGTAGTACCACCCTCTCACAGAAAACCGACGTGAAGTAACAGTGGTTGCACTGTTGCGTTTCGTTCGGCCAGTGAGAGCGCCGGAGGCCCACATATTTATAAGGCCGGCAACGCACTTGCGACTCCCCTGGTGTTGCTAGTGTCTATGGACGGCGGTGATCACTTACCATCAGGTGACCCACCTGTTCGTTTGCCCCTATAACATAAAAAAAAAAAAGAAACAAATTATAAAATCCCTTGTAGCTTATATTATTATTGTAAACCGTGTTGTGGAGATAAAATGGTGGCTAAAATGGCTGATTAACGATGACTTTTCTAGTTTCAAAATGATGCCAATCAGATGAAAATATTTAAAATCCGGACGACGAGAAAGATAAAGAGGTTTAATATGTCACGCACACACACAAACAATTTGAACACGTGTTGTTGTAATATGTATACAAACACAAGGCACGTCTTCCGATCGCGTCTACTAAAAACACCGTAGCTTCCTGTATCGTGTACGCGACAAACTCTACTAATGTAACTCGAAGCGAAAATTGAGATCTCGATGGAAGACAATAACGCAAAGAAATTTACGATGAATACCGTTATCACTAACTTATCATTGTAAATCTTAAAATCTTGGGTTATATCATTTACATTTTAGTTATATGGGATAACTATTACATTTTAAGTAAAACTGCAATTTTTAATTCGCGTGAAATGTCCCTACCAATATTCATATATTTTGCACTTCAGCAATACGGTTAAATCTACTGTAATAATGCATATGAAAATATATGAAAGTTCTAAATAATTTACATTAATTTAATAACATTTCGATTCGGAATTTTTGATAAAATTTTGGTCTATTATGTGGTTATTAATTTTCATAAACTTGGATTATTTTACGCAGAACAAATTTCTGGAAGTTTCTAACTAGAGCGCTAACATTTTGTTAGAGCACTGAAATCAACCGATACGGTTAACTGCAAGATAGGTTAGTCAATTTTGAGTTAATAGATTTGTTATTAGACGAACGATATATTTTCACTGGAAAAACGTGAAAACCGATCGAGTTTCGTTAGTAAGAAAGGTCAGGCGCAAAGGTTATTGCTCCGCTGGGCCACAGTAATAAAAACAATGCATCAAACCCGCCTTCACTCATCACCGGTTAACAGACTCCTTCTAACAAAACCGCTAACGTGATAACAGTTTCAAAAAGGCCGCTTTATAATGAGATGTTTATGAAACACTTGTTAATTAATTCCATTTTTTTCCTCTTCATACCAATGCTATTTGTTTTAACAGTTGTTTTTCATTAATTTACCATTTACATTAACAACCAAAAAACAAAAGCCGTTTCACCTTTTTTTAACTTTAGAAGTCTGTTTTTTAACGCAAATAGGTAGGTAGCATTTTGTTATAAAAAAGAAAATTGTAATTTAGTATTTGCTTAATACAAAATAAAAAATTGTGTGGTTGTATGAAACCACGATGCAAGTAAAACTGTTTTTCGGATCGTAGTATTTTAAAAACTGAGCACAATATTTATTTAAATCATTGAATTATTTTGAATTGCGTGCCATTATATTGGCCTTGACTGCTCTACCGAGCGCCTTACACTTTACGCGTACTCTGCGGGTAGATGTAATACGACATGCAATAGATGTACGAAAAAATTTGAGGCGACGTAAAAAACTTTTCACTTTAATAAAGACTAAAGAATGTGTATTTTAATCAATGACTTCCTTGCTTGCTTGGCATCATTGGCAATTTTTTCATTGTAAAGTATTACTAATAATAATGTAGGAATCATAAATTTAAAGCTAGTATTAGAAGAAAAAAATTATAGAAATATAACTCCTATATATAAATATATAAAAGATTTGATATATTGGCTATCATTATTTGATAAACATAAAGTTAAAAACCCATCACGAGTAGCCCGTGTTAAAAGTCATGTATCATATATTAGTTCAAGTGATTGTTTGTTTGAACACGATAATCTCTGCAACTATTAACCAGATTTGAAAAATTATTCTTGCATACGTTATTTATTGCCAACAGCATGTGGTAAATAACATCACGCTACGAGCCTTAGGAGCGGAGGATTTGCCATATGAAATGTGAAAATGGCTAAACGAAATAGTAATGCGGGCGGCACATAAATAACTTTGGGCGATACGGGTGCCACGAGTAATGCGGACGCGAAACGTTATTATGTTTCTACTTACTATCTTATCTCATCCTATAAATAAAATGATTGATTTCTATCAAATTATGACAAGTTCTTAATATATACAAGTTATAACAATTTTAAGAGACTACGATTTTTTTAAATACTACGTGTTTCCTTTTCGATGAGAAGTGGGGCAATGCGGTGTGCTGCGCATGCTCAGGAAAGGGGAAATAAACGGATAATATTGTATAGAGAAAAATGTTGCTTTCCATTTTTTCTTTATAATTATTTCCTTTGTACATAAAATATATTGTTAAGATAATAAACAATGCAGGCGAAGTCGCGAGTATTGACTAGTACTTACTAAAGTAATTAAAAATTGTAATAACATTAAACTATACGTTCACAATTACTGTTTTAAATTACCTTAAGATTGAGTAAAACTATCGGTAATAATAAAATGAGGGCCTACTAGTTTATATTCATCAAAATTTTCAACATGTATTCTCGAAATTACTACAAATGGGTACATCATTAGTATGCGAGATCAGTATGCAAAATAACAGCGGATTTTATCCGTCCAAGTTTGGAAGGAAACTGTGAGTCACTAGCGGATACGGTATTGGACCTACAGCAATAAATTATTTGCCTTTTGATAGTTTAAAAACTGATAAAGCAAAAACTTACTATTAGTCAGTTCGTAACTAAACTTTAATTTATTAATTTAGGGTTGCCACATGAATAGGAGTGGTAGAACTACGCTGAAGCTATTACTGGTTTCGGCATGAATGGGTCGGCTCGCCCGGGGTAGTACCACCCTCTCACAGAAAACCGACGTGAAGTAACAGTGCTCGCACTGTTGCGTTTCGTTCGGTCAGTGAGAGCGCCGGAGGCCCACATATTTAAAAGGCCGGCAACGCACTTGCGACTCCCCTGGTGTTGCTAGTGTCTATGGACGGCGGTGATCACTTACCATCAGGTGACCCACCTGTTCGGTTGCCCCCTATAACATAAAAAAAAAAAAAAAAGAATTTTTAATTTTGTACAGTTTTTTACAATTTTATTGTATAAATATCAAATTTTAATATGTATGTTTATTTACGGTGATGTGATTATACCTGAATAAAAGAAATTTTAACTATAATGCAAATAACCATTATGTACGCGTGCAGTTTAATTTTAAATTTCATAAGGAAAAATATAAGGAAATCGGTTTTTATTTATTTTAAACGAAAGAAGAACTAAATAAGAGTTTTAGATTTTAATAAACAAGATTATTATCATGTATCTTTTTTATTAGTTATCTATTAATAAAATATATTTTTAGATCTTGTATCTATATCAGAAAAAAATATTACGACTCGCATCCCTCAAGCAAGTGAAAGTATTTCATATTGTGTACATTATTAGGTATAATTATTTATTACATATTAACCATTACTGGTAATACTTTACCACGCTTATTTTTTTTTTCAAACGAAGCATTAACATGTATATTTTTTTATACCAAAACATTCGAGTGTTTTTCAAACCGGTAACACTGAATTACCCCATAATAAAATGATGTCATCAATTAGGTCATTTCTGGCGCCGGATTACGTGCAATCATTTATCTGTTTCATAGTTATAGCATTAAATATAGGAAGGACATCCTGTGATTAGGTTTTTTTACTGTTTTTTTCGCCAGTATTTTATGACTGCTATGTACTAAAATTATTAAGAGCGAGAGCGGATTTTGTGTGTCTGTTTATATGAAGAAAGTAAAGTCCGGAACCACTGAACCAATTTCATAAATACTTTTACTATTTGAAAGGTACTCTATTTCAGATATACATAAGCCGTCTATTATATTAATATTTACAAACCACATAAAGTGATGAACTAAGCCGGAAATAATTTGATTTTTCAGAGCTATGTCGTGTACTGTAATAAAATTAAGCGAAAAAATGTATGTCTGAATAGTTCCTTATAACAAAATCTACAAAAAAATCCTCGACACTACAGTCCAGTAGGTACAGTAACCACTTTTTATCTAAAATAAGTTGATCAAAAGTAATCAAACAAAAGACGATCAATTTGATAGTTATGCTCTCACATGTGTTTTCATAACAACTAAAAAAAGCGATCAGCTTAACAGATCTGCCCTAGCTTCAGACGAGATAAGTCCACGTAGCTACTGCACCCAGGCGAAGCTGGCATGGATCATTAGTAATGTATATTCCCTTGTCTAAAGTAGAATTAAAAAAAATATTCTCGGATTTCTTTTTTACGTTCTATGTATCCAAACTCACAAATTTTACGATTATATAATTTAACGTTATGTATTATATCATCTCAAGTCTCTTTAAACTAAACCAAACTATCTGTTTGATGAAAGTGTCACTTTGCCGAAAAATCCATCATAAAGTACTTAAGTGGACATTACATTGAATTCCGCCTCGAATTAATTGGCCCCTGCCACGTTTCACTGAAATAACAAAAAGGCGGTTGAAACCTGTCATTGTCAGACGGTTGACACTGTCAGTTGTCTACTCTGTCAACCAAATTTAAAAATGCTTTATTCAATTTAGGCCCTAAGACGGCGCTTAAGATGGTCAAAACTATCACCGGTTCGAAAAACAATCCAGTTATCGAGAAGAACCGGCCAGAAACTCAATCAGTTTTGAACTAACAATGTCAACTGACAACTGCCGACAGGTTCAATCTTGAACTAGAAAAAGGGAAGATTTTTGATAGTGCGACGTCGTATCGTGTGTTCATTCATAGGCACTATATGAATGTAATTAGTTTTTGTCTTATACTTATCCAATTTAGTTAATCGACCTGTAGTGTTACCGGTGCTAAAGTAATTTGCTGTTCATTATGGTGTTCAATATCACAAAATTATATACAAGAAATGTCATCATAATCTTCAGGTCCTGACTATCTAATTATTGAAACGAAGTTCCTTGGCTGATAGGAATCATCACGTAAGGAAAAGCGTTATGCCACTTTTATGCGACTTTCTCTCTTTCTTATTCTATTGTATAGGATATGTATATGTGTGTTGCCTGTGAGTATGCAAATTTTGGGTAGTAAACATCGTGGTCTGTCGGTTGTATAACCACAATACTAAGCGCGCGGAAATTTCATTAAAACTTATTTTTATTTAGTATTTTTATATAATTTGTAATTTACTAATTCATATCTAATTTTTAATAAATTAATATGTATTTTAACATATTAAATGAACTTTTCTGATTTTATCCTCAAGTTTATAGTAAGAAACTACATTCCTGATGAGTTATCCCATAACCACAAACGTTTTTGTTTTTTTTTTTTACGAAATTTAATCATAGCTACACTGCCTGGTTAAATTTGCTGCATTTTATTTTACAATGAGCCTCGAACAAACATCACCCTTTGATGACTTCATCTTCAGAAGGAACAATAATTAATCTAAGTACAATTAACATTTAAGCACGTGTGTGTGTCGACAAGGTAAAGAGCGTCGAGATAAAAACATGGCCGTCGACAGACACGTAACGAGCGGCCCTTCCGTTCTTATATTGTTATGAACTTGTTTATTTGCTTTCACGTCCAATAATACATTATATTTAAATAGATTGAAGATATGTTTCTAAAATAAACATGCTTTTTTTCCACAATAAATAACATTATTCTATGAAATTAAATTTAAGAGTAACCAGTGTCGTTCTCAATCGTATTAATTTTAATACGTCGTATATCACTAAGAATGTGTAGTTGTATTCCGGCAGCTAAATTTGAAAGTAAATCCAAATTAACCATTTTATTCCAGATCCTTAGTTACCCATCAGGTGATATTGTGGATAAACTCTAGATCTAAAATGCTAAAACAAAGTACAAAACTATTTCAGAGATGGCAACGCCCTCCATTTATTGGTGCCTCGATTAGTATTCATATGAATTATATAACTGAAATTCTCACATCAATTACTTCTATATTGTATACGCGCTGTTCCTTATAAACCAAATGGACTTCAAGTATAAGACAATTGTAGTAACCTGTAACAGTCGTTTGCTTATCACCGAAAAAATGGTACTGGTAAATTATTTCTCATATGATTTAAATTTTGTTTTGGGTAACAAACTGATTTATGTTATTTATGAATGTATGTATGCGTATCACTTCAGAACGGTTACATTTTTTTGAATAATTATTTTTTTGCCGTGTGTGTTATTGTTAGTACAATACAAGGTTTATGTGAAAGAATATGTTTGAAAAATCGTATAGAAAAGTGAGAAAGTTGGGTTAAAAGTCCTCATATAAAAATGAGTCAGTGAGTTTCACAGAAGACATTAGGGAGATTTTCAGAAATATAAACAGAATTGATAGATTGGCGTTCCGTTGTTCAGTTGGCATTTTATTTAATTGCATGATCTGAGTTTCTTAAAGAGTTTTTGTTACACATTATATGTCTACTAAAATAATAATAGTTATTGCTGCAGATAATAAAATAGTAATGCGAAATGTCTCCTATCCCGAAATCATAAAGAAAAACTTATCAACAGATTATTAAAACAACTTTCATTCTTCGTGAAAGCCTGTTTCTAAACGGTCAATCAACCTGTCCGTTTGTACTGACAAGTACGCTTGTCAATCAGTCACTAGTGTGACACGTTATCTTTATTTATAACCTCACTTTTAATCACGTGAAATGACACACAAACGCAAGTATATAAAGCATAATATTAAAAAAAAACAATGAATATACCCTCAGCGCTATATAAATAATACCCTAACAGCAAACTCGAAGGAAAAACTTAATATCTCGTTTAATTGTATCTCATTAAATACATTTCCTTCGTGGTCTTTTGTCTCGCTTACTTGTTAAGAAAGTCAGCGCTATAGAAAGAGACGGGGTCAATAAATACATGAATGAGACCATTCGCGTTGACACTTGAGGTCAACAAGGTGGTTCAACTCGTGATGTGAGTTAAGACTTGTTGGGAATTATAGTTTTGTTTATTACCTTTTATTTTATATTACCATCATGCTAGGGCACTGTGAAGGGTCAACAGGAAAGCAACAAATATCAAGAGTTGGAATTTTCAAGCGATACGTAAATTAGACAAAATATTTTCTTCTTCGACTATGCGAACGTAGTTCATCTTTCCGATAATTAATAACTTATTTCAACGTCATCTATCGGATTCGGATTTGACGTTTTTCTTTCTTGCGACACAAATACAATAAGTACCTGGCATTTCATTTGTTAATTTATAAATATTTTTTTCTGAATGAAAAGTGCCCTTTTCTGTGCGTTAAATTTCGTGATGATCGGTTTAGTAGTTAAGACGTGACAATCAAAATAATATTCTTATTTATAATAGAATTGGGATTCTATATATAATATCTAAGTTATTACCATCATTTCTTCTAAGCAACATAAACCACTTAAAATCAAATAAGATTGTGTTCAAGCCCTAATCCTTTGAATTATATACAGTATAGACATCTAGATACAGTTCTTACTAAATTAAAATGAATAGTAAATATGGTTCCTACGTAAACTTTGCCATTGACGTCAGTGACTTGTAGAACCGGTCGTGCCTACCCATTCATGATGACATGTGGTGGCGCAGTGACTCACTTTATGATAGTAAATCTATTGGAATCAGTCCTGACGTGACCGAATGACTTCTTACATTGAAATGCAGTAAAGGTTTCTTAGTTTAATGTAATAAGATTTTATTTTCTTGTTTATAGTTGTTAAATATTGATTCTTTTGATTTTTATTTCGAACCTCCGTTTATATCCGACGGTATTTGTCCGATAAACTTTAACGCAGTGTAGAAGTAATAAGTAAATAGATTTTGGATTCCATTGACAATTTTTTTTTCAATGCACAGGGGTCCACGAGAGACTTGATGGGGGTGTACGTTGGCGTGACAAAGAAATGGGGGTGCCCAATTAGTAAACGTGGGTCTATGAAAATTGGTCTATTTTCGATAGTGTGAAGAACTAACAATGTTGGCTTGACTTCATATGGTAGTATTGAACCTGCAGGGGGTCCACTGGAACCAGGAAATTTTGAAAGGGTTCTATGAGAAAAAAAAGTTTGAAAAACTCTGGTTTACACTAACGTAGGAGGCAGGGATCTATTTTATGTGTACAAATGAATGCAATGCAATGATTTACAAATATAGGTTATTATTATTATACTCACTTTTTATATGGATTTTTTAACATAATTTTTTTGCGTTTTCGTACGATTTTTCAATCGTTTTCTTTCATACAAACTTTTTCCTGACAATTGCAAACACAACAAGAAAACAATTAGTCAAATGTGTCGAACTTGTTGTCAAGGACCGGCAAGTGACAACGCACTTGCGACTCACTTCATTCGCAAATTCTTCAAACTAGTGTTTATGGACGGCGGTAATCACTTACCATCAGGTAACCCACCTGTACACCTATCCCCTAAAAAAGTAGTGAAGTACTGAAGTAAGACGGTTACGTACATTCGGCATTTGATTTATTGTTTATATAGATAGATTTTACGTAAATTTATTCGGAATAGTAAAGATGTTTAAATGACCCACATATTGATCAGTCATATCTACTTTTTAAGTTTTTGTTGATTGTTATGCAATATCAACTTTTAAAATAAATTAATATAGATATGTTTTCACAATATGACGCTATTTTATATTATTTATGATTCTGTGATAGATGTGTGGTATAACTAGGATCAATAAGATTAAGCATTAGTGACAGAGAAGTTGAGGGGTAATAGGTTTGCATGGTCTGGGCATGTCATGAGAAGAGATGAAAGTCATGTAAATAGAAAAGTTTTAAGTATGAATGTCGACGGATATAGCGAGTAGAGGAAGACTGGAGAAAGTATGGATAGATTGTATGAAAAATGTTATGTGTATAAACGGTCTAAATACTGAGATGAGAGATGATGGTATGATACTGTGACCTAAATTGTGACTGCGTTAAGTGTTGAGTCACAAACAAATGCTTGCGTTTATCCGGGTCTCATATGTACAAAGTATTTCATCAAGGTGAACTGTCCATGACTTACGAAACGACAATGTTCCTCATTGTAACATCGGAAGAAGCACACCGTAGTCAAACTAATATGATAGATAAGTAACGTCTATGTGTGGGGTTCATTACTGCAACGCCTTGACTCATAAGTGCCCCTATCATTACATCATGGGGCCGATCCAATAATACACAGAATTTTAATTATTTTTAACCCACTGTAGGTTTTATTATTATTTATTTATTCAAGAGACAACGAAGGTACATAACATAAAAATATACAAAAGTACCTACTTCATTAAAATAATAAATTAGATATAAATAAACTATATATAATAATTATACTAAATCGACGTTATTACAAAACTGAAATGCAACATTGTGTCTCAGCATTATACAACCACCGATATCCAGTGCTTCAGATAAGGACTATCATATATATCTATTAATGTTTTCATTATTCTGTTGGGACTGTCGCGAAGTCTATCTAGGATGGATGCTGCTTTCTTACGCGTGATTGCATAAAAATTATCAACATATGTAAACATCCTAGAAGCGCAACAGGATCGCTGCAGGCCCAAGAATAATCAAAAGATATTATTATATTGCACACGCAAAGTATTAATAGTTCTTTGACTGTAGCTAAGCCATACACTGCTCACCAGAAGAACCAGAGTGGATAACCTATATCCATCGCTTTCACTAAGAAGAATCTTTTTGTTGGTTTGGCTGATTATTTTAAAGTTTTAAACAATGGGCCTAAGCAAACCGCAAAGTATCTGATATCGATATTGATAATTTTATTTTTAGTTTTACTTCTTAGACATTTACATGATATCATTCCACCGCTCCCATTCCATCAGAAGACGACTAGACGCCGTGAGGATTTCCACACTTACGTGGTTGATATTCCCGTGATTCGTACGAAGCGATTAACCTCCACGTCCATTATACGTACAGCTAAAGTGTGGAATTCACTCCCGGCGTCTGTCTTACCATCATCCTATAACTTGGGAGTATTCAAGAAAAGAGTGAATAGGCATCTAGCGGGTAAGCGCGATCCATCGTCGGCTTCATCTTCACTTACCACAGGTGAGATCGAGGTCAATCGCGTGCCTATAAAACAAAAAAAACTTAATTGTTATATGAAAAAAAAAACAAGATATCTTCATTTAATATAAATAAGTTATTAATATTTTAAGAAACTACTATTTTTGTTAGCACTATGTGTTAAGCGATGCGTGTTTTCCTGTTGTGAAATAAATGGGGCAAGCGGTGTGATGCGTGTGTTTCTCCTTTAAGTTTATAAACGAGCGGGAAATAAACAGACAGTATTATTTTTATGTAATACACATTAAATAAATTTTAAAGGCCGTGTCTCAAAAGAGAATCGGAAATATTCAACACTGACATATTTAATCGAACGATTATTACATATGTTGATATTTACAAGTGAAATCTAACTTGTAATAATTCGATGACACAGCAATTCTTGTTTCCTATTTCATAACTGTATCTATTGATCGGACCAGGAAGTATGTCCATTTCTTTATGTAATTCTTTATTTTTAATTTTAGTGTGAAAATAAAGTATCGGAATTGATGTTACGAGATGGTTACGATGTCAATTAGAATAAATGCAAACAACCCGAATATAAACACACTTAAACTTTTATTAGTTATATAAATGAACGAGTATAGCATAAAACATTAAACACTTTTTTGAAACGTTAATGGCTTCTTTGGTAGCGTGTTTGGAAATGGCGTCGATTGACGTAGGTTCGACGTTTCTAAGTCCACCGTTACTTAACACCTTGAAATAGAAAATCCGTCGCCAAGCACCTGTTGGTCGGTCTGTTCCGGTACCTACATTTGAGAGCCAATTCCCTCTAGGTTTAGCGTGTTAATCAACTTAGACCACATCATCATTTAGCATGAGATGAGATTGTGGCCAAAATGATAAAACATATTAAGTATTTAAACAAAAACAATATTTTTATTCTCCCACTCTCTTTTAAAGTCATATATGGCATAGTAACATATTGTGTCTATAACTTATGACATTCACAAAATAAATAATACCTCACACCACCATAAAACGTTAAAATTCATTACACCGTTTGGCCCAGAATACACATGCCTGTAAATAACGTTCCAGGTGTTGGTAAATCGGCATGCCGGTTACTGGAATTCCGTGAAGCCGCGATACACATGCCTTTGGGTGGCATACCAGTTTCTATAGTCAAGCTTCTTCATGCTATCGACGTGCACCTAATTACCCCGCGAGCGGAAAAAATTCAAACGAGCTGCGATTTCCTGATATGCTTTGTACTGGCACACGAGTCTCGATAGACATACCAGCAGCTTGTTATTACCAGTAATTGGCATGCTTTTGGGCGAGTAACAGGCATGTGTATTCTGGGTTTTTAGGATAAACAGCATGCTAATGAAATACTTAATATAGTATACTTTTTCTACCCTGTCTGATAAATATGACAATACGTTGGACTAATAAGTGTATTAATTATGCTTCTGGAAGATACCTAAGTACTTACCAACAAAATTTTAAATGATGAGTTGTAAATGGTTACAGTTTCCGTCGATTTTTTTGGTCGTACTGAATAATAGGCATATAGTTCGGGCTTGCGCACAATACAGTCAAGAGTGTAATACAAAAACAAAGTCATAATATTATTATAGGAGTCTAAGATTGGCATTTATTTATCTTTAACTTGTCTCGATGTTGTATATATAATATAATACATGTTTACACCTAAATTTGTGTTCGCTATATCCAGAGCGGTCAAAAATTTGACCGGGACTGTAAAAGTGTACCTAGTTACTTTTCTGGAAGACGCCTATACACTTAACAATAGGTTTTCATCTTACTAATTGTGGAGAGTTAAATTAGTCTCAGAAAATTTGGTAACATTTTCTTTACTGAAACATCACAATTTCGGAAATTCCATACCCACGTACATCGACGTGATGTACAAGCACAATACAACTTTTCGCCATAGATCGTTTCGAATGAAGGCATTTCCAGACATCCTAAATATGGCATTGTTTTACATTATTGAAAGTAAGAATGCAACTGATAAGGTTTCTTTGTCTTTCGCAGTGGATAACGCCGGAAGAATGCGCGGTGTACAGCAGAGAACAGAGGCCGCCGCTGGTGATACCACGTATCACGCAGTACAGGACTCCGCGCCGTGAGCCCAGGGCCTTTGTGCCACAGCCCTACCAGGAGGTGAAATATATGTCCATAATTATTTATTACTAGTTGATACCCGCGACTTTGTTCTTGTGGAAATGCTCTCGTTGTTTCACGCGTGTTGTAACTGGATGAATTATGGGCCCTTTTATTTTTTTACACCTTTACATTTTATTATTATTGCTTAACCCCTGTGGAAAAGCGTAACAAAGTATTCTATAATCGTAAGTCTATAGTAGTAAGTATAATTCAAAATTATTCCAAGCTTACTGGAAGTTTCGTGAAAATTGGATCATTTCTTTCGAGGATAGGGCCATACAAATAGTAGACACGTCAATTTTATTTATATGTACAGACTTTAACCTGACGAGAACAGTGATTTGATATATCTCTCAATAATTATTTAATTTAGTAAATATGAAATAAACGCATCGAAATCCAAGTTTAATTTAATTATATTTCGCATCCTTCCTGGAATAAAGATATTTTATATATAAAGCAAAATGATAGAGGTCCGTTGTCGTGCGCGCATCATGCTAATACTATACTAGACGCCATAAATTTCGATCAAATTGTTTTAGTCTAATACTTATCCCATTTTTGCGTGACGAAGTTTCGACTACTTATCGCGTCAAAATTAACGATAAAATTATACCGATAACGGCGCAGATTACATGTTCCTACTCCTGTGTCTTTCCAATAACTTGAAATTAGCGTCTCATAGATTCCTTTGATACGCGTAAAAAGCGCCGGCCCAGTTATCGTGCTGCCTGTATTATGACAAAATTCGATAGCTTGTAACGCGTTACGATAATGTCTTCTTCCCACATCTGCATTTACTGTGTGTGATAGACAAAACTTCGTGGAAATAGACGCAGGTATGGTAGTAGCATTACACTTGGCTCTTATCTGAAAAAAAATATTACGATACCTTCATTTAATATAAAGTTAAAGTTATAAAAGATTTAGGAAGCAAATTATATTTTTCCTTTTAATTTTGTTTAAGTATTATATTTTTAAAACGATAAACAACACAGACGAAGTAGTAAGTAATTGTTTTTTTGTTTATTTCGCTTTTTAAATTTAATGGAAGGAATACCGCTCGTTATAAATGCCCATAGATTATTTTGAACTGTGCTGTTATATGTATGTTGAAAAAAAAATATCCCAACGACATTATGTTTGATTTAATAATTCTTTCCCGTCAATGACAGCACATTTACATTTATGTGGAGAATCAATATTTTAAAATTTACTTGAATACATGTTCTAACACAACATTACATAAGAACCGAACGAATACGTTCAGATACTCATTTATTCCGCGTAAGTTTACATGAAATTGTTGATTAGATTAAATATTAGTACTATAAATAAGTAAAACTTGACTGGATGAAATATAAAAAAAAAACGCAATTCCAGGCTCCTTTTAATAAAAATATTTGACGTTTACAGCAATTTCTAGTGGTGCAAATTACTGTACACAGTTGTTATTTCACGTTCATCTAAAGTTTAAATGTTCACACGTTTAAAAAAGGACTCTGGTAATTTTGTGGAAAAATATCGCCTTTACCGTATCTCTTTATAGCTACACTGATTGCGACAAAAGGAAAGCTTATTCTATACTGTTGATTGACATATTACAATCATAAAGAATATTCATTATTTTTTTAATGTAATTTACATCAATAGATTATGTTCGCGTGGAACATTTAATATTCCTGTGATCTGAATAATTTTGTACATAAATTTTATTAATAACAATTTTTATATAGTTTAAAGTTTTATTGGCTTTAGAATCGAATATCAGGTCCTTTAGAATTCACAGACATTTAATTAAAATCAAATTATTAACACAATCTGTCAACGGTGAAGGAAATCGTAATACTCACGATGGAGAAATGTAGATTTGCCGCCATCTATTCGTTGAAAACAGAACTATGTTTTTTTGATACGAAGTAACGGAAAAAATTTTCGAGGGTAATTGCCGTCTAATACCGAATAAAAATAGGTATTATATGACGGTATTGTGTTTTTGTCTGTTGATTATATACCTGTTTATTACGTCAATTGTTTGTTACGATATATAAATTTACGCTTCATAGTAAACAGTAGGCAATAAAAAAAGAAAATTAAGTCTGATCTAAAGACTATAACACTACTGAGGTTGGTTATACGTACCTATAGGCTGCATTGATCTGGTGGATTGGCATGCCTATTTACTACTTCGTAACATTAAAAAAAATATATTTATTGTCAACTCATGAGTAGAATGTGTTTTATGCCCTAATATTAATCCTAAATTAATATGTTCATGCACTAAGAATAACACAATTAATATGTTATATGTCATTTAAAAAAATAAAGTATAATATATGGGTTATAATAGAAAAGTAGAAAAATACTACAAATTAGAGAGCCGCGCGCCATCTTTACTAAGCTTTACATCGAAGTAATCATTCTACTATGTTATTTAATAAGTATAAATATTATACCATCATGCTATTGTTTTAATGGTTACATTCTTGTAATATAACTAAATCATTAGCTACTGGATACTATCAATTAAAAGTTCAAAGGTATTTCCCACGTAAAACACAAAACATTCGCAAACAGAAACGTGATGAGTCAACGGCCGGACAGCAGGGCCATAGGCTTGTGTTAATTTGCGCCATTACACTACGCGTTCCATTAATTATGCGCATGCTCATACAATGTGCTGTTCAAGGGATCCAATATGGCGGAGCGCAGAAGCGCCGCGCATCCGGCTCGGATGAGTGTAACGATTGAATGGACGCCTTTCGCGAAATATGATAGACTTTTTGAATTAAAAGTTAAGTGCCATTCGTATCATTATTTAAAAGTAATAAAATAATTTTACAGCAGTTTTTGTAACGTAATTGATCTCTACTATTTTGCTTAGGCGTTTGAATAAACTAATCTAAAATCAGTTAAATTGACGTAACAAATATTAGCGGCCGCCTGTAACATCGCCTGCATTTGTGTTTATAAATGATGACACAATACGAAATTTTCGTATAAATTTACGGTCTAAGCAGCCTATGTTGAGATAGCTTTCATATTGCAGCATTTTTTCCACTTACCTTTACCTTTGAACATTATCCTTATATCTTGCGTAATTTCAACAATATCTCTCCCTGCGATCGGACTCACGGTTCCAAGGTGAGAAGAAACATAATTGTCGTGGCTTTAAGCATTCGTTACGGGCATATTCCATTGAAAAAGTTTCGCTTTTTAATGAAAAGGAGCAAAATCAGTAAATGTGCATTTTGTCATCAAGAAGAAGATGTTTGTCGCATTTTAAAAGAATGTGTCCGGAACGATTCTCGAAGAAGACAAATATTTAATGAGAATTATAATATAGGCGTTGGTAAAGGAAAAAGAAGAAGCCAAATTATTCTATAATTTAGTGGACGTCGTCGGTATAAAGGTGAGAAAATGATTGCCAGTGTCTGGTTTTTAATTTATTTTTAAAGTGAAACACTTTTATATCACCTCAAATTTTTACGTCCATCTATCGCATGTCGCATTACAGCCGGCCGCGGAGTAGGGGTAAAGTGAAAGGTGCTCGGTAGAGCAGCCAAGGCTAATATGGCTTTGCCCGTGGCCCAATTCAAAATGATTCAATGATTTAAATAAATATGGCGCTTAATTTTTAAAATGCGTCTATCATCTGAATGATTGTTTTTATTATATATCCCTTACTCTAATACGCAAATTGAAAAACGCGATTTGAATACCCTAAGTAGAATAGTTTTCATAAAATGTTCAGTTAAATTTGTACGATACGAAAAAAAGATTCACTTGCGTCGTGGTTTCAACAATCGTGGTGTTTGTTGTATGTGTGAAGGTGGCGTGTTTCTTTTGAACAAACCCTCGATAAAAATAAAGAGAAAAAAGAAACAATATATCTGCAAAGACTCCCTACTCCCCTTTGGCGCTTATGTAATACTTCATCAAATACTTGAGAATACTAGCTTGGGAAGCATCTTCTTTAAGTATGGTGTACCGTTCGACTATGATGTCTCACCTGATGTTAAGAGACGATGTGGCCCAAAATGGTAAACACGCTAAACCTAGAGGGATTGGCGACAGTTTCAACTTGAAGGTGGAAGTTAGCCAGGGAAGCTTAGAAGTAGCCCTACCACCATGCTATGTTTTCATCACGATGTTATCCTTCACCGAAAGCTCCAGCTAATTCGCAAGTATTCAAACCTATGTCGATTAACGCGGTAATCAAAGATGCTCACCACTAAGCCATCGTCGTTTGAGGATCGCCAGGAACGATCACCCGGTTTGCAGACGACTCCTTCGTGAGCTATCACGTCAGGGGGCCATCAATTTGGGTATCCATGCGTACGATTACCTGGTTTGCAATCGTCTTCTTCGTGAATCAAACAACCATTATTAAGTTTTACATTGTACTCCCTTATAATTTGGCTAGGTAATAGATATTATACATATTGGGTTCGGGTGATCGAGACGCCACAATCTCTTCAAGATCTCTATGTGACTATTTCATATACTATTATGTACAGTGTAATTTCTATGTCGGATAAAAAATGTATGCTTTAAGAATTAGAGCAATACACTGTTTAAACAGAGGTCCCTTTGTATCACGAATTTTCCTTTGGTCTTTCATAAACCGCCAGTGCGTAGAGAGCTATATGAATTTAACAATGCTTTTTAGATAGCCGCGCTAACGAACCATTGGTGTGTACGCGCTCTTACCACCAAAACAGCGCCAAAGAAGCTTCAGGTCAATAACAAGTCTAATGATGTATTTTAGGTGTTATTGTAATCTATTTTTTTGTCTTTTGTCGTTGGTAAATATTTATATAGAAATAGACAGAGACAAAACAGTTAAGTACGTCTTCCCACTCTGTTTATCAATCGATTTTCACTATTTAGTAGGCATTGACAAACTTTAATGTTATCAGAAAAAAAATGAAGTAGGTCGTTGTTTTCCTCACTACTTGAAATGTTAAAATTTAATGAATTATTTTGGATTGCAACCAGTAACAATAACAAAACTACAATATGGTATTATAGTTTTTCCATATAATAAACGGAAATTCAGACAATAACCTTTGAACGTACCATAGGAATAATTGACACATTTCCTCTTGCTTCAACTTAAATAGAATAGCAAGTTGTACATAGATCTTGTTTATGAAATACCAGCTTTTGCTCGCGACTTCGCTCGTGTTAATGTAGGTGGTTCGGCGCAAACATTATTATAGTGACTGATTAATTGGGGCTTAGTAGCACCGGAAAGGTTTCACCTATTGAGTTCCCACGCTGGCTAGTGATGCGGAATTTTAAATGCCGTTGGCGCAGCGAAAGGTCGCTGTTTTTTCGCATACGAATTATAGTCGAAGTCATTATGTTGTTGTTCGTGGTTATCTTACAACGTGCATAGACACATAATACAGTATCACCACGCTACCCCGCAAATTCAAAAAACCCACTTTACCAACGTGACAGGAATAGCTTTTGGTAAGTAGTTTATTATTCCGCTAATTATTTTACTTTAGTAAGTGTTTGTACGCCTCAGCCCTACGACCACCATACTCCCAACCCAATTGTACAAACCGCGCCTCGGGCTATATACACGTCTCATGTTTATCACCAGTAGCTTTAATCTATCCCTCAGGAACAGTACATATTTTGGAAGAACTATGATCATTTGTCCACCTTTGAGAACGTTTATGCATCATTTATGATGATCGGTTGAGTTGTTGAGGCTTGAAAGTGGAACAAACAAACAAACGAATGATGAACGGACGGACGAACGAACGATCTCACATTCACATTTATAATATTAGTTAGGACTAGGTACCTGATATCCGCCCGCATATATGCATAGCAAACTATGCATGAAATAAACCATTTATTAAAAAAAAATTGCAAAAGGCCAATGCAACCCAGAAAAGTAAGTAGCCTAGAACCAACTAACTACGAAAAAATTCACATCGGATAGTCATAGTCGTATGTAATATTTATAGTATTAATATCAATGTAAATCGTCTAAAAATACGTTTTGCTGGATAGAAATTCCATTAAGATGGCTTTACGATACTCCCAGTATCAAAGGAAAATATTCAAAAATATTTTGCATTATATTCGCCAAGAACATTAAGTTGTAAGTTCAACTTTAACCTTGATTAACTTCTGAAGATTTAAAATGTATCAAAGTGTTACAACAGATCTTTTTTGTAAAGCGTTTTATTTGGTACAAGAATAAGCTCTAGGGGGTCAAATAAGCCGATCAAAGGTTACAAAACCCAAATATTAAAAAAAAATCGTTGTTAATCATATGAGAAATCAAAAATCGCGACGAGGCGCTCCTTAGTATTAAAATAAAGAGCTGTCGTCTTAACGGGGTAATTTTTAACATACAATCTCACACCACCCGAACCAGAGAAAGTGTTAGATAATGCAATATGGAATGAGAAAACTGCGAATACAAATAACACTGTATAATGTATTCTATCTCATACTCTCGCACGTTAAATCCTGTAGATGTATAAGTTTGTCTCTTTTTAATGTCGTTTTTTCGTTTATTATGTTTCAAATCTCTATGTGGTAAATAAGTTTGCACTTCAAAATAACGAGCTGACATGCATTTACATATTCCTATTTTCAAAAAAAATACACAATAAGAGAGTGGAGGATTTGGAGGTATGTCTTAGTACAGTAGAACTGTCTCAATGTGTATCCATTCAGTCGATTTCAATGTTGAATGGACACGAAAACACCACGTCATACAAACAACCAGACACACGCAATGCAAATAATCAGTGGTAGGTACAGAGTAATAAAGCGAATAGATAAGGGTACGAGTTAGGAAGCGCGTAACAAATCGACGACCGGCCGAGATAAGGGTTTCGCTAGTGATGTACCAACACTTATTCCGGTATTTTATCTACAAATGTTAAAAAGAAATGTTTATCGACTGTCATTTATTTTACTAACATTTTCAATAGCACTCAAGTTTCTAGTAAAAAGGAATGTGAGGTTTTGGATAATATGATACCGTATAAATAATGTCCGTACATCAATAATGTAAAGCGTTAATTTATAATTTCACAATAATTTTTGTTATAAAATGTTATGCAGTTGGTAAATTTCTCTCATTTATGATATGTGATTTGTCGAGTCTAGAATGGGTTTAACACTTACTTTGATTGCTCAACATTTCGGCTTGGTTACACAGAACGACTGATGTGTATTTGTAAGCGGAGACAATTTCTAGTAAGTTAGTTTCATCTGATTATTGCCATTAGAGATGTTCCGACAGACCATACTCACTGTAACATCCGTCGACTGCATACGAGCTTTTATTTTTTTTTAATATTCACATATAAATATAGGAATATTCGTGAATTGTGTCATGCTCTTGAGTTTGAGTAATGTGAAATGTTATCTGTTTTATACCCATTGGTTATCGTGTAATGCAGTCCAAATCGTTACCCACAATAACAATAACGGATAATCAAATCAATAGCAGAATAATTATGTTAATAAAGCTAGGAATAATCCATTACAATATTAGTTATTGTGATAACAGCCTCCTTTATTTACAATCACACGGTAGAAATTCTTTTCCTCAACGGCACTCTAGAGCATACTATTTATGTGACCACCATATTAAAATCTTAGATATATACTCCGCAATATTCTCTTACAGTAGAAAAAAAAATGAATATAAATGATAAAACAAATAACTGTTAACAATTTGATACTATTCGACAACAGTAGAACGAACAATCATCGAACGGCCTTGGTCTCTCAAATTAGTTAAGTGAACGTTTGAGTTCAATTTCAAATGTCATTGCTTTAATGTCTTGTAAAAGTAATGTTCTAGTTTATTTTCCTTTTATAAACATGCATGAGAGGTACTGAGAAAAGGGGAATTACAAAGAAAGCCTACAAAAGTCATCGACCTTCTTAATCACTTTCCTATTCGTATAGTAATTGAGAAGCTGCTGTTATATATATATATATAATATATATATTCTTACAAATATACATAAACAATACAACTAGATTAATTTATTTAAACAATACGGTTACCATCTCTGCTGCTGACTCGGTTATCAGTATATAATTTATCGTTTTTACCTTGAAGGCGAAATTATAAATAGCGTATTTTATTCATTTATTATAACATTCTATATACTGTAATTACGTAAATACTTCGGCTATGTAATCTAAATCCAGGGTCACGGATTTAGTGGTCCATAGAATTTATGTTCGACAATATTTGATATGACACATTATGTAAAAAAAGTGGCCTATATCCACAAAGGAGTTATTGGAACAGAATTATTATTAAGTCTATTTTACGTGTTCCATATATCTCTGGTTACTATCGAATACTTTTGTTTTAGTGACCTTCTTTTTTTTTGGTATTTAATTTTGTAATAAAAGTTAGTGCCAATGCCTTTAGTTTCATTCATCTATTGTAATATGTTGCAACGTGGAACATCTTTTGATTTCAAAGGTATTTAAAATATTTTCCAACAGGATTTTTATATAACCATATTACCGTTCTTCGATTGGCTGATTCCTATCAGAAAACTATCATATGACAACACCATAGCACGGCGTTTTCCTATACTATTCGACGTATAATTGTTATACTTTGGGTAACGTAAAGTCAATTGTTAGCATTAAAATAAATTTGCCCATCCCGAAATGGAGATAGTTTGATGATTATAAATTACTCTTAGAAAAGGACAAGCATACCCATTGTTTCAATTACTCATTGCTAGGTGGCTATTGGTTACTTTACGAGTGTATATGGTAACAGACTGATAGTGTAGCAAGGCTCACAAATAATAAAGTTAATATCCATTTTTCCTTACCTGTTTTGAGTGATTTAATACCATGCGTAGTCCAGTTTAGTATTTAAAAGGTCTATCGAAAGCGTTGAACATAACAATTGTTTCAAAACTATAATTATATACATTCAAATTAGTAATTTTACTGTAATTTTATTACATTTTAATAATTATTCGTTGTATCTAACTTAGTAAAAATTAGGATAATAAACCTATTGTACGAGTATAGTACCTATATTTTTATTTAGCACGTCGGGTAAAAGACCGAGAGAACTGGCTAGTGTTTTCTTTATCGTAATTGCGCTGTGAAATGGAGAGAACGCTTTACAGAACCTAAGCAAACTGATCTCAGCCGAACGACTCGCTCTTCTCTCTGACGTGCTAACTCAAATGCCGGGTACTCAATGATGCTTACATCTCAAATTAGAAGCTAGACAACATATTATCCACTTGGCTATTAAATCATAGATATATGATATCATATTTACTCTGTGTTTAAATTATACTTTTTTATTTGAGTATTTGTTTCAACTTTAAAATTAATTGTTTCACTAAGTTTTAATTTTATTTATAAACATTATTCAGATATTTAAACGATATAAAATAGCACGGAAAGGTACCTTTTTAATCGAGAAACTAACGTTATCGCTAATACATTATCGATAAGTTACGCAATGTAAATTTTTCAAAAAAAAATCGTAAACCGATTTCATCATTTATCGACAGCCCGCCAGCACTATTGCAATATCGTTTGTTGTTCCGTCCCTCACAGTTGGTGTGTCACACGCAATGTACACCACACACATACGACTTTTCCTCTATTATAATATTATTTAGTAATTGTAATAATTAATTTAATTGTAATATAGTTCGATATTGGATAATATAAAGTGATTTCGGTATGAGAATTTAGAGTTTTAAGTGATTTTGTTTTGCCATGATGAATACGTTCAGATTGAAGAGAGGGAAAACATGGTTCAAAGAGGTAATATATATTTATATAAAAATTACACATATGGCGGACATATTATTTAATAGTTAGAACTTTGTTTAGTGGCAACTCATTTGCAACGTGTCTCGTTATTCGTGTTGGTGTGTGATTTGAACCGTTCAAGTCGCGAATTCGATTTTTGCCTGTTTCAATTAAATCAGTTAATATTAATGTTTTAAAAAGTACGTTTATAGGTTTTATTAATTTTATAGCGTTTGACCACAGTTTTGCTTTATGGTAAATGATAATGTAGCATAAGATAGTAATAAGCAAAGTAGTAAGCAAACATAGGATGTTTGGCTCTCATGTGTAGCTGCCAGAACATATCTATATGTACTTGATGACTTCAGGGAGGTACCTAGCTAGCAGATTTAGATTTGTAAAGTCGTCTATTTTGTTTCAAAACTATTTTAACAAGCTTAAAGTACGATAAAACGTTTCGTTAATATTCACAAAACCACAAAATTACCAGTTGTACTCCTAGCGGAAATGCAGACGAACTAAACTTTGTAATACAGAGAAGTGTACTTTTGCTTGTATTTGAAATTTCATTCATTTATTCATTATTCCCTGTTTGTCGTATGATAAATAGATTTAATGAAATGTGTGTATTAGAATGTAATTATAGTGGTAGTCGAATTTCATTGGACCATAATTCATTAATTTTTTTTTCTTTCGATATCATTGATATTTCTTTACAGAGAATGTACAAATATTGTAAATTAGTTCGGCTCGTCGATAGTACTAAAAAAACTATTTCCAAATATTATTCTTAATACTACTAAAAAAGAACAAAGAAGTATCGGTTGAGAAACAGGAGAAAATGCTATTGAATTGAATTGTCTTGGATTTATTTAAGTATATAGATACTAAAGCATTGTATTGAATAACAGTATATAAGTAATTCCAATTACTATATTTAAAGATATTTTAGCAGTATATCATTAGATTCTAAATCTATTTACAACGCTTATCAGGTGTATATTTGCGCACGCGCGTCAGCGTTTCCAATTTAATTCCACGTGCTTCACGATTTAGATGTAAACATTGTTGGTAAGAAAAGATCATGTCATTAACCAATTAAAGTCAAGCAATTTGCGCGTATATAAGGGTCTTACAGGAGCTACCAAGTGTGTAATATTTCACAATTGATTGCATTGATTTACTTATTTTATTGAATCTTGTCAGTGCGCATCTCATGATGAGAAAAGTATTGTAGTGTGGTTATTGTTATGTGTGTTATTCTTTTTGCTATAAAACATTGTAAATGTATTAGTGTTAATCAATGTCGTATTTTATTTTACATCCATTTCAAACTTAACAGTTAACCTAACGTTCAGCGGACGCCGATAAAGCAGGCGTATTTGGTTACAATATTAAATTCATGCCTAATAGAAAATAAATAATTTGTCCACTACCATCAGCTTCAACGTCGTTTTTTATCAGTGAACAATTTTTAATATTAGCCCATGTCGTTCTGGGAATTACTCCCTATAAACATATCCATGAGATTTTACGTCATCACAATAATACTATACAAAAGGACCAACCAACTATGTAGTGTCAAAATTAAACATTTGGTTCTTCGAGCCGGACATATAAATAAAGAGAAACAGAAATAAGGGATACATATTTTTCAAAAACATACTAATATTTTGAAGTAAAGGAAATTTTTTATTCATTTTATCCACATTTCCCTGCCCCAAAAATTAAACATTTGGTATATACTATTATATGTATAATCTCTAATGAAATATCCCATTTCACTGAACACCCTCCCAGATCGTCGAATCGCATAAAAGCTGCCTATATTATGCTCTGACAAGTCTTCAATTTGTTAATGAAAGACGTGTCAAAAACTAACGCGTTTCTTTTTAATTTTTTTTGGCATGCAATCTTCTAGATTATTACTGCCATTGTCGAGTAGTTTACAAGGGTCTTGTGATAATTTCAATGTTCTAATAAGATAAGATGGTGGCGCGCTTGTTGAAACTTTCCAGGGAGTTTTGTGGCGCGAAAGAAGATTTTTGTTAATTTCATTGTTCACAAGCGATATTATTACATATGCACGTAAAGAATCCTAAAAAGGTAATATATAAAACGCTAAACAAGGAAAACTATGTTTGGAACCATAAATAGCAATTTGAGTCTGTGAGTAAATATAGGAATTAATGTATATGTTATATGAACACTTCTCGGTAAGTGGATAACCTGATATTACAAATAGATCAAGCATTACATAAACACCAAAGGCTGTGGGGGATTTATGGTTTGCTTATTTTTGATGACTAGGGACCATTAACTAGTTGAGAATTGGTTAAAACCATTATAAGTGTTTTGTTTAAACACTAAATTACTTCTGTGACTTTGTGTTTTCTTAAAATGACTGTTTAATTGGTACTACAAACATGCTTCAATAGTATTAATTTAAGGATGGTTTTTGTTTAATTTGGGTATTTACTACTACTCAACCCCAATCGAAGGTGTTTATGTAACCTCTGTAAAAGTTTGGTGCCTAGCCTAGGATTTCGGGTTATGTTCAACGTTTTCCAAGAGGCCCGGTTTCGGAAATAACCTTAGATATCCAAAAATGTATTATTATTGGCAGGAACATGTCTCGGAGAGTGGTTCGATGAAGAGCTCCTCCCGATACTACGACCGGTTGCAGAACTGGAGCCCTACGACGGAGAAGCGCCGGGCTGATATCGACAGGAGTTTCAGCAAGGCGAACTCTGATAGTCCACCCTTTGATAAGATTAACAAGAGATTAGGTGAGATAACTCTCTTATTATTTAATTCAAGCGTTCTTTACAAAATTTCCTATCGTCTTTCTATGGTTTCATCATAGTGTTTTCCTTCACTGAATGTTCAGGGTCCGTGTGTAATTCGAACATACGGAACCACTGACTCATTAATACCTAAACTGGAATTTATCAATAATCCATTAAGCAACAATACGTATTTAGTATGTGTGGACAAATATATCTATCAAACGCCAAAACATTCAAAAAAGATTCATAATTAAACCAACGGTCGATAAAGCTTTTTACCATTTTACTTATCATCTTCGATGCTAAATTAACCCCTAGCTACCTCTAATCAAGATCTAAGGATACATCCCTAAAAGCTTTCTCGAAACTCATTCAGCTTATTCTAATTACCTGTACATACTTTTGCGAGAAATACCTGGCATTTATCGTTTTGTGACAGAAAACGACAGTGGCTTACTATAGCCACGAAAGATATACAATATGGTGTGTATACCTTAGAGTTAAAATTGATAAGTTTTGTAGAATTCGTGCGCTTTAACCCTTATCTAGGCATCGTTTGGTCAGTGACAAATTTTCTACAAATTGGCTTCTAAAAAATGTCCCTACACGGCGCCATTGATACTCGTTTCCAATAATATTTAAATTAATTATTCCAGGCGGTTCCACGGAAAATATTCTTGCAAACGTCAGACGACCGAATCACTTGCACGTGCCTGCATCTTCCTCCGGAGACAGTCTCGATGTTGAGATACGTGAACGCGAGCCGGCGTACGCTCGCAGCAGAAAGTCAAGATCGATGGTAGCATCAAAAAATCGGGTACGATCCCCGGTTCCAGCTCCTAGGTTATTGCTGCATCAACAGAATTCTGAGGTACGTGGAGCATATAATGCCCTTCGAAACCTTTCAAATTGTTAGGGTAAACATGTTTTCTGAATCAGTAGTAGCTAGAGACGTTCACACCTCCTGACCGTAAATTGAATAAAATTTATATGATTTTAATATTAGGCTGATAGTTTTATTTATTCCCATAATGCAAAGACTACGGGCTCATGTAAGACATTAATTACATATTCAATAAAGAAGATGGTATTAATTTTTTTATACATTCTTGAGGATAATAAATAAAATCTTGATTTGATTGGTTCTTTTTCATAAAATAAACTCTAATTACTAAAGGTTAGTCTTTAGGTATTTGTATAATACTTGTATTAAGCTTAAGGTGAATGTGCATAGGTTGAACTGATCAACTAGATGATCATTGTAGATGGCAGATTCTCGCTAGTTATAATTGTTGATCCAAATAATATTTGCAATCTCATTGTAGGTTGGTCAAAAAGTCCAACTTTGAAACACTAGTCCGTCGAATTAAGCGTTTATTGTTTAAAAACTATTATATAAAATAAAATAGACACAAATTATAAAGATCACTTTATATCATATTATTCACTGTTATTTACTTAATACACGTGATATTTTGTTCGTTAAACATGTATGCAACAAGAAGCTTCCTGATTACCCAATTGACAAGAATCGGACGATAGCAATAAAATTGCTAAATTTTAGCTTCGATATGGCAAATTTAGTGAAAGCAACTGCAGTGAATTAAAATTTGTATTCTTCGTTACAGACTTACTCGTAGGAAGGTTTTACTGCGTATGCAGAGGCAGTACAGTTGTTGTCTACTAAGGCTTAGTTACGCTAGATACCTAATTTGAATCTGCCATTTTCGGTCAAATATGTAGCCATTTCGACTATCATTTTGTCCTTGAGAAATTCATGATTGGAGTGTAGCAATTTTTGCTTCATCCCGATAACATGCGAAATACTACTCGTAATTTCCTTCATTTTTTCTTTTAAACTCATCGATTTAGTCGATTTTAAAATTACTTATGATGTTTCTATTATTTTCATTACAGATTCCAGTGATACGCGAGGGTCCCGTGAAACGAACGAAGTTCTTCGAAGGCAACAAGAAAAGTAAAAAGAACTGGACAGATTGCTACATGATTCTTACACCGACTGCTCTTTCCTTTTATAAAGACCAAAGGACTTATTATGCTACTGTAAGTTTAGTCTTGTTTTGTTGGTCCAATAGATAACTATGACGTAAACTTATATAATAAACAAATTTAGAAAGCATCTACCAAGCGGGAAAGCTCGAAACTCAAATGCCCCACCTAATTGTGAATGGTTACATTCGTTTATATACAACTCCAATACCAGGAGTATAACTGTAATGTTGCCAAAATTTAGGGGCATATTTCTGTCGCTTTATGGAAAGGCTTTGGAAAAACTCTATTAACGAACATACTCCTCTGACCTAGTGGTACGGGATTGGAAAATTTTAGTTTTATTGTTGTTGCGAGTTTGCTAGATTTCAGGATGTGGAGATGAGGAACCAACCAGCCAAAGTGAAGAATAGAGGTTAAGGCACTATATCGAGAAGTTCCTCAGATATTAGAAACGTTATTGTCATATGACTCGTAAAAGTAGAAACGAGTGGCCTAAGTAAAAGAGGTCTGCACACTAATAGACTTATAAAAATAGAAGTCTATACTAAATTTAAATATAATGTTTGTACACAGAAAGTGGTTAAACCCCTTGGAACCCCACCGAGCCCGACTGCTCCGCGTGTGGAACTTGTTTTGACGCTACACAATGCCAGGGTTCTACAGTGTTTACCCATTCATACTAGAAGGTACATAGTCGTTTAATATTTTTAAACTAGAAACCCAGCAATTGTTTAGGCGTGTAAAGCATGTAAAATGCAAACATGTGAAAAAAATATTTTTCCCTAAAAATTTTCTTAGGGTTCACATATGGAGTATTTAGGGCTGGGTAATTAAATGTTCGGAGGTGAGACCTGATTTTGGCATAAAGGTATACAAAATATTAAGAGTATAAATGGGGAATAAATGCGATTGGATGGATATGCTAGGTACGTTTCTGGATACATTGTCATAGTTATTAACAAAGCGCGGGGTGTATAGTCATATGAAATAATAGAATCCAAAGTGATCAATGCGATGAATCTAGTTCTATGAGGATATTTAAAGAGTAATTATTAACTGGTAACAAATTAAAAAAACGGGCGATCATTATATAAGGTCATATCTATGTTCATAATTATACCGTTACAGACATACGCGGTCTCTAGTGCTTACGGTCGCGTATGACCAATACCTCATACAAGACGACACTGAAGAGGGTGCAAAGAAATGGCTTCAGACAATACAACAGGTTATTTATACACTTGTAAGTATTGTTTCTTTAAGTTTTTAATACATGCCAAGGTGTATCTTTGTTTTAATTAATAAGAGAGGTACAGAATAGAGAAATATATTAATTAATTCGGCTAAAATATGTCCACTGTTGTAATGCTTGTCCTAAAACATTGACATAAAAATTAGCCTTTAGCTGCTCATATCCAGACGGTCTCCAGCAAACTTCATCAGGGCATGGTCTCTCTTGCAGTGAATCTTCAGAATATTCTGCTGAGTCTGTCGATGTATGGTTGTCACTCGCGAACTCTTGAACTCCATTGGCTATCCGTACTAGGAGCAGTGTACCCTGTTCTCTGCCTCGTTAACCTTTAAATGCATAGTGTCTCAAAAGTTAAACACTGTCTCTAACTTATAAATGAAGTATTAATCATAGTGAAAGTTTTGCCTTTAAGTGCATGCTGTAGTAACTCGGGGAATTTAAACGACATTAATAAAATGTAAATATAGTGCATAACTGGCTGCGCATTTTAGATTGACCAATTTTTGTATCGCATAGTATATCTTTTCGGAAAACTTTATAACCCTTTATTATATTTCACATAAGATATATTTTTTTGGGTAAAATGAAGAAATCGTGCATTTAAGGGTTAAGTCTATTTGAAGAGAAAACAGCAAACACTTTAATAGCTTTATGTCGACGAAGCAAGCTGTTTACATTGATGCCCACGGTTAAGAAAATGGAAAGAAAATCTATCTCTCGTATATATAATTAAAATGATAGAGGTTTGCGATTGGGCGGGAGTCACGCAAAAATTACTCAATAGAATGAAATCATACATTTTTAGTCTCATTTCTTTGATACTTAGTTCTTATCTAAAAAAAACAATAAGATATATACATTTCATATGAAATTAATAATAGTTTAAGAAGCTTCGATTTTTGTAATTACCTGAGGCTTTTTTGAGATTTCTTTTCCGTCTAATGAGATGTCGTGAGGTTTGCCACGACCCCCATCCTTCTTCCTCTAATCTCAAGTGAGATCACTCAAAATTTGTACTTTGAATACAAATGCGTTGAATAATAAACAACATACACAATTCGAAGTCGCGGGTATCTGCTAGTGCTTAATACAAATAATTAGGGCAAAGTTTATATTTTGAAGATTTGATATTACAGTATCCAACGGGAGCCGAGTGTCCAACGCCGCAGTACCAAAGCAGTAATACGGATTTAGAGAGTCTCGGCCGCACTCCGCCCTCCTCCCGGCACGCGAACAGGAACAAACCAAAAGGTATGGTGACATTTTATAATCATTTCTTAAATGTTTGACGTTGACGTTGTGACCATGAAGTCATCTTGAAATGAAACGTGTAAAAAATTGCTCACGTCAGCTTATTATCCGATGTTCAAAACGCTCTGGATACATACACCTTTACTTTTATTTCAGATATTTCCGTTAACTTCAATAGTTTTGAGTGTGACATTAAAAATATAACTGCAAATAACGTTTTGTTTTGTGTAAACACATATTACGCTAAAAATTTTAACCAAAACTGTGTTCCGGGGAAAAGTGTAGAAAAATTATATATTTTGGTTACAATTACGTAAAAGTGTAATTTAGGGCATAGCCGATATTGAAATTAAAAGTCATATAAATGTAATATGTACGCTGGACAAATAGCTTTTTGTTTTACCTAAACAGAGATACTATAAATTATTATTTAAAAAAAAATCATGTAACACGTTAAAGTTTTTCGCTGGAAATACGTTTCGGGGGAGAAGTGTCACAAGATTATATTTTTAGGTAATAATTACTTAAAAGTGAAATTTTAGGCATGACCGATATTGAAATTAATAATCGTTTAATGTAATATGTACCTACGTTGGACAAATAACTTTTTGTTTTATGTATATAAGTATATTAAAAATATATATGTATATATATATATATATTACTCTAAAGATTTTCGTTGGAAATACGTTCAAGTGAAAGTGTAACAAAATTCTATTTTTAGGTTATAATTACGTAAAAGTGTAATTTAAAGTATAGCCGATAATTGAATTTTAAATCGTATAACTGTAATCTGTACGCTAGATATTTACATGATAAAGTAAATGTTAAGCAATACACTACAAATAAATAAAGTACATTTAATTTAGTGTAAGTACTTTTGACTATAAAATCAATATAATTTGGGTACGCTTTTAATGTAGGATGAAAGTGAACTTATTGACTATAAAAAGAACACATATCTTACAACACCTGAAAGAAATGCGAGTTCTATGTCGATATTTGAACAATTGAACCTATATTTATACATACCTTGTATTTGATTTAATCATATTCGTGTTCATTTCCTGGTATGGCGTGTACCTACACTTATTTTGTCTCTCTCTGATTTAGTACATATTTTCCGAAATTTTACGTTAGAAACGGTGCGACGAAAAGCGTTGCAATAAAATTCAAGTTAGAAGTTTAACCGTCATTGCATCGAAGAATCACGAAATTATAAGACAGTAGTGTAAATAATAATATACTATTATTATTATATATAGCTTTATATCTAAAATTATCAATAAAACGGTAAAGTTAGATTTTTTATCGAATAAATTAAATATAGAAAATTTAATACCGAATTTTGAAATCGCAACCTTTAATCGACGAGCGTAATTGTCATCATCGAAAATGTTAAAATTAGATTACATTGAAGCGCTAATATTCTTTCTTTGTATTAATTTACAAACGCTTTACTGATAAAGCCTCAAAATAGTTTAAGCTTAAACCAAAATTGGAACGAAAATTCGTCAGTGTAGTAGTATTAACAGAATTCATTTGTAGGAGTTCCTACTTTTGATATAATAGATTCATAATTTTATTGGGGATCTCTCTGTCTGTACTCTTAACATACAAGGCCTCAACTCCGAAAACGTATGATTCGACGTTTCTCAGAACTGATCTCTGTACTAAATTGTCATGAATATAGATTTTTTTAATAATGAACCTTCAATTTCCTAGTAACCAGCGGCGTGGTTATTGTATGACGAATAAGTTTCTAGGTAAATACGGCAAGTTAAGTTTTCCTTATAATTATGTTGTAACTTGTTATTCGTTCCTTTATATACCCAGAGGAATTAACGTGTAACGTTTTAATTGTGCTCACAGATCATTTGTAAGTTAAATTACACTTGATTACATTTTTACGAAATTATGTTATTATGTAATCAAATTACGATTACTTAAAATATATTCTATATTCTTTATAAATGTGAATTAATTAGAATGTGTGCTTCAAAAGTTGTCCATGTATATAAGTGAAAATTTTGAGTCCATTTGTGTGTTGTGTATACGAGTTTTTTTTTTAAATCACAATGACTATTATTTGTGGTTGTGTATCCGATGATTTGCGACGAATGTCATTATGTAAGATAGTTTTTCATCAAAAAAAAATCTGGTCGTACTTTAAACATTATAGTCTATCTCAAATTAATTAATACCTTTTTTATGTAACGTATTTCTAATGAACCATGTTTACCAAATTTTTTATTTGTACATTGCATTGTAAAATATGTGAATTCACGCTTCTTATTACACTGTAATTTAGTACCAAGATTATTTTTTTCATGGTGGTAGAGTTTTTCTAAGTCCGTCTAGCTAGCTACCACCCTCAAGTTGAAAATCTGTCGCCAAGCACCTGTTGGTGTGTTTCGGCAGCTGCACTTGAGAGCCAGTCTCCCTCTAGGTTAAGCGTGACGTACCATCTTAGATCACATCATCATTACCCATCAAATGAGATTGTGGTCAAACGCTAACCTATAAAGTATAAAAAAAATAAATTTAAAATACCTACTTCTCCCGGTAACATGCAAATTAAATGCAAGTCACATTTTTTCGACATAAACTTCTGAAGGTAAAGATATTCAAAGAAAAGCTGTGCATGGTTGATATGAATAAAGTCCTTAAGAGTGGTTATTTGATTCTATTAAACCTGTATAACAAAAAATGGGTTTTATTTTTATTAAGTTTCGCACTGGCATAGTAAGGAAGAGAATGAGGCTAAATCATTTCTTTATAGTACGACCATATAATGAAATGAAATATTAACTCTACGTCAATCTGCTAATATTCTTGATAATCTCCTTACTGCCTTTTGTCTCACTCACTCTTTATGTAGACATTTTTTAACTTAAACTTTTCCGTAGGGATTTCCAAAAAGTTTCTTTCACACCATGATTGTCTTGACAATTACAAAAATAACAAAAGATTGTGTGGTTTTATGAAACCATGATGAAACAGAAACTTTTTTCGGATCGTAACATTTAAAAAATTGACTACAATATTTATTTGAATCATTGAATTATTTTCAATTGAACCATGGGCTCTGCCATAAGGGCTTTGGCTGCTTGGCCGATTGCCTTTTACTTTGCTTCTGCTGGGTGGCCGGCTGTAATGCGACATGCGATAGATGGACAAAAAAATTGAGGCGATGTAAAAAGTTAGCCAAAGAATTGGCCAAAGACGTGCAACCGTTCTTTAGTAATGTGTTTACACAAACATTCGGCAAGTGATTTTTTTTATATAAAAGATTCTTAATAAGCTAACGCTAAGAATCAACGAACATTGTACTACTGGATATACAAGATAACCCGAAGTTAAGCATAGTTAAGTATTTTTGAATGTTGTGAAGCAAGTATATAAAATAATTCTTTAATTTCTTATAACATGAATTAAATATTACATTTTCACATTTTACATTACATATTACATTTCATTCGCATATTTGCTTCTTAGTTTTACATAGGGCGATTCCAAGTGACTACGATTCATTTATCGACAATTATAAATAAGATACAGGATGCACATGGAATTCGTTAGTGTGGAAATATTTTAAATACGGCTCTATCTACTGATATTTCGTAAAACATTTATCTTAGACACACACTAAAGAGGTTTTATGTTTAGAGTCGTATTATTTAAACAGATTGTCATGTCAAGCCACGTCAGCAATTTTCATATGATTTGTGTAGATATTCAATAAAAATTATAAGGAATAATAGACCATTTCAGAACGTCTGAATAACTGGAATTGCAAAATGAACGAAACGCCTGTTTTTTTTTGGAAAAATCAACTTGTAATTCAGTTCACATTAGTAGTGTCAATATTAGAAAATGAACGCTTCTTTTGCAAATGTTTGCCATTTGCGTTAATAGAACACCAGTTCTATTTTAAGTAAGTATTTTGGTGGTGAATATTTTAAGTAAAGCTGTACAACGTTGTTACGCCACACTTAAAAGTCATACCTCCCTTTAGGCTTACTGTCTTTACCATCTTAGAGCACATTGGCATTTAACATCAGGTGAGATGTCAAACGATAATACCTATAAAGTATGAAAAACAACTCTGCACAGGATTTATAGCTATACATATATATATATCTGTTTTTATATCATACCTTCGATAGTTATCGTACTGCGGTGGGATACGAACGATAATATTTCAGCAATTTCGCAGCGACTTTTGTTTTTATATTATGTACGTATATACGGATATCATTAAATGTGATAGCATTATCGTAAAGTTGTATACTCAGTATATCCGCTATCGGAGGTACAGTTCGCTCGCGTATTGTGTCACCACTTTTTCGGAATGGTAAATAAATGTGTCAAAATATTGTTACATATTTTTTCTCAACTATTCAAATCTGGAAAGACTAAAAATGTACTCGTACTCGTATGCACACCCCATGTCGCAGTACTCTTAAAGTCCACCTCTCCCTACCACTGTTTAATTGAAAAACAATCCCTATCCTATGCACCTATACAAGGGTGTAGTTATCGTTATATAGATAATGTAAGGCCCTGTCGTGTCATCATCAACATTCTTCTTACCCTTATCCCATTTAAGTAGGGTCGGCACAACAGGTTTTCCTTTTCCACTCTCCGCTGTCAGACGCCATCTCAGTATTCACACTTTTCCACACAAACCATCCATACATTTATCGGTCTTCCTCTACTCCTATATCCGTCCACCTTCATACTTAAAACTTTTCTAGTTACATGGCTTTTATCTCCTCTCATGACATGGCCATACCATGCTAACCTATTACTCCTCGAATTCTCCACCACTCGTGCTATTTTTAAACTTTCTCTGGTATACTCATTCTTAATCTTGTTCATTGTAGTTATACCAGACATCTATCTTAACATACGTGTATAAGTAAAAATTCGCAATGTATTTCTAGGTGTTAGTGGTACCTAGATCACGCGTTTTAGAAAATCCTATAAAAAAATAAAAACAGATTTTAATGAAACTCGTAAGTTTTATAGTTTGTACAACAGAATAACATATAACCTAAAATTTACAAAAACGTTGTTTAATTAAATTGGCAAAAATATTACAAGAAATGTCAAATAAGTTTGCAAAAGTCTTACATCTGCGAGTTATCTCAGTATGCGCTGCTTAAACCGTCAATTGTCATTTTCCACAGAAAGACATATATCCTTCAAAAAGCGTTCGGATTGCTAAAGTTTACTCTGTCTGTCAATAAAGTCGTAATCAATATATGAATTTTCTTGCCTACGTGTAAAGACTAAATATGATTACTAATTTGTGGCGTCGACTGTACTTGATATCCTATATATGATAACGGTCACTCAAACCTACATCGCAGGTTTTAATCCTTCAGTATTGACTCATTAGTGGATAGTGTCTGAATGCTAAATAAATTCTCTAAACAACATATAAATTCCACAGTCAATAAGTACATACTTCTTTGATAAATATTTTATCAAAGTTCGTGTGTATTTTTTTTTACATTTAAATGTGAAATTAGTGTGTTTGTGTACAATTTATGAAACAATGGTTGTCGATTTAGATTGTGTGTTAAAAACTGTATCAAATTGAAAAGTGTGGAGTGAGTGTCTGTTTAAAAAAAAATAACATGGAATCACAGATAATAGAAGCAATGTCGTATTATTGGGTGTCGGGTAATGTTAGTAATGTTGGAATGTCAAAACAGAAGAAAAACCCGACTGAGAAACATCCGATGAAAAAGGATAGTCGTATTTTCGGCTCTCTGCACTCGCTCCACGCTAAAAAACGTAAAACGTACAGATAATATTTGACAGGTTTTACTCAGTAATCATTTATTCACAGATAAATTAATAGCTTACTTTGTTTTTTGTAGATTATAAGCGATGATGGCTCAGTTGGTAGTGTCTTCGGACACAGTATCGAAGGACGTAAGTTCGAATCCTAACAACTGAGTCAGAACTTTCGGTGAAGGAAAACATCGTAATGAAACCATAGCATGGTGGTAGAGCTTTTTGTAAGTCCGTCTGGCTAGCTATCACCCTCAAGTTAAAAGTCTGTCGCCAAGCACCTGTTGGCGTGTTCCGGTAGCTGCACTTGAAAGCCAGGCTCCCTCTAGGTTTACTGTGACTACCATCTTAGACCACATCACACTGTAGGTGGTAGGGCTACGTTGAAGCTATTACTGGTTTCAGCATGAATGGGTCGGCTCGCCCGGGGTAGTACCACCCTCTCACAGAAAACCGACGTGAAGTAACAGTGGTTGCACTGTTGCGTTTCGTTCGGTCAGTGAGAGCGCCGGAGGCCCACATATTTAAAAGGCCGGCAACGCACTTGCGACAACCCTGGTGTTGCTAGTGTCTATGGACGGCGGTGATCACTTACCATCAGGTGACCCACCTGTTCGTTTGCCCTTCTAAAAAAAAAAAAAAAATGGGTGGACCGGTGGAATGTCAATTTGATGTCCCCAGATTCGAATCACGGCGTGTACCAACGAATTTTTTTGGAATTCACGTAAACGTACTAATTTATAACACTATCAGCTGATGGTGAAGGAAAACATCGTGAGGAAACTTGAAACTTAGAAGTCACGTGGATCAATCATAATAAGATGAGGAGAATGAATACTATTTCCAAAAGGTTGTGCGCATTTAAAAAAAGTTTAACTTACAACTTAAACGTTCACTGTCTTTTGTTTAAAGAATTTTGTATGCCCATATTATATTTAAGTGTTCGATATTGCTATAACTTACTGATAAAATGTTCAATTTTTACCATAAACCAATAAAAAAATATAGAAAAAAAAATTATGCGTGTCAATGGATAAAGAAAGTAAACGCATGTTCTATAATACCAAAATTGTGTGATATACAAATATGTTACAAATCGCACCCTTAATAAAGTAATTTTTTGGGAAATGGTAGAAAACAAATCGACGACCACAATTTTTTTACAAAATTATCCTTAACTCCCTGATTTACAACGTCATTGCCATGAAAATGCACTTTGTCTGGGAGATACTTCACCTTGTAGTGCTATTTATAATGAGCACTTTTATTGCAAAAACTGAAATACCTACAAATTCGATATGTACTCTTACTTTATTAAGGGTGCGATATATTATATAAATACATTTTTTAATATATGCACATATAGATATGCGTTTAGTATGAGATGTGCGAATGTGTTCCGCGGAACGGCAACATAACGACTACAACTTTTGTTAACACTCAGTTTCGCTCCCCACTTCATTTGTGTACTGCGAACTCTATACAAATAGAAATAAACTTAAATATGTTATTAATATTACTTAATATAATATGAAGTTTTCAATATAATAACTTTAAGGTAATGATTTAAATAGTTTTGTGTTTGAAAGTGGACGGATATAGGAGTGGAGGATAAGACCGAAAAAGTTGTAAATGGATTGTGTGAAATATGATATGTATATAAAAGGTCTGAATACTGAGATGCCATCTAACAGGGGAGAGTGGAAAAGGAAAACATGTTGTGCCAACTTTACTTAGGTGGGATAAGGGTAAGATAATGATGATGAACTGTAAGGCAATGAAGATTGTAGGAATTTGGCGTTTATATAAAAAATGTAAATTTAATATCAAGTAGATTTATAAATGAATTTAGGAAAAAATCCATCATTGATAAGTAAATCATTGGCTCAAATAAAACAAACAAATACGATTATTAATTTAGAAAACCAAAGACACAGATTGCGTAATCTTAATTTTTTGAGTTTTTGGCGGGTTCTTAATTTGTCATGTAGTGGCTTTTATATTTTGAGGTGTCATAGAAACTTCCTGGTAAGATCTAACAAGGGAGTCGCCATCTTGTTAGATCATTGAAATTATCACAAGACACTTGTATAGTATTATTACCTACTCGAGAATGGCAGTTATTTTCTAGTACATTGGTCAGCAAAACCAAAATAACAAAAAAAAACTTATTTTTTTAATACACAGGTGTCCTATATTCCAATGTCGTAATAATATCATGTCCTATCTAGTGACATTTAAATTATTAAAATCAATTGAACCGTTGAAGTCAGGAAGAAAAAGAATGGTTAACATTTTTTTATTGTGCCAATCGGTTAAAGGTAAATTAACAAAGCGGAGATAAAATTTATCGTGGCCCATCGATATCTTATCGTTTTATCTTTCAACAACTTGATTCTATTGTTGGTTTCGAAACTTTTTAACATGCACGACACGAATTTGAAAATGTTTCCCAAACATAAATCATATTTCTACGATCGGCCGTGTTATTTATACAACGTATTGTGTTAAAAAATTAAGTGTTTCATCCAGGTAAATAGAATTGAATTTAAAGTAATTTATTTTTCTTTCGAATTGTTATGTGTTTGTCAAATTGCCTGTTCTAACTTATGTGTGTGTGTTTAATGATAGTTTTTAAAATTTTATAAATAAAACCGTTTTGGTTACGCACTGGGTACATCTCTTCTTCTTTTTCTAGTTTTGTCACCGCAGAAGCATTTACCAGTGTCAATTTTTATTTTTCGCATTGTTGGTGCTCCAAATGATTAATTCTATATCGTTTATATGTATTTTCATAGAAGTATCATGAGAACCTGTTTTTGAGGTTAAATAAAGATAGTATTAAACGACTTTGGTTTTTAATTCCCTTACTCTGTTTATATGTGATTTCACAATATTTAAACATTTTTGGACCTTGTCACAGTTTTACACGATAAAATTAAAAAAAAAGTACCGTTTGTGTAAACGGATTTAATACATTTTTCACAAATTGTACTTTTCCATTAGTAATACACTGCACTTACGAGTACTTTGCACTTACAAAGTTTCTTGCTGGTTCTTAGGTTTTGGCTTTAACAACTAAATTAAAATCTTTGGTATGGGGTACACATCTACAGCCTTTTCAACTTTTGCTTTACCATCTCTTTCTCTCTTTTACTGTTATCTGTAAAACCTATTTAGTTTTTATACTTTTTATTATGTTGGTAATTTATTTTCAGCTGGTGGCAGTAGCAATGAAGATTTAAGCGATTCGACTGAGAATAGAGACATACAGAAGTCCCACGTTAGAAGTAGATTAAGAAATTTCTTCGCAAAGCGACCAGCTATGGATGTGCTCGTGAAAAAAGGCATCTACAAAGGTTCGGAATTTCATTAAATTGGTGTTTGCCGCTTTTTGCATAAGTGTATATGCACATTTATAGAAAATTGTTTTATATTTTTGGTTTATTAACTGTTTTCATACATTTAATTTGTTGCCATAAAACCACCAAAGATTTTTTATAAAATATTATTCATGTTAAATTTAAAAAAAATTGTAGTTTGTATTTCTTTGGAAATTAATGTTTTAAAATATATATGGAATTTTTATTTAACCTGCTTCTAGTAAATATTATATTAGTATTAATAACAAATATTTTTTGTTCTTCGTTACATTTTTAATTATAAACTTTTGTTTTAAGTTTTTTTTTTAATATATTTTTTTTTCTTCTTATTGAATATATTAATATACGACGTGGTAGATTATTAAACTCCTGTACTTTTTTTTTATTTATATTAACTTTGTTAAATAATATTGTTTCTAAGTCAGTCTCTTATTTTGGTGTGGCTTTTTTTATTAATCACATTATAATTGTAGTGCCAACATTAAAAAAAAGAAGATAATAAAAAAGGATTCTTAAATCTGCAAAAAATTATGTAGATATCATAATAATATTAACCTTTTTTTAAGGTAAGGTTATTGGTTGTATTTTTTTTTTGGAATATAGTAATTGTTTGTAGCATTACTTAATAGTGTTTTATTTTTAAACCTTTTTTTGGTGAGTGGCTGTTTAATACGGTACGTCCATTTTGGAGAGAGTTTTTTTTAAATATTTGTAACATTTGTTTGGGTTAATGCGAAATTGGTGTATGTTATATTAACATGGACAATTGGTTTATGGTGGAAATGGAACACGCGCTGTACATACGTGTATTTTTTTTTATCTTTTGAAAAACATTTGCTATCTAGTGTAATATATGAAAGAATAATATTCAATTGAACCCTTGGAACTATATACTATGCGATTATTCGGGGGCTTTAAACTCGTCTACAACTCAGGAAAACACTTCCACTTTTGGTACTACACTTTATACCAAATCACGATTGTATAGGAATTAATTCCATGTTCTCAAATACAAAATATCGATCTTAGGTTTCACGAATCGCCCGCACAGATCAGACTAGAACACAAAGTCTTATACGCGACGTAAATGCCTAAAAAAATACGTCTACTCAGGTAGGTTCGTACAGAACAAAATTTTACGAATACAAAATAAAAGATAATTTTTCGAAGTTAATTTTCCTATACATATCGAAAAATACATAATTATATGGGTCATTCATTTTTGTCGTGATCTAAATTCGAGAACGATTAAAGTTTAAATCGATGGTAGAAAGGCTAACTGAGTAACGACTAATTAACAATTCTTATACGTTACTCAATTAGCCAATCGATATTTTTTTTACTTATTATCGTTCTCGTGTTAAAGTCATTTATAGTTCTCGTAATTTATCGTTTTACATTGGTTATTTTACTTCGTTGAACTATCTGATATATATGTTCATACTCAATAAACCCCAAACAGTGTGTTTTACGGTTTATACGTAGAAGGTACAATGGTTTTGGGATCAACAAATAAATACTTATAGATTTGTTAATCAAAACTAAACTCATAGACTGCGTCCTACAAAATTACTATGATTATCAGACGAACCAGTGTTCGGCCGTAAGCTGGAGGAGGTGTGTCCGGCGACCAGCCCACGAGTTCCGGAGTTCGTCGTGGCCTGCATCGAAGAAATAGAGAGCAAAGATAACATGTGCACGGACGGTCTATACAGAGCGTCCGGGAATCTTAGTCAAGTACAGAAGATACGATTAGAGGTTAGTTGTTTTTTAGCCACACAAAAACTACTTGATATCTATCGGCTAAACCTGTGTAAATCCTATACTCTATTAAGTTCACGAAGCTACGCTAATATTATAGTGGCCATAATTAAGTTTCGAATGACGTCACAGCAGCGTTGTCTCTAGTAGCAAAATGGCGTAGTTTCCTAGAGAGTAGTATTTGACACCGCAACGTCAACTATCGGTGCTGTCATTTACGTGACAGGCATTTTTGTGAAATAGAAAAAGTTTTGGGCGTGTTTTATTCCAAGAACAAACTTAAAAACATCAGTCACAAATGACTAATTCATTTTTCATAATTTTGCTATAATAAACAGAAACGATTTTAAGTTTCAACTCCATATTCGGTAGTCAAATCATTGCTTCATGCAGTTGTTTCTATAGGTGGACGATAGATCAAAGTCAAAAATAATTAAAAAAACCTCAAAAAACTCGATTGTGTTTATCTCTTTTAAACGTACATATTTTTATAAAGGCAGGCAATCGTTATAATCATCTTTAGACTGAGATATGTGTTTTTACCACACATCGTCCTCGTTCATTATAGATTTACTCTAAAATATCTTTTTGACATCAAAACTCGTTTCACATAGTCCTTCAACTCATGGTAATGTAATTTAGGACTCTGTTGTAAAACCTAACACTATTGCCTAACAAACTATCACTGGTCTTACCCAGCCTGAAACATGGGATAGCCAGTTTGTCACTGTTTCTAGTGATCATGTTTTAAGTACGTACATTGCTTCTTACGACGCATTTCTATTTAAAAGTTAAAACCCCTTAATTGTGGAAGCGTTGATGGAATTGTACTATAAAGAGTGACTATGAAGACTATCTTTTACGACCGCCGAAGTATTATCCTGTTCTTCTAGAAAATCGTTGCTTAAATTGAGGTAGGAAGTCCGAAACAGCGAACTAATGGGACTCCCTCGTTCTGCTTATGAATTCATACTTGTATTTGTGGTGTACATACTGCATCAAAATGAATAGGTTTGGTGAGCAAAAAGATAATCATGCGTTTATGTATACTTGAGTATTATATTAATTTATCATAACATATCATTATTAAAAAAAAAAACATTTTTTTAGTTATAATGTTTTCTTTTTCTCCTTAATTCGATGTTTTTTGTGTATAAGCGCTTTCGGAAGATTTCAAAGTTCTTTTGTTATTTTTGAATCAAATGTCGTAGATTAAATAAAACAATATGTATATTCTTTAAGCTTATAGAACATATACAGACCGAACCAAAGACTTAGGAATTTCGTGGAAAATTAAAATTTCGAATTAGTTACAACTATGTTAAATAACAACTCATTAAAAATTTTGTATTTTTCAATTTTATTTCAAGCTGCGCTCTCTTTCATATGCGTTAAGAATATTATATACGCAAATCTATATTCTATCTAGATATAATATATCTTCCTATTTAAAACTAAATTTCTCAACCGATAGAAATGAAATTAAAAATGAACAGTTTACCTGAGATCTGGTAAAATTCATAGGGTAGTTTTCATTCTGATTATATAAAAAAAATATATTGACGAAGCTGCAGGAAAAAGTTAGTTATAATTTGATGAAATATCTCATTAAATTAACCAGATTTGTTGAATGTGCTACAGCTTTAATAGTCTAGGCCCTAGGGACCGCTATTCTATATTATCAAAGTTTAATTGTCAACACAACATGTTTGTAGCAGTAATTTATATATAATCTTATCATAGATACATTAGCTAATTATTTATTTCCTAATTCCGTACATAATAATTGTGTAAGTCAAAGTAAAGAATTATCACAGAGACATCTTAGTATTTGTTTCGCTTACTACTAAATAGATTTATGTTAGCATGATCAGTAGGACTCTACATTAATGTCTTTCATCCTCGCAGCCGAACCCATAGTATTTGGGATATTTTTTTAAATTATTGACTAAACAATACCCGTGACTTCGTCTGTGTAGGTTTATATTCTTGACAATATTTTTTATGTACAGAGTAGTAGGATACACAAACAGCACACCGCTTGCTTCACTTCTCGATGGCAAATAAACACCCATTGCTGAACGCGTAGTGCTTATAAAAAAAATTGAAGTTTCTTAAAATCGTAATAACTCTTAGATTTATAATATCATGATTGTCTTATTTTTGGATAAGGATCAAATTTCTGAGGAGTAAAAGAATTGTTTTTTATCGAAATATAGTTTTTCTGTGATCAACTGCATACAACAAACAAACAAAATGGATTATTTCAATCATTTTATATTTGTAGGTAGATAAACAAATACACTAAAAGTGAAAAATTTTCTTTTTCAGATCGACCAAAATAATCTGTTAGTGATAAGAAACAGCAGCGACGTTCACGTGCTGACCGGCTCCTTGAAACTCTTCTTCAGGGAGTTAAAGGAGCCGTTAATACCTTGCGCCTTATTCGATAGGGTTCTTGCCGCTTGTTGTGAGTATTCTTTGCTACATGTTCTCTGTTCTGTCGGAAGTTAGGGACACCCTAAACTTAAAGAACTGGTTTTCAAATGACGAGTTTTCCATTTGGATTTGATAGGATCGTATGTGTTATTGATGTGTAACATCTTTTCTCTCGTTTGCTGGATATTTTTTGTGAGAGTGACTTTGGAAAAGAAACGGAAATATGTAACAGAAAACCGGGGAAGCACGCGCTGTTTCATTTGACCAATGATCGCGTGCGGTGTCAGAGAGAAAGGCTGTGAAATGCTGCCAACCAATTTTGCATGACGTTGGTAACACGACGTATTATCAGCCAACATACTGTATGCGTGTGTCTGACGAGAAAAAAAAAAGGAAAATAGAGAAGTACAACGCATATGCATAAATTGACTTCAGATATATTTCATCTTAATTTCATAGTAGAGTAACATATTTTTTTATATACTTCTTAGGTTAGTGTTTGGCCACAATCTCATCTGATGTTAAATGAAGATGTGGTCTAAGATGGTAGTCACGCTAAACCTAGAGGGAGACTGGCTCTCAAGTGTAGCTGACGGAACACAGCAACAGGTTCTTGGCGACAGATTTTCAACTAGAGGGTGGTAGCTAGCCAGGCGGACTTAAAAAAGCCCCACCATCATGCTACAGTTTCATCACGATGTTGTCCTTTACCAAAAGCTCCGACTCGTATGCTTGGATTCGAACCTACGTCCTTTGGCGCTGTATCTAACACACTACCAACTGAGCCATCATTGTTTTTGTAATATATCAGATGTTACACATCATATGCGATTATTGTAAGGGTCGCTCGTTTTTTGTTTTTTTTTTTCCAAAAAGAATCTCTCAAAATGAGGATTTTTTTTCTACATTATTACTGCCATTATCGAGTAGGTAATAATATTACAAGTATTTTGTGATAATTTCAATGTTCTAACAAGGTCCTTGCTAGAACTTTTCAAGAAGATATTGTTTTTATAACATCTCATAATTTATACCCCATGGTATTTCTTTTCTTTCTCCTTCACTTATGCACAATAACCAAACTGTATTACTTAAAATACTATCAATATTACGAAATATAGAATCAATAACACAAGATTATGAATAAAATATAAAATCCACTACGTGACAGACTAAGATTCAGCTAAAAACTCCCAAAGTGAGGTCATATTTTCACTCAAATAGTGCGTTTTATTTATACAATCTGTAACTTTTGTCACACTTAACGCGTTATAATTTGTGTATTTTATACATTTGAGTTCGATATAAAGGTACAAAGAGTAAATTCAAATTGTCGCAGTGGTTTCTTATAACGAATTGAATATATTTTAAAACTTCAAATGCATAATCATTTATACAAATCAATAAAATTTATGTGTCGGTTTGTAATGTAAAAATAAAAGCATTTTACTAAATTAATGTGAAAGTATATATGGTGCTTATAACAAAAAGCCAATATTTAATTTATTTTTTCTGTCTGATTGTTCCGGGTAATCTGCGAAACGGTTGGACTGGTTTTAACGGGACTTCGTTATAAAGAGTAACTCGGGACACTTTTATTTTAGAAACGAAAATAGGGTTCCACGCAAATATAATAAACTTAAGAAGCAGTGTCCAAAATGACACTCGCTCCTACGCACACGTTTACACGGAACAAATGTTTTAACTACATTCCAAGCGAACCAAGTGGCGGGTAAAAGCTAGTTTATTATATTGGCGAGGACTAGTAAATGATATGTCTATTGTAATTATGAATTATTACATGTTATAGCTGTTAGTTTTTCATGTAAATAAATGAAGAATATTAATGTGTTGCCTAAAAGACATACATGTACTGAATTATCAAAGCTAAAGTATATTCGTTAATTAACTTTTCGTAAATGCGTTTGTCTTCTTCAACCCAAAGTCATAAAGCATAGGCACTAAAAACCTAACTATATTTCATGACTATATTTTTCTTCGTATAATTCGAAACCACATCGAACAATGCGATTCTGCGTAATAATGGCCATGATAATTGCATAATGATCGTGACTGTTGAGTGCGTTTAGTTCACTATTTTTAATTATATTTCATGTTTTATTACAGCAATAAAGCCAAGAGAGGCGAAGATCAAAGAGTTCAGAGACATTATCCAGTCCCTACCACAATGCAATAGAGACACTCTGAAGTTTATATTGGAACATTTACTGAGGTGATATTACTTTTCGTAGTCTTAACTATTTTAGACATTTCTTTAGAACACAAAAACGTTACTATCGTGGACTTATTGGTAAGTAGAGAGCAGGAAGGAAGTAGAATAGGAAAAGTTAATATTAGAATCTTTGAAAGTATGACACAATTCTCTTGAAATATAATAAAAACGATTCAGTGATTTATTGTAGATATTTTACATTATTTTTAGAGTAAATTTTTATTAATACATTTAATTTATGAAAGTCTTGTCTATTATATTGATTGTGGTTTAGTTTTTGTCGTCGGTGTTTTCTCAAACCCCTGGTAGTAAAGAAAAAGAACGCGTCTCAGGTCGCCCAACAAAAATGATAACTTAAACTAATCCAAGTTGAACTGTACACATACATATTGAACATATTGAAATTGTTTAACTTGAAAAAAGCTTAGGTTATTACTTAAATTGTATGTGTATTGATCTGATAATGTAAGGAAAAGGTTATTTATTAATAAAATCGCTTATTGATTATAAAATATATTTTATTCTTAGTTACAACTCTTGAATATGTACATCTACCGCTGCCGTATGCGTGAGAGAAAGGGAAGCCAGACAGACTGGCACCGTAACGCGTTACGTAACGAAACGATTTACCCTCCCATAAGAAGTTATCACTCTAATATAATACGATAGTAACTTGTCGTATTTTGCTTATTGACGTAATATATTATTGATTAATGATGATGATGAAACTTTGTCATATTCCACTCGGTAACTTAGAATATAATAATTTGATACTATAATAATAAATTATACGATAAGAACTTGTCGTATTTTCCACTCAGTGACGTTGCAAAATTAAAAACTTACTAATTTTAAAATACTATTAATTTACAGGGTATCGCAAAAGAGCGAGCAAAATAGAATGCACACAGCGAATCTGGCCATTGTTTTCGGTCCGACGTTGCTTTGGGCACCCGCCGAACAAGCGCACAAAATCGCTGTCGACTGCATACAACAAAATAATGTCGTAGAGATACTGTTAAACGAATTTAGAGACATATTCCAAGACGATAACAATAAATCTAAAAAAAAGGTGTGATCTTCTAATGAAATCGCATTCCGGATGAATGATTTTTATGACAATAGAGTAGGTAAACTGTTGTAATATCTATATTTCAATAGTTCATGTGAATTTTCTCAATAATTGTTAGGCAATACATCGTTTAGATGATTCGAGAGGGCTGTATAAATATTATAAGGAAATTACCACAGAAATTTGAATAGATGACAGTGTTAGAATCTATTGTATATTTCAGTAATTGATTTTTGTTTGGTTTCTGTCAGATAGAAGTGTTCGAAGAAATAAACATAAAAAAGGTTTATACATAAATTTATATACTGATAACATTATTTGGGATATATATAATATAGTCATGAATACGATATAAAGGGCTTTATTCTAACGTAATCTGCTTATAAACGATACTAAGATTATTATGTAGATTTACGTAGATGATATCATTGTATAGCCCTGTTATATTTATATACATAACAGTATAATTAAGAGAAATGTATGTGAAATAATGTTGATAAATTGTTTAATGTGAAGATCATGGAAAAGTTTTACTCTGTATGATTTATTTCGGATGATAAACTTTTTACAGTCTCATTTGAATAACAAAACAAAAAAATTATAGAATCAATTCCTGCTTTGCTTTTGTGGCTAAAGCGTAGTTATAAGATACATTATTGCATTTTATAGATTCTGTTTCAATATTTAGAGACAAATAAGTAAATTGCTTTTAAAACATAAATCTATAAAGTGAGTACCAAAAAAAAAAAAATTTTAGAGATGATCTCGAACTAAGATAAACAAAAAATACAAAATTAACTTTTACAGCCGATTATAATAATGGGATAAAAATCGTATTCCAAGGATTAGTGTTGTGAATAGGGTTGCCACATGTGCATCTTAAAAAATATAAAATAGTATCACGAACAATTATACTCGTATACTTTGTTATTCACATGAAGTATACGAGAGTATTTTATCTAAAACCGTTTTTTTAAAGATTTATTTCATGTAAATATTTCGATGCCAATTTTTTTTATTGTAATCTATTTCAATAAAAAAAATCTTATTTTCTTCCCTTTCCGTAGAAAATTTTCTTAAATACATAGTGGCAACCATAGTTGTGAATGGCACATAATGTTGGTTACAGAAAGACTGTCAGACTAGAAATAATATATGTGAAATATTATTAATGTTGTAGAGTTTGGTAATTAGTTAATTATTGGGAATAATATGTAGTTAAGTATTTAACATAGTCATCATATGTTTAAAGATGTTATATACATATATGATATAAAATGTAAGGAATATGTTATATTTTTTGTTATGGTGATGTCTTGTATGAAGTTATTATTTTATGCAATGGTAACCCTAATTATTATGAATAAATATAATTTTGTACTGCAATCTTTTATCACTGTGAGATAATTTAGAATATACTGCAATTAATAACATATTCTGTATGTAATATTTCATTCTGGTTATTTTTTTAAACGTCGTAAGATTTGTATATGAGGTTTTTTTCGTGTAATATAAAAAACGAATTATTATGATGCGGAAAAAATGGACAGTTAAATTCTGTTTGTATTTTTAAGGAAAAAAAAAATTATCTCGATCTAGAGAAAATTATATAATCAATACATAATTAGAATAATAGATTTTCGTGTGATGTAATAACGTTAGTGCGTATCGTTAACAGTGTTACTTTTGGGGCCAAATCTGTACATATATAATTATTATTGTGTCCTGCTGTTCGTAGAATTAGGCTTGAAGCCACATAATATTTTGTGCCTTACGGTGACGAGTTTTTGTACAAAGTTATTTCTTTTCTTCTATTTGTTTTTTTTTTTATCAAAATTTGGCAACACCGTCTAGTTTGTTATTTCATTTCCCTTTTTATTATTAGGCAATTTTCTATTAGTAATTATTGTATGAGTTCTGTTTTTAAATTATTGTTACTTTGATTATATACATTTTGATGTTTATAATTGATTATAACAGGAAATTCCCGGTAAGATGAAATTTAATGTTGCCATTACAAAAAAAAACAATGAGTAATAAAATCATGAATGTAATTTTAATAATTTTCTATACTTGATGTATATCTATAATATAAACTCATCACTTAGCTGATTTATTGTAAATATTCATCTTAGATGATTGTTTCCTTTATGTGATAATAATAGGCGTTGTTATGTTTAATGTATTTTATTGTATAATTAATATAAATTAAGTATGAATAATGCTTAAAGTAACGCTCTTTCTAGTCCTCTCATAGTTCATCAGGGCTTGACCAGAAATAATATCATACATATAGTCGCTTCCCAATAAATAAATACTCAAAATACTATCAAAACATAAAATAACACCAATTTACAATTTTAATGTATGAATAAATAAGCTAGTAACCAAAGTTTTTCTATTGTCGTTTGGTATAGAGAGTAAAAATATATTATTATATTGTTGTGTAGTTTATATAAAATAAATTATGTTAATGCCTACAGCGCTTGGACATAGTAAAAGAAGTTACATGAAATAAAAATTAATTATTCTATATATTTGTATTTTTCTTTTGACTTATGTGTATATATTTTCTATGATTTTATTCACATTCGTCATCATCTTTATTCTTTCTCTGTACGAGATAATCCTTCTTATCTCCCATTTACACAACTTGTTCCTCTTTCACGCCACAAAATTTATTGTTATGATCAGCTCCAGATTTACGTCAGGAACTGGGAATCCCTGCTATTTAACATTATAAACTTTTAGAAGCGACGGGAATTCCCCTGCGAGAGACGACAATAACTACATTGTTAAAGTAATTTATTATGCGTTCCTAAAGCAAAGGAACACTGCAGCAGCAAGCGATTTGGATGATATTCCCTTTAGTTCAAATGTTGCTCTTTTGGTGCTCATTCAATTGATGCACTGGGTGTGTGGGTACCTATATTTCTTTCTCTAAATCTGTGTTTGGTATTAAAAGGACAGTCACGAACTCACTTCGAGCTAAGTTCTAGACCGTTCTAATTCTACACCAGAACAGAAGATCTATACGCAACAGTGATATAGAAAACGATATATAAATAAAAATTGTTCCTTAAATGCATCACATCAGAATTGCTGCCCATATTTGGCTTCTTTTTTGTTGCATTTGTAATTGTCCGAACAAGGCTTACATGAAGGAAAATGTTTGAAAAATTCTAAGGAAGAGTGAAAAATGTAGGGTTAAAACATCTCTATGCAAAAAAGTCAGTCAGTAAGAAAGAAGACAGTAGGGAAGTCTTCAAAAATATTGATAGATTAATGTACAGTTGAACCGATGTGACCGACGACGCTATTGCCATGTTCATCCATCGGACTGCTTCGGCGTGAGTCAGTGTCGTTTACAACCTAAAATTGGCCATAAAAATAATCATTAAACTAAAAATAATCAAAAAACATTAAGGCTATAATGTTAACAACAAATCCATAGTTACACAGTTTAAAAAAAAATGAATAGGAGAACTAGTTGTATAAAAATAATATAATGTCTTGCTCAATTTAATTGTGTATGCAAGCTGTAGTACGTTTAAAATGATTTAGATTTAAAACTAATTCAGACAAAAATATGCGGATCGAGAGTCTATAGGAAAAATAAATAAAAAATCGAGGCAGTTGTCCATAATATAATAAGTGAAAACTCAAAACAATGAAAAACTATGTACACAGTATACTTCGCACCATTAATAAAGTAAGGGCACATATCGAATTTTTAGGTATTTTACTTTTTGCAATAGAAGGTTTCATTATAAATGGTTCAACAAGGTGTATCTTACAGAAGGGAGTAAATTTCCATGGCAATGACGTTGTAAATCAAGGACTTAGGGCTAATTTTGAAAAAAAATTGCTTGTTTTTGCCGTTTCCCAAAAAAACTACTTTTCTAGGTTAAGCCTTTACTTTACTAAGGGTGCGACATATAGCTCATGGGAAGCGTGCGGTGACGATGACGCGAGTTTCACGCTTTTGTTCACCCAAAAAGTACACATATATACACAGTATAAGTTTAGCTCATGGAAACCTCATTTAGTAGGGATATTAATTAAAACTAAACATATTGTTTAGACTATTTATTTCTGTAATAAACACACTTTTTAAAAAATTATAAAACCTATTTTTTTAATTTCCATTTCGTTGATTTTCTTCTATTCTGTTGTTTGGAGTTTACTTGTAGAAGTTGTCACGTAAGGATAAAACGTTATGATACTTCTATGCGACTACCTCTCTCTGTCTCTTTCTATTGTATACGAGTGTGTAAGCGTCCAAGTATTTAAATTCGAGCAGACGAACATTATGCGTTATCGATTCTATAACCGCAATTACACTTTGAAATTTCGTTGTAACTTATTATTACTTCGCTCATTTTTATACATTTCGAAATCGCCAATACATCATGGGTTAATGTGGTGAATAATCACATACCTACCTTCGGGAAAAGGCGTATGGCGCTGCGGTGGGTCTCTTCCAGGCTGATGATGATGATGTTTTAGCATACGATCACCTGTTTATTAAATAACGTTGTGGTATTAGTTGGTAAATATGGAGAACGTAGCAAATAACTAGTTTTTAAATGCAGCTGCCTGAACACACCTATAAGAGTTTGACGACAGATTTTCAAATTAAAAATATTAGTTAGCCAGGAAACCCTGACACCTTATCTTCATCTTTCTGTGCCTTGTTGACGAGTACACCTGTCCTGAATTTAACCACTGTAGTGGTTTCAATAATTGATGTTTTCATATTTTTATGCTAGCATGACTAAGCGACTGGTACCTAAGGATAAATCGAAACGGCGACAGCCAATACTTTTACGGTTTTATTACAAATATAAAAATGAACACGCGTTTAATATGAGTTTTACTGGACAGTGTCTAAAATTTTAAAGTTTATTGAACATGCGTTTAAAATATTTTATTACAAGAGCATATCCAAGCAGTGTCCAGTGTCTGCTTCAAGTTTTTACGCAAGCAACTCTGAATAGCATTCATTTAATTCATTCGAAAACGTTCCATTGCCTACAGATATATTACAAAAAATTTGTTAATATATGAATGATATATTTATTCAGATCTTCATTACAAAACATTTATTTATCTTGAATAAAATTGGTTATGTAATTGTTAAAATAAGTTTAATATACTACGTCAAAGTGCGTAAAATGGAACAAAAGTATAATTTTAGTTGATCTTAGAACATTGTCAAATAGTGAAAGTTATGATTTACTTGTGAATCTCTAAACTTGTTCAATTTATCTACATCCTTCAAACCCCTTATTTCCTGCTAAACGTATATTTCGGCAAAAAGAATAACAATAAATAACAAGAATAAAATAAGAACTCCCAATTTAGACAAGCCTTAGACAATATTTAAATTTAAACGATGTCTCTCTATACTGGCCTGCATACCTCTCAACATTTGTATATACGCTGACTGGGTAGCGCTAAGCTAGGGTTAACAACCATACTTTACTGGGGATTTACAGAAAAAAAATCTTATTTACTTACTATGCCTGCGTACCTCTGTTGTCACAGGATTTACCAATATGCTTAATAAAAAAGTATTATTAATTTATTTGATCCTAAATTTGTAATCTAATATTAAAAAATAGTTACAAAACTTTCTGTCAAAAGACTGTCAAAATCTTTATGTGTTCTACAAGCACAAAAATATTATTCAAGAAAACGTACATGCTTAAAACGTGAAAAAGTGTTTTTCTTGCAAATACTTTATTTCTTCTTGTGCAAAGGAAATACGTTATTTTTGTCAAAAAAAGTTGACAACTCTAGTGTAAGTAAGTGTACCATTCTGACGGGTTTTATGCCACTTGTACGGCCATCACTATCCCAGTCGGGCAAAATTATTAATATATATATGAAACATATATACTGCCATGTTCGAGATTGAGGGAAATAAAACACAGAGACATAATATCATCACTGTAATATCATTTCATCATAATTACAGAAGACAACTACATAGTTGGTTACCCTACCGTTTTATAGACATTTTTTTTTCATAATCTTTTACGCAGTCTTGTTATTCACTGTTCATTTCTCCTACCTACGGACATTTTCTTACGTAAATTGTTTTACAAAAACACACACTAATTATTATTTTTATTACTATTATTATGGAATGTCTTTTTTATACACATCGTTAAAAAAAAACTAATTAATATACATTAACATACAACATTATTCAATATTCACTTACAATCTACTGCAACATTTATATTTAAAATATATTTAACAGAATCACTATAATTGTTAACATCGCAAATTAATTAACCCGTTTATATATACAGAGTGTAGATATAAATATTGTTTGATTAAAAACTGGCCTTGTTAGAAATTAAAACTTCTCTTTTACGATAACGTAATTTAAAGGGTTCTCGAAATAATTATATTTGAACGTTAAATAATAATAGTCACATTCGTATTATTTAAATTGTAAAAATGTCTATAATTGTTGAGTTCAATTTATATTTTGTTGGTAAACATTTATTTTGAACACAAAAGCGTTTCAAAAGATGTGATGTTATCTTTGATTATCAAAAAATTTATCAGCTCCAACTATTATCAAAGGAACACTCTGTATATATAAAAAAATACATTTTATACAATATCATAGTAACCGTTACGTACCTTTACCTTCTAATATAAAAAAGCTATTTATTATAATTAAAATTACGAAGCTCATGTTTTCATGTACCCAAGTACAGTCGTCGGCACAGTGGGATTTATTATTATTTTGATGTATAATACTATTATATATTAACTATCCGTCCCCGTTTCACACGAGTGTACTAGTGAACAAAATAATAACTACAATATTTTTATGATTTCCCAACTGTTGTGTGTACAACTCCTTTTCTTGTATCATAGAGTTTTTTTAACCTGTTTTCATTGTCCATATGATTTTCCAAATATTTCCATTCATACCAACCATATCATGACAATTACAAATACAACAAAAAAATATGCAAATAGGTCCAGTCGTTCTGAAGTTATGCGCTTACATGCGCATACAATTGTTTTATATTTACATATATTAAAATCTATTTAGTTGACGGATTGCATTTAATTGAACAAAACAGTTTTATGCGATATGGTGGTCACCGCTGTATTACGTCATCACTTTCCCGTACTACAATAAATGTTCCTTTTTCTAATTATTTACCTGACTTTATTAAAGCAAAAAAATTTTACATCCCCTCATTTTTTTCGACCATCTATCGCATGTCGCATTACGGCCGACCGGAGTAGGGGTAAAGTGAAAGACGCTCGGCAGAGCAGCCAGGTTAATGTGGCGGCGCCCATGGCTCAATGCAAAATATTTCAATGGTTTCATTAAATACTGTGCTCAGTTTTTAAAATGCATTTCTGAAATTTTTCAGTTAAATGCTTATGATCCAAAAAAGTTTCACTTGCAGCGTGGTTTCATAAAACCACACTTTTTTTTTATTAAATTCATTTAAATTAATCCTGTTTCTTATTCTTATATGGAATATTAAAAAAACATAGCCTCGGGAAGAACTTTGTTGTTCCCTGTTATGAAAACGGACTAAAGCGACGTTCTAAAGTAAAAATTAAAACAATCTCCGCTGTGCCGCCGACAAGCTGCCTAATCAAATAGAACCCTATCACCCACAACAACATTTACAAAAACCCCTAGATGTACAAATATATAAAAATGTGCATAAAATGTTCCAAAAATGTATTCTCAGTTATTATCCTTTTGTTCCAATATTAACAATATACAAGGCTTCACAAAAGAAATAAAAACTAGTGAAATTTTTGTGACGTACTCGGACAGCGCGATGTTCTGGACTTCACAAAGCGCACTACGCAAATATCCAATATATGGAATGCGTATTTATTCTTCATATATTTGTCTAGCGTAACGTTAAGTGGTCTACAATTTAATTTTTCATATTCAATTCTATAAGATAATCATAACATCAACAGCATAATTACATGGACTTTAATTCCCTTTGTGAAAACTTGTATAAACCGACCAATACTGCAAATAAAGTATAAACTATATGATTATTACATTATGGTCTTTATAAATTAGTTGTATAAGCTCTCTATTTAAATTCTAAAACGACAACTACTGACACGCGATTCTCAAAGAAATATCAATTGGAATCAAAGCATCATTTGAAATGTCGTTTTGCCTTTTCGACGGGAATTTAATAGATTATCTGGTTCTTTCGCTTTTAATTCACAATCCTTTTTACAAGCTTATTAATATTATAGGCTTTTATTTAACTTGCATCATTTGTTAGATTTTTAATTAAAATCTTGCAAGCTGAATTAGACTCTGTTCATTTAGACCTACGACTTTGCAATTTTGCATGTTTGTTCAGTACTGATGGTAATACACGAAAATTACATAAAAATAAAATGGTGTATATCAAAATGGCCGCCATACCCACTCAAAAAAAAATCGATAAAGCAATTTAGCGCATTTGTATAAAAGCTAGTTTTTAAAATATTAATTTATTAATTTTTAAACATCTACGTGGTGTGATTTAACCAATTGTAGCAATGTATTGAATTGAATTTACAATTGCTTCAAAATATTTACTGCAATTTGTATCGTGTACCCTAAATAAAACTGAACAATCGTTATAGGATAAAATTAAATTTGATGTAATAAACTAAAAGCAAGAATCTATAACAAGTGCAATTTTCAGTTAATTAACAATATACGAACACATTAATTACATCAAAATTAATGTCTTGTTGCATATAGCTCGCAAAATATATTCCGCAGAATTATTTAATTTCAAACATATAACATATTTCTTTGAGAACCAACATTCTATATATTCAAATATCAGAGTAACATTCGCATCGTAAACTTAAACGAAAATATAATGGAAACCGCAAAGCGCATTCCATCGTATTTTAAAATTTACTAAAATGACGTAAAACATTTGACATCGCACCCATTCTCTAAATTTATGTACGAAAAATGGGAGCGTGTGGTTTTTTCCGTGATTTTAAATTTCACATGTGTATATCGTGTTGCCAGAGACACGACATTTAATAAAATAATGTAATATATCAACTGAAGTAAATGCTTTTTGGCGGGATTTTAATATTTTGCTGTTATTTTCTATTTTTTAATCATAATCTTGTGTAATATTTGTGCCATGTTGTATTATGTAGACGGGAAACAATAATATGGAACACGAATTTTGAAATGTAACAAAAAGGTCTATGGAATGTTTTAGAAAAATTATCACCATCTTATTAGAATACAGAAATCATCACAAGTATTTATAACACGAAATAAGTCTATCTATTGACATTAACGTTTAATTATAATTTTTAAAGCTAGACAAGGAAAAAAAACTGAACGAAATTTGGAAATCGGGAGTTTCATTACTATTGTTGTTATAGCATATTTTGGTCTTTGTAAATTCAATTGACACATAAATTATAAATATGCTTTTGATGTCGTGTCACTAAATGAGCCATGTTTATATGTAAAATATTTACCAATGAATATATTTGTAAAGTCAAGGTTATGTTCGAGTGCTGGATAACCTTCATTATGATATGACACGCGACATACCGCAACAGTACATTACATATTGACGTCATAAATTATATTGTAATTGTTATAAAGAGTTTCAATTGGAAATCTTACTTGTGAGTATTCTTTACAAATATCTGTTCTAATTTTCGTTTATAACGGTGCTTAAATTTCCTTGAATCTTATCGTAGTTTACTTTTACATGTAAATATTAAATCATTTGGCAAATATAACTGTTTACGTAGTCTGATAAAAATTGTAGTGCCAGAGTTTTGCTTACAAATTAGTAAATAAATCAAAATTATCTTAAATAAATCAGTTCAAGGTGTTTGTAAAATTTATACTTAAACAACGCCAAATACACAGATAACACTTGTATAAATACACACAAAAAGGAAGCGATTTCAGTGATAAATACAATGATTCAAATGTTACTCAAATTTGGATGAGCGTCGAAACAGAATTTCAATAAAAAAAAAAACATGTCAAAAATCTCAACTAATTAGGAACATTTTATTACAAAACCCATGAATCCTTAATGATGTAAATAACATAGTTATTCAAGTTACTGAAAGCACTAGTAGTCTGTGGCACCATTGTTTTTAATACACAATTGCGAGTGCTATATCTCATCAGAATCCGACCGTATCGAGTCGTAATTAGAAGTTTTGCTTCTTAACATCCTCAGGAAGGAACCGACGGCGAATATCGTCCTCCTGTGCCGATGGAAGATACCCTGGTAAAGCGCTTCCCTCAGCGCTTTCCTGTCATCAGTTATTGACGTCTGAGTGCTTAACGTGATATCGGAATGTGCACCAACAGCTTTCTGATGCCTCAGGCTACCGTGTTTCTTCTCCAAAGATTTCTGATTTGGTAAACTCATGGTCGATTCTATTGATGAGTTTTTTGTCTTTCTTAAATTCAGTATTTTCTTACCGGAAGACTGAGTTTCCGAGGACGACCTGACTGGAGCCAGTTTAGATCTGTGCAGAGGATTATTAGAACCTTCAGGGTTTACCAATATTTCGACAGACTTTTGACTGACCGCACTGGAACGTGTCAGTGTTCTTTGGGATGTCGTTTGTTCCACTTTTGGGACCCTTTCTTCTTTTGACATAGAATGCTCAGGCTCTATAGCCATCATTTTGATTTATCTTTTAATATTGTATGAATTAAATTCAATAGTATTTTCACCTTACGCCATTGGTGGACGAGACTCGTCGATGTTGTCAACAGTGGGCACAGTCAGATGTATGACGACGTTCGTATTCTTGGGCAAGTCGTTTTTATTAAAACCGTCACAACAATTACTGAACGTTATAGCCGGTACGTTATTCTCTTTATCAATTTTAACTGAATCAAAACTCCGCGTTATACAATCCACGTTCGTTTCGTTTTGTGTATTAAGTTGACTATCGATGTTTGCGCTCATAATCGGTGCGAGCCATTCCTTTTCGTTTTCATCTCCCTTATCTACCTCCACTGATGGTTTTAAGTCATCTCTACTATGAGAACAGCTTTCCACGTGCACATGTAGGCCAATTAGATCGGTTAAATTAACATTGAAATTATTGTTCCGTTTATCAGTTCCCTGTCTCTCCACGGATACCTTCACTTCTTCACTTATCAAGCGATTTGTTATAATCTCTACCTCTTTTCTTAAGACTTGATCATCTTCATAAAATTCCGATAAGTTTTGTAAATTTTCATACCAGCTGTTACCTAGTAAGCTGGTTGGAGGGCACGTGTTTTTGTTATTGAAGACGGTTTGACGATATTCGTTAATGAGCGGTTGGAGAGATTCCTCGTGCTGACGAAAAAGGTAATGGTATGCTTGGCTCACAGTATATAGAGAGTACGCAGACCGAGGTCTTGGGACTAAGGATGCTGATGACGTATACGCTGCGTTGTAACCGCGCCACACTTGTCTCTTCGCCCTATCGTAAAGTAGTGCGTTAGTATTAAGAATCCTTTCAAAGTCTGACACTTGTTTGGCTTCCCTGATCTGTAACAACAGTTGATTTTGTGTCTCTTTTCCGCAGGCGATCGTCTGACACAGCCTCTTGTTACCGCCGACCTGTTTATGAGGATTACAATGCTTAGTCTTATTACTATCGACCCGTTTATTATTGCATAAGTTCTGAGATGGTTTGGAGGTTGAATGCCTAGGTTTCGGATTATCGGCGTACTTCATAGGTATTGATAGCGTCTGGACGGATACTGCCAATGGTAATTTTTTAGTTACTTTCCTATTTTGGGGTGTTATTGGTGTTTTATTGAGATACTGGGGTGTAAAGTAAGTGGCTGATGATTGGCTATGAATGTATTGTTTATCGTGAAATCTCGAGTGCAATGATTCGGCGCTTCGCACGGCACGTACATACTTCGACCGGGATCGTTCGTTAAGACAGACGCTTTTTGCCCGTAGAGGAATGTCGTTACGATTTTCAAAGACGCCGCCTGTGTTTAACGAGACTTGTTTGGTTTGGTGAAACTTGATCGGATCGCTCATGAGCGCGACTCGCGTGCGGTCTTGACCGACTGTTTGGAAACTATGCAACTCTGAGAGGCCGTAGTGCGCGTAAAAAATAATTTATCGTGGTAGCGTGCCCGGGGTGATCGATCCGTACCGAATTGGCTAAAGAGGGATGCGCATAAAATTTGGCGAACGTTCAATGCATGTTTGCCGCTAACATTTTTATGTTATCACGTTCAATTTTTTTCTTCGTGTAGTCACGCTCTTGTATTTATTTATATTTTTTTTATATGCAGTCGTTTTTATACTCGTGCATATCGGTTTCGAGTTTTGTATAAAATAGTAGATAGTATAAATTAATATATAGTTTATTTATTACCAGTCGTATTTTTTATTACCGGTTTTGTTATTTCATGGGGGGTTGATGTTTCATTCAGAATAAATGCGAGCTGTCCAGTTGATTCCATAAGTACAAAAGAAATGAATCAAAATCAGTCAAGACATTTTTAGAAGAAATAGAATTACGAACACACGAACACTGAAATTGTATATACAAAGATTTAATGCGGACGAAGTAACGGGCGATTACCAGTATAGTATTTTTCAACATAAACAACCTACTCATAATCACCGTCAATACTTTTTCTGTTCCACTAAATTGTAATATATTAACTGAACATAAAATAAAAATTTGAAACAAACAGATACGTTGTTCTATTTATGTCTAATTTATGGTCTCTCCGATGTCTCGACCTTTTTTATGTTCTTATCGTAAAGAAACGTCGAACTAATTCAATCAAAGAAAAATAGGTCATTGAATTCCTAAAAATTATACCTATATACATACTATGCATAAATGTATCAGTTGTTGTATGTTTCAGTTTATTTCATCTGAGTTTTCGACATTTTATCTATCAAATTGATTGCCACTTGTGACGTCTTCAGGTTAGAGTCCGGCCAGCAATGGGCAGGCAGAAAATAACTAAAAATGGTAATCAAATCTTGTGTTATGAGTAACAACAATTTTAGACATAAATAATAATCTTTTGAAATGGTTACAGACTCGGACTATTACCACAGCGTCATAATTGTAAAATATATATCTTTTGTAGAGAACAATATAACTCCATGATGCATATGACCCACGTGGAAAAGATTCTATCCAATATATACTCGACTATCACATTAATACAGCCTTACAAATGTATAGATCCTTCTTGCGAAAGCAGAATTCTGTGAAATGTCTGGTAGGTGTTAAAAATTACGGAACCAACTATTCTTATATTCATCTAATAACATAATTCTTTCTATGGAGCTTATTAGATGGTATTTCGTTTTTGTTACATACACAACTGTAATAATATGTTTAAAGACCCTCTTTCTGTCTCTTTCACTCGCTCAGCTTTTATAGGAAGCTTTTTAACCTACATTTTTCATTTTTCCATGCGATTCTTCATACATTTTCTTTTATACAAACCTTGTCCTGACAATTACGCATACATTTTTCTTAAATTAAAGAGATAGAGAGAGAAAGTTAGTTCTGTACGATACGTGTAACAATTTATAGTTAAAAATGATTATTTTACTTTAAAAATTATAGCTGACAAGTGATAAGTCATATAAAACATTTGCATAAATATCAAAATTACATTATGATTTATTTATTAATTGTCGACATTACTATTCTCTCCTGTGTCTGATAATTTCGTGTTAAGTATATACAACCAATACAGTGGTGTTAGCGTCGACTACAGATTCCTCTTTGACTTAATGGTTACGAATTATTTCTAAATCGAGGTTCTAATGAAAACACAGTATAGAGAACTCGAAATAATTTTCCTTCTATATAATTTTCGAAATAAACAATAACACAGAACGTATGATATATAAATATTACTGAAATAAATTTATTGGCAATTTCCTGTTATTCAAATGACGATGAAACAGACGCGAATGTAATTTAGCACTAATTTTGGTATTTATAACTAAAACGGATATCTTTATCGGTAGCGGTACGACGCGACCTCCAAATCTTTGTGGCCAGTACTAAATTTTATTTATACATAGATTATAATAATTACGAGAAGCACTTAGAATACCTATGAATTAATCTGCGTCAATGACATTGACATTGGCTAATAGTTTCACGATGTCATAACAAGAAACAAAAAGAAGAAAAATGGTATGTATTATTTGTGGTGAAAATATTAATGTTAAAGTATGATGTAAAAAAAACAAGCATTTTGAATGAAACTAAAAAAAAATGGCGCATTAATTGAATTTAGGTCCTTTTTTATACACTACGAACAATCGCTTGCTGCTTCGTCCGCGTGAAGTTACAATATATAAATTAATAATAAAAATATACAGCGTAAACCCACTTAGTGATAAAATGGAACTTTGAAAAACTGGCTCTCAGTTGGGCAACATCTATTGACCTCTCGACTGGTTTTTAAGCCTCAGATCTCAAAATGGCGGATAATGTTATATTTTTTATTTTAATTCACGACAATGCACGTACATTTCAAGGCTTAGTAAAAAAAGTTTGTACAAATGAAAAAATAATTTAATAGTACATTTTACATAAAACTTATAATTTTACAATAGATCATTTGTTGTTTTTCAAAGTTTTTGTAAGCTTATGCTACCAACAGTCGGTTGACCTGTGCCTCATGAGGTCTATATACGTTTGCATGAAACTTAAGCCTTTGTGGTTTTGGACAGTCCTAGGGTTAACAGATTGACGTTCAGTCGACATTTTATTTCATTATATGATCGCACTATAAAGTGAAGGTTTTTGGTATCATTTTCCGCGTTAATACACCCGTGTGAAGTCGGGACGGGCAGCTAATCGATTATAATAGTGGCATGCTGTGGTGGCCGTTTCGGTGTTTGTACACTAATGAAATTTCATATAAATTAATAACTACATTGGATTGAGTAAATTGCTTTTCTTTATTATCCATAGTGACGTGCAGTATAACTATATACCATATACTTATATATATCTCTCTCTATCTAATCTCTACTACTTCCACCTATATTATATGGTCCCGCGAACAATTTTTTACACTTATTAAAAAAAACAGCGCCGTTAGATAGAATCCTTAATGGATTATAATTAGTATACATAAGTAAACAAACCTTGTTCTCATAATTACAAACAGAACAAAAAAGAATTGGCCAAATTGTTGCAGCAAGTGATGCGTTTACATACATTCAACAGTTGATTTTTGTTTAGATAGGTATATATTAATATTTTTCTTTAAACATGGTCGGTCTTATTACAAAAATAATAATGAACACGCGATTAACACGAGTTTTACTAAACAGTTCCTAAAATTTTAAGCATTGTTAAACACATATTTAAAATACTTTATTACAATAGCATGTCTAAGCGGTCTCCAGCTATACATCTAGTTTAAGTTTTTTATGCACGCAACTCTGTATTTCAATCAATTAAATCTCATCATTCAAAAACGTTCCATTACATACAGATACTTTGCAAATCTTTTGAATTTACGAATAATATTTTGGTTCAGGTCTTCATTAAGAAAATTTATCTATTTTGAATAAAATTGGTTATTATTATTGTGACATTTTGGTTTCAAAAAAATATTTCATTGTTAAAAGTATCATCATATATAAGTTTAATATATTACGTTAAAGTGCGTAAAGTGGAATAATACTATAATCTCAGATTAAACATATTGTTATGATTTAGTTGTGAATCCCTAAAATTGTTTAATCTACCAAACGCCGTACAGGGTTACATTCATTCGTAGTCGATTTACCATTCATCTGCACAAAGCGCTTTGCATCTTCACTTATTATGCGAGCTGCGAAGGAATTGAACCTGCTACCTGCGTCTGTTTTTCCCGAAACATATAATATTACGGCCTTCAAAAGAAGAGTGAATGCGGTTTTACTAAGCAAACGCGCTACATCCTATGCCTTGTCCTCACTTTATATCACGTGTGACTGTAGTCAAGCTTCGCCCAGCGCAATATAAAAAAACTATCTACATCTTTCAAATTAATTGTACCCACGCATACCATACTACGAAGCGTCTTTTGCAGACAAATATAAGTATAATAAATTACAACAATAAAATAAGAACCGTTAACTTAGACATGTGTCATGCAAATTTTAAATTTCTTCTTCTTCTTCTTGATTTGGCACCGCAGAAGCACTTGCCAGTGTCAATGTTTTGTTTCAAGTAAGTGTTTTGTGATAATTATAATGTTCTAACAAGATGGTGGTTTCCTTGTTAGAACTTCCAAGGAGTTTTGATGGCATCTCAGAATGCATGCTCCGTGGTATTATTTCCCATCCACTTCACTTGTGCATAATAACCGAACTATATTACGTAAAACACCACCAATATTACAAAATATAGAGTCTAATAACACAAGATTATGAATAAAATATAAAAACCACTACATGACAGACTAAGATCCCGCCAAAAACTCCAAAAATTTTAAATTTAAAAAGTGTCTATATCTAAACAAGGATTAAACACTCATTTGTGATCAAACTTTTTTAAGCAAGTATTCGACGAGTATTTAACTTTTTTGTAATAAGACTGTCTATATTTTAATATGCTGTATTTCATAAATTTGAAATTTTTGGAAGGAATTATTATGTTGCCACCCTTATATATGTTAAATTCGACAAAGAGTTAGTCCTTTGTGATATGTGAAATGAGTAGTTGAAAAGGTTCTGGGGAATATAAAATTGAAGCTGACAAGTCATTTGTGATGTGTGAGTGAAGCATTTGCAAGCGGCAATTGATTTTTATTTATTGGGATAATATATGTATGTATTTGTGCATTTAGAAACTGACAACACAAAGCGGTCCGATGACCTGTATCGATTACCCGGTAAACAATAAATAATTCATGGGCATTATTCTATAAATAGCACAAGAACGACGCAAACCACCAATGACGTTCATTACCCACAATGAACTTATAATTTCATCCGCGTATTTTTATTTACTAGATGTATCTTTACGTTATTACTGAATTTAGAAGTAAATACTAATTACCATGTCTTTATTTTTTTAATTATCGTTCTAAGTATACATTTTCCAATATTTCGAACAACAGATAAAATAATATGGCAGTTTGTATTCCAAATATAAATAACCTTTTTTATAAAATTGAAAATATGACTTTTCATTTATTTTTGCATTGTAACAATGCTATAACAATGCAAACCGAAATAAATACCTATATGATTTAATTTACCCCTTATAAATTACCCTTACAAGGTTGTTTTTTTTATTTTAATTTTTTATTGAAATAATTTGGCCACTGTCAGTAAAACATGTTGCAAGAAATCCCTAAGGAATTATTAAAAATTGGAAATATTGATGTTCATTCCTAAAAGATAAACAAGTTAAAACGCTTACACGAAAAGAAAAGTAATGTTATTCAGTTAGATAACGAATTTGTAAACCGAATGTCTCAAGTACTAAAGCATTTTAAAAAAGTGTTTATTTCCTTTTTATATTCTTCCTTAAAACACGATTTGTTTAGTTTGAAATGAAATGGCCAACGATATTTTGTTCTTCATAGACATAATTTAAATTAAATTATTTAAGGTACTTTCGGTAAAAAATCTCTTTGGAACCACAAATATAGCATATTTAACAAGAGTCGTGTTTTTGAATTTTTTATGTAATCCATAATTCAATTTGTATATATATGTATAGTCCCTATTTTTTTATTTATTAAATTCTCTGTCAATTTTTGATCATCGGTCTTTCTATATAAAGTAGGTCATAAAGTAATGTGAGATGCGAAACTATTAAATTATGAAATCCATTATTTACTTCCTGTAATATAATTCAAAATAAATGTTTATTCTGTTCTTCTCCTCCATAAAGAAGTGAAACGTTATTACGTAAGTCTGGAGATATTTATATTTTTATACCGTGACATCCGTGATATGACGTATACGACACTCTAAATATTAATTGAAACAAGGTCGACATAAAACGAAAGACTGAAAATAAAAGATTTATTTTTATTTTATTCCTGACAAAAAATAACGTACCTAAACGAAGAATATATAAGCAGTTCTTACAAAAGTCTGTTCGACCTCTATTTATATTACAAAAAGAGTTTCCTATCCAAACAGATTTGATTAATAGCCCCCGATAGATTAGACTGATGCGGCGACGGTAATTTAATAGAAAATGAGAAAAACAACTTTAAGCAAATTATCGTACCAGGCACTGCCACACAATACACGAATTGCTGAATCAATAAGGGATGATAGGCTGTTTCATAAACAAAAACAACTCAAGACATTCAACCTCAGAACCTCCTTTGTGCTCGCTATATTATTATCATCGAAAAAAGAGCTGTCAAATTTTGAAAAACGAACAACAAATCGACCATTGTTATTATTCGATGGCCTAAATATTTAAACTCACCGGGTAATTTCACAATAAAACAATTTCACATATCAAAGGCACTCAGTTATTTTTGTTTGAAATGAAAAAAATATATATGTATAATAAAAATCACTTCCACAACACGTTACGACGGAGTCAAATGTGGTTATATACAAAATTAACAGACTGTTGCTTGGAAAATCGATAAGTCCGACATAATTCAGGCCGGATGGCTGCAAAACACGGCTGCCCATTCAATACTGGGAGAGGCATGCGTAGATCGCTACGGGACTTGGGGACGCGGAGCGCGGGAAAAGTGACGTTAGTTTTATTTATTTGTCCGTCGCAAAGGCGCCGTGGGCCGCCTGGATAAATACGTAAATAATATTCAAGTAACGAGTTATAACCGATTTATCTTTTCACAAAAGCAGAGTACAAAAGGAAATCTAATGTTTACTCTAATACCAAGAGCTTCCAAACAGATTTAGGTGCATTCCGCGCTTTATCTTTATAATATTACTTTCTCCTACATACGCATTCCGTTTTACCTTTAGAGGGCTGTCTAAAACGCAATAAATAACCGGTTGACATTTTCACAGAATACGCGGTAAAATGGCGGTTATAAATATATCAAAGAGGTTCCCATACGAGAAACCTTTTTTATTTTTGGTTTTGTTTTATTTGAGAAGTTGTATTATATATACAAGAGCCACACTTTTTGTGACTGTATTGCAAACCTTTGGAAATAAAATATCATATAATAAAAAAATGGGAAATCGAGCTCATGCTATGGATACCAAAGTAATTACTCCTTACAGTTGTAAGATAACACGTTTTTTTTAATATATCAGCTATCACTATCAACCAGTCAGAGTGTCACTGCAGAGCCATAGGTCTCTTTCCGATGGAAGCTATGGCCATAATCAGCAGACCAGCCGAATTTCCTTCACTTTTTTTTGTTATCATAATGTTTCTTAAGCTACGTAGTTAATATATTAGAACTTGGTTGTATATAAACTTAATGTTCCTAAGTGGTTACTTGCGTTCGTTGTTGGGAACATCATCGTCTTTATCTTAACAATAAGCATCGCCACTCAGAGCGTTGGGACTCAGAAAACAGTTGAATGACAATGTGCTTAAGAACATCACCCTGACTTCACTGTTTAATAATAAAATAAAATTATAATACAATTCACAATACACTATTACATTTAGGCCCAGAGAAAGCGTTTATGAATGTCAAAGTTCTACCCATCGGTTTAGAGAACAACGCCGAGTTTTTGGCGGGATCTTAGTCTGTTATGTAATGGCTTTTATATTTTATTTATAATCTTGTGTTATTTGACTCAATATTTTGTAATATTGCTGGCATTTTATGTAATATAATTCGATTATTGTGCACAAGGGAAGTGGATAGAAAAAAATATCAAAGAGCATTAATTCTGAGATACCACAATAACTCCAGGGAATGTTCTAACAAGGGCCACCACCTTGTTAGAACATTGAAATTATCACAAGACAGTCTAAATTGGCGATTAGTCATTATTAAAAGCATAGAATATATTTTCATAAAGAGTAAATCGCATAAAGCAGAAGAGACTAATTTAGTACGTGAGTGATAGGCTTTGAAGATGATTAGGTTGCCGGTAATGAAAAAGAAAGATAGAAAGAGTACAACCCTGTCATCGAAAAGGATCGGCAACGGGTTTTTTTTTTATTTAAAATATGCACAGTAGTATTTTGGTTAATGTAGAATTTTTAAGGATGTCACTTCCAGATGCAACTGCCATTTGAAGGTCTATTTAGGTTTGAAAAAGGGACGGAAATGTGTAACAGGAAACAGGGGAAGCGTGCGCTATTTGATTGGACCAACAAGCGCGCGTGATGGCAGAGAGATGGCTGTGACATGGTGCCCACCCATTTCGCGTAAGGTGGTAAGAAACGGGGGAAGCGTGCGCTATTTGATTTAACCAACAAACGCGCGTGATGGCAGAGAGATGGCTGTGACATGGTGCCCACCCATTTCGCGTAAGGTGGGTACCACGATGTACTGTCGACCAACATATTGTATACCTGCATGTCATGAGAAAGAGAAAGGGCAATAGAGAAGGAGAACGCATCAGCATAACTTGACTTTACATATATTTCATCTCAATTTCATAGCAGGATATGGATTTATATGATATCATATGTCAGATGTTACACAGCGTATGTGACTACAGTTAGGCTCGCTCGCTTTTTTTTCAATCATTTTCTTTCATACAAACCTTTTCCTTACTATTACTTACACTACAAAAAAGGATCAGCCGAATAGATGCAGCTTTTCTGAAGTGATGCACTTAGATGCATTCGTCAGTTGACTTTAATTTACATAGATGTATTGAGTGGGCAGAATTAATTACTTATTTTGTAATTGAGAAGATCGCCATATTGTAAATTGTTCGAACCGATCGCTTTTGTAATATGAAAAACTTAACTGCTACAGAAACCAGAATTAAATAGAAATTTGCCATAGGTTGTTAGACTGTTTTGTGAACATGTTTATGATATTGAATGAAAAATGAGCTTATTTAAAATTTGTGAAATAAGATGTATATCGAACTATACGTTATATAATGAAGAAAACCATTCAGCGTCCCAAATGGAACTAGATATCTAATAGTCATTTTCGGCTTATAAAATATAACGTAAGAATGAGTTTTACCCCCCTCCCTCCCAAAATAAGGCCATGTAGAGATATTTTAACCCTCTCCTTCCACATTCGCATTTATAATATTAGTAAGGATTTAATTGTAATGTCTCTAAGCCGTAAGAAAAGAATGGGAGATAAAATTAATCCTGAAGTCTTTATAAACATAGCTAAAACTGTTTCGGTGTCAATTCTATTATTAATTCTACTAGTTCCTAAGTTAGCAACATGTTTGAGTACTTTATTAATTCAAATAAAAGGTAGACTAACACTGAATGTTTGGTTCCATATTGATGGAAATCGTGTACAAGTTTGAAATCTCTTTAAAAGTTTATACTCCCTACATAATTCATAACAGGAATCCATTTTCCAAATTTCACATTTCATATCACTTGTTTTATAGCCGTGTTGTTTCAAGTATACAAATAACCTAATATTGACTATGCTAATAGTATCAATGTATTGGAAAATTGGTATACATGTGAGGAACCACGTAAGGCCACGTTCGGTTCCGATGCGCCCCTACTGACCCGGAAAACCGGGCCAACGACCTGAAACGTCGGTACAACGCACCCTCGCATTATCAGTCATCGGTGAACAATGTTAAATTGTACGATTAGCCATTGATTTGAATAGATTACTTATATTAAGATACAGCTCAGTCGCTTCTTGCTTGGATGTACTTTAAAGAATATATGTTTAGATACGAAAAAGTATTATATGAAACCAGCAACCATACGCGATATGGTCTGCATTCAATAACAATAAAAAATATCGTAAATAAAGAGTTATGAAGCGATTCTCGCAAACCATATCTATCGAACCTATCCGTTGTGTGCAACCGTCCACATTGAGCAAATAACTCAAGCAGGCGCTCTTGAGCACGGCTCCTTGACAGACACTGCATTGGTCGGGGTGGAGGCTTGCTCGGCTTACACAACAAGCGCTTGAGGTAAACTAGGTTGGGGGAAGCGTTCGGGTCGTATTCAGTCCGTCTAGACCCGGCCTTTCGTATCACACTCATAAAAAGAGAGATTTATTTATAATATGTAGTGAAACTCAAAACAATGGAATAACTGTATTCTTTTTTGAATTTTTAAATCAAGTATAGTCTGAATTATTTAAATTCAACTATTTGTAAATTGAAATTATTAGTATTAATCTGGTTTTTACATACATTGGCACTCCGTGCAATAATTATATACATTTTTATACAGTTTATTAATCAATCAAACATATGATGGGCTGCACAAGCTACACAAAACATAAATATTACACGTGAAGACAGGTCACTATACTACATGTCGAGGTTATCGACGACGCGAACCCATAATAAGTTTTTCCCTTACAAAAAATCGCTCTGTGCGACTAAAGAAGTTTTCATTTCAAAAATTAACACTATAATCCATAAGTAACACTAGTTGGCGTCCAGGGATCGACCTTCGACCATAATGAAAAGTATTTTAATCACGTTTTTTTTTGTTTTTTTTTTTACGGTAAACACTATATTGAGTATTGTGCAAACATTGTAGATTGTAGAATAAAGAGAGTGAAATATGACGAATAGAGACTCATAAATAAAGACTTGGACTCATCGATGATATTGGAAAATTAACTGTTTTAAAAATCGTATTGATAATACTATTACAAAACCTCGTCTATAACGACTTAACTTAACTTTTTCCCCTCTTCTTACATATATATGTGTACTAGCAGGCCCGACGTACGTTGTCTTGCCCTGATAATAAAAAAATATATACTTATGAAGCACTTTCAACAATTATCATTTCAACCAATTTACAGAAAACCTTAACAAATTATATATCTAACGAATAACTCAGTCTATTGGTGAAAACCGCATTACAATCCGTTCAGTAGTTTTTGAGTTTATCGCGAACATACAGACGGACAGACAGATGCGGCGGACTTTGTGTTATAATATGTAGTGACAGTGATAATATAAACTAATAATAATATATAACTAAACTAATAATACATGTAAACTATAGAAAAAAAAGTGTTATGTAGCAAAAATCTTTTCGTCAAAAGCTTGCAGCGCCGTTGGACTATAAAATTTCATTTGTTTCGCGCATCACGTCACCGTTCGTCACGATCGTCGCTGCCAAGATTTCAATTTCCTAAGGCTTGGAATTAATATCCTACTATAAAAACACAAATATATTAATTATATTTTTATTTATTTATGTTTACGTCCATGACGATCTTTTTTATAATCCAACAATAACTTGCACAATGGGTACTCGTACAGTAATATCTAATCAAATGTATGTTATTAATAAGTGTATATATACGCTCAAGAAATTATATACTTATAGCCGTTTTTTTACAACAGACCTTTATCCGTCGCTCAGTATCTTTAAGGCCCTTTGTTAGGACTGATTTTTTTATCGGACACAAGTCTCTTGTTAATGATACGTCGACATAACGGAAACGCTTCCGTTGTGCTCATTCTTAACAATTGTCCAAATAAGAAATTAACGTATACACGCTCCTAATATCCACCAAGAAAAAAACACTTTTTATTAAAGGAAAAAATAAACAAATAACTGAAGGAATATAAAATAAATAATCAAAAATAGCAATCGTATATAACAACGTAATTCACTGCGACGAACGACTACCGCTGACGAGTGGAGATCCGGTGCTTATACGAATATTTATAGCAATTAAGAGCCCTTGTTGAAGACACCAGACAAGTTTGCGTTTTATTACACCGAATCATTATCCGACGCACAGTTTTCTATAAACACTTATTGTATCAGTTAAAAGAGGCCATGAACAAGGGACCTAGTGTAGTTCACCGCAACGAGCCGGCATACGTCGTGCTTCGGATGCTCAAGGATACCATAGTAATTTAAAGCACTCTAAGCAACGGACAGCAGACCGTAGTCCTTGTCCTAAACCGTTTCGATTCGACGTTGACTTTGTTTCGAAAATGTTCATTTTATTTCAATACATTGTGTCATGTTATAGTGTTTAACTATAATTTCAAGTAATTAATAGAGTACTGAACCCAAATCAGTGACTGACACTCATGTGAGGATACACAATTAATCACAAATACTTTACGACAATACGACGTAAGCGTGGCGATTCCCACCTACAAACACACTTACTCACAAACTTTACTTCTATGTTATCTCCCTATTCTCTTTATAATAGTTGATATTCTATGTGGATTAATTACTCCGTGTTGTTTTTTTATCTTAATTATAACTATGTCATTACTATTTAACCCTTTAGCATCTATGTAAATCGTCATATTATGTAAGCTATATAATACTCGGATAAATTCACTATCTGCTGACAAAACTGCCATCAAAATAAATTTTGCCGTTACTAAGGTTAACTCGTACAAACAATAGACACATCAATTCGATTTTTATGTTGTTTGTACATGTATATAACGTTAATTGTGACATTAGTAATAAAATAATTGTCTAGTATATTAGAATAAAAAAATATTGAATATGGCCACACCAATAAACAGGGTTACCAACCTTATAACATGTATGCGTAATAGTACCAACCTATATAACTGAAAGATTTATATTAAAAAATCATGTTACAACAAATACATAAATAAAATAAATAAATAAAGAACCTTGAAAAGTGTTTTTATTTTATCGATGTATATGTAAGCCTAGGGTAAGATTACTGTTAATAAATATTTATTATTATTATTATTATTATTTACCTGTTTATTCCAGTAACTGTAAATATGTTGTTAATATTAACATACCATTATATGAAATTAGCTTATGTGGACCTCTCTTCGAATAAAGGCCTCCAAAGAAATTGAATTGTCATTGTTTTTTGCGATGTCTATCCAGTTCTTGCCACCTGTCGATTGTAATTGATTTTTCCATCTTGCCTTTGGCATATATTTGCTTCCGTGTCTGTAAGTTCCACAGTGTTACGGTCTTTTTCTACTTGTTATTAGTAATAGGAGCCGCATGCCCTGCCCAATTCCATTTCAGCCTACGAACGAAGGATAGAGCATCTATTATACAATAAATACAGGGCATTAAAATATTCGATTGACTACTAGACGTTAATATACCGTTATGCACCATGAATTATCAGCACTAGTAACGATTCCCGTTATTCCCGAAATCGAAAATATATGTACAATCCTCGGCCAAAATTTTTAACCGTTATTAATATATACAAATATAGGTATAAAAAAATGTATTATATTATATGTATAACATCAAGGCAACTTAAGAATAAGTAAATGTCAATTTTAGATGCCTAAAATAATATTATCACTTTGTTTTGTATTAAACTCTTAATTATATTACGCGGAAATTCGAACTTACGACTGAATTAAAAATGTAGCGTAAAATGATTTTTTTTATAAGGTGGGGGATATGATAGAAATAATGCTACATGATTTCGCAAAATTTAGTATAATCTAGAACAATAAAGACAAAGTTTATATATGGATAGGGTTGGCAAGTTATCTAGAAATTTGCAATATTAAATGTTTCGTAAAATTTTACATCTAGTGCATATTTTGGAAGAGAAATATAGCGTAAACGTAAAATAATGCACAACCCTCATGTTAGCCCTAATGACCAACGACACGATTACGTGAGCAAATACGGTTTTGATGACTGTTGATTTTACCTTTTAGTCTATTAATTGGGACGTGTGGAAAGGGCAGGGCATTGCGGAACCGGTAATCTGAATTTACTTATTACTTTACTATATCATCGTGTCCATCGACGTTCTGTATTATCTTGTAAATACCACAAAAGCTTAGGTTTTGTTACTACTATGAACTATCATTGACATAAAAACAAAATTATTATACGTTTAGTTCCTAATTGTCAACTGTTCTTAGAAACTTTTCTACGTAGCAATAAGTTTTAGCTTTAAACCAAAATATCACCTTGCGTTAAATAAGGTTGTGATCTAAAATAGAAAGTGGCTTAAAGTGGCAACACTACTTTAATATTTTTGATATCTTCCAAAATATTAATTGAAGTTGTATACTGTAAATGGTAGTTGCATCTAAATTAAATGCTCAACTTAAGTTGATAAGGATTGATAGATACCTACTATATTTGTCATATTAGCGTCGCAAATAACTTTTTTTTTAATGATTACTGTGGCTTATTCTTAGGATATAGACACATACAATCAACTGTATGACTTTTCTGTAGACATTTTTACACACACAATTTTGTAATACATTGTTTTAAGTATCTCATAAAGTTTAGGCAACGTTGTTTATGTACGCGCCCGAAAATTCTTCTTACGACTCAATTCGAATATGTCGACTGCCCAATTTATATAACTATATATTTAAAACTTACAGGACTAATTCTCTAAATATTATTGGCGTAGTTTAGAGGAATTAAGTGAGCACATAGACAGACAGGAAAACTACTTCATTTTATAATATTTGCAGATTAAACAATTTATCATTCACCACCATACATAATTTAAAATCACTCATAATATAAAACACGTGTTGTAATTTCATATATATTTGAATATAGTTATCAGTTCAAAATTTGCCGGACGATTACAAACCGACTTCATGGTGTCACGGTTAGGTGTCGGTGTGCATGCGCATCGTAAACATTCACTCCCATATTTTTTCCAAGCGCAGCGACAGAAGTAAAACTTCAAACATATTTGCTATCTGGTCATCTATCTTGAATGCAAATGTATAATCTTTGTCCAATCAAGTATTTCAGTTAAGTTGGGCATTTAATTAATAAAAAAGTGGTTAGTGTTACAATACGTAAGAGTCTTCAAGATGATGGCCTATAAATATGAAACTGTCACAAAAGACGTTAGGCATGACCGGTTATCCGACGATTACAATAGTATCCGCGTACCTTTCACCGAATAAAAAGCTTCTCAAGTCCAACTTAGAGGCGTTGTTCGCTTTAGGGAATTCTGTCATTATAGCCGGGGACCTCAACAGCGGGAACGTTATGTGGAGTAGTTCGAGTACTTCTCGCAACGGCGTGATTCTCGACAAGCTAGGTAATGATCTCGCTTTTGATGTCATAACCCCGCCGGAACCCACTCACTATCAAGATCGCTGTCGGCCGACAGTGTTAGATGTAGCTCTGTTAAAGAATGTCGCGCTTGAGGTACGACTCATACAAGTCGTACACGAACTCGACTCTGATCACCGTCCCGTGGTATTACAGTTAGGTTCTAGTTTCGACATCGATTCTCAGCCCGCGCACGTAGCTTACTACGCGAAGCTTAGTAAATATTTTAAAGATAATCCTTTCTCGGTTAGTTTAAATAGAATCTCGGACGTGTTAGTGTCTAAAACCGACGCGGATCAGGCTATCGATTCCTTGGTCGACTTTCTTCAGACCGCCGTTAGGGAGACCTCGAAAGAAGTACAAGCGGTGAATGATCGCCGCTTTATACTTCCCAACGACGTGAGAGCGTTGGTTACGGAAAAGAACGCCGCGACTCGAGCCTACGACACTTACCCGTCCGTAGATAATCGCGATCGGTTAGGTTTATTACGTAAATGAGTTAAAAAACGTATTTCGGAAATACGAGGCGCCAGGTGGGACAAACTTTTGGAGGAGATCCAGCCGACACACGTGGCGTATTGGTCACTCGCGCGAAAGTTCAAATCAGATCTCAGTATACCCATGCCCCCACTAGACAGAGGTCCTGGGTTGCCTCCCGCGTTCGATAGTATAGACAAAGCGGAATGTCTCGCCGCGAATTTAGAGGAGCAATGCTATTCGAACAATGTCAACACTGACCCTATCCATATCGGATCGATCGAATCCTCGGTAGAGCGTTCTCTCGCGTCTCCTCGCGCGGATACCCTAACCCCGGTTAGTGTCGATGAAGTTTCGGCCGCCATCAAACGTCTCAAGCTTAGAAAGTCTCCAGGTCCCGATGGGATCAGGAACGAGGTACTGAAGCTCCTTCCTGATCACATCATAGCTCTCCTGGTCTGCATCTTCAATGCGGTCATGTCCCAGGGTCACTTTCCAGCCGTTTGGAAAAAGGCGGTAGTGATAGGAATTCACAAACCGGGCAAAAAAGCTACGCTTCCCACAAGTTATCGCTATCAGTCTCATCGATACGTTAGGTAAACTATACGAGCGGCTCCTTCTGAACCGTCTCCAGACATTTATTTCAGAGATAGATTTGTTACCACCCGAGCAGTTTGGATTTCGAGCTAAACACTCATGTACGAATCAAGTACACCGCCTCACGAGTACATTTTTTCTAAAATTAACGAAGATCCCCAAAAGAAGGTCAACCCGGATAAACCTAAACCGAAACGCACGATAGCAGTCTTTTTCGATGTTGCCAAGGCCTTCGATAAGTTCTGGCATGCCGGGCTCGTTTATAAACTTTTTCAGTCTCGCATACCCGATAGCTTAGTACACATAATCCGCGATTATCTCACTGATAGGACTTTCCGCTATAGAGTGGTACGCTTCCGGTTGGTGGCCGGACTTTCTTAGAAATCGTATCAATCGAGCCATCGTCACACTCGGTGAATGGTATCGTCAATGGCGAATAGAGGTTAATCCCGAAAAAAGCGCCGCGATATTTTTCGACCCCGTAAATCGTCCGCAACCTAAGTATCTAAAGCCCATCAGGCTGTACGAAACCGAGATTTCTTGGGTACTTGAGGTCAAATACCTAGGAGTTACACTAGATAGGCGCCTCACTTTCAAAGCGCATACTGATAGAGTTCGAAACAAGGCCGCTATGGTCTTGGGTCGCTTGCACCCATTAGTTTGTCCGAAAAGTAAAATGTCCTTCAGATATAAGCTTACTTTCTATAAGATGTGTATCCGTCCTATTCTGACATATAGTTGTCCCGTTTTCGTGCATATGTCAAGTTATAACTTCGAAAAGTTGCAAAAACTACAGAATCGTTTTCTTCGTAGGGCAGTAGGTGCCTCGTGGTACATACGGAGAGTCGACCTCCACAGAGACCTGGAGATGCCGTCTATCTGGGAGTACGTTAGGACACTCACTAGTAGCTATTTTGAGAAAGCTGCGAATCATCCTAGTCCGTTAGTGGTATCCGCCGCGACTTACAACACCGTACCCGATGCGCCGCGTTACAAAAGACGTCCGCGATATATTTTTACAGATCCTCACAACAAAATAACGGCAGCTAACTTCCAGTACCCTTCCATCCCTCGAAACAGAGCCTGTGCACGCCCACGTCCGCGTAATCACAGATCACACCGCCGTGGCTTGACTGTGAATTTTGCCCCAGCACATTCGTCTAGGCCCCCCTCGGCAGCGGCTCAAGCTGAGGTCCGATCCTCCGGAATGGAGCCCTCGAGCACGTTGCTTGCGCGACTACAGTGAAACACTAGTTTTTATAACACATACACCGATCACCCCACACACGTGCACATACACACATGTAGGTACACATAGTGGTTGAGTTTGTTTGTTTTTTTAATACCTTTTTCGAACGGAGTTAGCCTATACTAACTTAGTAGTCAGATTCAAGATACATGTATGAGTTCGTGAAACAGATGCTTGGTACACGTATATGTTTCACGAGTCTATATATGTATGAAATAATAGTTAGCTCAGTTTAGCTTAGCTTTGTTAGACTTGGGATATTTGGTGACAGTCGAAGCCGAGGCGCGCCGTGCACCCTTGTGCTGGTTGCCTACATAAAATTGGGTGAGTGCCTTAAGCGCTCCCCTTAGTAGTCCGGTGAAACTGTAGAGGTCTTGCCGGGTCAACAGTGTAGTCAGTCCGAAAAAAAAAAAAAGACTTGACAGATAACTAATTCGTTCGAGCACTTATGACGCCACATTAAAAAGCTCATTGCACCCGTGCGAAGACGGGCGTGAAACTAATATACGTATAGGTAACAATCACTTTCATTAAAGACAATCATAGCGAGAAACAATTCTAAGAAATACCCATCAACTCTATTGAAATGTTTATCGCTTCACGAAATACGCACTTGTTCAATAAATTTAAATTGCTTGTGAATTTGGTTTTTAGAAATTATTGATTGCACGTGACCGCCTACAAAGTTTATTTCTTTCATTCTGTGACAAATGTTCCTATTACAGAATGCAACGTGCCTGTGTTGCCAATGTCAAAATAAAAAGTAATTTATTCAATTTAGCCTATGAGAACTTACATAGAATTGTGAAACGGCTTTAGACCGCTCGCAGCTTTGTTACTCTATGAGAACGTTAAAACTCAACTACTGGTTCGGAAAAGAACAGTTATAGAGAAGAACCCTTATCACCCTTATTCTTAAAGATAGGGACTATTAAGCTACTGTACCATTCATTTGGGATCGTCTATTCTTGCAACATCTTATTACAAAATAAAGTCAACCACATCCATCCATCTACCGTTAAAAATTTCCATACTTCAATAGGTAAACCATCTGGCCCTGGCTTTTCCGTTCTTCATACCAGTCACAGCTTTTCTTACTTCATCCTCGCTTATCTCCTGAACAACGCCTAAACTTAACGGTACAGCCTCTAACACTGTGGTCCAATCATTTTCTTCATTCATTAGTTTTTCAAAATATCCCTTCCAACGACTCTTTATATCCATATCATTCATCAAAATGTTTCCTTCGCCGTCTTTTATATTATACATGTATAATATCCCTTGTATTCGTTTCTCTTGCTTTTGCTAATCGATACAGATATTTTTTGTGTTTTTGAGCTCTCCAGTGATTGGTACAAATGATTTTGCAGTTTAGCTCTAGCAATAGCAACCGCTTTTTTGCATTTCTCTCACATTCTGCATACATCTTTCTCTTATTTTCTTTAATCGTGCTATCCCTGTCATCAATACTTTTCCACTCTTTAAAAGTTGTTTTCTTTTCTTTCAATGCCTTTTGTACCTCTTCTTTCCACCACCAAGTTTCCTTAACTATATTTCTACTTCCTTTCGTTTCACCAAAGATATCCCTTGACGCGTCCCTTATACACGTTGCCATTTCATTCCAACATACATTCACTGTTTTGGATTCCATATCCCTCATTTCTATCATTTTGTCAACAGCTTTTCTCTTAAATTCATTCGCATATTCATCTTATTCTAACAAACACCATTTAATTCTGCTTACTTCTGTCCAACTGTAATTTTATTTTTAAATCTAACACTAACAAATGATGTTGAGTAGTAAATACCTCTCCAGGTTAATATCTTGCAATCTTTCACTATTTTAATATAATTTCTTCGAAGTAGAAAGTAATCAATTTGAGTGGTGTGATTGCCACTATTGTATGTGATTAGGTGCTGATCTCTTTTTTGTAAAAAAGTATAAAATATTGTAAAATCGAAAGCAACTGCAGCTTGTATGATGTTTTTATTCCCAAAACCCCACCCTCCATGTACTCTCTCAGAACCTCCATTCTCTTTTCCCACATGACCATCATCACTCCATCAAAGCCTTGCCAAAACTTCTTTTTTACAACCTCATTACAGCCAACTTGCGGTGTCATTATATTTACCGTTATCTGTTCTACCAATAACTTCTCCAATATTGATCTAATAAGCGACGTCAACTGATGCGCTTATATCAACTGATTTTTATTTAAATAGAGACAAATCATTGTTGTCACTCATCTTTAACGAATGTACAAAGTATATATAATGTTTCTTTGTGTGTACAGGACAGGATGATTTCCAGACATCCACCCTATATAACCTTTTGGAAATAAAACCTCCTTGACGTGGTGCATTAACAGATTATCAGTTAGACGGAACCGACAAAGGAAATTATATCAGAAAGTTATTTTAACTTATGTTCATATTATTTAGACCAGACTATCTATAAACAAGCACAATATATGATGGCGTAATATGTCAAGATTAGATTACAAATATACATAACATAATTAAATAGTTACGCAGAAAATAACAAACCAATTGTTACATAATTCCTTTATGTTTCAATTTATTGGTCACGGTTTTTTCATCCCTGTAACACTTATATACTAAATTCAGCTATATATGTGTTCTTAATTTTTCTCTTCCTAAACAGGTTAACCGATTTATGAAGTCACCTCAATATTTCTTAGTAGTATGGATATGGATATGGCATGAAAAACACAATCCCTAGTTTTCCTCCTCTCAATCCATCCATTACCGTGACAATTAGCATACCTAAATATTTCTTCACATAGGTATATTTTTTGGCGCATCAATCTTCTAATAAATTATTACTGCGAGTAGTTATGAGTTCTGGTTTCTTGCGATTATTTCAATGAACTAACAAGATGATACATTTAACGACATCGTATATTTTAAACATCATGGTTTAGCAAAAAAAGTTTGTAGAAATGAAGAAATAATTTCAAAATACATTTTACATAAAAATTATGATTTTACAATTCATATTTTTTTACTTTTCAAAGTTTTGTAATAAATCAGGTATTTTTAAGCTATTGCTGCCAACAGTCTGTTGACCTGGACCTCGTGAGGTTTAGATTCGTTGTATGGAACTTAAAACTTTATGGTTCTGTACAGGTGGGGATTCAATTGTCTATTGCAATTTAATACGGAATTGAAACCGCGAGTATTTCACCTGATTGTTTAAATCCAGTCAAACGGTTCTCGGATCTTATCACCCAGCAAAATGATGCTTATATACCATCGTGATAAATCATATTCCCGTAAACACCGCATTACGGTTACAAAGCCAGGGGCGTCCTCAATCTTTTTTGCACTCTTAGTTACTCTAATCCCTTAGTTCCCAAAGTGGTCCAGGTGGACTACCAAGGTCCGCGGGTAACTCGACGGAAGTCTACGTTGCCGGGCAAAAAAGCGAGGTCCACGAAATTTTTTCTGCTTTCGATAGTAAAGAACCAAAATGTTGACTTGACTTCACCTATCAATGTAGGCAGATAATATTTTAAGAAGCTCAGCGGCTGTTACTTATAAATACTTGCATATTCTATTCTCAGTACAACGCAAATTTTCATAGTTAGATATAATATTCACATTTTTTGCCGTGTTTTGGGAATATGATAGAAATGTAGCTGCAGAGGGTCCACGAAAAAAAAGCCTGGGAACCTCTGCTGTAATCAATCTTCTTCTAACTTCTATACGTATGTATAATGAAAATACAGTTGCTTTGAGGGCCAATAACATATCAACTCTACAAAAGTCCTATGCCGGAATGTGGCCATTTGAAGCCAAATTTTTCGTAGATCGTTCTAGGCTAATTCTTGAATTCAAATCACACTTTGCCATTTCTTTTAATGCCCAACGAACCGGACGGAAATCAGTCAGTAAATATGTACTAAACGGCAGGACAGATTATAATTATTTTTATGTGTGTGTTCAGATAGATTCCGGAATGGCTTAGATTCATTGAACCCTGTAGGTGGTGCTGCGGTATGATTTCAGGATTTTTATTATTATCAGGGTACGACAACATCTGCTGGGTCCGCTAATATATATATATAATGATAATTAAGTTTATTTCAGGTTCAATCTCATCAAAACTACATGACGTTTCGGCACCATGGTTATGACTACTCAATGTGGAATTTTTCGTAGATATTTCTAAGCTACTTAGTTCTTGAATTCGAATGATTCTTTGCCATCTTTAATAACCAATGAAGCGGACGAGACTCAGCTAGTTCTTACATAAATGAGAGTCTATTATATCCTGCTGTATATTATTCCACTGGCAAGTACATAAGTGCTCATAAAATTGAAATAGAGCAATCTCGACTGATCAAAGCGGTCTGACGTTCTCTTTGCACGGACCGGATAAGCCGTTCCGACGAGCTAATTTTAAAATATCCGCGTTTTCAATAGAAGAATACCAACGGCAATGATTCTAAATAGAATGTAATTTGTACGTGGGCGCGGACAAAAGAAGTAGTGCGTTTTAACCTTGCCTGTAGATTGACCATGTTTCTAATTTTTTTTAAGGAAACTGAAATTTATTGAAATAATTTAAATTTAATTTAAATTTAAATTTTATTCAAATAATTGAAAAAAAATGTGTCGTTTTATGAAACCACGATGCGAGTGAACTAACGATAAAGAGTAACTGTATTATAAAACTCAGCACAATATTTATTTAAAACATTGAAACATTCTGAATTGAGCTATATATAGATGGATGAAAAAATTTGAGACAATGTAACAAGAGTTTCACTAAAAGAAAAGAAATAATAAAAGTAAATAACTAAATATTGTACAGTCACCCATGTCATCTAGAATAATCAGAGCATAGATCTCCGCACCCCCTTTGTTGCTCACATAATACACATAATGCTTATTAACGTTAAAATGATCACACCGGTACGGAAAATAACCCAGTTATCGAGAAGACCCAGCAAGAGACTAGATCGGATTTATCTATATATATATTTAGTGGATACAAAGAGAGGAATCAATTCCAGACATCACTATCGTTCACATATTGATCCTTTTTACATCAGAACCCGCTTGACATGGCGCTTAAACTTACAGTCCGGCAAATTGGTAATATGCTGTAGGGCTTTGTTGTAAAACCTAACACTATTTGGCCTATTGAGATCTTTCGGAAATAAGACCGGACAGTGAACAGACGCTCCAATGTTATTTACTTATATTGATAAAAGATACATACATATATCTATTAAATATTATAAATTTTATATAAATCAATAAAGATACTACTATATGACCCGGTGAACTTCATATCACTTACATATATTTATGTTAAATGTGATCAAAACTTAATACAAAATTTTCATTTACATTATAAATGCAACAAAGTTATGCACTTAGTAAATTTAAAGCTTTCTCATGTAGTATTTTTGTTCCTGAAACAAAACTGTTTTGTATTCTAACAAAAGCGACTAAAGAGATCGGACCTCACACTACAGCTATGAAAAACACAAATTTCTGAACTCATAGATAAATATTCGACAAACGAATGACAATATTTGATTCCTAAAATGACAAAAGACATCAAATGTTTCAAAGCTAGGAACATTTTGTATTTGAAAATTACATCTTTTCTAGTGTTTTACTATACTTATTATTTGTATTTTTCATCGTTTAAACTTTCCCTGAACTTCCACAAATATTTCAAGATTCGCCAAATCGGTTATATATAGAATATTTATCATTCTCGAGTTTTAGCGGGACAAACGAACAGCAATTCATTTATATATATATAGACTATGTAATAATTTTATCCCGTTTTTTCTGTTCTCAGACAGGGTAACACTACGGGCGAGGCCTTGTAATATGCATTGAATTGCACTACATCTCCACTGGATAATAGGCTCATACAAGTCAAGTCTATAACGGTCTAATAGGTTAATGACGGACATTTATTTATCTTGTTGATATGACACTATCGTCCACTTAAATTTACAATATAATCTGTATAAATAAAATGATAGATGTCTGCAGTTGCGCTCGCGTCATGCAAAAAGTACTAAATTGATTTCAATCACATATTTTAATACTATTTCTTAGACACTTGGTCCTCATATAAAAACCAAATTCAAGATATCTTTGTTCAACATAAAGTTATTAAAGTCTTAAGAAACTATAATTTTTATGAACACTACGTGTTCAGCTTTAAGGTTAAGCGTGACTTACCATCTTAGACCACATCATCATTTAACATCATATGTGATTGTGGTCAAACGCTTATCAATAAAAAAAATGGTACAAGCGGTGTGGTGATGCGCAAGCACAGAAGAGTGGAAGTAAACCAACAACATTGTTTACAAAGACATATTCTTATATTTTTCATTTATAATATATAGTTAAAATGATAAACAACGCAGAATTTCACGTGTATAAACTAGTTGCGATATATATATATATATATATATATATATATATATTTTATAAAATCAGCAAATCGCAATTTAGCGACGAGTTATTGTAAAATTGATTTTATACAAACCTTTCTCATTAAAAACACGTAAATGTGCTGAATGTCATGATCCTCATTTGAACGGTATTGGAGTTTAACGATCTCAAATACATCAACATACACATTTATATATTACTAGTGTAATCGGCGAACGTTATCTTGTCCTGATACCAAAAAAATCATAAAATCAGACCACAGCATCATCTAGCGGGTCCTACTATGAATATAAACCACTTCTGAATCCACGTGAAAATACCGAAAATTTCATCAAAATCTGTTCAGCTGTTTAAGAGGAGTTCAGTCACATACACACGTACAGAAGAATTATAGCTATAAAGATATATGTCCAATATAGGAAGTAGAAATGGACTGCCTATATTTAATGGAAGTTTAAAGTACTAAATAATAATATTCAAAAAGATATAGATCTGTTTCTCTGTTAGCCTCATTTCAAACCAAATTATAGCAATATAATATTAAGTCATTTTGAAATTATTCCATTCTTACAATATGAATTGTATTGAAAGTTATCCAAGTGCTCGTAAAAACAAACAAATGATCATAGAAATAAATTTTGAGTCGGAGTTTTTGGCGATCTTAGTCTGTCATGTAGTGACTTTTATATTTTATTCATAATCTTGTGTTATTTGACTCAATATTTTGTAATATTGCTGGCATTTTACGTAATATAGTTCGGTTATTGCGCAATAGTAAAGTGGATGGAAAATAATGCCACGGAGCATGAATTTTGGGGTGCCACAAAAACTTCCTGGAAAGTTCTAATAAGAAGGCCACCATCTTGTTCGAACATTGAAATGAGCACAAGATACTTCTAATATTACTAACTTGACAATGGCTGTAATAATGTAGAAGATTGTCTGTCAAAAAAAATCAAATTATTTATTCGTTTATCGCCGTATTATTTGAATTATAAATTTATTAGTGTATTACTAATCATTTTCTGTGAAAAAAGCTTCATAAAAATCGGTTATGCCGTTCCGAAGATAACTCCTGACAATCAACTGACACTTAAATTATATTTACCTTCTACTAGCTTACACCCGCGACTCCATCTGAGTTGTTTATTATTTTAACAACTTATTTAATGTACAAAGGAAAAAACATAAGAAAATTTGAAACTAAAAATATAATACAAATTTGAATATTATTTACAAATTTTGCATGCAAAATTTATTTGTAAATAATGTTATCCGTTACTTACTCTGCGAATGTGCACTACACCTCTTGTCCCCATCACACTTCGCTAAACGCATAGTGCATATAAAATCCTAGTTTTTAAAAACTTTACTTCGTGATATTTTTTTAGATCAAGAATGAGTGTCTAAAAAGTAAAGCTAAAAAATTTGACCGAAATGTATCGTGTAGTTTTCTGTATGTAGAGTTCTATCATTTTATTTATATAGAAGATTGTTAGTTTGAATTAAAAACTTATAAAGGCGGCAAGAATGTTTTTTATTACTATAAAAAAGTACAAATAAATTATTAAATAATGTTTACAACTATAGTTTAAAACTTTAAATATAAAAAAGTCGTCATATTTCTATTTAACTTAGCCTCTATGACTGTAAATTCAACCTTCTTTTTAACGTTCTTAATCTTGTTGCTATATTTAAAGGTGTCAAAAAGATTACAAAATTAGAGCACCAGAAGATGACTTCAATTTTATAATATTAAATACAAAAACATTACACAACTAATTGAATTCCCACTAAGAACTACAATATTATTTTAAAAATGAAATGCATACACATATGTACCCACATAAATAAATTAAACAGATAGTTCTTTAAATAATTGCAATAAAAAATGCGATTATTAAAAAACAAGGCATGACATGAAGAAACAAAATAATATTTGGTGTAATAACTTCTTTGTAGAAACTTCTAGAGATTATTTTACAAAGAGCTTATATGAGGAATATTAAATATTATTTTTGATCAAATCAATTAACAAGTAACCTTGTAAAACCCCTAATGTGACATCACACATAATTGATTTTTATATAAATACTGACACATATAATCTGAGTATGTTGTGAAATGAAGTTTGTTAATTGATAATTTACTTAAGTTGAGTAATTAAATAGTTGCTAATTAAAAATTAAACCTATAGTTCTATTAATAATTTAAATTAAAAAAAAAATGCTATTATTAAAAAAAACAAGACACGACATGAAAAAACAAAATAATATTTTTGTGGAATAATTGTACTTAATTCATACGGTCACTTAAGTTATATGAGGAATGTGCGTGAGGAATTAATTTGTTAACGACGTTATAAATACTTCACATATTTTGTTGCAAAAACTTTCTCTCATTTATACAGTTTTCTAACTCATCATGATACTTCTCGATTTTCGAATTGAATCCTGGACTTTGCACTTCGTAGTCGAAGCTGTTTCCAGTTATAACCTTTTCCTGGTTTAACGTAGAATCGAAGCGCACCTTCTTCTCCGGTGTATGAGTCCTATTGAATGACAAATCCGAATTTTCATTTGACTTCTCTTTCAACGGGGTAACGTTCATATTTAGCCGGGTATTCCTGATAGTTTTTACAGTTTCGTATTCATTCTCATCTTCACATATCTCCTCTATTTCGATTTCGTCGGAATTGTCCAAATTTAAAGCAGGATTTGCTATACCGCAACCTTCAGGCGCTGTTTTCTGCTTCGGCAATTTCCTTGGCACTTCATAACGGTTCATTGACACATTATTACTAGGTTTGTCTCCTTTGAAAGTTCTCTTTAACGTTTTAAAAACTTTCTTCGACAATTTATTACCGACTTTCAAGAACTGGTGTTTCAAGTCCTTTTTGATTTCGTTCGATTCGCTTGAACTGTCCTTGTGGTTGTTCATTTTGTTCAGATTAAGTATGTCCGTTGCGCTGAACTGAGACACGTCGCAACCTAATATTTTGCTTTGTTTGTTGTAGCCAATTTCATCTAGTTCCACAATGTTCTCATATATGGGACTTTCCGATCTGTAGCTGTCAACGTTTTCGTATTCGTTTTGGCTTTCTATATTTATCGACGATTCGTTGACAGTAGATATTGTGCTGTTAGTATCGCCTGAGAACAGCTTGCGAGGTATTACGTTCATCTTCGGCACTTTAAGTTCATTCGGTTTCATCATAACTTCCTCGGTGTATTCTATATCGTTAGTACGCTCAAAAAATGGGTTTTGACTCTCATTATCCACTAGGTAACCCGGTTCAAGGAAAGGATTTGTGTTCTTAAGATTTATACGTTTCTTCTTAGTTATTATAGTTATAGTTTTGATTTCCATTATGTTACTTTCATTTAAATCGTCGTCTAAGTATAGCGATTGATTGGAAGTGTTGGGTGAATCCAACGCTAGCCTATCAATAAAACTTAAGCTTATATTGCTTGTGTTATTTATGAATACGTGATTCGGGATACTAGTTTCAATGCTTGTGATATTTGAAATGTCTATTTGATTACTAGCTGATTTTTCTTCTATTGCTGACACACTGGCATCAGTTTCATTAATGTCATCAACAATAGGAGTGATAGATACATTATCTGGTTTCAGTACTTCTGCTATAGGATTCCTGCTTTCATATTGGATTTCATTTTCTTGCTCTGGTCGATTGATTATATTAGCATATATTGGTTCTTCTTCAAGTTTTTCCGTTTTTTCTTCTTTAATATTTTCCGGTTCGTTAACATTTAATGTTTCTTGTTCTGTTATTACAGATATTGTATTTTCACGTTGAATTTCCATACTATTGTCTAATTTTACATTTTTACATACGTTGTTAAGTTCTCTAGCTAGAAATTCATTCACAGCAGATTTGCTTATACCTAAATCTAAGGCGGAATTTTCAAATGCAGCTATATCACAGCTCTTCGTCTGCTTTTTCTTTTTATTTGGTACAATTTCCATGACGGTGTTGCAGATAGGGTCGTCGTTGGCTAAGATATCCAGTGCTGGGTTGAGGTAAACGTTAGGACAAGGTACTGATATTTTTCTCTTGGTATTTACGAGTTTAACTTCAAATTTGTTGTTGTCCACTGATTCCATGTTACACTGAGAGAAAAATAAAACAAATATAAATATGCAAAATCATCTTCTTTTATGAGCGAATAAAATGTATTATGGATAAATATACATAAAGAGATACATTTTAATAAATAATTAATTATCAATTAAGGTTGGTATGAAGATAACAAATTTTTGGTTAATTTTAGGTAAAATTTAGCAGTAAAAAAGTTGTAGAGCATGTGCCATTAGGTACTGTGGGGCATCACTGCCACATCCAATTTCTACCACGAAGCAGCAATACCCGTACTATTTTGTTGTAATTTGAAGGGTGTATTTGGCAGTATATACCGTGACGCAAGAGGTCCCCACAGGTAGGCCACAGGGACAATTTATTATTGCTGTTTCTCATTCAGTTCCTCTCAGGACCTTCAGTAATTCATTAAACAGTTTAGCTCCCTCAAATTTTAAGTTATGTATACCATATAGTGTTGTTCTTGGTTTACTTAGGATTAATTTGTTTGTATTTCTTAAGCAGCGTTTTGACGTGTTTTTTAAAAAGCTAATTTGTGTGTACTATTTTTTATGTACAATATTTTTTATTAAAATGCAAATCTTATATATATATATACATTTGTCTTTGGGTCATAATATTTGTTTCTCTATAAAGGTTTTCTGTGGATGTTAAATTATTATAATTAAAGAGTATTTTTATGACTTTATTTTGTGCGATTTGTAGTTCTTTTAGTGTAGATTTAGCAGCACATTCCCACACTTCAATTAAGTAATCTAGATGTGATTTGATAATAGCGTTGTAAATTGAATAGCGACTTTGCATAGGGGTGTGATTACTATATCCACATAGACAATAAGAAAGAGAGCTCAATTTATTTTTTAACTGTACAATGTGATTCTGTCAAGTTAATTTACTGTCTAATTTCAGTCTAAGGTACTTTTCACACTCACTTTTTTAGTAAATTCTCCATATATCTTTAACTGAGCATGGTTAAGATTATTTTTATTTTTAGCAGAGAATATAACATATGAAGTTTTAGATATGTTCATTGTTAAAAGATTGTAATTTAACCATTTCCAAAGCTTGTCTAAATCGTTCTGTGCTTCTTGAATAATACTGTGTATTGAGGTTCCAACATAAAATAAACTTGTATCATCGGCGTAAAGTGTTATTTGCCCTGATAATCCCAATTCACCAATACCTTTAATATAAATTTTAAAAAGTAGAGGTCCTAAAATAGAGCCTCGTGGAACACCAAATTCAATTATTTAGGAACTACTGATATTATCGCCTATTTTTACTACTTGTTGGCAGTTTTTAAGATATGAAGACGGTATATAATATGCATTATTAGTAATCCCAATGTTTTTTTATTTAAAAAGTAATAGCAGTATCAAATGCTTTTTTTAGATTAATAAATATTCCTAAAACAATTTGTTTTTTATTGATACTATTTTTTATATTCATAACAAGATCAATAGTAGCAGCTAATGTATTAAATTTTTGTCGAAAGCCAAACTGACGCTCGTAAAGTAAGTTATTTTTATTTAAGTGATTTTCTAATCTTGTATATATTAATCTTTCATATATCTTAAAAACTACAGGTAGTACCGATATAGGACGATAATTATTAGGATCGGTTTATAAACCAGATTTATAAATTGGACTAAGTTTCGCTAATGTAAAAGAGTCAAGAAAGATACCAGTTGAAAAGGATTTATTTATGCATTTAACCAGGTCTTTTATTATTAGTGTTTTTACACATTTAATACTTTTAGTTGATATGCCATCTATACCAATACTACTATTTGAATTTAATTAATTTATTTATTTACTTCAGTGACTGTACAATGAGCCATAAAAGTTAAGTTATTATCTGTTTGAATAGTGGTTTTATTTGTTGTAAATATCAGATTATTGTGATAAATTTGTGGGATTTTGTTCACTAAGTTTTTGCCTATTATCGAAAAAAAGATATTGAAGTTTTCACAAATTTCTACCGGGTCAGTTATTTCTTTAGAATCTATAAGTAATTTTGAGGAAGCTAAATTTTGTTTTTTTTTTTTTGTTATTACTTATTTCATAAATTCATTTCCAGATCTGCTTTGGTTGACTTTTGCATGTACTAAAAATACAGAAATAATAGTTTCTTGTTGTGCTTTTAATTCTCATTTGTAGTTCATCACTTTCCTCCAAAAATTTCAATCTTAGGTCTTGATTATCTGGTTCATTTTTCAGCTTTCTGCATAATACATTTCTACTATCTATATTTTGTATAATATCTTTATATATCCAATCTTCTTGGGGTAGGTTTAGAATTTTCGTCTTTATTTGTTTACATTTTTCTATTTTAGATTTAATGTACTCCTCTAAAGTATAGAAATTATCCTCACATAAGTTAATATTTTGATCTTTTATACTTAAGTGTAACTGTTTATAATGAATGTATGTATATTGGGTTTTTTCTTTAGGTGGACATGCAAATTTTGTTAATTCAAAGTAAATATGGGTATGATCAGACAATGCCGATTCAATAATAGTCATTTTAAAATTATTTTTATTGAGATTGGTCCAAACATGATCAAGGATTGTTCCTGTGTTAGGCATATTTCGGGTACAATATTTCTCGTGTATTTTATTTAATATGACATAACCGTTTTCTTTAAACACATCCACATATTTTGTAGTATATAGATTGTTATGCAGTAGATCGAAGCTAAAATCACCAAACACTAAACATCTGTTTCGTTTTACTCGTTTTGAACCGTAAAATTGTATGAATTCTTGAACATTCGTGTTATCAAGTTTATATACTAGTCCAATATCCAATGAATATTTTTCTAGATGAACCATTTATTATTTCTGTTCTCTATTATCATTATTTATTAGGATTATTATCAATGTAACTGGCCTTTGAATGCATGACAGACAATTTAATTCAGGGCTGCTCAACTATTTTGTCAATCAGGCGAAATTATTATTATTTTTTTTACATGAGAATGGCTTATAAATTAATGAATGCTAACTGCATGCACGAAAAAGCATGACTGATTATCACATTTAGCCTGAGCCGAGTCTGCAAGTGAGAATGTGGAACAAACAATAGAGAGGTGCAATCCGTCTAAGCGTTCGGCTTGTGACGCATCTATCTCTATTCCACTCCATTGGTAATTGTAGTCTAGTGAAACTGTAGAGGCCTTGCCAGGTCAACAGTGTAGTCAGTCCGAAAAAAAACCATAAATAATTCAGTGATAATAAATCAATTAAATTCATAAAAGTATGGAATTTTTCATCAAATCAAACCTTATGTCGTTATCATGTAAAATTATCATGAGTAAACCGACTTTACAGATAACCAATTATATGTTAGCATTTGACCACAATCTCATCTGATATTAAATGATGATGTGACCTAAAATGGTAGTCACGCTAAACCTAGAAGGAGACTGGCTCACAAGTGCAACTGCTGGAAAACAGCAACAGGTGCTTAGCGAAATATTTTGAACTTGATAGCTAGCCAGATGAACTAACTAAAAGCCCTACCACCATGCTAAGGTTTCATCACAATGTTTTCCTTCACCAAAAGCCTTAGCTAAATAGACAATTCAGACATTTTTTTTGTTACTTTTAAGACTTAGTATTCCTGGGAGCACTTCCCTACATGATAATTATATATGAGTTTTAGATATCTTGACTTATCCTATGGATAACATTTTAACTGTTTTGACAGTTTACACTATGATTGGATAAGATTTTAAAATAAAATAAAGAAACCTAATTACTTATACAAAAAAATATCGTAGTTATATTTATATATAACAGATTGCTCAATTTATTTACAGTTTAGGAGGTGACAATGTATTTTAATATTATACCACATACATCAACATGTCTCAGTATTGAGTTATATGAGAAATTAATAGTTATATAAACTTAAAGACATTACATTTTTTGTGTATAGATAATGATGTCATCAGAGGTCGATTTGTGGTACAGTTTTAGTTATTTCTTTTTGCATTAAGAACTAAGTCGAAGTCAACTTATCTACAGTAATGAGATGAATCGTATTTATTGGCATTTATCAGATTGTAAGTCCATTAACTTGTGATGTTTTTGATGACCCGCAGGTACTATGTATTTGATATGGATTAAAAGTGAGCTGTTTTTCACAAATTTCTTCACTTAAAATCATTATTCCCACTCCTAGCGATATTCTTCGAGATGGCGTACTAATTGATTTCTTTTTTTTATTGATGCGCTATTTCATACAAAAAAATTACAATAACGATATTCATATTTTAATGATTTATTATATATACTAATTTACAGATTATATGAACGCGGTATTATTTTAAATATCTCTGTTTTGCTGTAAAAAATAAAGATTAGTCATGCGTAACTGAATTATGAAAAATGCGAAATGAATATTACATACCTTTCAATACACATGTATAAGTATTATCAACGATTGCCAAAGAACTTACACGTGCAGAAAAATCACTTCAGTCCAATTTTTAATTCAAAACTTCTCTTAAAACAATAACTTTCATTCATAATTATCCGTTTGCATATTGTAAACAAAAAACCGGGAAGCAGGTGTTCAACGACGGTTGACATTTTGACAGTTCATCAGTGTTGCACGTATCGTATAGTAACAAAACCTTGAAGTAATAAAAAATAATTTATTTTTTCGTTATCAGAAAGGCATCACAACATAAAGCACATTGAAACAATATCTAAAATATGAATCATTTGGGGGCAAAAACATTTGAATTTCTATTCTATTTTTTTATCTTTTAGTCTCATTTTTACGAAAATCAGAGATTTATTCGAATACTCTGTTCTAAATTATGTGAGGACTACGTTATCGTTAGCTATATTAATAACTTATTTATAGTTAGTGTACTACAAACTGTAAACTAAATTTAAATGAAACCTATGTACTATTTTGAATTTAACCTTTAGAATATAAAGGAAACTAGGTGTTTAATTTTCTTATGAAAAAGAAACAGATATTTCAGAATTTGATCACTAGCGGAGCTTAGATTTATAGAAAGGGAATAGCCAAGGCAGCCTTAAATTCTTACCAAATCGAACAAACCAGGGATAGGAATGTTGGCAATGCAGGTAAGCATTAAGCAGTATGGAATAAGTATTTGTTGATCTCTTGTGAACGTGTTCAACCGTTTAAGCAATTAATTTATAATTATAAGTAAAATGGATAATTAGGTCGTTGAATCTTTAGTTTCAAATAAAAGTTGACATAGAATGAATTTGTTGCATATGCATAGAGACATCTTGTTCCATGCCTATAATTGATTTTTCGGTGTATATTTCCAGATGATACGAGTAATAAATAAAACTGCATAGTATAACACATAAATATATTCCATAAGTTAAGATCACAATTCACGGTTCTATGAACCAATAAAAAAAATATCACATAGTCATATTACATGGAATTTTATAAAAAATCGCAGATATTTTGTAATTATCGTTTAGGAATTAACAACGTCAGTTATATAAAAATACGGAAACTGCAAAATTTGGACAATAATATTATAGTTACAAAAACGAATACCAATTTAACAATGGGAATTAATCCCAAAAAAATGTATTAACTAAATATAATCCATACCATTAATAATCTTTAGATTTTAAACTAAATATTAAGAACACGTTACCGCCACCCAACTTTATTATAATTGTAGTTTATATACATTACCGACGTATCTTGCAATGAAATTAAAAAAGTGTTGGGTATTATTTTATCAGCAAAAAAAGTGCGTTATTTGTCACATCATTTAAAAACCTTACTTCAGAAAAGGAGCTATCTATCTACATGGAGAAATTGTAATTTACGTTTCCATTTGAAAGAAAAGTAAAATTGTACACATATATTCAAGATTAATGCAGTTTAAACTGTACAATAATATTGCTTTTATCGCATAGGTACTTTCTTGTGACTTAGCATGTTTTTAAAGAATGACAGACTTAAAATTAAAAAAAACTGTATTACTTATGACAATCTTATTCTTTACGTTAATATTTTCTAATGTTAACATACTATAGGTAAAAGCCCATATTAATGAAGTGCAATAACCTTTTTTATTGCATATGTAAATTATTATTAATATATACATTTGCACCGTTACAGAGGCGCTGAAGATTTTATTTGTCTTGTAAAATATAATAATTTAAAATAAAACATATAGTAGGTATTTCGCGTTAATAGTATTACCCACATGTATTACTATTACATTTAGAGAAGGTTGACTAAAAGCACGCGTAAAGGTTATATGCACAATTTAATTATATTATAAACCATGCAACTTTAAAATTCATATCTAATAACATTGTCGAAGAAGTTCTATGTAATTCAAAGACATGTAACAAACAATTGAATTATACCTATAAGTAATTCACATATCAGGAAACAAACTATCTGCTAGACTTCAAATCTAATAAATTAGGTAACTCGACTTAGGTTTTTTTTTATGAGTACACATTCGCTACCGATACCGTTATCGAGCTAATACATAGTATATATACTAGTTGAAGTTGAAAACAAACGCATCTGTAAGACATATATCATATGATAAACGGTCCTCAAATGAAAAGTATAAAATAATATGTCGCGTATAGTTGATTTGATCTATGAGATGTGGAACGATCGCGAATTACGCCATCTAGGTCCTTGCTTGACATCTCGCTTACAGCAAATATCTTTATATATGATAACGATATCATTACGATATCTATAAAATGTTGTCTTCTACATCTATATAAAGTGATATCTCTTTGATAATTTTTATCTAGATTGGCTTATCGGGGTTTTAATAAAGCCTAAAAGAAACATAAATTAGACGTATAGTATAATAGATTACTATTTACCTATTATAAATATTTTATCAGAGGTAATCTCCGAAACGGCTGAACTGATTCTGACGAAACTAACACTTGCAGATAAATTAGGATTTAGAATAATAATTATCAACACATTATTTACAATTCAACTGATCTTGAGATCTCTAGAATAATACCTTTTCTAGAGAGTATTAAAATAGCAATAAATGAAGCGTAATCAATTTTATATTTTATGTAAAATATTTATCAAGTAAATAAGTATTTAAACAAAATTACAAAACAACATTTATATTAAAAATTAATCATGTATAATATTCATGATCAAATATATTTATTTACTTTTTGATGGTAAGTATAGGCGAATTATGCAGATTATTATTATTTTTTAAGTATGGATTTCTTTAGCCCCATTGTGATTTGTAATTCCATAAACCCAAAAAGAGATAGACATATACACCTATAGGATTGTACGTGTGACAGAATGACATAGAATATATTATACAGTGTTTCTTATATTCGCTCTCCTCTCCTTATCGTATATTGCATTATCTAATCACGTAAAGTTTCACATTTATCCTGTGAGTACTACTACATACTTGTTTTTTTTGTTATACTAAAGAGCAAAAAGCAGATACCCGGCTCATCTAATAGCTACCATGGCGGTGGCAGTCGCTATGGTAATTTATACGAATATTTCACTATGAACTCTCTTTCCCATACTACATAGCTCGATTGTTTTTACTTAATGTATTAATTTAGAAAATGAATTAAATTATATCGTTTTAAATTGCGTATTATATGGTATACGCCGAATAATAAGGTGTAAACTTTGTACCTAAAGCTGTAATATACACTTTTGTATTGCGTGAATCAAATACAACTAGTAAAATATCGCAAAGATAGTTATGAACTCTTACGCGACATAAGTAGCTTATGCGAGAGACAAATACTGTTACGTAATTAATTGTTGAACAAAGTTTATGTATATGTAATAGTTTTGAAACATTTTAGTATCGTGGTTATTTTTTATTCTCTTTGAAAAAGGAGCTACCTGAATACTAGCGATTTAGATAATCTTAACATATATAACAGTGTAAATAAAAATAACGGTTATATATCAATAATGATTTATACTACTGTTCTGTTACAAGAATTATTGTTATAAACTGTTGCCAATTATTCTGCTGTTGGTTATTCTGCTGTATTATATCGTATTGCACTAAGTAACAATAGCACAAATAATTATTATAATAATAACAGTAAAATTTTCGCGGGTTACGTATATTCGAATTTCGAATTTTTTGTGGCGTTATGTTGGTACTCATGTCTCTCACTTATGCCGACAAGCTCGGCCATTTTGAATGTTCATTTAATTGTTGACAGCTGCTTTGCTTGCACGTGTTTTGGATCGTCTTCGATTTTTACCTATTCAAAAAAATGGATCAAAGAACCTGTATCAAATTTTGTGTGAAAAACGAAATTAAGTGCGCGGATGCATTCCGAATGTTGACTGTGGCATACGGAGAAGCTACCTTGGACCGAAGCAACGTTTATCGGTGGTACAAAATGTTCTCAGAAGGCCGAGAAGATGTGAACGACGAAGAGCGTGCCGGACGCCCGAGCACTTCAACAACAGACGAAAAAATTAATGAAGTGGAGAAAATGGTATTGGCCAATCGTCGAATCACCGTTAGAGAAGTTGCTGAGGACCTAAACATATCGATTGGCTCGTGCCATCCGGATTTGTGGAAGAACAAAAATTGGCTTTTGCACCACGATAACGCCCCTGCTCACACATCGTTGCTTGTGCGCGACTTTTTGGCCAAAAACAACACACTAATGATGCCGCAGCCACCGTATTCCCCAGATCTGGCCCCCTGTGACTTTTTCTTGTTCCCTAAACTGAAGAGGCCCATGAAAGGACGACGTTACGCTTCTCTTGACGAGATAAAGACGGCATCGAAGAAGGAGCTGAACAAGATAAAAAAAAATGATTTTTTGAAGTGCTTCGAAGATTGGAAAAACCGTTAGCACAAGTGTATAATATCTCATGGGGATTACTTTAAAGGGGACAAAATAGATATTCATGAATAAATAAATAATTTTTGAAAAAACACAAAATTCGCGATACTTTTTGAACACACCTTATGTTATAACAGATGTTGTGACTATGTGACTTATAGTGTGGCTAACGTGAAATGTTGTTTACGCTTGATAATGCTTATTTGCTCAAACATTGCGATATTATTATTATAATACGGAAAAACGGACAATCAACAGCTTAATAATGGTATCTTATATAATTTGTTATTAATTGGAAAAAAAATACTTTATAAAATTGCATTGTTAAATTTACAATTTTGAGGTAGAGCAGTAATTTGAATAAATTTTGCTCTTAATTTACTTATTACATATTAGTAATCATTAAAGGATTTTCAGAGTTCAATTGCTTTAAAAATTTAGAAACTGCAACTCTGTAATATAATATTGGAGACTAATATATCTAATATTTTGTTTAACAATGTTACATAAAAACATAATTTATATGTTTGCTTGAATATAAAAGAAAACTTAATACCATTTTTTATACAATGTTGTGTATTTTTATAGTGTATCGTAGGAAGCTGCGATATTCTTGGAAGTGGATATATTGAAAAGTACTTCTACTAATTTTAAAATATCGGTAATATTTATCCTTTAATAACCGTCACAGAACAGTATCTCTGTTAGTGAATGACATTAATTATATTCATAGACAAAATAGGAAGAAAATTTTGTTATAAAAAGTCAAATTATTTAACGAAGTTATCTTTACCTACAACACCACAATTTTAAACACATACTTGAAGACAATATGACGTCACAAGAACATATATTCAGACTTTCTTATTATATTTGAGAGAGCAAAGACATAATTTTTAATTATTATATTTTTTAATATTGAATAATATGTTTATGAAAAATATTGTTGCTTTTAAGTCTTTTTCACGTTACAAGAAAATACCTCTGAAATGCCTCATACAAAGTGAATGGTAATAACGAGAAGTCGGCATTAGCATTTCGGATGATTTTACACATACTTTAAGGTCTTAATACGATGTAGATATTAGATTACTTTTTCAACGTTCTTTTCTCAATTATCTATTTTTGTGCTGACATTTATCACAGTGAGATTTTAAACGAGTAAGAATGTCCTCTTTTAGGAACTTTATAAGGAATTGGCAATATTACCTTTATTCTTATAGAGCATTGTAGTTATGTTGCCTATAAAAAGATGGAAAAAATAATTAAATCGCTTATTTAGTTTTTAACGGAACTTGACGTAACGGATGGATGTTAACGGAACATGATAATATAGCATGATAATAATAATTCAACTACCCATGTCATTTCTATTATAATCAATGTTATTCAAACAACTAGTGCTTATTGATATACGAGCAGCTTTCTCCATATCTGCTAAGGAGGGAATGTATCAGAGAAGCAACTAGACCGGCATAGTGGCCGGATCTTCGAGTGTTGCTTCAATGTAGTCCAAATGATTTTCTGTTTTACGACGTTGATAATAGAGTGTTTATAAAAATACATACGACATAATACTCACCACATGCACTGATCACCAAACCTCCAAAAGATAAATAAATATAGTTTATGAACGCAAGACCCGATACCACTCGCTTCGCTGCACGTAACTCTCATCAAAATAAGCTTTATGCTATGCAAATTTCAATACAATTGAAAATTTGCAATACAAAGACGGCAATGAAAAACAAATACTAAAATAACACGAAAATAATTCGTCTAATCTATGTCTAGGTTCTTGAAGGCCCTCTCCATAGCCTTGTCCCTTTTTTTGTCAGGTAATACGGCGACTCTTTGCTCCTCCTCGGCTCTGAAGTAAGGCTCTAAGGATTCTAATTGTTGCATACACTTTTTGTGTAGGGTTTGCGTGTCGGGTAAACTTCCACCGTAATCCGGCGGTAGCGAAGACCTAGGTATAACCGTTTCGTAGAACTTCTCCAAATCCTCATTCTTGTTGTGGAATTTTAACTGCAATTATTTTAAAAGTATCTGTTAATATCCGTTTTTTATAACTCTAAAATAAAGAGACAATGACGGGAAAAGTTATACAAAATAAATCATTACAGACGGCTCCGATAATTGTTCAAGAATATCTGTTACCAATTCGTAGATTTTACTGTCTTTTGTGGGAATTTGTCTACCTTTAGATGATAATTCTTATATATTCTTTCTGTTTTTTGTTCATAAATATAAAAAAATGTAACGTAACGAAAGCTGTGATTAACTATAATCAGGAACATAATAATCCAATACCTATAATATCCGTTATATTATTCAAGTATACTGTGTTAGTGTGGTTAATCCGTACTAAATAAATAAAAGAAAACAAATTACAAGGTGGCAGCAAATATTCTTAACGACAGGAACATATCGTTGGTAAGCAGTTTTGTATGTTATAGAAGAAAGACCTTTAGAAGGCGTTTACTCTTAGGAGTTTTAAAGTTAGTAATGTTATTGGAGAACCATTAAAACGCCAAAAAATATATAAAATTACAAATAAAATACTATTATTACTACATTTTGGTAGATAACTCTGTTTTAGACCTTATATATTTATGTCAATAATTGTAGTGGATAACTAATCCTGATAGAATCCTTACTCGGATGTATAAAGGATGACTAAGTATTACTTCATTTGTCAATTATACATGTAGTTTCATTGTCAGAATGGTAGAACCTGCACAAGGCTTTGCCGTTGAAGTATCATCGCATCATCTATTTCTGTAGCAAAGCAACAGTACTCATAGTACTGCGTTTCAGGTGTAGTTAGGAACATGCACTGATCCATAAAACGTTCTAATTTAATTGCTCTTGAGGCATTCCTCAGAAGTAGCACACTATTTATTTCTGAAGTCGGTTGTAAATACTATATGCTTTACACGATAAAAGGAAATATATTCTGATGAGACATAACTAAATGTAAAGAAGGTTATTAATTAATATTTACCTAACGTTCATTAATATGATAATTAGCAGTTGCTTACGTAAGTTAATAATTAGCTTGTTAGTTTCCTCGTGTCAATTAAATAACTGGAACTCATTTGTATGCTTTTAGTAAATAGGTACGTGTTATATTGACATAAGGTATGTTATTTCGGTATTATACGTTATGGTTATACAGCGGTTAACCTTGTCAGTAACCTATGACATATTCGCGTTTACAAGGATAGATATATAAATGTTTGATCACAACTGTTTTGTTTCTCGATAAGATAAATTCTGAATTACAGGATATAATTGATAATCACAACTAATAAGGCGATAATACATAATTGCGACTGAGATGAGAGTTACGGATGCGCATGAATATTTCTCGAATTTGTAAAGTTTTGTATCCATTACCATTATTGTTGTTATTTTTTTATTATTAATCCTGGCAACAATTTATAATAATAGTTTTTGTGTACTTTTTTTTACTTTTAAAGATATTTCTATGAGTGTGCGACCCTATTTGTCTTTGGTACCGGTAAGGCATGGTGTTGTTTAGGAGTATAGTTCTTTAGGCAAATAATGCTGTACAAAAATGTGTTTTAACGAAACAAAAAAAAATAAACCGTTAGAAATAGAACAGATATTGTAAGATACTAAAATTTCTTTTAGTTTAATTTAATGATTTTACGTGTCATAACTTGCTAGGGCATTTATGCATTTATACAATTATTTATGATATGTAAAGACTACAAGTAGATTACCTACAACAACATTACAATGTATATTGTATAGACATAAAATGAATACAGTTGTCACCATTTTGACAAAAATGATCATTTCATCAATCGCCATTTTGGAACGGTGAGGTATAAAATATAGTTTTAATTTATTCTATTATGTGTATTAATAAATTAATCAATTAATATTATTACTTTCAAGGGCTAATTAAAGATTAAAGTAGATTTTTAGGTAAAAAACTACGATTTATTTTACATATGGCGTAATTTTTACATTTGATAGAGAAAAGGATTTTAAATACTAAATGTTATTCTAAATAGATATACAAGATATACATTTGCGTTAAAAAAAAACGAAAATATATACTTAAGTATACAAGTAATTTAATAAATTGCAGATGTCGGCTAGTTTAATAACAAAACTTTCTTACCATATTGAAGAACTTCTTGTCCATAAACGGTCTGATTAACAGCATGAGTTTATCGACCACTGGTTCGGTGTTTAGAACATGTATCGCGCGCATTCGCACCGGCATCGCCTCTTGCACGTAAGTGAAGAATTTACGAAGACTTCTGAAAACGTAAAAGTACGATATCTATATATATTAGATCATCAGAACCCCTGTAGTCCGTACAATCTAAGAACACGTATAGCCATCTGTACATAATTACATTTCTATAATAAACTAGCTAATGCCCGCAACTTTGTTTGTAGGTATGTAAAAAGGAAAAAACAATAACACCACACCGCTTGCTCAACTTCTTCACGGCAAGAAAATATGTATCGCGGAATCTGTAGTACTTATAAAACCATAATACCCTAAAATTCCGATTTTTTTTTTATTGCCTACGACCCGAAGAAAAGTTTCACTAGTATCATGGTTTCATAAAACTGTCATTTTTTTTTTTATTACGACGCATAGTCATTCGTTGCATATTTCCAAGATACATTATTATTTATTATATTATTTTACATATATAATTTGTACATGTACGAGGGGAATCTATCTCGAGTCGTAAGTAATGTTGATAAGGGAGTCACAAAAAGCGTGACAGCGGGGCGTGATAAAGGAAGGGGAGGAATTTATAAGGGCAAAATTTTGCGTTGACGTATTTTATGACCGCTACATGATTATATATAGATAACATGATTTTGGTATACATTACTTATACAGAGCTCACAATCACAAAATGCTATTTTTTGCAATATTTAGCCACTTTTACTATAGATTTGCTCTAACACAATACGTGAGTAAATGGTAGATTTTTCACCATGTGTACAGTGGAAACCCCATTAGAAACCATTAGAAACCCCAAATGCATACATATGTCACAGATTCATTAAATTTAAATTTTCCTTATATTGAAATATTATCATTTGACTAATAGTAACAAATCTTAACAAAATAAATTCTTTGTTAATTAGTTACATCCAATTCTCGGTGCCTTCGATAACGCTTCCTCAAAATTGGTGGGAAATATCAAATATTTTCATAACTCAATTACGTTATATTTCGTATGATTGTGACACTGAGTACAATTAGACACAGTTAAGTGCCAAATGGAATACATAGTCTGAAATATCTGACGAAAATTTTACACAGTATGCTAGGGATATATGGTAATATGGTTAAATTCAGAGCAAACAATACACATATTACTAACATGCTTCTTAAGGACAACATGAAAAATAAATAATTTACGAAAGCATAATGTACCTGTTAACGATTCTCCTTTAATAAAAAAGAAAGAAAACTCAATGACAACAAAATTGTCATCGTTCATAATTTAAATATATAACATCATTCTTTCTTTTAACATGACATCGGCAAGACGATACATATACTACGAAGTCCGTCTCCTAATACGATTAACAGTACCCATAATCGAATATAGAGATTTAGTAAAACGTAAGAAAAAACAATTTATCAAGCCCAAATCATACTAACCTAACTATAATTATACCAGTGATATACAAAAACCAATTCTCAGTACAAGCAAACTGAATATGACTGACATTTGTGTTTTACGTCAGCCACTTATTGCTACACTACAAAAAATGCAACTACAAATAAGGAGGTTATTATATATAGCGTGAGGTATTGAACATAGTAAACAAAAAGTTAATTACAAAAATCGTATAAGTCTAATCGATAGACTATAGAAACGTCGATACGATGTCGAATTATCCAGAATCAACGTACACTGACATATTCTCATTTAATTAGTGACATGAAATGTTAAGACTGCCAAGCAAAACTTCGTGTGAAAATCTTGAACTTGTATCTTGCAATAAAATCTACAGAATTCTTGTTCTTACTGTATTTTTTAATTAAAGTGACTGTACTATATCTAATGGCAAGCAGACTACGATCGCCGTAAAATCTACAACACATCAATAAATGCATAGTCAATTCTGTTCACAGCAAATATATGCAATATACTTCAAACTTTTTACAAATCTCCACAGTTCGAAATCTCTTCAGAGCTTATAATTTCTAGTTAACATCACCAAACTTAGTAAATAAGGTAAGGGTTAGTAAATACAGTGTAAACTCTAGAACGAAACTTAAGGAAACTAACTTTTGTCATAATAAAGAGTATTAACGAACATTTTGTCGACCCGATAATTACTTTGTTCGTGACCAACACGACGAAGACGATGGAACGGCAACGAGAAGATTTATAGAAAAAGTAGCCGAGAGGACAATTTTTTTTTTTCGAACTGACTGGTAGCGTATCAGGCAAATAGCGTTTGTAAGTAGCTAGGCAAGTAGCAAAGCAAAGTAGCAAGCCTCACCGAACTACATTAACTATTTGGGATACCTGGCGAATTTATTCAATGAAAACTGACAAAAGAAAGCGTTAGCTATCACGATTGTGGCGCCATATCTTAATGATAATGGATTTTACGGTAAATCAATCAAATTCAGCTAATTTTCACGTTATAGGAAATAATGACCGACTTTATAAAGAGGTTACACTGTATTTGTTATAATAAAATTTTTCAAAAAAAAATAAACCGACTTCACTATCAGGTTGCACTAAGGAAACAAGAAGGCACTAAAAAGCAAAAAATAACTAAACTATTACATTAATCAAATTAAATAAAAAATATTAGTATATGCGCTACCTAATAATATATTTGAAGTCGGTGCCAACACGAATTCATTGCATATACGTAGAAAGATTAGGTCCATTCTTGCATAAGGTATATATATTATTCTACCAACCACAGATTTGCGTTGGCGCCGATTTCAGTTATATTATTAGATAGCGCATATACTAATATTTCAACAATAATTTAAACATTTCATATTTCAACCATAAAGTCGCGAGGGAACAATGAGAAAATTTTCTCTTTGTTACTTTTACGACGACTTAACTTCAACACTTCTCAACTGGGATTCATGGAGATAACTTAAAATATACAATACAACAATAATCACATTTGTACCTCCTTTACCTTTGTCGCTCCTTTTGAAAGCTATGAACATTGAAATATTTGTGTTTTGAAATGTACTATTTATTTATGTTACTTTTAACTTTTTCGATGGATCATCAACTGCATTGCACCACTGTATATAAAGTCCTCGCGAATCTTTTTGACTGATCACTCTGAATACAGTTAGTTGCGCAAAACACATATTTAGGTATAAATATGTATTACATTATATGTTTAACATCTTGATAATTTCAGGATAAACAAATGCCAATAACAGATTTCTATAATAATATTATAACTTTGGTATTATTAAACTCTTGACTGTATTATGCACAAACCATTACAGCTACATTCAGAGCGGTCAAAAAGTTTGTTGAGGGCTGTAAGGTGTAACAAGTGCCATAGGATATATAGATAACCAAGCAAAATGGTAAAGAGCTCTACGGGATTGAAGTTACAACCACTACTACATATATGGTGAAAAATCCATAAAAATGACCTTTTGATTTCTCACGTTTCAAGATCAGCCGACTGCCGATGGACGTGTCTGTGATTACTGTCGTTTGTAGATTATACTGTGCTTAGCACCAGGTACAAAACTTTCCCCTTGTTAAGCTAAGATAAAAAATGCTTTCCTCCCAAAAATCTTTTCAATGAGAACCTTTCAGTGTGATTTTGAACACTTAATATAAGGCGTGATTTTTTATATCTTGTATGTTTTAACGTTTGACCACAATCTCACCTGATGTTAAATGACGATGTAGTCTAAGATGGCAAACACGCTAAACTTAGGGACACAATTTCAAGTGCAAGTACAGAAGCATATCTATAGGAACTTAGCGACAAATTTTCAATTTGAGAATGGTAGCTACCCAGACGCTAATTGAAGCCGACTTCGAAGACGGTAGCCACTCGGCCATCAATGCATCAAATTTTAGATTATGTTTATGGTATATATTAAGTTAAGGCCACGGTTTTACACGCTTTTGTTAAAAATCGAAAGCGCAAAAACATTCATTATATATTGCGTGACGATCGATTGAACGGTAGAGAGGTTGGCGTGCTGCAGTCTCTCCTAGTGGCAAATTATAATAAAATTGGCGACAGAAAAGCCTTCTTCACAGACTCAAATACACCATCATCCAATATGATTGCCTGACTGGTTAATAAAAATGTAGACTGACCAATACATAATGTAATAATGCTTGCATTGTTACCTGCATTCTTAATTACAGTTCGAATCGTTCTACTTTTTTTTTTTTTTTTTTTTTTTATATCATAGGGGGCAAACGAACAGGTGGGTCACCTGATGGTAAGTGATCACCGCCGTCCATAGGCACTAGCGACACCAGGGGAGTCGCAACTTGTGTCCCTCTATGACATTACTCACGGCGTATAATAGGAAATACGATTGCAGAAAATAAATACTTACGATAAACTGACTCGAGTGATATGGCTCAAGCGGACGCCTCTCATGTCGAATAGGAAAATATACCCCGGCTGCGGTCCACGGTGATATAGACATGCATCTGCAACGAGAAAAACGTATTTATACATAATAATAGGGATATACAATATATATATCCGTTTACCTATTTGTATGTTCAATTTTCTGCTCAATATTTGCAAACCAAATTCTTTGATAGTTTGATAGTAAATTAACTGTCGCAGCACGTCGTAGTAATCTTTAAGTATGGCAGTATTGAAATTTAATTACAAAATTGTTATTGTTAGAATATATGTATATATTCCGATAGAAGATTTTTATCTTTAGTTCATTTTCGTATTTGCCTCCGATATCGACAATGGAACTTAACTCAAACAGCCTGTGACGTCTTCATATACTTTACAACAAAAGAGGGTGGAAATCTCTGGAAGGGTTACGTAATTTTTTAAGTGCTTCGATACTATTTTTAAGACCTTCTTTATTTTCGTTTCCACAATCGATCTACTATATATTTGCAACGAGTTCGCATACAAGGTGTAACAGGACGTTGAAAGAACTCTAGTTACAAATAACTAAATGAGGATAATTACTATAAATTCCCCTCTCTAGTGAAGAAGCCGCAGTACATTACTCAGTTACCGATTACCGGTTTGTGTAGCCATACCGAAATATCGACCAATTAAAAAAGTTAATGACACGAGCGAGATTCGACTTTTGAACACAGCTTCGTACCTTTCATATACAACTTCAGATTTTTTGTTAATTGCTGGCAACACTATTAAATAATCAGTAAATAGAGTTAAATAACAGTGTAATCAAAAAGCCATTGTGGTTTTTATTTGACCAAAATAAAACATCACATTATGTGATTATTCAGCAGTAGCTAGTAAATTGTCCCTAAATTTATAAAAATACTCGTAGTTCGAAGACACCGATTGATATTTAATTAAATTGTTGCTCTTTGGGCTTCTATGAACCAGGTTTAATACCGCAAGAAATCCTTTACAGCATCCCTTGTTCAGAAAATGTTATAAAAGCAGACGATTTTTTTTTAATAAATGTTTAATCTTTACTCAATATTAATACATGATTCTAAAAACAATGCACACAATAGTAGCTTTAGTAACTTAACAAGACGCATGTGTTTGAACTTCAAACGTGAAAAACATAGCTTATTTTGGATTCAATATTTTTCTAAACACTGATTATCCAACACCAAACATACATTTAATTGAAATCCTAATAAATATATGTACTGGGTAACAAAACTATAGTGGTAAAACCAAAACTGGCCTTAAAAAAGGATGAGCGAAATTTGATTGCGTATCTTAGTGGTAAAAAACATAAAAAAGAAAATATTTTCAGAGCATCAAAACAAAAGAAAATTTGATAAAGCTTATCCATTACAATGCTTGTGAATCGAGACCAACTGCCATGGCTACATGCAGTATATGTGTGGCAAGATACTGGCCACTATTATCGGATCTTGCACCATTTTAATATTTAACACGGACCGGCACTAAGCACCATATACAATAACCACCTTGTTTCGTGACAGGTCACGAAGTTTTAGACCTCGTCCGAACGGGCAAACGAAATTATTAACGAAATTTAAAAAAAAAGAGTGGTGATTCTACTTCGCAACGGAACCAAGAGCACTCTTCGCTACTACGTAGAAAAACAAGTCTTTCACTGAAAACCCTGCGAGAAGAACCTCTGAGAATCGCTCTTTATTTTGACTTCAGGATCGGCATAGTTTACTAATAGTTGTGAGCCAGTGGTGTAACTTTCAGTGATGGTCAATGCTTCGTACTGCTTTTAAAATGTTGTATCATTTTAAATGTAATAAATAGACTGTTAAAATACGTATTATTATGACGGATGTTATAACAAGTAATACTAACATTCAAATATCAAGGATCCCCAAAGTAAAACAAGTTTTTGCAACATTTTTTAGCTTGATCAGAAGGAAATTATTACATGTAACCTAGGGTGTTAAATAGTCATTTTTTTTTTCAAATGGTCGGCAAATTCTCTCAGAGGATGCCAACACATAGACCTCGTGAAAATGTGAGCTCTTAATTTGAAGATTTAGAGGTCGCGGATCGCAATTTTCTATTTCCCGTTTAAATTACTTAGGATTTTTTTTTAACTTTGGTATACCTCTGTATCAAATTAACTTATGGCAAGGCATCTTAGATTTTCATATCAAATATAATGCTCTACAAAAAGGATTGTTATCATTTATCGATAAATTGATTTCTTCCAGAGTTATTCGAGGCCAAAGTTTGATTTCATACAAAGCAACAACCCAAGCCGAGGTTCGGTCACTTTGGCAACCTTGAACTTGTTACCAATCGGCTGAGAGCCTGAGTGCTTTAAGCGCTCGCCTTAGTAGTCCGGTGAAGCTGTAGCGGCCCTTCAGACCAATAGCGTAGACAGTTCGAAAAAAAAGAGAAAACAGACTGCAGTGTGCGTGTCCGATTCGCACCTAACAGATATTTTTTTTAACTCTCGCTGTCTCATTACTACTTTTTTTACGAACACTATAAGTTGTCTCTACATACATACAGCCTTACAGACAAATTACGCAGTCATACGCTAAACAGCAACTGTCAATAAAACTTGACATAATAATAAAATTGTCATATAAACATAACTCATTTGATTAATATTGCGACATAGTTTCGATGTTATTACATAAAAAATATATATCTTCTTCTTTACTTTTTTTTTATTTTTTGGCTCCGTCACGGTTTGTGCACTAGCCAGCATCAAGTAACAAGATTTTGCCAAGTAAGTGTCTTGTGATAATTATAATGTTCTACCAAGATGGTGGTTTCCTTGTTAGAACTTTCTATGGAGTTTTGGTGGCATCTCAGAATGCATGCTCCGTGGTATTATTTCCCATCCACTTCACTTGTGCATAATAACCGAACTATATTACGTAAAACACCACCAATATTACAAAATATAGAGTCTAATAACACAAGATTATGAATAAAATATAAAAACCACTACATGATAGATTAAGATCCCGCCGAAAACTCATATATATCTTATATGAGGAAATGATTACCGATTAACCTTAAAAAATTCCATGCCATATGCATAATTATCTATGATTTATCTATGATACATTAAGAACTACAGTCGTGTTTGCCGTATTGTTAGAACTATTGAAATAGTCACGATACATTTTACGGCATTTGCTTACATTCACTTATTTCAATTTAGTTAATAAATTAATAACCCCTTAATTGTTCGAAGTGAAACTTCTTATGGGTGGGCTTTGAAATTCTGATCCGCAACCTTTTTGTGTGACGAAAAGTGGTGGTGGTAAAAACACTATATCGGGTACAGTGATGGAAACACGATTCACATCCGATCACCGAAGTTAATCAACATCAGGCGCCGTTCATGATCGTGACCGCCTGGAAACACCGCGTGACATTGGCTTTTTGTTGTGTTTTTATAAAGAAGTTTTCACTTCTTTCGTGGAGTAATAAGCGCGCACACACACACCCTTTATTTTCATACACTTCTCGCACTCGTTAGCAAGTCCAGTATCGCGGTGGAGTATACAATCAAACAATTCACGGACACAACTTATCCACAAGATAAGAATAGTCTATATAAATAAATTGACAGAGGCCTGCAGTTGTGCGCGCATCACAAAACTATAAAACTAGTGAATAGGTTTAAATCGTTTTTTTTACTTTCCATCCTTAGATATTTGGTTTTTATCTAAAAACAAAGCACGATAACTTAATTTAATACTTTAATAGAGAATTATTGAAGTTTCTAGAAATTAAGATTTACATAAGCTCTACAGCAATGTCTGAAGTGGGGCAAACCGTTTGGTCCGTATGCCCAGGTGAGACGAAGTATAAGGATAACATAGTTTACAACTAAATATAGTACGCAAAGTATATTTTTGCTTGAAATTGTTTGCTTTATGCTTCTAACTCTGTACAAAGAATAAATTGTTACAATAATAAGCAACACAATAGAAGTCACAGATATCAGCTACTAGATAGATAAAGTTTATGAAACGCATCCACAAATAATGCAGCGGATATTAATTGCTATCACATTATTATAATAAGAAGACATACTAAACACAATAAATTAAATGCTTACTAATCTGTATATCTTGACATGATTCTTATATCTACATTTTCGTAATATTAATTTGTATAGAACAATTATTTATTTCAGATATAAGAGGTATAGTGTTAATTCAGAATTCATGCAGACATGCAAGAATTAATTTTTAATTGTAATACCATTTACTTTAACAGAAAACTTAAGGTTTCCAAATGGAATAAAATTGTTTATTAAATAGGTCAAAAAAATGTTTATTTTTTGGGTTTTTAATTCTAATGCTTGAGTTCAGATTGTAGACATCAAAGAAACAATTATATTTCCATTTTTAGCTTTTAAAGTTTGCTTTTGTCTGATTTACATCGATAAGTACGTTTTCAAGATTTTAATTGATGTTATGAGCAACAGATGGCAGAGATTTGACGAATCCGATAATAACTCGCAGTCTATATGAAAAGGACACGGTAGTGAGTGTTTACTTATCTATCACAGTTATAAACAACCGCCCTTGTGTATTACCAAGTTAGAAAATTGAACCAAGACAGTGTAAACAAAACATTGATTAATAATTCTGTTTCATTTGCGATGCATTTACAAAAAAATTGCATTGGTAACAAATCTTAAGCTTTACGAAACTTATGAAGTCTATTTTAACATTAAAATCTGAAATCATGATAAAACATAGACACCTTACTTTGCATGTGTTAATTGCAAAAATAATTTGGAAGGTAAAAACTAAAATAAAAAATATATATATCAAACATATCCATTGTAATATATTTCTTCATTGTTTATACATAAAACTTCAATTACACTAGTTGTGTTTGGTATGTTTGGCCTAGTATCAAGGAACAAATCGACCCATGATGTTTGTAGTGCCAAGATTTTGGAAGGAATCTAGTGATCATGTGCAAGACTGTTATATATGTATCGTTAATCCAAGCAAGTGTCGAGCTAGGGAAAATGCTGAAAATAATTTTTATCCTAATCTTCCTTTAACGTCTTCTTCGATACCATCACGGAGAAAATTACGAAGAGTTGATTGAAACTATGATTTAATGTTTTAAAATGATGGGCTGCCGAATGTCCCATCACATTCATATGCTACATTCTCACCTGGATGAATTTAAAGATAATATGGGTAGTTGCCTACTCAGAGAAAGGAGAACGTTTTCATCAATATATGATGGACTCTAAACGATATTACCAAGGGCAGTACAACGAGAATATGACGGGAAATAACATTTGGTGTTTAATATGAGAAAGCCCATACAAAGATACAAGAACTAGGTAGGTACTAAAAATACTCATTTTTGAACTTGATTTTTTGTATCACAATTTTTGAATAAAAAATATATTGATATTCAGCAAAACTTTATTAATCGTAATAAAAAATAACATTAATATAAACATTTTTTTTGAAAATTCGGAAAATTGCTCTAGTTCCCACAAAATCTGATTTTGATCAGAAAAAATAATTTTCTTTATTCGTAACATGAAAAAATCAAAATTTAACATGCAGGAGCCAGACCCATTAATTTTGTCGACAAGTAAACAGGTCATGCTATATATCTACTTTTTTAATATTGCCATATATATTATATTTTGTCATTTCGTTAATTAGGTTTAATTTATTTAATTATACTGTATTTAGTAAGCATATATACAATTTGAATACCTATAAATACTGTTTAGAGGGGGCTGCTATAGATTTAATTACAAACGTCTGTCATTTTCGCTACGATATATTATTATACTGTGTATTGTGTACACGGCAAATTAATATAATTAAAGTAAAGTATAAGAATTGTGAAAAAAAAATCTAGTAAGAATAAATTTGATTCAGAATTAAGAATTTTGTTCTTTTTAATTTGGATCCGATTTTCATTTAATTTTATACACAGGAAGTGGTTATCATAGATATGATGGATAACAACAGCCAACATTTCATTATAAAAAAAATAACAATGGACACGAAATTATATTTAATAACCACTGATACGAACAACGCGTGTGACCATAGATTGTACGTACACACGAACAAAAAAGATAAGTTATCATATCACCAAATGTTAATTTAACTTCCATATGTGGCGCTAATATTTATCACAAAAACTAATAAAATCATTTAAGAACAAATATTGTACTATATACGTATTAAAATCGTGAAGACAAGGGGATAAAATCACGGGGATTCAAGAGACCATGATATTCTAACGAAATCGAAAATGAAATGACAGAAATCTACTTAAACGACTTAGAATGAAATAGCAAATTGGTTCACGATCCTATCTTACAACTTTAAACATTACGATATAAATTTACTTCGTATTTCTCGAGACCAGCTCTAACAATCTGGATCAAATTTTGTATTTAGATAAGGTTCTGCTTTTTAAGTTTATCTATATAGGACTTTTCCCTAAAAAAGGCGATTTCACACCATATTAAAAAAATACATTTTTTTATAATTATTTGCGGCTGTATCATATACCGCCATCTAGTAAATTCGAATGACTTACTATGACGCCAATCTAAATATTACGGTTTTTTATAAAGTTACTCAAGACATGACATATATCATGGGAACTCTATGCAATAGAGAGCCCATAACATATTAAACCGTTAAATATTCAATTAGAAAATTTGCAATTTTAACTGATAACCGATATGCTCTTCAGCACCTGATTCTATGTGCCACTGGTTATAGAGGCGTAACAGTAGCATAGATGATTCTAACCCGTATCTTTAAGGAACAGTTTGACAGTCAGTCTCAATGATACTGTAATAGATTTCTTCTCATGTTGATATTAAGGGAAATGAAGAGGCTGATCGTAGTGTAAAATTAGGATCGACACACGGTACATTAAAGGAGTTTAAGTAAATTACTGGGAAAGGTTGTCAAAATTGAAAGTTTTTTTTTAATTGTAGAGAATATTTTAATGAAAAAGGCAAGATATACAACAATACAGTGTCTGCCTCTTCATATACCTTGATTTAACCAATGTTTATTTAAATCGACATATCAAAATAGCATTAAGACTTCGTTTGCGGCACTATCCGTCGCGAAGTTTTGCGTACCTAATGAGAAAAGCGGAATCACCCAATTGCCATGTATGTGGAAAGATTGACGATGTGCAACATTTCATGATAGAGCGTGCCAAGAACAGCATCGAAAGAGAGTCTTTAATATGTTATATGAGTGTTAGTTGCCAAATCATAGGTATTTATCACAATATTTCAGCAGAACCCTGTTCGTATAAAGCTAAAATGTTCTATGACTTGGTAATAATATCTCATCAGCGACTCTCCTGATCAACCAAGAAACAATACGGAACAATGGGGCTAATTTTTTGGATATAATAAAAAAAAAGAAAATCATATGGCATTTACATAGTTACCATTATTGAGTGATACCCTACCAGTACCTCAAAATTTTGTAAGATGGCATTATGTGGCATTATTCTAATAAAAATACGTGCCAATTACATTCAACATCAACAATGCAATTATTATGTTAATCAACAGAGCGTAGCTCGTTCTACCATGCACTTAACATTATAAACTAGCTGCCCACTGGGATCTTTGTTTTGCTTATTTTTGATGACATAAAGGATGGCCAACCCTTTCTAGACATCTAGTTAAGTAGGGCTGATATGTAACGCGCGCGGTCTTATCCACTGGGCTACCATGGCCTTGAACGGCCCTTAGGTCGATTATACATAACCACGAGTGACGCAGCGCGCAAAAACTAGTAATGCGTACAGTATAGCGTCACTCGAAAAGTTGGTTTTCGATGTTGTAACGATTACCTGTGCAAGTATAAAAGACTGCATAGATCTATTTTAATATACGCTCTGCAGGTACACTGACCCATATGACTTCTCCGGTAGGCTGTATTGTATATGGTTTAAGGATGTTTTTTGGTTTACTCAATAATTTATTCCAATACCTCGCAAAACAAGTTTATAAGAGTGACTGATAATGCTATCGCCGTTCGTAACTACATCGAATACCTAATATATGTATGATACGTGCATTAATTATCGCTGAAACCTGTGTGACGAGTTATTCGTTGTTCAAAGGTCCTTTTGGATACTTATTACGTTTTATCTTCTTATACCTATCTAATTTATTAAAAATTAATCTGCATAACTGGAAATTAATTTATATTGCAACGATTTATAACACATACATTAGAATAGGAATCTTTTCCCTAAGGAAGACGCACATCCATCACTGGACACCGACCCATGGTCGTATGAGACACTAACGTAAACACTACGTATGAGAGGTCTAAAACTTAAGTGATGTGAAAGAAGACATCGTAGCGAAACGATAGCAAGGTGATGGGTCTTTTTCTAAGCCCGTATGGCTAGCTCCTATTTTTTTTCATGGGGAAATCCCTACGAAACCTAGCCGGGCAGTTGAGGGTGGTTTGTCCGATTTGCACGGACTAAAAACACATGGTGCCTCCTTACACCTTTTGGGCCGAGGAGAAGGTACTGCCTACGTACGTGCCTACGTGCCTGGTAACTTTGACGTTCATAAGCGCCTTCTCAGGGCCTAAACTGAATAAAGTATTTTTGATTTTGATTTTGATTTTACGGTATTGCGTCTGCTTCATGGCTAGCTACTACCCTCAAGTTAAAGGCTGTCATGTGCCCTTTTAGGTTTAGCATATTCACCATCTTAAAAACATCGTCATTTAACATGAGGTGAGACTGTAGTCAAACGCTAAAAGCGTTTGAAGCATTGATGGCTTAGTTGATAGAGTGTTCGGACACAGCGTCGAAGGACGTAGGTTCGAATCTTAGCAACTGAGTCGGAGCTTTCGGTGATGGAAAATATCGAGATGTTTTAAGGAATATTAAGCTTCGTTTTATTATACAAATATGTAATAACTAGCTTATACCCGTGACGTCGTCTGCGTAGTTTATTATCATGAACACAGGAAACAAATATAACTACCACACCTCTTGTCTCAACTTATCCACGATAAGAAAATACACGTCCCTAAACGCATAGTGCTTACAGAAATCCTAGTTTATTAAAAAAATAATGATCGAAATCTATTGAGAACTATTTGGATTATAAGCACATAAAGGCAGATGATTTCTATAATTTTATTTATATAAGATACCAATAGGTTACGTTAATATTGCCAGATCAATTTTTATAAGAATCGTTAGAAAATTAACCAACTTATAATTTTATATAGAAAAAGTAAATAGTTTTAATAGGAGTATAGAAAACTTGGAGAAATCACTTACCAACTGTCATAAACAGAAGCTTTACTCCAGCTTCCAGGCTGTATTTCGAAGGTTCTGTGTCGTGGAGCCGATGGTAGATTATATCGTATCCCTCGCATGATTTTCCAGGCAGGTAAGAGAATTCCCTAAAAATATAGATATTAAAATCAATAAACTTTAAAACTTATGTTACTTTATTAATTAATATCAACGAACAAAGCCGCTATTTGGCTGGCTTTGTATGTTCCTTTAGTTCTTCTAAATTACACAACAGATTTTGATACAGTTTACACAATCATTTGGAGAATATCTTCCAAAAGGTTTACACACATAGCACATTTGTATATATTTTTATTACGTCGTAAAAAAATGTTTCACGCGCTTTTTAATGCTAGCGACACCTATAGTTTATGAGATACATTACACTAATGATTACAGAATTTTATATTTTAGAAAGGCCAACAGAAGTCCCTAGGGCGGTATCCGCCTTTATACAAAAAAGTTAAATACGCGTCGAACATTTATTTAAAAAAAGTTTGAACGCATAAGAGTGTCTTTAAAGTGTTTTGTAACTTTTGTGACTTTTAGTGTTTACAGATAGACACTATTTAAATTTAAATATTATGTAACACTTGTCTAAGTTGACAGTTCTAATTTTATTGTTGTGATTTATTGTATTTCTATTTGCCGGCAAAAGATGCTTCGTAGTAATTTATGGTTTTCATTGGTACAACTGATTTAGAAGAAGATGTAGACAAATTAAACAATTTTGGAGATTTGCTAATAAATCACAACTACTAGAAATTATGTTGTTGTTCCACTTTACGCATTTTGATTTAATATATTAAACATATACGTGTTGCTTATTTTAATAATGACATCATTTTCTTTTAACCAAAATATCACAATAATAATAAACAATTTTACTTAAAATAAATAAATTGTCTAAATGAAGAATTGAAAAAAAAACGTTATGCATAAATTCAAATTGTTAGAATTGATATTGTTTAAATGAATGGTATTCAGACTTGCTTGTATAAAAAACTTAAACCAGATGTTTAGCTAGACACCGCTTGGACACGCTTTTGTAATAAAGTATTTTATACATGTGTTCAAAAAGGTTTATAATTTTAAAAACTGTTTAGTAAAACTCGTATTTAACGCGTGTTTATTTTGTAATAAAAGTGTATGTATCCCTGTTATTAAAAAAAAAAATGTGTATAATGATATTTCTTAGGCAAAGTATATTTCTCTTTTTAATATTTTTTAACGTTTTTTCTCTGTTCATAAAATATATTGTTAAGATAATAAACGATGCAGACGAAGTCGCGGTTATCAGCTAGTAGGAAACAAATAGTAAAAAAGCATCTATTTTGTAGGCATACATTTGAATATGTCGTTGAAGAAGTCATAGGATGTTTTTATCGCCTAGGATTGTGTGAGGATACCGTGTAGCTAGACATAGGTATTGTGTCCGACTGGATCAGGCAAATGATACACCAAGTATAGTACCCCTATAGTGTCAGGCTTAGGCATTACTCGTTCCAGATTCAGCCGGTGTATATCCAGTAAACAGGGCGGTAGGATCGTTATCCATTCTCTTACCTACCTCAGTAAGCATATGGCATAACAGTTGTTATATAAATCAGAAATTGTAAAGATTTTCATTCATAAACGAACTGAATCGCAAAAAATAACAACGACAAATTGCATCGACACGGCCATCCTGTTTTTCATAAAGTTATCATCAACCTTCTCGATAAAATGAATGACAGTTTATAATTTAAATAGACACTTTACAAATTAATTAAAAATAACGTATTATTCTTGGAGGATTTTTAATTATATATTTATTATCCGATAAAAGATTTTTTTACGAGTGCCATACATTTATCAGTTGCATCAATGACGTGATATTAAAATTTAACCTTTTAGTTTATTATCCTAAATTCAAATACTATTTTTTCAAATAGCGATAAAGTAACTTATACATCATTAAAATTTAAATAAATCCAAACACAAATAAAAATGATATTGCACACCGAATTTCCTAGAAATATTGATTTAATATTTGTGCCCTTTTCGTATGTATACTATTAGTCCGAATACGATTAAACATTGGTGTGTCTGTTACGTGCACATCGTTGAAGATTTATGTATTAGTATAACGATATTAAAATAGGTGGCGTGCGATTCGTTTCAACTTATCCCATATAAACTAAGGTACCGCAAACGTAGTTACGGCTAACAGCTAGTAAAACACAAAATTATGTTTACTTTATTTTAAACAAATTTAATGATTTAAATTAGAAGCAAAACGAAATATAATAATCATTACATTATACGAAACCTTGAAATACATAAGAAAAAAGGATTTATTTCCATGATGTTATAGACGGTAAACGTATTTATTTTTCCAGTCAGGGTTATTACTAATCATCATCCTTAAAAGTAATAAGAGAAAATGTTACTTATATAATTTTGAGATGAATCTAATGTACAATAATTCGATTTTATATTTCACGCATAATTCCATGCTTTAAAAGAGGTCACGAAGTAACAAACGCCAATTTTAAATCCAAATACTCGTTCGTATACAACAAACAAGCTTCTTTTTCACGAACATCAAACACCCAATGAAACAAACTCATTTAACTGCATAAAGATTAATACCATATTGGTTCAAACGATTTTCAAAATTTCCCACAACAATATATATAATAATAACAATTATTATCTAATAATATATAAAAATATATAAAAATGCTTACTGGGGATTATATGTGTCATAGGATCTATTCGAACATTATCTGAACTGTAATAAAACTAGAACCAAAGTATCTGTACGTTGAAATTATTTTCCCAAAATATTATTGAATAACCAATAGATGGCGCTGTTAATTTTACAAACAAAACTATTTTGCGAAGTTTACCTCAACAATAGATTAAATACCGAATGCATATATTTACGAATCCAAACGAATGTTTAATTTAATTGAGTAGGAAAAAAATGGTGTGATAGACATCTATTATAAAAAGTCTGTTTGTTTATCCACATGTCCAGCTATCCGTCGGATCATCTGTTGGTATATCTCAGTTTTATAAAAGACGTTACTGATTTTTACTGTCCGTGTATAAATGCAAAAAATATATGTCATTCCAAAATTTAACTGTACAAAAATATTACTATAATTCTCCACTAGGTGGCGCTAGGTTATATTCTATTGTTATCGAGTTTCTTATTGTAACAAATAAATCATTAATTTAAAATCCTATGATTTACGTCATAGCTGATGTTAAAAAACCGCAACTTCATATCCTCAATAGAAGCTTACACATACAATTATATTGTTTGAAAAAACGTAATTCCTATACAAGGTTCAAACAATACATCACCATATATAAATAACATTATGTGACATGGGGATACCTTCTGAATCATTTAGCGACTTATTGTAGAATACGAATCCACATCGGTAGTTGCGAACTCCACGCGTTTTGCCACTTATCTCTTAGGGCAAAGACTATAAACGCTATAAAGTAAAATAGAGTCACTGTGACGGATTCAGTCGGGTAAAGACACTCTACCACCCCGCTATTGTTATAGCAAAATTGATATTGTGTAAATATTCTTCTTATTCAAATATCTACACTCACAAATTTTCACGAAAATTGGTTGAACGTTCCCGGTACGTACCTAGTGGGCAAAGACAGTTTGAGAATATCATAACAAAGTAGATATAGTGTAATTATTCTTCCTATTTAAGTATCTACACATACTAATTTTTATGAAGATTGGCGAAATGTTCTCTGTACGCACCCTGTAGCTAAATGCATGTTGGGAATCCCGTAGCAAAATTTATATTGTGTAAATATTCTTCCTATTCAAGTATCTACACATACTAATTTTATGAAGATTGGTTCAACGTTCCCTGTACATGCCCTGTAGACAAAGACCGTTTGGGAATATTGAAAGTTAACTAAATATTAAAGAATGTAAATCGGATATGACAAACAATGAGTACGCCAACGGAAGGTTACAATGACGACTAAGAAAATCAACAACCTTTGTACAAAGGTGTCATGGAACTTGGCAAATAACAATAATTGTGTATATGACCTCTTAAAGATCAAAAACAATGGAAATTATACCTCACCCAACAAATTCTGAGAACATCAAATATACATTATAAAATATATATTATATTTAATGAATATTTCGTATACTAAATACGTTTTCAGATATGAAGCGCAATGGAGCCTGCTTGTATTTCAGATGTATTAAGGACTAGTAGCCGTACACGACTTCAACTGTATTTGCATCCTTATAAATGACTATCTTCCTTTAACGTTTTCTTTATTAGTTAGCGTTTGACCACAATCTCATCGATGTTATTTGGTGGTGTGATGTGGTTTAGCGTTGTTGTTGATGTTATGGATTCCCTTTAAAATACCCACGAAAACGACCAGAAGCCCGCAGTTATTTACACCACAGCCAGTTAAACATAACTACGCAAAGAACTCTGTTTTACAGAGATATTTTAGTGTGTATGACACGAAATTCCATTACCTTGATTTGTTCCAGCGTAACAGGAACATTTTTATCCAGAAGCTGAATTCCAAAACAAGTTAAAATTGGTACAATCGATTAGAGTATCCGAACAGGAACATATTATATACACTTACGTATAAATTCATTGATCCATAAGAACACACACACACACACACTGTCAATCGCATGCAGCTATCAGAAAATATAGAGCACAAAGAAGGATATTAAAAACCAACGATGATGGCGTTATTAACTTTACCAATACGAACATTCGGTGAAACAACTAGTATCGATTGAGTTGTCGATTGTGGCAGCCCTACAATGCACAGAGACACAAAACATCGCATCACCGTTTCGCACAAAGAAAACCCACTTCACCACCGCAACAAGAATAGCTGTTTTCAGCCTTCGGTGAGTAGTTTATAGTGTCTCTAATGATGTTATCTTAATACGTGTTTATACAGCATCAACCATTATATGTCATCATACTCACAGTTACTCTTCTGGGTGAATGATGGCTATTTACACGCCTCAGGTTTACCTAACAATCATGTCGGTACGAATCCAAATGTGTACAAATAGCTTTCTGTTACGAATACTGGATATTCCAGATTAAGCGCCTTTGAGCTGGCTCGCCTAATAAGTCCGTTGAAACTATAAAGGGCCGCCATGAAAACTAGTGATGCGACTCGAGTAGGTTTTTGTGTTCCGAGTCACTTGAGTAATTTTACCAATTTGTACTCGAGTTTTCGAGTCACTCGAGTAATCTACTTACACTCCTTACAACTTGAGTTTATTTATCACTCGAGCCGAGTTTCGATTAGCTTAGATTAAGAATTTTTAAACACCTTTATTAATTTAGTAATATTTGATAATTTGAAATAAAATAAAAAATATAATTAACCTTATTTATTTCATTAATCAATAAAGAAAAATAAAATGACTTCATACGACTAATTAAGTTGCTATGTAAAAATGACTATAAATTGCAAATAAGAAGTTATTATTTTTATTATTCAAAATGAACTTTATTTCATAATTAAATTTGGCTTTTGATAATTGCGTATCAATAATTAGATATTAACCAGACTAAATCAGGCTTTTGTTTATACCTTACAACTAAATATTCCTTATAATAACATAATTTTTTCCTTATCTATTTTATAGGAATCAGATTCAATCAATAATATACATATATTAATATGCATAGCAAAATTATAAAACGGCGCACGTGAATTCAAGTAATGTTTGTTTACAATCAAGAAGCAAGTTGGAACTTGTAAAGTCCCGATATAAACTAGTGACGTAATGACATTTTTTTTATTAACGTGGGGAAATCCATCATGGACACACCACCCTCCCGAGGGGTAGAGTGGGTAGTGTGAGACTCTTACTCACTAAAGCCCCACGGTTTACCGACCGCCGCTTGGTTGGGGTGACATAGGATCGTGCAGTGCTATTAGGGTTGCAACCCGTACTTTATAATAAAGTATTGTACGATATTTCAGGTAATTGTACTCTATACTTTATGTGAACAATAAAGTACACGAAAATACTTTATTTGGCACGATTTGCTCTCTTTAGGATTTTGAAAACTTTATTCATATGTATTTTTTCGTTAAGAGAAATACATCGATTGCTCAATCGATGTTGCCACTCACTAACGTCACATCACCTAAGCACTTGTTTCTTTAACAAGTATTTCTGAACGCAACTTAACCTCAAATGTCAACAATGTAACTGTCATTAATAGTCAAATCGTCAATTTCTTGTTTGTTTCGTGCGAAGAGGCTTAAATGCACTAACAATAATATTTAAATAAAATATGCTTAATAATAAATAAAATTAAAAGTAACTTGTACTTTATTTTAATACTATGTACTTTTTTTCCTACCCATAATAACCAATGTACTTTATTTGAAAAAAAAAGGTGGCAACCATAAGTACTATCACCATGCCTCTCCAACGGCCAGCCCAGTGGAAGGTGTCCGCCGGGCGTCGTCCTAATAAGGGAGGCAAGGGCAAGGGAGCTAACATAAAATATAATCTACCATCTCTCGCATATCACGTCTATCAGGTTTAAGATGTGGATTTAATACCATAGGCATATAATGACTCAAGACAATGAAATGAACTATCTATTCAAATATTATTGCACCTGACCCGTATACAGAATAATTTATTATACTATTGTTTCAAAATAATATCAGCAGCTATCTTAACAAAAACGTTTGGAATACAGGTTTGACGGTTCTAGGGCGCATGTTTGTTTAAGATTGTCGACCATGCGAATGAACAAGTCGCCTTTGTACGATGTTAAAATGTCATTACTTATTCCTCATTATTCCCAAACACATTCCTATTAACAATATAAACGAAAAAGTTTGATGTGTATATGTTTCTTACTCTTTTGCGTTAAAATTACTGAACGAAATTCGATAAACTTTACAGGATATAGGTGATACATAGATTATAAACATTTTGTTTAAATTTGTTAAAATATAACGATAAATATGTATAAATCATGCCATCTGAGTGCGATCTCGGCGTGCGCTGCATAAATTGTTTAGAGTTACAAGAAATAAATGTATGATAACCGTTGATGCTTCGACAGCGTCGATGGTTACTACTATAGACATAATGTATAACAAAAATAACGCTTTATAAAGTGAAAGATTTAATATATATGCTAAAAGACGTCAGTAAATAACAAGCTCGAGAGAAAGTGCGGGAAAGTGTGGGCACGCGCGGGTGCTTGCGTCGGTGCGTGTAGTTTAAATGTACGTAACCCCCAAATGAACTACACACACACTAGCCATCCACCTACACTCTGAAACATAGGTAAGCCGCCTCGTCCAGGGCGATTGGCTCAGGTGACGGTGGGTGCAGGCGTGTGGAGTGTGGGCTACTTCCAGTTCGCACATATTTGTAATATAGACCTTAAGATTGATAAACGATATACGATCGCCAACGAAATGGCCGGCTGTTGGTAGCGTAATCTAAAAATTACCGCGGATTCATATATATATATATATAAACAATTATGATATGTTTATATACAAAAATGTATTTCGATATACCTGAGGCGATAAACTTCATCGCTGTTTGACCATTGTGGTTTTTAAATTATCCATTTTACTATAACTCGTCACAAGGTGACGCTAAACTATATTTCACAGTTGTTAAGTGTTTTATAGTAATATAATAGGGTCGAAGTCGTGGAAGGTTACTAAGTATTAAGAAAAGTGTATAGGTGATTATGACCACACGAAAGAAGTGAAAACTTCTTTATAAAGAGTACAAGAAAAAGCTAACGTCACGCGGTGTTCCCAGGCGGTCACCCATCCAAGTACAGACCGTGCCCGACGTTGCTTAATTTTGGTGATCGAATGAGAACCCGTATTTTCAACACTCTACCCGACACAGTGTTTAAGCCCCACCACTTTTCGTCACGCAAAAAAATTGGGATCAGAATTTCAAATCCCTCGTATACGAAGTTTCACATCAAAAGACAACCAATGAACCAACTGCAAAAACTCTGAAACTTTACAATTGCATCAAGGAACATTTTGCTCAATTGAGTTTTGGTAATTCGTTTCTATCCATCCCTTTTTTGTACTAAAGATGTCACACAATTCTATACGAAACTGATTAAATCCCGTGTTTTTTTTATTTATTTCGCAACCCATCTTCTAGTAGATTACTACTGTCATTATCGAGTGAACTAACAAGATGTTGGCCGTTTTGCTAGAACTTTTCAGGGAGTTTTTGTGGCAAATCAGAATCCTTACTCCGTGGCATTATTTCCCATCTATTCCACTTGTGGACAATAACCAAACTATATTTCGTAAAACGCCACCGATATTACTAAATAACACAAGATTATGAATAAAATATAAAATCCACTACATGGCATTCTAAAATCCCGCAAAAGCTCCAACCCGTGTGTTAAAAAAAGCCATCAAACCGTTTATGCCACAGAGCGTGAAAATAAATATATCTTCTATGCAGTCGGTGTTCAAGGTTAAAAAAAACGGTTGCAAAGGTAACCGAGTTGTTAATTCATATTTTGAAATAACAACGACGTTATTCATTTTTTTTCCTCTTCACATTGTATTGTCTATTTATGTAAATTGTAGAAGTGTTTTTCGAACAAAAAAATATTAAAATTAGATGTTGCTTTTTAAGTTTTTAAGGATAAAAATAAGGCCAGAGCATAAAAGGATCGAGTGAACGCTATAATATTAATTGGCGACTGAGCGAGGTTGATTCTATTAAACTGGTTTATACAACCATGAAGAGGTTTTTTTTCTGTTGCAATAAAGCTGATTGTTTGTGCGAGAATTATTACACCTTGTTTTTATGGACATTTTTTTATAATTAAGCCAATATCATAAGGATGTTTGTTTAGCGCAGTATAGCTATTTGTGAAGGAAAACTCATGGTGAGACCATAGCTTGCAGACACTTGCTCGCCAGGCACCAGTAGGTGTGTTACAGTAGCTGTACTTGATAGCTAAGTTCACCTCTAGGTTTAGCGTATTGACCATGTTAGAGCACATCGTCATTTAACACCAGATGAAATTGTAGTCAAACGCTAAAAGATCACATTACTTCTAAGATAACACAGACATAGTATCTCTAACTATTTCGTCGATATAGTTAATTATGGTAACGTGTTCAGTGCCTGCATCTAACAATATTTAACGTAGTGTATGTATTTTTATTGTCTTTACTAAAATTCCTTTGGTGTTAAGTGCTAATAAAACAGATGATGGTAAATCTAGAAACAAACGTGACTTTCATACCATGCGGACATATAGGTGCTTGGCATCAGATTTTCAACTTACGTGGAGTCCGTTACATGCGAGTATACAAGAAATGTTCTATACAGTGATTTAATTAGTGCTTTGCTTCTCGATATCTAAAGTATAGCAGGACTAATTTCCACGTCTTTTCACGCGATATACTTTATTTTAACCGAATACAACGCAGAGCGGCTCGAATCGTCGACGACCAAGCGCTTTCCTTAAGGCTCGCTCCTTGGGGCGCTTCGTAGGGACGTTGCATCCTTTACAAAATCTGTTACAGTAAGGGTTTCGAAGAGGGGCTCCGATTGATACCTACTGCTCAGTTCCTCTACCGAATTACTCGCCACAAATTGAAATTCCATCCATTTCATCTTAATAGTTGGAGGTCGTTTACTGTGGAGTTTTCGTGACAGCTTTTTCCAAGTACGTCGGTTCTTTAAAATGAACTCCCAGCAGCGGCGTTTCGAGCGATATAACCTACAAACTTCAAGAATTGAACCTACTCCTTTTGCAAAAGCCGACAACATATCTGTGATGCCCCGTCGCATCGCAGCGATATAAGTATATGCGGCGGTGATTACTTACCATCAGATGATGCGCATGTTCCTTTGCCTCCAATCACATTAAAAAAAACAATCACCACATTCTATAGTATAAATATGGCAAATATGCATTTTAATTCGTGACTAACGTAACCATATATCCTTGACATGTTCTCGTTTACCTTTTACTTTACGATTTATAAATGACATTATTATAAATTCTATGTTTATGCATAAACAGAAGAAAAATATACTTCGAGTCAAATTAGCCGAAAAATGAATCGTAAATTTTATTAGAACTTATTATAAAAAATTAAATACCCCGTTGACATCCCGTGCGACATCTCTTCTACGAGTTTTATTTGCAATAGCAATTCCAATATACATATTAGTTTGCGTCTATGTTTTTTATTATGTTTGCAATATATTTTGTATACAGAGGAAAAAAAACATAAAAATATTGGAAACAAAAATATAATCGCTTACAAACCACACCACTTCTCCCACTTCACCACGGCAAGAAAACTCATAACTGAATGCGTAGTGCCCATAAACGCTGCATGTAAAATGAAAAAAAAAAATATGTCGGAATCTATCGAGTAGTTTTCTACATGATGCACGCACAACGACAGACATCTTCATTTTTTATGTTTATATAGAAGACAGATTACGTTGCTAAGTAAAATCAGGTAGTCAGGGTTCAAAACCGCACAGCAATTATCATATATAAATGAATATTATTGTATTTACGTATGATAGTACATTGTTATATTCTGGCATATGTACGATTATTTTACGCTACCAGTAAAGTAGCTCTCTCGCTTCAGGACATGAATAGCCGGTCTTGGTTTACTTGGTTTGTTCTTTTAACACGACAAAGTCTCGACACTGTGTCTTATGGCAAATACAATTTTGAAAGTGGTGTAAGGTTTATAAACATATCCATGGCACACACAAACCGGTTGGGTTTAGAACCCTACCACTCTGCTTGCTTTTGATTCCAGAAAGTAACATACCTATGCGTGGCTGCTATTGTGAATTATAACACTTAGTGTATGGTGATTCAGATACGGACACAATAGTCTTGTCCTATCACGCAGCAAACTGTGTACATATGAATTCAAAATTGGTATTATAAACCCATATCGGGGCAACATATACTGTTCAGCTAGAAAAATAAGACACTCAAATGGTAGTTTATCAACATACACCCAGTATCAGTGCTTTGTTTGGACACTTGAGAGCTAATCAACATTTCAAAACATCCCAGATATAATATCTCTAAACTATAATTTCCAAATTTTACAGTACAACAAAAGAAAGCTTGAGTAACCTGTTGAGTACCTACCTGTTGGCTATTTCATTACTGAACAAATAAAACATTCTAAACTGAATGAGTAATTTTATAACATCATTATGCTGGCAAAACCCCCGGACAGCTCAGACAAGTTTTATTTTTATCACAAAATTTAATTGGAGCAAAAAGCAATACTTTAATTCAAAGATTTGTTTCCACAAAACTTCTTACAATACTTTATTTACATTTCAATGATATGATATATACATATACTCATTTGTTATAGTTAAATGTACCACTTTTTGCAGGCACAGAAAGAATACATTATTATTCTAATTATATTTTAATTAGCTGTTGGCTATTTCAAGTAATTATGTATTTTTATTTAAGTCCCAAATCATTAAACATGCATATATGAGTAGTTATAAAGTCTTACACCAGGCAAACAAAATACATTGTTTTAAAAAGAAAATTTAAAACAAGTACCTTCTAAAAGAATATATGACAGATACTAATTTCTCGTTTACTTTGCATTTCCACATGGAATTGATGTATTATCTGATACTTCCGTTAAATATAAAAGTTAATCTTTTATTTTACTAGAATTATTATTTACTAAAATATAATTTGAATATACACTCCATGAGATATAAAATCACCAACTCTAAGTTTTTACACTCAGTATACAACTGACTTCATAATATCACTAGAAAGATTGTCAAGAAACCAGTAAATGGTCATTTAATGAACTAAATTTAATCATTTCTGGTATTTATCATGTTTTAACACTGAGTTCACAAAATTCAACAAAATATTTTTTATTCCTCTAAATTTTATATATATTGTTTATTTAAATATTTAATAAAAGAATAGTAATGCAAAAGATATTAGTCTACAATTCATAGGACAAAATTTTATACATAATTATATATCTATCAAATATTATGAACAAAAGAAACAATAATGTTATTAAAATTATGAAAATTTTAATTTTAAATGTTTTTTTTTAATTTCAAACTTCGACCTTCAATCCTAAGAGTTATTTCAAATGAAAATATAATAATTATATATCTATTTACAAATAATTCAATATCATTAGAATGACAGTAACCTTATATATAGTTACTTATGTATTACATTGTAAATGAAGCTAAGTAAAATTATATATACACCTGTATAATTACAGACTGTGTATTTAAAATCATGGACTATAATTATTAAATCTAGAAGGCCAAGAATTCTCACGGTACACTTAAAAAAAATTACAAAATGTACAGTTACATTATTTAATAATAATAATTAAAATTTAACTTACATGCAAACTTTATAATACAAAATCTCAAGACCCAATACCCAGAAAAATAATAAGACAGAAAAAGAATGTACTTACAAGACTTCTCTCGCATTTTTCAACTCTTCAGTGTTCAAGTAACGATTATCGAACAGTTCAGGGCCGTTTTTTTTACACGCGTAATATTTCTCAATACATATCTTTGTTTTTTCCATTTCCCCGTAACAAGCATTATAAAATAATAATAGCTGCTTATCCGAGAGATCTTTAGGCACACACTTTGTTTTATCTAATGTTTGAGTCCACGATTTTAAATCGTTTATGTCATCTTGCGAAAATTTATCCATCGAAGCCGTTGTCTCTATATAGTCGAATTCCATTTCCACTGACATATTAAGTTCTGAACGTAAATAATTACGATTAAACTTAATATTTACACATACATCCGCTTCTAATGGTTGAATTTTGACAACTAACTATGAGTATGTCAGTCAATTAGGCGCATAAACTTTTAAAATAAAAGTATTCAAGACAGAAATGTCAATCGATCTTAAATGTTGCCACATGTGAAAAAATAAAGAACTGGCCAGACTGGATCGTTCAAATCCACGGAAGAAAGAGAAGAGTGGAAGTGCTAAGTAGGCGTGGCGCGTCACTCATGCATTTGGGTAACTAACCAAATGCGCACACAATTGGAACTTAATCATGTTTTAACATGACGGCAGAGCGGTCGTATGGACTCATTTTACGTAATCCATATAAATCGTATTATAATGGTTTATTGTGCAGTTCTGAAGTATAAAAAGTAACAGAAGAAGTAAAAATCTGCTAAATATAGGTGTTACATACCATCAATGATAACCATTGTTATATTTATTTAAAATACAGAAACTTAAATGGTGGTATAAAACGCCTATGAATTATTATATTTTTTTCGGTAATTTGTATTACAAATAATGTCATACTTCATTGTATGGTACCGCCTACTTATCGTAGTGAAGTGCCATGCATATCGATCAATCACAAACAATATTATTAGTTAATTTTCAAGTAATTTGCAATTATTTATCACATAAATATCTGTAAAAAATCATTAACACTTTTATATGCCCATTTGATCGAGCCAAAAACTCTTTTATACATATCATTCCACAAATTAAGCCAAAATCATTTGGAATTTTGTTCTGCAATATCAGTGCACGAGGAGGTATGAACAATAATCCTACTGTCATGCAGTTCATATATGCATATAATAAGATTTTAATGCATATTTCTTTAAAAGATACGCATCATGGCAATCGTGCAACTTTAGAGCATATTTCTATTTTAAATTGTTCCTCTGCAATAAAGGGAATACATACATACAAACAACAACACAACACAAAATATAACTGATGTACAGGTGTATTTTGATATCCAAGTAATTGGTTATATTGCTGGTTACATTACAAGAATCTTGATTAAAAATACCACAAAGAACTGTTGTACGTCTCTCCGGAGGTAATAAAAACTTGTAAAATAGCTAATTTTTTTTAAACTATTTTAGTTTAGTATCTTTAGTTTTCTACTTCTAGTTTTAGTATCTTTGATGTATATTTATTTTGTCTTCCAATATTTTATAATAAATGTCTGTTATAAAAGCAGCTGATCAAGAACAATGAAATTTGTATGTCAGCATTAAAAAATCTCTTTTCTGACATTTATATAAGCACCTATAATTTCTCTATAAAGGGTATTAGAACTGTCAAAACACTTTTAGAAAAAATTCAAAAAGTATGTTTTTATTTATTTTTAACCAATTTTGATGACAATTTTACAAGGTAACAATAAGGTATTAATAAATTAGTGGGTTATATAAATAGTACTACGCAATACTTTTAGAAACCGTAAAAGTGTTTTAAAAAAAATACTATTTGGTTTAATCTTATCCAATTTAAATATAATGAAAATTTTCAACCAAATAAATTATCGATAACTAATTCTTGGAATAAAGAGTTAACTACATCCCTATTCAAATCCGCCTTGCTAATTACAACCATAAGTATAGGAACCCTCGATCTATAATGTTTTGTTTTATTTATTGCGTATTTGTATTTTGTTCAAACTTCGAAAGAAAAACGTCTTATAGTGATTTTACGCAAAATAAAACTGAAGTCTTATGTCCAAACAAGAGAGCTTAGTTTAGATGCAAATATTGGTAAACTAAATTTGTTTTAGATTAATATTTATTTTGAAACGTGATTGGTGTTTCATTAGTAGTTGTACCATTTGTTTGTGTGATTTTGGCGAGCCCGGTCCCGTGCGATGAAACTCTTGTGGCACTTCCACTTCATTCTTTATTCCGTGGTTCAAATCACATAAACCAAAACAAAAAACAAACAATTAAAGATTAATTCAATAATTAACTGTCATTTTAAATATTTTCCTGGTTTTAAATTGACTACGTACTGGATTTACATTTGAATCCATTAGTGTTAATATGTAAGATAATCCAAGTGCCATGAAAAAATGTTAACAATATGTATTGCCATAATATGAATGACAATCATCAAGTCCAACTAGATTTTGATTTGTATAGTATTTTCACGCTTGCTTTTACTTACGTATAGTAGATAGTACAATTCCTCTACAATTGTTATATACGAATAATAAATATGCATTCAGAATCATCGTAAGTCAGATTACAAAGATAAAAAATTGAATTTAAATATTTTATTAATTAATATTTTTTTGTACTTTAGTGAAGCAAGTCTGATACTACTCATAAACAGAGACCGTTTAAAAATGTGTTGGAAACTGTATTGGAGGGTTGTAGTTATACTTTTAACTCCTCTCATACTTATGCCTATTGCTTTTATAAGTCATAAAAAGGTTAGTATCATCGCTTTTAATGTAACCGTTTACAGAAACTACAAATAAATGAGCTCATAAACAGATACCGTTTAAAAATGTGTTGGAAATTGTATTGGAGGGTTGTAGTTATACTTTTAACTCCTCTTATACTTATGCCTATTGCTTTTATAAGTCATAAAAAGGTTAGTATCATCGCTTTTAATCTAACCGTTTACAGAAACCACAAATAAATGAGAAATATTTTTGGCCTCTCTTTATAAGAATCTGTATTTCAACGTTATTCACTATAGTATACTTCTAACTTTTGTTATCAAATAGAGGTCAATCCATTTGCTTACTACTGAGTAAATCATACACACACTTATCTTATTGACTTACATCATACTTGGAAACAACGTTATTTTTACTATAAATACTAATAAATAAAATTAAAAAAGATTTTCATATAAATTACTATCAACAGTTCAGGGGTATCAAAAATTAACTTGGACAAAACATAGATAAAATTTTACCAAAATATCTGTTTAGATAAACAAGATATGGATAGTATGGAGAGTTCAGACTATCAATTTTCTATTCTAGGATTCTACTGTTTCATATTCGGTATTACATATTCCAAATTTTTGTTGATTGGTTATAATTAATGATAATCCTTTAGATTTTCATAAAATAGGTATTGCATCAAACGACACGTAGGATTTAAATTATATTCATATTACATTTTTAAGCGATAGACATTTAAATACATTATGTTTTCAGGCATACAAATGCTTTTACGTGTTTCTAATAACTGTTGTGTACTGGCTAACAGATGTCTTACATCCTTGTATCGTGGCATTATTGCCTATTGCTGCTTCATCAGTTATGAGCACTATTGAACACGGTTTTTTAAGGGAAGTGAGTAGTGTAGATCCTTTAAAATAAATAGCTTAATTTCACTTTGTTTTATATTGGCAATCCTTTTTAATATATTTACAGCTTTACATAAGAACTAAGCTTCTAGACAGTGTGGGAGTTATGATGATAATAATAGGAATAGAACATAGCTACGTCCATAGACGAATAGCAGTGAAATTGCTTCTGATTTTCGGTTGTTCACATTATAGGTATATATCAATATATTTTTACTCTGGTAACCCACTTGGGTTTGTTACTTGTCACTAATTTTTGGCGGAACTTCATCTTTTTTTTTTAATATTATAGGGGGCAAACGAACAGGTGGGTCACCTGATGGTAAGTGATAATCGCCGTCCATAGACACTAGCAACATCAGGGGAGTCGCAAGTGCGTTGCCGGCCTTTTAAATATGTGGGCCTCCGGCGCTCTCACTGACCGAACGAAACGCAACAGTGCAAGCACTGTTACTTCACGTCGGCTTTCTGTGAGAGGGTGGTACTACTCCGGGCGAGCCGACCCATTCGTTCTGAAACCAGTAATAGCTTCAGCGTAGCTCTACCACCTACAAAGTCCCTTCTCTTCATCTGTATACCCAAGCTCGCGATATTTGATTACATATTTTACAATATTAGTTACATCCGGTGCAGTGTTATAGTGTATAATGAAAGTTAATTAGAAATGATAACGAGACATACGAGCATCGAGTTGCAACAAAAACAATCCTTTGAAAGTTCTATCAAGTATCCCACCTCCATATTCCACCATACTATTTTTTTGTTTCTGTGTACCTTTTTATGTAATAACGTTGGTAGAATATCAGCAATATATTTCAAAGCCAGGTCCTAAAAATTATGAACTTGTATTCTATGGTCGTAATAAAAAAAGTAATTACTTGATGGTACCTGGGCATGAAATACACTACTTTTGTACTCTGAATACCTATTACACATTCAGACCATTCTCGAATGATGTCTAGATAACCCGTATAAACTCGTTTTACAAAAAAGAAAGCAGTACGATGCTCCCTGAATTACAGACGTGGCGACGCGTGAGATGAAAAACATGCAACATTGAAATCTTATCGCTAATCACTGTAGCAAAGAAAAAGGTTCTTATAAAAAGTGCATCTCGAAACTTCGCCCTCCCTTGGCGGTATAAATCAAATTGTTACAGCTTTCAGTGAATTCTACCTTCCCTTTTATCTATACCTGTCTACAAGAATAAATAAAATTGAAGCGTCTATTTGTAATGTTAAAGTAACAATTTTCTATTAAATATATATAAAATCATATACGGCACTAATAAGAGGAAATCAATTTAAAAAAACTTTGTCTGTCTGACTGCGAATTCGAATATGAGCTTATGTGTGTGTGTTGCGTTTTCACTCCATAATTACTGAACCGATTATCATGGACAGTCACGTATACGTTTTCAGGGGTACAGAAAATGATATGATACCCTTTATTCGTAAAAAAGGACTGCTGCCTAGTGGTTAGAAAAATACCCTTTACTACATTAACGTGAGCGAATCCATGGGCAAAAGCTAGTTTCTATATAATTAAAGACACACCTGCTACAAAATAATACATTACGTCACGTTGTTAGACGTATATTCTTTTTTTTTATATATATAAAAAAATAATAGACTTCTGCCATAGAGAATGCAGCATGGAAAGACTATTCAATAGATTTCGTTTTTTTTTAGTTTGTTTCTTAAGCACTTGGCCTCTGTCTATAAAAAATATTATCACGATATCTTCTTTTACAATAATGCTATTAAAGTTTTAACACGTTCTGGACCAAGTCAATTTTGCCTGACATGTCGTTTAGGTCATTTGATATTTTGACTAAAAATGTATATACTATTATATACAATGTTACATTACAATATTAATACTTAAGTAATTCTTTCCTATCCAGTCGTTATCACATCGTGTAAATGTAAAGTAAAGTAGTAGTGTGCGTATCACATTACAAATGTATAGTTACACATGGCCGAAAGATCAAGTGTAACGTGTACCACCAGTAGTACGGAACATGTTAACCAATTATATATAAGCTTTTGCTCGCGGCTTTGCTCCTATGAATGTAGATTTGATCCATCTCTCGAAAACAGCAGCGAAACAGTAATGAACATACTCACTTTCGCATTTACAATATTAGTTAGGATAGAAATTATATTAGATTGAAATAAATTAATTCCAGACTGAGTTTTCTTCTATTCTTCACGACTATGTTCATGTCGATGTGGATTTCTAGCGTAATGTCTTGCGGCATCATGATGCCTCTAGTGAAAGCTATTCTCGTTGAACTGGAAAAGGTAAAAAGGTCCAAGGCTAAATAATATTCAAATATTAAAAAGAAGTTAAGCAAAAATACAGTGTATTTGAAATATTTACGAGTGTATTCGGGTACTAATCATTTTGCAGGTATAGTAAGGATATAGGAAACATATAGTAGCGAAGGAAATTGATTTATTATATACTTGTGCATTTGCCCGCAAAAACGGAGGTCTGGCTGAAAAATTGTGTTGCCTTTTAACCTCATTTCCAACATGATCTTCATTTCCAATGGCAATACGCTGACGCCAAACCTCTATATAGCAGATTTCTCTGTATTATGTATAAATACTTTTTCTATGCGGTAATAAATGTTTAATTTTCTTTTGTGTTTTAAAAGAGGTGCTCAATTGATTTTACTACCTTATTAAAGGTAAGCCCTATTGGCAGATAAATAAAATAAAGTAACAAAATCCTCAAGAAACTGCCAGCTCTAATCTGCTCCGAACTGTTGTCATTTAAAACTACTATTGTACCGTGTGACATGCTGCCAGACAACTGATTGATTATATTATCTGTAAAAGTGTGGTCAAGCTTGAGGCGTTTCAAGGAACCGCGAATCCGATACGAAGAAGTTAATGTATTCAGACACCGCGTCTATCGATGTAGGTTCGAAGTCTTGGGAATGAACCTTCCGTGAAGGGAAACATCATGATGAAACCATACCATGGTGGTAGAGCTTATTCTACGCCTGTCTGGCTGGGTAACACTTTCAAACTGAAAATCTGTTGCTATAGATGTATTCCGACATCTGCACTTGAAAGCCACTCCCTCTAGGTTTAGCATATTTACCATCTTAGACCACATTTTCATTTAACATCAGATGAGATTGTAGGCAAACGCTAAAATCTATAGAATATTTAAAAAATGTAAGATTCTTGCGAACCCAGGTTAAACCTTGATATTGGCACCATTCCTCTCCAACATTTGAAATTTATTGATGCAATGGGAATTCCCCTACCGAAGACATCACGTACGCGCACACGTCCGTATCGTTTTGTGTTTAAAAATCGTCTAAGTATATGTTCTGAGTTTAGTTGAACAATCTAAGACACTAATCTTTTCCAAACATATATGTGTATGGCTCCCCCTCAAATTACCGCCTTGATTAGGTACTCCCGCTCACTTTCTTTAGATCCGTAGCTGACTTTAGATCATCGTCAGAGTATTTTGAAATTACAATCGAAGGTGGTTCGGTCTTAATAAAATTAATATTTTTAGATGGGCATATTGGAAATGTACTCGTTAGTCGGAAAATCTACTCAACACTCTACTAGGCATGAACTGAAGTGAGTAAAGAATTCGAGTTGGTTTTTCATAAATTAAGTTTCCAAAGATATTCAAGTCTTTTAGTTAAACTGCTATTAGGGACTATTTCAGAAGCGGTGCTCTCATCTACGTTGGTTGGTCGGTTGGTTGGTCTCAACAAAATTGGTAAACGACTGATAAGATTAGTGTATTTGATAACAGAGACCGATCCATTTAACTCAGGATTGATAGCACAAAGCACAGACTCAGTTGCAATGATTAGAACCTACATCGAATAACGCGGTGTCCGAACATGTTATCAACTGATTCATTATCGCTTTATTCGGCTCAATTTGGTATTACTTATATGTAAGGAGAACTATCGGTTTCGTTACCCAGGGTTGGTTATGAACGGTACACATTCTGAATTTACTATTTTGACGCCGATATTTAGTTATTCCTGTATCGCTTTAATGTTATCTAATACATAATTAGGAAGGTGATCGAATAAATATTCCACTAACTTTAATCGTTCGTAACCAGCTTCTTTTTCTTTAAGACGTGGTGTAAAAAAATTGAATTCGTAATTTATCAGCCTTTTATCTTTCAAATTATAGAGGTCGGTCATTGTGCGCACATCATGCAAAAAGTACTGTCCGATTTCGATCATTTTTATAAAGATACTTGGTCCTTATCACATAAAATACCACATCTTCATTTGATGTGAAGTTATTCAAGATTTAGAAAACTACGTCGTTTGTAAGTAATACGCCCTCAACGATGTGTATTTGCTTGCCGTGGTTCTCCACATCTCCCATTCTCCATGGGGTAAGGGATGGTATGCTCATGCATAGGACAAAGTCGTATGTATCAGTTAGTCACTAATATTTTGCGGACTGGTTTATGTAATCAAATAAAAGTATCTACCTTCGCCCAGGAAAAGTTCTTTCACTATTTTCTTACGTGTAGGAAATCCTTCAATAGGTACCCATTCTCCACTGAGCAACAGAGAAGATTATTTTGAGACTTCTACCGACTAACACAGCTTTTGGCCAAGGAATTGAAACTGCCATAAGCTTACTATACCACCTTAAGCATTACATCATTAACATTTTTTTAAGTAATACTGTTAGATTGTATAACAAAGTTTCAAAGCATATTACCGATTTGCCAGACTGTAAGTTTAATCGCAATGCCAAGCGGGCTTTGCTGTCTAAAGGCTATAGAGTGAATCACTATGTCAACGACGGTGACGTCGGGAATTAACTCCCACTAAAAACGATTGTAACGTGTACTGTATTTTAAATACATATATGTAATAAAGATAAACCCGATCGAGTTTCTGGCCGTTTCTTCTCAATGACTGGGTTGTTCTCCGAACCTTTCATAAGCGCCTGAAGGCAGCCATAAGGTCTAAATTGAATAAAGTATTTTTGATTTTGATTTTGGTCTGCTTTGAGATCTTTACCTAGATAATTATTATCTATTTTATTAATACCTAAAATTGTTTCAGCACACCACGACCGTCACCATTCACTGTATTTTATTTCCTTGGGATCGCTTATTCATCTTCAATAGGTAACCCTTTTTTACCATAATCAAACATTATATTTTCTAAACTCACAATTGAATGGTATATGTGATAAGTGTGGAATATAATTTACCATTTAAATAAGTACAGTACTCGTCAAACCTTTTGGCCGCTCTGAGTATAGCGCGTACGTTCGCGCTTGCGCGTAATATTGTCAAGAGTTGAATATAAAACAAAGTTAAAATATTATTACAGGAATTTTAAATTGGCATTTATTTATCATTAATTTGTCTTGATGTTATCTGTATAATATAATACGTATTTATTCTTAAACTTGTGTTCTGCCTGTAAATATTTAGAACGATCAAAAAGTTTGACGCGGCCTGGAAATTATCGACTAATTACTTTCGTTTACATCAAAGGTTCTCGTAGACCACTTCCCATATTTTTCGCTATTCATAGACCGCCCCTGCTTACCTGAGATTATTTTGTTTGCAAATTTCTTATCTTCAAATATATGTATGCTTCATTGATGTAGATAGATATGTCTTTATATTAGTATTATTTAAGTAATTAGTATGTTTAGGTATATAAAATTGCTCAATTCATGGAAAGCCAAAATTAAACTCACGACCCGCTTGAATGAGATCCATTATCGTTGGCCCCCAATTGCTTCTCATAAATACCCTTTTCTGTACCCAATAACGAATTGTAACCTCCCATTTTTTTGTCATGCCAACGTAGACCCCCGTCAAGTCTTTTGTAGACCCCTAGGGGTCCACCTGAACCACTTCTGGATTTAAGGGTTTACATAGACGTCCATTACGCCGAACATGTTTAGCAAAGCGGTTTCATGTTAAAGCTTCGAAAAATAAATTCCACTGACCTGACGAAAAATTTCTTTAATCATACATTTTATTCTATTGTTATTCTAATCTACATATGAATAAGATTTATATTTGTTAGTTAAAAGTTTATTAAAGATTATGTAAGATAAATCATTGAATGTTGAAAGCAGATGGACTTATGTAAAAGAAAATTACGTCACTTGTTACCTGACACTGATTTATAGTAAAAAACTGTTCAAAACCGGCTCGTCGACTTTAATAAACATTTTATTATGTGTCTCAAATAATACGACAATATTTATCTAATGCATTTACCACGTTCTCTTTGTTAACACTTACTACGGTGATCCAAAAAACAATGTCTTGTTTTTTTCAGATGAGTTTATATTTTATTATTAAAATGCTCCGCATCACACTTTTCGTTTTTCCATAAGAATACCATAGGAAAAAATATTTTTGTTGTTTCTGATTTTTGTAACTGACAAACGATAGGCCGTATTGTAAAGTTCTTGACTTAATTTTATAGAGACGTGTTCAAGTATCTAGTACTAAAAAAAATCTTATGATTTTTTGATAAAATGGATCCTTCAAAAGCTTTTCAGGTCAAAGTTCAAATTGCACGAATTTTTGGATTTTTTTAACTTTTTAGGGTAACTGGCTCTCAAGTGCACCTGCTGGAACACTCCAACAGGAGTTTGGCAACAGATTTTCATTGTCAAGATGGTAGTTTCCCAAGCGGAATTAGAGAAAGCCCTACCACCATGCTATGGTTTCACGATGTTTTCCTTCACCGAAAGCTCAGACTCAGTTGCTAGGTTTCAAACCTACGTCCATTCACGCTATGGCCGAATACGCAATTAATTAAACCATCGTCGCTTCATAATTGAAATATAGGTAATCAGTTGTAAATTAATACTGAATTGAATTTTAAATTTTGTCTTTTAAAAGGTGGAATAGCTACAATAATGGGAAGTCAAACGAATCAGGTGTTCAAGATGTATTGTGAAACGTAAGTGGCAAAGATTTACATAATACCGATTCCTCGATAACAGTTGAAACTACAATATCTAGTTTATCTCAAGAAATATAATAACGGAAGAATGCAGTATGAACTAAAACATTATATCCCCCTTCCAGTAGAACAAATGTTAGTATACATCCGGCGTTTTAATAGATTTGCAATAGCTTCAATAAATTTATTGCTAAATTATGAGATCTTGGGATATAATTTCATTCCTTACCAAGATACAAAATGAAAATCAAAAGCAATCTAATACCGGAACAACTGTTTTATGTTAAAATATTCGCTTATTGGTTTTATGTCGATTGTAAAAACGTCAGTTTACTTCTATTGTATTTTATTCTGTATATTTTAATACTATTTTATCAAAATTCTATGATGATTCGATTTCAATATTATGCAATAAGGTATAGCTAATTTCTTACTGCGTATAGTTCAATATTATATACCAACTACTTTATCCTTGAACAAAAACCAGTGAGTAATAACCTGAAAAGTACTGAGCGCTTTCGACCTTTTGTCATTATGTGCTCCAGACAAAAATGATAATTTTGTGTACTATGTGAGTACATCTGCTGGGCAAAACTTTCTGCTTGGAGGAATCAACTAACATACTCATCTCTTCGGCCCACAACATTGTAGTAAATCCAGAGAAATCAATAGTCACATATTTTTCCTATACATAGCGGTACTACGGAAATAATCCTAAGGAGGGTTGATGTCAGGAAGGCGGCTGATCGTTAAAATTAAGCCAAATCATACATCACAATATGAGAAACATATTGTACCGACCCTACATAGGTGGGATAAGGTTAAGAAGAAGAAGAAGAGGAATTAAATTATAGTAGTTCGCTACTACGGTGATAATAACCCAGTGGATAAGACCGCGCGTCTCATATACTACACATCCAAATCCCCCATTTCCTTATGTTATCAAAAATAAGTAAACCAAACACCCTCTTCCTAGACCTCCTCTTTAGTGCTTACCTAATTATACTTGAATGGCCCAAATAAATAATCACGGCATTTTCAGTAAATATATGTTTGTTAAAGGTAGAAGAAACGAGTATTTTAATAACCATTACGCCTGCAATGAAGTGTGTTTTCATGTTGTAGCGAAGTGGGCAAGCGTTGTACTGCTTCTGCTTTTTTCTTCGGTACATAAAATATTATTGTTAAGATAGTAATCAAGGCAGACAAAGTTGCAACTATCGGCTAGTACAAAAGAAAGTGTAATTGTAATTATGGGTAACTGTTTTCACAACTAGAACCGATTACATTAATTTGATAATATATTATTGCAAATTCTAATATCCAATTGGTTAATTGCATTTACAGTATTTACCATCAACAAATGATTAGAAAGTTATGAAATATCAGCCGCAAAAATAGCTTTAGTAAAAGTTTAGTAGTTGTTTTCCAATTCGCTATCATTTATATACTTGAAATAATCATTTACTTATTTATTGTTTTTAAACAATTTTAGAATATTTCCGGATAGCCCAAAAATAGAATTTCCTCATTTCATGCTGTTAAATTTACCAGGAGTTCTTGTGATGGTGACCGTATTGTATTTTTGGCTGAATTTTTATTTCTTGGGAATGTTCAGGTATGTTATAAAGTAAAGATATTATCACTTGTTTTTTAATACCAATAGACTACTAATGAAGAAGCAACAGGTTCCTTTAGTGGTTGTCCTTGTTTCTATAAATTCATACCTAACTTCGACGTCGTAGAATGGAAATAAAGTTGTTTGAACTTTGAGTATTGTTAGATATAATACCTGTGTAATAACTAACTAGTTCATCAAACCAAATCTTCTCAAAACAGACTAAACAGAGACAGGGTCTTCGAAGTATCATGATTTTCAAAACTTTCTTGTTAAGTACAAGCACCGATATCACAATAGAAAATGCATTGAGTTCGTATTCAGAGTCCTGTTAACAAGTAGCTTTTTGAGAATGGAAAAATATACCCCCATTATGAAGTCTGTCAGGCTACGTGGCTTCGGTATTGCCTTATCAGCAACAAATATTATAAGACCCCTGAGATAAATAGGCCCCGGCATGTGTAAACACAACCCCATAGCAAATTCTTATTAATGAGAGTTCCATAATTAGTAAATTATGAAAACATCAAAAGGGTGATAACTTTTTATTATAATTTATGTTTTTTTTACCACAATCCCATCTGATATTAACTGACGATGTGGTCTAAGACGGTAAACACGCTAAACCCAGTGGCTCTCAAGTGCTACTGCCGGAATACACCTACGGTATTTGGTGACAGATATTTAACTTGACGGTGGTGACTAGCCTGGCGGACTTGAAAAAGGTCTACCACCATGATATGGTTTCATCACTATGTTTTCCTTCACCGAAAACTACGACTCAGTTGTAAGGATTCGTACTTAAGTTGATCGATGTGGTTTCCGAATACGCTATCAACTAAGCCATCATTGATTCAAAATATGTTAATGCTTCTATGAGTCCCTAGTAGCTCCTATGTCATACGTCGTAAAAAGTACGATATAATGTAATGCTAATAATAACCTTCCTCCAGTAAATTTTAATACCAAATCACGTAAAGAGCTATGCCATTGTAAATAAAATTTATTATTTGTTGTAAAAATGTGATAAAACCGGTAAATTACGTCATAAACGCTTTGGGAGTTACGAAAGAATGTAGGAGAGATAGTGTTAGATTGTACAACAAAGTCCCAAAGCATATTCCCGATTTGCCGGACTGTAAGTTAAAGCACTATGTTAAGCGGGTTTCGTTGTCAAAAGGCTATTATAAGGTAGATCAATATGTGATCTATGGTGATGTCTGGAATAGACACCTCTCTCTGTGCATCCACTAAAAACGATTATAACGTTAAAGTATTTTTTAAACATATGCATGTCAAAAAGATAATCCCGATCGAGTTTATTATCGGTTCTTCTAGATAACTGGGTTTGTTTGTGCTTTTTTTTTCGAACTGACCCACACTGTTAGCCTGGCAAGGCCTTTACAGTTTCACCAGACTACTAAGGGGAGCGCTTAAGGCACTCAACCGATGGGTTGTTTGTGCTAACGGGTGCTAGTTTTTGACGTTCATAAGCGGCTTCTTAAGGCTTAAATCGAGTAAAGTAATTTTGATTTAGATCGATATTATTTTGGTAGAACCTGTATCTAGTATGGCATGAACAATTTGTATGGTCTTCGTCAATCTCTTTGGTCACTCTGATTATAGCCTTAAGTTGCTTGCGCAGAATACAATCAAGAGTTACTACAAAACAAAGTTGAAGTAATACAATTTTGGCACTAATTTATTCTTAAGTTATCGATTCTACACATGTACTACGTAATTTATACCTATACTCTTCGTATTTGTGTCAAAAGCGGTCAAAAAGTTTGGCGACGACTTCTCTTTTCAATTTAGTAAAAGTAAAAGTAGTGATTTGAAATATATGTAGACCTATTAATTTAATCTATAAGGCATAGCACAGCCATAAAAGATTTGCTGAATTCTTGTTAAAGGATTAAAAATAACTTATATTTTAGAGCTGAGAGCAATATTGCATTAGAAGTCGGCCTAACGGATGAAGAAGCCCAGTACATCAAAACGCTACTGGGAAATCAATACGCACAGTTGGGCAATGTTAAATTTCATGAGATCGTTAGTACTATATAATATTATAAGCAATTTCAATAGTTATTTAAATGGACTAGTGGGCATTCAATTATCAAAATTAAATCATAAATCATTAATTATTCAAGTTTCAATATTGTTAAAGTTTTTTTTACAAAGAATGTACAAATATTATAGATTAGTAAACGTGAAGTGTGATGACTAATGGATAGAGATTTGTAAGGTTCCTTACTTATTTAATACCTACAAAACAAAAAAAAATTAAAACAAAATCCGTAGCCATAAAAAATCCGATTACAGTTGATTTCTTTTTATTATTTTTTTTAAATCCTTCTCCTTAATAGCTACTAAATAAAAAAAAAGAAAATTCGTAGACAGAAAAAATCTGTTTCCAATTTTTTTTAAACTTCGTCAATAGTCACAAACCAAAAAACAAAAGAAAATACTTTTCCAAATAGAGGAGAAGGAGAGTTTTTATCTTCTCTTATTCATATATACACAACTGCCAGACATAATACAATAAATGTTATTATTTAGCAAGTAAATCGCATCAAATTATCCAAGCGATATCTTCTAGTTTACTATTAGAAATTTCTGTCTATATTGACTACTAATCTTAAACTTAGCATTTACCATATTCTAAGAAATCCTTGTAAATTAGTTTTGACCTCAATATTAGAGCTAAAAACCAGTTTGGTTATATTTGTTTTCGTTTTTTATGACATCAAGTTTCACACTTAACATATAGAGATATTAAATGGACTTATATAATTGTAGTAATATACAGATATACATATAATTAAAATTGAAGTATTACTTGTTTGTCCGAGTTAATCTTCAAAACTGGTGAACAGATTTTGTAAAGACTTGACTGGGAGGTGACGATTTCTCAAAGTATTATAACAGCTACATAACATTATACTTTTCCATTGAAGCTAAGCAGTAATTACAAAATTTAAAGTAATTACAAAATTTAATAGAAGCCACATAAAATCCATCAAGTAGTTACATGAGGTTAAGTAAGTAGGGTAAGTAGTATTTATAAAATTGAACGTAATGAAAGATGATTCCAGATAAAACAAGAAATTCTCATTAAAAAAAAGAATGTCATATTATGAACGGCTTTAATTATTAAAATATATTAACATATATACCATGAAGAAGAAGCGGTATTTAACTTGGATTAAGTTCATCTACCTTTTCTATGAAACCAAAACATTAGAACAAGTTTCTAGAAAACCCGTCGCACGGTTATTTGTTGCAGATTGTCGGAGTTTTAGTGATATTAGCGTGCATATTGCAATCAACTGTGAGCGTTGCTTATTTCGAAAACCAAGGCCGTGTAAACTTCCATAGGTATAATAGACCTTTCGCTTTTATTTCATCATTCGTTACTTAATTCTAAGGAAAACGTAATTTTATATTACATTATACATTTTAGCGATTTTGCGTCATATTTATTTATAAGGAAACTCGGTTTGAATGTTCAGTCTTTTGGTGTAATAATATATATTAAGCAAGGTAACGCACCCATTTTCCCCGAGGTATTTTTGTGAGTGAAAAGTAACCTAACTTCTATGAATTCTAGGCGCTAACTTAGATCTTAATTTTTTTCTGAATCATCCACCCTCATTCCCAAGATATTGTTCTTCTCTGAAAGGCTCCAGTTCAAAAAACAAATTTCACTTTAAACACCGCGTTTCTATCGTTAATCGGTCGATCTATTTTGCCTTACTGGCATTATAAGGTTGCTCAACGAAAGAACTGCGAGAAGGTATAGGAATAGAGCTAAAGTGTAAACGACACATATCACAATACTTAGTACCTTAAAATTAAAAGAGGCCTACACTGAATGGTAAATAGAAACAGATTTAAACTAGAGAATAATTATTTGTTTCGAGACAATTTTTTCAGTATGCAGATTGTTAATTGGAAACGTTTATATTAAATATAGACTTTCCGCTTTTATTATACTCGTATCTAAGAGATTAATTAATTAACATTAATTTGAACTGACAATAATTTTTCATATTTATAAATTGTAGTACTATTTTCAGCCTCTACAAAGTGTCATCGCCTTGTTTCTTAAGCGTAGTTTTACTTTGTATAGCACCAGTCGATCTTAAAGTGTTGAAATTCTTCAGACGACCGAACAACGGTAGCTAAACAATTTTATTACTACATTTATGGTATAATATTTGTACATTCTAGTATTTAGCAATAACCTAAACATTTATAACAAGTGTTATGCCACCAAGCAGCGACATCACTGTGGCTGTGAAACAATATTGTAATAAATAGTACGCTACAACGAGTTGAAAGCCTCTATCTGGGACAACGTGCTCGCGAATAAATAATTAATTTTGAAATAGATTTTGACATACAAACTAATTATGAGATGTAAATTATTTATTTTTTAACTGTTACCGGTCTGTTAAAATCGGAACAATCGAATTTTGAAAGTAATAAAAACTAGTACATACTTCATATATGAAGGCAAGTATGTTACATCTTTGTCATCGCAGAGCTCATGCTATTTTAAACGATCTGAAAGGGTGTGTTTGTACTTCTCCTTTATAAATTCTAATCTGACAAATGTTTTTTAAAAAATAAACTCCGATTTAGTAAATATTCCTTATAATTATCAAACATAGCAGTAGGATAATTACATATTAACATGTTAATAGATTGTGAGGCTTTCAAGCAGATCACAGAGGTTAAAACTCATGGTTTATTTATGAATTGTAATTTATAAACACATAGCAGAACTACTTTTATGACCTCAAACGATTATATAAAACACGCTATTTCATAAACAAAGAAATGTTACTCTCAAATCTGCTCTAAGCTTAAAAAATATTGTGTATAGAGTATATTTGTCTGGAAGAATTGCAAAACTAATAAACGCATCACTTTGCTCAATCAACAGAGATTTAGTATTTATGTATCTTTATAGTTTTGAAGTAAAACTTCTTATGGGAGAGCTTTGAAATTTTAGTCTATAACCTTTTTGTGTGACATAAAGTGCCGGGTAGAGTGTAGAAAATACCACTTCTCGTTCCGATCACCGAACTTGAGCATCGTCGAGCACGGTCAGTACTTGGATGGTTGACCGCCTGGGAACACCGCGTGACGTTTGACTTTTGCAGTATTCTTATTATTAAAATGTTTCCGTGCAGTACAAAAGTAACACTTCATTTCTTTTTCTATCATATTTTTATATTTTATATTATGGTAATGGTTCAATGGATCAAATTTTGAATATCAAATTTTATCAATAAATACTTTGAAATATAACAACTCCTTCCATGTTTAAGACTCAGTAAAACCAGTAACAGTTTTTTAGGTAATAGTGTTAGGTTTTACAACAAAGTCCCAAAGAATATTACCGATTTGCCAGACTATAAGCTTAAGTGCCATGTTAAGCGGGTTTTGGTGTCAAAGGGCTATTATAGAGTCGATCAATATGTGAACGACGGTGATGTCTGGAATTGACTCCTCTCTGTGCATCCACTAAAATGATTGTAACGTATAACATGTTTTAAATATATAATTATATGTTAAAAAGATAAACCCGATCGAGTTTCTTGCCGGTTTTTCTCGATTACTGGGATGTTTTCCGAACCGGTGGTAGTTTTGACGTTCATAAGTGCCTTTTTAGGGCCTAAATTGAATAAAGTATTTTTGATTTTGATTTTTATTAATTTAAATCAATAAACACCGATTTATGTGACACAAAATCCTGGAGCCACGCAAGCGAATTATGTTGTAACAGTCGCCAACGTCGAACAGAAACCATGGTACTACAAAATAATCCCAAGGATGGTGGATGTAAGGCGCGCTGGGTGATCGTAAAAATTAAGCAAGATCATACCTCACAACATGACAAAAATGTTGTGCCCACCCTACTTAGGTGGGATAAGAATACGGAGATTATAATGACAAAAGTTTATTTTTTGTCGCGTGTCTTTACGACGCACTCTGTTTTTGTCCTACTTTTATTAACACACGTTAACACACGACGTGTTCTTTGTCCTAATAATTATTCTCGTAATAGTCTATGAGTAACTAAACTCAAAGTTGTAGTATTATTTACAGTTAGTCTAAATTTTTAATTTCCTTAAGTATATAGCCACCTCATATTGAGCTAACTTTTCCTCCTTCTTACCTGAGAGAACAGTTGCATGTATAAATGGGAAATTAATGGAATCTTTCAACTTTACCACCTTGGATAGGCCGAAATAGGCTTATTTATAAGCTACGTTGGCTATAGATGAATGTGACTTTGTTTGTGTATTTGTAATCCCTTTGTTATGAAATTTTGCATACATGTATCTATCATCCAGAAAAAAATACTGCTTCCGATGGGTTAGTTCTTATACACATAAACGCGAACGAAACCACAGACAAAAACTAGTACTCCATATTCTACATTACTTACAGGTAATCGAACAATGCCATGGTATCGAAGTAAAGCCTGCTTAAATTGGGAACTGATAAGAAGCGATCTTCATTGGAGCGTATTATTTATTGTTGGTATGATATGGCTCATTCTATTCTACATTGACTATTGCTTCCACTGAAGAATCTTATCTCCACTTAATTGGTTAATCAGTCCTTCGCCAAATCTGATCAGCTCATATCTTTTTCAGCAAGTCACTATCTGCATAGATTCTAAAATCCTTCTTGAAGTAAAGAGATTTAATATAAATTAAATTACATCAATCGCTTCTATTTAAGATTTTAGGTTATTGAAGTGAAAACCTCTTTAGGCGTGTTGGAGAGTAAGCTAAAGTGAATCGGTGATGCTGAATCGGGCTTATTCGGCTCCATTCGACATGAAGCGCGCTCGGGTTGGTGACACTCTGAATCGTGTTTACTCGGCTCCTGCCGTCATCAAACACGTTTACTATTTGACAACAAACACGTCGTTTAAATAATTATGTTTTTATTGTTCAGTATTATAATAATAGAATAATATTATCCATGTTCTGTATATAACCAGTGTACTATTTTAAGTGTCTATTATATATTATGTGTATTCATACATAACTATTATTTATTTACATATAAATACTGATAAATCTGTATGAACTTTAATATGTATGTTCGTTTATAACTTTTCACTTCTATCGTGTGGTCACTCCAACTATTTTTTCAGGAGGCAGCGGTGCTCTATTTGAATCCTTAAAAGATTCGCATATGACCGAAGAGATGGAAAAATTTCTCCTTATCTTTAAAAGTTGGCCAGCTCCAGCACTGGCTCTTGTAGTTATCGTCTTCTGCCAGATTTTAACACAATTTGCTCCTAATTCCTGTGTAGCTTATTGTCTTTTGCCAAGCATTGCTAGATTGGTGAGTGTTGTTGAAGGCTTCAGAACAAAGGGCCGTAGGAAAAATAATAGTTTTTAACCAACTTGTATGTATGTTTGTATATCTGAGATTTTCTCAAAAGGTACTGGTCCGATTGGGATCTGGTTTTTATTGTTGGATCAGGGAATATTCTAGTATATAATACATTATGATCTCTGATGAATATCTTCGGAGATATGCAATATAACTCTTCAATACCTAATAGCAAATGACTCGCGATTGCTGTAAACCTATCCTATGTATTATTTTGATAATGAAAAAAAAAATTTTTTTACTTATACCATTATTTTTTAAATAATGGAATGGATGAATCCAAAACCTGGATATGGTAGATACATGGACAAAAAGCATGTGCATATAATACGAAGGAAGTAATGTCAACCATGTCTGTTATTAGCATTATTGGCAAATATTCAGCAGTCAAAAGTATGGCTAACAGCACAACATACAATGAAAAGTGCACATAATATGTGTGTAGGAATTGCACTTGCGCATTTTCCTTAGTAAGAATCTTTTTTATATACTTCATAGGTTTTAGGCGTTTGTCCATAATCTCAACTGATGTTAAATCGCGATGTCGTCTATGATAGTAAACACGCGAAACCTAAACGCGTCTGGATCGTAAGTACAACTGCCGGAAAACACCTGTAGTAACTTGGCGACAGGTTTTCAGTTAAAACAAGGAACAAAGGATCTTCTGTTTCAAATCATGGCGCAGTGGTTGATCCACGTCGCTGTGATGGCCGAGCCGTATTTTATCCCGCCCGGGGATAACTGGGCGGGAGACCTTGACGGCCCGGTGGTTTTAGTGTCCCAGGCCGCCGCTGGCTCCCCGCCCCTTATTAACATCTTGAGGGGTCGGGGATACGTAGCGACGCATCACAGTGGCGTGGTGGTATTGAGAGTGTACGCACTCCCCAGTATGAAACTCGCCGACTTTGAGGGATTCCTCGTGGACCTTCAGAGTATCATCAGTCGCATAGTTGTATAGTCCTTCCGCCTACTGGCCCATAGTGCTGTTGGACGAGGCGGCAAAGCTCTGCGAGCGAATCATCGCAGGCATCCTCGTCCGGCACTTAACAGAAGTTGGGCCGGACCTGGCGGTAAACCAGTTCGGTTTCCGCCAGGGGTATTCCACCATTGATGCAGTGTTGAAGGTTAGGATGCAGGCGGAGGAAGCATTTTCCCAGGATGAGGTTGTTTTGGTGGTGTCACTTGACATCATGAGACAACATGAGAGGGTGGGTATCCATAAGGGATATCCCACGTTAATAAAAAAAAACACCTAACATTTATTGCATCAAACTTAGTTTACACAAAAATAATATACCTTGAAGCAGGGCTGTCCAAACCACGGCCCGCGGGCCGTGCGGCCCGCGGCATGAATTATTGCGGCCCGCAGAATCTTTTTATCTTCTTTGTTTAAATACTTTAAATGAGTAAATTATTTTTCTTGCGTCGAAATTCAAATGTTTTGGATATGTATTCGATTAAGCCGCACACAACACTATTCACTCGAGAACTCGGGGAATTTCCCGAACGTATAATAGGTACACCCGACACCGCGCGTTGTTCATTTATTGGGCTTTAAAAGACAAATTAATGAAAAAGTAGATAATAAAATAATGATACTTATTATACTTGTATTTTATTTTTATAAATATTTTGCGGCCCCCCAATGTATTGAGTCATTTTTGTTGGCCCTGGGTCCCATGTAGTTTGGACAGCCCTGCCTTGAAGTATCAGAAGTTTGATCACCTTCGTGTAGTTAGGATTCATTAGTTAATTTCTAGGTACAGCGTTTTACGAATCTTAGGATTACTATTGCTTTTTCCATAACCAGTTTTACATGGTTCTTTCTAGAGTTAGTAAAGTTCCTTGTCAATATTCCCCAATTGTAATATTTTAACGTGCAAACGTTCTATACAAATACACGTATAGTTTGTACTCATACAGTTAGCATAAATATATGAATACCAATTAGCCTAAAACATAACTAGGAAAAACCAGTGCTTTCACCTTTTCGTAAATGTTTACAATATCCAGACATAATTGAAATATGAATCTAGGTCATAATAATATATGTATATACTTTCATTTCGCACGCTTCGTAGTTTTATTATGTACTACATACATATATTATTACTTAATGAAAGTTTTGTTTTAGCACAACTGTCAATTAAAATATTAATCGTACATAAGTAGCATGATTTCCTTTTCAGAGCATTACTTGTGATGTGAACCCACATTACTTGATGGTAGCAGCTACACTTGCCTCCTCTATGTCCTTCCATCTTGTCACTGGTTCACCTGCCAACGCAATGGTCTGTGCCTACACACACATACCACCTTGGAAAATGGTCAGCATTATTTTAATTGCTCGCAGTGCTATATTTAGTTTAAAAAAATCATCATCTTTGAATTTCCATACATATTTAACTTTACTTTTGTAATCGCAGTGCCAGAGATAACACTAAGAAAGGGGTCTCGGGTTAATTGTTATATACTTATATACTATACTATACTATAAATTTAGCACATACTGTAGATATTTTACGATATACGAAATTGTCGAGTCATGAATTGAACCATATTTCAAAGTGTTTTTTGCAAAAATAGATGGAATCGAAAACATTTTGTAAGTCGAAAATAAACTGTATAGCTTTCACGACCCGTTCGCTTTCCTTAATTAAAAAAAATAAAACCATAATGGGATAATTGTTGGAACGAAGTTCATTAATGCGGCTTGCGGTTGGAGTTGACTTACAGAAATCGTCACATAAGGAAAAGGTGTTTATGCCTCTTCCATATAGCATTCTCTCTATCTTTCTATTGTATACGAGTGTGTGCGTGGAAGTACTGTAATTCGATCATAGTACAAATTTCATTACATTTTTTTGTTACTTACTTTGGTTTTATTAAATGATCATCACTACATATTATAAAACAAAGTCATCTGCTACGTCTGTCCGTCTGTCTGTATGTTCTCGATAAACTCGAAAACTATAGAACGGATTGTAATGCGGTCTTCACTAAAAGATAGAGTAATACATGAGGAAGGTTTGGGTATATGGTTTGTCAAGGTTTTATGTAAACTGGTTGAAATATAACAATAATTGTTGAAAGTGTTGGAAAAAGTCAAGCCGCTTGGGAGCCCTCATCGAAAACGTTGCCTTATTCTTTTGAGATATAACAAAACGATGCATAGTCAGATATTCCTCTTTTATAGATCTACAAAAAAGTGTGCCATGGCATATACCTATCTTTTAAGGATAGCTTACTATAACCCATTTATTTTCTAAAAAAACGGCCACAAGCAATGAGGTAATTGGAAGGCTATTTAAACGGATATAATATTAATCCTTATCTTCTTAAGTATTTCATACGAATAAGAATACATTTTTTATTATCAGGGCAAGACAACGTCCGCAGGGCCTACTAGTTTTTATATAAATTATAAAACACGATTTTGTAATAAATTAATATTGTCCTCAAAATATTAAATGAAACATTTTAATTTGATTCCATGTCGTAGTTTATTTGTATTGAAAAAAAATACTTTTTTAAAATATAAATAACCTAAATCTTCTCCATATCTTATTACATTCATAGTTGAAGAAAAAGCATAAAGAACTTCGTTCCTGACCGTGAATTTTTTGTTGAACATTAATATTATCAATAATACTTCTAAAATTGTAGTAAGAACCTACTCCTATTTAAAAAAGTCAAATAACAAAATTGACCATCGCGTATGATCCGTAGAAATCGCACCCGAGTTTTTTTTAAACAACACTATTACTATTTTCTTGGACCATAGCTTTTTATTTTAATTGGAATCATTTCTTTACAATACCCTCTCTTTTTGTGTCAGAAAAAATAAATTTGTATTATTCTCCTTAGAACTGCTTATGTCTCCTAAAATAGTGTGATATTGATCCTACGTTTACAAAATTGCTTCCCAGATGTCAGCCGGCATGGGGCCCTCATTGTCAGCCATACTGATCATATGGTTCACCGTCGTTGTTTGGTCCACGGTCGTTTGGACTGACATCAACCAAGACCCAACTTGGGCAGACACGAATATCTTCAAGAATTTATTATGAAAAACGATGTATATACGGAGAATATGAAATGAATAAGCAGTTTCAATTTAATAAAACTCTATACAAAGACTCCCTCATTTATTTTCTTGAACATAGTCTAAAAAAATCCATCCGAATTCTGAATCAGTACCTATATGAGTTAATAAGTTTTCCTAATACACATTTTATTTGACAAAAAAAATTAAAAACATGCATAAGTAAACCGCTATTTATATGAAAGATCGACTATGTTGGCTTAAAATAAAATTCGATAACACAACTTACTGCACTGGTGTTTCAGTTGTTCACAAATTAATGCTCACATTCCGACAGATTTTTCTAGAACAACCTGACATCGAAATTTTTTTGTTAAAGCGTCAGAGTGCAAATCTACAACCATAAAACTTTGAAAATGTATTTATTACAACGGCGTATTGATAAGAAATGATTATAAACAATTTTAAAAATCCCAATTATCCCTGTTAATAATCATTATAATATAATAGCCGAAAATTTTTATTTTATTTATATCAAGACAACTTTAATTAATAGTTATTTTTTGACTTTAAATGTAAATAAAAAAAATTGATAATTGCAAACGTCATTCACACCTTTTAGACTCTTCACTACATAGTATAAATCAAAGTCGCTTTCTCTGTCCCTATATCCCTATGTATGCTTAAATCTTTAAAACTACGCAACGGATTTTGAGCGGTTTCCTTTAATAGTGTAATGTATGTTATAACGGTAACATTGTTATGGGGGTAGGTTTTATTAAATCAGTCAGAATAAAGTTGTCAACGAATACACCGCATTTATTATTCCTGTCCTTATTATATTAGGAAAGCTACGGAATATTAAGAAATACATCAATTGGCGACGAATTGAACATATGCGTGTGTTTTGTAAATAATAATTACAATGGCAGTCGGAAAGATTGAGCCGTTTCAACTGGGAAGCGATAATTGGACTTTGTACGTTGAACTGTTGGAACAATACTTCGTTGTGAACGAAATAAAAGACGAATACAAACTGCCTACATTAATTACAGTGATGGCTGGGCAAAGTTATGAACTATTAGTGACATTGTGTACACCAGATAAACCGGCAACAAAAATTTTTAATGAATTGGTTAAAATAATGTCAAGTCATTTACAACCAAAATTTAGTATCCTAGCGGAACGCTATTATTTTAGAAAAAGGAAACAAGGTACCGACGAGTAAGTGGAGGATTATGTAGCTGAACTCAGGAAACTATCCATGGGATGTGGTTTTGGTAAGAATATGCTAGAAAATATACGTGATCAATTAGTATGCGGATTGCACAGTGACATTATACGGCAACGCTTGTTCACTGAAGATGACCTGAATTGTGAGACAGCTGTGAGATTAGCCATTACAATTGAAGCCGCAGAAAAGAATGCAGGGATTTTAGAAGAGAAGTACGACCATCGTCACGATAAGACCACTTTCAACTCAGCGGATTGTGTGAGATTGTCTTCGGAGGTTCAACAAGCGGTAGGGAGAGGCGCTGCGGTCGGACGTTGGAGCGAAATAAGGCAGGCACAGCGCGTACGAGTTAGTCACGAGTCAAAGGTAGAAGGTACAAATTGTCAGACACCAACGAGGTACACTGGGGCGTCAACATCATCGACAATAACACCGAGACCACTTTGTAACGTTTGTGGTAGACAGCATGACTCAGCTCAGTGTAAATATAAATACTATGTTTGCAGAGTTTGTAATGTTCAAGATCACCTTAAGAAAATGTGTTCGATGATACAAAAAGGTATAAAAACTTATAGAAATATGAATAACGAAGTGCAGGAACTATCGAGTGATGATAGTCAAAAGTATGACAAGGTAAATTCGCAATTAAATTTTAACATTAGTTTGTGTAAACCTATCGTAATTACAGTTTTAGTTGAAGGAAAATCAATAGCTTTTGAAGCAGATACCGGGCGTGCTATATCATGTATTAGTACAAGTTTATATATTAAATCATTTTACAATATACCTTTAAAGAAAGCAGATATTTCGATCAGTTATTACACAGGAGAAAAGAGTGTAACTCGTGGGAAAGTAACATTAACAGTCCAATTCAAAAACATATGTAAATTGGTAGATTTGTATGTAGTAGATAACGACTGTAAGCCTTTGATGGGTAGAATGTGGCTAAAGAATTAGGATTTGAATTGAAAGAGATAAATTGTAACAATATAGACATATCACCATCAGTTATTATGAAAAATATCAGTTCCAGGTTCAGTAATGTATTTTCGGAGGGGCTCGGTCGATACAAGGGAGGTGACTTCAACTTACGAGTACGGCCGGACTCGAAGCCGGTATTCTTGCGTGCGCGACCACTAGCATACGCGCTGCACGAGCCCGTCGAGCGGGAACTCGATCAGTTAGTCGCGGACGGCGTCATTACACCTGTTGATTCGTCGGACTGGGCAACGCCAATCGTACCGGTTATTAAACCGGACGGTACAGTACGAATTTGTGGTGATTTTAAGTTAACACTTAATAAATGCTTAGAAGTTGACCGTTTTCCGCTACCAAAAATTGAGGATGCATTAACAAAATTAAAAGCGGGTCAGAGGTTCGCAAAAATAGATCTATCTCAGGCTTACGCGCAGTTAGTTTTGAAGGAAAATTCTAAACCATACACAGTGATCAATACGCATAGAGGGCTGTTTAAATATAATAGATTAATTTACGCTGTGGCTTCTAGCCCTGGTATTTTTCAAAGGGTTTTAGAACAAATGTTTGCAGATATGCCTAAGATAGGAGTATTCTTAGATGATATAATTTTGACAGGAGAAAGTACTAAAAGTAATTTAGAAACCTTGTACAAAGTCTTAACGAGATTGCTGGAAAATGGACTCAAAGTAAAAAAAGAAAAGTGTTCATTTTTCTCTACATCTGTTACATATTTAGAGTATATTATTGATTCAGAAGGAATAAAAGCTAATCCAGAGAAAATAAAAGCTATTGAAAACGTGCCAAGGCCTACGACAGTGACAGAACTTCGGGCATTTTTAGGCATGATTATGCACTATGGGAAATTTGTTAAAAATATAAGTATGATTTTATCACCTTTTATCCAATTAATCGAAAAAGAGGAATGCAATAAAGCTTTCAATAAAATAAAAGAATTATTAGTACCTAGCGAGGTTTTAGTTTTTTATGATCCGGAATTACCGCTGGTATTAACTACCGAAGCGAGTAGTATAGGGATCGGGGCAGTGATATCACACCTAATGCCTGATGGTTTCGAACGACCGATAGCATACGCCTCCAGAGTACTCAACAACACAGAAAAAGGTTACTCACAAATTGATAGAGAGACTTTAGCAATTATATATGGGGTAAAAAAGTTTCATCAGTACATGTATGGTAGGAAATTTATACTGAAGACGGATCGTAAACCATTAGTAGCTATATTTGATTCAAAAAAGGGTACACTAACGATGGCGGCTTCCCGAATGCAGAGATGGGCTGTCATTTTATCCGGATATAATTACGAAATTGAATACATCCGAACGGATAAGAATACTGCAGATGCTTTGTCACGGCTACCCTGCGAGGAAATGGTAGAAAATAAAAAAGAAGTTACGTACGTCAATTTTGTGAACGATTTTATGCCAATTACCCATAAACAAGTACGAGAAGAACTAAGACAAGATAGCATTTTAAGGAAAATTGTTATGTTTTTACAGTCAGGGTGGCCAAATAAAGAGGAAAACTCAGAATTAAAAGCGTACTTTTTGAGGAAAGATGAATTATATTTAGATGATGGGTGCATTATGTGGGGATACAGAATGGTAATACCATGTGTATTTCGGAAGCAGATTTTAAAGGAACTACATGTAGGCCACATGGGTATGGTAAAAATGAAAGCTATGGCAAGGAGTTACGTATGGTGGCCGGGAATAGATTCCGATATTGAGAAAGTAAGTAGAGAATGTGAGACGTGTGCTAAGGAAGCCCCAGCACCGCCGCGGGCCCCACCGCAGCCTTGGAAATATCCAGTAGAACCCTGGAATCGACTACATATCGACTACATATCGACTTTCTAGGCCCTTTATACGGAAAATCATTCTTTGTTTTAATTGATGTTTCTTCAAAATGGATAGAAGCGTTTCACATGCCGACCACCACAGCAACAGCAGTCATTCGAGTTTTGCGAGAAACGTTTGCTCGATTTGGATTGCCAAAAGAAATAATGTCAGACAATGGGCCGCCATTTACGAGTATGAAAATGGCCGCATTCATGAAAAACAATGGCATAGTTCACACTTTCACGCCTGCTTATCATCCGGCCTCCAATGGAGCTGCGGAAGGTGCAGTTAAATTGTGCAAAAGAGCAATAAAAAAGGGCCGAGTGGAAGGTTGTGAGCTGGAAGTAGCCTTGCAGGCGTATTTAATGGCATACCGAAATACAATCCATAGCATTACCGGACTGACACCAGCCATGCTATTACAAAAACGCTCCTTACGTTCAAGATTAGATTTATTACGGCCAGGAGCAGAATTAGAAATGAAAGTGAAATTAGCACAACAGAAACAAGTCGAAAATGCAGGTGGACACAATCGAGAGCTAAGTGTAGGTGATCCGGTTTGGATAAGAGAGTATGGGGGAAGGAATAGATGGGAAAAGGGAAAGATAGAGGAAGTTAAAGGTTCACGAAATGTCATAATTAGTAAGAGTGACGGTCAACCTGGACATATTAAAAGACATATAGATCAGGTTAGGTATAGGAACAAAAGTCAAACAATGGCGTTTCCCTGTCCAACGCGTAACAGTAGTGACATGAGAGTAGAACCTGAGAGTTCAAAATAATGTACCTCCCTCGTTATCCACTCGACCCCAACGAACAATCAATCCTATCGTTCGATATGGTGACCCTATTATGTATTAGTTATTAACTATTTAAAATTATATAATTACAGTTATCATTACGATTGTTACCTACTATTGTGAAATATTTTATAATGTACATTTTTGAAGCTTATAACTAATATTAGTGATTTGTTGTTTTTGTTTTGTGTAAATTAAGTGTAGGGGTGTAATGTATGTTATAACGGTAACATTGTTATGGGGGTCGTTTTTATTAAATCAGTCAGAATAAAGTTGTCAAGGAATACACCGCATTTATTATTCCTGTCGTTATTATATTAGGAAAGCTACGGAATATTAAGAATCAAATCAAATGAAATCAAAAATACTTTATTCAGTTCAGGCCCTGAGAAGGCGCTTATGAACGTCAAAGTTACCACCGGTTCGGAAAACAACCCAGTCATCGAGAAGAACCGGCAAGAAGCTCGATCTGGTTTATCTTTTCATTAACATATTATAACTCATATTTTTAAAACATAGTTATAAATAATCACATTCGGTTTTGATGGATACACAGAGAGGGCGTCATTTCCAGAAATACATCAAATAGATAGAGTGATTGAAGAGGAAGGTTTATATGTATAACATAAATGAAATAGTAGAGAAATACTGTTATTTTTGAGGTTACTCCAAATTTAACGGGTGCGGGTCACGGGCAGTAATGAATAAATCAAAACTACTGGATCGATTTTAATCATTTTTTCAGTGTATGACATAGGCTATATATTTTATAGCCGGAGCGGGCCACTAGTTCTTAATAAATTATAAGAGATGATTTATTCAAATGAAACAGTAATTAAAACTACTTTTACGTCAAGTACGTTTTAAGTCATTGTATTTCTATAAGATGTATTTAGAAAACCATTGTAGTATTATTTTATGAGAGAAAAATAACAACACCCAAAGTTTATTGACATTTTCTTTCTCTTTATTAGGCATATCAAAATAGCATTTTATAAATATCGAATACGTAATACAGCACGAAATATATTTTGTATCAGTTATTGTAAATTTAATATAAATGGACATCGTACAAAATATAATATTGAAATATGATTGTAAAAATTTGTTTATTACTACAATTTGAAGGAAGAAAATAGCATCACAATATTGTCAATCGATTTGCATATTTAAATTACGCGTTCCTTCTCCTTTTCTATTTAACAGTCAACACAGTCACACGTAAAAAAAGAACCAAAATGGACCACACCATCATCACATTTAATACAAATTTAAAAGCGGACACGGGATAAACACTATATAAAAATATATTATATATTTAAAGTTCCTTGTATACTGGAAGAGCATTATCCTAAGCTATACAGTTGTGAAATATAGCAAAGCATTTATCGATATATACATCGACAAGCGAAAAAGTCACATTTTTCTCATAAAACAAAAAACGTACATAACCAATCCATAGTAAAGAAAACCCATGTTTTTTTATGATTTTTCTTTCAAACATTTTGTCAATGAGTAGTTACTTTGTCGATAAAATAAAATAAATCTCCATGTTACGATCCGTGTATAAATTACGTCATAAAAAATGTGTTAATAAAATATTTTAAATCCCATTTAATCACAAACCATGTTATTTAGAGATGGCCCATCAGTTATTTTATTGTCGATGATTTAAGCCTCATTTTTTTTTCAATATTTTTAATTCATACCACACAACCCGATCACTCAAATTATATTTTTTATATTTCCCAAAAACAAAAGTGTAACAGCGAAACCCATAGCCAAAATATCAGATTTTTTTTTTTTTGTTCATGAAATTGTATTTTAATCATTTTTAAATACATAGATAAAAAGTGTCAACACTCACAAATAATGTACTAATACACACACAACCGCAGAGATAAAGTAAACCTAGATTATAAACAAACAATCGTAGCAATGCATTAGTCTGTAGCTTTATAAACAAAAATCCTTACTTGGTACAGAACCATATAGCGTATATTATAGTACCAAAGTACATGTGTTTTTCTCCTGAAAACCCATTTTTATGGCAAAATATCAGTACTACAAAGTTCGACAACGTTTTCTAGATAGAAAAAAATACATATTTCGAATTATTAATTATTGTTGCATAAATGGTTTTCTTTCACTAACCCGATTTTAATCTTACGAATACATTAATATAGAACCTGACTCGCAGTATAATTACGAATATTTTTAAGGGTTTTTATCTTTTAAAATTATTGATAGATTATGTAAATACAGTACTATTGAGTACTATGGGGAATTATTGTAAAAAATATTTATAGATGTAGGTAATTTAATTTAAACTACATATTTATTTTATTATTAGTATTGGCAACATATATGTAGATACTTGTGAAACTTTCTAGAATAAATTTTGAGCATTCGACATATTCATTTGTTTCACAACAATTTATCGACTCGTCATTCATCGATACTCATTAATCCGTACTGTGGTATTATAAATTATAACGGTATTCGATTGAAATTTCTAATTGTATAATCGATCGATTCGAATGAATCGATACTCACACATCCTTCTTGTACATGATTTCTACAATATTGTCATTAGCAATTTCTAACTAAAGTAAGTGTTGGTCCTGTTTATATTTAATTATACATGTTAACGGGCTGTAATAACCATTTACAACCAAGAAGACTACATACACATTAGTATTGCCAAGGTAATAAATTTAAAATAAACTACAAACACCAAGAACATTCTAGAAAGAAGATTAACACAAAAAGTCACTTTCTGTAAAAGATTTATCAATGATTGTTTCGTCATATCAAATGACATAAACACAAAATATTAGTAAGTGTTTGATTACATTACCTAAATACACAGATCACTTTTTGCAAGTTGATAGAATGATTTCAGTACAAATAATCAATAGGCTTCTAGTATAATGTAACAGATAATCAGGAAACATAAATTCACTAAATATGATCACTGTTTAGACTCAAAATCACAAACACACGAAATATCATCAGATCTCACAAACAGTTTAAAAACTACATCCCAAATAAGTTTTGAGATATATATATATTACTATTTAGGTACAATAAAATACATCTTTACGATAAAAATGTTCATAAAATTAAGTCCTCGCCCGCCTCTTCCGCTTCAAAAGTTATATAAAAATAAATATATATTATGTTTTGTCTAATTTCTGCCTACTCTCGAGTTTGGCCGTATCGATTTCTAGCACGTCACGGTAACTTTATAATAAAACAGCTTACAAAAATATTTCGCAATATGTTGTCGCCACGCTGCGAAAATGCTATAGCCACGAAGCGAAAACATTGTCGTCACGTTGCGAAAATGTTATCGCCACATTGCGGAAATACTATAGCCACGTTGCGAAAAAGTTATCGTCACATTCCGGAAATACTATTGCCACGTTGCGAAAATGTTATCGTCACATTCCGGAAATACTATAGCCACGTTGCGGAAATGTTATCACCACATTGCGGAAATGCTATAGCCACGCTGCTGAAATGCTATATCCACGTTGAGAAAATGTTATCGCCACATTGTGAAAATACTATAGCCACATGGTGTAAATATTATCGCCACATTGCGAATTTAATATATAGCCACGTTGTTAAATTCGTAATATGATTCCGATTACATAGACACATAGAATCACAAACATTATATACTCGGATTATCATTTTAACTAGAAAAACGTTACCAACTATTTATTTATAATTGTATAAATTTGGTAATGTATATAGTCGGTGGGGCGACATCACACGTCCCATACATACATAAATGCTTTAAAAATTTGAACAGTTACAAATGCTTATCACCTTAATATGGCAGAATAAATATGTTTTATTATATTTAGTGATCTTGGTAACATATTACATTATACGTACCGAATACAAATAAATAAAATTCACATTAAACTAAGCCCTGCTTTATACATTATTAGAATAAAAACTCTATGAGCTATAGTAAGTGGCCTTATGTCCTCTATAAAACAATAACTACCCGATAAGTTATCGAACATTAGTACGTTTCATAAGTTAAATGAAATATGTACGGTAACATAAAAACACAACCTATTATTATTAAAAAAATATGTATTTGCAATCGATATTTAACACACCGATTCACGGTACAGACTTTATCGATATAATTAAATCCTTCATCGAATTATCCAAAATTCATAATAACTAGCATTTTAAAAACTGAATCCTTAGGTAACATTAAAAAGTAAGGAGGGATTTAGTAAACATATCTTTATAATAAACCTTTCCTTAAAGGAGACTTAGTAAAAACAAATTTATGTTAGTCCCATATCGACATATGCTACTCACAGATACTCTTTAACTTGTAAGGAATACATACAAATTAAGTTGCCTGGTCCGGTTTAGCTACCACCATCAAGTAATTAAAAACCTAGCACTAGGTACTTGTAGATCTGTTATAGCAGCTGCGTTTAATAATATATCGCCACTTAGGACCAAAACAGATTACACACAAATAATAAACACAAAAATATATATTTCAAAAAATGAAGCTATAAAAGAAGAAAACTATAACGATATTGAGAAATCAAAATAAGAAAAAATATCTAAGATATAAACGTAACAGTTCGTGTACTAGGGAGTGCGTAAAAGTCGATATTTTTTTTTTATCGACTTTACGGTCCTTGACTATAGCTCAAATACGAAGTTTTTAATCACGGTACAAGCAGGACTCGTGAAGGCACCATCAGCACCTGTGATTATAGCTATAATTAACTATTAAAAGGCAGATAATCGCAAGAGAACACCCCTTTAGCGATATCAGCCAAAGCCGTCGCGGCGTGGGAGGATGTACAGTTGAAGGGACCGATTTGGGGTAGCGAGCTGTAGGTGACGTTGCAGGCTAACGACACGTTCCTCGCGAGGGCTGTGAGGTTCGATCCGGCCGCGAGGTTCACGATGGGAGGAATCGCGGGGAAGATCAACGAACCCCAACTGAGGTAAGCGCCCCACACTATGAGTGTGGTGATGATTTTTGGCCCGATGCCACCGACGGCCTGAAACAAGAAATTTTATATAAGAAATAGTACCACAATTACTACTGAAGAACTGTGGCGACTGATGATAAGACACGACAATCGACCACTAGTACCCCGTTTATCAAATGTTACAAGTCTACGAGCTCACGAGAGTTACATATAACAACAACTTTTTTACAAGGTATTGTAAATAAATGCATTCAAAAATTGAGAAATGTTGTACGTTTGCTGTGAGGTGTACAGGAAAGTGGCCCTGTTTCGGGGGGATAGACTAAATCCACATTATTAACCTAGGAATAAAGCTAGTAAAATAATAAATGAGTAGCTAACCATTTTGGAAGTAGGTATGTGTGCGACGCCGGCGACGATGGCGTTGGGCGGCGTGCCGACCGGCATGTGGAACGCCATCGAGCACGCGAGCGTCGCCGGTATCATCAGGTAGCGCGGGTCGATGTGCAGCACCCGAGCCTGGACAACACCACCACATATCATTTACACTCGCCCATAAAAAAAAAAACAGTCCCGACATAAATAATACAGTCCCTCCGCCAATCTTTTTGGCTGCCTGAACTTAGCCTTAAGTTTGGTCTAACATACATTACACTCATGAGTATAATACATAACAAACTTAAATTATTATTATAGGAAACTTGAATTGGCATTTATTTATCCTAAGATTTTCTATATCATATCTGTTTAGGACAGATTTGCACGGCGACAACCCATCCTTGTCCCGCATATCTGTTCGCACTCCTTTCCCCCATCCCTAATCACCCAGCGCCTTGACATTTGCCTTTTGAACTCTCTCATTAGCGGATGATCGGCGATTGAACTACACGTTTATTATAATTTGTGTTGTGTGCCAAACTATAAAAATACAAGTGACTTTGAAACCGTTCGTGAATGTTATTGTGTATCGTGCAAGAAGAGGAGGCCTCCTACGCGACGCTTACGCAGCATTGTGGTGAGTCCATTTTGTCCTATCCACTCCAAGTCGTCGTGTAAATACGGCACGTGGGAAATATAGGCTTTATAGGGTTTTACTTCTAAAAATAACAATCTATTAGAATCCAGCGCTCACAATATCTATAAAATTGCACTTATATTCAGAGCGGTCAAAAATATAACCAAAGGCTTTACCGGTGATAAATAAATAAATTATGGCAATTAAAACTAACATTTTATCGACAGACATATCCTCACGAATGAGTAGAAGCTTGTCGGTGTTGGAAAACATTTCTATGAAACCATAGGATGTTGGTAAGGGTTTTTCTAAGCCAGACTAGCTTAGCTACTAGCCTAGCAAGACACCATGAATGTATTCCAGAAGATGCACTCGAAAGTCAATGCCTCTACGTTACCATATTAAATCACATCATTATTTAACATCAAATGAGATTGTGGTCGAACGTTAAAATCTATAATGGATAATTAAGAAAACTGAAAATTAATCTAACATTATTTATCTCTTAAAAATAAAGATCAAAATAGGGAGTAAGTAGGTTAAATTCACTCAAAGTTAATATCAAGTTGAAATATCGATTATTACTTGTATATTACAATTAAAATCCATCAGTTTATTCAACAACCAAGTTAGAACAAATTTACTTTGCTGGATTTGATTTTATACAACTAATATACACTTATTTAAACAAAATATACAGGCTTATGCCTCCAGCTTCGTCTATGTGAAAATAATTTTGACGCTCGAAATGAGCTAACTTTGAATGAATTGTAGGTTGATGTTTTCTTTTGTATTTCTTATTACTGCTTAGCCCCCCAAGAAAGTATTATGATATGTAGCTTAGATCGTCCCTCGGTCTCAATAAAGTATATGCAAAACTTCGAAAACTATACAAAATACACAAATTAACTGATACGATACGAAAGCCATCTCTTATCAATTGATAGTACTATATCAATCGTCACACAAATTCCGTTCATAACTCAATTAACGTATACAATATCAATACACGAAACATGTACAATAAATTATTAAGAAAATATATTCACCATATTAGCCAAGACTGGAAGGATGAGGTTCGCGATGGCGACATTAGAGGTGAACTCGGTTATGAACTGGGTGACCAGGACAACCACCAGCAGCACAAGCGCATGGTTCAGACCCTGCAGACCCTCGAGAGATGAACCAATCATTGACGAGAGACCGGTCGCTTTGCTACCCTCAGCGAGAGCAAAACCTCCACCTAGAAAATAATATAAAAATCAATCGATTGCTAGGAAATTAAAAATATATATTGCATAAAAAGAACAGATACTGCAATCTGCACCAGCAATCAAATTTCATATGAAAGAAAAAGTTATAAACGTTATCCAGCCACTGGACTGGATTTGACCAAAACCGAAATAAATTTGAATTGCTACTTTATGTATTTGTTATTTATTTTTAATCTGTATAGTACATCGTTATATAAATATACAATAAAAAACATTTAAAATTATGTGGTTAGTACAAAGGGTGGCCTTACTGCTAATAGTAATCCCTTCCAGGCAACATTTGGATGGATATGTTGCAAGGTGTAGGAATCGGGGGTATTCAGTGTGTACAAGTAAAACAAAACTAGCAAATACGACATAAACGACCAGCATGTAGACACTAACATACATATAAAACATATAATAAAATAGATGTAATACATAGACTACACAATATTAAGGTTCGGAATATTAAGTCGCAGTTTTTTGTTTTTGTAATTTTAACACTATTGAGTTTTTCTTGCCAAAGAAAACAAATCGATTTGGGGAATTTTTAAAAATGTTGTACTACCTCTTAAAAACATTTTTTTAAATTGCGCTTTGCAGGGGCTCTTAAAACATGATAAGCTAACATATTTTCGTGAGGCACTCGATAAAAAATATACGTTTTTAGGCCTACTATTTCATAAATATATATACATCGGAGAGAAATGAATCACCCACTCATCGAGACTCGGCACCAACTGAGCCCATTCCATCGACCTCTCGAGAAGAGGTACAAATACAGTCAAACCACGACCTACTAGGTGAAGACAAATCATCAGATTAAACGGTGAGTAACTCGGAAGATTAAATAACTCTACGAGAGTACACATTGAGAACCCTCCGAGAATCTCCGAGAACTCTACGAGAATCTCCGAGAACTATACGAGAATCTCCGAGAACTACGAGAATCTCCGAGAACTCTACGAGAATCTCCAAGAACTCTACGAGAATCTCCAAGAACTCTACGAGAATCTCCAAGAACTCTAGAAGAATCTCCGAGAACTCTACGAGAATCTCCGAGAACCTACTAACCTTAATCTTTGTAACACACACCTGACCGTTGGGTTCTTATGTTAATAACACAAGTTGCTTACAGATATTCTACTCAAAGAAAACACTTTTTACATTCACAGTTAATCAACGAAAATCAACGAGGCTGGTGCAGAGCGCGCACCGCCTGTCAGTATGGCCGTATCGGCGGATATTTAGATTAATAATAATTTGATTATTTTATAATAAGTTCATAAGCAATTCATTGATTACTTGTAACACAAATCTTTATATTTCAATACCTAACAACCAGTGACGTCACGCCTTTTGAAAATATCACGGAGGTCTTTAACTCGTCATATACAGGGTGACTGGTTGAACACTTGCAATATTCAAGGACATGATACTTCATGATCTCATTTAACATATAAAATAATAAAATCAAAACAAATATTAATAAACAACAAAGAGAACCTTAGTTAAAGTTTGTTCTAAAACTTTTGAAAGTATGGATAGCGCGCAACCTCAAGCACACACTCGTAGTCGGCGGGACGCGATCCGGGGTTAATAACCTTCACGTCGCCCCACAATTAATGGTCAAGTGGAGTAAGGTCTGGAGAGCGCGCAGGCTGCCCTGCCGCGTGATCTCGCGTATGTAAACAAAGGCGCGTGGGGTTGCCTATGATTTATGTATTTCTCTAGATAATTAGGTCAAATATTAAGTTCCTATTTTTAATTAATTTAGAAACAGAATCGAGTACTGAGTACCCTCTATCAATATTGCGAGTGTTCAACCAGTCACCCAGTATATATACATAGATAATTAATTATATTGTAACTACAATCACTGTTATAAAATGCTGTCATTTATTCTGCTATTAGGTAATCTGCTGTTTTGTATCACACTGCAATTTGTAAAAATGAATATCCATTGTTTGTTTCATGACTTTTGCATATTAGCAACGTGAAGTAATTTAGCATAATTTTTTGTCTATAACCTCTGAGTGTTATATTATAAATGTCGATAATAATAACAGATAACAGCTGAATTGTTTTTAATAATTTGTTATCCATTATTACGAATAACATTATGTACTCAATTGTTGTAATAAGAACCACCTATAGAAATAGATTTAGTAGCATTTACGAGTATTTTATTATATTTTTGACACTACGCCTCAATTACTCCTGATATAAAGTGAGGATGAGGCTGAGGACATAACTTTTGATCAGAAAAAAATTAGTTACTCTTTTAGTGGGTTGGTTTATTATAGCCGAATTTTGTACGAATTCGAACAAACTTATTAAGCTGGCAGTAGCACCCATAAGACCTCAACTTACCCAATAAAAAGAGCAGGCCCCAGGGTATCTTCTCCTTTAATATGTTCCAAGTGACGATGCTCGGCGACGGTTTAGAAGCCGCTAGTTCTTCATCTGTAAATGATATTATACATCAAGAATTGATAAACGTCATCCCTAAAAACACACATTGGAGAAAATTCTTCAATTTCAAAAATGGATACACTGACATTTTTTTTTCAACGTATATTTGTTTTATACTATTCATTTCCAGAACTCTTGGTTAGTACTTTCAACACTGGATTTCTTTTTTTAGATCTGGTGAAGCATTTGCTAGTATCAATGTACTAAAATAAAAATATCTACAATACACACAATTATCATTGCATTTAAAACTGAACTAAGTACAAATTTTGCCCTTAGGATCATGACAAAAAAAAAGAACTAAAAGTGTTGTGAATGGTAAAATTTGGACTTTGTTCAATGTGTATCAAAACTAAAAATTTAACATATAGTATGTAAATGGTTAAAACTGGACTTGGTTCATTTTGAAATGTAACGATTCAATTATAGAATGGTGTCCGAGTTAAGATATTCAACGAAAAAAAAAATAATGCACTACTCACATGAGGCTTGTGCGGAGAAAAATTTTAAGAAATCAGTGGACATCGGTAGCACAAACATCAGTATCACTATGAACATTGATGTCACACCGTCCTTCACCTTCCTGTAATATTATCACAGATAGAATAGTTTCATAATCACTTGTAACTAGCTTTTGCTTCACTTGCACTAATTAATTTTACCTATCCCTAGTAGTACTTTTTTTTCAGGATTACACAAAGACACAAACTCATATTCATATATGTAATACTAGTAAGAAGTTAACTTTAGGATAATAAAACTGTACTCACGCGTACGTATGCGTACACATTTGCGTACATGTGCGTACAAAATGAACTTGTTATTCAATGAACAATTGAATTAATATTTCTTTTTACTATGAAACTAGGACATGTACTAAAAATCGATATGTAAAATGTTTAAACAAGCATTCCCTCTACAAATTTCTTTGAAAAATTATACCTTTTCAGAGTTTTAAATCACATAAAAGATATATTAGTCAAAAAAGTAATGAAAAAGATAATCTATCATATTATTCAGACTTTAAGGCATATCTTGAATGTATAAGTAAGTCTTTGGATTATGGGTACAATTTGTGTTCAATAAATGTAATAAGCTTTTCATAATAAAATGATTGATACTTTACGATATGTTCGCGCATATGTTTACAATATGCTCTGTCTTATTTCAATCTCTATAATACTCTATAATACTAACATGGTGGTCAGGACGTCAGCCCATCCAGGCATGAATCCAGGTCTGCGGAAGATGTACAAGAACACAGCAAAGATAAACAGAGTTCCAGATGCCTGAGAAATTAAAAATATCGAATCAATTGTTGTCATAAACTCTTATGACCTATCTCCTATCTGTAAACTTCAAGCAAGTTTTCCAACATAAACCAAGAAATAATTAGTTTTAATTTACCTTTTCATGGAATGTAGTGGGTCCAAGGTTTCTATATTGTTCCTTGATCACCTTCATCGTTGTAGTCGAGCTCGAGGACGCGAGGTTCACTTTCCGTGCCGCTTCACTGTTTGGTCTAAAATATATACACATTATTTTTATAATGTAACGAATATACCAGTCTGTGAAAATCCGATAGCTGGGCCAACTTGACGTGAACAGAAATAGCAACCATAACATCTGACCGCATCAGCTTCCAAAACACTATGTGAATAGCATTTGTTACTTTGGTACATTTGTTAGCATTTGTTGGCATATTCCTACCAAAGACAAGTAACGTTGTTTACAAAGGTGTGACGTCACGCAATGACACGTAACAGGCGTAATCATTTTTAAGAAGTAATCAGAATAATCATAACAATATGTTATAAAAATGTCAATAAAAATATAAAATATTTGTGTATAGAATATAATAGCTACAAATTAAGAGTATTTTCATCAGAAAATGTCCACATTTGTCAATACTAAAATAATCTCTTTGAAAAAATAAAACACCCAAGTAATTACATTATTTACCTGAACATTCCCATAAAGGTGACTTGTAGAGACACCCAGATGAGGAACTGCATCAACAGCATCGGTGGGGTGCTGTATGCCATGAACCAGAAGAAATTCACGGAGCTCGAGTACTCAGGAAATTCGCTGTAAATTTAGAATTGCAATTAATATGCATAACCCTTCTCCAATAACACAGTCGTTGAGTTCATAAAATACAATTGTTTTATGGAAATTAATCTTTACATATAAACTACATTATCCTAAGATTTATATTTTTGACAACATATTTACTGGGAAATAGAGGGCCCTTATGATAAATTGAAGGTTAGATATAGTGCTTCCCCATAAGGGATAGGCAGTTATTATAAAATTTAATGCAAAATTAAAAAACGGATCGTAATGAGTTCGAATAATATATGCAGATCTCATGATTTAATAAAACCTTTTTTTAAGAACCTAATCGCCGATAACTGTTATTTAAAAATACAAACGACAATGTAAGTCATCGTCTACCATATTTTTTCTATAACATAACTTTGTATTTTCTATAACTCTCCCCAAGCCTCGTGAATATAAACTAGACTGTTTAGTATTAATTTTGATAGTTTTCAAATATTATCAGATATTTCGTTCTCTCTACAATTAATCTTAATACCGTGCGAATATAAATTATACTTCACGATTATCAGAATTTACACTGAACTAGTGCGTTAAATGTGAATCGATTAATGCATGTGTTAATCGATAAAACTTGAGGTGTTCGAATCGCTGAATCTATTGCTATAACACGATTACTGCATGAACGCAGCGTCGCCTGTGATTGGTTAATATCACAAAATCTCGTGAGCGATTGGCTAATGTTGCATATGATATCTTAAGTGTTACAGACTTCCGGCGCAGGAAGTACTAATTAAAAATAGTATTTAGACATGATCTTTGTTTCAGTATAAATGGTAATATTAGTGTTCAATATAAAATATTAAATAGTTCGTTATATGATTTGTCTATAAAAGCCAGTGTGTCACATTCTTTAGGATGAATCGTTTCGTAACCACCGCGAAGTTCAGTTGTATGGGGAAACTCTGCCCGATTGTATTGAAATTATTATAAAAGTGTAATCGTATTCTATATTGTCGCTATCCTATGTTTACATAAGTTGATGCGAATAATGTCATCAGTGATTGGTAGATGACAAGCGTATATGTCGCATATCCTTGCTAGGGATTGGTTTATATCACTTATGATATTGTAAGTAATTGGTAAATGACGCGCATGACGTAGCCAATAATTGGCTGATAATTTGAACATCCTTAATAATACACAAGCCCAAACAAACCCCTACGACTAGGATCTAAGAAGAAATTACGATTCGCTACTCGAGACTACTGAAGGATTTACAATGTACTTACGAATCGAATATTCCCTTGAAAGCGGAGTTCGTAGCCGTACCGACTAATGTACCGCAACCGCCAATCGTGGACGCGTACGCTATACTCAAATAGTAACAGATTGTGATGTCACTCGGCATTAGATTCCTGAAAAAATTGTATGAATTAAGTTCACAAATATTTTAAAGCATATACTTTCCAACCTTTAAAAGGTACGACATTCGTCGCGACTTAAGTATAAAACAGTTTTATAAATCAGCTAGCGTTAGCCTGCAGCTCCACTTGCTTTAATATAGATTTTATGTAACCAGCGAGAGCTATACTTTTTTAAAATTTTGGATGAGATAATGTCCTTTCCTATACCCCTAGCAGTGTATGTACAAATTTATGATGATCAGTTGAGTAGTTAAGGTGTGAAGTTGGTTCTTTTTGAACAATTAATGACGTGTTGAGGACAGACGAATAATTGTATACCTGTCTCTCTCTAATGCTACTTCCATACCTGCGTGTATCGGTACTAAGTTTTGTCTATGGTCAGACTAAATGCAGATGTGGGAAGATATTATCGTTATGCGTTACGAACTATCAGATTGCGTGACGATACATGCAGCACGATAACTGGGCCGGTGGTATTGCGCACATCAAAGGAATTTATCGGACGCTAATTTGAAGTTATTGGAAAGACGCGGGTGTTGAAACGGGAAAAATTAACGCGACAAGTAGTCGAAGCTTCGTCATGCAGGTATGGGAGTGGCATAATAATAATTCTATTTAGCTCGGTTTTAATGTATATTATTTTTGCGTGTAAAATGTCTCGGATAAATGTGTAAGTATTAGAATGTGACATAATCTATGGAAATTATTGGAATAGAGCTTTATTGAAATACATTCTCTCTAACTTAACACGTTAAACGCCATGGGGGTCACCGGTGACCTCACCCTTCCTCTATCATAGCGCCATGGGGGACACCGGTGACCTCAACGTATAGTCATATTCAAACTACTTTTTCTCGCCGCCGGCCATACTGACTGTTACTTTATTCGTACTCCGTGACCGGCACGGCGCTGTAGAACTATACTGCGCAGTGGGACAAACATACCTTGTAAGGAATTGAAAAAATGAAAGATAGCGAAAAAAGTAACCAAAATAAAAATTCAGGATATATAATTCAAATTAGTCTTTATTATTTAAACAAAAATTAGCAGTCTTTATTTTGAAATACAAATATAAAAATCAGTTTTACTGAAAAATAAAATAAAGTTCTCATTAGTAAGCATAATTACAAACAACCATTAGAAATATATATAATTAGCCATAATATTTGACAAAACATGCTGTAAAAGATGAGATAAGAAACCTTTTATAGCATCAACATATTAGCGATGGACATAATTGAAACATTTTAGACAAAAGTGAGGCTCCCCCTTACATTGCACACAGTACGTACTCACTTTCTTAGCTTTATTCTTAGCTACTTTACGACCAAATTCCTGTACTGAATCTTTATAACATTGCACGCAAAAACGACGCGTGTCTCTTACTTTTCCTTCCTTTAATTTTAGAACATGCTTGAGTCTTTTAGGTCTTTCATTGATAATTATTTCTTGGGAATCTGCTGGCCGAGTCAAATAATTTATGAGAGCCCTCCTAAAGTCGACAACTGAAGATTTGCTCTGCTTATTTTCATTGTCATGACCCAAGCATTTACAACTGCCGTATTTAGAAGTAGTTCTATTGCCAATTTTCTATACCATTTTACGGTTTTCCGCAATGGCGAAGAATAGGCACCTATCTGGTCACTCATGTCTACAGACCCTTTCGATTTATTATAATCCAAAATAACTTTTGGTTTACGAATCTGTTTGCCTTTTTTCACCACCAGAGCAATTTTGTCGGAATGCTTTGTCGACAGCATAAGCACGTCCCTCTTATCTTTCCATTTAAGCACTGTTACTCCATCTTCATTCTCCATAGCCATTGTTTCACCTTTTTGCAGTTTCGAATCAACAACAGCTTTAGACAATCCTCTTCTGTTTTTTCGCAATGTGCCAATTAAATGGGTTTGCTTCTCCAATAACCGATAAGCCAGTTGCAAGCTAGTGTACCAATTATCAGTTGCTAGCGTGTGTCCTTTGTCAAATATATTTTCACATAGTGCCATCACCACATTTGTTGGCGTAGTATTTATTGCGTCAATGTTTTTCCCACTATACAAATTAAGTTTGCAAGTATATCCGGGAACAGTACATAACTTAAATAGCTTCATGCCATACTTGTGTCGCTTACTTTTATTGTATTGCCTGAATATTATTCGACCTCTGAAAGGTACTTGGCTTTCATCCACACAAACATCTTCTTTAGGCAAATAATATTTCTGGAAAGTATCATTGAGAGCATCGATTAAAGGTCTTATTTTGGCAATACGATCGTTTCTGTCGACAGATAAATTGTCGCTAAAGTGTAGGTATTGCAGTAGTAACTCGAAGCGGTTCCTACTCATAACGGTGGCTGGAAAAGTTTGTCCAAGTATCTTGTCTTTGCTCCAATAATAAGCTAATTTCGGCAGCTTTACTACGCCCATAAACAAGACCAGCCCAAGAAACTGTTTTATCTCTGTCTTGTTTGTTGGCTTCCATGAATGAGACCTTGATCCAGGCTTTATTTGCCTGGCTGTGATGTTTTGATTTGCGAACAAATTTGTCTGCTCAGCAATCATTTCAAGAATTTCTTCAGGCACCAATAGATCATAATACTAGTCAGGGCCAGCTTCTTTCAGCAAATTAGAATATGGAGGTTTCATACCCTCGAACTCGGTGAAAGGAATCACTGATGGCTGTCGTCTTTTTGGCCTCGACCATTTTGAGGAAATACGGTCATTTTGCGATATATTGGCGGCAACAAAATTTTCAGCCGACTCACTGTCACTATCACTATCACTTGCGATAACCAAACGTCTTTTCTTTTTCGGTAATTGCATGGGTTCACTATCCGATTCTACGAAAGCGTCATTGTTTATAGAAGCGATCGAAAAAAAAATTTCTGACGCGTTTATTTGCTACCATTCATCCTGCGTAAATTCGAAGTCCTCCATAGCTAAATCCATATCTAAAGGTTCGCACATTAACTATTCAATAAGAAAATGATGATAGCTAAGATAGTAGGAACGTAATTGATCTAGTAACACACGTTCTATCACCGTAAGCGCGAGCGCACTACTGGTGTAGCGGGTGGCCGGCGGGGTGGGCGGCGCGGCGCCGGGTACCGGAAAATATATTTTCTGTATTTGTGCGCCATGGGGTGCACCGGTGACCTCAGCTATGTACTTGACTGTAACTATGTAACCCATGTACAGAATTGAATAAAACTTATTTTCTATACGTATCGTAACATAATAAACAAATTACGACCAAAAGTATTTTTACGATTTTTATTTTTTTCTATCGGCGTTTTATTTATTGTCATTTAATAACGAGAAACCCAACAATATGTGTATAATAAATACTTAAATATGGTAGTTATCTGTTACTTTGAGTTTGAATTATTGCAAATGAAACGGAGCTTTTAGTAAAGGAAAACATCCTGATGAAGCCATAGCATGACGGTAGAGCATTGTCTAAGGTCGTCGGTCGTCGGGCTAGTACTCTCTTTTTAAGACTAGTTTGTATATGTTAAATACCAACGGCAGTCGTCACCATCAAACCGACCTGCAAAAGTGCCCCTTTACTACTCTTTCACCCTCTACTAATCTGAAGTTGATAGTCCGTCCAACCACCTATGGACGTGTTTCGGCAGGTGCACTTGTGAGCCAGTTATACACCACTTCCCTCCCTATAAGTTTAGCTTGTTTACCACTTTGGACCACGTCGTTATTTAACACCAGATGAAATTTTGATCAAACGGTAAATGCTGTAAATTATATATGTACACACATATAAAACGAATTTTTTTAAATAACAATACATACTCTTCGTCGTTAGCCTTCGCAGGGGTGGCCGGTTTGATTTCTTTACCATTTTCTTGAGTGATATTTTTCTTCCTGTTGAGAAATACATCTCCTAATCCTTGCTGTAATAAACAAAAATGAACATTATACCTAAAAAACTATACAAAATATTGACATGGGATTAGTTTTGAAAAATGTTTAACAGAACGGGCAAGTATTGGAATTGACAAGTTAAAGACAACCTTTTGGCAAATGTAATAAAAAACCAATGTCGAATGTAACATACCACGACTTAGAAGAAATTTTGCAGTTGCAATGGACGGAAACAACCTGATAATTTACACCGTTATATTTTTTCTATGAACTAGATAATTATTGACTAAAAACAGCTCCCCATGAAAGTAAATTGAGTTTACACTTTGTATGGCTTGATTACGTCTGAAAAGGTAGGTAGGAGGGTGGGATCAAAGTTACATCGTGTCATAAAAGGTGCGGACCTTAAACTGCAACCCTTGAAAAAAATTTGACATACTTTAAAAACTGTATAATAACGTTGTAAGATTTAAATATAGTTATATCACTTTTTGGTAAGTGATGCGCACGCGATTTCTCACAAGTTGTACATGTAATATGCGAGTTGGCCATGTTTGCAATAAGCCGAAAGGCCAACACTGCCTTTGAGACACAGTCCATAGAAACAACTTTATTTTCGTATTGTTCCAAACAACTTGATTTTCGTATTGTTCCTTTAACTTACATTCTTTGTTTTTACAAAAGATTATACATACAAATATATCAATAATTTATGAAATACTTTTTAATGCTTAATGATTTCTAAATTCTAGATTGTAAAATATTAACCACAGAAATAACTCCCAAAAATTATGAAATTCATATGGCGTGATTTATGGATGGCTACATATAACTAGATTAAACTAATTTTAGAAAAAATATAAATATAGGATGAACTACACTCAAAGTGAGCATACCTGTTCCATAACTTCTAAGATAGCTTCGACTATGGGCACCATCATAGTAGTTGCGGCCGCGTTCGACACCCACATTGATATGAACATTGTTACAAAAGTTAAGCCGAAATTTAATCTGAAACGAATATACTATTTTATGATATCCAAAAAGACCTACTTTAGCAGATGTACTTTTACGGCGAGAAGAAAAAATAGGCACCCCGCACTTGGTTAGTTCTCGCGGCATATACTGAGATGATATAAAATACATCGGATGTGTCAAAATCAAACCCAAATGCCTCGAGGATCACCACTGTTCTGGCCTCCACATAACTTATCCAGTCTACTATGATCCATATGGAAGTTAGTCTTGGTGAAAGACGATACAACGCATTGATTTCCATGATGACTATAATATACAGATTTCCCTATTTCCTAATTTATTTAAACTTTTTTAGCGGAAGTGGTAATGTTTTTACCACTTTGCTACTTTCAGAAGGTTGATATAAAATAACTGACTCCGTTTGTGCAGACTAGTAATTGCTTTGGCAGCTGGATTACGAATCTCCTTTATTGAAGGCGAGCAGGCATATTTATATGGTACAAAATAGAACACGTGCAAATCAACAGGATAGAAGTAAACCGACAATACAAATAATATTACAGTCTTAAAAAGTAAAACAATAAATTAACAATACAGTAGAATAAAGCAACAATGAAGATAATTTAAATAATAAAGTAATGCTAAACAGTAATTGTCCGCTGCATTGTAAATAGGATTTGTCGGCGAGATTATAATTGCACCCAGGTAGCATGTGGTCGCCACCTGGGCGGTGAGTCTTTAATAATCGCCTTGTTAAGCCGACTGGGCTTGGGATATTATACTGCCGCTGGTTTTTCGCCTAAGTTGTTGTAGTACACACATACCACGTTTGATGTAGGTATGTGTGTCGCTACACTTTTATATTGAATTATCGGGCTAATTTCGATGTAAGCGCTTTTAGTAAGGTGGTATCACACAACTAACTTGAACAAATATATTATCCGTAAAAAAAATACCTTCGATGTGAACATCCGACGACCTGCACAGTCCACAGCGCAACTCTCTTTGGTAACTTTGAATGCTGAACACCAGCGGCGATCATCAAACCACCCATGAACATCATGTTGGTCTCCTTCATGTACGCGGCGCAGGTTTTGTCAGAGTCCAGGATGCCCATAGTTGGAAAGAGTACAATGGGCAGCATAGATGTAACTGGCAGAGGTAGCAGTTCAAGCACCCAGAATATCGCCATTATAAGTACAACGTACATACATCTATAGGCCTGCAATATAACATTATATAATATATACTATCTATTGCATAGATTCTAATACTACAATAAGAACAAAAAGATCACGGGCAAAATGAAAATATGGTGATAGGGCATTTTATTTAACATCTAGACTATTATTACCTATAGTTAAAATTTGAATAATTAGATGAACCTGAAGTATACAAAGCCATACATAATAGATAAAATACTTACTGCACCACTGTTTAAAATGGGTATAGGAAGTAAAACTAGAGGTGTGATGACCACAATAAGTGCCTTCCAATATATGGACAAGAACAGGCTAATGCGTTGGCATAATGTTGCTGTAGATCCATTTCGGAAGTAATATGTTTGGCCCCTGGAAAAACATGTTCCAATTTGCAAATTTTATGAGAATATAATTTATATTAATTATGTCACCACAAGGAAAAGTAATGTATCCAACTAAAATACAAACAGAAGATACGATAAAAAGTTTTTGCCTGTGCCTTAACAAAGTATGTATAACTTGAGAACCAAAGGTCATAAATGAACAAAATTAGATGATTTTTTAATCCTGGTTCCTAATGTATATGAAACTGTATATTGCAAAAAACTGTAAATGCGCTTTTCATCTTTGGACAGCTGTATGGCAGTGCGGAAAAAACGTTAAATGTAGCCTAGCCAGAAAATAAACTGAATTTCTCCTTTTGTATGTTTGATTAATTTCTCTCAACTTGGTAGCAAAGAGCCCATTTAGAAATCATACTGTAATTGAAAAGTTGATTTTAAAGTAAAAAGTCTATAAGGATCGATTATCAAGTAATGTTGGGGTATCTTTACAAACTTCAAATGGACATAAAACGCAGCCAGACTTAGAACAATAATTTGTAGATCATATAGGCAATTGTTTTATAGGATTCATAAGCCTAAAACATTCAGTGTGGCAGAGGCGACAAGGCAACTGCTTAAATTGCTATAATGTCCATGTAGTTTTATTGAAAACATACTATAGATGTATCCTTTCCAATACCCCTTTTCCCCCCTGTTACTCTAGAAAATGAAGTCTCTACACTAGAAAGAAATATGTGGCTTGTTAACAATATAATAATATATTACAACCAATATAGACAGTAAATAGTAACTCTGGAACTACATTCAAGACCAGGCCATGTGTACCCACCCTGTTAGCTAACGGACATTGATCTTGGAAAGTGACATGAAGATTAAAAATATTTACTAAGAGTTGATACCCACCCACTTAATTGGGCATTAAGAAAATGGCTAAGAGCCAATTTAATCTCAAAGTAAATGGCATAGTACCATCTATGAAAATTCGGCATCAAATGATCAGAGTCCCATTCCGATATGTTTAGAAGTTTTAACTTGATTAGGCCTCAAAAGAAGTGTATTTTCATTATACATACATATTGATACCATTGTGGCATATTTTTCTCAAATCATAGTATCATTTATATATTTAAAATTTTATAGACATATATAAGGCTATAACTTATCAGTGGGTTAAATTTAATGTCCCTGAAGTCTCAAAAAACGAAAAGTCTAATTATACAATATATATGATTATAAAAGAACAAAATCCAGAATAAGTAGACTTATAATAAAGCAGAACTGGAACAAAAAAAAAAATATTACCTATATCACTTATCAGTTAAAAATTAATATTTACATAAATTACTTTTTAATATTTAAGTAAAAATAAGAATATTATTTAAATTAAACTACGAAGATGCGTAATACAAGCGTGGAAAGTATACTGCAGCTGCACTGCGCGCGACGGACGCCGAAGTTTAAACATGGTGTGGTTAAAACTTCAATTTAAAAGAGTGGATACAATAATTATAGTATATATGCGTAAATAATATGATTACTATTTTTATTTTGAATATAATTTGAAAAAATATAAAATTCTCAAAGTTAACAGGTTTAAAATTACACCTTACTCAATTCATCGACCACCACTACCGGCGTCTAGCAAAAATAACATAATTATTGCTTTAATTCACTTGATTTTAAATTATAAACTTACCTAGTCTCATCGTTGACATTCTGCCCATTTTCCACAACAGCCGTAGACATCGTGTATTTTATTTATTGAATAATATTGTATGAATAAAAATATTTGTGATTTAGTTTTGGCTATGCTGCGCTCACATTCTTAACAAATCTGGAAAGAAAAAAAATCATTAAAGTAAGTTGTATTTCTAATAAACACTTATTTCAAGTTTCAATGAAACTTATTTTTTGAAATTACCACAAAACGTAAAACTGACAAATCTCAACAATCGATCACGTGTACGAAGCGAGTTACGATAGGTAAGCGTTAGCAATCACAGATCAACGGGTAGCGCGACGCGACGCGCCGTCAAAGCATGTGTAGAACGGTGTTGCCAAATTGGATTTTCTACATAGATTCAGATTGTATTCTACATTTCTCCAAATAAAAAAAGTCCCAACAACTATTAATTCGTTTTTTTTACTTTGCCAATATGTTAAAAAATAAAAACTAGCGGATACTGGCACATCACTTAAATTATTAATATATATAATAATGAAAAAAACATTTTGGTTAAGTATTTAAAAATCACAAACAAGTGTTGAAAGAATAAAGAAAGTGAAAACAAAAGCCAACTATAACAAAAATAAGCAATGAATAAATAGAGAAATAAAAGAAATTTTCAAATTGAAATTTTCATCAGTACAAAATAGTTGTTCCGTTAAATTTATATATAATTTTATGAGATAACGACCGTATTGTACATGTGAATAATAATATACGCGTAAAACTCCAAAAAATATTTTTTCCAATTATATAAAACTATCCAAGTTGTCTTATATTATCAAACCGATCAGAGATGATTAAAAATGTTTCCTTTTTTATACTAAAATTTTCAGAAGGCAATAATATATTCAATCTATATGGGTAACGGTATTTTACTAATTAAAAACGTAATTGCATCCAAAATAATTGTAAAATGCTACAGAATGATATAAAAAAAAATTAAACTACTACAATGCAAGATATATACATTGTTACAGCGAAAAAAACAAAACACAAAACCGATGAAATAAAAAATACTACTAAAGGCATGCAACACATAGTATCTCATTGTAAATCAACTGTCAAAATTATATTTTTTGTTTACTATATAGCTGATTGTTAAATACTCTTATTAATTGTTTAAAAAGCAAGCTAAGTAAATATTAAATAAATGCATTATTTATTGTGATTGATTGGTTATAACGCAGTGTTAAAAATGGGGAATAGTAAAGCAAAAAGCGACGTAGAAGGTGAGTGAATTTCTCGATTATTTCATGCGAATACATTGTACATAGGACGTATTACTGAATTGAAATCAATAAAAATGAATTTTGTAATTCATGGTGTTTCTATGAAAAACTATTTGCGTAAACTTGTCTCACAATATAACCATAGTTTAAATTTGTTATAGATAAGAATTTTTTAGGTTAAAATTATAAGATAATTAAAGTACTTCCAAATGTTACCAGAATTGAAGTTGTTGTGTAGCTGAAGCTAAGGGTACGACTTTCCATTGACGTCTGTCGAATTGACCGCGGGGAGGGGTATGGGAGGGAAGGGAAGGATCAGTACTAAAACCCATTAAAAGGAAAAGTTGCGGAGTCCCCACCTTTTCGAGTTTTTTAAACTTTAAATTCTGAGCAAAATTTCCGGATTTCTGTATCTATTTCGACTATGCAACGTCTCTGGCGCTGAGGGAAGAGCAGCCTCTACACTCTTGCATAACAAATCCCAGGCTTCCATCCTCATCTCAGCCGCTCCGGCTCGTCCAATGCCTACTATTTGTTACAGCGGGTGGAGGTTGCTCTCCCTACATCCCTCTGGCTTTATAAAAACACTCTAGAGGTAGGACAAACTCGTCCCAAGTGGAGCCGGGTTCAATCAAACAGGTTCTTTGACATAAGTTGAACCTAACCTATTTTTTTTGTTGTCTCAATAACAACAAAAATGGCATCAGTTTTAAGTTTCTTTTCACAGGCCGGTTAAATGTCTTTATGAGATGTAAACTACACATTTTAATTTTTATATTTCTTAATGAAAATATTGCTGTAATTAAATATAAATAAACTGTTAAATATATGTGTGCATAAAAGATATTGAAAGGAGTACAAAATATTGTTATTTATGAAAATGTATAAAAAATAAAATGTTACGAATATATGACAACATAACTATTGGTAAAACGAAACATTCAATGGCGATATTTCATTATAATCTGTGGTAAAAATTATGTATATATTGCAAAATAATTGATTTTCAATATTTTTTTTCTCAAAAACTACATGTCGCCTCATGTTTAAACTTTGTGTGTGTTCTTATAATAATGTAAACTCTCTAAAAAAAAAAATATCAACCCCCAACTCGACCGACCATCAATGGAAAACTGAGCCAAGCTAAGCATTGAAGCATTAAGAATAAGTATTAATTAAAGCAGAAGGCTCACCTAAAAACATATATTTATAAATATACCACATATTATTTTTTTTGTTAATGGTGTTAATTCACCATATAAATAAATAAAGTTTAAAGGGTTTTGTGTTCATGTTTGGTTCTGTTAATATAACTAGCTTTCGGTAGTAGCTTCACTCTTGTTAATGTACATTTGATTCAATTATTTTTTTTGGATAAAAGGTATCCTTTTTTTAACCCTGAAAATGTGCATGTGAAATTTAATTTTGATTGATTTAATACTTCAGATGTGAAAGCTTAACAAACAAAAAAGCTCACATTTACATTTATAATGTTAGTTATATAGTTAATTAATGTAATAAAGTGCCAAAGTTTTACAGTCATTCTTTTGTTATCTTTATTAATTAATTTTTGCTTATGTAAATTTAGTAAAAAATATTTTTGTTTCTTCAATTTCAATTTTCAATTTTTCTTTTTTCAATGTGCCTACAACATTTTGTGATGACTGCTTGAGTACTTAAGGTGTGAAAGGGTAAAGAATGAACAAACTCCCTTTCTTTATAATATAATAGTGGAAGACTGAGGACTGTTTTGACTTCTTTTCACTTTTTTGCTAACAAACATGATAGTGCAGTTTGACAGAATCCTTAATAGATTCTAATTATTTACAACAAACATGGCCATTAATATTTTTCGAAATGCGAAAGTATATAATGTGTATTTATATCCTATACAATTATATATATATATATAGCATAGCTGGTCAGCACAGCTACCATTTCCAGCAAACTCGTGTCAATATGTAATGCAAAAAATGCAGCATTTGATTGATTATATTTATTTTCTGAAATAAATAGACAACACAAATTAATTATCAAGAGTCTAGGATAAGCTACTAGCACAATACAACAAGTGTACCGTACAACACCAGAGCCAAGACTGCCCAAACTATGGTCGCTCTGTTTCTTTTATACCGAAATGCCCAGTAGTAGGGAGAGTGAGGGTAATTGAATAACGCTATCTGTGGCGTTGGAGGTGCATGTGTTGTTTACAGATTCACTGCTAGGTGCATGTTAGCACCTGTGCCGACATATATAATTATTTTGTATTTTGTTTCAATTGTTATAAAATGTTCAGTTTCCTACAAAAACATATACAACTGACTAAAATCTGATTATTGGCTTATAACCTACAAACTTCTAAAAGATAATTACATTTTCCAGTGTTATTTATATGGAAAATAGAAAACCTTAGTGAGCGACTTGTAAATATTAATTTTAAGGATTAAATAAGGATAAACTACAAAAATAGATTGGTTTATATTTCTCCTAAACCATTATTTTATTGTATTTATATGTTTATTACCAAAAGTATTATCTGATGGTAATGTTATGTATAATCTCACTATCTTTTGTACTAATATAAATAAATAAGTGGACTATAGACACAACACTAAAATACAGAATAGATACTTCTTTTTTTTTAGAAGGGGAAAAATCCTGCATACGATACCCTCACACTGCCGGGGGACAGAGTGAGGGTTATGCCGGACTCTTACCGGCTAAAAAAACCCCTCCGCCGCTCAGCGCGCATGTGTGGACCAGGGTGCGGGTTCACGATGAGCATAGTCCACTACTCTGGCCACGCGCTCAGGTCGCCCAAAGGTGGAAAATCAGCGACCCACATCTCTAGGAGAGCTGACACCTCTCCTTTGCTTCTCTCAGAAGCAGTGACAAACCGTGCTCCTCCGTCACGGGCACTCCATACACGGCAATAGACACCCCCGTGTCTATCGCCTGGAGGCTAATTAAGGAGGCATGCTGTGGAATTATCCTCCCACGGCGAGATGTGGGAGCATCAGCCGATCCCTTTCTCTCCCGTTCGGCGTCCTCCTTCTTGCTAGTGACGCTCTCGCAGAACTCAATAATCACGCTCCATGCTCTCTCATCACGGACCATAGCACGAACTACGGCCGGAAGAGCGAGATCATGTCCAACAACGGTCGATAGGGCAGCACGTTCAAGACACACCTCCAGAGTGTGATGGGAATCGTCTGACACCTCGTTGCATTAGTGACACTGGGCTGTTGGCTCTTTCAGGTATTTGCCGAAGCAACTATGTCCAGTCAGCACCTGCACCAGCCGAAAGGTGAGAGACCCATGCTTCCTATTAACCCACTCCTCAAATACAGGGTGGATTGCCTCGATAGTCCTCACACCAACTATATATGAGGGCAGGATGTCTTTCCACAGTCTCAGCTCAATCTGTTTCAGATGGACTCTTTGAGCCTCTATTTCTGCGGGAGCTGCTCTCTCTCCACGGGCAAGCCTCTCTGAGCGCCAATGGTACATCTTCTCATGTGAGTGGGCGACTATTTTCCAAGGGGTGGAGCTAGCCAGCAGACCGCTGCGTCGCCAGACAGTTCGATGAGAATAGATACTCTTGATGCAGCAACCAATGATGGAAATATTTACAGAACTTCATCAATATATGTATGGATTTATTGATAATGTAGATAGAATTTATTGATCCAATTTTAGCATGACCCTGGACTATGAAACACTAAACTTTACTGTACACAAGGCACTCATAAACAAACCAAATTATGAGTCCATTTATAATTTGTATGGAATGGCATTATTGATGCTGCAACTAGAGTTTCATAGCTCTTAGGTTCAGTTCGATTATGAAGGAATTTCGGAGTAAAATACTTATTATTTACAAATGATTGTATCAAAGATAGATCCGTGTTCATTTTAAATATTCTTAACATTGTTATAGATTTATTTAGTGAATACAATTGTAAATTGCCTAATATTTCTTGTACCATGGAACAAACAAACAACCCTTTCCATTATTAGAATCATAATTTTTTTTCTGCCGTTAATTTGTATTCACTTGTCATCTAGTTCTTATTACTAGTACTACTTGAATAATATAAAGGTAGATATTATATGTCCGTTATCTCCTTAAGAGAATGTGTTTTCGTTAAGTGCAACTGGTGTCCGTTGAGCTTTATGGATTATACTAGATAAACCTATGAAATACTGTAGAGCTTCTAGCATATAAACTAGGTATATAATAAACATGGTCATTGACGTAATTTACACGTCATAGTACCGCCCACGTGATCTCTGGAGTGGGCTTCTAATGCTTTATATTATTTATACACTTGTAATAGATGTTTGATTGATTTGTTTATAACCGCAATGTAATTGCATATTATTAGATGTAACTTTACACGTGTTTACAAGGAGCAGGATAATATACTCACAATAGTATTTAGAATAAAGAGCAATTATTGGCCAGTATTCATTTTTGCATTAATTTAAAGCTCACTTTCATGGCGTGGTTTTATTTTTAAAAATGTCATCCATGCCACTATATGCTTTAAGATGACTTTGCTATAGTAAAAATGCTAATTGATAACTGTTCCCAGAAATTGTGTAATACTGTGTGTATAGGATGCTCCGTATTGAACGTTGTTGATTTTATCGTACGTCAAAGATAAAGTCAGATGTTTTTGACAACATACAATACATTTGGCTTCAAATACTTCCGGATCGCGATTCTATTGACGTAATAAATAGCGCCACGGTCACGGACGTCATTAAATACATTGGATTTGTTTGTGTCAAGTAATTAATTGACTCCTATAGTGAAATACGTTACAAACGACAAATCGTTAAGTTGTTTTGACCTTGCATTTTGATTGCTTGTGATCTGTATCAATGACTGTATATTCATACATTTCAGAGCTGAAATTTACGACAGTGTTAAAGTCTAGTTGTATTTGTGAGTACTAGAGGTTATTACATGCTTTAAAATCGTTTGACTATTTTGATCTTATCACGAATGTCAATCATTTTTAGGTCTGTCCACGCTATAAAGCAAATTAAATTTATTTTATTTACATTGGTTGTTGACACAATTTGATTTTTTCTTATCTTTTGAAGCGATGATGGCAGCGTGTCGATAGACGTAGGTTTCGGATCCTTGCAACTGAATCGGAGCTTTCGGTGAAGGAAAACATTGTGGAACGATACCATGGTGCTACGGTTTTTTTTCTAAGTACGCCGCCCACTAGCTACCACACTCAAGTTGAAATTCTGTCACCAAGCATCTGTTACTGTATTCCCGCAGCTGCACTTGAGAGCTACTTCTATTGAAGTTTAGTGTGTTGACCGTCTTAGACCATATTGTATTTCATATTAGATGGGATTGTAGTCAAACGCTAAAACCTGTAAACTATACAAAAATACGTACCGAAGCAATAATAATAAGCAATAATTTTGTATGTAATAGATTTTTACGGTAATAATATTTTTTACGCAGTCCTCCGAAACTTTTTTACGTTAGTTTTTACGGAAATACTATGTTGCGAGATGTAACAAGGAATTTATTTTGTTTAATTGAATTATTCTCTAACAAATCAAAAAAACTTTGTAAAAATCAAAATCACCTACATATAACACTTATAAATTGATGACTTTTGGATGTTTTAATAGTTGCAAATCGTATATGACGGTTTATTGTAAAGCGATGGTAATTGCAGTAAAATTGGACTGCACGTTACAAAACAAATGTCTACCTATTGTGGTTTACATCTAAATCTTTTAAGATTTAAATCTTTATAGACCACCGTTAAAGGTAACGAAGATAAAACGAATTAAGTAAAATACAATTTAAGTACAAGGTAATTAGTTTAAAATTAAATGTTTTAATAACTAACAAACAAGAAAATGTTTCACTACTTGTAGACGTCGAAGAATTTAATTCTATAAAATTTCTCGATCCATAATTTGTCTAAATATTGTTTGCATTGTTATGTAATGAGCAAATAATAGTATTCACTATATGTTACAATAGAAAAAGAACACCAACAGCGTTGTTATTACAGTGGAACAAACGAAAGATAAGAATTATCACAAATATTCAGATATTGGAGCCAATGTTTTTAATTACAACCAATTTTTGAACTTTCTATACGGCGGAGTGAGTGCCTTCAAGTTCTTAATTGTCCTAACGTTCTTTTTGCAATTCTCTCATAGACCAACAAGAACGATTTTCCTTTCATTTACAGATACTTAAGGATTTAATATATATTGTAGAAACGAACGCTTTGGGTTTCTAAGAAACTTTCTATTTTTAACGAGTCTTTTAACTCTAGGTCAGTTTACCGACTTCGGTCTACCGATAAACCGGTTAGCCAATTATAACGTGACATAACTTACTTAGTAATCAGGCAATTGCGTCGGATAACGTCAATTTGATATAAAAATTATATATAAATTCACGACGTCGTGAGTATGAACTTATTTGATATGATTCAAGCGTTAAAATGCATAGCACGACGCACGAAATCGCATATTCGCGTTAAATATACTAACTTATATTTGTGCTCTATTTTACATCCACCCTGTAAATCGTTTTTAGGATGTCCTCTGAATATTATTATGAAATAGTCGGTTTTGTTTTTGGGTCATACACTAGTGTGTGTGTAATATATTTATCCATAACAAAATATTTATTATTCTTGCAGAAGACACAGAACATTATTCCCTTTGTATTGTGTTCTATTTTTTATTTTAGGTTATAATAATATTCATTAGACTGAACAATACGCGATTATGTTTTGAAGTGTTTATTTGTCACGCGTGACATTGGTAAAATTGCCTACATGGAAAGAAACCATATAATTAAAAGAAAACGTATTATAAAAATAAAAACTATACTCTATACTTTACGATAACAAGAAAATACGTGGTAAAATGTTTTCACTAAATTTAATTTATCTGTGATTCTTGTACTAATTATACTGGGTTCTTTCTAGGCTAATTCTTTTTTTTAATAGATCATTTGTCATTACTCTTAAAATTAAAAGTTGTACTTATTGCACAGTAAAGCTGGCCGGTATCAGTTAATTGTTTATAAGCATAAACAATGAATAATTGATAAAAAAAAATTGCAATTAAATCTTGTGTCCGATATTCATATGATCAAAATAAATAAAAATACAACATAGGCAAGGTATATTTATTATCGAATATTCATTAATATTTTATGACATACCTAGTTAACTTTGATATTATATGTTGTTTGTTACCTTTAACAAACAAATTACTTTATTTACAAGAGTAAAATTAGATGCAACACTAATCACATCTCATAATAGAAACTTGAATGGTAAGAACGCTAAGATTAAAGTGGAATATATACCGTAATTTTTAAAAGGTATACATATAAATTTAACTTCGACTAGTGCTATTTCATAAATAAAAAAAGAGATTTCGGCAAAAAAAAACGGACATCGATATATTCGTATCTTTAAACTGATTATACAAGAAAATAAATCACTCCCCTAGCCAAGGTATAATTTCTGCTATTTTGTTTAGAAAATTATCAGCAATTTGTGATAAGCAATCCGTAGCGTGCTTCGTAATTATTTATACCTATTTCAAGATCGTGTTGTGTTAAGTACACGTATCTATTTCTAAGAAATATTTATATAGTAGAAAAAATACTTTTTATTATTCGCGGAAGTCTTATGCTGGAAATGTTCCAGTATATAAATCGTCGTTTCAACGTGTCTACGTAGGTACACGTGATTCGAGCCCTTGACTAAAATCATTGCATTTTCGTGACAAAAAAAAAACAGTAAAGAGGTTAAAAATAGATACGTGGAATATCATATGTTGACATATAAATGAGAATTACAATTTATTTACCCGTCATTCATTCTCAGTCCAATGCCAACAGTGGCGTTTCCCGTAGGTATCAACGAAACGAGATACCATGTAGAACTAATATTGTTCAATGATTTTTTTTTTTCAGAACTTGGTTATTTTAGTTTAGTCGAGTTGACAAATACAAAGTACATGTTTGAGTTCGTTTTTTTTTTTCCAACTGTCTACACTGCTGACCTGGCAGGCCGCTATAGTTTCAACGTTTGAGTTCGTGAGTCACACATGCTGGTATATATATGTATGTGTGCTTCACTAATTCGTATACGTATGATTGGCTTAGCTAGGTTAACTTAGATAGATTCGCGTTGTTGCATCCAATGCAACGGGCCAAGCCAAGGTTCGGCCACTTTGGCACCCTTGAACTAGTTACCAATCCGCCGAGTGCCATAAGCGTTCACCCCATTAGTCCGGTGAAGCTGTGATGGACCGTCAGGCCAACAAAGAATAATCAGTTTGAAAAAAAAATTAATGGTGTTTTATTAAGTTACTACCTCTTGCCCCTTAAGTTACTACGTTCGCATTAAAGTAAACTTAACCTATTTATCGGAAACAGTACTTTTGATGAAAGGTAGGTACCCTATGTCCTTTATTGCCCCCCTGACAACGTGTATACAAAGTTGTATTGCATTTGGATTAACGGTATGAGAGTGCATAGAAAACAAACAAACATTGATTTTTATATATTAGATACTCGAATATTTTGAGTTACAACTATTTTAAATTATACAATTTTTAAGCGATGATGGCTATGTTGGTTGCGTGTTCGGTCACAGCGTCGAAGGACGTAGGTTCAAATCCTAGCAACTGCGTCGGTGAAAGTAAACGTCGTGATGAAAACATAGCATAGTGGTAGAGCTTTTTCTAAGGCCGCCTGGCCAGCTACAGCCCTCAAGTTAGAAATCTGTCGTCAAGCACCTGTTGGTGTGTTCCGACAGTGGCAGTTGAGAGCCAGTCTCCCGCTAGGGTTAGCGTGACTACCAACTTAGACTGTCATCATTTAACATCAGATGAGATTGTGGTCAAACCCTAACCTATAAAGTTATTAAAAAAAATCTAACAAGGGCATAATTGTAGACTCTACTTTTTTTATAAGTACAACCGAGCCTATCGCAGTTTTAATAACACTTCAAATCTAAATATCTATCATATAATAAATCAATATCGGAATATATCATTATTGTAAAGGTACTAATTAAAATTACTTATATAGGAGCTGTTAGTGTTTCTGATAAAATTGATGTCCTAATTATTTACGCAATAAACAAAAACATGTTTGCTACGACAATAATTTTGTAGATAGTAGTGTTCTAAGTACTAGTAGAAACCACAAATATTTAACCATTATATTTTTTATCTCTTCCACACGTGTACGCTATTGAATACGAATAGGCATTATTGCTATTTTAGTATAATTGTATCGCAGTGAAATGTTATTTTTTGTAACTGCTATTTCGCAGGTAGTAAATGAAAACGTGGTACAGTTAAACGTGAGCGTTTTTATGGCTTCTCATCCTATAGTAGGTATATAACAGATACCACGTATAAAATTAATAATTAATTCAAATATTTTGTAGAATAAAAATGATACAAACTCATTAATACAACATAAAAATAGCAGTCTTACTAATTCCCGGTTATCATATTAGAAGTTACTTTTCATTTCATATGATTAATAGCAGCGTTGAATGAAATCTTTCGCGCCTAATACGTATAAACAATAGACTGTATAGTGTTCTTATTTACAAATCTCTTTGCAAGGTCATTTTATATTTACTTATTTGTAAATCTTTGAATCTCTTTTTAAAGCATCTCTATGCGCCAAATAGATAAGAGACGAACCACGTACGTCGAAACGGTTGGTTCTACTAAATTTATGAACACTTCAGTACGGTAATTATTTACCCTGAATTTTAAACGTGACCTCCCCGAACTATGATAAATATTCTGACTATGAAATTGCATTGTATGGCACATAAGAAGTAGTAAAATTCGTTGTTGTAAACCTTATACAATATAGTATATGAGAAAATGAAAAGAAATATCTACTTTCCATTTTCTGTTGCATAGATTCAAACTCAGGTGCATCAGAAATTATTTCAAATTGTAACCTCACTTTGACTTTCATTTCAAACTCTCATTTAATTTGCTGTTTACATATGCTATTTATTGATGATAATAACATCGCTAATTTCACTTAATATATGTTTATTTCATCTGTAATGAGTACACATAAACTCATGAAGAACCGTCACTTGATAACGTAAATGAAACGTAATGCTATTCAATCAATTTGTATAGTTAGTTGCAAAATGAATAATGTAATTGCTCAAAACGCAGTGTCTCAAAACACGTGTCCGTTGACACAACTTGAACTAGGTTAGTAAACTGTGTAATCTATAACACGATATCCATTCCTAAGAAATCATCACAATAGATTGCGGCCGTCGCCAATTGAAAGCGAAACAATAAATCAAAACAAAGCTTTTAACTCTGGTAACAATAAAGATTTACAATCAACGTACAGAGTCCAAGGCCATTCGTTGAAAGTAAACGCGTATCTACCGGCTGATTTCACGGAAGTATGACGTTGCTGAATTTTTACACGCAAACAAGGGGGGCGTGTCTTTTACGTCAATGCAAAGGTCAAATGGTTTTTATAATCCAACAGTTGCTATATACTTGCTCGGTCGCCTGGCAACAGGCTAGACGAATATAGAACAACGTTAGTTTTGCGTTGAAAAGATTTTTCGAATGGAATATTCCTTTCCAACGCTTACAGAATGAGCCACAAGATGCGTTTGTGTATTTGAAAAAATAATATCACGAGTCTTAGTTACTCACAGCAAGAAGAAACTTTTATTTCAGAGTAAATGTCATTCCTATCGATTTATTATTGGTATCTGAGATAATGTCACGATCATATTTCAATTTCCTCCAGTTGCGTAAGAAAATATTGTAAGGTTTTGTATACATTGCGCAATGGTTGCAGATTACTGATCGATTTGAAAGTCTTTAACAAAATTCGGAGATATAATATCCTTTAATATCACAACATAAACTGTAGATTATATCATAAAAGTAGTTCCCAGATGTGACAAGAAAATATTAATTCCTAGTGTGTTACAACTTGCATAATTATTTGAGACTGAATAAAGTTTAGTAATTCTATAAATAATATTCTAATAATATACTGGGTTATGTAGTCCTTTAGCGCCGCGTAGATACACTGCAACACTATTTATAACGTCTGTGTAGCGTTTGTGATGTTCCTAATTTGGATAATCATGTTTTATCAACAATCTTACATTACCTGCGCATAATACCGTAGGTACTAGTGAAGATTTAAGTCAGATGCAAACACATATTAGTCAGCCTATAATGAATTTGTCATTGAGGCAACTACACAATGCACTACGCATTCCTCTCAATTTATGGAAGTAATAGGACCGTTGAATGTCTCAAATGATATCGTTTACCATTCAATCCATGATAAACGACCATTGGTTGTAAACAAACTTGTGCTATAAATTGGACACTGATTCATAATTGAAAGGCGTTTGGGATGGTTCTGTCTATCATTTACTTTATTAGTTGCTTTGACCAAAATACCATAAATCCATAAATAATCGTATCCTACTTGACATTCGATTACATAAGATCCCAACCACAGAGTCAAAAAGTTTTTGAAGTAACTTTGGTTTTTTATATGGCCTAACATCTGACACTGTCTCAATAGAAGATTAAATAGAACTAGATGAGCTAGAGGTTTCAGATAAATCTGTTGTACTAATTGTTTCATATCTCACAGTTTAAGCTATGTATAATTATTGGAGAATACGCTTCCAACAAACTTTTACTTCATTTACCATTAACAATTGTTTATTACCATCTCAGTTTAAAAAATATATATTAAAATTTAACGAGATATCTGATGATTATTTAGTTACAGCTTAGATGATAGATGCATTTGTATGTAGGAGCGAGGATGTAAAAGGCAAGGGAAATATTTAAAATTACGTCTCTTAACTGTTTAGATTTTGACCCTCTATTCACCATATATAGTTGTCATATTTGTTTTTTGCATTAGTTAAAATGTATTTGATTTTTGTTTGCGTGATGAAGTTTTTATCATAGTGTCTCAGCCTAAAAGACTGTGACGAAAACCTGTCTAAGAACAATTGAGAATCTGTTTAGTTCCTATTACAAAGTGGAGATAATGCTATTAGAAGAAAAGCCTCAAGTTTCAGTGCATATATTATCATAAGCCAAAAAACTAACATTTTAACCAAATAGTCATATAACGCTTTACTTGTGTATCTCAATTTATCATGGTGACAATTGATATGACCTCTGGTTCTAACCATTGAAATATTTGTGAATAATATTCATACTAGGCTAAATTTGTTACCAAACGTTATTTTAGAGTTCGACTTTGCTTAATGTCTTACAAGAAGAAATTACTTAATCACTACATTGTAACCCATAAACGGCCGTTAATCAAATTTGACTTATATCGTTATAACTACAAATATATAGCTAATGATTCAGTAGGGTTATTTTCAAAAGGTATTCATGACTGAACTCCGACATGACTCAATCACCTTCATCATTATTCCCTGCCATATGGAGAACCTCAAAAATATTGCAAGATCTCGCAAAAGGTATAATGTAAATAAGATTTGCCAAATCTTTACATTACCGAATGAATTGCAAATGAATGAAGTTTACACTTGCCAAAACCTAATATATTTCTTGAATGAAAGAAGCTTTCACGGTATTGCATTTGTCATCGCTTAAATTTCAACATTACAACGAATTTAGTTCGGTCACGACTCTGTAGTACGTAGTATAAATGTATTTTTATTCTATCGTCAAGGAAAAGATAATGAAGTTTTTTATTATAAACGTAGTATTGGTTTAAACTTAGAAATATTCATATTGTCCTAAATACTTTTGGTATGAGTCCAATGACATATCGTGAGGAAGATATTTCTTATTTGCGATCTAATGTATTTAAGGTAGCGATAATAAGATGTCAATATATTAGGATGCTCAGCTGTTCCCGAGGGAATCGTAACTATACGTGCTGACTAGCATCGAAAAGTGTCATGAATTTTGAAGACCCACAATACAAGGGCAAATATTGGTAGATCAACATAACCCATATATTCTATTAACCACCGGTTCAAATAAACAAGCAATAATTGCGTACATGGTTACAATTAATCAAATGGTTGTATGGTTGTTCTGATGGATACGCCAAAATAAATCCATCTGAGTTCAACCAATAATTTTCCTACAACAACTTTGTTTAGAAATAAGATTTGTTTTAAAAATTTTAAACATTAAAATTTATTCAATGAAGGAATTTACTATTAAATATTATGTTCCAGAGTTCAGTAGTTGATAAACTTATCGGACATGTCGACCCACCGTCATTCCTTCCTTCCTGTACTGATAACACTAGGTTCAACGTGCATTTCAAATCAATTAGTATACGGTTTGATTTATGTGTGAATATTGTGACTGAGGAACTCTTATAAACTACAATTTGAAATACAAGTAATAACATAGCAAATGTTTAACATATTTTAACCATTTTTAACGTGTGCTGGGGTTGTTCACGATTGACCACGTCATGGCCAGAACGCGTTTCTTCTGAAATTATTCTAGCAATTTGAGTTTTTCAATACTGGTCAAGGAGTAAGGCGAAAATTGAAAGTCTCTTACTATTTAGCATACATTTTGAATAGTCACGGCTGAATGAACTTCAAATGGCAAATCAAGCAGTAATGAGGGGATATGCTAAGTTGGAATATTAACTTGTTTCAAATTTAGATAGGACCACAGTTGTAAGTTTGAACATTGATCGTTGACAACCCCTTTTCACTAAATGGAAAAAAAACTTAGTTTTTAGATATAAATACTTGACACAGAAATCTCTGGAGTAATTGTGATTCCAAACTGAATTAGTAAATGGTAATTTGATTTTAGTTTTGTCCACATGTTTATATAAATTGATTAAATTAGGATCTTCAGGCCTATTATTATTTCATTGTAATTCGTAAAGGTTCCGGTATGCCACAAAGACCGCAATCTTTTATAAATACTACTGGCAAAAGTTTTCCGCTCTATAATCTCGTTCAGCCGAAAATAACACAACGAAATCAAGGTTCACCCGCTTTTGATCGGTGGGATGCATCATGAGTATTCGTATTTCGTTTGGGATATGACCGACGTCTTCATTCATATTTCAGTTTGTTCATCGAGTGACTTTGAAGACTTTCTTTGTGAAAATAAATATGTACATACTGTTATTGAATGTTAATTGACTTTCTTGATATGAGTATTTTTATTTTATTTACACGTACGAATGTAAATAATGTGTGTGCTCATTATTAAGCAGATAGCTAATATATTTCATTATATATGTCGTATTCCTCCTTAGTGGTAGATAAATGATTATGCTTACTAGTCATCGTGTAGTGGTCTTGTTCGGATTTACACAAGCTAACTACTCTATAGGTACTACATATAATTGCTGCACTGCGTGCACTTTTGCTTATTATTATAAAGACAATGTATTTGTATAACTTCAGTTCGTAATCAACCACAAGCGACTCAACACCACTGCTCGCTATTTACCATTAGCGGTTGATTCTTATAATTATATCTCAAAATAGACCATTTACCAATAAAACATCTCTTTCTTCTGGGCTAAATAAGACCGAATTCATTATTTTTTCAACATTTAATATTAAGCAAATAACGACATTGTTCCAAAATTTGTTATTGATAATTATCGTCAATATCTACTTAAGAAGAGATAAATAAAGACGAGACAGAGGATGAAGATGTATCTAATAGTCTTGCCCTGTCTACTTACTTATACATAGATGAAGAAAATCTTCCGAATCATCCTCATAAGTCGAGATTTTGTTAAATCATGTTTCATTACAACCACATTACAATACTCCTGCTAGATATGTGTAAATATGCTTATCTCATAACTGTCTTATAAGCACATTTAACTATGTTGGACATCACCTTCTTTCGCATAACCCACTTAAGTACTGTCGATAGAACATGTTTTCCATTTATATGTATGAATAGTTAGCTTAGTTTAGCTTAGACAGATTCGCGATATTGCATTCCATACTCGAGCCGAGGTTTGACCCCTTTGGCACCCTTAAACTTGTTGCCAAGCGGCGAAGTGCCTTAAGCGCTCGCCTTAGTAGCCCGGCGAAGCTAAGCTGTGATGACTCGTCAGGCCAATAACATAATCAGTTCGAAAGAAAAAAAAACAAACATTTCTCTCTCCACTGTTCCAAAAAGTTAAACCAAAAAGTGCAGGATACAATTATGATAATATTTTGAATATAGGAATCACGCCTTAAGTTACGGTATTAGGTATATACGGTAATATCTATTTTTTTAAAGTAAAAAGACTTGAGGTTTATGAGACATTTGCAGAGATTATATAAGAAAGCATTAAACCTCCTAATGCATAAACATATAGATATGTAGAATGAACCATAGAAGCAAAATACGCAGTTCGCAGGATGCATAGTAAACATTTCTCAAGTAACCGCACGGTCTAAAGACGAATGATTTGTCACGCTGAAATGTATTTACGCAGTTCGATATCAATTTGGTTTTGATATGTGCTAAATATAGGCCGTATATATGATTCACAATTATTTTGATTGATGATTTCATTGATTGATTGATTACATAAATTAAGCGAAAAATATAAAGCACGTTTTGAGATACGTTTGATCTTTTAATTATTTTAGATCATTTATTTAAATGTATTCAGTATTCATATTGTGAGATAAACAAGTCTAGACGTTCTGTATTTATTTATGTATAAACTATGTTGGGAAGTTTGTTGGTATGTTTTAGCTTATTAATTTAATAGCAGCAAGAGAACAAGAAACTTGTTAAAAAAAATATTAGTCTGCTGTAATCTGTTTGAATAAACTTCATGAAGGATCTTTTTGATATAGAAATCTGATTTTATCATATCATTGCTGTGTGAAGATTTATTCAAGGAATAAGTATTTGTAATTCAGTCACGATAAGCTTTCGGTGAGTTGTAGCTACTCACATTTAACCTTTTTACATTGTTCTTCATTCCCTATAGGATGTCGAGTAAAGACTGCATATATAAAGTAACATTTAAAAAGAAGTTTGTTCTTTGTTTTCGAAGCACGTGTTTCCCTAGACATCGAGCGACAGAAGACTCGGCATAATTGTCAAGGTCGATGTTATCTTTTGCGTATGAATATAGGACTTAACGCATATACTCCAAATAATGCATTAAAGTATTGCTTAATGGAACATAATTCTTAATTGAATTACTTTGTTCCTTAGTTTGACTAACATCTGATAAAATGGTAAATAAAATTGTCGTTCTATATTAACGACGCAATACAAACCAAGGTCTGTCTAGCTAGTCGGCTCGATAGATACCATAATAACAAGTTTTCGCATTTTTGACATCCGTATTATTACGCAAATAGATATACTATGAGAGACGAAAAATGTTTTTTTAAAGAGAATTTCTAATAAATAATTATCTCTCTGATACAATGTTTCACTAGAATTATGGCTTTGGATTAAAAACGTGGTCACAAAGTAATAAACAATTATTTTAATTGCATACACGTTACACCACGAGGATGATTCGCCGTGTTATGACAATGTTTACCCTGCAATTAAAGAAATGTACCCGAGTAAAGATTTTAACATAATTTACGTCTTTAGGTAATTAGTTTATTTATTTCAAATATTTATTATGAAGTGCGGAGGCATCTTAGTGTTTCTATTTCAGTTACTCTTTAACAGAGTTATATTAGATCGAGAAACACCGCCGATTACTGTTGGTTTTGATATTTATAACACATGCGGTTTCTATTTACACGATAGCTACTAAGGCCCTTAGAATTTATGACCAGTATATTCGTTGAAAAATAAGTCCTTGAAGATACCATATAAATACTTTCATAAGTAAATAGGTATGCGTTGATATATTAATAAACATGAGGACAATAATGTGACACTATCTTGTTAATTTATATAAAAATAATTTAATAGATATGAAGCTATGACAGGAATGGACATTATAAAGGATTCTTGCCTTGAAATTTTCAAATAGTAAACATGTAATGAAGACATGAATGAAACGTGTTTCTATTCATAAATCAATATTTCATCGATTTATCAATATAAATTTATAAAATTATTAACATCGCAGTGGTTTCTTATAATGACCAATGTCAATATTGACTTCGATTCCCAAATAAAAGGCTGAACCACAACTGAGCTTACGTACTTATCAGTTACGTGTATTTTATATACAATATATTAATATTATGGATAGAAAAACAAACACATAAATGGCTAGTGATTTAGCTTCTTATTTTTAACCTATCCAGAGCATGAATTTTTAGATGTCCCTTCTTAGTCCCTATCTACGTTGTATTAAACTGTTATAAAAATATTCCTGCTTCTAGATCCACCGGCTTAAATCGTGCATCGTTCCTCAATTAAATTTATTTTTTTTATTTAGTAGATTAACATTTTATATTATTACTTATACAATAAAAGAAGGAAAGTATAAAATAGTTAAGTGTTAACTGGTACAAGAACTGTAATACTCCAGTATTTGTTAACATTCTCAAGCTACCGTGAATACAGCAATGACAATATTATTAAAGATTCAAAGGTATAATATGTCTAGTTACCTTGAATTTTCACGCTCCACGCACACCTTCGCACGTCATAGAATACCAATAAAATGTAAAGCAATTGAAACTCGTAAATACGTACGTCTATTTTTTACAAAAAACATATTTACGCGTTTGTATTTCTTCACTGTTTAATATTAAAATTTGCGTAAATGATTTCCTATAAGATTTTCTTTAATTTGTACTCGAGTTTTAGTACCCAGGATAGACTGAAAACTTGCATCGTGATTACAAACTTTAGGAGGGCGAACACTCATCAATATTTATCGGGCTTCTTTCGATGGCGGACAACTGTGGTGTGCACAATTTAGTTTTATATTTTTAAACTGTTTTAACATTTTCGTTTTACCAACAGTTTCTTACTTTAGGGAATGATTACTAAATCTAATGTGCAATTATGGAACAAAACTACGTTTGAGTTATATTTTAATCTCTTTTATCACGGAGGAAATTCTGACCTTATTGAGTTTCATTGTGAAATAGATAATCGTTGTTTCTTATAGTAGTCATATTTGAATAATAGCTGGACTAGTGGTAACGTTGTACTCGTTATAAAATCTACATATCAATTACATGTAATGTATGTATACATTATGATGAAACTGGGGAAACATATTAACATTAAAATGGACAATCATTGAACAAGTTGCATACAGTGGCAATGACATAGATCAAGTTGGCGTCCTTTTGAAATTATGTAAGTATTCACATATGAGCTAGGTTTACTGCACGCTCTGAGGAACATCATCGGATAAAATTTGAAAAGTACAATATGTGACATAACTAATCTGGCACCGCATAAAAGCGAGACAGCTTTTATTGACATTGCTATTAAACGTATAATGCGACAACGGTATGATTATTGCACATACGCTACAATCTTGAGTATAATTATTACGGGAAAAATATTGGCTTCATTGGTGTGTTACGACAAAATTTTAATAACTCTGTTTGAATAAAAAATGCGTCTTTACTTATCTTTATAATACGAGAGTTAAGCGTTTGGATATGTTAATTGTGTTGGAAGAACCACATTATTGTATTATTATCTGCTGATTATATTAATTATTCGTTGAATATAAAATGACTTAAACCAGTGATAATGAGTTTATTCAAAATGAGATCATATTCTTTCTCTCTGGTTTCGATATTATTTTAGTTTATTTAGTACTAGCTGTTGCCCGCAACTCCGCATGCGTTTTTAAAATTGTATTAAAGGAATTTAAAATTATGAGAGGAGGTAAAATTACAATTTACTCCTTATAAGATGAGCTATCTGTTAGTGAAAGTTCCGTGAAAAATGGTTCAAACGTTTTGGAGATAGTACTCCAGACGAAGCCACGGATGACAGCTAGTCTAAAATAAAGTAGCCTATGTCACTCGCTGTAATTTTAACTATCGGTCAGTGAAATTTCTGTCAAAATCGGTCCAGCCGTTTCTGAGATTACCCGGAACAAACAGACAGACAGACAGACAAAAATTTTAAAAATTGTGTTTTTGTTTTCAGTATCGTGTATACGTTCATATCCAATCAGTTAAAAGTCGTTATTTTGGTATTACATACAGACGCTTAATTTTTATTATATGTATAGATGTGGATGAAACGCTTAAGACGGTTTGACTTTTCCCGATTCTTTCAACATTTATCATTATATTTCAACCAATTTACAAATAAACATTGACAAATTATATACCTAACTAAACCTTCTCCGTGAAGGGCTCTATCTACTGGTGAAGACCGAATTTTTTTGAGTTTATTGCCAACATCTACACAGTTAGGCAGACGTGGCGGACGACTTTGTTTTATAGTATGTATTGATTTATATAAAGGCATAAATATTTTAAATTCTTTAAATACCTAATGCACGTGTTCAAAATATACATGTTAAATAAACTTTAAAAATAAATCTTCTTACGATATATTTTTTAATATTGCATCAGCCATCTTTTCAGTATCTCGAGAATGATTTCATGTTATGAATTAAATGATTTATCAATTTTATTTTTTTTACTCATTATTTTAACGAAGCGGTTGACGACGCAATCTTTTGTATTAATAGTGCGTGTGCATCAATTGTGCGTTGTATTTTTATCCTTTAAATTATAATTTATCAATAGTTCACATTGATTTTGTTTAATACTGTAATGATCACCGGTTAAGGTATGACACCGATAGATTGACACGTTTCCGACTGGTATTGGATTGGTAATTAAGAGCGGATAAGGATAAAAAAGGACTCAAAGTTCATGTGCGTTTGACGAGACTTGAAAAAGAAGGTTAATAGTTTAGTGTACCGTTATAATAATTTAAATCTGAAATCGTCACAGTTTTGACAACGTTTATATTATGATATATTAGTGGATCACATCTGACACGGGCTTACCGAAACATCCTTACGAGATATATTAATTCCTCCTTTCGTGATAACAGGCTACGTTGAGCGACGCAATCGGTACGGCTTCTCGTTATACTTGAAGCTGTTTCCCGGTGGTGCACGGACCTATGTTCTCTATGCACTGGGGCCATTAGGTCTGTAAAACTCATCTCCTTTGAAGACGAACCCGCATCATTACAGTACTTTATAAGTTGAGGGGTTTGACCATAATCTCATGTGATGTTAAATGATGATGTGGTGTAAGACGGTTAACATGTTAAACCTAGAGGGGGACTGGTTCTCAAGTGCCTCCTGCCCGACCACCAATGGATGCTTGACGACAGATTGTCAACTTGTGAGTAGTAGCTAGCCAGTCGGACTTGTTTTTTTGGATTCGATTGGCCCTTTGCCACTTTTTTAATGGCCAACGATGCGGACTGGACTATCATCTAGTTCAGGAAACTATTCGTTCAGAAAAACTGACGTATCATTGTTATTTAATCTTAAATTATCTCATACTTACGTTAGTACCATACAGTAACACCTAAGTAAATAATTTTTTATCGACACACATTTGACTTTTACTTAACGTGAGTCAAGTAATTTACAATATTCTTATCTTTTGCGTATTTGCTTTTACGGGAAACAAGTTCTCGTTAGAAGGATACCTATGTCTGCTTTCAAATAAAGGGTTCTTTTGTTTTTGAAAAACAACAGAATGGATTAGATACATTTCCTACTAATTCTTTCCTGCGACTTCATCTGCATGTTTCTCAGTATATTTAAGATGAAATTAGCCCATGTTCTTTTCCGGGTTCGGGGTAACATAATTTCATAACGATCATTGTCAAAGGTGATTAAACTGTTAACAACTTATTGTACAATTATTCATATTTGTAGTATCTACAATTATATTTTAGAAAAATGCGATAATAAATGTACACCTGTCTGTTTATCACTGTTTCGCAATTCAATTTTTGAACCGATCGCAATGAAATTCGGTGTGGGCGTCATCTAGGGCCAGAAGAGCATAGATTTTTTTCCTATATACTTAATATACCGAAAAACACACAGGCAAAGTAGAAAATAAAATCTAGTTTGCAATAAACTTTCACATCGCCTAGGAAGTTACATTTCTTTCTTGCGTATTGAGGTAATATGGGTCTTCATTTTTTATATAAAGTACAAATATGATCAGACTAACTTTTGCCAACGGCTTCGTTCACATTAATGTCAATTCGATTTAATTTTCTTTATTAGTAAAATCTATTTCATATAATGTAAATTCTATTAATGTAAATCATGTTGGTCGGGAATAAATTGTATTCATGTAAATCCTATCCTGTCCATCAGGAATGGAATTTTTGCCTGGAGGAAAGGTAGCATATATATGGTATTAAGTCCTTATCTGTATCCTTGATAATGTGTAAGCGAAATTTAATTACGATCGATTAAGTAGTTAAGGTAATAAACGGTAACAAACAAACAAGCTCAAATTACCGTTTATAATATTTGTCAGGATTAGGATTATTCCTTGTGTGTACTGAATATGTTAGCCCCTAAGCATTTCCGCTAGAGGTGTTAACTCTGGATATATAAAATAAATTAATACTCTTTGTGGTATTCTAAATATTCATAAAGAATTTTGTCAGCCTGTGGATAAGACCATAGATAGTTCGATGACAAGATAGAAGATGTATTTGAATAATATAAATCGTACACTTTAGTCGTAAGTTGAAATTAATACAATTAGTTGTTTGACATTGCATAATTTGAGATTATGCCAAGAGGAAATCAATGGCAACAGGAACGTTTCAAGCGACAATGACTCGCTTTTGACAGTAAGCTCGGAAACCACTTCAAATTACGTGCGATTCAATTTATACTAAATAGTCTTTAAGCTTTTGGAGAAATTTTTCGTGATAAATCTATATAAGGTAATTCACTTTGAAGCCATGATGTTCAGAGGTCAACGTGTGCTGACACCACGACAAACGACATAGGTCCTAATTCTTGCGGATAAACTGGAGTTTGTGGTAAAGAAAGACATCATCTTCTTACCCTTATCCACCTAAGTAGGGTCCGTACAAAATGTTTCTCATGTTGTGATGTATGATTTGACTTAAGTTTTACGATCAGCCGTTTGCCTAACGTCAACCATCCTTGGGATTATTTTGTAGTATGGATGCCAAACGCGGATATTTGATATACGCGGATAGTTCGATAACAAGTTGTAAAAATTTAAATGACGCGCTGGTGTACGATGTATCCGTGTATTGCACCTCCACAAGCTCTGGTTCCAGGTCTGTCGTAGCTGTGAGTATTTTTTCTTGCAAATCTGATTCAGGAGGATCACTAACACTTTTTTCCCTTCTTGACCTTTTTCACCGATATCATTAAAAAATATATATTAATACATTAATTTGTACATTCTATAAAATTTTCTAGTATCATTGTCATCTCGTTGACAACTTACACTAGAAAAACATCGTGATGAAATCGTAGAATGGTGGTAGGACTTTTTTTAAGCTTTTCTGGATAACTACCACTCTCAAATTGAAAATCTGTCGCTAAGTACATATGGGTTTGTTTCGGTAGCTGCACTTGAGAGACAGTTTCACTCTAGGTTTTGCGAGTTTACCATTTTAGACCACATCGTCAGTTAACATTAGTTTAAATTGCGGTCAAACACAAAACCTTCAAAATATTTAAAAAAGTTAGTTTAACCTCAAGTTCAACGCGTTTGGTATCATAATCTTTCGTCGTATATAATTCAGTTAAACTCGTTATAGATGCAATTTTATATATAAGAAGCATTTTATAAAACGCAACGTCTCTCTATCTGTCATCGGTCAGTGCGCTTATAACTAGAAAACTACTTGACCGATTTACACGATTCTCTTTATAAATCACATGTGCATTATCTGGTTAGGTTTTTTTAATATAAATTTTGTTACGTTAGATAATGTATGAAATAATTTATGAGGTTATAAATACATTAAGTCGGCACCAAATAACTAACAGTACATACTATTGTAATATTTAAACTAGAGCTTTATATATTAATCAAAGAATGTAGTAGACGGCTAATGGACTAAATAAACTTTTATATTGGAATTACAGTAAAAGCTTTTATGAGGGCAAACCAAACTATAAAAGTTTGACAGGATACATCTTATTCGAATTAAATTATTGCATCATCATTATTAAATATACTAGTTCTTTATAAAAGCCCTGCAATAAATATTTAGATCTAGAATAAACCATGTAATTGTTTTTAAAACAAGAATTCCTTCATGTAATTTAATGGGTAATACAAGCGAAGCCGCGGACACAACTAGTGTATCATATTTAAATATGAAAACATGGAAACTCAAAATAATATGCTTACCATCACCGAAAGATTCAAAGAAGCGCGTGAGTAATAAATCTATGCCATTGTAGATAAACAAGGCAATACTGTACAATCGATTGCTTTACATTCCAGTTAGGTGTTACGTCACAGATCACCTAAGTCGTTTACCAATAGAATGCATTAGTACAGTAATACATGCAATAACAGCAATTTTCTACTATCTATGCAACTTGTTGCAATAATTTTATTAGTTGCGGTTTCGAAAGTGTAATAGTCGCTTCTATTTGTATAAATAACATGTGTTGGATATTTCGTTTGTCTGTAAAAATACATATTTCCAACTGTATACACAATATAACAACGCCAGTCGTGATAAAAGTGACTAGTCTAAACACCTACATTTCAATGCATTAGTTTTAATTTTGTACACTGTAAAAAAAAAGTGGTACTCTTATAAAGAAAGTGTTGGAAGTTTTTCCACACAACAATATAGTAATAGTAAAATTAAGCTTCTAATAATAAATTTACACGCCTTATATACCAACTCCTTTTATAAAAAAAATAAAAAAATTATATATTTTATCTAGCAATGTTTGTAAATTTGTTTCTTTTTAATTGAAAACGGATTCAAAGTTTCGTAAAATTACAATACACATAGAACTACTATATAAAGGTTGTAAAGTTCTAGCTCATCTTAGTAGGTTTCCTCACATGTTTTGGAACATTACTCAAATTGTATTGTATTGGCAACACAGAGATTTGTAATTTTAACTTATATTTTGTTTTGAAAAACTTTTGTAGTTTAACAAAAAAAAATTACAATGTATGTAAAAAAGAGTATTTGGATACAAAATATGTTTCGTGAAAATCCGATATAAATGTTGACATATATATATATATGAGTTTGATAAATTGCAACACCATTTGATCGATCACCCCGAAAATTAGCACATCTAAATACTTTTCCATGGGGAAGCTTTTTTTGCTATCTATTTTATTAAACCTCGCCACTAGTTCGCGCTACAATACAACAACTTTTGTACCATTCAACAAACCGCAAATATATATTACAATACGTACTGATTACAACAAATAAACAATAAATTGATAATTACACTCGTTTCATAAAATATCTTGTGTTACAAGTGGTTGTGCAAATCAGACTTTAGTCTTAGGACGAATGACGACATTATAAAAGGACTTCGCAATTATCTTCAAGTGGCCATTGTTTCACCCGTCCGAAGGCTGACTATTAAACTGTGTTTTAATATAATTATTGTCATTGGTTACTACTTGCTATTACATTCCAGTTGAAGTCTCGGTGTTTAATTTTCTTATCAATAATGTACGAACGGTACAGCCAGTAAAATTGTTTTTGTTGGTACTATTGCATTTCTGGATGAGCGCATTAACCCCTCGGCTGATTTTTTAACACCCAGACCTCAAAATTGCATAGTATGTTTTTATTTCTTTTTAAATTTTACGACATCGTACATCGTAAATTTTATGGTTTAATATAAACAAGTTCGTTCGTACACATGAAAAAATAATTTTACAAAAAGACTATAATTGTACAATACATAATTTGTTATTTTTCAAATTTTTTTAATAATTCAGATATTTTTTTGAAGATGCAGAATAATCTTCAACAGTCTGTTGACCTGTGTCTCATGAGTTCTACATTCGTTTGTATGGAACATAAACCTTTATGGTCTTGGACAGGCTAAGGGTTAATGGGAGATTTGTAGTATGCTCGAATACTGCATCACTTGACATAGGTTCGAACCCCTCCAGTGATCTCAGCTTTGGACAAACGAAAACATTGTGTTGGAACCATAGCATAATGGTAGTGCTTTTTTTAAGTATGTCGCTCGCTAGCTACCATCCTCGAGTTGCAAATCTGTCACCCGACATATATAGATGTATTCCGGCTGCTTTACTTGAGAAGCAGTCTCCCCCTGTAGATTTAACGAGTTGGCACCTTATACCATACGTCGTCATTTAACATCAGGTGAGGCTGTGACCAAATGCCACTACTGGATAGCGTTGTATGAGACTCTTGCTTATTAAAATTCCACGGTTACCTTCATTGGGATTGTAACTCCTTATGAAAAATAAAGTGTACATGGAATATATTTCTCATCATGCACGTATGCACGTTCCCGTCATTAACAGAAATAAGTTATGATGATATTTTGTGCAAACATGAATTTTGCGAAAACCTTAGTCACTCGTTATGTTTATTTCTGTAATATAAGTGTTGTTTTCCTGAAATGCAATAATTAAATATCTCTTGGAATTTTTCGGGGAAAAATATCTCGTAGGAACTTGTGAAATGAACATTAGGCGGGCTGATGTTACTCGCGTCCGCAGGAACTGTACCTCTCATTTCCCTTTACGTGGTCCGCGGGTGGTGCTAAAGAGTAATACATTTTTGGCCGCTGCACTGTTTCACATAAACTGAACCTCGCAGCGATAAATGGAGTGATTAATCCATCGACGATAACAAAAGATGGATACTCTATTTTGCCATACAATTAAAAAAATGCATAGTATGACGTAATGAGAATACTGCATCTAAAGGTAAGAAAGTTCTAGAATCTGTCGGTATTTGTCAATATCATGTCGGCTCGCAAGCATTTCAGTAGTTGGGTATGTACTGGTTGGTACAAACACCAAAAACTAAACTACATGGTTGATCCAGTCAGGTACAGATTACCTAGCTTGATTAGCTGGTTATAACTGTTGTCGCGATACAGTCGGACACTATTACCGTATCGCACTGTCATAGATTTTAATAAAAATATCTTGCGTGTACAACCATCCGTAACAGTAGGGTGTACGAATCAAACAATGATTTTATTGTATCAACTGTTTTCGATTAAGCATGAAGTAATCAAAGAGTGAATAATAATATTTTGGACTTTTTAGTTGGTGGAACTTGTACCACGAGGTATTATATTATATAATGAAAATACAGTGCTTTTGAGGCTCTAGCAACTACTGAACGTATCGGTACTGTACATTCAAATGGATATTTTTTGTATATGGTTCTAAGCTAATTATTTTGTAGATTCGATTGAACCGTTTGCCATGATTTTAATACCCATTGAAGCGGACGGGAATCGCTAGTAAAATATAAATATACCAAGAGACATGTACATACACATATTACATATATGTATATATGGGAATAATATAAATAAATAAAACAGAAGTGTTTTTATCTTCGAAATGGCTGAAAAACAAAAATAAAAGCTTACAAATAATCCAGGTGAAATAGATAGTTGTCTCAAATAATATAATCTTTAATATAACCGTCTGGGAATAGGTTGAACCAAAAAAAACGTGTTATAGTTACGTTATACTTCTTTAGCTTAAAAATACATTAAATGCAATTTATAATGTTTTAATGAAAAAATTGTAATTAACATTGAATGGATATAATATTCATTTTCTCTAAATTTGTGTACACAATTAAGTAAAGTACCAAAAAGAAGTAGAATAAACCATTTATCAAATAATAATTTATAACGTAAACAAATCAAAAGAAAATCACAAACGAATACACATGTACATATATTTATGAATATATTTTTTATCTCTACTGATATGAAACACGTGTTGTAGATTCATATATATTTGAATAACCACCTTGTTATCGCTTTACTCGAAAACTTGACAGACAATTACCAATCAACTTCATGATCGCTTTTAGGTGTCGGTGTCCGTGCACATCTTAAAAAGTCACTCTCATCATTTTCCCAAACGCGCCAACAGAAATATAACTTAAAAAAATGAACGACCCAAGTATTCTCTGTTTACGATGAAAATGTTAGAAAGCTGATAGTATATATCTAATTATAAATATTGGCACGTGATTATCATGCTGTATTTAATTCATTACTCTTTGACTTTATCTCGCATATTTATAGATCTCAGTTACTGTCAAACGAAAACTGCACTTTACCAGATCAATGTGCAATTTCTCTGTGCACTGTGAGATTGCAATGTAATTTCGTCCGTGTGTTTGTGTATACAGCGGGTTTTGTCAGAATATTAGCGTGGCAACATTTACACTTGCAAGCTTGTAGCATTATGCTGAGAAAACCTTTTGACTCTAGACAATACTTAGTTACTACATCTCTCTTGAATCACTTTGTGTAATATGTGTGTAAAATATTTCTCTCTTTCAATCTTTATACATAATATTCCGGTGTCCGTGTGTTCGTAATTTTTCTCCTCCAAAAACGGTTTTACCGATTTTGATGTTTTTTGTGTGCAGAAAAGTGGTGGTGGTAAACACTGTGTCGCGTAGAGGGTTCTCGTCAGATCACCGACGTTACGCAACATCAGGCGCGGTTAGTACTTAATTAGGTGACCGTCTGGGAAATATCTCGTGGTGTTGGCTTTTTGTTCTACATTTTATAAAGAAGATTTCACTTCTTTTGTGTGGTCATAATTTTAAAATGATTCAATTATTTAAATAAATATTATGCTCATTTTTTAAAATGCATCTATCGTGTGGATTATTGTATGTATAATGTGTTCCGTACGCCGGTTGAAAACACGATTTTAATACCCTAAATCACCTGATCTACCATAAATGCCTAAGATCCGAAATAAAATTTCACATGCATCGTGGTTTCATATAATCACAAATATTATATTATTATTGGTTTCCCATATTGTACTATAAAACGGACGAACTCGTCGAGGGTTTGCAACTAAGATATAAATAATGTGTGCTGCTACCTGCCAACCAGGTTTCATTGTAGATGCATTGTGTGGTGAATGTCCCTACGTACGTGCCGGTCGACACGGATGCAAATTTATTTAATGTCCGCTGCGCATTCTCCTTAGCCAGCTTTTTGGGACCATAGTAAAATGCTTACGTAATCCCAATTAATATTCTAAATGTGAGTTTATTTGTTACGCTTTCACCCTTAAATACTCAACAGATCGTTATAAAAATTTTCATTTCAAAAATCTCATACACGTTGACAGCAGTACAGAAAAGGGCAAGATAAGTTAAAAAGTCTATCTATATTAATATTTGTATGCGAGTGTGAGTGTTTTTGTTTTTTTTTTATTTTATACCTTAATATTACATCGTTCATTTTGAAAGCTTGCATACACGTTGCAGCTTTACAGAAAAGTACAAAGGCTACCTCTTTCATCCAGGAAAAAATACAGTTTCCGAGGTATAGACAAATATGTTTTAATACATTAACGCGAGCGAAACTGTAAGCAAAGGGTAGTGTATACATTAGATGGGTAAAAAACACGAATATTTTTTTTCCATAGTCATATTGAAAAATGGGTTGCTAGACACAGAGAATTCTCACCAAAAATGAGAGCTTAATTGCTTAGTCCAATAAAAAAAAGAACTTAGCAGCAAAATTCAATGTACTCTTTTGTAGGAAATCTAACGCTCTACAAAAAAGGTGTCTTACATTTTTATCGTAAATGTCACCGTTTTACAAATATTGAAGATTAAAGTTTAATTATTTTCAGACAAATTGAACGCTCTACAAAAATGGTCTCTTATGCTTAGTTGATTAAATTGAGTATTTTAAAGATATGAATGATCAAATATTGATGCACACTAATTTTTACAGTTTTTGATAAATAATTTAGAAAATTCCGTTTAATTTTATATTAAAAAAAATTATACAGTTTTACAGTACAGTTTTATCGAGTATTGAGAAAATTAAATGAATAAAAGACAGCCCACAACGAATCCACGTAAAACTCCTAATGAACGATTATGATGATTATGAAGGAACGAAACCAATTTCACGAATACGAAGTCGAGAGTATCGGCTTGTGTAGTATAAATTACATGAAGCGCAAGCGCCGCGCCGCGTTGCTCCGGGGGTATCACTGTCAGCCATTATCGTCTCAATACATAACGTCACAATTTTAATGTCTTTGACAATGACATCAGTATTTAATAGTCTCGACCAAGGTTAACCAGGGTTATTGTAATTTAAATTTTGTAAGTCATTTGGGAAACATTAGTGGGAGTCATTAAGGTTCCTTACCATATAATTAAAAAATGAAATCCGTCTAGGATCTGTTTCTTGTCATTCATATTTCATCCAATAAGGGTGGTTGAATGTTTGACGTAAAAACTACTGAATGTATTTTGATAAAATTTTGTTTTGTCGTTAATATAGTTTATTTATACATCAGAATAAGTTGAGGAGTAGTAGGTTAGCATGGTACGGGCATATTATGAGAAGAGATGAAAGTCATGTAACAAGAAAAGTTTTGAGTTTGAAAGTGGACGGATATAGGAGTAGAGGAAGACCGAAAAAGGTATGGATGGATTGTGTGAAAAACGATATGTGTATAAAAAGTGTGAATACTGAGATGACATCTGACAGAGGAGAGTGGAAAAGGAAAACATGTTGTGCCGACCCTACTTAGGTGGGATAAGGGTAAGATGATGATGAATAAATATGCTATAATTTATAAAGCCACGTGTTTCAATTTGTCATAATACAAGGATACCTGTCAAGTAAGTTTAAAAAAATGTGTTATCTGATGCTACTCCCATATCTGCGTGGCAAGGTTCAACTACTTATCGCGCTAAAATTAAAGTCAAAAACCACTCCGATAAAGACGCACATTAAACATTCCCCCACCTGTATCATTCCACTAACTCAAATTTAGCGTCCGCCAAATTCCTTTGATGTGCGTAAAACCGCCGGTCCAGTTATCGTTCTTTGTCTATCGTTACACAGTCCGATAGTTTGAAACCCTAGAATGATAATATCTTCCCACATCTACATTTAGTGTGATCATAGACAAAACTTCGTGACGATACAAACAGTATACTCGTATACGGGAGTAGCATGAGAACTATCTCAGACGGTGCGTTCACCTTTAGTGTAAGACGATGTCGCGGTCAACTATTAGTTTTCTTTCTTTTCTGTATGGCTTTAGATTGCTTAAAGAAACAACTAATTAATGCAATAAACGTTCAAATAAAATAAAAATCCAATAATAGACACATTTCAGCACCGTCTAACAAATCACTAAGAAAGATAGCAGTAAAAGTACTGTTTCAAGAAAGGTTTTAAACTATCGACTCTACTATAACTCGTGTAATTTAACACGGACGAAGTCGCGGGTGGTTACTTGTAAATTGTAATTAGGATGTTGAGTCCTTCGAATGAGGCATGAAGAAGAATTTTAACATGCCGGAATGACAACCATGACTGCCGACGTAATTATGTCTGTGCGGCTGTTATTGTTTGTGAACTGTAGTGTATTTAATATCAGTTACACAGCCAGTACAATGCAATTGAATTTAATTATATATTTTTAAAATAAATAAATGAGGACAGTAAGTTTTTCTTAACTCTCACATATCTGCAACTATAAATATTATAAGATAAATAATATAAGTTGCTTCTCAATATGTGTTCACTTAGTTAATCTAAAGTTAGTATCTAAAGTCTAAAGTTGATCCTCGCGCCCACGGTTGATCTGTAATGCGTCCGCTGCAAGATTTCCAAAATACTAACTTAAATATACTATTTTTTTTAAACTGAAAAAAAAGAAATATGTATATATATGCCTCACATAAAAAAATTTAACAGCGCACTTGCTTTGATAAAGGTTGGACATCACTGATCTAAATCATAGGCCCCCAAAGTTTTTTTGTCTCGTGGACCACTTATCATATTTTACGGTTATGTGTAGATCATCTGCTTACCTGATGTCGACTTTTTTTGGCAATTCTTCAACTTCAAATATGTTTTGAAAAAGTGGTTTTATCATTTCTGTTGATAGATATACCTGCATATTATAAAGAAACATAATTTAAGTAGACAGTATGTGTGTATGTATTGTTTCAAATGAGATCATTATTGTTGACTCTTATTTGTGTCTCATGGACGCCCAATTTTGTTTCGCTGACATCGACCCTTCTGTTGGTCGTCATAGACCCCTGAGAGTTGATGTATAACCACTTTGGGAATTACAGATCTAAACTATGCAACGGTTTTTGATACTGCTTTCACGATCATTTACAAAATTTCTTTCGGGAATTATATCTGTATAATAGAGTATTTGTATAAAGTAGAGAAAAGTCGATGTATTCTAATGAAGTCGTGTGAAGGAATTCTCGAGCGCTTTTATTATGCTGGCTAAACATTACGGGATACATAGAAATAATGTACTACATAATTATACATCTAATAAAGTGCATAATAGTACACGTCTATCTCTCAAGGATCACTCACAGTAATGATCTTTATCTTATATGTATTATTTCCCTTTACATAACATTTCACTGAATACCGTATACGATATCACAGATTTAAAATTAGGCACAACAAAAAAGTGTGTGTATGCTACGACTACAGGAAAGTGAAATCTTTTTTATAAAAAGTACAACTAAAACCCACTGTCACGCGGTGTTCTTATACGGCCACACACCCAAGTACTGACCGCGCCCGACTTTAGTGGTTTAACTTTGGTGATCGGACGAGAAACGCTGTTTTCAATAATCTACCCCACACAATGTTTAGCCTCACCAGTTTTCGTCACACAAAAATGTTGCGGATCAGAATTTCAAGGCGCTTCCATAATAAGTTTCACTTCAAAAACAAAAAGTTTATATGAAGATTCCTACATGGTATCTGTCTATGACTTTGATGAACTGTAAATATCAAAGCGACAAAAAATGGATTTAAGTTATTTATGACATTCATGACACCACATTAGTACACTGTACCCGTGCGAAACCGGGGTGGGTCGTTAGTTAATGATAAATTATATAAAAATGTTTGACGAGATTATTCGAATAATCACTAAAATGTAACATGATTCACGCGATAGATACAATTTATTAATATTTTATTTTTTTCTGAGAATAATTATTCTAATTTATAATCATAACTATTAAACACGCTTTTAGATCTTCCATTGTGAATTGGTCAGAGTTCTAACTATCTATACCCGACCTAAAGATAATGATCTTAACTGAGGCCAGTCAATGGTGATTACTCCTTAGATGAAAAGTGTTGTATGCAGTAATATATTATTATCTGGTGCCTTTGTTTTGCGTTACGTATTGCTCCCGCAGTTAAACCGTTTACAGTCGTTACTAATGGCAATAATAGAAATAACACTGTTGTAGATCAAATTTGTTGTCAATAATTTTGCTGTTCAATAATTTGCAGTTTTTTTATCCTATTGCAATTAAAAAAAAAACAAGTTGACGAAATGAATATGTGAACATCATTAAACGATCTCTCTTTCACACCTATTCGTTGTTGCATAATCCGTGCTTGTTCGCAGTAATTACGGATAATCGATAATCAATCGGACCATATTTGTTTTGTATCACGCTTCCTAAACTCCAATTATATCAAATCGGTACTTGATACTAAAATGTCAGAAACGCTTAAAGTTGACAGGTATATAAATTACAGATCGCTATTTTTAATTAAGTAAACACAAGCGAATAATCATAATTCTATTACATCAATGTATAAATAGGTGAAAATAAAAGAGTTCTGTAGCTTTTGAAGTTGTACCTCTTTTGGCGCGTTAGGGAAAAATGATGAGAGTAAATTTTTACGATGCGCGCGCACACTGTCACGAAAAACTGACACCCTGAAGTTAGCTATAGTCAACCTTTTATTCAAAAAAAGTATGTATATATTAAATACCTGTTTTCTATTATTAGTGTCATTTTTTCTAGAAACGTAGAATAAGGTGAAAGATAACATTGTTAAAAAGATTTTATCTTGTTACGCCAAAGAAGTATAACTTCTAACGCATGTACATAAGTACACACTACTTTTTTTTTCTTCTTTTTATCACCCGAATGTCTTTCTTTAATAGCTATCGACGAGTCCAAGCCGTTATTTGTAAGTCTCTATTCGTCATACTTCACGCTGCTTCTGTCTATTAATATTTGTATAAATAAAATGATAGAGGTATTCCATTGTGCAGGCAGGCGTCAGCATAAACTACTGTATACTTTTGGATCATTTTTTTTATTTCGTGAACACTTGGTTGGTATTAAAAGAAATATATATATTAACATATTTTCATTTAATATAGACTTTTTAGAAACTACGATTTGTATAAGCACCACAAAAGACTTAAGAAATATTGTAAGCAAAATATATTTTTACTTTCAATTTTTGGTGTTTTTACTTGTGTACAATTAATTGTATTGTTGAAATGATAAACAACGCAGACCAATTCGCGGGTATCAATTAGTCTACAATATTTATACACTATTCTGAAAAAAAAGACCTCAGTAATATTGAATCTTAAAAAAAACGTCGAACTAGACATGGTCGAACTTCGACCACTGGACGATCATAAGTATTAAGTATTAATTCTCTACGTAGCGTATAGAATCTGAGGTCGATGTCCCGTATCAATGCGTTTTGTTACTGCTTTAGTTTGTTCATTGTAATATAGATAAATATATGTAGTACGGGCCAAACTTTTTGACCGCTCTGAATATGTATCGGCGCAAGATACAAATTTAAGTATAAATAGTTATAACATTATACATATAATATGGAGACAACTTAAGTATAAATAAATGCCAATTTAAGATTAATATAATAATATTTTTAACTATGTCTTGTATTCAACTCTTGATATTATGCGCAAGCCCGAACTTACGGCTAAATTCAGCGCGGCCAAAAATGTTGAGGAGGACTTTAGATACTTACTAAGGCATCTAATTAACCCTAATTTTATTATTTTCGTCCGATAAGCCATGACGTGTTAAAAGACCTTTCATCTTCACCCACATAACTGGACTTTAATATATTCGCCTAATTAAAACACAATGTTGGCTCGAATTATTTAGGACGTACGTTTGGATAAAAAGGTTGGTTTTCTTGAACTTTAGAATGACTATTTGCATTTTGTTAATATTTATGCGTGTTAATTCTTGTTTTCAATTATAAACAGCTTTCTAGGTTATTCACTGATGCAAAAATAATGACTAAACACAATTCATTTTATTGCGATTAACTAAAGTCATACAAAAGGCAATTGATATATAAAATTATTTATTAAATCTTGTTTATAACCCTGGTTCGTATAAATAAACAATAAGTAAATAATAAAAATATGGACTTATATCTAAATGGTAAGACGTCTCATCCTGTAGTCGCATACATGAAAGATTTAACATGGGTAATTCCATTGCGTAGAGATGCACCGACAAGGAAGTATTGCGGTTGCCTTTATGTTTGAAGATTCCCATTCTGTGTGATTTCGGGAAAACAAACATAATAACATTGCATTCCTTACTTACTTATGTGATACATGTATTGCTGAATTTTATCGAATACCATTATCATGATCATAATTTTATAATTCTTCTTTAGAGTATGGCGTATTTGCACAAGAACATATAAAATTTTAGAAGTCTGTCCTCGTTCTCGTATCACTCAAAAATTAAGGGATAGATTTCGATCAATTGTTCAAGTATTGATTCTTAGACATGTACCAAAGAATTTATCTGAATTCGCGTACATTTACTAATTTAAATTGGTAACACTATTGGCTGGCGGTAAAGGAAAACATCATGAGGAAACCTGAACCTGAGAAATGTCTTATAGTACCAACGTATGGGGGGAAAATATAGAACTGTGGATTTCTCACAGTTTGAAATCGACAATACGTCGTGGGCTCTCGCAGTGATTATGCTTCCATATATATATTCCTTCGGGATGCTCTTAATTCCTTTAAGGATAAAAAATTGCAAACCTTTTGAATTAATAATTAATTTATGTTGTACATATTTATTCATGGGATCTACGAATGCAAAGATAAGGAAAAGGACCAACTACATTATAGTGTAGTAATTTTATTTTATAGAAGACAAATGATAATGTCATATTTATATTTAAGAATAAAAAAGAAAAATTTGTAGACGTAGTCTTGAACATATGTTATATTTCAATTCAAACCAACTTTTACCGTAAGATGGGCATACTTTTGCGTCTCATTTTAATGTTCTGCGAGAGGAAAAGGTTCTCGAGAAGCCCGGCAAAAGTTGCATCTGGCAAAACCCCAACAGTATGTTGTGTTATACTCATGCAGTTATAGTTTAAAGTATCTACGACTGAACAATATTCAAAAATAAATAATCTGTATCGTGTTTGCGCCGGCTATCCATTCTGGCTTATTTTTAGATCTCACAAGATACATCTGAGCAAGGCAATATTACTTCTATAATATTATTCGAGGACGAATGGTATCAAAAAATATTGTTTTTGTTCGATTAGTTGACGGATATATATTTTTTTCACAAGGAAATCCTGCCCGATTTAATTTTGAAGGGAAACAAAAACCATAGATTTGTGACAATATTTTGTAGATTCAGTCTACTAATGTTTTTATATTGTCTGTCAATTGGGAATTTAATGGACAATGTACTGTAAGTGTTATAGGAAATGACAGTGGCATATTAATATAAGCAATGTAAAATGTGTAAAATTCCACGGTATAAAAGTGTTACGGCCCTTTGTCTGGAAAGCGCTTTGTCTGTTCAAACACTTCCCTTTCTCTTGCGTCACTTGCTTGATGTTACCATGTATTCAATACTAAAACTTGTAATTGGCTTTATTCGCTACACAAGAGTGTATTTCAACAATACCTTTATCTTTAAAAAATACAATAAATTACGAATCAAATTTTTGGAATTTTTCAGCAGTAGTTAATTACATATGGTTACCAGTTATAACGATGTCTGTGTAAGTATAGTAAGTAATATATGTATAGATAATATACCATTGTAACATATCACATTACATTTACCCAACGACTTATGTATCATATATATGTATACTAGCTGATACCCGCGAGTTCGTCTGCGTTGTTTATTACCTTTAGAATGTATTTTATGTCCACAGGGAAAAAAATAAAAAAGTTGAAAGCTAAAATATACTTTGTTTACAAATTTCTTTAAACAACTATATCTATTTAATTGTCCACTGCTACGCACGCGCACAACACCACTTGCCCCTATTTCTTCACGGCAAGAAGAAAACGTCGTTGAACGCGTAGTGCTTATAGAAACCGTAATCTCTTAAAACGCTAATAACATTATATTATATCTTTTTTTATAAAGACCAAAGACCTTAGAAGTAGAAATCTATCCAGTAGTTTTCCAGACATCTAACATTTTATTTATATAGAAGATAAATAGATTGGGTGCAACGAGTCCTGTTGAAGTTTCTCGGTGCGAGAGAATTGTGAAGCATTGTACTGGTCCATTCAATAAGTGCATTATGTTTAGATTATTTGATGGGACTGTACTATTATAGAATTTATATTATTGACATGCATAACGGTTTATTTGTTCTGTTTTACAATTTTGATAATCCCTGACAAGGGGTATATTTTGCTAGTTTCTATTGAACTTCGAATTTTGGGGTTACGACATAACAAATATAATAAAACATAATATTGTATAATTTACCTTCGTTTTTTTTCCTAGGTAATGGTAGTTTAATATTTATAAAAAACTTGTAATTGAGTAGTTTTTATTTTTATTTTAGATGTTAACAAAGGCTCTGTGACTTTTGTAGTATTTTGTTTGCACCTAAATAAAAGTTAGGTAATTAAATAAATCTACTTACATAACCGCAAACTGCTATAGACAAAACGTTCGCGATAAACCACGGTAGGGTTTTTTTAATACTTTAGAGCTTTTAGCGTTTCTTCCGCAATCTCATCTGATGTTAAATGATGATGTGGTATAAAATGGTAAACCAATGGTAAAGGGTGGTTAGTTAGACGGACTTAAAATACGCCTTACCACCATGCAAATAGTCGAATGCCTTTCGAAAATCATAGATTATTATTTGTCCATTTCAATAGAAGTATGGAGGAGTTATGTTGTTAGTTTATATGGATTATAACACAAGACGTTGTGAATTGTCATTTGTTCATTAAATACGTATTGAGTAAGTACCAACGTAATTGGTCAATATTTATTCAGATGCAATGTCGTATAAGTGTGCAAGAAATGAGAATTCTTTGCATATAACTCTATACAAAATAGAAGGTCAAGATTTCCATTATATTCTGATAATTAGTTCTCAATGTTACTGTAGCACCCTAAATATTGGATATATAATTACCAACTTCATTCTCTTCATCATTCTAGCTTCATATGTAATATATTACTCCAATACAAACTACTACTTGTATACTTCAAAATAAAATCACATTAACTAGTAAAATAATCTCTTCAAGGCTCTTTCCCTTCTAGTTGCTATTGAATCGTTAAAGTTTTTTTTAAATACAAATCAGCGATAAGTCAACTAATGCTACAATCAAACAACGCAACAAATAGAACGTTAAAAAGGCATAATGTTTGCGGTTTTGGATCGCTAGTAATTCGACAGAATGTCTCGAATGATTATAACTTACTCGAAGGACATTACTATATGCTTTTTTCAATTTGTTTTAAATCTACTATTCCGCAACTATTTTTTGACGGCGACTTCACTTGTATTAATGTAGATTTCTATCCATTGAGAACAGTACTTTTTTTATGATAATCACTATGTCCTTTCCTGTATATTCATCCATTTCCTGTCCTTCCTTTTATGTACCCTTGATAAGGTGAATGCAAAATTTCGTGATAATTAGTTCAGTAGATGAGGCGTGAAAGCGTAGCCAACAATCCGACATTCGCATTTGTAATGTCAGTTAGGATGTTAACCTTTTCATGTTATCAGAGGGTATTATGTAAATTATAATATATTGCAATTATGCTCAAATGATTAATATCGCAAAACTTCGCAATTCTTAAGTAATTTTCATTATACGATAAGAAGATACTCATGGTCACCAAATATTAAAAATCTTCCATTTCATTTAAAATGCAATAGGGCGAAGTATATTTATGGTCTGAGTTACTGTATTACATGTGTATGCATTTTATTGTTGTGCCAGTAACTTAAATACCTTTTTTTTTTTTTTTTTTTTTTTTTTTTTTTTATAGTGGAGAAATCCTCATGGATACCCTCACGTTGCCGGGGGGCAACGTGAGGGTTATGTCAGACTTTTACTGACTAAAACTCCACTTCCGCATGTTGTGCGCGTAATTGGGCCAGGGTGCGGGGTCACGATGGGCATACTCCGCTCCCTGGTCTCGCGCTCAGATCGCCCGCAGATGGTCTTGGCGGGGATCCCCCTCTCGTGAGGAGTAAATTCTCCTCACCTGCTTCACTAGAAGCTGCGGATACCCGGCTTCATTCCCAAGGGTCTTCCTCCTATCGTGGTGGCGAACGCCCCCACATTCGCCACCAGGAGGGGATGTTAGGGAGGCCTCTGATGGTCGAGGCCCCCGCCTCTCCTTCTGCGTCCGGACCGCCCACGGCGTACAGCAGGCGCCCCGGCCGCCCTCTCTCGCTCCCGCTCAGCCTCCTCCTTGCTGAGGATTACGGCTTCGCAGAAAGCGACTACTGCCGACCATGCTCTCTCTCCGCCGACCATAGCCTGGACCACGGCCGGTAGAGAGAGGTCTCTCCCTATTTCTGCCACAAGGGCACTCCTCTCGTCTGACCACGCGGGGCACTCCCGCAAAGTGTGCTCCGCCGTGTCCACAGGGTTGCTGCAGTGGTGGCAGCTGGCCGTGGGCTCCCTCCTGGCAACCTGGTGCAGATACCTGCCGAAGCAGCCGTGGCCGGTGAGTATCTGCACCAGCCGGAAGGTGAGCCCTCCGTGCGATCTTTGCACCCATTCATTAATGTGCGGTCGTATGGCTTCCACGATCCCGCGGCCGGAATCAGCGATGGCCAAATATTCGCTCCACCTCCTCACCACGAAATGGCGCAGGTGGACCCTAAACGCCTCCTTTTCGGCCGGGGCCACTCTCTCCCCCCGGTCGGCTCTCTCCCTGCACCATTGGTACATTACAGCATGGGAGTGGGCGACCAGCTCCCACGGCGCGGAGCCTGCCAGCAGGCACGCCGCCTCCGTCGATACGGTCCGATAACCCCTAATGACCCTGAGGGCCATCACCCGCTGCAGCCTCCTCAGGGTACCGGAACCGTAGGAAGTGAGAGCGTCGTGCCACACTGGGGCCCCGTAGAGCACCATGGAGCGCACCACTCCCATGTACAAGGCGCGACATCCGGCGCCGGAACCACCAAGGTTGGGCAGAAGGCCTGCCAGCATGTTGGCAATGCGCATGACCTTGGGGTCCAGCTGCCGAAAGTGCGCGTCAAAAGACCAGCGTCTATCCAGCATAAGCCCGAGATATTTCATGGCCGGCTTCACGGCTATCCGGACTCCGCCCACGATGATGTGTGTGTCGGGAGGCGGTGCTCTGCAGCGGCCATGGAAACACACGGCCTCCGTCTTATCCAGAGCCACCTCCAGCCCGAGCAACCTGATCCTCCCGACCACTTGGGCTACACTAGCCGTGGCCAGCCGAAGAGCGTCCCGTAAAGTGTTCCCGCGCGCTGTCACTAACGTGTCGTCAGCGTAGCAGGTCAGTCCTGCGCCGGGCAAGAGTGCTCCGCGCAGCACCCAATCGTACCCGACGTTCCACAGGAGCGGGCCAAGTACCGACCCCTGTGGAACACCGCACGATATTTCCCTTTGGTGGGTGCGCGCATCCTGCCCGACGCAGGTGACCAGCCGACCCTCGAGGTAAGACCCTATTACCCGGCGGAGATACACAGGGATCTTATGGTATCTCAACCCTTCCATAATGCATTCCCAGGGGAGGGTATTGAAAGCATTGGAAATGTCCAATGACACTGCCAATAACACCCCCCCCTGGGAGACGGCCTCTTCCGAGAGGGTCTTAACGCGTAAAATCGCGTCGACCGTCGAACGACCCTCTCGGAAGCCAAATTGTACTGCCGACAAATCGGGTCCCACCCCAGTGAGGTGCCGGACCAGACGCTGGACGACCACTCTCTCGAATAGCTTGCCGACCTCGTCCAGCAACACTATAGGGCGATAACCAGATGGGGACTCCACTGGTCGGCCCTGTTTGCGAAGCAGGACGAGGCGGCCCGCTTTCCAGCGCGCCGGAAACTGTCCCGTCTCTAAGCACGCGTCGTATAGGCGACGGAGTCTATCCCCGAGAGCCTCCATTGCCAACACCCACACGCGGCCAGGGATTCCGTCAGGCCCCGGAGCAGTATTCCTGCCCCGGAGCCGTTTCACGGCCGCGTCCAGTTCCGCGTCTGAGATGGGAGGGACATGTGGCTCGGCCCCCCCAGAGGGCCCAGCTGACGCCGCAAAAGGCGGTGAAAACTGTTCCCTCTGTGGGAACAGAGCCGCCATGATATCCCCGAGCAAACGCGGTTCCAGGCTCTGGGTGATTGGCGGAGCCCACGGGCGAACAAACCCCAGAACCATTTTGTAGGGTCGTCCCCACGGGTCGCCATCCACAGTCTCTAACAGCTCCGACCATGCTTCAGATTTAGCCCTGCGGATGGCAATCTGCAGGGACTTCCGCGCCTCTCTGAGCTCATTGTAGAGCCGGGCCTCGATAGCCGCATCCCGTCCCCGACGCAGCCTGCGGTGCCTGGAGTACCGGCGCCTCGCGGCCACGCACGTAGCTCGCAGACATGCGATGTCGCGAGACCACCAGTACACATGCCGCCTGGGAGGCTGAGACCGGACCCGGGGCATGGCGGCGTCCGCAATGCGAGTCATCGCGTCCCCGAACCAGCCCGCCTCCAAGGCGACATCCACAGGCCCCTCAAGCAACGAAGGCCAGGACGCGACTATCGAAGCCTCCACTGCCAGGTCTTGCCTCAACTTAGTGAGGGCCCATCTCGAGGCCAAGGTCACATCCGGGTTATGGGACGGAGTTGATGGAGAGGGGTAGACATCAAACCTTATATAAAGGTGGTCTGATAAAGACTCTACCCCCTCCATCACCCTCCAGTCCTTAATTCGTCTGGCGACAACAGGGGACGCGAACGTAATATCCACGATGGAACCCCCCTGTTGCCGCACGCAGGTGTTGGCCGACCCCCTGTTGACAACAGAGAGGCCGACCATGGTCGTCATGTCCAGTAAGGCCCTGCCCCGCACGTCAGTAACGGGAGACCCCCACGCCGACGCCTTGGCGTTAAAGTCCCCCGCCACGAGCACAGGACAGGGCGAAGATTGTCCAATGAAAACTCGAAGGTCTTCTAGAAAGTCCTCGAACTCAGAGAGGGGCCTGTTGGGCGAGAAGTAAACGCCTACGACCATCATGTCCCCCCACTGAGCCGCGATATAGCCACGTCCCCTCTTCCTCACTATAAGGATAGGGGTCCCCACCGACGTGGAGGTGACGATGGCCACCGTGCCCGTCAGGTCGCCCGCCCAGTTATCCCTGGGAGGGATGCGATATGGTTCAGAAACCAATACGGCCTGTATAGACCACTCGACCATGGTCTGGATCAGAAGATCTTGAGCCACGGCCGAGTGGTTTATATTCGCTTGAAGAAACTTGTAGACCATATTGGTTACTGAGTTTCCATAGACATCACCTCCTCAGGCATCCTAGACGCGACGGGTACAGCGGCCGCGGTCGGATGTCTGATTGACTGGGAGCTCCTCACTCCTCCTCCCTTCTTTTTGCGTTTAGCCGAGGGGGAACATGCCTTCCCTCCCAATCGATGGCTCGCAGGCCTGTTTGCTGCGGCGCACAACGGGCAGTGCGGCACAGCAGAACAGCCGGAGGCTTTATGGCCGGCTTGCCCGCATCGGAAGCACAGGTCGGCGAGATCCACTTCCGCTGTGCATCGTTGCCGGACGTGCCCGCTCTGTAAACAGCGGAAGCACCTTTGAACGGTGGGTTGCAGCAACTTGACTTGCACTGCAACCCATCCGATCAGTAGCTTGCCTTCAAGGGCCAACTTTTTGGCGGCTGCCACTGGGCAGCGCACCCACGCGGTTCCCGAACCGTACGGAGAGCGGCGGATCTCGCCCACTCTCACTTGCGATGCCAAGCATGCGCCCTTCGCCGCCACCACGGCCGCGACCTCTTCTTTGGTGGTGGAGTCATCCAGGCCCACCAATCGCAGCTCAGTGCATTTGGTCGGCCTGGATACCTCCACCGCACCTTCCCCGATCACCTCGTTCAGGGCGGACTGCAGTGTGTGGGCCAGACGGTCAGCTTTTTCGCCACTGGCGACGCCCGGCACCTCTAATTTGCGGGCCCCCGTGGCGGTTTCCCGGAATTTAATGAAGGGGATGTCCATAGCCGTGACATCCACCTTGGCTTTGGCTACGGCGAGCACCTTCTGATAGTTTACCCCCGCCTTTTCCGCCTCAGGCTGGAGGGTAATGACGACGGCCGACGAGCGGGGAACTACAAGCTTCGCCGGAGTCATCTTTGGTGGTGGAGCCGCAGGCTTAGCCGACCGTTTCTTGGCTCCCCTCCTGACCACCGTCGTCCACGCATCCTCTGGCTGGGTTGCCGCCAGAGGCTGCGTGGGCGCCAAAGAGGTGCTAGGCACGGGGACACTAGCAGCAGCCTTTTTCTTTTTCTTCCCCTTCTTTTTCTTAGCTGCCGAGGGAGCGGCAGGGGCCACAGGTGGTGGTGGTGGTGGCGGGTGTTCAGTCACCACGACCTCCTTAGCCGTCCTCTCAGCAGCCTTCCTATCAGCCGCCAGCGGGGGCCGAAGGCGCTTCTCCGGCAGGAGCCGCTCCTGCAGGGCGTCAAGCCGGGCGTTCAAAATATCGCCCACCGTGTGCAGCATCCCCTGCATGGCTTGTTGCAGCATACACTCGGTAACCACACCAGGGGGATGCTCCACACGTACCGATGGCCGATTCTGTGGCAGAGGGGGGAACTCCTCCCGTGCTGCCTTCTTCCTGGGCGGCAAGGAATCCGGTCCCGCTGTCTCCACAGACATGGGCACCGGAGCCGGTCTGTTCTCGGCTATCTGTCCAAGGGCACGGGCTTTGAAAACTTCGACCTTAAGTTCCGCTACCTCTTTGTGCAACTTGTCCAGTTCCGAGGCCTGCCTTGTCTCGCGCGCCTTTAGGTCGGCATACGCATCCTGGAGCTTCTGTATCTCCTCTGGCACCGGTCGCCTCGCAAACACTTTAATGGCGTCTGCGATAGACGCGGCTGCCTCGTTCAGAGCGCCCCGGCACTCTCCCTTCAAGTTCTTGGACTTCTGGGTGACCTGCAGGATGGTGTCCACGTCACCCATAATCCTTTTCTGAAGATCGAGGGCCAGTTGCTCCTCCGACCTTACAGACTTAACCAAATTCTTGGACGCTCGCTGCAATCTAGCTCTCGCAGCGACGTCAGCTATTTCCTCTTCGGCCGTAAGGTACTTCTCCTCCTTCTTTAGCCTGATGACCTCGGCTTGTGCTTTCGTCAGGCCCCCATAGTCGCCCGCTGTTGCTGGGCGACTCTTCTTTCTCTTCTTCGGGTTCTCTGGCCTGGTCGTCGCCGTTGTCTCCATTTCAGAGGCAGACTCCGCAGACAGGCACACCTCCATGTCTGCATCTTCGACTGTCTGGTAAAATTTACTGACGTAGGAAGATTCACTACGATCAGCAGATCCTACCGACACCAGAGTCACACCGCTGTTCCCACTCGAAACTGAGAGGCGGTCCAACGACAGCGCCCTCTCCAAAACCACCATCGGTACAGGCAATACCTTGCCCCCCCCAGAAAACGCGGGGCTGCCTGAGCTGGGCTCAGGGAGGGATTCTCCTGCGCCAGAGGCGCAGGTACCCTCCTGGGGTAGTTTATATTTAGATGTTGCCGAATCCATCATCGTTGCTTGATCGGTTGTCCGTAAGCATGCCATGTTTGTCGTTCCAGATGTAACAAAATCCAGATCACTCGCAAAATCGTTAGCCTTATCACTTGCCAGGGTCATCGTTAGTTGGGAATCTCGCACAAATTTGCCCCCCCCAGAGAACGTGGGGCAGCCTGGACCCGAAGGCCCAGGGAGGGATTCTCCCTTTCGGGTACCCTCCTGGGGTAGTGTATATTTATTTGTGCACTCCATCATGCTACCTTACACCACCAGTTCGCGGTGCGCCTGCCGGGACCGGTATGAAACAACCGGCCCCGCCAGCCGCTGTCCGGAACTGGGCCGTTGGGGCTCAAAATGAGCCCTCATCCGCCCCAGCCCGGTACTGGGGGTGCCGCTCACACACCACCCCCAGGAGTTTTTTACGACTCTCCAGTCGGCCAGAGATCAGCCGCCGGTCAACGTGACCGGCGTTGCCCGGGGTGCGCCACGCGGAGGCTCTCTGACGTGCACCCCAGTAACTTAAATACCTGCCGTTAGGGTCAATGTTCGTTCGAACCGCCATAACCTTAATTGTTTAAATAACTTTCATTCTAAATAAAAACACAAACTAAACAAAATATTTGCTCTAACTGCCATATTAAGTTATTAGGTACATATTGCATATATTGTCCTGTCATTATAACCGCTTCGTTAATATGCACAATAATTATTTAAATGATTGTCAACAATTGAAATAGTCCTTGTCATCCCTTTAAAATCATTCACGGCAATGTTCTTAAAGTAATATCACCTAATGCATTCAATAAACACTGCCAACCTTCTTAGAAGAATGGGATAATACTTAGGCTTATACTGCTTACTAGCATTAGCTAAGTATTAACCCGCAACTTCTCCATTGTCTTGCGCATGCCCAGCACACTGCTTGTTGTCACTTCTTCATAACAAGAAAACACGCATCGCTCAATAAGGCGTAATGCTTACAAAAATTGGTAGTCTCTTAAAACTTTATATTAAATGAAGCTATTGTAATATATATTTTTTATTTAGTTAAAAACCAAATGTCTAAGAAGTAGAACTATAACAGCAATCGAACAATATTTATCCAGTATTTTTTGCGTGATGCGCGCACGATTGCAGACCTAGATAATTTCATATCTCTTGCAGTTTTAAATCGCATACAGCGAAAGAATCAAGGAAATCCTAATCTATTTTCTATACAAACAAAAGAACTCATACTTCTAAACTGGTAAAGCGAGAGATCTTGGAAAGGTAGTTGTTACTCGAGAAGGCATATTAAAATAACAAATTATAAAATAATTGTACTCAAAATTTATCCTGTTTGAATTGTGTTAACTTTATGGCAATTTAGCGATAGCATACTTGTTACAATATTTGAAACAAGGTAAATTGTTACCGAATGAAATTCTTTGATAAGTAATGTATGTAAAGTTAAATGTGACGTTGCTGATTTGAAAGCAATGGTTTAGATGCTTTTTGCAAAGTGCTTTATCATCATATGCAGCTTCTGGTATTGGTATACGAATATCTATAAAACTTGTATGGGACTGTACAAAGCACTGTAACTTTTTTTTTTTTTCGAACTGACTACACTGTTGACCTGGTAAGGCCTTTACAGTTTCACCGGACTACGCACTGTAACGTTTTTCCTGTGTTTGTTTGTACATGTACATGTATGTACTTCATTAGGCTAAACGTCTTGATGGATTTTATATATATGAGGTGATAGACTCGTCTTAATTTTGAGAATGTTTGAGAATCAAAGAAGAGAGGTTTTGCAGACACATTTCTGTAATAATAATTCTACCATATCATGTATTGTTTCGTATAGTGATCTTTAGACGTATCTCTTTCTGATTGTCGCCTTTGTTTCTAAAAAAATCCTTTAGGCATCAAACGTTTAAGCCACGATAAGTATAACAACTTTATAGTTCTTTGTTTTTAAGTCTGTGGTCACTTGATTGGTTATTGATCACCGGAAAGTTTTCAGTGTAACTCACTTAACGACATTATTTATCATATGTTGCATCCTATTTCGCATCATATGTTGAGAACCGTGTGTGTCACGCATCCTGCGAGGTTACTGCAATTTGATGGACGTTATTCCTTTTAAAAGACATCGAGCTCTATATTTATTTTTGACTAAATTAAAAATCGTTCACTAATTTATAGCCTACGTTACTACGATTTGTACACGTGCAATATATTAACTTGTAAATCCAGGAAATATATTGTATATGCATTAGTCGTATTCTGTGGTGTCAATTGTTGAATTTATTTAAAATTTACGATACAAAAGTTTAGTTACGCTTATGAATATTAAAGAGTTTCGACATTAAATAAATAAATAAAAGTCACTCCATATTGTATTTAAATTGTTAGACTGTTTGAATAAATGTCATTGGTTACTGTATTTTTTTCTCTAATTATCTTTCGTTTGTTACTTTTAACTGTTCATGAGGTAGAAGTGTACGCTGTGCTTACTTTGTTATACTTATTTACATATAATTTGTAGCATTTGTAAATAAGGATATATTCACTTTGCCACAATCGTTTTGGTTTATCGAATTTATGTCACGACTTTTACTTTTTGTGCGAAGCTGTAGGTGCAACATTCGACGCATTGTGTTTATGGCTTCCTTATTTTATTATTTAAATTGTTAAAGAAATTAAATATAGAACATTTGTTCAATAGTAAGATCAATGATATATTCAAAAGCGGAATATCCTAATATATAACAAAGAAATTTTATAAAAGATTTTACTCACCGATTCAATTTAATATCCTTTGTACCCTTACGAATACAGATGTGATGCAGACGAGTATAACACTTCACTTGTATAAACTTAAAGTTCAAACACGGTTCGAGAATGTATTTGAGCAGGAATTTTGTCGGGTCGCACGAGCGTCCTGCTCGCGACGCGGTCACACACTGGTTTGTTCCGTAGACTGCTTTGGTCAACGACGTTTCATCGGCCGCACCGCCTCAACGCGACAATGTATTGCTTTTTTCTAAACAGTTTTTCGAATCGTGCAATGAGAACACGTTGTTCTGCCTAATTAGTCTATTATTTTTTGTTATTTGTGGACGTTTTTGAACGCTATGGCCTCTGGTAAGTAAACATACACATTGAAACTATACCTTTGACAGTCTCACAGTTTCATAAATGGGCCGATTTATGGTCATAACCTATAAATATGTACTTGACTAAGCTGGTTTCTGTACAGTCAATTGGCGCTCTATACCTTCTTTATTGTTATAATTGCATATTAATGTTTGAGTAATAATGCCATGTCTGTGTGTGATATTGTTTTGTAAATTTGGCAACACCGACAATTAACTTAAATGAATAATTTATATTTACTGTAATATGTTAATTAAAATGTAATTATGTATGGATTAGGACAAACTTATAACACGCTCGCTCAGTAACGAAGACAACAAAATTGTTTAAAAATACTTAATAATTATTTATTTCTTGTTATAGTTAGTTACCTATACCAACTGGCTATAAATAAATATGATACAATTTAATTGAACTTTGTTTGACGGCTAACTATTTGTTAAGGACATTTAGTTGTGTGTGCGATACTTTTCGTTTTGCCAACTTATCAAGAACCAACGTATATTTAACTTCACTATGGGTTATTTTTCTTTACAATCACATACTTAATACAAAGAAGAGTCTTGCTGTTAAAAAATATTTTTCGTCGACAACACGACACGTGTCACCGCTATATGATCTAAATTCCTTATCGAGTAATGATACTTTTGCAGATTTTTTTTATTAAACGTGGAATTGTTACAATTTTTGAAGTTTTATTTATTTGTTTTACAAAATTGTTTATATTTCGGAGAAACTAATATTAGTTATGTTTTGTTTTTCAATAAATTTTGATCAGTTTTTTTATTTATTATTATTGTCTTGTCATAAGGAACTTGATCGTCTTGCGGCACGTGTTATAAATAGACAAATATCTCTTTTACCTTCTCGCGTTTTTCCGACAATACCGATTACGTAATTTACAACAACAACGCGACAGCAGAGATGGTTATATAACGACTTCAATTTCGTAAATTTGTATTATATATCAGCGATAACATAAACTAAAATATGCTGTCTTCTCTTTATAACTAACAGTTTTGTTCAATTAACTAAGGTTTGATTACGATTGATACCTACATATCTGAACTTGCCGTATTGTATCCGAGGTTTAGCCATTTATGCTATCGATGTACTCTTGTCAGATACGTAATCAGGAAGCCAGTGTTCGGTGTAAGTCTCCCATGCTAACTAAGGTTCAATTAACTAACTGTCCAGGGCAAGAAAAAAACAGTACTATTCCTAAGGGATGATCACATCCTAATTAACTGAAAAAAATAATTCATTTACTATACCACATTTCGCGCACAGAAGTGAGTGAAATATGACACAGTTAAAGTTCATATGAAGAAGGAGTTCAGAACAATTACATTTATGTATAATAAATGGTAAAAATACATTACATTAATTAAATAAACAATGATGTTTACGTTCTGAATGCACTGTAAATTTACAGAGTGAATGCAGAATGGATTCTTTGTAATCAATTTAATCCCTGCTCTGTGAATTCACTGTAAGAGGGAGTTCATTCACGTCATTTATTAAAAAAAACTTTTAAGAGTACAATACGGAATGAGGATGATTTAATTCTGTTAAAATTAAAAATATTTTAGTCTGTAGTCAAGCGGTTGCACAGAGGTGAAATTATTTCTATTGAATTTATGAATAGAGTAATTTATATACTTTTTGATTAAAGAACTTCAATCGTTCAAAGTAAAAAATGTAACAAATGAAGGTCGAATTCAGAACACTAGCATAATATAAATCATTTCGTTATGTTCTATAAATAATAAGTAATGAAATACATTTAAATCATTTTTAGGAATGCCAGTCTGTTTTTCTATCTATTGGTTTGTGCACGGATCATTGCTAAAGTACTACGTTTATTATAAAACTTCAAGAAAACCATAAAGCATATCTTCGAGTAACATTAATACTAATATTTGTTTCGTTAAAATCGGTACACTGTATCAAAAGTTATTAAACGAATAATTGATTGATGAATGGTGGCGTGAGTTAAGTAAGAGAAGAGTAGGTAGGTATTTAAATGCATTTCAGTCTCATCCCAAAACAAAGGGTATTTTGTAGTATATCCATTTAAATATAATGATAGAGGTCTGCTTTTGTACATACTTTGCCCGCAAAAACTGCTGGATATCTGATATTGATTACATTTTTGAAGTGAAAAATCTTATGGAAGGTTTTTGAATTTCTGACCCGCAGCCTTTTTGTGTGACGAAAACACTTAAAATACTGTATCGCCTAGAGTGAGCATCGGTTCTCGTCCGATCACCGAAGTTAAGCAACGTCAGGCGTGATCAGTACCCGAATGGGTGACTGCTTGGGAACACCACGTGGTGGCTTTTTGTTGTACTTTTTATAAACAAGATTTCAATTCTTTCGTATGGGCATAAGCACACAACTCTTTTTTTAGTTTTAATTTTTAAACACTTGGTTCTTGTCTAGAACAAAGTTATCATGATATCTTAATTCAAAGTAAATTTATTAATGTTATAAGAAAGTATAATTTTTATAAGCACTGCAAAATGCTAAAGAAATTTTAGTAATCAAAGCAATATTTTTGCGTTAAATTTTTATGTTTCTTTTTCATCTGTACATAAAATATATTGTTATAGATAATAAATGCAGATGAAATATTGGATAATTATCAGATATTATTAAATATAAATTGTTATTTAACTTTGTCGATTTAAATATACATATTGATAGTGATGAACATCCGATTTAATGGTTATCAACAGGCAACTGTTATCGTTAGTTTCTTTTAACGTAAACAAACGACAGCATTTATCGTTTTCTGATACACCATAGTGACGTCACCATGTCGCAGGCGGTGGTAGATAACCTCTGATGTTATGGGTTTTTTTAATACTGTGTAGATTTCATATTTTACTAAAACTTATTTTATGTTAAATAACGATGTGGCATAAGAGGATGGTTGTCCCGATAAATCTGTAAAATGCTTGGTGATAGATTTTTAATTTAGTCGAGGTGGCCAGCATTGAAAGACTTACCGACATGATTTAGTTTCACATTGGTGTTTATAATATTTGTGCTTATGTCGATTTACACGCTATATGATTATGCTTCAAAATGTCATAATTTGATCATAACGAGTTTAGTTTTAAATTTTACTAAATAATCCTTAAAAATTGTAAGCTACTTAAAAGTAAAAGCTCAATATATCGAGAAATATCGATCTCAGAGATTTGGTTTTAAAAAACATTATATAGAATATTTTATTTCCTACAATTGTCTCATTATCATTTTTCCTATTGGTGCAGCCATTAGCAAAATAACAACAACTTAAAAAAAAAAACAAGAAATTTCTACAAAAATTGACTTCAGTGACCCGTACTGTCTCACTGGTATGTGAATTGCAGTTAAGTCTTAAAAGACACTATTGTAGAGCGCTACATCCTGAGTAATTCCAGAGTTTAATGGATATATTAAAATAAAATGCCGACGAGTTATAAAAAAAAAACAAAGTATTTTATATGGGAAATCTTGGCAGGCCCTGGGAGAGTTCTTACAGACTACAACAGTTAATATTAAGGGTTCAAATATTCAGATTTTTTTTATTTACATATTTCCAATATAATTTAGTTTCACAATCGAAAAAAAAATGTCATTTAAAAAAAGCACCCTAGTAAACATATTATCATAGTAAAAAAAAAACATAGTCTCTGACTTTCTATAGAGTTTTCGTCGTCTTAAATGTTTTAGGCCCAGTCAGTGAAAGTTCGATAGTGTTACTAATTTAAATTAGTAAATATAACTACGCTAATTCGATTCTGTCTGGATTCGAGCTAGCGGACATCGAATTGATGTTCCATCGATCAGATCACTCGTCCACCACGATATGTTTTTTATTAGTACATACTCGAATATTACAGTTCTGAAGCTATACAATACCTTATATAAAATGTTTATGTAACGTTATGGCATTGAATATTTTTTTATACTATATGTTCGTAAATTAGCAAAAACAAACTAAACATGTATTGTATATGGCTACGACATTGAACTTTAATCAGATACGTCGTACATATAAATGTGTTGTATTAGCGGATACCTACGACTTGTTCCGCGTGGAAATATTGTTTTTTTTTTTAATGTTATGACAATTCATATATACGTGGGATATGAATTTACGTTATCGGAATTAATATTATTATATTAATTTATTAATGCGAATATGAGTTTGTTGGTTTTGTTTTACGTTTTAATTACTCAGACGTTGAGAAATTTTATTTAGACGCTGTAGAGGGATCAGAAAAGGACATATTGCCCTTTATCCAGAAATACGTAAAGTTGCCGAGGGTTAGGTGAAACTAGGGATCATCGATATTAGAAAAACATCGGTGGTGTCATCGATTTGAAAGTATCGATATACGATAAACATCGATATGTCTAAAAATATCGATAATTTCGGTAGCAAATTAAACTACATATTCTATTTATTAAATGTGTTTATTATCATTGAAAATACAATAAACACAATAACTTAAAAATAGGAAATAATTCAGTGAGCAAACTCATGGTGCCTGAATACTGATTACAGAATAAAGACTTACCATATTTGTTATTTCGTTACCGAAGTTTCATTATTAATAATGTCAATAGCAATTTCAGTTCGTTTCCGCTTCACAAGTTCACTCACAACACACTCTTACAAGAGTCACACGAGTGTGGAAGTTGACAGGTTTTATATTCAATCCCTTAGGAAATCCAAAGAAATAACTATTCGTACGGATGACTTCGATTACATTCATCAGTGTCATCTAGTGTAAAATAGTTGAACTTGTTAGTTATCTAATCCCTAGCTAAAGGATATATTGACGTTTCGATATTTTATTCTAATAACATCGATGTGTCGACGATTTCGGATTAATTCATCGATGTTTTCCAGCTAAATATCGATGTTTATTCACTATCGATGAATATCGATCATCCCTATGTGAGACCTGCATTGACGTGAGCGAAGTCACTAGTAAAAGCTAGTAAAATATATAGATAAGTAGCTACATGGCATCAATAATAATAAAATCTTTGTTATTTATGTATAAGTGTGTGAGTGACACATACACACAGGCACATGCACAGAGTCTTATATGTGATAACGTGAATTAGAATCTTACAAATATCCGGAACTATTTAAATGCGCAGTATTCGAGGTATTAAAGAATGTTTTGTTAGATAAATATATAGCAGTCTACTAGTGTATAGGTTATATACTATAATACTTTACTTATATTGCTTTATATATATCAAGGAAATGTTAGCATGTACACCCTAATAGTCACACCGATCACCACCAAAGCGTTTTTTTTTCCATGGACAAAGTTTATGTTACCCATTTTACAATAACTCGTGTACTAGCTGTCGTTAGGTTATTTGTTATTAAGTTTTATATTGTAGTCGAATACGTACTAAATCGCGAGCAGTTACTAGTTTAATATATTGATCAGTTGGGACTGTGACTTGCATAATAATAATAAAGTTATTTTTAATCAGTGTGTATATGCTATTGTGTTTTGGTGGCTAAGTATTATACTGAAACACGTAAGCACGCACGCACGCTTGTCGAAATAGTATGTAATCTGTCGGGATAGAAAATCTAATAAAGTTTACAGTAGCAGTATATGGGGACAAAAAGCAACCTTAACAGAACTTTTTTAAACAATATCTACCTTTAAATAGTTTATGACTGTTTTATTTTTGCCGAATAAAGATATACTTTTTTACATGCAATCTATCTATAGGTGGAAAAATTCATAAGTATCTGCTAGTCTAGAATGTTTATACAACATACAAATTGAGGTATATAATTTACTTTATAATATACTTTTATGTTACAATGTATTAAAACAATGCAGATATATCTGATCTAACTGCATTTTACCAGTACTGTAATTTAGCTAGTTAAAATAAAATATTGGTATGAATTGTCGACGAGGTTCTCTTATTAATTCTACGCGGTGTTTGCACGACCTTGCGCCGAGTGCCACACCTCCTCTCTCGACGAACATTCGCGTACTTTCGCCCGATGACGCCATTAAGGTCATTTGAGCTAACAGTGTTTGATATGCGATAGTATTACATTAGTGTACGTATCATGAGAGATGATTCTTCGAATCGTGATATGAATTCTCCCGTTTCCATTTTGCGGCCGCGACGTCGCCATTGACATATTGTGTTTAAAAATGCGAACTAACTAAACGTTCCTGACACTAAAGAGGCTGATAGTTTTACCGGGTTTTGGGCGAGCGTAGGAGGCACTCAATCGCGATGGCAATTAATGTACGGATGCCATAGTGGCCGAACCTCTGCTCGGGCTGTTACCTTGCATGCCATTCCATAACTTAAATCTAATCAACTGCTTGAAGTAAGTATACATAAATGTAACATACTTGCGAATATATTATTTTATTTAACCATACCAAAGAGAAATCTGGAATCAATTGCCAATGAGGCTATTATGTCAACTTGCAAGCCTCTCTGCTTCTGGGTCTACAGTAACTGATCCCGAAATGAACGATGATGGCTCACTTGATAGTACGTTCGGACACCCCGTCAACCGGCGTAGGTTCAAATAAATGCTTGTGACTGAATCGGAGCTTTCCGTGAAGAAAAACATTGCGATGAAATCATAGTATGGTGGTAGGGCTTTTTCTAAGTCCTCCTGGCTAGGTAGCACCTTCAGGTTGAAAATCTGTCGCCAAGTACCAGTTCGTATGTTTTAGCACCTACACTTGAGAGGCAACTCCCTCTAGGTTTCGCATGTTTACCATCTTAGATCACATCGTCATTTAACATAAGATGAGAGCGTGGTCAAAGGTTACAATCTATAAAGTGTAGAAAAGCAAGATTACAATACAGAAGAGCGACACTGAGGGATTTATCACCATTTGAAAGGTCCCAAAGGCCATATCCCAGCCGGACCTTCGAAACTCTTTAAAATCAGTAGCAGATTGGCTACAGAGCTATATGATAAAATAAATTGTGCTAAATACTTATATAATTGTGACCGTATTACGATCACAAGAAGTTGAAATGGTTTTCTTGTTTGTAAAGAAACCGGCTTTAGATATTTTAATACGTCGACGACTATCAACAAAAACTAATCTGAAACCAGTTTAATGCCGTTCGAGTAGTCGTGTTATAGTGGGTGTGTACTTCCAATGCATGTCAATTAAGTGAATCAATGTTATAATAGCCTATAATATATAGAGAACTATTAGTCGTAATTCGACTATAATAAAGAGCGCAAAGTTTTCCTTCACCTAATAATATGAGATGATATTATGTGTATTTTTCATTTTGTAAATTGTAAAAACTATACTCAGTATTGTGCATATATTGTAGATTATAGACGTAAGGAGCGTGGAGTATGATGAATATAGATTATACGGTATACGGTGAGTATAATGGTATGAAAAAATAAAGTCGGTTTACGGCCGATAATTTTACGTGATACCATCATAAAAAAACATTGATGAAAAGTTGCATACTTTTATAAATAGAATTATTATCACTGAATTACCGAAAGAATGGAAGAGAGCTAGATGCGTCACAAGGCGAACGCTTGAGCCGATCGCGGCTCTTTATCGCCTGTTCCGCGCGCTGGCTTGCACGTTTGGTTCAGGCAGAACGTGACAATGAGTCATGCTTTTTTGGGCGTGCAGCCGGCATTCATCGATTTATAAGACGTTATCAGATCAAAAACTATATCTAAATAAATGTCTCAAATTAAAAAAAAACTATTTCTAAAATTTCCCAAATATTGGGTATTAATAAAAAAAGAAAATTGTTTAACAAACACAGGAAAAAATGGTACTGTACTGTTTTATTTTCTACTAGCTGTGCCCGCGACTTCGTCCGCGTGGAACGGAATACAAAACACAGAGATAAATGAAACAATCCGAATTTATATCTGTATATCATGTACATTTGTAATGTAATGTGTCAGGCTAAAAATTAATAATGGTCGTACCCCTTTGTCACTTCAATAATAACTCAAAATTAGGGCTTCCAAGTTTCTTTGATGTGTGTAGAAACCGTGGGCCTAGCTATATTGCTGCATCTATCGTCATAAAGTCAGATAGTTCGTAGTAAACGATAGTAATATGTGCCCACATCTAAATTTATTGCGAACATGGACAAAACCTCGTAACGATACACGCAGGTATAGGAGTAACATAATACTAATATTCTTATTTAACAACTGTAAAAACAATATTAACCCTTGGACTGTCCAAAACTATAAAGATTTAATTTCTATACAAACGAATGTAGACCTCATGAGACAGGTCAATAGACTGTTGGCGGCATACGCTTAAAAAATACCTAATTTATTACAAAAGTTTGAAAAATAACAAACGATGAATTGTAAAATAATAATTTTCATGTAAAATATTAACCATTTTTCTTTCGTTCTATGTCTTAGTAATGTAGTACTATGGTAATGTTTATTTATGTTATAAAATTCCCTGGTTTTTGTATGAGGCTAAAGTCCATTTACTTATCTATTTTTCTCTCGTACTTAACTCCCGTCGTCATTAAAATTACAATTACTTTTGATAGAGTTAACCGATTTTAATGAAACAAAAAATTAATGTTGCTCAGGAATATGCTTGATTATTTTCTTGCTAGAGTTTTATCAGAAACCTAGTACTTTACCAGTGATGCCTGTTCAAACAAACAGACAGACAGACATTTCTAAAAATGATCGAAATGGATTCCGTTACTTATTCCTAAACACCTGCAACAATTTTTTTCTCAAAAATCAAATAAGTACAGACACGTTGGATTTACATTCTTATTATATGTATAGATATAGATATATATAATATAGAATATATATAGAAAATGAAAATACTTTGTTATAGGCTACTTATACTTCGGATTCCATTGACCCTATTGTCATTTTTTTAATGCCCAACAAACCGGGTGGCAATCAGATACAAATAAATAGTCGTAAAATAAGAATTGACTGTAATGCAACCAGAATTTACAGTGAGAATAAATTATTAATGAATAGGTTTATAAGGATACAGATAAGTAATGCTCTTTCTTACCTTACCATAACCAGAGAAATGTAATAAATACTTGAATTAATTTTACTTTACTACTAATAACCGGAACCGGTGAGTTTGTTCGTGTCAAATTGTTTTAAGAACTATGTATTTGTAAATCTTAAGAGTTTTTGAAGTTATACTTCTTTAGGCGCCTTATGAAAAAATGATGAGAGTGAATTTTTATGATGCGCGAGCAGTAAAACCGTTTATTGAGTCTCGAAAAAAAAGCTACCAACAAAATAAAAATAGAACCCCTATTAGTTGTGCATGTTGGCACGCTCGTTGCCTCTGATTACTGTTTTCATATTTATAATATTTATCCACATGTTACTAGTATCTACATTCACAACACGTGTTTTAGTTACATGAAAGTGCGAATTATATATGTGCTAATAAATTATACTCAGTAGCGATTGAAATTGAATATTTTGAGTAATATTATTTACTATTCGTAGTGATTATTATTATCTAGTGCTAGTGAAAAAAAATGTGCTTATATACTTTTTAAAGTGCATCACTATAATCGAGGTTAATTATCCGTATGTATTATTTATTGATATAAATTAAAATAGGATTATTGAAGTTATAGTTCTTTTGGCGCGTTATAAAAAAACGATGAGAGTAAATTTTTACGATGCGCGCGCACACTGTAACGAAAAACCTACACCTTGATGTTAGCTATAGTCAACATTTTATATTTGTACTTATGCGTTGCCGTTGCTATAGTAACCATTAACATGTTAATAGTTGCCATGGTAACGTGGTAAGTTTGTATTCTAAAATTATTTTGTCATATTCGACACATATCTGTAAACATTAAATATCGAAAGTGCAAGTTATTAGTTAATAGACAAGAAAAACTATATAAGTATAGTTAAAAGATAACTCATGGATAACATTTTTAATTATAGATTATCTTAATCCGTTCATGTACTGTAAATATCTATAAATAATTATAGTTATTATATTTCTTATATATACACTGAGAGATTAATTTATTGTATACAATTAAAAAATATTTATACTTAAGGAAATACGATGTTTGTTGTATTTTGAGTCAAATTTATTTTTACTATTCAATCAACTGGTATTGTCATATCTAAAAAAAAGTGTCTATGTATTAAATGCCTTTTTTCTATTGTTAGTGTCCTTTTTTCTACAAACGTACATTAAGGCGAAAGACAAAACTTTTGATAATATTTTTATCTTGTTACGCCAAAGAAGTATAACTTCTAACGCGTGTACGTACATAAGTACACACTACTTTTTTATTATTACGCTACTGCTTATGTAAGTTTTTTTTTCGAACTGACAACACTATTGACCTGGCAAGGCCTAAACATTTTCACCGGACTACAAGACGTTGCTTAAGTAAGCATAGGATGGAGTAAAAACTTTACTTACTTTTATTTATAAGAAGGAGAAGGATGAGGGTTCAGAAATGGCTAATCAATAAATGACTGGGCTGTCTTTCATTTTGCTTAATTTTCGTCTGTCTTTTATTCTTTTTATCGTCATTTTGGTCGTAAATATTTGATCCTTTACGACCCTTTTACTGATTTTAAATTATCATTTTACATTTTATTTACAACTTAGCCTTTACTAATATAATGCTCTGAAAAGACCTCTATTTATGAGTTCAATTCTGGTGAAAATGGGTTCAGCCATTTTGGAGCTCAACCCGGACAAATAACAAATGTATATTTGTGTTGATGTTTAAAAACCCTCGCAAAATAAATGTTGCAAATGGTAAGATTATAAAACCTGTTTGTTATTCTGATAAAGAACTGGTTAAATTACTTTGAACTCTGAAGGGACGGGAGGAACGTACTCTAGTGAACTTTCCAAGCTCCATTGAATCAAACTATGTATTCAATAAAGATTTGGAAGGAATACCGGCGTAGGGCATTTCATAATACTCGATCGGTTAGCTACTATGGATGTCAATGTCGTTAAAATATTATGTCTGCAGTTGTTATTATTAACGATTGGCAATTATTATGCTTTTCGATAATTTGCTGTTTTGTGTATTATTATAATAAAATTATTAGTCGCTATTAACTATTAACCTGACTTAGCAGTTGCATGATTCTTGTCCGTTCGTACATATCGATAACACCGGGCGAACATTGTCGTTGCTAATAAAGATAGTGAACAAGGGATAATCAACAGCAGATTCATTTATGTTTTTAATAATTACTTAGGATAAATCATTACATTATTGGTTATTGTAATGACCACTGCTAGCTATCATATTTGAATGGCACATCTATGAACAATTTTGTTTCCAGGCTTATTTTGTTAATTTTTTTAGTCATATGATTTCTAATTTCAAGTACCATTTAGGTAAATCTTAACTTGATATTCAGTGTATTTGGCATGCAAATTTATGTAGGACGACTTGTCTGCGTTTTTTTCATTACATTAAGAGTGAAAAGTAGCCCACGTTCTCTTTTAATCAATTGTTTTACATGTCATCATTTCATGTTCGAGTGATTTTTTAATTTTGTTTGAAATAGGGTTGTTTTATTTGTTTAAAACTAACTGATATCTGCGATTTCTTTTGCGCTGTCCCGCGCATGTACATGATACCGTTTGCCTAACTTCTCCACGGCTAGAAAATACACGTAACTGAACCTAGCCTAGCCTAGTGCTTATAAAAATACATAATTTCTTAAAACTTTTTATAATTTTAAAATTGTTTTTTAGATAAACAAGAAAAGTTGACGTAAATCTAACCAGTACTTTTTGCATGATTCGCGCACAACGATATATTTCATATCATTATATTAATATACTAGCGGCCCGTTCCGGCTTCGCACGGGTATAACATATATAGCCTATGTCATTCACTGAAAAAATGATTAAAATCGATCCAGTAGTTTTAATGTTTTCATTACTGCCCGTGGCCCGCACGTGTTAAATTTGGAGTAACCTCAAATATAACAGTATTTCTTCACTATTTAATTGATGTTATTATACATACAAACCTTCCTTTTCAAACTACCTCTTTAAAAAAACCGCATAAAAATCCGTTGCGTAGTTTTAAAGATTTAAGCATAAATAGGGATATAGGGACAGAGAAAGCGACTTTGTTTTATACTATGTAGTGATATAGCTACTTAGACATATTTCCGTTAGTGTTAAACATATTTTAACTCACTTGGAATTGAACCAGTTTTACTGCATTTTTCGTGCACGGTTTCTAGTAGTTTATTAACGCGGCCGTAATAGGTTTTAGGAAAATTTTGTTCGAGAAATATCTTTACTGATACGTTCCCGCAATAAAAATGTACATATATCCATAAGTGAACAAGAATAACCATTTTCGGCTTTGATGCGACGACGATTTAATGGTAACTAAGGTATTCAAAAACTGTCGATGAAGGTTTTTTTAAACTTTATTCGTCTTATTACAAAAAAGTGAAATATGCGTTTACTTGTTTAAAAAAGTTTGATCGCAAAAGTGTGTCTTATCATTGCTTAGAGACAGACACTATTTACATTTAAATATTGTCTAACCACTAGTCTAAGTTTACAGTTCTTCTTTTATTATTGTGCTTTATTGTAATTATATTCGCCGGCAAAATAGGTTTCGTAGTAATTTATTGATTTTGTGCGTATAATTCATTTGGGAGAAATCGGTTGCAAAATATCTGTTTGTAAAGGAACATTTTGAATTATGTGATTGATTTGAATGAAAGCTATTCAGAGTTGCTGGCATAGGAAATTTAAACCAGACGTTTATTTAGAGACTGATTAGACACGGTTTTGTAATAAAATACTTTAAACATATGTTCAACAAGGTTTAAAATTAAAGACACTATTTAGTAAAACTCGTGCTCATTTCTGTTTTTGTAATAGACCGTATAGGTTTTAGTGTGTAATTATAATTAGATACTAGAAGCTCGTTCATGCTTCACACTCTAACGGGTACGGGTAGTAACTAAGTAAATGTAACCAAATATTCGCTTTACAGTACAACCATGTCTTTAAATAAAAAAATGGCAAACGAACAACAACCTATCAATTCTGTAAAATATTTTGAAGATCTGTCCCCACTGTCATTGTCTCACTCACTCATTCATTTTTTTATATGAAGATTTTTTAATCGATATTTGGTAGTTTTTCGTAGAATTTTTCAAACGTTCTCTTTTATACAAACCCTGTCCTGACGATTACGCTCACAACAAAAATAAATTAGTGATGCGCTTACGTACATACGCATATTAATTTTTATTTATATAAAACAAGTGACGGTTTGATCGAGGTTAATAACACTCTAAATCTAATAGTTTCCGCTAATTCCCCTGTGCAGCTACCAGAAAACACATGCGGGTGCTTAGCGACCGATTTTCAACTCGAGAATGATAGGATAGCCAGACGGGTATTAGAAAATGCTCTAGCACCACACAATGGCTATATCACGACACCTTTCTTTCCCGAAAGTTTCAATTAATCGCCGGATTTGAACCTATATCATCGAGGCATTGAAATCCAACAATGATCTTCAGTTTTCTGTGATGGAAATAGTTGTGATAAACCAATAGTATGATGGTAGGGCATTTTCTAATTGCACCTTTGGTTAGATACGATACTCAGGTCTAAATACACCCGCCGAATACCTAAAGGTATGTTCCGGTACATGTTCTCAAAAGCCAATCCCTCTATATTTACTTTGATACCAATCGTAGTTTTATTACTTAACATTAGACGAGACTGCTGTCAAATAATCTATACTAACCAATGTAATAAAGCTGAAGATATTGTTTTTTATTTGCCTGTTTAAACATCTTGAGACTACCTGTTACCGTAAAAGAAATATTGTAGCATTTGTTAATGAAGGTTATAGGCGATCTATCATCACGCTATATCTCTTAGGAACAGAGTTATTAACATACAAATTATACGTAAAAAATGCTAAACAAGAAAGAAGTAATTGGGGACTGAGGAGGGAAACAATTAATCATTAATGAAACCTCTGAGCACATCAAATGCAGTAGAAATATAATATTATAGAACTTATTAGTGCATGCTCGTTTAGTTGTAATACGCATACACAAGTACCTGTCCACTTTCGACGCTTGGTCTCCAATGCGGAATGGCAATGAACTCGGTGCGAAGGTGGTCTGGCCAAAAATGAAAGTATTGCAAATCGGTCGCGCCGCCAGCCATTTTAATTGTGAGTGTGTGTGTCCAGTGTTGCTAGGTATAACATTTTATCTGAATGTTATGTTTTTTTAATGTCTTGCAAAATAAACCGTACTTATACTATTATTTCGATTTGGTACTTAACTATATGTAATCCTACCGCTGCAAGGGGAAAAGGCGCATCTAAGTAAAGCATAAATCGGAGAAAAGGCTGTAATTCTATCGAGTTCTGTAAGTCTACATGTAGCTCGATCGCTAAAGCACATATACTGGAACACATGTGCCTCACTAATCCTTATATTTATGATTAACTTAGCTAGATTAGAAAGATTCGCGTTGTTGCACCCATGGCAACAGCCTAAGCTGAGGTTCGGCCATTTTGGCACCCCTGAACTTTTTTCCAAGCGGCTGAGCGTAATAAGCGCTCCTATTAGTCCAGTGAAGCTGTAAAAGCCTATCAGGAAAATAGCGTTGGTCAATTCGAAACAAAAAATAATTAATTTCTATGTATTTATTATCCAAACAAACGTACACACAAAGCATAATATATATAACGGTTATGGAAATGATGTCCGACTGGATAGCGACTACCATATAACAAGACACAGGCCACAGTGTGTCATGCTTAAGGTTGTTGCGTTCCATAGTCAACCTATATATATATCCAATGTTCAAGCAGGCTGATAGGGCATCTTTATTTTACTACCGTGCTTATGGTGACAAACCAGTCACAGTGACTCTTTTTTAGTTTGTCACCTTTCGGGATCAGGCACTGTATATCCAACTGCCTAAAGACTTTCGGGCTAGCATGATAGTTAAGATTGATGATAGATAGAGTATCTCTAGATGGTGGCCGTTTATTTGGGTTGTATTGTTATGATCATCAGGTTAATTTGGCGTGCCTCGGTAAAACATAATGTTCTATTCAAAGAATGACGTCATGGGAAATCGTATCGCCATACTAATGAAATTAAAAAATGTGTGTGGTTTTATGAAACCACGATGCATGTGAATCCTATTTCCGGATCATATTCATTTAACTGAAAATTTTGGGAAAAATATTCGATATAGGGTATCGCGTTTTTAATTTTTTTAAAACTGTGAGCACAATATTTATTTAAATCACTGAATCATGTTGAACTTAGCCATAGGCGTCGCTTTATTGGCCTTGGCTGCTATACCGAGCGTCTTTCACTTTACTCCTACTCTGCGGCCGGTTGTAATGTGACATGCGTTAGCTGGACGAAAAATTTTGAGGCGATGTAAAAAAATTTCGCTTTAAAAAAACATCTTAATATAATTACAAATGTTTGATGATATTTTGTTTTGTAACTATTAATTTAAAAAACTTTAATTTTATGTTAAGCACCTGGTTATCCCTACGAGTCATAATTCATACGACGCGGCAAGAACTATGAATCAATTTGTACGCGGATAACTAAGCCAATGGTTATTATGCAGTTTCGTCTGGTCAATGTCTAGCGTCTCCCTCTCTCGTTCTCGATTCGAATGTGACGTGAGAATCGATTGGCCTTTCTATTTATCAATTTATTGCTAAATCTATAAATACTAAGCTGGTTATTTGTATACAGTTAAATACCAATAATGGTTATTTATCAACAATGAATTGTGTTATTTTACTACAACTGTAAGTTATAAATTGGTGTTAATTATTCTGTTGTTGGATAATTTGTTGTTTTATATGGTGGATATTGCAAATTTTGTCTATAACACGATAACGAAATAAACATTTGTTGTTTGATTACCTTGAGTATAAGCACGTTGTTTTTATGCTATAGCTTCTTCATAAATCCGGCTGGCTAGTTATCATCGTCAAATTAAAAATCTCTTGCCAAGCACGTGTTGGTATGTTCCGGCGTCTGCACTTGAGAGCGAGTCCCCGTCTAGGTATAGCGTGATTACCATCTCAGACTTCATTGTCGGTTAACGTCGTATATGATTGTGGCTACGTATAAAAAAATCTTTAGCCTAACACAATAATATTAAAAATATAAAGCAGTAATATGGCCTGCCGATAGAAGTGAAAACTTGAAACAATGGAAAGCCTGTGTTCTTTTTTGAACTATTAAATCAATTATAGTGCGAAATATTTAAATTTCATAATTTTTAAATTGAAAGTATTAACATTTATCTGGTTTTCACATCTATTGGTACTCCCAGCAATAGTAATATACATTTTTATACAGTTTATTAAATAATTAAACATATGATGGGCTGCACAAGATCAATACAAAATATCAATATTACATATACATAGGCTGCTTGCACGCGTCGTTAGTTTGGCGCAAGCGCAATACGTCACAAGCATGTCCAGATCATCAGTAACGCAAAGCCATAAGTTTTCCAAAAATCGCTCAACGCAACTATACAAGTTCTTACTTCAAAAAACTGCCATAGAACATGGGACGCAATGTCTATTAAGATTTAAGGAAGTATAATTCATAATTTATTACTTCCTCCGTTCTCTAATCAAAGTCACGGTTATACACTTCAATCTAGTTCTATTTTTAGTTCAAGTCTAAATCGTTATAACATTGCCTTTATTAGATTTTTTCTTATTATTATATTTAACTAGTGATCCGCCCCGGTTTCACGCAGGTGTAGCGTACTGATGTAGCATCATAGGTATCTAAACGATTTAGATCAATTTGTAACACTTTGGTGTTCACTATTCACAGTTATAGACGCTACGTATTACTCTTCACGCAACTTATTTTTGAAGTGTATCTTCTTATGGGTTTTTGAAATTCCGATCCGCAACCTTTGCGTGTAACGAAAAGTGGTGAGGGTAAACACTGCGTCGGGTAGAGTAGGCGCAGTGTCTCGCTTGTCGTCGGGTATTGGAGAACAGTGAGACATAAGCTCTGTTCGCTTTTTTTTCTCGTTGTCCGTGGTTACACGCGTGCTACTGTCAGGCGGTGAGGCGATCACAGAACACAATCTGTGTTATTCAAAAGTAATTGATGAATAATTAAAATGTTTCCCAGTAATACAAAAGTTTCACTTTTATCGTGTGTCTTTACGAAACTCCTGTTTTTTTTAGTAATGCGTAATTTTAAGTATGTAATATCTCTTAAGATATTTATTGGAAGGATATGCTGTAAAGGGCAATTTAAATCTATGTTAAATGCCCAACATATCTATAATATTTGTTTTCATAAGAATTAATACAGTATTGTTCAAAATATCGTCAGAAATAATCAATTGGTTTTTTAACAATATATGAAAGAAAGAAATGGCTACTTTGAGTTATCCTTATGATATTGACGTATATACCAACAGAGACTTTTCTATAGGCATTTCTAAGATATACAATTCTGTAGTACACTATTTATATGCATCTCTTAAAATTTAGCCAGCGTTATCAATGTAATCGCCAGAAACCTCCTTTACGACTTCATTAGAAGACCTCGATTTTTCTTTAATTGGTTTAAGTACTAGCTGCCCGTCTTGCTCCCTTTTACAGTATCACTATAACAGTACAGTATAAAAAATTTAAAATTACATTATAATTGAAGTTCACAATATGGTAATCTAACTTGTTACATCATGATTCTAAGGTAGGATAAAACTAAATCGCAGTGTACCTTATGTGATATTCTTATAATATCATGTAATTAAATTAAAATGTTTGTAAGTCATATCTAGGACATGCATACGTCACGGGAAGAGAATAGCGTCTGATACAGGCTCGGCCTACATCAGGCGCTAGGATACTTAGATGTGTATTGTACTGTATGTAGTAAGATAAACCTTCTGTACCATGCTGTATCTTGTTCAAATAAAGTTATAATTATTATTACCATGTAATCAAATACAATAGCAACTGAACTTAAGTCTGTCAATTCTGCTAATATTTTTAAATATCTGCCTACTGTCTCCTGCCTCACTTACTTTTATATAATGATTTTTTTACCCCAAAACTTTCACTTTTCCGGACCGTTTTTCAAACTTACTGTCATGCGAAACTAGTCCTATCAATATGTGAACAATGGTGACGTCTGGAAATAACGCATTCACCAAAAACGAATGTAAATATCTATGTCTATATTATGTGTGTATATGTGTTATATTATGTTTGATGAAAACATAAACCAGATCGATCGTTTTATTGTCGGTTCTTCTCGATGACTGGGTTTTTCGAAGCGATAGTAACTCTGACGTTCATTAGCGCCTTCTCAGGGCCTAAATCGAATGAAGTATTCTTGATTTTGCCAAATAACACACAAAACAATAAAAGGATTAGACAAACCGGTGCAGCCGGTCTGAAGTGATGCGCTTACATACATTAGACAATTTATGTCTATTTATTTATATGAATACATACGGTATACATATAAACCATAAACAATAATAAAGTTTGTTGCGTACTTTAATAGAATTAGGAGAACACACAGACAGGCAAGAAAAGCGACTTTGTTTATATTATTTATACATATAGAATATTGCCCATTACGACCTCTAGGTGTCACAGAACAAGTTGAATAAATCAATCGTGTTGTTGATTTTAATGAACATTACTATTCGCTAAGTTATTTCATACCACGTTGTGGATATTACTCTGGTCTTAATACCCCACGCTACTTCTCAATAGAACTAGTATTATTATAGACTAGCTTTTTCCCGCGACTTCTTCTACGATTTTTTCTAATACGTCTGAAATGAAAATAGGTTATTGGTTATATTTATAAAAAAAATGACAGAACGGTTCCGAGGCTTAATCGGGGAATTACTTTCGCACTTGATTGATATTAGTGTCGAGTGCGGATTTGATAAACTTTTATAGTAAATTCTCAACAGATATTTATATATGTATAAGTATATAGGTCTACCTTTGTACGCGTATCACGCAAAAACTACTGGATGGTTGGGTTGCGATTCATTTTTATAGTTTTGTTCCTTAGACATGTAGTTCTTTTCTAAAAACAAAATTGATTGTCTATAAAGTCGACTTACGGACGATATTTTTACGTTTATCACGTCATAAAAAAAGTTAATGAAAAATTGCGTACTTTTATGAATTGAATTATTATCACTGAATTACCGATGGAGTAGAAGAAAGATAGATGCGTCACAAGCCGCATTCCGCGTTCTCGCTTGCACGCTCGGCTCAGGCGGAACGTGACAATGGATCGTGTTTTTTGTGCGTGCAGCCGGCGCTCATCGATCTATAAGATGTTATCACGTTAAAGACGATTATCACAATATGTTAATTTAATACAGTTATTAAAGTTACAAGAAACTACGATTTTAATAAACACTACGCTCTCAACACTGGGTTTTCTTGCTATGTAGAAGGGGGACAAGCGGTGTAGTGCTTATGTTTTCCCTCTATACATAAAATATATTGTGACGGTAAGAAACGACGCAGACGAAGTCTCGGGTATCAATTAGTATATAATCATAATGTCAAAAGTGTTCCATGTCCCTATTCCACGATGTCGATTTGACTTTCATTAGAATGAAAATAACTGGTGGCTACTTCATTGAGCGTACTCTTTTCTGCATTGTTATAATGTAACGCGTCCTTATCCCACGTCTTATAAGAATACAGAGAGGATATAGTCTTTCATATACCAACTATATCAGTTCAATGTATACAATTTATAAGTTATTAAGTAAATATCAGGTTGGCACCTGTTCACACCGGATTTGTTTTAGTATCTGTTCTTGAATGGTGAGATTCCACAGCTGCAACCCGTGTAGCTATTAATATGCTTATCAGCGGGTCAGAGTTATCTTTATGACAGAGTCATCCGAAATGTTTAATAATAAAATAATATTAAACTGTTAAATACAGTTCTCGCCATACATATTGACCGCTCTGAATATAGTTACTCAGAAAACAAATTTAGCTATAAATACTTATTGTATTGTATGTATAACATCAAGACAACTTAAGGATCTTGACTATATTACGTGTTAATCCGACCTCACGGCTATGTTCAGAGCGGCCGATGAGACTGTACTGAAAGGACTGTAACTACGTATCTCGACTTTACTACACAACCACTAGATCGCTTCTTAAATATAGAAGACTAGCTTTTACTCCCGCATTCGCTCGCTGTAATTTAGAATTTAGATTTGTCCTATCTCTTGAGAACGGTATTTTTTTTCTAGATGAAATGTACCCTGTGTCCTTTTCTGTACTCCTAACAACATGTATGCAAAATTTCATAATAACCATTTAAGTTCCGACGCATATCACCCCGCTGTATACTGAATACTTGTCTTAGGTAAAGTCTTATTGTAGAGATATATGGAAGGTGTATTTTGACAAAAAATCGTTAGAAAAGGGAATCTGGTATAAGACGAAACAACTGCAACCCCATTTTGATGTTCCATGGATCGATCAAACATTTTTAAGTAGATCTGATTTATTAATAGCATTCTGACTTCGCTCGGGACACGTTCCATACAAATAGGTCAATACTCTTAATAATAAAAAGGTCATCCCCTAACTGGATGGTTGTGTAATTGAGGATGACCTCCATGTTTTGATGAAATGTGTTAAATATGAAGGTTGTAGACATTTTTTCAAGATTACACGATCCATGAAGATTGATATTTGTAATTCGATACTGGCAGACCCTGTCTCAGAACGCGAATATATTGTATAGAGTCGCAAGTTTAGCTTTTAAGATTTGATAATGAATAGAATGACGGAAGTGAATATGTCTGTGATGTCGTTATGGGGTATTATAGTAGCTATGCGATAAAGCACATACAACATAACAAAAATTAACATGCTCACATTTGCTTTGATATTATTATATTATTTAGGATTAAAATAAATAATAACAATGGCTCAGTTGATAGCATATTCGGACATCGCGTGAATAGACTTGGTTTGAATTCTTGCGAATAACCTGAAGATTTCGGTGAAGGAAAAACATCGCAATTATTAAATCGTAGCATGGTGGTAATTTTTTTCCTTAGTCTGCCTCGCTAACTACCACCCTCTAGTTGAAAATCTGTCGCCAAGCACCTATAGGTACGTTCCAACAACTGCGTTTGAGAGCCAGTTTCCCTCTAATTTAACGAGTTGCCACTTTCGTCATTAATATCAGGTCAATTTGTCTTCAAAAGCTGAATTTTTATACAAAAAGGAAACAGTATATATTTAAAACAAGTATTTTACGACAATGTAACACTTCGTGATCTCTTGAAGGTTTAGTTTAGATATATTTTTCATACAAACTTGTGTAACATAAATCATTTATGTAAACTCTTAGATGTTTTTCACGTATTTCGTGACGAGAATCGCGGTATCGCGAATTATCTATAAGGTTATATTAGATAAAAATCTAAGGAGTTATAGGTTTTATTTTTGGAACAAGGACTGTTTGGACAATTTCGTTTTACTATTGCGAAGCGTACAACACTAAAAATCAGGCTCGCTAAAAGTGTGTGCTGAACTGCATGTATAACGGAGAGTGTTCTAAAGAACTTTTTGATATGGTGCACTCATCGTCGTTCCAACTCGCACCACCCGCTTCTGGCTGGCTGCTCATCCACATACCCTAAAGTGCAGTAGAATAAAAACATCCTTAAGGTTTTCTAGAATCTTCATTATGCGCACGCTAGTGTCGTGGAATGGGTTACTTGCTACGGTGTTTCTCTAGGGTTATAACATGAGGCACCTCAAAAGGGGTCGAAACACGCTCGTCAAGATCGGCAACACAACAGACGGACCGTCTGCCTATTTGCTATCCTTTGGCATAAAATAGTATTACAGTAGTTTTATGACAAATCCTTATGAATGTTAATATTTGTTCCCGAACATATTTTCTTATTATATAAATAAAATGATAGAGGTATGTCATTGTGATAGATTTTGATCACTTTTTTTTACTCTTGCTTCTTGGACACTTGATCTTTATCTAAAAAAAATATCACGACATTTAATATAAACCTCAGATTTAATATAAAGTACTTAAGGTTCGCAAGCACTACTACTGATCTAAGCCTGATTTTTATATTTAACTAAGCTAGAGCTACCTACTCATATATTTTTCTTCTCGATGACTGTGTTATTTGTCGGAACCGGTGGTAGTTTGGACGATCATAAGTGCCTTCTTAGGGCCTCAATTGAATAAAGTATTTTTGATTTTATGTCAAGTGCGCAAGATCATATTGACAAGTTCAACAGTTTTATTAATTTATGTATTTTCAACTACTGAGGCTTTATAGTAAGAACGAAGCGATCGCATAGTTAATTAAAAATATATGTACAAGTTAACTCGTATAAATAACCTAAGTCAGAACTATTAAACGATATATCTACACGTATAGATCTAAGTCCTTAGTTCCCAAAGTGGTCTAGGTGTCCAGGTCTAGGTCTAGGTGTCCCCACATCCAGGGGTCCACGGGAGACTCAACGGAGGTCTTCGTTGGCGCGACAAAAAAATTGTAGATTCGCAATTCGTAAACGGGTACAAAAAAAAGGTATTTGTGTAAAGCAATTGGGAGTCAGCGATAATGTATCTCAATGAAGCGGGTCGTGAGTTTAATTTTGGCTTTCCACGAATGGAGAAATTTTATATACACACACTATATACTTAAATAATACTTCCTTCTAATATAAAGCCATATCTATCTACATCAATGAAACATATATTTATTTAAATGAGAAATTTGCAAAAAAATAATCTCAGGTAAGCAGGAGGATCTAAAGATATCGAAAAACATGGGAAGTGGCCTTCGAAACAAAAATGTTTGGGGACCTCTAATCTAAGAAGATAAGTAGAAACGATAGTTCCACAACAACCCGACATCAGAATGTGGTCATTAACCGAGACATGTCATAAACAAACAAATGTCAGATACCTCGGAGACATCTGACGTCTTATGGTTTTAATTATTCAAATATTTCAAATCTGACGTGTCTGATGATAACATAGCTTGTTACCTCTTTAAAGTCGGAATAATATTAGGTAGGGTTTCTGGTTATTTTTCTTTTTTCAATATTTTGCGTACTTTTATAGGTGTTTTAATGGTTGACCACAATCTCAACTAATGTTAAATGACGGTGTGATCTAAGATGGTAAACACGCTAAACCTAGAGGGGGACTGGATCTCAAATGCATCTACCGGAACACGCCAAAAGTTGCTAGGCGAAAGATTTACAACTCGAAGTATCTTACCAGGCGAATTTAGAAAAGTCCTACCGCCGTGCTATGGTTTCATCACGATGTTTTCCTTCACCGAAAGCTACAAGTCAGTTGTAAGGATTCGAAGCTACGGCATGGACGTAATGTCCAAACACGTTATCAATTAAGTCATCATTGTTTTCAAGCTTGATATTTTTTACCCTCGATATTAGGATATGTGGAGAGTCAACAGTCCTCAATTAGTTCTATTAAGTTACCAAGATTAACCACTGATTTGACACGTCAATACGAGATTCGTTAAAATTGTATATGGTAATCCTAATCAAATCTAACGCAAGTGCCTTCTTACTATGCGTGTCTTTCCTTCAGTTGCACAAGATAGATAATAATGTACATTAAATCAGATGAGAATATGTTATAACTTTCAACATTTAAGCATATTAACAGAGTTCTCTCGTTCTGACTTAAATAAACTGCCGAAAAAATACTAAGCCCAGTACCGACGCAACATTTTAAGTAATGGCTTATGATATCTACGTGAAAGATACGCAATATGTAATTAAATATGTAAATGTATTAAGTCGCATCTCACGGGACTTCATTAAACTCAGTCCCAAATAATATATAATAATCATGTGATAAATGGAACCATTTCTTAGATACCAAAAATTTACAGATAAATTTATTGTTGAATCAAATTATAAGAACTGGGTTTTGTCTACAAAAAGAAATATCAATTATCGAGTGTATGCAAGCACATAATTTTAGAATGGCTGCCACTATTTGTAATTATCAGGATATGATTTGTATAAAAGAAAATATGTTGAAAAATTATACGGAAACGTGAAAAATTTAGTTACAAAAGTGAATGTGTGAGTAGAACAGAAGACAGTAAGGAAATCTTTAAAAATACTGACAGACCACAGTTCAGTTGCTATTTTATTTCATTGCATGATCGCACCGTAACAGGATGATGTGGTCTCATTTCCTTCGTAAAAACACGCATACGATTCCTCGCCGGCAGATAGTTTACAATAAACTTGTTCTTCCATTAATCAATCGTAGAACAATGCTAAAAAACAAACTGTCACCTAGTAAAAAAATCATAATATGAGGTTGGGACCACTATTCGCATGGTGATAAAACGGTGACGTTTCCTTAGTTCATTGCGTTTCCGGATCTAACAAAATATATCCGGATATCGTGAGGCTTGAAGGCCGACATGACAGCTATGACTGCCGATGGAGTAAAAATTTCTCAGTGCTTGTGATTGTTTTCGGACTACACTGTGTGGTGATAAATACGTCACGATGACTTCAAATCAAATATACCCAGATATTGTGAGGCATGCATGTCGACATGACAGCTATGACTGCCGATGGACTAAAAAATGGCTCTTGATCTGTTCCAATGACATCTTCTAGAATAGTAATTTATTAGGAGTCGCCTCAAGATTACGATTTGTTTAAGGTCCATTATATACATAGCCATAGAGTACTATGAGATAACGGTACCTCTCAGGTTGACGTAACATACCTATTGGTGCTTGGCGACAGGCGGCCAAATACCGAATTTAAATGTATATATATGTTTCCATGCGGGTTCTTTTTATATTATAGGTGAGTATTAAAGAAGGATTTTTGTAAATTTAACCACTAAGTTAATGAAAAGATTTAAGGATATAAGTTTGTATAATAAGCGGTCATTTTACCGTTATTAAGTGAAAAACGCGTGCGGAGTGATGGGATATAACTAGTATTTTATAAGGAGAATCAAAATTATTATGATCATCAGCCTGTAAGAGTGCAGAGCCATAGGCTTCTTCCTGAAGGAAGCTATGAACATAATCACCACACCAGTCCACGACGTGTTGGCGATATGAAACTCTGAGAAATCCACAGTTCTACATTTTTCCCACATACTGTGGTACTACCAGAATATTTCTCAGGTTCATGTTTCCTTACGATGTTTTCCTTCACCGTCAACCGATAGTGTTACCAATTTAAATTAGTAAATGTTACGCGAACTCCGAAAAATTCGTTGGTACATACTGGGGTTCGAACCTGCGGACATCGGATTGATATTCCACCGGTCAAACTACTAAACCACCAGGGCTTCTAATAAAAGTTATATACTTGTAATAAAATTGATCCGTCCTTCAAAACCGAAAATAAATTGTATTCGTCTTACTACGCATAAAGCAATGTCTAACCCTAACGAAACACAGTGTAATGTTAATAAGGCGTGTTATTGTCCTCAATTAGTGTTATTTAACACTCGACCTGTCTTATTGCCTGTGATTCTTTCTACGTCTTTAGTATTAAAATGTTGCCAGATATAGCTGAAAAAAGCCGTCAACGCGGCAACGTTATTATTAAAATTTGAATTTAATGCGTCTCTCATGTAATTTGGTAATTATTTTAATTTATAAGATATGAGCTGTTATAATCCGCTAAAAAAAATTATGGGTTACCATCAAAACTGTCTGGCAAGTGGGAAAAAGTATTTTTATAAATAATTGCACAAAAAGATATATAAAAATTTGCCTTTATGCTAAAACGTAAGTACAATTATATTTCATTGAAGTGTAAGATTGTCTGGCGAGAGGTTGCCACGATACTAATTGTCTGGCAATATGTTAGACCGTTTTGTGCTACTATCCAGAAGAAAATAGGAAAAAACTGAGTTATGTAATTAAATTAATTTAGACTGATATATTACACACCTATGTTCCATGTTACTCGCAAAAGCCACTACAATCTAAAATTCATAGTAGGACATCGTTCCTACTTGTATTAGGGAATGAGCTTAAAAACTTTTAGTTTTCATAAAATAAAGAAAATCTGGGCTCTTGCTCTATAACAAACATACATCATTACAAACTTTGTCGTTTGTAATGTAATAGAATTGAAACTTACTATAAGTTATGTATTAATAACTAAGTAGTTTTACAAGTATCAATATGTTCTTAAACAGTCTTTACCACTCCTTAATTAATTGTGAACAAATCAAACGACTCGTAAGACTTTTACTAAGCTCACCTAGCTATCTACGACACTCAAGTGGAACGTCAAGCGTCTATGCGTATGTTTCGGCAGCTGCACTTGAGAGTCAATCCATCTAGGCTTAGCGTGTTTACCATCTTGGACCACATCGTCATTTTACATTAGATGAGATTGTGGTCATACGCTAAAGCTTATAAAGATTATAAAATGTATCTCGCCGCAAAGTTTACATCTGCCGTCAAAAGAAACTGTGCACCGACAGAAATATTATTTTTTTTCTTTTTTTTTTCGAACTGACTACACTGTTGCCCCGGAGACCGCTACAGTTTTACCGGACTACTAAGGGGAGCGCTTAAGGCACTCACCCGATTTGTATAGACGACTAGCACAAGGGCCCACGGCACACCTCGGCTTGGGCTGTCGTCGAATACCCGAATCTGACTAGCTAAGCTAAACTAAGCTAAACCTATCCGTATCGTACCTGTATGAGTTCGTGAAATATACATGGTTACCAAGCATGTATGTTTCACGATCCCGTACATGTATTTTGTATCTGACTATCTGTGTTCTAAACTATTTCAGTTCGAAAGGGCAAAAAAACAAACAAAAACAGCCCACCACTATGTGTACCTACGAGTGTGTGTGTGCACGTGTGTGGGGTGATCGGTGTTGTGTTGTAAGGTCGAGTGTTTGATTAACAGTGTCACTGTGTCCGCGCGAGCAGCATGCTCGAGGGCTCCTTTCCGGAGGATCGTACCTCGGCTTGAGCAGCTGTCGGGGGGAGGCCTAGGTATGTGTGCTGGAGCAAAATTCACAGCCAAACCGCGGCGGCGTGATCTGTGATTACGCGGGCGTGGGCGCGCACACGCTTTGTTTCGAGAAACGGAAGGGTAATCTGCGTTAGCTACCGTTATCTTATCGGGAGGATCGGAAAAAATATGTCGCGGACGTCTTTTATAACGCGGCGCGTTCGGTACGGCATCGTAAGTTACCGCGGATACCACTAACGGACTGGGATGATTCTTTGCTTTCTCAAAATAATTACTAGTGAGGGTGTTAACGTACGCCCAGATAGACGGCATTTCCAGGTCCTTGTGGAGGTCGACTCCCCGGACGTACCAAGGGGCACCGACCGCCCTACGAAGAAATCGATTCTGTAGTATTTGCAATCTCTTGAAGAGATTTTCTGACATGTGTGCGAAAACGGGACAGCTATATGTCAGAATGGGTCGGACACACATTTTGTACAGCGTGAGCTTGTGTCTGAGGGACATCTTGCTCTTGGAACAAACTAAGGGATGTAAGCGGCCCAAGACCATGGCGGCCTTGTTTCGCACTCTCTTAACGTGGGATCTAAAAGTGAGACGCCTATCAAGGGAAACTCCGAGATACTTGACCTCGGAGGCCCAGGGGATCACTACCTTATAAAGTTTAAGGGGCTTGAGTTTATACGGCCGCTGGATGGGATCGAAAAAGACAGCGGCACTCTTATCGGGGTTAACTTCTATTCGCCATTGACGGTACCATTCGCCGAGAACGCGAACGGCCCGTTTGATGCGATTCCTGAGTACAGTCGGCCGCCAGCCGGAAGCGTAGATCACTGTATCGTGAGCATAACAACCTACCTCAATCCCCGGGGACCGAGGTAGGTCACTGATGAAGAGGTTGAAGAGTGAGGGCGCGAGTATGGACCCCTGGGGTACACCTGAGCGTATCGGGTGGGAGAAATATTAAACCCTCCACACTCTAATATAAAGGAAAGCTATAAAAGGCGTAGTACAAAAGGAGCGGGGTAGTCCGGTGAAGCTGTAGAATCCTGTCAGGCCAATAGCGTCCACAGTTGGAAAAAAAAGCAGGGATAATTCTCGCTTGGATCGTCGGACCGTTCACATCTCTACATATTTTCGTAACTATTTACAGTAGTAGATTATTATATCTGTTACTAAAGGTGACGTCATACTTTTGTAACGTTCTCCCGACAAATTCGTCGTTGCAGTATAACTTGGATAAGTGGCAACACTAAACGCAAGTACTATATAATGTATACCATTTTATGTATAGGATTGAGTGACGAAGAACTCTTCACAGTAAAATAATGTTTTAAGTTCAAAGTTCAAACTGGTCTGATTTCTTATGCGTGGTGAATAGGACTGCCAACCGCAGTATTACATATATAAAAGATTTTGGGAAATTTCGGATTTGGGTAAAAAATATATACTATCGAAAATATATAAATATATGGTACGCTATATTATATTTATTTTGGTGGATCCATAAACCTTTATGTCACTTTTTTTCCTGACAACAAATTGTAAAAAAGATGTAAGGAGCGCAAAAATTATAGTTTATACAAATATAAATAAATAAACTGATGTATTTTTAGTTTTCACTCTTCCAATGACTGTAGTACCATTTTCTTTTATACTTGTCAACCGTTTTCCTTTCTTGTTGTTTTTGTTTTGTATCTATTGACGAGTTTTAGTGTCGTTAATAGAAAAATTAGGAAACAATTACTTTGTTCCATACCATCTACGAGTACTATACTATGTGTATTAAAATAAATAGTAAATTGATGTCAAATGCCATATTGAACACACTCGCAAGTGATATAATAGAACAAAATTAAAAAAAAAAAACAAACGTTCTTTGATTCCAGACTCAAGTAGAATGTGGGCGAGCGCTTCATTCGTCGGAGTGCTCATCATCATTGGCATGCCGCTGTGGTGGAAGACCACGGAAGTTTATCGGTTTGTATAGTTTATCACTTGATAACATTTGACACCAACCTTTTCATTTTGGTAATTCGATAATCGGGCAAGTCCGATCTGTTATTGTTTCGCAAAACACATGACCCGAACAAACAAAAAGTAAGAAATGTTTTCTAGTACACTTCGCTTTTAAAACGAACTATGAATAATATCTTGTTTTATTCGAGGACATAAGTTCGCCTGATTTCGGTACGAGCATACGATCCAACGTATAAATTACATTCTATACTAGGTACGATGTTAGCTCGTAGTGTCTTTTCACTTGATTTTATATCATTTAATGATTTTATGAATGAATTTAATAATGAACAATCTCACCTGATGTTAAATAATGCTGTGGTCTAAGATGGTAAACACACTAAACCTAGAGGGAACTGTGTCTCAAGTGCAGCCGCCGGACCAAACCCACAGATAATTGGGGACAGATTTTTAACCTGAGGACGGTAGGTAACCAGACGGACTAGAAAAAGCTCGAAATAAGGTAACTTCGTGATAAGCTAGAGACATTTGTAATTTCAGACATAACCCAGGATTGGGGTGAAAAAATAAATGAAAAGAAAAATTGTGTATTAGAATAGGACTTTTGTGAACTATCATTAAAGTTTATTTTATATCCAGCGAAGCACGCTGTTAACTATTAATAGACTAATATTTAGTTAAATCTTTAAATTGGTTGATGCTGTTTAGATTATATTTCTTCTGTTATTTATTTTTATGTAAAAACTTTATTGAAATCAAACATATATTCTTACTACGGTATTCCTCCAGAAATAGCTTTTCAACGCAATCTAGCTAAACTCCGATTGGCTCGGATTTCATAAACAAAATCGCTATTTTTTTAATTTATATTCATTTTAGCGTTTGGCCACAATCACGCCTAATACCTAATATTATGTGGCCTAAGATGGGTAACACTCTAAAATTAGAAAGAGCTTGCTTTCAAGTGCAGCTGTCTAAACATAGCTGTAGGCACGTGGCAACGAATTTTTAACTTGAGTGTGGAGGTAGGCAAGTAGGCTTTCACCAAAAGCACCGGGTCACTACAGGACTCGAACCTATGCTGATCCTCTGTATGTCCCAATATACTATCATCCTCCATTCATTCTCATCTTCCCTTTATCACCCTCCTAACATTTCGAGACTCGAGACTTGGTTTGCGAATCACGTTATGACCTCTCCGGTCAAGTTTCCTTTCACGTCCGGTCGAATAACCTCATCATGAGAAGGTTGTACACAGATAGCGCCGCGTGTATAAACACGTATTGACCTTTGCGAATTTCATGACTTTATAATTTTTTTATAAATATTTACATTTAGATAAATTATAAATTGTCTCGTGCATTTTATTTCGGGTTATTATGTTATCCGCGTTATCAACTTGTATCCGAACACACGAGTTGGTAGTATCACAAAACTTTGACCTTATATAATCTATATTTTACATACACGACGAAATAATTAAATATAACTACTGTATCATGGTTATATTTAAATACATATAACATTATTAAATACTCAAATATTTCTGTTGGTAATTAATTGGCACCCACGTTTTCTTTCACTTGAAGATATATTTTAAAGTGAATCTTTTTTTTTACCTCGCCTCAAATTTTATCGTTTAACCATTGCAAGTCGCATTACAACCGGCCCCGAAGTAGGGGTAAAGTTAAAGTCGCTCAGCAGAAAATTCCAGGCCAATATGGTGGCGCTACCGAAAAAAAGTTTCACTTGCATCGTGGTTTCATACAATTTTTTTTAATATTCCATGGCAACTCGGTGTCATACCTGGATTATAAATAGGACGTTTTTGCATTTTTTATTTAAAACGTCTAATAATGGCACTATTGAGGGTAAAATCTGTACATGCTGTAACTTGGTCATTAGGTTTGTTTTAAACGTCATCTATCTGCCTATTCCGCGTACTACATTGTTGGCAGTGTAGTTCTTAAAGGTTTGGTATTTTTATGTTGTTATCATGTATCTTATGCACTCCTCGGGCTACATTTCGGGGTCGTTTTTAAGTTCGCTGTTACCCGATGCTGAAAAACTTACTTCGCGACCTCAATGTGTTAAAAAAATTAAGCATGCATTTTAATATTTCATTTATTAATAGCCCCATATTTGTAAGTGCCTACCTATTAAGCATGTAATTTGTGTGATAATACTATATTCAATACATATTTTATTTTGCCTGAAATATTTCTATTATATATTCAAAGGTCAAATTATAAACACTATTATGTACTCAACTATTAAAATTTTATTTTTTTCCCCCATACATATTACATTCAACTGTTTTTTCTACTAATATTATATTTCGTACATACTTGACTAACATTGGGTTCCATTTGTGAATCAGCGCTGAGGGCTTCCTATATTAGCTAATGCTGAACTGGACACCTATTCATAATGCCGGGAAACTGTTTTTTTTTTAATCGCCTTCTATCTGCTAATGACTAATCTTTTATATATATTTTTTAATAATTTGAGGTTATGATTCTATGATGTTTACATCATAAAGTAGTAAAACAAATGATCTAACATAATCTTAAGTTGTAGATGAAGTCGAAGATTACTACTATATACATAACAATTTTATTAAATTAAAAATGTATTAGTATTTTATTATTTCTTTACATTTTTTAAATCTTTTTATTATTCTTGCTGGCAGATGACCAGACCAGATATCTTCAGGTGACTTCATAAACTGTTTACCACGTACAGAAAACCGTAATAATATGGTAACATAGATTATTCCTAGAGTACAGTTATGAGTCGAAAGAATTCGAATAGTGGAGAAAATATATTAATTTATTTTTATTATTAACTAAGAGGATTTATTTCAATTAAGATTCAAATTGAAAATCTGTCACCCTTTATTTATAGGTGTCTTCTTGCAGCTGCATTTGAAAGCCATACCTGGGCTTACAATTAAAAAAACTGTTTACATGTACATTTTTCATTCATCATTTCAAAGATTTTCACACGCCCGCCGTGAATCCATGGTGGGCCAAGTGTTACTAATGTATGTTATAAAACGAGAGAAAAAAAAAATTTAATTACCGTAATGGTTTATGTTTTCCAGAGTAACTTTACCGTATGAAAAAATAAACTCGTTCGATCCTCTCGCTCACGCCATAGCGACAGAGCTGACGGTGGTGGCAAACGACGAGCCCACGGCTTCAGAGATTGTCGGACTCATCGAGAAATCTTTTGAGAATTCTGGTTTGTTGTCACCATTTCTGAACATTTAAACCCAAGTCGCTTATCTTGTCTGTCGGCGTTCCCTTGGTTCTTCTAAACTATATATTTTGATACAGTATTCACAATTACTTAGAGAACTTCTTCCCGAAGGTCTATAAGTATCATACATATTTAGAAGAGAAAAGTCGATGTATTCTACTGAAGTTATAAGAAGGAATCATCGAGAAGTTGCATTGATAACGTTGGTTAATAAACCTTATGAGTTACATAAAAGCAATGTTCTATAGAATTATACATAATAATACTTACAAAAAGTCCCCAATGCTATATGCCCATCTTCTAAGTATAACCCACAGTAATCATTTTTGCTGATGGATCGGGCATTTAATGTAAGTCGTGAAGGGTATAAGGAATCCGCAGAGGAGGGAAATAAACCTTAAATTTATTAACTGGTTTGCATATTACAATAAAATAACCGCTTTACTTTTATATGCCATAGTAAGTACAAAAAAGCATCTACCACACACAAACAACTCCATGACTTTGATGAACTATAGATAACACAACAGATTATTAGAACGCAAGTGTACACGATGTCAACCATGAAAGAGAAAGTGTTATCAACTCAATATCGAAAAATTCTACAAATATTTTAAGTTGCCAACATACACGATTATTATAATTGCGATATTCAGTAATCAATTATTATATTTTAAGATAGAAAAAAACAATTTCAGACGTGATAAAATTGAAAGTAAACAAACAAATTATGAAGGATGACCTCCACCGCACACTGAAGTCGGTGGCTGACGAGCACGAGGCCGTGGAGGAAGTGGCTAAGGTTTACGATCTTAAGAAACACAACACCTTCTACGTGGTTCAGAGGCCGCCCCTGTTCCAGGATGCGTGGTTGGGCACCGAAAGAGTCATGTTCTTCAGAGATGTCGATGGTGAATTGTTCTTATTAATTTGTAGCTCCGCTTATAAATATAATAGAAATGTTTTTTTATAGGGCTACATTTCATATTCGATCTTTTTTTAGTAGTACTTTGATTTGTTAACTAATATTGCGTGAAAATGTTAACCAGTTATTAAGGCAAATATCATTAGCAATGGAGTTTCTTTTTGGGTACGAAACTATGAAAATGTTGTACAAATGGCGCTTCGTTGGATACTAAAACTGGTTCCAGCTGGTCCAACGGTGGTCGAAACTCTGGACCGCTGGGTGTACCAGACGTCGATCCTCGAAGGCGCTCGCTCAGACACAGCTGACGCGGCGCGCAGGACTCGGTTCCCGGCTGGTAGTTCATATCACGTGGTGCTGTCCGTGGTACACCCTCGGCCAGATCGACTAGGATTGGATTTCTCCGCCGCTGATGCTGTAGAAGGTAAGTTGTGTATATATAGCATTACTGAATTTAGATAAAAAATTGTTTGACAAGAAAAAATGTACCCTTTTTTTTATGTGGGAAGAAATCCTTCATTAGACACCCACAGCTCTGGGGAGCTGTGGGGTGTCAGACTCTTACTAACTAAAAAAACCCACAAGATACAGTCTGCCGCGCTATGGAGTAGCACAGGATCGAACAAAGAAGCACCATGCCACCCCGGCGACAAAGCCCAGCGCGAACGCCCTGACCGCGACGACAGCCCGGTCAAGCTGCCTACCCGTCTATGGAACCAATGTGCAATGGAAAGTCAGGTCCCCAGCCCCTTCCCTCCTTGGTCCGGTTTGGCAGTCAAGGGGTCACCCCCTCCAACCACCACCACCTGTAACTTTTTTACGTGGATTTTCTACCACGGTGACTTTTAACGAGGTTTCCTCCCCCCCACCGCCTGAAGGCACACCCGTCTGTAACTCTTTAACGTGGTTTTCTCCCACGGTAAGAAAAAAAGAAAAACCATTTGATAAAATGTATATTAAATATGAGAAGTGAATTAAATATTCGAATTGTCGTTGTCGATTGAATTCATTTATCAATGATAAATATAATATTTTTATTAATTTACTTTTTAAAGAGTTTTTTGTAGGTTATTTTATATAATAATTGTTTTTATTTTCTTTTTAAAAACTTAATGTCTCGAAAGTATTCGATTCTACCATTCGATAAATTGAATGCTTTGTAAAGTAATTAAATATTACGTATCAAAATATTCTCATCCATTAGATTGACTGAAGTGATTGATTTCAGTTTTTATTTATTTATACAGTCTTAGGTATGCACTATACCAGGTCTACGAGGTGGGTAAAAGTAGAGTTGCAACACTGCTCTCTGCGGCCGCCATTGTTATTAGATTGCTCGTCTTTCAATTTTACTAGATAATAACCCTTTCATTTCACGTGTTTTGCCGTTATTTAAAAAAAATTACAAAAACAAACTCACATAATTTATATAGCATATATAAATCGATTTATATAGCATATATAAATCGATGTATAACTAACTTTAGCTGTATTTATCTTTGTATTGGTAGATAATTCCGTCTGGATACATATTATATAAGAATTTACCGTTGGTCGACTTACAACATTTTTTAATAAGTCTCGTTCATTTATCACTCTTCCTACCACAGATAATATAAATTGTGTGTCTACGTAAACCACAGATAACTGTGCTACCTATGTGATTTTGATAGATTTGTATACTACTAGCACATGGTGCCATAAATGTAAGAAGAACTAATACAATACTTTCTGCCACGGTTGCTGTCCCGGTGATGACCGAGCTGTGTTAAATGTATGTCTAATTGCTTTTTCAGATTATATTGGTTCTTTTATTGACGAACTGAGCATTCTTCACAATTTCACTTTGAAATCACAGTGGCTCCATCTGCTAAACTTTGACTTCCAACCTCGAGAGGTAGGTATTTTGTATAGAGATTGAGCAAACATTTTTAAAACTTTTGAAGATGCAATATTATTTGAACAGCCGTGTTTTATATCACAAATAAATAAAATTGAAGTATCTGTTACTAATGTAAAACTCACAGTTTTTACCAAGTGTATATGAAAGTTTGTACGGTACTTATAATGAAAAATCAGTATTTTTTTTCTGTCTATTTATTCCGGCAAATCTCCGAAAAGGTTGGGTAGTCTTTAATTGGATTTTCAGTGGTAGATAGCTAATATTATAAGAAGTAACTTACTTTTATTACTTTACTTTAATTGTTAGAAAAAAATATGGTTCCGTGCAAATATAATAATCTAAAGAATAGGCACGTGCCTTACATACATTCATAATTACACAAAAAAAAAATTGGTTATATTTCACGTGAATGAAGTAGAGGGTAACAGCAAGTAAAATACTGCCGAAGCCTCTGTTCCTAATAAGTATAATTAAACTCAGTTTTTGTATTTTCTATTCAAGACTTTTATGAATATCAATTACGAACTATTACATGTACAATAGGGAATTAAAATTTCAATTAGTGACCGTTTCACTACTGTCATCAGCTGTTTGTTTTTTTTATTTTTTACATTACTGGCAACCCATTCCTCTTCAAATACTATTACTGCCATTTTTATGTATTAAATTAGTCTCTTCTGCTTTATGCGATTTTCTTTATGAAAATATGTTCCAGACTTATCGTGTTATACTAATCGTGTTTGCCATTTCTAGAACGTCTTGTGATAATTTCAATATTCTAACAAGAGAGTGGCTTCCTTGGTAAAATTTGCCTAGGCGTTTTTGTGTTATCTCAGAATTCATGTTCGATAGTATTATTTCCCATCCACTTAACTTGTGCACAATAACTGAACTATATTACGTAAAACATCAGCAATATTACAAAATATGGAGTCAAATAACACAAGATTATGAATAAAATATAAAATTCACTACATGACAGACTAAGATCCAGCAAAAAACTCGGTTATGTTGATTTTAATGTCAAATGTTCATTTTTGAGATGTGGTATGGCCGTAATCCATAGTTTACTATCGATTTAATCGGTTTCGTAATCTATTTACTACTGGATGTACTTAAAGTTTATCAACTTCATTCATGAGAACTAGCATTTCCCCTCAATTTCGTCTTTATTATTTCAGCATATATCCTTTTTTGTGTTCTCCAAATTCAATTGCAATCGGATCAATTTCAAATCGAATTTAATAGTGATTTCAAACCACCCATTTAATAACAAACAGCATAGGTATTATTTTGTGCATTTATAATATTTCTAGCTTTTATTCACTGCGTCGCTCGAGTTAATGTATATTTGACTTAATTTTCAGGAACGAACTGAATAAAAGGTACATTATATCTTTTTCTCTACCACGTGAATGCCTTTAAGATCGGTTGAATAGTTAAGGTGTGAAAGCGCAACAAACAAACAAACAAACAAACTCATATTTGCGTTTATAATACGAGTTTGAAAAGACTAGTTGGTATTTTTCAAACAGGTAAAAGACAATAGCGAATGGGGTCGTCACTTCGCAGTACGTCAGGACAGGCTGTCGCTGCTGCTGACCAGGCTGGAAGAGAGGGCCGCGACTCACGTCTCCGAGGTGGACACCATCAACCTCGCCCTATACGTGGTGCCGTGTGAGCTGGCACCACTCGTCATATATGATAATGATGGTGGGTGCGAAGATTGTAGCTCTTTTCTATGTCAAAAGTTGAGGTAGATCTAGAAGTACTTATTTACGAATCAAAAGTGGAGTGTTTATCAACTTCTTATCTTATCTACTTATCTTCATAACCCTTCCAAATTTCGTTGGAGAATCTCCTGATGTTGTTGCAATTACAAATTTAGAAGATCATAAGTGCTTTGACCCTAGATCCTCTGACGTAAAAGAAGTCTCCATAATTTGTGTTTGAATATTACTTAAAAAAAAAAACTCGCACTCTCTCTGTCTTCCTATTCTCGGGAGTAATATACAAAAATAAATTGATACACACATTACAATATACAATTTGTTTTTAAATTTTATTTAATGAAAAAAAACATTGATTGTTGCATAGCGTTTGCTTGTTCGCACGTTGCGATAACACCGACCGAGAATTGTCGGTATCAATAATAATAACGGATACTCTAATAATTTGTTATCTATTGTGTAAGACTAACGCATTAAGTATAATGGGTTTTTGTAATATTAACTATAAATATATACCACTCATGGTTATATGTCTTTGACCATATTCTAAGATACGCCTAGAATTTATATATATATTTAAAAGAGATGTGATTGTGATGTCCAGATAATATGATACCGACATCATTGCAAGCGTTCATGTCTCCGAAGTGGGGTGGAGTCGTTCTCGACAACCCGAAGCCGGCGGAATGTAACTACCATACACCAGCACACGAGCCGAATGTGAGGCTTATCATGGGTGCTTTTATATCACAGCTGAGAAAATTGCTCGGCATCGCACAGAATGTGAGTAAAATAGGTTTTTGATGAATGAAATCCCCATTTACTTGGCAATGTCTGATTTGATCGTGAACACCATACATCAAGCATAAGTTCGTGTATAGTGGCATGCTTTAGTATATCGTATTTCGGGATCAGTTACCTACAGTTCACGTAGTCTGGCGGTGAATTTCGCTCCTGCGCACTCGCCGCGTTTTCCCTCGGTAGCAGCTTAAGATTAGGTTCAATCCCCCTTGAGTGGAACCCTCGAGCACGTTGCTAGGGCGATACAGTGACACTGAAAATTTTCACTCACTAGCTCAACAACACAACACAGACCACCCCAAAATACGTGCACACACACACACTCATATGGTGAAAGGGTTTTATTATTTTCCCTTATTTTTCGAACTTTTTTTCGTTTAGCCGAGTTGACAGGTATAAATTCATGTTTATGTACGTGAGACACATATGCTGGTACACATGTGTGCTTCACTAATATCTGGTACGTATAATTAGCTTAGCTTTAGCTTAGTTTAGTTTAGCTTCGTTAGATTTGCGTTATTTAATCCAACAGCTCAAGCAGAGGTTTGGCTACTTAGGGGCCCTTGAGGTTTGTTACCATACGGCTGAGTGTTTTAATCGTTTTCCTCATAAGTCCGGTGAAACTGTAGAGGTCCGTCGGGCCAACAGCGTTAATCAATTTAAATAATAGGAAATCAGTCAGTGTATACCCAGAGTTGAAATAATGGAGTACGATACGAGATAACGATCTGTACGCAAATGGATCGGAACTGATTAATTTTCTCAGAACTATGTCATTTATAAATTTTAACATTTGCAAAATGGTTTTTTTTTAGACAGGTAATATTTTCAAGACTGTACTATTTTATTTGATTAATGAAAGCGTTACTTTGCGGAAGTGCATCACTGAAATTAGGTTGGACGTTACTTCCGTTAGAAATTGTGAGGCTGATAAATTCCCAGCAAAAGTTCGACGTAACGTCCAACCAAATTTGTCTCATTTTAATTTCATTATCATTAGGCCTTGAATTTAAATCGAACAAGAGATGTATAGTGATTCAGATATTGGTAGGTTTATGATGATCCAAGACTATATACGTACCTAACTATGATCAGGGACTTTATGGTGAATTTTTTAAGAGTCATTTTTTTATGTTTATTTTATTAATTCTATAATGAAATAATTATTCATTTGTCGCGTATCGGTATCAGTCAGTTTATATCCGACTATTAACAGGTTTGCAGGTCGGCATAATAGCAACGACTGTCGACGAATAGTGAATTTCTCAATGGTCACCGTTGCTTACATTGTATTGTGTTTCCCGTTACAATGTCATACTAATAAGAAATTGTAATGTGGTTTTATGAAACTGCGATATAAGTAAAACTTTTATAATTATTTTGAATTGAGCCATGGGCTCCACCATAATGGCTTTGGTCGCTCTGTCGAGCGCCTTCCACTTAACCCCTAAACCGCAGCTTGCTGTAACGCGACATACGATAGATGTAAGTTGTAAAAAAGCGTTTCACTTTAAAAAAATGTTCACACATAGCGAAAAAGCGGCAACAACTGACGCGTTGGGACTGAAGTTCAAAATTATTCCTTGTATTTATACAATATACTAACGAGGCCGACCTACGTTCTCCCATTCTAAGAATTAAATAATCCTGAAATCAGGTCCCGGCGACACTTGCACCATCCAGTTATGAATTTAAAATAATCCCAGGACTCACTCTAACACACACACAAAAAAATTCAGCAATATCGACCTGGCCTTTTAAGAGGAGTTCAGTAACAAACACACAGAAGAATTATTTTCGCGGCTCCCGTGTCTCGGGCGGCTTTTTCTCTCCTTCCCTGTACCTCTTCCAAAAAATGTTTAGTGCGGAAATAATATTCCGTATGTATTAACTTGCCTTGTAAGAAACAAATCGTTTTTGAAACGTAAGCCTACAGACAAGAGGCACATTTTTAGAACGCAACAGTAGCAAGCATAATGTTTATAAGTACCTATGGGTGTCGGTGAGTAATTGGATAGAACGAACTTGTATCACGGATTAGATATCAATTATGTAAACGATTATATTACAGACAGTATGTCGGTAGTCACGTATAATTATTAGAGTACGTCTCTCAGAACGCGCGATAGTTTTAGTGACAACCGTTCGCGCCGACCGCCAACATATAATGAATCCTCTCAACACTGCCGACGCGATAGCGCGCGCATCACTAACTCCATCGAGCGCCGCCTGGTGGCGCTAGCGTTCCGGATATGACTCGATGTGGACACGAATCTGACTTTAAGTCAACACGACTTTGACTTGATGTCGACATACATATATAACTAGCTTATGCCCGCGGCTCTGCCAGAATTAGTATAGATACAACCTGTCCCTGGGGAACAGTATTTGCTTCTAGACGAATGGTATCCTATGTCATATTCTGTAGCCCTCACATCGAGAATACAAAATTTAAAATATTAGCAGGGGGTTACTAATAGTTTTTGTTAAAACATTTGCCATTTCTATAGGATATAATAAAAGGGGGTAATTTGGAGCCGTTGCGGTCGGTCGCTCCTCGCCAGTGGGAAATCGATAGCCTACTCCGCATCAGGACCCTCGAGCAGCTTTCATCAGCCGAGAGGACTTTGCAGTCGCTCTCTCAACTACTTGGTATAATTATTGATCTATGAAGTTTTTATTAACTCGCTTGCTTGACTAATTGTTTGTCTGCTCTGTAAAAAATTTCGCGGTAGACTTGTGTAGACTTTAAATATAGCTGGGAATTGAATGAAAATGTAATTATTACTCGCCTCCTTGCTCATTTCAATTTTAGCGTAATTATTGCGTTTCGGGTTGTCACCTGTTGAATAAATAAAATATATTAGTTGAAAAATGTAAGAAAAAAATACACCGTAGCAAAATTAAATATGTCGTTAAATAACAATGGAAAAAGCAAACTATCCTATTAATTTTGATAATAATGTAATTAACGATTTATATAAAACAGAACGTGGAATAATGAAACCGTGTGATATAAAAGATTTTTGCGTATGTTATTGCTATCATAAAGTCTTAGTATGTAATAGCATGGCTTTATTATAAACTACGAGTGATATGCCTAACTGCACATTTTGTTAAGTATCACAAGAATAGAGATGAGATACTAAAGATAGTCACTGTCACCATAATTATAACACTACACTGTCAATGTACAATAAATGTCGAAGTTATAACAAGAAGCGATGAGAAATATACAGATCTTAGATAACAAATAAAAAAAGTGATTATCGTGGAACACTCGGTTGGAACGAAGTTCCGTTCGTGGTATATTATTGTTTTAGTCAGTTTGTCAAAATAAATTAAATTATTCACATATTGTTGTACTTTAACTCTGACACTTACGTGAAGTCATTCTTATGCACAATGCATTAGTGATGTACATGAACCAATAACAACAGTTATTATTAACCAACAAAAGTGTGCACAGTCAATTAGCAAAGATATTACTCAGCACATGTTTTATTAAAAATAAACGTAAGTATAAGTACACAATTACACACAATACACTACGAAGCAGATGATGTGTATGCCGTGTATAAACTACATTTGCGTAGCCGGTGCGAATTTATTGGCTGCCTTGAACAAATAGACGCGCACCTATTACTCAGCACAGCTAATAGCATACGCGCTATGGATAACTGTCTACACTACGAAAGAAAGACTACTAAGAAAGAGTCGTGACGGAAAACTTTTGCAATTTTTTCGCAAGTCCGTTCCGTGCGACATAGAACTTCGTTCCAAAAATCAATTGCCCACTGTATGTATGAACACTTACTCAGAACGCCTGCACGTATTTAGCTATTTTTTTTGTTATATTTGTAATTGTCAGGATAAAATTTGTATGAATGTAAATCTTTGAAAAATCATATATGATAGTGAAAAACTGCGATAAAAATATCACCATAAAAATAAGTGAATCTGTGAGTGAGACAGAAGATAAAAAATATTCAAATTCAAATATATTTGCATGATTAACAAATTGATGTTCAGTTTCAATTTTTTCTGCATCACATGGTCGTATATTAATGTGAAGATTTGATCCCATTTTCTTAGTTCGGGCAGCTAGTTGGAATAAATGAAATATATGCTCTTTGTCTATTCCAGGGGAAATCTCGAATATAGTGATAAATGATGAAGTCGGTGCATCGATCAGTGCTGCAGTGGCCGACATTCAAGCCGGTGCGTTGATGTCCTCGCGTGGAGACCTCGTGGAGGCGTATCGAGCCTCCCTGGACGGCCTTCAGGCTGCTGAGACGGCATTCACTGAACCCAGCTTGCTGGCATTACTCTACTTCCCAGATGATCAGAAGTTTGTTCCACCCCCTTATTAAACTCAATTTATATAGCTTATATATACCTAAGCATCTTTATAGGATTCAAAAGTATTTAGTAAACAATACAATCCTCTATTTGTTTATTTTTATGATATCTACATTTACTCGCATAAAATCTAGAAAAGTTTAGGATTGTCCTCCCAAGCAGGCTTCTTTTTTAGTGACAGCTCTAAAATTACATTATCAGTAGATATATATTTAGCGTTTTTGCCTCTTATTCTGGCCTATAAAAGATAGTGGGCATTAGAACCGAATGTCAAAACTAAAGAATAACATCTAATTAAAATTATAAAGATCTGCAATTGCGTGCGCATCATGCAAAAGCTACTGGATGAATTTCGATCAATTTTTTAAACTTCATTGAAACTTGTTCCTTCCCAAAAAAAAACAATATCTTCATTCAACATAAAGTCACTGAAGTTTTAAAAAATTACGATTTTTATAAGCAGCACGAGAACAGCAATATGTAAAGTGTGCCAAGCGGTGTGGCGCGTATGAGCAGGAGTGAGGTAGTAAAAGGATAACATTGTTTACAAAGAAATTTAGTAAGCAAAATATATTTCTGTGCTTAATTTTTCATATTTTATCTTCTGTGCATAAAATATATTCGTGACATAATAATCAACGCAGTCGAATCTCATATATCTGCTAGTTACCAAGTAAAAGAATTACTGTTGAACTGTCATCGCTTAAAGTTTTTTATAATTTCAGATACGCTATCTACATTCCATTGTTCCTGCCGATAATGTTTCCGGTTGTTTTATCACTTAAAAATCTCTTTCTCTGGTTCAGAGGTAAACCTATACACAAGGAGAAGTCAGACTGATCATTGTTAAAACTCTAAGTTAAATAAATTATGTTTAAAAATATATACCTTGTTTCAATTTGTTACTAATGTACACTGCCATCTATGTAATTTAACCGTGAAGTGTATTGACCGGAAACAACAATAGTAGTTGTCAATAATAAAGCAATTTGTCATTCTTAGCCAGTGTTACCAGAATATTTTTAGGAAAATAAGTTTTGACTACAAAATAACCGTAAATGTTCTTTGTGTTATTATTTGTTTTATCGCTTTTAATTTGTACATATATAATTAGTTGTCGTGACTAAATGATTCATCAACGCACAGCCTAAACCGCTGGGACAATAAACTAGAAATTTTGGCAGTTCATGCAACATAAAGCATGTTGTAAGCATTGACTAAAAAAGGATTTTTGGAACTTTCACCGCTAAGAGGGTAAAATAAAGTTTGACCAATTGTATGATAACCCACCATTTTCAAAGTAAGAAGTACTAAATATCATATTTCTACCTCTGTTTACAAACAAAATTTCATGTGTATAGGCGTTTTCCAAAGTTTTACCCGTAGGAGGGTAAAAGGTAGAAGGATGGGTTAAGGGTTGAAAGTTTATATGGAAAATTGCACTTTTGAAGGAAGAATTATGAAATACAATTTTAAAAACTTTTTATATGAAGGTTAGGGAAAACCATATAAATAAGTTATATAACAAAAATAATATAAATAAATTTACACGTAATTTCGAGTTATGTTTTCATTGCGCGGCTTAGTATATAATTATTATATGACGAGTCAAGTTTTGTTGTACGAATAATTGTATACCATCTTTTGCTAAGTTTTTATTATTTGTGATAATTGTCACATTGTTGTTTTGTTTCAGATTACTGGTAAATAATCGTACCCTTCAGTTTAGAAGTTATTTTGAAAAATTAAAGTAGTTGTATGGCTTTCAACGCCTAAAAGTCAATGGCGTTTTGATACTTCATAACGTCGTTCATATCATTGAACAGGGTAGGGTTAGAGGTAGAACTCCTCATTGCACAGGTTCGGCGGACGAGGAGAGGTAGCTGGTCGTGTACCCTGTGTACCTCCCTATAAGGACATAAGGACGGATCCCGGCGGCCATCTTTCGCCGGGCTGACCGCTGGGGGTGGCATGGTGATAGCTCAGCACGGTCCCATGCCGCCCCAACTTAAAGCGGTGGCCGGTACACCGTGGGGTTTTAGTCCGTGCGAGTCGGACATAACCCATTCTCTCCCCCGGGAGGATGGGTATCCATAATGGATTTCCCCACGTTAATAAAAAAAAGGGGTAGAAAAGCACATAAGGTACCTTTTATCCAGAAAAATTGTGCTGTTCCTGAGGGCTCGGCCAAATCTGCATTGACGCGAACGAAGCTAACCTACCACAATGTATAATCATTTACAATATTTTTCTAAGTAATACATGGTGTTCAATTGATTTCACCGCTGGAATAAAAATCCGATGTCTGCCGGTTCGAACACCGGCATGCACTAATGAAGTTCGACTAATTTAAATTGATATCACTATCGGCTGGCGGTACAGCAAAACTTCATGAGGAAACCTGAAGTAAAGTGAAGCGTGGTGATTATTCTTTCGGGAAGAGGCCTATGACACTGCAGTGGGTCTCTTACAGGTTGATGATAATGAATGTCTTTCTGAATACTATAAATTTGTTTCACTAAGTACCTAATAGTCTAGATTTCGCACATTATTATAACGTTACATTAACATAGAGATTAAATAGAAAAAATAAAATCGAAAACGTATTCTAACAGCATACACATATCATTATTTTTATACAGCCAAAATAAACTCCAAGATTTAAAAGAAAAATATGGAATTTAACTGATGGTAACTTTAACGTTCATAAGCGCCTTCTCAGGGCCTAAACAGAAGAAAGTATTTTTGATTTGATTTGAAAATAAAAACCGCAGTTATTTGCTTCACATTATATTTTATTAGTATAAATCAATAAAGAGATACAATTTCGTTTAAAATATTCACTAGTTTCATAAATATTACGTACTAATCTCACCTTCTTAAATAAATACAAATTTGTAGCTTGTGTACATTTTGAAAAAAAATAAAGATTAATATTTTTCTGAAATAAATATGGTTGTTAAGTGAAACTAAATTATAAATCTAAAGGTTTGCATATGGTTACTTCGAATTTGATTCACATGTAATAGAAAACTTTAAAATTAAAATTGGCGATTTGAAAGTGAATGAAATTAAAAACAACATTATTTATTCGTTTTATAAAATTTGCCAACTGATATCGGATAGTAATTTTATTATAAATTTGTTACTTTAACATGTAGCGTTTCTTGACGAAACATTTTTGTACGTCCGCAACCCCGAAAAGGGACGCCAAAAAAGAGGCGTCGCTTGGGGAGAGACAAAGGACAACTACCTGAACGATCTCCGTTAGGAGAACCATATTTAGATATTATTCATTCTGTGTGCGCGACTGAGTAAACTACATAGTATATAACTCACGTGATGATATATTAATCTGTGTGTGTATAACGATTAACTTGTGCAGTTATAATAAACTTTATATATTTAAACGGTGTTTTCAATCGAAACCCCAAAAACATATTACTTTCCAAATATGTTCTAATAGGTGAGACTAGTAATCTTTATTTATTAACACTACATCCATATTTTTGTGCGGAATTACATAATAGTGAATTTATTAAAAGTATATTATATTACTTCAAGCATTTATATTTCTTACGCAATAAAAATCTTGATATGTTAATTATTCTGGAGTTACTTTAACTGGTATAATATAATAAATTAAAAAAATATTTATAAACGCCTTATTCTGTTTTAGATAATATGACCTTTCAAATTTGTGCGACATTAAGGAGTACCAAGTAATACTAATTAATTACTTAAGTGTTATTAAAAATGTTAAAGAAATTACGAAACATTAAGATTGCTTTATTATAACAAAACTTAACTCAAGTTTATAGTTATAAGATATATGAGCGACATTTTGGTTATGTACTGTTAACTTCATGTTACACTTTTTGGTGTATTAGCACCATTTTAGTTATTTTTATTTTTGCATTCTAACGGATAATTTTTGAGTTGAAAGTCCGTGTGAGTCGGTGTCCTAATCCCCACCTGCCATAATGAAAACTGTGAGTGAAATTTACTATTTTATTGTTTTACTTATATATTCTCTTGTTTCATTGGAACTGACTTTGTAAAATGGTTGAAGAAACAGATACAAGAAACGCTGGCAACATTATCAAGAAACGTTTACAAATGCGATTAGATAATTAGATATAAAATGAAGTATACTCGGATTCTCGAAATGAATCATTTGCATTGTATAATAATGTCGGATTTTCCGCCCTATGCATGATAATTACAATCCAGTCTAGCTCAAGTAGCGTCTTATATTGAACTATACTGCTAAAAGCTATAGACAATGAAAAGTTTTTTAATATCGCTCTGAATCAGGAATGTAAATTATTCTTTGAATTTACTTCCGATAAACACAGGAATGTTTAATTAAACTGTGCATTAATTGTTACAGGACAAATAGCTTCCACTGTCGATGTTATGACGTTTACAACGCCGATTTACTGCAAGAGTGGGTTATCATAAGATTAAAACATAAACCATAGAATAAAATTAACAAAAATAAATGTAAAGTAGCTTGTTGTTTCTAGTTTTTTAATAATAGCCGATGAATGAAATATTTATTCAAACATATACGCATAATATAACTTGAAGCAAACTGATTTAGTACCTCTGCCAAATAGAATACTACACCAGTGATATAATTATTGCTTCTCTCAAACCATTAACTTCAATAACTCATTATTTATGAATATCTTTTATAATATATTGAGACATATGTAATAATCTTTTGTTCACATCAAAAAATTACTAGTTTTACATTACGATTCTATCCAATCGGTCTCTGTAATCATTGCCATATTTTCGCCTTTTCCAGGTAAGTATTCAAACTCCCACATCGAATTTCCAAGTACTAAAGTCTCCCCTTCCCTTAACTCAAAATTAAGGGTATAACAATCATCCTCGCATGGAGGTCGAGGTCGTAACTGAAGAAAATTAACTCCTTTTAACTGTGACATGATAATCAAACCTGGATCGAGCTCTAGCAGTTTGTAACGATGTGTATCGTAATTTTTAGATAAAAGTAACCAGTTAAAATGCGAAGGAGGAATGTGGGGGGACAGGAAATACGGTCTAGGTGCGAGAATCCTAAAAGATTTCACTGCACGTATGTCACAATTTTGGAAATGTACAAACCAGCTCGGAATATCGGTATTTGTAATACGAGATACAATTTCTTCTAGGTCCATGGGTTGAAGACCTATTCTGATGTTTGTGAGAATCCTGCAGGGCACGGAGTCCTTAAGACGGCTGTCGTCATTAATCAAACTGGTTAAGTTGAGTTCAAAGATACCCGACCAATCGTAATAGGCATCTTTGACAATAACTGGCGCACCACGTAAGAGGTGATGATTGAAGACTTCATTATAATTGGTGTCTGATATGCGTGCGATACTTTCTAGGAATAAAAAAAAAATAATTGCAATATTATATCTGTATACATTTATTTAATATAGTAATTATCTATAATATAAAAATGAATCGCTGAATGTGTTGCTAAGCGCATATCTCGAGAGCGGCTGAACCGATTTCGCTAATTCTTTTTTTAGAATATTCCTTGAGGTACGATGATGGTTCTTACGGAGATAAAAAATTAAAAATTTGCCTGGAAAAGTCTAAAAACAATACTTTTCTATACTCCCATAGAAACGATTCGTAATAATACTTAAAAGTCAATTTGAACTTTAATACCATAGCATAAGGTTTAAGTGTTAGTGGTTCCGGGAAGGAAAAACAATTGACTGACGTTAGTTTCCTATAAATATTAATGTCAATATTTGTCAATATATACAATGGTGACATTTAACATTATATAGCGTCCCGAATAGCAGAATAAGTATTAAAAAAAATTTAAGAATCGACCGTTAGGCGGTACGAAGTTCGCCGGGTTAGCTAGTAATTAATAAAATTACCATCATAGAAATTATAAATTATATATTTTCCTCTTTTCTTTAATGCAAATATAAAATTACTATCACTGATAGTGAATACATTAACACGTCTATCGTGAAGAGATGGGTAATATTTAACAGTCGTCACCGCGACACCGGTCTGTTGCTTATCACAAAAGCTGCTTTAGTACGTTAAAGCTATAATAAAACAAGGATTAAAGCAATTTATTTTAACTTTTTTTTATATTATGTATATGTTTTATAATTTAATGGAAGACGATGGCATGTTACACATTTATCAGAATGTTACTATTTTAATTTTCCAATTTATGATTTTATTTGATAGTTTTTATTGAAAACCACAACACGTGTTGGTTATTTAAATTGTTTAGATATTACAGTAATGAATGAAAACAGTAATACTCACTGATTGCCTCGCAGGTGATACAATCTGTAGGTGAGCCCATGTTGTCGAAATTTTGGGGCTGCGATTTTTCTATTAAACATTTATTGTAGTAAAGGGGGGTCCAATCCCATATCGGTAATAATTTTATCAGTACGATTCTAGCAAAAGCTGACGCATGCCACTGAAATACGTCCGTTTGGCTCACAGTGTAACCGATGGCTAGAATCATGACGAATAATAAAAATATTCTCGTCCATCTTTTTATGTATGCTTTCCTTACAGCATTTGTAAGTGGCTGGCAAATTATGTTCATCTCTTCGTCACTCATTCCTGCCTCTTTACAATATTCATAAAAGGAACGTACTTCGGAATTCATTAACTGGAATATTTCTCGTTGAGACATTTTCATTGAATTTTTAACAGTCATTTTTTGTAGTCATCTAATGACTTTTCTGTTAAGAACACTACAATCAATAATTACATACGTGTTAGAATATTGTAACCTTAGCGCGTGCGCTCAAGCTTTCCTGCTTTGATTTGTTGTGTTGCAACCCGAAATGTTGCGTATTATGGATATATATTTTTATATTTGTTATAGTAATAATTTTAGATTTCGGATATTTCTTGGGAATTCCCATTTACAAATGCAAAATTAATCGATATTATAATTTGGTTTTACTTGTCTATTCTAGTTTAAAACGTTTATTTACCTTAGTCTCTGGAAATGATCACCTATTTTTTACATTCCATCTTAGTCGTTATCTATTTTGAAATAACTATGCAATATTTTTTTAAGTTTCTGTCGATAGAAGACTTCAAGTTCTAGTACAAAATAAAAATATTACTATGTACCTGATGCATTAATCTCGTATTAAGCAGATTGGCAACACCATCAGTAAAATACCCGTACGCCATATTGAAATTTCTATAGTGGGAAGTCGGTCAAACGTTGACCTTATTAGTTATTTCTATTTATTACGCTCTGATATTTATTATCTAGGCTGTGTAAAAAAGTGTTACACATTTATTGATTTCTGTGTTGTGATTTGAAGTGTAACAAAGACATTTTGCAAATTTGCAATTCGCCCATTGAATACGTCACAGCGCCATGTTGTATTCCTGCGCTGATTGCAGGCACGAGAAATCTGCCAACCCGTTTATTTTCCGGGATTAGTTCCCGAGAATAAATCGAACTGCGATTTTGTACCCAAATATATTTTATTTTATATTTGTTGGCAAATGTCAAACAGCTTTAGTGGAATCGATGCATCCCTGTTTTGGCATTTCGAGTGATAACTCCTAATACTAACTGCAGCTAAGTGCATCCGCGAAAGTTGAAAGGACTGTGTTGTAAAAGAAAGAAGCGATAATTAGCCAAAATTCCGGTCCCCACGCGCAGACGAGAAGGTGCCTACCCACCGGGGCAGTCGGGCGAAGGAGACATGAATAACAAACGTAAAAGTCGCCAAGGACCGCCGAGGTAACTAACTTTCAGCATGACATGTCTTTGTTGTTCGAGCTTACATTCGTTGCGTTGCGAATTTTCTGTCACGTTGACAGTTTTTCTAGGTTTATAAACTTCGAGCACGATGTCTGTGTAAACAAGATGAAATTATTATGATAGATTGCAAGCGGTCGGTCGCGCGGCAGCGGCAAGCCGCTTCTCTACGATTACTATGGCCTAGTTATGTCGCGTGTTTGTGGCGATTAATATAGTCATCGGATCAGCTGCTCCGCAAAGTTTATTATTGACGAAAGTGTTTATCAATTACTTAAAATATCCTTGTTGTCCCTACTATTATTTAGGGATATAACACAATTTTATTTTGAAAGTCTTTTGTGAGAGTTATAGGTTTTAGGTAATAGGAAGTAAATGTAATGTTATTTTGTCACTTTCACTCAGCGGGCTTGAAGTTGCACAAAGATGATACTTGGCAAAGATCCAAAGTTCTTAATTGGTGGAGCAATCATTAATTCATTTGTAGGCATTGTTAAGTTTCATGAATTTTAAAATGTGCTCTTATACTTTAGCAATTAACAAGTTGGTGTGTTGCATAAACATTTAGCTAAAATGAAAGTGTTCTGTTTCCTTACTTTTTAAAGCCATACATTTTATAAATTCACTTAGATTATCTTATTTAATACCAAAATTGTATAACAATTGTTATTATTATGTATTATTAAAATGTACACATGGGAACAAGGTACATATGGTAAATTAGTGATAACACAGGATTGTTTCAGAAGAGATATTGTTGTGGTGGTAAATGATTAATTCAGTTTATATTATAAAAATGGTTACAATAATCAGCTACTAATGGTTCATAGGCTTCTGTTTTTTTATAATCATGTAATAACTGTTTGATTTATTATATAACTAGGTTTTGCCTGTAACTTTGCTCATGTTAATGGAAATTTGGTCTATCTCTCGGAATATACTGTTTTCTTGATGAATCTTATCCACTATACTTTTCTGTACCCGTGACAATATGTATGCAAAATGTCATAATGAACAGTTGATTAATTAAAGCATAAGAGTGTAACAAATAAATAGATAAACTCACATTAAGATTTATATTATTAGTTATATTATTACAGTTCATTAAGAGTAGTTTCTTGTGTCACTCAGAACAAAAGTGGGTTGTTTTTACATGAAGGGTTATTTATATATATAGCCTGATGAAGGTTTGAAGGCCTGTCATTTTAATATTACTAAGGAGAAAGTTTGTGAGAATGGATGGATGATTTTTAATCTGCTACATAACAACTACTGAATGCATTTTCGTAAAAGTTGACTGGAATATTGCTTATACATCAGAATAATAGGTGATCTGTAAGATAACTGGACTATCTGCAAACTATCTTGGTGTGTAGCTCATGAACCTGTAGTATAACAATTTATACAATAACTATAAAACAAAATTACTTATTTCAAACATATAGTTTAGATAATATTTAATACTTGGTTGAATGTAGTTAGTTTAAAACTGATAGCCGCTGCCACCTATACAAGTGATCCTATGTCTTGGATGGCAGTATAGATTATATAATTGTCAATGAAAACATAAGACAACCCCAGTGGTTATATTCGTTTGTAATACTTGACACATAACCAGAAGTCACTGATAGTCACTAGTTTTATTTACTTACCTGGTTATAGGTTTTGAGTTTGTTATATTTATGCAGTGTAGGTTAAAATTGAAGTGTTAGTGAGTTAGTGTGTTACTGAGGGGTGTGATCAAAATTGTTCTTAATGTAATGTTAATCTAAAAAGTATGTTTATATCTTGTAAGGATGATTTAATTTGAGGAATAAAGGTTATTACTATGTGATTGACAATGAACATAGGAGTGTAATATAAGAATTAGTTCAAAGATGATTTTCATAAATAAAATTAGAGAAATGAATGCTAGTTTAAAAGCTTGATTCTGAAACATGTCATATATTAGTCAGGGAAGAAACTTACCATGATTCTAATGCTTGTTTAGGTTTTAATCTCAATTCAAGCGTCAATTTTTGTACTGTTAAAATCTCCTTGATTCCCTTTGTTTTATTTGACAATGAATTTTACATGACACCAGCAGAATTGTGAATTGTTGTTTGCAAGGGCCAAAGACTAATATAATTAAAAAATAATGTTACATAAAATCTATGTATTTAGAAAATAATAGACAAAGACTGATATGTATAGAAATTGGTAAAAGGTAGAGAGACATTTTTGTAATCATTGGAGTAATTAACACTAATCATACCAACACTTAATAGATACCTAGTCTACCATCGCGGGTCAAATGACCCGAAATTTATGTTTCCTACCTTTATGTATAAAATATGGATGTTAGAAAGGAAATAAAAATATAAATGTATTATAATTATACGAAATACTCTTTTGACAATTTCTATTACAAACGCAAAAAATAAGAATTGTTTTTATTCATCGCATTTTTTACATATAAGTGTGTCCATCGTACATTTTCCGCAAACAATTTTTTTACATTTAGAGCAAATTTTGTTGGTTTTATTTTCTTTACAGTATCCTATTTGATCACTCTTACGTTGATTAGCATCTGTAGCAGACTTAGGTAACGATCGTTTCGTATTTATTTTTGCTTTTGGTTGTTCACGGGCTTCTCGGAAGTTCTACTGCTAGCTTGAGTAAAAAATCTTGTCTCGAGATATTATCTCCTGTCGTTTGCTTGTATAATCCAGGTAAATAGGTAATATCCTGTTGGGCCTACTTCTTGGCTGAAAATGTTATGAAGTGGTGGTCTTCCAGGTGTGCCACCTACTTGTATTTCTTCTCAAACAGATCTATCATTCGCAACATGTTGTTCATTCATTTCTACTTCATTTTCTTCAGAACTTGAGAGTAATCTTGTTCTTTTTCGTCCACAACCAATATTCACTATATTTTCCTCTTCATCGTCAGTATCTGTAGATTCAAACTCATTTTCATTTGTAACCAATATATCTTCATTTTCAGAAAATTCATCTTCACCGATTTCCGAAAACTCTTCTCCAATATCATATCATTTTATGGGTAAAGAGTTACCTGTATCACTAATAAAGCTATCAAAATAAAATATAACCTATTTACCAAACTTTCCCTTTTTGCTACCTTTTTTACACAAAAATACACTTTCAATCTAAAATTTCGATACTTTCTTGAAATTATTCTCAGCTATTTTGATTGAAGTACTTTACGTAACAGTCTTTGCAGAAATGTGCAGTTTACCGACTACAATAAGATAAGCAATATGTATTGACAAGCTTATAGAACAAAAAATGTTCTCAGGGTCAAATGACCCGATGTGGTAGACAACGGTATACGACAGGTATTACTAAACATAAACAAAACAAAAAAATATAAAAATAGTACAAGAACACTAGATTTCATTAGTCAGAAAAAGTCATTAAGTTAAATTTGGAGAAATAATAAGATAATACGTGCATTATCAATGCAAAAGTTCAAAATGGGTCATTTGACCCGTTATGGTATGATTAGTGTTAAAAATGTGACTTTGTAAGGACTCATGAAAAAAATATAGCCTCAAATCAAATGTATTGTATAATTAATATAATCACTTGTTATTTTAAAACATCATTAAAGTGTTCCAGTATAATATAATGTAGGAATAACTCCAATACTAATATATTGAAGAAACACAGTTATTAGATATTCTCACAAAAATCCTGTATTATATCTGTATGGCTCATAATATTTGCTATAAAATTATATGCTACAGCATTGCAGGGTGAATAGCTTAGTATAATTAAAAAAAAAAAAACTTTATAACACATTCAATCTAAATTATCTTATCTATAGTTTCTATGTACAGTTTGAACTGTTATAGAATAGAGAGGTTAAGAAGATTTAGATAGTTGTGGCCTGGTTTTTGGCACTAGATTCTCCTAATGAAATTTTTATATTTGTTGCATCATTTTCTTTACTGTTCCTATTTTTTTCTACCTTATTGTATAGATTAATCTAAACAATTAAACTGTTAAGGGAAGAAACCCACACCACATGACCCATGTTTGACAGTTTTTTAGCCCTCTTCCTCCACTTGATAACCATCCATAGTATATGAGAAGACCTCCCTGCTCTAGTTTTAATGTAGTAATTAATTAATACGGTTTTTCCCTCCTCATTGTGATCAAGTGTGTTACTTTGAAGACCTTCCTCCCCTGAAGGGATCATGTAGTATAGGTATATTCCCTAACGTGATGCATAGATTTTTTTTACTTTGCCTACATATGCTGTCTGGTAGGGGCATGGCAATTGTATGGTAACAACCATACATGCACAACTGTGGCAAGATCAGTGGCATCATATTTCAGGAATAGCCAGTGTTTGTCCAGTAACTAAGAGATTTGTACCCAATTGAGGCCCCACCACCATGCACACTGATGAATTTATAACAGTGGGTGACTTTTTGTGAGAAACTTTTGGTCGTCAACCTGTGTATAATAACCAGTTACAGAAAGGTTTACGGGCTGCTATCACATCAAGGACTGGTAATGAGTTGTAAATTTGTCTGAGGTCACAATTGTTTTTGAATTATACGGTGCCTACCGTCAGGTACAGTGCTAGATTTTATATTTCAGGAAACCAAGAGAACCGTAAATTTAAAATACCTAAAAATTGATCTGTGCCCTTACTTTATTAAGTGTGTGATATGTATATTGTCATCATTATTGATAACCTATTAGATTTACAGTGAATTAAAAAGTTGATGAAAGTGGTTTTTTAATTGTTTATGTATAGAGTAGTTTTGTCTAATATGATTACACTTTGGTATCAGAAAAAAATATTGAGTTCGTTTTCTGACAAATAAATAAAAAAAATTATACAATATTTAAATGTTTGTGGAACATAATAAAAAAAATTAGGATGATTTTGAACATAGATTATTTCATGTGGGACAAATTGAATTATAGAGTTTAATAACCTATTTCTGAATTTTAAAAACATGAGGTAATTAATATTTTAATATATTCTCTGTAATGGTTATGCAAATTTTAACAAATCCCAGAAGTGTCAATGTAATAAATATTTAATAAAATAATTTACAGTACAGTGATGTATTTCTGAGAATGCTTGAAATGTTTATTAGAGTTTTCTTTTATTTTACAATATTACAAAAAATAATACACATCTCTGTCCACACTAGGAAAACTTTTATAATAAAATGTGTAGAAGGCAATCTTTTATTCATTTTAAATTAAATTATATTTGTATAGTTGTTTAGTGTAAAGGACTTAGCCTAACATATAAATTAATAATAAAATATAACTCATTCCAGTATATTTTCCTAGGGGTCATCCATAAATTATTTGTTACAATATATTGTCAAATTTGGGACATGTATATATAAATAAAAATTTATGTTGTTTTTTGTTCATCAAAATATTTATGATGTCACGTAAATATTCATCTATAAGAATGCATGGATAGATGGCTGCTGTTAACTACTTGTCTATATAGATATTAATTGCTTTATTTGTCACACTGAAAAATAAGATGATTAATTGAAGAATTAAGGTAATAAGTACATGACAAAATAATGTATATATATTATTGTGATAATTTTTCATATACAATTACATTTTACTTATACTTTTATTTAAAACTAATTACCCTCATAGACATGTGTTGTTCTGTTACAGACTTAAAACAATGAATGTTAAAAGATATCGAGGGAAGTTAGTAGACTAAAAATTAGAAATCATATGTATATTTCCTGAAAAATCCTAAAAAATACAGTAGAGTACAGTAATGAACTCCCTAAAACCGTCGACTTAATTGGTTGGTTTACCTTTTTGTTCATACACTGATACACCCTATGTAGCATCACACCCATTCTAAATAACGATAACTATACGTCATTATTAAGTAATACACATTACTTTCTAAGTTGTCCAAATTAATATGAAATGCCGCTATAGACGTTGTGTTGTTTGTTATATTAATACTATGTTGTTGAGCAGTAGACATATATGAGTACTTTGACTGTCTGCATCATACATACAGAAGACTCTAAAAAATTCGTTCTTTTGTTTGTTGTGACTACTTTGCATGTGCTTAGTATCACGTTCGTTATTTATATCAATATTAATGTTTCTTGTTTGTAAATTGTATACATGATTATTGAATGCATAATGTAATAGTAAAATAAAATTGATTTTTTTCTCTCCATTTAACGAGAACACTCAATAACGACTTAAAATGAACAGTCTATATATAGAGTGTATCCATATTTTTAAAAGATTTTGGTTGAAAAATAAAAACATTCTATATTTCGACAGCAGCGTTGTCTACCAATTACAACTATAGTTAAGAACAATTCGGGTGACCTTTTAGTATAAAAAAGTCACCAAAATCGGTGAACCCGTATAGGAGAAAAGTTACAACCACACATACATTTATTATTATGTAGAATTTATTTGAAATCTCGATGATTATGAGGAGCTTAAAATTTTAATGTCTTGTAACGAATATATTTTTAGTTCTTTTTCTTGCCAAATAACGAAATAATTTCTAACGTTATCATTCCTATTATGGACACAGACAGCGGAAATATCACCAACTATTGTGTAAGCAGCAGTCATTAGATTTACAATCGTCTTTATTAAAACACAGAACATGAGATATTACTAATGATATCAGATTTCAGAATTCGGACAAGGTAACGCGATCGCCGGAAATGTCTGTATTGATCAAAAAAGTTAATATGGAAAATTTTCGTTTGGGTCAAAAATATTTAGAGTATTTTTATTCACGTAATTTATAGATGACCCCCTATTTGAATGAGATAATTTTAGCATACTAAATTGTTTCCTCTCAATTTTATCTGATTTCGGAAACATGTTGGCGTTATCTAATCTGTTGAATGTATGTACGTGTTCATTGAAATCGCGAATTTAGAGGCTGACTTTAGGAGATAATCTCAATTATTAACTACTAGCTTTTTGTTCGTGTTAATGTACTATAATAATTTTTTTTCGGTATATCACATTTCTTACTCTCCCACGCATTAACTATTTAACCGATCGTTATGAAAGTTTGGAAAAGGACATAATCAAAGTATACTCTGTGTCCGAGATATAGAAAAATATCTTCTTAATGGTTGTCCGGTTTAACAGCTCTGCCTACGGACATGAATACTTTGAAACATGCTGCCTGAAGTATAGAAAACAAGACACTGTGGTATCCCACAAGAAATTCTGACATTCCGAAAAATCGAAACCGAGAGGGAAAATTAGTTTAGAATATTCACTAAACATGACTTTCTAAACAACTCTAATGGTGTTTAAATAATTGAATTTCTAGTAAACAAATTAATATGACATTGCAAACTGAATAGGTAATTTCTGAATTTAAATTTGAATTCTACTACAGTTTACAACCAAATAAGGAAGTGGTGTATATTTTAATTAAAATTCATGTGAAGCTTTGATAAACTCGGCATAATTAAGATATATTAGACCTTAGTTATTCAGATTGTTGTTGATTGTTTCTAGCGTCCAACAATATATGTGTATTCATATGTCCGACCTATCATTTCTATCGAAATTTATTTCAATATTTTGATATTATTTGCTGCAGGCAAAAATAATAATTTTGGCGGCCTTACTCTTTTATATCACGTGAAATAACTTCTATAATTCTATATAGAATGTTACTTAATGTCAGTCTGTATGTGTACCACTGCTGGGTAAAACTTTCTGCCTGGAGGCATCAACTAACATAATCATCGCTTCAGGCCACATCATTGTAGTGAACGAAGAGAAATCAACAGTTACATATTTTTCCCTACATATAGTGGTACTACAAAATAATCCCAAGGAGGGTTGATGAGAAGCGCGCGCGGCCGATTGTAAAAATTAATCCAAATCATACATCAACACATGACATCATGACATGTTATGCCCAGCCAACTTAGGTGGCATAAAGGAAAGAAGATGATGATGATGTCCGACCTCTCATTGAATCAAAATCATATACTAGCTGTGCCGGCGGTTCGATGCGCGTCGGTTGTAATTTGTGATAACAAAATGAATACTGTGTAAATAATATACGTATTCGACATTTTAGCACATAGCAATTCTTATGTCTGAGTGTAACTAGGGTGTTTGATTTTTTGTTACGCTTTCACTTCTTGACTACTTAGCCGATCATAAAACACACATTAGAGGTACAGAAAAGGATATAGGGGGTATCTCTCATCTATAAAAAATACTGTTTCCGAGATAGGTCAAATCTATATTAGGGCGAGTGAAGCCACGGTCAAAAGCTAGTAAAATATAACCTTCTTTATGAATAAATAATTAGGTGGTGACAACTTTTATAGTGGTTGCTCAAAGAGCGTTGGAGTTTTTCAATCTCATAATCTCTATACCAGTACTAATTGGTGCATATAAATATTGGTAAGGCTAATTGACTAACTTGTAAATACTTGTTAGTTAATTAGCCTTTCCACCGTTGGTACACTAGACTACTAGATTTTACTAATTGAAATTGGTAAAACTATTGACTGACGGTGAAGGAAAACATCGTGAGGAAATGTAAAGCTGAGAAATGTTCTAGTACCACCGTATGTGGAAATAATATAGAACTGTGGATTTCTTGGGGTTTGAAATCGCCAATATGTCGTGGGCTAGCGTGGTGATTATGCACATACCTTCCTTCGGGAAGATGGCTATGGCTCTGTAGTGGGTCTCTTACAGGTCGATGATGAACTAACTACGTACTATTCTCTAGTTGAAATCTATCATCAAACTAATCCAACGTTAGTTGTGATTCCGGAGATCTCGTGTTCTGGTTTTATTTCGTCTTGAACGTCCCGTAATATAGATTTGTAAGAAGGTAGCTATGCCCCGCGGTTTCACTCACGTTTAATTTCGCCAGCCTTTTGTCCCCGACACCCTGCTTAGAAGTATACGACCCGTTTACAGTGTTACTTTGTTCTCATTTAGCTGTACGTTTTGACTTACACTTTGTATGATAATTGCTCGACTCTAAGTGTCATAACGTGATGTTAGCCCATAATCTTCCTAGATAAATAAAATATAAAATTTTAAAATAACATTTCATATCTGTCTGGTAATTCCAGTGATTAGCGCGTTCAGAGGAACAAAAAACAAACAATTTCTTGAACTGTAATATTGTACATTAGTGGCTATAAAGGTTATATGTTAATAGTGTATTACATTATTGTCAGTCATGCTGTTGTTGGGTAATTTGTTGATTATTAATGTGTTATAATTTGTAACAACGACACTATAGTGAAATGTTCGTATATCGTGACTTTAAGTGTGAGCAATGTGAAATGTTCCCCCTTTCACACTTATGGATCGTTGCATAATGCCTTCTTATTCGCACTTTGCGATTACAACGACCATATTTATTGTCAATAATAATAATGGACAACATATAGTAAACAACAGAATAATTATGTTTTCAATAATTTATTACGTATTGCGTAGCAGTAATAAAGTTATGAGTAGTTGTAACATCGTAACTAATGTAATGCAAATATCAGCTTGTTTGTTTATTTGTTCGCTCTCACGCCTGAACTAATCCACCAGCCATCATAGATAATGTCGTCAGGAGAACTGAGAAGGTAATAGGGTACACTTCATTCAGAAAAATGTACTATTTCCGACGGGAGGTCAAAGCTACATTCAAGCGATCAAATCGCGAGTTGGGCTTAAAGTGTGGATTGAAATTTGAATGAGTGTTTAATTAATAATTGCAGATCACCCCGTGGTCGCGTGGTCGCCGAGGGCGTTTACAATAACGCTTATTTCATGCACGCGGTCACATCGCACGTCGGAGACACCGTCCAGGTGCTAACGCAGTCCGGGAGTATTTGGGAAGGTGTATTTAAAACTTTCAGCCCCCAGTTTGAGGTTAGTTCTGTGTTTGTTTTTATTTTATAAATATGCAAATAGACATGTCTGACATTTATAACGTCTTAAAGATTGGATCGCAATTCTACCTCAACTACATATAGATATATCGGAAATATATTATTTTCCATTTTTTTTTTTCGAACTGACTATATTGTTGACCTTGCAAGGCCTCTAGAGTTTCACTGGACTTCCATAAAAATAACTTAAATAATCAAAAAATAGAATTTCTAGCCTCTGACTTATGTCGACGATTGGTGGACCTTTTCTTAACCAATGTTGCGGTTGTAGTGTTTTAACGTTCATAAATAGCGAAATTTGAATAAAGTACAATGGGTACCCGACATTTGATTTAGCACGTCGTGCAGAAGAGTGAGACATTCTGCTATGATCGGCTTGTTTCAGTTTTGTAAAGCCTTTATATCTATCGCACAGCGCAATTACTGCGATAGACAAAGATAACGAATAAGAAATCTATATCCGTCGCTAAGTAGCATAAACGTTCAGTTATACTAACTAATCAAAGTTTATAAGGAAAAGTACATAATTAAATTTAAATCATCGGTGATATATAATTTTTGAAGTTCGTTAATTTTGCTTAGACGAAACTCGTAATTAAACTACTGAATCCCGGGTAGCAGCGTACTATTCGAGTATTCGTTTGATCCAAGTATTCGCCCTTATTTACTAATCGATTACTACCGACCTAAGTATTCGAGATTTTCGAATTGTTGTCAAATACTAGCGCCAAATAATTATCCACCTATATAACTATGTGAAATTTGGTCATTCAACATAACTGGTGAAGAAAAATACTAAGATTTTGCTATCATCGAAACTTTCAACATAATTAAATTATAGGCGGGGGTCTCAGGTAAAAAAATATACAGTATCCTGATATCCGCCCGTCTTAAAAACGAACACGACTATAATGCAATCATTGCTGAAATGGCCAAGTGATAATTCAAGCATCGAGCCGTATGTTTAAAAAAAAACAAACATGGTAAAGAAAGCAGTAATTGCAAATAGTGAGATCGGGGAAAAGTAGTCATACACTTTCTCTAAATCAATAAAGGGTGGTTATTTAAGATGTTCCTTTGATTATTTTACCTTGGAGTATTAAATTCTATGTCACTTAAATGTAAGTAAATCAATATTGTATGTAGCATGAATAAGTACTTTTGGTATACGACTAATTAGTACCTATACTCGCACAATATGTTTTAAACTATTAAGCATGTCGCATCCTAAGTAAAGGTTTAATATAGAAAAGTAGTTTTTTTGGGAAACTGCAAAAAACAAATCGACGATCACAATTTTTCGATCACAATTTTTTTACAAAATTAGCCGTACCTAAAAAAAATACTCTTTCTGTGAGATACACCTTGTAAAACTGTTTATAATGAGTCCTTCTATTGCAAAAACTAAAATAGTTAAAAATTCCATATGTGCCCTTACTTTAATAAAGGTGCAATGTGTTGTTATCAATAACTAGATCTGTCTTTTGTTGTATTGGGTTGCCATAGTTATTGCCTTAATTTGTTTTTTTTGTCACGCCAAGTAAATCATTGATAAGAGAACTTACTAAATATTTGAAAATATAACTCTTGGGTTGTTCTTACTGCAATACTGATTAATATGTTTATAAAGCACAGCTAAATGTCGACAATGGAAATGCTATTGAATAACATATATTTGACAATATTTACTTGTTTTTCCCCGTTGATATCTGTGTAGCTGATTGTGTTCAAGTACTACGGTATGATTGTTATTATAAAAGAAAAGCTAAAAACTTGTTAATCGTTTTATATATTCAATAATAAAGAAGATATTCGAAAAACTCGCAAAATCCGAATACTACGGATAGTGGTATTCATAAAACTTGAATAGTAAAATCGGGCGAATATTGCATACCCTAATTCCGGGGCTCACCACATCTAAACATGTATATACTTAGTAATACTACAAATTGATGATAGTGAAATAATGTATTTTACACTAAATAATTTGTATATAACGTTAAATAATCGCAAAAGCTTCAATTTATGATTTTACGTTATCCCTAGAGAACAGTGGTGGTACTAAGTAGTTAAGACTAGAAGCTAAACAAACTGAGATTCGCACGTATTAGTAAAATGTACATTTTTATTGACTACAGTTTGATAACAGCTATGAAGTACATCATGTTATATATTTATGTGCAGAGATTTTAGTCCCCCGTAACTCATTATAAAATTATCGCCTGATTATTACAATGTACTTACATATGTTCTTCATTAATTTTTTGTTAATAGAAATACATCTGATTTCTCTCTGCTTATTCTTTCCTTTTCGAAAAGGGTCGAGATAATTTGAAAGCACAAGACAAATCCGGTCTCCCTTTAAAGATAAAGGGGTCCTGCGTTGTCCGTACATGTTATTTTTATTTCCATAGACAGCTGTGGATATCGCCGTCCGTCGCGACAATGGTAATCTCTCACGACCCTCGTTGAACCACGTGTGATTTGGATACGAGATGTCGCGATGGATGGGATATTGACGATTGGAATTTTCTAGAATAATAGTTATATCCTGTGAAAGGTCCTCTTATGCATGGTATAATAAAGTGTTTTGTGACAGTTGCGTTACGTGATTAGCCAAGTCAATATTTTTCAATGTGTGGGTCGCAACCCTCTGGGCGATCGCAGACTATTATGAGGACGCGGGAAATCGCGAATATTTTGAAGTAAGTTTTATTTGTGAAAGGGTTTTGAAAGAAGTTCTGATTGGCAACCTTTTTGTCTCATGAAAAGTGGTGGGAGTAAACACTGTGTCGGGTAAAGTGTTAAAACACCGGTCCTCGTCTGATCACTGATAAGTTAAGCAACGTCGGGCGCAGTTAGTACTTGGATGGATGACCGCCTGGAAACACCGTGTAACTTTGACTTTTTGTTGTATTTCTTTTATTCAAAATAAAATTCCGTGTAATTCAAAAGTCTCATTTCTAATGTGTGTCTTAACCACACATCCTGTTTTTTTTTATCAAGAAAATTTAATTACAGTACACTAGGCATACATATTGATGAGCTGTATTGACAGATCAACAAATATAAAAAAGAAGATACCTATGAATCACATTTCACTGATTTAATTTTGTATTTAACCGATTTCTAATCATGAAAATAATTTAAAAATGTTGTATGGATTTGATATTTGTAGCATAAAAAAATACAGCTTAGAAGCAGCAAAGGGTAACTCCGTAGTTGCGAAATAATTTTACATACTATGGGGGTGTTGTCACGAAAAAGGTAGAAAACGTCTTTGAAAAGGTCAACGTCATTAATTTAGATTATTTTTGGTATGCTTTTTTTTTAAATAAATTACGTAAATAAGAATAAGATTATAAAGTTTTTTTTATCACAGGATGTTTGCATTGTCCCAAAGACATTATCATCAGGAAACTTACAAGTTTTGAAGTCCCGTAGGGAAACCGTACTTTCTTAGTGGACAATTACATTATATAAAATTATGCTTCTAGGCCCAACGATTCATGCTGTGCATTGTCTGTCAGTCAATCTTAACAATTTAACTTAGTAAATACAGCAAACTTCTCGCACGATGGCAGTTATTTATTTTATTATGTTATAATCTGCATTTGTAAAAAGATTATAATCATTTATTTTACTAGCTTTAACTCGCGGCTTCGTTTGTTTACCTATTTTCTTCAGGTTTCATTTTCTTCACAGTACTATTTTTCTAAATGAAGGTTCTGCCCTTTTCTGTACTCTTGACAAGGGGCATGCAAAATTTCATGTTTGGTCAATTAATTAAGGCGTGAAAGCGTAACAAACAAACAAACATACCCACATTCGTGGTTATAATATTATAATTAGGATCTTGAATCACCTGTAAAATAAAAATTAACGCGTCTTTTAATTATGTACTAAGCCGCATTATGAAACCATAGTGCGATTCAGAGACAGTGCACAACGCCATCTAACGAGTTTATCTTTTAACTTATAATTTTTTTTACGTAACTTTATACAGCACCGTTAGTACTGAAAAGAAAGTGGTATATGAGATTTCGTACTTCTTACTATCAAAATGACAGTTCCATACAATTGTTCGTCCGAGGTTTTGGCGGCATCTTAGTGTGTCATGTAGTGGGCTTTTATATATTATTCATAATCTTTTGTCATTTGACTCTATATTTTGTAATATTCGTGGCATTTTACGTAATATAGTTCGTTTATTGTGCATAAGTGAAGTGGATGGAAAATAATACCACGGAGCATGAATTCTGAGGTATCACAAAAACTCCCTGGAAAGTTCTAATAAGGCGGCCAACATCTGGTTATAACATTAAAATTATCAGAAGACGCTTGTAATATTATTACCTACTTGACTATGGTAGTAATAATCTAGAAGATTGCTTGCCGATAATAAAATAAAACACTGTTCGTCCCTTATTTTTTTCTTCTAAGAAGTAAAATTTGTATAAGTCCTTCCTATGTGATTGCTTACAACTTAAAAGGCATCATCAACTACCAAACTTTCAAGATTGTAGCCTCTAGTAGTTTAGACTGTGTGTTGATGAATCAGTGATGCCCGGTTTCTGAAGCATTTTTAACTGTAGTTTATCTGTTCAATAGCGCTATCGGTTCGATAACTTGTCAAATTAGGTTTCTGAACACACAATTTATATACGAGAAATGTCAGTTAACCTCGGTTCAACCTAACTGGCCAAGATTGGGCGTTTATCTATTCGATAAGTTGAATTTGACGTTTCATCTGCCAAAACTGACCTGAAACCCTTTTTTCTTTGTGTCGGTATACTAATTTTAGCACAAATGTTGATTACATTATTGTTTATTATGTTCCATAATATGAATAAGGATCTGAAAATTCATCGTAATCCAGTATAAATATACTGTAGATAATTTCTAATCTCTGTACTTCAAAATCATTTTATGTTTATTTTTTGTCGACACAAATTCTTTAGCAACTATATAATATTTTAATATTGTTTTCGTGCTTTATTATCGTACATATATTTTTTTATCTATTTATAAAATACATACAAATAATGATTTCAACAGGATTGTTGAGTATAAAATCTAACTGAATCAACAAAAATTATACTACTATGCATGATAATAATACCATTCAAGCAATAACAAAACCAAAGTTTTTAAAATGTTCGTCATTTTGGGAATGAGGGGTCAATTTTCAGTCTTTGAGAAACAGCTATGTAACAAATCAGCATACAAACTTTATAACTAAAATTAAAATAAGGCCACGAATTTAAATTGACAAAAAACTGTTACAATAGAACAACAATGAATAGCGAATTGAAATGATAAAATCAATTTTATACACCATTTTGTAAAAAGAGTCATCTAGTGAACACCAAAGAAGTAGTTATTGGTTTGATAGTTATTTGACGTCTCGTTGTGTATTCAGAAACGCATTGACAGTTAAACGCCGCTTGTCTTATGGATAACTTTATTGAATCAATAGCTATTGATAGTTTAACTGACGGCTTCAGAAACCGGGCATGAGTCAGTTCGTCGGGATAAAAAATTATATGCAATGTATATTTAAAAATCACTTTTGAATTTTTTTTCTGTATTTCTTTTTTCTGAAATGAATACCTACCAAGCGATATTTCTGAGCGCAAGGAACTTTAACACACCAATAAAATTATGTTTACCTTTGAAGAAGAAATTTTATAAAAACAAAAAATAACAAAACAATCGTCAATTAATTACTTTAGGCGAACAGATGTCTTATATATCACTTTGAGAGTCTCAATAGAATGATCATACTCACACTGCAATGTTTTCTTTCACTAAAACCTTGGACGTCTAAAAATCTTGCATTGTAAAATGAGCATTGGTCATGTAATTGTTTTCTTGAATATTCAGTTTAAATTGAGTGAAAATATAATCTCAAAATAAAAGTTGAATTCAGCTTTTAGCAAAGGGAAAATTAATACAATCTCAGGATTGTGAAAACTAGAAAAGAAAGTGTGAAACGTAGGTACGTTACATAAATTACATAGTCATCTATAGATACTATTCAAAAAGTATAAAAACTTATGTAAAAATATTTATATATTCCTTACAATGTTAAAGTATAACTAACAATGACGCTATGTTATGTTGGATTTCGGCAAAAAAAGTTAAGACGGTTAAGACAGTGGCTGGCAATTACCAGATTTTATTCGTCCAGCACCTCGTAATAGTGCTCAGAACGTCTCATAGTAAATATTTCTTCGTTAATAATCTAACATTTACTTACGGTTGTGTTAAAGTTGTCAGGAGTTAAAAAGTTTTTGATGTGAAACGTCGTATGGGAGGGCTTTGCAGTTTTGATCCGCAACCTTTTTGTGTGACGAATAGTGGTGGGAGTAGTAAACACTGTGTCGGGTAGAGTGTTGAAAACACAGGTTCTTGTCCGATCACCGAAGTTAAACAACGTTGGGCGCAGTCAGTACTTGAATGACTTTTTGTTGTACTTTTTATAAAGAAGTTTTCACTTATTTCGTGCGGTCATAAACAAACACACACTTTTTTTAATAAACAGGTATATTTTTCTAATAGCATTTGACTAACACTTTTATCTGGACAGTGCTTGTTCAATAGAAAACTGGCATTAAATGGACTGTCGCGTTTCTAAAAGGTAGTATTTGTGATGATAACATAGTTGATATAGTCAGGAAATCATAGCATAGTGGCACGGTATTTACCGGTCTCATGTTGAAAATCTGTTGTCAAGCATCTATTAATATGTTCCGGTAACTACACTTGACAGTCAATTCCACTCTGGGTTTAACGTGTTTGCCATCTTAGACCAAATCGTCATTTAACATCTGATGAACTTGTAGTCAAACTGCCAACAGCCTATAATAAACCATATTTTAAAAAAAGTATTCATTTTCAATATTGCCACTATGTTTTCTCTCGAATTAAAAATGAATTTGTTCATTTTACAATGAAAGAATGTAAATTTCAAACCTAATTTTATTATAGTTATATTTTACATTATAAATAAAATAAAATTCATTATTTGGTTCGTATAACTCTCGTAGTTGACAGGGTGGTAGTATGGTAGTCATATTTTAAATTAGGTAAATGGTCACACGTATCAGAAAACATTCAGCATTGTGTTAACTAGCTGTGCCCGCGACTACGTCCGCGTGGAACTTAATGCAAAAAAACTCTGAATGATACAACCCTCTGAATGTATATCTGTTTATCTTGTATATTTGTAATCCGACTCTCGAGATACCTATGGTACTCAAAACAACAGTTAGCCGTGCTTCAGACACCTGCTTATATTTATATGATCGACATGCAGGCTCTCGAAACTATCAAATGAAACTTATAAATGAGCCGTTTGCTCTAAAACACAGAAATAATCTCATTGTTATCTATACTTTTCATTTTAATAATATTCTTATGGACAGTAAACCAATAAAAAGATAATTTTTGCGACATCTGTTGTGAAAAAATGTAGTCTGTTGTTATCTATACTCTTCCTTGCAATAATATTCTTAACGACAGTAAACCAATAAAACGATAAATATAGCGACATCTGTTGTGAAAAAATGTAGTCTGCTATAGACGATTTTTCGTAACATTTATGTTCAATTAACAGTTTTAGTCTCTTTATTTTTATATTATAGAAAATAATATAGGTATAATTGACCTTCAATGTTATAAGGATCAATAACTTGTAATATTTACAACACAAAATTAATTAGAAATTTACAAATTTAATCGTAAACCTTATGCGACTGAAAAATAAAAATCATATTTTACTTATACAAAGTACAAAATAAGTTATTTAATTTATAGAAATATGTAATATATGTAATTGGCCAATTTTCAGAATGTATATTATAGTAATAATAGATTTAGAAAATGGCGGTGGAGCGCCATCTATTTGCAACAATGAATATTAATTAATTACTGAACTTCTTAGGTTATTAATATTTATTTATGTGAAAATAAAATATTAACCATTTTTCTTTCGTTCTATGTCTTAGTAATGTAATACTGTGGTTATGTTTATTTATGTTATAAAATACCCTGGTTTTTGGATGAGGATAAAGTTTTATCTCGTACTTAACTCCCGTCGTCATTAAAATTACAATAACTTTTGATAGAGTAAACCGATTTTAATGAAACAAAAATTTTATGTTGCTCCGGAGTATACTTGATTATTTTCTTGCTGGAGTTTTTTCAGAAACCTAGTGCTTTACCAGTGATACCTGTCCAAACAAACAGACAGACATTTCTAAAAATGATCGAAATGGATTCTATTACTTATTCCAAGACACATGCAACAATTTTTTTCTCAAAAATCAAAAAGTACAGACACGTTGGATTTACATTCTTATTATATGTATAGATAATGCAGCCACCACACCACAACTGCAGTATAGTATACTATAGTATACAGATGAAAAATAACGTTATTCTCACATACTACTCTGTAGAATAGAATTGCTAAATAAATCCCTGATATTAAAAAAAATGTAAAAAGAAACATAGCTTTGAAAAAAAACTGATTATTTTTACATATGGTTTTGACAAAGTAAACGATAATCTCAATTTACAATTTGGTACAAGCTGAATAATTAACTCATTAAGATATTTCAAACAATGGAATTTCATTAAAAAAATATTTAAAATCGTTATTATAATTTATGTTTTTAATAAAATTATAATGTACATAATAATATTTTTAAACATTTTTAAAAATTGACAACATATAAAATCCGTTAGTTTGGTCGTTATTATGTTTAAAAATATTTTTTTTATTTATTATGAATTAATTATTTGTTTCTTTTGGTTATTAAAATTTTGAAATAAACATAACATGCGATTCGAATTATCGGTAAACTACATGCAACGGAGTGCGTTTCGCTAGCGCTGCGTCGAACGGAATACCCCGAGCCCCGGCTGCATTTATGTAGGTCAAATCAATAAATGCAGCTTGGAGGCCATTTCACGTGTACACAACCTTTTATGTGCGTGAAGATTTTACATCAGTCGTGACGTAAATTAAATGCGCTCGTTTTTATAATCGATTTGTTAATGATACACGCTCTCGGGTTCGTGATGCGGTTTATCGGTATGTATCCAGTGTTTTTATATGGATGTTTTCGTGAAAATGTATGTAATCTTTGTATGGCGCTGTCCAGCCCAGTAGTACCTGTTCTCGTTAGGACGATTCTGGTGGATAATGTTCTTGACTGCTAAGCGATTTGGTATTTATTACCCTTTCTTTTTCGTCGTAATGTGTTTTCTGGTTTAATATTAGGGGAATCATTTAAAACAAATAATGTGTTGTGTCGATTTTTCGTTTGCATTGGGAGTATCTTGTCTAGTGGCTTGGAGTGGATCAGAAAAGATTTTTCGTCCATATGCCGTATGCGTTTGCTAGAATGAAACGAATAACGTATTTTTTTTAAGGTCTACAAATGCTAAAATTTTCTCCCGTTACTAATGCTGGAATATCGCTGTACTGTTCTAACAATAGTTTTGATAGATAAAGCATACTTTTTCTTTCGTTTCATTAACAAAACGCTTTCTATAATGTGTGGTAAGGTGTGTAAGCGTAAAAATGAATGGAATGGATTGACCAATAGTGACGTGTTGAATTTTATTATAGATTGTACATAACCCACCCGCTTTTCGGACAATACCCTAAGCCGTTACTTTTGAATTGAATGTCAAAGATACTGGGATACAGTACAGGGGCGGATTAATCAACAATGCAATGGGAGACAATTTTTTTTTTAAATAGCATCGATTTGGTGTTCGCCGCTTATGATTAGGCAGTTTTGACATTCTGTTTTCCGTTTCTAAAGGTCAACGACTCGAGAAATTTCGTAATAAAAATTCATTATAGTCCACCATTCGACGATGCGATAACGCTGCGAAAGTCCGCCATTTTGAGTGATCGTACGGTGATAATGTTTTCTAAAACGAATGCTATTGCGAGATAAATGTGTCCACTTTCTGGGGTGTTGATCTCTGATCAATTGTTTTATTACAATAGTGTATTACCGTGCGATAAAATATGACTTTTTATCATACGAGTTTTCAAATGGACATTTTCCAAGTAGAAAATCTTATAGAATTTTCGACCTCAGCGTAAAATCAAGTAGTGAGTATCTATCACTTGTTATTTATTATAATAATAACTATGCCTGCGGCTCCGTACGCGTTTTTAAATATTATGTATTGTAATAAATATGTGAGACTGCGCAAAATGAACATAATTAAAAATCTTTATGTTACAAAATGTATTAGTGTATGTATGTATTGGATTTTTATCGATTTCTATATCTCAATGGTCGACTTTTTATGCCATAATGCTTTGTTTTACTATTTTAATAATATGTTTAGTTAAGTTTTGCTGATTTGTTTTAATTTTGACCACCCAATGGCAACTCTTATTTCATATGCGGAAAGGATTCTCAATTTCATTCATTTATATGTATTATATTTCACTAAATGAAGTCGTTGTAATTAACTAATTAATTTTATTTAATCTTTTAAATTTTTTTTATAGCGTATAAAATTATTTTTACCAACATTTTCAATTTAAAACGATACCAAAAAGGTGTTCATAATTATACTCTCTATTATATTAACGACTATCTAATGTTCCCGACTTCTTTTACGTGAATAATGGTTTTATTGATTAATTGTAACGACGTGTCTTGTCATTACTAGGATAGGATAAACCAAATATTTGCCTACCTCTTGTTCACTGTCATCGACGTTGCTGCTTAGAACCCATTTAAAAGTGTATTGGTTGTGTAAATCTAAAAACCGATCCAGACTTTCCGGATCCCGGATAAACAAGCGATCACTACAGCTTTATTTATATGTGCCGATTCATCGGTAACTTTTACGGTTCAGTTATTTATACGGTATGTAATATAATTCGTTTCGTGTTGAAATTTTTGGTTCTGTGTCTGATTGTCTATTACATCGTGTTTTTTTGTTTTTTTGAAGTGAAAACTTCTTTAGGCGTATTGAGCACTTTTTTAGGTGAACAAAACTCATGGAACTCGCGTCATAGTCACCGTACCCTACCCATGAGCTATAAGTACACTGTATATATAATGTACATAGTTTTTTATTGTTTTGAGTTTTCACTTTTGACGTCAGGGTTTATGGAATGCCTCTACTTTTTTTTGTGTAATTGAAGGCATTGATATTGAAATTAACTAATATTTAATTACTATTAATAATAGATATTTGAAATAGTTTTATTTATGTAGTTATTTATTTCCTTTTCTGTAAGTTGTCTTCGATATCTATTGATTTATGTTACTTAATATATGCAACTAGCCATTTGCAGTTGCTTCCCACGAAAAAATGACGGAATTTTATAAAAACTAATCCAATTTTTTTACCACATTAGGGTTTGAACTTTCAAAAGTCCATTCTTAGTTCTCAAATACAATGTGAATACAACAAGCATAACTATTTTCACTGCTTTAGCCCCAGTACTTTGGACTGTGTGTTGATATGTCAGTCAATCAGTCTGTTTTATTTTAGACTAGCTGTGCACGCGACTTCATACGCGTGGAACGGCATACAAAACACAGTGATTAATGAAACAATCTGAATTTATATCTGTATATCTTGTATATTTTAATGTGTCAGGCTTAAAACTAATAATGTTCGTACCTCTTTGTCACTTCAATAATAACTCAAAATTAGACCTTCCAAGTTTGTGCTTTGATGTGTCTAAAAACCGTGGGCCCAGCTATCGTGCTGCATCTATCGATATATAGTCAGATAGTCCGTAACACACGACAGTAATGTATGCTCATACCTAAATTTATTGTGACTATGGACAAAACTTCGTAACGATACACGTAGGTATAGGAGTAACATAAAACTAATATTCTAATTAAACAATACTAACCCCTGGACTGTCCAAAACCATAAAAAATTAAGTTCTATACAAACGAAGGTAGACCTCATGAGGCATAGGTCAATAGATTGTTGACAGCATACGCTTTAAAGAATACCTGATTTATTCCAAAACTTTGAAAAATAAAAATTATGAATTGTAAAATAATAATTTTCATGTAAAATGAATTTTTAAATTATTTTTTCATTTGTACGAACTTTTTTTACTAAACCATGAAATTTACAATGTACGATGTAGTGAAATTAAAAAAAAAATTGAAAACATAATCTGTCATTTGGAGATCTGAGTCTTAAAAATCAGCCGAGAGCTTATAATATTCATTCATATATACTTCACATAGCTCATTCTTATTATTATTTTTATGTTATCCTTTCTTTTATTTGCACTGCCTGCAGTCTTTTTTCTCCACGGTATCGCTGGAAGAAAATGCGAGCTCCCTATTTTTTTTTTTTATAGTTTATAGGTAAACGTTTTGACCACAGTCTTATCTGATTTTAAATGATGATATGGTCTAAGATGGTAAGTCACGCTTAACCTAGAGGGAGACTGGCTCTCAAATACTGCTGCCGGAACCCACCAACAGGTGCTTGGTGACAGATTTTCAACTTGAGGGTGGTAGCTAGCCAAACGGACTTAGAAAAAGCCCTATCCCCATGCTATAGTTTCATCACGATGTTTTCCTTCACCGATAGCTCCGACTCAGTTGCTTGGATTCGAACCTACGTCCTTCGACGCTGTGTTCGATCACACTACCAACTGAACCATCATCGCTTCATAAACCCACCCTAATGCATAAACCAAAAGGTATTCATTAATTCAAAGCGTAATTAAGACATTAGAATCAAGGTAAATTTATGAAAATTATAATTCGAAATAAACCTAACAAGCACAGAAATAATCTCATTGTTATCTGTACTCTTCCTTGCTATAATATTTTTACGACAGTAAGCCAATAAAATGTTAAGTTTAGCGCCATCTGTTGTCGTTAAAAATGTAGTCTGTTATTGCTTCTAAAGATGATTTTTTGGTACATTTATGTTCAATGAACAATTTTAGTCTCTTTATTTTTTTAATATAATAAAAAATTGTCTTAAAAAGTGATAAGGTTCAATAACTTGTAATATTTACTACACAAAATTAATTAGAAATTTACAAATTTAACCATAAACCTTATGCGATCGAAAATTAAAAATCATGTTTTACTTATACAAAGTGCGAAGTAAGTTATTCAATTTATAGAAATATGTAATATTTGTAATTGACCAATTTTTAGATTGTATATTATAGTAGTAATAGATTTAGAAAATGGCGGTTGAACGCCATCTATTAGCAATAATACATATTAATTAAACACGAACATGTAAGTGTATTAATATTTATTTATGTGATAATAAAATATTAACCATTTTTCTTTCGTTCTATGTCAGTAATGTAATACTGTGGCAATGTTTATTTATGTTATAAAATACCCTGCTTTTTACATGAGGCTAAAGTCCATTTACTTATCTATTTTTCTCTCGTATTTAACTCCCGTCGTCATTAAAATTACACAATAACTTTTGATAGAGTTAACCGATTTTAATGAAACAAAAATTTTGTGTTGCTCCGGAATATGCTTCATTATTTTCTGGTGTTTTATCAGAAACTTAGTACTTTACCAGTGATGCCTGTTCAAACCAAACAGACAGACAGACATTTCTAAAAATGATCGAAATAGATTCCGTTACTTATTCCTAGACACCTGCAACAATCTTTTTCTCAAAAATCAAATAAGTACAGACACGTTGGATTTACATTCTTATTATATGTATAGATATCTAGATGTTAAGAAATAAAGTGATTATCAAATATAGTCTTCCAAACGTACCTATAGATGCTTGGCGACAGTTTCAAGATTCAAACAGGCTGGCAGTACACCTGATGTTTAACGGTAATTGCAAACTAGACCTATGTGAAACCAACCTCGATGGTATCGCAATACTACAACCAGTCATAGTGAGTTGCTGAGAATTTGGTTTGTAATATGTAGTGTGCCAGTGAACGTTTTCCGGCCATACCCTTCGTATCGGAATATAGTAACAAGAAGTCAGTTGCTTTGTGGCAGGAATAGGTGGCCAACAGAGCTACAGGTTAGGTATACACTTGTCATTAGAGATGCTTACCACCGTACATGGTGTCATCGTCATAGTTTCCTTCAGCGAAAACCAGGAGAAGGTTCAGTGTAAGATTTGATGCTGAGTCGCTCTACGCGATATACGAATCATTTCCACTTTACCTTGTCTTTTTATTGTAGTGCGACAAAGTAACGGTATTCTATTTGATGGTATGATCCACCATACCATGATCCGGGCATACCGAGTGTTACATTTCATGTAGGGGAGTCGTAAACCAGTTTCTCAACAAATATCACGTTCCTTCGCTCACTACGGCAGATGTTACACCTAGTGTATGGTAGTTGCAATTCAGTCAACCTATTAACGATTCTCCTTCCATAAAAGAAATAAGAACCCTATGACAACCAAATTGTTATATTAATATTTTAAGTGCATGACGATATTCTATTTTTCTCTTCAAATGAAAAAGGCATATTTTACGAATATTAAAGGCGTGTTGACTTGATTTTGACATTTTATTCAAAGTCCGTCTCCTAATTCAATTAACAACCAGCAGCCCTGTTGTTTAGCTTAAAACTTCTTCTGATAGACAAAATTAACTTGAACGATGTGAATTAGTGCGTACCAGTAGCGTAAATGGATGAAAGGATTAAAGAAGAAAATAGATGGAATTATAAGTACAGTAGAAATCAGAGTGTTCTAACATTAAGCGGTCTTTTAATCATTAATTGTGGATTACAACCTAAAAATGACCATAAAAATAATAACGAAACGGCCATAAAAGCTATAAACCTCAACAATAGGTCCAGAGTTACAAACGTAGTTCAAAGAAATGGTCACTTTAATCATGTATTCAGGCTGTGCTAGATCCAAAATACTTTAAATTTAAAATTATTTAAAAAAAAAGGTGCTGACCAAGAGAGGTTTGCAGGAAAAATAAATAAACTGTAAACAAAAAATTATATTTTAAAATTTCTTCCTTTACTAATATAGAAATGGCAATTGTGTACTAATGGATTGCAATCACCACACAGCTCGTGTAACACACGAGCCGTCGTAACAGCACGCTTAGGCGTGTCGCGATCCGTGATCAGCCGGGTCCAATCATGCATATGGTGAATAAATCCGCCATAGTGCAGTGCTTTTGTTATCTTACTATACAGAATCTTCTTTAAAAATTGGCGAACTTATGTATATATAGCGCATCACTTCAAAATGGCTGTTCCTCCTATTAAGTTAATTTTGAGTGTTGTTATTGTTGTGAGTGTTTGTAATTGTCATACCTAGGTTTATATGTAAGAAAATGTTTGAAAAATTCTACGGAACGGTGAATAATGTCAATTTAAAAAGCTCCCTATAAAAAATGAGTGCGTGAGTGAGACAGAAGACAGTCTGTGTGTAGGTGCTAGAGCTACGCTGAAGCTATTACTGGTTTCAGCATGAATGGGTCGGCTCGCCCGGGGTAGTACCACCCTCTCACAGAAAACCGACGTGAAGTAACAGAGGTTGCAGTTTTGCGTTTTGTTCGGTCATTGAGAGCGCCGGAGGCCCACATATTTAAAAGGCCGGCAACGCACTTGCGATTCCCCTGGTGTTGCTAGTGTCTATGGACCGCGGTGAGCACTTACCATCAGGTGACCCACCTGTTCGTTTACCCCCTATAATACAAAAAAAAATGTCAGATTGACATTCAGTTGCTATTTTATTGACACGCTTTTATTAGTTTCACCTCTATATTTGTAACTGACTCTTTAGCCTGGATTTTATCCTTCTTTGAGCGATCAGTTATGAATTAAACTTGCCACTCATGTCAAGCAACTCAAACTAAAAAGTACAAAATACTTTTAAGCATAACAATAGAATTATGGATGAGAAAATTAATGTCACTGTTATAAAAGCGTGGGGTGCTTTGTATGACATTTTTAAACTAACTACCAGATCTATTGGTTACGAATAGCAAAGTTAGTTTAAAAGCACTACACGCTTTTATAATAGTGACATTAATTTTATTATTATGCTAAGAATTATTTTTTACTTTTTAGTTTGATTATCTCTAAAAGCGTATTTTTCGTTTTTTAACTATTTTTTTTAATTACATGGTCATACAGTAAAATAAACATTTAGTCCTTATTTTGTTAGTGCTACAGCCATTCGAAAACGGAGCAGGTAGTGTGGGATAATTGTTGACACATAAAATAGATCATTTATAGTAACTTGAAATAATAAAAAAACAATAATCTGTTACTGTTACATAAATGAACAAGGTAAAAATAAATTCTCGTTACTAAACTAAATATATCGCCCACTTCACTTTGATAAGTTTATAAAGTATTCCCACACTTAACCTCTCATTAAAATTTTATAGTTCAGAATTTTATAAATAAAATCGTCAGATGTGAATTAAAGTATTGCTTATATTTTTTTATGTCTGTTTCTGCCACATTATTCGTTTGTGGATGACTTGTAGTTTATCCTATCGGTTCGAATGCGTGTGAGATGTTTCGCTTGTTTCTTTTCGCAATAGAATTGTTTAAAAGTTGTCCTTACGAATTTTTTAATATTTATTTTATCGTAAAAATCTTTTGCTGATAATTAGAAACACAACAAATCAAGTATCAGTCAAGTGCAGCCGTTCTGAAGTGTTACCTGTACATACATTCGGCAACTGATGTGTATAAGTTGGTGGTATATTGAAAAAAGTACTTGACAGAGCTGTGAAAATCTCACACTTAACTCTTTTTTAATGTGACGTGCAATTAAGGATGCGTTACACCTTTTAACCCTTAGTAGCCTGATTTACGAAAGTGATTTATTTTTAATATTACTGTGTTTGCTTGAGGGTCTAGATGAAGGGAAAAATAGCTAAAAAAAACAAAATATTTTATTTTATTTCGTTGGAAAGAATATTATGCAACAGTAAAATACGTACAGCCAACCTATAAAAAAAAACTAATAGTAATGTGAACATTCGGTTTAAAAGATTGGTATCAAAATTGAAACTCTAGATTATTAAGGGTTAAGTGATACTTCATAGTTGCAGCTTATAGTTATTTAGAGTCGCGTTGAAAAAGGATTCGATCGGGATTTTAGTTTTATCTCGTGTTACCAATCACAATCGGATAGAAATTATAGGTGTGTCGATTGCGTTATCGTAATGGAACCATCCAGATTTTACAAATTTTAGAGATAGTAAAACTGTGAATGACTCGAGTCAGTGTCTCGTGTCCGCATAATTCAGTGTATACTCAGCTGCTTAGTGTTCGTAATAGGTTTATGTATCTGTAACACGTCTCTCGGGTGTCTCAGTTATAATCAGCCTGGATTTATCATCTGGTGAGTAATGAAGAAAAATTACTACACGATTTTCGCAAAAGTTAAACAATAGTGGCGTTCAACACTTTCTGCCCAACTCATCCTTGATAGGAGCTGATGAAAGGTAGAGATAAATATGAATGAATAAGGTTTAAAACTATGTTCAAATGTGGCAAAGAATAATAATAAATATTATTTTATTTCTCTGTAGTGTTGTATCTGATTTCCTGTATACATAAGTAATAGGTGTTTCCGCGGCTTCCTGTGTCTTTGTTGTGATAAATAGTTGAACTATAGCAAAATGGGCATTGTATAAATGTTCTTCGTAATACTAACTTTCTTGATCGGTTAAACAGTACAGAAATTGATTTGAAAGAAACCTACATTAAAAAAAAAACACTCGTCTGTGCCGCGCCATCTATCATCATTAACGGTCTAAAGATGTTGAAATTTATGAATAATTAATTGTCCATAAATAATAACTATTATAAAGAGATACGGTTTGATTATTTGTTTGTTACGAATAAATTCGGAAAATAGTTTAACGACGATTTAAAAAATTATTTCACCTATAGAGTGCTACATTTTCATCAAGTGACATTGGCTGTATTTTATTTTCAAAGGCTATATTAACGACTGGCAAGTCTCGCTCAAAAGCTAGTTGTAATATATATATTTATGATATATGCATATATATATATATATTCAAATTTGTTGTTTTCGTTTAAATATATTCAAAACTAGCTGTTGCCCGCAGCTCCGCATTCGTTTTTTCTATAATTGTAAATTAAGATCAGCTATCTGTTAGTGAAAGTTCCGTGAAAAATGGTTGAAACGTTTTGGAGATAGTACTGCAAACAAAGCCACGGATGACAGCTAGTCTAAAATAAAGTAGCTTATGTCACCCGCTGTAATTTTAACTATCCGTCAATGAAATTTTTGTCAAAATCGGTTCAGCCGTTTCGGAGATTACCCGGAACATACAGACAACCAGGCACACAAAAATTTTAAAAATTGTATTTTTGTTATCAGTATCGTGTATACGTTCATATCCAATCAGTAAAAGTCGTTGTTTTGATATTACGTACAGACACTTCATTTTTATTATATGTATAGATTACCTATATATTGAGAGAGAAAGAGAGATGGTCGTCGTAATTTGTTACGAGTCACTTCTTTTGCCCTTAACGCGTTGCATGAGCACGATATAATAAGGTCACAAATAGAGTCAGTCATGATTTAGGTGCAAGTCAAGTGCAAGTTCGTTAAAAAAATGCCCTGAGATTAATGATCACGTGTTTTACAAAACTATAAAACGATTTAATAGCACACTCCTTCTCCATCAAGCGCAAAAGATCGAAGAGACTTATAATGAAGATTTTGACATAGTATTATATGCCCTAGTCTCTTCATACTAAATATGGGGTATTATTGTAGCAGATGTTTAGATTTTGTGTTATGTATATGATCTGTTAATGATTCGAAATGTTCCATTGTCCCCAGGTAGTTTTAGAGGTGGCGCACCGCGTGGACCAAGAGGGCACCGTACCCGTTGATTCAGTCGTAGAGAAACTCATTTTCAAACCACAAGATGTCGTTTCCATCAGGGCCAAAGACTCGGACCTCGAGTATGCGACCCTCGACGTATTCCAGACAGATAGTGCAATTTCTAGTAAATTTAATGGTGAGGATGTAAATACCGAATTTTTGAAAAAAAAAAAAAATTGGTAATCTGCGTCGCTTTTATGACAAACTAGCTGGCCCAGAGGACGTTGTCCTGCCCTGATAATAAAAAATATATATATATACTTATGTGCATGAAATGTTTAAGGTAACTTATGTATTTTATTTGATAGGGATTAGTACTGCATCCGTCTAAATAGTCTTCCAATTACCTCATACTATGTGACCATTTTTAGAATATAGATGGGTATAGTAAGCTATTCTAAAAATATACCATCGTAGACATTTTTGTAGATCTATAAAAGAGAAATATGCATTATGCAGTATGCATTGTTTTGTTATATCTCAAAGGGATTAGGCAGCGTATTCATCGAAAGCTCGCTGGCGGCTTGACTTTTCCGATTCTTTCAACAATTATCATTATATTTCAACCAATTTACAAAAAAACCTTGACAAATTATATACCTAAACCTTACCCGTGGATTATGCTACCTATTGGTGAAGACCGCATTACAATTCGTTGAGTAGTTTTTGAGTTTATCGCGAACATCCAGGTACAGACAGACGCGGCGGACGACTTTGTTTTATAATATGTAGTAATATATAATATTATCTGTTATCCAATTTCTATATATAAATTTGGGAAAAAATAAAGTTCAAAATTTTTTTCCTGTTTCACACAACTATAGTGAAAGCTCCATAGCACAGTTGTAAGGTTCCGATCTCTGCACAATATTGACTTTTGTGTTATGAGCATAATTCTGAGTTCACTCTCTTAGTACTTTTAAATATTTGCTTATGTCTGGTAGATTAGGTGTTTAGATACCACAGTGCAAGCTATGCTTAGTTTGATATTAAATAGTCGTATGTGATTAAATGTCCTCTTAAATAAATAAAAAAAAGTATAGTTTTAAAATTGTCACTGGTCAAATAATGATAAATGCAAAAATTTGTTTTCACAAATTGATTGAATTAACAACCACTGTAATTTAAATGTTGCCATCTTTTTGTTTTCAATTTATCCTAGTTTTTTTACATATCTCACATACAGGTGGTAATTTTACAAATGTCGTCAAAAATTAAGAAAATAATACTCGGATAAACATTTGCAACGATAGCGAGAAGTGAGTATCCACTATACCTATTCACCCCAGTATGGATATGGCGCAAAGATATATAAATAGATCAGAAAAAATACAGTGATGCGGTAGTATATCATTTGACCAGTGACGACTGAACGACAACTAAATCATTGCTTTACAATTCGATTTCATAAGAGGCTTAGATTACATATGAGAAAATATTCCTATATATATAGTATACAAGCTGTGCTCGCGACTCTCCTCGCGTTTTTTATTATCTCTTGCTATTACTATTCGTTGTAATAAATAATCTATTTATAGTAAAATATATACTCGTATTTTATAGACATTTGTCGTGCTCAAAATACCTACATATCAATCTTCAAATGACCGGTTGAATGGTAAAAACGTTGTTATACTACAGTGCAATCTAGCGGTGAGTTACAAAATATAGATAGTATAGAACTTTCTCGATTAACAAGCGATATATCAGTTTTCACATATATATTCCATTTATAACACTTGATAGTGAATGTAAAGAAGAATGTTTATCCCGGAGGGGTACCCCTTAGAATAATCTAATAAAAATAATCTAAGCTTTTATAATAGTCAATGTTTTGTCTTCTTGACCTGGAACCAGCTAATCAGATACTAGGTTAGATATTAAAATTTACAGCTGCCTGTCTAACCCCTTAGTGTAACTTTCAACAGTTGTAAAAAAAGTGCCCGATTTCAGACATTCCCTAAGACATATTTTATAGATGACTCAATTTCCTACAAAACATATACCCAACATTTTTTTTTGGTAATATTTGTTGAATTGTAAAATAAAAATGAATTTGGAATAAAATTTCACATTATTTCAATAGGAAACATTTAAGTGAGGACAAATTATTTAATTAAGTCATATAGTTAATTTTTTATATGGGACTGTGTAAAAAAATATTCGTTTTTTAGCGCAGTCTGTTCTAGAGATCTTATTTTAAGCTATGCGTGTTGTCTACTAGTAAACTTTAAGGATTGAGTTTTTGGCAGGACCTTAGACTGCCTTATAGTGGCTTTTATATTTTATTCATAATGTTTTCATTTGACTCTATATTTTGTAGTATTGCTGGTATATTACATAATATCATTCGGTTCTTGTGCACAAGTGAAGTGAATGGAATATAATACCACAGAAACTCCCTGGAAAGTTCTAACAAGAGGGCCACCATTTTGTTAGAACATTGAAATTATCACAAGACACTTGTAATACTATATTACCTACTTGTCATAAACTCTAAAAATCTAGAAGATTAGTTCACAAAAATAAAAGTAAAAAAGAAAAGAACCTTTAAGAATGTAATTTATTAGATGTATGTTATTGTAAGGTAATGGAAGGACAGCAGAAGAGCGTCACCTGGAACCCTGGGATGGGTGCGAAGGCGACACGCTCGAGTCGCCGTCGCTGAACGGCGACGCGAGGTTGGAGGAGCTCGAACTGGACCACCGAGCCAACGGCTGGGACGCGAACGATATGTTCCGCAAGAACGAGGAGATCTACGGCGTTCACAGCACATACGACCACTCCCTCGCCGGCTATACCTTGCCCCTACAGAGGAAGGACACACAGGATTACAGGTAAATAAACACATAACACAACATTATCGACAGGAATATGATCATTTCAATTTCTTTACAAAATCCGCTTAAGTCCAATTTCTTGGTATATTCTGTTCTACTATATATAAATACATTTATGTTTTTATTATCGTAACAGAGATGCAGAAGCCAAAGCGGAAGAAATAGCAGCGGAGATTGAAAGCACGTCGACGTACAAAGCGCGTATCGAAGTGGAGAACGGCGACGAGGAGGAGAGGTTTGCGGCCGTCGTGCGACCGCAGGAGACCAGCTCCGCGGGTAAATACGTAATACCCAACAAGAGGAAGAATATGCAGGTGCGTATGCTTTGCCTATCCATAGTAAATACGAGTAAGTCACAGTAATTTGTAAAAATGTAAACTAGCTCAGCTTTGTATGATAATTTATGAACAAATTCATAACATATTTTGATGTATAATAAGGTTGATAATAATGTCCAATACATCTTAGATAGTGAAGCGTTTCATATAATAAGTTGGAATTAGTTAAATTATTTATATTTCGTTCAGAGGAGGTAAGGTCTCTTTAGTAAGTATAAAATTAAGTACTATATTTCAAGTTTGTATATGTATGAATGGTTTTTAGTTTATACACTGGCGAACTTAATACCCAAGGCATTTTCTTCTAGGTAACTGGGGAATTGTTATGAAAAAATACATATATGTGTATATGGTACATAGTATCTTAAATATTATATAGTACAAAAAATATAATGTTTTTATTGGATGGATCTGTGGATTTCTATGACGCTTTTATTGTATACAGAAATTAGTTAAAAGATGCAGGAAGTGTAAAAAATAAATATGTAAGATACTTGTGTGTATTTTACCTGTCTCATTTTGTATTGCTATTTTGAACAATATTATAGTCTCAGTAAAAATGTTGATATTTAACCCTTAAATGCATATTGTTGCTAATTGTAATACATTCCACTTCATTTTATTCAGAAACCTGAGTGTAAGCGTTTTTGAAAGCATGTTAAATCCTTAAAGTTGACATTACTTTTGATGGGTGAGTTTTTTTAAATTGTTGTTTTAAATTAGTTTCAAAATTCAAAACAAAATCATATTTTAATGGTTAATTGTAACTATGAACAAGAAATCATACGAGTATACTTTTGTAATCGTTATATTAATTTCAGGCTGGTAAATTAATAAAGCCGAACGGCAATGGCAACAATAATGGTGGGTCGTCTCCGGGCGCGAACCAGAACGTGAAGGCGCAGCCTCCGCAGGCGGTCGGTCCTGCACCCGCGCCGGCGAGCACACCCCCTGCCTCAGCCTCGCCATACGCGCCCGCCAAGGACAAAGAACACAGGCTTGCGCGGCCGCATCTCACGCCGCCGTCCGACAGGAGACCAGATGAAACCGCGGTCAGCATCATAAAGCAATATCACACACGACCGTTTCAATACAAACTAATCTTAGTTTCTATTACGGTAACAAACCACTATAACCAGACACAGAATTGATAATTATGTTTGCCATGTTACATTAATCGTATACCTGCATCAAACTCGCAACCTCTCGATTCCATAAAATCAAAAATGTTTTATTCAATCTGGGCTTTGAGAAGGCGCTTACGAACGTCATCCAGAAGAACCGGCAAGAAATTCTATTTCATTTATCTTTTATTGCATATTTTTCATTTAGATATTGATCTACCCTAAAATGCATCAAAACTCTTAACATGGCGTTTGAACTTACCGGCCTTTGTGTAATCGTTTTGAGATTTTGTTGTAGAATCTAACACTATTATATAAAAATTTGTTACTGGTTTTACTGAGCCTGAAGCATAGGACAATTAATTTTAGTATTATAGTAGGTTTTAAGCAAAAGTATTACATAAAAAGAAACACGTATGCATGAAGATTAATATGGTCCAGTTTAATTGGATAATTGCATTTTGGTACCCTTCTCACCCTCATCCTATTACTATTTCATTAACATGTACTCTCACACGCGTATCTACACGGTTATTACCGATGATAGTTCCAACAAAATTTAAAAACTACGAACGTTTTGTGCTTTCATAGAGTCCTGACTTGTCCATATCGGTCTGATGAGCAATAGGGATTATCTAATGTTAGTCATTTCTGCGTGACGAAGTTTCAGCTACTTCTCGCGTTATAAACTAACCTCAAAATTAATTCAGACAAAGGCGCAAAATAACGTTCACACATATTTGAACATTACAAAAATAACTGTAAAGCTGCGTTTCCTTTGATGTTTGTAAAAACCGCGGAGACGGTTATCGTGCTTGTTAATGTCTTCCACCACGTAAATTTATTATGACCATAGACAAAACTTCGTGGCGAAACACGCAAGCTAGCATACAGTAGTGTTAGGTACTGTGGCGTGACGACATGTACTGTTATGTGTAACAGTGTGTGTGTTTGTACAGGCGACGAGCGCGAGCCCGGGCGTGTGTGGGGGCGCAGAGGAGGTTGCGGCAGGAGGCAGTGTGGGCGCGGGTGACGTCAATGCCGGCGGTACGGGTGCGGGCTCGGGCAGTGCAGGCGACACGGGTCCGACAGGCCCCAAGACATACGCGGCGCAGGCCGGCGGGTACCACGTGCCGCCGTTCCAACACCACCACCATCCGTAGGCTTACTTATAATAACTTCTCTTGAACGGTGACGAAACAATGTCTATTCGAGGCCGTTGAATACGGATTTATTTTAAAAGGTGGTTAAAAAGGCCAATACTCACCTGTTTCCGTACGTGTTACACTACAAAATGAACGGGGCAGGCGATATCTCTCGGTTTTTTACTACCACACCATTACATTTTATTGATTTCTCAAAATGCTATTTAATTAGTTTGTAAGTTAGTGTTAGTAGTTATTTAATCCGGATATACTAATGAAGAAAATGAAACTATATATTTCTTTTACGGTATGATCCTGTAATTAAATAAAATGACAATTTAACAAATGAATATCAGTTTGTGAATTTTGTTAATAGTTTTGAAGATCAGCGTACTTGTCTTCTGTCTCACTCACAAACATTTTTTCCCATATAAACCTTATCCATACAATTACAAACACAGCTGTTATGAAATGTTGCGCTTACATACATTCGGCAATTTTTTTTGCTTTATATAGATAATAAATAAATCATTTATAACGTAAATGTGCTGATATTGTCTGAAGTCTATTGCATGTGTGACTGCAAGGGTATAATTAGCAAAGTGCTGGGGTATATGTCATTTCAATATTAACGGATAGTACCCAACAATTTTATTCAGTTGCGTGTATCGTCTACGTGAATTAAAAAAAAAATGTCGCAACGTATCAGCATTTAAGGCATGGGAGGGATGGTTATTTGAAAACATTGTTATTCTGCTATTGATTATCTGTTGTCCGTTATTATTATTGACAATTAGCCGATGTTATCACAATGAAAACCGAGTCTTACGCATCAACAAATAGGTGTGAAAGGGAGAGAACTCCACATTGTTCACACACAAAGTCACGATATGAACTCTGAATATTATCATTTCATTAGTAAAAATTTCAATAGGATACGAAATGGCAGATAACCCAATAGTATAATTAATTGAAAAATAGCCACTATTGCCATCTAGTGACCATGTTCACAGTGGTAAGATGTGATTTCTGCCAAATAGGAAATAGGTATACTACATGCAATCTAATTTTATATCACATACACACTAATCTGTTGTTACCGTCTGCTTAGATTTTTTATGAACATATCAACAGACCCGCAGCTTCCGGCAACGGTAAAGTGAACGGGGACCCTCGCGGACCGCCGCATCCGAGGCCAGGCTTCCCACACCATCAACATCACGTATGTACCAGTATTTTATCACAAAGTCACTGTTAAACACGGTAGTTGTTACATTTGTCACTAGCTTTTCCCCGCAGCTTCACTCCCTGATCGCTAAATGTGACGTTATCCCACTAGAATAGTGTTTTTTTTGCATGCAATATCCTTTTCGGAACGTGTATGTAATTTTTACCCGTGAAAGCATAACAAGCAAACAAACAAACACTCATATTCACATCAATAATATTAGTTTAGCGATACTCTTTTACGTATTACCTCTAAATCTAAAGTAAATCGTCATTACAATGTTTGCTTAATCCCAATTCTCACCATCGCCATGGCCCTTATCAAGTCAGTTCCTATATTCATCAACTTTTACATGGACCAATCAAAACTCGTGAATCTTACTGATTATACTTATATAGAATAGACATACAAAATCATTGTTTTGTATTATCGCCACCAAAATTAGGTTGATTTTGTTTTTATTTTTTTATCAAGAATAATATTAGAAGAATTTTTTGGTTATATCAGTTTTTATTTTATTCTGTATATGATTTCAATTTCATTATTCTCAATAATACTTTATTTTGAATATATCCTTCGATAGTGTAATATTGAAAATAATCAATGTCCTATATTCATAATAACAGTTGTCGTTTGAAGGTATAATTTTCTAGTATCCGATTGGTTGATACATTTTTAATAAATGAATCTATTACTGTTATAATCGTGATTAGAAATAATTGGTAATTGTACGATAATATATCTTAGAGCGTAATGTGAGTAATTTGAAGTTAAAGTTTGTTTACAGAACCCGGGCCCTACGACGGAGGTGCATGCCCGGCCGCCGCGCCACCAGGCGCCGCCAGAGCCGCGACACCAGGACGAAGTCCAGGTACTCACTTATAACATCAACATACCTATACCGTTAACAATCAGCACTAGTAGTTTTACTATAAAAAATGTCTCCTTATTTCCTTCAATTGCCCTGCACCTAAAATAAAATAAAAATAATTAAAAAAAACGAACTGTGCGAACATCGTTCAAATTAACTGTCACGAAGTTCAGATCGCTCACGTTCACTACACCAATCACAGTGGTTGGTGTTCTATTTAACCAACCAATGCACGGGTTCATGTGACAGCTGCATACGGTGACAACGTAACGGCCACGGAGCTGTTTTCGTGTGTTATAACGATCCATCTTCACGTACCAATTATGATTTTTTTTGCAACAACTTGTGAGCGGATGAATTGTTAACGAACATAGTATCAGCACCTAAACGTGCGTAGATGTTGTGTTTAGCGCACACTATAAGATTAATTGTTACAGGTAGTTAATTGATGATTGTTTATATGAGTTATTATTATCAAGTTATAGTAAAAAGCAATCCCTCGCTATTTTACAATGAAATTAATTATTTTGGTGATAACTCAATTCCTATTTCAAAATTATTACCTATATAATTGTTTTGTTTTTATAATTATATATATTTTTTGCTTTTATTTTTTAATTTTATAATATCTTTAAGACTCCACTTATTGGCACATCATATGTGCCAACAGGTTATTAGGTTGTGCTATGAATTATTCCATAATTATATAATTTCGTGTAATGCTTCACCCTTAGATAGGGTTTTAATTAATGAAATTTTAAATAAATAATTAATTCATTAATGGGGAAAACTTATTAAATTATTCCTTTGTCATCAATTCTTGATATGTGTGCTACTACTAATTACAATTCAATTTGATGTTTATAAGTGGGTCAAAATCATGGTCAAAGTTTCCGTTACATGCATATATAGAGGTACATAAATTAGGTGAAGCTAATAAAAACTTGTTAAAAATAATGTAAAATAGCGTATGAGTGACAGATTTGTTGATTAAACTATTTTGTGAGATGTTTGTAATACATTGTTTTATTACTTTTGGATAATCATAAAGTCTATAATTATTGTAACCACCAATCGGTGCGTGCTAATTATATTAATTGTGTTACAGCCAATATATGAAACTGAACCTCGACCAATCGCAATATAGTTACTGTTGCCGGTATCTTGGTACACGCTACTGGTGTCAAAAGGCTATTATAGACTGGTTCAATATGTGAATGATAGGAATGTTTTAAATTGACACCTCTCATTGTGTAACTACTAAGAACGATTGTAACTTTAATACGTTATAAAAATATGTATGTTAAAAAGATAAAGCCGATCGAGTTTCTTGCTGGCTCTTCTCAATGACTGGGTTGTTTTCCGAACCGGTGATAATTTAGACGTTCATAAGCACCTTCTTTTTAGGGCCTAAATTAAATAAAACATTTTTGATTTTGAGGACAACATTACAAGTATGCTCGTTATTTCGTTAGAAGACTACTGTTTCTTATTTAACCTTTTCTACATTTTAAAATGTATAAGACTATATACAATTTATTAGTAAAAAATCTTTTGAAACGCCTGATACGTTTTATGTGTTCTGTGAACGACGCTTTGAAGAATTTATTCTCGAGCTTCATAGTCTAGAAGACCTTAGACTACCAACAGATGAATGAAATAGTTCTTTGCCTGGTGAGAGAGAATCAAGCGTTGTAGGCCCGTTATTATTAAGTAATTCTAGTAATTTGCTGCCTACCCTATGTATACCATGGTGTAGCCGTTATAGCTGCCGAATTCCTTAGAATTTCGTGTCCGCTTCTACTGTTATATTTTCTATAAAAGTTAACTTATATGTCCTATAATATAATTATGATAAAAACACTAATTCAAATCATCTTTTCTAGGAGCTACGTAAATTTGGACAGGAATTCAAATTGGTGACGTCTGCGTCGGTGCAGGTGCAGCGTAGTCGAATGCAACAGAAACCGCAGCCGCAGCGGCAAGCGCCACAGCAGCCGCAGCAGCAACAGCAGCATCACACACAGCCACCTTCAAATCCGCAACCACCCGTATATTACTTTTTACTTTTTTTAACACTTTCACGATCATGTTATGTACACGATTACATACAATACACATACACGATTATGTGTGGTAGAGCTACGCTGAAGCTATTACTGGTTTCAGCATGAATGGGTCGGCTCGCCCGGGGTAGTACCACCCTCTCACAGAAAACCGACGTGAAGTAACAGTGGTTGCACTGTTGCGTTTCGTTCGGTCAGTGAGAGCGCCGGAGGCCCACGTATTTAAAAGGCCGGCAACGCACTTGCGACTCCCCTGATGTTGCTAGTGTCTATGGACGGTGGTGATCACTTACCATCAGGTAATCATCAGGTCATTGCCCCCTATAACATAAAAAAAAAATATATATAAAAAAAAAAGATCAAATTACTAGACTTGTACCAGGTGGTAAAGAAAGTAGAATTTAAGAACAAATATTAGCATAATGGTAGGGGTGGTCTATAATCTCTAAGTCTGGCTATTTACCACAAATTCGAAAATTTGTTGCCAAGCGCATCTACGAGTGTTTGTCCTGTCTGGAATCTGCACTTGAGAGCTATTCCCCCTTTAGATTTAACGTGTTTCTTGTCTTAAACCATATCGTCAGTTATCATTGTGGTGTCAGGCATTGGAATCTAAAAAGTATTGAAAAAAAATGAGGGCAACCAACAACAAACCAAGTCACTATCATAGTTCTATGGCATGTGTGATAGCATTACTGTTAGATACAGATCCTTATTATTTTACTTTTTATCTACATATTTATTTTAAATTCGTGGGATAAAGGTGTATCCAAAAATTTTAAAACGTTTAAATATGTCATTAAGTTGTACAGAATTGACATTACTATAAGTGGCATTGATAATGGTTCAATTATATGCCCGATTGATTGACACTCTATAAGTCAAAATGAGGTCTAAGTGAAAGAAAATTAATAGTGAGATATGGTGTTAGAGCCTTTTATTATCCCCAATTGGCACTGCTTTATGTTTTGAGTCTGTAGAGTAAATTGACAATCACTAGAGTGGACTGGATAAATAATGTTGCCATATTTGTTTGTTTTAGGAATGTGTATACCTTTAAATTTTTTTATTTATAACATTTTTGGTGTTTAGTTGAAGATTTTTATTACTATATAAAATATTAAACAATCTCAATCTATATATTATATTATATTATATTATATTATATATATATATATATATATATATTGACTTGAAATTCACCATAGTTATTCCTTTTGCGACGTAAACGCTCACTAAGAACGGATTTTGCTTAAAACCTATCCTAAATACATTTTTTAGTTAAAATTAAATATTCTCCTACAGATATCGACAGTCCCTGACATGAGACAACCGTTGTTATAGTAAGCAATAATAATACATCCGTTGCCAAGTTTAATTAATTAAGTTTAATTTTAGGTTTAGGAATAATGATGTTTTATCCGAATTTCGAATAGTAAATTCGAACTACTATATTATTTTTTAAATATGGAAGAATTATTAAACAAATAGTTATAGGAAAAGATACAACATTTTTCACTATTTTAATGATTCAAACTAAAAAAATGTTAACATCGAAAAAACTATTATTTAAACATCAAGATTGAAATGAATTTAAAAAAAAAAATTTACTATGTAATTTAATACTACAAAAATAAATTTCTATTAGTGAAAATATTTATTAAAAATATACTTTCTCTTCCTTAAATCTAAATAATTTTAAAGCATTTCAATTTTAATAAAATGTTGATAGAAATAGCCGAATCATTTTATTTCAAAGAAATTTCAGTATTTCTATAATTACATATTTTAATAGGTTTCTAGAATTTTGTGCTCTTATTTTTTATCACATACATAAAAAAAATACAAAAATTTTAGCGCTCAAAATTCGTTAACAGCTAATAAGGTACAAACATATACCTTTTACTATATTGGAACATTTTATGTGGTCATTTATAAATTAAGAAATCGATTATAGTTCATAAAGTAACTGTTAGTGCCGTTGAAAATAAACATCTTCTATAATATAAGAATGAATCGCTGAATGTGTTGCTAAGCTCAAATCTCGAGAGTAGCTGAACCGATTTCGCTAATTCTTTTTTTAGAATATTCCCTGAAGTACGAGGGTGGCTCTTACGCATAGAAAAATAAAAAAAAATGCCTGAAATACTCTAAAAACAACACTTTTCTATACTCCCATATAAACGATTCGTAATAATACTTAAAAGTCAATTTGAACTTTAATACCATACCATAAAGTTTAAGTGATAGTGGAGAGGTTTCGAGATGGCAAAACAATTGAGTGACGTTAGTATCTATCAATATTTGTCAATATTTTTACGATGGTAATATTTAACATTATATAGCGTCCCAAATAGCAGAATAAGTACTAAAAAAAATAATTAAAGAATCGACAGTTAGGCGGTTCGATGTTCGCCGGGTCACTTAGTTTTCAAATAAAAATAAATGACATTACATTTTTTTAATTTGTAATTTTCACTTTTTTCCGCCACTTTTTAGCTAGAAATAGAGATAGTGTTTATGAATGCACTGGTGAAATGGCTGGTGTCGACTGTGATGCTGTTACTAATTAGTTCATAATATTCTCTATAGTTAATGGTTATTTGACGCATAATTGAAATTATTTGAACACTCCGAATTATTCGATTGTTCAATTTGGATTTCGAATCGAATTATTTAGTTCGATTGCAATATTCGCACCCCCCTATTTATTTTGTGTTCACTGAATTAGTAAGTTTTTATTGAAAAATGTTATTTTAGGTCAGTATTACTTTGATATTTTTATTTGTAATCTATACATATTTATATCTAATCTATAAATATCAAAATAAAAACTTTTTAGTGACTGAATATGAAAGTGTATAAGCTACTTATTGTAAAAATCATTTTTTTTTTATTTTGTTGATCAATCTGTCTGTTTGTTCCGGATAATCTCCGAAATGGTTATTACTGACTTTGATGGAAATTTTACTGGCAGAGATCTGAAATTACATGGAGTGATATAGGCTATATTATTTTAGACTAACTGTTACTCGCGACTTTGACCACAGTAGAATATCCGAAACGAATTATTTTATTTTGGACAAGCTGTTACCAGCGATTTCAGCCGTGTGGAATATGCGAAACGATTGGACCGATTTTGACACGACTTTCACTTGCAGATAACTGATATTATAAAAACTAACTTAGGCTATTTTATTTTAGATTAGCTGTCAGTCACGACTTCTTCCGCGTGAAAGTTAGCAAAAATATGTTGTTTACTGTAAAAATGTGCGTAAGACATATGCTGTACTGGACTCCAAGATTAACATAATTGTAATTCATATATTTGTATATATGTGTGTAATTTGTCTTTTTGGTCAATTTGGCGGCCAGTTTGTTTATTTCCCACGTTCGCGTCTACATAATTCACCAACCATTTTTTTTTTTTTAATGTGGGAAGAAATCCTTCATTGGACACACACAGCCCTGGGGAGCTGTGGGGTGTCAGACTTTTACTGACTAAAAAAAACCCACAAGATACCGTCTGCCGCGTTATGGGGTGGCACGGGATCGAACAAGCAAGCACCATGCCACCCCGGCGACAAGGCCCAGCGCGAACGCCCTGACCGCGACGACAGCCCGGTCAAGCTGCCTACCCGTCTACCGAACCTATGTGCAATGGAAAGTCAGATCCCCAGCCCCTTCCCTCCTTGGTCCGGTTTGGCAGTCAAGGGGTCACCCCCTCCAACCACCACCACCTGTAACTTTTTTACGTGGTTTTGTACCACGGTGACTTTAACGAAGTTTTCTCCCTCTCCCTCCGCCCGAAGGACACCTCTCAGTCACTTTTTAATGTGGTTTCCTCCCACAGGAACTTTTTAATGAGGTTTTTCTCCCTCTTCCTCCGCCCGAAGGCCTACCCTCTGTCACTTTTTAGGGTGGTTTCCTCCCACGGTAACTTTTTCATGAGGTTTTCTTCCTCCACCCTCTGACGGGTGAACCGAAGCAGGCCCGTCCTTACTCCATCCACGGTCCCCTCTGATAAGCAGAGGGGTACTGCGAGGGGCGCCGTCTGCCGGGGTATACGCCCCGACCCGGTTCTGGAACCGAGCCCCAGGAGTGTTTATCGGCTCTCTAGCCTAGATCCGTGGTGTTCTGCTAGACAGGGTCACCTCGTGTAGGATGTGGCTCTTCACCACGCACTGATGGTCTTGGGAGGCAGGCTAAGGCTCCACAAGGGAACTGTATTCGCCTGTGGGTCCACCCCCTGCGGTTCCGAGGTACAAGTATCTCATCCCCACTTGACCCCATACAACCATAGCAACGTATAAGCATACTGCGTTAAGTTCAATGAGGATTATTTTAATTCGTAGATATTAACAACTGCTTACAGATAGATATAGAGTTTTATATTTTGTTTTATATTCACGAAAAATTTTAAGACTTCAATTCTTACTTATTTTTTACTAACGCTCTAATAATTATCAACTCATTATTTATAATTCAACATTGTAATTAATAGGTATTTTGAAGATGGAAGATTTTTAATCATTTTTAAGAAGACACGTGTTACCTTAAGGATTCCATAATCGAATTCCTTGTGGAACAGAGAAGCGCTTACTTTTTATATGATCGCAAAAATTTAATTATATTGACAATATCTGTATAATAACATGTTTAAAATATATTTTATAACTTGAAATGTTTATTACTTTCTTATACAGTGTAAGTGAGCCCTGAGGTGGTTATGTAGAGAGTTAAAATTCTTAATATATTGTTGATGCTAAATTTCATCCGGCACACTGTTAGCATTTGTATATTTCAAGTAAATGTTACATATCACAATAGGTGGCGTGCGTGTCGTGCCTACAAATATTTTTGAAAGAACATTTCTGTATTTCTACCAGTTCTCGCTATTTTATATTACTTTAATACAATTTAAAAAATGCGTGCGAAACTGTGGGCATCAGCTAGTAATTATATAAGAAAGTAAAAGATACATATATCAAGCTGTTTATAAATGAAAGAATGCTTTGTTCGGGAAATCATAATTATGGTCATATACCATTTTTCGCCTTTGCTTCATGAATCTTTGTTGTTTTCTTCACATTGACAAAAAAAAAAATCACTTATGGCTTTACAACTAGTTTCAATAGGTGCCAATGACATTTTTTAAATATTTTTAATTGAATTTTAAAAATTGCCTATGGCAGTTACTGATATAGCATTGAAAATCTATTGCCAAGGAAAGAATAGATAGATATTCCTAGCCTGTTCCGGTGGCTATACTGGAGAATCGTGTTTTTGTTGAATTTTGTTCTTAAAATGTCGAACTTCATTACTAGTTGAGGTAAAATATGAATGAATTCTTCAATTATTGGTTTGTGTGTACAGCAACAGCATCAGCAGCAGCAGCACAGTTGTCGTGCTGGCAGTCCACCCGAGGTGTCGGCGAACGGCGGCTGCGTGTCCGAGCCGCTGCACCCGCGCGAACGCCCCCACCCGCACCACACGCCGCCCCCGCCCGCCGCCTCCGGCCCGCCCTCACACCCGCATCCACCCGCCGTCGCCACCGCGCCCCCACAACCCCCGCAGCAGCACCACCCCATGCGAACGATTTCGGTACATACATACACATACTTTGTTATTGTTGATGTCTATATATCATAAAAAGATAGTATTCTGCAAAAGTGCGCGCGTCACGCAAAAACTACTCTATTTTTTTTTCTTCTACTAGAGATCACAATTTGACCGTATCAACAACACAGTGATGACCACTAAAACTAAGTGTATACCTGTCATAATCAACAATGACAAATTCCACCCCCAATGTTGTTAAACTGAGACAAATCTTAATGATTCATTGATTTTACTTTCTAGTACTAATCTTGTAACTTGGTTACATGTACATTCTGCCATTATATGGGAAATATGTTTTATACTGTTGCATATGCCACAATTTGGTGATGACTTAACTTTTATTAAATACATAAAAATATTCAATGGAATGTGTCCTAATTGTGAATTTGTCAAACCAGGTAAAGCTTTTAATATTAACTTCTTAGAAACTTCGTCCTTTATGTTAAAAAAAAAAACAATATCTTCATTTAATTTATTACTAATATTAACTGTTTATTTCCCTACTGCTCCGTATGCGCATCACACCGCTTACCCACTAATCCACGTCGATTGTCTTTAATAAAAATCGTTATTTTTTGAAACTTTAAATGAAAATATCGTCTTTTTTTTCGATAAGTGTTTAGAAAGAAAATAAAACAAAAAAAATCATAAACTGTCTAGTAGGTTTTGCGTGATGTGTGAGACCTTTTACGTTTTGTATACATATACGTCGGGGCGACGATAAAATGGCGTCCATGTAAAAGTATGACGACATAGTTATGATTTGATCGATCAATCCACCAAACTAATTGAATAAGAATATTGGACGATACACAAATTCAATACTGTATACAGTTACGAATTATCCGTAGATATGTACAGTCCAACTATTTGAGCGAAAATGCAAATCTCTCTAGTTCAGTGAATCCTAAAGCGTTGTAGCATTCTTTAATGTTTAGTGAAAGAGCAAGCAGATCTCTCACATTCAGTGAATCAGCGTTGTAACATTTTCGAGCAAGCAGATCGTTCTGTGAATCCAAGATACGGTCCATTTTTGGATAACCCTGAATGGCTGTGCAGTATTCGAACATCCGGAATACATGTGACAATGAGGAACATTGCCAATTTTCAACAATTCAATGGCTATGCATTCTTCGACAACTCTGAGTGTATGTGACAATATTTAATGTCTTTTTGACACCCCTGGCTTGCAAACCGAATTACATAAAGTTGTTATTTTACAAGTTCAACTGTACCTGACCTTAAAATGGTAGCATCCATCCTTGTGGTGAATGGTAGTGGTCGTAGAATTTCCGATATTAACCCTTGCTGGAGCCCTCAGTTAAAATGGTAGCATCCATTGCCATGGTGAATGGTAGTGGTCGTAGAACTTTTTGATATTAACCCTTGTTGGAACCCTCAGTTTCATCATCCTTATAAGGATGTTTCCTCCTTTGGGGTTGCATTCATTTTTTGGTGACGGCCGTAACGATTGTTCTTGTCCCACTTCTGATGTCGGTGTGTAAATAAAATGACGTCATAGTTTTACATGGGCGCCATTTTATCTTCACCCCATCGTATATAATGTTCAGGATGGTTTTAACATGTATGGTTTGTGTCCAGCCGGCGATGAGCTCGATGGCGGCCATGCCGGTGGCGGCGGGTGGGGGTGTCGGTGGAGGTGCAGGAACAGGCGAGTCTCCCGGTGGCGAGGAGCGGTCAGTTAGCGGTGGCTCCCCGGCGTCGCCCGCGTCGCCGCCCGCCGATCGCGTTGCAGTCGCCCTCAAGAAGTCCACTCTTAACCCCAACGCGAAGGAGTTCAACCCTGCCGCCAAACCCTTCACACCGCGTAGCCCGAGCACGCCGAACCCTAGCCGGTTAGACTGATGATCACATCCTCCCCGAATACTTTACACTTACCCTTTATATAAACAAAATGAAATCTATATAAAATTATGCGATTAGGCTGGGTACTAGTCGATTAAAAAAATCAACTATTCCTCCTCAAAATATATACTGTTTCAGTACTTAAGATTCAATGGATTTGTCTAAAATTGAAAGAAAAAAAGTGCAATTATGATACAAATTTGAAAGAGAGATGGTTTGTCGAAAAATAACGAGAAACATATTTTGTAGAACGTTCAGTGTCCTATAAAAACATATATTAATTATTGGCTAATATATGAAAAAAAAATTGCCTGTATCAGTCTGTACACGCGGAGTAAGTAAAACTTCTTTGGCTTATATATTTTAAATTATATATATATGAGAATACTCATATACTGTTAGACCCAGACAGACACTTATACATGTGTAAGTATGTACACACAACTACCTAAGTTTAACATGTAACGAAAACATTTTTGTACCATGCTTATCTCACTACAGAAACAAATATTTCTATGAGAAATATGTAAAAGTATAAATTTCTCGTAGTTTTTAATCGCCAATACGTCGTGCATGGGCTGTCGTGATTATTGTATCTATAGTTTATTTTGAGAAGAAGTGTATGGCGCTACAGTGGGTCTCTCGATGTTATGGAGGTGACAGGTTAGACAGGTGAGTTTGTGTGATTGACAGCTGACCTCACAGATACTTTGTATCCTGGGCATCGACTCGTCCCATGTCCCCATCTATCATAAAATTAACATCAGAGTGTAGTGTCGTCAGTATGTAAATAGTGTTGTGTGATGCAGCCCTCACACGCCGGCCACTCCGTCCGGTATGGGCGTCGGCGTCGGCCTAGGCGGCGTCAGCATGATGGGGCCCGGCGTCAGCTACGTGCCCGCACCACACCCACCACCACCACACATGGTTAGTATACCCCCTCACCCCCACCCGTTTTATATAGTGGTAGGACTTTTTTTAAGTACACTTAACTCAAGTTAAAAATGTGTTACCGAGCACCCGTTCGGGTGTTCCGGCAGTTGCACATGGAAATCACTTTTCCGTTGATTCAACATTTGTACCATTTTAGACCATACAGTTATTGTCTTTTGAAAGGTTGTCATTTCTACATCTTCTTAGTATAAATATGTATGATACTGGTTACCGACATTTAGTAACGAAAAAAACTATACCAAATCTTTTCTTTACAGTACAACCATGTAATAAATAAAATGGTAGCTGAATGAATAAATGTAAATATGTCCTATATATCTTGTCAATACTTCGAATATCTTCTTACTGTTTTCTGTCTCATTCACATGATTATATGAATAAATAAATATTTTATTGCACTTTGGAACTCATACACTGACGAACTTAATGCCACAAAGCATTTTCTTCCAGCTAACCAGCAGTATTGTTATCAACATAAAAGTTTTGTAGGTAGTGCAAATTTAGAAGAAACAATTCATGAAATAAATAAATAAAGAAAAACATATATATCGAAATTAATTTAACTATGTTTCATACATTTTCTTTCGCATGACAACTTGACTTTTCTTGACATGACTTTTCATGACGACTCTTCATCCTGACAATTACGAACACAACAAAAAAAATAGATGCAGTATTTATATTGGTGATGGTTTTTAGCCAATAATTTTGCAGGAAAATCTCATTTCGACTTTGAATCTTTTCACTCGATAACAGGATTCATTGTTTTTTTTATCCAGGTCGCTGCAGTTCCATACGCAATGGTCGCAGCCGCCGCTCAGCAACCGCCCGCTTATATTCCACACCCGCATCCAGCGGTAACTCATTTTAAATACTTACTACATGTAATATTGAATAGGTATAATAACAAAAATATCCACTGAAAGAATAAAAAAAAAACCTTCGCATTGAGAAAAAAAACTAATTGGCCTTCGTATTTGATAGATCACTAGCTTTCTGGTTATAAATTGATTGTCTGGAAGGTCTCGTATAAGCAATGTCATGGCATACAGCAGATGGAGATGAGTTGCGAGTGCCGGCAGTACGCGCCACCCATATACGTGATGCAGGATAAACGGGACCGGCCTGAAGCGGTGAGCCACCGTCTCCTTAGACGCTCCTACCACACGGAATATTCTATACGATTTAATCGATTATTACGACAATTTTATCGATAATCAATTCGTGTTTTATCTATATACAGCGTGCTTGTGACTGGTTGGGCCATAATGCAAAAGCTAAATTGATTGTATGATGTATGGTAACTTTTATGCGTATTCGTGAATATTAAAAAAAAATTAACACATTTACGATCGATTAGTAGGCGAAAATTGATAAGAAAACATAAAAATGCTCGGATCCAATGACAAATGTTTTGGTGTCGCTGATTACAATAAAAAAGTTTATTTTTTCCTTTTCTTTTCTAGATTTATGATTTTTCTTTTTTGGCAACAAAACATTTTATTGAAAGTTATTAATGCCGATATGGAATCGGTGATATTGTTACAAAGAATTCTGTGATGACTTCGATTGTACAAACAAGATCGTAGCTTTGTTAAAACTTTCCTAGAGAGTTTTTGTCATATCTAAGAATTCACGCTAGATACTATTATTTCACATCCACTTAATTGCATATGATAACCAAAGTACACTATGTAAGATGCCATCAATATTACAAAATATAGGTTCAAATAATCCAAAATTATCAAAAAAATACAAACCACTGTTATGACGCAAGTAAAATTTTGTCAACAACTCCAACTCGAAACGCTGTGGAAAGAATCAACATAATCTATAGTTCACAGTAATACATACAGTATGTTTTGTTATCACATTTTTCTTTTTGAATTTAGTTTGAAAATTTAAATGAAATGTTATAAAACTAGTGATTCGCTCTGGCTTTAAACACATGCAATGTGCTAATGTGACGTCATGAGTACCCAAGCGATTTAGTTTCATTTCTCAAATTAAATTAGTCATAATCCAAGAAACTACATACACTTAGTCACAAAAATTCCATTTCCTTTTTTGTGATCGTTTTATAATTTGTAACAATTTGTAATTTGTAACATGAAATAAAATTGCCAACTTTTATCTATTTTTTATAAATTTAATTTTAATATTTTATGTATATGGGAAAAGAAATTCCCCAAATGTTAATGGAAATTATAAAATTCGTTGAGTTGTTCCGGAAACTAAACGCACACGCAGAAATAAACCGGTACGGTAGCTTAGTAACTGTATTGTATATGTATTACACCAGTTTCCTAGCAAAAGTACCATTATACCTGATACAATTTAATGTTATACATTTATGAACACGCGGTATATAGATATTTTTGGAAGTATTCAATGTAGATTTCTAGTACATTCCATATAAATATTCTGTGTATCGGGAGCGTTGATAAGCGTGTTGCTGTGTCCGTTCTCCCCGCACTGGTACGTGTGATATATCACCTCAGTAACCGCTTGCAAGGCTCTTCAACATGGAAGTTGTGTTTATATCCAATGAGACGACGAAATTAACACTGTGTTAAAGTTAAGCATGCGTACAAAAATAATGTATACTAACGCAATAAGAAAATATAAAACTCTAGTCGAGACAGCTTCAATCTCGATTCGTAGAAATTTATTCTGTAGGATAGATAAAAAATCATTTTGATATTTTTAATTGTCGCGGTTAACTTTTCGGAACAAATTATTCCACTATTCCAACGGCAACGTTATGACGCATTAATAGTAAACATTACTACTAAGCAGAGAGATAGACTTTTTTGGCATCAGCATATTTGTCAGTTACGTGTCAGGATGTTAAATATTAACAGTCTAGAATAAAATAGAAGTGTGTAAAATAGTGTCTGAATAATAATTTTTCAATGAATATTAGTGATTTTAATTATAGGTTTGATTATGTTAGAAAAAGAACACATTTAATCAAAAAAAAAAATCCATATAAGATAGGAAAGTCATGAGTTAAGTCCAGCGCTTACGACGTTTGCAAATATGTTGCTTGTAAGTGTCAATCAGCCGGGTTTATATGCTCACTAATAGTGTTGTTTGCAGTGGCTTTGTTTTATTAAACATTCATTTTTGGTGTTAATTTTAACATTTATGCGTTTCAATTTCCTTGAAGTTTTAAAAGTAAAATAATATAGAAAATGGTAATACTATCTAAATGTATTTTCTAAATATTAACCTTGTAAGAACCGATTGTCAAAAATGAAATAAATTAATCTTAGTAACACATTAAAGACATACTAAAATATGTATATATTTTATTAAAAAAATATAAATTCCGATACTTGTAAGACAAAGTTGTAGATGCTGTCAAAGAGATAATAGTAGGTAATTTAGTATTGTTGTTTAAACGAAAAAAAAAACGCAAGGAAAGTTGACGCCAGGGAGGCGACCGATCGTAAAAGTGTAAGCCTAAAATCAGAAGATAGAAACCACTTTGCGGCAATGCTACGAACTAAAGCAAGGAGCAATTGAAAAAACACTATTGAATGACAGACTTGCCTTATATAAAAACTACATTTCTCTTAATTACTTTAAGTGGCTTTGTGTTGTAATTAATCTGAATCATCAAAGTTTGTTGCAACCAGTTTCTCATTGTCGTTTTATACTTTATCTTCAGTCGAAGAAGTATATTACGTGTAGTCTGGTCCATTGTTAATTGTGTAGATATTCCCCATTATCATTATCTTACCCTTATCCCACCTAAGTAGGGTCGGCATAACGTGCTTTTCTTTTCCACTCTCGCCTATCAGATGTCATCACACAGTCTATCCATACCTTTTTCGATCTTTCTCTTGTCCCGTCCTTCATACTCAAAACTTTTCTAGTTACGTGACTTCAATTGTTACCTCACACATCGACCTTAACATTCACATCTCTGCCACATTTTACCTTTTCTCATCCATCTGTTTCGTAGCCCAGCACTCGACCTAATATAACTTGACTGGTCTTGTTTTATTTAAAAAAAAAATATAAAATTAAATGTTGTACTTAAGCTAAAATTGTTAAAAATTTACTAGTTACTATTTCCGAGATGAAGACAATTAACTAAAATTGATTACTAAATAATAAATAATAAATTATATAGTCTACTGTTATACTAAGTTCACAAAAGACTGCGCATGATTTGGTTATATTCTTTGTAACTTTACTAGGTTCAAATTATCTCAATAGAAGAATTGTTAGCGAAGATAGAGCGAAATAATTTATCTCCATTTATTACAAGAGGTTAAAATATTACGACTCATGTCAATTATGGCACTGTTAATCGAAATATCAACTTTTACATTCACACAGTTTGAAACCATAAACCTTATGTCAACTTTTATAAACCAACGTTTATAAATGTGACTCTATCTATTAACTGTAGGTTACACTCGACTAGGTCCAAGACTATGCCATGAGCCATTCAATGAGCGGAACGGGGTGGGACATAGTGACATGTTTTGACTTTTCACGTTCCGCGGGATCAGCCGGTAAATATCTAATAATCAAAAGAGGTCGGTAATCTGTATACGAATGGGTCGCGACCATCACACACCTGTTGAAGAACTCTCCGAAAATCAACCAGTAAATATCCAGCAACCGATTGTCATACAGGTCGTCATGACTATTGTGAGAATTGGTAATGAAATATGTACTGCATAATATTCCAGCTGGCGTACGGTGCGGCGATGGGGGGCGGAGCCGGTGTCGGTGGAGGCGCGGGCCAACACGGGCCCATACCTACGCAACCTCAGAGGAACTTCAGAAAAGGTTCAAATAACTGCATTACCTTTTATTAATATATTACTAGCTGCTAGTGTACTAGTGAAGAATGAGACCAAATCTTCGCTTTACAATACGACCGCATAATTAAATAGAATGGCAACCAAGAAACTGGACGTCAATTTGTTAATTCTATCAATATTTACTGTCTTACTCAATTTTTTATGTGAGAAATTTTAACTATTCTTTACGTTTTTTCGATCAAAAATTAAAATTTATCTGAACGTGCAGACTAATTCAGGGTTGTTGTTTTGTTGGACAGTCGGTGTTGGGTCGGGTATGCAGGTGGCCGCCGCGACGGGACAGCCGCTACTGGCGCCCGCGCCCATGCAACAGTTCGTGCCGTACCCGCACCCGCATCCTGGCCCCCACCCTGGCCACCCCGCGCACCCGGCGCACGCAGCGCACGCAGCGCAGCAAGCCATTCCTTACCAACACATGGTAATAAATATACTAAACCACATATTTCTATCCTCTTCTTATGCTACTCCCATACGTGCGTATCAAACGTTTGGCTGCTTTTCGCGGCGCTAAAATCTAACCAACATTTTTTTTTATACCTCGACCATAATCCCATCTGAAGTTAAATGACGATGTGGTCTAAGATGGTAAACACGCCAAACCTAGAGGGCACCGACTGGCGCTTAAGTGCAGCTGCTGGAACACACCAAAAGTTGCTTGACGACAGATTTTCAACTTCGGATTTAGAAAAAACCCTACCATCATGCTATATTTTTTTTTATTTATTATTAATTTACAACAATCACAGTTATATGTTAGGAATAAGTAGAAAAAAAAAAATATAATACTTATAATAAAGGTCCTCTAATTAACTAATTAATATTATTAAGGATTAGCTGCGTCCGTGACTTCGTCGGCGTGGAACGCAATACAAAACATAGTGATTAATGAAACAATCTGAATTTATATCTGTATATCTTGTATATTTGTAATGTAATGTGTCAGGCTAAAAACTAATAATGGTCGTACCTCTTTGTCGCTTCAATAATAACTCAAAATTAGGGCTTCCAAGTTCCTTTGATGTGTGTAGAAATCGTGGGCCTAGCTATAGTCCTGCATCTATCGTAATACAGTCAGACAGTTCGTAGCACATAATGGTAATGTGTGCCCACATCTCAATTTATTGCGAACATGGTCAAAACTTCGTGACGATATATGCAGGTATAGGAGTAACATAACACTAATATTCTTATTTACCAACTGTAAAAATAAAATTAATCCCTGGACTGTCCAAAACCATAAAGATATTAAAGTTCTATACCAACGAATGTACATCTCATGAAGCATAGAGTCAATAGACTGTTGGTAGCATACGCTTAAAAATAACTGATTTATTACAAAACTTTGAAAAATAACAAATGATGAATTGTAAAATAATAAGTTTCATGTAAAATGTATATTTAAAATATTTTTTCATTTGTACGAACTTTATGTACTAAACCATGAAATTTTCAATGTATGATGTAGTGAAATTAAAAAATAATTGAAAACATAATTTGCCATTTTGTGATCTGAGTCTTAAAAAATCAGCCGAGGGCTTATAATATTCATTCATATATACTTCACATAGTTTATTCTTATTATTATTTTTTATTATTTTTATGTTATCCATTATTTTATTTGGTCTACCTGCAGCCTGTCTTCTCCATGGTACTGCTGGAAGCAAATGCGATCTCCCTATTTTTTTTTAATACTTTATGGGTAAACGTTTTGACCACAATCTGATATTAAATGTTGATGTGGCCTAAGATAGTAAGTCACGCTTAACCTAAAGGAAGACTGGCTCTCAAGTGCTGCTGCCGGAACACACCAACAGGTGCAGGTGCTTGCAGATTTTCAACTTGAGGATGGTAGCTAGCACGACGGACATAGAAAAAGCCCTACCACCATGCTATGGTTTGATCACGAACATTTCCTTCACGGAAAGCTCCGACTCAGTTGCTTGGATTCGAACCTACGTCCTTCGACGCTGTGTCCGAACACACTACCAACAGAGCCATCATCGCTTCATAAACCCTAATGCATAAACCAAAAAGTATTCATTAATTCAAAGCGTAATGCAGACATTAGAATCAAGGTAAATTTATGAAAATTATAATTCGAAATAAACCTAACAAACACAGAAACAATCTTATTGTTATCTATAATACTCTTCCTTGCAATAATATTCTTACGACAGTAAACCATTAAAATTATAAGTTTAGCGCTATCTGTTGTCGTCAAAAATGTAGTCTGTTAATACTTCTAAAGGCGATTTTTGCTTACAATTATGTTCAATGAACAATTTTAGTCTTTTTATTTTTTTATTATAATAACAAATTGTCCTACAAAATTGATAAGGTTCTATGACTTGTAATATTTACAACACAAAATTAAATAGAAATTTAATCATAAACCTTATGCGATCGAAAAATAAAAATCATATGTTACTTATACAAAGTAAGTTATTCAATTTATAGAAGTATGTAATATTTGTAATTGGCCATTTTTTAGATTATATATTATAATAGTAATAGGTTTAGAAAATGGCGGTTGTACGCCATCTATTAGCAATAATGCATATTAATTAATTACTGAACATCTTAGGATATTAATAATTATTTATGTGAAAATAAAATATTAACCATTTTTCTTTCTTTCTATGTCTCAGTAATGTAATACTGTGGCAATGTTTATTTATGTTATAAAATACCCTGATTTTTAGATGAGGCTAAGGTCCATTTACTTATCTATTTTTCTCTCGTACTTAGCTCTCGTCGTCATTAAAATTACAATAACTTTTGATACAGTTAACCAATTATCCCCCTTAAAGTGAAGTTACGTGTGTACTGTTCTCTGTAGACATATTTGAAGGAATATTTCAGTATTAAATGTTTCTAATAATTAGAAATAAATATTAAATTAATGTTATATATACTTTCATCCATGTAGTCCACGCCACAAACTTTTTGACCGCTTTGAATATAGTTTTGCAAAACAGAAGCTTTACATTTTTACAACTTAAGCTAAAATAAATGCCTATATTTGATTCCTAGAATAACATTTGTATTAAATTCTTAACTATTATTCGCAAACCTGAAGTTGAGTATATTCATATTGACCAAAAGATTGAACAAGGACTACTGTATTCTGGCTTTGCAAAGGCTTGATTGTGATCGGTGCATAATCCGAATTGAGTTAATATACGTTAATTATGATTGCGTGCGTATATGCGTGTGTGTGTAGGTACGCATGTACCATGGAGGGAGCGTCGGTGCAGTGAGCGCGGTGGGCGGAGTAGGCGCCGGAGGGGAGGTGGGCAGCGCGGGGATGGGCTACGCGCCGCCACCCGCGCCCTCCCCCGTCGCCGCCTCCCCCGCCCTCTACCCGCCGCCTTCGCCAGCGCACACGCCGCACCCGCACCAACACCCGCACCCGCATCCGCACCACCACTACCAACAGCCACAGTTCCAGGTTGCTTCTCCATACATTTTATACATGCACTATTTATATACATTTTCCTATGACAAGGGAGTATCATGTGCGACTACTAGAGCATGTGCTTGATAATACATTTTCAATTGAACTGTGTTACCGAACCAGGCGAGTTTAAAATAACGTAATACTACAATATCATCATGATCTTTTCTTTCGTTGATAGCATAAGCTCATGACCATGTTTTGTAAGTGTACTGCTTTATTAATTGATGTAAGCAAATTTACTATTTAAATTGTGCTATCATCTAAACTAGTTAAGAAGCTTTACGTAAATTATATTCACTGTGAATCACTAAGTAAAATGGGATTATTCACAATTGATAATACTGACAATAGAAAATATTGTCTCGCAGGTCTTGTGCCCATTGATGGGCCCGACCGGCGGCAGCGGACACCACCACTACCACCATCACCTAGCGTACCTGAACCACGCGCCGCCCACCGGCTCCCCGCCGCAACCCCATCCCCACGCCGTGCAAGTAATGAGCCCGCAATAACCGGACCGCTCACGTCGCTCGTTGCCGCCCCACCGCCACCAACATCGCCATCAACACTACGCCGCACGGGCCACGACGCACTCGAGACGGTACCGTTACACGGCACCGACGAACCTTTTCTATTATTATCTCATACGACATTATACAAATCGGAAGTAGTGAGTGAAAGACTATATCGAATACAGTTTCGGGATTGATTCGTGGAAAAAGAGACGGCTGAAGTTTGCGTGTTGTCGGCAGCCACTGCTGGTCCCCCCTCAGCAGCAATCATCGGGCAGGTTGTCGACGCCGGGCGCACTCCCCGCTTCTGCGCCTGCCTCCCCGCATCCCTAATCCTCCCCCGCGCTCGGCGCGTCCCACACCGACCTGAATACCGCGCGCGTGTAGCCGTCGCGCCGCGCGTCCGTAGGAACGCGCCCACGAGCGCGCACGCATGCATCACGCTAATGACTCTACGTTTATTGCGTCTACTAGCAACACGAGCTCGCTCGATTACCAAACTTATAAGCCTTTGTTTTTATCCTTATTTATAATGTATCTACAATTCCTATTGCATCATTTTTGGTGGTTAACGTCTATAAATGAGGCTTTTGTTTTTTTTTTCTAATATCTACGACAAATTATATTAATTATGTCAAAGAATGTTGTCAAAAGCAAAATTAATTTCAATATCATATTGATAGAGTGGAAATGATACGTAATAATGAGATTAATTCTGTTTTATGAATAAAAATATTGTCCGTTTTGTGGAAAATAAATTGTTGGCGTGGCAATATGATAGCAGAATTTATCATTGTCGATATTTTTTTTAATAATCAATCTTTTTTATTCAGGGTTCATGTTAGACTTGTATCAGTCAACACAACATGACATCGACTTTGGTTAATGAAGGGTACTGTTTAAATTGAAGTGATTGCAGTCAATTTCATATTTATATATTTTCAAATTGATGCAACGAAATCGGAAAACATAAAAAGTGACTCTAAATATGTTGAGTGGGAACGTTAAGATTTTAAAAAATCCACTCGCAAAGGATATCGCAAACTAGTTGCCACACTCGACTGATTTTGAATTTACAGCAAATGTAAATTAATACTCTTTAGACGTAATTCTAATTAGGTATGGTAATACAATTTAAGTAAGGTAAATTCTAAGCTATAATATGGTAGAAAACAACAATTTTTTCTTCTTAATATTCCTGAGGATAATGAAGATTAATGAAGAACGAAATTGTTTTTTTTTTTCAATATCAAATAACTTTCTAGTGAACTGAATTTTCATTGGATCTAAAATGTTTAAAAATATCTGATGTTAAAATCCCCATGCAATATAATTTGTGATGTAATCTAGATTGTAACATACCCACTGTGCCTTTTTGAGTTCAAATTAAGAAAAAAAAAACTATTTTTATTGATGTTGTGTAGTTTGTTTTCTTAACTTATTCGCTAAATATGTTTTCTACTCCACGGAAATTCAGTTTAAGCACAGACGAAGAATTAACTTAGCGCGGCGGGGATAATGTAATAGTTAAATATTGTGAGAATGGATGTTTGTTTGTCCTCTATAAAGGACCTGGTGTGAGCTGCCTTGATGATGCGTGGTGAAGGTGACGTTTTCTTTAAAATCTCGTTGGTTGAATGGTAACGGTATGGATTCGTTTGTCCGATGACGTAAACGTAATCGTTTATAATATCGTTATTATTGGTACCGAAAAACATGCTAATTGTATAGTATATTCGTTTTGTGATCTAGGTATGATGTGAAATTATTTATGGAAAAGAAAATTGATGGTGTACGATAACGGAAATTTAAGACGGTGTGACGATATGAATTATAAACTTGTTTAATTCTGGAACGTTCTACAGTAACTTTAATGGTAATCGATTAAATATCAATACAGTAAACATAATTCTTCAAGTGGCAAATAAGAGATTAAACTGAACATTGGACGGTACTAACATATATTGCATATATAACATATTATCATATCAACAGTTAAGATAGAATTTTGGGTAGTATTACGAATCCTCGGACTGAACCATTGTTAGGAAATCGTTTCTTAAAGGGTTTATTGATTGTTCGATGTGCGCCGGTCGCTATTATGTTTACAACTCGATCTTTGCCCTACTGAATAGTAATGTTAAATCGATCAGTATTCAGTTTAATTTTATTCGAATTTATTTCATATATATTTTTTATAACACTCATAATCTTTACGATTCTCTATCGGCCATCTTATTTTTTCCGGTTAGCACGAGTCGTCGGAGCGACGCGACTTAGCGGTTTTACGTTAAAGTGTATATTATATTTATTTAGAGTTTAGTACAATTTCTAAACGCGAAATCGAAAAATTAAAATGTATCGTATAAACAAATCGCGTTAAACTATTATACTATGGATTTAATTATATACGGTATGTAATGAACAAAGTTATTATCATTGAATTATGTGTAATTTATTGAATATTATTTTAAATTATAACTATTTTAGTTTGAGAGGTTTATGTGAGACACTGTCACATGACCACATATGGAAACCCTATGAACTATTTCTAAAATTAAGGCGCGATAAATACCTGTCTAATATTATTTGTCCTTTAAGTATCAAAAGACAAAATGCCCTTATAAACATGTTTCCTTACCTCGTTTGTAATTATGAGAGCCGTTCTAATGTTTTGTACTCAACGCCTTATCTCCCTGGACAACACTGATACTTAGCAATATCCTTCAGTTACTTCCCTTTTTTCTTGATTAGCATCAACTGAGATAAGGTTTGCCTAACGATTAAATGGAAAAAGAATAAATTTTATACTCTGCATTTAGTGAAGGACAATAAATAGAATTAAATCATCTAATGAAATCGAAAAGTTATATGGAATTTTACACTAACTTATAACGCATACCTTAAGTTTTACATAGACATTTCAGTGAATACATATAATATGCATTTATGGAGCAACTTTTTATAAAAAAGCTGGTGATTTTAAATAAAGGCATGAAATAATCACTTTGTTCATGACATAAATTTTCATTTGCTTTAAGTGTTTTTTCACAAGTGCGTTGCGTCCCGCCAAAGAGCAATAGTGTTGTTTGATGTTCGTATATATTAAATAAAATGTATCGATAAATTGACAGCTGTATCGGCAGTTATCGACATGTAATTTGATAGGAATATATTTATATACTTTATTCGTCCCTTTGGAATGTTCATTGGTATAGCTATTTATATATTGGATATTATAGATAGATACCTTGTGAGTTATCGAAGGTACAATGGTTCTCATTTCATAATATCTTCAAAGTAACCAACATCCAGTACATGCGCACGCAAGAACTAGTGGTGTCTCGTTTAAAGTTCATATATGGGTTAATTGTATTTATTCCCGATAGTACTCACTGCTTTTAAATATCAAATGTTTTAATACTGTCTGCGTTTCAAAACAATGTATGCTAAGCAATGTCTATGAAAAGCAGATGGGGTCTGACAATAAAATAAAAATAAAATCGATAAGTTGTTTGAGGAGGAATATTCGGCGCGTCCTGTCAGTTTGACGTATCGTGTCAATTCTGACGTAAACTGATGAATGTCTTTTTTTTTGTTCTATGTATAAATGTGAAAGAGTTTACAGACGTTTTCGCTTTATGTAATAGTGTGTTATGGGTATGTATAAGATATTTGGAAGCTCTATAAAAGCAGCGATTTAATACGGAAGGCATCAAGGGGAGCTTAGTCCATGACCTCCGCGCGGTGCTCCCTGGGTAGCGCCAAACGTGGACATCGATATTCACACTGATAGAGAATAAATTTTGTCTATGGCACGCGCTATTACAAAGCAGTCGCCATAAGCACTGCCATGAAATTAATTAGTTTAAGTAACGTGAAATACTTGCTCCATTAATATTATTATTGTTTCTATTACCTAGCCAGAAAATTATAAAATTCACAAGTTATACTCATAGGGAATCAGTTTGTGAAATAATTTAATTTTACCGACGAAGTTATTTATTTTTCTATTATAAAATTTATTTCACACTAGGGGTAATTGTCATAAAAATAATACATGAATGTTTAGAATCTAAATAATAATAGTGGAAAAAAAATAGATTTATATGTCATATTTACAATTACGAGGACAGCGACGACTTAAAAAAGAAATATGTATAATTCCTTAAATCCAAGAGTAAGCTATATATAGATACTGTAAATAATGTATATAGAAAGTATAGCGGGAAATCACTAGTGTCCTTTCCCAATAAAAAAAATAGTAACATACGGCTTATATATTCGTGTATAAATTGTGATGTATAAAGATTTTCGATTATGTGAAAACGATTATGGTTTTACATTAACATTTAAAAAAATCACAAAAAAAAAATCATTCGGAAAGGGCCTACTACTACGGGATCCGCACCATGTTCCCGACATTAGACGGTAAATATTAGTTAAATCCCTCGAGAACATGGTGCCGGTTTCTTCCATGTATTATATTTATTATTCTAGCCTCTCCCAAATTCCTCACCTCCGGCCGCCCTCTCCTCCTATTTCCCCTTTTTACGTTTTGATTTAAATTTTATTATACGTGTATACACGCTCTATGCGTTCGTTTATAAAATGTGTAAGATACGATATATAGATAGTTTATGTGCGTGTGTTGATTGTTGTGCGCCGTATAATTAATGTTGTTGATATGATGTTTTTTTTCTCGCTAACGGGTGTCCACAACACTACGTTTCACGTGTGATGCGTGTGGTTTTATGAGCGGGGATATTTCGCGAACCGCATGATGTCTTGTTTTTATTATTATTATTATTATTAGTATGATGTCGTGTGAAAGTTCCTTTTAGCTGTTTTTTTTTGTTTCTTACGCGGTTGTGGTGTAACACTACAATGATTCCTGTACGTTGTAACGAGTAAAAAACACGGTATATATCGTAACGATGGTTATTTTGTCCCGTCGTCGTTCGAAAGATTTATGGATGGATTTGGTAATGTAAATTTAAAAAATAAAATAAAAACATCGACGCCCATTGCTGTAGCATTTAATAAAGGGAAATGCGGGCCTCGGGACCAATTCATGTGGAACTCGATCGGTCGTAATGTGGGGTTGTTATGTATTAAACTCATTCATTTTAAAAGGAGAATTGTATCTTTGTGCCTTGATGTGAAACAATTTTTTTTTGTACCAAATAATGACTAAATTTACCAAATTGAGACTTTGAGTCAAAGATAATAATGATACAGTCATAAGACTGCTGCAATGCATGAACAGGCCTGTGGTACTACGAGATTATTTCGTATTTTGAATATATCCTTACAACTATGAGTCGGTAACTGTACGAATATATATGTGATCTCCTTTGTGAATAAATATAGCGCTGATGTCGTTCGCCTATGCTGTTTTGAATATATGTAGCTATTTTGTAAAAGTTAAATGAGATATTCTTTATATATTTTCCCTTCAAAACGCTTTTATTCAATTTCTAACAATCGTCAATTTCTTACAAAACCCAGGGGAAAACTACAGGCCTGTAGAGTTATGTCGACATTCGTTCATTGTGTACGGCTGAAATGATTCCCCATGGAACATCTTAATCCCCACGCACAAGAGAAGTGGACTTTATCATTCAAATAAATGCGTACGCGAAACACGCTCGGGTGTCGACATAATTTAATAAATTATATCACAGATAATGGTGCAGCTCTCGTAATTTTTAAATCTCGATAATGGCACTTTGGGTCTTATTTAAAGACATACACATACACGCGGTGCGGCGCTACGGCCCGTTATCAATTATGTATAGAAATTAATTCTATAAATTGCCTTATAAATGTTTCGAAATGTAGGATGTGTGTGAGAGAAACAACCGATTGTGTGAACGAGACACTGCGTTTCTATTCCCTCTATTCCGGACACTAGTTTTTCTATACCCGAGAACCTATTAAGGTCACTCGTTTAAATTAACAGTAATTGTTTTTTTATGTGATTCATTATTAAGAATAACATACAGTACCGGGCATTTGATTTGTCATGTCGAGATGAAGAGTGAGACGTCGGACTAAGATCGGCTTGCTTCGATTTTGTAAAGCGTTCTCTTTGTTACACAGCGCAATGTTGAATACGGATTCGAACTTATTATCGCGCTTTTCTTCCCCACGTTCCAAATCAAAATCCGGGTACTGTAATGTATATTTTCTTAGTCTATATAAAAAATAAAATATATTTTCCTTTGAGATATTTATATGTTGTTACGTTGACTTTATTGCCTTTGTTATTTTTGAAATATGCTAAAATCATAATGTTTAATAAATAACTAGTTTCGTTTTTTTTTTAAAGTTACATTACAGTTTCCTATTGTCATTGTTATGACTACTCCGTAATAGAAACGCAGTGCGAATGATGAAAAATAAAATTTGTAAAGACTGAAGTGAATGCGTACGAGGAAACCAACGTTTTGTATGAGAAACGGTTTTTTTGGAAGTTAAAAATGAGCCTAAAACTAAATGAAACATTGTTTATAAAAATGGCGGACTGTGTTTAAAACACGTTAGTCGGTACTACCACCTTTCGAAGAATAATATTGTCATGATTTTTTTAATTTAATATATTTTGCATATATGCGAAGAAATATGAGTGATTATACGTTCACACGTACCGGCTAACCGTGAACGCGATTGTGGTTAATTATACAGTGCATGCTTTATGCAGTACCGCTTGATACAATTTAATTGATTAATATACAATTGTAAAACTCGCCGAACGAGGCGGGTTCCGGCAACCCAACAGTGCCAAAATGTTGGAAGGCACGCATTCTGTTTACTCTCATTCGTTGAGCGACACGCAACACCTGTGTCGGTGGAGATTTTTCAATAAAAAAAACTTTAAAAAATGTGTTTTGAACACAACAATTGATTGTTTTTATTTTTAATCTGACAACCCTATTGATTCATTTTTCTTCACTCTTTGAAGCAATGGCGGCTTAAGAAAGGTAGTAGTTACATCGAAGGATGCGAGCCTCCAAAGATATAATTAGTTATTGTAATATTGTAAGTAACATAAAATATGATAATGTCGGCCTTTTTATAATACTATATAGACTCGTCGCCGTAAGTGCGACTCGCTGCGAGAGAGGAACAACACTGAATCTATGATAGTTTATTCCGGTGAAGGTGTAAATGCCCATCAGGCCATCAGCGTATAGTCTGCTCAAAAAGAAAGAACTATGATAGCACTGTTGTGGCTAACGTATTCGGGTTCGGGTACCGCATCATTTAAACATATTTCGTTCTTGTGAATGAGCCGGAACTTTCTATGCAAGAAAAGTTGGAGATAAAACCATAGGATAGTGATAGCTAAGTACGCCGCCCGCTAGCTACCACCATCAAGTTGAAAATCTGTCGCCAAGCATTTATAACAGAGGTCGTCAAACTGCGGCCCGCGATATAGGAAACAACTTTATTTCAAAACTGATTTTGCATATGTAATTTAAAAAATCCGTAATTGACACCGTTTTTACCCAATGATTTCTAGATAGAATTACTCTAAGATACAGTTTCATTTTAGCCCTGAGACTAATCTCAAATTAGATTTTAAATTACTACCTACACAGGTACGAATTGCCATACAAAATTTATGATGGGGTCATATTTTGACAAGTCATAATAATATGTCGTTTGATTTATAGTGGCAACTAGCCAATCGATGAATATATGGCCCGCAGTTACACCTAATATGGTTCTATGTTGCACTTGGCCAGAAAATGATAGTTATAAATAAAATTTCACCACTGTGTAACTTACGTGGATCTTAAAGCTTAGATCGTAAGGTTCAATTTAGTTTTGTTTACATTCGTTTTAGTAAACAATGTAGAACAAGAAATCAGTATCATGCGCCGGTGCCAAAAAGTATAATAAGTATTAGGGAAGGTGCAAATGGGTGCAAAGAGTATAATAAAAATGGATGTCTACGTCGCTTTACACCCAATTGTTCTAGAAAAATACATCAATGTACTGTAATAACAGACCCTTCTTGATCGTTTCAAAAAAGTAACCAATTTTAAATTTATCATGTATAGTAAGTAATTCGGTTGAAATTTCGAAAGTTTTCCCTCAACGCTATTAGTACATGCTTAGTTATTTTTTGCATTTTGACTGCAGTTGAACTTCAGAAACTATTATGGCTTTAACGGGTAGAAATAGAAATGTTTAATAAAAAAAAACTCAAAAAACTGAAGTTCATAAAATTGAGTACGCGTCCTTAAAAGTTATATTTTTACATTACAAAAATATTTTTATGTGTAATAAGTAATTCGTAATAACATTTTAATTTTTCTACCTATTCTGCTTGCATTTTTTTGCATAAAGGAGATCATTTACTCATCAGTGACAACCTGATTTTTTACTTTTCTATGCCTAGTTTTAGTGTCAAGCTGACAGCTCAACGCGTAGCTTGTCAGCGATGAGGTTCAGCGCAAGACGTTTCAATCACAGTTTCTGAGTATCGTGCTAATCACTGTCATCACTGTGGAGTTCAGACGCACAAATCTGCGAAGTACATTAATGATTGCTGCTTTGTACTACCTAAAAAAATGGCAAACTAACGACATCGTAAAATATTGACAAAATCATAAACTATATTTTAGCATGAAGTAAAATATAATACCAGTCGAAAATAGTTAATGCTTAAAAAACGCATCCAAATTAAATTAATATTTAGAACCAAAATTCTTATCTTATGTACTCCAGAAAGAGGTGATAGTTATTTATTTTAGCATCTTTTAATTGAAAATGTATATTACAATTAACCATTAATAGTGACACGCAAAGGGAGGAAGTGTCTACATCGCGATTCGACACGACTGAGCCCGACACTAGAACCATAGAATAGTATACTGATGAATAGATAGGCAAATCGACAGTTGAAGGATGGAATAACTAATGCTTGTAAGCGATTTTTTTTTCGAAATGATCTTTTTACCATCTCAAGTAGTCTGGCCGAAGGCTATCATCATACCGTTTACAGAATTAGAAAATTGTGAATATTTTTTTATTGATTTTTGAATATTGGATTTGGCGTAACTTCACGGTTCTGGAAATTCTATATGGAGCAACTCCATGTGGTGGCCTATGGAAAAACTGAGTTTTGCGGTGTACACTCCAAATTTATAGAAGTGCGGTGCAAGTGTTTATTTAGAAAACGTAATGATTCGCGGAGGCTCGTTGCGGCGAGTTTTCGTCGACTTTCCTGAATCTTGCACCTTCGAAGGAGTTTACTACAAGGAATAAGCCAGCCCTCAGAAAAATGCTTGACTACATCCCGCCATAACACCATGAATTTTATAATAATCTATTGAAGCAAACTTTCATCAGCAATGTATTACTCGATTGTCGAATTTTTTAGCATCCTCTATCTTAAAAGGCTTTCCTTTATTGAATGTCATGCTAAATTTAATTATAGGCAAATCTTTCAAACAAGTCATTTTCAATTCAAATTTTACATTACAGTTTTTTTTTATTTGAAATATATTAATATTAGCAAGTAAACGTATTTAAAAAAATATTTCAAACAGAATCTGACTTTATTTTTTCTTTTTTATAAAAATAATCATAAATAAACCAAAAAAGTTTATTGTGGTGTTAGAAAAATTAGACAATATGATAACTAACATATATAACAAGAGGAAGGTAAAAATTTGTAATGTGCGATAGCGATGTGCAGGTGGCACAAAAGCGGGTGGAGTTGCTCTTTTTATATTTTCCAGTACCATGGAGTTACGACCGTCCCGGACGTTGGAAAATCGTAGCAAATACGAGGATCAATATAAAAGAATGAAATTCAAATTAAGGCGACCAAAACTACACATAAAAAGTTGATCATAGCCAGTAAAATTTCAGATTTGACGCTTGTTCCCTTTAGTTTTGTAACGCTATCTAGTTCAGAGTTAGGTAAGTAAATGTCTGTATGGTGCAAAGTTCAAACCATGCCTAAATGTACTTTTGAACCAAATTTAAGTACAGCCCCCGTCAATATTGTTGGGCGCTCTGAATATAGCCCTAAATGTGGGTTTGCGCATAATGTAGCCCAAAACATAGTTAAAATATTATTATAAGAAACAAAATTTGGCATTATTTTAGCCATAAGTTCTCTCGATATTATAAATATAATATAATATGTATTTTACCTAAACCTGTATTCTGCGCACCTATTTTCAGAGCAGTCAAAAAGTAAGACGAGGACTGTATTTAAAAAAAAAATCTATCGAAATAATAAACTTTGCTCCTGAAAATGAATATTAATACTATCATAAATGCATTTAGAAATGATGTAACAGTGGCTGCACTGTTGCGCTTCGTTCGGTCAGAGAGAGCGCCGGAGGCCCACATATTTAAAAGGCCGGCAACGCACTTGCGACTCCCCTGCTGTTGCTTGTGTCTATGGACGGCGCTGATCACTTACCATCAGGTGACGCACCTGTTCGTTTGCCCCCTATGATATAAAAATTTTTTAAATATGTTACCAAATTATGAATATGTACGGGTATGAGTATGTATGAATAAATCTGTATTATAGTTCATAATTTAAATTTATTTTCTTTTTCCAAATGTACAAAGATATATTTTTTAATCATATGTGCCTGAATTTCTCTCAAAAATGGCTCGAGGAATTTTATATTTTGAGGAAAATTTGTATATATTGATAAGAAATAAAAATCATCGATAACACTGTTAGAGGTCACAAAATAAGACTAAAAGTGAAACAATTCGAAAATAAATCTACTGCCTAAAAATGTGGTGAAATCAACAGGTACCAATTATTATATGAAATTAGCCAATCATTTCATGTTATAAACTGATATAAAGGAAGCTACCAGCAAAAGAAGAATAGTAACCAGTTTACATATTTATTTACAAAAACATATTAGTTACATTTTTAATAGAAACAATCATAATTTTATTTTATTATAGGTTTAGAATAATTTTACCGTATCCTCTTTCTCCCTGTATTTTCCGAGTAAGTGCATATTAGCTTTTATTTTTGTTGGATCATTTATATCCCAGAACGTACTTTTTTCACCAATAACACATCTTTACACCAATTATGCATAAAAAAACATTACACTTTTATTAATAATGTATTTTGATAACAGGTTTTTATGTGTATCACAAGTTATAAAAGATATATTTAAATTTATATTGATTATTTAAATATGTAGTTCGATACATTTTGTTTCTTGGGATATTCTTTTAATACTCCAATGCAAATATGCTCCATTTGGACAAAGAAATTAAATAATGCTCTAGTGGAATAGCATAACCAATTTTTATTTTGATATTCATTTTTACATATTTATGAAAAACCTGAATGTTTTCTTCCGCAATATCTTGTTTAAATGTACAACAACTTATATATATATACTCGTATATATATATCTCTTGCGAGATGTACTAACCACCCAACACAGCAAACAATTGCTGCACATTTTTCCAAATGTATTGGATTATTGGTCTTTAACTGATCGTCTGTGTTTATAATGTCTATCATCAGATGCTCATTCTCTAATACACCTTCACTTTCAGTTTAAGTTACATTGCTTTGCACAGTTAATAAAAAACGTTTTAGTGATTTGAGACAAAACACCCTTTCAGTCCTTTTCACAATTTACGCCCACTGAATGTGCAGACGTGATACTATTCATTAGTAATGTTATGAAAGTTCCTTCAAACGCAGACGGTGTTGGCTTAACATTGCTGCACCCATGCGCCCGGACTGCCCCGAAAAAGTTCTACAATGCATCTTGATTGAATTTTCGTAGTAGTATCTTTACTTAATACTTTTGGAAAACAAATATTTCTAAAATGTTCAATAGTTTTAAGCAAATTTAGTATTAACTCTCTTACTGTTTAAAAATTTCATATTTTCAAAAATATGTCTCAAATACTGGAATACAATTATTTTATAACTGATGATGAGGCAAGGTCGGAGTTACGGCAGTTCTATAAATTTTTTCTTATTATTTTATTAAGGCTACCGCCGACATTATCGAATACTTCAGCAAAAAAGTACAACAATTCTGCGGTCTCTTTATATTCCGCCTCCAAAACACCCATATCTATAATCATGATGCATTTTGTGAAGTAAATTTTGTCCAAAAAATAGACCATAAGTGTATTACGATTTGAGACGATACGAGACATCAAGGATATCTTAGAACTAATGAAACACAAAATTCCTGAAAGTCTCAGATATCTAACTATAATCTATATATAAATATTACTTTTACAACAAAAAAATAAACCGACTTCAATACCAAGAAACACTAAGGAAACAAGAAGGCGCTAAAAATAAAAAAAATAACTAAACTATTACATTAATCAAATTAAATAATAAATATTAGTATATGCGCTAAGTAATAATATATCAGAAGTCAGTGCCAACCCGAATTCATTGCATATACGTAGAAAGTTTAGGTCCACTCTCGCATCGGGTATATATATTTTTCTACCTACTAGATACTAATTTACGTTGGTGCCGACTTCAGATATATTATTACGTAGCGCATATACTAATATTTATTATTTCATTTTATTAGTGTAATAGCTTTTTATTTTTAGTGCCTTCTTTTTTCCTTAGTGTTTCTTGGTATTGAAGTCGGTTTATTTTTTTGTTGTAAAAGTAATATTATTTTTCCATTTGTAGTGTAAATAAATGTACGGTTTCTGAAATAAAACACATTTCTTTTGAAATGACAACGAAATAATAATGTATAACAATATATAAACGTTTCTCATTTTATTTTGAAATACATAAGAAAGTTTCAATTCGTAACATTACTACTCCACATCTAAATTTGCAACTCCTCAAGCAGTCGAAATGGAGCTCGTGTTTGACATTAGCTTCTCCATGGTTGAGGTGCATTGAAGAGGATATGGATGATGTTAATGTATATACAGATAATGGTGATGAGGATGTGGAGAGTAGTGATGAGAATGTTGTCGGCGTGGTTGTAGATGGTATATTCGCAGATAAACTTGATAACGGTAGATCGACAGAAGAATTTACTTTGTATTCGAGAGATTCTGCAAAGTTCGGAGATATTGTTATAGGCGAAGTTCGAGTTCTAATATGATAAGTATGTTTTCGCATTTCCTTCCCACCAGGTATAGAAACGATATATTAATATCTATGTTTACGGGCTCTCACAGTAGCAGGTTGCCATCTTTTCTTTGGTTCTGTTTTTTATGTAAGTGTCTTCACCTGGATAGTAAGTTGGGTTACAGTTCATTATATTTGTCTTGGTTGATGGATCAGACGTGTCCTAAGAAAATCTAGGACATGTGGGTTTCCTCACGATATTTTCCTTCCGGCAACAGATGGTAAATCGCTAGACTAGTTCATATAATCTCCACAAAGTGAAAATTACATTGGTACCGCCACATCCGGCATCGAACCCGCAACCTCAAGCGTTACAGATCGCTTACTTTGCCACTCCGCTATCACCAGTCTTTAATCATACTAATATTATAAAGGCGAAAGTTTGTGAGTGTGTTTGTTTATATGTTTGTTACTTCTTCACGCTCAAACGACTGCACCAACTTAAATGAAATTTGATATGGACGTAGCTGACATCCTGGATTAACACATAGGCTACTTTTTATATTGAAAAACTTAGTGTTCCCGTGGTATCAGCATTTTTGCACTTAGTTGAAATTTTTACTCCCTAGATGGCGTTCCTCTGTTTATATTCGCGCTATGGCTTAGTAATCTTCTTCTTAATATATATATAAGCGAAATACCACTGACTGACTTTCTCCGAAACTATATGTCTGATTGGTTTGAAATTCACCATAGGTTCTCCTTTTGCGGCGTAGACGCTCACTAAGAACGGATTTTGGTTAAAACCAATCTTAAATACATTTTCCAGTTATAATTACGTATTCTCCTACAGACTCCGACAATCCCTGACATTAGGCAACCGTTGTTATAGTAGCCAACAATATTATACGCATGGCAAAAAGTTTATTTTTGGGGATGTGCAAATAATGCTCAAATTGAGCCGAATCGAATAATGATGTTAGAAATGAATTTTGAATAGAAAATTCGAACTATTCCTATATTTTTTAAATAAGCTAGAATTATTAAACTAATAGTTATAGGAAAAGTTACAACATTTTTCAGTATTTTAATAATTCAAATTAAAAAAATGTTTACGTCGAAAAAACTATTATTTAAACATCACGATTAAAATGCCTTTGAAAAAGAACTTTAATTTACTATGTAATTCCATTCTAGAATAATAAATTCATATCAGTAAAAATATTTATTAAACATATTCTTTTGGTTAAATCTAAATAATCGTTAAGCATTTCAATTTTAACAAAATATTAATAGAAATAGACGAATTACTTTATTTCAGAGAAATTTTAATATTTTTGTATAATTTCATGTTAACAGGTTTCTAGAACGTAGCATTGTTCAATACGAATTTCACAATAGAATTTCTTGTAGAATAGAGAAGCGATTACATTTTGTATGATCGCAAAATCTTAATTATATTGACAATATCTATATATTAACATTTTAAAGAGATATTGTATGTCTTGAAATGTTCATTACTTTCTTATACAGTGTAAGTGAGCACTGAAAGGGATGTATAGTGAGTTAAAGTTCCAAATACGTTGTTGATGCTAAATCACTTCCAGCACACTTAATATTTACATATTTAATGTACACGTTACATATCACAGTAGGTGGCGTGCGTGTCGTACCTACAAATGTTTTAAAGAGTATTTCTATAATATCCACCTATTCTCACTATTTAATAAAGCTCATCAATAATACGCGAAAGTTTCTACCACCCACTCGGCTATCACCGCTTCAGACATAATACACCTTAAGTAATGCAATTAGCATGCTTGCGTTATGTTGCAATGTAGCAACAAACTCTCTTCTCACTGTTGTTACTTGTAGCGTTTTCAAGGATTAATCTTTAAATAAAACATGTTTGTACTGTCTCATGAAAAATCAGCCGTAAATATTGTATACAAAGATATCTTGTAGTATGGACTAATCATAATATTAGTCCACATGGCCCCATGTTAGTATCTACATTGCATCCATGCGCAGCAGGGGCGGGTCGCTAGCATATATTATATATATTACAAAATTTTGAAAGAGGTTCTTCATGGTAGAAAAATGCTATTTTACAGCTAAAATCACCAATTTATATACTAATTTCTTTCACTGGTTGTTACGACTGTAAACAAACTATTTCGTATTTATCAAAAATGAGAAAAATGTCTTGATTTCGTTTTGTTTTCACTCTAATATTCAGTAGATAAAATATCATTCAAATATTAAAGATTTAATACAACCACGTGACATTAGCAGAAGAATCTTTAGATGTTTCATAAAATATAAGCCAATTACTATTTTTCAAACAATCCTAATTATGAACAGCAGTGAAAATGCAAGGGATCTTACAAAAATTCCATTTTACTTATCGCAAGTGTTTAATTGTGTCACTAAAACGCTGTGCGTTATTCTAAACCGCTTCCTAGAACTTCATACGTTTCGGTTGTCGGCGCCGACGGTCAATATAACTCTAAAACCAGCCTATTCTCTCGGCAACCCTTGTTTATACGAGAAACAATATTCCACAAAAATAAAACCCATTTAAAATAATCACATGTATTTTATTGGGAATATTTTCACGAAAGTATTTATACTTACTCCGTCAGATCCGTTGGGTGTAAATTGAAATTTTAGTAACGTTTTCTGGCAAAAAGTGCTACGCTATAATCTCTAATTAGAATAAGTTGAGGCTAATTTTAAAGTCGCAAACAATATTACATATTTAACTCGAAATAATTAAATAAAAGAATAAAACTTATATATAAAAACTTATATCACTTGATTTTTATTGCTATAATTCTACAGCAATCTCGATTCCCCCTCTTCACGTCCCGTTCTACACTCACAACAGCGTCACTTCTAATCGTCCACCATTACTTCTATGTTTAGTTTAAATTTATAATACAATCAAAATATGCACAAATAAATAGTCCAATTAAATCGTAGTTTGTAACATTTTACTCATTTCATACAGAGTTCACGTGACTCCAAAAAGGACAGTTATTCTCTTTAATGTGATGCAAATGTTCTAGAAAAGTTCAAACTTACTAGTATCGAATCTTCATTATTCTACACATTATATAAAACAGTCAATCATAATGTGATTATTAGTTTTTTTACATATAAATATAATGAATCCGTGCTAATATATATATAAACTTTAACACAGCGAGGCGTTTTGTTCCTGTAAGTCTAGTAGCATTTTTATCAGGCTCGAATAACGACTGCGAATAAAAATATTTATTTCTCCCTAATAACCACGTCTTCTGTCATCTCATCAACAATTTGACTATGAAATCTAAATTATATCTGTATAACCTTTCACTATATTAACCGGTATATAAGAGAAAAAAATTGTCATATTTTATTACGATCGATATTCCATTAATTTAAAGCAAGATATTAAACATATATCCAGGTAATAACATTTACATTATCCTTCGATATTTTTCTGATGTTCCAGTTATCGATAAATGTAAGAAATATCGATAAACCATCGACAAACATCTCGACTGAGGTACTCATTATCGATGTAATAATAAAATGGCTTCCTTTATATTTCGATCACGAGACAAATGTGTTAAGCATAAATAATGACAGTCACATACGATTTTATACATTTTTAATATGCCTCGTATGCGTCCTGTGAACCCCGTGCATAGCCGCCTTCACCTCTTCAAAGAACGACGTGGAATTATGTATCGTCGTCCCGCCGAGTATAACCCTGACTCCCGGGTATGCCAGGTTGATTTGATGCACACAGAGCGCTTCCTCGTACGTGGCGCCCCCTACAACGAACACGATGATGTCCTGCGGTCTTCGGCCATAGTTAGTATCGTCGTTGCCCAGCGTTGGGTAAAGGTTTTCACGCAGTTTTCCCTTTAACAATTCCTCGAGGGTGTCCTTTAGGAGTGGAGTATGTTGGGTGTATATATTTTCGACGCCATTTAAACCCTGAACAATATTATTAAAATATAGTGTAAATATTAATAGTGTAACCCAAAATAGCGATACAGATTTGTGTCATATCGATATTTAGCATCGAAGGCAAGGGCATATGGATAATCGATACATCATCCGACTGGATCCAAGATTATTCCCATATTAAAAATATGGGATAAAAAAATCTCTATATAAAAGAGTGAGTGAGGCAGAAAATAGGAAGGGTAATTTTAACAGGCTAATGTTTAGTTGCTCGGTTACAGTTTTCTTCGTTAATACACTATTGCACTGCCGGCTGATTTTTTAAGACCCAGATCTCAAAACGGCTGATTATAAATTATTTTTAAATTCATGTCATCGGACATTGTAAATATCATGGTGTAGTAAAAAATAAATCGTACAAATGAAACATACATTTTACATAAAAAAATTAGTTTTACAATACATTATTTGTTATTTTTCAAAGTTTTGTAATAAATCAGATATATTTTTAGCTTATGATTCCAACAGCTGTTGACCAGTGCCTCATGAGGTCTACATTCGAATCTATGGAACTTAAACCTTTATGATTTTGGATATTCCAGGGGTGAAAATACAATAATTTATGTGACATAACAGATTTTTATTTAATCACTTACTTGGGTTTATGTAAAAATAAAATAGAATCCAAGGCGGAACAGCAATTTTGGCGTAGTTATATAGACAGTAATCTATAATAGGTGTCCTTAGTGGAGATACCTTGAAGAGTCTCTTGGTGATTTTGACGGCGTCCTGCAGGCCAAAGAGGTCGCTCTGTCGGGCGTGCGCGCCACCGTACTCCAGCAGGTCGAGCGCGCTCCGGAGGGCCGCACCGCCCGGACCCCCCGCACCGCGCGCCCTCAGTGCATCGACGAGTGCGGGAAGCGCGTTGCTCGCGTGCTTCTCATACCGGAGCCCGTACAGCGCGACCACTCGCACTGCGTCCTCGTCACGGACCGACTCATTCGAAATTAGACTCTTAAGCCGCTGGAAATAAATAACAAAGCCTCCGAGTCTGTTCTCTCGAATATCCAAAGGAACCTGGGATGGCCTGGTTCAACAATCAATCCGGTTGTTTGTGCCTAATTATCGACTTCGTGTTTGTGAATCGACGTATTACAATCCCATCCCTAAATTCACGACCCACCCACTCCGACCACCTACAGCATAATTAATCGGTCCCCACTCGAGTTCTGTCGTACCGTTCGTTATCACACGCGCCATAAACCATCCACGATCATCGAAATTAAGTAACGTCGGGCGCGTGACATTGTGATTTTAACTGAATTTTTTTTTATAAAAAATCTTTCCCTGTAGTTATAAGTTTCATTTCTATCGTGTATATTTATGACACACCTTGTATATTTTTTTCATAATAGTAAAATCTGTTTTAAGTATTGTACGAAAAGTGTAGATTGTAGACATAAAAGGGGTGGAACATTAATAGAATGAATAAAGAATGAATATACACTTATAAGTAAAGGCAGGAGAAAAATAACCCCTTTATTGATAATAATACTAAAGCTCGTCAGTACAGTCCAGTCCTAGTCAATGTTATTGACCGCTCTGAATACAGCTTTAAGCTTGGGCTTGCCTGTAATATAGTCAAGACTTTAATACATAACAATATTAAAATACCATTATACGAACCTAAAACTGGCATTTATTTACTCTTAAATGGTCTTGTTGTTATACACATAATATAATATGTTTTCATACCCAAATTTATGTTCGTCGCAAATATATTCAGAGCGGTCAAAAAATTTGGCGCGGACTGTAACTACTGTAGTAAGCAAAAACAAATATAAAAAGAAAGCGGTTGACAAACACACAAGAAAAAGGTAATGATCTGTTTTGTATTCGCCCATTTGTATATAAATAATTATGTTTAATTTTCATTTTCAATACAAAATTATTTTACACAATTTAAAAATTAATATAATGTAGGGTATCTCTTATGCTACTCCCATACCTCCGTGTATCGGCACGAAGTTTTGGTTATGGTCAAACTAAATGCAGATGTGGGAAGATATTATCGTTATGCGTCACGAACTATCGGATTGCGTAACGATACAGGCAGCACGATAACTGGGCCGGCGGTTTCTACACACATCAAAGGAACTTGGAGACGCTAATTTCGAGTTACTATTGAAATGACAATAGTGTGCAAACGTTATTCTACGCCTTTATCGGAATTAATTTTGAGGTTACTTTTTAGCGGCACAAGTGATCGAAGTTTCGTCGCGCAGGTATGGGACTAGCATTATACTTCACTGGCTCGACAATGACCACGTATCAGTCAATATAGCACAACCGTTCACACGCGCCCACAGCTCTCGTGACAATGACGTTTGCTATTTGCTTACCAACACGGGAACACACGAGACAGCGTTTGTATGCTATAGCGCATACACTACATCATATAGTTGAAGAAAAAACTCATATTTAGCTTTACAGTAACATATTTTTTTAATAGTAATGTAAAAAAAATTAACTTCCTGAATCAGATTTGCAGAAAGATATCCTTATGGTTACGACAGACCTGAAACTTGAGCCAGTGGAGGTGCAGTTCACGGATGCATCGTACACAAGCGCGTCATTTGAATCCTTACCACCTGTTATCGAAGAGTCAAACATACACGTTTGGTATCCATAGGAAGTTGAAGTTATAGTGGTACTACAAAATACTCCCAAGCAGAGTTGATATGAGGCGCGCGAGGCCGATCGTAAAAATTAAGCCAAAACATACATCACAACATGACAAATATGTTATGCCGACCCTACCTAACTGGGATAAGGGTAAGAAGATGATAATGTTTTATTTTCATTGACAGTTATTTCTAATGAAAACACAGAAGAAATAAGCATAAATATATAGTAAGATTAATATATAAAAATGTCACAATCCACAATACCTGCAAATGTTTAGAATGGTCACTCTGACAAGCAATCTCCTGCTCCAGTTCGGAAACTTCTAGAAGATTGTATTTAGCGACGCAAGCAGAGAGCTCGCCCACCAGCGTCACGTGTTTCGTCACAGTGCCTGACATTTTCTACATTAAAACCAAACATTAGGTAATTATTATTGATGATCAGGTGAATATCAGAGAAATTACACGGATGAGTTGAAAACTATGTCAATTATGTAAGTACTAGCTGCTCTTCCAGGCTCTGCACGAGTGAAGGCGAAGAAAATTTACAGGACCAATATGTGATGAAATAAAATGGCAACTGAACATTATTTTGTCAATATTTTTGAAAAACTTAACAGTTCAGGCAGGGAGCTTTATGATTTTTTTTATTATGCTATACTATATATTTATTTCCATGAACTATAAGAAAATTATACTAAAAGTATTGTCTGTTCAAATATCTTACCTTAAAAAGTGGATACGTTTCAACAAAGTTCTTCATGTCCGCGATGCTCTCCACCTTCTGATGGCTCTTGGCCTTCTTCTGAAACTCATCCATCAGAGATTTCATTGTCTGACCGATTTCCCCGAAATTGGAATACAAATTCTAAAAATTCAAAATTACAGTAATTTATATTAGTTCCAAAAAATAATAATACCGTATACGCTCTATATAGCTGCACATTTTAGGGCTTTATTAAAAGTTGTCCTTAAAAGAAGAGAAGAAAAATTAAGATTATTTTAATGTAAACCAACTAAAGTCAAGTAATTTCCACATTTTATTGTTAAACCAAGTCGCGTTAAATGGAGATTATACTATGAATGGTACAAGTGTTGGGTTCTGAATAAAATGAAATTATTAACGTTATAAAAAATATGAAGTAAAATGAAGAAAAAAAAACTATATTGTTTTTCATTAAGTTACATCTATTGCACAAGAAGAATATTATTTGAAAATTTATAGCAATTCTTTAGTCTTGGTAAATGCCAACCCTAAAAAAATTATCTTATAATTATTTGTATATTCAGATTACTTTTATAAGTACTCAATGTTAATTAAATTTCACCAATAAGAGTAATTATGTTTAACTGTCCATATGTAACTGTTTCTGTAGCCACTATGTCTGTAAATGACTGACCTTGGCGTAAAAGTCATCCTGCTCAGCAGAGAGCACCACTTCCTTGAAATCTTTCGGAACGTCGGGCACATGGGCGAGGCTCACGCGGTTATTGTTTATAGTCAATAGTTCATGAACCATCGCCTGGTATGTCCACTGGAACAGAAGTGCTTTCATAAGTTCACGGTTCACCACAATCTCTCTTGATATGCAATGTTACAGTTGGAAATGGTAAGACTATATCCAGAAAGATAACTGGTATACATCTGCATTATACACCGGAAGACAATAATAGGAGCTTGGAAAACAAATTTTCAATCAAATGTTAGTCATTAAAAAAAGTCTAATTTATTCTGATTTAAAGCTATTCCTGCAAAATTACTGTCCTGCTTAGATATGTAGTAGGGTATATACAGAAGAACAGTGACCTGTGGAAATCCAAAAGATATCTTCCTGCTGTCATTGAAATATTACAGCAAATGCATTTAAGATTATTAGTCTAAAATTTTTTGTGAGACACAGTAATCACCTGTTACATATTCATTATATTACAAAACACTTCAAAATATTGTGGAGGGTCATCTATTTTAATTGATTTGTTTTAATTGAAACAGGGGAAGACTTTAAATTGATATATGTATATAAAGGATAAAGGATTATGATAAGCATCAGATTCAAGATAGATGTATGAGTCAGATTCAAGATAATGAGTTCGTGAAACATACATGCTTGGTACACGTGTATGTTTCACGAATTTATATATGTATGAAATAATAGTTAGCTTAGTTCAGCTTAGCTTAGTTAGACTCGGAGTACTTGGTGACAGTCCTAGCGGAGGCGCACCGTGCGCCCTTGTGCTGGTTGCCTATATAAAATCGGGTGAGTGAGTGAGTGAGTCGAGGTCAACAGTGAAGTCAGTTCGAAAAAAAAAAAATTATGATAAGAATTGCCTTTGCTGGCACTCAGTCTAAATACTCGCCGCCTACACTGGCTTAAATCTAAACAATTATACTAATAGACAGAGATGGCGTGCAAACGCAGCTGAAATACATAGGGTTTGCCCATACAAATATACATATAGTATTATAGTCTATATCAGGGCTGTCCAAACCACGGCCCGCGGGCCGCATGCGGCCCGCGGCATGAAGTATTGCGGCCCGCAGAATCTTTTTTATCTTCTTTGTTTAAATACATTAAATGAGTAAAGTATTTTTCTTGCGACGAAATTCATATGTTTTGGATATGTATTCGATTATGCCGCACACAACACTATTCACTCGAGAACTCGGGGAATTCCCCGAACGTATAATAGGTACACCCGACACCGCGCGTTGTTCATTTATTGGGCTTTAAAAGACAAATTAATGAAAAAGTAGATAATAAAATAATGATACTTATTATACTTGTATTTTATTTTTATAAATATTTTGCGGCCCCCCAATGTATTGAGTCATTTTTGTTGGCCCTGGGTCCCATGTAGTTTGGACAGCCCTGGTCTATATCATTCAATAGTTCTGGAAAGTAGTTCCTATACTCTGCTAACAAACTATCTTTTTTTTATTTTTACAAAAGTGCATAAGAATGTACAATAAATAAAGGTATGTATTTGATATTGAAGAATATAATTAAGCCTAAACATTTTTCAATAATTTCCAATAATTTATTTAACTCACCTGACTCAAAAGAGGTGTGACAGGGTCATCTCTCCTATCAACTATAAGTAAAATAGGTGTGGGTACCTCGCCGTTGTATGGTATACTATTATCAATAAGCACAGCTTCTCTTCTCAAAAGATCCCTAACTCGTTCAGCCAATCGCACACAAGGTTCCGACCCGGCCTCATAACGTATGCATGCTCGCCGCTTCAGAGACATCAACAGAGCTAACAAACCTTGGGAACATCGTGTCAAATGCTGTTGGTTCCACATACGACCTGAACATTAGAGAATTATTAATTATTGCATAGGTTTCTGGGAGACACAGTATATAAAAAAATTAAAGATGGGGGTAATAAATGAGATTACAAGCGAAAGTTAAATGTAGGATACCCATAGGTAAAAATGCAGATCTTAGAAAAATAAGTAATTAATTACCTTTTAAACATCCAACAATATTGAACGAAAACAAATGTCTATCCACTGCAAGGTAATCAGCAAACACTTCCTGCACTTCTCTCACAGTTTCTTGCTCATCACACTCTGCTAAAGTTTTGATATCTGTCTTCGATATGACATTACTGAAATCTAAAAAAACAACACAAAATCAATAATTATATTGTAATGACAACATATCTGTGACATCCAACAAATTGCCAGACATTATTTGTATTACAATTTAGCATTGCTTAGTTTTAATTATTCTTTCTTTTATGTATCTCTTGGGAAGACATCATAGTAATAATATTCTAATTCATATAACATTTCTAAATATGTTAAATGTAAAATCTGTTACAGAAGTGTCATGTATGAGACTGCTTCTTTATTTAATTGTATGATAAGTGTGCAATTCGAATCATAAATGCAAATCCTTGTGTGGTGCATTTGTATGAGATATATAGTAATTTTTTATTTGTCATAAAAGCTCTAGAATACACATTGAAAAGCACAGAACATAAGTTAGAAAAAAATAGTTTTACTATATGTAAAGTGATTTCAAACTTTAAATGTGTTTTTCTCAAAGCTGTGTTGTTATAGTCACTGGCCAAGGTATCTCGGTAATGGCTCAATCACACAGTCTCAAATTTGAACACAAGCTGTTTAAGTATACTACTTAGAAAGTAATCAAAGGCTTTTTTGATATTGATAAACATTTTTCATTATATAAACAATTGAAAACCTAAATTTTAATCAAAAATCAGTTGTTCTTTGAGAAGCCATTATTTATATAATTCTTTCACTTCTTCCTTCAATCAATTACAAGATTACATATAAGCAAAATGTATTTATATTAGATAAACCAGTCCTGACATAAAGTACTCACTAGTAGCAGTAATTATTTTTTTTAGAGGTGCGTTTTTTTAGAGATAGGTGAAGATCACCTATATTTATTTTTACAGATAAAATATAGTTAAAAGTTATCATAATATGTATACATGTGCAATAAGTTTTTACTTTAATAAAATAAAAGGTTATTTTAAGATTTTTTTTTATTATGGACTTCCTGACTATATATAGCCCCTAAAATGCTTCATCATTTAGGATACATGAGACTAATTATTGAATTCATGACTAAATTTAATAAAAACTTGAGAAAACGAAGTGTCCATTAATATGATACTTACATATAAAATAGACTCCATATTTAGGATATCGCAACTCCTTAGACAGCAAGGCTATATTCTCTGAGGTAGGTCTCAAAAACACAATGCATTTCATGTGTTTTAAATTATCCCACTTTGCATGGTTGTCTATTCTTTCAAACAGGTAAACTTCCTTCTGGAGAATCTCTGACTGACTGTAAACCATGCTCACTACACTCGTCTGAAAATTCATGCTTTAAATATTTAATATCATAATGTCGAATGCTTTATTATTGTCAAACTTATGTCATTTTTTAAATATAATCTACAAAGGATTTCCATTTACCTCGTTTTATCTATAACTCATAAATATGATAACAACAAATTAAACAAATACTGTACGAGCAATACAGAATACTAGACAAAAATTAGGTTACGTTAAATTGCCATTTATTTATTCACCATTTATTTTTTATTTACATTTTAACTTATTTATAATTTCTCTGTTTATGTCGGCGGTAATTGTCGATTTCAAATACCTCACTCTTTCCCAACAAAGGAGATCATTATATTCGCCTAATATAACAATGATAAAAAGATATTAAGAAAATGTATAAAGAACCCTGTGAGGAATGTGATAAGACATGGCTTATATAGAAATGGGTGTACTTACTGTTTCTTTATCCATAAGTATAACTTTCATACCTGGCCCGCTCTCATCAGTCATCTTCGTAATATACATCTTCACCGCCTGAATTACATTCATTTTGTTATTGAATTATCAACAAATACACAAAAATGTATATTCTCAATGTTTTCATTTCTCATAGAAATGAAATTCTGAAACGTCAAGCAGTAAACGTCAAAAACACTGACATATACCCACAGAATAATATTACTTACAGCGGACTTATCTATTACATAAAATAAAAATGAAGTTTCTGTATGTAATCTCAAAATAACGACTTTTTACTGATTGAATATGAACGTATAGACGATAATGATAACAAATACCCAATTTTTAAAAATTTTGTCTGTGTGTCTGTCCGTCTGTTTGTTCCGGGTAATCTCCGAAACGGTTGGACCGAGTTTGACAGAAATTTCATTGACGGATAGTTAAAATTACCTATTTTCAAAAAACCTATTTTCACGGGACTTTCACTGCCAGATAGCTATCGTTATAGAAGTAATTAAAGTCTTTTTTTATTTTGGACAACCTTTTACCCGTGACTTCATTTGCAGTACTATCTCCAAAACGTTTGAACCATTTTTCACGGAACTTTCACTATCAGATATTAATAACAGATATAATATAAAAAGTAATTTACAATTATAAAAAAACGCACGCGGAGCTGCGAGCAACAGCTAGTACAATTATAAAAGAAACGCATGCGGAGCTACGGGCAACAGCTAGTATCATAGATAAAATTCTATATTATACTTATTTATACGTTTAGCTACGGAAAAAGCTTGTCTTGTTCGTTTATGGTCATAGGCATTACCTTTTATAGTAATAATGTATTGTAAGTAATGTAATAAAATAAAGAGATTTATAATAGATCTTATTAAATGATTCTATTTCGTTTACTGGCTACTTGATGGATTGCAGTAACAAAAGTATTACTAAATCGTTTGAGATTTTTAAATTAGGTATCAAAAATTATGTATTAGTTATCAATTAAAAAATTAGTAATCATTATGATGTATAAGCTTCACTAATTTTCAACTCATAAATATGACACATTATTTTAATATAATAGGAATATTTTTAAATTTTTTTTTGTAATTATTACATCGCAGATGATATGTAACGACAAGTTATATTTTAAATGTGATTAATCACAACGATTCACGTGCCAGTGTACAACAATGATAACTAGCTACAAACTTATAAGACCTTCATGTAAAAAATAAATATCTGGGTTAAAATAAAATGAAATTTCACTTACATACACTCTTCTACCTGGTGACACATCCCGTGGCCATTGTTATAAAACGTATGATAATTGTCATGCATATGCTATAAATCTATTTATATGAGAATTTACGTTACGTTAAGTTTTGTAAATTTTGTGTGCGAACGTTTGCGTGTAGATGGAACAAAAATATTAAAGTAAAATGAAAAAAATATTTGACTTTAGTTACTATATTTTTTTTTCATAAATTTGAAAGATTAACGTGCTGAATCTTCAGAAGAAACTACATTGTAGCTATTTCAAATGAATTTGATATCTTGACACGAATATTATAGATATTTCAATTGTAATTATTGGGTATTACTTTATATTAGTGCTTAAGTGAAACCTCTTTACGTCTGTCTTACACATCCTTGAAATATAACATTGAAGAATTTCACAACGATAGCTAATAACTGATAGCTGTAAAGAATTTTCAAAAGTATTAACATAATTTTAAAATGAAACCGTTTAATATTATGTATACATAATAATATCTCAATAAGTTTGAGTTGATTATCTACCGTAATTTTAAAAGCAGCTCCCATCGAATTTCGAGTGTGTTCACTCGATATGTAACAATAATTTTGGTTTGTGTAGTTGGCGCAGTACGTAGTAATTTATCACATATTATATAGCTAGTGATGCGTGAAATGCTACATGTCTACATTCAAGACAAGACAGCTTGACGTCATATTATATCACTATCCACGAGTAGTTATCTTGCAAAGGTCGGCGGGGTCAGCCGAGCTGGTGGTTTGCCTTTTATTTTAAATTTTCTTAAATTAGTGAGGTCTGATAAACACCACAATATGTTCTCGCGTGTATTACAACCGGTTGCCTCTGTGGCTGTGCAAAATGGAGCAAAAACATTCTCCACCACATCCCAGGTAAGGGATTCTGTTTAAAATTATTCTGACTGACCAATAACTCAACAAGAGCCTCTTAACCTCTTTTAAATTTTTATATTCCATATTTATAAAGATGTAATTTTCCAGAGGAACTTTAAAGTGGTCGTCGCAGGCGCTGCCGGTGGAATTGGCCAACCCTTGTCACTACTCCTCAAGCAGAACCCTCTCGTAACCAGGCTGGCTTTGTACGACATCGCACCGGTGACCCCTGGGGTCGCGGTCGATATATCTCACATGGACACCCCAGCCAAGGTCAGCGGTCACAAGGGTCCGGAAGAACTCTCAGCGGCCATTAAAGGTAAATTGCTTGATACTAAAAGGTATATTTCAAATTATATTCTTAAAATATATATAATAAAACGATTATGTAATGCTAACCTATAAATTTGCTATCATCGAAGTCTTTTAGCAAGTGTCAAGGTTAAGGTCATTGGTATAAGTAACTCTGTGATAATACATCATTCTCCATGGGAAACATTTTGACAGTTACATAATGAGCAATACCAACATGACCTTGACATTCCTGTTAAAACTAGATCTATGCCAAAGATATAAGTAAATATAAAAGTGCTGTTTGTTGTGTAATTCATATGTATATATTTTTTCACATTTGCTATTAAAACAGGTGTCGTCATATTCAGTATAATTAAAACTGTTGCCTGTAAATTATTATTCAAAATTCATATAATTTTTTATACGAAATTACCAATAGATGTATAACTAATTCACTTTAACATGTTATTGTAATAAGTAAAATTATTTGAAAATATGAACAAGTTCCATTGTGCCTGTAGGTTTGTACCAGGTGTCAAGTATTAAGCCTTTATTTATTCTTCTTCTCATTGTATGTTATGCATCAATGGCACTTTTTTTGTCAGAGAAAATGGCCAAGTTATGGTAAAATGAGTAGAGCTGAAAATTATACAAAAACTAAATCTCTGCTCTGTGACTTCAATGCTCCATCCAGTATTTCTCATTTAGCCTTAAGTGGTCCATTTTTTATTTTGCAATGCATTGACCCAAAATGAACATAATATTGATCAGGACACCAGGATTAGGATAATTGCAGGGTGTATATTGTGATGGCAGGTATCAGGATGCACATGTGACTCATAAATACTCCTAAAAGAGATGAATGAAATATTAGATGTGACAGAGAAATAAATGTACCATAACACCAGTTACAGTACCATGTATCAGAGAATGTGTAGTATAAGTAGAAGAGATTAAAAATATGTGAAGAATTATATTTGTATAAAACATGTGAATATTGAGATATAGCTTTTAGAGAAAAGTGAAAGAGGAAAACAGGTTGTACTAACCTTACTTAGGTGGGATAAGGGTAAGAAAATGATGGTGATTAATACTCAATTTTATTTGTACTATTTTTTTAACAAAATTGAACACAAATTCAAATAATTAAAAGTTATGTATGAAAATAACAGCATAATGTTTTCCTATTACCAGATGCTGACATAGTGGTGATCCCGGCTGGTGTCCCCCGCAAACCAGGCATGACCCGTGATGACCTGTTCAACACCAATGCCTCAATTGTCCGTGACATTGCTGCGTCCATCGCCCAGAACTCGCCTAAAGCTATTGTGGCTATCATCACAAACCCAGTTAACTCCATGGTCCCAATTGCATCAGAAGTTTTAAAGAAGGTGAGAATAGCAAAATGTTTTAACAGTTTGGTTCTTATAAAGTGATAGATTTACTGTGAAAACACTTGTTAGTGCTTTAAAAGTTAATTTATCTATGTGCTGTCAAGGGTGATATATTAATAATCAGATGCATTACAGTGATTTTGCTAGAGAATGTTAAGGATCAACTAAGAGACGGGACATAAAGTAATAAATTAAAGTAACCAATTCTACTATGAATGAATCTTATAAGTAGTTGTAAATAAAGAAAATTTAAATGTATCATTTATGGTTCTTAACTATGTGAAGATAGCCTTTGAGCCCTCCTGAAAGGGATGTTTTGTATATCTAATGAGAAAAATGAAATCACCCAACTGTCACTGTGTGGAAAGATTGATGATGTGCATCACTTAATGATGATGCAGTGTGCCAAGAACAGTAGCGATTAAGAATGAGTAATGAATAGTATGAGTGTTATGCCAGACTTGTATTTGTCTCACCCTTCGGGTGAGGCTGAGATCTTGTAAGACCTAGTATTGGTATGTCATCAGCGACGTTCCAGTTACGCACCTAGAAAGAATAGAGAACAATGTGTCTGATATGTTCTTTGCAATAAAAATACTTAAAAGTAAAAGTAAACTAAAGTTTTTAAATCCAATATGCCATGTTTTGCATAGTTATAAAACTGTATTTCACTCATATTTCTATTAAGAAATGGCGCCTAGTCCTTAGTCCTGATCCATATATTGAAAGCTGCACACATCCAAGTGTTCTGTTAAATAATACTAATACCTGAAGATAACTCAGAGGCATTTGATTTCAAATTTAGTAAGCTTTGTATCAAAGTAAACTATAGTGTTCATCACACAGAAGTCTACTTTATGTTACAGTAAAACTGTTGTCATGGTAAGCTCAATATTAAAGATTAATAATACCATGAGAACTGTCATATAAATAAATATATGATGATAGCTCAGTGGTTATTGTGTTTGACATAGGTTCGAATCCTAGAGATTGAATCCCAGCTTTCGGTAAAAAAATGTGATGAAACCACCATCTTCTGAGCCCGCTGCTCGCTAGCTTCCACCCTCATGTCGAAAATCCGTCGCTAAACACATATAGGTGAGTTCAGGCAGCTGCATTTGAGTCTACCCCCTTCTCTAGGTTTAGTGGGTATATCATTTTATACCATATCGACATTTAACATCAGATGAGATTGTAGTACCTACAAAGTATAAAAACAAATGTTGAAATTCTAAACGTCACTTGAAATATGATGTAATGTTTAGAATATTAATATGGTGAACCTATTAAGGTTTGTAAGTACATTTAATAGATTAACATATATTTTTAAAAACAATGTCAATGTCTGTCATGATAACACTCAGTATTCAAGGATATAACATTAGTTTAGTTCATTAAAATACACCATAGTTTGTAGAGTTTCAGCATGCTCACTCATTTGTCATAAAAATCATTTGATATACTCCCCATTGATTAAAAGAAGAAAATTATATTCTACTAGTAACAGCCTGCGGCTTTGACCGCGGCCTATGATTATATAAAACTTTATAAAAATGAATGGTACCGTGGGGCGACCAAGTGGCGAGGTAATTTAAAATACATAAAAACTTTCATGAAAACAAATAATGTTGATCAGCCAAACAGTGTTGGAGTTTATTGCCCATACCATACTGACGTATTAACATGTATTTTTATATACTTATAGATACAAGAATGCAGTGTTGTGATGATATCCTATCACAGTAAAATAAAAACAAAAAGAAAACAGGATGTGTCGTAAAGACACAATGATAAAAATGAAACTTTTGTAATTCCACTAAAAAAAAAAATAGAACAAAAAGTCAACGTCACGCGATTTCCCAGACTGTCACTCCTGCAAGTACTGACTGCGCTCGACGTTGCTAAACTTTGGTGATTGTGCGATAGCCGATGTTTTTAACACTATCCCATACAGTGTTTACCGCCTCCATTTTTCATCACGTAAAAAGGTTGCGTATCATAATTTCAAATCCCTCCCATAAGAAGTTGCACTGGAAAAATCTGTCATCAAAAATTTTATTTGCGCTACATTACGAAAACTTTTCTTTTCTACAATACCGCCGTTTAGCTGGAAGAAAATACCCTGTGTCATTAATCTTACTGGTGTACAAACTAAAAATTAAATAAAACATTCATTTGTTCAGTCAAAAAAAAAGTTTTCAACAAAAAAAAATGCATTACGAGTTATACAATACATAACCATAGATATCTAGTTTGCAGATCTTAGATTGTAATTTACTTATACAATGTATTGTATTTAATAAATTATTAATACTTCATTCATCATTTCATTATTGTTTAATCGAGGAGCTGTTTTCTAATCAGGATTGTAACAGCCTTGTAAGGTTTTTAAGTGTTAGTATTACACAATATTAGTTGGAACGTTCTTATCATAAGTTATCATTAATGATAAGACTCGTATAAAAGATTACTTTTACGTGACTAACTGATGTAAGAGTGATTGATGTAATAAACAAATAGAGACTTAGGTCTGGAAAATTTTTCTTCTGTCTGTTGATAGATTAAAGCAGGGTTCATTGACTGTTGGTTAGCTTGCTTGGAGACTGCTTCGATTGGCGTCATGAACTGCGGTTTTCGATCAAGGAAAACATCGTGATGAAACCATAACGTGGCAGTAGGATTGTTGTTGTGTTGTAGGCCAACTAGCTGGCTACCACCCTCAAGTTGTACATTTTTCGGCAAGCACTTTCAAACCAGTTCGCCCCCCCCCCTCCCCCCTCCCCCCGCATCCCTAGAGTGGATCATTACAGAACTATGGTAATTCTGGAAACAATTGTTAACATTATCCAGTTGATTTCTTTTAAATAAAATAAAAAGAATTAGTGTACTCTTGTGTGCACGTAAAATGTTATATATCTTTGGTGTGAATATGAAAAATATTTTTAAATTTTCTCTTAACATATTACGTTTTAAAAAGAAAAACGTGATCCAAAAAGTTTATAAGTGTTCGGCGATAGATAAACAATTTTTGGGATGCTTTTGAACATTGTTGGATCCATGATTGAAGTTCGTGTGATGTCCTAGGCCGGAGTGTACGACCCCGCCCGCGTCCTCGGAGTGACGACCCTGGATGTGGTCCGCGCGGCCGCCTTCATCGGCGAGATCAACGGCGTGGATCCGCGCACCGTCACCCTCCCCGTCATCGGTGGCCACTCCGGTGTCACCATCATCCCCGTGCTCTCCCAAAGCCAGCCCGCCGTCAAGCTCTCCGACCAGGGCAAGATCAAGGCGCTCACCGAGAGGATACAGGAAGCCGGCACCGAGGTAAAACATTCAAACCATGGTTCGATCATAACTAATGAGTGAGTGGTCACTGTCGGTGCGTTGGCAATACTTTGCAAATATCACGATATCATAACTACACTGTGTCTGATAATAGGCACGGTGCAATCCACCAACATTTACAGGAAATCGATGTTTTACATACTCCTTGGGATCACAAAAAGGCAAACCTTGGGTAAAACTAGTGATACATGTGCATTAACAGTATTTTTAAAATGCCACGACATAGTGACTGCACTATGTCTGATAGGAAGCACCGTATAAATCAAGAACAGCGACAGGACATTGAAGTTGAAGTTTTACATACTAGTAGGAATCACAAAAAGCCAACACTGAGATAAAACTAGTAACGAATGTGCGTTGACAGCAATTTATTTTAAATATCACAACATAGTGACTGCACTGTGTCTAATAGTAAGCACGATACAATCCAAGAACTACAAGAGGGCAACAAAGTTTTACATACTTCTCAGGATCTAAACTTAAAATGAGTGATTTCAACATGTGAAAAAAATAAAATTAGTCACCGTGTTAGCTTTAGCACTATGTATATGGTGATAACAATACAGTCAGGTACAGATAGTATTTCATTATTGGATAGAATACAGTTAAAACCTAAGTAATGTGTGTAACATTGGCGGATATTACGCTTTATGTGTGGTAGTCGAGATTTAACCGGACACGATTCTCGTCTTCTCTACAGCCCTGCAAATCCTTATGCCGTATTACCACCAGAGAGCAAATGATTGATTCGTGTTCTTATTGATCTCGCTGCCACCAAATTAAATCGAGACTGTCTTGAACATTATTTTTTTGTTAAACAAATTTAGGAATTGAAAGAGGTAAATAAATATAAGACTTCATAGCTTTATATTACTCATTCGCCATCCTTGTTTAAAGTAGATTAAGCGTAATACTAAAGAACAGGTTTACCGGAAAGTTCTGTCTGGTTTTGGTATAAAACAAAATAAAAATATTTCTTACCTTCGAAAAACTTTCTCTATACATATAATAAAACAAAGTCGTCCGCCGCATCTGTCTGTCTATCTGGATGTTCGCGATAAATTCAAAAACTACTGAACGGATTGTAATACGGTCTGCACCAATAGATAAAGTAATACATGAGGAAGGTTTAGGTATAAACTTTGTTAATGTTTTTTTGTAAACTGGTTGAAATATAATGATAATTGTCGAAAGAATTGGAAAAAGTCAAGCCGCCTGGAAGCTTTCGTCGAAAATGCCTAATCCCTTTGAAATATAACAAAACAATGCATGCTGAGGTATTCCTCTTTTATAGATCTTTTTAGGATAGTTTACTATACCCATCTATCTTTTAAAAATGGTCACATATGAGGTAATTGGAAGGCTATTTAGACTGATATAGTATTAATCTTAGTTACCTTAAGCATTTCATGCACATAAGTATATATTTTTTATTATCAGGGCAGGACAACGTCCTCGTGGCTTGCTAGTTAAATATAATTGCGATTAATATTAATGACTTGTTGTGATATGTGCTTACGCGTCGAAACTTGTTGTCATAGAAACAGGCAGAAGTTTCCGCTAGACCTAATATAAGAGAATGTGTTTAGTCGTGTCAAAGACAAGGTCATAGCGATCTGGTGAAGTGATGCTGAGGGTTCGCAGGTATATATAGAGTATGTGATTAGGTGGTGAAAGCAAAGGCTGGTGGCGGATCCGCGACGCTGTCGATGGCGTACGCGGGCGCTAGGCTCGCGGGCGCAGTCCTCAGGGGACTCAATGTAAGCTCTATCTTTAATACTATACTTTCATATATAAAAACGTATTATTTAGCGTTGTCCGTTATTACATTTACAACATTATGTTTTTATAACAATCACATTATTATGATAAGTGATTAACGCAAACAGTTGAGTGGGTTTTCTTTATATTTTATAGGTAAAAAATTGATCACAAACCCCCTCACCTAATGTTAAATGACGACGTGGATGGTAAAAACATGTTAAATCTACAGGGAACTTGCTTTCAAGCGCAGCTGCTGGAACACAAGAAACAGTGTTTGGCAACAGATTTTCAACTTGAGGGTGGTATCTGGCCAGCAGGACTTAGAAAAAGCACTGCCGTCATGCTATGGTTTTATCACGATGTTTTTCTTCATCGAAAGCTCAAATTTAGTTCTAAAGATTGGTTTGACACAACTATTAATTTAGCCATCACCGTTTTACATAGAAATCGCCAGTATTTGTCCACTATCTAGTTAAAGAACGTAGAACTTTAGATATATCGTTGCTTTTAGATCTCCAATACGTTGTAATCCTTTCCTTGGGAATGTAGACTGCTTATAAACTAGTTTATACCCACAACTTTGTTTCTCATGGAAATGGTTTTGTTATTTCAAATAAATTAATTACATATTGTAGTTGTCTCTAATTTTTTAATTGTAATATATCTTTATTATTTATCCTCCTTTCTCCCCCCTTCGTGGCACTTATATATGTAAAATTTTATCATTATTGCTCAGTCCTTATGAGAAAGCCTGCATTTTCATATGCAGTTCAAATAGTATCCTAAGCCGTTTCCGAGATTCGTTCGGATAAACAGCACACTCTTTAATTTTCGATGTATATGTATAGATTTAAAATATTTCTCGGTGAAATTACAGGGTGAATCCAATGTAGTGGAGTGCGCGTACGTGAAGTCTGATTTGACTGAGGCTGCGTATTTCGCGAATCCCGTACTGCTCGGGAAGAGCGGCGTCCAGAAGAACCTCGGCTTCGGGAAGCTGAACGAGTTCGAACAGAGCCTCCTGAAGGCCGCCATCCCTGAACTTCTCAAGAACATCAAGACTGGCGAGGAATTCGCCAAAAAGTAAACGAAATTAGTGCAAATTACATCGAACGGATTCGATCCTGTTCGTTTTAACCCCACGAATGCCGCGGATTCAGATGTTAAATATTGTTTTTATTTATTACTATAATAAAAAGTAGATCGAATATATAAGAAAACCGTGGCGTTTTGAGGGTTAGAATTTAGTTTTAAGTGATAATATTTAAAAACAATTATGTATTTAAATATATAAGATTTTAAGAAGAATCGTTTAAAAAATAGTCGTTTTATTTTGTTTCACCTCTTTTTCCCACTTTTTCTTCATCTCGTACCTATTTGCCAAAATATTTGTGCAATCTGCAATACAATTTACAATAATAAAAAATAATTATTTATCTTTTTGCTATTTTTTTTTATTTCAGTGTTTAGATAATTATCAACAAAAGTGTAAAACAACAATTTTTTGCAGTTCAACCAGAGATTTAAATGAAATTTCAACACTTCAGTGAAGTTATTTATCTAACTACGGGACTATGTATGCCGAACTAGTCAGTGATTGATGTTGTTAATGTGTTGCATGAATGAATAGTAAGGAATAAATATTGAAAACTATGAAAACGTGTTTTATTTCATACTAGTGACCCACCCCGTCTTCGTATGGGTTTTTATATGGTCAAGTGTCACAATCATATAGATGCATTTTTTAGCGCTTTAAAAGGCCATAACATATTAAATTGGATAAGGATTAGTATTATATTTGTAGAAATAGCATCAAAAATAACCATTATTTTTATAATCTATACATATAATAACAATGTAAATCCAACGTGTCTGTACTTTTTTGCTTATTGAGAAAAAAATGTTGCACGTGTCTAGGAATAGAATCCATTTCGATCATTTTTAGAAATGTCTGTCTGTTTGTTTGAACAGGCATCACTGGTAAAGTACTAGGTTTCTGATAAAATACCAGCAAGCAAGCATATTCCGGAGCAACATAATTTTTTTGTTTCATTAAAATGGGTACACTCTATCAAAAGTTATTGTAATTTTAATGACGACGGGAGTTAAGTACGAGAGAAAAATAGATAAGTAAATGGACTTTATCCTCATCCAAAAACCAGGGTATTTTATAACATAAATAAACATTACCACAGTATTACATTCTAAGACATAGAACGAAAGAAAAATGGATGATATTTTATTTTCACAAACAAATATTAATAGCCTAAGAAGTTCAGTAATCAATTAATATGAATAATTGTAAATCGATGGCGTTCAACTGCCATTTTCTAAATCTATTACTGCTATAATATACATTCTAAAAATTGGCCAATTACATATTTCTATAAATTGAATTATAAATTCTAGAATTTACTTTGTATAAGTAAAATATAATTTTTATTTTTCAATCGCATAAGGTTTATGATTTAATTTGTAAATTTCTAATTCATTTTGTATTGTAAATATTACAAGTTATTGAAACTTGTCACATTTTAGGACAATTGTTTATTATAATAAAAAAATAAAGAGACTAAAATTGTTCATTGAACATAAATGTAATAAAAAATGAAAGCAATAAGAGACTACGTTTATGACGACAACAGATGGCGCTAAACTTATAATTTTGTTGGTTTACTGTTAACAATAAGATAATTTCTGTGTTTTTTAGGTTTATTTCGAATTATTATTATATATTACATTATTTATAAATTTACCTTGATTCTAATGTCTTAGTTACGCTTTGAATTAATGAATACTTTTTAATTTATGCATTACGGAGCTTGCATTTTTGTCCAGCGGTACCGTGGAGAAAAAAGACTGCAGGCAGTGCAAATAACAGAAAGGATAACATAAAAATAATAATAAGAATGAGCTATATTGGCTGACTCTTTAAGACTGAAATCTCAAAATGGCAGATTATGTTTTCAATTATTTTTTAATTTCACTACATCGTATATTGTAAATTTCATGGTTTAGTAAAAAAAGTTCGTACAAAAGAAAAAATAATTTAATAATACATTTTACATAATTATTATTTTACAATTCATTATTTATTATTTTTCAAAGCTTTGTAATAAATCAGGTATTTTTTAAGCGTATGCTGCCAACAGTCTATTGACCTATGCCTCAGGTCTACATTGGTTTGTATAGAACTTAAATATTTATGGTTTTGGACAGTCCATGGCTTAATATTGTTTTTACAGTCGTTAAATTAGAATATTAGTGTTATGGTACTCCTATACCTGCGTGTATCGTCACGAAGTTTGGTCCATGTTCGCAATAACTTTAGGTGTAGGGGCACACATTACCGTCGTGTGTTACGAACTATCTGACTGTATGACGATAGATGTTGACGGTTTTTACACACATCAAAGTAACTTGGAAGCCCTAATTTTGAGTTATTATTGAAGTGACAAAGGGGTGTGACCATTATTAGTTTTTAGCCTGACACTTTACATTACAAATATACAAGATATACAGATATCAATTCAGATTGTTTCATTGATCACTGTGTTTTGTATTCCGTTCCACGCGGACGAAGTCGCGGGTACAGCTAGTATTAAATAAATATACAGTTTATTATATACAAGTAAACTATACGAATAAAAAAAAATTACACTAAGTTAGTAAATCCACACACACTACTCTCAATGAAAAAGAAAATTAGTAAAATTTACAGACGTACATAAATCTCGTTCATGGTAGCATCATTGCCCTTATTTCTGTTGCAAGACATCAGAATGCGTACTGTTATGCTTCGGTCTAAAAGGTGTGATTTGCAACTTGCACTGTTGCATTAGACGTTCCAACTAAGCTCTTCGTAGGATTGACAGACCTCAGATGAACTGTGATCCTAGAGGGTTCAAAATGTTGAATACATTTTACTTCTTATATGCTTCGTAGTTGGGCGGCGTAATGTTGATCCGATAACGGCAGACTTACTAATTTAAACTGATAACACCATCGCGTGACGGTGACGAAATATATAAATATAGGGAGATTGGCATTATTATTATTTACTTGTAGTAATATCCCATTGTAATATTAAAAGAGGCGAAAACAACATTGCGGTCAATTTCCTTTAACGTTTGACAAACAATATTTAAAAGCGTCGGAAATTTTATAGGCACACACTTAATGCACGCGTTGAAAAATCAACTTGAGATCAAATAAACAATCGATAATACGACGCAGCCTGTATGTTAGGACACTTAAGTAAAAAAATCTATAGTAATGAACTTTGTGCCTCTTACATTGCCGTGCGTGAAAGGTGATCTTCTTAAGATCCCCTTACCCCTTGGAACCTGAACTACATAAGGTGTCTACTGCTTAAATACGATAATATAACTTTATTTGCATTATAAAAATACGTCGATTATGATATTTAAATTTATAGGTACTCACATTACTGTACGTTCTTCGTAAATGCATCACAATTTGGTTGAGCGCATTGTACAAACGTAGATGAGATTTATTTTCATAAATTTCTATATAAATTTCAATCATCAGCAGGACTAAATACACTGAGAAAACGGTTACGCCTGTCCACGGTCTGGTCTTCCGTTTGTTAACAGTTAGACCGGGATCTTTCTCCATAATTATATGCAAATACGCTTCAATATTTTAATTACACTGTTTGTGGGCTAATTACTTGGCTGATATTCAAAATGTATTTTTGGTTTATCTCTTGGACTCTATTTTAAAACCATACTTTGCCTGTCTATGGAGTAAGTAGGCATATCACGATTTTTTAATAGTTCCAAACTATTTTAAAAATTACACACTGACTTAAGTTTGTTTATAATTTTACGAGATAAGCTTTTTATGCCTCGCGTGTCTTTAAGTATTCGCTATTTCGATCTAACTTTCAACAGACAAATCAAAATCGATAAAACAACTTCATAACTAATGAGTGGATTAAAATTGGTCAATATCTTAAAGTTACAGAATTACAAACACTAAAGTGAAGTACTGAAATTTCTACAGGATATAACCGTTTTATGGCCGGTAATATGAATATTGTAAAATAAAAAAAATTATATCTCTTTTGTAGCATAACGTATAGATCCATGTTGTAACTAACTAAATAAATACTAGTGTGTTGATGAGTTACTCAATATATATATATATATATATATATATATATATATATATATATATATATATGTTTAGCTTAGCAAGATTCGCGTTTTAGCATTCAAGGCAGCAGCTCAACTCGAGGTTCGGCCTCTTTGGCTTCTTTGAGCTTGTTGCCAAGCGGCAGAGCGCCATGAGCGCTCGCCCGTTAGTCCGATGAAGCTGTGAAGGTCTGTCAGGCCAACAGCGTATAGTCAGTTCGAAGAAAAAAGGGACGGTCAGTGGTATCTTGCTTATATACAAATATAGATATTATATACAAATACTAGGTCTCCTTGTCGTTTTTCAATTGATATTATTTCATGTTTTTTGGTGCTCTTATTATGAGTCACAGATTTCCCTTTTTTTAGGTACACATCAAACTCATAAAGTCAAACGTTTTGTTTTTCGGTGAGACGTGGCAGCGGCACATTGATTCCAGTCGGAAGTAGGCATGTACTTGAAATGGATTTTCGTAAAGTAACACCTAATAAATTAAATAAATATATAATATTCGTCAGGCGAACATTATTAAACGTTCTACCACCACTACTACCACTTAAGTTGTATATATGCTTCTAAATTTCTAATAATTTTTAAATAATAATTTTTAAAATAAATGAGGTCAAAGATTTAAACCCTTTTTTAACGTGTTCATAGTTACTCTGGTATTTTGTATATCCAAAGATATTTTCTTGTCTTAAAATTTTGACAGAATATTTGAAACCTTTACAGAAAATTATATGTTTTTTTTTGTTTATTTCTTCACCATCTCATAGTAAACTAAATATTATTTATATGTGTCGTATAAAATATGATACGTTAACGCAAATTGTATGGTAGACAAAGATCTGAAGTCGAGTTCATAAATTTACAGTTCATGACAAAATGTTCGCGAGTATTGTCAAGCCTGTAACTATTTATCCGAAAATTGCCGCTGAAAAATTTTCCACTTCAACACAGGTGATAAACTATTCTGGTAGTCACTGCTTACTTTTAATAATTATAATGGTTATATAATAATTTGTAGTACATATCAAATTTTGTTAAGCTTCGTCCACGTTAAATTACTAACTTCATAACTGCGATTCCACTGCTTTCCTTTCTGAGTAATATCAGAGGCCTTTTTTTTTTTTTTTTGTTTTTTTTTTTTTTTTTTTTTACGTGGGGAAAATCCGTGACGGATACCCACCCCGTCGGGCAGCGGGGGGTGGGTTATGTCCGAGTCCCACGGACTAAAAACCCCACGGTGCCTCTCACACCTATTTGGCCGGGGAGCAGGAACTGCCAATGGCATTACTTCTGCTAATATCAGAGGCCTAGCATATTGACAACAATTTTATTTTATTTATTTTACAATTACTTTTTATATTGTTAGTCACCTACATATAACTTGAAATTTTATTTCCACAGATAGTATGTTTTTAAACAATAAAAAAATTATTTACTTCAAAACACAGTGGATTGGGGGGAGACTGTACAAAAAATTATGAGCTTACAACTTTTGAGAATTATCGTGCCCCCAAAAAAGAAGTGACAATAAAGGCCTGGATAGAGTTAATAACAATTTCTGTTGGTGTAAGTAGTAGAAGACAGATATGTTTTCAAATACTGTTGTCTATGTGTGCTACGGACAGGCGCTTGCAATTACAACTGGGTATTATTTTATGAAAGTATCTAAATTACCCCTTAAATAAAATCTTTAAACTCATTTTATGCGTCGAACCCAAGAATTACCATTGAACTATCGTCGTTTTAAACATGTTTAGAGAAACTTCAAAGTGGCAGTAATCGGCGGGGCCGGGGGCATCGGGCAGCCCTTGTCGTTTCTACTCCGGCTACATGAGTTGGTGACCCATCTCGCTCTATACGACATATCGCCGAGCACGCCCGGTGTCGCCGTCGACCTAGAACACATAGACATGCCATCTAAAGTAACCAGCCATAAGGGAGAAGAATCACTTTCGGAAGCTATAAAAGGTGTAATTGAATATGTTATAGAAATATCCCTACGACATCTAACATTAAACTAAACTTTTTTTTTTCGATCCAACTATTCTGTTGACCTCTCAAGGCCTCTACAGTTTCACCGGACTACCAAGGAGAGCGCTTAAGGCACTCACCCGATTTTATATAAACTAAACTTTTACTATGATAATTGTAGCACAATATAGATAATAATCATTCTGTGTATAATATATGGTCATTTTTTTTTCGAACTGACCTACAAACTTGGCTTCGTCAGACCTCTACAGTTCCACCGAACTACAATATATGGTCTACCGATGCGCCCTACATAGTTTTAGATATTATTGTTTTTACTGTAGCTTGTTCTTGTATATATATTTAGATTATACATTGCTCCCGTATCCTGAACTAATTTAATCAATTTAATCAAACATTAATCATTGAAATTACCTGAATAAAAAATTTAATGCAAAAAAGGAAAATTAATCTTTGAATTAATTTACAATAGCTCAAAGTAATATACTTTAATAATGCAACGAGAACCGAAACACCTTTCTGGTGTATTCACTATTTTTTGTTCCTTATTGCCCAAGTCCCTTTCTTTGTGCCTTGATATAAATTAATAATGCTGGTTTGCTTTCCCTAAGGTCCTTACACTTATATAACACCCTAGCTAAGAACTTTAAAACACCGTCAAAAATATTTAACACTGCACAACTAAGCACAATAGACACTATTACTTTGACAGACTTTGATTACTTTTACAGTAAGTGTAGATATTTATTATCAGTTGTCCACATTTACAGATAGTCATATAGTTGTGATAGCGGCAGGGGTGCGGAAAAAGTTAAAACTAACTGGAGACGACCTCTTCATGGACAACGCTAATATGGTGCTGAACATCGCTAGAAATGTTGCGCAGAATTCTCCGAAATCGATTATTGTGATTATCACGAATCCGGTGAACTCGCTCGTACCACTCACGTACGAGGTATTAAAGAAGGTTTGATTTATGTTAAACTATAGTGATACTATCCTATAGCGGCACCACTTTTAGACTAAGGAAGGTACGAGCATAAGCACTACACCAGGTTACGAGGTATTGGTGATTTCCAACGCGGAGAAATCTAGTCCTATATTTTTCCAGCATATTTTAAATACTACAGGAACATTTCACGGATTTTGGTTTCTGTCACGATATGTCCCTTCTACGACAGACGATAGAAATACAAATTTAAATGTATATAAGTACGTGAAATTCATTGCAAAACTTAGGAATTTGAACCTGCGGACATCGAATTATTTCTCCGCAGGCCAAACAGCTCAATTATCATGACGTTTTTTTAGAGAAAGTTGTTTACCAAATATATTTAGAGACCTATTACAGATATTTGTATGAGTTTATTTATATTAACATTTTATCAAAACCGTTTGTCATTTTAGAAATATACGGTATTCTATACATACACTATAGTAACTATTTTGTTATTCGGAACGTAAAGTACATCTTGTATGTTGAACAAATGTCAAGAAATCTATCAATACTATCCTTGTTATCCTAAACAATTGAGCAATTAATTATTTACATTACAATATTCTGTTATAATTTTATTATATATTGTGTACATACATTTTACATTACCAACGACAACTTATTCACTCGTGTCGTTTGTGGCAATGGCCAAGATTTTTCAAAATCAATTTATTTTAACCAAGGCAGGAGTGCAGGATCCAAGACGAGTCCTGGGTGTGAACACGCGAAACGTGGTCCGCGCCGCCTCGTTCATCGGCCGTATGGACGGGATCGACCCCCGCAAGATAACTATCCCGGTGATCGGAGGTCACTCTATTAACACTATCATACCGGTGCTGTCGCAGTGCGATCCGCCTGCCAACTTTACAGACGAAGCCAAGGTTAAGGCGTTTATAGAAAGATTACAAGATACCAGCACTGAGGTTAACATTTTTAGCTTTTATAATTGGGATACACGGAAAATTATAAGGACTGCTATAAAATGTATAGGTGAAAACGCAAAGAACCAAGACAGTGCTTAAATGTCTTTATGATAACACCATGTGTTGGAAGTTGTAATTACAAATTTGTTTGTGACCCATGTATATTCACATGAATTATGAAATGTCACTGAGATTGCAGCTGTTTCTCTTAACCGCAATTTCACCTGATGTTACAGTCCTCGCCCAATCTTTTTGACTGTTTTCTATATAGATTTGTTGAACAAAAATTTCAGTAAAAATACGTATGTTATTACATGTATAACATCGACACAACTTAAGGATAAATAAATGACCATTTTAGATTTCTAGAATAATATTTTGAACTTGTTTTATATTAAACTCGCTAAACTTTAAGTCTTTGGTGATTTCATACTTTACACATTTGTATCTAATGTATGAAAGTTTGGGAAAGAGTGATAGCGAGACGAATAAAAGATGAAACTGGAGTGACTGACAATCAATTTGGGTTTATGCCTGGACGTGCGACAACAGATGCCATTTTCGCACTTCGCCAACTGTGCGAAAAATACAGACGTGCACATAAGAACTTGCATATGGTGTTTGTTGATCTGGAAAAGGCATATGATCGAGTACCTCGGGATGTTATGTGGTGGGCGCTGAAAAAGAAAAGAGTGCCTGGGAAATACTTAGAACTTATCCGTTGTATGTATAGTCAAGCGAAAACACATGTTAGGTCCGAGGCTGGAGTTACTGACAATTTCCAAGTGGCTGTAGGCTTGCATCAAGGATCAGGTTTAAGTCCTTATTTATTCCTTCTTGTCATGGATGCAATAACATCAGACATACAGGAGGAGGCACTTTGGTGTATGCTGTTTGCTGATGACATTGTTCTTATTGGAGAAAATGTTGCTGAGGTCCAAAGTAGGCTAGAGAAATGGCGAGAAAAACTGGAGAATATTGGTTTAAGGATTAGTAGGATAAAAACTGAACATTTATTCTGCGGCTTCGGCGGTCCATCCAGTTTTTGTCATATTACCTTAAACGGTGTATCCTTACCAGCCTGCTCCAGTTTTCGGTACCTCGGTTCATTGATCCAAAACGACGGTGGCATAGACAGGGACGTGAAGAACAGGATAAATGCAGGGTGGATGAATTGGCGAAAGGTGTCTGGGGTAGTTTGTGACCCACGAATGCCGTTGAAACTTAAGGGGAAGGTGTATAAGTCTATAATCAGACCAGTCGTGTTATATGGATCCGAGTGCTGGGCTACGAAAGGGACGGATGAGAAAAAATTACATGTGGCAGAAATGCGAATGTTAAGATGGATGTGTGGTGTAACAAGAATGGATAAGATTAAGAATAAGTATATCAGAGGAAGTTTGAAAATAGCACCAGTGACAGAGAAGTTGAGGAGTAATAGGTTAGCATGGTACGGGCATATTATAAGAAGAGATGAAAGTCATATAACAAGAAAGTTTTGAGTTTGAAAGTGGATGGATATAGAGGTAGAGGAAGACCGAAAAAGGTGTGGATGGATAGTGTGGAAAACGATATGTGTATAAAAGGTGTGAATACTGATATGGCTTTTGCCAGGGGAGAGTGGAAAAGGAAAACATGTTGTGCCGACCCTACTTAGGTGGGATAAGGGTAAGATGATGATGATGATATGTAATATTTACGTAGCATCCAGGAAACAATATTTTTTTCACGATAATATAGTTTTTCATCACATCTATATGCAAAAGTAGTAAGTCCGAATTTTAGTATTATGTCACGTTATTGTATGCAGGTAATAGCGGGAAAAGCCGGCGGTGGATCAGCCACTCTGTCAGCAGCATATGCAAGTGCGCGAATTTGTATTTCAGTATTAAGAGGGCTCAAGGTAACGTTGTATTAAACATATTGCTTTATATTGAAATAGATGTTGTTTTGCCAAGCATTTAACAAACTTAATGCATCATCTGTCCAACGCTAAAGTGCACATCACTACTACACTTCCATCGAAGCAACATACTATATTATCTTGGTTAAAAATTAATTTATTTTATTTTCTGGCAACCAAAATTCTAGTAGATTCTAGTCTGCCATTGTCGAGTAGGTAATTATATTACAAGTTTCTTGAGATCATTTCAATGAACTAACAAAATAGTGGCCGGCTTGTTAGAACTTTCCAGGGAGTTCTTGTGACAAGTCAGAATCCATGATCCGTGGCACTATTTTCTATCCATTTCACTTGTGCACAATAACCAAACTATATTATGTAAAACGCAACCAATATTATAAAATATAGAGCCAAATAACACAAGATTATGAATAACATATAAAATCAATTACATGACATTCCAAGATCCCGCTAAAAAAAAAACCTTAGATAAACATAACTATAGTTTTACGAATCCATTATCTATACTTATTATTTGTCTATAGATATATAAATGAGTAGTACAGATCTTTAGCGACTACCATACACATGGCAAAAATCCATTTAAAGGGACTCATTTTTGATTTCTCGGTTTTCGACATTACAATTCGAATTTTGTTAATTTCAGGGCGAACCGAACGTGGTGGAATGCACATACGTGAAGTCTGACGTCAGCGAAGCTAGTTACTTCGCCAATCCTGTTCTATTTGGTAAGAACGGTGTCGAGAAGAATTTAGGCTACGGTAAATTAAATAACTTCGAGAAAACCCTACTGAAAAATGCATTACCAGAGTTATTGAAGAATATCAAGACCGGTGAAGATTTCGTTAAGAATGCCTGCTAGTTTTTTGTTTTTTTATTTGAAACGCAAGGCAAACGAACATTGCTACAGAATGTGTTAATACAATACGGATAATGAAAGAGAGTAGAAGAAAATCGTTTCAGAAAAAAAAAATAACAGATTACTGTAAAGTTGATTAATATAAACTACAAGACACCCACTGTTTAAATATATTTTTGAATATAAGACTCCGGTGTTCGTATGTTCGTAATCCTTTTCCTTCTAAATTTGAGTGACATTAATAAAAAAAAATTGAGGTTATGTCTACTTGGCATCTTATAAGAAATCTTTAAGAGTTATTATTTAGCATGACACTCAAAGGACGCGCATTGTTGTCCATGAAATTAGTTTTAGCTTAAAATGGAAGAGGCAAGCGCTGGTATAAGACACCATGAAAATAACTGAAGCTGAGATATTGTAGCCAGTACGCGTCGTGTGTTGTGCAAGATCGACTCTCTCTACCAGTCTACAGAGTACAATATTTATGAAAAAGTAGTAACTCCTATGCTGGGCGGTTGTGCGCGCACCTATATTACTAAGGAAATGTATGCGTTGCCCCTTATTAATTCAAGAAATTAAAACTATTTAATGTAGTAAAATGATATACTTATATCATTAATCAAATAAATGCAATTTTTCTGAAGTGACGTGCTTACATATATTCGGTATTTGATTATTCTTTATTTAGATATTTTACTCATATAGTAAAATTTTGTCTTCCTTTAAATTTAAATATATTTTATATAACTCACGTTATTAATGTATATTTTGTATTTGTAGTATTTAATTTCGTCGTTTGAACTTTCGACTCAGTTCAAAACGGTTAAACGTATAAAAGATTATTTTATATTAAGCCATAGAAGTATAACTTCTTACTTACATAAAACTACACAAATCTTTTTAAATTTATGAAGTCTATATGCCTCCATGATTGTTAACTATAACTGGACTAGTATGTGGCGTGGCTGTCTAGATTCAAAGTTTCTTAAATTTCCAAATATACAACCTCCTAACATTCGTCGACATAATTGGCATGATGACAGTAAATACGAATTACAACAATAATCTGTTTATCCCATAGAACCGTGTGAATAGGTTAGGAAAAATGTTTTTATTTTTATATTCAGGTGGAGATTGATAATTTATTTAATAAAATAAAACTAAAAAAATAGAGCAATCGTCCATCTTATGTTAGTAGTCCGGTGGACCTGTAGAGGCCTGACGAAGCCAACAGTGTAGGTAAGTTCGAAAAAAAAACCATCTTATTTTGAACACCAATCTCAGAGTGAATTACGCCACGCTTCAGCTAACGTCACTTTGTACTAGTGCTGTTGATATTTTTAAACATATCGGATTTTTGATATCGATATTTAAAAATATATTAATATCGGGTTTGATATATTGAAAAAAAAACGATTTTTCGATATATCGGCGTTATTCAAAACACTGTAATTCAGCTTAATAATGATTTACACAGGGACTAATCCAGTATAGATGATGTCCGTGGCTTCACATGCACTTTTTAAATTTTAGTTTTTAAAATGTAAAACTGTAAGATATAGAACTACAGAAATACCCTTTCAAATATATGTGTATTTACGACATGCACACTACCTATAATACACTAAATTAACTGTACTATAGCGTCGCGCAAGTATGAACAATTAGTTAACAAAGTTCTACCGTGACCAGAGGAACGGCGTGGCAGTTCATAAAATAGGAACAAACAAACAATTAATTTTATATATTAACCAAGTAAATACTAACAGTGTGCCGGATTGGGTTTGTTATCAGCAACCTATTTGGAATTTTAACCCACTATGTAACTTCCTCAGTCCTCAATTACATTATATAAGATAATCCTAATGAAAATTGATTATATACATTATCTGTCAATAAGTTTTAAATATTTAATTACATAGATATAACAATGTATATATTTCTATTATATTTAAAGTACTTGGGTAACAACTAGTGCAAAATAAAATAACCTAAGTTTTTCATTATAATATCAGCTGTTTACAAGTAAAAGTTCCGTAAAAATCTGCCCAACTGTTTCGGTGATTACATGGGGATGCAGGTGTGAATAACAGCTAATACTAAATAAGTGATGCTAAGCTACTTCTTATAAATTCAGCTATTTGCCAGTGAAAGTCCGCTTTAAATTAGTCCAACCGTTTCGGAGAGTATCCGGAACAAACAGACAGACCAAAATTTTAAAAAATGTTTTTGTTTTGTGTTATAAATACCGTATATACTTTCATATCCGTTTAGTAAAACGTTATTATTTTGACATTACAAATAGACACTTAAATTTTATTATATGTATATAGTTATGAAAATGTTAGCTTATAATTTAATGGTCCATTTCCACCAATGTTCTGATCATGATTTAAGCTAAGTCATCACTATATCTACATCAAATCTTTACAGATAACAGATATAGATAGAATGAGGCGTAAGCATGATTTAAATTTCATATAAGAACGTTGGTGCAATTGTGTCTTAGTAATTGTTTTTTACTTTAAATAAGACAAATATAATGTGCAGCAACTTTTTTTAAAACGTTCGTCATTTTATATGTTCATCCGTCTGATTACTACGAGTAATGTAGGTATCAAAAATTATATTTTTGAAGTGAAATTTCTTTAGAATCGTTGTGATTTCAAACCGGATGCAACGGAAAAACGACAGGTAAGAGACACAAATACAAAAATGTGTAGGATGAAGCCTGCAAAAAATGAGAGAGAAATATACATACTATTTTTGAAGTGAAATAGTGACCCAGAGCGAGAGAGCAAATGTCGGTGTGTATGTATATTGCACACTGTTTAATACTTGCTTGTATTTGAGCATTTAACGTATGTTAGTATATTTGAAAATTACGTGTACTTCTGTACACTGTGTGCGGCTGCGTATTACAGCTTTTTAGTAAGAAGTCAGTGTTTATGAGTATTTTTATAGCTTGTTTATTGAAACTGAAAATATACAACTTGAGCAATAAATTATGTAACATATGTTAAATAAAATAAAAAAAATATCTTTTAAAATTAATCAAAATACTTTCATTTTTAAACAAATTAACTTTGTAATTCCTACCCTTGTTATATATATTCATCTCATTCTTTTCTCGATTTACTGAAGTTTCACTTCTATCGTGTGTGAATCGCACACACCTTTTTTTATATCACAGAGGTATATCTATACAAAATTATTTTGCGTCTTAATACTTGCGACTGTCCAAAACCATAAAGGTTTAAGTTCCATACAAACAAATGTCGTCTTTATGAGGCACAGGTCAACAGACTGTTGGCAGCATAAGCTTAACAAAACACCGGATTTATTACAAAACTTTAAAAATAATTATTATGTTTGTAAAGTCAAAATTTTTATGTAAATTGCATTTTTAAATTACTTTTTTAATTGTGCTAATTTTTTTTACTATACCATGAAATTTACAATTACGATGTTGTGAAGTTAAAAACATAATACGCCATCTTGAGACGTGGGTCTTAAAAAAATCAGCCAAGGGGTAGGAATAAGCCATTAAATAAACCAGGGAATGAAGGACAACAAATATATAATAAATAAAATAGAGGGAATTAAGTTACTATAATGTTGTGGTTCAAATAATTTACGGGATAAAATGAGAAACAAAAGTATTTCAAAAAATATCGATCACTTATATCTATTTTTCAATATCGAACTGTCGATATGTCGTTCAAGAAAATATTATTAAAAAATATCGATATTTTATCAACAGTCGAATTTCGAAGAACTACATTTTTATCGTTTCATGTTCGTTTAGAAAATATTTCGAGGTAATCGTTGCTCAGTTACTTATTATCGTGTACGTAAAACAAAAGTTACAATGGAACAAGGATTTGCTAAGGCAAATAGCACTAATTTGCCTAGACTTGATTTATTGATGTTGGGAGAGTTTCTGGCTATTGTCAAAGATTTTTGTACAACAGAATTTAGAAATTTGAAAACTACTATGTAAGTATAACGTTCACGTTAAGTTCACACATAAAGTACTCTGTGGTTCACTCGTTAAGTGCTCGCTATTTACAATATCATGACGTCATAAGCAGACGCCAGGACACGGATAAGCGTTTTGGCACGTATTTTAAATTTAAAATTAAATTTGCGTTTATTTTGTAAAAAATCTTTGTTTTCTCCAAAAATATTAAGTTTTTTGGAAATAGTATATATTCTAGAGTATTATAGGACAGTAATTAAAATCAGTCATCATGCCAATTCAATGCGGCGTTTCCGTTATTAGCACGTACAATATTATACTCTCTATATTACTTTAATGTTGTAATTTATTATACATATATTACTATTATAATATTTATTAACTAAGAAAGTATATAGTTTACAAATAAGTTATTAGCACGTACAATATTATACTCTCTATATTACTTTAATGTTGTAATTTATTATACATATATTACTATTATAATATTTATTTACTAATAAAGTATATAGTTTACAAATAACAAACGCATATTTAGTATAGTCTGATGTTTTTTACTGCTCCAATATTTTAATTGTATTTTCTTAATATCTTGTAAAACTTTAACTAAATATTAACTCGGTTTTATAAAATACTAGCTGTGCTCGCGACTTCGTCCACGTGAAACGGAATTCAAAACACAGTGATTAATGAAACAATCTGAATTTATATCTCTATATCATGTATATTTGTAATGTAATGTGTCAGGCTAACTTTGCCACTTCAATAATAACTCAAAATTCGGGCTTCCAAGTTCCTTTGATGTGTGTAAAAACCGTGGGCCTAGCTATAGTGCTGCATCTATCGTCATATAGTAAGATAGTTCGTAGCACACGATGGTAATGTGTTCCCACATCTAAATTTATTGCGAACATGAACAAAACTTCGTGTCAATACACGCAGGTATAGGAGTAACATAACACTAATGTTCTAATTTAACAACTGTAAAAACAATATTAACCCTTGGACTGTCCAAAACCATAAAGATTTCACTTTTATACAAACGAATGTAGACCTCATGAGGCATAGGTCAATAGACTGTTGGCAGCATACTCTTAAAAAATACCTGATTTATTACAAAACTTTGAAAAATAACAAATTATGAATTGTAAAATAATAATTTTCATGTAAAATGTATATTTAAATTAATTTTTCATTTGTACGAACTTTTTTTACTAAACCGTGAAATTTACAATGTACGATGTAGTGAAATTAAAAAATAATTGAAAACGTAATCTGCCATTTTGAGATCTCAGTCTTAAAAATCAGCCGGGGCTTATAATATATATATTTTTTTTATTATTGTGAAATAAATACAAATCCTCTGACAGTAGACAGAGGCCTTAACTAGATTGACAATAATGATAATATTTATGACAATATTTAGTGTAAAATATGCAAGATTAATAATTTAAAAATATATTAAAATTATACCTAAGTAGATCAAAATTAAATGTATAAATTACAAGAAAGAACTAAATAAAATAAAGGGCTTATAATATTTATTCATATATACTTCACATAGCTGATTCTTATTATTATTTTTATGTTATCCTTTCTTTTATTTGCACTGCCTGCGGTCTTTTTTCTCCACGGTACCACTGGAAGAAAATGCAAGCTCCGTAATGCATAAACCAAAAATTATTCATTAATGCAAAGTGTAATTAAGATATAAGAATGAAGGTAAATTTATGAAAATTATAATTTGAAATAAACCTAAAAAACAGAAATTATCTCATTGTTATCTATACTCTTCCTTGCAATAATATTCTTACGACAGTAAACCAAAAAAAAAAGTTTAGCGCCATCTGTTGTCGTCAAAAATGTAGTCGGTTATTGCTTCTAAAGATGTTTTTTCTTACATTTATGTTCAATAAACAATTTTAGTCTCTTTATTTTTTTTATTCCAATAAAAAATTGTCCTAAAATGTGATAAGGTTCAATAACTTGTAATATTTACAACACAAAACTAATTAGAAATGTACAAATTTAATCATAAATCTTATGCGATCTAAAAATAAAAATTATATTTTACTTATACAAAGTGAGTTATTTAATTTATAGAAATATGTAATACTAGCTGTGCCCGCGACTACGTCCGCGTGGAACTTAATACAAAAAAAACTGTGATTGATACAACCATCTGAATGTATATCTGTTTATCTTGTATATTTATAATCCAACTCTCGAGATACGTGTGGTACTCAAAACAACAGTTAGCCATGCTTCAGACACCTGCTTATATTTATATGGTCGACATGCAGGCTCTCGAAACTATCATGAAACTTATAAATGAGCCGTTTGCTGTAAAACACAGAAATAATCTCATTGTTATCTATACTCTTCATTGCAATAATATTCTTAACGATAGAAAACCAATAAAACAATAAATTTAGCGACATCTGTTGTGAAAAAATGTAGCCTGTTATTGCTTCTAAAGACGATTTTTATAACATTTATGTTCAGTGAACAATTTTAGTCTCTTTATTTTTTTCATATAAAATAAAGAATATAGATATAATTGTGCTAAATTGTGATAAGATTCAATAACTTGTAATATTTACAACACAAAATTAATTAGAAATGTACAAATTTAATCATAAACATTATGTCATCGAAAAATAAAAATTATATTTTACTTACACAAAGTACAAAGTAAGTTATTCAATTTATAGAAATATGTAATATATGTAACTTGCCAATTTTTAGTTTATATACTATAGTAGTAATAGATTTAGAAAATGGCTTTTGATCGCCATCTATTAGCAAAATGCATATTAATTAATTACTGAACTTCTCAGAAAATTATAATTCGAAATAAACCTAACAAACACAGAAATAATCTCATTGTTATCTGTGTGCCTAGTGCGAGTTTACAAAAACATATCGAATAACCTTACCACGACGTTATCGAGTATACAAAGAACGTAACGAGACCTGAGTACATGCGAGTGTGAGTTACATTTGGGTTGTCAATTCGATTGACGTTTGCTCACAGAAAAAATGGTTAGATTCTTTAGATTTTGTTGGCAATGCTAAACACCACATGATAACCCGATCAAATTTAGAAGTTTCTATAAACTATATTTTCTTCAACAAAATAAGCTACGTGTCAATTTAGACGGGTTACCTAGTGTAACGCAGGATTTGTTTATTTACTTGTTAGATGCGTGAAAGTTATATATTTTTATAATTACTTTTAAACTATACTTTTTAGATAAAATGTATTACTTTTATTTACGCCAAATTGGTAATTTCGTTATATAAAAATTAAAACTAATCAACAATTGAACTTATGATTATTTACATGAAACAGTAAATATATAAAATCTTTTTACATTTGGCGTCAAATTTAGTTCTTTATTGAATTCGCGTGGTCATAGTATTGACATTTATATATTTTAGACACAGAAATCTCATTAAGACCCAGAAACTATACTTTATATCTTCTCGAATGGAACTTAAGGGAGAAGGAACACAAAATATATAAAAAATTTGGAAAACGATCAAAATGGAAAGAGCAGTTGATAGACTTTAATGCAATGAAGTCAGGATTATATGGAAATGAGGATAGACCAATATTATAGAAATTATAAATAAAAACTAGTTTTATTTTATTTACAACATTATAATACATGTAGTAATTTCTTATAATGACATTGTATTATTGTTCTACTTTAATAATTGATCTCTTAATCTTTCGCCGACTAAATGTGAAGTGGAAACAAACTCTATAGGAGTAGAAATAGTTCCATGATCACAGTCCCATCCATCATCCTATGTTACTGTAATGCCCAATATATCTAGCATGTTATGTAGTATACAGCAATGCAGGCCCATTTTAACTGCTCGCAATGAGAAGCTCTGTACTTTTCAAACATTGTTATTGGTTCTTTAACCTTCTAAAAGCATTTTTGATAACTACTCCAGCCTTTGTATCCTTTTCTTTATAATTAGCGTCTCCTGTGCCAGGCGTAGTGTGTAAAATTCGAATCATCAGCCAAGGGTGTAGTGGGTAGTTAATCTCCTAAAAAAATAACCAATATTATTACTGTGAAATAATAGATTGATTTACTTCATAAATCAAAACAACAATTATAAAATATTTTTCTACATACATTTTGTCCTTGCATTAAATTCCAGCAAATAAAAAAAAATATTGATATATGCAATGACTTTAATTAAATTTATTATTTTAATAACCATGTTTGTGGTGAGAGAACAACTATGTTTTTTGGTTTATTTATTTATTGTAAGTAATGAGCTAGCAATTTGTCATTATGAATATACTTACATTCTTAGAATACATTCTTTGTATTATTATAGGTATAAGGATGTGATAATATGTACATATCCATGTATGTATTTTGGGTAAAAGCCACATTGTTTCTCCATGCCCATGCAACAATTTCATGTAACGGTTGACAGTGTTGTTTTCCATATAAGTGAGTCATACCACCACCAAATTTCACCTTAATATTATGGTCTTCATTATGCTAATTATACCTGAAAAAATAATTTCTATGTTATTTATGTCAATCTAATACATACAATTTTCTTCAGAAGAATTAACATAATATTTACCATGTATAGTGATTGGTAGTGTTTATAACAACAATAAAGATGTTCATCTTTTTTAGGAGGTCCAAATACAATAAAATGACAACAATCAATATAGCTGTTACTCATATTAATATATACATCAATCACTCCTGGAATTTTATTTTTACTATGAAATCTGAAAAATATATATATATATTGAAATGTATGTTTATGCATAGTCAACATCAATTATAGATACATAATCTTGTTTATTTAAATAGTTATAGTATTTAGTAGAAATTGTCTCATTTTTCTCTTAAGTGTCTTGAAAGATAATAAGTTGTAACATTGTATTGAGATTTCTTTATTACAGTAAGTATACTATATGTACATAAATGGTTACATATATAAATACACACAAACTTCTATGGATTTTATGTGCTATATGTTTAATTTAAAATATACATATTCCTTGTAATGCATGATTGATTATACTAAATTGATTGCAGTATAAGTACTTAATATATTTTACTGCACATTTTTGTGAGAGTCTCTTTACTATTGGCTTTCGGTAGGATCCAGTCGCATCTGCACTAGTCTTTTATAGAAGGACACTTATTTCAAGTTCACTTATTAAAATCAAGAATATTTACCTTTATTTCCAATGTAACTCGTTGTGAAGACTTTAGACTAGTTTGTCGTCTTACTTCTTTGCACAAAAACGTATATGCTTTCTTTGTGAAACGATACCTCTTCATAAATTTGGTCTCCGTGAGATCATCTAATAGATCACTGCTATCGCGAACTTTTATATGAACAATGACCATATTATTTCGTATATTTTGTGTTCTTGCTGTTTTGAATTCTTACAACCCAAAAAAGACATACTGCCATAACGTTTATGTTATAAAAATACTTTTATCACATATTTTACACCACAAAGCCGAACGTTTCACTTCTAAAATTAAAGTGAAACATATACTAGTGAAAATGTGAATATGTTTCGGTTCGAACTGTCAAAATGATATTTATTTGTAACTCGCACTCGCAATCACTCGAAATAAAGCACTTACGCGCGTCGACGACCTCGCTTTTCGAAATTCGATACCAATAAAGTAAACAATCAAAACTCGCACTCACAAATGATGTCTTACAAGTGAGCGACTAGGTGGCGCTTTTAAAATCCCATACAAATGATAGAAAATATTTACGCGTTCGATTACGAAAAACAACTCACACTAAGCACACAGTTGTTGTCATTTAGAGTGAGGGTGATACTATATAGTGTATCAGTTTATGGACAACAAGTAAACCAACCAAAAGTTAAATAATTTCGATGTTTTAGGGACTTTGTCGTTACATCTAGTGGCGTTAAATAGAGTTCACACTGTATGTATCTCCACAAATTTTTTAAAGCGAATGTGAGTTTGTTTTCACTCGTTCTGCTCAACCGATGATCATAAATATCAGAAGTATGTAAAATATATATTATATAAATATAGGATAACTTTCACTCAGAATAAAAATTACTGTACCGAGGAATAGAGCAAATCTAAAACTAAAAATTTAAAACGCGATCGAAGCCGCTGGCATCAGCACGTAATATATAAATAAAACACAGAAAACATTGGATTTGCATCATTTATTGATTTGTCCTCCCAAAACTTTGTTTTCGCATGTTCGGACTTACAAGGATTATTTTTTTTTCGGCTACTTATATTATACATTACAGTTTTATTTTTATTTATTTTTTTATAAAGAAATCACAATGTGGAGAGTGGCACCGCCGGCGAGGGCGCCCGCGCGCGTCTCGCACGCCCAAAGTAAATTTAATCAGTCGTTTTTTTACACACACAAATGGATAACATTTACAATTAAATACCGTTCGCTCCTCGAACGTCAACATACACTACGCTAATAATTTATTTAAATATTATTATATAAAAAAAGAATATAATTTTATCGACAAATCTTGGAATCAATTTTTATATTGAAGTCTTAATGATTTTTTTTTACAATTGACGAGTTCACGTTCGACGAACGAATGATGCGATATATATGGAACACAATAAAAAATAATAATAATTAAAATGCACCATAAAAGACGCGCGGAGGCGGTGCCGGCGCACCCGCTGTCGGCCCCATTACACAACACTCGCACCCACACACACGCACACACGCACGCACGCATGTACATAAGCACGCACGCCCGCACGCACACAAACGCACTAACCACGCCCACCTTATCTATTAACAGACGTAACGAAAATGAAATGAAAAATCTTTAAAACGTAAGTCGTACCTAACCTGTACAGTTACAAATGCATATACATATTTTAACGTATCTTTTACATATAATGTATACATAACTTAACAATGTCGCTTTACAAAACTAAACACTTAACTTTACACTATAAATTATGGTATATTATGAAACAAGTTGAACTCGTCCTAAATCGTCAAGTATCGGTTTACAGTGGAACAGCGTCTCGGACTTCGCTGACGACACTTACTGCGTATACAAAAACTATACATTGATTAATGTAAAAATAATTAAAACGCAATACACACCAAAACGATACGACGACGCAATATATATATATATATATATTTAGAACAACAAATTGAATTCAACTACACGTACGGCTATCGAACACTTTAAAACAAAACGGAACAGCGAAGTCCGAAGCCAAAGCATTACAAAACTTACGATACGAATCGCCCTTGCACCGTACAGTAAAGAGACAGTACGACGAGTGGGCATCGGTCGCGGCGCACAGTGCTCTACTGATCTCGCATACTGCGCGGGAAGGACGCGACTGAGCTAAGCCTATATGAACAGTTACGAGGAATCTGCGAAATGCATACGCCCGGCAAGTGCCTATTACAATAATCTATACACAATGTACAAGTACCTAAATGTAGCTAAGTAATGGACGAAGTCGCGCGGAGATCCTATCCTAGAACGAGGGGTGTCGCCTTCAAGCGGTTGCACGTTGATCCCGTACCAACGCTTGCGGCCGCGATAACCCTAGTGTCGGAGTGGCGATGGAAGACTGGATAAAATATTACAAATCACTTGTTTGTTTTATTTTTTTTTTAACTTTATTTAATCGAAACGAGTACATCGTCTGCCACTTATAATTACTGAGGTAAATTTGCGTTCACTTCGCGGCAGTGCTTACTATATTACGATATACAAATTATACATTATCATTCTGATTCGCAGCGATGCGCGGCACACACCGACAGAACTACATAAAACGTTGTAATATATAAAAGTAATGTTGCCTCTGCGTTCCATTTTTCAGTCCGCGGGCGCCGCGCGCTGCGATCACTCCTCGTACTAACACCACTCATTGAAGAATAATAATTGTAAAAATGAAAACATTCGAACATCTAAATAAATAAAATTCATAATCGTATTCTCACTAATCGATAGCATATATATATATTTTTTTATTACTTTTATTTATTTTACCTTCATAAGCGTATCGAGTTTCAAATAGAAAAACCGTGACAGGTATGTCGTCAATCGAAGTATATCGTGAATAATGTACGAGGCAGATTCCTCTCGAGGCGTGACTTCACCGCCGTCGGGACTGAGCGCCGTCGGAGCTGAGCGCCGCCGGAACTGAGCGCCGCCGGAATTGAGTGTTACCACGCCGGAATGACATTTAAAGCTTCCCCACAACACATGACACAGTATTATATCCCTGCATTATTTATATTACAACTATTATACAGTTTTAGTAGTTCTAGGTAAGACGGTCCCATGGATCTATACAATACTCCCATATCTATCCACCACACCACAAATCTTGGAATCATTTTGTGGTTTTAAAATATTCTTTCCCTATTTTCCCCCTTACTACAACGTTATACAAACAACGCACGCACTCGGCTCCCGCTGACGGCTATTAACGTTTAGAAGCACGCTTAAAAGCTTAGAACTAATTACGAATAAATCATTTTTGATAGTTTATCGAATTAAATATTTTTTATTATTTTCATTTAATGGAAAATATTATGTAATGACACTGAACCGGTTTGTTACACTTTATTATGATTTTTTATTAGATAAAAAAAATGTGCAAAATCTCTTATAGCTTTGTAAGCGTATTTCTAAATAACAAACATGTATTCTCTTCCGTTGACCTTTCTGATTTACAATATTTTATAAACTTGTTTTGAAATTTAAAATATAGAATATTATTCAACAAATCCCTATATACTTTCACTATTGCTAATCATATCACAATGATACTTCGTCCCCGTTTTAGCGATACTTTATAGAGTAAGTTGAGATACCTGCGATCGCTTCGCACTTTGAAATGCAAATCTAATAGAATAAACAACTTGAAACGAAAATATGTGTGAGGTGAGATTGCGCACGACAACTCAACTGACCCCCAAAAGTACGTGTAAGGTGATAGAGAATGAAGTCTGTCGAGCGTCGGCGTCCCGTACGCAGGTATAGTTCCCGACACGAGTCGTGAGCACGAGGCGGTTACTGGTGCGTTGCACGTCACGCGACACTCCCATGCTCCCCGCACTATCGGGCAGTGTATCACGATTGCTGCCGGGAGTTATAGCGGATGACGGAGCGACGCGCGACGTGACGCTAGGATGCGAGGCGCGCGGCGGGGGGCGGTGCGGCGGAGGGGGGCGCGGCGGCCGCGGGGCGCTGTCAGTCCTCGTCTGAGAGAGGCTCGTACTGTGCAGACATTAGAGGCGCCGGCTCCGGCGCAGACGGACCCCCCGTCCCGCCGCTAGGCACGCAGCTCGCTCCGCCGCCTCCAGCGCTTGACGTCACCGGTACTACGCCTACAACATACCTTACTTGTAATACATAAAGGCCGAAACTATTGTTGCAAAGATTTTTTTTTCCAAATTATTATTTTAAAATTTATTACAAATATGTATTTGATTATTATTTTTAAATAAATCTGAAACAGGACCAAAATCTAGTTTTGGCAGTACTATTAAACGTCATAAGTGAAGGTCGGATAGGGGACATAATCTGTTTCTTGTCACGATCAAATGCAACAAGTACATACTGCCACTGATGATGTAATGTGAATCATCAGCCTGTAAGAGATCCACTGCAGACTGCACTCTTCCCGAAGGAGGGTGGTATAGACTTGATCACTACGCTAGCTTACAACGTATTGTCGACTTCAAACTCTGAGAAACCCACAGTTCTATATTTTCCTACATACGATAGTACTACAAAAATATATAATAGTAGGTATAATATAATATAATAATAGGTTCAGGTTTCCTCACGATGATTTCCTTTAGCGTCAGTTGATACCAATTTAAATTAGTTATTATACGTCAATTCTGAAAAATGAACCTGCAGGTATTGGGTCGATATTCCACGGGTCAAACCAATAGACTCTGTGAATGGATTTCCTTATTTTCAGAACGTTAGAAGAACGTCTTATAATCAGTGCGGTGGTCACATTTGTGAGACCCTTTTCCCCTACTTTCAGTAATATATACTAAAGTGATATAAATTTAGTAACATACTATAAATGATTTCGTTTCTGTTGAAGTGTAGAGTTTAAATTCTTTAGGTTTATATATGTGATGATAATATTTATGACTTGTCCTCGTCCCCTCCACTTCTCCCCCCTATGTCAGGATAGCATACTTTGTTGTACGTCTCCGTTAATATAATGGGTAAGGAGTAGGTATCAATTGATTACCGTCGGTAGTGGCGGCGGCGACGTTGAGCGCGGAGTACGGGAAGGTGTAGGGCGCGGTCGGGAACGCTAGAGGCTGTGGCTGCGGCTTCGCGCGCTCGTCCGCGTCGCTCCGCATCACTTCGACGATGCGCGTCGTCACGTAGTCAAACGCGGTGAGTACGCCGCTCCCACCCGATACGCACCCGTACCGCCGCGCGCCGCCTCCGCCGCCACCGCCCCCGCCAGCACCGCCCCCGCCCACACCACCGACACCTCCCCGCTCCGCACTGCAACAGTCATAACGGAAATATACACGTCATTGCAAATATCCGTTATTTATTCTGCTATAAGTAGTTCGATAATCGGTTATACAAATTAAATGAACGTAATTATAAAGATTATTCGGTTACAGCAGTGGTGGCCAACCTTTTTCAAAGCACGTGCGCAATGAAACATTTTGACAGCGCGTTCAGCGCGTTTTTTTTTATAGGTGGTGGTTAGGAGAGAGAATAAAATAATCTCAAACTCAATAAACAAAACTCAAATGTTAAAACCACTATAATAGATGAAAATAAAATGATTATTACTCATTTTCATATGCGTAAAAAAAGTTTCCAAAAATGGTATTTTTAAATTAGTATTTCGAAAATCTTGTAGAGGGTGCATTACAGATCGACCGTGGAAGCAATTGCGCCCGCGAACGCGGCGTTAGCCACTTCTGGGTTAGATACAGCAAGAAATAAATTATCAAAATAATCTTTAGTACCTATTGCTTTGGTGGTTATCAGGTGGCGAGACGGGTTCGAGGTACGGCGCGTGCTTGGGCGGATCTCTTCGTTTCCACTCGTCGGAGGACACCCCCGTGGCGCCTCCTACTACTCCAGTAGTGCCGCCTGAGCTGACGGCGACACTGATTGTGTTGGTGGCACCACTAGTGGGCACGCCGTAAGGTTCGGAACTCGCGACAGAGAATCTGCTACTGTTACAAAAATAACATCTTAATATATTTTCCAAATGGAGTAATACATTCTATCAGTGTAAAAACCAACAGCAAGTTCTGTATATAGACACGGAATTGTATGTCTGAAAAAGGACTAAAGATAACTCCGCATTGCTATATGTCTATTTACTTGAATACTTTACAGCAACTATTTTTTTTATCTTTCACATATTATTAAAAATAATGAATTATTTAGAAAGCTGTTTAAACTAATATAAAGTTTAATAGTCGTTTTTACATTCATATTAAACTTTTAACATCGGATAAGTATTTTTTGAGTTTATCCATTACAAACTAAAAATCAATTCTTTTTTCTTCATAATAGTAGTGTAGAACAAAACTGCGCGTTAAAACATGTAATTTATCCCTAGTACTTGATGCATTAATAAAATAAATATTTTCTCAAATTATTAGCAAATTAATAATGGTTTGCTCACTTGTGGTGTATGAGCGAGGTGGTGGGGCTGCAGAAGTCCCTGTTGATAATGTTCGAGGCGAGGTCCCCGAGCTTGATGCTGGTGGTGTAGGCAGCCTGCGCGAGCTCCTCGCGTTCCCGCTCCCGTTCCCGTTCTCGGTCCCGGTCACCGGGGGTCTGGTTCGGTCCCCGTTCCACTCTCTCCTGAGGAGGTGAGCAATATGTTCCCCCGTAATGCCTCTACTATACGTACTATACTAATACTTTCTGACTACACTGAAATATCGAGCAAAGTGTTGTCTTTTAACAGGAAGAATTCTAAAAGACCAAAAACTTTAAAATGTCAGAAAAACACTGATAAATGTTCACGTACCGGATACCGTTGGTCCGTCGCTTGACTAATCTGGTGCGTGATGATGGCGTCGATGAGCGAGGCAGCAGTCAGCTTGCCCGACCGCTGCTCCGCCGTGGCGCCTCCACCTGCCACTGCACCGCCCACGCCAACGCCCACGCCAACGCCCCCGCCCCCGCCTATAGCGACACCCGCACCGCCCCCGCCACCGCCAGCGACACCACCTCGACTGAAATAACAATTATATAATTTTATACAAACTACACAAATCGAATGTTATCAATATGTACATAAAGAGGTAGCCATTACCGTTTTTATGTAATCAAGCTCTTCACGTTACTCACACTCAAAATCGCGATACGAACAAAACTATCAAGTCATTGTTATACCAGAAGGAAACGGAATAATTGACAGCAATTTATATCGACAATCGTTGTATAATAACACAACAGCAGAATTAGTTATTGATATATAGCCGTAGAAGCAGAGAGTAATACGTACGGTTCCTTTCTCTCGGGGTGGTGCGGGGTGTGGGCGCGGTGCTTCCCTGCAGCGACGTACCCCGGAACGACCCCTGACCCCACACCTGCCCCCATCCCCACGCCCGCCCCCGGGCCCGGTCCGCCCCCCAGCCGCCGCTCGGTGTCCTGCGCGGGCGCACTCTGCAATACAATCACATCACAACATTACAGTCTCCTTGTATCATACACTCATAAAATAGAATTAGCCTTTATAAAAAATCAATACAAAGGTACATGAGAATCTACTAAATACAGTATAAAACCCCTACTTCACAAACTTCGCACATTTCAACCAGTTCGCAATCTTCGAAGTCTGATCATTAGATCGAGCAGTTCCGACATCCACTCCTACACACATATATGTAACACTTTGAATCTGGGGAGTCGATAGAATATATAATTAGAGAGGATTACCGGCACGTGATGCCTGTCGTGGATCATGGTCTGCTGGTGCTGATGGGGGTGAGGCGACTGGTGCTGCGGGTGGGGCTGGTGCTGCTGGTAGGACTGGTGCTGGTCTATCGCGTGTCGCTCCTGCATCGCAGCCATTGCTCTCTCGCTGGAATAACACACATAATTAGACTAGACTTTACTATAACAAATTCAGGAAAGGGGTGCTGTGGAGAACGATCTGCGTGACGTCACGGATATAGGGAGGAAATATGGCGAATTTTAATATGAGAGACCAAAACTAATTTTAAGATGATTCGGGGTTCGCGGGAACGGTTAAGAATAGTAAATTTGTTTAAACTGACATTTGTATTACTTACTTTTCTCTTCGTTGTTGCATCGCCATTTGAATGTCTCTCTCTATTGTGTACTGCGAATGTTTCACTCTTCTGTCTATCACCTACAATAAAATAAAAACATAATAAAACTATATTGTATAACATACTATCATAACTTCTCATTTGATAAACTTAAGGAGATGATGAAACACCATATATGAGTAATGCCTCTAAAATTACGAGGTAATTTAATTTATTAAGCTACTATATTACTATTAAGTTTTATTACAATTTAGGAACTTTATTAAAAAAAAAATTATAAACTGGAATAATTTATTTACCTGATATTGTGATATAGGATGATATTTTTGCGTTAAAGACATGTCTCGTAATCTGAAATGATAACACAATTAAACAATAATTAATTATTTTCTAGAATGTTCATTTTTTACTTAACATATTACTTTTTATTGATGTAGGAATTATATTAAATATATGTATGATTTTTAAATCCGCGCCTTCTCACTCAGAAACTCTTTGGTTGAAATATTTTTTGTAGTAATTTTCGCAATAAATTAGCGTCCTACTTCAAACATAATATGCTGAGACAACTGTTTCATTTGACATGCAACACTTCACAAGAGATGATAACATACAAAGCGAGTCATAAGGGAGACAACATTCACAGGTACTTGATAGTCAGGTTAATTTACCAGCAGAGTGGAGCATATATAATATCATTTATGTAACAGAGATGTCACTATTTTATTAAAACCAGCGCCTCAAGCGATATGGTTTAGAAAATGATACCTATGATCTAAAGATACAGAATATTTAATTATGTATGTATAGATCAGTACTGCTTAAGTTGTATACATGTTTTAAAATTTGTACTGAAAATATGATCATCTAGTTCCAAAATTAATGGTATTTATTGTAGAAATATATGAGCATGTACTTGTCAGAAAGAGGAGTATAAAAACAATACATAGAAATTATTTAACCTTTACAACAAGATATATATTTCTTATAATGAAATAATACTAGAGTGTAAATTTTGATGTTCTTTCACCAAAATATTGTTACATAATAAAGAACCCAATATTGCATAAAAGCGCCATCTAGTGATATATGTCGTAATAAAAATCATAAAATTACTTTGATACAGATATCAAAATGTGAAAAGACCGTTAGGTGGATTCGGTATAGATTGCTGACCTGACGTCATGAGGGTGCTGTGCAGGATGCTGCGCAGCATGCTGTGCAGGGTGCTGCGGCGAGGGTTGCGGTTTGGCGTCTGGTTTGGGCGGGTCGGCGGCGGGCACGGGCAGCGCCGTCGCAGCGGACGCCACGTTCACCAGCGACGTGAACGCCTCGTGACCTGTATGTCATTTTTTTTTTAATTTTATGAAATGTTTGAAATATGTAGTAATAATTGTCCATATTACAATAATAGTGTGTAAAATTTCGGCTATAGTCTTGTCTGTATCGTGTATAATAATAGTACCCAAAGTGTTACCTGGCGGTGGATGCTGGGGATGCTGCGAGTGCTGCGGGTGATGCGGATGCTGCGGGTGTTGCGGATGATGCGGGTGGTGCGGGTACATGTGCGGTGTGTGCCGCTGTATAACAGAAACGGAGTCGCGGCGCTGTGGCGAGTAGGCGCCGTACTGCGGCGCGTACTGCGGGGAGCCATCGCGGTCGGCGACAGCGGGTCGGTCGGGTCGGTCGGGCCGGTCGAGTCGATCAGGTCGGTCGAGCCGGTCGGGTCGGTCGGGCCGGTCGTGGCGGTCACGCCGGGCGCCGCCATGCATCTGCTGTGACGTTATGAAGTCCGCCATTATGATCTGACGCTGCTCGAGGCCGTGCGGGGTGCGCCCGTACCCGCCGCTACCAGACGTCTGGAAATCGACCAAGGTCTGTGCACTTATTTATCTATATCGGAGTTTCAAATTATTATACTTTATTAACAGTGTCCGCAACTTCGCACATGTTTTTTAATTGTATCCATTTGTTTTAATAAAATATGTAACGGAGTTGACACACTACAGTGTCATCTAACGGTTAGGTACAACACAATAAATAACCATAGTTATTTCTAGGCCCAGACATATTGCAATATCGCACGTGGGATTACCAATGTTACTGTAAGCGTATAATAAATTTACCGGTGAGTATGCGGGTTCGTGAGTGCGTTGCGGCGCGGCCGGCGTGCAGTACGCGGGGCTGCGGCGCTTGTAGTAGTGCTCGAGCCGGGGTTTGTCGGTGAGGTGCTGCGGATGCGTCGCGTGCTGCTGGTGTTGGGGGTGCGCGGGGTGTGCGGGGTGCGCGTGGTGCGGCAGCACGGGGGTCCCTGCGGTGATGGAGCCAGGCGGGGTGCGCCGCGCCTCGAACCGCGACTCGACTGGAGTGCCCAGTGTTATTGAGCCCTTAGGGTTCGCGGCGGTCTTGAGTACGCCGGTCGCGGGCCGCACGGTGCCGCCTGCACCCGCGCCTGCGCCCGCACCCCCGCTGGCGCCTTTCGTTTTGCAGATGTATTGCGTAGGCGACTCCCGTTCCTGTCCACCTCTGTACGCGTACTCGTTTGAGTTACGGTACATGTTCTGAAACAAGTATAGATAGTTAAATCAACAACAGAATGTTTAAAATGATTCAGATTTAAGAAACAATGCATATTAGCAATACCATATTTAATAACATTTACGAGGAGATTTTGTACCTGATTGAGTCGCAGTCACCATGCACAAGGCGGCGACAGCTGTTCAATTCAGTTCCATGACTATTCAGTTCATCGATAGATCTGTTAAAAGTGTATTTCATGTGTTCAGGTACGAACCGGTTTGTTGGGATGAGGGAAGGTGACATCATTTCTCCTATCGGTACGCTTGACGGTGAGATCGAGTAGCGAATCGGGGCGCGCGTCAGCAGCGGGCACGTCGACGCGCGTGTCGGCGCGCTGATCGGGCCTGGGGTCGGGCCGCGGCTCGATATGCACGAGTACGAGTCCGTCCTTGCCGGGCTCCTGCGCGCTCTGTGAGATGGGCGTGATGGTGGCAGTGGGCCGGTGCGGGGACCGCGGTCCGGTTACCACGTTGTGCGAGCTGTTCACGACCGTTAATGTCGCCAACGTCTCTCGGCCGCCCGTTGATGATGATACCTAACAATTATTATGTTGCTGGTCATTTATATTATTATGATGTGGTACCGATTAATCACAATATAAATAAAACTATATTTCATCTATGTAGGTTAAATATCATTTAGATTCCTATATTACTTTGTAAGTTTTAATCTTTGATCATAATGCCAGTTATCTTAAATCATGATGTGATTTGAGATGGTAAACATGGTACATCTAGAGTGGTATTAACTTACAAGTGCAGTTACAAGAGTTCACCTATAGGAGTATGCTAACGATTTCTAACTTGAGGACGGTAACTGGTCACGCAACTTTAGAAACAGCTCTACTACAATGATATAGTTTAATCAGGAAGTTTTCCTGTACGAAAAATTTAGTCCATTATAGGAGGTGCGAAACTAGATCGATATTTATTGGAGTCTTAGGGATTCTTTTATTTGGAAATTGGTTGTGCATTAGCTCGTCTCTAAAGTCGGGATAAAAAAACAAGATGTAGTAGTAGATACATGTGTACAAACTGGTCATGATTTGGCTGTACAGTTTTTGAGGATTATCACTAAGTATTTATTTGGAGCACTGTATAACGTTTTATTTAGGGTAAAGGTGAAGAGAAATGAGGACGTTATTACCTTTAGTTGATGCGGTTTGACGGCGGGCGGTACGGGGTGCGCGTCCCGTGTGAGGCTGAACTCAATGAGGTTGAGCACAACGTCGCGCACGGTCTGCGGCGCGGAGGGCCCGTTGCGCTGCAGCAGCGGCGACGCGCTCACGACCGAACTCGAGCACGGCGCCGTGCAAACTGGCAGGCACACCGCCGGGCTCGCCGCGGGGCTCGATGATGACGTCGTCGCAGGGGGAATGCCGATCGACGAGGGGGGTAAGCTCTGCGAGTCAATACACTCTATCAGTATTCTTAATAAACAATTTGTATTTTTTTATCATCACTACGGACTACGGGCTAACCCTATACATTTCAGCCGCGTTTGCAGGTCGTCTCGGCCTTGAAGTATAATTGTTTAGATTCGAGAGTAGTGTACCGCCTGCATTTAGACCGAGCGCCAGCAAACGAAATAAGATGAAGAATGAATATATAAGAGGAAGTAAGTAAGAGGAAGGAAGAAAATAGTATCAATGACAGAGAAGTTGAGGAGTAGGCGTGTCATTTTGTATTTTTCGAACTGACCTACACTGTTAGCCTGACAAGGCCTTCCCAGTTTCACCGATATAGGCATAGCATGAGGGGAGGTGAAAGCCGTATAACTAGAAAAGTTATAAATATGAAAGTGAACAGTTATAGGAGTAGAGGGAGACCGAAGAAAGTATAGATGGATTGAGTGAAAAATTATATGTGAATACTGAGATGACATCTGACAGGAGAGTGGAAAAAGAAAATATGTTGTGCTCAGCGTATTTAGGTGGGATAAGGGTAAGATGATGATAATTGTACCTTGGTGGTGGGCGCGTCGTTTTCCTCGTCCGCGGTCTCGGTGGCAGACGAATCGTACTCGTCGCGGCGATGGCGACGCGGCGCGACCGCGTCCGTGCGCGGGCCCTGCGGCTGTGCGGGTGGCGGCGGTTGCGCGTGCGCATGGGCGTGCGTGTGAGTGTGCGCGTGCGGGGAGGACCCGGCACTCGCGGTGTCGGTGTCGCCGGAGCTAAGCGCGCTCTCCTCGCTGGAGCTGCATCGGCTGGCGACGGACGCCCTCTCTCCTACTACCGCGTCCAATTGCAGCTTTTTTCTATTAAATTAAAGAATTACATTAATATTAACAGGTTCGTGTATCATTGTTCGGACCTGTTTAAAAATACGCTGTTTCTGAACACTAAAAAAATGTTTGCATCAACTTTGAAATTAGTACAAGTGTCGCGAATAAAGTTGCATACACAAAATAAGTAGTATTAACTCCTGGCAGGTGAGGTGTTGTGGAAGACGAAATAGTTAGTGAGATGGCAGGTACCTATATGTGAAGTAGAAGGCCTTGAGGCTAGCGGGCGTGCGGCCGCTGAGCGCGGCGATTCGGTCCCATGCGGTGCCGTGGTCGCGCAACAAGGTGCGGAAGCGCGCCGCCTCCTCCTCGCTGGGGTCCGGCGCGCCGCCGCCCTCGCCCGCGCTCTCCAGTCGCCGCGTAATCCGCTTCAGGCACGTCAGACAACACTTACTCAACTCCGACGGGATTTCTGCAAATATAATAATATATACTTATTCGCAGGATACCGGGGATCGATAACTGCTACCAATTATTATAGATATATGTTTAATTTATTTTTTATGGAATATACACTATATATATATATATATCTCTCTAGTCCTCCTTATCGATTTCGATGACGGCGAATCTAAAACTTTTCATTTCTTTGAAGCGTGGGCCCTACTATGACTCGCGAATCCAAACTTGCTTTTAAAGACCCGATCGCACGCAAAGGAGTAGACCTGGCCATTCTGATTGTATGTATACGTGTAAGAAGACTTCGGTCTATCTTTTAATGCTTGGCGTTTTCGTCAATTATTTGCAATCTGTAGTTCTCAAACCTTGCAACACTTTTAAAGATGATAGAGCGCCAAGTCGACCGTTTTAAAGCGAGATTCACCCAACACGTATAATCAATAATACAAGCGTTCAAATGCCTTTTCAACACATCTTTATAACGCAGATACTGACCACCGCGCTTATGTTTACCCTTTACCAACTCGGAGTAAAAAACTTCTTTTGGCAAACAATGGTCATCCATGCGAAGTATGTGTCCACACCATCTCAGTTGGTATTGTATAAGTAGTGCTTCAATGCCAAAGACACCGAAACGAAAGAAAACGCAGTATTTCAGTGTTAGATATGCGGTTCTGCCACTTTATTTTCATAATAAATCTAAGACATCTTAGATGGAACATGTATAATTTTTTAATATCTGCTCTATAAGTACACCATGTCTTTGCACCGTACAAAATAACAGATAAAATTAAAGCTTTGTATACACTGAACTTCGTCTCTAGTTTCAGATCATGGGACATCTAGACGCGAGCATTAAGTCGTCCAAATTTCGCAGCGGCTTGTGCAATGCGAGATGGTATCTCCGTGGCGAGAGTGTTGTCATCCCTGATATTACTACCCAAATACCTAAACCTAAACCTTTACGTATTTTTTCACACTATTACAGATTTATAATAGACTAACACTTACACAAATTAAAAGACTATTGCATTATAACAAGTCCGAAATTGTTTTACGAATTGCGCACAAGATTTTAAATTTTTACTCATAAATAAAATCGAAATGTCTGTTTACAATTTCAAGAGAACAGCTTTTACCTAAACGGATATATGACAATATACACAATACTTAAATTTTTTAAAATTTTGTCTGCTTATCTGTAATTCACGTCCATTTAGTAAGTCTTGTTTCACGAATGAAATATACAAATGAGTAACAAAAATAGGAATACTAACGGAACTCATCCATAAGAGGCTTCTTGAGATGTAAGGAGAGGTCGTGCCACCGAGGCGGCAGATGGCGCAGGCGCTTAGCCCGCACGCGCGGCCCCGGGCACGTCGGCACCGGGCACCGCGTGTACCGCGACCGCACGCACCGACAGTGGCACGCCTCGCACACCCTCGCGCCGACCGCCTCCTCCTACACGCATCACAAACTTACTCTAGGGACATCATAACTTATTGCTTAACTTGACTTTTCGGTCTTTCGAGCCGGATTAAAATAGTCCATTCGGTCTTTCGAACCGGATTACAACACGCAACATATAGATCTGCCCCAAATTAATTCGTAAACTATACAAGAATCAAATAAAATATACCTTAAATACTATAAAAGTATTTTCCATCCCCTAGTGAGATAAAGCGATATAATTGGCAACACACAAATATACCTTAAGTCCATAGTGTATCGTTCTCGATCTCGATATTGTCCTAGTGGCCCCGGGCGTGTTACACACGGCGCAGTTTGACGTAGTAGTCGTCACCGTCGTAGTTGTGACAGTCGTACTTGACGACGGCGTTCCTATTCTCTCAGTGACAGCTGTTCAAGAAAAACATTATATATTTTGATGTGAAACCACTGACAGCGCTGTAAGGGCCAAATCGATTGTGCGTGGTGTCACATACGCGTCAATTTTTTATTAAGCACCATATATCCGTTCATTTTGCATATTACAATATTAACTGTACATTTTTTAATATTAAATGTTTGGTGTTGCCAGAGTTTAGTTTTTGAGGTAATTTACATCTTTATTGTAATTCTTAAAAAACTGTACATTTATTCATGTCGATTCTGTAGGGGATTTGATCATAAGTCTTTTATCTCTGTTGTAGTTGTTTAACAAATTACATACGTAATTTAATTACTATGCATGATATTAACGATTACCACAATCATGTACGTAAAAGGTATATTAATTGATTTTATAAAAAAGTGTCTTTCATTAACAATTAATTTAAATTTTTCGCATATGCCGGCAACCTTCGACGTACAACTTCCTTTTTTGGGACAAACTTCAGACTACATTCACCTGTGCAAAAATCTACTGATGAGAACGATAATCAAGGTAACCACCACACATATGGTGAAAATCACACAACAATTACTGGTTTTTGTCGAAGCGGTACTCGTAGAGCGATTTTGCTGAAACCCCGATTTTAATTTTTTCATATATTTTCGTATTAACTACTTTAAGAATTAAACAAAAACATCATTACAGTATTTTAAATATCTAGGATTAGTCACAAAAAAGGCATAAATAGCTTGAATGTATCCAATTACATATTTATTATTCGTTAATTATGTATCAATCGCTAATCAGATCAGTGTCGCAATAACGCAGCGTTCACCGGATTAGCGAACTCATTCGTAAATCACTGCCTTCTAGAATATTCACGGGGCCACGCAATACACCTGACAACCGAATGGGTTGCCAACTTATTAATATAAGCAGTCCCTAAAAATATAGACCAGGTGTCTTTTCTAATGCCTGGTTAACTAGTAAGTTCAAGATGTAAATTTGTCAACCATCTTTATAGTTGTGTTGCGATAGTTGCGCTTCCGGGCCGGTCCTTCTAGAGATGGTGTGTTAATATTACGAGTATTTAAAAGATGGGAAAAATTATTGCATTTCTCAAAAACATCAATCAAATCCAAAAAGTAAGTACTTTTGAAATAAATAAATAAGCAATTTATTTTCTCAATTTTTTTATCATATGAAATAGTAAACAGGTTTTTATTTCACGGGATGTTAAGTAATCACAGCAACCTGCAGCTGTTTCTAAACAATTACATTTGTTTTCAATTAAATCTTATTCCGCCCTAAGTTCAGCATAACACGTTGTAAAAAAAGAGGTGATGAACATTAAAAAAATATATAGAGACACTAATAACATGAAATAGCCTACTCATTAAGAATACTCAACATAATGGAATTTATGAAAAATCAGACAGAAATGTATTCCCAAAATTTAGGGCGAAATTACTAAAGTTGGCAACACTGTGTACAGCAACTCGTCTCCACGGGCGGGAAGCTTCTTAGGGTATAAATTCCGAGCACAATGCAATTGCAAATAATGTTGCCCGGTTCGTTATTTATTGGCAGTAAAATTTGTTGGTTTTAGACCTACGTCTACGACGGTCCATAAGGACGTCTTTGTATCGCAATCAAAATCAAAATATACTTTATTCAATTTAGGCCCTAAGAAGGCGCTTAAGAACGTCTAAATTACTACCGGTGCGGAAAACATCCCAATCATCGAAAAGAACCGGCGAAAAACTCGATCGGATTTATCTTTTTAACGTATATAGATGCATATGTCAAATAAATTACACGTTACAACCGTTATTAGTGGATGCAAAGAGCGGAATCAATTCTAGACATCACCATCGTTCACATATTGATCCACTCTATAATAGCCCTTTGACACCAAAACCCGCTTGACATGACGTTTAAACTTATAGTCCGGCAAATCGAAAACATGCTTTGGAACTTTGTTATAAAACCTAACACTTAAGAAATTATTACTGGTTTTACTGGGTCGGAAACATGGGATGACCAGTTTGTCACCGTTTCTAGTATTTAGATCATGACGGTCTTTTACGAATTCAAGCTTTTCAAAGTTTTTGCGAACATACATTAAATTATAAAGAATGTATTGGGAGGGTAGAGTCAAAATACCGAATTTTTGAAACTTAGTCTTTACATCTTGGATCACAATCTACAAATGTAAAAAATATTAGTTACCTATTTTATCATTCTGTTATATCGTAAAATTTTATCTTTTCACATATATTAAACTATAACGATACGAATCATTATTCGTATAGTTGCAATATATAGTAGGAGAACGCGTGAATGTCGGTAACAAACGGTAAAGCGCAACGTTGCTGATTCAATATTTAACGAGGTATGCACCGCACCGAGCGCACACCGCGCTGGGAACCACAGATTTAACAGAGTTCAATTAACTCGACCGTTTAGTTGTCATATATTTTATGCAGTTTCAGTATTCAGGAAGAGCGTGGAACGATAAATTAAATGAGTTCACAGTTTTGCATAGTTGCAGTTATGCATAGTGTAAAAAACACTTCGAACACTTCACATGAGTATTACATTTTATCAAATTACGAAATTATTATTAATTTATTAATAATTACGGAACTATTAATCAATCAATAAATTACGGACAAACGAAAATAAATTAATAATTTAAAAAAAGCTTTGTTAATGGTCGCCGACTAACAATAATGAGTTTCGTCGGAATGCACCGATAGATAAAAAATAGACATTATAGAATTTCCATCGGAAGTAACAGCAAACCGATGCCTGTTTTCCAATAGAGATCATATGTATGCATAACATTATAAAAAAATACATAGAGACGAATATAGAATCTCCGATAAAAAATCCGTGTAAGGCGATGTGTATAACATACGACCTTGTAAATAAATACAGTATTGTGAAAAGAAAAAAAACACTTAAGGTTACCACAAGAAAACTTATAAATAACTACCACTAATACAGTGTACGTTTAACTTTATTAACATTACAGCATTATTATCAAATATTTCTACGATTTTAATAAAGTAAGATTTGTTAAACAAAAAGTATAATGTTATCAAACTTGATTTCGTTACATCTTTATTCTTAATAGAAATTTATATCCATATATATAAAAATGAATTACTTTTCGTTTGTCTCGTCAAAACTCGAGAATGGCTGGACCCGTTTGGCTAATCTTGATCTTCAAATATTTGTAGAAGTTCAAGAAAGGTTAAATGGTGAGAAACATAAATAATAAGTAAAGAAAAATACTAAAAAAAGACAATTTAATTTTCAAATACAGAATATTCCTAGCTATGAAACATTTGATGTCTTTTGTCATTTTAGAAATAAAAAATTGTCATTCGTTTGTCAAATGATTATAGGTAAGTTCAGAAATTAGTCTGTTTCATAGCTGTAGTATGAAGTCCGATCTCTTTGGTCTATTTTGTTGGAATACAAAACAATTGTTTTTCAAAAATAAAAATAGTAAATGAGAAAGCTTTAAATATATTAAATGTATAACTGTGTTGCGTTTAAAATGTAAATAAAAATTTTGTCTTAAGTTTTGACCACATTTTACACAAATAAATGTAAGTGATACGAAGTTCACCGGGTCGTCTAGTCTATACATATAATAAAGATGAAGTGTCTGTATGTAATATAAAAATAACGACTTTTTATAATTAAATAAAATAACTTTTTACTGATTAAATATGAACGTATACACGATACTGATAACAAAAACACAATTTTTAAAATTTTTGTCTGTCTGTTTGTTCCGGGTAATCTCCGAAATGGCTGGACCGATTTTGACAGAAATTTCACGGACGGATAGTTAAAATTACAGCGGGTGATATAGGCTACTTTATTTTAGACTAGCTGTCATCCGTGGCTTCGTCTGTAGTAGTATCTCCAAAACGATTGGACCTATTTTCATGGGACTTTCTAGCTAACGTTATAAAAAGTAATTAAGGCTTTTTTTATTTTGGACTAGCTTTTATCCATGGCTTCGTTTGCAGTACTATTTCCAAAACGTTTGAACCATTTTTCACGGAACTTTCATTAAGAGATAGCTGATCTTATAAGAAGCAATTTACAATTATAAAAAAAAAACGCATGCGGAGCCGTGGGCAACAGCTAGTATTAAATAAATACGTAACGTACCAAAAATATACCCGTTCACAAGGAACACCTAGAAACCTTATATCGTTGTACTCCATAGAGGATAAATATCTCCAGCAATTAACGTATATTTGCACGAGTACTAATTGGTATCCAGTTAGACTCATCTCCTGAGCGCTTATTTGAACTACGGCCTGTAAACGCTTACACAAGTTCGCCGTGCAGCCCATTCCACCCCACCCGGGCTTATACAATTCATTACTTAAAAAATGGTTCAATATTTCAATTACGTTACATTGATTTATTCTATACAGTAAATACAATACAGCCAGTTTGGAGTGAGAAACTACTTATTACCTATGCTGAGTACCACATGTCAGCCATCGGTGGCCGATTGCGTACACCACGATATAGAACAAAAAATGTACATTTTTTTAAGAATTATTGAAAAAAATAATTTTGACTTATTACAGGCTTAATAATAATGCTTATGCTATTTCGATAGACTCTTATCTAGCGGGCCGGTAACGATAAAGAAAACAAATTGGTCGCGTAACGTGTTGAATGAATTCTCATAGGTATCTCATTCTAAACGTAAATACTAATAGACTGTGAAAAGAAACATTGATCCTACAATACCAACGCTCCTAGGGAACGCGCGTGGCCTAAGCACGGCGGTGACTTTCTTAAGAATCGGCGTGACGTTCAACGTGTTAATGCCATTAAACTCAGGAGTGTACGAATTGAAAAGCGTATTATATTAGACACTTCCTTGCATCCTTTATAATTCTACACAGACCTTATTCTAATATTCCAATAATAATATGATCCCAATTTAAAACAATTCAACAGTAAAAATGTAAATCGAATCCGTTATATACCTTATGATTAATCAGAGATATTGACTCTTCCATCATTAGGTATAAAAAACCGTGATTAAATATATATCGCACAATACAATCTTTGTTTACGAGGTCAATAGTTTATTTAAGACAACAAGAAAAAGAAAGGCCGCATTCCTTTTCTAATCTGTAAAGGTATTATTATTATAATACAAACGACATTCGCGTGTGGATACAATAAACAATCCATATTTTATTTAGAACGGTCGGGTGTGTGTCGCGCGGTGTATACAGAGTATATTTGCGCGGGCGACAGATCGGAGCGCCTTCGAGCGCGACAATTTAACGAGCTATCCCCCGCTAACAGCGTCTGTTTGTGCAAACACGTTGGAGGATAAACAATTCGCAGATTTAACCGTTATACGTACACTTGTTTGTGTATGTTAGTAAGATTTTCTTTCTATTTCATATTTTATTATTCTGCGGAAAGACGAAGAACTTCAGTTTACTTAAAATGATACCTGAATACATTATAAAATAAAACCTACCTCTGTAAAACTATATATCTATAAATATTGTTATATAAAGTCACTTTTAGAGTCTGTCCATTTGTTACTTTACTTCTTGTAAACTACGCAACAGTAACAGTTTACAGTATCGTTTAGAGAATGTCTTCCGTAAGGATGATGTATATGATACATGTAGGTATATTCTATTTATAAAAAGTACGAGAAAAGTCTGTCCCTAGTTAATCATAAAAAATGTTGATATAATTTTCTGAGTATATTGTGTACAAACAAACATACTAAGGAAACAGAGAACCTTCTTTATTTGAAAGTTAGTTTGATGTATCAAAATTGAACAGTAAAGGCCTTATATGGCTGTGAGATGCAGACACAAACTAGTAGTCAGATTCAAAATACATGTATGAGTTCGTGAAACATACATGCTAGGTACACGTGTATGTTTCACGAATTTATATATGTGTGAAATAATAGTTTGCTTAGATTAGTTAGACACGGGACATTTGGTGACAGTCCAAGCAGAGGCGCACCGTGCGCCCTTGTGCTGTTTGCCTATATAAAATCGGGTGAGTGCCTTAAGCGCTCCCCTTAGTAGTCCGGTGAAACTGTAAAGGCCTTGCCAGGTCAACAGTGTAATCAGTTCGAAAAAAAAACACACGAAAGGAATAAAAACAGGTACCAGTAGCGGAAAGAACAACGCTCCGAAAGACCTTGACACCTTTCTAGAGGAAGGATGACGCTTAGAAGTTCATAAAGAATACCGTGATCGGTGTTTTGATGGCCTAATTCAACAAAATTAGCGATATTAAATCTCATACAATTCCGCGGTCACATACACTGAATGGGGATGGAAGACGAGATCAAATGAGCTTTTTTTGGTATTAACAACTGGTCGTCATCCTGTTAGTCAGCCCAAGTATCGTTGCCGTGACAGACAGACAGAACTGTGTGAGCTTTTAGCCGATAATTTGTAGAGAATTTGCAGGATCGGGATCTAGTTCCTCGGGCTCTATTGAAGCGTTGATCATGAGTAAGGTAATCGAAATGTCTTCCCGGAGAAGAATGCCTCAACTAATATGCTAGCCCACGGTATGTTGACAATTTTAAACACTCAACGATTAAATTCACTGCTATTTCTATAAATCGAAATGTCCCAATTCGACTATCGCACATACACGTTTGACACCTAGTAAATATTCTCAAGTTGAAAATGTCTCAATGAATTTTTTTGAAATATTCCGACAGACATTTGCGTTGGAGAAAAAGCTTTCCAATTTTAACCATATCACGAATTAACATCAGTTGATATAAGGTCAAACGCTCGCCTAAAACAAAATAAAAAGTAGTTTAGTCTATAATCGTAAGTAATTAATTTGAGCACTAAATCCGCTTAATTGATTAAACAACAATACACAGCATCTGTAAATGGTAGGATCATCCTATAATCTCGCCCGAGCGAGCGCTCTAGTGGTAACTGTACTGATTTAAAATTCCCTGTGTTGTACCTAGTCGTCTTTTCGACTCCGACCGAGCGGATTATTCACTGTACTAACACCTGACACTAGGGATTACACGATGACTTTTCAATTATATTATCCATTATTCCATAATTATACACCTTTTTTGGCAACCAATTTTCTAGATTATTACTGCCATTGTCGACTAGGTAATAAATAATATTACAAGTGTCTTGTGATAATTTCAAAGCAAGGCAAGATGGTCGCCTCCTTGTTAAAACTTTCTAGAGAGTTTTTATGCTATCTTAGTATTCATGCTCTGTGGTATTAATATCTATCCACTTCATTTGTGCACAATAACCGAATTATATTACGTAAAATGCCAGCAATATTAGAAAATATAGAGTCTAATAACACAAGATTATGAATAAAATATAAAAGCCACTACATGGCAGACTAAGAATTTGCCGTCATAAACTACAATTATTTTTTTTATTCAGAGAGATTAACAACTTTGTCCCGTCTAACTACGAAGAAGCTATGGCGCCGATAGAAAAATCATGTAAAAACCGTTTTAATCATGTCCATCGATTTGTATGATTTTAGTTCAATAAAGATGATAGTATGTTCGAACTTGATAGGACCTCTACTAATAAACTCTTCACTGTGAATTTATTTTATTTAATCACCTTACGGAATCAACCAGTATACTCAGTGTTACGAGGAGTCTTGTAGGCCGGAAGGACAACGGTAACTGACGATAAATTGTAAATGTATCAGTATTCGTCAGTTTTGGATTGCAATATGGGTACCGTCAGATATAGTACAGACACTATGTCGTACCCTGAAATAAATTTACCAAAAATGTGACTGTATCACTTTGTTTATTTTACTTACTTTAATATTACTTTTTTATATACTTTATAGGTTAGCGTTTGACCACAATCTCACCTGATGTTAAATGTTGATGTGGTCTAAGATGCTAGTCACGCTAAACCTCGAGGGAGACTGGCTCTCAAGTGCAGCTGTCGGAATACACCAACAGGTGCTTGGCGGCAGAATTTCAACTTGATTGAGATAGCTAACCAGCGAAGTCTTAGAAAAAGCCCTACCACCATGCTATGGTTTCGTCACGATGTTTTCTTTCACCGAAAGCTCCGACTCAGTTGTTAGAATTCGAACCTACGTCCTTCGACGCTGTGTCCGAACACGTTATCAACTAAGCCATTGACGCTTCAAAATATAATTCAAGAGTCATTTCTACAATCGTTATAAGAATAACATTGCAACGTTGTTTGCAATAAATGTCTAGTAATACATTAATATAATCCCAGTTATAATGCTTTTCTCAAAGGATTTAACCCCTATACGAATATATATATGTACAAATAAACCGAGGAATTTCCATCGATTTACGTAATTTTTTAAAGGACCGCAACAGACAGAGACGTCAGTGGATCTCGCGGGAGCGACTTAAATAAATATTATACTGCGTTATTGTTATCAATGCTGTGAGAGAAATCGTTCGTGTAAAGTCTATTCAAGGTATCCCACGGTGCGGGACGACGCAACGTCGTACTTTGTAGAGACAGGGAAACAAGTTCACGGGAAATATTATACAAGACAAATAGATATATAATTAAACATTTGTATTAACAACGATATACGCTTGGTGATGGAATTTTCTAATTGTTCTTTTTTAATTTACCAAGTAAATACTAGTATATATCTTATAAGGCGTATATATCTTGTAATAAGAATAAAACTATAATAAGAGTGTAAAACTATAATAAGTCTAGTCCGGTGAAACCGTAGAGGCTTTGCCAGGCTAACAGTGTAGGTCAGTCGAAAAACTATAATAAGTCCAGGCGTGTTATATATATGCTCGGCTACGAAAGAAACCGATGAAAAAAGACAACACGTCGCAGAGATGCGAATGTTAAAATCGATGTGTGGTGTAACAAGAATGGAAAAGATTAAGAATGAAATTTATCAGAGGAACTTTAAAAATAGCACGAGTGACGAAGAAGTTGAGATGTAATAGGTTAACAAAGTACGAGTATATTAGAAGAAATTAAAGTCATGTAACAAGAAAAGTTTTGAGTTTGAGAGTGGACGTATATAGAGGTAGAGGAAGACCGAAAAAGTTGTGGATGGATTTTGTGAAAAATGATATGTGTATAAAGGTTGTGAATACTGAGAACACATCAAACAGGGGAGAGTGGAAAAGGAAAGCATGTTGTGCCAACCCTACTTAGGTGCGATAAGGGTAAAATGATAATGATTAATATATATCTTGTGACCAAGCTCAAGTTTAGTCATAAACGATGGATTCGAGTCTACTTTCTGCAGAACGACTACAATTATTGCTATCCTAAATAACAATATAAATGCGAAAGTTAGTTTGTTTATTTTATTACACTTTCACGTCTTAACTACTCAATCGTTCATTATGATATTTTGTACTTAAGTTTTCAGGGGTACCTACAGAAAAGGACATAGGATATCTTTCATCCAGTATGAATGTACAATTCCCGAGAGTTAGATAAAATAACCATTACCACGAGCGAAGCTGCGAGCATAAGCTAGTACGTAAATGTATTTTCGCCTCGAATATAAGAGAATAAGAGAGATGTATATACGCACATGGAAATGGAAAGAGAATTGTAGATAAAAACAAATTGATTTTGTAAATGATTTTACTGATTGGATGCTACATTATCCCTCAAGTGACATGGACGATGTGTTATTCTGTAGTCCGGTGAAACTGTAGAGATTTTTTGTATATTCTAATTAATATTGTGAATGAATTCCAGAAAAATATATTGCGATCCTTATTATAAGATTACAACTTAACCAATAAGCGTTATACTTCACGTACAGGAACATTGACAATAAACTATATACAATAAACATGGCTACCACTGCAAAACACATTAGACACGTCTCATGAAAGTCAATGAGATGCATCTTCAATTTAGTTTGTACATGTGATCTATAGATCTTTTGATTCTCATTCTTATGCTCATTAGCAACTATAACAAAAATTATAGCCAAATTTTATAATTAATTAAAAATAGTATCACGACGACTTTTAATTGAATTCAAGAATTAATAATATATTTTGAGAGAGAAACGGTATCTCTAGCTGAGGTCGGTTATATTCAAAGTCTGTGAGAAAACCGCGGTGGGACCCTTAAGTGAATTAAGTGTTTGCCAAGTCAGAGACCGTCCGCTGTACACCACTTATTGTCAAGGGGATGAATATTCAACAAATCATTTTACTAAGAACCTAAAGATGTTCCCTGGAGCAATTATTATGAATTGTGTCTTTTAAAATATCCAGATATCTGGACTGCTTGTCGTTTTAGTCACACGAACGATAGTTTAATTGGTAATCATAACCAATATTATAGCTACGCTTTCACTCCTTAGCTACTTGACCGATTGTCATGAAATTTTACATACATTTTGTCACGTGTACAGAAAAGGATCTAGTGTGCTTTTCATACAGAAAAATAATACTGTTCCCGAAGGATAACTTAAGTCTATATTGACAAGCGAATCCATGGGCAGAAGATAGTAATTTATATCATAGACTGTATTCGTCCGTTATTAGTCGATGCGTATTGTTCAACGAGGCCTGTAGTTCGGTGAAACTGGGGAGCCACCAAAAGGTGTCAACAGTGTAGATCCGTTAGGAACAAAAAAAAGTTTAACGTGGTCAAATTAAAAATCCTCATATATTTATTTATTCGTGGCTTAATTTGTCTTACTGATTGTTAAAAATATTTGGAACTAACTCTGTATAGATTATTAGGGTGTTTTTTTTTTAACGACTAGTTTTTGTCCGTCCCAATGGTAAATTTTGTTGCAAATATGTACAAAATAATGCCCTGAAAATATGAGCCATCAATGTTAGCTCCAAGTACTCTCCCAAAACATGAGAAGATACATCCCATATAAAATACACGTAAACTTTGATTATCATTTTTCAGGCAATTTTTCACATATTTTCAACAAAACTTTGCTACGGGGCCAAAAAAAATAGTCGTTTTTAAAAAGCACTATAGCACATGTATCCACATTCTTTAGTATATCTTGAGATGCAAAAGACACATTGTTTATCCAGTTAAATATAAAAACATTTTTTATTCCCTACAAGTCTCTTTCAGTTTCTGTTTGATGATAGCGCACATTTACAATGGGTTTGATAGTAATAATTAAAAAAAAAATCTTTACATTGTAACCTCAGCCTAATAACGATTCTCGCGATATTATTTAAGCCTCCGCGAGAAGCGCGACTCTCACAGTGAGCGAGCGACCGCGGTGAGAGCATGTTGTCGTTATATCGCGCGTGGCTCGGACCGAGTCCGTGTGTGGCGCGACCCGCACCGCCGCCCGGCGCTCACCGACCCGTACCGCGACGAGCTAAAGCCCCTTCACCACCGTCTACCCCACCACCACCCAGATCACCCTCGTCAACAACATCCAGCGAACTGGACGTCGAACGTATCGAAGCACCGGAACCGTTGAAACGTCAAGCGAACACCGTTCTCGACATCGCCTGCTGCGACGGCCCCGTCCGTTTCAGCCGGGTGCTGAACGTCGCGTGGCGCGAAACCTCACCCGGGGACGAGTGGTGTCGGCACAGGAAATCCCAGCAGCGCACGACTGTCCACTACTACCCGTGCAAGACGTGCGGCTCCAAGTTCCCCTCATACTACTTCGTGCACAAGCACCGTAAGGTATGCCACGGGGAGGAACAACACGGCGCGAGTTCGCGAGACGCGCTCCCTCAACCGTCTACTTCGAGCGCGGCGAACTGAACAACCGCGCGGCACAACGTTATGCGTTTACATCGTAGTGTAGTGAAACCGCACATATCAATCAGTATTGCTCGTGTGATCTCAAATGAGCTTAAAATTTTGATTCTAGGTTACAAGAGTTTTAGTTTTAATCGTTATTATAATAAATGTTTAATAATTAATGTGGTGCGTTTTATTTGTTATTACTTTAAATTATAATATGAAAAAATCTGGACTTAGACATTACTGCTCTCTATATCACTACATAGTATAAAACAAAGTCGCTTTCTCTGTCCCTATATCCCTATGTATGATTAAATCTTAAAGCTACGCAACGGATTTTGATGCGGTTTTTTTTAATAGATTATGTATAATAACATAAATTAAATAGTGGACAAATACTGTTATTTTTGAGGTTACTCCAAATTTAGCGCGTGCAGGTCACGGGCAGTAATTAATACATCAAAACTACTGGATCGATTTTAATCATTTTTTCAGTGAATGACATAGGCTATATATTTGATACCAGTGCGAAGCCGGAACGGGTCGCTAGTATTAGATATACACACAAATATTCTAAACTTTACAAACATCAATTTATATAACATCACACGATATCATAATATAGGTGTATACAGTGATTGAATGTATGAAGTAGATTTAGTAAAATTTTATCAAACATAAAGCAAATACGTTTATAAATGACAAAAATCAATAATAATATCTACTACTAACAGGTGTACGCGACTTTATTCTCCTAAATATTGTTATCATTATTACTACACCTTAGATCTTTTACAAAATCGTTATTAAAGAATTGTAAAAAGTCCTCATCGGCCAATAAAAGTATAATTGTTTAGATTCGAGAGCATTGTACCGCGTGCATTTAGACCGAGCGCCAGCAAATATGAATTTGTCAAAGTTTGTGATCACCAACCAACACGTCCGTTGCCTGACCTAGTGATTATCACCTCTGGTTAGGAAGATACCTTTGTCCAAATAATGAGACTTGTTTAGAGGCTACAGCCAATGAAATTAATAAATATTTCTTATTAGAACTATAACATTACGACATAAAAATTCGTTTGAACATCATCACTTTTAGTAATCGCCCACTGCTGACTATAATAGACCTCTCTTGTTTTACGCCATTCATCCCGGTCCTAAGCTATTCTCATCCAGATCTCACTCCAGATTTGGGAAATATTGTTCACCCGGCGAGCTAATGGGAGACCGACGCCACGTATCCTGTACGTGGACACCATTCTGTGAATAATTTAGTTCACCTACCATCCCAATACCCGGCGAAATTTCTGTCAAACTGCATTTTTTAACGACTTTATCGTTTTATATCATAAAAAATCAATATAAATAAATTAATAATTAACGTAATGATTATTGGATAAATTTGGATCACTTTTTATTTTGTTTTACTTTTACACACTTATCTAAAACGAAAATATAATGTTAACATAATTTAATATACGATTATTAGAGTTTTAACAAATTACAGTTTTTTGAAGCACTGTGTGTACTTTCTTATCAAAGGGATATGGGGTAATCGGTGTAGAGCTTATATTTTTTCCTCTGCACATAAAGTATATTGTTAAATTAATAAACGACACAGACCACAGACGAAATCGGCGGTATCAACCAGTCTTAAATATTATATTGTTGTCAATAGACTAACATAAGAGCTATATTAAACCATAGAACATCAATATTAAGAAAAACAGCACTTAGAGATGAAAGAGTGGACTGACCTGGTTCCGGTGTTGGCGGGGGTTGCGTCGGCGTGGGCGGCTGCGCGGGCTGCGGCGTCGGCGGCGCGCTGCCAGCCGCGGATGGGGGCGACGGCGGCGCCACTGCCACCGTCGCTTGCGCCGTCGACGTCACCACCGACGCCGTCACCGCGACGCTCGACGGCGTTGACGTCGACACAGGTAGGCTCGGAGTCGTCGGGGTCGAATTCTAAATACGAGATATTCAGAGTCAACGGGGACGAATTCTAAGTACAATATATTCAAAGTCGCCGGGGACAAATAATAAATACAACAAATCACGATTACATTTAAAAACAACTACTCTCAATATACCCATACGAATCTACGATTGAAAAGCTTGTTTCATTCTAAAAATATAATGTATATTGGAACAATTTATTAATTAACTTCAAATGTTTTATAAAATTTATTATATTTACGACTAGTCAGTTCTAACGACTTCGTGCTCTTGTAAATGGGCTTACTGTTTAGTATTATTTAGATTAATTGTGGGTCGCTTTTTTATTTATTTTAATAATTATAATTTTCTTGTTATTACTTAACTCCTAAAACACTTTTACCGGATTATTTTATCTTTGTGGAATTTTATCATTGTCGCTTACTTCCTACAGAAGTACAAAATTATATGTAGCATATGTAACATTCTGAAAGTCCTTCATCTGCCAGTAAAAGTCTCATCAATGTCAATTCTACCTTTTAAGAAATTAGCCAGAACAAACAAAACACATTTCAATTGTATTCATATGTACACAATAATAAATATATACTCAATAAATCGTCTATACAGAGCAAAAGGTAAGAGTATAAATTAAAGTAGTCTGTGACATTCTAACATGTTAATACTCACAGTAACAATAGTAATGGTGACCGTCGCCTCGGTGGTCGGTGGCGGCAAGGCCGGCAACTCCGGTAGGCTTGGTAGCGGCACGAGCGCAGGAGCCGGTGGCGAAGGTGGAAGCGGGACTGATGATGGTAGTGGTAGCGGCGTCGGCTCCGGGCTGTCCGGGAGCGGCGCGTTGATGAGCAGTCCCGGGGACGGCGAACCCACGGGTAAAGGACCAAGAGGCGCCGAAGACGCGGGTGGCGGGGACGGCGGTAAAGGCGGCGTTCGTATCAATTCCGGCCTACGTGGACAACATACATGATGATTTAATTATTCTGCTGTTCATTATCCGTTGTCGCTTATTATTATTGACAACGACAATAGTCGCCGGTGTTATCGCATTGTACGAACAAGCAAGTTTTGTCATATATCAAAGAGACAGTAATCCACACTGTTTCTTACACTGGAAGCCACAATATCTAGGACGAATATTCATTTACTTATCATGTTATTCTTACAAATTGTAATTGGTATAAAACAGCAAAATTACCCAATAACAGAATAACTGACAAAAGTTTATAACGACAATTATTAAATGATAAAAGCATAATTTATTATCCATATATAACCGTTAAATTCATCTATAACCGAGATACTGTTTTAAATCAACCTTTAACACACGTTACAATATTGGGAAAACGGTAAGAACAGCCAATTTTCATCGACTGTCACGAAAATTTCCAAATTATACACATTTTCTAATAAATTATAAAAATATATTTGTTAAATCATTTACAAACGAATTTCGAACAGTAGCAGTCGCAACGACCAAAAAAACAACCTGAAATCGTAGAATCTGGAAGCACTAAAACTCTATTCAATAAATGAAACGATAATTATAAAGCTAAAACTTAATCAGCGCGCAGCGGCGGCTGCGGGGAGACCGGGGCGTTACGGCAAACATAATTAGCTCAATTCGGTGCTTTCAATTACCCGTTTTAACCGCGGGGTGGCGACACGCGCTGGGTCTAGGTGGGGTTAGGCCATCACTATGGGAATTATAATATGAAATAGTTAAGAGAACCCTACCCGCGAATATTTTGTTTGTTATCCCGACCACCTGCCGATATTAAATTATTCAAACTCATTACTTTTCATTTACTATATACGCGATAAGAGTCACTTATTAAAATAAGAAAAAACATAATTGTCAGTTGAATCCCGATCAAGTCTCGCTGTTTTAGATTTCTCTTCTTTTTTTTAGTTTGCTCTCATATAATTACGATCTCCGAAAAATCAATGTTAAATATATCCTAATATTTTAAATACGAACATGAGTAGTATGCTTCATTATTTGTCACGCTTTCATGATTTAACTATTCAAACGATCATCATTAAATGTTGTATGCAGATTGTCAGGAAACAAAAAAAAACATAGAGTATATTTTATTCAGGTAAAAAGTACTGTTCCCGAAAAATTTATCTAATCTAAATTATCGCGAGTGAGCCTTAAATTCAATCTAACTGCTATAAGTTTTGCCAAATAAGGATTCGTACATTGGTTGCTTGTCGGCTGATAGGACATGGCAATTGTGTGACAATATCGCGACCAACATACATTTGGTGTGAAACTCTTCTGGCGACACACGTTTATTACTTAAACGGTAGGGATATCTATAAAATCTCTCTTTTTTGGTTTGTTTTCCTATAGATCAACCAGTTTAAACGCAACAACCAAGGCGCTTAAAAGCCGGCAACAGAGACGACCATAAATAAATTGTAGTTCTCTCGAAGCTAGCCGTTGTTTTTGAATTGCAATGTGTTTACCATATAATACAGTGTCAACACACTTTCATGTTACATTAGAAAAATGGTAATATTATAAAGACTAAGAGATTGTATGATTTTTTTTAAACACGTTACCCTTTGTAATTATCAGCCAAATTTCAAAGAATCTTTTTGCATTTTATGCCATACTATCTATTATACATAATCTAACATCACAGAAAGATGTTTAGAAAGCAAAAAGTTACCATCAAAAGTGCAGAGAAGTGTACGCTACGTGAGAAGGAAGTACACGTTGTTGACAGGCTGTATCGACAGACTATTATACCGGTCCCGTGTATTATGCAAAGGCAACGACAAAGAAAAAAACAGTGCTTATAATCATTTCAAATAGTGCTTCGAACAAACTTCTTATTTTTGGAAAATTTCCAAATCAACTTTAGATGAATCAAGGCTATAAATGAAATGAAAATAAATAAATGAACCCAAAATATCTGATTAAACCACAGACAGATCTTTTTAGTGAGTAGTGTATCGAAAAAGCCGATATTTTAACGTGGCAAAACACGATTCACTGGTATTTGAACATCATTAAAATTTGGCCAATTAATACGGCGTAACGCTGTCGAGCAAGGGGTGGTAATTATCTGTGAGCAAACTGAGGGGGGTGTACAAACACCGGCTCAGTGTAAACCTGACACAATCAAATTAATCTCATTCGCGGCTTTTGAGTCGGACGAGTCCATAGTTTTTATTTATAAAATGAAACGTCAATCTGATGAAGGATCGATATGCGAATTTTAATTAATAAAAACTTGATATTATTTCTGATATTTATTAGAGTTTACTGTAGAAAGTTTAATTTTAATTATGCTGAATGATCGGAAGCTAAAATTGTGACACCCCCCATAGTGAAACGTTTAGATGTCGCATTTCGGGGTCATTGGGTATATGCCCAGTAATTAAGCGGGGTGACTGGGTATCTTCATCTGATAGGAATACTACCAATATGCACATGTTGAGAGGTTTCACAGTGACTTTTTAGTAGCCGAGAAACAATCGACGACTGACAATGGATTGCCGTTGTCTGTCATACTCTGCTAACCAATCAAACCTAGTGATTTACCGTGCACTATGGTCGTGCTTTTGTAATATTCTCTTACCAACATGAATTTAAATAACACTCCAAAGATCCATATAAAACAAACCATTTCCAGTTCGAGTCCACACACATATGAAAAAACTAGAAATATGTTCTCGATTACAAAAATGACTCATAAATCACGAATATTTTCTTAATAAAGAAATTGTATTATTTCAAACCCGTGCTCCCTATCTATGAATATTTCGCGTCGTGAATTCATACTATGCTTTTAATTAAGGCAATTAGAAAGATGGCTGCGGCCCGGTGTTTGCGTAAAAATCTAAACAAGCCGTGTCCGGAGAAACAGCAATGATCGTGAAATAGTGATGTTCGCATTTTGTCGAGAATTATTGAAAAATTCGATATCTCGGATTTAAATGGTTGACATTAATATGTCATTAGTTGACTATTTACCCTAAACCTTTGTCATATTCTTTTCGAAACTGGAATCGTTGATTTTCATCTGAATCGAAACGGTTTCAACAGAATCATGAAGATTTTTTTATTGTCGCCCGCCCCACTTATGTTTGGTTAAGCGGTTGCAAGTAATAATAGTAAGGTAAATCTCATATTGAGTTACGTTGCTTCATAAACACATTTCCTACACCTATTCCTCTCTTTTAAGAGCTTTAATTTCGGGTAATCAATTCCTACAAATCAAAACTAGGAAACAGTATATATCTCTATGAAAAGATAAGTTTGTGCTTGTTATTTTCACATTTAGCAAGGTTCATGTCAATTTCTGCTCATCGAGCTCAGTTTTGTGGACCTTAAATAAATAAAAATAGAAAAGTGGATAAATGTAAAAGAAACTAAGAATTATTACAAAAATATAGCATATGATAACGTTTGAATATAATATAATATTAACAATAATATGTTTACCACAGAAAACATTATTACCATATTTATAAAAGCAATATTTTTGTATAGATCAAGATTACAATAAAAAATGTCTTCCAATCCTGTTGAGTCTTTGATTGATATAAAATCAATCAGTAGATAGAACTAACAAATGAAACACATTTTCATCGATAGAAATACAATACGAGACCGCACATCACATATGCTGATTGAATCCGGAGCCGATTCCCTCGGGAGTATTCTTCAAATAATCATGAGAGTGATTGTCAACACACGCAATACATACCAATTATTATTCTATATTTTTCTTTATTGACTGAAGCAGCCTCGTTTTGCCGCGTTCCCCTTCTTTTCACGTCTCATGGGAATAAGACGAGAAATAACGTTAAAGTTTAAGCGGTTTAGTTTAGAAAACTAGTTTCATAAGGAAACGCAGGCTCTGCCTAATTTCACGGAAAAATATCGTTGTTGGGCATGTAAAATTCGTTATGGCAACTTTCCTTTTATTGGATAATAAAAGCGTCTTGCACCAAAACCTTAAATCAGATTTAAATACTTTAGCTAAATTTAAAAGTGACAGTCCCACACAATTTGACGCAACTAAACTTAACGCAAGGCTAAAACTTTTTGGTACAACTGATTTAATTTTATGGCAACCTATTAATTTTATTATCATCTAAAGAATCAGTTCCAACGCTTATAAAAATTAAGATTTACACATAGCTAATTTTGCAGGCGCAATGACAATATATATTTCACCGTGACCCAAACCGACGTTATTAAGAAGAGTCTGTAGTTAATTGATTTTTACTACGACCCTTGATTTCCTGGGCTCAAAACATGAACGTGAAATTAATAACAAAAGAAAATGAAGTTTTAAAGCGGTGAACATATAATATAAGAAAATTATTCTCATTGTCTGAAGAGCTCGTGAAAACGAGATGTGATCAAACATAACCCGACGACAGGGGTGAATGAGCATCACATAAACGTGGGATGACGTTACACATAGTTTATAATAAAACATTAAAATTTTGATAATTAAATCTATGAAGAAACATTTATCAATGTTATTCAACACGTGCAACCTGAGAGCCGATTTCATTCTAAGGTTTATTTATATATTGCAATTTTACGCCACGTTATCACTTTCCATAAGACGGACATGCAATCAAATATAATAACAAAACAGTGTGCTTTTAACAAACGTAAAACAAATCCCGATTTAAATAATCCTTGATCACGTTCTACATGTCAATATTATTACCCTCCTCTACGTAGGGTCCTTCCCTCCTCCTTTGTAAACAATGCATGGTGGTAGGATTTTTTCTACCACTCTCAACCTAAAACTCTGTTGCCAAGCATCTATGAGTGTGTTCCGGCATGAGAGCCACTCCCTCTAGATTTACCGTGTCTACCATGTTGGAACACATCGTAATTCATCATCAGGTGAGATTGTGTGTCTAACGCTAAAACCTATAACGTAAAATACATGGCTGTAGTTTTTTGGCAAATCCTATTAAAAGTATAAATATATAAAAACTTGTATACAACCTACAAAAAAATCAGATTATAAGGTTTCGTATAGTTTTCTCTTATATTAGTTATTCATCTCCAATTTAACTTTGCCGTGTACACATTTCAATAACTGTCTGTTCATTACAGATGGCAAAACCGAGTCAAAAGTTCGGATGACGAATTAAATTAATTATTTTCATTAAATTAATTAAATACTATGAATTAAAGTTACAATAATCAACACACATATACAACATAAACGAAGTATTTATGTGCAAAAGAAATTGTTTATATATCATTTCAAAAGAAACTCTTTATCAACTAACTCGATGGTGAGTTACACGAGAGCCATAAATCGGTTTCGTGCAAAAACATCACTCTCAACAAATTTTCATACCTCGTCAAGAAAACTATTAACTACAATAATAATTTCTTTATATACTCCAGACAGAATTACACATTCATACCTAGGGAAAAACAAACAAAAAAAAACATTCTTTACTACTACCAACATTGCGTCGCAATTCGACCCTGCATCAAATACAGTGATTTAGCCAGGGAGTAGCCGAACGTTTGCACAGATAACAATACGCCTTTTACATGAAATTTTTGAAACGTTTTATGGAAATTACATTTGGATTAAATTAGTTCCATAAAAAAGAATCGAAGTGGATTTTCTACTTTAATTCGGGATATTCCGATTACTTTATACAAAATCTATTAATTTAATAGATTTCGTGGTATTATTTGCATGTTATCGCTAAAGTACAGAAACCAGTTATTGTACAGATTCTCTAGGTAGTGTGCAGATCAACTAAGATAATCCGTTACAAGGCCGAAAATTGTGTAATTTCTCGTTTCGATGGTGTGGGTATATACCGATGAGTGTTAAATACTGTCATTTCTATCATTACCTTGGTAGCGACAAAGGTTAGGTTAGGTTGGACTTTGCATAAAAATAAATGCGAGCCTAGGCAGTAGTGATCTTTGGAAAGGTAACAGAGCAAATGAATCAATCTGTATATTAACTAGGTGATATGTGCACAAATCCTAAAATATTTTTAAATGTATTTTATAACGTATTCACATAAAATGAGATATTTTTTTCGGATATTTTTTTTTATAAAAGTCCTATAATTACATCTTATCGTGTCGTATAATTTTAAACAGCAACCAGTTTCTTAAAGAAGAAATAAATAATATGTGCGCTTACTAACTAATCTTTGTTACACGCAAAATTTACAAATCATTTATTTATATGAGAAAAATAAACTGCCTACAATCATACGACGAAAATAAACGTTTCCATGAATCTAGGACCGTATTTAGAGATGGACAAACGGGGGGCTTCAACACCGGTGATCCCATCCGATAGGACCTTTACAAAACAGAGTGAAAACACAAACAAAGTATACTATTACTAAGATACTAAACCATGTCTTTTAAAGTATCTCAAACCAATGTTATTCGGGGCATTGCGGCTATTTAATCGCGCGACAGTCTCCCCTTTTTTTAAATCCGGTCCTGCATGAGTCTCACGTCTCATCCACTTAGAACCGCCACATTGCTCCCTCGAGTGCAAACAAGGAGAAAAAGAAGTCCAACGAGTGTCGGCGAAGAAGGAACGCCCGGAGCACCATCTCTCGGCGGTTATCGGTGAATAATTCATGCAAGCCGGCCACGAGAGCGGGGCTCCATGTTGACACGGTATAATTAAAAAGCTTCGCCGTCCGCCGCGGATACGTACTGTATCCTCCAGTATTGATATTATACAAGAATTGTAATGGACCGCTACTTATATTATTTTTATACCCGAGTGTAATTTATGAAATTGCCAACCTATCCGTAAGTTACCGTTACTTTTTTTATGTTTAATACAAATAGAACGTATTGATATTCACAGACGACTGTATGTCAATAACTGAATTGAAACAATATTTATTTGTTTAAGATTATTTAGAATAAACGTAGAGAATTTATTTGACTCTAATCAAAAACTTGTATAGACCAACACAAGATAACAAGATGAAGTATAACATAATATTTATGCTTTAAATTATAATGAAATGAAAAAAATTCAACAAATAGAGAATAAAAGAAACACTTAAATATGACTTTTTCCTATTTCAGGCCAAAGTATCACCAACTACTAAATACAACCTTAAATCGTAGTACACTGTTATTAAAAAAAAAGGTACTTATAGCGCAATGTTAAATCTATGTCAGATCTTGCTAGAGACAAATCGAAATATCTGCGAAGGTAAAGGAAAACATCATGAGATTTGAATTATATGAATTTTTAGTCTTATAAAACATTCAAACGTTTCATTTCCTACAGTGGCAATTTTAGTTTCTGGTATTTAGAACGTTTAGCGAACAGCACTTTTCGAAAACAGCATAAGAAAAGGGAGATTCATATTATTACTCTATCGTTTACATCAATGATTTTAGGAATAGCGAATATGTGAACGCGGTAAACTTTTCATTGCGTTTTTCATTCTTACAAATGAAACAGCTTATTGCAGAACGAAAGCTGTTAAATGATTACCACCAATACAATGAAGTTTCTCCCAATAAACTGTTACTCGTTCCATATGACTTATTTAAGAAACTTAGTTTTTCAAGCTCTGTAAATATGTATTACGCAACCTAACCTAAGCGATAGAAGAAACAATTATGTAACTATACCATATGTAAAATATGCAATCTTCTTTATAAATTTACTCGTAGCAAGATTTTAGTGTAATATATACAGAGAAGTACCCGTCGTTGCTTTGTTAATGTTTCATTGCGATTATCTGCTACCGCGTTACTCTTGCGAAATACATTATTAGGGGTCGTAGGTACATGTTTATTACGCGTACCAATAATTAAAATCGATCTAGACGAGTTGCGGCAATATATTTTTTTATACTATGATGTTAATAAAACCGAGTGTTGTCCGTTTGATGGCAAGCGTAATCGTGCTATAATTAGTAGTTTGCAAACGTAAGCGGTATTGTATGCGCTTTGCGGAGCCTTTAGAAACCAGTCTACCACTCATTTTAAGAATCACATACTATAGCTCCTTGGGAAAATACCAGCGGGAAGCTTATCCCTTAGCTTAGGAGCGATCGCTGAAGGAAATTCCTCTGAAACGAGTCTGTCTATGACCAAGTTCGTTCTAAGAATGAATTCGTTGCTGAAGGTGAGCAGTGCGATGATACATTTCATAGGATTTAAAGTGACAGTCTTCATACATAACTTCTCAATTAACTCATCGAGTCACAAATCTTTTTGTGTACTAGCTATTGTCCGTAGTTTAGCTAGCACTAATGTAAATTTGATCGATGATCCCTCAGGAACAGTACTTTTTTCTGGGTTATGCAACTCGACAACGTTTGTGCGAAGTTTCAAGATGATGAGTTGTGTAATAAAATAGTGAAAGCGTAATAAATAAACAAACATACTAATATTAATATTCATAATATTAGCTAGGAATGAAATTTATTAGAGCTTCGGGAAGTGTAGTAACAGAGGTGTATAGTCGTCACCGATCTTTTTGACCGCTTTGAATACAGATGCGCAGAATAAGAAATTAGGTATAGAAACGTATTATATGTATAATATCGAGTTATCTTAAGGATAAATAAATGCCAATTTTATATTCATTTAATATTTTTTTATAACTGAGTGTTGTATTAAACTATATTATGCCCAGGCCTGAAATTAAGGTTATATTCAGGGCGGACATAAATATCGATGAAAATTACACCATGTAATAAAACTACCTCACGCCAATGCTCACTCTCCGTCCCACATTTCACCTATCCCTCTGAAACAGTGATATTTTTCTCAATGAAAAATAATACCCCACGTCCTTTTCCGTACTCTTGATAATGTGTTTACAAATTTTTTATAAGGATCGGTTGAATAATTAAAGCGTGAAACCGTTACAAACGTACAAACCCACATGCGCATTCATAACCAACCAAAACTTTGTTTACGTTGCTTATTATCTTAGCAATGTATTTTATGTACAGAGGCAAAAAAAAAAGGTAAGCACCACTCCGCTTGCCCCACTTCTCTACAGCAGAAAAACATATGTGGCTGAACGCGTTGTGCTTTTAAAAATGACTGTGAAGATAGTATGCAGATAGGCTCACTAAGACCAATATCAGTAACAGTTTTTTAGTTAATACTGTTAGGTTTTATAACAAAGTCCCAAAGCACATTATCGATTTACCGGATAGTAAGTTCTAGCGTCATTTCAAACGGGTATTAACGTATAAAAGGTGGATAAATATGTGAACGATGGTGACATCTGAAAATGACACTCTCTCTCTGTACTTTCGCCAAAAACGAATATAACTATTAATGTTCGCGAAAATATGTTACGTGTTATGTTACAGATGAGTCAAAAGATTAATCATATCGAGTTTGTTGCCGGTTCTTCTCGATCAGTGGTGTGTTTGTTCGAACCGATGGTATTGTTAACGTTTATAAGTACCTTCTCAGGACATAAATTGAATAAAGAGTTTTTGATTTGATTAGTGTATGGCTCGTATCGCGGTGGAAGTGTATGAACTGACCTGAGGAGCGGCAATGAGGTCGGAGCGGCGGAGGGCAGCGGCACACATGAAGGCTCCGGCGCGAGCGGCAGAGGCACGGACACGGGAGGCGGACCCTCTTCCATCGCGTCGAGTCCGGGCCCGAGTATGAGCACGCCCCCGCCAGCCGCGACCTCCTCTGCGGTCTGCTCCTTCGCGTCCGGGCACCGACCTGACGTGCCTATGTGAACACACGGACTAGCTCACATCTCGAATATCTCAATTAATATACATTTCGTATTCGATTTTAAAGTCCCCTGGGGTATCTTCGAAATCAAAAGTTTAATGATAATGAATTTAAAAAGGGATCTTTTTGAAAATAATTCCTTTCTGATAAAAAAATAACCTAATCAGTTTATAAATGAAGATATTATGAGGTGACAACTATGGAAGAAAATACAGACGCGAACTGAGAACATGAGTTTTATAAATCGGATAAAAAGTGAAATAATTACTAAACAGAATGATGGTATGACATGCTAGTAGATTGAAGTGGTATATACCCTGTGATCTCTGCAGTCGCGTAGTGACGCCCGCGGGCAGGTCGGGGTCGGGCGCCGGCCGCGGCGGATTCCGCGTCGATCGTCTCTGCCGGGGCTTCCGGAGCAGCTGTTTGTAGTTCTCGGCTTTCTTCGATAGGTAATAAAATCTGGACAAACATACCTTCACATTCATAATAATACATCATTTCATAACCACCACTAAAGGAAATCCCTGATGATTTTAGCTTCCATTGAAATTAATACTTCTATTTAAACGATTCCAGTATTACAACGTGGTATTACAAACCAGAAAATTCATTGTTTTGTGATGAATTAATTGATAGTAAGCAATAAAACATTTCTCAAAGTAAAATAAAACAGTTTATTAATTAATCATGATGCGAACGTCAGTTGAACTGTCAGGACACTGGAGCAGGTACAAATAAAAACCAAACGACTGAGGCATTTTATTTTGACCAATTTCAAAATTTATTCTAAATCGTCGGATTACAACACACCCCTACTACAACACAATATCATCGATACCAAGCTAAATTGTTATCCAATTACTCCTTCGCAGTAAATCTTCTGCAAATTTTACCCCTCCCCCCTTACATAAACGAAATTCTGTATCCATTCCCGTTTGAAAATGACGAGAGACAATGAATTACAACTATGAATATAACCGTGCATTAGTTCTAGATCAACAATGATTATTGAAATTTTACTGATAATATTTATCTGTATTTAAGATCCTCATTGACAAAACACAGCAAAGCAAAGCACTTGAATACAACAATCACAATATGCTATGCTTCTCTCTACTACATTTAAAACATCTATCGATAGAACACTTCTGTTATCACTTTACTCCGCGTAATTACATTTTCTATTCTAATCTTCGCATTAATAGTGCGGGGTAACATATCCGAAGCGAATACAGTGTTCACGGGTCAAAAACATGCATTCGAAGTAAATCGCTAAGAGAGTCTTTTATGGAAACCAAAATTATGACGGTTATTTCCCTCTACATTTATAAATCGCTTCTAGAAAGTACGTTTGTACACATAATTACAAAGAACGTGACTGACTAAAACATATAAACAGAGCTTCCATCTAAAACTAGATATGTACAATACATTACCGAAGGAGCTGACGCAATTATCATACAATATTCTTTGCCCCAAAATAATTACAATTTGGAAGAATTTAAAACCTTAAGAATAATTGAAAAAATGTTCAACGAGAATATACAAAAATCTAAGTTAATATATTGTACTAACTACCTTTTGTAGTGAAACTTCTTATGGCACGGTAAGGAAAAATGTACGTACGTTATATATATATATACATATATATAATTTGACATACACTGTTAAGCAAACGACGTTTCATGTAATGTTATGATATGGAAAATAAAGAATCATGTGAATCATTATCGACAAAGACTGGCATGAGTTTTTGTATGAAGGTTTTTACAGGAGGAGGAGGTTACACTATTTATATTAATATAAATCGCCACTTGATGGCGCTAAAATGTATTTTATTGTTATTAAATTCTATACTGTAATTTAACGCGGTAGAAGTCGCGGGTGGCCAATAGCATAGTATAAAAAAGTAATCAGTAACGATTGCATCATTACATGAGACTTTATATTCACCTGGTTTATTAGTGATTATTATTTGACAGCTCATCGGCACCAATATTGGTGCTAAACAACACTGACTTTGCAATAAACAAAAACTAAAAGAGAAAATATTTTATTCCTTCCCCATCTATCTCTTTAGATTTTTTTAATTAGAGACATTTATTTCATCGTTAACAATTTTTTCCCGCGACTTCGCTCACTTTAATATAGACTTGGCCTATCTCCCTATTGTGCCCGACACAGTACATTTTATGGATCAAACGCACCCTATGTCCTTTTCTGTACTCCTGAAGATGTGAATGCAAAATTTCATGATTGTCGGTTAAGTAGTTGAGTCGTGAAAGAAACAAACAAACACACATACGCATTCATAATATTAATAAGAATGTGAATGTGATGTGATGTGGATGTGATTTGTATGTTGCGCTTTCACTTAACTATTGAATCGATTATGGCATAATTTTTCAGACAAGTTGTCAGTGGCACAGAAAAGGACCATACATACGGTTCCTTTAATCCAGAAAAACGTAGCGTTAACGCGAGCGAAGCTGTGAACAAAAGCTAGTTCATAAAATTAGTAAGGATATTAAATAAAGAATAATTGTAAACATGATATCCGGAGTTTTAGGCGGGATTTTAGTCTGTTATGTGGTGTGTTTTTTTTATATTTTATTCATAATATTGTGTTATTCGACTCTATATTTTGTAATATTCATGACATTTTACGTAATGTAGTGCGGTTATTGTGCACAAGTGAAGTGGACGGGAAAAATTAACAAGGAAAATGAATTCTGAGATGCTACAAAATCTCTCTGGAATGTTCTAACAATGAGGCCACCACCTTATCAGAACATAGAAATTATCACAAGACGCTTGTAATATTATTACCTACTCGACAATGGCAGTAATAATTTAGAAGTTCGGTTACCAAATATAGAATAATAAGAAATGTGTTACCTAACACAGTCTCTGACATTCTTCCTGGGCAGAAAGGAGGCGATGGTGCCGAAGTTCTTCGGATGCTGGAGGTACTTCTCCCGGAAGACCTCGCGCTCCGCCTGCGACCACACGTTCCGGAGCTGCAGCTCCTTGTGCTCCGACTTCATGTCCAGGCATCGACCTGGGACATCGGAGACATCCCGTTTTATTACAAAAAAGTTAAATACACGTCGAACATTTGTTTAAAAAATAGTTTGAGCACAGAAAATTGTCTTAAGCTTGTTTAGAAGATATTAGATAGATAGTATAGAGATTAAATGCATACATTGTCTAAGTTGACAGTTCTTATTTTATTGTATTTCTATTTGCCGACAAAAGACGTTTCGTAGTAAATTATAGATTTCGTGGGTATTTTGGAAGACGTAGATAAATTAAAAATAATAAAGATTCACAAATAAATCATAACTACTATTATATGACATTATTGACATTTGACCATGTTTAAACATATATATGTACAGCTTATGTTAACAATGACATCATTTTCTTAAACGTTTTTGAATGATGAGATTGAATCGAATGAATGCTACTCAGAGTTGCTTACATAAAAAATTTAAACCAGACCTTACACACTAACATATTATTATTATCACAATACGATGCATACGAACGTAAATTTATCGTTCGTTCAAACTATACTCTTTGCAATCAAGATATATATAATTATTTCTTTGTATAGCAATAATATATCCAGTATCCACTAGTTATGAATCATTACAAATAAAATTCAATTGGCGAAGTTTTGTAAGCGCATCACATCAGAATGGCTGTACCCTATTATCTATTTATTTTTGTTGTTATTTGGAATTGTCGGGACAAAGTTTGGATGAAAGAAAATCGTACGAAAAAGTAAAAAATAAGTTAAAAAATCACCATATAACTAGTGAGTGAGTAAGTGGGACAGAAGACAGTAAGGACAATATTCACATAATGTACAGATTAACGTATAGTTGTTATTTTATTTCATAACAGGATGGAGTTGTAAAAGGAAGAATAAGTTACATTTCCTTACTACATCAGCTCAAGTTAAAAATTAAATAAATTCCGGGTAAGTCTTAAGGATTTGAATATAGATCTACGCGGTGTTCGAACACACTATCAACTAAACCATTAATTATCGCTTCAAACAAATATGCACGTGTGAGTTTTTTAACTGGCACACTATACAATACGCAATTATGTTGATTGTTGTAGAAAACGTTTTGGATGCTATATTGACATAGGAAACGAATTAGACGTGCACAGCCCAAGGCATGTGAAGAGGAAAGGGTTCGGTGTGTACTGACGGTTGGTGTCGATGTATATGGGCGTGGTGTCGGCCGGGTCCCGCAGCAGCGGCGGCACCACCGTTAGCGAGCGCATCTTCTTATCCTCGTGCTCCTGCTCGTGCAGCCCGTCCGCTATCTCCTCCAGCTCCGCCTCCGATTTCACGCGCGCGCCGAGCCGGTTGAATCGCTCGCGCTCCTCGCGCTGCTTCCTCAGCTCGGGGAATACCTGCACCCACGTAGCCCATAACACCTTATAAACACTCGTTACAACCCCACGAATTCCTAAACAAAATATCACTAAACGAACCCCTCAAACGAAACATCACCAACGGTTGTTAACCCCGTTAGAAAAATATCCCACCATAGAATTAAATATTATCAAGTAATTAATATAACATTGGATAATTGGCGCAATTTTTGACCAATTTTAATCATAACTCAAATTCAGACATTCAGTCGTGTAGTGTATGCGTTATAGCATACAAACGGTGTCTCGTGTGTTCCCGTGTTGGTAAGCAAATAGCAAACGTCATTGTCACGAGAGCTGCGGGCGCGTGTGAACCGTTGTGCTATATTGACTGATACGTGAGCATTGTCGAACCAGTGAAGTATAAAGGGGGTAGAAGTCGGTTTTTGTTTTCACTAATCTCTATCACTAAACTCAAATTCACTAATTTACGTGAAATTTTGTAATATTATTCCTGTCTCGTTAAACGATAATATATTGAATGCACTATCAAACGTGCTGCACACGGGAGCTAGCCAATCAGTTGTAATAACGTTAATCTTATCGAGAACACTTCACGGTTAACTGACGAAACCTCAGGAGCCCGTGTACCCCACTTTAAAAAACCGTTTTCTCTTACTTTATTTTACATAAAATAATAATCTCATATATTATCAGTTCAAAGCCACGTTATTATACTAAAAAAAGACATGTAGAACTGTACGTGTCTGCTTATAGGTATCACTATGTTAAAAGATTAAAGAATAGATGTGTTCCGTATTATTCAAATATCATATGATAACCGTAACAAGATAATGTTATCCAAAGAGTTACTTGAAGAAAAAAAACTACTAAGTCATATTTCCGTAACATGAATGAATGCCGAAATTAATGAATATAATGGTATCGACAATGTTACAACACCGTTCTAACTTATGAAATTATACTTGTAATTATTCCAGAGTAGAACGATAAATGTAAGTAAAAGGGTATATGAATGAGATCATTATTGGAATCTAAGGGAATTTAAAAAGCAAACCCCATTCTCGCATACGATATGACATAAACCATAAAAATTAACCCTTAAAACAAATTAAAAAGGAATTCGATAATTATTATTTAGACGTACATTTGCAACCTTCTGGACTCTTAGATCCCAACAATTTCATCAAAAATATAACCCGAAATCACTTCCAAAGTAGTGGGGCATATACCGACCGGCAAGTAGCAACATTAACAGGACATGAATGATACCTTCTCAAAGAACTCCCTGTTCTTCGCGTCCTTCGCTTTCCTCTTCTGACTCTGTTCTATCCTCTCGACTCTTCGAGCCCATTCCGCTGCTCTTCTGCTGTACTCTTCGACGAGAGCATCTTCACGCTGCGATACAAAATAGCACAAATTATGGTGGATAACTTTACACATGAGTGAAATTTTGAACATATTAATGGGACTATAGTTCAACGATTACCGGGTAAAATAGAACATGATGAACGCGTCCTAGTGGTTTGCGAACACCATATACAGATGTAACTAGTTCCCGTAATACAAAGACACTCCGGCTTGTTGCGTTCCGGGATAACCCATTTGGTTGGGACCTGTTCTCGACTGGATTGCGATCTCTATACATAAAGCGATATAACCGTCACAGTGACTCTGTTTTGAATCACCTACTGAGGGGTCTGCAGACCGACATGACAGCGGCGATAGCCGTTTGATCGTAAATCTATCTATCGTATATATTTGGTCTCACATCAAGCGCATAAAAATAATGATATATGTAAAGCTCACCTTCTCTGCTACCTCCTTAATGAGACGTATATGTTCGAGTAACTTCGCCCGGAATGTCCGATGCGTTCGTATGTTCTCGTGGTACTGCTCAGTGTCCTGGGGCTGGTTGTACAGCGGGTATAGCACCTCTGACCCGAGGTGCGCCAGCGACCCGTGGGCGGCCGCCGCCTGGACACCACAAACCAATACATTCAAATCAAGTCAAAATTAACACTTCAGTTTCAGACCCTGAGAAGACACAAATGACCGACAAAACTACCACCGATTCGAACAAACTACCCAGTCATCGAGAAGAACTGGCGAGAAACTCGATGGGTTATAATATAACACATTTTTACGGACATACGAGTATAAAGTGGTGGTCATATAATTAGAAACACTTCTTATGAATAAATAAAGTATAACTTCAACGTACAAATGTTCGTAAAAAATATATACATTCAATAATTAATAATCATGCAATAATATAGCCATTTAAATAAAAACTCATAAAATGCATAAAATATAAAACATCTTAATTTTAATTACAAAATGAGTTTTACACATGTAGGAGTTCAAGCATCCAAAGCTCGTTCTTTTTTTGAAATTAGAAAATAACATTTCTTTCTTGGCTCTTTCTATTATTTTGGTGGCAATTCAAAATTTAATCTGAATTTTATTTTGTTCAAAATGGGCAAAAATAAAAGTTGTGACGCGTCAACTAGGCAAATAATTGTTAATTTACATATCGTACGTGGGCGTACAGAAGAATAGCTGAGCATTTAAATTGTTCTGTTTAGAAAGTTTTTAAAGCAATTGAACATTATAAAACACATGGAACTGTTGAAAATGTTCTTAGAAAGGCTCGGCCAAGAAAAACCTCTCCTACAGAAGATACGCTAATCGTTCGTGTTGCTAAAAAGACCCAATTAAAGGTTCCAACCAGATTAAAAATGAAGTTTTATCGCTTGATGACCCGAGAAACATCTCGTCAAGACTGATACGCTGAAGATTAGTGGAAGCTAAATTGTTTTGAAGAATCTCTCGAAAGGTACCGCTTCTTACCAAGCAACACCAAAAGAAGCGATTATTATTCGTTAAAAAATATGTTAATTGGACGGTAAGAGAATGGTTATTTTCAGATGAAACAAAAATAAATATGGTAAATTCCGATAGAAAGCGTTATGTTACATGTTCTGTAAACAATGCTTTTAATTATAAATACACAAGGAGTATAGTCAAATATGGTGACGGTAAAACATTAAAGTTTGGGGGTGTTTTTCCGGATGTGGAGTTGGACCCGTTCGGAAGATTGAAAGTACAATGGATCAATGGCAATACAACAATATCTTAGATCACACAATGCCCTACTCGGACGATCATTTGCCTGTAACCTGGATCTTGCAGCATTACAGTGACCCTAAACACACGGCAAATAGCGTCAAATGTTTCCTTAGCGAACGGCGTATATCCGTTTTAGACTGGCCAGCAAATAGTCCGGATTTAAACCCGATAGAAAATCTCTGGTATATTGTTAAAAAGAAAGTCTCTAGTAAAAATAACACCAGCCAAAACGTACTATATGAAGCTTTTGTGGAATCATTGAATTCAATCCCCCTAGAAACATGTATGAGATTGATTGAATCAATGCCACGTCGTTGCAGTGCTGTTATTGGAAATAAGGGATACGCCACTAAATATTAATTATAACTATTGGTAGGCTGTGGATATTAGCTATTTCGTAAATAACAATAATAATTACTAATACCTCAAAAAAAACATTTTTATACTTTTTTGTTGTTGTTTCTAATTAATTGACCATTATTGTTCATACCTTAAAACTGATTTAAATGTTTGTCCGTAATTTAATATTGAAACTGCACTTGTGTTGTGGGATTTATATTGTTTTACTAATAAATGATGAATTGTTGAACATATTATTTTCCTATTTATTGTTTACTTTCAAAATAAAAACGATTGCAGTGAAGTATCTTACATAATGTCAAGGACCGTTGGTAGTGTTTCTAATTATACGACCACCACTGTATATATAGACATAGCTAGTTACATTCGTTTTTGGTGGATGCACAGAGAGATTTCATTAATATACACTACGTCACTAACGCATGGTTTTCATCCTTTACAGAGGTATTATTTCACACACGTGCACGATATCGATTGGTATTAATCAATACAATATAAAATACGGAAACATGTTAAACACTATTTTTTTTATACATTATAGGTTTAAGCGTTTAACTACAGTCTCGGCTGATGTTAAATAACGATATAGTCTGAGTAAACACGTTAACCCTAGAGGAGGCTGGCTCTCAAGTACCGTGGCCAGAACACATTTGTAGGTAATTGGCAATATATTTTTCAAATTGAAGGTGGTAGCTAGCCAAGCGGGCTTAGAAGAGGCACTACCACCATACTATGGTTTCATCACGTTGTTTTCCTGCACTGAAAACTCCAACTCAGTTACAAGGATTCGAAGCTAAATCGATCGACGTGGTGCCCGAACACACTATCAAATAAGCCATCATTACTTCAAACTGCTCAATTCAATTTATTTTCGACATTTCTAATCATACTTCTTTGTCATGTTATTATTTAAATCAGTCGAGATTGTTCAAACGTTAAATTATAACTATCAAAATGCAGTATAAAAATTAATTAAAATATAATATAACCTAGCGTTTCTAGTGGTGAAGTATAACAAAATAGATAGAATAAACCCCTTTATAAAATAATTACTTAAAACGAAAATTTGTATATTTTTCATTCTACTATAACTTTCAAGTTCTGTACTGGTCAACTAACCGTCATGAAATTTTTGATTTGCCAGACTATAAGTTTAAGTGCCATGTTAAGCGGGTTTTGGTGTCAAAGGGTTATTATAGAGTGGATCAATATGTGAACGATGGTGATGTCTGGAATTGACCCCTCTCTGTGCATCCACTAAAATCGATTGTAATGTAAAATGAATTTTAATTATATAAGTATATGTTAAAAAGATAAACCCGATCGAGTTTCTTGCCGGTTCTTCTCGATGACTGGGATGTATTCCGAACCGGTGGTAGTTTTGACGTTCATAAGCGCCTTCTTAGGGCCTAAATTGAATAAAGTATTTTTGATTTTGATTTTGATTTTGAAAATTTGGTATATCTACACATACAAATAGTACAAATATCAATAAAAGCGTGGTAACCGCGGGTACAGTTAGTATATCTTAGTGACTTATATATTTTATCGTATTATATATATATATACAAAAGACTTATTGAAAACGTTCAGTTGAAAGCAAATACAGAGGGACAGGTAAACATTTTCTAAAAAATACGATTGGGTAAGTGAAATTTTTAAATTTAGTTGCTATTTATGGCGATTATAAAATAACTGAATGAGTGAGAAACGAATGAGTTTTAGCAGGAATTTCTTTATAACACATGCCCATCACACGATAAAGCACAATTGCGATATTGTGTGATAAAGCGGCGGTCGAAATATATCAGGCTATTTATAAAACAGTTTTAGAGTATTAACTGTTCTTTAATTTTTTTTTCTTTTGTAAGATATATGTTTAATTACTGTTTGTTGTATGGATGAAGATAACGTGTTCTTTTTGGATAAACCCTCTTTAAAAATAAACAGAAAAACCAAAATATTTAAAGAATATTTTCATTATTTAATAAACGAAAATATTGCATTAACTTCAATTTCTAGATGGTTATAATTTATATTTATCGATACATCATCACGGTATGATATGAACAAAAACCGTGCACAGTAATTTCCTCTTTATGGAACCTAAGGCTAATGACCAAAATACATTGGATAGTGAATTCATTACGATGTAAACACAAAAGAGACACATTTTAGGGCATAGTTTGGCAATCACCACTGCAACACTGTCCTCTCAGCAGTACTCGGAAACGCAAACACTTTCTTGTTAATTAGGATGTCTTCGACCTAGAACCCTGGAGAAGGGTTCTCACAAATGTCCGTACGAGATGACGCGCTTTTTTAAATTAGCTATTCTTTTTCTCGGCTCTATTCAGCTTTACTTTATAAATTCGACTAATATACATGATACTGTGATGATACGATAAATTCTTATTTTTTCCAGTTTTTTTTTTTATTCTCTCAGACATTTCTGTTATGACAAATCTGCGTTATAAAGTTGTGAACCTTCGAACATAGCTCCTAACCTTTTTCCTATTTTCAGCATATATACAATGGGCGAGGCTCCGATGCCTTGAGGGTACTTCCTCAGGCTCTTCAGCCCTAGCAGGCTTCGACGCAGACTGTTCCAGTTCCTCTTGTTTTTTTTTCAGCTGCGCCAGAGACGACTCCGCCAGCGCCATCTCGCGATCAACCTTTAATGATAATTATACACTAAATTAAAATCAACATGAATTGACCATTAAATAGACAACAGTACTAATGATAAATCAAGATTAAAGCAATTCGTCGTCATTTGGAAAACAGAATCGAGAACCCCTTTGCCGGTTAAGTTTTACTTTTTAACACGACTGCTTAAAAGTGTAATGTTTTTAGGGGTTATACGAATTACTTTGTTCCACCATATCTTTTAAACGCCTATAGAAAACTTGGATGTATTGGGTATCGTTACCCTTACATCATCCCAAGTGACATAAGTAATTTTTTTTAGAAATTCAATATGTCGGTATGTTTTCATTTTCAAATATAAAAAGTCTCCTTGTATTGTTACAATCCGAGCATTAAATGGAAAGCAAGAAAGAAGGCAGAGAAGCATAATCCAAAACTGTATAGTTTATTACAAAAAAATTTACATAGGTCGGAAGTTAGTAAAAATGTATCACCTTAGAGATCTGTTGCAATAGGTCATCTTTAGTGGTCCTGAGGGCCTGGTCTTCGACGGTGGGTTCCGAGGGCGGGTTCGGCGACAGAACTTCCACCGTGTTATACACATTCACCGGCTCCTGGAACATCAGATAACGCGGTTGTTATGAAAGGTACAACTAATCACATCGGTTAATACTAAACGTGAATAATATTTTGAGCAAGCAACTACCCCCGGCTCCAAACGCGATATTTTAAGCTCGTTATTTTATAACGAGTATATCTTATGATTTCTAATAGAATTACTGGTAATTTTAATGAACTATAAACTTCGGCATGTCGTACACTTGACATGTACAACATTTCGTCAAAATCGGTTTGGCGTAAGAAAACATATTTTTGTTGATTTTTTTTTTTACCATCTCTATAATTATATTTGTCTGTTCTAAAATTCTATCGATTTATGAATGAAATAAAGCCATGTACTGAATTCCAATAAAATAGGTCAAAGCGTTTTTGAGTTTAATCTGTAAGAACAAATAAAAAAGAAATATTCGGGATCAAGGTTTGTTACGTTTACAGTAGTTACCAATAACAAAATTTTGAAGGGAAAATGAAATTTACAAACAGAACTACAAATTTATTACCATAGGTTAGATTTTATACACAACGTAAGACGTGTTCCGGTAGGTCGGCGGGGCGCTTCCTTTTGAACCGTTATTATGACCGGAATATAACAAACCAGAGAATTTTCGTTTTCATAAATAAGCTCAATATTAATTATCTTCATTACATTAAAATCAGCCAGTAAATTATATCCCACCGCTGGGTAAAAGCTTCTTCCTGATCTACGTTATAAATACAAACACATAAAATTACAGATGATTTTAAACACCGAAATCTATTATAACGATAAAATGTTTGTTATTTATTTGTCTGTCTGTACTCGCTAATATCTCGAACAACGAGTCAAATTAAAAAAAGTAATATATTTTTTTAGATTGTATAGACTACTATTACTATTACTGGGATACCCTTCGAGTTAATTTATAATATACAACATATATAATAATAATAATACTACGCGTAGCGCTACCTACGGGCGAGTTATAATCAAATGAATAGCCTAAAATCGTTATTCACGGAAAGAGACATAAGTCAATTGACGCGGTATCCGAATCACACTACCAACTGAGCCATCATCAAAGAAACATTTGGAATTAACACATTTGTACCGACAAAATCTATTAGCGTATTTATTTTACAGTGTTTAAAATTTCGATCTAGCGATATAGACTTTCGTCGAACATGTTTGTTTTGTACAATGTTGAACTACGAGAAAGTTTGTGAAGATGGGTGTCTGTTACTATTTGACACAAAATTATTCGACGGATTTTAAATAAAGTTTACAATAATATAACATATACATACATGAGACTAACACATATACTATAATTTATAAATAAATTGTTCAAATTAATCAAAATATAAGGTTAAGTCTCAAATAAGCTTAAAAGAATCCTTCCATTTGAAAATCATCTCGGTGTGAACTATATAAATCCTTAGTTATTCGAAGATAATGTTATGATCTTTATATATAAATATATAGACGTGGACGAAGTCGCAGGCGGCTACTAATATAAATAAAATATAATATAATGAGTAACGCTTACCCTCGTATCGACTCTGAGTTGCTGGTGGTGCGGTAAAGGTCTGATCGACATCGGCTCCGGCATGAGGCAGACTTTCTTGAAAGGCGGCGGGTCCGCGGGAGGCGGGTGGTGTGATGAGGGCGCGGGGGGAGGTAGATACGATGCACCCAACAGGGACATTCGGGCACCCTTCCGCCTGTACTCACCAACGGCGCCCCCGCCTCGCCCATAACTGCCGTCCCTACGAAGTGTAAACAAAATTATTCTTATGACAACTTCTTAACATACTGCCATTTATTTTTCTAATTCTCCTAATAACAATATTGTTTTTAATGTATAGTTAACGAGTTTCAAGTCCATATGACATTTACTAATCAATATATTCTAGAACTATAAATTAACCAAGTCAGTATAACAACGCAATCATTAATTATCACTAATATTTTACTTCCACTAAATCTCGAGCTAGGCTTAAGTTTTCAATCAACTTTTATTAATGTAACTAGTGGCCCGCTCCGGCTTCGCACGGGTATATAATATATACCCTATGCCATTCACTGAAAAAATGATTAAAATCGATCCAGTAGTTTTGATTTATTCATTACTGCCCGTGGCCCGCACGCGTTAAATTTGGAGTAACCTCAAAAATAACAGTATTTCTCCACTAAACGCAAGCATTAATTATCACTAATATTTTACTTCCACTAAATCTCGAGCTAGGCTTAAGTTTTCAATCAACTTTTATTAATGTAACTAGTGGCCCACTCCGGCTTCGCACGGGTATAAAATATATAGCCTATCTCATTCACTGAAAAAATGATTAAAATCGATCTAGTAGTTTTGATTTATTCATTACTGCCCGTGGCCCGCACGCGTTAAATTTGGAGTAACCTCAAAAATAACAGTATTTCTCCACTAAACGCAAGCATTAATTATCACTAATATTTTACTTCCACTAAATCTCGAGCTAGGCTTAAGTTTTCAATCAACTTTTATTAATGTAACTAGTGGCCCACTCCGGCTTCGCACGGGTATAAAATATATAGCCTATGTCATTCACTGAAAAAATGATTAAAATCGATCTAGTAGTTTTGATTTATTCATTACTGCCCGTGGCCCGCACGCGTTAAATTTGGAGTAACCTCAAAAATAACAGTATTTCTCCACTAAACGCAAGCATTAATTATCACTAATATTTTACTTCCACTAAATCTCGAGCTAGGCTTAAGTTTTCAATCAACTTTTATTAATGTAACTAGTGGCCCACTCCGGCTTCGCACGGGTATAAAATATATAGCCTATGTCATTCACTGAAAAAATGATTAAAATCGATCTAGTAGTTTTGATTTATTCATTACTGCCCGTGGCCCGCACGCGTTAAATTTGGAGTAACCTCAAAAATAACAGTATTTCTCCACTAAACGCAAGCATTAATTATCACTAATATTTTACTTCCACTAAATCTCGAGCTAGGCTTAAGTTTTCAATCAACTTTTATTAATGTAACTAGTGGCCCACTCCGGCTTCGCACGGGTATAAAATATATAGCCTATGTCATTCACTGAAAAAATGATTAAAATCGATCTAGTAGTTTTGATTTATTCATTACTGTCCGTGGCCCGCACGTGTTAAATTTGGAGTAATCTCAAAAATAACAGTATTTCTCCACTATTTCATTTATGTTATTATACATATAAACCTTCCTCTTCAATCACTCTATCTATTAAAAAAACCGCATCAAAATCCTTTGCGTACTTTTAAAAATTTAAGCTTACATAGGGATATAGGGACAGAGAAAGCGACTTTGTTTTATACTATGTAGTGATTTCCTGCCACTGTCTTACCAGTCGCTTCAAAATCCATCTATAAACGCATAGATGTTGCTAAGTTACATAAAGATATGTTGTTTTGATAAAAACACAGAAAATAAAAAAACTGAGTATGTCCTGACTAGGTTCGACATAGATTCGTGTCGCGTTGTCGTGAAGAAAAACATAGTGCTGAAATCATATCATGGTGGTAGGAAAGTTTCTGATATTACCCTGGGTAGCTATCACCAACCATGCATGTTTTGGTAGCTGTACTTGTGACCCATATCAATATCTCATCTCATCAGATATCTTATGCCATCCCTCGCCACATCGGCAATCAATATCAAATAACATTTTGTTCATACGTCAAAAACTTATAAAGCATAAAAAGTTAAGAACTAATAACTGTTTCTTAATTGTTACACATATCATCATATACAGTTTTCTTTTCTTTTATATACTTTATAGCTCAGCGTTTGACCACAATCTCATCTGATGTTAAATTATGATGCGGTCTAAGATGGTAGTCACGCTAAACCTAGAGGGAGGCTGGTTCTCAAGTGTAGCTGATGGAATACGGCAACAGGTGCTTAGCGACAGATTTTCAACGTGAGGATGGTAGCTAGCCAGGCGGACTTAGAGAAAGCCCTACCACTATGCTATGGTTTCATCACGATGTTTTCCTTCACCGAAAGCTCCGACTCAGTTGCTAGGGTTCGAACCTACGGCCTTCGACGCTGTGTCCAAACACACTACCACCTAAGCCATCATCGCTAAAAGAAATAAAATTACTTTCAAAATTTCGAGTTTAGTATCGAATACTTATTGTTCAAAAATAATTATTTCTTAAAATAAATAAACAATTGCTTTTTCAAATGTAATCCTCAATTCCAATGGTAATTATTGCTAAATTGTTCAAAGTTATGGTTTCAAGAATGTTCTAATATGTAACCGCTACCCTAGGGTTAATGACCCCGTGGAAAGACATTCGACTAAATCGTGATCACCATACACCAAGTGCAATGCACAGCATGACAGCACGCTCAAACGTATCGCTGATCTGGCATATCTGGCGTATCTGCGCGTGATCTGGCGTAACGTATGGCCAAGCAGTGTCCGCGACCGGGTTGCGACCACCATACCCATGGTAATAAACCCATCTAAGCGTCCAGTTTTATTTCTGTACACGAGGTCGAGAAAGCAGTAACAAAATATATAAGGCAAGACAGACTTATCACACGAATTGGATGATTCCTACAAAACGATTATTCCGAAACATTGTTTCAATACACGTGAATTTAACAATATAACTTTGTATACTACGTCAACTGTTTGTACAATTGGATATTTATATAATTAAGCATACATACTCGCATAATATACAAATAAAAATAATTTGCGCACGTGTCTAAATTTATGTAACTGTAAAACATCACAAGAATTTCTGAATCACAATGAAGACGACGACATCGATCTGATTTATTTCCAGGAATTTCAAGGATAAATTACGTATAAAATGATTATGTATTTAATTTGTATAATACAAAATACAATAAAAACCACTTCCGCGTGACAACTTCATTTGCTTACTAATCTACATGTAAATATAAGCAAAGGTCAATGTCCATGCAGCCACATAGATAAACACAGATAATAATTATTCTTTTTACAAATTTCGATAACGTATAAATCTCGTATTATTAATACTTTGTTATTGTACAACTTACCCGACGATCTCTTTATCTTAGATGTATACAGTATTACAAAATTACTTTAAAGTATTTTCAGCATGTTACATATATAGATGTAGGTTATAAAGCAACTCTTTGTTTTATATATAATCTTTAGAATCTGTATCACGCGCGGAGACAGAACCAGAGATGTTGCCAAGTATTGTAAATCATTTTTCCGCTGAACATGAAATTCTATTTTACAAACCTTCGCTTAAAACATATGTGATATGTACTTACTATTTGTAACGTAGCCTACACCACGAAGAAGGTTATATTATTGAGGTTAGTAATTAAATTTTAAATTAAAAAGGATTACTAAAATGTTTGCAGTCTCTACCTTTAAAAGAAATGTTAACGTTACATCTAGCAACACTATCGAGTAGACGCCGAGAAAGGCCAAGGTTGCACGCGGAGATCGCGGAGGGGGTAACTAACTGTACCGGCGCGGCGCGTTCTGTTTGTTTTTTATTATTATTCGGCTGGCGTCCCGCGCTGTCAAGCCACGTGGAGGCAAACGGCAAACTTGGCACGGGCGAATACAGACACGATCGGTATTATCGCGTGTTACGTATTGCAAAAATGTATTGATTTATCCCATTTTTTTATTTCTAATCAATATTCTGAGTTGATTTCCTGTATGATATCAAGTCTTGTGTTTTAACTATATATAGAGTAAATTATAAATGATCAGTTTCGTTTACTTAACTTAAATTCCGTTAGAAATTGTAATAAAGTTCAACGTAAAGTTAAAAAGCGGCGTTTTAAAGATATTGACAAATATAATTGTAAGAAAGCGTAGAAGATACGATAAAAAAGTGTCTAGTACACTTTTTTATTGCGCAATATAGTTAAGCTAATTTTTTACATTAATATTTACAAAAGTGACGATACTTTCTGATATCTTAATTACAGTTTTTATTACTCCGACATTTTGTATTAGCAAACTTTAATTTTTTTTTATTTATACTATAAATAAAACTCATTGTTTTTTTTTAATTTGATAACTTTTTTTATAAACAATCATGTCAGTTTAAAGATATTAATAAGAATCAAATTAGCATTGTATAAGTAATATATGAGGGGCGACCTAACACATGACCATTTGATCTGAAGTTAAGGGCAGCTTGTATTGTTATAAGCAAACATCATATGTATGCGACTATGTGTGTTTTTTTTTCTTTTTTTTTTTCGAATAACAGTTGTTGGTATTGTTTGGCTTTAAAGCGATACAAAATGAAATATATGTGTATGTAAGTATTATAAACCCAACCAATAAACTAACAGTCACAAAAGTACGTCCTGTGAGAGACTCGAACTCTTGACGTCTTGTCTCGATACTACTAATTTGTAACGTGTACATTATAAAGCGATAGTAATAAGCAATAGTAATACAGTATGACGTACAATACTCCGAGATAATGGAGCGTTTTATTAATGAAAGGTTTTCCAGAAAAAAAAAGTTATGAGATTAGCTTCTACATCGACAAATTACAAATGTTACCTCTTTATATTGTTACTACAAACTATACATTTTATGCCCAATAGTCAACACTACAGAGTATAATTATTAGGCTTTATTAATATTCATTATAACGTGATTTAGAACTAAAATATTAATAAACAAGATCTGTTTATAAACTTTATATTATTGTAGTATACATTTACTAAATAAGAACTTATTTCAAATAATTTAAAACCTAGTAACACTCTATCTATTATAAGAAAAGATTCCGTTTTTTAATATACAAATGAAATAAAATATAGCCATTAAATGTAATACACTTTAAAGATACGCGAAACCGCGCACAAATAACAAGTCAACGTAATGTGGAAATATTGTGGGATCGAAACGAGAGATGAGATTTCTCTACTCGACGATTTCGCACAAGAATTAACAACAATGCCTCTCACGGTGAAACCACAACGGTACGAGCAGTTGTCAATAGAAAAATATTCATAACGCGCATGATTACGATATATTATCGTTTAGCACCAAACGAACCGCATACGATTGTGTACAGTGCAGCGCGTTCTCAAGATGTATTGTCATGTTTGATACATACATCCTGACATGAATATGTAGGGCTGAGACAATGTATTAACAAGAATTTGGCGCTAATTGTAAGCTTGTTCACCTTATCCATAGTGGACCATGACTTGTAAACTATTTAAAATATTTTGTAAATCATTATTAAGGATTTTTACCGAATTCAAAGGAAGATAAACCATGCAATTCTGCATAACCATTCTGTAAACCTACGCCCCCCACGTTTCCTTCCCCCATCTTCGCCAAATGAAGAATTCACATTAAAATGATTGTTACTTTTTAACAAAGCCTATTTGATTTACTTATTTCACTACAAACTCCTTTCGGGTATAGGATACCTATTGCTTGAAAGAGATTTTTTCCCTTTTAAACGGTGAATACTTAAAATAATATAATATTTACGTACGAATAACATTGACATGTCTATTGTTTGTCCAGAATATCATGCAAAACGGCTAAACCAATTTTGACGATACTTGTATTGGCAGATAAAGCAATTTCCACAAAAATCAATATTATACCTAACCGACTCACAACCGGTATATGTGTCATATAAACCAATAAGCGTTAAGTAGTAATAAAAAAACAATATAATAATAAAGATATTCCAGATAAAGTAAGTACTACTAAACAACAAAACTATTTTCACGAGACAGAGCTGCGGTCACGAGCTGGTTATTATATAAATAAATACTTATTTAAGCCTTACCATAATTATTTCCTAAGAAAAACCCTATAGACGAATTATATTAGCGATCAGTTCCATAATATACTAAATATACACTAGAAGCGAGCCAAAAGAATGTCGCTATACAAGTTTATTACCACGTAGTAAATTATGTGAACGCAAACTGCACGCGCATTGCATGAACTGCAGTGATGAAATTACAATTACGACACAGTCATTTATTCTTAGGTATATGGACATCACAGTGTTGATCCGTGGCAATTGACAATTTCATATCTATAAGAGAAAAAGGTATAAATTAATTAAAAAAAATACTCTTTAAATTAATTACATCGTTTAAACTCCGGTGTCGTCTTATATAATAGTAGCGACCGTTCACGACTTCGTTCGCGCTAATTTTAATATAAAATTTCATGAAAACATAGTAAGCCCTAACGCCACCTATTAGCGAGTTATAGTAAAATGGATAATGTAAACATCTCCTTCATAAAAAAAAGAATATTTGTACCTCATTTCGTATTGTGCAGCTGTTTAAGGTTGGACGTTTTTTAATGTAAATAATTACTAAACAATTATTTATATAAGTGTATATTTAAAGGAAATTGTATTTGACCAAAGTTGACGTAATAGAGTTCCCAACTTAAGGGCTTTCCCCCCAAATTCAGGGGTAAATAAGAGGGATGGATTTTTTTAGGAGTTTTATATTATTAGCACCTTTTTGTTTATAAGTAGATAACCTGAGATAATGCAATCTAGTTAATTTTTTAAAATAATTTTAATTATCAATAGAATATGATTGAATGAATACTTAATGTAATTTTTTGAAATATGTTTAGTAGTTATTTATTAAAAAGAAATAACTAAACACGTATATTATACACGTCTGTCAACTTCAATGTCCTAATTATTCAATTTTATTTTACGGAAATTTTCAAATAACTGTGGTAATTTTCAAGAGATTTTGCCTTTATCTTCAGGCGTAAATGTCTTTGAGGGATGGTAACTTTATTATGAGGTTCTTCGCAAAAGGTAAAAAAAGTATAGTATATAACTTAATCGCAAAAGGGAGCCCGTAGTATAAGCTAGTTCTATATAAAACCCTTTTTTATCTCAATTTAATATAAAAACCTTCTATATAATAACAAAAAGGGGATAAAGTTTCGTCGCCGAGGAATTTCTTTTGTAACATTTCAGTTAACAAAGCGACCGCACGACACGGACGAACGAATAAATGCGGGTGCTTTTTTCTCTGTCGAAATTCTTGTAATCCTTTGCGAAATTTTCGAATATACTTAACGGGATTTCCTTGGTTGAACCTGATTTCGAATGACCGTAGCCTTCGAATACATACGGAAATATCATAATATTTCAAAAATAGACTAACATAAATCAGTTCAGTACCTTTTCCTTGACTGTTTCAGAACCGATAATTTGTGTGACGATCTTTACTGCTATCATTAAATAAATTTGATTGTAGTTTATTTTTATACAATCGACGAGTTTTTTTTTTCGAATAGACTACTACTCTATTGACTTGACGCGTTTTCACAGCTTCACCGGACTACGAAGTCAATCGACGAGACAAAGTATTTGTTTCTATGATCCTATTCGTCATAGTTCACGCTCCTTACGTCTACATCTACTATATTTTTACACACTTTCGAAAAAAAAAACCGGAACAATATGGAAACTTAAAAAATTAACGATTTATTATCGAATTTCAACTATTGGACGGCTACTAATGACATATAAAATTGAAAAACCTCAAAACCGCTTGAGCAACCTACATGGAAGTTGGCATATCAAAGTGGGTTTCCATAGAAATGGTTTTATACTATTTATATTATAACTTCTCACTAGATGGAGCTTCAACGAATCCACTCTGTACCGATTGTCATGAAAATTGGTATTTAATACAACTATTTACTGCAAAACAAATAAAAACAGACACGTGTGGAATCGCAGGCACATTTAGTAACCTATAATTATGAAGTATTGCGTTAAGTTATTGAAGAAATCGGCCTGTAAATCCCGTAATATTCCATCACTGAGTACAGAGCTCTTAATAATGAAAAAAGGCACGGGCTTCATTATCGTGCCAGTTCCAGATGTATATTGACAAAACTAGCGATTTTCAATATCTAGAAAGTTCTATGTTTTTCCACTATCTGATAGCTAATATATGTCTCTTAGGAAATATTTGAAGCATTTAGGTTTCTTTTTCGAACTGAAATACCCTGTTTACCCTGGGGCCTCTATAGATTTACCGGACTACAAACATTTAGGTTTCCTCACGACGTGTTACTTACTTTATCAGGAAAAAGCCTTAGTGCACGTTGAAGCTTACTCTCTGATGATATCAAACGAATATTCCGTTTTTATTTGTTTAATACACAATTTTTTTTATCATTCAAATAAAATATTGTTTAGTATGGACCCCAAACTAGGTACACGCGTCACCAGCAATCGACTGTTTCAAATTGCGATATACGAATTTCTTGGTTGAGTAAAATATTATAAATATAAAGCCAGGTGTTTCGTCAGCCCTGTACAACACAATGATGTCTGTTTTATTACCTCCATACACATTCAGCGCTGTTTGCATTGTTTTGCCCGTATCCAACACACCCTTGTTTGATGTGCGATTGTTTATCAGACTCCTTGTATTCAGTGAGCAAGGCTGTAGACAACTGTTCTAGGGAATAACCCTCACCAACCTCCCCAACATAATTCCAGAGTACAACCCTGTGTGTAACAGTTATAGCAAACATTTTTGTTTTTATTTTTGCAGGCATTATTTGCTATGTTATACATTATTCAAATACTAAGAAATGGCACATAAACGGATGCACTATGCACGACTTATTGAATTACGCGTCTCTGTATTCCCTCGTATTTTTACGCTGACCCAGTACTCTTTGTTCACACGCTTAAATAACATGCAAACGAAACTTGTATTTTCAGTTCTAAGAATGATTATACACTACGATAATATGTCATTTGAGAAACGAGACATGTGTAACGACGCGACACAAGAACTTACGAGATTTCTAAGCTCCTTAAGATCGTAAATTTGTAATAAAACATGGTTTAAAACTGTCCTCTCATATATAACAAGTCGTGTTCAACTCGCGAGTTTTAACGCGTATAACGGATTATCCAGGGTTGAATTTTATAGGATCCAGCAGCCCCGGGGTTCACATGAAAAGGGCACCTACAACTTGAGTTTTTTAATATAAAAATAATATACGTTTTTTTGGGATTAAAAATTATTCGGGACCTTCATTGCGTTTTTGTATCAGAACCGCCCAGCATTTTAAATTGGGACTCGACATTTAAAACGTTTTCTTATATATTTTACATTGTTTAAATGATAAGTCGTTCCTTTTACGGTTATTTTATACACTCCTAGTTTCATATACTTTCATATGTACTTATTTACTTAGAATTCAACCCCAGTGAGTACATTAAACTTGTTATAGTATAGAACCTAATTATTTCAATCGATAATAAAGTTATATTATAGATGCCTATTAAAACTGATTGTTTTAAACAAGATACGTATGAGAACGACGTATAGAATAAAATAGGAATCAATGAAAACCTAGCTCTTACGCGGTAAAACATATCCTGTTGAACAAGGAATTAATAAAAAATTGGAAACCTACACGTATGCAAAATATGCAATTGTGACGAGTTTCGAATTGAGTTAGACAGGTGTTGGAAAGGTACTGAAAAGGTATGTAATGGAGGACCTGTATGAGAGCGCAGCGGATCCATAGCCGGGCTGGTGGAGCCGCAGCTGGGCTGGCGGGTAGGGCTGTGGGGCGTACGGAGCGGTGGGCGGCTGCCGGGGCTGCGGCGGCGCCACTCCAGCCGGTTTGCCGCCGTACGCCAGCGCGCCGCCGCCGTGCCCGTGATCCGTCTGCCCGGCCCTGTGAACCACAATTTAACTATTTATTTACTAATTCATTACAAACAACTTAGATTATTACTAACATATCTATCATCCTTCAAATAAATAATGTTAAATCGTATCTTCGAGCTCATATTAATGTGTCTTAACCCCTGGACTGTCTAAAACCATAAAGGTTTTAGTTTCATAAAAACTAATGTAGACGTCAAGAGGCACAGGTCAACAGATTGTTGGCAGCATAAGCTTACAAAAATACCTGATTTATTACAAAACTTAGAACAGCATGTTATCATCTCCGTTCATGTCGATATATATGATTTATGCCCAAACGTTAGTCTATAAATATCTCAATGCTGGGCAAAAGGTCCTCCGAGGCTGTATAAAGAAAATAGCAATTTGACGTTGTGTTTTTCTTGAGCATGTTATCCTTCACCGTCTGTTTAGAAGGTCACTAATTCATTTCAAAAATATTGATAGTACACGGCCCGAGACACAATTTATATAGAACATTCGCTATACCAGTAATTATTTTATCCAGTATCTATCTGAGAAATTGGATAATGGAGTAACATGAATGCGTTATTAAACCGAGTGTAGTTTCCTTATTTTTTGCCATATAGTCAAATGTGACACACTATATAAATAAGTAGCTGCCCGGTCCGGTTTTACACGGACGTCAATCCAGTCAACGCATTACCTTATACCGCCACCTTTTAGAATCTTATCGAACGGAGATAATGATGATTCTTTGTTAATAAATAAATAATTCGCAATAAAATAATATTGCGATTATAAATATCCTATCTTTCAAGTTAGATGAAACTGCACACAGTGTGCAAAATTTTATTAAAATCGGTTTAGTCCAATGCGGACAAACAACGTGACACGTAATATATACATACATATATATTACGTGTCACGTTGTTTGTCCACATTGGATATATATATATATATATATATATATATATATATATATTACAATTTTATATCGAATGGTTCGAGAAGGTTCCGAAACGACACAAAGGTAAGCGGCGGAACCAGTTTCGCCAGAGATACGAGAGTGAGGGAGCCCAACCGGTCCGCTTGTCTGTCGGCCTTAGGGTCCGGAGCCTGTCCGGCAGCATAATTAATCTGATTGCGAACTAATAACGGGACGACATCCGAATTTCATTTTAATTGATCGTTTGTTACTGATGTTGTTATTATATGGTTGCGCGAAAAATGTAATCTTTATTTGTGTTTTTCACACTTGGCGCTTGGATACAATACGGAGTATCCGACCAATGTACTCGATATATATGTGATTTAATTTTATAAAAGTAGCACAGCCTATGCAAAAATCGATGTTGGAATCACTACGGCAACATCTGTTGCAACCACAAAGTAATAGTACTCATGCGACCCTGTTTGGACTCCGGACTACATACACTTAGTACACGACGCATTTCAACTCATTCCTCAAGAGTCAACCTAATGTCTTCAGAGCTGTAATTCTTTTGAGGTTGGTTATAAATAGCCATAGGCTGCGGTAACCGCTTAATATTTTACGTTCGTTACGTTATTCATTTTAAATAAATAAATAAGAAACATAAAAAATATTGAACCGCGTCTCAGTCGGTGTGTTTCAAATTTACCGAAACAATAAATTATAATTAATTATGGATGTTAGAAAATTCCCTAATACATGTCTGTGGTTTTATCCAATTTCACCAGTAGTTAAATTCCATTGCAAAAATTGTGTACTCAGTCGTTTGCGACTACAAGTATACATTTTATATGTAACGTTGTTCCATCAATTTACTTTGATAAAGTGGTTACATGATTACCGCGCCTCAAGAGCAGTCCCATGATTGATGTACCAATATTTACATCATTAATCATCGGTTCCCCATTATTCTATCTAAAAATAAGAAATGTTAACAACATGTAATTTCATCCAATGATGACGTATATTGTCGATATGTTAGTGCTTAAATGAATGTACGGTGACTTTTTTAGTATTATTACATGTTATACCATTTATAGCGCGAAGCTAAAATACAATATTATAATAGAATTTACCTAGTACGTGCATTGGGTTAATAGTAACAATAATAGAGATAACACCATAGCACTGTCAATTTGGCTAACACGCTTTATAGTCATTTGACCACAATTGGAAAGCGGGAAAAGGCATCATCAATTCGTATCTCATAAATGTTAGACACTGAAACCATAAACTCACTTATACATAACACGGCGGAGGTGAGACAAAACAAGTTTTTCCCATTTCAAGCGAGTTATAACACTTTTAGTTTTAACAAACACCTACATTATTCAGAATTCTTGACAAGCATAATAGGTTAATAGTTCTAGAAACGACAAAAATCTCTCCGTCTTCCTTTTATGACCATGAATTACTATGCGTGGAATAAGGACCAAGTTTCGTTACAAACACACATGATTTATTAAAATAATATGAGTGAAGATTAACATAAAAACAAAATAACACCAGTAAATGTAACATTACATAAATTTATGTTCATGAATTCTTTTCTATTCCATCTACATATGTAAGATTTATAACGCACGTTCGTAGCAAACAGTGTCGTTATGTCAGAATAGCGTGACGTCGTGTCGTGTCCTGCCTAATCCGTGATTTAACAGCGACGGGTAATCAATACCGTTTGGGGCAAAAAAATCATTTAGTTGAAAATTCAATATAATAATTTCGGTATCCGCATTACAAAGAATGAGTAACACGTGACGGAACCGCGTCACTGAGCTATGAATATGAAGCTACTTTATATTTTGAGCCTAGTATATTGTTGGTGCGTCATCAGGTGTTTACTAATGTTTATATTCCTGGTTAGAACAGTAAATTGGATATAAACAACCTGTGATATGCTACCTAATTACGTGCTTCGCAAATTCAGAATATGTACATTAAGTAGTATAAATTGGACAATACTCTCTATTTCGTAATATTAATACCATCCTAGGAATAAGATAAAGGTAAGATTGTGTCCAGTGAGACGTGATTAAAACAGGAAGAAACCGAACTCCCAGCCAGATGTGGTATTGTAGTTATAATAGAAATATAAATCCGTAATGCTGCCAAGAATTCCGCTCGCGGCGCATAAAACAAATATTTTCAAATTCATCAAAAGTGTTTCTTGGAGGCCTACTACTATTAGAATGTTAAATTTATGATTCAAAAGTAGTTTTTAAATAACATACATATACCTAGTCTGCCATAAATACTGAAACAAAGAAAAAATAAAAATTTCTATTGTAAATAACGTTTATTACTTTTACAGTGTGTGTGTGTTAGTTTAATACATAAATATAAAATAATTTAAAATGTAAAAAGCTTATTCGAAGTGATCTCCATTGGCTACAGTCCTTTATACAGTCCTTTAAATGTTGAGGCCAATTATCAATAGAAGCACGCACTCTTTCCATGGGAAAATTCTTCAATGCCAATCTATTGTTTTAGGGACTCCAAATTATCATGGCGTTTAAAGCAAGCCGTACTCTCTAAAACTGACCATAAATCATAATCCAGCGGATTAAGATCGAGACTAGACGATGGACAGTCTTCAGCTCTGATGAAGTCCGTAACATTCGTTTCTAACCAAGACTGCGTAGAGCGAGCTTTATAACCCGGCGCCGAGTCTTGCTGAAAGGACCATTCTTGGTTATTGAACATGGTGTTGTTAAGGGGCTTCACTACCTTTTCAAGAATGGTCTTTTGATACACTTGTGCCGATGTTTTGATACCTTTTTCACAAAAGTATGGCTCAGTCACTCCTTCATAGCTAATACCCCACAAAACCATTACTTAAGTCGAATAGTGCCCACGTTGCACTCTGTCGACTATTTGGGAAGCTTCCTTAGAGCTTTGAGCATAAATACGGTCGTTTTGTTTGTTAAAATGTTGCTGAATTGTAAAAAAATTCTCATCCGTAAACAAAATTTTTCTATGACCTCCCTTTACGTACCACTTCAGTAGTTGTTTCGATTTTAGCACCCTATTCTTTTTTAACTATCAGTTAAGAAATGACCAGTACGTCTCTTATAGGCTGCAAGTCCTAAGTCATCTTTTAAAATACACGATATGGTTCTAGGTGCTATCTTCATCTCCCGAGATAAAATCTTTTGCTTTCGGACAGGATTACTTCTATTTCTTTCCCTTACTGCTTTGACCACCTTTTTCATACGAACACTACGTTTCTGTTTCTGTCACAAACAGAGGAGGTCTCATTGTACCTATAAATAGCCCGGTACACAAACATTTTACTAATACCATGCTTATGGAGAGTTTTATAAATTGCATTTGGCTCCATACCTACTTTGTGTAATGCATCATAGTGATTCGGTTCTCTTTATTGCCCCACTCCATTTTAATATCGCGAAATATTGTACAATGTATTGGCGCCAAAATGAGAAAACTCTATGAACAATCATATAAAAATGACAGATTCCAAATTCAAATGTAATATTTTGTTTATTTTTAATTGTAACAGTATTTATGGCCAGACTTAAATACTGGCATGACTTCTGGCAGGGGAGAGTGGAAAAGGAAAACATGTTGCTCCGACCCTACTTAGGTGGTTATCCCACACACATCCCACAAGAAGAAGATGATGATAATGTGGTAATATAAATATTTTTTTCAAATGGTTACGAACTAACGTATATAGTATGTCTATAATGATTATGACAGTTTGTTTATGATTATTAATTTAACATAATTCTTAAGATCGACTGTCAGGTGACATACTGCTTACACCGGTGGATCTTTTAGAACCATATAAATTTCTCCACAGCATTTTCTTATATAACCATACTTGAAATGAAAAATTAAGGGGTGTTCAAATTAGGATAATTCCTGAGACATTGCCGATGGAAAAGCCCATCGAGCATACGCCTAGTCCAGCAATATACTACCATGACAATACCTAAATAATACCAGTCGAAAAATGTGCCCTCGTTAGGCAAACTTCTATGAAGCGATGATGGAGCAACAGAGGTAACTAACGTATTTGGACATCGTTTCAGTCGACGTCGGTTTATATTCTTTTAAAGAGCTAAAACTATACAGGAAGAATAACATCGTGACGAAACGATAGGATGAAGGTAGGAATTTTTTTAATAACCACCTGGCTAATTACCAACTCCAATTTAAAAATCTGCCACCAAACATCTATAAGTGTTTTCCGGCAGCTGCATTTGGAAGAGAGTAATCCTCTAAATTTAGTATTTTAGCATCCTGGGCGGTATAATCATTGCATATCAGGAAAAATTGTGGTCAAACGTTAAAAAACCTTATACAGTATTAAAAATGTAAGCACGAGAATAACATATATTAGTCACACAAATGATTATTATATTCTTATTTGGTCTTAATGTAAATATAAAAATAAACTTGTAAAAAAAAATATTCGCAGTTAAATAAAAGGTGAGCCCGCATCACGGTTGGTATAATGATTCAGAGAAGTAAGACAACTGTCCGCAGTTTGGTTACATGCCGCGAGCGGAATGACTAACATGGCTGACTCACGGCGCGCACTCTCCTTACCTGAGACGGATCCCATCGACTCTGCTGCCCTTGTTAGCGGTAAACCGATATTTTTGGACACAATATACATTTTTGGATATGACAATTTGATTGGTAATTGAATATCGCAAAGTGATACTTTGAAGAGGTTGCTTATTAAATTTTTTGTATACAAATAAGGATTCATTATTGTGTATTTATGACACCATTATGTATTACATCGATCAATACATTTTGATGGCGTCTAAATTCAGATTAGGTGATGCCGTAATCGAGGTTTCGGAACAAAGTAATTTTTTTTTACATTTCAAAAGTCATTTTTTATAAGAAATGTCTAAATTCAGCGCCGATTTCTATTTAGAAATTGGCTATCACATCTAAAGATTCAACATGAAATACACGCAACTGTCTAGATTACTCGTATTAACTTAACACTATTAAAGAGTGATATCGTCATAGGTGTACTCTATATCCTTATACAATATTTACAAAGTTCATAAGATATTCCGAAATATATTTGGAAACTATCTAACATAAATTTTAAATCACGTAAACGACACAACCAGTAGGAATGCGGCACGGTTCTGTCACGAATCGTGACATAGAGTACCTTTTTGGTCGCGTACATTTTCAAATCATGTAATTACAAAAAATGTAAATTATTAACCCTTTGGATTAGATATCAAATTTCACAGATGATAAATGAACCATACAGATTATGTACACTTTTTGTAAATAGCCATAAAGAAGATAGAGGGCTGTCATCAGTGATTAAAGAACTAAAAGGAATGTTTGTACGTGCATGGGAAGAGAAAATAATAAAATTAAGCTGATTACTGGACATAGCTTCTACTATACTGCATACAGCATGACGTTGCAGAAAGTAGAACTTTAAAAGTACTATGAAGTAATAGAGCGATTCTTAAAAATAACACATATACTGAATCTCACAACTAATATTAAATTAACAATAATCTGACATATACATAGATCTCCTAACTTGTCTGCCTACTGTATTTATATACCCGTTTATATTATTATCTGATGCATCATATAGTAAGTATATTTTATTAGATAGAATTTTTGACGTGACGTCACGAATGGATTTTACGATGAATTAGCCAAATTCGTGAATCAAATAGTAAGGAATACCCGTAAGAACGTACCGTCAAACTACAAAATAATCAGTCCAAACTAAGGATACTGCACCGAAATGAATATAACTCTTAGTAATTGAATATTTGTAGCAATTTATGCCTAAGTTTTAACACGCTATAGTGGCATGACCTATCAGAAAGGCATGACGATACGTCGCGACGCGCGAAGTAAGCAAACAGTGCACGAAAATCGATACGGTACACATTTCGCACGAGAGATATTGTAGCCGATAAATTATAACAACTAAACGAATTCAAAGCGAGTTCTAATATATAAAATAATATACTTTTTTAAAGTTCTCTACCACATGTTGGCACAATTCAACGTAAAGCTAAAACTAATAAAAGACACAAATATGACATTTACACGACTCCTAATGAAAGAGATATATGTAAGCGCGTCTCATTTAAAGAACTTAGTCGATTTCGTAAAAGCGTAGAATCTTTTATTTTTAAACGATTATGGTTTAACTTCTGTTTTTAGTTTCAAAAATACCGAAACTCTTTTACTTACTGTTAATACCAATCTTTATAGTTTTTTTCCAAAAAAATAAATCACTATTTAATTTCTAGATAGTTTAAAAATATGAAAGTGGAGTTAAACCGCATACAGAAATGATTACGGTCAATCGCTAAAATAAATAAAATAAAAAACCGCCCTTTCAAAATTTTAGACAAGCACTAGTAGTATTCGGGGAATAAGAAAACAAAGAAGACTTTAGTTATGAGAAAATGTTCAAATTTCAAAAACAACAGAACTTATAGTGTTTTTTTCATCATCTCTCCGCCTTCTCTATGGATGTCCTATGCCATTCTTTAAATTATTTTTAACACAAGACTTCTATGGTAAGTATAATAACAAAGATCTATAAATACATTTATAAGTAATAAGATTAACAATACAGGAAAATCAACAAATGTAAACATAATATCATGCGGAAACTGTGTGGAAAATTATTGTTTGAAGGACTATTGTGATTCCTATGAATTGTTGTTTGAGTTGTTGACGTAATATAATACACGAAAACTAAATGTTGTACCGCAGTTTTTATCTCTGTCTATTTATATATATACCAAATTCTAGGTTAATCATTTTTTGGTTCGTTGGCCCATTTATAATTTTTTAATGCACAACGACGCGAGTGGTCGTCCGCTACCGTTAAGAAAAATTGAAAATTATATTTACTAGTAATACGCTTACACGTACTCGCGTTTAATTTTTCCCGTCCATTATACAATACGCATGCGATATACATTTTTTAACTATGGAAATTCTTCACTACTAAGAGTCACAGCATGATGTTAGATAGCGTAGAACCTTCATCGATAAATCAACTATGAAATGCTAAAATAAGTTTACCGGCTGTTCCAGAAATTACAGCGTACAAACAAACGAATAATCTTTTATGTTTTATAATATTTGTTTATATATTATACTAGCTGACCCAGCGAACTTCGTACCGCCTAACAGTCGATTCTTTAATTTGTTTTAATACTTATTCTGCTATTCGGGACGCTATATAATGTTAAATGTTACCATCGTGTAACTATTGACAAATATTGACATTAATATTTATACGATACTAACGTCACTCAATTGTTTTGCCTTCGCGGAACCTCTCCACTAACACTTAAACTTTATGCTATATGTATTAAAGTTCAAATTGAGTTTTAAGTAGTATTACAAATCGTTTGTATGGGAGTATAGAAAAGTGTTGTTTTTAGACATTTACAGGCATGTTTTTTAATTTTTCTCTCCGTAAGATCCATCCTTGTACTTCAAGGAATATTCTAAAAAAATAATTAACGAAATCGGTTCAGCTGTTCTGGAGATTTTTGCTTAGCAACACACTTAGCGATTCATTTTTATATTATAGATTAATCACAATTCGAACTAAAAATAAATAGTCTAGTTTAATTTGTACTGTTGTTACTATTGCGACCTTTCCTAATTTCATCAAAGCGATTTGTTATTATGTCAAACATACATTTTACTCCTTCAAAACATTTATAATATTAACAAATGAACTACATCTCTTGCGTAAAAGAACTCTAGTTAATATAAATATAGGGACTTGGCCTCTGATTAATTAAAGATACGAGCTAAAAACTCATCTTCGATATATACAATTATACAAAAGTAATCGATATGTATCTACATATATAAATTAATTTGTAGTGTCTATTATTTTTCTCAGTTATTGTTCATAATGGCTGGACACACTTTGATGTGACTTTTATTGACAGATAGAGGACACTGTATTATTTAACATTAGCTGTGCCCGCGATTTTGTCCGCGTGGAACGGAATACAAAACACAGTGATTAATGAAACAATCTGAATTTATATCTGTATATCTTGTATATTTGTAATATAATGTGTCAAGCTAAAAACTAATAATGGTTGTACCCCTTTGTCACTTCAATAATAACTCAAAATTAGGGCTTCCAAGTTCCTTTGATGTGTGTAAAAACCGTGGGCCTGGCTATAGTGCTGCTTCTATCGTCATACAGTCAGATAGTTCGTAGCACACGAAGGACATGGACAAAACTACGTGATGATACACGCAGGTATAGGAGTAACATAGCACTAATATTCTAATTTAACAACTGTAAAAACAATATTATCCCTTGAACTGTCGAAAACCATAAAGATTTAACTTCTATACAAACGAATGTAGACCTCATAAGGCATACATAGGTCAATAGACTGTTGGCAGTATACGCTTAAAAAATACCTGATTTATTACAAAACTTTGAAAAATAACAAATGATGAATTGTAAAATAATATTTTTCATCTAAAATATATTTTTAAATTATTTTTTCATTTGTACGAACTTTTTTTACTAAACCATGAAATTTAAAATGTACGATGTAATGAAATTAAAAAATAATTGTAAACATAATCTGCCATTTTGAGATCCGAGACTTAAAAAATCAGCAGAGAGCTAATAATATTCATTCATATATACTTGACATAGCTTATTTTTATTATTATTTTTATGTTATCTTTTCTTTTATTTGCACTGCCTGCAGTCTTTTTTCTCCACAATACCACTACGGTTTTTATACTTTACAGGTAAACGTTTTGACTACAATCTCATCTGATATTAAAAGATGATGTGATCTAAGACGGTAAGTCACACTTAACCTAGAGGGAGGCTGGCTCTCAAGTGCAGCTACTGGAACACACCAACAGGTGCTTGGCGACAGATTTTCAACTTGAGGGTGGTAGCTAGCCAGACGGATGTAGAAAAAGCCCTACCACCATGCTATGGTTTCATCACGATGTTTTCTTTCACCGAAAGCTCCAACTCAGTTTCTTGGCTTCGAACCTACGTTCTTTGACGCTGTGTCCGAACACACTACCAACTGAGCCATCATCGTTTCATAAACCCACCCTAATGCATAAACCAAAAGGTATTCATTAATTCAAAGCGTAATTAAGACATAAGAATCAAGGTAAATTTATGAAAATTATTATTCGAAATAAACCTAAAAAACACAGAAATTATCTCATTGTTATCTATACTCTTCCTTGCAATAATATTCCTAGGAAAGTAAACTAATAAAGTTATAAGTTTCGCGCCATCTGTTGTCGTCAAAAATGTAGTTTGTTATTGCTTCTAAAGATGATTTTTTTCTTACATTTATGTTCAGTAAACAATTTTAGGCTCTTAATTTTTTTATTCTAATAAAAAAATGTCCTAAAATGTAATAAGGTTCTATAACTTGTAATATTTACAACACAAAAATAATGAGAAATTTACAAATTTAATCATAAACCTTATGCGATCGAAAAATATAAATCATATTTTACTTATACAAAGTACGAAGTAAATTATTCAATTTATAGAAATATGTAATATATGTAATTGGACAATTTTTAGAATGTATATTATAGTAGTAATAGATTTAGAAAATGGCGGTTGAACGCCATCTATTTGCAATAATGCATATTAATTCATTACAGAGCTTCTTAGGTTATTAATATTTATTTATGTGAAAATAAAATATTAACAATTTTTCTTTCGTTCTATGTCTTAATAATGCAATACTGTGGCAATGTTTATTTATGTTATTAAATACGCTGGTCTTTAGATGAGGCTAAAGTCCATTTTCTCTCGTACTTAACTCCTGTCGTCATTAAAATTGCTTTTGATAGATTTAACCGATTTTAATGAAACAAAAAAAATATGTTGCTCCGGAATATGCTTGATTATTTTCTTGCTGGTATTTTATCAGAAACCTAGTACTTTAGCATTGATGCCTGTTCAAACAAACAGACAGACAGATAGACAGACTTTTCTAAAAATGATCGAAATGGATTCTATTACTTATTCCTAGACACCTACAACAATTTTTTTCTCAAAAATCAAAAAAGTACTGACACTTTGGATTTACATTCTTATTACACGTATAGATATCTATAATGACGCTTTTCTATAGAGTATAGGACTAAACAGTAATGACAAGAATTAAAATCAATATAAAAAAATATCTAATAACTAATAAATCTAAAGTCAACACGTAATTGCTATCGAAACAGCAAAACCATTTTAACGTGAACGTAGTGATGGGGGCACTAGAGCTTATTCATAAAAATAATAGCAGTAATTATAAACTTTAACAAATACAACTATAGTTACGCGTATATCCTTTACTTTATCGTCTACATGTCAGTTCTGTACAGAATGCGGTATTATGTCGACTGCGGAACGTCCTTGGCACGGTTATAATGCGTTCAACTCTCTGCGCTGTAAAATATAATGGACAGGAGAAATAAATAAATCTACATCAATGTTATTATCTTACAGCTCATAGGGTAAACAAAGATATTAATTTCTCTATTTACTCAAAATATTGGGTATATTAGAGAATATGAAAGAGTTTGTATGTAAGTGAAACAGGGTTGCCCACAGTTCCGTGTTCGCAGGACTTGCTTGTTTTTTAGAACGTCCTACATCATTTTTAAATAACGTCCTGGGTTTTCTCAAGCTTCCTGAATTGTTATAATATATTTTCATACAATATGTATTATTTCTTGAACGAGTTTTATTTATCCTACAAACATTGTGTTATAATGGTTTCATGTTGCGTCCTGTTTTTAAACCGAGATGACCTGGTACTTCAATTTTGAAATTATTATTCAAAAAATACAATGGAAATGCCAGCTTCAAGTAATTAATTAACGACTTCAGTAATCCTTTTTCCTAACGTCACAGACTAAATTTCGATGGTATCACACTGAAATTGGAATGAGTACCATGATCAAAGATATTAATACGGTTGACAAATGAAACTGTTTGAAGACTGATACACATTTTTTAATAGAATTCCAACCTAAGTTATCAATCAGGTTTCAATAGGACCACTTTAAAGTACCAGTTATTATATATATATAAATATTCACTACAACCCCGCTTTCCCAAGTGTCCCAGTGTTAAAAACAGAATATTATGGATCACTAAAGTCTTCAAATTTGTAATAATGCCACGATAATTACATGAACAGCCATTGTTCGTACTCCAGCTTTGGCTGTAAGCAATATGAAGTGCTTTCTCTTCCATACTTATTAGTTATTACATAATACTTGTTTTCTCATGTTGCGTTAACATCTGCCGAACATTTACATTGTCAATAAATGATATCTTCAATAATTTGTTATCCATTGCACAGAAATAATTTATTACATTATTATGTTGTAAAATTTAGTTCGTTCAAGAATCAGCGTGCAATATAGCGATTGTAAATATTTGTTAGTTGTGTGAAAGGGAGGTTTTGTGGCGCGGTGCGCGGTCACGCAGCCCGACCATGACTCACCGACGACGTCGCGACATTCACAAATACTTTGAAATATTCTTTCAAATTTACGATGACGTGGTTTTCCTCGTGAATTGAAACCATATTATATTGTAACGTAGGTGTTGCGTTGCTACCGTGCGCTACTGAGTTGGGGTTATCCTCTTGCTGAATAAACGAGATAGGTATATTTCAAAAATTTCTCAAATTTATTAGATATGTTATACAGTTAAAATAAAATGACAATGTGGTTTTAACTAAAATTTATGTAATAACAATTTCTATGATAAATACGTGTGTAACTTATTTTTAATAAAGTTATTTGTGTAATTTTGTTTACACGATTTTATTTTGCGTTTCCTTATAGAAAAGAAATACTTATCTGTTACACACTTATCGATTCCACCTGTATATTACACATACTTTAAAAGACACAAGCGAGCAAAGGTACCGGGTAAAGTCAGTAATTATACAGCGTGGATGGATTGTGGAGCACATGTGGCGCCTCCCACACGCGCACCGGCGTTCACGTCGCGTCGCCGACATGTGACAACATGACATATTCAATGCGTCACGTCATTCGTACAAATGTCTGAATTTTAATTGGTCTCAATTCAATAGCGACTATATTATTCTATCTATCAAATTAAATATTTTGATATTCGCTAAGATCACGTTTTAGAAAACTTTTCAAGTACTTATGATCATATTTACAAAGGATCCGGAAAACTCATTTTCATTAGACACATTATTACCGCTTTTGGTTTTTGGAAACTCACTCATCGAAAAAGTGGACAAAAAGACTATAATATTACATCGACAAAGTCACATGAATCAAAAACAAAATGTAAACAGACAATGCAATCTGCTAATAATTGCAAAACTCAAGATTTTTTTTAAGAAGAACGCAGAATTATCGCCATCTTCTGATGTTTTGCGACTTATTCTCCAAATGTATATATAAAATAGTACAGTGCGTCAACACAGCAGATCGCCTCTCTCCAAACCAAAACCAATCACCCGGTTAGCCAACATTTTTTTTAATCTTTACGCTAGCTTTTTCCCGTCACTTTTTGAGTCTTTGCACTTTATTTTGTGTTCCCATTGTTCTGACCACTGAATTTTTCGTCTTATCACCTATTGCCAGTCTCACTCCATTCTCTTCCTCTATTCAAAATCAATGTATTCTCCAGTTCTAAGTTAAATTATGATGCTAAGTTTTAATAATAAAAACGTAACAAACAAACAGAACGTACTTTCGTAATTATAATATTAGTGTACATATATTTTATATGTACATGTTTTACTGTATAATATTTGCATTTATATCGTACATTATACGTACTACCAAGGCATTATAAAGATGTCTCATTTATCAGTTGCTCGTTAATGTATACACATACAATAAGAAATACGCGCATATCTTCGTAAATATTAAGTCAGATTCACAAATAAGGCGTCTGAGTCACCGCAGTTATCGCTCGGTTCATTTAACTAATGATGCAACTTAATTAATGCACAAACAATCGTTATTACACGACGTAGATGAGTTGATTGATACACGAATATTACTGAAAACCACATGCTCGACGGTAAATAAAATTGTCTTGTTGTTTTAAACTCTTACGATTCCATTTGATAGAGCACTTGTAGGGTTAGGCCGCGTACAAAGAGCTAATTAGTTCTAAAACAAAACATAAAGGAAAAATTTTAATTTCATATTTTACCATGAAGTAACAAGATTTTGTAGTACTCGTCTGCCTTGATAACCTTGACATGTTGTATTAAAGCAACAGCATGTAAGATCCAGTCCACTTTCTAGGGTTAACGTATTACCAACACCGGCAACGTCATCATTTACTGCCAGGTGAAGTGAAGGAAGCGAAAATTTTTTATTAAATTTATCTTGCATAGACATTAGAAAGAAAAACATTACATAAATACTTATTAATTTTTATTAGGGAAATTAATAAACAAATTAATTCTTTCTATGATAATAACTGACCGATAATTTTGTAGATTAAATTTATGATCGTAATAATTAATGTAGAATGTAAAATAACAAGAAAGTTTAACCTTGGACCTAGATTAGAGACGGTTCAGTCACGAACTTGCTTTTAAAGAATTTATAGCCGAGATGAGAATCTTGTAATAACAGGTGTTTGAAAATAAAACACATTTTTAACGCATGTCTCAAAGTAAAATCTATCTAAACGAAAACAAGAGAAAAACAAGTAGGATGCTTATTCTTTATTTTCTTCTTTTAAGTTTCTAAATTTATTAATAATAATCTTCGTAAACAAATTTTAAATAAAAGATATTAAATACACTCGTAAATAGGAGTAAATGAATAAAATTATATAATAGCTTAACGGGGAAGAAACAAGCGATGATAGTTTAAAACCGTTTTTATTACTCTGAGTTTAGAACGATCCGAGCCAAATTTACGAAAGCAGCCATTTAAATTACCTCCAGACACACTCAATTTAAATGTCACGCTACAATATTAAAGGCTCATAAAGCATACAATGTAAATAACGTAACCATCACGCCCGTGTATAAAGTAGCGAGAACAACTTTTCTATAAGCATAAATAAGACAGCGAAATCGCCTATAAGTGAGTCGAGTCGGGTGACCTTCGCTCGCAACCGGCTGGCAACAGCGTAACGTAAAACCTTCTATACACTTATAACTACAGATTGCTTCGGTTGTACATAGCTATACACGTGTACGTCCGTAGCACGATGACCTGAGCCACCCGCCCGCTCATCGGCCGCCATTACGTGACGCATCATGCGCGCGAAAACAAAACATCCTATGCCACAGTATGCGCATTGCATATTGAACTTTATCAACAACCTCTTTGAATATAGATTAGGTAGTGTTCGTTAAAACGTAGCGCGGGAAAGCATTCATTGTGTTTTTATTTTTATAGAGCAGGCGCAGCGCAGTCGGATACAAGTGCAGCGTTCCGAGAAGCGTTCAAAAACAGACATGTTGTTGGGTTAGATGCGAAACGCAGCTGTGGGTCTCGTTTTACGCTTTACAAATGCCAACGTCTTTTTATTTGAATGTTTGTTCAAAGTTCAACTGTACTTTTGGTTTACGTATTTTGAACGTCTCGAGACATTCTAATGTTCCTGCACTTATTTCTTTGTCGCTAATTATAATTGATGCTATCTCCCTCTTTTTATAAGTTTTGCCGGTCGAAATTAGATCTTTTACGTCTATATTAAGAATGATATGATAACTACTTAAATATATGTGAAGTTTGTTTGAATTAATACAGTTGAAAAAAAATGTTCTTACTGTGCTTAGCATCTCATAAATGATCATAGTTTTCATTAACTCTGAAGACCGTTGAGATCAGAATTAATGTTATTATAATATTATCTATACATATAATAAGAATGTAAATCCAACGTGTCTGTACTTTTTTGATTTTTGAGAAAAAAGTTGTTGCAGGTGTCTAGGAATATGTACTAGAATCCATTTCGATCATTTTTAGAAATGTCTATTTGTTTGAACAGGCATCACTGGTAAAGTACTAGGTTTCTGATAAAACTCCAGCAAGAAAATAATCAAGCATATTCCGGAGCAACATATTTTTTTGTTTCATTAAAATTGGTTCACTCAATCAAAAGTTATTGTAATTATAATGACGACGGGAGTTAAGTACGAGAGAAAAATAGATAAGTAAATGAACTTTATCCTCATCCAAAAACCAGGGTATTTTAAAACATAAATAAAAATTACCACAGTAGTACATTACTAAGACATAGAACGAAAGAAAAATGGTTAATATTTTATTTTCACATAAATAAATATTAATAACCTAAGAAGTTCAGTAATTAATTAATATGCATAATTGCAAATAGATGGCGCCTAACCGCCATTTTCTAAATCTATTACTACTATAATGTACATACTAATAATTAATTGGCCAATTACATATATTACATATTTCTATAAATTGAATAACTTACTTTGTACTTTGTATAAGTAAAATATGATTTTTATTTTTCGATCGCAAAAGGGTTATGACTAAAATTGTAAATTTCTAATTAGTTATGTGTTGTAAATATTACAAGTCATTGAAACTTATCACTTTTTATGACAATTTTTTATTATAATAAAAAAATAAAGAGACTAAAATTGTTCATTGAACATGTATGTAAGAAAAAATCGTCTTTAGAAGCAATAATAGACTACATTTTTGACGACAACAAATGGCGCTCAACTTATAATTTTATTGGTTTACCGTCGTAAGAATATTATTGCAAGGTAGAGTATAGATAACAAGAAATAATTTCTGTATTTTTTTAGGTTTACTTCGAATTATAATTTTCATAAATTTACCTTGATTCTAATGTCTTAATTACGCTTTGAATTAATGAATACTTTTTGGTTTATGTTTTAGGGAGCTTGTATTTTCTTCCAGCGGTACCGTGGAGAAAAAAGACTGCAGGCAGTGCAAATAAAAGAAAGGATAACATAAAAATAATAATAAGAATGAGCTATGTGAAGTATATATGAATGAATAATATAAGCCCTCGGCTGATTTTTTAAGACTCGGATCTCAAAATGGCAGATTATGTTTTCAATTATTTTTTAATTTACTAACATCGTACATTGTAAATTTGATGGTTTAGTAAAAAAAGTTCGTACAAATGAAAAAATAATTTAATGATACATTTTACATGAAAATTATTATTTTACAATTCATCATTTGTTTCATTAATCACTGTGTTTTGTATTCCACGCGGACGAAGTCGCGGGCACAGCTAGTTATGAATATATTCTTGCAAGATGGTAATTATTTCATATCGAACGTAATTAATACCTATGGTTATCATATAACTGTCGAGAGATAATAAGTTTTATCATATTTATTTGCCAATCAATCCATTCATCATATTGTACTTAATAAATTGATCGTGTATAACGAACACTCGATATTATTTAGAACAAAATGTCAGCGTACGCGCATGTCTGTGGGTTTGTTATGTATGTAAATAGTTAAATAACCTACGCATCACTAATTACCATTGAATGAAACAATAATACTTTACTGACATAGTTCCATTTAAATAGTTTATATAATGTTTTTTAACCCTCTACTGGAACAGTCGAAATGAACCACAAATGTTTATGTAAAAAGGAATAGAATGTTTAGTTCATGAAATGCTAATGTGTCTAGAACACACATTACATCAGTCTATAAAAATAAGGTAAGGCCAAGTTTCAAATTACCTTTTGTTATAAATAATAATACCTGTATACAACATAAAAATCTTATATATATATATTCTTGTCTTTTAGCAGTCGCATTTAGTAGTCCGGTAAATCTGTAGAGGCCTCTGGGTCAACAGATTAGTCAGTTCGAAAAAAAAAAAATTGCAGTCGCATTTTTAATACTTAGTATATTGGACAACTTCATTAAACAAAATCAGGTGTATATTAAAAGTTATCCAAACAATAATTCGATAACCATTAAAAATGAATATCAAAGTATTTAGATTTAAATAAACGAAATTAACTTTCCGATCACGTTTCTCGTATTGCACCTGTCGCTGGGATGCGTCATTCGGTCTACGTGCTTTTGACAGCGTACGTACAATTTGCAAACAATGTTATCGGATTTGGTGCAGAGGAGTTCATCGTCCACAATTTAATGAGAATAGATGGTTCATTTTAATTCATTTCAAACATTGTCGTTGGAACCAGTAGCGGTGAGCGCAAACAAATTATTACAACACACTTTGACCTTGGCTCGAGTCGCGGGACAGTGTAAGACGAGTTGGCTACACGATTACAATTGTTTTTTTTTGTACAGGATTGGAGTTCTGCTCTCGCAGGTTACTTTTTAGATATGTATTATTAATAGCCACCTTAGCTAAATCCAGCTAAATTTAAAACGTATGCAAATATACTCTCCCGAATATAAAAAATAAAAGTTGCGACCAACGAAAAACGAATCACATGTTTGTATTTCAGGTGAGTGGCTTTCGCGCTCTTCATTAAACCCAGTAAATCTGTAAATGCCATTCCGACAATAATGTTAGCCAGTTCCAAAACAATCACGAGTTTGGTTCTCTAACTTAATTTCGATAGTTTAGTGACCGTATTACATTTTCGCATATGCTTTAATTCTGGTGAATGTCCGATAATACACGTCAAGTAGGAGTGGCCTCGGCTTTCACTCAACGAGTGAAGATTGTGTTTAATATAAATATTTGAGTAATGTGATTTGTACCTACTTATTAAAATTTAGCACGTTGAACTGTCTGGTTTTATTTGTCTGTGGTTTATTTTTGTAATTTATCGTATGACAATGACACATTTTTTATACGAGTGGTTTAATATTTTGAAACTGTTAAATTATTAGACAGGGTTACCTAAACTTAATAAAAACACGGCTTTCAAGTTATATTACTCGGAAGATAATGTAATTTGCGCAAACGCTGTGTAATAATTTCATTAAGAAACGTCTTAACCGAGTGTTCGGAGGGACTTGTAAGATTCTAACACAGGTTCATGTGTGTTTACGACATTTAGCTATCAGCGTTCTACTGGGTATCAAAATATAATGCATCTCTACTATATAATATTATTAGTAATCTAGAAGTCTGTAAAAACATTAATAAGTAAAATAAGAAACTTTAGTTACTTTTAAACTGGTTTAAAAGTGACACCAGTTTAAAAGTGACACGTTACGTACGTTTCTGGTTTGTATTTCCCCGCGTATTTGTTAAATTCTATGAATGAATATATTCTTATCTAAACTAGAAAGAGGTAACGTTTGTAAATATATGTATTAATTAATGTCTGGAATTACTGATTCAATTCGGAAACTTGTTTTAATTATAGAAAGTTTAATTGCACATTGTTACATTTTATTAGTTATTTTAGAGTCATTAAGAGTAATTAATAATGTTATTAGTAATAGCTTGTTTTTGATATAGTTTTCACTGTAATCTGACATTTTGGAAAGAAGGTTGAGGTGTATTTATTTATGGCGCCTCATACTAAGTCAAACCTGATAAAGGCAGATGTGGACTAATTTTGTGGAGCTTGCCCATAGTGTGAAAATACATTGTACGATTGAAAAACCCTCTATCGTAAAATGTCATGGAATCAGACACTTGGACATAGTAACGTAAAAATAATCACAATACAATTGAGGAACACATTTGTGTAAAATCATATACTGACAATAATCAAGCTGCATGATTGCAAGAATAATTATAGTGTTTCTATAACAGAATAATACCGGCAAACAATAATTTATACTATGCAAATTATATGCACAAAGTATCAGAAGCATCTATCTGCGTTGCGTGTGCGCGCGCAGGAAATCGCCTTGCGTATTAGCCCGGCCAGTTCTCCGAACTGTTTTATACTAGTTTCGTAATTATTTTTACTTTTACTTTCGCTTTATTGAATGCCAGTATTATTATTGCTCGATTGACTCTGACCGTTCCTTTAACCTTAGTGTAAGGTTAATTCGAGAATACAATCAGCGGTACGTATACCCGTCGCCCTTGCAGTTCGAATGAATGCGCAGGTACACAATTTGTGAACCAAATTTTAATTTTCTAGAATTGTGTTTCTGAATAGATTCTTACGCTTTTGGCGTATTTTATAGAATTTTTCAAATTTAGGTTATTAGACTAGTCTGTCATATTTTTTCTTCATTTTTGGAATACATAGTATGAGGTAATTTTTCACATAATTTTGACTGAAAATCAGTGCTCAACAATTTTAGTTAATACTAAGTTAGTGCAGTGAATTTACAGAAATCTCCTAAAGAACTGATTGAATATTACTAGTTACTGCACGGAACTCGACAGCTCACGGTCATTCACACAAAAGGCAAACGATTTTGCAAGACGCCAATTTTACTTTCTTATTTATTTCTTCTATTTTTGGCAAATTTGCCAGCGTTAACGTTTTATTCTCATGGCCGTAATTATTCAAGTCTAATGCTGTTTTTCAAATATTTTCAAAGAAATCGTATCAACCTTGTCACTTTATACATAAAGGCCACATTACGAAAAATTTCAAGGGAGACTTTGTGGCGACTCGAAATTCTTACCTTACTTTATTAATCATATCGCGTAAGATGTCTTTAAAATAGAATTGAACAAAAAATAAAACAAGTTTAAAGAGTAATCCACAAAACTGCTTTTTTAAAAACCGTTGCATTTACGACTGTTGTAGGTAAACTATTGAGAAATGAGAAAAAAAAAAGTAGCAAATGCAATCTGTAAAATAACCTATGGACATGTGTCGACGAACGTGTTCACATTCGAACGCAGCCGGATGACGTAACTACCTCGTATGTGGCATGGCATATAAATAACAAGCTAGCGCATATTCATGTCGATTGGAAATGATTTCTCGTATCCGATGTGTCGTTAACCTCGAATGTACTTTGAACCGTGATTGCTCTCAACGGATTTCATTTTTCTAGACATTTGAATAAATTTACTTACCTAATAATATATACCTTAACTGCACAGTTTTATGGATTTTCTTTTATGTTTTATTTTACCTGATATTAACATATTTCTGTAACGTAACGTAACATAAGTCTGAAACGTTAACAAAGATTATCAAAATGCATAAATTTCTATTAAAAAATATTAATTGTAATTACAATAATTAACCAAATTGATTTACTTTACGATTAATGCGTACCTAATCATTATTATACAATTTACATAGATAGATATATGGAATACTGATATTTGTTAAGTACGCAAGCTTTTGTGACTGATAATTTAAACAAGGAAAATTTCTAATATTATATAGAACTAGCGGTTTTCGCAACTCCGTTCACGTGGAGATCGAAAAAGTGATCTGCCATGATTCAGTAATTTCATCTAAACAGTTGTCAACTGTTTTGTATTGATTGAAGATGTCAACATAATGTATTGGTAATTAATGTGTCATATCCTTGTTTAACCTTATAATTTGTTGCATACACTAACTATCTAATGTGATAAAACGAATATACTAAAATCAAAACAGAGAATAAATACACCTTCGATTAAAAATCATGTAACTCTGTTTAGTAATTTTTGAACTATACATAGATTAAGCGACAGACAGAGAGACATTACTCTCTATAACACATTAGTCTGCGACTTCATCTGCATTCAATTATAACACAATATTTAATAACAATAAAATAGCGTCTAGCGTCACCTAATAGCGAGTTATATGGCAAACCTTGGAATGTCTAAAAGCATTAAGTTTTAAGTTCCATATAAAGACATCATGAGGCACAGATCAACAGACCGTTGACAGCATAAGCTTAAAAAAATACCTGATTTATTACAAAACTTTGAAAAATAACAAATTATGTGTTGTAAAATTATAATTTTTATGTAAAATGTATTTTAAAATTATTTTTCATTTCTACTAACTTTTTTTTAATAAATCATAAAATTCACAATGTACGATGCCGCGATATTAAAAACATAATCTGCCATTTTGTGATCTTGGTTTTAAAAAAATCAACCAAGGGGTTAAAACAAGTTTCTGCCCGCGTTAATATAGATTTTTCCTATCCCTTGGGAACAGACAATACTTTTTTCTAGATGAAAGTTGCATGTCCTTTTAATGTATTCTTGACAATATGTATGCATAATATCATGAGGATCCGTTCAGTAGTTTAGGCGTAAACAAACTCACATTCGTATTTGTAATATTAGTTAGGAATAAGATAGTTAGCAAAATACCGCCATAAAGCAACACTTACTCGGGTCTACTTTCATATGATGGCCAAACAATGTTAGAGTATATGGATCCCAGATATATCATTTATATATATATAAAGATGTATAACATTTAATTAAACTCCAATTATACACGCAATTGAATAAACAACAGATACATAAAATATTAACACAGCTTTAGTCCTATGTAATAGGTATTTATGAACAAGGTAAATCTGTTCGAGAGCACAATAAGAAATTTGTTCGGTCACGTTAATTACACGTTCGGTGTGTGTTTACTGAACGACAGCTCATTCTATACGTTTGCTTACGTCTTTTGTAAAGTCTAGACAATTTTCATGCAAACAGACCGTCCACAATTCGTTCGTATAGACTGCGATTTCGCAGTTTCTAAATGTTACACAGATTTCTATTTTGTCCTTGTTGTTAGTTTCAGTGAGACTTGGTATTTTTTAACACGATTTAACTTACTCTCTTGTCTGCCTGTCTGTTTGTTTGGTAAAAATCTAATAATCGATTTTAAGCTAATGTTTTGCATGTCCGAATGGAACGTGTAAACTATGCACTCGTTACTATGACAGGTTATGTGTGTCGCGTTTCAAGATATGTTGGTATATATTTAGTAACCAAGCGGAATGATAGATAAGGTCGCAACTACCATATAAATGGTAAACACATCACAGTAAGAATCAGCGCCGAACTATGTCGCGATTGTCGATTGTCGGTAAATTTAAGTAGAATTTGCCAAGAGCATAAGTGGACTATTAAAACAGTATACGTGTATATCTCCTGAGGTTTATATGAACCATTTAGGAAATTATTTTTATACGAATAGAACACAAAAGCGAAACATTCCTTTGTGTATGCCTTTGCATCATATAGAACCCAAAAAGGATGTACGTAATGACAAACATATAAAATTAGAACCGTCGATAAACGAAATTTGGTAAGTTGAACTTCAAGAGAGACACGAGAAAATTCTAATTATAGAACTTTAGATTCAATGGTTTACAGAAGTGATTTAAATAAAAACTTTTGGTATAGAAAAACGTTTGAGTTAAAAATTAATGAAATTATGTACATATTGTTGGCTATATTCTTAAACTCTCCATATTTAATTTTACTTTTCGAGGCAAAGTAGTCATTAAAATAAAATCGTCGGATTGTAAAGGTTTAAAGGTAAGGAATTAAACGCTGATATTTTCGAGACGCAAGACAGCTTTTTTTTCGAATTATGAAGAGAAATGGTTACTGAAATACCTTGTAGAGGAATAATAATTATTTCGATATGTAGCCATTCCCTGTATTGAGGTTAAACGGTAAGAAACCAAGTAATTTTGAAACAGTGTCGGTTCAATGGTAGCGTGTCCCGGATACCAATGTTTGAATACCCCCCCCCCCCCCCCCCCTCAACGTGTCTAAGCATTCGATAAATGAAAACACCGTGGTAAGACCATAGTATAATGATAGGGTTTTTTCTAATTCACGCCTATCTAGCTATCAATCTCGAGTTAAACCTATCGTGAAGTATGTTTTTTTTTTCTTTTAGTTGTATTTCAGATTGTTACCAGTTTAAGACGCATCGGTACTTAACATCAGTTGAGATTTTGTTAAAATCTACGAGCTTTAAAAAAAACAAAGCATGATTTCTTTAAACCATACAGTTTAAACGGATATACATCCATCCCAAAACAGAATTTTACAAGATTTAGTGATAGCAACTTTAAATTATGATGAGGACAAGTCACCGTAATATCTTAAATATACACTTCACGGTTTCGTTCTCTACCGACGATAATAAATATAACTATGTAATTTTTTTATTAATGAATCGGTATAGCACGGTCAAGGGCGTTATCGTCACGATTCAAGATTATCGTTTGCGACTATCGCGACCGAACTCGCATAAGAACGGACCGACCTCAACCACCTTGCCGTCGAGTGGGTACAGCGGTCACCTTAAAGATTCGATAATAGTTCAACAAAAACGAAACGTACACGAAACTATTAACAATCTAATCGTCTACTTGCTTTTATAATTTACGTAGGAATGTTATTAATGTTAGATCGCAAATAAAACATTAAATCAAGAATACAATGCACGTCAATCTTTTTGGTCATTCCGAGTATAGCCTAAGTTCGTGCTTACGTGCAATACAGTCAAGAGATGTAATCCGGTGAATATGTAGAGGCCAAAGTTACATAAGGTATAAAAGTATAAAGGTTACATACCCTGTAAGTTCGAAATAAAACCAGTCAAGAGTTTAATATAAAAGAAACTTAAAACATTGTTATAGGAATCTAAAATTGGTATTTATTTATCCTTAAGCTGGCTCGACGATAAACATATAATATAATACGTATATATACCTAAATTTCCGTTCTGCATTCTATATTCAGAGCAGTCTAAAATTTAGCGAGAACTATACTTTATTAAATTTAGACCTTGAGAAGACACCTATGGACGTCAAAAAATCATGCATCGGTTCGGACAAATATCTCAGTCATCGACATCGGGTTTATTTTTCGTACATTATGTATTAAAACTTTACCAAGTAATTATTATTTTTAGCGAATGTATGGAAGTTATTCCCAGACATGACTATCGTTCACGTAATGTAATTTTTTGATAGTAAAATAATGCTCGATTACCGCTCGGTAAATTAGTAACCTGCTCTCGGAATTTATTATAAAAACTTAACCTAAAAAAATGCATCAGTCTCACTGATAAAATAATGGAATCGGAAAACATACTCATTAGATCTGTGTAATTATATTTATGCAGGTGATTTCTTTACCAGTATTAACTCTGACCCGATAACCGTCATAAAAGTGATGTCTACAATCCATCTGCAATTACCGCTACCTTGTCATTTGTAAAACTCGCGGCAGCTGGATTTATTAAATACTGTATCGGTTTAAGCGTCTGACAACAATCTCACTTGGTGTTAAGTGACGATATAGTCTAAGATAGTTAATACACTAAACCTAGACGGGCTTATATACTGAATGATCCCGAAATGTGACAAATAACCACAGAGTCACTGTAACGGATTTTATTACCTTGATAGCGATCCAATCAGGTGCAATCCCTACTCCCTTTAATTACTTGATATACATCGACTGATCCGTAAACGGGATACTCTTGACAATGTCACTATGACGGAAGTTAAACCTGGTCTATCCTGGTCGCAATCCAGTTACACTCAATTGTCATGTTTTACCGTCTAAAACTTTTAAGCATTAATTTTTTACTTGATAGTAATCCGGTTTTTAGTTACGATTGGTGTACGATTTTCGACCATATAATCATTGAACGAAAGGTCAGACGATAAAATAAGGAAAAACAAAATCTTCACGTAACTATTTAAGTTACCTATATTTCTTTAATAAGATATTTTGTCATTTAACTTCTATATGTATACTATTTAAGAACGGCTTGTATTTGTCAATAAAGGCTTAATGGTGTCACAAGACTATTTTATAACTTATAGATTTTTTTTGCGTTTCAACACAATCTCGCCTGATACTAAATTACCATGTGTCCTAAGAGGGCAACGCGGAGGACTGATTCTTATGTGCAACTGAAGGAATACATATATAGGTCTTTGGCGAGAAATTTTTAACTTCCAGTTGATAGCTAGACAGGCGGCCATTGGAAAAAGCCCTACCTACCACTATTCCATGATTTCACCACGAAGTTTTACTGCACCGAAAGCTACAGCTCGTTGCAGGATTCCAACTGCGTCAATTGGTACGATTTCCGAATACTCTATCTAACCATCATGCTTCGGCTTCGAAATTATTGATTTAAAGTTAAGCTAGTTTAGTCATGTTTTTAGAATTGTGAGATCATATTCGAGTAAATATTGATATACATATCAAATAAAAGTGAATGAACAAAACGTAATAATACAGAGATTAGACGAAGAAAGTGACACGTCTATTTATAATTGTAAATACACTTTTGAAACACACGACGACCGTGTCCGTCGAATTTAAGTGAAAAATAAAATAATAATCCAAAAAATACAATTGTCTAGACAACGGAGTGTAATGATAATGACAGTGAACTTGGTGAATGTGTACGAATTTATCTCAAGCGAAGAAAATGTCCGGACGACGCCCACGCGTTCGACAATGTGAGTTTTAATCCACGTGGCTCTCTATATCATGTCATGAACATAAATTAAGAGTTACAGCTGCTTCATTGAACGACGAGAACCAACATGTTTTAATCGCGTACCATTCCAGCCAATAACATTCTTCCACGCAAATAAGGAAATGGCATTGAAATTCATCAGAAGGTCGCTAGGATGTCCATATACCGATTAAACCACATTACTATAACCCCAGTCAGCCCAAAACTCTACCGCGATTGGACTAAAAAATCAATAGTTCTATTTCTCATATACAATGATACTACAAGAATATTCTCTGAAAAACTCATTCGTACACGTTAGGGTTCTGAACCTGTGAATATTTCACGGGTCAAAGCACTCTATAATAAAATAAAACAAAGATTAGATACCTCTATCTGGGTAATTAAATAGATGTTTTTGTTGTTTAAAACGTTCACTGCTCTATGGGCCCGAAACAACCTCCCATGTAACTTTTAAACTAGCGTTATTAAAAATATATATTACTTTACACCGAACAAGGAACATACTCATTACGTCTATGATACAGAAGATGTACTATATATATTAAACAATACGAGAGCTTGTATGGACGTTTAATAGCTCTTCGAGTAAATCATGAAATGTGTAAGGTTATTTTTTGCGTTGTTCACAATTCGAAAATCATCGACGCAGTTATACGTGTTACTTTGAAAACCAGTACCGACTATTAATAACAGTCAGAATATCATGGTAATGAAGTGTGGAATTCCATAGTGTCAGGAAACAACACAAACCCTGAAGTAATAGTTTCGTAGTATTACTAACGACACCATTTTTTCAGCGTTTGAAGATTAGAAGAGACCTTTACTCAACCGTATGATGATATAACCTGGTATTAGGTACTATAAGAAAGATTACTTTATAAACACATTTATTACATTACATATATTATATATAGAATTGAACGAGTACAAAAAAAGATTCTTATATTACCTTTCCTTTCACGACAACAAATGCCACGACAATAGCTTAAACTCATACTCCATATGTTTAGTCTATAATAAAATGAAACCATTACAGACTCGTAAAAAGATGGCTGATATAATGTTCATATTCAAATTATTACACGGTTACATAGATTTTCCAGATTTTCTTAAAAAAATACCTTTTTTGTGTCCCACGCATAGGTAGCCGTTTAATTAATCGACAAACTTTTAATTTACCACTAGCAATAACTAACATAAGCCAACATTGTCCTTTATACCGCATGCTTTCTTTTTGTAATAGCTTACGTTTTAAATTAGATATATTTTTTTGTGTCTCTTTAGCCTCAACTCAAAAAAGAATTTATTTACATGTTTAATTTATTTTAATTTTCCTATTTCTTAGTTTTAATACTGTGAAACAGCTTCTTACTGTCTTATTTTGTGCATGTTGTGTTCACATTTATGTCAATTTCTGATCATCGAACTTAGTTATGTGGATCTTAAATAAATAAATTACTACATCACTTTGAGTTTAGTATTATTACAAATATTCTCTCCTAATCTAAAATGATTATACGATAAGAACTAGGAAAAAATACATTTTAATTTCATACGAAATTCATATTTGTTTACGGCTATGTCTTTCAATTATAGTAACAAATTTAACAGAATGCAAAACGATATATTGACCTAATTTCTAAAGCCAAAATTACTAAATCAAAAAAATTTGGCATACCTACTAGGATTATCTTTTCCACAGTATGTTTCACTGAGAACATTGGATACAGACCCTTCCCAGATTCTCCTCAGTCTTTGCCAAATCTTTGCGTCTGACGTTTTTAGGTCATCTTACAAGTAGCTCATAAATAGTGTTTTAGGTATAAAGCAAGATTTTACTGCAACTCAATGTTTTACTATATTCAAAATATGTAGCTAAGTACTAATATCTTATATACTGTAAACGGCAATTTTGATCTATGTTCAAAGTGTATAACACAATGTATTCAATAAACTATTAAATTAAATAAGAATTCATACCATATTGATTGAAATAGCATAGCAAATAAGCCATTATTTTTTAGTAATTTGAATAAAATTAAAATGATTTACTATGGGTTATTTTTAGAAGAAATACTTATACCATCGGGAACTCTTCTGTGGCTATTTTTAAGATGCACAAATCCATAGTACACTCCTTTGATGTATCTTATACAGTTTAAAATGCTGACCATTTTCAATATAAGAGCCCGAGTACTCCTTATGACGTATACGTAGACTTTTCTCTGCTTTATATACATGAATTATACATACATGTAATACTTTCGGAACTAATTATCGAAACGATAATGTAAACCATATTTAAATACGTTGCGTAGTTTAGAAGAATAAGGTAACACACAGATATACACAAAGAGCGACTCTGAGGTCAGTAGAAGTAGACTACTACTACTACTACTGACAATTAAGTTGGGACGCTCCGTAAATCAATGTGTGGTGCCAACCACACTTTTTACACAGGAAAACAGAATCACGAGTTTTTCTACTTTGAGGGCGTTGATGCCACTGAATTACAAGGAATACACATACTCCTTGCAAAAAATAATTTTAAAAACTATTATTTTTTAATAAACTCATGTTTGCGTATATAATGTGATTGAACTACGTAGAATAAAAAACATCATAATATGACACGCAATTTGAGAAACGCAATAACATGGAGCATTTTTTTCTTTAATGTTGGTGTAATGCACGACATACCGTCATCAGGTATATTTCGTTTTATTATTACTATGTCTCTAGTTTCCGAGACATTATATATAATTTCATCAGCAAGATTTATAATAATAATCCAGTAAGCATTCCTCGTATACTTTGAGAATATTCGGAATGTTCGTTCGTGCGTCACGTTTGTATATTTGCAAATATTTCAATTTGCATAGCTAAGCTTTTTTGGCAACGTTGGAAATTAAATGCAAAAATAAATTTAAACTGTGTTTATAACATCACTTAGATAATAAGATTTTCGTACAAGCCAGATAAGAGCACGAAAGGATTCGTGGAGGCTATGTGATATAGAGAGTGGTATATATTATAATAGAATGATGTCAATGTCCTCGACGAATGAGATCTTATCTAGGTATACATGTATAAAGCAAACATAGCTATCGGAAAATAGTACTTGTATATCAATGTAGAAACAACGAAAGTAGGATGTGATAACTTCAATATGATATTAGTGTCTACAACTGTATTAATAACAGATTGTGGCTGGCAGCCTTTGATAACGTGGTGACACGTCGTTAAAAGGTACGTTACGCTGGTACATGACTCAGCGTTGTTAATATTGTCCACAGATTATAAAAACAACCCAAATAGTCTAGTACCTCGTTACTATGTCGATCAACACCTCGCCCGATGGAGTAGACCACACCATAATACACGAAAACACACAAACACTATAAGTACACCTGCGTAGAATGCCACATCTCACGAACGGATAAGGACCTCAATACACGTTCCCGAATGATAACGCGGCCAAACAAAAAAAAAACCAGGGGTCCTAAGAAGGTCGAATCTGGTTTTTTTTTTCTGGAGAGCTGGCAACGTCGCTTGACGGACGCGCGTTCAGCCCGCGCACCGCTCATTGGCCAAATGCAACGGCGGCCATCGCTGTGCGCCGGCCGGTCACCCAATGACACCGCGTCCCGCTCGCCCCGCCCACATCCTCTCGGCTTGTTGAATGAATTTTACGGCAGTCGTATCGGAGAAGTGGGACTAACAGTACGTACACAATAAGCACTTATTATATGATCTTAGCGAGAGGATGTGGATAAGTGTTACCTCATATTCGAATCGAGTACTAAAAACGTGATATGCAGCGGAAATATATAATTAACAAGATTAAAATATACAAATTAAAAAACAAATGTGTTAAAACAACATATGTCTTTAGTCTATAAAAATAATTTAAAGACAAGTTTCTTTAATTATTATGTTTGGCGATGAGATTTAAAAAGTAATGTTTACAATAAATTGTTAAAAACGAAACCAGCAAACGAATACTATGGTAAAAGCTTAATATCGTGTTCTATTTTCATAAAGGCAATCTATAAGATAAAATCGTGTACAATGAATTTTCACTTCCTCACCAAACAAACAGGAACCGGTGATAATTGATTTCTATGTAGAATCTTTACCTGTAACAATAGATAATTTGAATAAATTTTAATTGTTTTTCAATAATACATCTATAAATTAAGTAATAATTGCTAATCTATTCAGACCTTTGACAAAGACACTGTGGTGCAAATAATTAATTAATAATAATAATTACTTAGATACATTAATTGTCCGTAAGTGAACAATTAATTAACTAAACTGTCATGTTAATAGTGTTATAATACTTAGAAGAAATTGTATAAAAAATAATACATGGTAATTTACTTTGAACATAAACGGATGTGTTTACAGAATTATTTTGGTACTTGTGTGTAAATTAAATAAATACATTATTAGAAAAAGTTTTATAAATAATATTACATTATTTTTTATTAAGGAAGATTTTTACTCGTAAATGATTAAATGACTATGCCCAGCTAATTATTATATTAATAGAGCTATAAATATTAATGAAACACCCAAAACGTGCCTACTATTTATATAGAATCATATTGCCCATCATTTAGATTTGTTTCATCCTGGCTTATTTATCAACTTTAACATTGTTTCAATAATAAATCAACCTTTCGTAGATCCCGAAAATATAATCTACGATTATTTGCAAATTTGATAACGAACGCTGTCATTCTGAATAAGTATAATTAATGAATAAATAAATTTAAGATAAATATTTTATACCTATTTATTAATATTTTATTATAACACAAGCATACATTTTGCCAGGAAATTATTCATAATTTTTATTTCCATGGTAACGAATTTCTGTGATTTCCAAGTTCGTTTTTAAATATATATTATGTTTTGTTTCAGCATTTTTCGAACTGGTGATTTTTTAGGTCCTGCTATAAATTAGAGATGATATACACGGGTTAAGTAGGTAGGTACAGTTTTACTACAACATTATTATGTTATCTTGATATCATACTGCAAAACACCTGTTAAATTACATAAACCATTAATAACATAACAATAATTAATTCTCTTTGCTCTATTCCGTGGCTACAACAGACGAATCGAGATGATAAGTAAAATATATTAAAAGTTTAATACATGTAAAGAAACAAATTACGTTAATTTAATAAAAGAAAATAAATCCTTCTTTTCTACCTTCTAAGTAAAGCTTGAAAAAAAATTTAATCTTCCTTGACTCATTTTTAATTAAAATTTCGAAAGTGAGTAATAAAATGAGACTGTAAAATATTAATTATCCAGTCAAGTAACTGTGTTTTTAACTATCCGTTTATGCTTTAAAATGTCCGTTACAGGTAAACGAAAAGACACAATTGCTTGCAAAACGTAGTATCGTTTTTAATTTTTCTAATTGACATAACAATCAGAACACTGTTAATATTACGTTGCTGCATGTAACATAACAATTAAATGTAACTTTCAAGTAAACACAACCGCACGATTTTTAGTTACAAATTCATTTCTTTTAAGGTTCCCCACCCATCATATAATTATATACTGTTTTTAAATATTTGTGTATTTTGGCAGCTGCACTCGAGAGCCATTTCATCTAAGCTTAGCATGTTGCTATTTTAGAGTAGAACGTCACTTAACATCACGTCTTCAAACGCTAAACTGGTATTAACTAAATGTATATAGTTCACTAAAATTTAACCTATAATAACTTCATTGGAGTTAGCCGGTTTTTGCATTTTGCCTTCGATATATACAGGAAATTTCATGGAGAGCAGGAAACCTCAAAAAATATGTGATTTATTCAAAAGTTCATTTTCATGATCAGTTGAATAATTTGTATACACAATTGCCTATAAATATGACGCATAAATGAGACTCTCAAAAATACTAAATATCTTCTTAAAATCGAATTATTACATCATTTATTATACTAATTAGCTACGTACTTAGTTAAAATCATATAAGTTTTATTTTAGTTTGCCTACCTTACGGGATGCGTAATCAGCGTGATGGTACGAGTACGATCTTTGCAAGAAAAGTGAACACAACGAAATTGCATATACACACGTGCACACGCTTTCTGTTTGTACGAGTGTGAGTTGAAAGCCAGCAGCGCCAGACTCTTGCTTACAACACACGCATTCCTCGCATACTGCGCACCAACATTGCACTAGGGTTCTCACTTGGCAATTATATTTATACTCGACGGTATTTTGATCTTTCCGAACGAGTAAAGTAATGGGTGCTTTATCAACGACATACGTATAATACAGTCTCATTTGATTTTCACTGATGATGAGTCAAAAACGGTAAAAAGGACACGTTTGTATAAGCGACTATCTGATTAAACCTTTACATGTTTCGCAACAAATTTTTAATTCAATTGCCGAGATAATCTAGTAAGTATGCCGATCTACTTTCGAAATATACGGAAAGGTCAAGTTCATGGTAAAATTCCAGCCCACCGTGAGTCATCGTTCATCATTCTAATATCACAAGACCGAACACTGAAACAAATAACAATAAAACCTTCTAACTACTAGCCTAAATTGAAATTTCCTCACCAAGCACTACACTCAAGGGTATATTTAGAGGCAAGCAAAAAAAAGGTAGAATAAGAGAAATCCTTTTCTTACTTCTTGCTAGTCATATATATCAGTATTATATAATTTGAAAACAGAAGATTTTGAATAGAATTTTACTTATGACTTTTTTGGCTATCTATTAATTTATTTTATATGCAGTGTATAACATTCTGCAGGCTTTTGTTTTTTTGTCGTTTTTAGAAATTTTACTTTAGCAAATCTAACATTATTTTTGTTTTCCTTACAAATAAAATATCGAAATTCCTTCCTTCAATTTGTTTTTCTTGTATTTTTTTATGTTCAAAAATATAAATTTAACTGATTAAATTCTATTCAACAATTATTAAAAACTTATATTGTATGAATAAATCTGTGTTTTTAATTTGTTCCTTTTTTGTTTCGTTCCTCTAAATTTGTCCATAAGTGTACATATCGGTGTATTTAGAATCTAAATACAGATACCTAAACTTTAGACAGCCGGACTTTAGAACCACTCGCGTTGCTTGTTTTAACTATTTATTAAGAGTTTTAACTAAAACACAGTTACTTGTTAATAAATCAGTTACGAGTTTGGTTATATGCCAACAGAATTGTTATAAAAATCTACGACACATTTAAAAAAATCACTATAGCGAAGACGATTGAATTGACCTTGCCTCCCTGCAGACATCACGAAGACAACAGGCGTGAACAAACGACAAACACAAATAATGATGCCACCAATTGAACTGAAGATCTTGGTGTAGTTGATGAATTAGATTGCGTGGGTGCGCTACAAAAACTTACTGTTAAAATTGAAACGCACTTTCATTGGCTTTAATTGAGACGTCGAACGATATTGGTAACACACTTTTTTTCTTCAATTATTATTGGACAAGTATTCGCCTGTATCTGTTTTTATTTACCATACAAGTAATAGCGGTGTTCAATTTTTGGTTAGACCATAATATATAAAGTAATGAATTTTATTTTAATTCGCAAACGAATTTAATTTTACCTTATATTTATTTAGTTATATTGATGATATTTTCTGCAATTGAACTGATTTAAAAAGAAACAAAGATGAATTTTCAAGAATAAAAAAATATAAATATAAAAAAGTTATTTTCAATTTTGAATATTAGTAAAATACTCTAACCACTTCTTATTGGCAGAATTATGTATAAACAAATATTGCCATCAAATTATTACAAAAACGAGAATAGTGTTTGAATTATATATATGTACAATAATTATATAACTGCGCTTATTACAATCAGACTGCTTGAATGTGTGTACCTTGCGCAGCGTACTTTGTACATATATAAATACAGTAATTGTTTATATCTTCAAACATTAACAATAGACATGTACCTCAAGTATTCTTCAAATTTATCTCGCAATGATGACGTAAGCAGAGAAAAAACATAATTCTAGGAAGATTACGATGAACTCATAAACAAGAAATGCCTATAATATGTATATGTTAATGAAGTATACAGATGTAAGGAAAATAATTTTAAAAAAGGGTGTTTAATCTGTGCTGGATATTTTTTGGTTTTTTAAATTTTTCCCGGCAACGGATCTTGAGGAATTTATGATGTTTGATAACAAAATAAGACTATAATAATCTCACGTAAATCCCTTACGAAATACGTGGAAATATATTTATAGCAAATATTATGTAAAAGGAGAATAAAATACAAAAATAAATATTTTGACACAAGTCAAATAATAGCAAGAAATAACCAAGTAATCCAACCCAAACCGAAGTTTCGTTACTTCGTGAACGCGTCGAAAGTTAGCGTTCAAGGGAAGTTGGATAGATATATATCTAAGCTGGGATCATCTAGATCTCACAAAAGCGAGGATTTGAACGGCCAAAATGTTTCCATTCCTATAGAATTAAGCTCTTGGAAGGGCAAAAGAAACAATCAAGATATTTATGCAAAGACAAATTGTTTTTTTTTGTTATTGGGAAATATTGTATATAACGTAACTAACGTCGCTATATTCATAACAGAAGAGTGCGGTTATGATCACACGCACATATACACGAGACGTTTCAACTGAATCTCATAGTTTAGTAACTATTCATGACTAATGGTTAAAATGAATAAAACAATTACATAAAAAAATTAATAATCAAACCTCAGTAAATTCTATTACTATTATTATGCAATACAGACACTGGTTCGCCCATTGTATATAAATTTAATAGCTGCGCTCCAGATAATGAGATGTGTTACTGCCCTGCATCTCATTGATCGAGTAGAGAGTATGCAGACGCTTTGAAAAACCTACAACCTTCGCTGTCATTTCGAAAAGAAGAAAATTAAAAATATATGTCGAAATTATTGATACCACAAATACATACCGCTTATATATTTTTTGCTTTGTACAACGCAAAGATTTATCGAAGAGAATTACACTCCAAACAACGCAACAATACTATATGCGTAAAACGCTCTCTCTACAAAAACCGCTATATTCTTTGTACCGCTTGTACTGATATCGACGCCGCTATCGCTCTTCTTGAGAGCGAGTTCCTAAGACGCCGCTGCTCCGTTCGAGGTGCTGAGTTTGCAGGGTAGTGCACGTTTTTTATTTGGGTTCTTTGTTATTATATTTTTTTATAGGCAAAGCCACCTACCGCCCCATGCTCTCTCTCTTCCTTTGACTAATTTTGCCCTACATTTTTAATTTCACCGCATCCTTCCTCGTGGGACCTATTTCCAAGGTCCCATCAGCCCCTTTAGACGCTTTTGGACACTCAGAATTCTCGAACGGCACTTGGATCGAATACAAAAGGATAAAATCATAAGAAAACGTCCATTAGGGAAAGTTCCCTAGCAACGACCTCTACACGACGGTTCGTCCCTAAATGTAATTAATTAAAAGTCCCTCTAGATACAGAGTTCGACCTTGTACGACCTCACGATTCCATTTCAGGAGGTATTTATTTATATGCCTATCTATTTATTGGGCAATGTATCTTGTACTAGTGAAAACAAATATAGAAGAAGATACGGCAGAACATAAAACATATAAAATGTACACATACTTAAATAAAATAACTTAAAAAAAAGATACTAGAATCAAAAGTAATAGTATAAAGATCATATAGGAAATACAGTCAAATATGAATACTCGTATATAATTTATTTCAAAACATAATCACTTCGTAACTATATAAAAAAATAAACGAGATAGCATATACATAGATATACCTAAAAAAATGTAATATAAATTTACCCAACAATGCGAACAGCTGATTCTGTGTTACAAGGGAGCTCGCCTCAAGGTCCCCGGGGGTGGAAACCCCCGACCGAGCGAGGGAGACGTGCCGGGAATATCTAATTTCGCACCCCCTGTCGACTATGCGGGAGTTTCAGGCTCCCGGCGAGTTTCGACATTTTTACTTAACTTAAAAATACATGAAATATTTGTGTACGCATTTTTTGAAAGTATAAATGTACTTTACATCCATGTAGGGTATCTTAGAATTCAGTTTAGTAGGTGTATCAGAATTGGTTTGTTTATTCTTTATAATACATCAAAATTAAAAATACTTTGTTCAATTTAGGTCCCGAGAAGGCGCTTGTGAATGTCAAAATTATCATCGGTTCGGAAAACAACACAATTATCGAGAAGAACCGGTAAGAAACTTGCGTTGATCTTTTTAACATACTTATATTTAAAATATATAAACATTACAATCGTTTTTAAACCCTCGGCTGATTTTTTAAGACCCAGATCTCAAAATGGCGGATTATGTTTATAATGTTTTGTTTAATTTCATGATATCGTACATTGTAAATTTCATGGTTTAGTAAAAAAAAATGTACAAATGAATAAGTAATTAGAAAATACATTTTAAATAAAATTTATTAATCTATTATACATATTTGTTATTTTTCAAAGTTTTGTAAATAACCAGGTATTTTTTAAGCTTATGTTGCCAACAGTCTGTTGCCCTGTGCCTCATGAGGTCTACATTCATGTGTATGGAACTTAAACTTTTATAGTTTTAGACAGTCCAGGGGTAAATAGATGCACAAATAAAGGTGTCAATTAAAGACATAACCATCGTTCACATATTAATCAACCCAATGCCTTTTGACACCAAAACCCGCTTGACATGGCTCTTAAACTTACAGTCCGACAAAACGTGACATGCTTTGGGACTTTGTTGTAAAGTCTAACACTATTAGAGCGTGATATCACGTGATAATAAGTAAGTACGCAGCAGAAGACTGTACCACCCTAACTAAACTGATATTCTAGTTTAATTTTCAGAATATATACTACAGGAGCTTGCCGATATATATGCAACTTATGGGTTAGTAAAATAAGAAAGTATTGGAAAATTCCCAGCCGCAAAAGTTACTGTGTTTAACCTTTGAAAGTGAAATCTGTTTTCTGATTAGTACTATATAGAATATTAGTAACTATAACACTATATATGTGAGAATAAAAATTCGTATACAGACATCGTTAATAAAATAAGTTCTGTGTCAGCAAAAACTTAATAATATTTCCGTTATTATAGGTTTATTAAGATTCGTTAAGTGAATTAAAATTCCAATAAGATCTTGTTTTCATTTGCTGAAAATGAATTTGTTCTCACTCTACATATAAGAAAATTATACTCTTGAGTATACTTTTCTTCTACTGTTAAAAGTTGATTGTTTTCACATAGTTTATTTATGAGACTTTTTCCACGGAGTTGTGCAATTGTAATTATAATAACCTGACGAACACTATACATTTTTAAGGTTATATTACAAGAACGAAAATGAACCTGCGTTTTACAAAACAGTGTCTAAAATCTTAAACACATGTTTAAAATACTTTATTACAAAAGCGTGTCTAAGCTGTCTACCTAAATATCTGGTTTTTGTTTATTGTGCAAGCAACTCTGAATAGCATTCATTCAATTCAATCTCATCATTCAAAAACGTTCTAATTTAGGAATAACATTTTTGTTTAAATTTTCATTAAGATTATTTATTTGAAATAAAATTGGTTATAATTATTATGAAATTTGGTTTAAAGGAAATGATATCTTTATTAAAATTAGCAATTATAAGTTTAAAATAATACCCCAAATTGCGTAAAATGGATCAACAGTAAAATCTTAGAATAAATACATTGTGAAATGTCAATAATGTAATATTGTAGTAGTTGTCATTTACTTGTGAATCTTCAAAATTGTCTAATTTATCTAAATCTTGTAAATTAATTATACAGAAGAAATCCATAATTTACTACGAACAGTCTTTTATCGGCAAATAGAAATAAAATAAATCACTATAATAAAATAAGAACTGTGAACTTAGACAACTGTTATACAATGTTTAAATTTAAATAGTGTCTATTTCTAAACAAAGGTATAAGACCCTCTTTTCTGACCAAACTTTTTTAAACAAGTGTCCGACGCGTATTCAACTTGTTTGTAATAACACGGTTATTGTTCAAATTACGACACCCGGCTATCTTCTACCCAGCTCTTGCCTAGGGTAAAGTTTGTTAGTACAGTGAAATAGTAAATATATATATATAAACTAAGTCGGGTTTGTTCCGATAATTAAATCAAGAACGGCTGTACCGATTTTCATTATCTTTGACTATTTGAATATGTCTTCACCTCGAATTGCAGAATAACTATTCATAACATTGGAAAATTGACGAAAAAATTAAAATAAAAGAAAAACATTTTCCCATACAAAATGTTCATGTGTTTCGTAACTCTCAAACATTTAATGTTCATCTCGTTGATACGGTAAATTCTCTCCTCAAATTAAAAAACGTATTTAAATAAAGGTTTGGAATCGACAAGACATATCCACAATATTCGGATAATGGCGTATTTTAGATTTTAAAAATGTAGAATAATGTCAGCAATCCAAAAGGATTGACATGTACATTGGTTGTCAAATATTTATGCGTGCGTTCAGAAATTATTTTTTCTAAACTAAGGAAAATATATCAAGTTACTTAAATATAGAACAAATGACTTAATTAAAAAACAAAAACAGTTGTCTAATCGATTGGTCTCCCTCAATCATTACAGAAGAGTCAGTATATTATATAAATATTTACGTCGCAAAAGTGTAATTTGTTTCATTATGTTGTCTGTGATCTGATTTGAAAATTGTTTTGTATGAGTATTATTATTACTAATGCCGCGACCAAGACGATCTAAACCTTCCCAACGAAGTCATAATATAATTAATCTACGGAACATAACATCAATAATAATTTTCTGTATCTATCTGTGTATATAAAACAACGTCGGGGTTGTTCAAACCCTTATAATTCAAGAAAGGCTGTACTTTATGGATTTGTCTTCATCCCGAATAACAGAAAATATCGAAAAATTATTACATAAACGAAGACATTAAAAATGTTTTAATTTATCATAAAAAACTATTTAACTTGGTAAACCTTTAGTAATCGTTTTATTACGTCAATAAATCATAAATTCAGTTTAGCTAAAAATTAACATGACATTCATTAACTATTAGAGGGTACGAAATTCGGCGGGTCAGCTAGTAGTAAATAAAGATTTTTAGTACCTACAGTAAAATATATTTATTCGCAGGGAATAATATGTTTCATGATTATGTCGCGAATATGGTAACCGTGAATACGAAATGTTGTATAGAAATATAGAGGTGCGTTTCAAGCTTAGAAAATAAAATAAAAATATCTGAAAATAAAACCAACTCATAGAGAACTATTTTTTTTAAAATTTAGTGATTTTTTATTGTATTGTATCTTTAGGTAGGTTATTAAATTTCGGATGCACAGCTTCAAATTTGAATTAGGGATGGCGATTCTTCCCAAGATAAATCGAATCAAAACATGTTCTGTGGCATCGATTCATGAAAAAGTCAAGGTCTAGAAGATCGATCATTCAAAAATCGATTTCTTAATTTTTTTCTGTTTTGAGTTCCCAGGCGGGTCGCCCATCCAAGTACCACCCACACACCCGACATTGCTTAACTTCAGTGATCGGATGAATAGAAAAAATCGAATCACGAATTTATAGCCCCAAAGATCGATTCATTATATCGATATTTCTATGTCTAAAACTCGTTTTTCGCCATTCGTATTTTCAAGCGTGACGCGAACATTGTTCAAAACTAGAACAGTGATAAAGTTTAATTATTTGTCTTTAAATATGTGTCAATTTCAGAAACAAAAAAATCAAACCCATTCAATTAAATGCATGTATTACAAAGGTCTACTTCTATCCATCCATAGCGGTTTATATCACACGTCCTACTTAGCGATACGAGAACGATTGGCTTAGACACAAGTAATTTTTATTTTTATCCTTTTTTAACATGTCGACGCTTATTATTTGATTGCCACTTATTACACAAATTCTTTAGGTATGCACTACCAATTTTGAATCGGCGAATAATAAAATTTTCAATCGTGAACATAGAGGGTGGTCCCAATATTTTTATCTGCGGATACTGAAAACGCATCAGGAGAGTTTGTTGTACTATAAAATATTATGTTAAAGTTTGGTCAGAGAAAAATTTTGACATGGCCATTTCACAATTTCCTTCCGTCCTTAATACCAAATCTTGGTAGTCAATTTCACAAAATTAGTCACATGATGAATAAATGCAACAACTTTAATAAATTAAAGGTTTAAATTACATAATAGAAGTAATTACTCAAGGACTTAGTAATAAATCACAAAGATATATATTATCTAGGTAGGATAAATCAAATATTTTCTATATCTAATCAATATAACAAATTTAAATATACATTATTAAGGTTTATATAGAACAAAAAGTAAAAATAAGTACATCCGATTAGTAGTTAAATCCATTTGTTTCGATCATTTTTTTTTATAAAGATCTTCTATTGTAATAGTTAATTAAATAACTTGTATAAAAAAACGTCAAATTTTGTTCCTTTTTAAAAATACTTTTACGAATAAAACATACGAGAATAGAAGAAAACGTCTCTTAGAAAATTAATAAGTGAACAATTCGTCTTCATACAAGTTGACGTCATTCGGCAACTAACAAAACAAGTTCAATGTGACTTGTAAAAAATAAATTACTGCTCAAGACAGGCTGCACGTGCTTATCGCCCTTGCCTCCGTAACGCGGAATATAAGATAAAATAAAAATTGACAGGTGGAGTAATGTGTAACCGTGCTTACCAGAATTCAAAATCGGTTAAATACCGTACACATACCTACATTTGGATGGATTCAACTTCGTCAGTTATACTTATATAATTAATAATAGTGCTTTTTATCTATTTTTATGTTTAGATATAATTAATTTATTACTTATTCAAATACAAGAAAGTTTAAAACATTTTAATTTTTAATTTCACACTTACAAAATATAAATATTGCAATAAAATAATTTAAACTTTAATAATTAGAACTTTAATTAGTATTCAAGTTAACTACAATCTCGTTTAACATTCGTACTTGTAAGTAGGTAGAAATAATAGTCAAAATATTAATTTAAACTTGGAAACTTTTTTCAATTACGTATATTGTCATTAACTACATGATGAATTAATAATAATGAATATGTAATTTTAATCATCCATATCAACAACGAAATCGTTTTGAATCATAATGGTTCTGATTCTCAGCACTGAACAATCTTTATGAAATACACTACGTATACCAACCATTTGTGTGGTAATATATTACAATACGGCCATAACAAACACTAAAGACATGACACCCGAGCGCCCGAAGTTCAGTATAAGGGTACGAGGAGACATAAAAAAACTTAATATATTAGTTGAATAAGAAACATGTAAAACATATTTATTTTTTCAGGACAAAGCAGAACTCGCATAAAGCCATTTTATATAACGGAAATGCCCTTACGAGTACAGACTACAAACGCTGAGCCAAGCCCGTCATTCTGTTATTTTGGATAAAAATATTCTCAGTTAACTGTGCCAAGAGTAATCAGAACACATAAAATCGCCCATATAGTTAGAAATCGACTGAGCGAGACGAAAAACAAATACTAATCTTGATAACACACTGATAACTGCGAGATTGTTGATAAAAATACGCACGGGCGATGCTGCCGTTCCGACGCGTTTGTAGCATTGCGACGTTGCCGAGCCCCCGCACCGCGTCGCCATTTGCAATTCATATTATGCGAGCTAGTCAGTTACACCACACATTCTCAAAATAAAAACAATGTAAGTAGGTATTTGTAGTTATAAATTACGACGGTAGTCGGAGTGTTAAAGAACCCAAAGCAATAAAAATATAGCGTTACTTTTATAAGTATGTTTTTTTTGTAATATATTTTTATTTTTATATTCCCTTTATAAAACAAGAGGTAATGGATATTATGAAACGCCTTAAGGTTCCTAAGAACTTATCAGACATGAACAACTATATTTTGCATTTTATTCGAAGAAAAGCAACTCCGTAGCAGCGGATATAATTAAATTTACCATACGAATGAACACAACGCTATTACTCAGAACAATTATCCCATAAATTTATACATTTTATATGGCTCGGTACTTATTTCGACAATTATTATGTATAGTCGATGGTAAACGCGAATTACAATCAAAGTAAGCAAAAACTCAATTTGTAACATTTGAATATTTGAGATTTTATTATATTAATCCTAACCGGATTATGAGGTAACTGGACTCTTAATTTAATTTGTAAAATAGTATTACTGTACATCGACGAAACGAAAAGAAGTATAAAGTGTAGGAAATCATGAAGGCCATGTTCGATGTCCGTCAAGCTTGACCAAGATGGCGGATGTACGCGTAAACAAGATTTTTTTTTCTGTAACTTTCTATCTAGCCCGTTGTTTGATAACTTTTTACAGCATTAATATTATATAGTTATTATCGTTTATTTTAATTATTAAAAATAACAAAGTGTATAATAAAATTTTTATATATATGCAAAATTTGAATCGGGTACATGTATTGGTATATGATAATATTAACACTTGTTTGTTTATAATATATAAGTTATTTAAATTATGCTATTTCACAATCGTTCTTATTGAATTACTCAGTTGTATAATACTCAAAGTGTATGTAAAGTTACTTTTTTAGATTATTTAATGGTACTATATATTATTAAATAAAATTGTAGTTTCGTAAAATGTACTAATTATTGGGGAAGATTTTAAAAGTTGTTATAATTTTATTCTTTAATAATTTGATAAAGCTACTTGAAAAAGATGTATTTACGTTCCAAAAGGCCCGTAGACGCCAATTACCGCATTTTAGTTAGGGTCTTGGCACTGACTTTTCACTCATTAAATGATATAAGAAAAGCAAGTAAATTGTAAACAAGTATAAGGTGCAGTTGTTTGTTGGCTCGAGGCTCGGGGCCTGTCATTCTAGTCTCGGTGGGCAGATCGGGTTTCCGACAAGTAAGCGGAGGTATAGACTTTCACGAAGCCGTGCAGATTTGCAACATAAGTGGTAAAACAGGTTAACATTTTTGTTGTCTCGTTATTAAAACTGATGAAGGCAGAGAAAATTCCTGACCCGACAAAATAAGTAATAATTATATTTGAAGAAAAAAAAAAGTTCTTTCTTATTTATACAACTTATACTGTCATACTTCATAACCTTTTTATATAGAATTTGGAAGTTTTATGTGTCCATAATTTTTCACCCAAACCATTTGGCTGATTTTGATTTTTTTTTTAACTTGTGGGGTAACGTGGATGTTTCGTTGCTAAAATTATACTCGATTAGTTGTGCTGTTCTTAACAGACAAAGATAACTTCCCAACTCATATTCTTCCCCATATTCTTATATTTATTTAGATTTCTCACATAAAAAGAAAAACTAGTACTCCTAGCACCTCTCTATATGTTTTAATTCAACATTTTTATTATTTTTATGACTTATTAAGGTTGTTGGCAGAACAAAATATCCGCTAGTGCCAATATATATAAAAAATTGTTCTTGCTACAATAATACTGAAAGACTTGTAGTTTGTTGTTTTTAGTTATTCAAAAATAGAAAATAACTAACATTAAAAATATATATATGTTGTTCCCACAAGTCAATAATATATAGTGATAGTAATAAATAAATCTATACCCCATCTATTGCTTGGGGACTTTATTCACTAAACAAGTAAACTTTATTTTCAACATGCAGGAAACTGAAATACTATAAAACATTAGACAGCGTAGTAAACCCAATGGTGGATTAATGCCAGGAATAATATAGGTTACGCGTGTATATTGTGTCCCTGCCAAAATTAATCCAGACTCAGTATGAGGCTTGTCGCATAACACGTACATTCTGCTTGTGAAAATGTCGTGGAATAAGCTGAGAAATATTTCTAAAAACCCACACGAATTCATTAAGAATAACTTTGACTAAAAGTCATTCTTCTTGCGATTTTACATACTATTTTGGATAAATGAGTATCTATTTTTATTTACATAACCTAGTCTATAGAATGGTACGTACGAGTTAGTAAAATTTGATATCTTAATGTATGCTCACATAAATTTAAGTTTGAACAATAATCAATACAATTTCAATTTTAAAACAACTATTACATAGTTATCCCGTGTTTTATGAGTTAATCATTAAGTATTCGATATAGTTCCTAAAATAAGCTTCATAAACACTTTACCGATTTAGCTGCCAAAAACTTTAAGAATCGGGTATGGGGGTAAGGTTATTTGTCGAAACACTAATATTGGCTGGGTGATATTAGAATGATAATGATGTCTGGAAGTGTCTCCCTTTCGTACAGAGAGCCATTAAAACTATAACGTAAGTACTGTAAAAAATAATTTGTATAGTTAAAAAAAGATATATTGCTAAACCCGATTGAATTTCTTACCTGTTCATAACCATTACTGGATTGCTTTTCAATCGATGATAATATTTGAATGTACATAAACTTAAATTTAATTAAGTATTTTTGATTAATACATTCATAATTTAAACTTTTTAAAATACATCAAGAAATTAAGTTTTTTAAATATTACAATGTATATATAGTACTATGACATATGAGAAATAAATATAACCAAACTATTCATAAAAACAAATTAATACAATTTAAAATAAATACGCAATGATCGAGAAACGCTTGCCATTCTGTCTATCCAGGCGATGTTCCAGAATAATATTCGCAGGAAAATAATGTATCCGAATATTTTTCACTCCTGACCTGACTGAGTGGAGTGATACATATGTAGAAAATCAACGACATTTTTTTCTCATATCAAATCATTTACACGAAGTAATTAAAAATTTATATGTAAAAAATAAATAAAAAGAAACATTTATATTTTCATCATACATTGACGACGTGGGCGTGGGCGGTTTATGAAGATTTTACGTTTAGTCTTTCAACAGCAGAGTTAAGAATTACTTAATATTCTTAAAATTCTAATCAAGCTTCGAGAAAATACATATGTATGTATTAACTTGTGGCACCGCTCGGTGGTGAATTGGAGGAAAAGTTCTCATAGACAATGGAACAAATATTGCCGTTACTCAAGGACAGGAATTGGTCTTATTTAAGCCACACATCGAATATTACGGTAATGAGAAAAATTGTTGCTGCAAATGCCATAACTTTAATTTAGCCATAATGCATCGTGCATGACGGACATATTATTTGTTATCTTCTATTTTCTTTGCAATTTCTAATTCATATTTACACCTTTAATAACAGTTGTGTTATTTTTCACATGTAGCCTATTGAATGTGTAGGATATATATTAACATCCCCTACTAACTATTTATAATTGATAATAAGTTCCTAATATCATTTCGATATCGATATTTCATAAAAATTACTCATCTCTAAAGCATAGTTGTATCAGTGTAGGAATAAAATATGTATGCCACGGAGTTCAAGAAAAATGGTCTGCGTTTTCCTTGGAAATAAAATCCCCACTAAAATACGATGTCGGAGAATGGCGCTACAAACTTTTAAAATTTATTTTTGTGTGTCGAAACTAAAAAACAATCGTATACGTAGATACTAGATATTTAGCTAAGTATTATAATACCTTATTTTCGAGAGTTCAATGAAACCTGAGACAATTCCAAACTATACTTGTTACTTTTAATCTTAAGAATCTAAAGAGAATTACTTATTTGTAACTGAAAAGAATTACTCTCTCAAAATTAAAATAAAACATATAAAAGGTATTTTTAGTGAATCAACGTGACAAAAAGCTATATTTTTGAATTCTTCAAAAACAAATGAAGCTCGTAGTGGATTTTAATGTTTTCCTATCTATCACTAAATAGTATAAAACAAAGTCGCTTTTTCTGTCCCTATAACACTATGTATGCTTAAATCTTTAGAACTACGCAACGGATTTTGATGCGGTTTTTAATAGATAGAGTGATTGAAGAGGCAGGTTTATATGTATAATAACATCCATTAAATAGTGGAGAAATACTGTTATTTTTGAAGGTTCTAATGTGATGTCGTAAATTATTACATTTTTTCCGCTTACATTGCAACAAATGCAGGCTGAATCCTACGAGATTTATCAAAATAATGTACTAAGTATTGTACACATTGAAAAGGTCTACAGAAAATTTTTTGTCATTTACTTTTTACGACAAATAATAGCTAATTTTCGAAGCGATTTTAGCCAATACAGCATAAAACCTTATCCAAGTAAATACCTTAAATACATTGTTGATTTAATATAGATCTATATAGCCCTTTACAGCATATGATTTAAATGAATATTTTCGAAGATATTACAGATTTAAAAATTGCGGAACGTAGCATTTATTATTGGAGCTCTCTAGCGAGGAAAATTATAATACTTAATAAAAACGTGCTTACAAAATAGATAGCAGGAAATCTTCATGGTATAGGGAAAGGGGAATTGTTTTACTCCAAAAATTCAACACGTGCGGGCCACGGGCAGTAATGAATAAATCAAATTTACTGAATCGAATTTAATCATTTTTTCAGTGAATGAGGCTATATATTTTATACCGGCGCGAAGCCGGAGCGGGCTGCTAGTTTATAATATAACAAAAACCTTATTGAATATTTATATAATATTAGTATGGTTTTTATATGATCTTTTTGTGATACGATTTTTTGTTCAATTAATCTATAATCACGTATCAGCCAGTAACATAACAATTATCAAAATCATTTATTAAATATATTATTATGCGTATTGTAAAATGTTCAACTGCCACAATTTCACTGAACTGTTACACTAGTTTCTTCTTATATGTGTATATTTAGAATGTTAAGAAATTGCTTGAGAATAAAAACATTACTCAAAAATTGAAATATAACGGTTTTAACCATTTAAACGTCGGATTACAGTCATTCGCACGCAATAATTTCTTAGCAGGTCACACAGTCGGTTCTTACGTATATAGACAAAGGCGAAAAGGACGATAAGCATTGGCACGTAACTCATGTATTCATTAAATGTTATGTTATATTAATTGAATGAATGGCATTTTACGGGTTGGTAGGTGCGGCGCGGCAACGTCGCGTGGCGCCCGCCCGCACTGCACAAGCTGGCAGCGCGGCGCCAACGTAGCCGTCGGCGCGGCAACGTCTCATTTCGGAGCGGCAACGTCTGGCACTGATTCAGCGGTTCACATTCAATATTCTCATGTGAGATCACTTACGCATGTCCAACTTCAAGGGAACCGAAGGTTGCGTATTAAAAATGCTGAGCTAAATCAAACACGTAACGTATTTTTTTTATTGTTACACAGCGGGCAAACAACTCTAATTAAAGGTTTAAAATTAGATAATTTAGATGTTAAAGTCGTAGTTATTAGACGATAGATACTTGTCTTTATAAATATTATATTAATCATTGTATTGTGTAAGTGTTGTAACGATGTACTGAGCAAAGTCTTTGCGATAAGATTACAACACGTGAACTGTCATTATATATTAAAATTATTCGAGATAACATTATAATAAAACTAGCAACTAGGTGAGACTTTGTCTGTATAAAATTACAATCTAAAATCTATTAACAATAGAGGTAAAAATAAAAAAAATCTTAGTTATGTCAACTTCTACAGTGATACATCAATCATTATACATTATTAATATTTAACACGTTTTCATTTATATACCTCTATATATAAATAGTCGAATATAAAATAGTTCGATATTCTTTTCTCCTCGGCTTATCAACCGACTTTCTTTATTATTTTTTTATTTACTAGTTACTATTGAAGAGCTTTATATACCACGATAAGAAGGTTCATTCTTTGACAAAAACCCTTTACAATTTTGAAACATAAAAAATAAATTGGATGACCCACTAGTAAAATATTCGAAAAGCAATAAATTTTACAGTAAACATAATTATATTACTTCGACATATCATTTATATCCGATAATTTAATTGTTCAATACATACATGTATATTAAAATTAAGTACTTATTGTCGTGCTTTGCTTTTTCCACTGTTTTGTACCAAATAACCTACGTGATTCAATTTTTGTGTGAGATCGTTATAATATTTTATAGTTTTTGGAATTTACACATACAGTCTTGCATACAGACAGTACATTATAATGGCTGAGTTGCTTGGAAGAGGATGTGGTGTTCAAACCACACAGAAAAAGCTATTTACAAGGTGACCATGATTCTAAAACAAATATTTATATGTTCACCTCACGTTGCATGCACAATTTGTCAGAATTATTGACGTCGTCATGTCGATTAATTCCCTTATACCATACTTACGTAAAGGCGGATTATGTAAAAGGCAGCTTTCTTAGGGACGGCATATCAGGGAAGCGGGTTAAGGATGTTTTATATTATTATAACAAATAATTAGGGTTATTTTAAAACTAAATTACTATGCATTTTTGTATTGTAGCGAAGGCGTTTTGCTATATCCTTATAAAACGTAAATACAACTTGTTTAAGGTCAAAAAGTGTAATTATATTACTTCATGAAAATGTTATTCGTGTTTAATTACATAATTATAAGGAAATGTAAGACATTATTTAACCTAGATAATTGGATTTTAAAACACGTAAAGCCATTTAAAGCATCAGATATTACTTTAAAAAATACATTATTTTCATAGTGGTAGGGGTTTTTCTGAGATCGCCTGGCTATTTATTACAATCAAGTTAAGAATCTGTCGCCAAGCACCTGTTAGTGAATTCTGGCAGCTGCACTTGGGAGCCAGACCCTCTAGGTTTAGCGAGTTTTCTGTCTGAGACTACATCGTCATTTAACATCAGATGCGATTGTAGTCAAACGCTAAAACCTATAAAGTGTGTTAAAAGTTATAAGCTGTGCGCTTATCCATTTTACGCATTTAATTTTCTTCGTCATAGTTAAGTCTTATAAGAATTAGTCCAACTTATCCAACGTGACTGGTACACAATCATTCAAGCAAACACTTGTCACTACACTAAATAATATATATCAGATTATTGTATAATTTAAAGTTTTATTATTTCTAATAAATTATCCCAACGAATATGCAGGACAGATGAAACTGATGGTTACCGCACTCTTGCATGGATATGCAAGGGAGCATAAAGATTTAGATCTGGTCGGTCGCCGGAGCGCCGCGCCGGATGTGCATTGTGTTCGCTGCAGTAGAAAAAATCTGCAATGTGTTGTGTATTATTATTACATTCAAGTATAACGCATTCAGTCTCTCTGATACCGTTCTATCATTCTTACCTTATATAGTTTAGAAATAGATATATACTTTTAATTTAAAGGGTTACAAACAAATATATAATAGTTTCTTAAGTAATAGTGCCAGGTTTTATAACAAAGTCCCAAAACATGTTACCGATTTGCCGGGCTATAAATTTAAGCGCCATGTCAAGCGGATTTTGGTGTCAAAGGGCTATTATAGAATAGATCAATATTTCAAAGATAGTGATGTCTGGAATTGACTCCTCTCTGTGCATCCACTAACGATTGTAACGTGTAATTTATTTGAAATATACATCTATATATGTTAAAAAGATAAATACGATCGAGTTTCTTGCCAGTTCTTCTCGATGACAGGGTTGTTTTCCGCACCGGTGGTAATTTTGACGTTCGTAACGGCCTTCTTAGGACCTAAATTGAATAAAGTGTATTTTGATTTTGATTTATTATAAACTAACTTAAATCTATACATTGAGTTATTATGTACGTACGTACTACATAAAAGCCCAATGTATATACCATTATTAGAAAGAGGTAAAGTTTCTTCGTGGGAGGTAATCTTTTGAACAATTGATCCGCCTCTAAAAAGACTTTCACTAATAAGAAACTACGTTATGCCTAAATGACATAATCTATATATTATCGTCGTAGCCTTTTAAATCGTGATTAACGCGAATGATGTTATAGGTGGATGGTAGTATAATACAAAACCGGTGCAATTTAATCGTGTAAAAGATATTAAAAAAAAAACTGTTTTTCTATAAAACCTGCGTTTCTCGTTCTGCTCCTGAGGAGTAAGTTATGTTAAATATTCATTAAATCCTATTTTAATAATGCATGTTAGGGCCTAGGAGCCGTCCAAATTCACGATTTTAGAACCCCAGGCCACGTTCCGGTTACATGTGGTCACATTTGTATGACCTGTTTCCTCTGGTGTATATTTCGGAATTTTAATATAAAAATTATACATTTCTTTTCATAGAATCAACAATAAATCAAACATTGTAATTTTTAGTGATAGTTGAAGTTTAGGACTTTTAGTTAATGGTTTTGGTACATGCTACGTCACGACGTCAATAACACTTCATGTCTGACACAGTGTCACACTTGTTAACCTTTCTCACAGTTTCTTAACATGTGACGTCATTTATGGATAGCCTTCGAATAATACGAATTAGAATTTAATTTCATTTTAACAAAGTATAGTTGTGCTACTGTATTGTTCAACTAATAACTTTAAGAACCAAATATGGGCCGAGAACAGTAGACTAATTTTGACGATACCGACTTACATGCTTGTTGTTTTATTATACGCTGTTCTTAACCTAGCTATGTCACAGTAATCAGAAGATATTCAAGATATAATCGACATGCCAACATAGTACTCCAAGGAAATGGCTCGTCCTCTCTAAGTTGTCAAAGCAAAATGATAGGTGTCTGATTTCCTAGACGTTATTTTGTTCTTGATTTGTAAATTTCACTTCTATCGTGTGTGAATCGCACAAACACCTTTTTTATGTTTATTACCTCATAACTCCCCTCCCGTGGTGTTGCTAGTATCTATGGACGATGGTGATCACTTACCATCAGGTGACCCATCTGTTCGTTCGCCCCCTATAATATATAAAAAAAAAAACTCATCGATTTCGATGACGGCGAATCCAGAGCGTTTCATTTCTTTCAAGCGTGGGCCCTGATATGACTCGCGAACCCAAACTTGCTTTTAAAGATCCGATCGCAAGCAAAGCAATAGAGCTGGCCATTTTGCATTAAGTATGTGAGCAACAAATGGACAAATAACTCGTAGTTTGTAGTTCGGTAAAACTGTAGAGGCCTTACCAGATCAACAGTGCAGTTCGAAAAAAACAAAAAACGAATAACTCAATATCACGACAACCGATTTCGATGATTCATATTTTATTGAAAAGGATATACTTCAAAAGTAGTGTGATGAGAGTTTGGTTAGGTTCTGATTATGGTATTTATATATGTGTGAACTTTTAAATGGCTTTATTTATGTTATGACTTCTTTATATGTTCTTTTGTTAGGTGTAAGATCACTGATTATTCTAAAATAAAATAAAATTCCAAAATAACGGAACTCTCCAATTCTTAGGAGCAAATTAACGATACTCGGCAAAATCTTTTATACGTTATCCGGATATTTGAGTCACCTACTGTATCGTCGTTATGGCCTCATCACCATTATCTGTATATTCATTACCTCAACCACGGAGAAGCTAATGTCAAGCACGAGCACCACGTTGACTGTTTGAGGGGTTGCAATTTAGATGTGGAGGAATGTTACGAATTGAAAACTTCTTATGCATTTCAAAATAGAATGAGAAAGATTTATGTATATTGTTTTACATTATTACTTCAGTAGTCATTTAAAAAAAATGTTCTTTATTTCAGAAACCATACATTTATTTACACTAAAAATGGAAAAATAATATTACTTTTACAAAAAAAATAAACCAACTTCAATATCAAGAAACACTAAGGAAACAAGATGGCACTAAAAATAAAAAATAACTAAACTATTACATTAATCAAATTAAAAAAAAACTATTAGTAAATGCGCTACCTAATAATATATGTGAAGTCGGCGCCAACGCAAATTTGTAGTAGGTAGAAAAAATATATATACTCGAAGCGAGAGTGGACCTATACTTTATACGTGCAATGCATTTGGGTAGGTGCTCTTTTTAGTGTCGCTTTTTTGTTTTACTGTGTTTCAAATCATAGTGGGACTAACTTTTTAGTTTAATAAAAATAGCTCACAGTTGATCCTGATAAGATATGTAGTTTCCATGTAGCAATTTTAACTAGAACGAAGTCAGGTTGTTTAATAAATACTAGCTTTAAGTCGCAGCTACGCTCGCGCTGTAGATTTTAAAAATGAAATACAGTCGAGGTTACATGCTGTTATCTATTATAACTTTCTATAGGTGAAAGAATTTTTTAAATCGGTTAAGCATTATTTGAGTTTATTCATTATAATAAAAAAATAATCTTTTGTCTTATATAGTATTATAGAAATACGTGTTTTCAGACGTCTGGCTACAAAACATACACATTGATTGACAACCATAATAGAGTAACAGAAACCGTGCAATACGCAAGTCTTATCTATCTATATAACTTTGATATGAGTTTTCCCGTATATCTAACCCATTCCCATAAAAATATTAAGTGAGGCTAGTCTGCTACCTCTATCTCGACACATAATAATCATTAGTTACATTACTCGTCTAATGCTAATTCTTTTATGTTTAACTGTAAAAAAAAAAAACGTAATAAATTTAATATTTTGCTATATTAATGACTTTAAAATAAATCACGACATATTATGAGTGTAACACATAAGTACATTTTGCTTTATCATTTTTTAAATAAAATCTCTCTAATAAAGGTTTTTTCAGTAGGATATCACTGTGATAAAAAGTACAGTATGTGTTAATTAAGATCAAAATCAAAAATACTTTAATTTAGGCCCTAAGAAAGCGCTTAAGAACGTCAAAACTACTACCAGTTCGGAAAACAACCCATCATCCAGCAGAACCGACAAGAAACTTGATGGGGTTTCTCTATTCAACATCCATATGAAAAAAAAAATACATTAGCGTTACAATCGATTTTAGGGGGTGCACAGAGAGATAAGTCAATTCTAGAAATCACCACCGTTCACATATTGATTCACTCTATAATAAAAGCTTTTTGACACCAAATTGCACTTGGCATTGCGCTTAAACTTACAGTCAGTTTAGGCTAAGGTCGTAAATAACAATGAATACACAAATCATGTGCAAATTTTTTATAAGCTGATCCGTGTATTTCGTCTACAGTCAATCTTGCAGAAGCTTGAGCACATATTCGAACTACCTATGGTAGGTAAAAAATAACTTTAACATCACTTAAGTATTTAGAAAGTATGCATCAGTGCATATCACACGTAGGAATACAATAGGGGATTAAGCATACAATTGTCAATTTAACGTACTGGTAAGTTTGAATTAAAATTAAATCTGTATGCATCAAATTTCAGAGTGAACCTTTTTCACGTGAGAACTATAATAACATTCTTTTTTTTATTTAACGGTAGGTTGTTCGACTTTCAGTTGTTTAAACAAACAGGTTTTATGGTAAAAATGGCATAAACAGAGTAATTTTTGAATACTAGTTCCCACGTGGAACTAAGGTAGCAGAAACTGCTCGTAATGCTAATACTGTATTTGTAGAGGATACGGCTTAAGACCGCATCACGAGTTTTGTTTTTTGCCGTGATAACTTCAACAAAAAAAACGTAATACACTTAGTATCGTGGTGACATTTGTAACATTACTGGGGTTTTTTCTAATAAATCTTGCCATATGGACAAGTTTGTTTTTACTTCTAGTAAAGTATGAATTCATTTATAGAGGACACCATAATTCCATTGCCTTTGTATAATTATATACTTAGAAGAAAATATAAAAAAAAAGCGTTTAGTCTTTAATTTATTCTTATTTCAACAATTTCAATCTTACGCAAAAACGCTTCTAAATAATTTTCTTGTGAACTAATTTGCATGAAAAATATGCAAATATAAAGCAATTCAACAATTTCACTTCCTAACAGTAGGTATTTTACTCAAAGGGAGAACTTGTAGCAAGAATATCGAAAAATGATGTATTTATTTACAAAAAGCTCTTCGGGGCAAAATTCTGATTGGTTTGGATAAAGTATGATAAAAACTCAAACAAAAATTAATCAAGATTAGGTATAAAACAGTAAGATTAAGAATTATTATATAAAAGAAATTGTAACTTGAAATCTTTTGCAATTAAACTATAAACAAACCGAAAGTAATTTGGCTGAGTGAAAAAAGCGAGCCTGTTGTTTGGAAGTGGGTCGAATGAGCTGGCAACGTCACATAGCGGTACTGGGATAGTGCGCCAAGCGGCAACCGCGCCGGTTGCAATGTGGATATGCCCGCTGCATGCAGCGATCGTTTTGAAAGGCTACACAAAACAACTTCAGAAGTGTCCAAAACAGAATAACAACTTTTCTATTTATACTATACGTACATATATCCAGCTACTGAACGATTTTATCAAATATAAAACACCACTTATGTCGTAATTTGATCTGCAACTATTACGCATACAAATGAAATACCTACATTATCTACTTTTTTTTTTAAACCTGTACATTAAACAAATTCTTTATTAACGTAACCCAATAAAGACTGTTTAATTGGACATAAAAAGCGATAATATTAAATAAATCTAATATTTTATGAAATAAACTAAGTTGGTAAAACGCAGACGCCCGGAGAGAGAATGTCTCTAAAGCCCAGATTTCATTATAGTATTTTGCTCAATGTAATACAGTTTAAATTTACTAACAATCATGACGTCTAAGGGAAAAAACAATAAAATCAACGAACCATAGTTAGTATTCACATTTTACATATGCGGAGACAGTACATATTTATTTAAATTTATGTTTTACGGAAACATCCCAGTGCACTTTAAAAAGTTCGGCACGCAATGTCTTCCTAAAATAAAATCTTTATTTTTTTTACGTACGAGTCGTGTACATCGTACGTTTTTTTAAACATAAAAAATGCATCAAACAACGAAAATAACGAGAAGTTTACTTTTTGTTTATGCGAAAATGTTTGGCAACGTCGCAAAAGTTTATAATGCTGGCAACATTACGTTACGTTTGAAAACGCAGACACTGTGGCGAAAGACCCCATAGTGCCAAACAAAAGCCTTTGTGCGCTTGAAATGACAGGTGTTTACTAACTATAAAAGCAAGAATCTATAGAAAAATATCACAAAATGAACAGGTATTATATTGGAATAATTTCCAGATGTCTCGACTGTACAATTTATTGTCCAACTGTCATTTCTTTATATATGACTAGACAGTTATTGTAAAAAAAACTTAATGACTATCTTTATATTATATCATTTTATTAAAATTTCAAAGTTTGTTTGCTATTTAAAATTATATTCTATAAATAGGTGCATGCATATACGATGTAAGTGTATCATTTTTTTTTTAATTATTATTGCCCATGTTTTGTAACAGACTTTTGAATAATAGCTAAGTAGTTACTGAGATGGGATTACAATCACTATTTCAATGCAAATATAGATATTAGCTTGATAATATAGGACTATAGTTTAAATGAATTTTACGGAAACCAGGAATAAAAATAATACGAAATTGAACCACCGAGTGCGTAATTCTTATATTGATTTTAAGTTTATGTGACAGCAATGAAGCAATTAATAGCGGTCAACTGGACATTGATTACCTGTCGCCATCATCATCATCTTACCCTTATCCCACCTAAGTAGGGTCGGCACAACATATTTTCCTTTGCCACTTTCCCCTGTCAAAAGTCATCTCAGTATTCACACCTTTAATACACATATCATTTTCCACACTATCCATGAACACCTTTTTCGGTCTTGCTCTACCTCTATATCCATCCACTTTCAAACTCAAAACTTTTCTTGTTGTACGACTTTCATCTCTTCTCATAATATGCCCGTACCATGCTAACCTCTTACTCCTCAATTTCTCTGTCACTAGTGATATTATCAAACTTTCTCTGATATACTCATTCTTAATCTTATCCATTCTTGTTACACCACACATCCATCTTAACATTCGCATTTCTGCCACATGTAATCTTTTCTCATCCGTCTCTTTCGTAGCCCAGCACTCGGATCCATATAACACGATTGGTTTGATTATAGACTTATACACCTTCCCCTTAAGTTTTAACGGCATTCGTAGGTTACAAACTACCCCAGACACCTTTGGCTAATTCATCCACCCTGCATTTATCCTATTCTTCACGTCCCTGTCAATGCCACCATCATTTGGATCAATGAACCCAGGTACCGAAAACTGGAGCAGGCTGGTAAGGATACACCGTTTAAGGTAATATGACAAAAACTGGACAGACCGCCGAAGTCACAGAACAAATGTTCAGTTTTTATCCTACTAATACTTAAACCAACATTCTCCAGTTTTTCTCGCCATTTCTCTACTTTGGGCCTCGGCAGCATTTTCTCCAATAAGAACAATGTCATCAGCAAACAACATACACCAAGGTGCCTCCTCCTGTATGTCTGATGTTATTGCATCCATGCCATAAAGGAATAAATAAGGACTTAAAGCTGATCCCTGATGCAAGCCTACAGCCACATGGAAATTGGCATTAACTCCAGCCTCGGACCTAACATGTGTTTTCGCTTGACTATATACATACAACGGATAAGTTCTAAGTATTTCCCAGGCACTCTTTTCTTTTTCAACACACGAGGTAATCGATCATATGCCATTTCCAGATCAACAAACATCATATGAAAGTTTTTATGTGCACGTCTGTATTTTTCGCACACTTGGCGAATTGTAAAAATGGCATTTGTTGTAGCACGTCCAGGCAAAAACCCAAATTGATTCTCAGTCACTCCAGTTTCATCTCTTATTCGTCTCACTACCACTCTTTCTCAAACTTTCATACTATGTGACATAAGCTTTATCCCTCGATAGTTATTACAGTTCTGTACATCACCCTTATTCTTAAAGATAGGAATTATTATACTACTGTACCATTCATTTGGGATCGTCTCCTCTTGCAACATCTTATTACAAAATAAAGTCAACCACATCCATCCATCTACCTTTAAAAACTTACATACTTCAATAGGTATAACATGTGGCCCTACTGCTTTTCCGTTCTTCATACCATTCATAGCTTTTCTTACTTCATCCTCGCTTATCTCCTGTACAACGCCTAAATTTAACGGTATAACCTTTAACACTCTGGTTCAATCATTTTCTTCATTCATCAGTTTTTCAAAATATCCCTTCCAACGACTCTTTATATCCATATCATTCGTCAAAATTTTTCCTCCACCGTCTTTTATACATTTAACATGTATAATATCCCTTGTATTCTTTTCTCTTGCTTTTGCTAATCGATACAGATATTTTTGTGTTTGTGAGCTCTCCAGTGATTGGTACAAATCATTTTGCACTTTAGCTCTAGCAATAGCAACCGCTTTTTTTGCATTTCTCTTACATTCTGCATACACGCTTCTCTTATTTTCTTTAATCGTGCTATCCCTGTCATTAATGCTTTTCCACTCTTTAAAAGTTGTTTTCTTTTCTTTCAATGCCTTTTGTACCTCTTCGTTCTACCACCCAAGTGTCCTTATCTATGTTTCCTCTTCCTTTCGTTCACCAAAGGTATCCCTTGCCGCGTCCCTAATACACGTTGCCATTTCATTCCAACATTCATTCACTGTCTTGGATTCCATGTCCCTCAATTTGTCAACATCTTTTGTCTTAAACTCATTCGCATATTCATCTTTTTCTATCAAAAACCATTTAATTCTGGTTCGGGGTCTCGACTTACTTCTGTCCAATTGTAATTTAATTTTTAAATCTAACATTAACAAATGATGTTGCGTAGTTAATACCTCTAAGATTAGATCTTGCAATATTTTACTATTTTAGTATTATTTCTTCGAAGTAGAAAGTAATCAATCTGAGTGATGTCATTGCCACTATTGTATGTGATTAGGTGCTGATCTCTTTTTTGGAAAAAAAAAGTGTTAACTATTGCAAAAGCGAAAGCAACTGCAGCTTGTATGATGCTTTCCCCCTCTGTTTTTATTCCCAAAACCTCACCCTCCATGCACTCTCTCATAACCTCCATTCGCTTTTCCCACATGGCCATTAAAATCACCTCCGATATATACATCCACATCCTGTGGGATATCCATCATCATTCCATCAAAGTCTTCCCAAAACTTCTTTTTTACAACCTCATTACATCCAGCTTGCGGTGCATACACGCTCATTATATTTACTATTAACTATCCTACCAATAACTTCACCAATATTAATCTATCATTCACTCTTTTTACATCCGTTACACATTTCCTAAACTCACTGTCTAAAACAATTCCTACCCCATTTCTCTTACCGTTACTCCCACAGTAGTAAAATTTATATCCTACACCATTCTCTCTTGCTTTTCTCCCTTTCCATCTCGTCTCTTGCAGACAAGCCACATTTATGAATCTTTAATCTATAATACATCCGCTAATTCTCTTCCCTTCTCAGTCATTGTCTGACATTCAAACTTTCAAACCAAAATTTTACATCCCGAATGCGTTTTCTACCTTGCGATAACCCTAATCCACTTTTCATATTTATCATGTTGTGAAATATGATTTGGCTTGATTTTTACGATCGGCCGCCTGTCTGTCATCAACCCTCCTTGGGATTAACGCATCATGTCGTAAGTATAATTATGATTAATCCTAGCAAAATACATAGTGAAATAGAAAACAAAAAGATAGTATTTACTAAATATGAATAAAAATGTAAGAACTAGAAATAAAATTTAAATTACTAGACTACGATTGCTATCTGATACTTGTTATATTTCAATAATGTTAGAAAATTTTATATCACAAGAACACAATGACAACTGGCAATACCACTTTTTTCTTGATATCTTGGTGAACTTTGTTGATATTGTAAATTCGAAAGGTGTGTGCTATATCTGTCACCATACTTCAATATTAGGATTAATCAAATGTCGAAGCATCGACAATTTACCTACATTTATATTGTGATTCTGATGAAATTATTATTAGAATAATTCACATTCAAAGTGGCTTCTTTAATCGTTTTCTTCTTCAAAGTCTTCTGTAAAAAAGTTCATATAAAAGTTTTATCTTATTTAATCAGCTATGGTATCATTGTTTTAGGCTATACTTCACAAGTTTGAAAATGTGACGATGATTACACTGGCAACAGTGATATGTGACTGAATAGCAATGGCCGTAAAATTATGATACATAAGAATAACATTGGACAATGGCTATAATTTCTCACTTTAATAGGTATAAATTATGTAAAAATTAATTAATTTACTAGTGAGTCTTCCTAATTATAAGGTTAGCGAAATAATATTAATTTGATTCCAGCTTGTACCCACGACTTTACTCGTGTTAATGTAGATTTGACGTATCCTTCGAGAACAGCTCTTTTTGTGGATGGAAGGTACCCCATGTCCCTTTTTTGTACTCTTGACAACGTGTATGTAAAATTTCATAATGATCGGTTGAGTAGTTAAAACGTCAAAATGTAATAAAGAAACAAAGACACTCACTTTTGCATTTATATTATTATTAAGGATACTTGGGCCCAAGTCGGTTGTTCCTTTACAAGAACAATAAGGTTAGATATTATTATTTACAAAAATGCATATTATAATTGCAACTACAGTACAAGATAAGCATAAATAATTGGTCATAGTCGTGTGAAATCGTGTCTAATCGACGATTTTACTACAGCGCGACACGCCAATCGCAGGGGGGCGGGCGGTACTACCGGTCGTCAGTCGCAATACGGCCAATCACTGCCGGGCGTGCGCACAAACGCGCGATATTGCGTCAGTCGCACCGAGTCTCGTTGCTGAGGTGACGCGCTTTTTTCGTCGCACGATAAAGAAAATCATTATTTTAATCTGACAACACCACGATTTATTTTCAAAAATGGCCATTTTTAATCCCGTGTTACTTATTGAAGAAGTTCAAAAACGTCCGGGACTATACAAGGCTGATTGCCCTGCAGACCGAGAGGAGAAATTGGTGTTGTGGAAAGAAATCGGAGCTGCTATGTACCCTGACTGGAATACAATCAATAAAGCGACGGCATATGACAGAGGTAATGGAACGTAATTAACCCGTACCGAAAATGGTGTTATGTTATTGCGCTCGCGTGGCGAACAATGCATCATTTCTCTCTATATGGTCAGTTGATAATATCACAGAGCGATTGTTTTGTCTAATCCAGGTTGGAAAGGGAGGCGGGGGGGACGACCTTGCTAGTTACCCGACTTGACTTAACTGAATATGAATACGAACCGCTATTTATTTCGTAGTCCGGTGAAACTGTAGAGACCTTGCCAGATCAACAGTATAGTCAGCTGGAAAAAAAACTATTTATTTGTATCTTTAAAGGCTAAACTCAGTTTTAATTTATTCTATTTTGTATCTTCTTACAAGAAATCGAGAATTAAATTATCATGTCACAATTTAATGAATTAAATTTAGTTTAAAAATAAATTATTGAATACAGAAAGTTTATAGTCCGGTGGAACCGTAGCGGCCTTGCCAGGCTAACAGTGTAGGTCAGTTCAAAAAAAATTTATTGTGAATTCGAGTACATTTATATTAAATTGAATAGGAAAGAGACTTCATCTATCCTTATTAATATTATAAATGTGTTGTTAGTTTGTTTATTACAATTATCACGAAATTTAACAATACACGTTGTTAAGGGTACAGATAAGGACATAAGATACCTGCCATCAACAAATAGAATATTGTTTAATGGCCATTTACATTAACGTAAGCGAAGCCGCGAGCAAAAGCTAGTACTATATAATCTGGTGTATTTTAAAAGTAAGCTATCTGACTATCAGTTTTACAGTTACAAAGAAAATGGCGGTCGCTTCGAGACGCGTACAACAGGGAGTTGAGGTCCAAGCGTTCCGGAATCAAGCCTACCAAACGGACATACAGATACTTTAAGAGGATGAGATTCCTTGGCGGTTACGACGAACCCATAAGCGATGGAGAGTGAGGAAACATATTTTATAACTTCTTCTTTGATTCAACTGTTGTTCATAATATTTAATGAAGGTTTATATTATTAATAATTTAGGAATGTTATGTTTTGTAATTATTATTCCAAAGTGTCTTGTGATGACTTCATTGTCTTTATAGTGGCTCAACTATTCCAGCTTTCCAGTATATTTTTTTTATCTGTGAATTCAGGTTCCGTATTCTAATTTTTAATCCACTTATGATAACATCACAATTTTATGAATAAAAAATAAAACGTACGACAATTGATCCCGTAAAAAAACCTATATAGTTACAATTTTTTTTAATACTTTTATATTATTTATTTACAGTGAATCAGATGTGAGCGACATGGTGTTCGGTGGGAACGAGCACGACGAACAGCCACAAGAGGTAGTGGAAGTGGACGTGAAACGACCGAAAAGGAAAAGACAGAAACGCGAACCCAGCTCAGATAGCAATCCGCCCGAAGAAGTCGAGATGCCGATGTTCCCCGTCGAGCTGGACAACTCTGGCGATACGGATAGCGATAAGTTGTTCTTCATGTCGTTTCTGCCGGAGCTGAGGCAGTTACCGGTCCATATAAAGATGTGGGTGAGAGCACAAGTCGCGAACGTTATGCAAGAGGCGGTGGCATGCCATTATAACAATACTAGACCTGGCAGTTCAGACCAGAACGGGTTCAATGTGAAGCGACTACCAAATGATTAAACAAGGGAATTCACGTATAAGTATTATAAAGCCGCAGTACAGTATATACAATTATTATTACATGTAAATAAGATAAAAACAACAAATGATGCAGGTTTCGTTCAATGACGCGTATAGTATGGGACTGTTTTCTTGATATAATTTTAACTACAATCAATATGTCTTATTTAACATTTCCCATACGAGTGTTTTTGAGTCTATAACGAGTAAGCCATTTGTATTTTTTAATTGTTCAAAAGAGTAATTTTTCTGCCATTAGCTATTAGGTTTTATATAAAACATGTTAATCATTATTTCGTGTAGTTCATTTACTTAAATAATTCATATATTTTGTTATATTTGACTAGTATAATGTAACCAATTAGTAGTTTTATTATTGTTAAGTTATTATAAATATGTTAATAAATAAAATATTAAAGGTTTGCAACATTTTTTTTTCCATTCCCATTATTGTTATTACTGAATTAAATTTATTATCTATATAACAGGGTTTTACCTGTAATAATATATACGATATATATATAATCTACTAGTGGGTCCGGCAGATGTTGTTCTGCCTTGAAAATAAAACAAAATCTGGATTCACATCGCACCGCTACCTAACCGGCCGGATTATGAATATGAACCATCCAGGGATCCTCTCAAACACTCACATTAAAAATTCCATCAAAGTCGGTTCAGCCGTTTAAGACTTTAACCACATGTACACGTATAGAAGAATTATATATACATATTATCTATATGTACTTCTATATTGTTATAAAAAGTTCAGTTTGTGAGTATAGACGTAGAAGGTAAAATAATAGTCTACAGTCCATAACTCTTAATTCTTAATATTACGATGATAGGAAACTACGTTTAACAACATTAATGGTTATAATTTAGGCTTCTATTGCAGTTCAAAATCACAATCTGTATTGAATTTACAGTTTGCCTTTCCCAAATGAAATGAACCCCAAATGATTATTCCAAGCCTGGTTTGGACATACATTGCACACTTTGTAATTTTATGTTTGTAAAGCTCCCTCGACACAGCAGTTGAATGAAGTGTGATTGTAGTTGTAAAAAAATACCACAAATAATTTCAGAACGTTATTTCCAAAAAGTGAAACTTAAAGGGGCATTTCAAACATTCAAAAAGAACTTGTGTTGTACAAACATTATGATGGGAAAGTATTGTAGTCGACCGAGTTACCGTGGTCGTTTAAATTTATTCAGGGACAAAGCGAACTTAAAAGTGCCATTCCAAAAGACATAGGGTGAATACTTCACACGTTAATCTGCCAAGAACTTTCAAATTTTTGTAATAATTTTTATGGACATTTCTTCCGAATTTTATTTAATTTATTCTCCACATTTATGCGGTTTAAGAAAATGTTCATTATTTACACATATTTTTACTTTTACACATTTAAAATATATTAATAGAAAAATAATAATCAAAATATATGACACGTCACTCACGGACCTATACACTTTCGCCGATAATATTCCTTCCGTATCTTCTGGAATGTTCGTTCAACGCGTTCTTAATGCGTTGGACTATATGCGACAACGGGCTGTCCGCATTGTTAACGATGATGGTGTCACGAAGGACTTTGAATCTGTTTGTGTTAGAGCGTTCTTTCTTTTGTCCGTTTGTGTAGATCGGTATATGTCCTAGATCACCTACGCAACATTATAAGATGCGTGAATAAACAACTCGTACAATACCTTTCTCATAATGTCACCGTTGTGCATATTCAGCGTCTAGTACGATTAATTAATTCCCATCATATTAATGACATTTAATAGTGGAAAGGAAGTTACATTTTATTTATTTTAGTTTCTAGCTCTTACATTCTATTCGTATTTAGTGAATATTATTAGTTTTTATTACAATATGTATTTTGTTAGGATTATGATTAATTAATGCATTAAGGCATGTGGAAAAAGAGAATGGAGGTTATAAGAGAGTGCATGGGGGTGGAGTTTTGGGAATAAAAACAAAGAGGGGGAAAGTATCATAGAAGCTGCAGTTGCTTTCGATCATGCAATAGTTAACACTTTTTCCAAAACGAGATCAACACCTAATCACATATAATAGTGGTAATCACACTAACCAAATTTATTACTTTCTCCTACTAAGAAATAACATTAAAATAGTGAAAGATTGCAAGGTTTTCCCTGGAGAGATATTAAATACTCAACATCATTTGTTAGAGTTAGATTTAAAATTAAATTACAACTGGACGGCAGTAAGTCGATACCCCGAACCAGAATTAAATGGTATTTGTTGGAAAAAGATGAATATGCGAATGAATTCAGCACAAAAGTTGTTAACAAAATGATAGAAATGAAAGATATGGAATCGAAAACAGTGAATGAATGTTGAAATGAAATGGCAACATGTATAAGGAACGTGGAAAGGCATATGTTTGGTGAAACAAAACGAAGAGGAAACATAGATAAGGACACTTGGTGGTGGAACAAACAGGATGAAAGAAAAGAAAACAGTTTTTAAGGAGTGGAACAATGTTGATGACAGGGATAGTACGATTAATGAAAATAAGAGAAAGACTGAATGTAAGAGCAAAGCAAAAAAAGCGGTTGTTATTGCTATAGCTAAAGTGCAAAACGATTTGTACCAATCACTGGAGAACTCACAAAAATATCTGTATCAATTAGCAAAAGCAAGAGAAAAGAATACAAGGGATATTATACACGTTAAATGTATAAAAGACGGTGGAGGAAAAATTTTGACGAATGATGAGGATATAAAGAGTTGTTAGAGGGGATATTTTCAAAAACTTATGAATAAAGAAAATGATTGGACCAGAGAGTAGGAGGCTGTAGCGTTGAATTTACATTTAACAAGAGATTAAAGAGAAAGAAGTAAGAGAAACTGTGAATGGTATGAAGAACGGAAAAGCAGTAGGGCCAGATGGTATATCTATTAAAGTATGGAAGTTTCTAAAGGTAGATGGATGGATGTGGCTGACTTTATTTTTTAATAAGATGTTGCAAGAGGAGGCGATCCCAAATGAATGGTACAATAGCATAATAGTAATAAGGGTGATGTACAGGACTGTAATAACTATCGAGGGATAAAGCTTATGTCATACTATGTGACATGAAGGTTTGTGAAACAGTGACAGCGACACGAATAAGAGATGAAACAGAAGTGATTGAGAATCAATTTGGGTTTATGCCTGGACGTGTGACAACAGATGTCATTTTCGCACTTCGCCAATTGTGTGAAAAATACAGATTGTACATAAAAACTTGCATATGGTGTTTGTTGATCTGGAAAAGGCATATGATCGAGTACCTCGGGATATTCTGTGGTGGGCATTGAAAAAGCAAAGAGTGCCTGGGAAGTACTTACAACTTGTCCGTTGTATATATAGTCAAACTAAAAAACATGTTAGGTCCGAGGCTGGAATTACCGATAATTTCCATATGGCTGTAGGTTTACATCAAGGATCAGCTCTAAGCCCTTACTTATTCCTTCTTGTCATGGATGCACTAACGTCAGACATACAGGAGAAGGCACCTTGGTGTAGGATATTTTCTGTTGATATTGTTCTTATTGATGAAAATGCTGCCGAGGTCCAGAGTAGGCTGGAGAAATGGCGTGAGAAACTGGAGAATGTTGGTTTAAAGATTAATAGGATGAAAACTGAATATTTGTTTTGTGACTTCGGGGGTCCATCCAGTTTTTGTCATATTACCTTAAACGGTGTATTCTTACCAGCCTGCTCCAATTTTCGGTACCTCGGCTCATTGATCCAAAACGACGGTGGAATAGACAAGGACGTGAGGAAAATGATAAATGCAGGGTGGATGAATTGGCGAAAGGTGTCTGGGGTGGTCTGTGACCTACAAATGCCGTTGAAACTCAAGGGGAAGGTGTATAAAACTATAATAAGACCAGTCGTGTTATATGGATCAGAGTTCTGTGCTACGAAAGAGACGGATGAGAAAAGATTACATGTGGCAGAAATGCGAATGTTACGACGGATGCGCGGTGTAACAAGAAGGGATAAGATTAAGAATGGCTATATGGTCAGAGGAAGTTTGCAGATAGCACCAGTGACAGGGTAGTTGAGGAGTAAAAGGTTAGCATGGTAGGAGCATATTATGAGAAGAGATGAAAGTCATGTAACAAAAAAAGTATTGAGTTTGAAAGTGGACAGATATAGGAGTAGAGGAAGACCGATAAAGGTGTGGATGGACTGTGTAAAAAATGATATGTGTATAAAAGTGTGATTACTGAGATGACAACTGACAGGGGAGAGTGGAAAAGGAAAACATGTTGTGCCGACTCTACTTAGGTGGGATAAGGGTAAGATGATGATGAATAATGGCATTTAAATTATCAAACATTTTTATTTATTAATTTACATTATTATTGTCTCGAACTTCAACATCGTTTGATGCCGTCGTCATGAAAGTTCGCACAATTAAGTGTTCATTTTACTATAACATATCACTAGATGACGCTAACCCTATTTTATTGTTATTGAGCCTAATGTTGTAATTTAAACCAAAAGAAGTCGAGAGCAGGTGATCGTACAGTTTATATATGAAGAATAACTTTTTATAACGCGAATAAGCCAAATATCGAGAGTAATAAATATACCAGAAAATAAAACATCCCTATACCCTTCGTTTGTATCACTACATATTATAAAACAAAGTCGTCCGCCGCGTCTATCTGCCTGTCAATTCACGATAAACTCAAAAACTACGAAACGGGTTATAGTGCGGTCTTCACCAATAGATAGAGTAATATATGAGGAAGGTTTACGTATATAATATGTCAAGGTTTTGTGTAAATTGGTTGAAATATAACCATAATTGTCAAAAGTCAAACCGTCTGGGATATTTTATCAAAAACGGCTAATTCTTTTGAGATATATAAACAACGTATAGTGAGATATTCCTCTTTTATAGATCTACAAAAAAATGTCTGAAGCTTACTATAGCCATCTACCTTCTAAATAATTGTCACATAAAATGAGGTGATTGGAAAGATTTTTAAACGGATACAGTATTAATCCTTATGAAATTAAGTACATTAGTTACCTTAAGCATTTCATGCACATAAGTAAATACTTTTTATTATCAGGGCAGGACAACGTCCGCCGCCGGGCCTGCTAATAAATTAATATAATAGTTTACCAAAAGTGTTAACAAGAAGTTCAAGAGTTTGGAAATTTTCGTTCATAACTGAATTTGGAACGCTGATAAAAACAAAATAAATTATACGATATCCACAGTTCGTCTGAGTTATTATACACCTTCGAATGTATTTAATCGTTTTTAATCTTTTTATTGTGTGTTTTTACGCTACATAAATAATATTAAAACAAGTTTTATTTTAAACGAAACAAGGAGAACCATTAGAATAATTACTGTCATCGACCTTTTAAAGTTTTATTACAGTGTGATAATATTTTGAATTATTTAATACTAACGGCTGCCCACAGCTCCTCGTGATTTATAACCGTATTAATTCGTTTTTTGCATAGTACTCGCTCATAAAATTAACAATATGATTTTAGCCTAAGTCGATTCAGGGACACTGTTGTATACTGAAAAAAAAAACTAATATGAGTTCGCTATGACGTTTTTGTCATAACTGGATGCATAGTGGCGACATTGTCATCATCATTAACCTGTATGAGACTCACTCTCATGTAAGCAAACATGAAGTCGGAGGAAGTAGCGATAAAGGAACTATAGATTGTGTTATACATATGAAGCGACCTTCTATAGATTCTACGGTGAGATATCAACGTTTCTCATCTATTAGCAGACATATGCCTGTTAATAAAGGCTTCGGCGAAATTAAAGTTCGTTATATTCAAAACCGTAAGATGAAAACAACAGGGCTATATTTATGGTATGGCCATAGTCACCATATGCCAGCTCACGATGTATTGGCGATTTCAAATTCTGATAAATCCACAGTTCTATATTTTTCCCCTTAGGTGGTATTACAAGAACGTTTCTTAGGTTCAGGTTTCCTCGCGATGTTTCCTTCACTGTCAGCCGTTAGTGTTACCAATTTAAATTAGTAAATGCACGCGAATTCTGAAAAATTCCCTACCGAGGTACGAACCTGCGGACATCATATCGATATTCCACCGATCAGACCACTGGACCAAACGAGTTTGTGCGACATTGTGCCTGATGGTAAATGCGGTGCAATCCAAAAATAAACGCGACTAGCGAATAGATATGGGCAATCCATCGCCGGTCATAGGCTCACTGACTCTAAATTCTTTAGATTGCTGGATATACACAAGCCTGAAACGCCTCTAATATGGTGGTAGGTCTTTTTCTAAGTCTGCCTGGCTAGCTACCGTCAAGTTGAAAATGTGTCGCCAGGCACCTGTTGGTGTGTTCCGGCAGTTGCACTTGAGAGCAAGTATCCCTCTAGGTTTAGCGCGACTACCATCTTAGACTACATCATTATTTAACATCAGATGAGATTGTGGGCGAACGCTAACCTATAAAGTATTTACTAAAAAATAGACATTACGTTACCGTGTTTTTCGCCATGCGTATGGTTGCCACGATTCAATCAGGTACGACTACCCTACGACCCTACGACTAATCTTCTTTACCGATTATGCGCCAAGAGATCCCGGAATGCGCCATACTTGAACATGTTACTATGGCATGAAGTACAACACCTGAACATCCAGTTGAACATATTTATCGTCTTTTATTGTAGCATCAAAGATTTGTATAAATAAACACCAATTGCGGAATGTTGCCGCATCAATTTGGTTAATTCTATCTTTGTTGTGTTTGTAATTATCAGAGCATGGTATGTATGAAATTAAATGTTTGAAATATTGTACAGAAAAGTGAAAAATTTGGGTTAAAAAATAAACATAAAAATGACTGAGCAGGTAGGACAGTAGACAGTAGAAAGGGATCTTTAAAAATATCGACAGAATTGATGGACTGTTGTTTACTTGCCATTTTATTCCATTACTATATTTTATTCCAATACATTAAGATACAACAGGGCAACTTAGTTTTGTAATTAGAAAAAGAGCGAGTATTCTGTTTCCATATAGTGGATAGTTTAAATGTATATGTTAAATAATGAACTGTAAAGATGAGTAATAAATACATTACTTGTATTATTATTCCGTTCATACGTTAAAGGGAATATTTGGGCTCATTGTCTTCGTCCCGTATACACCAGTGCGAAGCCGGGCGGGCAACTAGTGATTAGATAAATAAATCTTCAAGGTCATCTGTTCAATAAATTATGAATGTTCATATTTTCGACTCCACGGATAATAATTAACATACATATTGAAAAATTCGAAAAGTGATATATTGAACCTGTCACTGCTTTGGAGTCGTCGTCTCGCACGATTAGCGAAACGAGACACAAATAAACTTCATCAAAAAATTCTCAAATAAATCTCAACAATGTTTTTTTCTGTAATATTTTTAAATTGTAATAATTATGCTTGTTTGCAAGTTGTGCTTTGACCCCTGGACTGTCCTAAAACTATAAATGTTTAAGTTACATACAATCGAATGTAGACCTCATGGGGCACAGGTCAACAGACTGTTGGCAGCATAACCTTAAAAAAACTTTGAATAATAAATAACAAATGATATATTGTAAAATTATAATTATAATGTAAAATGTATTTTTATATTATTTTTTCTTTTGTACCATCTTTTTTTGTGGTGTATTCATGTAGTGAGTTAAAAAAAAAAAAGAATATAATCCGCCATTTTGGGATCTGGGTTTTAAAAAATAAGCCGTGGGGTAAAAACTGTGTTCTTATTTATCTTATTACTCAGTTTTAAATTTATATGACTAGATAAGACTAATTATTCCAGTGTTGTGAACACTGTGATTTTGCCACGCCTTTTATAAACTACATACTTCCAAATGTATCTAAGATTTTTAATAAAGAAATAAAATATTAACGTTTTCGAAAATTAACAAAAATCAACGCAAATTGAAATATGCTTATCATTGAACAAACCATAGAAGTGGGCACCAGAGCGCCGCGCCGCGCCCGTCACACACACGTCGCCTCTGTAACCCATATTTTACAACAAGGTGACAGAGGGTCAGTAGAACATTATTGCCCTACTATATCACGATTACCATAAAACTGTGTAATTTTACTTTTGATATATGTACATTTGGTGCTTTAAATACATTTAATCACTACTTGTTGAGGCAAAATAGCAAAAATGTGCTAATTTTAAAAAATGTGTCATTTGGTTTAATTACAATCTACAACGACGTTTAATTATCGTCTAAGAGACTGTGTTATAGTTTCTTTAACAGAAAACATCGTTTTTCGTTTTCTACTTTTGAGTTATATTCACTATGGTTGATCAATTTATACGCAATAAATTTTGTAGTCCGGTGAAACTGTAGAGGTCTTGCCAGGTCAACAGTGTAGTCAGTTCGAAAAAAAAAACAGACAAATATTATTTTAAAATATGGTATGAAGGGTGAATGCGACGTTGCCATACCATCGATTAGCGTTTTTAGACGCACGCTAGTAGCAGCAGCCCGCGGTCCCGCGACTGCCACGCTGCGTCACTCCGCACAGACAGTCGCGTTTCCTCTAAAGCAACGCACGCTTTCATTTCAAAGAAATGTCGTGTTGTTTAGACATCGAATCTTTTATACGCGAAGTGGAAAAATATCCAGAAATATGGGATTTGAGTTGTGAAGAGCATAGATATAAAAACAGAAAATGGTGCGCCTGGTCTAAAGTAGCCAAACTTTTTGTAGATGATTTTGAAAATACAAACGATATTGAAAAATTAGATATATGTGAGTACACACTAAAAACACCTACATACTTTCCAAAAATTTCAAAGATTATGAAGTAATTTCTGGAATTACTATATAATAATCTATATAATACGATAATATAAATACATATTTACTAATAGAAGGTGGTAATATCCTTAAAAAACAGTTGTCTATGTTTTACTATTATTATTATACTAAAAACAACGCTTACAAAATCTTCAACGGTTGCTAGAAGTATAGAAAATTTCAAATGGAAGACATTAAAACATACATATATAGTTATTAGACTGACGATGCGACGACGTGAGATGCAAACGCATCGACGTGATGATGTCATCGCGTCAGTTACGAAGTTAAAGGCGGAACAATAGATGGTGCTGCAAATATACCCTAGGATAAATAAACGCGTTTTAATAAGTAGATAATCTTTATCTAGTTTAGATTAACGGCTGAAACTGAACTAGACGGTTTATCGCGATCTACATTTATGAGGTTTCGTGTTTATACTTCTGACAATACTGGTTGGTCCATATTATTTTAGTTTTCTTTTTATTATTTCAAGGTCCACAATCTCACTTAAATTAAAGAGGATACCATACCCAACGCCCAGCGATATACACTATAGCCGCGAAATATCTTCGATTCTCCCAATAAAATAAGCACAACGAACGATCAGTACCTCTCCGATTTTTCAAACAGAGCATCTGCATGCCCACGCTCGCGTAATCACAGATCACGCGTGGCGGTGAATTTCGCTTCCACACACTCTCCACGACCCCTCTCGGCAGTGGCTTAAAGTTAGGTTCAATCACCCGTTGTGGAGCCCTCGAGCACTCTGCTAGTGCATTGAAAATATTTGAAAATATTTACCCACTAGTTTAAACACACACAACATCATTTCCCCCACATACATGCACACACACACAGGTAGGTACACATATAGTGGAAGGATTTTATTTTTTTATCTTATTTTATTAGTTTAACTTAGTTGAGAGATACATAATACATGTTTGAGTTCGTGAAGCATATATGCTGGTACACATGTGTGCCTCACTAATCCTTATATGAATGACTAACTAGTTTAGCTTAGTAAAATTCGCTTTGTTGCCTCCAAGGCAACAGCCCAAGCCAAGGTTCGGCCACTTTGGCACTCTGGAGCTTGTTGCCAAGCGATTCCCGCTGTTCTCGCGATTCTGTCGTCAAACGCCAATAGGTATTTTCCAATAGCTGCAATTAGGAATCAGTCCCCTTCTAGGCATAGTGTATTAAGTCACATCGTCATTTGATGAGAATGTGATCGAACGCTAAATTATATAAATAACGCCTGAGTTTTAAGACTTAAAAATACTATTTCAATGAATATCTATTGACATAGTCCTGTAGTTTGAATAATAATAGATAAATCATCAATAACTTCCTATTTTCGCTGACTAAGGGATTAGAAAAAGTAGTCTTATACAGTAGGGCATCTTGTGGATCTAATACAAAATAATAATGATAATATAAATACATTATACGTTTCAGACAGAAAACTAAACAACAAATGGCGCAACATACGAGACTCGTACGTGAGGCACATAAATAACAGATACGGAAAAAGGGGTTACATGTACGCGAAACAATTGTCGTTCCTTAATAAATGTTATACAGCAAACGTCCAATGTGGAAGCGACGTCGATCCTGATAATAACGACTCCTCCTGGCAGAGTGACGACGACACTAGATTAAATAATCTTAATATAAAAAAGGGGTTGCACATGAAAAGTAATTCGAGTTGTTTGAGCGAAGAAGGAACGCCCTCGACTATAGAGAATTTGAAAAGGAAAAGAAGAAATTCGAATAAGGAAAGCGGTATAGAGTTTCTTGAGGTCGCATTTCCCGAAGCAACGCGTAGTTATGCTGTAGAAGACGAAGATAGGTCATTTTTCGATTCCTTACTGCCAGCAGTTAGGCAATTCAGCATGGATCAGAAGTTAGAGTTTCGCAGCGAAGTAATAAGACTGATCAAAGATATAAGGTGCAATACAGAGATAAAGTTTAAAGTGGACCTCACCGATGCAAGTTATGTTGAATAACAGTATTCATTGTAGACTTTATATCATTCCAATCTGTTGTGATAAGATAAAATAAATAAGTATTAAATACAATTTATAAAAATCAATGGCCTTTATATCCATCTAACTATTAAAATTTAGTTTGATATTTGTTGATAGCGTACGTTTACTTTATGATACCCGTGCAATTAACTCTACAACGCAGGTGAAGCAATAGATAAAGATAAATTAACTATTAAATAAAAATTAACCTGCTCATAAAGGTTGAAATATATTGTTGAAACGATTAAGAAATGAGGACAAATATTACATTAACTTTTAGAACTATTAAGAGAGGATATGCCTCTTACCTATTATATATCAATAGCTTTATTAGTCTTTTCAATTATATCACAGGAAGAAAAATTTAAAATTCTTTCTAGAAATGTCTTTGCAGTAACTAGATATTTTACCGATTCGTTGATACGTAATAAATATGGTTAAATCAACTTTGAAATTCAACTTATATATTCAGAATAAAAACCCTTGAGTTATTTACTTATGAGATAACAATACTAAGAAAATGCAACAAGTACATAATAACAATAAGTGAGGTTACAACAAATCTAAATAAGCGATCTGGCAACGTCGCAGAGAAACGCGAAAGTTAGTGGCAACGTGGCGCTGACGGTCGATAGAACGCGGAGGCGGGGCGGGATGCAGCGGGGACGCGGTTGACCCTTGCGATTACTACATCTTACCTATATACATAGCCATAGTACGGTATTGAAAACACGTGTTTGTATTTTCAAACTCGCATTGTTATCATCCGACATTTTCGTGTACATTACTTTGATGGATAATCTACATACATGCTTTTGTACCTGTTTTAATAAAAATAGCACATCAAAAGTATTTTAACTAACGAGTTTCATTTTTCGGTTGATCGTTGAGGATTACTTATTTAATAAATTTCATATCTCCCTAAAAGTTTAAATAAAACGGAATATCTCTTGCTGAAAAATGGTTTAACGACCTTGGAAGTTACAGTACATTTATATAATTAACTTTACTATGTACATTGAACAAAAACAAATTCATTGTCCTTAAAGCAAAGTGTAAAATGATATTACAGTTTAGCAAACTAGTTATAATATGGCACGTGAATTGTCTTAAAAAATATTAGAATTCCTGTCATCCTATTATTATACACTTAGAACTTTAGAAGCGTATAGTATTAAGATATAGTTATTATTTTATCAGCTCTTAACTCACAAATAATTAAGGTTTTACTGAAAGAACAGAAATAAGCGAGGTAATTCAATATTCGTATGACTCTACGTACTCTGAAAAAAAAAACGAAAAGAGAGATCGATGCACAGACGGAAAACCAGCAGTATGAAATGTTAAATTTGTAACGCACAGGCGTTTTTACGAAGCATGTTGAAAGTAAACTTTTAGTTAGGTAAAAAAGTGGTTACTGTGAGTTTTCAGATTAAAGCTGTAAAATTGATTACACAAATATTGAGGGGCGAATATATTGAAGTTCCTATACTCGTATATGTAAATTATAATTACTGTAAAAAATAAATAGTTACGTTAGTCAGTTTTAATCGAGAAAATATATCCGTGTAATTTATTTGTGCTTCTAAAATGGATTAGTTTGAGTTAACAGAGAATATTTATTCTGAATCTTTTAAATACTATTGTCATTTTTTTTTTTATTAAGATGACAAAGGGAAAGCACATCTGTCGTTTTTTGCAATACTGAGTTATTCTATCTATTCGGAATCAAAGAAAGAAAACATAATATCTAATAGATTGTTTTTTGCTTATAAGCTTGCGGTCTCGAATTAAACGTAATGTAAAAAATAATTTCACGTATTTCTCTAAAGCTACAAAATACAGACTTTACGACCTTTCTTTCTATATGTTTTAGTAACTCGGGCCGATTTTCTATATGGCGTAGCACGGCAATTGAGTAGGTAATTCGATAATTTTAGGTAATCCAACAAATAATAAGGGGGATCAACTTTGAATAGTGAATTTCCGTGCGCTAAGCCGCTTTCATATGTTAATAAATTACAGTTCAGAAGTATTATAGTAAAAAAGGTATGTAGACTGTTGGAATGACTCATGTGTGTTGGTACGACGTTCGCGTGATACGAAGCAATCAACTGAAACCCGCGTCTTTGAGTAAACGTGTATGTAGTTATTTTAGTCACATCGACCTCTGACAACACTCAGCTGGGAAGCCCCCTGTATATACGAATGATATCATCGTAATCGTAATGAACAAATAGAGGAAAATCAGCGTTCAATCGAAGGATAAATTAGCTTATAATTAAGAATTCCATTGAAACACAACTGCAGCCTTCTTAATTACGATATCGCGTAAGCGATAGCAGAAGTGCTTACATATCAGCTAACAAATTCAGATTTCTGACAAAAATGTACAGAGTTCTTTATTGACTTACTCTTAGGAACATCTATTATTGCAATGGCAGTACTATAGTTGCTTTATTAACGATTGATTCTAATTGCTACGAAACCTGATTTTTGCATTGTGGCTTCGATATTTAACTGTTTGTGCTATCTCTAATATGTAATTAGGGTGCCGGTTCCATTTTAATGTGTATCTGGCGGAATAATTTCAACTCGAAAGATTGGTGGTTGGTAACTAATCATGCGAGTATTAGAAATCATCTCCCATCACCATGCTGTTGTGGTGTTGTTACCACGCTTAATAGAAAATGTGAAGCCATATTCCACGGAACGCCATAAGGACGCATTGCTACAACTCACTTAAACTTAAATTAAGAAAATATTAACTGTGTGTATCAGTGTGTACATGCCCAGGAAGTTAAACTTCCTTGACTTTATAAGTATGAAATTCTACAATAAAGTTTTGTTTTCAATGTATCTTGTATATAGGTAACAATTTATTATTAACATTATTATTTTATACTGTATTAAAAAAATATTGATCTATTTCAGTTACGATTATTGGTGTTTCAGTACATACTTTTGTTATCAAAGGTTTGTTGGCGACTAAAATAAGAAATATATGTTTTGCACTCAATATTATCTAAAAATCTTGAAAACACTGCATCAAGTGTTGTAATTGATTTTCTCGATGATATCATCCTGTTATTTCGTAGAGACAGGTTCAAATTGTCTTTAAAAAAATCAGTTAATTATATAAGGTTGTCTAAACCAAAATTAACATTAAAATCGTCACTTAAATAGATAGGTATTTTGTCATAATTTTAATCATATAATTTATAAATCATAATAGATAAACGGATTAAGATACCTATAAATAAAACTTGCAACCACGTGTTTTTTTTTCACTATAAATAGTTTTTTATTGTCTGCTAATTAATAACTTGCACTTTCTATGTTCATAAGTTACACATATGCATCGAATATTTTTATTTTATTTTTTTATTTTATTATTATAAGAACTTCACAGCACAATCATGGTATTTTAAAAACATATGAATATAATTACAGAGTGCCAATTATGAAGTAATGCGTTTTACATTTCGCATAACGAAAAATTAAGTGTATGAAGTTGTTTGTAATATTGTGTAATAATTAACTTAACGCGTGCACGTGGGCGCATGTATGTTGTGTGTGTGCGTGCGTAGGTGTGTGTGTATGTGTGTGTGTGTTATAGTTTATTTCTGATTGTTTTTATTTTTCCTGCATGACACCTGAGTCTAATTTTGTGCGAACCGACTTTAGAAACTGATTTCGACTTAGGTGGAAAATATCAATATCATTGAAGTATCTATTGTACCCTGTTGTGCATCTATAAATAATGGAATTTTGAGCATAAGTGTGCTTTACGGTAGGAATTGCAAACAAAGTAGAGTTTCTAATGTTTTTACTAGGTAATCTAAAATTTAATTTGCTTAAAAGTTCCGGGCTATCTATAAGTGAGTTAATAAGATCGTATAAAAATTTCATATCGTTAATAATTCGGCGGTATTTTAGTGATAACATGTTATAAAACTCTAAGTCGTTGTTATAATTACTCGGTTCCTTCTTGCTTTTAAAATTGAGAAATTTCATAAATTTATATTGTATATTTTCCAACTTGTTGTTATGTGTAACAAAAGCTGGAGACCATATTGACGAGGCATATTCTAAGCTGCTTCTTACGTAAGAGAAGTAAAGAGTTTTGAGTGGTAGAATTTTACTAAATGGTTTTACGACTCTGAGTATGAATCCCAACATTTTAATGGCTTTTTGATGAATGAAATCATACTGATAATTGTAAAGTAACTTGGAGTCCATCATTACCCCCAGGTCTTTCACACAATTGACACGTTGAATTGGTAAACGTTTTAAAGTATAACTATAATTAATATGCTGCAGTTTACGTGTGAAGGTTATAGAGTTACATTTATTTATGTTAAGGTCTAATTTATTTTTTTCACAGTAATCACAAAGTCGATTTAGATCCTCCTGCAGTAGCAAGCAGTCGTCAATATTTCGGACGACTTTGAATATTTTAGTGTCGTCCGCATACATAAGATATTTTGTATGTTGAAAACAGGTGGATATATCAGAGACATATATATTAAACAATAAGGGACCGAGATGAGATCCCTGGGGAATGCCTGAAGGTATCCTTTCAAACCGAGAAGCATATATTCCTACTCGTACTGCTTGATGTCTGTTACGGATATAAGATGCGAACCACCTCAATAAGTCACCATGTACACCGATGCTTAAAAGTTTCTGTACCAAAATATCATGATTAATTCTATCGAAACATTTAGAGTAGTCGGTGTACACGGCATCGACTTGATAACCCTGACTCATTGCTTTCGCTATATAGTCTGAGTATATTGCTAAGTTAGTCAGAGTCGATCTTTTTTTCATAAATCCATGTTGAGCCGCGGGAATGGACATGGCTAAGAAGTTATATATCTGATCGTGAACTAGTAATTCAAATAATTTACTAAATACTGGAAGCAATGAAATTGGACGATAGTTTTCTACGTTAGCTTTTGATCCGGATTTGTAGATTGGTGTTATAAATGCCTCTTTCCATTTACTTGGGAAAATACCCGATGATAGGGATTTATTAAACAGTAAGGGGTACAACCAAGGCATCACAACATTGCTTAACGAAATAAGAGGGTATGTTATCTGTCCCTGGTCCTTTATTGTCATCAATTAGTCGTATGTATTTGTGCACTAAGCTTGGGTATAAGACTAATGAACCCATACTGCTTAAAGAATTAGTACTAGAGCAATAATTCACAGGGTATTGTGTGTGACTTGTGTAGACGGAGTGGAAAAAATCCATAAATAAATTGCACATTTCTTCGCCGTTGTTTGCAGATAACATGCCATAGTTTACTTGTGCGGGAAGAGAATGGGTCCTTTTTAAATTCTTTACGTAACTCCAAAAGACCTTAGGGTTTTTCTGAATTGAATGTTCACATTTCTTTATATATTGTTGCCAACAAAAGTTCTGCATTTTTTTAAAGCGCGTTCTTAGGAGTGAGAAAGTATGGTAATCTGAGAGAAACCCGAACTTTTTCCATTGTCTGTGGTATTTAGCTTTTTCCTTAATAACATGCATAAGCGGTCGTGAATACCATATTGGTAAGTTTTTAATAGTTTTAAGATAGCAAGGTACGTATTTATCGATACATAGTTTAATTCTATTATAAAAAATTTCGATTGCGTCATCAATGGGTACTGCATTCAAATCAAGCTCCCAGCTATAAGAGTTTAAGTTAGAAATTATACTACTGTAGTCAGCTTGTCTGAATTTATAAGTAAGTTGCTGAGCATATTTAAATTCCTTAACATTTATATTTGGGAATTGTATTTCTAGTGCAGGGTGATGAGGCAAATCTTCTTTTATTATCGGGGATTGTGATCTTGTAACAATTGTGTAAGTATTGCTAAAAACCAGATCTAAAAATCTGTTATTATCATTTTTAATTCTATTATACTGACTCAGACCCCATTCTGACAATAATAATACAAATTCATTTTGAGGGGCACTTAGGTTATCGGATGAATGAACTAAACGAGTGTGATCGTCGAAAATCCAAGTTATGTTAGGTAGATTAAAATCTCCTAAGAGCAAGATATTATCGTTGCGGATTCCCTGTAATTGACAATTGTGTAAGTATAAGTTGAAAGAGGCCAAAAGACGGTCTCTAGCCTGGCCCGATCCTGGTAAGTAAACACAAATAATATGGAGGTAATATGATAGAATAATTTTAAAATGCAAGCTTACCATGTTACCATGGCAACGGTTAACATATTAATCGTTACTATAGTAACGATAAAGCTTAACGCGTAATGAAAATTTCTCCCTACCGTGTTAAAAGAAGTTTCACTGAAAAAAATCCGATATAATAAAGACGTATACAGAGTGTGCGATACGTATAGTACTAACTTAATTTTATTTGCGTAATTAAGTAACATAACTCAGTGTAATCTCTTTATTCAATTGCCAGAGTTCATTCGTGGAATGGATAAAACATGATACAACGTACGCACACTTGAAAATTTTATAAGGGGTGTGTGGTGAAACACTGTAGTATATTGCCCCAGTCTTCCTTTACGAACATACACCACATACACAATACGGCAAATGTATGTCGTCTTTGAAAGAAAGTGTATATTTGGTCAGTGTTTTAAGAATATAAACCGTCTGGTTTCTGTGGCTTACATTTATTATATTATTTATTATGGATGATTAATTTTTAGACAGATTCATGCAAAAGTGATGTTATACGCACATAAGAATGTATGTTACATTCTCTCATAATCCAAATAGTTTGTAGCCACCAAAGCACATAAATTGAACTGAAAACGAATAGTCAAAATATCTGGTATTTATGATAATATAATCATCATAATTAATAATCAATAATCATACACACATTTCTATTAAGCCTTGAACAATCTAAAGCTATAAAGGTTTAAGTTCCATGTAATCGAATGTTGACCTTACAAGACACAGGTCAACAGAATAATGTCAGCATAAGCTTAAAGAAATACCTGATTTATTACAATTGAAATGACTTGTAATGTTATATTTTTCATGTCAAGTATATTTTTAAATTATTCTTAAATTTGCACCAACATCTTTTTACTAAACTATGAAGTTTACAAAGTACAATAAGGTGGAGTAAAAAAAAATTAAAGATAAAATCCGCTATTTTCAGATCTGGGTCTTAAAACATCAATCGAGGGTTTAAATTTGCCGATTTTTGAATAAACCATCTCAAAGAATGATGACCTCACAATAAAGTATAGACTGTGCTACTGACGCTAAAGTAGTTTTATTAAAAAGTAAGTGAAATACATACATCAAAATGTTACCATATAATTTAACTATTTTATTAATTTATTCATTTAGTAATAAAATACGAAATAAATTAGAAACATATATCTTAAATTAAGTAAACAAAACAAGTTTTACTATTATACATGTTCCTAAAACATAGTATCCTACGCCTTGTTCCACGACATCATCCACTGCCATCTCAAATACCATTAAAATCTTTCCGGCCCTTTGAATGTGATAGACGGATAAACATTCAAATAAACATACTTCCACATTTATATGTATATAACACTTTATTAGATTAAATGAAATTACATTTGATTACGACGTTGTCTTTGGCATAAATAACACAGTAATTTTTTTTCGTGGATGCGTGATATTGGTTATTCGAAGTTGAAGTAAAATAGCATGTTATTTCGTGATCACTTATTTCCCTAAGAAGTTATGTATCGAATACCACAGGTACAAGTAACCGTCGATCAGGTAAAATACGAAACACATTCCTAGTTATTAAGTAGCTTATCTTAGTTATAACTAAAATAATAAACAAACCATGAATATTGAAACGTCAAATTTATATAAAATCACTGGTTTTACCAATACACGTTTTATTTTATACACCAGGCTAAAAATAATCTTTACGTCACATCCGTCTTTACGGCAAGTTTATTGCCAACAACACGATGCGTACGCTGCGTCCGTAGCCTATAAAACAGGACGCCGTATGCAACCGACTTTTAATCTACATATTCTTAAATTCTTGGTGTCTTGGAATTTCTTGTTGTATGAATACTGGTTTGATGACAGAAACAAATGTTGCGCATAACTCGTGCTTTTTATTTTCAGACTGACTACACACATTGCCCGCACCATGCACCAAAATGTAAGTAGTAATCTGTAATCGCTAAAATATCATCATATCTACCACTCGTCGCGGCATTCCTCTTTGTTGGAACTGGTTTTACATTTCATTTTGAAAATAATATAGATAAAATTTAAATTTCTGTAATTGTCCGGGTTAACGTTTGATTCAACTAAAACGATTATTTTAAGACTTTACTAACAGATAGAGAACTTTTGAAAGTATTAACTAGGCTACATATTATTATGTTTTCCACAGGGTCTACTCAGTAATGAAGTAATCTAAAATCAGTAAAAAGGTTGTAAGAGTTAAGTTAACAAAATTACAATAAAAACAAACAGTTTGTAATTAATTCAAATAAAAGAAGTATTTATCATAAAACAATTAAACTATTATCAAGAGAACGATGTCTGGTGGAACCGAAATGAATACATAATTGTCCTTGTTTGTATAAAATATGTGAAAATATCACTGATGTTTTAGATATAAAATCGTTTTTAATATATGTATGTTAAATGTATGAATCGGCTGTTTTTGTTGATTTCAAAGGACGATATGAAGGTTAATTATCGTAAATAAAATATTCCATTTATTTATGACCGCGACGCGACGCTACGCCGGGTCTCTGGCACAGCCACAATGCTACATACATCATTCTGAAACGTTGTTATTTTATATCAACAGAAAAACATTAATTTATGTTGAGAAACAAAACAGAACGACCCACGCGCCTCTTGACTGACATCCATCATCAGACGTGATTGATGGCCTAACCAAAGTGTAATTTAATTTTATAGTGTTGCCAACCGGAGTTTTGTTTATTACTGTACGCCTACGTATATATGGGAAGGGGACGTAGGAATTAAGTTCTCTTTTACATTAAATATGCAACTTATAAGCCGATAAAAATGACAGTTTCGAATAAGTAATTTATTGATTAGTTAATTGCGTTACATCTCATAAAAACGTCTTGAAAAATATAACCCATTTTTAAGTAATAAATATTATAATGTACCTGCTATTATCGAAGCATGAAATGAATACGTATAATGTTCTTTTCGATTTTTTTTTGTATTTATATCGACATAGTAACAAATAAAGAACAGTGTTATTTATTATATACCTCAATAACGATTGTTCCTTAACATCTAAAGTTAGAGCAACAATAGTAAATACACTGCGATCGAATTATAGAGAATTTCCTATCAATCTCATTATAATAATTGAATCCAGTATCGAAACACGTCGACAGTTTTCCGAACAAATCCGAGTGCGTTTGACGTCGCAATATTAAATTCTATTCATCAACATATGCAACTGATACAGTGTTTTTAGTCATTACACGTGTAAAAACCGTTGACACTGTGCTATCGTAAAATGGTTTTAACATAATGACGTCATAAACAAGGTGACCAATTATGACACGTTCGTAGTTACGTGCTTCTTTTTAAAAATTTATTGATTTTAAATTATTTGTATGTAATAAAAAACTTTCTTTGGAAGTTTTTCGCATCGACTAACAATATAATCTAAGGATATAACATTTATTTAAAAATATGTATATAGAAACCCCGTTATTGAAAAATAAAATCCTCCAACTGTATAGTAAAATTCCCGTCAAACGATGAGAAATATTTTGGGCACAAGTTGCTACAAAAAAAATGTGGTTACTGACGTAACAATGTAGTTTAATTACGTTTTTTTAATCAAAAATTCTAGTGCGCACAGAGGCACTTTATACGCGATGTTTAAACTTGCTATCATTTAGCCATTATCGCTTAAAACAATTTAGATTTTTTTTGTCCAATCTAATCCCAAATGATTGTCACATGAATGTTATTTATTATATAACTAAAAACGAAAAACGAACTGTCAACGCGGGACGTTGTCCATCATTAAAAAACTTTTAATTGCGCAAGACACTAATTTACAAAAAATATATATTGTACAAAACTTTTTATTAATAGAGACAGACTGACCTGTACTTAATTTTTTGTTAGAAGGAAAATTTGATCATTTTCGCATTTATTTCAAATTATATCTTCTATGAGCGTTCTATAAAGGTAAAAAAAAATTAAGTAACCTGGATTACTAGCATTTTAATTCTTGGTAATTTTAATACTTTAGTCAATAAACAAGACTACTTTGTACATTAGAGACTACGAGAGCAGTTGACAATACCTATTTTAATATCGAAGCCGGAACACAATAAACTCCTGTTCCTAAGATGTCAGCAACAAACTGAGCTACTATGATATACCCTAAATACAGATTTAATCGTAATATAACGATCTCGATTCTTCTAAAAATAAAAAACTTATACATCAAAAACGAATAACGATGTTGTGTTGTTTTATAATAATTATTGTTATAAGCTGATGTCAGTTATTCTGCTGTTCGGCAATTTGCTGTTATGTATCCTATCGCATTGCAATTTGTAAGAAACCCACGACAATGGAAAGAATATTCGTTGCTCGTATCTTGACTTTGAGTATTGCATTGTGTTTTCCTTGTAATAGCTATTTATTATTTATTTGTATAATGCTTTCTTGTTCGTACATTGCAATAACACTAGTCGTCTATTGTCATCTTCAATAATAATAACGAATAATGAATATTCAACAGCAAAATAATTATGTCTTCAATTATCTGGTTATCCGTTATGCATAAATAATGTATTAACGTTATTAGTTATCGTAATAATGATCTGCCTATACATATTATTGATTCACTGTTAACATATAATACTATGACTTATGATCACATAGACAATGAAAAAAGTTAATGTATTTAGGATTGTTTAAGGACATCGGTTGATTTTCAGAGGAAACTGCCGGTCGTTATAAATTCGTTTGGTGTAATCACGTAGATAATATGGGGTTATTTCCTAAATATAGCATTATCTATGTAAGTTTACTTGTAATATTTAGTTATTTTCACGCTGAATGATCAAGAAGAGTCTTCTTTCAAACCTTGAATGCAAATGTGTACCTGGCTGCTTATCTCCAAAGCTTACTTGACGGAGTATTGAGAAACACGTAGTCGAAAGCTTTACCAGCGATCCTTCATGTTTTCTCCGAGAACGCATTCATATCTCAGGTATCAATGCAGTTGCGGACAAGTGTATTAAAAAATTGAAGAGACCTCATACCGTTGATACTGTGAAGATTTATGTTTTACTGGGTGTGAATTAGGTACGTCGCTTAATAAGCCAGATGGGGTAATGTAATTTTAAAAATTAACATAGTAGCTCAATATTTATATTGATAACTAGGTATGTAAAAATATAATCCTTTTTAATAAAGATTTAAATCCAAATACTCTGTGCAAATTAATTTTGTATAAAGTTTCGAAATGTGTTTTTAACGTTTTATGTGTAGGATTGACATAAAGTGAGTAATTTTGGGTGGAATAACGGCCAAAGAATAACCGAATTACGGATTGGAAATACGCAGTCGAGGATGACAAACGAATTTTTTAGTTCACCAATCTCCCAGGCAGAACTCCCGAAGATATACTAATATTATGTTCGGAGTCAATATAGTTATATTTGTAAATTGGAGACTGTACATTCGTCTAAAAACGATATGTAATTACGATTATTAGATCGTGTAAATATAAGAAATAATTGTTTATATGTCGATTAGTGTTTACTATCGTATCCATAATTATTGTATCATGGAATAAAATCGGGCAGTGCGATGACGCGAGGCGAGTGTAAAGACGGCCGCTCGCGCCATCACTAACAATAATAATACTCGTACAGAATGGCAACGTGCACGGGAATCGTACACAGCGGCAACGTCGCTCGATCGATGCTCGAGCTAAGTTTGTCAGAGTTTTGAACTTTGTTATAACATGTATTATGGGGAGTAATATTCTAACACGCCATTTACCGTGCAAAAATTATAGTATGTCACTCCCAAAAGCTTACTTTCGGGATGTTAAAATAGCATAACACGAACGTACTTAGTAAAGTAAAAAAGTAATATTTAAAAAAACCATAACGTATTCAAGTAGCTTTGTTTTGTATGGAATATGTAGTACCACTCCGCTTTCTATTGATCAAGACACCCTCGTCTAGAGATGGAGAGCGCATGTTGGAATTTCCCTTTACTATTTTTGAAATCTTTATAAAGCAAAATTCCTTTCTTCTTATTCTAAAAAAACTCAGTGAAAATCCAGCTCAAACATAGTAGTATACGATTGACAACAGAAGTATCATTTTTTGTGTAATCTAGTAATATTTAGATACTAAGGGAGCAGTAAAAGCAAATTCATCATTATGACTACTTCTGACACAATAAGCGACGTTGCCGCTCTTTCAATAAAATAACTGACGATCTTTGCCAAACCATTTATTTAGATAACAACAGCAGGCCTGTTATAATGCGTACAAAAACAACTGCATTAATAACATACATACTCATCTAATGTTTTCCTTTTACCATGACTTCCAATTAAATGCGAAAACCAAAATAAAAACAAGTTTTGTTTCGCGTAATTGGCTCGAACCGTTATATGTGCACCGACATCTACTAAATATATGTTAGTATGTATATACCTATAAATACCACGAGTTTACGCCAACTTATCCAATTCCAAACAAGTTCGAAGTATCGTATATTTACCATAGCGAGGCACGGTGGCGGCAACGTCGCGCGCCGTCAGGGAGTAGCGAACGGCAACGTCGCCACATCATTTTGCCAGCCGAGTCGTCTCAAACTTAGCCATTGGGAGAGATCAGCTGGAGTTTTGCCCCTCGTGGATGTTTACTTAATACCTATGTGTGTGTTTTGTACTAGTTTTTATATATGCAACTACTTAACTCTGTTCCTCTCATATGTCGGTACTTATTATGTTAGTTATTGACATGGGATTCAATTTTTGCTTTACAGATAAAGGCTACTAAATAACAATATGAATATATGTTTTTTTTGAGTAAAACGAATATTTAAATTAAATTTTTACAGAATGCGTAATCTGTCATAGTGGTAAGCTCAGGAATGTATTCAAGCGGAATCGTAACTCGACTCGACTGGACTGAGCCGCTACCACCATTCTGCTGGTGATATACCCGATTTGATCTGAACATCCAGTTCTCGAGAGGTTTCTTTTCTGTATAATTCATTGTGTACGTTAAATTTTTAAAACCGGCGATACACGAATACGATGTTTTCTCGTTCAAACTTGTATAGCAAATTTATATAAAGTAACGCATTTTTTTTAATTAGGCTTCGTTACAAAAAAATATCCAAGTAGCCATACTTTGTTTTTATGCCAAAGGGTAGTAAACAGGCACACGACCCATCTGATATTACTTAAATGGTTACCGTCGCCTATAGACAACGATAGCACCAGGGGCATCAATGTTGTGGTGCCGACCTTGTAGAACGTGTTTCAAGCCCCATATTATAAAGTTCTGAGAATACTGTGCTGAGTAACACCTTTCATAATGCTAGCATGCGTATAAGAAGAGCGCATTTTTTATATATAAAAAAATCATCTTCCTCTCACACAGATTGGTAGCTACGGATCTGAATTTACAGACTTCACCGTTAAAACTAGACGTATGTCCCGTTACTTTTGTCGAGCGCTTGACTGTATAATGCAAAGTCTATTCAAAGAACATATATACAACTCGCTCCAAACAAATAAAAATAGTAGTAGAATTTCTACAATGGAATATTAAACAGATATCAAACTATCTATTTATATGGCGATATATGTTTGGATATATATCTGTAATAAATACACTTTAATATTATTTGAAAGATTCTTTTTCATGGAGAAGGTTTGTGTTCTATGAATTTTCTTATAAATGGCCACAAGATGGCATTATATTTTATTATACTGTTTTTTTTAAGCAAATGAAGTCTTCTTATAACATTTATAATAATTGCAAACTTTTTGTCTTTCATTGTATGGGAATTGGTCTGGTTATTTTAATGTCGTGATTATATTTTTGCCTATTTTGATTGGTCCTTTTTGCATTATGAAACAAACTGTAAAACCATACAACTTTAAAACACTTCAGGAGTATTGGGTTAACATAGTAGGAACATATTATGAGAAGAGATGAAAGTCGTGCAACTAGAAAAGTTTTGAGTACGAAGGTGGACGGATATAAGAGTAGAGAAAGATCGATAAATGTATGGCTACATTGTGTGAAAAATGATATGTGTATAAAAGGTGTGAATAATGAGACGACATTGCACAGGAGGGAGTGGAAAAGGAAAACATGTTGCGTTGACCTTACTTAGGTGGAATGACGAATAAGAAGATTATGACGATGTAGAAAATAAATAAATATACACTTTTTTTCATTTAATCAAAGCACGATTTCAGATAAAATTCTTTGAAAAATAATAATAAATTAACAAATCTACACATGAAAATAACATTGAAATGTCTGTCGTTTGTCTGGACTAAACTCTGAAAGGGATGGGCCAATTTTGATGAATCTTTTATTGAAGGAAAGATAAATTTTCAGAGTAATATTTTAGTTATCTTTTACCACAGGGGCTGAGTAGTAAAGAGACAAATTAATGAAGGTTATTTAAAATCGATAAACGGAATAAGTATTCATGACATAATTACGATATTAAGAATAGCCCATTATGAAACTATATAAAACACACACCTTTCAATAAACACCAAAACCGTTTCCATGAGAACGGCAACAAGTTATTCATTACTATAAGTTATGCATAATTACATTAATATACCGGCATTAATAATCGTAATTTAACGAATAAATTAACAGTTTTACTAATAGTTAGTTTACGGTTTTTAATTTACCGCATTCAGACTAAATAACCTCATTCTTTGTAATATGATTTTGATAAGTTCGTTTACCTCATATATTATTATTTCATTAATAGTTTATTATACTTTTCTTTGATATTTTACTTGATTCTATATACAGATATATAGTAATGTTATTGTATAGCTTTAAAAGTTTAAAGGTATTTAATGTCTTTATTAAGTTAAATAAGTGTAGCTTCCTTACCTTTCGTACATACACACAAATCATAGGTTTTTTTATAAATTTAGAACGTTGAGATTACGTTCAGTCTCATCTAATGTTAGGTAACGAAGTGGCCTCATATATACTATACGATAAGCTTAAAGGAACAGGTTTTTTATTGTAGCTGTTGGATAAGGGCTAAAACCTCCTATCTTCTTGGTTACCAACTTTTTTTGGAATAAATAACGTGTCTTATTTTGAAATAGGAAATATTAAAGTATTTGAAAGAAAAATATGTTTTTCAAATTTATTTATTTATTTCCTTAAACACATTGGTTTGTTCTTTTAGCACATGCTAACAATCGTTTTATGTCATTGAAAGTTTGAATGCTATTTTTTGAATAAAAAATTGAACAAATAAGCCATTTTTTATTACATTTATCGATCTGTTCCCGTTTTTTCGCCATTAAGATTTATTAGCAAAAAAACTTTTTTTTTTTTTTTTTTATATAAGTTCGGCAAAATGACTGTACGATACCTGATGGTAAGTACAGTACAGTCCAAAACAACGGCGACTGTCGGTGTTAAATACCAACGGCAGTCGTCGTCATCATGCCGACCTGCAAAAGTGCCTCTTCACACCTCGTTTGAAGGACCCCATATCATAAGAGGGAGGGAACACACTAGTCGGGAGGCGATTCCACATCTTCACAGCACGACAAAGATAAGAATTTTCGAACTTCTTCGTTCTTGCCGAGAAGGTTTCTACTGTGAATCTGTGGAGCCGCGTACCCGCCCGTGTGGTTCTGAAGTGGAAAGGAGAAGATGGGATGAGGTTGAATAATTCTTCAGAACACTCGCCATGATACAGCCGATAAAACACGCTCAATGAGGCGATGTCTCTTCGTAACTGTAGCGGTTCAAGGTTGTTAGTGATGTCTGTATCATTCACAATGCGGACAGCCCGCCGCTGCAACCTATCTAGGGCATCGAGGAGGTATTGGGCGGAACCATCCCAGAGATGCGAACAGTATTCCATACACGGCCTAACTTGTGCCTTGTAAAGAAGGTTTAGCTGGCCGGGCGTGAAAAACCGTCGCACTCTGTTCAGGATGCCCAATCTTTCACTGAAAGCTGAAATTGCGGTAATAGGGAATAAAGTTACCGTCTTTTTTTTAATATATTAAGAAGTATTGAGTATCAAGACAATTTCTTAAATAATTTAAACTTGTATCAATAAAATGTGAAAAATTAATTATGACTATGTGGACCACTTCTGGTAATGACTTTTCAATTCTTTTTAATCTTATTTCTGATTCATAACTACAGTAACAAAAAGTACCAATTTTTTAGTTCTAATTTGTTTTTAAAATTATCCATAATTTTATCGAGTATAGTTGCAGCATAAGTAGTAGTAGTATAGTTGTAGTAGTCCCTATCATTAAAAATAAAACAGGTGACATTTCTGATCTTAATAACTATAGACCGATTTCAATAGCTACTATAATTGCTAAAGTATTTGATGGTCTCTTAGATGTGCAGCTATATAAATATATTAATTTGCACGATGCTCAATTCGGTTTTCGACCGGGATTATTACGGAGAATGCCATTCTAGCCCTTAAGCAGACCGTCAAATACTATACTAGTAGAAAAACACCGGTTTACACCGGTACCCACTCTATCACGTAAGCACCATGCTTGAAGGCTCCACTCCGGAAAATCGCACCTAGACTGGACATAGTTCGTCTACTGTCCACATAAAACATTAGTACAATATTACTTCACTGTAGTCGATATAATATAAAAAGAAAAAAAACATTAGTTTGCAGTAAAATGTCTGTGAAGCCCTTTATTGCGAGCATTCTCGTCCGCAAACCCTTGTCGGAATCGAGGCCGGGATTTAATACGACTGGAGTGAACCCAGATTATTTTAATACAAAATCGATAGGGGCTGTGGAGGCCGGCTGCTAGGCGCAGCGATAGCGCGAACCGAGCGAGCGGTCCGCTTGCCACAAATACCCGGTAGGTGACCCGGCACCGCTGTCTAGACAACACTGATTTATTTTTAAAATTCATGGAGAACTTAATTTTCTGCTTGACATATTGTTCTTAGTTATTCCATATTTCGTGCTTAAAAACATAGCTAATATAACTTTTCGTAGTGAATGAGTTGGTCCTATAGAATTTTTATTCCGAATATATAAATTGGGGTAGCTTTACTATTCACGTAAAATAATAATATTAAATATACTCTGGCAATGATTTTGACAAGGAAGAAAACGGTAACGATGTATAATTGAGGTAGAATTCATGTCTATGAAAATAAGGCGACGGCAAATGCTTCTGCGATATTAAGTAAAGAAAAGAAACAATATGCAATTTTCTCTAGGGTTCACATATCTGTACTAAGTTTTAATTAAAATCATGGCAAAAATAAAATATATTCACAAACTTTTTAATTTTTCCACCAAGATTAGTTATAAAACCATAATTCAATTAATCCGTCGAGTCACAAATAATAACAAACCTTCTCTCTATTTCAATAAGTGGGGAGGTTAGAAGAATAAATAGAAATAGTTTAACCAACATGTATGACGTATTTCTGGTGCTGACATGACCCGGTTTCGTTTGAGAAAAATCAATACCGGAGCCTATATAAAGTACAGACAAAATGTTTGTAAATACTCAAGTGGGAAATTGGTTTCTAGACTCTCAAACGACTCGAATATGTTATCCGGTTGTTATTAGTTTGATGATGTATTCTACCTTTTATTGAAGTTCAATTTTATTTTGTTAAACGTTAAAATATATTTTATATGTAATTGTAGATGTTTAATGTGTACGGTTAGATGAGCTTTGTATTTCTAACATGTTGACATGCAAATTGGTCATTATTTTATAATTAAGAGGACTCGAGCGTTCGTTGCTGGTAAAGACCCAACAAAGGTCTTGGTCTTTCAAAAGCCTCAATAATCTGCTTATGCAGAGAGAGAGTAAGTTCTTACCAAATTTGGCGAGTGAGATTAGTGTGCGCAGCGGAGAAGACATTTATTGAAATGTTATGGCTATGAAAGGCAATTTTGGTCTACATTTAATGGTTAACTTATTTAATAGATTTTTAATCGGAGTAGGATTGAACATGTCTGTCAAAACAGCTTCCCATGTAGTCAACTATTTTTAATAATAAGTAAAAAAGTGGTTATTGCAGGATTCGCTTAAGATTTAGACATATAGCTTCAAGGATTTTTTACAGACCTTTTTAACATATACAATTCTGTAGAACATTATTTGATGTATCTTATCAAAATCTTATAAAATAATTTTTACGATTCCTTTGCGTTACATGGTTTATATATGTATGTTACATATGGATCATCCAGATGATATTCTCTAAATATTTTGGGAAATCGTTGCACAATCCGTTGTGTAATTTAGTAGAAACTTACACACACGTAAACAGACACGGATAACGATCTAGTTCTATACTATAAAATAATTGTTTATATGTTCTTGAATATGAAACCTTACTTTCTAGGTACAGGGTCGTATTTCTTCTAATGTATAATGTTTCAAGGGTAAAATTTTACCTTTAAAGTTTACACGTGTTTCTACACAAGTAACTAATAAGTTCAGAATAAACAATGGTTAGTCACCAAATTACGTACATTTAACTTGCGCGTGCAAACATGAAAATATTTCTATTTATTTAATGTTTGCATTCGTCCTTCGTTGTTCGACTTATGTTATTGAGGTCGCGTGTTCGATTTCCGCAATGGTATAAAGTTTGCATTTGTTTGGGTTCATAGCGTAAATTTAATGTATTAACAACTACCTTCAAGCATACATTTATATACTACAATAATATCCAAGAAAAACACATATTATATGAAAAAGTATAGTAAATATGTGGATGGATATACATACATATCTTTATATATATGAAAATTTGGTGTGCGTGTGTGTATTCGTGATACTTATAAACCTTGGATTAATTTTGATATTTTTTTTTGTAGACAGGTATTTATTTTTGTACTTATAGAAATATTTGAATGACTCTTAGTCATGTCTGTATCCGATAAGTGGCGTTATTATGAAGATGTAGGTCATTTCATTTTAGATTCATCAATCAATTTCTTCCATATAATTTTATGAAATTTCTTACACAAAAAAATATATACAATTGCATGTTTTTTTGTTTTTTTTTAACTAATCCTGATCTCCTCGTAAATGGCTGGACAGATTTTGATGAAATTTTTTGTGTGTTTAGGTGGATTTCAGAATGATTTAGATTCACAATTTGACCCGATAGGAGACGCTGCGATCTGATTTTGAGGTTTTTTTTTATTATGAAAGCAGGACACAACGTGCACTGTGCCCCTAATAGTTTTTGTATAAATTTCTTTGTAATGTGTACTGTTTTTGAAAGTAAAAGAATAGTATAATCAAATTGTTTGTCAGATTAGCACATATATTTATCGGAATGTACATACATTATCGCCACCTCTCTGAAAATGATATCCGAATGCAATAATTATTTGCAATCTTTTTTATATATTCTATTAATAATAACTATAAACAACACAATAAGTACATAATACACTTATACATAATAATAGTAAGTACATACTGTGTGTACAAAATTTAGCTCTCTTACTTTCTGAAAGCGATTCGTAGTAATTCGGAGAGTGCGGTGTCAAATGCATCGGGTGTCGCGTTTTTGCGCTATGGAAATTGTTATTCACAGTGTCAATTATATAGAGATTTTCGTTCGAAAAAAGTACAGAAAATGATACCATTGAGTGTTGTACAAACTGCTTACAATTTAGTGATCATAATATAAACTGGTAAAGATTATATTTATTTCTAAAAAAAATTAACAGTAAATAGAGACGCTTTTAAATTCCAAAAAATAATCATTATCTGCTTGTTTTGGAATCGTAGTCTTTTAGAATTGGGTGAACTGACAACCATAGCGGATGCATTGCGATACGATTAGTCAATATAAAACCTAAAAATTATAATTTATTTTTGCAAATACTCTGGTAACATTATATTCTGCAGTCTGTATATAGAATATAAGCAGCCGTTTTGTCCAGGATAAACTTCAAAATGAATAAACCGATTTGAACGCGACTCTTACTAACAGATAGAGGACTTTTGTGACAGTTGTCTATAGGGGCAGTAGTCATGACAATAATAAAATTAAAAGTTATAGACAACCCACAATTCATCCATATAAAAGAAGTAGTCATTTTCTCGTGAACGAAGTCGCGGGCACAAGGTTATTTATTAACAAGAATTAAGTATAATTGTGAATATGCGGGTGGGTAAGTAATTGTATTTCAACGAACAAAACTTTTACAAGTCGTTTGGTTTACGGATTTTCATTTACCGCATTCGGGCTACATAACCTCATTCTGTATAATGTGACTTTGATAGGTACGTTTACCTCGTAAATACAATAGAAATATCATCGCGTAATACAATATCACATGATATATTAAAAAACTAAACCATACGCGACTTTGTACGCATGAATGAAGTATAGGTGAGATAGATAAACGCGAACATGATATAAAAGGTCACCATGAAGTCACGGGCATTAAATAGTTTAAAATAATAATAACTGTATTTTCAATATGTATTTAAGTACATGTGGCAAACCTGAGTATAGTGTTACCCGATACTCCACGCCCAACAGAAAGCCGCATTTAGGCCGCACCCTAAGAACCGAGAATGTCTATGTATAACTGCCAAAGTCTATGCCATTGACACACGTATGCCATTCAGATACATTGATACACACAAGCCACAGGGTCGTGTAAACTGTACCAGTCTACAGTTTTTTACGAACTTAATCACTAGTAAGTTACAGACTCGTCGAGACCAAGTTGGAATACCCGTTTTAACTCTACAATGCGAGAAAGACAAATATCACAGCTCAAGGACTTGCTGGAAGCGTAAAAAAATCTTATATACACACTTCTCTAGATGCTGTTATTAAACATGAATAAATATGTGTTTTATAATTTTCTTTGTTCTTGTTTCTTTTATTCTATTTAAAAAAAATGTGAAGTGATAACTTTTTTTTAGTTCCGACTACATGCTCTCAACACTTTCCGTGCCACGTGGACCAACGGTGGTACACGTTAAATGTGATTTTAAGGCCACAGATCAACACGTGTCATGGAACATGTTAAGCGGGGCTTAACATAGTATATACGCTATGTTGCGAACGGTTGTTTTATGTCATTTTTTTCTAACAAATATAAATCGTAATTATACATTACGTTATTTATGTAATTACAAACTAAGCATACCTCTTACAAGCACCTATAATTACCCTGTATACTTGGCATATTTAAATAGTTATCAGAATTATTAATAGAAAAAAATAACGATTGGGAACCTCTTCTGTTTTGTTCACAGGCGCTATACTTGAATATTAAATAGTCTATACCACTCTCACAATTAATACTAATTTAATAACACCACATATGTTGAAATTCACCAAAGCCGTTTAGGGCACATATTTTGCCAAAGAAATACATATATACGTTCGAAAATCATTAGCCTTATTCTATGCAGTCGGACAAACCTGACAAAATATATTTCAAAAAACGATGTCTTCAAGTTTTAAATCTTGAACCGCATGCCTGGTTTTTGTAATAGGAATCGGAGTAAGTTAAGGACACACGTGTTTTAACTATCCTTCACACTGAAACACGGTAGGGCGGACACCACTGCTTTGTACCAGAAACAAATGTCAAGACAAGACAATTAGCACTCTGCAACCTTCCCCTGGGTCAACCACTTGTATAATCTGTATACGCAGTGTATTATGTATTTTTGAATACATTTATTTATATCAATACAAGTGTTAAAAAAAGCAAACTGAATAAACGCTCAAATATTTTTGACTTTTCGTTCTAAAATGAAATCGCTGCGCTATGAGATCATCGTTGTCAGAGCCCATAGATACTAAATCAACTATTTGAAGAATCATATTTTGACAACTAAATTAGTTGTTGCGGAAGTGTAACACTCATGTATCTAGCCAGGTTCTAGTTGGCAGATCGAGTTATCACAAAAAAAAATAGAGATGTTTTTGAAAAAATTAAAAAAGAATGTATATTGAGTTCGAATTTGATTACCAAAACCAAAGAACAATTTAGTGAATCAATGCCACCGTTCGTAGTTTAGTCACAAATTGTAGTGTAATAAAATTTAAAGAGAAAAATAACAACATTAAATTAAGCATTGATAATGAACGTGAATGTTGGGGGGAAAAAATTTACTGCGGACCGTGAGAGTAGTTGGTGTCATGGCCGCTGCGCCTTGCCGCTCTACTAATAGAAATTGCTGTTGTATAGCGAATAATAAACAATTTAGGAATACCTAGAAAAGTCCGGTTTGCACCACACCGGTTCTACTCATAATATTTAAGGGACGTGACACACCGGACCGAAACCGATGATCTACCCGCTCTTATTTTCTCAAAGATTGAATAAAATGAAAACAAAATATCAACTTAGTATTATGGATTATTTATTCTTCCATAACTCTCTCTCTACAACTATATATAGTAAATATCTCAATTTACTTATATACAATAAACTATACACACTTTGTGAATTACATACCGTTTTAGAAAGTGAGTAATTAGTGTACGTCTGTGTCGTGTACAGAAATGGATTTAGTTTTTAACTCGGTGTATCCTGGGTCTAGTACGGCAAAACTTAAAGAACGAATAAAATTAACTTTGTTCTTGTTTAGTTCAGTGAATATAAAAACAAATAATTTTCAAAGTATTTAAAATCATTATGAAAGTGCTCAATAAATATGTATTTAATAAAATTAGCTACAATGTAAACTCGATATAGCGACAAACAAGAGACTTGATTTTATGGCGTTATTGAGAATTGTCGTTAAATGGAGAGAAGAAAATTTAATATTATTTTAAAATAAACTAAGCAAAATCAAAATGATTTCGAGATATTAGGGAGTTTGTTGTTAAATCGAGTAGCATTAAATGGAGTTTACACTTTTTATGATTGTACTAATTACTATAAGAAAAAGACTAAGAAGTGTTCTAAAAGCGCACTCTATACTAAATCCGTCACTGGTCGCGTAGGTAGAATGATAATAATTAATTCATGTTAGTGATGTCGCGTTTGGCTGAATCAGTGTCTCGTAGTTGCCGGAAGGGGCAAACCTCATCCATCACTATGCAACCTTCGCATGTTATGTTTACATTTGAAATGTATAGGTAATAATGTTTACTCGTCTTTATTCCTTTTTCTTAAGATTTAAAACAATCGTTAGAGCACAACCTCACCTAATAGCAACACAATACAACTTTAGGTACTTGGCAACAGATACAATCTCAAGTTGGTAATTAGTATCGTGGTCATTATAAAACACCGTATAACCATGTTCAATTTCAACAGAGATGTTAGTTTCCTTCGGTGAAGCATAGATTCTTTGTAAAATTTAAGTGCACGTACAACGATACGATATCAGAATACGTTAGCACTTAGCAATATTATTTCATCTTGAACGACAATCGATCGAAGTGTCGAGTGTCGAATGTCTAGGATATTGAAGTCAATCATAAGTTTATGTTTTATTCATGATTAGCAACCGCCCTCGACCTCATCTACGCCATTCATAAAATTAACAATACATAGAAGAAAAAACATAAACACCACATCGCTTGCTTCACTTCTTATTTAATTCAAACTGAAAACAAACAAAGTAGTTTCTTAAAAAATAAATTACATTGTATTAAATGAAGTAATCGTGATACTGTTTTAGATAAGCACCAAAAGCCTAGAAAGTAAAATTAAAAGAATGATTGAAACCTATCTACTAATTTTTACGTGATGCGCGCAGAAAACGACGGACCTCTATCACGTTATTAATATATATATTAAAGTTCTCATTGTAATGTACAGTAGAAAATTAATTTACTATGTGAGACATGACTGGAGATTATGTATAATTTTTCGAGGCTTATATTAAACTAAAAAATAACCAGTGCATCTGAAGTCGCCCTAAGAAATCCTCGACTGAACTTTACTTTAAACTTTAGCTCAGAGTGATGGTTGTCAAGGTTACGTAGTAGAAATACCGAACAAAAAAAAAAGTCGAATGAATAATTGTATTAATCATAATTGTTGTATAGCAATTTCAGATTCACGTTCACCAGTATCCAATCTTCTAATCACTTGTATTTTAGTTTCTAGCGAAATGATTTTCTTGTCGCTTTATTTCGTGTTTTTTATTATCACCCATGATAAAAAGTAAAAATCTTAATATTAGTAAATATATCAATCGTTATATTATATAAATTACGATAACGTGAACAAATGTTTCAAACGATAAAAATACGTTTGTATAACACCGCAGGAAAGAAAAAACACAGATAAACTGCTTCGGATATCGGGAAGGCAAACGCTGTGTGCAATTTCGGGGAATCCCACAATTGAAATAAAAGAGCGTTAAACCGAAACTGCGCTAAACAGAACAGCGTAAAGCCGGGTCTTACTGTACCTTTTAAAGGATAATTATTTCGTTATTAAGGGTATATAAAAATACGTTCGATAACATCTTCACGAATTAGAACAGTATTCATTTGTTTGTTTGTTTTTTGGTCTGACCAACGCTGTGGGCTTGAAAGGTTATGTCATGAAGAGCGCAAAAGGCACTCGACTAAAATGCTCACGAGCACAAAAGTGTCCAAAGTCGTCAAACAACCAAGCCGATTTAGGCTGTTGCCATGGGCGCAATGAATCGAACTAATCCATCTGACAATTTCATTTTTTTGGCAATCATCTTCACATGTCAAACGTGATGAAATAAATATATGCTTAACATATTTTCTAAAAATAAAACACACATTACAGTTTAAAACGTAAAGTACAATATTATTATATCATGTTTTCTCCGACGTTTATCAATTAACCGATGAATTTTAAATTTTTCGGGAAATACATAGAAATTGTATTATATCTATAGTATAAATTTAACATTAATCAGATCAAACCTAAGCTAAACTCTACTGAATTAGCAATTATTTCGCATTAGCGGCGTGAAAAAAAACCTGTAATTGTAAAGAATGTATATATAATTGATGGGCATATCTTAAATGAATATCCTTGAAAACATCGCCGGTAACCGGTCCGCCTTTTGTCAATACAACGCTAGTTCCGAGAATGATGAGTCAACAGAGAAACCTTAGTATTGACTGAGAAAAAAGTATTAAAAAAAAAAATCACTTGTTTAGCGTACTTACGTAAACACGCGTTATTATTCCAATTATAAAGAATAATGGAGTAAAATTGATTATATTTCCGATATTTTAAATAATACCGAAATCTATAATAAAATATAATAACGTGCGGGATAATGTAGCTTTACATTAGTGAAAAATATTTCAGAATCGAATGAGCTTTTCTGGAAATTACTTCCTATATATATAAACCCACATAACTCATATATAATATCAGTATAAACTAAGTTTCGCCGACGACTTCGCTTAAATACTCATCATAAACAGCATAATTATATACAGCATTATTTCATTTCTCTTGTCCTCGCATATTACTTAACAAACTCCATTTTTAAGTATCACCGCACCGTGTTCAACAACTTATAGTTCTCATAAGCATCTCTATCTATTCACAAAATGAATACAGGTAAACCACTACACTGAACAGGCTGTACAAAAAACACTGTTTGAAGTTCTATGTGTTATCAATATATTGTAAAGTCTTTCAAACGACTCTTCCTACTGATTTTAATATTAGGAATAACTTCTCAACAGCAAACAGATACTAAAAACAGCTGCAAATTGTGTATAAAAAAGGAATAATTATTTCCTTATTTACCGAAACAGAAAGCCCATCCATAGATTTAATTTTACCCAGGCATTCCCCTCTCAAATTCAGATCAAAGTAAGTAAGTAAGTGTTATATGTGATAATAGTTCCACGAAAAATGTCTATAAAAGTTGCACACGGAATAAGTATTAAAACTTCTAATGATTCTCTAGAATGCCAAGTACCGTTTATATATTTTTTAGATTACTTCTTTTTTATACAGAATTTGTTTTATTTATTCGATTTATTTCATATTTCAAAGTATAAAAAAAATTGTGATGCGATATATTTTTAACGCTCGCTTCATAGATTAAAAAATGCGCATAAGTAACACTTATGTCTTTATTCGGGGAGTGGTGCGAAATGACGAAATATTATTACTCATAAAATACTAGTTGACTTGAAGTACCCGTCTGTAATGACTTGACACGAGTGTTACTAACTATTACTGTGTTTTAATATAGATTCTGTTGCCAACGACCAAATACGTAGAACGAAAATAGAGGATTAGAGGTACTTGCAAAGATATCATCCAGGCCATAATATCCTTACAAACTTATTGATCGCTTTCATATAATGTATTATGTGCATGTCTTATATTGTATTATCTGATATATTGTATGTATGATGACATCGAGACAAGTTAATAATAAATAAATGGACAATTTCAGATTTCTATAATAATATTTTAACTATGTTTCGTATTAAACTCTTGGCTATATTATGCCCAAGCCCAAACTTCAGCTATATTCAGAGTAATTTTACAATGAAAAATGTATAATGTATGATGTAGGGAAACGCAAAAAAAACATAATCCGTCATTTTGAGATCTGGGTCTCAAAAAAACAGCTGAGGGGTTAACAAGAACAGACATCTGAGACAAAGCCTGATAGAAGATAAATAAACGTCATAATAAGGAATATATTTTGAATCAACAAACATTATCGAAATTAGATATAGTCCGACGACTAATCGATATTCGATAACGGCAATGACCGAAAACATTTTTTTTATAAAACCCAGTCCCAATTTTACGATAAAACGAATTAAACGGATAGTTATTAATAATTCATTGATTTTTTCATTTGTATGGCTCATACGGTTATTGGAACGGATTCTTCACCGTTAACGAATTTACGGTGGATTTAGGTTAGGTGTACACACGCGATTATCGTACAGATACACTTCCCGAAGACATTAGGAAATGATATAATAACATTAGGCCGTGAACATTTTGAGGGACAGCATGAATACATGGTAATTTCCAATGATAAGTTTATCGTGAAATATAAGGTCCAGGTTCCACTATGATATTTCTCTTTGCCGAAAATTGAAGTTCCCAATTAAAAAATTGGAATTCCTTTTTAAATTGTAGTTGCTAAATGTTTAGGAATTTTCAAAAATCGATGACGATTTTCAAGAAAAACCAACGAAACTCGATTGTCGGTCATCTTTGCATAGCTATCATTGGCCTACCTTGAATAAGTTTACACGCAGTCTTACATACGCAATACGATATTTTGTTACAATCAGCAGATGTTTACATATTTGTCGAGTTAATGACCAATTAAACCGACTTACTCTGTATTTGTTTACTTTGACGTTATCAGCGCGGACGTGACAGTATCTCAGTCTTAAAACCGGTGTCACTAACGACATTACTCAAGCTTTATATTCTCACAAGCTATCTCAAAGTATATTCCTCTAAAACTAATATAATTTTTACTATATAGATTTTAGTCGTTAATGAAAATAAAATCCTACGCTGAAGAAACTGGTTTGACTATGCAGCTTTACAGGATCTAAACAATAAGTTTATCCATTAAGAAAGCATCAGAAAACCGTCAATTGTGCTATGGGGTCCACGTGGTGTTTTCCTTTACTCAGAATCAAAATCTTTATATTTGCCACCCAAACCACGGACAAACATGTCGATTTCGTTTTTTAATCTTGTTATTTTGTTTACATTACTGTATAAAATTTTACCGGTAAATAAAACAATTATTTGTATCTTTACATGAAATGTAAATATTTATAAATAAATGTGTCATCACAGAATGCACTGGATGATACAAAAAACTCTTTGGATAACTAGGTCACCCATACTAAGTGAAGTTCGTTGTTGACTTCCTTAATTCGGTTCAAGAAATAACAATGTGCAAAATAAAATAATTAAAGAATAACGTTTACTCCGTTGAATACGTTATATAAAACTAAAATATATTAATATTTATTGCCAGATCACGGACTGATTGAAGTCATTTAATTCAATACTCGACTACTGACTTTATTATAGATAAAAAAATAACAGTTTTCAGCGGAAGTTTCCTATGCGTCATTTCAAGATGGAGGAGTCGCCGCGAAATGAGGCAAATGACCCCGTATTTACCTTAAACAAGCATAACTTCAATAAACAGTTGGTATTTGCTAAAAACTGAGATAAAAAGGATACGTCCGCGTTAAATAAATATTTTGAACTATTGTAAACGCGTTATAAATATATATTATTACATTACGAGCCACGGTTATTGGCATAAGGGCTGAATACCTTTTTACAAATGTAAGCTTTGATATAAAAATTATATGTTTGATAATAGAGCCACGGTTATTGGCATAAGGGCTGAATACCTTTTTACAAATGTAAGCTTTGATATAAAAATTATATGTTTGATAATAAAGCTAAGTTCAAGTGTCTTCTTCACTATCGACTGTTATAATATACAAATCACCATATATATACCATACTTGTTAACCAAAGATTTAATCATAGAATAAATCTGTAATGCAGTGGAGGATGCCTAAACTAAGCGGTATCCGAATTGTGGCAATTTTATAGATCCTTAGGAATAAGCGACCTGTCATGCCACAATTTAGGAGAAACGGTGCCATTTCAGCGTTATAACCTATTTTTTCTTGCAGGGGAATCTTCTTAAATTTCGTATCTCGCAAGGGCATAGGTGGGAGTATCAGATTTGTACTGACTAGGCTGCTTCATGTTCTTCTCGCACCATTTCGCTCGAACACAGCAAAATTAATCTATCTATTTCAGACTTTATCACTGTTTTTTAGGCATTCAATTCATTAAAAACGGATTCACGAGTATAGAAAATTTGTCTTTGTATGTTTAGTATTCCGAAAAAATCGAAAATTTAAATATTTAGCATGCGATATCTTATCTTTACAAATACAATCTAATAATATACAGCTATGTAAAAAAGTAAAATATATACACAACCAATTAACATATATTCAAAATTACTTTAAAATGACCATATGTTAATAAATACAACAATTTATATCGGGGAGAAAAATATACACTCCTATAATGGACGCATAACACGCGACATGCAGACATGCTTGGAAACACGAGGGAGGTCCTTCAAGCGTTCTTGTTACAAGATTGTTTATAGTTTGCCCTGTAAGTTTTGGGTTGTAAGTAATTTTGAATAATGTTTCAATGAACTTACACCAGAATCACCAGTCATAGTCAGCACATAAGCCTGTAAAAGACCCACTACAGAATTACAGGTCAAAAGAAGGTATGACCATAATCACCACGCCAGATCACGCCGAATTGGTAATTTAAAACTCCGAGAAATCCTATTCTATATTTTCCTACATACGATAGTTATATCCGAACAACTCTCAGGTTAAAGTTTTCTCAGGATGTTTTCCTTCACGGCTAGCTAATAGTTCTATCAATTTAAACTAGTAAATGTATGCGAATTCCGAAATGACTGTTGGTAGATGATGGGGTTCGAAAATGCATAAACCTTGAATTGCCATTCCACTGGTCAAAGTACAAGCCTATTATGATAATAGTTGTGTTATCTAAAAATGTACCGTTCTTTATGGCCGACAAAGCCGATATTTAGCGATTTTTGCAACCACTTTGCTCTTGCTACTTGCTTGTCCCGTAATTAACCGGGAAGGTGAGGTGTTCAAGTTATGTTATAACCACTGGTCTTCATTATGTTAGATTTGCAAGATACTGCGATGTCGGTCGAGGTTAGTTAAAGAATATAACTTATTTGATATAACAGCAGTTGTTGTGCTTGTTGTAAAAAGGAGTTAATTTGATTATCGATTACGTAAAGTAGAAAAGCATTTTATCTGCTCTGCTCCTACAGTATAATTAAGAGAATAGAAGTTGAAATAATAACGCTTTCATTACCATGAACCGTACTAGAACAAGAATAATTTAGTCATAAACGTGGTCCTGACCGCCAGGTATGCCAGAATGCCAACGGGGTCGACTGTGCAGCGCTTGCATTGCCCCCCTTCTGCCCCTCACCCGGCTATTCGGATCGGTAAACGGTAAAACCGGTAAGCGATGGTAACGGCCGATGCACTGTTACCATGACAACGTTAACATTAACTATAGGTATGACCCGAGATTTTAGGTCAGGTGTGAACTTAATAATATTCCGAATCTTACCGAACATGATATATCTGTAATTTACATACGACTGTCTGACTAATACGATACCTTGATTTGTAATGGATGGATTTCTAAATATTTTTCTTGTTATTTTTTTGAATACAAAGACTTCATTATATAACATTCTGATTGTACATAAGATAATTAGGAGTGTCCCTAGATAGTATTTTCCATATAACATAATATGACAATACAGTATATAGGAAATCATAAAAATAATCCTAACAGAATCGGCGTAAGATAAATAGAATTGAGCTATTGTTTGTTCGAGCAAATAACCGAATCAGCTGAACCGATTTCAACGATACTATTACTGGAAGATAACGGATTTTGCAGAGTATCACATAGACGACTACATATCATTACGTTTTTCCACCGAATCTAAAAGCGATAATGATAACATTTAAAAAGAAGTAACTAAAGTCAGTAAAAAGTTTACCCAGGTTAAGTAGAGTAAAGAAGTAATGTAAAGAAGGGAACCCAAAAGAAATCTAGATTTAGGAAAACTAATTCACGAGCCCCGACTAGTATCGTAAACTAATAAATGCGGAGAGAAGTATGTTTATTACGCTTTCATGCCTTAATTCTTTAACAGATCACCAAGACGTTTTACATACACGTTGTCAAGGGTATAGAAAAGGACATAGGGTGCCAATCATCACGAAAAAAGGACTATTGCCGAGGTATAGGTCAAATGCACAATGACGCCAACAAAGTCGCGGGAAAAAACTAGTACAATATAAAACGATTTCTTAACGACGACTGCCTTGTCTACATCGTAATTCGAGTGCAAAAAGTCTGAATCTATTACGAGTAGGTAGTAGATGACAAGAAAAGGTGTCCTCATAAACATGCTTAGCGTTCTCCGAACTACAAGACCGGATGTATGAACCACTTCTTTCCCATCTCACAGCCTATAACATACTTATTGGATTTTACCGGAGATAGGCATATATTTTCTGTGTTGTATGAAGTTACAATGACCACAAAATCACTTAAGTCAAAGATATAGGAGAAAATTAAAAACAGAGCCTACAAAATATTCATTTTAATTGTAGTAGCCTATTCAAGAACTTAAAGATTGGTTAAAAATGTAACTATATAGTTTGAGCGGTTTTGTAGCTCATTTGATTTGATAAGACGAACCTGTGCATTGGCTGAGTCCGTTGGGTGTACTGCGCCATTTGCAGTGTTGCGCAGGTGGCATGGCTAGGCGCGCATGCCTGCTTCGGCGCCGTGGACTAGCTGCGCGCCATCACGCGCCCACCACGACACACACAACACTCACACAGAGCACACGACACTACACAGCCGGCTAGGCCCACCGCTGCACTGGCAACCTGCAAAAATTGCAACCTGTTTGAAACTGTACGACAGGATAAGGATTACTACAGAAGTGGATCCACTATGTGGACCTTATGACTTTTATATCAAGTCTATTTAGGCAGCCCTAAAAAATGGATTTAGAGTTCGACATTCACTATAAAAAAAATTACATCTGTTTCAGCAACTTCATTTAGGGCTGTAATAAAATTCACCATCAAGTTTCGTGTAGCAATTTTGTTAAAAAAATCTTAGAAATATATCCAAAACAAAACGAGGCTACATTCCCGTAGTACTTCACCTACTTTTCATACTGCGAAAGCGATGATGGTTCAGTTGATCGCGTGTTGGGACACTGCGTCGATCAACGTAGTTTCGAATCCTTACGACTGAGTCGGAAATTTCGGCGAATGATATCATCGTAATGAACGCTTAGTATAATGGTAGGGCTTTTTCTAAGTAGCAACCACTCTCAAGATGAAAATCTATAGCCAACACCTGTTGGTGTGTTCCGGTAGCTGCACTTGCGAGTCAGTCCTCTTCTAGGTTTAGCATGTTTACCGTCTTAGACTACATCATCATTTAACATCAGACAAGGTTTTGGTTAATCACTAATACCTATAAAAAGTACTGGTAGGTAGAGCACAACAATGATGTCACTGGATCGCAACCACTACGGTATAATGGCGAACCCGTCACTGCGACTCCCTTCTGGATCGTCGTCTTTCAGAATAAAAGCGGTGACCGATGTTATATTGTAGTTTTCTTGGCGATCGTTATTTTTAGGTTGCACTGTGGTTACTATCAGGTATAGTGCAGTTCTTGTATTAGGATAAAATTAAACGCCGACAGTTCTTGTACAGTGCACCGTGAACCTGTACAACCAATCATTGACTGTCTTTTTTGTGAATGTGATAATGTTTGAAGTTGATTATATGTATGTGATGATTACTGGACGTTAAATAAACTGAATGCCCGTTTGCTTTCTTATAATAAAAAGGCACTAATATATTAAATAACATTAAGATTGTTAAAAATAGAAAAAAAGTTATAACGCCTAGAGGAATCAGGTTAAATCGGTAAAAAAAATATTTTTCTAAGAGGAACACCTCTAATATCTACTTATATATAATTAAAATGCAGTTATATTGAGGATCAGATACGTCAAAACTCCTGAACGTATCGGCATTTCGTAGATAGTTTTAAGCTGATCCTTAGCCATTTTTTTTAATTCAAAATTACGATATCTATACTGTTTGCCGTTAACGTAAGGCTCATAAGAATTTTCCACAATCTTACAAAAAAGACACCCGAGGCTGTACTTTTAGTTTTCAGATATGACCTTGGAAATTATATAAAATAATAAATAAAGCATTAGGAATTGGAGCACAGTTTTCTCAGTGTGAAAAGGGTTCAAGCTCGACATTCCGATGTTAAAAAAAAAGTTAAAGAAAAAACACGTCGACTGGTTCGAAGGCGGCATACCTACTTGTGCACGAATTATATAGATTCAATCGAACCGGCCGCAGCTAGGCTCTCCGATCTCCCTTACAAATAATACTCGACCGTTCGCGCTATCGTTTCTACTTATTTCAAATATGACGAGACAGACCACGGCGACGCGACTGGACTTTCGCCGGAGCTTTCATACGGAAGTGTACAACGACCGTCACAAGTTGGTAAACAATTCGATAACTTTTATTACTGGTTGTAGGCTGGTTCAATAAATATGTTTTTTTTTTATTTCCATAAGACTTAATAGGTATATTTTATATTTTTTTTAAATAATCAAGGTATAAAAAACGTTACCGTAGATTTTTAGGTTAACACATAAAGATAAGTAAAGATTATTGATGACACATTGTCACCATTAATAGATATCGATAAAAATCATAATATTATAAATAAATGATGTACAGAAAAAAAACGGTAAATAGAAACAATTTTTTAGTAGCATATGTTTATATCATAGCAAGATAAAGTGACGACATTGTATCTCAGACAGTACGAACAATGCAATCCGAAAACAATGGCGTCTGCGTAGAGTTCTATATACAATCCATCGGTAGTCATGCTGTTATGTATCTCTGCAAGTCTTCAGCAGCACCTTACATTGGCTAATCTTGAAACGCGACAAGCTAAAAAACAGTCACTTGTCACTGGTATTATCAGCACATACATTTTAAAGGTTCTCGTGATCATTGCTACACCGATTAGTCCACACGTAAGAATATATTCGAATCTAAATTTTGTCTGTGGGTATGCTCGCGTTGGTGTAGATTTAAGCTATCCCTCGGAAACAGTATTTTTATTTAGGTGTAACGTCCTCGTCCAGGTATGTCGTTTACGTACTCCAGACAAAGTGTATGCAAAATTTATGGTAGTAAGTTAGTAGTTAATACGTAAAAGCATAACAAACACACAAACTCTTATTCGTATTTATAACATTAGTCAAGAGGTTTGTTGTTTGTTCGGGCTGATCTCCGAAACGGCTGAACCAATGTTAATAAGACATTCTGTGTATTATCTAAGTTACATAACGCCTTTCAATGGGGGATAAGCAATAATGATAAAAGTTTACAAAAGTAACTTTTAATCGATAGAAAGGTTATTTATATTTATTAAGCAGTAATGGCAACATAACAATAATAAAAACGACAACCCATAATTAATTGAAGTAAGAAAGCCATAATTATAAGAATTACGTAACGGAAAACAGCAAGTATTAATAGAGTATTGGCCAATTATACATACAATGGGTAAAACAAAAATAAATCGAAGAAAAATCTAATGAAAAAAAAATCTAATGAAAACTGAGGATGTACCTGGGACTTTTCTATCCTTTTCGAGAACACGCATTTTTTTGACACTACCACATATTTTGTAAAAAAAGTAATATGTAAAAAGTTTACTGTTATGTTGGATTACTAAACTCATTAGAGATTTTACTAAAACTGCCACCGTTCTCTTAAAGTATGAACCGACAAATTCACATACTTTACGAATGAATCTGTAACATGATTTTATCAACCCAGAAGATAAGCTATCAAAAAGGAGGAAATAAATTAATGGTTGTGTGGTGTTTTTATTTTGATAATTTTATAAGCTTACTTTGTTTTAAACCTATACTATGTAATCATGATGGAATTACACTTGACGCAGTTGAGTTATTTTTCACGAGCTAAGTGAATTAAGTCTAAGGAAGTTTCGAATGAGTTACGAAAAATCCGAGTTATTATTTACGCATTACAACCTATAGAAATAAATACATACATAATTGCTCTTTTGGGTCTTTGTAATAAATATTTACTTTCCAAGATTACGATACTTTTTTGTGTTTTCTGGATGCTTCTAGTGAAGAACGCGAAAAAGTTTTCAAATAAAACATGTCAAATGAATACATAACTAACATGGAATATGAATTAGGTAGACGAGAATAACGTTAAAAGGACTCTTGAGACTTATTTGAATAATATTTGTTTATTTTTCTATTACCTACTTGGAATAAACTTGGAAATTTACCGATGTAGGTATCTAATATAAACTGGCGTACCTTGAAAAGTTTTACGATTTATATTTATAACAATATTATTCCATTGAATCCGAGAGTATATTACGTCCGTATTTGGGTATTTTCTTTAAACTATGCATCGTCTCTTAATTATTTTATAACTACGTTTCAAAATTTTGTAGATAATTAATTCTGATATGTTTAATTACCCGGCCTTCTAATGTATTTATACACGTTTTTTTATACGGATCCGTAGGTACAAGGGCCTTGGTGTCATTCACCTTCATGCATGTTTTGTACGCACAATTTCCGTAATTCATTATTTCTGAATACTTCGGTTATATTTTATGGGGAAATATACAGGTTTATTATGGGTTATTTATATTTATTATTCACATAGTAAGGTAAAACTTTTACTTTGAAAATTGACCTATTGTATATTATTCTATTTAAAAAAACTTGTTAATATACAGTTGTTGAGAAAGCGTATAGCCCTATTGCACTATATAGGCCTACCAGTCCAAATTGACCGTTGATACCAGAGTTGGCCCCAACACCGGTATCGAATTCAAGTGCTATTTAGGTAACTGGCTAAAACGCACCCTAGAATTAAAATAAACGTTCATCGGCATTTCGTCGCGGCGTGATAAGGTTATCGTGGGCCTTACATAAGGCAGGTCCTCGGCACGTGCACGAACATATACGTACCTGAATGATCACACGGGTTTATGTAGCCTAATCTAGAGAAGAAAACGGTAGAGCATTTATTTTGCGCAGTTACCTAGATTATATGACGACGACACTTTGAATATTAAGGAATCTCGACATAATTTCTCACTCACTAGAACACCTCAGCATATATCGTGTCCACGTGACATAACATTTCTAACGTAGGGAAATTACAAAGAAACTTACCTTTTACAATAAAACCGACGTGAAAGCTTCCAACGGGACTTGTTTTACGGACAACACGCACCGACACGATTCACTTAGTTAACACAACGTATAAAGAAAACGAACAAGTTTACACAATTACCTACAACAACCTAAATCACACATAACATTTGACGACGTACAACACAACTTTTGGGAGTTTTCAGAAAGTCCATTGAACTGTTTCGTTTGAAATTTACGTCCAGCGAAATTATAGATACGGAATGGCAACGCTGTATAGACGACGTGTTGAGTACACAGCGCGGCCGCTCGGCGGCGCTGCCGGCGGAGGGGGGCGGAGCCGGGTGGGACGCGGGAAAGAGCGCGAGCGGGACGATCGGTGATGGTGCCACGTCGCATAAAGGATATTTTTGACGGTACTTATGGGATTCTATGAAGAAAGTGCTATTGTTTAGATACCGAAGATATTAGCGACCAGCGGCGAAACGATTGTGACCTTTCGAACGGGCCGCGTCACCGCGGGTGGCGATAACGCGAGGTCGTCGGTCGGGCGCGCGACGTTGCCAGCTCGCCGCGGTATTCGAGCCCACGTTTCCATGGATTACGAAAGTCGGCGAAATCCCCGTGGCCTTTTGATGTAGGTACCTGTTCAGCCGAGCCTGGCCCTAGACACGATCTAACCCACATACCCTACCAAGCTAACTATACGTAGAGGTAACGCGCGACGACAACTTAAGTGGAAAGGATGTGCGATGCAGGCTGACCGGTGAATTAAGCTGTGTTGTTTTCATTGCGTCTCTTGTAGGTTATATTACATGGCAGGTAGAAAAATAAAATAATCTATTATTTCACGTTCGAATTCGAGTGCTCATTTAAAGTAGGAACGTAGATACTTATGTTATTTCAACGTATAAGGTGTGAAAATAAAATTTGTAAAGCAATAAATTTCTTGAAATATACGATTGTGCTTAATGGCAGTTACGGCAGGCGCGATATACCCGTGGCATCGTTCCAGTTTTCGAAATGATTACATTGCAGAAACAAAGTAACTTATTCGTAAACTTTATTTTAAAGAGTCTGCTGTTGGAGTGAATTTAATAATACGTTGTTGAATTTGTTAAAAGATCGATTGTACGTCATTATTTTTAAAAATGACTAGTCAATAGCGGTTTTTCTATCTTTTTAATATACAAAGGCTCTGAAGTATATATTATCTCGTCTATTTTTGTGTTTTCTTATCGTTTTTTACTTGAAAACCTAAAGCTGTGTAGGTTTGGTATCGTTGTTTGAAATAAAAAGTGGAACACAGCGGATATTTTCATGAGGTGATGCACATCATAAATAAGTAAATGAAAGTTGTTATTGCTTAAAAAATGTTTACTCTATATATTGTGTATTATTGTTTAAATTGTTAAAACTACAATTTTATACTGGTCTGTAGTATTTAGATTTGTGTTTTTATATTAGCAGTTTTATTTTATTGAATATTCTGTCCCTTTTCAATATATGTTTTCAAGGTAATCGCTTTAATTCCAGTTCAATAAGTCGATACTTATATACTTTAGTAGTTGATTCTCTACTTTCATTACTTCGCACGAACTGATTTCCTTCTCATGTATAATGCGTAGGTAATACTGAGAAGTGAAATTCATTCTGTATTTGAATTTTTTGTACTTCGTCGGACAGCATGGATGTTGAAATTTCTTACAAATTACAATCTTTATATGACATTTTTATTAAATAGGTTTCTCTAAAAAATATGTAGTTGTCCGTGTCATGTTGCGATTGTGTGAAAAGAAGAAGGACTATACTGCGTCGTTCCACAGCTCGCCCGACAAAAGTCGCCCTGGGGAGCTGTTAAGCATTTTCAGCACTATCTCCGCCATTACGGAGTCTATCTAGCTCTACAGATATAAATAATGGCTAACTAAAAACCTTTCTACGATATTTCTGTAAAAATGGATGTTAAGTATTTGTGCTCGACCTGGTCACGACCTCCATGCACTTAATGACAAATCAGCCACATTGACTAGTTTTACTTTTTCGCGTTACAAAAACAGACATTTTGCGTGTTATTACAAAAAAGTTAAATACGCGTCGAACACTTGTTTTAAAAAAGTTTGATCACAAAAGACTGTCTTACCTTTGTTTTATAAGTATAATAGACATAATTTAAATTTAAATATTGTATAACACTTGTCAAGTCCACAGTTCTCATTTTATTGTTGTGATTTATTTTATTTCTATTTGCCGGCAAAAGACATTTCGTAGTAAATTATCGATTTCGTGTGTATAATTAATTTGGAACATGTAGATAAATCAGACAATTTTGAAGATTCACAAGTAAATGACAACTACTACAATATAACATTATTGACATTTCACAATGTATTTATTGTGAGATTATACTGTTGTTCCACTTTACGCAATTTGGGGTATTATTTTAAACTTATATGTTGCTTATTTTAATAATGACATCAATTTCTTTAAACCAAATGTCACAATAATTATAACCAATTTCACTTAAAATAAATAAATATTTTTAATGAAGATCGAATCAAAACTATTATTCGTAAAGTGGAACGTTTTTGAATGATGAGATTGAATTGAATGAATGCCATTCAGAGTTGCTTGCATAAAAAACAAACATCAGATATTTAGCTAGAGACTGCTTAGACACTCTTTTGTAATAGAGTATTTTAAACATGTGTTTAAAATTTTAGACACAGTTTAGTAAAACTCGTGTTAAGCGCTTGTTCTTTTTTGTTTTTGTAATAAGACCGTTTATATCTAGTAGCCGTAAGTCTTGCCGGCATTACAAGGGTTACTAAACTAGATCGATCGTAAATCTTACGATGTACATCATTATTTTTGGATTGTTACATACTAAATAGATAGGTTGAATTATTTTTTCTGCTCAGTAATCTGCGCATATCAATTATCATGGCAATCGGTTGAACTTGTAAAAGTTGATTCGCTTTAACAGTATCTAGTGGCGAGTTGTAACAGAATGGAAACATTCTCCGTGAAAAAACACAGTTTCGTGTTGATCATTCAAACAGCGTTCGTTTTATCGGCTTCAGATATACTAATAACACAGACAAATAGATAAACTGACAATGTTGTAGTAGTGAAATATTTCAAATTACGATCTACGTAGTTTTGTAATGTTTTGACTAAGAAAAACTGACAGATAGGCATAAGTTATATTCATCCACGCCTGACATTATTACACGTAAGTACGGCGTAGATAAAACTGAACTATTGTTACGGGCACAGCGATAACACCGGGAAATACGTAATAACATCCGACAGCTGTTATTTGTAGGCGGATCAATAACGTCCTTGCAAAGTACGTTTTGAATTTTTGTTTATAATAAATAATTATCAAGTAGATGATCGTTACTCTGCTATTTCCAATATCGTTGTTGTGACTTCGAAAACGATTATGTGACAACTTACTTTACAGATTTAATAAGCTCGTGACGTGGTCAAGTGGTTTGACCGGCGGAACATCCGCCGTTTTGAAACTCATTGTGAACTAACCATTTTTTTGGTATTCGTATACATTTACTAAACGTCAATTTGAATTTGTGGCACTACCAGCTGACGGTAATGGAGAACGTGATACAACCGTATATGAGAGAAATATAAAATTCATACTTATCGTGATGCTTAGGGGGTGGCCATTAATTACGTGAGGCGTTTTTGAGTATTTTTTGACTTCAGTCTGCTTTTGGTGCGATGTCATGAGGTTTTTTTTTTTTTTTTACGTGGGTAAATCCATTATGGATACCCACCCTGCCGGGGGAGAGGATGAGTTATGTCCGACTCGCACGGACTAAAACCCCACGGTGTACCGACAGACCTTGTTGTTGGGGCGGCAAGGGATCGTTCTCACTAATCACCTTGAATAGCCGCCCCAACGGTCCACCCGGCGGAAGGTGGCCACCGGGCTCCTACCTATAGAGAGGCAGACTGGGTACACACCAGCTGCCTCCCCTCGTCCGCCGGACCTGTGCAATGAGAGGATGAGTCCCCCGATTACATCCCCTCAGGTCCGGCTAAGGTGGCGGGAGGAGTTGGGCAAACGCCGCCTCCTCCCGCCTGTCCTCCTTTGGCGGAGAGGGCCACTTACAGGATCTACCTCTCGGGCCCTCTCCGCCGCCTCCTTTTGCGAGATGACCTCCTCGCAAAAGGAGGCCACAGCTCGTCACGCCTGTTCGCTGCCGAGCATGGACAGAACCACGCTCGGCAGCGACAAATCTACTCCCACCACCGCCGTCAGAGTGCGGCGCTATCCCTCCCACGCAGCACACTCGGACAGAGTGTGCTGTGCGGTGTCTACGTCAGCGCCGCACTCATGACAGGCGGCGGTCGGCTCCCTGCGAGCGATCTGGTGCAGGTACCACCCAAAACAGCCATGGCCGGTGAGTATCTGCACCAGTCGGAACGTCAGGGAGCCCCAACTCCTCCCCAACCACTCCCGCAGGACCGGGCGGACGGCGTCGATGGTGAACCTCCCGAAACGCGCGTCCGCCAGGTCCTGCATCCACCTTCCTGTCGCCTCCTCCCTCATCTCCCTCCGTCTCGCCTCGATCTCCCTGAGAGCCGGAGGCTCCCCACTACGCTTCCTCGCCGCCGTGAATTCATACACGGCGGCGAGAACTCCCGCCTCCAGCTCCCAAGGCAGGGAGCCGGCGAGCGTGAAGGCCGCCGCTGAGGACACCGTTCGATACGCCCGGATAGCCCTCAGTGCCACCGTGCGCTGCGCACTACGCAGCACGCGCACGTTGGCGGCACCGAGGGCATCAGCCCAGACCGGTGCCCCGTAGGCGGCCATCGCCCGCACGACTCCCATAAAGAGTCGACGGCACCCGGCACCCGGCCCCCCTATGTTGGGGAGCAATCGGCCGAACGCCGCCGCCGCCTCAGCAAGACGCGGCCCGAGCCCCACAAAGTGGGGCTCGAACCGCCAGCGCCCGTCCAGGATGAGGCCCAGATATTTCATCTGGGCCGTTACCCTGATCCGGGCGCCCTCCATCATTATGTGGGCCCCAGGTGGTGGCCCTCGCCGAGGCCCATGGAAAAGTATGGCCTCGGTCTTCTCGAGGGCCACCCTGAGGCCCAACCTCCTAATGCGCCTGACCACGAGGGTTGTGGCCATCGTGGCCAGGCGCTCCACGTCCCGCCATCCCCCCCCGGGCCACGACTAGAGTGTCGTCCGCGTAACAGATGAGACGCGCTCCATATGGGAGCACGCCGCGGAGCACCCAGTCGTAGCCCATGTTCCACAGGAGCGGCCCCAATTCCGACCCCTGTGGAACCCCCCTATTTGTAGGCCGGCGAATCATCCGCCCGTCGCCGTCTACGTAGGCGACCTCCTTGTCTTCGAGGTACGCCTCCAACAGCCGCCGCAAATAAATAAAGCCGAAATATCGGAGTGCCTCTTGAATAACCCCGTTCGGCAGGCTGTTGAAGGCGTTGGCGATGTCCAAGGACACCGCCAAGACCTTATCCCCCTGGGAGGTCGCCTCCGCAGACAGCGACTTGAGGAGGCACAGGGCGTCCACCGTGGAACGCCCTGCCCGGAAGCCATACTACGCGTCATGTCATGAGGTTTGTCTCAACCCCCTCCCACTACCCTTAATCTCACGTGAGATCGTTCAAAATTTGTATTTAAAGTAGAAATGCGTTGGGTTTATTCAATATAATTTGCTTTATTAATTTTATTAAAATTAGTATTTGAAATTGTTTAGTAATCTAAAATAACAGTGATAACAATAAATAATATATAAACGGGAACTACTAAAATATATAGATTAATTGTGTCAGATTACGGTATATTCTACTATAATAACATGTTTTACTTTACGTTAATCTGATTTTCTCACAACTTTACACTAGTTTTGACTGAAAAACATTACGTGATATGTACTGAAACCCTCTCTCCCCTCATAAGAGATTTAATGAGATTCGATTTAACCCTATTCTCCCCTTGACTCCCTCACGTAATTAATGGACTTGCCTTATATTTATACTTCTCATAATTTATTTCATAACTTTTCTAACCAGATTCCCAATAGATTTCGTGTTTTAGACATAAGTTACAAGTCGAAGAGTTACTTAATTGTAGAAAACTTGTTTTTTTCCATATAAAATATAGGCAATCATACATTACTTTAAAAAACAACCCTGTATCTTCCTACACTTTTCTTTTACGATACGAAATCCCACCTGTACACATTTCCATTTAAGGATTTAGAGGGAAACGCCCAATCTGGCAATAAAAGCCAAGCTCGATTATTTCTATCGGATATCTTTTGAAAATGTATCAAACCATACTATTTAATGGGCGTGGTGTTTTATTATTATTCATCGAGCGCCTTCGCAGTCTAGGTCAAGCTGACTAATTTTATTAAGGCGATTATGGGTTCAAATCCGTTTGTGCTTAAATTGTTATCGTAATTGTTTAATCAAATAAAGGCAAATTGAATATATATGATTATTATTTCTTCCATCTTCTATAATCCTAAGTCTTAGCAAATACGGTGTTATAGTTATTGATGTAAACATTTAAAATGGGGACATATGATCAAAAATAAGAGTCTAATCAATACATGCAATGGTATTCGATTCGAATTCTTCTAGCTATAATAAGAATAATTCGTATTGATTGATAATTTGAACTTAGTGAATATGAATAAAAAAAATATTTGAAAACTAATTTAATTATTATTATGGATCTAAATTATCCTATTCGATTTAATTCTCGAATCCTTTTAGTTCATGATCTATGCCTAAGAAGACACGAAAAATATAATGTCTCGTAACACTAAAGTATAACATTTCTTTCATGTAATCTTTTATATCAAGAAACATGGATCTTGATAGACGTGCATACAATAGAAAAAAACTATACGTAGTGAAGGTTGTAGTTTAAGCATGGTGGGCGCATTAATGGTGGAACAACACGTATACAGAATTACATGTCTAACTACATAATGAGCGCACGCTACATCAGATCTCTTGTATATTTATTGTTTTATGATAACCCTCCACCTATAAATATTACATAACAACGACAATAAATAAAATTGAAATGTCTGTTTGTAGTGACAAAATAGCAGCTTTTTACTAAACGGAGATCAAAGTATATATAACAAAAAAAACAAATTTAAAACTTTTTGAATATTTGTTCCGGCTAATATGTGAAACGGTTCAACTGATTTTGATGCGACTTCCACGGGCAGATAGCTGATATTGTAAGGAGCAACTCTATTTTAGGGAAAATAGGGTTCCACACAAATAAAATAAACTAAAGTAGCAATGTCCAATACCACACGCATGCCATGCACACGTTTACACTGAACATCATTTTTTGCTAAATTCCGCACGGTTAGTCACGGGTAATAGTTAGTATTAAATATTTCTATGAAGTAATGTATAGTTTAAGTAATTGTTTGAAGTTTTCATAGCTATGTTCTTTCAACAGAACAGGTAAACGCGTCCATTTTAATGACATTGTTTTGTCTTGATCAGTACCTAACGCAGTAAAGTGATATCTCGTTGTTAAAACACAGAAATGAAAACATTCAGATCCACACGTGTATTTATTTACATAGCTGTATATAAGTGTTTTACAACGTGTGGGTCGCGAGGGGTTGTGACGCTTTAGTAATAAAACAAAAGAGGTATTTTTGTTATGAAAATGTAATTTAAGAAATTTCTTACATTAATACAAATCAACAAAAACAAAAAAAAACATTTTACTGATTTTATTATGTATTTAACCGATACCTAATCTTCTTCTTCTTTATCCTTATCCCACCTAGATAGAGTCGGCACAACATATCCGTCATATTGTGATGTATGATTTGGCTTATTTTTACGATCGGCCGCCTGTCTGACATCAACCCTTCCTGGGATTATTTTTGTAGTACCACTGTAACTCCAATTTCCGTGGATATTTGACTCTTCGATAACTTCTTCGCTTGTGTACGGTGTATCCGTGAATTGCACTTCCACGGGCTCTGGTTTCAGGTCTGCCGTAACCATGAGGATTTCTTCCTGCAAATCTGATGCAGGAGGTTCACTGGCATATTCCTTTTCTTGTCACGAATGTCAGATTTTGGTTATACGGTATTTTCTCTGGGATTATTGGACACACACTTAAAGAAATATGAGAATTTATACACTTAGCAACGTGATACACAAATGACAGTTTTTTCCGGATAGAGTTTTCCATGTTTTCTCTGAAACTTAAATAGTTTACCGTTTAAATAGTTTAACCGATACCTAACCATGACAACAAATAAAAATGTTGTACGGATTTGGTATTTCAAACATAAATAAAACAGGTTAGAAACAGCGAACGGTAGGGGGTCACGAAATAATTCATATTAAGGGGTCGTGTTCTAAAAATGTTGAAAAACACCGCTGTATATTGCTAGAATCATTTAGTTGTCTTGTATCTTGAAATTTGACTATAGATCATGTTAAGTGTTTTCGATGAAGGTAGGACTAAAAAACAGAGCCTTGTGTTATACTAAGGCCGGAAAGTTATCTCTGGCGACAGTAACCGGAACGTTAATTACATATTTCGCAATGGCAAAGCGATAGTAGAAATGGTTAATTATCGGCTTTAAAATAGCGAATTTAAAATATGTTTATCAGTTATTACAAAGCAAGTATAGTATATACGTACTACCAAAACTTTCTTACGAATAAGTCTATAGGGAAAAGTATACATTTTAGTTTACATTATGGCTGGTAAATAGGTAAAGAAAAAACAGAGAAGTTCATCTTTTTCTGGGTTTCTCTACTGATTTTCTATTTTTGAAGTGAAACGTCTTATGGGAGGACTTTGAAATTTTATTTTTAGCCTTACACAATGCAATAACAGTAAATAAAAACTAAAGTTACGCGAAAAGGCAATACTTTAAAGTTTCAAAATATGTTATTAGCATGCTGGCGCCTGTCTGATGAGTATTTGTCAGTTTTCAACGTGGTCAAAGCCGCTGACGGAGATAGTTTAAAACAAGGAAAACTGACTCGTATAAATTTTGTATCTTTTAGTGAGGCTTAAAACTAATTATCTAATACATTTATACAATCTTTGGCAAAAATCAATAATAATATGGAAATTAATAACATAAATTAATTGTCTTAGTATCAAATTGCCCTTTTAAAGCCCATATTTGGTTATTTCAGCTGTCGTTTTATTCGTGCAAAACACTAAACTGGGGCGTATAACTGGGTGATAGATATGTGACAGCAGATTTTCAATATGCCTTGACATCAGTCTATGCTGAAAATTTAAATCACAATGTCTTTTGTCGATGTAAGATCAAATCGCTTATAAAATCGAAGCTCATGGGATCCATCTAAGTCCACATTGTTGCTCTGTTCAGTTATTTACTCTAAAATTATAACTAAAAATCTAGAGAGCTACTTACCTATGTTAGTCAGTTGCTTGACGTAATTAAATGGTTACAGAAATTATATTGGTGGCATTATAGCACCAGTTATTATAAAATAGGTTTGTTTGCAAACATTAGGGAGATATGCTAGATTAGTTCAAAATTGTATTCGTTCTTTCATATTAAACAGTGTTATAGCACGTGTAATAACCGTTATTAAATCAATATAACTGTATACAAGTGATGTACGACTATACTTTATTTTATGAGTTTTGTTTTGTTTAACACAAATTGTAATTTGTATAATGTTCTAGAAAGACTAGTCAAACGTCCTGTTTTCCGAGAATTTTTACCCAAATAGAAATTTTCATATAAAATTGTAACTACTATTACGTGAGTATAATTTATCCCTTTTTCATGTAATATTATTATTACCTACACTACTATAAGTACTGATTATTCTTATACAGCGCCGTATTCTTAATACACCATGTCCTGCTATTAGTATAATTAAGTTATGTTATAAAAATTTTGGGTATGGCAACCCTAATTTAAAGTAAGTACAATAAATGTTTGCTAACAAATAAACAATATCTCGCCGACATAATTACCAACCTATCGAGTACAAAACTACTCTCAAAGTAGCTGTTTCAGATCTAGTGTAAATACAATTTCGCAATATTTTCATAATTGTTATCCACAATTTTCATTTGCATCCGTACCATTTCAAATCGTGGTAAAAATTACTTTTGAGGTTATGTGAAAAAGATACGAGTCAGTTTTCCTTGTTTAAACTATCTTCGTCAGCGGCTATGACCACGTTGAAAAGTAACAAATACTCAGCAGACAGGCAACATAATAAATTATTTTGAAACTTAAAAATATTGCCTGTTTACATAAGTTTATAAGGTTATTGCCGAGTAATATATATGGAATTATATAGCTTTTGTCAATTGACAGTTTTGGTGATGACTAACCATAACTTTAAAAATGGCGCACTTTTTAATATAAATCGAGGTCTAGACACAAAAATATTCAAATTGAAGGCCATTTTGGCTGTTCATTTATTTCTAGTTAGACAATTAATAAAAAATAACTTCATTGACAAGCCCTAACAGAATATGGATGAAGGCGTGTCTGGCAAAAATAGTGTTTTGGTACAAAACGACGGCACGTATTCTGATTAATCGCAATATGGAATGGCCGCTAAAAATACAACAGCTGTGCGTGTTTCCGCGCCGAATCGAGGTTGCGGTCAAGTGCTTTGTCAAAATAAGATAATAAAATATCGAGTGTAACGCTGTGTACAGCTTTTTATTGATGTTCTTTCGAGAATGTTGGTTTAATTCTACAAACAATGATGATGACTGTATGAAGAAATTTATTTTTTCTCGTTTACTTTAATATATACCTACCTCCTGCAGAGTTTTGACGGCAAAAATATAAAATGTAAATATAGTTTTGTAAGGAAATACGAAATAAACTAGTCATCTAAAACAAAGTTTAAACAATGAAATAGACAGTTTTTTCTTAATTGCAGTTCTGATATTTACAACATAAAATTGTTTTTTTTGAGCTGACACCCTGTTGGGACTATGACCTCTGCAGATTCATTTTTTTTTTTTTTCGAACTGACTACATTGTCGACCTGGCAAGGAGGTACAGATTCACCGGACTACCGCACAACATAAAGAACTTTTTCTTGTCCCGTATATAACAATGGCGTCAACGCAGCCGTCTCTTACGCGGTGACTGCGTTTTGTTAGTGCAAAACATTTTCCTATGGGTACTTATAGCCGATATTGTAAATCATTATTCAGATTGTACTAATACATTATATTACTGCCGATTAAAACAATGATATACTATAATATACGTTGTTCTTTTGGTAGCGCTACATTCATACGATTTATGGTATCAGACGTGAGTTCGCTATTTCTGAAAATCTTATTGAACTAACTGAATTTTAGGAGTCCAACTATCAACGATTCTTGAATTCCTGATTGATATTGAATTTGGAATTGGTCTAGCAATAATTTGGTAAATCCTTCTTTTGCTTGACCGACATAAAAATGGTCCTTATTTGCGTTAACCATTATGGTTTATAGTACGCACTAACGGACAACATTCCGAAGTATTTTTATAATTGAGTCAATCGTATAGTTCGCTAAGCCTTCCTAAGTTTCTATCAATGACTGCTAAAGTGGATTCTACGAAATTCAAAAATTTCGTCGCAAAATCACGAAGGTTCTGCGAAATAGTTATATTTGTTTTGCGTAGTTCGATAATTTTGATTGTTATATAATTTCTCTATTACAAATTTTGATCCTTATATATTGTTGTAGATTGCATTGTTTTTCATTTTTTATCGAGTAAGGAATTGTTTCATACAGTCCGACTTAGTGTTCTGTGACTATAAAGTTACTTAGCAGCTTAGGAACCGTTGTTTTATATAACACGTGGTTTCATAGGATTGAACGGAACTCACCACACGATTACAGAATAACATATTTAATTCTTGATATGTTATTACAATTGAAGCAATCTATTTTATAAACTCAAACATCACGCGTCCCGTTTTTTCCGTGGGAAGAAATTCTACATGGATACCCTCTCGCTCTGGGGAGTGGTGGGTTATTAGACTCTTACCGACGAAAATACCTACGATATACAGTCAGCCACGCTAATGGACTGCCACGGGATCGAGTAACACCACGTGACACCCCGGCGCCGAAGCCCAGCGCGAACGCCTGGGAGCAACGATAGCCCGGATAAACTGTCTACAAGTCCACCGAACCAGTGCAATGGAAGGTCCAGTGAATCATCATGCGTCCCTAGACCAATGTAAACTAAGATCCAATATGTAACAAAAAAAAGTCGATATATAAAGATATTTATATACAAATAGGTTTTAGTATGTATATCTGAGAGTGACTAATTCCAATATTGAATAAAATTTTTGTGCTAATTGTTTTAATATAATTCGCCACTAGTTGTCGTTGGTCGTTTGTATGTATACCTATACAAATATTTATGCAATTAACATTTTAGTGTAACTCAAAGAAATAAACGCGAAGACATCTAGTTTAGTTATAAAATTATAAAACCAATTTTAATAGAATCCAGGCCAAGTCGGTAAAGGAAGTTAGCGATTCAAAACATGTATTCTATATCAGTAATATCTTAACTAACTCTGTATATATTGGCTTTGTTCCAAACTACGCTGCATGGTATAATTGCATACCATTTTGTTTATATCTCAGTGTGCATTGTTGTCCATACATTGTTTGAACGAGTAAGCATGCAAACATTTTTACGAGCATAATATTATTGTATTATTAATGTTGTGTTTTATTATGAAAATCCGCCATTTTAATAGTTATATTCTGCGTTGTATTTTATTTATATTAATATAAGCTGATTCTCGGCCGCATCGTTGATCTTTTAGAATAAAGTAATCTAGAATCGTCTATGAAAAGTTTCGCATAGAATGGCCATAGTTCTATGGCTGATACGTTCACTGGTTTTGATGGGACTGACCTTCAAAGAATATATATTAGAAGTATTTTATATGTATGTATATATCTACCTCGTATAACCTACTAAACTACGATCCGCGTCTGGATTTTTAAAGCTGAATAATTCAATTGCATTATCCGTACTATTTTGTTTGTTAGTCAGATACGAAATACATGCTTGAGTTCGTGAGGTTACACATACTTGGTACACATGTGTACCTCACGAATTCCTATATGTATGAATAGTTAGCTTAGTTAGATTTGTGATACTAGGCAACAGTCCAAGCCGAGGCGCACTGTGCGCCGTTGAGTTGGTTGCCAATATAAAATCGGATGAGTGCCTTAAACGCTCACCTTAGTAGTCTGATGAAACTGTAGAGGCCTGTCAAGTCAATAGCGTAGTCAGTTCGAAATAAAAAAATAATTTTGTCACGTTTCGGTATCAGTCAGTGTATACCCAAAAACTGAAGTTTGCAGGCTACCATGACAGCGACGGCCGCTATTGTTTTTAACTTATACTGTATTTACCAAGGAGTACATTTTAACAGGTATTTATTTTTGGAAGTAGGTACTTGAACCATTCTAATCAGTGATATTTTTGTCAGTAAGGAATGTTACATTTTATCTGATAAATTTGAAGATAGTTTGACGTTCGGAGTTAACATTAAAAGCTTCGATAGTATGATACTATCTGAGTTATAAGAATATTGTTGCATTTACAAAGATTCTAACAAGAGTACTTTACAACACGATTAAGCTTCCTTTTCACCCTTCTCTGTTACTCCATTTCAGCGTGCTGAATAAATTTATTTAGTTGTGCGCAGCGGTTTTAATCGCCTTTTTACACGTTTTTTATTAGTTTCACGTATATGTATGAATGCAACGGAATCTTTGAACGTGATTTTGCCCCACTTTGAACGATTAGATTTCAATCAAACTTTGCACACTCGTTGAAGAGCCATGACAATGCAATAATTTGATCATAATATCGGATTATCTTGATTAAATTTGCCAGGATTCATAAATTTATTTTCGTATGGGTGTAAGAGAGATAAAGCTAGTGCGTAAACTACGCATGCGATAGAAATCTTTGAATATGTTTTCAAAATCAAGATGCAACTGTTAACACATCTGTACATATTAAAGACAGTTGGTTTAAAGCATATCGAACTAAAAATCGAAAAACAATTATCGTTTCAAAAAAAATAACAAAACGTTTTTACTCAAACCAAAAAGTAAAAAAAAAATTTTAGCATAAGAATAAAATTACTGATAAAAAAATTAATGTCACTATTATAAACGTGTCGTGTACTTTGCTTTTTAGTTTGAGTTCTTCTAATAGCGTGTTTTTTAGTTTTTTAAACTACTAGCAGGACCGGCGGACGTTGTCCTGCCCTGATAATAAAAATATATATGCTTATGTGCATGAAACGCTCAAGGCGGCTTGACTTTTTCCGATTCTTTCAAAAAAACTTGACTTCCCCGTGAATGACTTTATCTATTGGTGAAGTCCGTATTACAATCCGTTCAGTAGTTTTTGAGTTTATCGCGAACATCCAGACAGACCGACAGACGCGGTGGATAACTTTGTTTTATAATATGTAATGATAATTTATTTATGCATTCAGTTCCATGATCATACCTACAGTTCGACCGCACTCTAGTTTCGTTATAACTTACCGTACTTTCTGACCCACATTTTGTATGGTAATTGATCCGCTCTCAAGGGTCACAGCATGATGATAGAAGGCCCGTAGCTTTCGTTACTAAACAGAATATAGAATAGAAATCTTTTTTCAAATCTGACCAGTATTTCAAGAGATTAGCAAGTTCAAGCATAGAAAAAAGAATAAACAATCTCTTGAGGTTTATAATAATAGCAAAATCTCTTATATATAATTATATTGTGATATGATATTTCATAAGTATTACTTGTCATCTGATAATTGTACGCGATAATTCTACATAATAACAAAATACGAACGTATAATCTTAGTCTTGGATCTAACTTAATCCGTTCACTACAAGAACAAGTCGCAACGACCTCCGGCGTACGTAAGTACATTGTGTGCTCTTCAAAATGATATTGTGTCATACAGTGTGAGAAGTACACCACGAAAAACATGATATAGAAAATTGAATTTTAACTTTAACTACATAAAATGCAATTTGGCAGCGTTCAGTTTAAATGTATATAGGAATTAATAATACTCGGTCTTATAAAGAATGATAATTATTATATCTAGCTTTCAAAGGCAAGGGGCAGTAAAGACCTAGCAACGCACAGATACATCTAAGATAGATACGAGGTTATTTTGATATCCTATAGCACCAGAAAATTATATACATAAGTCGTTAGGGCAGTGAACGAGTACAGAAATAAATCTATAGTGATAAGAGATCAACGCGAAAGTAAAACTCGAACGGTGGGTATGTATTGTGGGCTTAAGATGAATTAACAAAGGGTTATTTGTAAAACTATAACCTTTGTAAAAGGGGAGAAAAGGATATGTAACTAATTATGAAAGAACTATAAGTTTTGAATTTAGGAAAACGTACGTTTTCTATTCTTGGTTATTGAACATGGCGCTGTTAAGAGACTTCACTACCTTCTCAAGAATGGTATCTTGATATATTTGTGCCGATGTTTTGATAACTTTTTCACAAAAGTATGGTTCAGTCACTCCTTCAAAGCTAATACCCGACCAACCCATCACTGAAGTTGGATAGTACCCACGTTACACTCTATCGACTAATTGGGAAACTCCTTAGAGCTTTCAGCATAAATACGGTCATATTGTTTGTTAAAATGTTGCTCAATTGTTAAAATTTTCTCATCCGTAAACAAAATTTTTCTGTGACTTCATGACACGTGACAATAATACCAAATGTAATATTTTGTTTATTTTTAATTGTAACAGTATTTATGGCCAGAATAAGTATAGCTACATTATTCTTGAGTGTTATTATAGGCTATTTTTCACTCAAATAAGGATTTTATACAAGATGTACGTGAGTGAAACTGCGAGACGTTGGTACTTACCTAAATCAATAGAGACCTTCATTACACTACAGCATATAAACACAAAGAATATCTACAATACTACATAAGGTTTCTACATAACTTTGTACGCAGGTCTGTAATTGTCTAGACAATTAAAACTGTTCTTATCTAGAATCTTCACGCTGCTTTGATGCGGGTCCCGCTCGCATACAATCTAATTATATATACACACATACTTTGTAAATCGTATACTAATTTCTGGCAGCGGCATCGACCACGTTATATGCTGCTATACAATTATAAATAAATCTACGGTATACTTTAAATAAATACATATACGAGTACATATAAATTAAATATATTGGTTTATTTTTTAATTATTTGTATCAATTTTATGTAAATGTCGCTATTTCATTGGGGACTATGTTTTTGACGATTTAAAATTGTGTGTTCATAATATGTATCCTAGAAAATACTCCAAAACGTCTTCAATCTGCCAATTAAAGTCTTAACATAATCGATTCAGTCCTTTCGAAGAATAGCAGGAGGGCAATGGATATTTCCATTTCATTTACGTTTTATATACCTCAAAGTTACATGACATTAAGGTATTCAGTAATTTTGTTTAAATCTTAAACTAAACTTACGCTAACTTAAGCTAAAAAAAAATATGAATGTGCCCTCAATTTTATTAAGCTTAACCTAACTTGAAAACCTTGAAAAACTTAAACCTTGAAAATACTTGCACAAAAGGAACTAACATTGAAAAAGTTAAGACACGAATTGTACAAAGCATTAATATATGATAAATGTCGTGCCGATTGAAAAAGTCTTTCATTTCAAATTTTAAGAATTTCTGGTTGTCTTTTAGGTAAAAATTCCAATGTATTAGCAACATTACCACACCCATTTTCTACACAGTCACCATTCAATATCATAAGAATTCGAGCAAAACGAATTATATTTTATAATAGAAATACAATAGAATTATTGAACTATATTACTTTCCCGGTGAGAGATTCTTCAGAGCCTTAAGGGAATATTCAGTAACGTTATTCGTGAATGAATGAGGAATCAATGGTGAAACACAACGTAGTATATTATAATAGAGTTGGAATTGGTGTATGTCTCGGTAATTACAGCCGGGGGCATCTACGAAGGTCGACTCCGTGGGAGGGAAACCCTCCCGTCTCCCGACACCCACCCACCTCGATCCTCCCGACCTCTTGAGACCCGACCGCCTCACCCACTGCCGCCTCACCGCCCGTGCCTACATTCAACTTTCTACGCACCACTTGCGTTGGGCTCGAGTCTCTTCACGACTCGCGACGAGGGATACGGTAGAATCATCTCTCTTGTTTATATACAGTTTTGTAAACTATTCTTTTGTGTGTATTCTGCTAATGAGGAGTTACTTGAGGAACATATGAGATTCCGATATACAATTAATTTTTGATTAATTGTGTTAATTGTATTTGTCTTATCGAACACAATCAACTAAATTATGTTCCACGCCTATATTATGGAATAAGGTAATAGTCTTTGCTACTAAACATGAAAGATTATTTGATGGAATATGTTCTAGCGCGGGCAGATTGCTATTATCAAGCCAGATCTACTTATAATTCTTTGATCGATCCATTTAAATTCAAAATTGGACTGTGGTTGTTTTTTTTCATATATCAGTTACCTTTTTGATAATTAATATCTTTAACAAAAATACACCTACCACAATACACACAACATTATGGACAAGTACACTAGTGTAATATGTATCGAGATACAATTAACAGCTTCGTTAACCATCGTATGGACTTGTTCAACGGTTTTTTTACGGTACTGTTTATCACACGACTTGGCATATAGTAAGCATATTTCTCAACATACCTATTTCTAATACTCGTCTGGCTAGTTTGCACTCGCTAGTTAAACATCTGTCGCCAAGCACAGAAACACCTATATGTTCCGGCAGCTGCACTTGGGAGCCAGTCCCCCTCTAGGCTTAGCGTGTTTACCATCTTAGACTACATCGTCTTATTTTTATACCACGATGGCGGCAAATAAACATGTGGGCCGCCTGATGATAAGCGGTCACCGCAGCCTATCGACGCTTACAACACCGGAGGTATCATATGCGCGTTATCGAACCTTAAATTTCATACTCAATTCTCATTTAACATTAGGTACATATGATTTTAGTCAAATGCCAAAACCTAGAAAGTATAATACATACTATAAATACTATACCATACTATTATATTTTATTACAAAGGTTTAACGTATTTCCAAGATGATTTCAAATGATTATTCAGTAAAATAAATATTTAGAGAAATGAATAATTAAACCACATTACAAAATGTTTTTTATTTATATGTAACAATATATGAACTCATTATATATTAATTTATGTAAATTATATTATACAAGTTTTGCTGGAATTTTATCGCATTTAAATATATATATATATATTTGCTTTATTTGTTTATTATTTTCCTTAACGTTATTGTTATGTCAATTAATTATAATTTTCTAGTTTATAATTCGGGTTTTTTTTATTGTAATTAATGATTCTGAATTGTTATATAATTTATGTATATATCCATAATTAGCAGTAGATTGTACCAAAGTGAATAATCAATAGAGATAATGATTTTTAAACAGATCTTTAAAAAGTTAAGTTCTCTGTTTTTGTAGTAGGTATGAAGTTTAATTAGATGTATATGATTTTCTCAGAAACTATACGATAGATTTTTATTGTTTCCGTTCTGGAATAATTTATACAATCAGGGAAAGTTTTCGGTATACAAAATACTAGTTAATGCTCGCGGCTTTGTTCTTGTGAAAATAGTTTTATTGTTTCATGAAGTCTTACGTGTCCAAGCACCTGTTGGTGTGTTCCGGCAGCTGCACTTGAGAGCCAGACTCCCTCTAGGTTTAGTGTGACGACCATCTTAGACCACATCATCATTTAACATCAGGTGAGATTGTCGTCAAACGCTAACCTATAAATAATAAAATAACATATAACAGACGGTGAAGGAAAACATTGTAAAGATGCTTCTGTACATCAGAGAAATGTTTTGTGTCGATAAAGTTAGTGCATCATGTTTATTATATGTGAGAAGGCTTTTCGTAGTTAGAACATTTGCATATATAGGTACATAATCGCCCTGTCGATTTATCAGGATCTACTCTTTGTAACCTGAGGTTCCTAACTCGGATCTATTGCGGCCATTTTGTGTTTCGAATTCTCTGTTCGTACAGCGTGAAGCGATGATGCTTTAGTAGATAGAGTGTTCAGACAGCGCGTCGATTGACAGACATTTCAATCCTTGCGACTGGTGAAAAAAATTATCGTGATGAAAGCATTATATGGTGGTAATACTTTTTCTAATTCCGCCTGGCTAGGTACCACTTTCAAGTTGAAAATATCCGGCCAAGTATGTGTTGTTATGTTCCGACAATTGCACTTGAGACCCAGACCCACTCTTGGTTTAGCGTGTTAACCATCTTAGACGACATCGTCATTTTACATCAAATAAGATTTTGACCAAACGCTATATCTTAGAGTACTTATTAAATAAAAACATAATAGTGTTTACGGCGTTTTGCGGGAAGGTGGAGTATTTGTATAAGATTTTTATCATTAGATAACAATCCCAACACAGTTACTCTCCTTGTCATGCTTCAGAATTAGGCAACGTAAAGCCAGGTGGTGAGAAGTTAGTATGCAGACACGACAGCGACGACTGCCAATGGTTTGTAGATCTTTTGATGGTCGCCGTTGTTTTTTGATTGTACTGTGCTTACCATTACAGTGAACTATGCTGTTGTGCTTCGATAAAAAAAATCGTGTCAAGTCCATTCGTAATTTTTTTATCTTCAAGTATAACCATTAGTAAAATGTAAAAAAAACTTGTGTCGATATATGTGATTTGTTGAACTAAATTCGAAGCGTTCCCTGTTCGCTGGATGCGAACATTCGTAGGCCTGTTTCGCAGTGCAGGTGAGTGCGGGTTCTCGCGCGGGTACCTGTAGTTGAATTTTACGTAGACGCCACGTCGCGCCGCTCTTTTTTTTATATAATTTTTTTTTAACTGGCCTACACTGTTAGCCTGGCAAGGCCATTACAGATCCACCGGACTACTAAGGGGAGCGCTTAAGGCACTCACCCGATTTGGTTAGGCGATCAGCGCAAGGGCACTCGGTGCGCCTCGGCTTGAACTGTCGCCGAATTTCCCGATCTGACTAAGCTAGTCTAAGCTAAGCTCCAAATTTGGCGGACGCGCAGTACGGCTTCCGGGCAGAACGCTCAACAATTGACGCCCTGACCCTCCTGAAGTCACTCTCCATAGAGGCGACCTCCCAGGGGGAGAGGGTTCCGGCGGTGTTCCTGGACATCGCCAACGCCTTCAACAGCCTGCCCCACGTAGTCATAATGGAGGCACTCCGGTATTTCGTGGTGGCCCCTTACTTGCAGCGGCTGTTGGAGGCGTACCTGGAGGACAGGGAGGTCGCCTATGTGGACGGCGACGAGCGAATGGTCCGGCGGGAGACAGGTTGTGGAGTTCCACAGGGGTCGGCCTTGGGCCCACTCCTGTGGAACGTGGGCTACGACTGGGTGCTCCACGGCGCACCCCCACTCGGAGCGCGCATTATATGCTACGTGGATGACACCCTAGTCGTAGCCCATTTCGAGGGGCTCGGACCGCGTATAGCAGGGACGGCGGCGGCGCTCGGCCGGCTGCTCCCCAATATCGGGGGGCCAAGTGCCGGGTGCCACCGACTCTATATGGGAGTCGTGCGAGCGATGGCCGTCTACGGGGCCTCGGTGTGGTCCGATGCCCTCGGTGCCGCTAGTGTGCAGGCGCTGCGCATTGTGGCACTGAGGGCAATCAGAGGATACCGCACCGTGTCCTCAGTGGCGGCCTTCACGCTCACAGGCTCCCTGCCCTGGGAGCTGAAGGTGGGGGTTCTTGCCGCCAAGTACGAGTTCACGGCGGCAAGGAAACGTTTGGGAGAGCCTCCGGTTCTCAGGGAGATAGAGGGAAAGAGGCGAGAGAGAGGGGAGGGTGGCTGCTATGGAGCGGTGGCGACAGGACCTGGATGCTGTCTGCCCGGTCCTGCCGGAGTGGATTGGGACACGCTGGAGCTCCCTGACGTTGCGTCTGGTGCAGGTGCTCACCCGACATGGTTGTTTCGGGTGGTACCTGCACCGGATCTCGGCACGCGGCACGGAGCCAGCCGCCGCATGCCATGCCATGAGAGGTGGACCCTCTCAGCGGCCCTCTCCGCCAAAGGAGGGCCGGTCGAAGGAGGTGGCGATATGGTCACCTACTTCCACCTCCGTAGCCGGACCTGAGGTAATGGGCTGGGGGCCCATCTCTTCATTGCACAGGTTCGGCGGACGAGGGGAGGTACCTCCGTATAAGGACGGAGCCCGGCGGCCATCTTTCGCCGGGCTGACCGCTGGGGGCGGCATGGAGATAGCTCCGCACGGTCACATGCCGCCCCAACTTAAAGCGGTGGCCGCTACACCGTGGGGTTTTAGTCCGTGCGAGCCGGACATAACCCATCCTCTCCCCCGGGAGGATGGGTATCCACAAGGAATTTCCCCACGTAAAAAAATATCCATTTTATACACATATGAATTCGTGGAAAATGCATCTGACTACTATGTTGTGTGAACTATTTCAGTCCGAAAAGGGCAAAAAGCCAGCCCACCACTATGTGTACCTAGGTGTGCACGTGTGTGAGGTGATCTGTGTAAACGGAAAACAAGCGTGAGTTACTGTATTCGCGCGAGTAACATACTCGAGGGCTCCACATCGAGGGACAAACCTAGGCTCGAGTTGTTACAAGAAAAGACGCGACGAGTGTGCGGGATCGTATCTTCACCCCCCACTCACGGCGGCGTGAGTAGGGAGAGTCGCGGGCGTGGGCGCAAACACGCATCTTTTAAGAGGACATCGAGCGAAAAATAAAGAACAATGAGCACGGTGCCTACTTAACTATACAATTACGTACGAGTTCCTAATGTATCGGTCTAACGTATATGGAGACGCGGGTTAGTCGCTGTTGCGTAGTCACAACGGCCGAAAAAGCTGAGATCGCGTTTAAGAGCCCGAGTTCAGAGGTACTATTGACGATCGCGTTGAACGCGAGTATTTCTTGAACATCGTGAACTAATAAGAGTTGCGCTATCCAGTAGATACCGGTGGTCGAAACGGGAGACGCTGTAGGTGGCGCAGGAGTGGACTGAGCCTTCTGAGGCTGGGGCTTGGCCTTTGGAGCCGAGGGAGCTGGTGGGGAAGGCCTTGCGCGCCAGGAGAGCGCGCTCGGCGCGGGTGCGGGTGCTGCCGGTATACTGAAGGTCAGGGAAGGCCTTCTGGCTTTGTATGGGCGGAGCCGGTGGTGGTTGCGTCCGAGACGACGGGGAGTGCGTCCTGGACTGGGTCGCACGTCTGCCGCGGCGGGGACGGGTCGTGCGGGGACGTCCGCGATAGTTCGCGGTATGACCCGGTTGCTCGCAGAGGACGCAGCTGGGAGGCTCGGTGGACTCAGGAGTGCGGGGGCACTCCCTAATGGAGTGATCCCCGAGACACTTGATACACCTGGGACGCCGGTGGCAGTGCCAGGAGGAATGACCGTACACCTGGCAGTTGTGACACTGCGAGGGTACATAGGTCTTGCGAGGATACTCGACTGTGATACGGGAAAATCCGCACACGGAGCTGATTTGGAAGGTGTCCTTCCCAAACCCATCCCGATCTAGAGTGACCAGAACTAGGTTGTACGGAGCCTTCGTACGGGGTGGTACATACAATGTACGCTACGGACTGGGAGATCCTGTTTCTCCAGGTGAGTGAGGACATCGTCGGTGGCGAGCTCTGAGGGAACACCGCGAAGGACGACACGGAGGACGCGCTCGTCCTCGAGAGCGTGGGCGAAGAAAGGGAGTTTCCGCTCCCGGAAGTATTTCGTGAGCTAGCGATGCTCATCGGAGGTCGAGACTCTAATAGAATTGCCAGCAACGGTGTTGACGGCGGACGTGTAGTAAATCTGTTTGGACGTACTGTCTTTTGAGATTTCTACCCAACGAGCTTTGTCACGAAAGGTGACGGGAGGCGGTGGGCGTGGATTCTTAGCTGCGGCTGCGGGTTCCGCGGCCGGAGCTTTAGCCGAAGTCGAGGCAGAGGGCGCGGGAGAGGCTCAACGCACCCGAGCGCCACCTACATTTGACTGCTTTGGGACGGAAAGTCCCGCAGCCGAGTCGCTGTCGGACGGATTCACCGCGTGTGGGCGTTTGCCGCGGCGCGTGACGGTTGTAAAGCCGTCGTCATCGGCGGGCGTGGCCGTGGTCGCGGGTGCAGTCGCGGGCGCGAGTGCTCGCCGCGCCGCTCGTTTTCAAAACACAAAGTACTTGATTCACAGTGATGGTAGCGACGCGAGGCGTCTACGTACATTTGAACTATACGCACTCGTGCAAGCACTCACACCCGCTTGCACTCTGAAACAGGCCTTATAGATTCATTTGTTAGTGTAAATACTTGGGTTACCTTTATTATATTAGATAAGTTCGTGATACCGGATTCGTTTGTTATTGTTTGTTGTAACTATTGCATCGATGTAATTAATTAATTAATGTCTATTATATAAAAAGGGCGAAAATATTTTCGGTACTTAAATATTGGTGCACTAGTTTTTGCTCGGGGTTTCTTTAGTGTTAATGAAGATTTGAACTACCCCGACTCACATTCGCGTTTATAATTGTAGTAAGAATATAAACTTTCGTAATCCATCTATTGAACGTTACATAAGTAGTTGCGTTACAGCGACATCTACTATCCACTTTTAACAATAAAACCACAATAAAGCCTTTCTCCCTGACAAAAAACAAATGTATAAATATAAAAATGTATAAAAAATATAAATATATAAAAAATATATATATAAATCTATAAACAGCTATAGACGAGAAGATAATAAAAAAAAATGTTAGATTTACGCCATTTGAAACTTGAAACTAGTAACAATGTAATACATAAGTACAATGTAATAAACGCTGTGTTACGAACGTTTCGACTGCTATTAAATTCTCGTAACGGAAGCGCGCCATTATCCGAAGATTGCTAAACGATGCTGAGCAAATAGCCTGAAGCATCGATCGCCGTATGAATTGCCCCTTTCTATGACTACAAAACTCAATTTAGTTTCAAAGCGTCAATTCTTAAAGAACGTTGTATAAAATTGTTATTTATGCCTCCGCCCTTATGATACGGACGGAGCTTAACTTAATCCTTAAACGAACTGTACATATAAATATCAAGCATAAATTTTCTTAATAATTTTAATATGTGGCCGATGCAGTTAAAGAAATCTGATAGACTTTCATATCCGTAGAGTTATAAAAAGTTAATTTGTACAAATATCAATAATCCGATCGTGTCCTTGTCTTTTATAATCATTTTATTTATCTTTGTCCAATCTAAGTGAATTTGGTACAACATGTACCTTCATGCAGCAGTACCTCGCGTGTATTTTGATAGAAAAATAAAAATAAGTTTAATTATTGGATATTTAAAAGTTCCGCTATATACCGAAGTACTTAGGTATGGTATAAAAATGAGGTAAATTCACAAAAAATATAATATATGTGTGTAGTAACGTAAGAAGTTACACTTCGTGAATATAATAAAAACTTTTCAACCGTTTCGAACTCAGTCAAAAGTTTAAAAAAGAAATTAAATACCTACTATGAACAAATAACATACACGAGTTTTTGGCGGAATCTTGGAATGTCATGTAGTGGAATTTATATTGTATTCATAATATTGTATTATTTTGCTCTATATTTTATAATATTAGTGGCGTTTTACGTAATATAGTATGTTTATTGTGCACAAGTGAAGTGGATGTTAAATAATGCCACGGGCCTTAGATTTTGACTTGCCACAAAAAATACCAGGAAAGTTCTAATAAGACGGCCACCATCTTGTTACTTCATTGAAACGATCGCAAGAAACTTGTAATATTATTTATCACCTATTCGACAATGGAAGTAATAATCTACTAGATTTGTTGCTAAAAATATAATACACAAATTGAATAATAGTAATATTTATATTTCAAAGAAATTGTTCATATAATATTTCAAACGAAACTGATCAACTAACTTCATGATGTGTTACATCGGCGCGAGGCAACTTCCTTTTCAAACAATTAATTCACTCTTAAAAATGTCTCATAACGCGCCAAAAGACGTATAATTTAAAAAAATATGTACACTGATAAACATGCCCTCTTATTAAGTATTTCGGAAGACCGATGCGTCAAGAAATATGACTAAGTATTGTCTTCGAAATGGAAAATTCAATATAATATGTGCCAGCCACAATCTAGTCTGAAAAAAGTAATACGAGTGCTGTTTCTGTAAACATAATATCAAAATCTACCTACGAGCAAATATATACCGAAAGTGCATATTTTTGTTTAGATTATGATTGATTCATAATCTGAATTTGGCCTCTTGAAGCTAAAATCCAGAGATTCTATCGCTTTGCTCTTGCGAAAAATATAATTAGGAAGCCGATCTAGTTTCATGTCACCTCTACTGGATAACTGTTATGTTTTTTGAACGTAGGTATGAAGATAGGAACGTAAGTAGTGTTTTGACGTTCAAAAATATTTTCCATGGGCTTAAATTGAATAAAATAATATTCATTTTAATTTTTCAAGTACCTACAATTGCCCTAAAGTGTCAGTGGAGGTGATGTTTTTTTTTGTAAATAAATCAACGTATAAATTATCTACTTTAAATGTCAAACTTATTGTTTACTTTTTAACATTTTGAAATTTTTATAAGTTTTAATTAGCAATGGTATGAGAGTCATCGTGCCAATGTTTCCGTTTAAATTTGTTGACATTGTATAATCTACATATAAAAATACGTCTGTTATTTCTCCGAGGTAATCTCCGAAACCCTGAATAACTTTCAATTAGACTTTTACTCGTAAATAGAGGATATTGCAAAGTATTAACATAGTGTAAATTTCGTTGCGTTTTCCGTGGGGACTAAGCAATAATGATAAAATTTAGATAAAATTAAAGTGGTTGAAGGTTTATCGGGATTGTGTCGTAATAAAAAAAAATTAAATCATAAAAATAAAAGACAGTGCAAATAACTAATTTTGAAAAATACATGGTTTACAAAAAAAAGCGAAGTTTCCACATGAACAAAGTTATGAGTATCGAATAGTTTAACTATAAAAATAAGGAAAACACCTGTCATTGTCTGTTCTTCGACGTACATACCAGTAGTCATAAACTATACGAAATGAAATTATATACTTGGCAGGAATACCGTCGCGTCGCAGCGATACTAACCGCTAGCGACTGCTCTGCCACACTCTACTCGCAACGATTGTGTGATACAGGGCGCAAAGGCCTTGGCTTTTGAAAGTGTTGCCAACAACTATCAAGAATCGACCCAATTTAGACAATGCATTAATTTGAATCACAAAAGTTATAAATCCAAAGTTATGGCTTCTTTGCGAATACCTCTAAGAATGATTATAAAATAAACTCTAACTAAATGTTATCAATGCAAATGTGAATTTCTTTGTTTTAAACTACTCAATTCATCATCACGAAATTTTGCATACCCGTTATCAGGGGTACACAAACAGGACATAGAGTACTTTACATCCAGATAAAAGTACTATTTCCGAGAGATATCAGATAGTATTAATATAATAACGTTCCATATTTTTAACATGTACTGTCGGAAACATTTAGCCAATGTTTCTATGTCATTGTACATACGTTTATCTGTTTCATAAAACTTATCTTCAATGTTACATACATGTTTCCCAACATTTCTTTCACCCGTCTTCTGCACCTGTTTTTTAAAGCATTTTTGCTTAACATCCTTGTTGACCGTTTCTTTTCTTATGTTATTGCTGGATATTAATTTTCAGTTCCAATAAATATTCTTTTCTGACAATTAATAATAATTCATAAAAAATACATGCTTGCAATAATATCTTACATTTATGAAATCTTATGCATTATTTACTTTTCTCTGTTACATTTTTTTTAGTGTTTCTCTACTTTTTTGTTATAATACTTTTTTTTCTTTTTTGCATGAAAATGTATAAAAAATCTGTGTATAATAATATATCTAAATATAAATGTAGCGTCGTAATTTCTATCCAAACCTTAACACAAAAACACGTTTTGAATTTTGAATCTGTCTAGTAACCAAGCGGGGTGGTAGAGATTTGTACGAAACCACTATAAACATAGTGATAAACCGGTTACAGTAACTCTCTTTTAGTTTGTCGCATTGCGGAATTTGCCAGGGCATACCCAGTAGTCGACAGGCATACAAACTAACATGACAACGATGACTTTGCGATAGATTTCATATCTTTTTTGTTTTTGGACTGAGCTGTGCTTATCGTCAGATACAGCGCTATCACTTTTCTGTGTTACTATATCAAAAAAATTATTATGTCGTCTTCCTTACATCTACTTCCTGTGCCTATAAAATAATGCAATTTGTAAAAAAATATTTATAAATTAATCCTACACATTAGGTATATAAAAATATAAAACATGGTAGTTTTATTAACTATATTATTTTAATTTTGTTTAATTTTATTGTATAAATATAATATTATTTTTATAAAATAGGTATTTAAGAAAAAATAATTATATACAACACTATTATTATTTATGTCATAGCGACCACTTGAAGAACATTTCTAAAAGGAATTAAAGGATTGGTTTTTTTTTCTTGTAACGGTATTTCCGCACTGCCAATAGGGTCAACACATTGTTTCTTTCTTCACTTTGACGTGAATAAAAAGTATAATCATTTACGAAATGTAGAAACTCCGACAAAATTTACAAAACACACGTTAAGTACTTGACAAGAATTAATGTTAACAAGGCATAAAAAGAGAAAGTTAAATTAAAAATATCTGTGTACAGACGAGACGATATATTTTTATATTTTACTAAGTAACAACAGACATTATTTATGTATTTAAAGACGTTTTTAGGATTAAAATTAAACATTAAAAGTTCATTCAGTCAAAACAAAATTTTAGAAACATGAGATGCGGTTTTGGCAAAAACATGCTCATAGAAAGTTTGCCAAATCGAGTTTTACATACTGCTGGCAACAATGTACGTTGGGTACTACGTTCGAAATTCAAGTGCTCAGCCAGCGCGACGAGCTGGCAACGTCGCAACACAAACCCGATATAAATAGGTGGGTGGTTTGTAACTGCCAAGATAATGTTTGGTCTGACGGACCGCTTTCCATTTTTACGTTTTACGCTCCTAGGTTGAACAGGAATCCGGGTACGTCAGTTTTATTGCTCCCCGGGATAGTGCGCAATGAAATCAGTGGGTGTATTTGTTTATGTAACGGATGGCTCATGGCAGTTTCATTACATCAACTACATTCAGTCAATGACACTGTATCGATCTCTCGCTGTTCGTAATTCTTTCGCACAAATACTTATTCCTCGAGGAAGTTGAAAGATTTATTTTGTTAATGGCTTGAAGCGTTCATTTGGGTGGTGAATACCAGAAATTACGTTTTACGTAAACAATGCATAAGAAAAAAAGTGAAATGCTTTTGGAAACCTTCGTTTTTCATTTACCTTCTTTGATACAATTATTGAAAATGTCTTTGTTCACAAATGCGTCGTACGTTCAGTATTAGTTACTAATAAACAAATTGTAGTTGGAAATGTTCTTGAGAGTTAAAAGCGCCACGACAACTTTCTTGGTATTTAGAATGAAAAGCGTTTTCCTGGCACACTCACGATTTTGGAGCAGAATCTTTATGAAATGTGAAACTGCTTCAAATATATTGTAAATGCAATTTAAGTACCTGTCAACCATATTGCCGAAAGTCTGACTCAGTACCAAATCATTTCCTGATCATCACCAAATCATCATCAATAAAAAGGTTGATAGATTGATTGAAGATTGATGACGTATTTCCTTAAAGCCTTACAATTGTATAATATCAGAAGTCAATATAATAGTATATTATTCTTTTTAATTCATTATGGTCAAGAGAATGATATCTCCTTTCAAAAAAATCTTGCTCAGTATTTTATATATAAAACATAAATATAGTTAAACTGTGGACTAATTAGGTACCTAATTTTTATTGCATTAACAAACATGTTCATGAAATTAAAAGAAATGTAATTATGTTATGTTCCACAACAGCGAGCACGCTTTCGAAGTACTTAGTTTTGTGAAATAGGTTTACTTTTTATAACAAGAGGATAATTGTATGAGACATTTGTTACCTAGGGTGGGCTGTTTATCTTCGGAGAAATAATGAATTGAGGGACGTCTCTCTTCACGTTGTAAACTTGTTCGCTATCATAATAAAGATTTAAACATTTTTACAACCTACGCATGACCGCTCGTGTTATAATTTATACACAGTAGTTTCTCGTTTGTTGACCTTCCTCGTTTGCTTGTGGATTAAAATGAAAGACGTTTTTTATACTTTTAAAGATTTAGCCATTGACCACAATCTCATCTGATGTTAAATGATGATGTGGTCCAAAATGGTAGATATCCTAAACATAGAGAGACTGGCTCTAAGTGGAGCTGCTGGAACATACACGTAGGTGTGTGACGACAGATTTCCAACATGAAGGTAGTAGCTAGCCAGACGGGCTTACAAAAACCTCCATGATATGATTTCATCACTATCTTTTCACGATCATTGCAGTCTTCGAACACGGTAACCATTGAGCCATGATCGCTTCATGGTCACGAGTTAGAAAATCTCAGACTGTAATATTTCTTGTCAGTTTTTCATTTCGATATGATTGTTGTCTATTTTGTTGTCATGATTTATCAATCGAATTATTAACTTTAATTTTCAAAGTACAACAGCTCGGTTTCAAAGTGAATATGTAATTACCAAATCCGATTTACGTAAGATTTTATAAGTGAATTGCCGCCCGCTTCGTTGGGCATTACAAAACATAGTAAACGATTAATCGAAACCGAAAAGTACGTATCTTAGAACCATAAACGAAAAATCTCGCATCCAATGATCATTATCATTATCTCCATCATCGTCATTATCATCAGTTGTTCCATATCATCAAAGAACTGTATTTTCATTATATACATACAGATAGATAGTCTTATCCTTCTATATTCTATCTATATTGTGAACGTCATTTGCAACGATTAAAAATGAAATAATCGTAATAAAATCATGTAATTGTATTATATTCTAAATTGTTGCTTTATATTAGCTTGCGTTTTGAAATCCTCACAATGTATTTCGAAATTAGCTTTTATGAGAGCAGAAGTGACGATAGCGCTGTTTTTATACAATTTTTCTTTATATATGTTTTATACAAATTTTCACACTACATTTTATTTCATTTTGTATTACCATACTGCGGATCTCAGACTTTAGAAAGTAACCAATCATGTCGATCTATAGGGATTATAACAAAATCAAAAGGAATAATACACTGAACCAAAATAACATGGCGCCGACGATGAATCGATCGGGACCGCTATAAACGTCTTCGTCCCAACCTATATCATTACGGAGGGTGAAATCGCACTAATTTCATGAATGTATACGATATATAAGACATACTCTAAATTATTAGTAGCAGTGAGTACATATAGCAGTAATGACTATATATCAATAATTACTTTCGCTTTTATATTATTCTACATTTGTTATTACGAAATGGTGTCGTATAACTTGTATTTTATTTCTTATTGCAATTTCTAAAAGGATCATGATAATGGGATGAATTTTCATTGTTAGTCGCAACGTAACTTTGAGTGTGAGCAACGTGATATTCTCCCTTCTACATCTATTACTTAATGCGTAATGGTTACTTATTGGCATGTTGCAATATTATAGACTGACCATAATCATTCCCAATAATAATAGCGAATAACAAATAATGAATAATGCAATAGCAGATAAATTACGTCTCCAATTATTTGTTATCAATTGCGCAGGTATAATGCAGCACATTATTAATTGCAATAATGGCGACCTCTAGTAATATGAAACGAATTTCTTATTATTTACTTGTATTTGTCAATATTACTCGTATCTAAAGAATGAAAGATGTTGGATAATATTAATTTTAATATGTGCGAACGCTTCCAAATTAAAACGCAATCAATACACAAAATTATTATAAACAAGTATAATCTAAACATTGTAAAATTGAATTTATAACATTACCTATACTATTTTAACACAACTTTCATTCTTTACAGGCAAGTAAATTTATTAATTACGTAATAGCGTCATTTTATAAAACTCACGATAAAGAAAATGTTGTGTATAACATATATAAATATATTTATTTATTTAGATAAGTATATAAGTGCTAAGTTGTTTATTAATTTCGGCATCGGAAACTTTACCTTCACTGTTGCCATATTCGATTAATGGTAATAGATTATTCAAGTATATAGCTTTGAACGAGGTCAAAATAACACAACGTGAAACCGAAATTACACTATCGTTCGATAATCCGATAGTGTTGTACGTAGTCCGTGTAAAATTTTAATTGATAAATAACTATATTTAACATGCTAATGTCATCTCTATTCATTGTAAGCTGAGATGTTTTTTAAATCGTTATTATCTAATCAGATTTGCTTATAGTTTCAATAGTAATCAATATATTGCTAAAAAATAAATTAATATTTATACATATTAGGTTTGTATAAATTAATTAAAATGTTCGTTCCATAATTTATTATTCGGACTAACACTAATTAGCATTTTTATATTGCTATGTGTACTAATTATTTTCGTGATTCATTAAAGACTAAAAAAGACCAAAGAATTATATAAGAAAATAATAACGAAGAGAGATTCAAGATCGCGAATAGTTTTTAACAATTTGAAAGTATTCAAATTTAGTTTATTAACTATTGTGAATCTATGAATAGTTGTGTTATAAGCTGCTATTTTAAAATATAACGTTGTACAATGTTTCATTCATAAAAAGTCATTTCATATTATAAATACGAATGTGAATTTGTTTGTCTGTTACGCTTTCACGCCTTAACTATTTCGCCAATCATCGTGAAATTTTGCATACACATTGTCAAAGTACTGTCCCTGAGGAATAGGTCAAATTAATCCATACATCCATTTCTTTTTTTTTATCGAACTGACTACACTGTTGGCTTGTTGCAGCCCTTACAGTTTCACCGAACTACGATTATAGGATGGATCAATACGCCAACGATGGTGATGTATGGAAATAACACCCCTCTCTGTACATCTGCTAAAAACTATTCTAAATATAATGTATATTTATAATAATACTAGCTGCCTGGTCCGGCTTTGCACGGACGTCAATCCAGTCAACAAATTACCTTATACCGCCATCTGTTAGAATCTTATCGAACTAATAGAGATAATCATGATCCTTTGTTAATAAACAAATAATTAGCAATAAAATAAAATTGCGACTATAATTGAAGATCTAAGCTATCCTATCTCTCAAGTTGGACGAGACTGCTCACGGTGTACCAATTTAATTTAAAATCGGTTAAGTAGTTTAGGAATCCATCGCGGACAAACATCGTGACAGGAGATTTATATATATTAAGATGTACAATAAAAATATAAACCAGATCCGAGTTTGATGCCGGTTCTTCTATATGACTGGGTTGTTTTGTTAACCGTTGGTAGTTTTAACGTTCATAAGCGCCTTCTCAGAGCCTAAACTTAATAAGGTATTTTTAATTTTATATACGAGCAAAACCAGGGTCTAAAGTTAATATTCCTTTAATTTTATAATAGCAAAACTTGTTCGTCTGTCTGGTTTAAACGGATGAAAGGCTTCTAAAGATATCATAGAATCATACACCACTTCATGACACCACTTCGATGCCTCCTCTCGATAGAGGTCCAGGTATGTCACCTGCATTCGATAGTATAGACAAAGCGGAATGCCTAGCAGCAAGTTTAGAAAAACAATGTTCTCCAAATACAGCGAACACTGACCCAGTCCATATCCGATCGATTGAAACCTCGGTGGAGAATGCAATCCTGTTCCCCCCCACGGATACTCTAACCCCGGTAACCCGGGATGAGGTCTGCGCCGCTATAAAACTTCTGAAGCCCAGGAAATCTCCTGGTCCTGATGGTATCAAGAATGAAGTTCTCAAACTACTTCCCGATCATCTCATAGCCCTCTTGGTCTGCATCTTCAATGCGGCCATGGCCCAGGGTTATTTTCCAGCCGTCTGGAAAAAGGCTATAGTGATAGGTATTCACAAACCTGGTAAAAAAGCCACTCTTCCTGATAGTTACCGCCCGATTAGTCTTCTCGACACACTCGGTAAACTCTATGAGCGGCTCCTTCTGAACCGTCTCCAGACCACCATGTCCGATTTAGACCTGCTACCACATGAAGAGTTCGGCTTTCGAGTTGGACACTCTTGTACACAACAAGTGCACCGCCTCACGGAGCACATCCTGCATAACTTTACTGAACCTAGAATATCATATCGTACTCTCGCGATCTTTTTCGATGTAGCTAAAGCTTTCGATAAGGTGTGGCACGCCGGACTCGTTTATAAGCTTCTTCAGTTTGTGTTGGCGCCCCCTACTATGTTCGGAACGACGATCTTCATAAGGATTTGGATATTACTTCGATTCAAGCGTACATCAAGTCCGTCACAGCTAATTATTTCGACAAGGCCACAAATCATCCCAACCCGTTAGTGGTATCTGCTGCAAGCTATACCCCCAAGCCCGCCGCAAAGTATCCTAAAAGACGACCGCGACACATTTTCAACGATCCCCCGGATGACATAACGGCTGCGAATGATCTGTATACCGACGACTCTTTAAATAGAGCGTGCTCGCGCCCACGCCCCCGGAACCACCGATCACGCCGACACGGTCGGGTGGTCAACTTCGCTCCCGCACACCCGCCACGTCCTCCTTCGGCAGCAGCTTAAGCCTAGGTTCGATCCCTCGGACGGGAGCCCTCGAGCATGCTGCTAGCGCGATACAGTGACACCACATTCACTAGCTCCTTGCACACACGACACTGCACTCCACACACGTGCACATTCACACGGTACGTACACTGGTTCTGTAAGGGACCGTTTTACCTTTTTGGCTAGTTAAACTTAGCCAAAAATATCAGGCACTATATGCATGTGCGCTTTAGTGTGACACATTAGAAGGTATGCATATGTGTCTCACTAAAGTGTACATGTATGGCATATAGATATTTTATTTTATGCAGATATTTTAGTTCGATTCACGTTTATCCCAAGGCAACTGCCCAAGCCGAGGTTCGGCCATTCTGGCACCCTTGAGCTTATTGCCTCTCGGCTGAGTGCCCTAAGCGCTCGCCCTAAAAGCCTGGTGAAGCTGTGAAGCCCCATTAGGCCGACAGCGTTTAGTCAGTTCGAAAAAAAAAAAAAAAACATAGAATCATCATCATCATCATAGAAGTTGATTATATTGTAAAACATGGGAGTCTCGTTCGAGCAGCGGTCGGGTGCACACGTGCGCTCTCTCGCCGCTCTGACGGCCCGTTCGGTTCGCCGCGCTCGGCTATATCCGGTCATTTCCGGCTCGCCTACCTGCGCACCAGATGTTTGCATTCCAACGATTTCGCCGCCGCCCGACCCGCATTGTTGCCGAGTGATTCATCGCCCGGTGCTTTTATGTTCGAGCGTTTGAAATTCGAAGAAAGAAGACATCTGCTGCGAAGCCGCACTCATAGTGTGTTCGCTCGGCTATTGTCAATCGACACGCTCTTTTCAGAGCGATGGTGCACCTCTATCAGTGTACCATTTAAGCCGCACTTTTTGGTGCGAGCCGAGCACACTGTGTGCAGTATGTCGAGTCGCCGTGCAACGAGTCGTGCTTCGTGCTGCGCTTCGTGAGTCGTGCAGCGCGTCGTGTGCCGTGCAGCGTGTCGTTCTTCGTGCCGCGCCATGTGCAGATACGAAGAGAGAAGATACCGCGTCTCTCTTTGGCCCGGACACGGATTGTCCGTTAAATTTTAAATAGGCGCACGCCCCTGCCCCTCACTGACTCACGCTAGTTTTTCATTTACACAGATCACCCCACACACGTGCACACATAGGTACACATAGTAGTGGGCTGTTTTATTGCCCTTTTCGGAGTGAAATAGGTCACACAACTTAATAGTAAGATGCAAAATATGTACATACATTTATGAAACATGCATGGTCACACATGCATTTTTCACGAATTCATATGTGTATGAAATGGATAGTTAGCTTAGCTTAGTCAGATCAGGAAATTCGGTGACAGTTCAATCCGAGGCGCACCGAGCGCCCTTGCGCTGATCGTCTGAACAAATCGGGTGAGTGCCGTAAGCGCTCCCCTTAGTAGTCCGGTGGAACTGTAGAGGCCTGATGAAGCCAACAGTGTAGGTCAGTTCGAAAAAAAAGTAAAAGGTATTATGTGTTTTTTTATTTTTTTGTAATTCAAACACAGTGACGCGAGTCCGCAAAAGCTACTAGTACATATAAAAGATAAATTGAAACAAATGGAAACTTGTTCAGCTGTTATTATTTGCTCTACTGAACCAATGCTCGGTATGAACGCGATAGAATAGTCTTACCTCTTCGAATAATATTTTTTTTTATCACGACGGCCAACTCTGTTCTATTTATTTTATCTATCCAGCTGATACACGCGAATTCATCTCGTGAGAACGGTTTCCTTATTTCATGGAAACGACGTTCTTTATCAGGAGTAAGTGTGGATTGTCTTTTTTTATTATTGTAATTTTATCAGTGTTACTTATCCCGTATATCTTTTTAACCGATTTGAGGTTAACCTATATTAAATGTTAGTTATCCTCCCTATTTAGGCTGTATAAAAAATCATAACGATATGTAGCTTAGAAAATAACCTCAAAAGTCTTTTATCTGTCAGTAAAAATTATGTTAAAATTGGTTAATCCGTTTAGAGATTAGTTCAGAGAAATAACGACACTGAAATTTTATTTTAATATATCAATTGTGTTTCACGTGAAACATTTTAAATGCATAAATAAAATGTGTACCTATAATAGAATGTTATGATTCTCGGGGATTCTAAAAGTGACAAATAAGGGTTGAACCAGGGCTGAAGTCAGGTAGAAGAATTATCTAACCATTTAAAAGTTATTATTTTGCGAGGCAAAAAATAAATATCTTTTGTGGGGAAGTTACTATAACTTTGTAGTAGAGAAACTCCTTGCAACATTTTTGAACCGGCTCACGCAGACGGCGAAACGTGTGGCGATCGATTGTGCGACGTTGCCGCTCTGTTGTGGACAACGCAACTGCCCGCTTCGCCGAGAGCCGTCACCATGAAAATTACCTCATCATCGTAGTATCTACAAGTTTTGTATATACTTCTTAGGGATAAGCACATAGTATTATAATGACACTCATCGTGTCTTCTCTACGAATAGAGGTCCTGAATTAAGCAATTCGGCAACAGTACCTGAGAATCAGTCTCCATTTTAAGTTAGCCTTTTGGCGTATACAAGGGCGTGATTATTAAATATCACATAAAATTGCATTCAAAATGTAATGCATTTTTAATCCTTTCTTGAAGGAAGATGCCTGATGTCAAAAAACATTAACTGAATTTATAACATTAGCTCGTTACCGTTTCTTCAATTTAAAACTTCTGAAATAGTTGTTCGATAAGGCAATGATAAATATTTCATAGTTATCAAATAAGAGTATGGCGAGAAGAATAAAGTTATTAACAAAGTGAACAAAATGATGGTGATTCAAATTTAAATTAAATTGTGATACACGCTTGTTCGTTTTGTTTCAAATCTTTTGCAACTAGTGTCTAATACCTTGTGTCCTTTTTCTTAGATTTGCCTGAGTCATATTTTTTATAAAGTGATTGCTACTATTCAATCTCTTAACTGTAATACATGATATTTAAAAGCGGAAAATGTGTTACGATATAAGAAATGATTATATCAATATTTATTGAGGCAGCAAATCTTAGAAACACAGTAAAAACTGGTTACCTTATATTTCAGTTTATGTTGATATCATGTTTCAGTTTAATTGTATTATTGTGCCTGTATAAAAACGATCTCTAATGACTGTGAACTTTGAACATACTGATTTTCTATATCTATACTTAGAGCATTACCATACCATGTTACTGGATTCATGTTGTCTGTCTACAATACACTAATACCATTTTTATCGAAGGTTCACCATGGACCGATTATTACGAAGATAAATCTCTTTCATAAGATTTTTAATACAGATATTTTGTTAAACTGTGTAAATCAAAGTAGGATGTACCTTATTATATTACGGTTCTCATAAATTTCGTCTCTATGTGACCAACACAGTAATCGATATAAATTAATTATATAGTTCACAAAACCGTACCTGGCTCTCAATCAAAACATGTAGCGTTGTGTAGACTATTTTTACTCCGAATCAAATATTAATAAATGGATTGTGTCATTTAACTGTGTTCCAACTGTTGCATTTCCGAGGTCGAATTTGCCTTTACGCCTTCACTGTGACTACCGACTGAAATCTTATTGAGCTCAATTTATCACTCTTTTCCTTTTTCGTTTCAACTGAGTATGTTAACGTTTTTCGATATAGATAACACATTGCTAGAGAAATATTATAACTAGTATTATAAATGTTGTCTGCAATTTCGTTGTCATGAAATTGGTTTTGGGGCTTTAAGAGATCGTAGTTTTTATCTGGATGGTTTGTTAGTTGTCTCCTATTATTTGTTAATTTCTACTTAACTCTTATAAAATATTTATCGAATCTAAGTTATCTTATTTAAATATTAGATAAATCTAATGCCGTTTGTGCCCAAAAGAATATATATGTATTCGTAAAATCATACAGACTCACTATCACGCATTTATACTGTGGTCGCATTTACAATTTATAACGCTATGTAGTCCGTTTGAAGATCCCTACCTTTTGTTTCTGTTCGTATTCTCTCCGATGTCTAGAATAGAATTCATCTCGGCCTTTTTTTTGTACTGATTTCACTGTTGACTTGACAAGGCCGCTATAGTTTCACCGGACTACCGTGATCTACATCACATAAACCTCCGTACATAAGTAAAAAATAATCTATACATATAATAAACATGGAGTGTCTGTATGTAATATCAGAATAGCGACTTTTTACTGATTGGATATGAACGTATACACGATACTGATAACAAAAACACAATTTTTTAAAATATTTTGTCTGTCTATCTGTCTGTTTGTTCCGGGTAATCTCCGAAACGGCTGGACCGATTTTAACAGAAATTTCACTGACGGATAGTTAAAATTACAGGTCGGTGATATAGGCTACTTTATTTTAGACAAACTGTCATCCGTGGCTTCGTCTGTAGTACTATCTCCAAAACGATTGGATCTATTTTCACGGGACTTTCACTGCCAGATAGCTAACGTTATAAGAAGTAATTAAAGTTTTTTTTTTATTTTGGACTACCTTTTACCCGTGGCTTCGTTTGCAGTACTATCTCCAAAACGTTTGAACCGTTTTTCATGGAACTTTCACTAACAGATAGCTGATCTTATAAGAAGTAATTTACAATTATAAAAGAACGCATGCGGAGCTGCGGGTAACAGCTAGTAAAAAACATATCTAGTATTAAGGATAGGTAAGCGTTTTGTTTAACCACAATTTCAAGAGATATTAGGCGATAATGTATTCAGAATCGAAATATCGCAATCGTACTGAAATTAAATCCTAAAACTCAAATGAGGTTTATAGAAACACTGACAATTAGTGTTCGTCCATAGACGTTCCACTAAAGTCTTAAGTCGAGCATCATTGAGTGGTATATTAACGTATATAGGCTACCGTATATTTTAACCTTCAAAGAGTTCAACCGAGATAAATATATAAACGGAATAGGTATTCACGCTCGAAGGCGCGGCGGAAAATTTACTATTGATTTTCCAACGTTACGAGACCACTGAACCGGGGAATACGAACGGCAGGAGCTTCGCGGAGAAATGTTCCGGCTTTGTTCCCACCTAATATTAACCTACTTATTTATATGTCGGAGGTACCCTCATATGCGAATACGTTGGATTCCCTCTACAAACGTAATTATTGCCGAACAATACTTCGACCTCATAAAAACGTCTACAATGTTCATTGAAGTAAAAACTTCTTTAAGCGCATTTTTCTTTTGTTATTTCACGCTCGTATTACAATAATATAATCTATGTGTTGCATGTAATTAGTGTAGTATTATTTCAAGTGTTTATATTGTGTTTATACAGTACATTTTTAAGAAACTGGTAAATCAGAAGTTTTCACTTCTATTGTGGATTCTAAGCACACAGCTACATTTTTATCTTCTTTAACGAATATTTTCAAAGAAAATGTTTCTCTACAAACTTTTTACCAGTTGTAAGTTACCTCAGCTAATTATATCATAACTGCTTAGCCTCTATGGAAAAGCTTAATGTAGCCTAGGTAATAATACTCCGACAAGTTAAAAGTTTCATTATAATTGGTAATCTTTTCGAAGAAGAGAAGTAATTTTCTTTAGGCCAGACATTGTACACCAACATTGGTCTACATTAATGTTGTAAATAAAAATATTACAGTTTTAAAATAGTAATTGGTTTTAATTAAATTTTCGGCATTATAAAACATTGTTTTATTTATGTCGCACATAATGAAAATTATGCGAAACGATAGAATCATTCCCACGCGTTGATATAAAATGAACGCTATAATTAGACTTTTTAAATTTTGCGCCATTGAAAGTAACATCTGAAAATATTTAGTCACTTTTGTATATGCTATACTTATAATAAGTCGATAGTTAGTTACATGAGAAGTCCATTAACCTTCTCCTATATAACAAACGGTCGCGCCGCGTCGCCGCGCCCGCAAAATCCAACACACGTTTTGGTCAAAATAACTTCATACTAAAGCTAAACCAAACATAACATAAATAATTTAATGCAAAGATATCTCCTAAGAAGGTTAGTATTAGACTTTTTTGGTAATTGTTGCATGTTTGCGTGTGAATAAATTTGTTTTAAATTGTTACAAAAAAGTTGTGTATGGAGGCAGGGCTTTTCTAAGTACGTCTGGCTAGATACAACCCTATATATGTGTTCTTGCAGCCGTACTTGAGAGCGAGTCCCGTTTAGGTTTAGCGTGTTTGCCATCTTAGACCACATCGTTATTTAGCATCGGATGAAATTGTAGCCAAACGTACAACTTATAAAGTACATATTATCAAAATTATCAAAAAAAACATAACACTGTTACGTACGCTGTGCAATAACCCCTCGGCTGATTTTTTAAGATCCAGATCTCAAAATGGCGGATTATGTTTTTAATTATTTTTTAATTTCACGATATCGTAGATTGTAAACTTCATGATTTAGTCAAAAAGTTCATACAAATTAAAAAAGATATTAAAAAATACATTTTACACAGCAATTATAGTTTTCCAATGTATTATTTGTTATTTTTCAACTTTATGTTATAAATCAGGCATTTTTTAAGCTTGTGCTGCCAACAATCTATTGACCTGTGCCTTATGAGGTCTACATTCGTTTGTATGTAACTTAAACTAATGGTTTTGGACAGTCCAGAGGTTAATCAATAACATAACTGTTCGTATATTTGTTATCTACAACCTATTAAAATTTAAAATAAGTATGTCTGTGACGGTTGATGTTTGTTCCTCATTCTAAACTATTCAACAGATTTTCATGAAACCTAGTAGTATATCAGAATAACACATAAAGACATTATTGAAATTGCTAAAAATATAACGATAAATGAAACAATATATTGGAAATGATCCTACCATCTGAGATCTATCTCGGCGTACGCTGATTATTCCGTAAGAATTACAAAAAGATAATGTTTCATCGTCATTTATAAAGATAAAAAGACAAACGAACTCGTGGGCGGCCGCTAGATAATAATAAATAAGCAGATCTTAAAATATTTTTATTACGTTAATACACAAGAACTTGACACAAAAACTTAAGTAAAAAAAACAGGACGTATCGTAAAGACACACGACAGAAGTAATTTTTTTGTAATACAGAGAAAATCAAATACAAAAAAAATCTAACATGACGCGGTGTTCCCAGGCGACCACCCATCCAAATACTGACCGCGCATGACGTTGCGTAACTTCGGTAAACGGCCTATAACCAGTGTTTTCAACACTCTATCCCTATTAGTGTTTACCCCCATCACTTTTCGCTATACAAAGAGGTTGCCGATCAGAATTTCAAAGCCCTCCCATAAATAGTTTCACTTTAGTAACGTTTACTTATAACTTACGAGGTTTCATATAAATCTAATTTTCCACGACTTATACTGAATTAAATATACCGTGGAATTATCCCTTCATTGATACGTTCATTACGTTCGTTCTAGGTTTAGATTGCTTAACATCTTAGACCACATCTTCATTTAACATCAGGTGAGATTATAGTCAAACGCCAAATCCTATAAAGAATTTAAAAATAGTCGTAAGTAGTATTGACGCGTGAGTAGTTATTGCTGTTGATCTTCTTTTTCCTTCTACATTGGCACACAATCCTCTTTATTAAGGATAATTTCTGCCATTGGAAAATCGGCAAATATTTTGATTTAAAAAAAGTTTTATCTTGTTATAACTACATAATTGTAACAAGATGGAGGCCTTGCTAGAACTTTCCAGGCAGTCTTTGTGATATCTTAGAATTCATGTTCATGTTTTCTACTTCTAATCCACTTGTTCCCAATAATCAAGTTATATTATCAAAAATGTCAACAATATTAAAAAATACATGTTCAAATAATATAAGTTCCTGAATTAAAAAAGGCACTGATTTACACACTTACATTCCGCCTTAACCCTTACATATTTGGAAGTGGATCACATAGAAACTATCAAACCTACAAAACTCGATTTTAAACTTGGACTTCGTTTGATTCTGCATTCAAAACTTATTAACCTTCCTATATCCGTGCGTCAATGCGCTGACTGACCAATCTGTGTCGTGTACAGGTACATATAATTTACGAACGCTAGAGTTATTTTCATTTGAACTAGGTTAGGATTCATACACCTACTAAGACAACCAAATTACCATGGTTTTTCATTTAAAAAAAACGAGTTAAGTGAATGTTGTCCGTCTCACAGACCAACGCGCGAGTATCGGAAGCTCAATAGTCCTTAAATAAAACGATTTTATCAAAATATATTAATGTAATTAATTCATTAGTTATTACAGACATTTATAATTCTCGTAGTATAATATTGTACGTTACAGGTACTTTTACAACTATTAATAGTATAAATAGTCCTTAAATTATATAATAAATTAAAGCAATGGGCGAAGATAGCTTTCAAGAGTTGCGAAGCGATTATAATTTAAAATATACGTCATTTATTTACATTACTAAATTGAAGACAATTTGCGTAAGGTATTTCGTTTGTAGTCGCTTATAGACGACAATGTTATAGGCAATTAATTATATTGAATAAATATAACATTTATATAGCCTTCACATACATTCTTTTTCTTTCCACTTTAGTAATCAATCTTCATTATTGAAGATTGTTATTCAACCAGTTTGTAAGATTAATTATTACAAAAGGTCTTGTTATAATGCTCCAACGAGATTTTGTAACATTTTAGAACGTAGGTTCCGCGTTATTACTTCCTGTCCACTTTAATTGTGCACAATAACCGAACAATGCTATATTTTGTAAAATATTATCAATATTACATACCATATAATCTAAAAAAAACGAGTTTGTGAATAAAAATACTACATGACAGTCTTAGGTCCCACTAAGAATTTCCATTACGCACGTTCAATTTTTTTACAAAATGCCGTAATCTCATTCCTTAAATATCGTAATAATTAATTTTTCATTTAGATAAGGAATTTCTATCACAGAAATATCGTCATAATAATAATTTATAAGAAGGGATTTCTTAGTATATACATAATCTATCATTGTCTTCCGTTTCGTTATTGTAGTTTACTTGCAAATTACTTTAGGAGTGATATTTTCACTTCTAATACCGTGGCAGAAATATTCGCCGTAGTATTATTGTATTATTTCCAAGAAATTATTTTTCAGTTCCATTCGCTTATGTTTTCTACTTTTCTTTTGTGTATATAACTTGTATTATAGTAGTTTTATTCTCAGAATGTTATGGTGATATTTTTATGCAGATCACAATAAAATTAAAGTTATCTGCAATAATGTGTGATTAATTTCATTTTTATACAAATACAAAATTACTTGCATAACATTAAATTACATCCAAATTTAACGAATACACGGTACAATGATACAAGTTAAAATAATCGCATGCCTAACCAAGTACCGTTTCCTAACTTCAGAATGTTAAATTTTAAGCTATATAGTAGCTCTATAGTTTCCTATATTATAAAATATAAAGATACGTTCTCTATCTCCGTGATACATATACAACTATTAGCAACTTACTTACTTGTCAACTTAATATTATTATTTTACATGTTAACCGTGGAAAAATATCACTTTTATGTTTTTTCCTAAAACAATTGTTACTATTGCCCGTTCGGTACCCTACCGGCGTTGATGCGAGGGGGTGGCGGTCGGTGGAGGTACACGGCCGGGTTGTCGTGAGGCGGTCGTTGCAGGCGACCCGGCGCGGGCGGCGGAGGTACTCGTGTCTGTTCCACTTTGATCACCGGGGTCGCCGGCACCAGGTCCTGGCGAGGCGACATCGCTGGAATATTACGTTAATGTGTTTCATTTATGAATACTCTTTTAACATGTTATGTATGCCACTTCTTTATATTATTCGAATCCCAAAATGACCCTTGAAGAAAAACATCGTTATGAAACCATAGCACAGTAATAGGCAATTTTCTAATGTTTGCCTACCTCTAGCCACTATCTTCAAGTTAAAACTAGGATCCTAATAAGTATTTGATATTTAGTCTTCTGCAAAGATTAGCTTACCACCATCTTAGGCCACAAAATTACATTAACTTCATGACATATTTTACCTTTAGACTTAAGGGTACTATCTAGCTATCTAGGGTTTAGAAGAAACCTTACCAATGTACTATAGTTTCGTCACGATGTTTTCCTTCACTTAAAGCTTCGACGCAATCGCAAGGATTCGAACTTACGCCGTCCGCCGTGATGTCCGGACACGCTAACCATCATCACTGCTTCAAAGTGGCTACTGGAGAAATTTATTTGTTAAAGTAGAGGGCAGCTCCTTATTATATAAGTCGTGGTGGTCTAGCTCTTTGACCGGTGGAATATCAATCTGATGTCCGCAGGCTCAAACCCCGGCATGAACCAACAATTTTTTTCGAATTCGCGTACACTTACTCATTGAAATTGCTAACATTATCAGCTGACGGTGAAGGAAAACATCGTAAGGAAACCTGAGCTCGAGAAATGTTCTTGTAGTACCACCGCATGTGGAAAAAATATAGAACTGTGGATTTCTCAGAATTTGAAATCGCCAATACGTCGTGAGTTGGTGTAGTGATTATGCCCATAGTTTCCAACGGGAAGAGGTCTATGGCCCTTCAGTGGATTTCTTACAGGCTGATGATGATTATATAAAGATCGCGCGATTTGCTCTTGTAGAGTAATAATAGTAACTCTATTGAGTTGAGAAGTCTCAAGTTCTATCTAAGCGTAAGACAGGATTTTGTGTGATAAATTGGATTAGTCCACTGCGTTTATTTAAAAATCTGTCCTAGTAACTACAAACGTATTGAAATGAATTACATGGCCTATAATTCGTTTCAATTAATTAACTGAAAATGAATTATAACGAAATCCGGAATCGACTAGTATTAAAGTACATCGCACCCTTTAAGATTAGCAGGTAGATTAGACGTCAGTACCTAAAATTATGAAGGATAAACCGAAATAATTATCAGATATGTATTTTTTTGCAACCAATCTCCTTTATTATTACTGCCATTGTCGAGTAGGAAACAATCTTACAAGTGTCTTGTGCTAATTGAATGTTCTAACAAAGGGGCCATCATCTTGTCAGAATATTATTAACATTACAAGACACTTGTAATATTATTACCTACTCGGCAATGGCAGTAATAATCTCGAAGATAGGTTGCCAAAAATAAAAATCTTAAAATATTTACTCTGTGGTTTATTTATAGATTATCATGTAGTATTACAATAATAAATTTAGCTTCGAAGTGAAAAATTCGTCACTTGTCGGTCTGTCCACTATGCTTATAGGATGATGTAGTAAACAGATGCCACTCAATTGTTATATCTAATCATGACATTATCGTTTTAGATTTAGACTTATCAGGTATTAGAAAATACATTTTACCTGTATAAGGGATGTGATAGGTTTCAAGGACTTGCTGTTATTTGTTGCCCTTGGTTTCATAATTTCATAACAATTATAATTGACACTTGACAAGTGACGTCATAAAAATATTTCATCGTTTCTACCTATTGTACGTGAAAATCGAAAATATTTGTCTATTTTTCTATAAAGTAAAAACTATATAATTTATTTTTACCGATGATTTTATCATAGACGTCTCGTGAAAACTGCCTGCTGAAAATTGTAGTTTTAGGAACGCAATGTAGAAGATATATAAGCTACTTATAAGTACTGAACATGATAATTATTATGGTACAAATGATATTTGTTCTTAAAGCACTAAACAAATCATTACATAAAATTACGTTACGACTTTTCAACCCCCGTTTGCTATAATTAACGAGCATATATATATTTAAGTTGACCGCACGCATTGTTGGCGGCCCTACTCCCCCAGTCATATACTATAATTAATTATATTTTATAATAAATTTCTAGGGTCCATGTGGCAGATGTTTTTCCGCATTGAATTAAAGTAAAAAGTACGTACCTTGAAAATTACGTTACTAAAAACAATATTGTTCGTTTGTCTCTTTAAAATATTAAAATGAATAGTAAAAAAATAAATTTACTTCACAATTATTATTACACTAATACAATAATTTACGTTATGAAAGAAATCGCTGTTGTAATAAAATGGAAAATAAGCAGAACATAGTTTTCTATGCTGGTTGTTATTATGAAAACAAATATCTCATGATTTATCATACTATGATAAGATATCTCAAATAATGCTTATCGTGTCATATACATATGACTTATTGTATAATAGCGACACGCTACGATGGCCGTTTTGATGTTTGTCCGCTAATGAAGTTTCGTATAAATTAATAATTACTTTCGCAGGAGCAACTTACTGTTCTTTATTGCCAATGGTAACGTGTAGTCTGCCTCGATCTACGATTTTTTCGAACTGGGACAGAAACTTCATAGTGGCGCCCCGCTCTCTAGCGTTTAAGATAAATTATTTTAAAAATTCATAAATATATAATTGTTGGCATTTTTTGTAAATTGGATAATCAGGACCCTTTAATTAATTTTTAGTTTTTATTATAAATAACCTAATAACTATTTCACTTGTGTGACATGAAATAATATACCCGGGAAAAAATAGAAAGTCAGTAAAAACACGTCAATTGTTAAAAAGGCAAATCTCAAATCGGCATTTCGAGTCCACAAATTCACTAGTACACTGGTACACAAGTTGACTTGTAGTGTGGGCCTGTGTGGCACCTTTTTTTTTTACAAATCAACGGTGAGTCAACCAGGCTTCCGTGTGCTAGGCGCTTTGTGGAACAAGTTTTTATTTTTAAGCATACTGTATTATTATTTTGGCGCTCCCTGAAACTACCGTACGGGGTGGGTACTCCGGTTTGCTACATAGATCCATAGTTAGTCTTAAAATTTATCGAATGTATAATTTTAGGGCACAAAATTAATTTATTACAGATTTATAAATTATGTATATATGTGTATAACTATACGCTAAGTATGTGTCTAACTATTACTATACCTAACTATAGAATATGATCCCGCGAATAAATCTTTTCCCGTTTTTACTAACAAAAAACAGTGCCGTTTGACAGAATCCTTAATGGATTATAGTTATTAGTGTATTCATTTACAACATAATTTTGCATTTTTATATTTATTTAATTTGAGATTATATAATATTTATTGATATCTTATATATAATTTTATATCCAGGATTGCTGGCTAGCACAACTATCACCCCCAACAAACTCGTGTCAATGCTTAATCGAAATTTCACGTAACTACTGAAATCTGTCAAAACGGCCATCATAGCGTGCTGTTACTATAATGTTCTATTACAGGTTGTAACAAGGTAAGATTTTGTGTTGCTATATATGAAAATAATATACTAGAACATTCAAACAAATTGGTATTTACATTAAATCGCAGGTAAATAATCAATAATACACGTTTTCTAACATATTACTCGTCTTTGTCATTTGATTTCCTGTGTGCTTTCACTTGTTTCATTCTATCGTGCTCATTTGCATCGTGCATCTCTCTCGATTTATAACGTAGTTCTTACTTTTTTCTCTCTCTGGCCAAGCACTTATTTGCGTCCTTTTTGTTTTAAAATTAGACTTTCAAATTTTACTTCTATCGTCCCGAGGAATTCTCACTTCAGAATACTACGATTAAATAAATAAATATAATACATTTTTACACGTTTTACAAAGAAACATAATTTTGCAAAGTCAAAGGAGTAATACGACGGGATCGCGACAACGGTATTTTTGTTAAAATCGGTGTATACCAATTGTAACATCTGTCATAGTGTCACTTTTAACCGTGTCGTGTTCCAGTGTAGTGACCAAGTAGAGTGGTGGTGATCTGTATCTGCCTGTGTTGCGTCAAACATGCACATGATGATGAACTCGTAGTGACTCTATTAGTTTCTTTCATTTCGCAACCAACCTGTGTATACCTGATATACTCTCACTACTCAGCCGCCAAGGTGCAAGTAGGAATAACAGCGAGAACCGACGATGCCCTGGTTGATTTCCGATCTCTCAATGGTTGGCGTTATTTTTAGATTTTACTGTTCTTAATATCAGACACAGTGTTGTCACTTTCCTGTGCTGTTATAAGAAATAAGAAAAATAGTATTGAGAAGACTCTTCACTACCTTATTATACTGATAAAACTTATTTATGATACTTTTGAATACTTCTCAGTATAAAATGAAGTACTTTGTATATTGGTGAAGACCGCATTACAAAGTTTATCGCGAACATCCAGACAGACAGACTGTCGCGGTGGACGGCTTTGTTTTATAATATGTATTGTTACAATACATACAAAACATATACATACAAAATGTAAATGTATACATGTTATGTGCCATCATCATTCTTACTATTAAAAAAATAAAATTAAAAATGCTGCCGAGGTCCAGAGCAGGCTAGAGAAATAGCGAGAAAAACTGGAGAATAATGGTTCAAGGATTAGTAGGACAAAAACTGAACATTTGTTCTGCAACTTCGTGGGTCCATGCAGTATTTGTCATATTACCTTACCTTACCAGTTTGCTCCAATTTTCGGTACCTCAGTCCAGTCCAGTCATTTTATATGGATCTGAGTGCTGGGCTACGAAAGAGACGGATGAGAAAAGATTACATGCGGCAGATATGCGAATGTTAAGATGGAAGTTTGATTTTACCAGAATGGATAAGATTAAGAATGAGTTCAGTATCAGAGGAGGTTTGAAAATAGCACCAGTGACAGAGAAGTTGAGGAGTAATAGGTTAGCATAGTACGGGTATATTATGAGAAGAGATGAAAGTCATGTAACAAAAGTTTTGAGGTTGAAAATGGACGGGTATAGAGGTAGAGGAAGACCGAAAAAGGTGTGGATAGATAGTGTGGAAAATGATATGTGTATAAAGGTGTGAATACTGAGGTGACATTAGACACGGGAGAGTGAAAAAGGAAAACATGTTGTGTCGACCCTACTTAGGTGGGATAGGAGCCCATCTCCCCATTGCACAGGTTCGGCTGACGAGGAGGGGGTGGCTGCTGTGTACTCAACTTGCCCCCCATTATTAGGAGGATGCCCGGCGGACACCTTCCGCTGGGCTAGCCGCTGGGGTGACATGGTTTTTTTTTTTTTTTTTTTTTTACGTGGGGAAAATCCGTAACGGATACCCACCCCGTCGGGCAGCGGGGGGTGGGTTATGTCCGAGTCCCACGGACTAAAAACCCCACGGTGCCTCTCACACCTACAAGATGGTAGACCCCTCAGGAGGGGGCGGGTGTTAAACCCCCCCGACGAACTGTGGGAGTCGCTCGGCACAAGCGACTCCACCACGCGGGCCTGTGCAGTTTGACGCTGCTCAGGGCGACGGACGTGCCCGCCCGTCCCGTCGCCCACAGGCCCTTTTTACGGCGGCATGAGGTCGTCGCCGACCCGTCGCCGCCGTGTTCGTCGACCGCGGGAGGGGAGCCTGGTGGTCTGCTCCCTCTCCCTCTCCGCCGCCTCCTTCGCGAGCATGACTCGCTCGCAGTACGAGGCGACGGAGATCCACCCGGCCTCGCTCTCGACCATCTTGACGATGACGGTCGAGAGCGAGAGATCCGAGCCTATGGCCGCGACGAGCTCGCGGCGTGGCTCGTCCCAGGCGGGACACTCCTCCAGAGTGTGCTGCGCGCGATCTTCGGCGCAGCCACAATGATGGCACCCTGGCGTTGGCTCCCGGCCGATGCGACACAGGTAACTGCCGAAGCAACCGTGCCCCGACAGCACCTGTGTCAGCCGGAAGCTCAGGGTGCCATGCCGCCTGGTGAGCCATTCGACCATAACCGGTCGAACGGCTCCTATAATAGCCACGCCCGAGCTCGGTCGCTCAAGTCGTCGTCGCCATTCTTCTATCACCAGGACCTGGTGGAGCTGGGACTGGAGCACCTCGATTTGCCGAGGTGCGAGTCTCCGGCCCTGCTCCAGCGCCTCCACGCGTCGTTCGTACAGTGACGCGTGGGCTCTCGCTTCCAGGTCCCAAGGTGGGGATCCGGCCAAAAGGGAGGCCGCCTCGAAGGAGGTCGTGCGGTATCCGCGGATGGCTCTGACGGCCATCGCGCGCTGCGGTCTCCGCAGCAGGGCGCTGCCAACGGCCGTCAGGCCACACGCCCATACGGGGGCCCCGTAAAGGGCCACCGACCGCACGACCCCGAGGTACAACTTCCGGCAGACGGAGTTGGGCCCCCCCAAGTTGGGAAGCAAACGGGCTAATGCGCCCGCTACTCCCATTAAACGGGGGGCCAGCTGCCGGAAGTGTTCCTTGAACGTCCATCGGCTGTCGAGGAGGAGGCCGAGATACCTCATACTCGACCCGACACCGATGGACTCGCCTCCCACGACGATCCGGGACCCTGCGGGTGGCGCACTCCGAGGCCCGTGGAAAAACAGGGCCTCGGTTTTACTGAGCGCCACCTCTAGTCCCAGACGCCGGATCCTACCGACGACTTGAGCGACTCCTGCAGTTGCCAGGATCGCGGCCGCGCGGTGCGTCTTCCCCCGGGATAACACCAAAGTGTCGTCAGCATAACAGACAATGCTGACGCCCCGGAGGAGCGCACCGCACAACACCCAATTGTATCCGATGTTCCACAAGAGGGGGCCCAGGACAGACCCCTGCGGAACACCGGATACCACGTCTCGCCGACTTATCCTCCCTCCCTGACCCGGGAAGGTGACGTACCTCTCGCAGAGGTACGCCCCGACTACACGGCGGAGGTAGCGAGGCACTCCATGATACCGGAGTGCCTCTTCAATACAGGCCCAGGGCAAGGTGTTAAAAGCGTTGACGATGTCAAGGGACACCGCCAAAATCACCTCGCCCCGGGCAAATGCTGCCTCCGCCTGGATCTTAACTGACATCACCGCATCAACGGTGGAGCGCCCCTGGCGGAAACCGAACTGGTTTTCCGCCAGGTCCGGCCCTACTCCTGTTAAGTGCCGGACGAGGCGGCCTGCGATTATTCGCTCGCAGAGCTTTGCCGCCTCGTCCAACAGCACTATGGGCCGGTAGGCAGACGGACTGTCCGCCGGGCGCCCCTCCTTCTTCAGCAGGACCAAACGGCCGGTTTTCCAGATGGTCGGAAACCGGCCCTGCTGAAGCGATGCGGTGACGATCCGCAGTAGTCGGGGCTCGAGGGCCTCGTAAGCCAGGACCCAGATACGGCCAGGTATGCCGTCGGGTCCTGGGGCGGTGTTTTTCGCCTGGAGGCGTTTCACCGCCGCCCTCGACTCTTCCCGGGTCACCTCGGGGACCACGTCGTCCTCGCCACAGCCAGCCGCGTTGGGCGTGGGCGGAGCCATCGTGGTAGGCGTATGCTCTGTCCTGGAAGGGAACAGAGCAGCCAGAATCTCGTGGAGGAGATCTGGCTCGAGACTCTGGGTTACCGGGGGGCCGCCCTGACGTAGTTTCCCGCGTACTACGCGGTACGGGCGCCCCCACGGATCCCGGCTGAGGGTCTCGAGCATCTCCTCCCGAGCAAGGGCCTTCCCCTGCTCGATAGCTCTACGGAGCGCCAATCTGGCTGCTCTGTACCCTTCGTAAAGCTCTGCCTCCCTTGCGGACGCGACCTGCGAGCGGCCCCGCCTGCGTCGCTGACGGGTGTACTGGCGACGGACCGCCGTGCACGCTACGCGCAACTGCGCGATTTCGGCGGTCCACCAGTACACCTGACGCTTGGCGGGGATCGGCCCCCTAATCCGGGGCATCGCCGCATCGCAGATTTTCGTCACGTCCGCTCGGAGTGACTCCGCCTCCAGGTCGACGTCGGGAGGCCTGTCCAGTAACTCTTCTGTCACCCAGGCCTGCACGACGACGGCCTCCTGAAGCACCTCGATGTTTAGGCGCTTCAGTGCCCAACGCGGTCCTTCCGCCACGGGGGTCCTACGGGCTGGTCCGTCCGAGGTCTGGGTGGAGACGTCGAACCGTATGTAACGATGGTCCGACAACGTCTCCACCCCCTCAAGGACTCTCCAGCCCCGAACACGGCGTGCTAGAGCAGGGCTAGCGAACATTAGGTCCACTATCGACCCGCCCTGCTGTCGCACGCACGTGTTAACGGACCCCCTGTTCAGGAGGAGTAGGCCCGATGTTATGGCCCACTCCTCCAGCACCCTACCCCTGACGTTCGTGGCCCGGGAACCCCAAGCCGTAGACTTGGCATTGAAGTCCCCGAGCACTAGGACGGGGCGAGGGTGGCTGCGGCCTACGACGCTTTGTAGGTCCCCGAGGAATCCCTCGAAGTCGGCGAGACTCATGCTTGGGGGTGCGTACACCCCCACTACCACTACGCCGCTGTGATGCGCCGCTACGTATCCCCGGCCCCTCAAGATGTTAGAGAGGGGGGGGGAGCCGGCGGCGGCTTGGGAAACTAAGGCCACCGAGCCGTCGAGATCACCCGCCCAGTTATCATCGGGCGGGATGAAATACGGCTCGGCCATCACAGCGACGTGGATCAACCACTGCGCCATGCTCTGGAATAGAAGATCCTGGGCCCTGGCGCAGTGGTTGAGGTTCCCTTGGAGGAAGTGGAGTGCCGCCATTAGGGACACTCCACTTCCTCAAGCTGAACCGTCCTGGCCCCAGCGGCCCCTGACGGCAGTGGGGGATCCTGGGGCTTTCTCCCCCTCCCCCCCCTCCTTCGTTTTGCCTGCCTCGCAGGCGGCGCAGGCCTCCCGCAGGCCCTGCTTCCCATTCTATGGCCGGCGGATTTCCCAGCCGCTGCGCATACCGCACAGTGTGGCTGGGACGTGCATCCGCTGGCCTTGTGCCCCGGCTGACTGCACCGGAAACAAAGGTCGGTGCAGTCAACCGCCGAGGAACACGACCCCCCCAGGTGACCTTCCCTCAGGCACCTGAAGCACCTGAGGGGACGAGGCGGCAGGACCTGCACCTGCGCCGACACCCAACCTACCAGGATGCGGCGGCCATCGCCCAGCCGCTTAGCCACCGCCACCGGACACGTCACTACGGACGCCCAGAGCCCCCTAAGGCCGGGGCGGACGCCGTTCGTTTTTATGTGGTCCGGTGGACAGTCTCCGGCTCTGGCTACTGCGGCGATGACCTCCGCATCCGTCACTGATTCATCCAGGCCCGATACCCGCACATTGGCGCAGCGTATGGGCCTGGACACAGCCACCCCCTCGGGGACCGCCTCGCGGACCTTGGCGGCGAGGGCATCCGCCTTGGCGCCGCTGGTGGCGCCAGGCACCTCAAATAGGTAGCCGCCGTTGGCGGCCTTGCGCCACCTGATGCCCTCGATGCCAAGGTCCGTGACCTTGACATGCGCCTTCACACGCTGCAGGACCTCCAGATAGGATAGTCCCGCCTCCCGCGCCCCGGACTTAAGCGTTATCGTCACTGCTGACGTCTTCGGGGCGCGGAGGTTCGGGAACTTATCCCCTCCGGAGGCCTGCTCCTTTGGCTTGGGTTTGGCGGGTTTTGCCGGCTTCCCCATCTTGCCAACCTGCACCCAACCCTGATCTGCCGGTCTGGGTGCAGGGGCTTGCCCGCCGCCGGTGATGGGCTTGGGCTTGGCCTTCCTCTTCTGGGGCCTTTTCCTGGCCCCCCTTCGCTTCTTCTTCGGCAGCTGCGATGTGGCGGGCTCCCGCGGGCTTCCCGCGGGTGTCGCCGCTGATGACTCGGCCACCATCGCAGCCGCCCTGTCGGAGGCCAGGACTGCCCTGTCGGAGGCCAGGGGTGGCCGCAAGCGCCTCTCCGGGAGGAGCCTGTCCTCCAACGCTTCGAGGCGTGCGCTCACCATGACGCCCACCTGCGTCATTATGGTGCGCGCCATCACCTCAAATTTCGCCTCGGCGTTGGAAGGAGGAGGCCCCTCAGCTCGCGGTCTGCGCTGCGGGAGAGGAGGGAGGTCTTCCAGCCTCACTGGGGACGGGGTCAGCGGCGGCTCCGGAGGAGCAGCGCGTGCGGCCCCATTCCGCTCGCGGACCTTGGCGAGCTCCACCTCCATCAGCGCGAGCTTCCTCCGGAACTCATCCAGCTCGCGCTCCTGGCTCGCGTTTCTCTCTTCGAGCTTGAGGTTACGGGCACACATCTCATTGACTGCATCCGTAATGGATGCAGCCGCTTCGTTTAGTGCCCGTATGAACGGGCCCTGGAGGTGCCCCGACTTCTTGCCGACGTTGACCACTACGTCAACGTCGGCCAGTATCCTCTGTTGGAGGTCCACCAACGGTTGGTCCCCGGTGTTGTCTGGGACCACAATAGGTTTTTTGGTGGACCTCTCCTTCCTCTCCTTCCGGGCGCGGGACGCCTGCGCCTCCAGCTCCGCTTCCGCCTGTTTTCGGAGGTCCTCCTTCTTGAGGCGCTCCTCCAGCTGCTTAGCCGCGGCGAAACCGACAAACTCCCCCGTCGTTGCCAGCCTGCCTCGCCCCTTCTTCTTCTTCGCGACAGGAGTGCAGTGCCCGACAGGAGTGCATGGTGATAGCACTGCATTGTCCCATGTCGCCCCAATCAAAGCGGTGGCCGGTACACCGTGGGGTTTTAGTGAGTAAGAGTCTAACTACCCAAGAGACAACTAGCCACTCTCTCCCCCGAGAGGGTGGCGTGTCCATGATGGATTTCCACACGTAAATAAATAAAAAAAAAAACGGGTAAGATGATGATGATGAATTGTTCTTACCTGTAATCCTTTGGATCAACGTGTGGAGCCGGCCTGGTATTGAAAATAATTAGAACCTGTACAAGGTATACTAGGTCTTAATCATCTTCGATATAATTAGGCATATGTTGCGATCACCATTTAACATCAGGCTGTAATGATTCTCATTAAAAAAAAAAAATACTTTTTTTATTTGTAACAAAAAAAACTACGAACATTACTTACTTTATCTAAAAGATTGGGACATTTGTTTCTAAGTCAGCAATGGTTTGAGGTGTGAGGTATTTTAAAAGAAATAGAATACAGGTGACGAGTTTTTGCCACCCACAACACACCCTACATCTCCTCGCTACTAGGTATGTCCCTCGCACGAACTAATTTACACGGCGACGCGACATTGAATTACATATACTTGTACTTTAGTACTCAGCGACATATATATTTTGTTAGATTTTTAATTTTAAACAATAAAACTACGTGACACATTTTTTTTTAAACTGGAGTAATCAATATTTTTACTTAGGTCGAACATAATGGCATTGTTCTGAATGCGAAAAAGGAACTTAACGTGAGCGAAGCCGTGAGCATTAGCTCGTTTTTATTATATAAAAGCCTTATTTTTTTAAACGTAATTAAACCAGGATTCATTACAAAATCTGAATTCTGTTTGAATGCAAATCTGATTATACTTTTTTTTAGCCAAATTACGACAGGTAGGTGGGTATTATACATTTTTCATGTATGTATAACAATAAAACCAATTTGAAGCAGGCGAAACCGCGGCGAAACGACGTAAATGTTTAAGAAAACAAGAAACCGTTGTGTGAATTAGGTCGATGCTATTCGCAGTGACTTCATAGATCGTGTTGCGGTTAATGCGATGGCGTAAAGGGCACGCGATTGGCAACTACGGACTATTAAATAAATGGCCAATAATTCACGAAAGCGTGCCAACTAAGTCGCGTTTTATAGCGGGCACGCTGTAACAAAGTTAATTAAATATCAACCTATTTGATTATCAGGTGGTGTATTTTGAGTTTATCGAAGTTTTACAAATTGTTTTCATTATTAAGATATGTCAGAAGCAATGTTATTACGTAATTTGTATATTTGCTCTTAGTGTAAATACAATTAAGTAAAATTCTAAAAACTTTTTATAAATACGTAATAATTATATTTTCCAATAAACAGTTTTTGTATTGAAAAAAACATTACACTTTTACTTTTGATTTACAATATGGTTTTGTAGAATTAAATCTTCATTTCTAAATCTGTTCTTATTTCGTATTCTGTAACCAAATGGATATCTCGTCTCACCTCTGAATCTAACCCAGAATCTTAATGAAATTCATGTTTTAGAAATAAAACTCCCTAAAGTTTTCTAATATTGTAAGTGGGACAATGTGTAAATTTTCAATGTTTTGTCCCCTAGCACCTTTAACCCCTTAAATTTAGTGGTAAACCATCTGGCTTGGCAATAATATTCGAATGTCAGAAAGTTTTGACATTAAAAAAGGGTTGCAACTTAATATATTTTCGTGAGAAGTGATAGGTTTTGAAACTCAGAACTATATTTTTTTTATTTCAATTTAAACGCTAACAAATATACACGACTATATTAGAGATAATATAAAAAAAATTAAAAGACGACTTAAAATTATTATGTAAAACATGTGTATTGGCTTCAGATGACATATAATACTCTAAATTTTTTTTTTTTAATTTTTCTACTAGTGTTAAACTCCGATCTGCGAAAAATGGTATAACACAACAAACCAATAATCGTCAGGATGTAGATTTTTTTTTCTATTTTTAACGTTATTTTTAAATATGTAACTGGACGTGTTACAGAATAATCCATTATTAGTAAGGGTCATTTACCACTTATTATTTATCACTTAATACCTTAAAAGCAAATGTATGTTATTTTAATCATAAGTAAATAATATTTACATACTATAAGACGTAGATGTTCTATGGATGAGCATTCTCATAAGAACATAAAAATCTTAACTTTTTATTAAGTTTAATTAAAATATTTGTGTATATATTAAAAACGTTGATTTTGATGCTTTATCTAAGCCTTACGGTCAACTAAAACGACTGCAAGCACATTTTAGTTACTTTATCATTATTAATTACTAATTTCCGTCTGAAAAAAATTATTGGACACGTCAATTTTGTCTGGCTAGATCGTTTAAATCACTTGTAATGACCATTATAATGACACGGTTAGGCGTAATACGTTTCGGAATTAGTCGATCTAAGTCTAATAATATACAATAACACATAAGAACGTTGCAGACAATCAGAATTTCCATCAGAAATAAGAAGTTTCACTTCAAAAACATTCTAAAAATGAATACAAATTAATACTTTGTGTAGAAGTTTTATTACGTTACTTTAATTACTTTTAATCTCTTTGTTTTGAGGCAGTATAGTTACAAAAAATGACATAGACACTGAGTCACAAAGAGAAGCGAGTGTAACAATATAGAATTAATATTCAATTCTAAGACTATAGACTCTTGACTATATATTATTCTATATTATTTGTACTCAGATGCAAATATGTGGCATAAATATATACAAATTTGTTTAATAGATATGTAAATAGATAACTTTAAATTATTTTGTCTTCACAACGATGCCTTGTTAATGTAACAAATTAATAATATTTCATTTCAACAGTCGAACCGGTACAATGATACTATGTATCTTTCAATATATTTTATATTTTATTTCCCCATTATTTTGAATATTTCGATAAACATTATATCTATTATGATGTAATAAGTTTTTCATGTTGTCGGTTTTGATATATAATTAGAAAACTATAACATCTATTCTAATTAAGAAAATAAACTCTAATTAAGAAACTTTTTGACAATTTAAGGCTTTCTTAACTTTCGTAGGTGGTAGTGCTATGCTGAAGCTATTACCGGTTTCAGCATGAATGAGTCGGCTCGCCCGGGGTAGTACCACCCTCTCACAAAGAAGTAACAGTGGTTGCACTGTTGTGTTTCGTTCGGTCAGTGAGAGCGCCGGAGGCCCACCTCACCCCCCAACTTATGATGGCGGCTTTAAAAGTAAATATACCCCAAAAAGTAAAGTAAAGTTTGTGATAATCGATAGATGTTTGTTCCTCCATTACACAAAAACTACTCAAGAGATTTTAATGAGCCTTCACTGCAATGTAGCTTATACACAAGATTAATGTGTAGACTGTAATTTATAATACCAGCACGCCCCGTGAAGGAGAATCCCCCTGAGCGTTCTTGCTCAGGTTGCCTCTCGTTCTCTGAGGAGGACAATAAATTGCTTGTCAAGGCTATGGGAAAAAACAAACGTAATTCTACGGTATCACCTCCCAAGCTTTGAGTGGACTTTTGCAATATTAGGGGAGTCTATTCAAATACCTTGAGACGGAGAGGCCGGCCTTGCTTTATCTAACTAATACGCAAATATCCTCCCCTGCAGACGTCGCCTATCTAACGTATCCCGGTTACAAAATTGAGCATGCTTTCATGCCTCGGGCTGGGGTCTGCGCGTTTGTCAGGGAGGATATATGCTTCCGTCGCCTTGCCAATCTTGAAGGTAAAGACCTTTCACTACTCGTACTCCGTGTGGACTGCGTCGACCATCCACGCGTCTATGCATGTCTTTACCGGTCACATAACGGTAATGCCGAGACGGAACGGTTAAATGACGACTGACATAGCACTATAGGTCGGCTGATTGGGATAGTATGCGGCCTCACTTCGCATCTTTCCCCTGGGGGCAAGGGCAAGTTTGCTTCTCACTGGTTGATCCTGACGTTGTCGCCAATGCCGTAACCAACTCCATACTACATGGGATGGACTTATTTATCCCTAATTCTGTGTTGCCAGTCGGTTGCAAAACTCAACCTTGGTTTGATCACTTCTGCAGAATGCCCAAACGCCAGATGCAAAAATGCTACCAAGCCTGGGCTGACGCATTAGTGTCTAAGCATGTAAATACTAGTGCTCTCAAAAAGGAGTATAACATTGCCTCTATGTTCTACAAAAGAGCAATAGCCTTAGCAAAGTCCACCTTCATTGGCAGAATCGGTGAGAGACTAATTCGTCTTCCTTCTGGAATTAGGGCATTCTGGTCTCTCGCCAAAACTGCCTTAGGAAACTTCAGTTGCCATCGTTCCCATCCCTGCGGAAGGAAGACAACTCATTGTCCTACGACGCTAAAGATAAAGCCGAACTTCTTGCCTGCCTTTTTGCGTCGAACTATACTCTAGATGACAAGGGGAAGTCACCGCCGATCATAGTGCGTTGGAAAAGCGACATGCCTAATGAGCAGTTTTTGCAAAAACATATACGCAAAAAGTTCTTCTTCTTAGACATCAGCAAGTCGAGTACCCGACGGGATTCCCGCAATCGTTTAGACGTAGCGAAGGTTTTTGATCGGATTTGACACAAGGCGCTTCTCTCGAAGCTTACTTCCTTTGGACTTCCCAGAAACTTATGCAATTGATTGTCCAGCTTCCTCACGGGCTGAAGCATAAAAGTCTTAGTCGACGTTGCATGCTCTGATTTGAAGCCCGTGAATGCTGGCGTTCCATAAGGCTGTGTACTAGCCCCTATTCTCTTTCTTCTGCATATCAATGATATGTTGCAAGTAAGCAACATTATTTTGCTATGCGGACGATAGTACTGGGAATGCTCTATACACTGGTCGTGCTAATATTTCCCGGGAACGCCTCGTTGAGTGCCGGAACCAACTTGTGTTTGAAGTGGAGACCTCACTCGAGCACGTATCGCATTGTGGTAGACAGAAAATGGTCCGTTTTAACCCGACTAACACACAAGCAAGCTTTACCGCAAAAAGACAAAATTTGACGCAATGCCTAGCTTTCAGGAAGTCCCCTTAGTCGCCAAGCCCAGTATTGATATCCTCGGCGTTGATATATCGAGTTACGTTCAGTTCGGCGGCCATTTGGTAAGCAAAGCGAAATTGGGCCCCAAACATCCAGGTATCCTTAATAGGGCAAAACTACTGTTTTGATGTGATGTGGTGTGAAATACTTTTCACACCAGAACATGGTTTGCTACTTTATAAGGTGCAAGTCCGCCCACACATGGAATACTCGTCTCACCTTTGGGCTGGAGCGCCTCAATATCAGCTGCTTCCTTTTGACCGCATCCATCGTAGAGCGGTTCGAATCGTCGGTGACGAAGTGATATCCGATCGGCTCGACTCATTGGCATTGCGTCGGGACATTGCGTCCCATTACGAGTTATAAACCTTTAAGAAACGAGCGTACACTTATTTAAAAGGCTGGCAACGCACTTGCGACTCCCCTGGTGTTGCTAGTGTCTATAGACGGCGAAGATCACTTACCATTAGGTGAAAAAAAAAACTGTTACGGATTTCAAGATTTTTACTTGACACCCATTATCTGTCAAAATGGCCATTTTATTCTTTCATAGGTTGTATTGAGTCATGATTGGCTAAGTATTACATATAGTTCCTGTTTTCTAGATCATTCTTATAATTTCTGGAATTTTTCAAGAGTTTTATGTGATCCATAATTATATATAAAAGGAAATTCATGTGTATGGAAGGTCATTTAACGAAGTGTTGGTCAATCAAGTGGATGATATTGGTTTGATAAATATTAAACAAGATAATGGATTCAAATAACATTGATAATAATAGAATAATCGCTGGTGCCATCGCATATCCTAGTGAGAATGTATCGAACGGGGTTCCGATGCCGGTGCAGCCCCGGCAACCGAGAAATTTGCAGGTAAGCTTATAAAACCAAAGCTATTAAAATCTTCTATTATAACATAAGAGGTTGATTTTATTTACTAGTTAGCCAAGTATTATATCGCCTGTTACATACACTCAAGAATTGTATAATCAGTTCAGTAATTACTACCTATCTTGTGGGTGCTTCCTTGAGCACTTCATTGCTTTATTTTTTGTGTTTTCCACCATTAAAAGCCATTTCAAGCAGTATTTTCATGACTAAAAACATCTACAGTCCACCCTGCATAAATGATAATTTGGAAGTTTCTCTTGTATTTTACAAACCGATGTTAATCTCTTAAAGTACTAAGGTGTTAATTGAAGTATATTGAATATACTTTTCCTGCAAATGAATTATCCCGTGTTTAAGTTGATGAGATACTTTAACCCTGTTTTATTTTTTCTGTAGACTTCATGTTTCTTGAGTGATTTCAGAAATGTGTTTTGATAATAATTACCATTTTAATAATGTTTTAGGGTCTACTCAAGTTTGCCATGGAAGCCACAAAAGCTGAAGATGCTCCAGGAAACTCTGAACTAGGTCCTATGGATGATGAGGTATTATATTATTTTGTTACCTATTATTTTTAATTCTGAACTAATTGCATTGATTAATGTTTGTACTTTTCAATAGATAGTGTCACCTCCAAACTTATTAAAAAAAACAGTTTTGTGACATTTTCTCACACATTTTATTCTTAATCCTTGTTATGGAGTTCAGAGATAAGGGAACCATCTTATATGGGGAACATTTTGAAAAAGTGTCCATTTTTAAGCACTAAACAAGTTTCAAAACTGCTAAATGGTGCTAGTATAGGTAAAGGGTATGGTTAGTCTAAAGTAATTTTGTAAATAAAACTGCTGTGAGAAAACTTGGAGATTGATAGAATTTTTGTAAATGTCACATAATACATTTAGTGATTTTGGAGTGCATACTGTTATAAAACTTGTTAAAATAACTGAACAATAATGAACCCTGTTGCTATTATAGTGTCTCTATAGTTTACCATATTTTGACAGACACATTTTTATAGACATAGATGGATAATCCGCCTGTGATGTTTTAATGAAGATCTTTATGAGTTTTGTTTATGACATTAGGCAACAGAGGGCCAACAATTAAGTGCTAACTCTTATACTTAAGTTATTCAGGAATACATATTACCATTTTTTTTTATATTGACAATCTATATCTATATATAAATGTACTAAATTGTTTGTGAATTAAAAGTTATTATAATAATAATAGAAATGAGTAAAGTTTGCGATGATCGATAGATGTTTGTTTGTTCCATTACACAAAAACTACTCAAGAGATTTTAATGAGCCTTCACTGCAATGTAGCTTATACACAAGATTAATGTGTAGACTGTAATTTATAATATTTTTATATTTAAAATCACCAAAATATAATGATTAGTGTAATGTAAGTTTTAACAAATCCTGTTATCAGAGTTAATTTGGAGTTTACTACATATAGAGTTACATGAATAAAAGTTATAGTCTTCATTTATAAAGGTAGAAATATAGATGAAGTTCCAGGCTGCTGCTAGTTTACTAAATAGACACTTTCACTGAAGGATGTATTAAGATACTCTGGAGTTAGAAAAATATTCTGTATGCTGTGTAAATACTGAAATATAATTTTCTTACATTTTTATATTGGTTAATGTCTGTTACTAAACTGTGTTGCTAAGATAGTGCTTATCCTTAGATCCTTTACTTTGCACTATAACATTTACATGTAGAAATTATGCATTAATTGACTTCATATGATACTGAACTTTCAATTTTAACATTCAATTGTATGGCTGCTGAGCATTGTTGTAAAATGGAAGATATAGCTTGACATAAAACAGAATTACATGTTGCATAACACCTGTATCATTTACAGAGACGTAAATTCCTTGAAGAAGCCTTTAAAAGTCTAACAGTGAATGTGGCACAGGCTCTACAGAATTCTATTAAAGTCCTTACAAACACAGAAGTTATACACAATGTACGGGTTGGTGATGAACTGCCTGAGGAAGTTCAAACAGCTTTTAACACAATTTTAGACTATATAGATGACATTGATATTGCAAATGGTAAGTATTTATAATGTCTGCATTCTTTTTTTATTTTTTTTATTTTGTGATGCATCTCTTTCATAAAAGGCAGTGGTAATGGATATGACAATGAGAAAACTCAACAAAGCTTGACTAATTATAATAATTGTAATAATACTTTAATAATTTGTTAAATGTAATTATTTATATATGTATGTAAAATTACAGGATAGAAATAAAGATTGTATAATGAATGTCTTTTTTTATTTTAGTCTGTGGCCCCTGTGGAAAGATCCACAATTCTGCCAGTGTCATGTAGATTTTTATCAAATCCAAAGAAAGAAATCAACAAGCAATTTGAAAATGATTTAATGTCTGTAAATTGAGTAAATTTATTGCTCTTTACAGAGAGTTCAATGTGAATGATCGTGTTGTGCTTTTGCTAATCTGGAATCCACTGTCCTTCTTCTGTTGTAATATATTATTATTGTTGATTGTTATAACTAATAACATTTGCAGATTTCTACAAGCTGGGTGGTTTTGCAATATTCCCAGTGTGTTACGGCAGTGAGAACGATTCAGTTCGAGCACTAGCTAGTTCGGTCCTGGCGGAATTGTGTCAGAATAACCCATTCTGCCAGTCGAGAGCACTCGAGTCAGGTCTCTTGAATGTTTTGCTGAACCTAGCACAGTCGGAGCGGCAAGACGCGCTCGTCAAGTGTGTCTACGCCATATCTTGTAAGTGATGAATCCATTTGCCGTTGATTACTTTATATCGCGAACTGATGCAAGTTATATATTTTTAGTTACTCACTTTCAAATAAAATGTATTTTATTTAGGCTTCATTACTTTTTTTTTCATGGCTCCTTAAAAGTGATGTTAACTAATAATATTAGTGCATTATGATTACCCAGTGGATAACATATTGTCATAGACGTCATTATTCTGCTGTTGATTATATGTTATCTGTTATTATTATTAATAATAGTCTGCTGATGTTATTGTAACGTTCAAAGCAAGCAATAACTGTGAAAAGGAGAACACCTTATTTTGCTGACACTAAAGGCGAATATAAGCTAATACATGTAATGAATACTTGTTAATATAACGTGTTTTTGCTACAAATACCAAAATGTCGCAAAAAGCAAATAGTCTAAGATCAAAATAATTGATAAGTTATAATAACAGTTGTGTAAACTAACACTAGAGCATAGTCATTAGTGATATAGTATAAGCTTTATTCCCATCTGTATCTGTATTTAAAATAGGTATAATATAATGAAATAATAAATAAAACAGCCTCCTATCTTTTGATGTCAAATGTCTGAAGAACTGATCAAAGCTGACATCAATCCTAAACCATGGAAGTTTATTGATTAGTCAAATTTGGGAACAATCGGACTCAACAATAACTAGCCTGATGTTGACCAGTACAACTTGGAGAGCTTTCCATAATTCTTATTTTTGTCCATTACCCTTGGGCTATGTGTGTAAATTTATCTCGAATGTTTTATGTTAATTTTGTTATATATAAAGAAAAGATTGTTATAAAATTGCAGTGTAATGATAGAGTTTTCTTTTGTAATCCAGTCTGGCTAGCTACCAGCATCAAGTTGAAAATCTTTCATCAAGTATCTATATGTGGTCCGGTAGCTGCATTTGAGAGGCAGTCCTCCTCTAGGTTTAGTGTATTTACCATCTTCAATCACATTCTCATTTAAAATCTGAGATTATGGTCCAAAGATAAGACTTATAAAAAACAATGTATATGGGTACTTATATACGTACATAAGGAGTTTTAAAAAAAGACATTCAATGTGATTGATAACATTTTAATAAAAAAATATAATTCGTTTTTAAAGGTTTTAAAATTAATTAAAGCATCAAATGAAGTTTAACTTTAAAATACAAACTGTACATGCAGCTTCGGTTAAAATTTAATTAATAGATTATCATAAATTAATTAAAAAAATGTACATCAACAGGTTCAACGCGTGAGTTTGATCCAGCTTGCAGGGAACTCATCACTCAAGATGGTTGTGATACACTCTCGCAACTGTTGAAGGCGCCGGAACCCGCTGCAAGGACTAAAGCGGCCTTCCTCATAAGATACCTTTGTAGTAACTACTGTGATGCTAGAGGTAAAGTGTTATCTGTATATGATAGGAAACCTAGTCGAATGTGATGCTAGCTTTTCTTAGAGATGTATTCTGAACTAGTGAAAGTCTTGACAGCCATTGGTGAAGAATCTATATATATTTGTATATATCTTTATATAAGAGATATGATTTTTTTGGGACCAATAAATTCTTAACACACTTTAAACAACCACCATGCAAATTTACTATAATTCTGCAACGGGTGGCAATGAAGCACATTAATTGCTGTCCTTGGTCAAACTTTTTGTGACCACTCTGAATATAGATGCAGAGAACACAAATTTATTTATAAATAAATATAATAGTATAAGATATGAGACAACTTGTACATCTTTAAATAAAACTTTTAGATTCCTATAATAATAGTCCAACTTTGTTTTGTATTAAACTCTTGATTATATTATGCGTAAGCTCCAACTTATGGCTATATATTCAGAGCAGTCATTAACATTGATGAGGACTGTACTTTACTAAAACTATTTATTACAATAAATAATAACAAAGTCATGCGAAGCCACAGCTAGGGCTGGTTAAATATAGAATATTTCATATTTGTAGACTCTATGAGACGAGTAATGCTCTGAAAGAAATGCGTCACCTTACCTTAGATATGTTATAACACTATATATGTGTATGTATTTTTACAGAGAAACCTTCTTTAGTCTCGTTGATTAGTGAAAGTATATAGAATCGCCACGCTAGTATCGGTGATACTGAATCGGGTTTACTCAACTCAGTTGTTATAAGCTATTTTTAGTTTAGTGACGCATTATATAAATAAATTAATATTCTGTACATTTTTTGTATAATCATTGTAGTATTTAGTGTGTGTATTTCAATATAACTATTATTTATTTACATGAAACGTTATATGAACTTAATGTGCATATGTTTTTTCACTTTATCACTTCTGTCGTGAGGTCCTACTAACTTATATTGTTAATGAGTAAGTGAGTTTGTTTGTTTGCATGCACGTTTTTAGGGGTACAGAATACGACATAGGGGGGACCTTTTATCAAGATCAAAATGTACTTTTCCCAAGGGCTAGATGAAAATTTCAGATGAAAATTTCATTAATACGACCAAAATCTAGTGCTTTTTTTATTATTAACAGAACAATTCATACGACATAATCTCATCGGAACAATAACGGAGCAAGTCAAAGCCGGTCACGATGACACCAGTGAACACCTCCTCAACCTCCTACTGGTGTTAGTCGAAGACCTGGACGCGACGGTGTTAGCACAGTGTCGAGATCCTAATATCGGCCTTAAGAAGACTTTAGAACATCATATGAAACAGCTTGAAAAAGAAGAAGACCGATATAGGGAAGAGATGGAGTATTGTGAGGGAATTTTGAGTAGAGTGTTTGAGAATTGTCCACAAGTTAATGATTTAGTGGAAGAGGTTGCGGATAGGTAGCTTAGTTGTCAAATTATATTGTTTAGTTATGTTTGTGTGGGCTTAAAAATGTACTTTGTAACTTAATAAATACTTTGTTGAAGTATGTTTGTGAGATATATTTGATTCAGATTGAGTGAGTGAATGAAAAGTAATCTCTTAAAGTCAAATTTCTTTGTTGTGCTTGATCCATCAGATTTGGATCTCGAGAAATGAATTTGTTAAAAGATTCATAAAATAATAATGAATAATAAACCCTGTATTTCTTATATTATGATTTGTTTTATTTTGTATCGTTGGTGTATTTGGTGTTATATTTATTTTTCGTATTGCATGCCCTGGTTTCGATTTGTAGGAGGAGGTAACATTAGTGAGTAGTTAATTTTATTTTAATTATTATTTAATTTAATACTAAATAAAACAAAAATTATAAATAAATTAATTCGTTTATCCTTTATTAATAATTAATGGGACAAAAAGGACTATAGACAATTAAATGCAATTGGTTTATAATTAGGTATGTATAAAATAATAAATATGTGAAATTATAAAAGGGATAACAAAGTAAGTTTTAATTACTTTTTAATATTGTTATTCGTCAACGAAAATAACTTTGCTGGCTTGCTCTTCGAACTCCAGCTTAGTCGTTTGAAGGTCTTCGCTCTTCCAATCGAAATTGATGCCGGTTACTTCATAGAACCAGTCGTGGTAGTGTCCCGGACGTACGTATCCTGGATGAGAATACGGTTGCTTAACAAGACCCATTAATAATGGTTTGAGTTTGGTATTAAAGAGTGTTAAAGATAGATTTTAGACGCCTGTATATTAGGCGATGACGTCATTAAAGGTGACACGCTAAACCTGCAATAAACGTCCCCGGCCAGACATTCTATGTACAATATGTATTTTGCCTGTTTACGCATGCACTTTACGAATTTGCCACACCACTGTTCCTCGTATATTGAGGAAAATAAATAGAAGCGATAATGTAAGTATAAAAGAAGTTTGACGTCTAAAGTTATACAGACCTGCGGGAAAGGGACTGTTGCATCCAGAGACGTGACCGAAGCTGACCACACCGACCATTGTGGGTTTACCGTCAGCATCCACGATTGTGAGAGGACCGCCGCTGTCTCCCTAGAGCGAGAATGTAAAGAATAGTAAATATATGACCAACATATTCATCGTAGGACTAGAAAAGGGAGCAAATCTCTTGTGCATTTAGCGGGGCTTTCGGAAAGGTGGGCAAAATATTTCGAACTTGAAGTTGCTCTGGCTGTATTTCTGCACCAAAGGTCAGGCTCGTTTTGTAAATAAAAACTAGCTTTTAACATATTAATGCTTCGTCCCATATACTCCTTCGACATCCAAGTTAAAATAAATACTATTTTTTAGTTATTTATAGGTTTGACCAAAATCTCAGTTATTGTTAAACGGCAATGTGGTCTAAGACGGGTACTCGAAATGCCTAAGTATAACTGGATCTCACGAGTATCTGCATAGGCACACCTACAGGTGCTTGGCGACAGATTTTTAACTTAGAGTGGTTATATAACTAGCTGGGCATTAGAAAAAGAGACCAAATTCTAATGTTTTATCGTGATATTTTCCTTCACCAAAATTTGAGGCCCATTTAAACCTACGTCGATCGACGTGATATCTGAGCCATCATCGCTTAATTTGTTTAAGTTCAATTTATTGTAATAATCAATTTTTTATGTTCGTAGTAAACCTGATTATCCAATAAATTTCGTTTAAATTGAACTCGAAAAATATAACATTTTTAGGTTAGAATACAAACTTGGCAGGATGATTGGGCCGTGTCATTGTAGTAACCAGCGCAAATAGTCTCTTCCTGAATGACCTGGCTGTTAGGGTAAAAGCTTAGGCATTCTTCGTTTGTGATACCACGTAGGAACACCCATAGAAGAACCTCGGAAGCGGCTCCACCTGCACATGGATAAGCCTTTACAAGATTCTACTAAGCATTTGTACATACATGATCATATGTTTGGGTTTGTCAGGTTTGGGGACCGTACTCGTAAGATGATGGGTTAAATTGACGGCATTGGTTACTGCAATTCAAAGTTTGTAAGATAAAGATGTAAGGGTATTTAATTCGATTAAATAGCTTACCGTTCCAAAGATCATCAGTGCGTCCATAACCGCTGACAGTTAAGACAGCACCATCGTAATTGATATTCTTCTGTTCGCTGCTTTGTAAGCGGCAAGGTTGGATGTATTCTGGAAGCAATTTGATTTGTAGTTTCGTTCACTCAAAACATACAAATTATCACTTTTACGACGACACTATATTAGTCGACAGTTTGGTTGAGGTATCTTTAGTGATCTTTTCTGTTGAGATTTTGCCACCCAAATTTAGGTGATACATAAGAGGGATGGAATATTTTAGCGCTTTATATATTACATACCCTCACATAATAAAATCTAGAGAATTTTTTGGAAACATTTTATTGAACCAAATTACTGTGAAAAATATTTCTAGACGTGTGTCAACCTCAGTGTCATAATTATTTATATCTATTTTAGTAGGATTTTCAAGTACGCAATTATCGCAATTTTAGTTTTGGTTTAGTCCCACTGATATTTCTGAGAGTTGGTTACACTATCTGCTATTGCTATGTAGTACGTAAATTCAGGAAATGAATAGTGAAATATTTACTTTTAAAATAAGTTACAAATGCGTTATACCAATTTATTATATGAGATTCCTTTTTACTACTCTTTTATTTTTTTTAGAGTATCGGTAATAGGAGCCCATTCTTTAAACTGATGAAGACATTTTTTTCAGTACCACATTGCCTACACCAATCTTAGGTTGTTTAAAGATCTTCATTTTTTTTATTAAAGTACTTAAGTGTTCTGAGATGGTCGCTTACGAGAGTAGGGGATGTGTTGGTCCAAGCCGAGGAGTGCGATGTCGGCAGTCTGAACGCCAGCTCTGATCTCATCGTATTCCGGGTGGATGTACTTGTGCGTGCTCTCCACTATGTAGTCAGGTCTGGTTAGATTGGTCAAACCGAGACGAACCACGAACGTGATACGACTAGAAATTTAAATAAATTTTCTATGTATCGCAAGTAATATCGTTTTTGGTATATTAATAACCTAAGAGGGGTTGGTAAAAGGGGTTGTCTAGGGAATTATGCTAAGGAGGACCATGTGTACAATATAGTGTGGTTGCATCAGTTATCCAATTTTCTTAAGACAATGTTTATAAAATTGAAAACAAATTGTTGAATGCGGTATTTATCTCGGCAATGATGTATGGTATTATAGGTAGACAAGCTTGGGCGCGATCGTCCTAGGTTGCAAGAGACGTAAGCGGGGTAAGGTAGCACGTCGTTTCCCTTCCCCACTTCATTACCCGGCCACGTTAACACGTAAAGAATCACGATCCGACGATTTTATTTATTTTTAACATATAATTTTGCATTCGGATTCTCTTATTGAGATAGTGCTGCAATTAAATATGGTGCATGATGTACACATCTGTGAAGACGTTTCACACTGTCCTGAACTTATGGGTTATTACATTTATAAAATATTGTATTATTTTGTGAAAGTGTTGTTGACGCGGCAATAAACTAATAACAAAATAAGATCAACAACCCTAAACGGATCGCAGTGTAGTGGCCAGTCTTAATGGATTGCTACTTCTGATTTACTAGATAAAAATGTTGCATATTTTTAGCGTATCACGATTACAAGATATATATCCAGCCATTAGTATCATTCATTATGGTATTTCTGGTATAATCGATATTTCATATAACTAGTATACCGTAAAAGGACTTTTACGTACTTGGCAAGACAATGAGCGGCAGTCAATACCCATGAGTGGTGGATGATGGAACCACCACAGGAGCTGACTCCTCCTTCCGCACCGACCATACGGAGGCTGATCTGATGAGGAATCTGGCCATCCTGCGCCGGCCAGCCGGCAACGATACGCGATGAATCACCTACGGTTTAGGACATGTAAACCTTATAAAATGCAAACTATGTCTGTATGTTCGTTAGTGCGTGTGCCTTTTGGTGTAAAATTTCATGCGCTATGCATATTTTTCTTAAATTAGTTAGTGATCTTTTCTGGAAAACTTTAGTAAATATATAGATTATTATATTGCATAAATCAGGGAATAAACAAGGTATTACATTTAAATAATCCACCAATCTTGCGATACACTTGCTGAGTGGACTGTCGAAAACTATAAGGGTTATAGCTCCATTCAAACGAATGTAGATCTTACAATGCACTAGTGAATTGGCTCAACATTGAAAAACATGGTCCGCTGTTTTGAGATTTATGTTTTAACAGAACAGCCGAGAGGTTAAATATGGTGATGGAATCTCTAGTATATTTATAAATCTTTATATAACAAGGTAATAATAATGAAGTGAAAATTACAACAGCATTGCTTGGTACTCGTAAGCTAGTTTTATTTGCTAGTTTAGAAATGAGGACAATTGCTTGTTGTAGAGTTTTTCTTTAGTTGTTTAATCAAAATTCTGTTAAGTAAATTATTATTTTAACCTAAAAAAGAAAAAAGGGTAGTGTAGTATGTGTAGTGGGTAATGCGTCTTAAGAATGTTTTGGGGAAATGGGCTATACTGTCCAATTAGCAATACATGCTGTTTTAGAATATAAATGCATTTTTTATTGAAATATTTATTACAGCGGTACAGTTAAGTTGTTTCTTTTTCTACTCATCTTTATCTAAAGTAAACCCAAATTACTTGATCTTTGATTTATTCGGATTCTAGCCCTTAATCTTGAAACGGTCGAAGAATTTTTATTCATCTAACATATTCAGCGTCTGGTTTCACAAGTTAAAAGACAGTAATGGCAAAAAAAAACTTACGCGTCCGAAGATCTTCAATGATGGCCGTTTCGCCGTTATTGGCTAAAGGATTACCCTGAAAAATAAATGTAATGTTATTTTCGTAGCCATATTAGTATTAATGGTTCAACTGTAACTCGATGGGTTGACCCGATGTAGGTGGTGGTTGGCGACTGATTTATAACTACTATATAATACTGCATGGAGCCAAGTGAGCATTAGAAAATATCTGGGTAAGGCCTCCAAAATTCTCACTTTTAACACGAAAACTATTTAGCCACTTTTTATATTACGATGTAACACAAAAGTAACCTTTGTTTTTTGTAAATTTTTCTCCATATAAAAATGTATGAAGGTCGTAAAACTAAAATGAACAACACAAAAGCAAAAATTATGGTATATTTTTGTATATATACTTGTTTCGCAAAATATTTGCTTATAATTAATTGGAGACAATTATTTTATACTGAATGCGGTATTGGCGTTAGATTTACCAAACTTAAAAAAAATCTTAATTATAACATTTTATGTCAATAAACGACCTTGTATCTTTGTTTAAAGTTAGGAGTCCTAAGTAGCATGTAAGTTATAAGTAGCATTTATCAAATAAATTTGTTGTGTACAATTTATGATTTGGAGAAGCTAGTGAATTAATCGCTTCTAATATGGCAGTCATCAGGAGAGTTGTGATGTTTGTTGTCTTGAAATTAATATTGACATTTTAGTATTATTAGCTCCAAGTAAAAATGGTAATTTCGGAGACCATACTTAATAGCTGACAAATGTTCAATATTTCCTGGAATAATTACTTAGCCTCGCTATTGTAGTATAAACCTCTTTAACGTGCTCTAGTTCCATCATTGTCTCTCATCATAGAAATCTCAAGCAATCAGTGATATGATGGTGGTAATGCGATCCGAGAGACTATAGAATTAAATATTTTGTGATAATGAATTACCTGGGAACATCCCAATGCGAGCAGAAACACGACTACGTACCCGGCCGCCATCTTACACGAACGAAATCGAAATGTGTAAGCCGGATAATTAATTTTTATATATTATAATAATCTCAGTTCATTGATACGATAAATGTAATTACAATCAGGGATTATGAGATTAATTTGATCAATTAACGTTTTATCTATGTTAAATTCAAGATTAGAACTGAATTGGGTTTTTTCTCTCTAGTTAAATTTATAGCCGGAACATACATTAGATAAATTATTGAAATGGATTTAATATAAAAAGGGGAACACTAAAAAATGTACTTTGTATAGTTTATTAACAGTTGGATCCTTAAGGGCAGTCATATATAGTTGGGGTGTACGTCAGAGAGCTTCCGCGTGGCGCACCCCGGGCAACGTCGGTCCTGTTGACCGACGGCTGATCTCTGACCGGCTGGAGGGCCGTTAAAAGCTCCTGGGGGTGGTGTGTGAGCGGCACCCCCAGTACCGGGCTGGGGCGGATGAGGGCTCATCTTCAGCCCCAACGGCCCAGTTCCGGGTAGCGGCTGGCGGGGCCGGTTGTTTCATACCGGCCCCGGCAGGCGCACCGCGAACTGGACGTAGATAGGGAGTTTTAATGGCAGCAAAACAGGAAAAATTATTACCCCAGGAGGGTACCACCCGCTCTGCAGGTGGAGAATCCCTCCCCAGACCTTCTGGTCTGGGCAGCCCCTCGTTTTCTGGGGGGGGCACCATTTTGCTAACCCAAACTGACATGACCATGGCGAGAAATACGGATATCGATTTTGCACGTGATCTGGAGTTCTCGGAGGTGGGTCTCTCGGCGAGTAAAAGCGGCGCGTGGAAACGTCCTCGAGTAGCTGGCCAGGCGGACTCGGATGTTGAAGCAGGTGCTGAAGCTCCCAAGGTGGGAAAAGCGGCTGAGGTTCCCAAGACGGGAAAGGCTAGTAGAGGAAAGAACCGAAGGGGGACCGTCCGGTCGGCCTCTGCCAGGCGCGCTGTCGTGGGAGAGGCCGACGGGTCGTACGACCGTGCCCTCGCTAGCCGGGAGTGCGTAAGTGCTGATGAGGACGCATTCGAGGAGCAACCCATCACCACCATGGGTATGGACCGCGACGCCCTGAAAAAACTGGCGGATCATCAGATCTCTACTGTCCTTCAGGTGGCACTGAAATCGAAGAACCTTAAGGGGGGTTCTGTGCGGGACCTAAAAGTTGCAGCCCAATCCCTCAAGGATGTGGTGGAGGATCTGACCAGCAGAACTGAGGCTGAGGAAACTGCTCGTCTGAGACGAGAAACGCAGAGCCTCTGACGGCAGGTGGAGTCTCTGAAAGCACAGGTCTTCGCCTGGCGCCGCGATGCCAGCGAGAGGAAGGCTATGCCCCCTCCTCCCCCTCCACCTCCAACCCCACCACCTCCACGTACTGACACGTCTCATGGCTGGGAGGAGGCTCTAGCGGCGGCAGTTGGCAGACTGGAGCATTCCCGCCAAATATCTTTTGGAGGGATGCTGAACGCGAGGCTAGCAGATTTAGAGGGGCGCCTTCTATCGAAGAAAATAGTCAGGCCGCCGCTGGTAGGGGACAAACACTCCCAAGTCGTTTCCGGACCTCCCAAAGCTGCAGCGAGAGTGGTAGCACGCAGGCCAGCCACAATGGACAGACTTACACGGGTAGGCGACCCTGCTGGCGTGAGGCAGACTCCGGTAAGGGACTTGGCTTCGGTAGCCGGTTCATCTTCTGCGCCTGCTCAGGCTCCCAATCCAGTTTTGGCTCAGCCGGACACGGACAGCTGGATAACCGCGGTGCGTCGCAAAAAGAAAAAAAAGAAGAAGGCGGCACCTGCGACGACCACGGCGGCCACCCGGGGTCCAGATCCGGTCACGGTTGAGAACAGGCCAAGAAAGTGGCGCAGAAGGAAAGGTGCGAAGCAGAAGCTAGCCCCTCCACGCTCAGCTGCGGTGCTGGTCACGCTTCGGCCAGAGGCAGCGGACAAAGGGGTGAATTACCGCGACGCCCTCTTGAAAGCACGTCTGGAGGTATCGCTGGCCGACTGCGGCATCAGCAGCGTTAAGGTCCGTCAAAGTGCTACAGGAGCCAGGGTCATAGAGGTCCCGGGCGCTCTGGCACCGGAGCAAGCGGACAAATTGGCTGTGGGCATGCGGTCAACGCTGGCGGGGATTGCAACTGTGGTGCGGCCGGTGCGGCATGCGGACATCCGAGTCGTCGGGATCGACGACTCGGTGTCCTGGGAGGAGGCCGTGGAGGCAATTGTTAAGGTGGCTGGGTGCGAACTTACCCAAATTAGAGCGGGTGAGCTCCGCACCCGAGGGGGGACCAGCAGTTCGTTGTTTGTGTCCCTCCCTATTGACGCTGCCAAAAAATTGGTGGAAATAGGCCGCCTCCTCATTGGCTGGAGTGTGGCCCGAGTCCAGCTCCTAGATGGCAGACCACTGCGCTGCTATAGGTGCATGGGCTTGGGACACACTCGGCCGATGTGCCCGTCTACGGTGATACGGGGGGCGGCCTGTTTCCGATGTGGGGAGACAGGGCATCGTGCAAACGAGTGCACTGTGCAGAAGCCACGGTGTGCCGTCTGTACGGACGCCGGCAGGCCGGCAAGTCATATAATGGGGGGAGGCGAGTGTAGGCCTCCTCCCGTTAAGGGAAAACTTCCTCTCTTCAGAGAGGTGAAAACGGAGGTAGCTGCTATGGATCAGTAATGGACTACATCCATAGTAGCTACCTCCAGGGAAATTTGAACCACTCCGCCGCTGCGCAAGACTTACTCTTGCAGGCAGTGGCGGAGTGGAACCTTGATATTGTTGTCGTTGCGGAGCCATACTACGTCCCAGACCAGCCTCATTGGGCTGGAGATGTGGATGGCTCCGTGGCTGTATTGTCTGGGGGGGGAGTACCCCTTTCAATCAGGGAGAGGGGCACCGGGTTCGTGGCGGTCGCCTCACGGGGTTTTGCGATTCTCGGGGTATATTTTTCCCCGAACCGGCCCCTGGTGCAGTTCGAGTGCTATTTGGACTCGCTGGGGCCGGTCGTGAGGCGGCTGGCGCCGCTTCCCATCGTCCTGCTTGGCGATCTCAATGCCAAGTCGAGGGCATGGGGAGCGGTGGCCACGGACCCGAGGGGCGTGGCTGTTGAGGAGTGGGCAGCCGAACTTGGGCTCTCTCTCCTCAACCGGGGGAACGTGCACACGTGCGTGCGACACAACGGGGGTTCGGTAATTGACATATCGTTTGCCACCCCGTCGGTCGCGCGCCGTGTCCGGGGTTGGAGGGTTTTAGAGGAGGTGGAGACCTTGTCGGATCACCGATACATTAGGTTCGTAGTCTCCACCTCCCAAAATGAGCCGGTGACCAACCCCCGGAGAGGCGCGACGTTCCCCCGCTGGACGATGGGCCGCCTCAACCGAGAGCTAGCGGAAGAGGCGGCCATCGTCCAGGCCTGGGCTCTGTCTCCCCCGGACGGAGATATCGATGCGTCCGCAGCCCGCCTCCGTGATGCTCTCACGGAGGTTTGCGACGCATCGATGCCGCGGAGTGTACACCGCCCAAATAAAAGGGCGGTGTACTGGTGGTCGCAGGAGATCGCCGATCTCCGTGCGGCCTGCTCCGCTCCCCGACGGTTGTACGGGCGCAGCCGTCGGAGACGAAGTGATAGGGACCCCGAGGAGGAGGCCCGGCTGTATGGCGACTATAGGACCTGCAAGAAATCCTTGCAGGTCGCCATCAGCCGGGCGAAGGAGGAGGCCTGGGATGAAATGCTCCAAACGCTGGAGAGGGATCCATGGGGGCGCCCATATCTTGTGGCAAAAAAAAGTTCCGTGGCCAGGCGCCCCCGATAACGGAGACTCTCCAGCCGGATGTAGTTGAGAGGGTCGTGGGAACGTTGTTCCCCGACCCTCCGGAGCTTGCCCCTCCTCCCATGCCTCCTCCTTTGGCATTGACTGAGGAGGTGCTCGGCGCCCCTCCCCCGATTACGGAAGGGGAGATGGGGAGGGTGATCGAGCACCTCCGAGGAAAACGTAGAGCACCCGGCCCCGATGGGGTCCCGGGGCGAGTGCTGGCCCTCACGTTGGACCATTTGGGAGGGTGGCTTCGGGAGCTGTTTGATCGCTGTCTTGTGGTCGGACAGTTCCCGAAGCCCTGGAAGACGGGGCGGCTTTGTCTAATGGCAAAGCCGGGTCGCCCCCCAGACTGCACGTCTTCATACCGGCCCCTTGTATTGTTGGACGACGCCGGGAAGACACTCGAGAGGATCGTTGCTTCCCGGGTCGTCCGGCATCTTGAGGAAGTGGGGCCGGACCTGTCGGACGCGCAGTTCGGCTTTCGGTCAGGGCGATCCACTCTAGACGCCCTGACCCTCCTAAAGAGGCTCGCCACTGAGGCGACCTCCCAAGGTGAGAGACTCTTGGCGGTGTCCTTGGACATCGCCAACGCCTTCAACAGCCTGCCGCATGGTGTGATCCGGGAGGCGCTCCGCTTTTTCGGAGTGCCCCCGTACCTGCAGCGGCTGTTGGAGGTGTACCTGGAGGAAAGGGAGGTCGCCTACATCAACAGTGGCGGGCAAATGGTCCGACGAAGGACAGAGTGTGGGGTTCCACAGGGGTCGGCCTTGGGCCCACTCTTGTGGAACCTGGGCTACGACTGGGTGCTCCGCGGCGCACTCCCTTCTGGAGCGCGCCTCATCGCGTACGCGGATGACACCCTAGTCGTAGCCCGGGGAGGTGGAGAATGGGTTGACCTGGTGCGCCTGGCCACGGATGCCGTGACTCTCGTGGTCGGGCGCATCAGAAGGCTGGGCTTAGAGGTGGCCCTCGAAAAGACCGAGGCCCTAATGTTCCATGGGCCTCGGCGAGGGCCACCTCCTGGGGCCCACATTTATGTGGAGGGTGTCCGTATCAGGGTGGGGGCCCAGATGAAGTATCTGGGCCTAACTCTAGACGGACGCTGGCGGTTCGAGCCCCACTTTGAGGGGCTCGGACCGCGCATAGTTAAGGCGGCAGCGGCACTTGGACGACTCCTCCCCAATACGGGGGGGCCGGGTGCTAGCTGCCGCCGCCTCTATACGGGAGTCGTGAAATCTATGGCCGTCTACGGGGCACCGTTGTGGGTCGACGCCCTCAGCGCCACTAACATACGTGCACTACGTAATGCGCAGCGCACTGTGGCACTGAGGGCGATACGAGGGTACCGAACGGTGTCCTCAGCGGCGGCCATGGTGCTCGCCGGCTCCCTTCCCTGGGAATTGGAGGCAGAGGTGCTTGCCGCCGTATATAATTATACGGCGGACAAGAAACGGATGAAGGAGCCTCCAGCTCCCAGGGAGGTAGAGGTTATGCGCGGGAGACTCCGCAGGGAGTTATTAGATAGGTGGAGGCAGGACCTAGCGGACGCGCGCTACGGTAGATACACTATCGACGCCGTCCGCTCGGTCCTGCCAGAATGGTGTTCGAGGCGATGGGGCTCCCTGTCGTTTCGTCTGGTGCAGGTGCTAACCGGGCACGGGTGCTTCGGTTGGTACCTGCACCGGATCGCACGCAGGGAGCCAACCGCCGTGTGCCACGAATGCGGCGTTGAGCCGGACACCGCGCAGCACACTCTGTCGGAGTGTGCTGCGTGGGAAGAGCAACGCCGCATTCTGGCTACGGCGGTAGGTGTGGATCTCTCGCTGCCGAGCGTGGTAAAAGCCATGCTTGGCAGCGAGCGTATGTGGAATGCAGTAGCCTCCTTCTGCGAGGAAGTCGTCTCGCAGAAGGAGGCGGCGGAGAGGGTCCGCGAGCTGGACCCTCGGAGTGGCCGTCTCCGCCAACGGAGGACCGGTGGGAGGAGGGGGCGTTTTGCTCGCCTCCTTCCACCGTCTTAGCTGGACCTGGGAGGGTGGGTCGGGGGACCCATCTTCCTATTGCACAGGTCCGGCGGACGGAGGAGACGACCGGTGTGTACATGGTCGTCTCCTGACAAGGTCGGGACCCGGTGACGCTGTTTGACACCGGGCCAACCGCTGGGGCGGCACGATGAATGCTTCAGAGATCTCGTGCCGCCCCAATCCCGTAGCGGCAGATGTACACCGTGGGGTTTTAGTGAGTAGGAGTCTCACACTACCCACCCTCTCCCCCGGGAGGGTGGCGTGTCCATGAAGGATTTCCCCACGAAAAAATAAAAATAAAAAGTCATATATAGTTGACGCGCTTCCCGCGTTGAAAAGCGGCTTGAATAAACATTCCCTTTGAACTGAAGTTTAGTAGCGGCTCAGTTGGTTTTTTTTTTCGAACTGAATACACTGTTGACCTGGCAAGGTCTCTACAGTTTCACCGGACTACTAAGGGGAGTGCTTAAACCACTCACCCGATTTTATATAGACAACCAGCACAAAAGCGCACGGAGCGCCTCGGCTTGGACTGTCACCAAATATCCCGAGTCTAACTAAACTAAGCTAACTATTATTTCATGGCGTCAGTGGGAATGAGATATTTGTATCTCGGAACCACGGGGTGGACCCACAGGTGAATACAGTTCCCTCGTGGCGCCTTAGCTTGCCTCCCAAGACCATCAGTGCGTGGTGAAGAGCCACATCCTACACGAGGTGACCATGTCTAGCAGAACACTACGGATCTAGGCTAGAGAGAGGCAGAGGGGACAGGGGATGGGATAAGGACAGGCTTGCTTCGGCTCGCCCGTCAGAGGGTGGAGGGAGAAAACCTCATGAAAAAGTTCCTGTGGGAGGAAACCACATTAAAAAGTGACAGAGGGGTGGCCTTCGGGCGGAGGAAGAGTGATAAAACATCGTTAAAAAGTCACCATGGTAGAAAACCACGTAAATAAGTTACAGGTGGTGGTGGTGGTTGGAGGGAGTGACCCCTTGACTGCCAAGCCGGATCAAGGAGGGAAGGGGTTGGGGACCTGACCTTCCATTGCACATTAGTTCGGTAGACGGGTAGGCAGCTTGACCGGGCTGTCGTTGCGGTCAAGGCGTTCGCGCTGGACCTTGTCGCCGGGGTGGCACGGTGCTTGCTTGTTCGATCCTGTGTCACTCTATAGCGCGGCAGACGGTATCTCGTGGGTTTTTTTAATCAGTAAAAGTCTGACACCCCACAGCTCCTTAGGGCTGTGGGTGTCCAATGTATGATTTCTTCCGACATTAAAAAAAGAAACTATTATTTCATACATATATAAATTCGTGAAACATACACGTGTACCTAGCATGTATGTTTCACGAACTCATACATGTATCTGACTACTTTTTTTTTTTTGTTAATGTGGGAAGAAATCCTTCATTGGACACCCACAGCCCTGGGGAGCTGTGGGGTGTCAGACTCTTACTGACTAAAAAAAACCCACGAGGTACCGTCTACCGCGCTATGGAGTGGCACAGGATCGAACAAGCAAGCACCATGCCACTCCGGCAACAAGGCCGAGCGCGAACGCCCTGACCGCGACGACAGCCCGGTCAAGCTGCCTACCTGTCTACCGAACCAATGTGCAATGTAAATTCAGGTCCCTAGCCCCTTCCCTCCTTGGTCCGGTTTGGCAGTCAAGGGGTCACCCCCTCCAACCACCACCACCTGTAAGTTTTTTACGTGGTTTTCTACCACGGTAACTTTTTAACAAGGTTTTCTCCCTCTCCCTCTCCCTCCGACCGAAGACCACCCCTCTGTCACTTTTTAACGTGGTTTCCTCCCACGGTAACGTTTTCATGAGGTTTTCTCTAACTCCCTCCGCCCAAAGGCCGTCCCTCTGTCACTTTTTAACGTGGTTTCTTCCCACGGTAACTTTTTAATGAGGTTTTCTACCTCCCTCCGCCCGAAGGCCTCCCGTCTGTTTTTTAACGAGGTTGTCTCCTCAATACCCGTAACTTTTTAACGTGGTTTTCTCCCACGGTGACTTTTTACCGAGGTTTCCTCCCTCCCGCCGCCCGAAGGCACACCCCTCCGTAACTTTTTTACGTGGTTTTCTCCCAAGGTAATAAGTTAAGCTAAGCTAACTCCGTTCGAGAAAAGTATTTAAAAAAAAACAAACCTAACCACTATGTGTACCTACATGTGTGTATGTGCACGTGTGTGGGGTGATCGATGTTGTTTTGTAAAAACTAATGTTTGAAGTTAGTGTTTGAAAGTCACTGTGGTCGCGCCAGCAAAGTGCTCGAGGGATCCATTCCGGAGGATCGGACCTCGGCTTGAGCCGCTGCCGAGGGGGGCCTAGACGAGTGTGCTGGAGCAAAATTCACAGTCAAGACGCGGCAGCGTGATCTGTGATTACGCGGGAGTGGGCGCGCACACGCTCTGTTTCGAGAGACGGAAGGGTACTGGAAGTTAGCTGCCGTTATTTTGTCGGGAGGATCTGTAAAAATATATCGCGGACGTCTTTTGTAACGCGGCGCATCGGGAACTCAGTTGCTCAAGTAATAGGACCTTGAATAAGTTTTACCACTCCTGTCTAGAGATCATCTCTTGGTAGTCGTTGTTGCTTTTAGACTTTAACTCATTCTGCTGAAGTTTGTTTTTGTATTTATGGATTCACGTGGATAGTTCGCAACTATAATTGGCCCCGATAGGTGGCGCTGCTTGAGTGACAAAGTGTTTTTACAGACCAAAATCATATAACGTTTATTTTCAGCCTAGCACCACACAATTTTTTATATGTAATCATTAAGATGTTGTATTTAGCATACCAATAATTATTACATAAAGATAAAATTATATATTGTTAATGTTAATGTAATCATTAAGATCACAGACATGCATGACATTTATATATTAGGATCTTGAATATAATAGGAAAAATAATTACTTGTAATAGAAGTAGTAAGCAAAATAATTTATCAAGATAAGTAAATAAAAGTAAAAGCCTTAATAAGCAAGAAAGATGGATCTAATACAATAAAATATCGTAAAAAATCGTCTATGTTGTTTGTATATACTCGTATTCATTACTATTAAGGTCTGTTGTAGTGTAACACCTGCCTACTGGTTCCGTTAGTATACAACTAAAATTGAATTATCTTTTATTTGTCTCAATTAATCTACAAAAAGACTGAACCGATTCTAAGGAGATTTTTACAAACAGATAGATGACTTTTTAGTATTATTATATGTGGATTACTTATCATTACGTTTACCTTGAGTGATATAACAGTGAAAATAAAATTTAACGTTTTAAATTAAAATCCGTTAAAGTTAAGTACTTCTGACAAAAACACTAATAATTACGTTTAAACAGTTATAATAAAAAAAATGCTTTTACCGGTAAAAAGTTTTGCAAAGAGAAGAATAAAGTGTACTTTAGTTGAAATTATTTGCGTACATTTTTGTACAACAATTATATTGTTTTTATCAGTTAGATTTTTTTATATTACATATATTTAAAATTAACGTATTAGAATTATAGATAACGCTAATACTGATTTAATTTTAAGCGTGTATAGATTCGATGACGCTGATATAATTTTGTTTGATAATATTTAAGCAGCGATACGATGAGATATGAATATGATTTTGATAGGTCTATATTATAATTTGAAGCAAGTAGTTTTTGTTTTTGTATTTAAATTTATTTCGTCTATCTCGGAAACGGCTCTAACGATTTAAATAAAATTTAATATTTAGATCAGGTATTGCTTTTTTAACTTTATTTGTGTAAGTGTCTTTTCAGAAAAAACGCGATTTTACAAAAAAGAATATATGTATGTATATACCTTAATAGATCATAAATTTCTGTGGCACTTGATTTGTTACCAATTGATGATACCGTACTGGTATCTGAAAATGTTGTAAGAATGTTATACTAATATGTTCTTAGATCCACTCATCATCATCATCAGCCTGTAAGAGACTTACTGCAAGGCCTCAGGGCTCTTCCCAATAGAAGCTATGGACATAATCACCAAACCAGCCCAGGACGTATTGGCGATTTCAAACCCTGAGAAATCCACAGTTCTATATTTTTCCCACATACGATGGTACTACAAGAACATTTCTAAGGTTCAGGTTTCCTTACGATGTTTTCTTTCACCGTTAGTCGATAATATTACCAATTTTTTTTTAATACTAATAATATTTTTAGATTAAATAGTAACAATTATTATATAATCCAATCGAGCAAAGCTTGGTTGCACAATGACTTTATATGAATCGAATTAAATAGGGGTATTTGTTCTTAAAATTGATCTACTTTTTTATACATATTTATTTGTATTTTCAATAAATATTTACGTTATTCGTATAAAATTTACGTACGGCATACTTTTCAAATATTATCCTACAGTCGCAAGTTTCAAACTATTCCTGTATACATTTCATCGTTTCAGCTAAACAGATAGCGGTATATTCATGTAAACGAAATTATTACATTTAATTTTAATAAAAATCCAATAAATATATATAAATAAAATTACTTTTTTTACAATTAAATTGTGAATCATTTATTACGTTTAAAATTGATTACACATATAGAGATGCGTGGTAAATCACGTGTTAATGATATTGTCGACGCTCCAGTCGTAACTCGTGCCTGTCTCCTGTTCGATCCAGTCGTGGTAATATTCCGGACGGACATATCCTGAAATTAAATTTTATAATAATTTTAAACATAACTGTTCGAGACTAGGAGATGGGTAAGAATTCTACAAGTTTCTTTCGAAGTACATGAATTCCAATTTGATGTAATTAAAGAAACATATGATGTTAAGCAATGTTATTGTTATAGCTATTGGAAGCTCTCCTCACCTGAAGGATTAGGCGTGTTGCATCCCACACTTGCGCCGAAGCTCATGATTCCGACCACAGTCAGTTTGCCGTCGATGTCAAGGATGGTTAGTGGACCGCCACTGTCACCCTAAAAATGGCACTATTAAAAAGATATGTAAAATTATAAGCTATGTACGAATTTACGAAACATTGCCACGTATAAAGGAAAGATTCTGACCAATTATCATTTCTAATACAAGAATATGAAGGTTAATTGACCAGAAGCTAATCAAAAAAGAGATTCTCCTAACAAAATGGCAATGGATTGGAGTCTTTCGAAGACCTGACAACTTGTCGAAACAAGGTCTCATATCACAATCTACTGGTGAAATGATGGCGTCATACTTGAAAATATCCTGTTAAAACAGAAGCTGGTTTAATAGATTTAACGGTAAAAAGAGCTGGAAGATGCCGAACACGAACAAAGTAAATGTAGATTTCAATCCCGAGTACTATATCACGTATGAGATATTACAGGAATACATCATCGTCATTATCTTAGCCTAGAAACTTATAGTTGGGTTTGTTGATGAGTAACATTGTGAATCAGTCACTATGTTGGAAGAGCGTATGTCAAGTTTTTTTTGTTTTCTATTTAGATGTGGACAATGTTGCCTCTAGCTTTATATTTAGCGTAGTGTGGACCCTCCTTGGTTTCATATTACGTCTTCTAAGCGAAGCGTGACTAAGTATTTTAGAACGGAACCTGTCGATAGAATATCATTTCTCAGTAGTGCTGTAACTTTTGCAAGATAAAACATAATACCTGGCAGGTGTTATGCGATACGTCGACATAATATTGTACACACATGGTTTGCTCTCCGAATGTCTGACTCGTTGTATACCACCGCCGGCATTCCTCCTGAGTTATGCCTAACTGATAAGTCCAATATAAAATCTCCGGTACATATCCACCTGGAAATCCATAAAGAAGTATTTATTTTTTTACTAATGGTTAGAATGAGAAATGCTGTATGAATGTTGAAGAAGAATATTTGTCCATGGTAATTTTGGTAATACTGACTTTTATTATAGCAAAACATAGTGTAGGTTGGTTGGGTTTAAAATGTGTTGCAAAAATTAGTCATCATAAATCGCTTATTACTTTAGTGTTGGTGATTGTATTTCAGTTGCATATGACTGTTTCATAACTCTCAATAGTTTTATTGCTTAGCAGAACCTGTTATATGCTTTCTATTTAATTATATAAGAAGAATTGCTGGCACTTTTTCCCACATATAATGGTATTTCAAAATAATCCCAAGGAGAGTTGATGTTAGGTAATCGGCCGATCCAAAAAATAAAGCAAATCATACATCACAACATGACAAACATGTTGTGCCGACCCTATTTAGGTGGGAGAAGAGTAAGAAGATGATGATGTTGATGCTGGAACTAGAATTAAAGACATCCCACTGAAAAGATCAAACAGTAGACCTAATCTTTTGTCTTATATTTATTTACTAAATCTTGGTACAGGCGGAGATGCAACTTGTATACTGCACAAAGCTATCATTGAACCATAATTCAATCTAATAAAGTTGTGTGAAGTTTACAGGTTGTAATACTGTAGTATTGAATATTGTTTTCTCTAAACGGTAGCTGCCGGTGTAACGTGATACAAAAACTATATAAAAGGTTTTCTACTTGTGGCGACCTAACTTTCATCCTGTTAATTATTCTCGGAGGGCGCCGTTTCTTTATATGTTTTACGACAAGATTAATGTAAATTCTTAATGTGATAACACTTACCAAGCCAAAGATCATTAGTGCGTCCATATCCGCTGATAGTCAGGATTTCACCATCATATTCTCTTGCCATTCTCTCGCTGCTCTGAATCCGTATTGGCTGAATGTTTTCTGTGGATTAAAAAATATAATTATAGTTGATATGAGAATTACTCTCATTATTGGGGGTTGTTCACTGTCACATTTGAATTAACTATTGAACAAAAGTTCTCTCTCGTATACCATTCTGTCTACAACTTCCTCCAAGTTTTAGTCATGCAAAGCTTTTCTCTGCTCTAGCGTTCGCAAAGTTGTTATATCCATTCAAAATCTTATTTATTTTTGCAGTTGTATCTTCTCTCTTACGAATATATTACCAATCCAGTTTGCCAAACCTTAGTACTATGTAGTTCGTTAATTGATCACAAATGTTTAGAACAATTGTTTTTTCAACAAGTCAGCATCGTAGATATGAAGTGACAATGAAGCCAAAGAACAAGTCAATGATAATGAGGGTATTCTCGAAGATTTCGCTCTTTAATTAGATTATACTATCACCAGAAGACACTTCTTTATAACGCTGTTTAAATTATCTGTAAAAAACTTAAAGACCAGTTAAATTAATATTTCTATATCAGTAACCAAGAACTTGCGTTTTACTTAGATTCTGTAAAATGTTCTTCTTTATTAATTTTATACATAGTAAAGGAATCCTATAAGTCTTTTAAACTTGAAAGTTTGTAGGTAGTAGAAAAAAATCTACTCAATGGAGATCGATGAGAGTTTAAAGTAATACAGTTTTTAAGTAAAATCAATGGCGTGTGGCAATTGGATGGGGCGACCCCTTGACTGTTAAGCCGGACCAAGTTGGAGAAGAGTTCGGGGAGCTGACCTTCCATTGTACATTGATTCGGTAGACGAGTACGTAGCTTGACCGGGCTGTTGTCGCAGCCATGGCGTTCGCGCTGGGCCCTGTCGCAGGGGTGGCATAGTGCTTGCTTGTTCGACCCCATGTCACTCCACAGCAGGCAGACGGTATCTCGTGGGTTTTTTTAGTCAGTACGAGTCTGACTTTTCCAAGTTCCCCAGGGCCTGTGGGTGTCCCATGTAGGATTTCTTCCCCCATAAAAAAAGGTGCACTGCGTAAACCGTTAGAACTACTATTTAGTAAAGCCGCGGATGGTTGCTTATATACAGTAATGGTAAAGATAGGAAGAAATTAATTAAGCGATTACCTCCATAAGGTACTTGGAAAGCCACCTCAAGTAATCCGATGTCGTCAGTCTGTACCGCTGTTGATGCCTGGTTATACCCTGGGTGAATACGAGCCTTGGCGTATTCACTCTCGACTATGTACTCGGGGCGAGTTAGATTCGTAAGTCCATATCGGATGACGTAGGTTTCTCGTCTGTAAAAACATGATTTCAAAGATACTGTTTACTGGGAGAGAAGGCTGAAACGTCCTTGTGTGTCTATTACAGTGTAAGTAATTGATAATTAAATATAATATGATACGAAGCAGTATTTACAGTACTTTACAATATCTAGCTTATCTGTGTTTTTACGGACATACATTAAATTATCAGAGATGTTTTGGAAGAGCAGAATTTAAGTACTCAATTCCTGCAACTTAATAAAAGTTAACTTAACTTCAATATTTCTTCTAGTCAAGTAGATTATTTATTCACGATTCGTAAAACTGTTTTTTTTAATATGTCTTTTTTTATGTTCAAATATGATAAGTGAAACTAGCGTGTACAAAACAACAGGAAGTATTAAATAAGAAAGTCTTAAATTAAATTGAAACACAAAGCAAAAATAGCATATAACGTTGAAGGAATTAATCAAAAGATTATCTGTAATTTTATCAGGTTGTGCGATTTTTGTATACCTGGCAAGACAGTGAGCAGCGGTGAGTATCCAATCATTGCGTATGAGCGCTGCACCGCAAGCTCCAACACCACCGGCTGGCCCGACCATCCTCAGGCTGACCATGTGAGGAAATTGTCCATCTTCCGCGACCCACCCGTTAACGATACGTGAATTGTCTGGATAAAATATTCATTTATTTCAAAGTAATTTTGGCAGCTGTATGTATGGCTGGGTATCTGTGTGAAAGTGTGTATAATATAGCAGTCTGCTTTTAACCAATATATAACTATTAATAATACTTTTGATCACCTTCGCCTTAAAAGATTCACTACAAATCCTCGAATCAGTATGTGACAAAGTAGAACATGTCCAAATTCTGTTTTCTATATTTAATCGGGTCACGATAATATTATTCCACTGGCCGTGATGGTAATAAGTACAATCATTAGAAAAACTGAGACCGTCGTCCGCACTGCACCTTTATCCGTCATCACTCGTCGCTTTTTATCGTTTTTTTTTGAACTGACAAACGCTGTTGGCCTGACGGTACTTTATATCTTCACCGAACTTGTTTAGCGACCACTTAAGGGAATTCTATGGCAACAAGATCCAGGGCGCCTAAATGGTCGAACCTCTGCTTTGTCTGTTGCCTTGATTACGATTTATCCCGAAACGTGTCAAAGAAAAGACACTCAATATGACTGGTTTATCACTGAGTGTATGGGAGTCGTATCCTAATCGTGTACAGATTCCTACCAACTGGTAGTAAGTAAAAGAAAAAAAGATAGTACTCGCCATCACGTAAAGTTTCGGCTGCTACAGCTTCTGAAGGTTGATACACATACTCCACTGAGCTCTCCACTGGCACCCCCTGAACCGTAAAAATAATATCAATATATCTGGATAGCCCTTGGTAACAAACACTCCGGAGTAAGGGAACGTACCCATACTACGTGACCCATATTTTACAATTTTGTAGACCCCTCCGTCCCCTCGGTGAGCATCCGTAGTATATGAGAAGACTCCCCCCCTCTATTTTCATGTAGTAATTCATAAATACGGTTTTCCTCCTTCTCTCTATGACCAAGCGTGGTATTTTGAAGACACCCCCCGACTTGAACGGGTCATTTATTATGGATATGTACCCTAACCAAAATCCACATCAAAATACTCTATTTAATTTAGGCCTTGAGATAGACTTTTATGAACGTCAAAACTACCACCGGTTTGGACAAAGAAACCAGTCATCGAGAAGAACCAACAAGAAGAAGCAGTAGTTTTTGAGTGATACGCGCACAACCGCAGACCTCTCATTTTATTTATATACAAGATTTTTACCTGTACAACGCCCAGTACAGCCAACACACCGATTATATAACCATGTAAATTCATTTTCGACTGACAATTTTACACGATATCTATTACGTATATTTTTGTCACTATTTATAGGAAATCTTTATCTATTTTTTTTTGATAAATATAATTAATTAGTGTCATTTCACGCTTAATTGGTTTCACTGTATTACATCGTATTATAATACATTACCAGCGACCGCCCTGACTTTGGATGGATTACATTTATGTGGTTTTTGTTATAAATGGCTAAAGAATTTAGCTGTTTTATTATTTACAGTTCATCAAAGTCATAGTAGTTCGTAAAAATCTTCACGCGAAAATTTTTTTGTCGCGCGTTATATCAAATCTGTGATATCTTCTAAATTATTCATTAAAATTATATACTGTAAAACGTAATTTTGGTCTGCATCAAATGCTTAACGTAACTAAATTATCTAATTGGACAAGGATTAGTACCATATTTGTCAAAATAGCGTCACAAATGAACAATATTTTTTTAATAATATATCTAATATAAAAATGGTTGCTACGGGTTATTCTTAGAAGATAGACATATACTATTGTGGATTTATCTGTAAACAGTTTATTTATGTACAATTTCTTAGTACATTACTCTTATGTATCTCATAAGTGTAGATTATCATTTGTATCTTTACACTATCATTGTAATCGTCCAAAACGCTTTCTTGTGACTTTATTAGAATACGTCGATTTTTCTCTGCTCTGTATAACATACATTATGTATTTTTTCCAAAACGCTTTCTTGTGACTTTATTAGAATACGTCGATTTTTCTCTGCTCTGTATAACATACATTATGTATTTTTTTTGTAGTTTATATATTACGGGTATTATGATTATAAACTTTGTAGAAAAAAGTCTTAAACAAACAGTGAAAACCGTATGGTCTTCACGGTTGGTAAACGTACATTAGAAGACGTACATCCTATCAATCTATATGGCAAACCATTAAATAGAGTATATAAATTTAAATATCTGGGACACATTGTCACACCCCAAATGAGAGATGATTATGACATTGAAAGAGAACGTAGAGCACTCGCAGTAAGAGGAAATATGTTGATCCGTAGGTTTGCTCGTTGTAGTGATGAAGTAAAAATTTATTTATTCAAAGCATTTTGCCAATGTTTCTACACGAGCAGTCTATGGGTTAGCTACAGTCAAAGGACTATTAATGCTTTGCGTGTGCAATATAATAATATCTTTCGATTATTTTTGGGACTGCCGCGATTCTGTAGCGCATCTGGAATGTTTGCATATGCTCGGGTTGATGATTTTTATGCAATCACGCGTAAGAGAACAGCATCCATCCTATGTAGACTTCGCGATAGTCCCAACAGAATATTGGAAACATTAGTAGATATATATGATATACCTTATCTGAAACACTGGATATCGGTGGTTATATAACACTGGGGCACAATGTTGCATTTTTTTGTATCAACGTCTATTTAATTTAATTATTATCTATAGTTTACTTATATTTAATTTCTTATTTTAATTAAGTAGGTAGTTTTGTATATTTTTGTGTTATGGACCTTCGTTGTCTCTTGAATGATTAAATGATTTGATTTGATTTAAAAAACCGTTGCGTAGACTAGAAAAATTAAGGGAACACACAGAGAGACGCGAAGAGATTATTATTCCAGTCTCTCGAGTGAATTTAAATAAAGAACCCTGTACGATACGGCACCCTAAATATTATCAGCGCAATTGACTGATTTTATATCCAAAAAAATGACTGCAATCGCATATCCGTGATAACAATCACTTCACTACCGAAGCGTGCTGTTACACTCAATTGGTATTCACTTATTTTAATTCCTCACTTCTACACTCGTACCTGATGTTGTTGTTTTTATATTTAAATCGTTTAAATTAAATACTACAAAATACCTACCATTTCAATTAAACATTTTAAATGATGGCAACTTTAACGGTTAATGCCGCGATAGTTTTCAGACAGCAGTTTTTTTTCCGACTTATTTGACAATTGTCCTTACATTTTGACCAATTTAACCGTTATCTTCATAAATTAAGACTATGTGTTATTTCCGTATAAAAGCCATATTGCTATAAGGTTTTATCAAAATCCGTATCTTAGTTTTTGCTTAAAAGAGTTACAAGCATCCATTAGAATAATTTTGTTTTTACATATGATACTAGTTTGCTCGCGCTACAATTGGCTTATTATCAGTACGTTTTCTAGATAAAAGGTACTTTATTGTACTTTTCTATACTCCTAACAATATGTGGATAGGTAGACCTGGGGCGTGTAAATAGTGCGAGTAGAACAATTGGCTTTTGAGTATAGTGGTCGTAGGAGCTGAGGGGCATTAACAATTATTAAAGTAAAATAATTCGCGGAACTATAAAGTACTTACTATTAATGTTACTGGTAATACAGTTATTCCTGTTTCGGTGGTGAAACTGGTTTTCTTAATTTGCGGAGAGTTGCGGTGATACAATAATTAAATGTATATACGCGTTGTATTGCAACCACGAACGACAACACCAAAGAGTATAATAAGTATTAAGGAATGACTGCAACTATGAGTGGTTTTACCCAATCGTATGGGAAGACAATAGCGAACTCTCGTTGCGGAAAGCGATACTTAAAATACCGCATACCTAGACAGCGTGGGAAGTAAATAACTGAAACTTTCTCCGCTGCTACTAAGTCGCAGATAATCACTGTAATAATCTTTGCTCCAATATTAGTAAGAATTAAGAGGATTAAGACTGTGAACGTCAAATAACAATTAATTTATGGTATAAGCGGAAATAGAAAAACGTTGTGAAGAAATCGTATAAAAGTTTTTAACTGCTATTGTTCTGAATGAGATATTGTGATAGATTTAGATTCTAGTGAAGTAACCACCAGAAACCAAGCAAACAAGCAAGACTGGTCCTACGTCTTACAGAGAGTATACAGGGTCCTCCAATAATAAACTTTGATACACACTCCTTTTAGCAACGTCTCCGTTGATGGCCGAATAAGGCTCGGAATTTTCTTCGCTATGAAATAGCGAATAGACAGACAGTCCGCCTAATAATAGTTAACATTTGTTTTTTATAAACAGTGTTAAAGAGGACAAAATCAAAATTGCTTTTTTTAATTTAGGTTCTAAGAAGGAGCTTATGAACGTTAAAACTACCACCGGTTTGGACAAACAATCCAGTCGGCGAGAAGAAACTTGATCGGGTTTATCTTTTTAACGTACAATTATTTGAAAAAGTATTGCGTCGCTATGCTTGCATATACCAATACCTGAAGAAATTATGGCTCACTCGTATTATGTTCGGTGTTGGATATAGCTTCGAATCCTGTAAATGAGTCAGAACATTTCGGTTTTTCTGCCTCGTTAGTTAGCTATCACTCTTGAGTTGGATATCTATCACCAAACACCTGCAGGCATGTTCTGGCGTCCGCACTTTGAACCCGTTTTAGGTTTAGCATGTTTACCATTTTAGACGATATTTAACTTCAGATGAGACTGTGGACAAACGCCAAAACTTATGATGTATAAAAATTTATTGAAAATCCATTAAGCCGTTACATTACTTCAGTACAATATGGTGGTAAATAAAAACGCAAATACATAAATATAATCAACATTTATTTAATACAAATAAGTACATTTTAGTAATACAGTACGTACTAAATATCACAACAGACTTATTAAGCTTTCTCCGGCAAAAAAATTATTCACTGCTATTTATTTTAAATGTTAAAAATATATACGTGTAAATGGTCACATAAACTGAAGTAACTTCTTCGCCGGTGAAAGTGCTTTTATTAGTTTATTATGATAAACTATATAATAGAATATGACACTGAGGTTTGTAGTTCAATCAAATACATTAGAAAAATATAAGATTTTAAAGTACTTAATTACGAGTGTACGTTGTCGCGTTCCGAAAATTAAGAAAACCGTTGCATGAAGCATGAGTAAATAATCAACAGAGCGTCGACTCCCTAGCATTATTACTCTTGTAGTAATTAAAATACAGAATTAATTCATTTTGATCATTTTCGTTATAAATTAATATTTAAAAGTCAATATAATTTCATTCGTCTTAATTTAATTACAGTTATTAATAGTAGAATTTTACTAAGAATGCCTGTACATTTAGATCTTACAACTGTATATTGTTACTTTTTCCTTAACATTTTTTCCACATATTTTAAATATAATGAAAATAAAAATCAATTTATATAAAATAAATGTACGAAAAAATTGGACTTTTAAAAGAATCTCTTTTCTTTATTGAAATGTTAGAAAGAAACAATTATAAAAATTATTTTTTACGTCTCGTCTCATTCTACAGACGTCTTTCTACTGTAAATGAACAATAAATGAAAATTTTAATTTAGACTTACTAGAAAGAAGATTTTAGTATTACGCAGAACTGGCGTTGCTTTACTGAGGTTCGACTCTAACTGGTACATAAGCTGAATACAGCAGTTGGTTTTACACGTTGGGCACAGAAGACTGTAACGTCCGGCTAAGATCGGCCTGCTTGAGTTTTGTAAAGCGTTCGCTCTATCGCACAGCGCAAGTACTGCGATAAACAAAAATAACGCTATACCAAATGAAACTTAGCCGACTATCGCAGTCTTCTAGACGTCGCACAAAATTAAAAGTCTTTTTGTAGTTAATATGTATGCTATCTATCTCTTTCGTAGTGACTCAGTAACGCGCTAATTGATATACCTATCTGCATGTTCTTTACTCATGTAATTCGAAGGTGTCGGGCTTCTTAATCAAGTGACCAATTTTTATAGCAATTAGTTAAAAATTAAGTACTAAATATAGTTAAAAAATAAGTATTTTTGAGGTATTGTACAAGTTGAAACTGCTTTGTACAATAAATTTGTATAATGGACCCCATAGACAGACGTTGCTTTATTATATTGAATTAAAAATGTTAAGATGTTTTATGAGACAAATCCAAAAATATATATACATATATAATTTTCATTCGAAAATAAAAAAGAAACATCTAGATCTAGTCAAGAATGGTACCTACTGGATTCTACCCTAACAACGGAGACCACGTAAGTACAAATGAATTGTCAAAATTGGTCGAGGGGGAATTTAGAGGGAGAAGAATTACGAACACACGCACACCGGTATTTCATATATGAAGATTTTTTTCATAACTATTAATATTTTTCATACTGATAACTTTCCAGTCTAAACCTAATGCCAACAGTTGAAGTTTGAATAACGGCGATTGAAATTCGATATAACAGAAAAAATGCTAATTAAGAAATTTGTCGATCCATATTGAAAAAAAATTTTTTTTTTTTTTTCATAGTTACAATATTGTTGAAGTATCCTCTATCTAACATTATAAATGCGAATATAAGTTTATTTGATTGTCACGCTTCCACGCTTTAACTGTTCAATGCATACATGTTGATGGGTTAGATTATATGACGTAGTTCGTAAGATATATAGCTATGCACAATGTATTGCGGAACACATGCTTTCATAATTATTTTTTCTAATCTGTAATAAAATATTGGTAGAAAAACCTTATACGCCTGGGTGTTAAATGTCTACATATTTATGGTATATCAATTGTTCTGTGACCATAACAAGCTATGCTTAGCATGGAAGGAAATGGGAATGCATGAAATTGTCTATTTATATGAGTTTTCATTAAGTCTTACAGTAAACAACTAAGTATGATTAAGGAGTGCAGAAGGGGTATTTATAGTGGAGCGGACTAAGTGAGGGAGGCAGTAAACAACTAAGTATGATTAAGGAGTGCAGAAGGGGTATTTATAGTGGAGCGGACTAAGTGAGGGAGGACCGAGGGAGGGAGTATTTAAAGAGGAGATAGTATTTCGTGGGAAAAGGAAGTGGTTTAGGGAGGAATGGAGTCTAGAGAAGGGAGAGGAAGATGGAGTGGTTATTTATTCGAGCAATGTTGAGGACCGCTTTATTTGAGCAAACATTTCAAACAATCTATAAGAAATTAACAATAAAGATTGTCCCAAATAATATATAATATATTTTTTTACCTAAAACGTAAATTGAACTTAAGTATGCTATAAACGATGTACCTTTTATATAAAAAAAAATATATGTTATAGATAATCGTTTGGTCATTTATATACCTTGGCTGGAAGTAGAATACACATAAACAGCTAGTTTTAAATGTGTAATAATGTTCTGTGTATTGACAATTCTAGATCCTAAATTTTTTTTTGCCTGGGAAATAAAATATTTATTCGAAAAGGATTAAAATCGATAATAAACTAACTTGGAAACAGCTTTCAGATGTTTTGTATGTGTATATATAATATAGTATACACAATGCGCTTACATAAAAAGAAATTAGGCGTACACAATAATACACAACAAAAAATAAAACTTCTTTACAAAACCAAAAATGATTATTTATACGATTTAGTATTTCTTTAATAATAGGAATTTTCTACAAATACATAGAAAAAAAGTGAAGTTAAGTAAAAACACGTATTGTCTTATACTTCGTCAAACGCTGTCACTGCACTTCAGTTACATCCGAAACTTCCGTTCGTGACGCAAATTTTGCTATTACAAATGCAATGATAATTACCAACAATATTCTAGAATATATATGTTTTAATATACAAACAATTTAATTCTTAAATGAGAATACCGTAACAATAAAACATACTGTACGTGTCGTCTCATTCTAACGCGTGTAAATGAATATAGGTTATCTCTTTCCACTTCTCACCACTTATCCTTTACATAACTGATTTGTTTATACATAATGTTCCAAAATAGCTTAATTCATCAAAAATATAGCAAAAATGTTGGTAATATGATAACAAACTTAATTTTATAAGTTATTGTCCTATAGTCAGAAGTTCTTTATATATAACATTAGTCAAGTTTAAGTACGTATACTTAATTATATTATCATGTCACGATGTAACCGTGATCGGGATATTGTGTTTCTTCGATTCCATCACGTTGTAGTAAACAACCGCGTCGTGGACAGTCGGAAACGTGTCCAACTGAAGTCTGTCGGTCTCTAATGAATTGTATTTCTCTATCATCTCTAACACCGGACCTGTGAGCATACTTTGCGTTATTAAATACCCAAATAAAGGACAATTTGGTTTCTAATATTAACTGTCAAAATTTGCAAAGTTTGGAACATCAAAATGTGCCAGTAATTTTGAGTCAAACTGAGCGGTAAATTAAGAACAATTTACTATCGCAAAAGAATACCAAATTAAATATTAGATGCAAATTGATAAATTGAGGGTTTTTATATAACGTACATTAAGACTCAACTGCAAGAACTGCCTATAGTTTGTTTGCAATTTGATTGAAACTGTTGCTCTACAACTTTTGGTATCAATTTGACAGCCACTTACGAGAGTGCAGTGCAGTTGCAGTCTATATCAGAACAATTTGGTATGAAATGTTTATTGATGTATTCAATTCTTGTAAAGAATGCGACATTGCCAAATTTTTATTTTCCTATATGGTGTCTGTAATTCTAGTCTAGGTTTCTTGCGATAAAAACAATTGTTGGTAACACGAAAACATTACAGAATACTGTTACGAAAGAATAATGAAGAAACTTCTCACGGAATATATTATGTTTCAATCTTAGTGACGGATATAAAAAGGTTAATATACTAAAAAGGCGCTTTTTATTAATTAAAACGGGGTGAATTTAATATGCGGAAAATACAAAAGAGAAAAGTATAAAATGTGTGACAAATAAAAAAATACTCACCATTAGCTCCAGCGAGTAGGACCGCTATGTTGCTATGAATTAATTCAGTTTGTACGGCGACGAGACTTTTGATGCCGGGTGCGTCTACGTAAGACAATGCCGTCGCATCGATTATAACGCATTGGACCTGGAATTTGTATTTCTTTGCTTGATTCAACTTTTTTATCGCTTAGTTGCTTAACGTGGGTAAAATTTCACTTCATGTTAAATGATAGGAAAGCTTAATCCTAATTTGTTCATTCCTTTATTAATAAATACTTTTACCCGACTATACACAAGGTTTGAAATCCACTACAGCGGCACGATTAGACGTGTCGCGTAGTACGTTCCAGGTTCATCTGATGTATATTCAGTAACCGGACAGTATGGAAATCTATATTCGAATAAATCGCTACCACCATACACATGGTAACAAAACAGTCACAGTGATCCACTTTTAATATATTACCGTGAATAAGTCGATGGTCAAAGTGGTTTTAGAATTGCGCTATGCGTACTATACCCATACCATTACCATGTCACTTTATCGTGCTACAATAAAAAAATAATAACAAAATTATCTCACTTGGGTACAAAAAGAGTTTTCTTACATTCCCCACTCTTTTACCTATTTCCTCCCATATGGGAATAAATTTGAAAAGATTTGACATAACTCACGCGATTACTGATGGTGGGGTCCCATTCGTATGATTCGCTTTTAGTCAGATTGTTGTCCTCATCATGTACGGTCTCCGCTGGTTTCAAGTATCCTATTTTCCTAAAGAGAGTTGAACGGAATAGATTCTTACTGGCGAAGTTTAGTCCGCCGCAGTAATGGAAGATCTTTATTCCTGGGAGCTCTTCCGCCTGTAATATTTTTTACAATAATCGGATTAACATCTCTTAAAACAGAAGTAAAACCAAAGAAATGTATGTAATATCTCTTTATTTTTATATACGTAACATAAATCAACATAAGACATAAACAATTATGATCAAGCAAATGACAGTTGTGTCGCATAAAGTCAAAACCGCCAAGTCACCCTGGCTTATAATTTTGTAACTGAATAAAGTAAATACTAATGAACTTTTTAATAAATATCCATAGATAACCATAGTGAATATTAAATTTGACAATAAACGACTGTGTTGCCATGTATTTATCTCAATTCAACAACCTCCATACATTACTATGTTTGATTTTATACGACAATTCAATTAACATGTGTTTTATTAACCTTTTTATACAAAACCTATTTAAACTCTAGAATTGTCAATTACCATAGCATCATATTGTTAGATCTAGATTTCTAATTATTTCTAATAAAAAAAGAAATATCACGATAATATGAATAATATAGTATAGAAATAACTGTAATAATAATTATAACGTTTATTCCTAATTTTAGAGCTTCACCCACTTTATACCATACTAAGAAATGTGGCCTTAATGTTAATAATAGACATCATTTATATAGCAATAAATAATAAATATATAATTCATAATATGGGACAGCTACGTATAACAGTTTAAATAAAGCAACAAGTAACTCTTGTCAGGTTTAAAATTAAAGTTTTAAACCAGTTCGAATGACCAAATACTGACGCTGTGAAATATAATTTAGACAAACATAACTTAAATTTTTAGTACCTGTGAAACTTAATACTTATCTCATTATGTAGTTACAAAATATACATACTTTTTTATAATCTTTTTATAATAAGTATGCATTTATGGAAAAAAAAACTTTGTATAAAAATTTGACGCTGTCGTTTAAAACCCAAATTAATAGCAGAATGAGTATGGAAACAGAAAATTAATTAGTGGAACATTAATAAAGATGCAACGCAAAGTTTTGGACTTAGCCTTTTACATATCATGCTTTTACAAATTAAAATGAAGCTGTTCCCTGACAAACGTTACCCTTACGCTTTGAACTACGAAACCAGTGTCTGTGACCACTTAAAATGGTTAGTGGTCGTTGTTGCGAACATCATAATTATGTGCACAGTTCAATTTATTATACTCTGTATATTCAAAGACAACGATATGGAGATTGCGAGCAGAGGAATGGTGTTGTCAGAATAAAATAAATTTTACAATCGGAAAATATTTTTATGATATCGTTACACAAATTAATACAAATCAACCGAGGATTGCTATTAAATACGATTTGAATTTAATTTGTATTTACATGAGTGGAAACTAAGATTAATTACTGTATTTTGCAAAATGTGACTTCGTAGTGAAAATGGTATAATAGTTTTCGCCAACTGACTAAAACTGGTCTTTTAATTCTTGTTTTCGCAGCGCAAAAACATTTGCCGATGTCAATTTTACGTGTTTTCGTTAAGAGAACAAGAAAATTGAACTCGTTACTTTATATTTGAATTTTTAAGTGATTACTCATATTACTTTGAGAAATGATGCTAATAAATAAACATATTCTCCTAGACTTTTGATTTCAAAACACTTGTCTATGGTGTCACAGAATATATCGCTAAACTTGTTTAATTCGTAGAGAACATCAATAAATAATACTTACAGCTCTGTACCGTTTCGTGTCTAAATAAAGATCAGTATTCAAAACCCTGCCCAGTAGGCAAGTGTACGGTTTCTGCGAGCGACAGAATAGAGCACCGACACTGGCCAAAAGACCTGCACCTAACCTAAAAACAATACCACAGAATAATATGACTATTGTGCTATTTGGTTCTTTTGAGGGGTTATAAAATTGAAGGCGATTACAAAAAAAAATCTTATATTATTATTTAGAAAAGATTAGGCTATGCTAAAAGTGAACGTTTTTCATACAAATATTTCACCAAACGATCAGTCTAGGATTATTACAGTCCTTGGCAAAATTTTCGACCGCCCTGAATATAGATGCGCAGAATACATATTTAGGATAAATATGTAATATATTATAACATTAACTCCGGCTAAAAAAAATTAAGAAACTTCAGCATGCACGAAAAATCATGATTCATTCTCACATTGCGCCTGAGCCGAGCGTGCAAGCGAGAGCGCGGACAAGCGATAGAAAGGCGCGATCGGCCTAAGCGTTCGGCTTGATATGAACTATTATCAATTACATACATACTATACACAATATACATATTCAATTCAGTATACAATTTTTCATCGATGTTTTCTTATGACGTTATCACGTAAAATTACCGTCCGTAAACCGACTTTTTACAGACCAACAAATTGTTAAGTGAATACTTCTTTAGCCGTGTTGAACGATTATAGTATGGAAAAATATGGGTTCCCGTCACCGATGACCTCGACACACTCGTGACGTATTGCGCTTGCGCTAATCTAGCGACGCATACAAATAGTATAGCGGCCTGTGTACATGTAATACTGATATTTTGTATTGAGCTTGTGCAGCCCATCATATGTTTGATTAATTAGTAAACTATATAAAAATGTACATACATAATTATTGCTCGGAGTGCCAATAGATGTGAAAACCAGACTATTGTTAATAATTTCTATTTGCATATTATTAAATTTAAATAACTCTGGGTATAACTGATTTGAAAAGTAAAAAAAGAACACAGTTACTTCATTGTTTTGAGTTTTCACTTCTGTCGGCAGTCTCTATGATTGCCTCGACTTTGTTTGGTCCACTTATATTGGGGTAAGAATTTTTTTGAAGCGTTCAGACATCGCAAAGATATAATTGTATACCCTAAATTGTATATCTTTAATCCAATACCTCAACCATTCGGTCCCAATAAAGTGTTAGTTTAAGGAAACTCACCCGATATCTATGTTCACTAGAAGAGTTATGAGGAACGTGACCAACCAAACTATAGCGTCCAACTGGCTCAGCCTCCAAAACCTGAACATACCGAGTGCAATAATTATTGTATAATACTTGTAATGTTGATTCGATGTTGTGAATTTGGCTACATTGCTAAGTGAAATATGCTATGAAATTTTTAAACTAGCTTTTCCTGTAAATTTTTCACTATATTCGAGATGTATTTGTAATCTTTGTTCTCATGAAAATGGTTCTGTTGTTGCATGGAAACTACATGTATTGTCTGAAGTACTTTTGAGGTGTTTTGTAATTTTTTAACTGTACTTTTGTTAATATTTCGTAATCGTTTGTATTGATTTTGAATCAACACTGTTAATTTTTGAAGTGAAACTTGTTGGGAGGGTTTTAAAATTCTGCGCGTGATGTTGGCTTTTTGTTATACATTTTTAAAGAATCTTTTCTGGTATGTCTATATGTATAATGAAATGAAACAGTATTATGTTTATGGGAAGTAGGAAACCTTTAAAATAAAATAAAAAACCTACTTGAGCAGTTCCAGCATCTGCATGAACATTCCTTTGAGCGACACAACGATGATCGAAGCGAGAACGCAACGCGGCAGTTGCTCGAAAAACGGTCCGATCCACAACAAAACGAACAAAATCAGCACAGCGCTCACCGTTGAAGTGATACCTGTTTTACTTCCCGCCTAAAATCGAAGTATTTTTCTTGTTTAAAAAAAAACTACTGCGTCTCTGAAGATCAAGATCTGTGTCGCATTAGACTTCTTTACTAATAGTGTGTTCGGTTATCGCATCAATCGACGTAGGTTCGAATCTTTGCGAATTAGGAGAAGCTTTTGGTGAAGAAAAACATCTTCATGAAACCATAGCATGGTCGTAGGGCTTTTTCTAAGTCCGCCAGTCTAACAACTACCCTCGAGTAGAAAATCTTTCGCCAAGCCCATATAGGTGTGTTCCGGCAGCTGCACTTGAGAGCCAGTCCGTCTCTAAGTTTAGTGTGTTTGCCATCTTGGACCACAACGTCATTTAACATCAGGTGAGACTGTGATCAAACGCTAAAACCTATAGAATGTACGTCCTTTTATGGATCACACAAATAATTATCCCGTCTAGGGCTTAAACTCAGAAGGCTCGGCAGGGTGGCAGTAGATAGGCAGTCAGAGTTAAGTTGTGCAGGCACCGCTTTGTTCGACATAATGAAGCTAGTTTTTCGGTGAAGGAAAATATCGTCATTAACGTATGGTTAGAGATTTTCCCTAATAAACACTAAGCCAGTTACCGCTTTCTATTTAAGGACATATTAGTGAATCCAGCAATTGCATTTAAGAACCAGTTGCCAACAAATTTAGCCTGATATTATCTGCCACTACGTGGTCTTATAATGTGTCCATGGTTAATATCATATTAATCTCTTTTATTACTCTTCTTTTGATCTATAAAACATGTTCCAAGCGGGCCTGATTGGCTAGCCAAATCTATAGTCGAAGTAGAAAATTCTGAGTTAACTTGTCTTTTTATTTCTAAATAATGAGAACCCATGCCAATTTACAGCTTATTAACGTTATCTTATTTGTAATTAAAAGTAGAATCTGTATAACGTTTGAATGCGGTTTGAGCACCATAGTTATCGAAATCTGTTTCTGAACAAAGAATATGTACTCGCATTCCGGTATCCCGGTCCGAAGAGTGTGTTTTCCAACACGCATTAAAACACAGGGTATTCCAAGTCAATCCTCAGCAGTAGCATCCTTATTATGTTTGATTTTAGGACTGGGTTTTCTTTTTTGGGTTTATTTTATATATGACTGTTCGCTACTTCGTTACATACAAAAATTATACGATTCATAATTGTCAATTAAATATTATAGTTTTTTTTTCTTTGTTGGAATTACATAATAAATCATGAAGTCAGATCTAATGGAAATATGTGAAAGAACTCAATAAACGTTGGTTACATACCTGATATTGAATGTATGAACGGGAAAGACTGGCACAGAACGGAGCGCAGCAGAAGAAGGATCCGAAGACATTGCTCGCACCCTAAAAGGGTAAAATAATATATTTTAGTTATCCTGAAAGGTGATTAGGAATACGCATTGGATCAAGAACGACACCAACTTAATCTTCAGCAGATGTCAGAAGTTTCGAGGTGAGAGCTAGAATCTTAAAAGATTTTGAGCAAGTGTGAAGACCTCCAACCTCAATCTCTTCCGATTGCATCATCGCCCACCATAAATGAACAGTAAGGCTCAGGTGTGTTACGTTCCATTATAAGCTGGTGTAAATCTAAGAAGTATGAGACTTGCATAGTAGTGATGAATGTCGATGAATGGTGGATCTTTTCATGGTCGAATTAGCTTTTAGGCTTCACTGTCCTTACCATCAGGTACAGTACCGTCATTTATTCGTGCTGCAATAAAAATATATATAATGGATAAAGTTTGTAATTGGAATCAGTTTATAACTTACCAGCGCCAATAACTCTTGGTTTGCGTCTATCTCATACTTCTCCTTAGAGGCGAATATGAGAGCCATTGACATAGATATAGTGTACGTGACCATAGTAATGGTGAAGGCATCCAATGCCACTTCAGGCATAAGCTCTAATGGAGGCACTTGCGGTATCGGTAACCTTGTAAGAGATTAGAAGTATGTTTATCTTATCTCTTAAACTTAATTGGGCAAGCTTAAGCGAATGAACAGCTCAATGGCGACAAACGTTCTTGAGCGCATCCACACATGCCCTGCTCTGTTTACGATATCCTTCACAGAGTGGTTCATTCGCTTGAGAAAGCTCAAGTGCATTTATAATTCTAGATAATAAACTATAAAGCTTAAAATAATTAACCATGAGCAAACTCCTCCCCACACGGCTATAACAACACATAATAAAAAAACATTTTTAACTAGAACTTAGAATAATGCATATAGCGTAACATTTCTTCTGAAAGACAGATATTTTACTTTTTATATTGTAGTAAAATTTTATTACTTTGTATTTAGAATACGTACCCAGTGGGTATATTTCCTACGAGACTAATACCGAACTGCTCCTTGAGACCGCCGAATCTCGACACGAGGGTCCCGACAACGATCGCCAGCAACTCTATAGGCACCGGCACGCGGCTTCTCTTGCTTACCCACGGCTGGAAATGATTTCAGTTTAATCCCCAGTTCATTCCAGAGAAGAGAAACGTGATGAGGATGATGGATTCTTCGAGAAAATTGTCCTTAATAACGCCGTAACGTTATGTAAAGACTTCAATATATCGTGTATTGGATGGGTAATAAAATGTGTATATTCTCGGAAAAACTGATTTATCCAACAGTGGGATATTAAGACGATGGTGTCGCTTTGATAATTAATTTTATGAGTACAGTAAACTACACATTTTGTTTTGCATTTCCTTTCTCAGCATTTTTATACGACTGCGTGTGTGTCTGTTTTCATGTATGTATCTGAAATTAATATTGTAAATGAAAATGTTTCTTTGTTTGTCCCACTTTCATACTTTAACTGCTCAACCGATCATCACGACTTTTTCGTGGTTTATTTATTTTCTACCTGCAGACTCTAGGACCGCACCTATTTTCTTAAATAGTGTTAAATCTAAATAATTTTAAATCTGGTGCAGCTCGAATCCATAATTAAAGTGAGTAAGAAAATACTTTATACTTCTTTTTTAAATCTGTTTACAACTTTTTTTTTAATCTGTTCTAATTATAATTTGAATTGTGTAACATTGTCGGAGATACAAAAGGGATGTAAGGCACCTTTTACCACTGAAAAGATTTACTGTTCCGCAGGGATATATCAAATATACATTAGCGTAAGCGAAGCTGCGAGCAAAAGTTAGTTTGTATATATTTATTTAACACGCTTTGTTACCTAAAGGGATTTATGGAATTTGAATAAAATGTCGTTAGTGTTGTCTTAATAATACGGTTGATATAGGCTATGTAACATTTAAGTAAGAAGAAATAGGAAAGTCGGTACTTACCATTAAATAAGCCCGTCTTATTATTATAGTTTTTATTTTATTAAATTTTCCACCCTTGTTTTTTATATTTGTAATACTTACAATAACTTTAATTTTTTAACCTCATTACTACTACTTAGCTGGAATAAAATGCTTTGTGGTATTAGGCACGCCAGTGTACAAACTAAAGAGTGCTATTAAGTTTTACTGAAGGGATTAAGAGTTCAGTGGTATTCGAACACCGCATCGGTTGACGTAAGTTTGAGTCTTTGCAATTGAGCCGGACCTTCGGGGAAAAAAAATATTGAGATAAAATCATAGATAGGTGGAAAGACTTTTTCTAAGCTCGTTTGGTTAGCTACCACCCTTAAGTTGAAAATCTGTCACCAAACACCTCTAGGTATGTTCCGGCAGCTGCATTTGATAGCCAGTCTCCCTCTAATTTGAGGGTGTTTACCATATTAGACCACATCGTCATTTAACAATAAGTGATATTTTACTCGAACGTACAAAAAAACCTATGAAGTATTAAAAATAAATTACCTTGAGGAGTTCGTTGTTAAGCGCTATGACGAGACACGTGATGAAGGATATCACGAACGCGGCCCAGTTCAGGTTCGGCAAGTTTTTTACCATTTCAATCACTGTCTGAAACAGATCGTTGTATTTTTTTGGTCGCGCACTTCTCTGAACAGGTCATCATCTCAAACGAACAAATGATAAGCGAGCCCGCTCATCATTTTGTTAATATAACAACTCAAAACAAAATCAGTTTATTTGAATCGAGCCGAAATCGTATTTGTGCCTTTCGAGTGTTTAATCACAGCATTGTTATCTATTCTAGCTATTACCCACGAAATCGGTTGCGTGGAATTTAGTAAAAAAGTTCTTGTTGAAGTGAAAACTTCTTTAACCGCGTTGAACGATTTTCGGTAGGAGAATAACATTATGGGTTCGAGTCACCGATCACCTCGACATGCTCGTGATGTATCGCGCTTGCGTCAGACCACCGACGCGTAGTATAGCGGCCTATGCACATATAATATTGATATTTTATATTGAGAATGTGTATGAGATATACATTTTGTATTGTATGCAAGAATCAAATAATTTAATGAATTTAGGCTCTAAGAAGGCGCTTATGAACGTCATAATTATCACCCATTCAGAAAACAACCCAGTCATCGAGAAAAACCGGCAAGAAACTCGTTCGGGTTCATCTTTTTAACATATTTAGATGTATATTTAAAATACATTTCACTTTACAATCGTTTCTCTGTCCATGTACAGAGGAGTCAATTCTAGATATCACCATCGTTCACATATTGATTCACTCTATAATAACCCTTTGACACCAAAACCCGCTTGATATGGTGCTTCAACTTCCAGTCCTGCAAATCGGTAATATGCTTTGGGACTTTGTTATAAAAAACCTAACACTATTACCTAAAAACCTGTTATTGGTTTTAGTGAGTTGCAAACATGGGACGACCAGTATTTAAATCACACCGGTCTTTTACAAAATCCATCTTTTTAAAGTTTTTGCGAACATACATTAAGTTAACAAGAATTTATGTATGTATTGTATAGCATTGTAATGTATTGCGTGCCAATAGATGTGAAAACGAGACTAAAGTTAATAATTTCTATTTACAAAGTATAAAAGATAAATAATTCAAACTATCATTGATTTATCAATTAAAAAAGAACACAGTTATTCCATTGTTTTAAGTTTTCAATTCTGTCGGCAATCCTTAAAAATACCTCAATTTTTCAGTGCAATGGTGCACATGGGGGACGCGCGGTTCTGGACACGGCTTCTTTAATCGATTATATTTGCGCGAATACCCATTTTCTTTTTTTAAATAAAACTATGTTAACCTTATAACATAAGCTATCTGCCAGTGAAAGTCCCGCGAAAATCGGTTCAACCGTTTCATAGATTAGCCGGAAAAAACAGACAAATAGACAGAAAAATAACTGTTATTTTGTCATTATAAATAGACACTTCAATTTTATTTATGTGTAATAGGGTCCTTTTTTTAAACAACTATTTTTTTCGGTCCTGAAACAAATATTGTTGGAAATATGTTAAAAAAAATTGTCTGAATATTTCTACCCTTAATATATTAACTCTAAGTTCTCTTTCTCTAGGAGCGTGAGAAGATTTCTCATAAATACATGTCAAGTTTGATTATATTTTTTTATAATTATAACTCAGCAGTACTTTGTACTATCATATCGTTCGAACTCAGGAATTGCTCAGGATTGAGCTCTCTGTAATAGTGCTTATTGTGACTGAACTGTAACTCACACCGGTGAGGCAGTACAGGTCACTAAATTCAAATTTTGTAGAATTATATTGTTTTTTTACCACGATTTTTTTTATAGTTTTCTATTTTTTGATCTGTGAAAAGCTTGTACAGCATAAATTGTATAGGTTTAAGTTAACAACAGTTTGTACTTACAAAAACAACCTTGTAGTTGCTTGGAAGCTTCGGTAACTTGACTCCAAAGAGATCTTTCAACTGCGAAGCCAACACGTGGAAGGAAGCTGCAGTCGTGAAACCGGAGACCAATGGTTCCGATAGGAGTGTCGAAACAGCACCTAAACGCAGCATCCACATCAGTACCTAAGAATAAAATTATTAAGTAAATGTATGGCTAACCATATCAGTTACTAAATTATACTATTGACCAGGCTATCGTGCTATTGACTGCTGGCACGAACAACCATACGGTTTTACTATTGACAACATACAACTGACCCGTAATCTAAATCAGCACTTCAGATTAAAATTATAAAGAAAATGAATGGTTATTCATGTCAGTTATAAAACTATTCTATTGACAAACTATGGTACTTTTGACTATCTACGCGCCGATACTAATGGCAATATTCAACTGCTCCGTACGCCATCAACATCAGCACCTGACATTAAAATTATGAAAAAAATTAATGGTTAAAATATCAGTTACTAAGCCAAACTATTGACTTTTTATTATGACTACTATTACGTTCACTGTCTACGTATTTATATTATAGACTAACTACTATTGACCCGTACTAAATTATTGTTTAATTTTTTTTTATGTATATTGTTGGTTTTCCAACGTCCAGTGATTGCTGCAAAAAATATTATTCAATCCTGTGATCCAAGTGACAACATTGAAACTTTGCCACTATTTACGAAATTAGTAAGCGATCTGATTTACTAATTGCTGAACGCTGGTACTAATATCTAGACCGAAAAAAAATTGTTGCTTGAGTCTTTAATCTGGTCACATCTCTATAGATATTTCGTGACATATATTCAGAGTTGTATATATGTATCTACCCGCTTTTATTATTACCTAACTGCCCGCCCCCGAATTCGCAAAAGCCTACTAAGGAATAAAATGAGACCATAACTTCCCTTTAGAGTACGACCATGTAATAAAATAAAATGACAACTGTTAATTATGTCAATATTTTAAAAAATGCGCCTACAGTCTGCTCCACTCCTTCAAAATTTTTTTTATATGGAGGTTATATTAACTCAATTTTTTTACACTTTCCGTGGGATTTTACGAGCATTTTATTTGACAAACCTTGTTCTGATAATTTTACAAAATAAATATTAGGCCAATAGGTCTCAGCCGTTGCGAAGTGACGCACATACATACATTCCGACATCGAGTTTTACTTGCACAGATATTCGATAGAGACGTCATCAATGATTACGTCACACTTCTAATATAAATAAATCTCACCTGAAATATTCCAACCGCGAGGCAGACAACACTGAGTACTTGTAAAGGTGTGTACTCATAGGCGTCCAATGGGGGAACTGAAATGAAATAGATAGTTGGACTACATTTATATCTGTAAACGATTCCCATTCAAAGGCATTTTGTATGTAGATCTAATAGAAATATTAGGGCATAGTTCATCCGAAACAATTTTAGAATTATTAATTTTATATATCCATGTTTTACTCGACTACCTTGGTAAGTAACGTGTTATGACTTTATTAATGTTTTCAGTGTGCGAATGTATGCATGAATATCTTTGACACACTCTGTATCTTGAACAGTTTGATGAATATTAACGTATGAGGTGTTTTAGATTCGTCTATACTCTGAATCATAGTCCGTGTATAAAAAGGGTGTGAAGTGCTTATGACCACAAGATAGAAGTTAAAAGTTTTTCAGTACTATTAAGCACACATTGCATACATTATAAATAATAAATTTGTCATATACAATAACATACGCGTATTTAAACTACCTTTAAATACATCAGAAAATAGAAATGGATACGCACAATAAATATACTGATAACAAATATAATAATATTGCATTATTGTAATACAAGATAATAAAATCGTAATTATTAGAATGACGCACTCTTTGTAAGGCAGTATATAAGGTTCAGTGAGTCCGCATAACTGACCCAAGCACGCTTGATGTCGAGCCAAGCCGAATAAACCCGATTCAGCGTCACGGACGTGTGCGTGACGGTTCACTTTCGTTTACTATTCAATGCGCCTAAATACGTTTTCATTTCAAACATATAATGATAATTTTCTATTACCTGAAGTGACGTTTGTATTATTCATATTAATGGCTTCAAAATGAGTCGAATGCTGTGTCACGACCTGTAGAAACAAGATCACTTTTTACCTTCAATCTCACCTAAGATGGTAAACCTGTTAACTATATGTAAGACATAAGAATTTCTGGCCAATAAATTAACTACGAACGGAAAAGAAAATTCAAGGGAAAATGAGTTCATAATATATTGGAGCAAAACATTTTTTTTTTCGAACTGTCTACACTGTTGACCTGGCAAGGCCTCTACAGTTTCACCGGATTACGAAGTTTAAAAACATCGTGATCGAATCGATCGTAATTTTCTGAGAAGATAACATCCTTGAATGTCCGATTTATTCCAACAGTTGAATTTCAGAGCGAGTCCCACTAAACATTATCTAGAATTTTCCATCTTATTAATATCTTCTTGGCTTTATCCTTGTAAGTAGTTTGTAAGTAGTTGTAAGTCCTTGTAAGTAGTTGGCGAAATAGTTTTCTCCCAGTTTCCCTCCATCAACTGCCAATCCGTGCCTTAATATCTCACTAATGTAGAATTAAAAAATGAGAACAAATTCAATGGCAAAAGCTTATACATACATACATTATAAAGCATTACCTTTCCCGCCATGAGACAGGCGACAGCGAACGTCCCCATAGAAACATGGGGCGAGGTACCAAATATCACGTAAATGAGTACGGGAAAGAACGCCATGTAGAGTCCGACAATCGGTGGCACGTCCGCTAATAACGCGTACGCCATACCTGATAAAGGAGTTCCATTGTAAGTCCTTTATTTTAATGTACCTTTCTGTTTATTCATTTATTTAAATTCAAGAAGAATTGCCGCTATTTTAAATTGATAAGTACATTTTATATATCATCGTTGTATCTGCAAAATCTTCTAGAAAAATCTCATTATCGGGTCGCTCAGTTTTTTTATTCACGCCTAATTCCGAAAGGTTGCATGAAATTGTAATAAAAACTTGCGTTATTTTTCGTTAAAATGTTTTGTTTATGTTTACTGCATCTTATAATATTATAGTTTGTTTCCATCCCCAAAGAAAATATTGTTTCCGAAGTACAAGTCAAATGTACATTAACGTGAGCGAAGTTGCGGGAAAAAGTTAGTAACTAATATTACAATCTATGCTAATAAATATAGCTCAAGACATTATTTGTTTGTACGCGTTAATCTCTAGAAATACTAATATGAATTGAAATCTTTTTTGCCATTTTATAGCCTGTGTATTGAAGAAGATTGCAGGCTGTTTAGTATCACGGTATGACCGTTAGGAGCAGAAAAATTGCCATACATGGCCATATGTCATATGTCAATATTGGATATCATTACCAAGTAGGTCTGAACTGAGAACACCTATATCAGAGAAGTACTAAATTAAATTTCTCATTCGAGTGGTTTGCTCTTCACTCAACAACCGTGTTTTATGCGTTTTTTTAAGCTTCATTGCGTGAAAAAAAAAGACCTTAATGCTAGAAGAACCCCCGGTTACTTAATTCAATAAACATAACATTTTGTAAAGTATATTAAATTTTATTTGAATTTAGATTTGTGTCGGACGGTAGTGTGAAAACTATAGAGTAACTAGCAAAATCTTCAACAGTGACTCACTTGTGGAGAAAAACTCATACAAATGGGCCCAAAAAACATTGAACAACCCGATGACGCTTACTGTTTAAACAATACTGGATATGACATGAGCTGTATTATTTTTGCAGATATCAAATGTTCGCATTTTTGTCATTTGTAATGTAACTTACCTTGCGGTATGTGCATAACGGCGGTGGTAGCTCCCGCCACTAGGTCCCCAACTAGATAATGCTTCACGTTGTATTTAGGCAGCCAGCGGACGATCGGCACCGAGTTGAGCAAACAGTCCCCGATTCCGCAGCTGCGAATCGCTTTCTTGCATCTGTACCCCACTGGAAATTAGATTTCATATAGACAGGGGTTAAGGAAGACATAGATATAAGCTTGTAGATAAAACAGTCATATTAATTTTATAAACGATAAACGTTAACGTAAAACAATAAACGATAAAGTTTTTGAGGAGGTATAAACGTTTGGTACTTTTTCACGCAAGAAGTAGCAAACGCATTTAATGAAACTTTATAGTCATACTAGCTTTTGTTCCACGGGAACAAGTACTCTTATTATGGATAAAATGTACCCTAAATCATTTTCTTTACCTCTGATAATGAGTATGACAAATTTAATGCAAAATCGGTCAAGTAGTTAAGGCTTGAAAGCGTAACAAACAAACAAACTCATTTTTACATTTATAATATAAATTAAGAGGCTTTCTGCCCGATAGATGAACTCAGCAAACTAAAACTAAACAGCTAACTAAGCCGTTAGAGTTGTACTAAGATAAAATACGGTGTTAACGTTTAGATAGATACAAACGCAGAGGAAGTCGCGGGAGGCAGCTAGTGTTTTCATAAATGTTCGAAGTATAGTGGTAACACAGTTACTTAGTCCGGTGAAGCTGTGAAAGCTCCTCAAGCCAATAGCGTATAATCAGTTCGAAAAAAAAAATGAGTTTATTATTGGCCGTCGCCCTAAGTTCAGGAGCAACTAGATTTAACTAAATCGGTGCTCTTTCGTCAAACATTATGTTGAGTCAGTCGCATTTCAGAGACAGCCCTTAAAAAACTAGTATAGAGAAGAGTGTACATTATATTTTACTTTAGGGTTGGTACACAATTTGTATTTGCCATTATGAAGCCGATATTTAACAATTTCTGTTATCGCTTTGTTCCTACCCAAAATGTATCTAGTAGGCCGAACAATTTTTGCAGGGCTAATTATAATTAACGATTCATTTAGTGTCCGTTATTAGTGATTCAAGGTAATATTATGTTTCATTATATATATATAAAATAATAACTGACTGACATATCAACGTACAACCCAAACTACTGGGGTTAGGGCTGTGAGAATTTCCATGCTGGTTCCTTTCACTCTATAAGTAAGCACGAAGGAAGGATTTTTGGTAATTCAACCCTTAAGGTGTTGGAAAATGGGATGACAGTTTGTATGAAAAACATCATACTTCCGTTACTCAGTCCATCAGTTATTCTTTTATATATACAGATATAAAATAAAGAGACGAAGATAATCTTGGCATAGAAAAAACGTGCAAAGCCGCAGGTATTTACTAGTTAAAATGTACACCATCTTTCGATACAAACGTTGTCTATCTCCTTTTGAATATACAACCAAATGGCATGCTTTAAATAGGACAGTGACATGGTTTTCTTCCAATTAAATAACTCATTTATTTCAATGAGTTTGCAGGTGATATTTTTGTAGTAAGTAAAGATAAGTAGGTACCTCGATCGATGTAGTTATAAGAAGAAGTTCTTAGAAGACTGCCTATGATTTTTTAAACATTTTGAACTCGATTCATACATTAGAAATTAAAAATTCATTTGGCAAGCAAATTAAATTTTTTAAATAGATTTGTTTCACCACAATCTTACGCAGTTTTGAATGACGATGTGGTGTAAGATTGGACCACACTAAATCTAGAGAGGGACTGACTCTTAAGTGTAGCTACCGGTATACGTCAATATATGCTTCACGATAGCTTTTCCATTAAAGGTTTGTAGCTAAACGCGCGAACATTAGAAGATGCCTCACTGCTACACTAAATTTTCATCATAATAACTTAAATAATTAACTTAAAGCTCAAGGGTTTACGAGCAAGGATTCGAACCTACATCAATCGATGTTTTTTTTTAACACTCTACCACTGAGCCATCTTTGCTTTACGTCGGACAATATTTTTAATACCCTTTTTGAATATCAATTTGTTGGCGCGTGATCATGGTTCACATTTAAATGAATGAACGCGCAATCTTGATATATAATATTCGCCTACCACTTTCGCGTTCCTTATTTCTCTTAATGATCGCGGGCTTAAAGTATAATAAGTAAATAAGCTAGAATCTCTTCCTAAATATATGCAAAAACTTATTGATGTTTTGATGAACTTTTTTACAAAAAATACGTACATGTCCTCTCCACTCAAGTCTTTTCCAATGTTTTTGGTAGGAAATTGTGGTGGCTTTGATACCCTTTATAAGAGCCTGTACAATTATAAAATAACTTACTAGTTCTCTCTGGGACCTGGTAATCGGCGTCCTTATTGAGCGCATCTTGTTGGTAAACTCGCCTCACCACGTTGAACTGCTGACTAGACGGCGATTGCGTCCTGAGGACAAACGTATTTGTTTACTTTCAGTTTTCTTAAATTTTGACCTAAATACCTAACTGAATTGATAATTTATTCAGAAGTTTCAGTACAGCTTTCACTGTTGGTTTGATTATTGGTTGGATTCAAAATTTGTTGTGAGACGGAATGGATTCGTATGAGATAAATGATAAAAAAACTTTCGAGTCACCACAATTATTTCACTTTTTTTCATCATTTTTTAAACGTGGTGGGGTTTGTATCCGACTGCTTCGCGCGGTCATCACAAACATGACGATAAACGATTCATAGTGGCTCTTTTTTATCGCGTTTCGGGTTCAGTCAGTCTCGTTCTAGGCATGAATGATACCTTTTGCTGATTGCTTTTAGGATTGCACTGTGCTTAAACACCAGGTAAAGTGTCGTCACTTTGTTATACAAGTAAAAACAGAAAATAATTTTCTTGTTTTTCGATTAAATCCTGAACTGTTCCTAATTTTAAGCCTCTGCCTTGTCAAATAGTTACAAACTATTTTAAAATTACGCTCGAATAGACAAACGGGTTAATAAAAAATACACAATAATAATAATAAAAAAAATAGTAAGAAAAAATAAAACCGACATAAAAAAATCTAACTAAAACATGCACGAGTACGCCCTTCACCTTAGATACCTACCTAGTCTAGAATGGTCTTAAAAGTACCAATATGTCAGTCATACATTTCTTATTTGATTTCGAGTGGTTCTCTGGTGTATTTTCGAAATCTAAGGTCAACTGCTAATGAAATTAATACACATTCTTCACAATAAAAAAAATCCAAATTAGTCTAGGAAATATTATGAAGTACTGAGGTAAAAAACATTCAAAAAGAATACAACCTCCTTTTTGAAGCCAGTTAAATACATGATTCGATCATCTACGTGAGTAGTAAAAATATGGTCTATTTTACGCATACTCATTTTTTTTAATATTGTCAAAAACTTGCCCATCCTCGTCGCTGTCGCCATTAAAATCCTGTAATAAAGGTTCATTTTCGCTTGTATTGTCCCTGATATCTCGGTCGAAAACTAAAAAGGTTTTTTTCATACGCATTTTGACGTCGAAACGGTCTATGTCGTTCTCATTACGGAACCCGAACAGAGAAGTCAAAAAATTTCACTTAAAAAAGTGCGTTCAAAAACGTCTTTCACATCACTATCATTTCCAAAATTTTTTTTGGCAGGTTTTTCGTCTGTCGTATAGGTTTTATTTTTAAACAATGTTTTCAATCTTACGTTATATGACCCTATGTTGTGTAGTATTGGTGGTTTCTTACGTAATATAGCTGTTTATTGTACACAAGTGAAGTGGGTTGGAAATAATAACTTGTAACATAAATTCTAAGATATCATAAAAGGTTCATGAAATTTCTATCAAGGGGGCCATCTTGGTGGAATACTCGAGTCATCACAAGACACTTTGTCATTACCCCGTAAGACTATGGCACAATGATTTTCAGAGGATTGGTTGTCTAAGTGAAAAAAAGTCGTTTTTATTTTTCTAAATATGTTTTTTTTTTTATATTTAAATTCATTATGTTCTATATATAAGTTTTTTTGGCAAAAATACGTCGTCATACAGTTTATCCATGTGTACTACTTATTATTGGAACAAGACCGTGCTTGATGTATTACACAACACGATGTTTTAAAGACAACAAGTAAATCCAGTACCAATCGCATCAATATTGATAACGGTTATAAATATACTGATCTTGTAAACCAATTAATAATAAATTGGATTTCCTTACATTACATGTCTGGCGTCGCTACAGGACGCTTTTTAAAGTAGATGTTATCTATGTCGTCATGAATTTTTATGGTTATTTAAACTAATTTTTCGCTTCGGCAAATTCTAATAGCATAAACACCACAGATAAAATGAGATCGTCTACGTTTAAAACAATAAAAAAAAATGCGTCAGACACGGATATTACAGGCGTTGATTTAAAATTAAGTTTTGAAAGAATCTTTGTCTATTGGTAATTAAGAACGAATTGCTAATTCTATTCGGTATAATTACGATTGTTTGTAAGCTATTTGGTATGGAACTTAAATTAAACTTTTTAAATGTTTTATAAATATTCTAATCTCTAATTTTTGGCGGGATCTTAATTCGACACGTGATTTTTATATTTATACATAAACTAATGTACGTTATTTGCCCTTATCTTACGAATATATTGGTCCTATTTACTTGGCATGGTTTGATTATTGTGCACTAGTTATAAATGGATTATAAATTATAAGTAGGACCGTGCATACGGATTTGCAATAAAAGTTCCTTAGTTAGTTCTAACATAAGAGCCGCCATCTTGTTATAGCTTCCTTGAATTTATATTAGAAAAATATTGTAATTAAATAACATGGGCAGAATATTGTATAGGTACACATTAACCGAAAATAAGGAATAGTATTTTGGTAAGTCGTATTCTGATACATACAAGCTATAATACTAGGTTTAGCTGAAGCTAGATCTAGAATTGAAAGTCGAAGGAAAATTTCATGGTAAAATTATGACACGATGGAGGTTGAAGCTCTCATAACTAACTTCCAGCGCCAAAGGTTCATCATACGTTCGTTTTGCACTATTTTTGAGAATAAATTGTAGTTAAACATTTTGTATTACGGCGGCCATTTTGGCAAAACAAAATCAGGACGGCATACGTTTTTTTTCCTATGGCAACAAATCTTTGAATAAGTACTTTCCAAACTGCTGTTTATTATCTATTTTTATAACTCAAAATAAATTATCTATATCTGTGATATCTTGTGTAATATAGTTCGCTTATTGTGTAGAAATGTAATGGATTGGAAATAGCCAACCCATCATTCCTGAGATGTCACAAAAACTCTCCACAAAATTCTAAGAAGAGGCCACCATTTAATTAAAATATTAAAGAAGTTACACGACGTTTTGTAAAACCAAGTAGTTACCCACTTCACAATGGTCGTAGTAATCTTCAGTAGTCTAATTAGAAAAAAATAAGACTATGTACCCATTTCCGAAACTGTCACAGTTATTTATTATGTGTTTTTTACAAAACTAAAGATTAATAATCTATACCAAGTCATTGTATCACACTATTCCAAATTAGTTACGGCATACTAATGACTTCACGGTTATTTGCAAGTAGATTTCAAACAAAACAATTGTGTATTTTGGAACTGTCTTGTACTACTTAAAAAAATATTATATATCAAATAAATAAACATTAAAATATTGTTTATTGATAAATATTAAACAAATTATGTTCTTTGAAGTTATTTTATAAGTTATTTATTGTGTTTCAATTATCTACTGCCATTTTAATGAATGATCAATTATTTTGATTTTTATATATATATATATATTTTCAAATAGTCTTTTTTTCTACCAGTACTTTCTTTCTTTATGTAATTTAAATATTATAAACCATATTTCCGTCTGGAATAGTTTAGCGTAAATTGTATTTATTACAGTTGTAAATTATGAAATTGTAAAATTGTATCCGGGGATTGTACAATGACGTGAAAAATATTATGTTTTAAAATAATTTAATATCTTAATTCATTAAATCAATTTAATAATAAATAATTATTAAATTAATTTTATTAAATACATTTTAAATTTCTACTTTCTGTAGTTTTTCTAAAACGTTAAGAATATGGAAATTAGTGCCGTCGTAATATATATCAAATTCAGAAAACAAATATCAGAGATAAACAATAGTAATACTAAAACCGGCTCTGTTTATGATGGAGACGAAATATTCTAACATGTAGGAATCAGAAAGTTTTGGATTTATATGAAAACGTGCTGAGCCCTCGGTTTTGCACATGTTTGTATTGTCTTTTGGTAATATTATTTATTATAATTCTAGTGATCAGTGACAACAGGGATAGGGTGAAATTATTCTTTATGTTCAAATATCTATACAAATCACTTTTCTGGTTTAGCTCTGGTATTTAGATTCAGTTAGATACATAATCTGTACTAACGTATTGGAATCGTTATTCCAGCCGCCTAGTCCGGTGAAACTGTAGAGGCCCTGCCAGGCCAACAGTGTAGGTCAGTTCGAAAAAAGAAAAAAAAAAGTTATTCCAGCCGAAGCTGAACTATATACGGATGGTGCGCTGGTGACGAGGGAGACGGGGGAATGTTTCAATACTGTGTTTATTGACCAACTGTCTGTTATCCGCGACTTCGTCCGTGTCGAATTGGGTAAATAATTTTTGTTCAGTGTAAACGCTTGAGGCGTGTCCTATACATGGCATTACTTCTTTAATATAATATATTTGTGCAAAATTCAATTTACTTTATTTAAAATAAATGTAGACTACGTTACTCCTTATAACGTCAGTTGTCTGTCAGTAAAAGTGCCGTCAAAATGGACCCAACCGTTTCGGAAGTTAGACTTAACAAACAGACAGAAACACAACAATTTTAAAAATCCTTTTTTTGTGTTATATGTGCCGTATATACTTTCGTATTTAGTTAGTAAAAAGCTGTTATTTTGACATTTTAAATGGATACTTCAATTGTATTTATTTAATATATGTATTAGTATAGTTTGAATATGAGATTAATATGTTTAAGCGTTGTATAGATTGATATTGTAGAGATAGGCACGGTAAAGTTTTTACCATTTGTAGGAACATTTAAAAATCAGTAACGTGTACTATTATCGTTTTATTAATATTTTGTCATGTACGCCATTACAGTAAATGTGTCTTAAGCGACTCACCCAATACACACAACAGGGAAATATTTTATTTGATTATTTTTATTTATATTTAATTCTAATTGAAATATGTTTCTTAACGAATTATTTTTAATTTACTTGTGTTGTTATTAATGTCAATTTTTTTTTTAATTTGTGTTGCACACGCCACTCATTATAATTTGTATTTTTTTTTTAACACAATTTATTTTTCTTTTAATATTATTTATCCCGTACAATCACTATAGTATAATGAATATAGTTAATATTAATTAACCATTAACGATATCGCGACGTATTATAAATGGGTCGTTCGGAGTCAAACTGAGTTTGTAAACGCTAGGAACCGATAACGCAACGTTTCGGATGAATGACCAACAGTTGGCTTACTGATTACAATGATAAAAAAAAATGTTAAATTTAAAAAGCGATAGTTATTTATCGGCCTTGAGTCCCAGTTCATGCAACTCTATGTTACTACGGTACATACTCTCATTTTTGTGATTCAATTTATTTTAAATAGATATTGGCTACATAATGCCGCTGGCGCTTGTGCCTTTGCCTCGCGGCAGTTGTTATCTCTTTTTTATTTAGTGATTATTAGCAATTAAGAATTTTTGGATGTATCTATCCATATAAAAAAATTGTGTCTGTTATTTGTTCCTGGTCAATCATCGAAATCGCTGAATCAATTTTGTTCAATCTTTCGTAGGGAGAGTTATTCAGAATACTATGTAGGCTAAAATGAATACATTTATCTACAGAAACAAAGCAGTGACAATAAAATTAATATAGGTAACCCAAATACAATTAGGTAATATTACAAGTAAATCAAATAAAATGACCAATTCTCATTAAATAGAAAAATCATTATAACGAGAACGGAGCCGCAGGACCGACTTGCGTTAAGTGTACGTATATATATATATACTCATAATTACCATCAGATAGGTAAAGATATAGTATTATTATAGCCTATTTATCGAAAAATAAACATTCTATCATTATAAAAGCAAATAAATAAAGCAAACTAATCTATCGTTGTTATTATTATCGAAGCATTTTGTTTGACCACTGTATACTACTTGCCGTTAAGCGACGACATAGCATAAACTGATAACATAATTATAAAAAGGATAACTCCTATGCTGATGACGACTACCAGGCAATGTTGTATCACCATGAAATATCTATATATGTTTATATATTGACTATTAGTCACCACAATAAGAATTGTGCTTTTTTTGACTTAAGTATTAAATTAACATACTTAGGTGAAATTTTGCCAAAAATTATAGTATTTTATTAAGGTATTTTCTTACCATGAAAGGCCAAAACATGATAGTGTTTCGTTATGATATTATCTTCTACGAAAACACAAACATGATAGTGTTTAGTTATATTATTACCTTATACGAAAGCACAAAAATGATGATAATGTTTCGTCATGATATTATCTTCTACGAAAACACAAACATGATAGTGTTTCGTCATGATATTTTCTTATACGAAAGCACAAAAATTATAGTGCTTCGTCATGATATCATCTTCTACGAAAGCATAAACATTTTTTTTTTTATATTATAAAAAGGTGGTGGTGGCGCAAATGAACAGGTGGGTCACCTGATGATAAGTGATCACCGCCGTCCATAGACACTAGCAACACCAGGGGAGTCGCAAGTGCGTTGCCGGCCTTTTAAATAAGTGGGCCTCCGGCGCTCTCACTGGCCGAACGAAACGCAACAGTGCAACCACTGTTTCTTCACGTCGGTTTTCTGTGAGAGGGTGGTAGTACCCCGGGCGAGCCGACACATTCATGCTGAAACCAGTGATAGCTTCAGCGTAGCTCTACCACCTACAAAAACATGATAGTGTTTCGTGATGATATTATCTTCTATGATAACACAAACATGATAGTGTTTTATCACGATTTTGTCCTTCTATGGCAGCACAAAAACGACATTGTTTTATTATGATATTATATTTTACTTCCACGAAATCACAAACATGATAGTGTTTTGCCTTGATATTTTTCACCTTTGAAACCACTAAAATTATAATGTTTCATCGTGACATATTTCTTCCAAAAATTTCTGACCTTCGGAATCAAGAGCGTTGCTGTGTATCATAATCGATGTCTTCGAATCAATTAATTTTTGTTCTTCGGTTTAATAATTATAGTCGATAATGTAGTGTTTAAATGGAGATATTTATTACGATTTTCAGTTTGTTATAACAGCGAAATCTCTATATAAAGTATTAAAAGATCTTAGCCTCAAGATACATTATTGAAGAAAATAATCACAGCAGCCTTAGTAGGTTCTTACGAAATCTGGAAAGATAGGAGAGGAGTGAAGAAGAGGTAAATGCAGGTGGACGATGAAATGCTTCGATAGGGTCTCTTTAAAATTACATTTAAATCGCCAGTGCCAAGCACATTCTTAGGTTCCTCGTCGTGGCCGATGTATTTGGTACCCGCGTGGTGAATTTATTGAATGCATATCTCTATTTTACTTACAAACATGCTATAGAACACAATATAAGATAAGATGTACACAGTTTTGAAACGTTTACGAAGCAATGCGAAATAATAATAAAGGTGGAATGTGGCATTGATTGAAGAAGAGAATCCTGAGACCATTAATGTAATCTTTATAATACTGTAAACCGTTATTAAAAGGTTGAAAATCAATGGACCCTTATCACTGTATATTACTCGTAGTCGATCATGTGATGTTTGTGATTTTAATTAATTGTTCCAATGGTATGTTGCCCAACCTTGCTATTGTTTTCTCATTACCGTTATTGTTAAAGTATATCGTCATCATCTTACCCTTATCCCACCTAAGTAGGGTCGGCACAACATGTTTTCCTTTTCCACTCTCCTCTGTCAGATGTCATCTCAGTATTCACACTTTTTAAACACATATCATTTTTCACACAATCCATCCACATCTTTTTCAGTCTTCCTCTACTCCTATATCCATCCACTTTCAAACTCAAAACTTTTCCTGTTACATGACTTTTATCTCTTCTCATAATATGCCTTTTTTTTTTTTTTTTTTTTAAGAGGGGAAAATCCTGCATTGGATACCCTCACACTGCCGGGGGACAGCGTGAGGGTTATGTTGGACTCTTACCAACTAAAAATCCCTCTGCCGCTCAGCGCGTATATGTGTGCCGAAGTTGAGGGATCGCTGAAGCATTCACCTCTAAACTTCGGGCACGCGCTTGGGTCAAACCGTGGATGTTAAACGGTGACCCCCTTCTCTTTAGGAAGCCATTCTTCCTAAGCTCCTCTCAGTGGAGCAGCAGCTAAAGCCGTGCCCTTTCCGCACGGGGCCTTCCTTTACGGCAACGAGCGCCCCCGCGCTCGTCACCTGAAGGCGTGTCACGGAGGCATCTGGTGGGACAACAGTCCGCCCCTCCTCCTGCGACGACCTGTTCTCCGTCGACGCACCAACGGAGCTTCAGGGTCCATCTCCCTCTGCCTCTCGGCATCCTCTTTCTGCCGAAGCACTTCCTCACAGAAAGACTGCATAGCGCACCATGATCTCTCACTGCCGACCATGGACTGCATCAAGTCCGGCAAGGAGAGGTCACAGCGCACTACTGCAGCCAACTCCACACGCTCGTCAGCCCAAGCCGGGCATTCTCTCAGTGTATGAAGCACTGTATCTTCTTCCTCGTCGCAATGGTGGCATTTTGGAGTTAGCTCCCTCCCGGTTGTCTGGTGCAAGTACTTCCCAAAACAGCCGTGGCCGGTCAGTATTTGCACCAGCCGGAAGGTGAGCGCTCCGTGCGACCTATCCAACCATTCCGTCAGAATTGGACGAATCGCGTTAACGGTCCAAATCCCAGTGGTGGCCGTCTCAAGGTTCTCTCTCCACGCCAGAACGACCACGTGACGCCAGAAAGCCCTCTGTGCCTCTAATTCCCTGGGTGCGATGGAAACACCCTGGGCTACCTTCTCGGCACGCCAGCGATATAGTGCCGCATGTGCTCGACTCACTAGATGCCATGGCGGGGAGCACGCCAGCAGGCACGCCGCCTCGTACGATACGGTACGGTAACCGCGTATCACCCTGACGGCCATCACCCTGTGCAGCCTCCGCAACACAGCGGAGTTGACAGCCGTCAGGGCTTCGTGCCACACTGGGGCTCCGTACAGCGCCATGGACATCACCACCCCCATATAGAGTGATCGGCAGCCGGCACTAGCGCCTCCGAGATTCGGCAAGAGACTGGCCAGGGCAGAAGCACTCCTCATCACTTTGGTTGACATTTGGCGAAAATGTTCACCAAATGTCCACCGGGCGTCCAGGATCAAGCCCAGGTACTTGAGGGTTTGCCTGACCTCAATCCGTACTCCTCCGATTACCAGGTGTGTGCCTGCCGGAGGCGCTCTACGCGAGAAGCATATGGCCTCGGTCTTGTTTAGCGCCACCTCCAGACCCAGCATCCTGATGCGCGACACCACTTGTGCCACGCTCGCCGTGGCCAGGCGTACGGCATCTCTGACCTTGTTTCCTCGAGCCGTCACGAGCGTGTCGTCTGCATAGCAGGTGACCGCCGCACCGGGCAAGAGGGAGCCTCGCAGCACCCAGTCGTACCCGATGTTCCACAGGAGCGGACCAAGAACCGACCCCTGTGGAACACCGCACGACATCTCCCTCTGGTGGGTGCTGGAGCCTTGCCCGGCGCACACGACACACCTGCCCTGCAGGTAGGATCCGACTATATTGCGCAGATATTGAGGCATACGGTGGTACCTCATACCCTCCATGATACATTCCCAGGGTAGGGTGTTGAAAGCGTTCGCTATGTCGAGAGACACAGCCAACAGCACCCCACCCTGGGAGACCGCTTCTTCCGAGAGGGCCTTGACGCGAAGGATCGCATCGATCGTGGAACGACCCTCTCGGAAGCCGTACTGCACATCTGAGAGGTCGGGCCCTACACTCGCCATGTGCTTCAGCAACCTCTGCGAGACGACACGCTCGAACAGCTTGCTGGCCTCATCGAGGAGAACGATGGGCCTATAAGCCGATGGGGAATCCACCGGGCGACCATCTTTCCTCAGCAGGACAAGCCGTCCTCTCTTCCACTGAGCGGGGAACTGGCCAGACTGCAGACAGGCCGAGAACAACCTCCTGAGTCGACCCCCTAGTGCATCCATCGCTAGGACCCAGGCGCGGCCTGGGACTCCATCCGGGCCAGGAGCAGTGTTCTTGGCCTTCAATCGACCTACAGCCGTGTCCATCTCCGCCTCAGTGACGGCAGGTGTTATGCCGTCATCCCACGGTATCAGTGGAGCCCTGAATGGAGGTGTACACTCCGTGCCTTGAGGAAACAAAGCAGATACAATCTCCTCCAAGAGCTGCGGCTGGAGACTCTGTGTGACCGGGGGAGCCCAGGGGCGTAAAGAGCCCAACACCATGCGGTAGGGGCGTCCCCACGGATCACCGTCCAGAGTCTCCAGGAGGTCCTCCCTCGCCCGAGCCTTGGCTGTCCTGACTGCTATCTGCAGTGTTTTCTTGGCCTCCCTGTATGCGGTGTATAGCTCCGCCTCGACAGCAGCATCGCGTCCTCGACGCCGCCTGCGATGCCTGGCGTACAGGCGCCTCTTCGCTATGCACAAAATTCGAAGCTGTGCAATCTCCGAGCTCCACCAATAGACTTGCCGCTTCGGCGGCTGGGGCCGGGCCCGAGGCATTGCAGCATCGCACACACGGGTCATGTTATCCCGGAACCAGCTCACCTCCGCGGCAACGTCCACCGGCTCATCCGATAGCGCCGGCCAAGATGCCACTATCGAGGCTTCCACCAAGATCTTCTCCTTTATTTTCTTTAGAGCCCATTTGGGCGCCAGAGTCAAGTCCGAGGGTTGTGCTGGGGTCGGTGGAGAGAGACAGAGATCAAACCTTATGTACAGGTGGTCGGACATAGTCTCTGTCTCTTCCACGACTCTCCAGTTCTGAATTCTCGTGGCGACAACAGGGGTGGCGAAAGTGATATCCACAATGGATCCTCCCCGTTGTCGCACACAGGTGTTGGTCGAGCCTCTATTGATGATAGAGAGGCCGACAATCGTTGACCACTCCAGTAGAGTCGTGCCCCGTACGTTAGTGACGGGGGATCCCCACGCCGACGCCTTGGCGTTAAAATCCCCCGCCACCAGAACGGGACACGGCTGAGTCCGTTCAATGAAGTCTCCCAGATCGTCAAGAAAACTTTCGAATTCTGAGAGACTTCTATTGGGGGAAAAATACACCCCAATCACCATCAAGTCGCCCCACAGGCCTGCGACGAAACCAGTGCCTACCTTCTTGGGGATAAGGATCTGAGATCCCACCGACGTGGAGGTAACAATGGCCACCGTGCCCGACGCGTCACCAACCCAGTTACCCCTAGTGGGAACGTAGTAGGGCTCGGAGACCACCGCCACCCCGATCAACCACTCGGCCATGGTCTGGAGCAAAAGGTCCTGAGCCACAGCCGAGTGATTGATGTTCGCCTGGAGGAATCTTTGAGCCATATTAATTAGGCGATTTCCATCTCCGACTCTCCCCCTGGCGCTGCGGCAGGGGCACTGGAAGCAACCTCAGCTGGGATCTTAGCGGCCTGATTCTTCCTAGCCGCTTTACCGCCTTTCTTAGGAGGTGGCTTACAGGATCTACTTCCCAGTCGGTGGTTAGCAGGCCTGTTGTTGTCCGCACACACCGAGCAATGTGGAGCAGCCGAACATTCGGTAGCTTTATGCCCCCTCTTACCGCAGCGGAAGCATTGCTCGCTGCGGTCGGTTCCCGCGGTGCACTGCTGTCTGACGTGCCCCGGCTCCATACACCTGAAGCATCTGAGGGACCTGGGCTGCAACAGAGTTGCTTGAACAGCCACCCAGCCCAGCAGAAGCCTCCGTTCCTGCGCCACTTTCTTAGCGGCCGCCACCGGACATCGCACCCAGACGGTGCTGGATCCGTGTGGAGCTCGGCGCAATTCACCTACTTTAATTTGCTCAGCAGAACAGCCGCCTTTAGTAGCCACTGCCGAAGCAACCTCCTCTTTGGTCGCAGAGTCGTCGAGCCCAGTGATCCGCAACTCTGCGCACTTACTGGGCCGAGTCACTTGGACCACTCCTTCCCCAATCGTTTCGGCGAAGATAGTCCTGAGCCTCACAGCCAGACGGTCCGCGTTTTCGGCGCTCTCTGCACCGGGCACCTCCAGCTTGCGTGCCCCGGTGGCTGTCTCCCTGAACTTGAGGAAGGGGATGTCGAGACTAGCCACATCCACTCTATCCTTGGCTACCGACACCACCTTCCTAAAGTCGACCCCGCTGTCTGATGCACCCGGCTGCAGAGTGAGCACCACCGCAGACGAACGTGGCACCACTAGCTTATCGGGGGTCATTTTTGAAGCCGGCTTTTTCGCCGGGGTCTCGTGCCTCTTCGTAGTCCGCTTCACTACCGTGGACCAGGAACCTTTCGCTACCGGCGCCGGGGCAGAGGGAGCACGCTGTTGTTGTGTGTGCGCCATTGCCTCCTTTGCCGCCAGTGACTTACTCTTTTTCTTCTTCCCCTTTTTCCTTCCCGCGGGGACATCAGGTGCAGGAGCTACGGAAGGCACTTCCACAGCAACAACGGCCGTCTGGGCCACCTTTTTGTCCGCCGCGAGAGGGGGGCGAAGCCGCTTTTCCGGCAGTAGCCTCTCCTGGAGAGCATCGAGCCTGGCGTTGACTATGTTGCCCACAGTGTGCAGCATTGTCTGCAGGGCCCGCTCCAGTTTCTCCTCCGTTACTACCGTGGAGGGTAGTTCTTCGGCGATTGTCTGCCGCCGCTGCGGCAGAGGAGGAAGCTCCTCCGTCGCCTTTCTCTTCCGGGGATGATGTGACTCCGGCTCCATGGGCACATCGACCAGAGTAGGTGTCGCAACCGGTGTGAGCCTTTCGGTGACCATCAACTCTCTGAAATTGGCCTTCAAGAGGTCGGCCTTAAGCTCCGCGACCTCCTTGCGGAGCCCGCTTAGCTCAGCCGCCAACCTAGCCTCGCGCTCCTTCGCCTCATTATAGGCCTCCTGTAGTCTCAGAACCTCATCAGAGACAGGACGTTGCGCAATGATCCTCATAGCGTTGGCTATAGAGGCCGCAGCTTCCTGGAGGGCGCCCCGAAATGGTCCCTTGAGGTTCCTCGACTTCTCAGCCACAGTCAGGATCACATCGACGTCACCCATGACTCTCTTCTTTAAGTCAGCCACAAGCTGCTTCTCCGAGCCTGAGGCATTTATTTTTTTAGTAGCACGATCGAGCCTGGCCCTTGCCGCAATATCTATCATATCCTCCTCCGCCTTGAGGAACAACTCCTCTCTCTTTAGGCGCAGCACTTCGGCTTTGGCCTTTGCCATATCCATATATTCCCCCGTATTAGCAGGGTGACCTCTTTTCCGGAAGCCAGTATTCGGCTTTTCTGCCTGTGCAGGACACTCCTCTGAGCCAGATTCCGCAGACAGACACACCTCCATGTCTGCATCTGCCACCGTATGGTAGAACTTGCTGACGTAGGGCGAGACACTACGCTCAACAGGTCCTACCGACACTAGGGTAGCTCCACTACCTCCACTAGAGACTGACAGTCTATCTAGTGAAGGTGTCCGTTCTAGTACCACCATTGGTACTGGCAATCCTTTGCCCCCCCCAGAGAACGCGGGGCTGCCTGAGCTGAGCTCAGGGAGGGATTCTCCGACGCCATGGGCGCCGGTACCCTCCTGGGGTAGTTTCTTTTTAAGAGTTGCCGGGTCCATCGTTACTACTTGATCGGTAGTCCGTAAGCACGCCAAATTCGTTTTTTCAGGGATATCTACATCCAAATCACTCGCTAAATCGGAAGCCATATTTCTCGCCAGGGTCGTCGTTGGTACGGTATCATGCAAAATTTTGCCCCCCCCAGAGAACGTGGGGCAGCCTGAGCCCGAAGGCCCAGGGAGGGATTCTCCCTTTCGGGTACCCTCCTGGGGTAGTAATCTGTTTAACTTTGCACTTTCCATCGTCTAAACATCACTACTCCTCCAGTTCGCGGTACGCCTGCCGGGACCGGTATAAACAACCGGCCCCGCCAGCCGCTGTCCAGAACTGGGCCGTTGGGGCTCAAAGTGAGCCCTCATCCGCCCCAGCCCGGTACTGGGGGTGCCGCTCACACACCACCCCCAGGAGCTTTTTACGGCCCTCCAGCCGGTCAGGAGTCAGCCGCCGGTCAACATGACCGACGTTGCCCAGGGTGCACCACGAGGAGGTCCCTGACATCGCACCCCTCTCATAATATGCCTGTACCATGCTAACCTATTACTCCTCAACTTTTCTGTCACTGGTGCTATTTTCAAACTTCCTCTGATATACTCATTTTTAATCTTATCCATCCTTGTTACACCACACATCCATCTTAATATTCGCATTTCTGTCACATGTAATCTTTTCTCATCCGTCTCTTTCGTAGCCCAGCACTCGGATCCATATAACACGGCTGGTCTTATTATAGTTTTATACACCTTCCCCTTGAGTTTCAACGGCATTCGTGGGTCACAAACCACCCTAGATACCTTTCGCCACTTTATCCACCCTGCATTTATCCTATTCCTCACATCCTTGTCTATTCCACCGTCATTTTGGATCAATGAGCCGAGGTACCGAAAATTGGAGTAGGCTGGTAAGAATACATCGTTTAAGGTAATATGACAAAAACTGGATGGACCTCCGAAGTCACAGAACAAATGTTCAGATTTCATTCCACTAATCTTTAAACCAACATTCTCCAGTTTCTCTCGCCATTTCTCCAGCCTACTCTGGACCTCGGCAGCATTTTCACCAACAAGAACAATATCATCAGCGAATAGCATACACCAAGGTGTTTCTTCCTGTATGTCTGATGTTAGTGCATCCGTGACAAGAAGGAATAGATAAGGACTTAAAGCTGATCCCTGATGCAAATCTACAGCCACATAGAAATTGTCGGTAATTCCAGCCTCGGATCTAACATGTGTTTTAGCTTGACTATACATACAACGGACAAGTTGTAAATACTTCCCAGGCACTCTTTTCTTTTTCAGCGCCCACCGCAGAACATCCCGAGGTACTCGATCATATGCCTTTTCCAGATCAACAAACACCATATGCAAGTTTTTATGTATACGTCTGTATTTTTCGCACAGCTGGTGAAATGCGAAAATGGCATCTGTTGAAGCACGCCCAGGCATAAACCTGAATTGATTCTCAGTAACTTTAGTTTCATCTCTTATTCGTCTCGCTATCACTCTTTCCCAAACTTTCATACTATGTGACATAAGCTTTATCCCTCGATAGTTATTACAGTCCTGTACATCACCCTTATTCTTAAAAATAGGCACTATTATGCTATTGTACCATTCATTAGGGGATCTCCTCCTCTTGCAATATCTTATTAAAAAATAAAGTCAGCCACATCCATCCATCTATCTTTAGAAACTTCCATACTTCAATAGGTATACCATCTGGCCCTACTGCTTTTCCGTTCTTCATACCATTCACAGCTTCTCTTACTTCTTCCTCTCTTATCTCCTGTACAACACCTAAATTTAACGGTACAGCCTCTAGCTCTCTGGACCAATCATTTTCTTCATTCATCAGTTTTTCAAAATATCCCTTCCAACGACTCTTTATATCCTCAACATTCGTCAAAATTTTTCCTCCACCGTCTTTTATACATTTAACGTGTATAATATCCCTTGTATTCTTTTCTCTTGCTTTTGCTAATCGATACAAATATTTTGTGTTTGTGAGCTGTCCAGTGATTGGTACAAATCGTTTTGTACTTTAGCTCTAGCAATAGCAACCGCTTTTTTTGCTTTTCTCTTACATTCTGCATACCTTTTTCTCTTATTTTCTTTAACCGTGCTATCCCCGTCATCACCACTATTCCACTCCTTAAAAGCTGTTTTCTTTTCTTTCAAAACCTCAACACTAACAAATGATGTTGAGTAGTTAATACCTCTCCAGGCAAAACCTTGCAATCTTTCACAATTTTAATGTTACTTCTTCGTAGTAGAAAGTAATCAATTTGGGTGGTATGATTACCACTATTATATGTGATTAGGTGCTGTCTCTTTTCTGGAAAAAAATGTTAACTATTGCAAGGTCGAAAGCAATTGCAGCTTCTACGATACTTTTCCCTTTTTATATTATATATAATATACAGCTATATATATATATATATATATTATATATTATACAGCTAACACCCACGGCTTTGTTTATGTGAAGGATTACATTATTTATAATCATTATCAGCCCCATACCCTTATCCTATCTAAGTAGGGTCGGTACCACATGTTTGACATGTTTTGATGTATGATTTGGCTTAATTTTTACGATCGGCCGCCTGCCTGACATCCACACTCCTTGGGATTATTTTTTAGTACCATGGTTTCTGGTCAACGTTGGCGACTGTTATAACATAATTCGCCTGCGTGGCTACATGTTTTTGTGTCACGTAAATCGGTGAATATTGCCTTAAATTATTAGTAAAGTATTTTTTAATAAAGCTTTTTAAATATCACATTGTTTATTATATACTACCTTTTGCTCGTGGCATCGCTCGCGTTACTATAGATTTACATTTCCTACGGGATTTTTTTTTCCTGGTACCCTATTTTATAACCAAATTTTACAATAACATATCCTACTATATTTTTGATAAAGATTCTTCATACTTTTGCATAAAAATAGAGTATAGGAAAATACTTTATTTGGAATCTAAACAAAAACCTGAAATATGAAAAATGATTTTTATTTTTGCAAATACCTTGTTTCTTAATTCAAAAGGTTAGATGAATTACATTTCTCAATAAAAAAAAAATTGGCAACCCTTAAACACCGTTGATTATCTTCGCGTAACATCAACGGTTTACGCAGCCCATGCCGAGATAGTTCTCAGATGGCAGGATTTTTTTCAACCAACTAAATACTGATCGTTATATGTAACCCAATTTATACAATATATTCACAAAGTACTCTATAGGTTACTTTGATATATAAACTAAATTACTGTAAAAGTACATCAAAACCTACTTTTGTGTGAAAAAGTAATAAACATACATAAATTCTGTCATCTATAATATTGATAGAATATCCCGTTAACGCTCAAGTAACGTTTGCATGTCGTATATGCATTCTTAACTAACATATCTCTTTGTCGATTAACATTCGTTGAAATACATAGTAGTGAAACTTTTGTATTGCAGGCAAACATTTGATTTCAAAATATATAACAAAAACCAAAAGTCACGCGGTTTCCAGTCGGTCACCCATCCAAGTACTGACCGCGCACCGCGCCCGTCGTTGCTTAACTTCGGTGATCGGACGAGAGCTGGTGTTTTCAAGACTTCACCCGACACAGTGTTTACGGGGGTTTGGTGGGGACCAATTTTCGTCACACACAAATTTTGCCAATCAGAATTGCAAACGCCTCCAATAAGAAGTTTCACTTCAAAAATTCTGCCATCTGTGAGTTATCTCGGCGTGCGCTCCATAAACCATTACGTTTTAAGTTCAGCTGCTAGTATACTATAGAATGCAAGCTGGTAATAGTACGCAGACAGAAAATAGCCACAAAGATTCACAAATACAAACGAAATAAAATAAACAAACAATTTCTTGAACTTTATAATAATTCTATTGTTTATAAACATTCAATGGAAACTACTAAGCAAAATTTCTTCAACGTATTTCAACAAATAATTCAAATCTCCTCCCACTATCAATAAGCAAAACGTCTAAACACTTTTGTATTTGCTGCTATAATTATTTTACAGGCGTTTAGTGAATTAATTAATTATATAGATTACAAGAGAGCCGCTTCGGCTTTACAAGGGTACAATATGTAGCGTCATTAGTTTCGAAGCGATTGAAATCCACTTTTGGCGGCTTCATATTTATTTCTATTTCATTGAAGTCATAAAAGCTACGAGAGGATCTTCTAACAAACATCTTTTGTTTGTTGCACGTAATTTTAAATCTATTACATCTTCTAAGATATCTACTGAAATGATATGATGTAATTGATTTTTTATTTGTACATTAAATGCCCCACGTAAGTTAAATATTTAATGGGTCAAGGATTAATACTATGTTGTTCAAATTGCGTCGCAAATAACCAATTACTTTTTGAATAATGTGTAATAGATCAAACATTTTACTGTGGGTTGTACTTGAGACTTAGACATAATAGATTCGGCTATTGTCAATCGACACGCTCTTTTCAGAGCGACGGTGTACCTCCTTTAGTGTACCAGAGCGGACGGTGCACCTCCTTTAGTGTACCATTTAAGCCGCACTTTCCGGTGCCAAGCCGTGCACACTGTGTGCAGTGTGTCGTGTGCCGTGCAGCGCGTCGTTCTTCGCGCCACGCCGTGTGCAAATACGAAGAGAGAAGATTTCGCGTCGCGTCTCCCTTTGGTCCGGACACGGATTGTCCGTTAAATTTTAATTAGGCGCACCCTCCTGCCCCTCAGGCAGGGAAGTTAGTCATGGCCAACCCCAGCGCCCCCGCGTACCCCTCCGGCCCATCCGGCCTTTGAAGATGTCACCCATATTGAGGAACTACTCCGGTTTCACATGTTCGTGGAGAAGGAAGACCCTCTACTGGTCTCTGAATACAATAGACTTCGCAAAGTCTTCGCGCGCAATCCTTCCGGCCGTAAGGCACGCTGTTTTTCCGAGAACCCGTTCGCGAATCTCTCGGACGTCGACTCCGACATGGACCTCGACGTCGTATTCGCGGCCGCGCCCGCGACTGCGCCCACGACCACGCCTGCCGATGACGACGGTTTTACAATCGTTACGCGCCGGGGTAAATGCCCACACGCCGCGAATCCGTCCGATAGTGACTCGGCTGCGGGACTCTCCGTCCTAAAGCAGTTAAATGTAGGTGGCGTTCGGGTGCCCCGAGCCACTCCCGCGCCCTCTGCCTCACCTTCGGCTAAAGCTCCGGTCGCGGAACCCGCGGTCGCGGCTAAGAAGCCACGCCCACCGCCTCCCGTCACTTTCCGTGACAAAGCCCGTTGGGTGGAAATCTCGGACGACCTTAAGTCTAAACAGATTTTCTACAAGTCCGCCGTCAACACAGTTGCCGGCATTTCTATTAGAGTCTCGACCCCCGATGAGCATCGTCAGCTCACTAAGTATTTCTGGGAGCGAAAACTCCGCTTCTTCACTCACGCTCTCGAGGATGAGCGCGTCCTCCGTGCCGTGATTCGTGGAGTTCCTTCTGAACTCTCTACCTACGATATTTCCGATTGCCTAAACGATTAGGACTTCCCAGTCCGGAGTGTTCAGCGCATGTACTACCCCCGTACGAAGGCCCCCTTCAACTTGGTACTGGTCAGACTGGACCGTACTGTGGAAGGTAAGGCCATTTTCGGCCTCACCTATGTGTGCGGCCTCTCCTTGTCTTTGGAGAGCCTCCTCGCAAGTCCTATGTACCTTCGCAGTGTCACAACTGCCAGGTGTACAGTCATTCCGCCCGGCACTGCCACCTGCGTCCCAGGTGTGTTAAGTGTCTCGGGGATCACTCCACTAGGGAGTCAACAGTACGTCTGAGCTCGGGCTCTTAAACGTGATCTCAGCTTTCCCAGGCGTTGCGACTACGTTACAACGTGTAACCCGCGCCGCGCATAAATAAATTCGCGATAATCAAAATATCAGTTCGAACCCGCGTGTTCATATACATTAGACCGATACATCGGGAACTCGTACGTAATTGTATAGTTAAGTTGGCACCGCACCATTGTTCTTTATTTTTCGCTCGATGTCCTCTTAAAAGATGCGGGTTTGCGCCCACGCCCGCGACTCTCTCTGCTCACGCCGCCGTGAGCGGGGTGTGAAGATACGATCCTGCACACTAGTCGCGATTTTTCTTGTAACAACTCGAGCCTAGGTTTGTCCCTCGGTGTGGAGCCCTCGAGCATGTTACTCGCGCGAATACAGTGACTCACGCTTGTTTTTCATTTACCCAGATCACAGCACACACGTGCACACCTAGGTACACATAGTGGGGGCTGTTTTTTTTTTGCCCTTTTCAGACTGAAATAGGTCACACAACATAGTATTCAGATGCAAAAAACACATATACGTTCGTGAAACGTGTATGGTCACACATGCACTTTTCACGAACTCATATGTGTATGAAATGGATAGATAGCTTAGCTTAGCTTAGTCAGATCGGGAAATTCGGCGACAGTTCAAGCCGAGGCGCACCGAGTGCCCTTGCGCTGATCGCCTGAACAAATCGGGTGAGTGCCTTAAGCGCTCCCCTTAGTAGTCCGGTGGAACTGTAGCGGCCTTGCCAGGCTAACAGTGTAGGTCAGTTCGAAATTAAAAAAAAATAGACATAACACCAAAGGATTTTTTTATAGACATTTTTAATATGTACAATTCTGTATTAAATTAATAACTGTCTTAACACGACACGCTCTTTCACGCACGATTTATTCGGTTCTTACTAGCTTAGGCTTGCCTGTATTCGTGTAAGTAACAACGGTTTATGCGTACGACGAGATAGCTCCACAATTGGCGGGACATTTTTAACTCGATATTTATCATTATATTTTGTGTAACTTATACAATATCTATATAAATTATAGTCTATGTTTTGTTATGATATATAGACTACGCAACGTGGCACGTGGCTCGTATTCCAAATAAAAGATGGATAAAGACCTTAACATTGTGGAACGGGCCTCACGGATACAGAAGTAGAGTAGGCCAAAGGCAAGATGGAAAGACGAATTGCAGTATATAGCAGGTAAGAACTGAATGGATCTTGCAATGAGTAGTTTGGTGAAACTGTAGAGGCCTTGCCAGGTCAACAGTGTAGTCAGTTCGGAAAAAAAACCTTGCAATGAGTCGCGATGCGTATCTTTCTCTGGAGGAAGCTTATACCCGAACAGGTCCATGAAATTTTATGTTACTAAATTGTATTTTAATAATAGCAACAAACTAACAATTAGTGGCACAAACAGACTTTTGTTATTATTTATTTATTTACTGCAACATTTCATCAAAATCTGTCGAGCCCTTTTGCGTGAAAGAATAGCAAATGTCCATTCATACTCACAATCATTTACAACATACATAGGATTTTAAATTCAAAGTCTGTATAAGTTATATATCATGTGATAGCAACGTGAAACGATATAATCTAACGATATGGACGTCTTATTTATTGATTACAGACGCATGAACTTTTAGTGAGACTAGCTGTGCACTCAGCTATACCCGCGTTTATTATTTTCTACACTGGCTGCCATTTCTTGTAACAAATATTCTCCATAGTCAATTATCTACACATAACTTTTCACTCGTGTTCATATTTTCAGGACAAATCTTTACCGAACAGATTTGCGCCTTTATTATCCACTAGCGTTTCCCCGTGTTACTATATATTTCACCTATGCCTCGGCAACAGTACATATTTGCTTGAAGAAATGTACCCTACGTCCTTTTCAGTACCCCCCTGACGTGTATGCAAAGTCTCACGATGATCGCTTCATTGTTTAAAACGTGGAAGCGTAACAAATATACAAACAAACTAACTTTCGCATTTACTATATTACTTTATATTAGGATTTAATAAAATGCTAAATGTAAAACCTTGGATCAAGGTATCTGCACAAACAGTCTCAACACATGTAAAGCAATATATTTAAATAAGTATAATTTAAAAATAAGGTTGCACATAAAGTTTATATAATCTTCATTTTTAACCTTTTAATTAATTAAGTTGCAAGCTCAGTGCAGTACAGTATTCGTTAGTTTTTTTTTCTTCCAACTGAAATACCCTGTTGGTTCTTTTGGCCTCTACAGATTCAACGGACGTCGGACTACAGTATTCGTTAGTTTTTTGTGCGCTCCAGAACATAACCGTAACTTCGGGTTTGCGAATAATAAAGACAAGAGTTTAATGCAAAACGAGGTTGAAATATTATTATAGGAACGTAAAATTGGTATTTATTTATCCTTAAGTTGTCTTGATGTTATACATATAATATAATATGTATTTATACCTAAATTTGTGTTCTGCGCAGCTAAATTCAGAGCGGTCGAAAGATTGACGAGTATTGTACCAATGTATTACACTGTCCTAGTGTATTGGTTGGTCTTTAGAATAAATATATACCAATTTCATGACGAACGGTTGAATCATATTGAAGTAAATGAACTGCAGCGATTAATAACAAAAATATAGCACAATAACTGCAACACCGCTTAATCGAGCGCCATTAAGGTTGGTGTTTTTTTTCATTATGAAGGGTTTAGTGTATCAATCTATCTATATAAATAAAAGAGGTCTGCCGTTGTCCGTGCATCACGCCAAAACTATTGGGTAAATTTCAGTATTCCTTTTATTTACAGGAATTGAACCTTATCTCAAAATATGTATGTGTGTAATACGCAACTAAAAAGTTATGCTTCTTTAGCTTAAAAAAGCAGTAAATGCAATTGATAACGTTTTAATAACAAAATATAATTTAAAACGCTTAAAAAATATATTTTACTATATACCTGTATACATAACCAAGTAAGATACCAAAATGAAGTAGAACAAAACTATTTATCAAAAAGTAATGCAATAATAATAATGTTAACAAAGAGTAGGTACATAGCAACAGTTTACCTCAAATCTATAAACGTAATAAAAACTAGTTTTATCACGAATACTCACAATAAATATAATTCAGAACAGATGTATATTTATATGTATGAATATTTTTTTATCTCCACTGATATAAGCACGTGTTATAGATTTATATATATTTCTATAACTACCTTGAATACAGTTATCAGTTCTCACAAAAATTTTGCATATCGCTTTCAGGTGTCAATGTACGCGCGCATTGTAAAAATTCACTCATCCTTTTTTCCAAACGCGCAAACAAAAATTATAACTTCAAAAATTTCATGATAACTTTGTCAAACAAAGTTATTAAAGTTTTAAGAATCTACGACTTTTATAGGCACTACGCGTTTAACTATGTGTGCACAGACTACTATAGACTGTGTGGTACGCATGGGCAGGATAGGAGAAGTAAACTGATAATATTGTCTACAAAGGAATTTTGTCAGCAACATTATTAAACAAGTATCTTATCTAATTTTATAATCTTTGCAACATGTAAATAAATTATTTTTAATGTATGCAATCGAAGATATATATATAAGAATAATAAAGACATTATTTATAATGTCCGGGCAATATAAATATTGACAAGAGAAAACGGGCAAGGTAATTATTATTTATTTAACTTTCACTTTGGGGAAAATTATTTTGAGGTTGATATTAGACGCTACAAAATGTGATTTTTTATGGCTACTTTGTTACTCATTTTTCGATTAATTATAATCGTAGTTCCAATCTAATCTAACTAATCAACTGCACAATCAAGATCCTTAATAAAAGTGAACTATTCAAAAAAAGATAAAATATAAACGATACATGGGAACAATACATCAGGCTGGTTATGACGCCTTTTACCAAGGCTTTGTAATCCGCAGATGCACGCACTCACGTACAATGCTCCGACTAAAATAAGTATTAGGAAGTGATATATACAATGAGAAGACCGCGAACATAAGAAATACTATATAATGTATTCTATCTCATTCTCTGGCACGTTAAATCATATAGGTGTATATGTTTCTCCTTTTTAATGCCACTTTTTCGTTCCTACGAGTCCTAAATCACTATACACTTTTGTGTAATAGATTTTTATAATTATTAATAGTGTAAATAAACAAATACGTACCATCCGTTTGGATTTAGCTTCTCTTTCTCCCAATCCGGTGTCTTCTCGCTTCCTCCGTCTCTCATTTTCCGTTATTTATATACGAGTATTATTGCACTTTTAAGTTCTCATTACCACTGAATACACTGTCGTATTATAGTTTCGTTACAATAAAATTAATATTTTATTAAATATTGATTTATTTTGTCTAATAAATTATATTTGGAGATTAAAAAATTTGATCAATTGCGAAATATATACCTTTGTGATGGTTTTTTTACCTTTACTTCATTCCCATCGGATTTTTTACTGATTATATTCACTGAATGAAGTACGCCGTAATTCTGTGCAATTTTACAGAGTTAATCGATGTTACTCGGGCACTGTTTATGTTCTAAATGTACTTAACTCGGTGTCGGCACCCTAGATACCTTTGTCTTTTAAGATAAGCGCATACAAGATGGATTATATTTTTATTATCAGTCGTCGCAGTATCAGATAGCATTTAGTTATTGTAAATCTAAGGATTAAAAAAAACTAAAGTAAACTTCTTCACTTTGTTGCATATTTTATGCCCCTTGTAAAAGAGTAAAAATAACATGTTTTCATATGAATAGAACATAAACTGCATCAATCAGTAAATTGGCAAGACAACGCGGACAAGTGTTTAGGGTTTTAACACGACTACGCTAATTACTTTATCAAAGACTTCAATTTTAGAGGAAAATTGTAATTCTTGATGAATTGCCAATTGTCAACTATTCGCAGCGCTTATAAAATCGTCGGTTTTTGATTGGCTTATTTTTGATGACATAAGACATGAGGTTATAACGTTACTATTATTAATTTCACTATAATGACAAATTATAGTGAAATTTGAGAATGTAATGAATTTTGATCTAATTTTGACCATTGGGAAACTTCTAGTAATGTTGAATCTCGTTTGACACATATATACAAGTAACATATTATATTTATCTATACAATACTGCGTTCGATAGGCCGTTTAATATCTCTCTATATTATATAGTAACTTTATGATAATTAAATACATACTATAAAATAATACGTACCTAATCTTATCAGGTAGACTGCGTCTCAGACGTAAACTCTTTATCCAACAAGTTTTTATTATAATTTAAGATTTCATCTAATTACGTCGGATAAGGAAATATTGCTGTTAGTATTAGAAATTACGGGATTTTTTTTTCGTTTTATTTTATATTATATTTATCCTTATTATTTAGATATTGAATACTTATGAGCAATTTAGATATCTATTTAGATTGTCATAAACCAATGGATCATTCAAATATTACGTAAACAGAGTTTTTGTAATTTGTTAATTTGTTTGTTTTTTGTAAATCAGAGTTTAAAAATTAGAAACTTCAGTTATTGGCAGATTTGAATGAATTAAAATGTTTGATAAAACTGTACGGAGAAGTGAAAAATGTGGGTCAAAAATTTCCATATAAAAAGTGAGTGAGTATGTGAGATAGACGACAGTGAAAAGATCGTCAGAGATATGGACAGATTAACATTCCGTTGTCGTTTTACTTTTTTACATGTTCCTTATGTAAAGCGAAGATTTTGTCTTATTTTCTGAGTACAACCGTGCGAAACCGGGGCGGGAAGCTAGTAAGAGATAAATAACACTTTAGTTTACAACGAGACCGCTTCTACACATGTTATTTATAGAAAATCTGTCTGGCTAGGAAATACAAATATTTACAATGACATATTAAGTATATAAGATCATTTCAAATTACACCTTATACTATCGACAATAAGGTTGGGAAAACGATTCATTTTACTGTAATAAGGCTAGAGAAGCCATCACCTTAACATTATTCATCATTTTTCTTCTATAACGGATATAACGTAAAAACGTTTTTTTGGAATTTATATTTCTTTAATAATTTAAATTGGCAACACTATCGTCTGATGGTGAAGGAAAACGTCGTGAAGAAACCTAACCCTGAGAAATGTTTTTGTAGTACTACGGTGGAAAAATATACAATTGTGGATTTCTCGGAGTATAAAATCGCCAATATGTTGTGGGCTGACGTGGTGATCCGTGATTATGCCCATAAGATTCTTCTGGAAGAGGCCTATGACCAAGATTCAACCCGCCCCTGGACACTAAAAAAATGTCGCACCATTATCGAAATTTTGTATAAAATTGATATTGTTTCAATATACAATTTATGGAATTTGCAAGTTATTTGATTTAAACATTTTACATTTTTTATTTAAAATAAATAATAAAAATGAAGTGCCCCTATGTAATATCAAAACAACGACTTTTTACTGATTGGATATGACCGTATACACGATACTGATAACAAATATACAATTTTTTAAATTGTTGTCTGTCTGTCTGTGTGTTTGTTCCGAGTAATCTCCGAAACGGCTGGACCGATTTTGACAGAAATTTCACTGACGGATAATTAAAATTATAACGGGTGACATAGGCTACTTTATTTTAGACTAGCTGTCATCCGTGGCTTCGTCTTTAATACTATTTCCAAAACGATCGGATCTATTCTCATGGGACTTTCACTGACAGATAGATAACGTTATAAAAAGTAATTAAAGCTTTTTTATTTTGGGCTAGCTTTTACCCATGGTTCCGTTTGCAGTACTATCTCCAAAACGTTTGAACCATTTTTCACGGAACTTTCACTAACAGATAGCTGATCTTATAAGAAGCAGTTTACAGTTATAAAAAAACGCATGCGGAGCTGCGGGCAACAGCTAGTTTAAAATAAAATGGATGACTGTAATTGTTTGAATTATTCAAAAATTTGCTGCCCTGGGCACTAGCTCCAAGTGTCCGCAGTGAAAATCCAAAACTGCCATTGCCTTGCAGTGGGTCTCTTACAAACTGATATGATGAATAATTTACAAAGATATATTTTTTTCAACTACGAAGCAACATATTTGACGCAGGGGAATTGTATAGGTTTTTTTCGGTTTGAATTAACATGTGATGACTTCTACTGTTACCTTAACGTGGGCGATTTTTTACTAAATATGTTACAAAAATTACACTTACGAGTATGTAATAGTAAAACGGTGGCAACTTTACTAAAACTGCTAAGTATTATTTGTTACCAAATTAAAAAAAAAACAATTACAGAATTTTTGCGTTTATACATTTTATACAATTTTATACTATCGTTAGAAATACTCATACGTAAAAGAAACAATAAGATAACTAAAATCGACACCATGAAATTGGTTGGTAATTAATTTTCCTGAGAACTGATTACTATGTTCAACCTAGTTACTGAAATATATATGAATCTACAACATATCAGTGAAGATAAAAAATATATTCATACATGAAAATTATTGTTAATATTCGTGATAAAAGTATATTTTTTTTAATATTATAAACTTTTTAAGTGGGTTTGTAGATTTGAGGTTAACTGTTGTTATGTATTCTTTTGATTTGTCCACATTATAAAATATTGTTAAACTATTATTATTTGATTAATAGTTTATTCTACTTCTTTTGGTATATTAATTGATTCTGTATACAGATACACAGTAAATTAAATTTAAAGCCTTTTAAATATTACTTTTTAATTAGAATGTTATCAATTGCATTTAATGTCTTTTAGCTAAATAAGACTAATTCCTTTAGTTTGCATACATAAGTACACATATCTTTTGTAATTATTTCTTTATTTTTGTAATTAATCATTAACAAATACAAGTAAAGTTGATTGTAAATAATAACTAAAATCGCCCATTTTGCATTGTCACAAAAAGCTTTACACAATTTTAACATTCTCACGAAGGAGCTCCCATCTTGTTGGACTGGTGTTTGAAGATTAAAAAAATAGAACACACTATGGCCTTAAAAACTTGAATTCATCAACCGTGAGTAATCATAGAATAAAACAAAACCTAAATCCTGAAAAACAAATTCTCCGATACCTCACAATCATAAAAATGAACATTATGAAAAAATTATACCAAACTGAAATATATCTCCATCAATAATTAAATAAATTAAGAATAAATTATAACCTATTTTGTAAGTAATTCTTGTAATTGATAATGATTCACAAATACCAAGAATTTAAACAGCCATTAAATACTTGAGCAAACTCTTTGTTAAAAGTTTTATTAAAAAAAACGTACGCAAATATTGAACCGCGGCGCGTAGCGCCTCACGACCCGCGTAATCAGACACCGATCGACAACTACATTACTTAATGTTTAATTTGTTATGAATGCGGTATTCAATGGTTTAGTTACTCAAGGTTGTGAGAAATTATATCGGTGATATCGTTTATAGAATCACGAAAGGCCGTAAGTGATGATTCAACAAGTTACTCTTTGAACTGTCGAAAACCATAAGGGTTTCAGTTCCATATAAATGAATCTAGGCTTTATGATGCTCTGATCAACAGACAAGTAGGCTCAAAATATAAAAACACAATCCGTCGTTTTGAAATCTCGGTCTTAAAAAAAACAGCACGGTACATTAAAAAGGTAATAAACAAAGCTCTCATAATATTTTGACAATTTTTTATCCGTTAAACTCTATACAAAACTTGTATATAGATAAATCTTTGTTATAATCTCATATAAGAAATTATTTTCCACAATTTTGGTTTGGTTTTATTTTACTATTAATCACGACAACTGAATATAAGCTTTTAAGGCTACAGTTTTACACTTTTCTAAACTTCAAACAGCGGTTCAACAAAATGAAAGTTCTAGTAAGAAGGTTAGAATTGTGCAGGAAGTTTTTGTGACAACGTAAAATGGACTATTTTATTTATAATCAACTTGACTTGTATTAAATAAACAAATTATTTCACGTAAGACGACAACAATATTACATAAAATAATGTTAAAAAATATAAGTCTATAAATGAAAATAAAAAACATGACAGATTAAAATACCGCCAAAATGTCCATACAATTTAGGTTACAAGGAGGGTTGTCGGACGCAAATGTCTACCGATGTATAGTAATATAATATATATACATAAATAATCATATTTAAAAAAGTATAAGCTAGCGTGTTTCTATATCAACTCGCTCATCTTAGGTCGCTTAGCTCTATCATGTATATAAAATCTGGCTGTATAATCCAAATTTGAAGCGGCTTAGACCGCGAAATATATCTATTTTTCCATAAAGATATTATACATGTTACTTGGCTAAAGTAAATATGTCGTATTTAACAAACGGTTTTGCGAGTCAACTACCGTGTTATTACAAAAAAATAAAACACGCGACGAACACTTGTTTAAAAAAAGTTTGATCACAAAATAATGTCTTACCTATGTTTATAATTAGACATTATCTAAATTTAAGCAATGTCTACGTTCTAAGTTCATAGCTCTTATTTTATGGTTGTTATTTATTGTATTTCTATTTGCCGGCAAAAGACGTTTCGTAGTAAATTATGGATTTCGTGCGTATAATTAATTTGGAAGATGTAGATAAATTAAACAGTTTTGGAGATTCACAAGTAAACAACTACTGCAATATGATATTATTGTTGTTCCACTTTACGCATTTTGGTGTCATATTTTAAACTTATATATTGTCTATTTTAATAAGGACACCATATTGTTTAAACCAAATGTCACAATAATAATAAGCCATTTTACTTCAAATAAATAAATATTCTTAATGACGATCTGAACAAACATATTATTCGCTAATCAAAACGTTTATGAATGCTATTCAGAGTTGCTTGCATAAAAAACTTAAAACAGATGTTTAGCTAGAGACCGCTTGGACAGTCTTTTGTAATATAAAATTGTAAGCATGTGTTTAACAAGGTTTAAAATTTTAGACACTTTTTAGTAAAACTTGTGTTAAATGCGTGTTCCTTTTTGTTTTTGTAATAAGACTGCTAATGTCTAATCTTCATATGTAATGAAAAAGAAATATATTGCACCACATTTTCTTTATTAACATTTAAGGAAGACTTCTATACCACAAAAAGAAACTCTTTGGGTGTTTCGTCGCCTTAAAAGTTTACAAACCACACTTCTATTGATAGGAGACAACACAGCCTTGAGATTATTATATATGAAATTTATATTATTCAGTAGATGCCATCGCGACTTGCTATTTGGCTGAACTAATTGGAATTTGTGACACAGATCTATAACAATTTCTCTAACCCAATATTAGTTATTACGTTTATAATCAGCAAATGATATAACTAAAGGTGCAAAATATACTGTTGTGCAATAAATAACCTTATTCCAAATTGTACAAATAAATTAACAAAATGAATACATTGAGTATTGAGCCCACGTAATTCGTTGTTGTTGTAGGGTACGTGTTCTTATTACTTGTTAAATTCGTCTCATGCATACCACTTCTATTTCGTCAATTATTTACAATAACGTTATAATGTTTTTTTTTATTTAAATTACACGGAATACAATTAATTTGTGGACTGAACAATACATTAACAACTCTATGTTATAATCAATTCTTGAGGGCCATATAGATAAGACAAGATTATACTAGACTTTATAAGGTCCCAAAACATACCGTTTTGCCAGACATATCATTCAAGGACCATGTAAGGCATATTTCAGTGTTAACATGTTTATTATAGGTTGGATCAATAAATGAACGATACCGTGGGAGAAAACCACGTTAAAAAGTTACGGGTGTTGAGGAGACAACCTCGTTAAAAAACAGACGGGAGGCCTTCGGGCGGAGGGAGGGAAAAACCTCAAGAAAAAGTTACCGTGGGAGGAAACCACGTTAAAAAGTGACAGAGGGGAGGCCTTCGGGCGGAGGAAGAGGGAGAAAAACCTCATTACAAAGTTACCGTGGGAGGAAACCACGTTAAAAAGTGACAGAGGGGAGGCCTTCGGGCGGAGGAAGAGGGAGAAAAACCTCATTAAAAAGTTCCTGTGGGAGGAAACCACATTAAAAAGTGACAGAGGGGTGGCCTTCGGGAGGAGGGAGAGGGAGAAAACCTCGTTAAAAAGTCACCGTGGGAGAAAACCACGTTAAAAAGTGACAGAGGGACGGCCTTTGGGCGGAGGGAGAGGGAGAAAACCTCAAGAAAAAGTTACCGTGGGAGGAAACCACGTTAAAAAGTGACAGAGGGGAGGCCTTCGGGCGGAGAGAGAGGGAGAAAACCTCGTTAAAAAGTCACCGTGGTAGAAAACCACGTAAAAAAGTTACAGGTGGTGGTGGTTGGAGGGGGTGACCCCTTGACTGCCAAACCGGACCAAGGAGGGAAGGGGCTGGGGACCTGACTTTCCATTGCACATTGGTTCGGTAGACGGGTAGGCAGCTTGACCGGGCTGTCGTCGCGGTCAGGGCGTTCGCGCTGGGCCTTGTCGCCGGGGTGGCATGGTGCTTGCTTGTTCGATCCCGTGCCACTCCATAGCGCGGCAGACGGTATCTTGTGGGTTTTTTTAGTCAGTAAGAGTCTGACACCCCACAGCTCCCCAGGGCTGTGGGTGTCCAATGAAGGATTTCTTCCCACATTAAAAAAAATAAAAAAAAAATAAATAAATGAACGATAGTGTTATTTGGTAGTGATAACTCTCTATGTATATCTGCTGCTAAAATACAATTTTGTATAGTTGTGATTAAAAGTACATAAAAAAACCGATCGAGTTTTTTGTCGGCTCTTTATAATTACCAGGTTGTTTGTCCGAACCGATGAAAGAGGTTTGACGTTCAGAAGCACTTCCACAAGCCCCAAGTGAAATATAATATATTTGATTCTTTTCGGTCGGGAATTTAAACTTTATCAATCAATTTTGTTATTCGAGTGTACAGAAGGAAGGTAACGTTTCTCGAGTGTACGTATGTGTATTTCTTTGGCATACTTTGTACTTTAAAAGGTTTTGTGGATTTTAACCTATGACGTATCACTACCAGATTAACTAATATGGAAGGTAGAGGTAACGAGAAGTATTTCATGTGAGTTATCACTTAAGAAAGTGTCTACTGAAATGTATCAAATAATAATTTCATGAAGAGCCAGAAAAGTGCTCTTGGGTATTTCTTGAAATTAATATTGTGTGTAATTAAAAGCTGCCAGTGTGATCGTAAAAACAAATCTACCAAAGAAACAAATTCAGTAGCTAATTTTTAATCTGTCATGAATATAAATTATAAAATCATTAGCGCGTTTCTTCGAATTTCACCCTCTATAGGTAGACAAGTTCAAGCCCAACCGTCACTATATCACCTGCCCCCGTTATCATCTAGCGACTGATGTTAGCGGGATCAGGTAGCACATCGTTTCCCTTCCCCACTACATCACTCGTCCCCGTTAATATTTAGCGACTGATGTTAACGGCGTAAGGTACGCCTGTCCCTTCCCCGCTACATTACACACCCGCGTTAACATCAAGAGAGCCTCTTCGCCGTCAAAGTCTACCACCCGGTAGGATGGTTGCGCAAGAAGTTGTTGGGCTATAGGTCCAGCAGCGCCATCTAAATTTAATACATTTTGAAGGAAATTTTACACACAAAGATACTACTCCTTACCTATATCCTCTATAATTAATTAGTATGAGGTTTGTAAACTAAAAAATAGAGAAGGGATAAAGATAATTTTTATTTGATAATACTCAAATGAGTAATGTTGCTGTAGTAACACAACTTGATTCATATTCATAAAAAGTTCGAAATAACATCCGTCAAATATAACAAATCTATTGAAATGTAAAAATTGACGTGTGTGACAAACGGAGATGAATAAAACGCAGATTTATTTAAAAGTACTATTGACAATCCTCAAGCAAATATTAAATGACAAGATGACGTAACAAACCATATATATTATTAATAATGAAACTGTTTGCTGATTTAGCATATACACGATTACACGAATCAGTCACATGTCACGTCACCCGCTTTGAAATATTATCAGCTGATTACTAGCGACAGAGTCGTAATAAGTCATGCAGGGACCCCGAACCACTAATTGTGGAAGTCGTATTGATATACCTTTTTTACGTGTTGAAAGCTATCACTGACAATCTCCTGAGCGTGAAAAATTAAGGGAAAGTTCTATTCACTAAAACCACGTGATGTTTATTTCGCACCTGTGGTCGGGTATCTGTAGCCACAGCAAGTATGATTCTATCATCAAGGTATGCGTGGTGATATTTGTACGAAATAAAGCGTCCACAATTCTCGAATAAGCATTCTATAATATCTTTCAGTGATACAGTGTTCCCTTACACTATGTACTCGTATACATAAAGTCAATTTCGGACGGGGCTCTGTAGACGACTGGCGAGCGCTGCGCTCTAGATTCCGTTCGCGCCCGATATTACTGTATCGACGCTTCTCCGCCTTTCGCCACACACAAATAAATGTTTCCAATGTAATTGGCGTAGTTCAAGACAAGAGGCGTCCCTTTAGTGATAAAAGAAATATATAAATTGATATTCATAGTTACATCGCGTCATGATGTCAGTGTAAAAAAACCCGTTAAAAGTATTTGAGTGAGTAACAGGATTTACAATCAATCCAGTAAAAAGAGTTTGAGTTTTTATAAATATTATAGCTTCATGTGTAGTTTAAAAAAAAAACAATTGAAATTTTCCATTATTGTACAAAATAGCGTGGTAGAATTCAAGCTAAAATGACACGAATGACATAATCTTGCATAAAAACACGCGGTACTTTTCAAATAAGTAAGACCCTATTCTGATGGGCACGTGTCAAAAATCCAAACGGCAAATGGCTTATTTAAACGGTTGCGCTCGTTCAACGCAAGGTCTCCTCGTTATTGTTTTTGACGTGTACTTTAAGAACTTCCGTGATTAAGTCTCTTTCCTACTGTAAGTGATTAAATTTTATTGCTATCATTATTATCTTAGTTTGAGGAAAAATTGTTAATTAATGTATCTGGCTAGTCAATGTTTGCTGATACAATAAAAATTATGCAAGTATTCTATACTTAGTCCTTTACATAACCTTACATAACATATGTTACATAACCTGAGTCTGTCATGTAGTAGTCATTCATTCAATAATTTTGAGTATTGCTCATTGTACATGAACTTTGAGATGTCAAAAAAAATTCTGGAAAGTTCTGACTAGAGTGTCATTTAATTAAATCAATGGCGTAAGCACTCGGTATTGGCAGTGACAATCTTCAATAAAGAGCATTGGTTATCAATGTAGGAATAGAAGAAGCAGAGAAGTTTATCCAATAAATTCAACAACATACACTGACGACAATAGCTATAATCATTATGTCATAGTAACGCCTATAAAAACTCCGAGAGGCAAATCGACCTTGACCAAGAACTTTTGCTCTCTGAACGATAGACTGACTAACGATTTGTTCCTATAATAAGATGATAACATCTATTTATAGCTATAAATAAATATATTGCTCTGTAATAAATGATAACATAAAAATTATTGTATGTAAAAAAATCCTTATAGTAGGAATTTAATTAAATCTAAAAGTTTTTTTTTTAACGTGGGGAAATCCTACAGATACACCACCCTCCCGGGGAAGACGGTGGGTAGTGTTGGACTCTTGCCGACTAAAACCACACGGTGTACATCCGCCGCTTTAATAGGGCGGCCATAAGATCTCTTGTTTATTCATCGTACCGCCCCAGCGGTTGGTTCGGCGCGGTGCGGCTTCTAGTTTGGAGACCACTGTGTGTGTGTACATTACACACAACTTTAATTGTCATTTGTGTTACTTGTTACACATAAATACGCTTATATATATATATATATATATTATATATATATATTTATTTGGTTACTGGTTATATAAGGGCTGATCCCTGTACACGCACTATTATAGTGGTCGTGGTTGAACAAAAATGGCCAGATAATTTCTTATGACATATCAAATGCTTTTAAGATATACACAGGTTGAAGAAGGCAAGTGCCCGGATGAAATGTTGTACGAGAAGTTTTAATAATAAGAACATTTCTATACATAAATAAAATTGATGTCTATTTATAATGTCCAAATAACAGCTTTTTACTAAACGCATTTAAAGAATTTATAATATTTATACGAAGAAGCCAATTTTAAAAATGTGTTTGTATATCTGTTTTTTCCGGCACAAATTAATTATGAAGCAAAAATTTTTGAAGTGAAACTTCTTTAGCATCGTTGCGATTTCAAACCGGATGCAACGGAAAAACGACAGGTAAGAGATACAAATACAAAACTGTGTAGGATGATGCCGGCAAAGAATGAGACAGAAATATACACACTATTTATGAAGTGAAATAGTGAACCAGAGCGAGAGAGCAAATGTCGGTGTGTATGTATATTGCACACTGTTCAATACTTGCTTGTGTTTGAGCATTTAACGTGTGTTAGTATATGTGAAAAGTACGTGTACTATTGTACACTGCATGCGGCTGCGTATTTAGAGCTTTTTATTAAGAAGTCAGCGTGGTGTTATTATTTAACAGTGTTTGTGAGTATTTTTATATCTTGTTTGTTGAAATAGAAAATATGGAACTTATACAATAAATTATGTAACATATGTTAAATAAAATAAAAATATCTTTTAAATTAATCAAAATGCTTTCATTTTGTTATATATATATATATATATATATATATATTCATCTCATTCTTTTGCTGATTTACTGAAGTTTCACTTCTATTGTGTTTGAATCGCACACAAACTTTTTTTTTTGCTAAATTTCATACGACTGAAGTCGCGGGTAGCAATTAGTATAATAGTGTCACTGCTGAGTCGAAGATCTTTTACCGTGGGAATATACGAGCGTAATTACCACGCTATGTCAACGCGTATTGCTGTATTGAAACGGCAAGAAATCCACATTTTTATATTTCTTCCACATACGGTAGTACTACAAGAAATTTTCATTAGTTCTTTCGAAAAAGACGTTGATATACGTTTACGTGTACGAATTTGCGGATAACATATAAATATTAGGCCAGTTAATGCACTCGACACGTAGTATGATTTCATGAAAAAAATACAGGTTTTCAGATTGCCTTAAAGTGATTATCCTTAATCAACTACAAGTCGTGTACTAAAGTCGAAGATAAAGAAGGAAAATGGCATAAAAATAAAACAGAAACGCGATCTGGTATCGGTGAAGGATTTCGTTTAGAAATAAACATGTATATATTAGCATAATTTTAATTATATCCGCCATATTGAACAAATTAATTCGTTTCCGTCCACTTCTTTGGGACGGTAATACTACAAACGTTTAGAACTTTTAGTCCGCAATGCCTATAAATATATTAATTTTATAATAAAAACCAATTTTACTTGTGGAATAAAGATGTTACCAAAAATATTTCACAATCACCCATTTTTAAATATGAATATAGATAAGGCAATGGTCACATATTCTTTCAGCCAAAATAGCTTTGTATATTGAAATGTGTGTAACAAAGTATGATGATATAATTTTTTAACTTATTTGTGTCATGCAAATGGTGTTATAGAAGGAAGTTTTATATTTGCAATATGATCCCGAAATCTAATTCCTAGTACTTTTCATATTTATTGTACTTTTTTTAGATACAATAAAATAGTGTCTAAATAATAGCGACTATCGTTATGTCAACAATGTCATTGACAATGAACAATCACTTTCATGGTCGTGTATTTATAATACTAGCTAGCTTTCACAGCGTTTTGTCTAGACATTTTAGACGGGAAATTTCGAAATCTATACACAAATATATTATTACATTTTTTCATTATCATCAGACAATTTTAATGTTTTTCCATCTGACCTTGAAAGCCAAATGTAATATAGTACGTAACCCGTTTCTAAAATGAATTATATTTTTTTTTTGTATTTCACTTTTTATAAGGAACCAGTAAATAGGCATGCAGTGCACCTGGTGCTAAATAATGTCCCAACCGATACGCTCAGGTGTGCCCCAAGGATCCTTAATCACGCACTGCCTCTTCAACCTGTTCACCAGTGTTCTACCTCGGTCCCCGGGGATTGAGGTACCTACCTCAATAAAAAAAGGTGTGTGTGCGATTCAAACACGATAGAAGTGAAACTTCAGTAAATCAGCAAAATAATGAGATGAATATATATAACAAAATGAAAGCATTTTGATTAATTTAAAAGATATTTTTATTTTATTTAACATATGTTACATAATTTATTGTATAAGTTCCATATTTTCTATTTCAACAAACAAGATATAAAAATACTCACAAACACTGTTAAATAATAACACCACGCTGACTTCTTACTAAAAAGCTCTAAATACGCAGCCGCATGCAGTGTACAGTAGTACACGTACTTTTCACATATACTAACACACGTTAAATGCTCAAACACAAGCAAGTATTGAACAGTGTGCAATATACATACACACCGACATTTGCTCTCTCGCTCTGGTTCACTATTTCACTTCATAAATAGTGTGTATATTTCTGTCTCATTCTTTGCCGGCTTCATCCTAGCAACCTTGCTATGCTGACAATACAGTTATCTTCGCTGCCTGTTGGCGGCCGCGTGCGTGCACATACACACATGTAAGTACACATAGTGGTTGGGTTTCTTTTTTAATACCTTTTTCGAACGGAGTTAGATTAACTTAGTAGTCAGATTCAAGATACATGTATAAATTCGTGAAACATACATGCTTGGTACACATGTATGTTTCACGAATTCACATAAATGTATGAAATATTAGTTAGCTTAGCTTATCGCGCTGCCAACTGGTGCGAGCATATTGTGTTACGTGGATGACATCTTAGTCGTAGACCGGAGGGAGGGAGGGAGGGGGGGGGGGGAAGATTGAGCGCCTGGCCACGACGGCTACAACCCTCGTGGTCGGGCACATTAGGAGGTTGGGCCTCAGGGTGGGTCTCGAGAAGACTGAGGCTGTTCGGTTTTATGGGCCTCGGCGAAGGCCACCACCTGGGGCCCACATAATGGTGGAGGGCGCCCGTATCAAGGTGGTGACCCAGATGAAGTATCTGGGCCTCACCCCAGACGGGCGCTGGCGGTTCGAGCCCCATTTTACGGGGCTCGGACCACAAATTACGAGGGCGGCGGTGGCACTCGGCCGGTTGCTCCCCAACATTGGGGGGCCGAGTGCAGGGTGCCGCCGAATGTACATGGGTGTTGTACAGGCAATGGCCGTCTACGGGGCTCTGGTGTGGGCCGACGCCCTCGGTGCCACTAATGTGCAGGCGCTGCGCAGCGCATTGTGGCTATGAGGGCGATCAGAGGGTACCGCACCGTGGCCTCAACGGCGGCTTTTGTGCTTACCAGCTCCCTACCCTGGGAGGTGGAGGCGGGAGTTCTTGCCGCCGTGTACGAGTTCACGGCGGCACGGCAGAGAATCGGGGAGCCTCCAGCTCCCAGGGAGATTGAGGCCAAGAAAAGGCACTCTTTCTGAGTGTGCTGCGTGGGAGGGACAGCGCCGCTCTCTGGCTGCAAGGAGGTCATCTCGCAGAAGGAAGCGTCGGAGAGGGTCCGAGAGGCGGACCCTCTCAGCGGCCGTCTCCGCCAAAGGAGGGCCGGTGGAAGGAGGCGGCGTTTTGCCACCTCCGTAGCCAAACCTGAGAGGATTGGCCGGGGGGCCATCTCCTCATTGCACAGGTTCAGCTGATGAGGGGAGGTAGCTGGTTGTGTACTCAGTCTACCTCCCTATATGGATGGAGCCCGACGGCTACTTTACCGGGCTGACCGCTGATGCGACATGGTGATAGCTTTGCACGGTCCCATGTCGCCCCAACCAAAGTGGCGGTCGGTACACCGTGGGGTTTTAGTCCGTGCGAGTCGGACATAACCCACTCTCTCGCCCTCGAGAGGGTAGGTATCCATAACGGATTTCCCCACGCTAAGAAAATAAAAAAAAGACTCGAGATATTCGGCGACCGTCCAAGCCGAGGCGCGTCGTGCGCCCTTGTACTGGTTGCCTATATAAAACCACGTGAGTGCCTTAAGCGCTTCCCTTAGTAATCCGGTGAAACTGTAGAGACCTTGCTAGGACAACAGTGTAGTCAGGTAAAAAAGAAAAGTTTTAAAAAATCAGTACAACCTAGCCTATATCCAGCTTTAAACAGAGCAACAGTCCTAACTGAACTATATTTTACTATTAAACGTGTATATTACTGTTACAAGTAAACTTTGTGTGTATGTTTGTAATACGCAATATTTGGTACAACTAACTAGTCGGATAACAACGATTCTTAAAATTCATTCAGTAATGAAATGCTTTTGCAGCCTCACGTTTTATTGTTGTATTGTAAAATGACATTTTATGAAGTCGAGAGCTCGTAATATTATACAAAAGTTGAAGTTTATGAGTTTTTATTTTAGAGGTAACCTCTGGAACTTCTGGTCCGATTATACATTTTCCGCGAGTGTAATTGGTTAGATCATATTCTTATTAGTGTTTAAATTACAACATACGCGCAGAAAATAGCTGACGGTTACCAGACTGCTATAGAGTGTGCCGTGAGCGTGTTGCACGTCACAGTCTTCAGACCATAACATAGTAACATGAGCACAGCTCCTTTACGATCGCCACGTTTTGACAGTCAAATTAGCACTGGTTCTACCAGTCATAAATAAATCCTCGTACGGGAAGTCCCATTTATTAACAATTATTATACATTTTTAAACAAACTTGTATATATTTTCATTTAACATTATCCTTATAATTCAATAATCACGAATATTGGGGACATTGTATATCGTTTTTCATTGTCTGCTTGCGACCACGATATTTACTTATAAATTAGACCGCACGTTTTTTAGATTCACGCTAAGTGTTGTGGAATTGTCGATGATTAGTGATTACCGTATCGAGTAGGCAAAGGACAAAAATATAAACAGCCTTGTCATCTTTGATAGTTAAAATACCGATTTTATAGTATATACATGGAATTGTATACCAACAAAAGTATGAAAGCAAGTAAATGTATGTGATTAAGTAAGTGGTAGCTGTGGCTGACAATGGAATTTGCTTGTGGAGTAAATAATGAATCACTCGTTGCTTGAAGTGCATTGCCCGGAAACACACATGGGGAATAACCAAATCAAAAGTATAATACCATATTATAGTAATAAAACTAGCGACGTAGTAATTTTTACCTATAATTTTTCTTTGCAATTTTCAGATTCTATTCCATATTACGTTAAGTTTTTCTACAAAATAGTTTTGTGTGAAAGTATATATATAATATAAAAAAATTATCAAACGTCTATTATTGCAACAAAAATTTTCTAATAGTTCGTATGTTATGATAGTAAGAAAGTAATTATTATTTTTAGTATAGAGGATTTTTATCTTATAGTAGGTACTCATTCGAGGTATCGAGGTGTTTGTTGGTTGTTTATTTATGACCTTTTAATCTTTGGCATAATTAATAGGTCCTTTTTAAGCTAGTGGTGAACCAAAACTAGCTTATTTTAAATAATCGCACGATTGAAAATGGTAACATATCAAAGAAACGAGATTGGTTTCTACAGTAACTGCTGTAGCCCAACGGAAAATGTTTGGCAGCAGATTTTTATCTCGGCGGTAATAGATAGTACGACCACCATTACGAAATACTTTACCATTATACAATCAAGTATGTTCACGTTGAATTTGTTTACAATATATATTGAAAAGAAAAAAAACGAATCACTGCTTATGTTCATTTCGCCATTACTTTAGAATATATCAAAACAATGTTTATACAAATGTATAATTTGTATAATAAAATGTATTATTTCGTACAGAAATAATTTTGTTTCATAAAAGAGACAATTACACAATAGTTACTTATACTTGTGTTTAAAATCAAAACGCAACTTCGTTTGCATTGTTTGTTAACTTAAAAATCGTAAGCACTACATCACTTGTTCCATTTTACCGCGAGAAGAAAATACACATAGCTGAAGTATAAATATAAGCATAGTGCTTATAAAAACTATAGTTCACTACAATATTTATAAGTTTATACTAAATTAAGCTATCGTGAAAATTTTTTTTTGGATAATGGCCAAGGTATTTCATCGAAATCTGACCAGTGACTTTTGAATGTTGCGCGTACAAGACAAACCTCTATAATTTAAAAAAATATGATAGTGACCGAAAATCAATAAAATAACACACAATAAATGAAATAGAAGTAGACACGTTTAATTGTTCAGAACCTTGTAAACTATTAATTTCTCCGTAATTCAGAAACACGTCATATAAGGAAATTTCATATACATATTATCATGCCTTACAAATTTAGTTCAAGGGTATATATTAAAGCAGTAAACATACGCGTTATACAACAAGAGGAGCAAAGAAAAAAGAAATACTTCAAACATATAATAATTAATAAAAGCACGTGATCATTATACTGCAACCTAAAACTATAAACAGTAATCGTGTAAAGTATTGGTTTGATTTGACATTGGAGAATTTATCTTAAAGGTAAACGCACCTTCGACACCGGGTCCAGTCCCAACAAACGCAATACTTATATATTTATTGGACGAATACGCTTTATGCTTATCAAGTTAAATTAAGATAGAAATTACATGCTACTACGTACATAAAGTTGTATACTCGTATATAATGTTACTTATTTACAATAAAATTATGTGTAATAAAATGGCCTCATTATGTCGTAAAATGAAAATTGTATTTTTATTGTTTGTAAAATAAATTATTATCTATGCACATCTTTTGTTTTGTGCAAAAAGATTTTTTTATTATTGTCTGCAATATTCAAAGCGTACTGTGAGGTCCTAATCATAAAAGACGTAAAATGTAGTGTTAGTGCGTTTAGCTAACTAAAATTAAAAAAAATATCGATAGTTTTAATGACGTCACTATTCAAGGTCAAAGAACAAATTAATTAATTTTTGAATTTTATTAATTCTATATTATTTCTACTTACTTTTAATTCTTTAGATGATATTTAAAGCAAACTGCTGTAAAAATATTGTTTTGCTCTCAACGTAGGCTGTGTATATTTGATTACCTTTGTTGGTATCCAAAAAATGCTTTTCATAAAAAAGGTATATGGTATAAAGATGTAATGAATTATTTTATTTTATTCATTTGCACTTGATACTAACACGTATTTTATCAATAAATTACGTAGTTTGTCCTCGACATTGTTTTCATACAGCAAATTGACACAACTTATAACCTTTACACGCGACCACCTATGTGATGGGTAAACGAACAGCTGATCATTGATCAGAGAACAGCGACAATATGTCAGTATTATTGAATGAACTAGGTAACAAAAAAACAGCTGTTAGTGATAAAATAATGCCCAGTGTTGCCGGTATTAAATGGTAAAAACCTTAAATTAACCGTAAGTATATTTTGATTACGTACATGTTACAGATCTGGAATAAATTTTACAGGAATATTAAATATGTAAAAATAAAAATCATAATTTTTATTTATTCTGTAAAAACAAAAAAAAAAAATATATCGTTTGATTTCATGATTCACTTTGGTATTAAAAACAAGCTTTAGAATTGTAATAAAAATATTAGGCAGCATCACAAACAATATTCGTTTATATAGGAAAACATTAATCTATTAAATAGAAATAAAATAGATTGTAAATGACATAAATCTAGCTTGAGACATTGTAAATCGTGTTGTAAACTCAAGTGATTTATTTTTGTTGTTCATATTTCATAACTTGTGCGTGTAGCAGTAAAAAGGTTACTAATACGTATATAACGAGAATAGAGTCCCTAACATGTAATAATAAGAATAAACGAGTAAAATATATCTATAATAAGTAAAAAAGAATAGTTCCACTACAGAATATAAAACTAAACTATATCTATATATATAACACATAGTAATGTTGTATGAGTTGAGTTGGAGTGACTGACAATCAATTTGGGTTTATGCCTGGACGTGCGACAACAGATGCCATTTTCGCACTTCGCCAATTGTACGAAAAATACAGACGTGCACATAAGAACTTGCATATGGTGTTTGTTGATCTGGAAAAGGCATATGATCGAGTACCTCGGGATGTTATGTGGTGGGCGCTGAAAAAGAAAAGAGTGCCTGGGAAATACTTAGAACTTATCCGTTGTATGTATAGTCAAGCGAAAACACATGTTAGGCCCGAGGCTGGAGTTACTGAAAATTTCCATGTGGCTGTAAGCTTGCATCAGGGATCAGCTCTAAGTCCTTATTTATTCCTTCTTGTCATGGATGCAATAACATCAGACATACAGGAGGAGGCACCTTGGTGTATGCTGTTTGCTGATGACATTGTTCTTATTGGAGAAAATGCTGCTGAGGTCCAAAGTAGGCTAGAGAAATGGCGAGAAAAATTGGAGAATGTTGGTTTAAGGATTAGTAGGATAAAAACTGAACATTTGTTCTGCGACTTCGGCGGTCCATCCAGTTTTTCTCATATTACCTTAAACGGTGTATCCTTACCAGCCTGCTCCAGTTTTCGGTACTTCGGTTCATTGATCCAAAACGACGGTGGCATAGACAGGGACGTGAAGAATAGGATAAATGCAGGGTGGATGAATTGGCGAAAGGTTTCTGGGGTAGTTTGTGACCCACGAATACCGTTGAAACTTAAGGGGAAGGTGTATAAGTCTATAATCAGATCAGTCGTGTTATATGGATCCGAGTGCTGGGCTACGAAAGAGACGGATGAGAAAAGATTACATGTGGCAGAAATGCGAATGTTAAGATGGATGTGTGGTGTAACAAGAATGGATAAGATTAAGAATGAGTATATCAGAGGTAGTTTGAAAATAGCACCAGTGACAGAGAAGTTGAGGAGTAATAGGTTAGCTTGGTACAGGCATATTATGAGAAGCAGCGGGGGGTCCCACAGGGGTCGGCCTTGGGCCCACTCCTGTGGAACATGGGCTACGACTGGGTGCTCCGCGGCGCACTCCCAACTGGAGCGCGCATATTGTGTTACGCGGATGACACCCTTGTCGTAGGAGGACGACGGCCACAACCCTCGTGGTCAGGCGCATAAAGAGGTTGGGCCTCAGGGTGGCCCTCGAGAAGACCGAGGCCCTTCTATTTCATGGGCCTCGGCGAGGGCCACCCCCTGGGGCCTATATAATGGTGGAGGGCGTCCGTATCAGGGTGGGGGGCCAGATGAAGTATCTGGGCCTCACCCTGGACGGGCGCTGGCGATTCGAGCCCCATTTTTCGGGGCTCGGACCGCGAATTACGAGGGCCGCGGCGGCACTCGGCCGGTTGCTCCCCAACATTGGGGGGCCGAGTGTCGGGTGCCGCCGACTATATATGGGAGTTGTGCGGGCGATGGCCGTTTACGGGGCCCCGGTGTGGGCCGACGCCCTCGGTGCCGCAAATGTACGGGCGCTGCACGCTGCGCAGCGTATTGTGGCACTGAGGACGATCAGAGGATACCGCACCGTGGCCTCGGCGGCGGCCTTTGCGCTCGCCGGCTCCCTACCTTGGGAGCTGGAAGCAGGAGTTCTTGCCGCCGTGTATGAGTTCACGGCGGCAAGGAAGAGAATTGGGCAGCCTCCAGCTCCCAGGGAGATTGAGGCCATGAGAAAAGAGGGCCGGGAGGACGCATTAGGGCGATGGAGGCAGGACCTGGCGGACGCGCGTTTCGGGCGTTACACTATTGACGCCGTCCGCCAGGTCTTGCCGGAATGGATAGGACGAAGTTGGGGCTCCCTGTCGTTTCGACTGGTGCAGGTGCTCACCGGACATGGTTGTTTCGGGTGGTACCTGCACCAGATCGCTCGTAGGGAGCCAAACGCCGCATGCCATGAATGCGGAGCTGAGAAGGACACCGCGCAGCATACTCCGTCTGAGTGTGCTGCGTGGGAGGGACAGCGCCGCATTCTGGCTGCGGCGGTAGGGCCAGACTTGTCGCTGCCGAGCGTGGTTTCGGCCATGCTCGGCAGCGAAGAGGCATGGGAAGCGATGGCCTCCTTCTGCGAGGACGTTATCTCGCAGAAGGAGGCGGCGGAGAGGGCCCGCGAAGACGACCCTCTGAGCGGCCGTCTTCGCCAACGGAGAACTGGAGGGAGGAGGCGGCGATTTGCCCGCCTTCTACCTCCACCGTAGCTGGACCTGAGGAGCTGGGCCGGGGGGCCCATCTCCTCATTGCACAGGTCCGGCGGACGAGGGGAGGCAGCTGGAGTGTACCCAGTCTGTCTCTCTATTAGGTAGGAGCCCGGCGGTCACCTTCCGCCGGGCGGACCGTTGGGGCGGCTACATAAGGTGATTAGCATTGAACGATCCCTTGCCGCCCCCAACAAGTACGGTCGGTCGGTACACCGTGGGGTTTTAGTCCGTGCGAGTCGGACATAACCCATTCTCTCCCCCGGGAGGATGGGTATCCATAATGGATTTCCCCACGTTAATAAAAAAAAAAAAAAAAGGCATATTATGAGAAGAGATGAAAGTCATATAACAAGAAAAGTTTTGAGTTTGAAAGTGGACGGATATAGAGGTAGAGGAAGACCGAAAAAGGTGTGGATGGATTGTGTGGAAAATGATATGTGTATAAAAGGTGTGAATACTGAGATGGCTTTTGACGGGGGAGAGTGTAAAAGGAAAACATGTTGTGCCGACCCTACTTAGGTGGGATAAGGGTAAGATGATGATGATGATGGTAATGTTGTAAGAGCTGTGCCTAATCAGGTTTCAAATATGTATTAACCTAGGAGTATATTTAAAGCTCTCTTCCTGGGCTATACGTTTTAAAATCCTAACTTACGTTACATAATATCTGAATTTTTTTTACATTTAAACTCACTGGTTTCAGACGTGTGTTATCTACCGATTAGACTTTTTTTTTATAGAAAATTTTCAAACAATTCATAACTCAACAAAATGAAGTAATTAAACGTTATTTCGTGGTGGTTATTACTCTGTGGTGTTAATAACGACACTCTTGCATCACTCTTGTAAAAAGTCAAAACAAGATTATTATTTTAAATGTCTCTATTTTTAAGTATGAATTTTATACCATTATTTGAATAATTACTTTGTTCGACGTACGTTAATTTGTGAAAAGTTTCAGCAGTCATTTTCATTGTGCAATATGTTTGCATCACTTAACGTGACCTAATATCGTTATCTAATCATGTTTCTAGTAGACCGATTGAAATATATGTAAAAGAAAGAAAATGATAAATTAATGATAGGACGATCATTATCTTTTTACGTTTCCCTAAAAAAATGTAGTTATTTTCATTGAAAAAAAAAACAATCTTAAATAATGTCTGGATTAAAGAAAGACTTCTTTAGGGATACGTGGGTTCGATACCTTGGTAAGTTATTTTATATAGATTATACATCTATTCATATACAAATATATTTATTTAACAGTCATGTTTGAAATCTAAAATTAATGTTTATTGTTATTTCTCATAACACCAAGATGGAATCATAGCATTTTATTTTTACTTAGGCGATGTACCTTCTTTATTGAAAGTTATTGTTGCCATTACCAAGTAGGTACTTATTACAAAATGTCTTCAGTGTTCGAACAAGTTGGGTCCTTCCTTGTAAGGATTCTCTAGAAAGTTTTTCTGATATCTCAGGATTATTGTTCCATATTGTTATTTCTCATCTACTTAATTTGTGCATTATAATAAGTATATTACCCAAGATGTCACTATTTTTACACAAACAGTTCAAATAATATAAGAAAGAAAATCATAACTATTGAGGTTTACCCTAGAAAATGCATAACAAAACAAAATATGAAAGGTATTCTTTGTTCTGACATTTTATAGTCATATCCACCTAAACAGAGGTAGAACTTGTGAAAGGTTGAACTGTATTCTCACCACTGCCAGATATATTATTGTTTCAAAGTACCAATGTTAGATCTCAAGAGTGTTGGGAGCAATATGTATTGATAATACATGCATTCTAACATGCTTCTCAAGAGTAACACAAGCTAAGGCCTTTAGTATCTACTTTCAATCAATCAAGACCGTATGCCTTTTCTTCTTGTAACTTCATACAAAGTTAAAATATAACACAAACTCACCCTTCATCACTTGTGATGTAGTGGTCACTGAACAGGTTCATTTTTCCAGGATATGCGAATGAAGTTGGTGAATCCTTCCGTGCTGTTGTGCCAGTGAAGGTGGTACGTGCGAGCTACGGTGTGGCCTTTGCTTATGTGCTCGCTGATACCACTGACAAGAGCTGGAAAATGTTTAGGGTGAGTTTATTTATAATATATATAATCCATGGAGGTAGACAGGATATTATTGAGGTAATAGCGAGTAGTGCTGTTCAATCCTCCGACTATACCCACAAGGAGTTGGCATGATGTTGGAATTTTGGATTTGATTTTTATGTACTAGTTCATCATTTTTAAAGAGATAAGACAAACTGAGTTCAGTGGAATACCAAAATATAAAAATTAATTGTATTTTTCTTCTTCATGTATCTTAAGGATTTTAGCCTTTGACCACAATGTTATCTGATGTTAAATGACAATGTGGTTTGAGATAGTAAACACACTAAACCTAGAGGGGGACTGCTTTTTAAAAGCAGCTGTCAGAAAACACCTGTAGGTACTTCACGACATATGTACTTTCAACTTAACGGTTGACTTGAAGCTTGCCAGATAGGCTTAGAAAAAGAAAAAGCACTATCATATGTTATAATTATGATGTTTTTCTTCAAGAACAGCTCTAGCTGATTTGAACTTATTTCTATCTAAAAAAGTTAACTACTGAGCCATCATTGCTTTAAATACTGTCTGTTTTCTTTCATCTTAGAATAGTTCATACTATTATAAATCTATTGAATGTAATTACAATTGAGTCTGTTAATTTTTATGTATTTGAATGCTACATAATAGGGCTGTAGACACCAAATAAAATCAAGCACATATTTTCCTACAGGTTATTTATATATAAAAAACTGACACATCCAATAGTCTTTTTTCATTTTCAAAATAACTTTTTAATAATTAAATAAAAGATCTTGACCACAAGAACACAAAGTGTCTTTACTGACAGCGAACATATGTATTTAATCTCTTCCGTTTTCTATATTTCCAGAAAGATAAAAGTCCTAAAAAGGTGTTGAGAGAGACAGGTGATGCACTTATTTGGCAGACCTTGGCCTCTGTCATCATACCAGGCTTTACTATAAATAGGTATTGTAATTCATATATAAACAAGTCGGCAACCACAAGTATTTATAATAGATAAATAATTAAGATACGAACAGTGTTTCTAGGTACTTGGGACTCTTAGGTCAAACGTCTGTGGAAAGGCTGATATAATTTAGGAGTAGGAAGTATAACTGTCTTGGTAGGGATCAAGAAATTTTGATTCTGGGCACCTTTAACACTATTTACGCCTCTGGAAATATCGGTAGGATACTTGTGTTTTGTAAGAAAATTGTAACTCATTTTAATTTTGTAGTACATTTAGTAGAGAAATTTCTGAGTGTGGCCCTCTTCAAGACTCTCATTGAATTATAATTATTTGTTGTTATTTTTCTGTAACTTGCATAAATTCCTTTGCAGGTTATGTGTTGTGTCACAGCACATCTTAGAAAAATACACAAAGTTGCCTTTAAAACTAAGAAAGGGTTTCACGGTCGGCATCGGTCTCGCTTCTATCCCGGTCATAATACATCCCATAGACAATGGAGTAACATATTTAATGAACATAACATATAGGAAGTGGCTTGGATAGTCTATGGTAAAGTATTTATGATATTATAGTTCAAGGACCTGATACTACCGACAAGCTTTAGGAATCAGGTGTAATACCCATCATAGTAGCTCGATTAGGCGTATCTCATTCCGGGATCAACTGGTGTATATCTAAGAATTAAGAGTGGTGGAAGGATATTTGCATTTGATTAAATTACGACCACTCGTATACAGATAAAACAGTCACAGTGACTTTCTCATAGTTCGTCGTGATTCGGGATTGATTAGTGTGTAGCCATCTAACGAGCAACAACGGCGGTCACCTGTGTTTATTACCAGGTTCAGTACGGTCAATTTGTGGTAGTACAATAATATAAAAAAACATTCTAGTTAATGACATTTATAATGTATGTAGATACACATGTTTAAAATTTCTACACTATATATTGTGGGACTGTGATAATTCGGGTTCCGATACGTCAGCTGCCACGTACGGACGTCTCTACTGCCGCATATATACGTGTCCGCTATGTGCCCGATGTTGTTCCGCGAACTATAAAATTGCCGTTAAACTATGCAGTAGTACTATCGAGTGAGCCATGTGATCATTCACAGGAATTGAGAATAAAATTTATTTTCATTTGTTTTTCATATCCTCGTTATGTAAATGTCACCGTTCTTTCCTTCAGTTATAAAACAAATGACTGCATACAAGCAATACATAGCAAATGTAGCGGGAATTATTTTTTAAATTATATCCATTCCCACATATATACGGATTTCTTAGTTTTAATGGATTATTCTGATCAGTATTCTTATTAATGATATACTAAGGATGTGTTTGTAATAACTTTGGTACGCTTTGAATACGCAGGCCTTAGATTTGTTTGATATTTGGATTGACTAAGTGCTCTTAACGTGTTAATACTTACGATTGGTCATTACTATAATTTCATATTAAAATATATTCTAATATTTATAGTTCTAAATGTATTAAACGGGTAAATTAGGTACATTCTGACAAGACTATTATCTAAATATTTAATGTAGGAACCATAAAAGAAATTGATTCCTAATCGCTTACTTTAAGCCTACAATACTATTCGACTAACTTTTTGATTACAGTCACAGAAATTAATTTTAAATATACGGGAACAATTAACTTTAATAAATTACTAATTAGTTACGGTTTTCTATGCTGGTTTTTATTGGTGTCACAAAACAAAATAAACACGAGTTTTAGTAATCAGTGTCTAAAATTAAAAAAAATCCCTGTTGAACACGTGTATAAAATACCTTATGAAAACTCGTGTATAAACAAGCGGTTTCTAGCTAAACATCTGGTTTTAGTTTTTATACAAGCAACTCTGAATAACATTCATTAAATTCAATCTTTTCATTTGAATCGTTTCATTAGGTACAGATATTTTGTAAATAATTTGAAATTATAAATAATATTTTTGGTCAGATTACGACAATTTATTCATGTTGAGTAAACTTAGTTGTTATTATTGTGACATTTTGGATAAAAGGAAATTAGGTAATTGTTAAAATAAGTAATACTATAATATACTAAATTAGTATAATATACTACGTCAAAGTGCGTGGAATGTAACAACGGAATAATATCAAATGTCATGTAGTAAATGTTATGATTTGTAAAATCGTTTAATCCATCTACAGCCGACATATACGTTATACCCGCGGAATCCACAATTTTCAACCTAACATCTTTTGCCAGCAAATGGAAATAAAATAAATCGCAACAATAATATAAGAACTGTTACTTTAGACAAGCGTTAGACATTGTTCATTGAAGAGGCTTTTTTGTGATTAAACTTATTTAAACAAGTGTTTAACTGTTTTATAATAAGACGGTGTTTAAAGGTTATAGAAATGGAATTGTGTGTAATTTTAATTTTTTAAGTATAATAATATTTTTTATGTGATACTTTTATAATATCTGTAATAATTAACGAATACTTTAATTTTGGAATTTATGTGTCAACGTTTGTACAAAATTATCTCGACATGCAATAGGAGTAAAGTCAAAATGGATCTATCATTGTATCTGTGGTTGAAAATAATAATGAAATATAGTATATATATATATAATGTATATATTGTAATTGTAAAAGCTTGACGGTAGCTAATTAAATTGAAAGCTTTGATCGTTGATTAAATAGCATTTGATAGTGGCTCCATCCGCGTGACATTGTTTATTTATAATAAAAAATATACAAGTACTTTAAGTAAACTAAGCTAACTGTAAGTAGTTGTACTCTTCACGTCTTTATAGGTATAGTCTTCTGATTGTTCGTCTTTAATCTAATATCTATACATATATGCTAATGGATTTACTATGTTGTATAGTATTAGAATCGATTTGCAAATTAAAAACTCGCCGCTACATGGTGCTCGTCGACTTCTGTACCATTGATTAGATCACCACGATAATTGGAATGCGTAGATGCGTATAAAAATGTGTATGTATTTATAACCACAGGAAAGAAGTGAAAATATCTTTATAAAAAGTACACCAAAAAGCCAACGTTACGCGGTGTTCCCAGGTGGTCACCAATCCAAGTACTTACCGCGCCCGACGTTGCTTAACTTCACTGTTCGAACGAGAACCGGTGTTTTCAACACTCTACCCGAGACAGTGTTTACCCCTACCACGTTTCGGCACACGACAAAGTTGCGGATCAGAATTTGAAAGCTCTCCCATAAGAAATTTGACTTTAATAATTACATAATATTTATTTTGTTTAGTTTAACAATTGATTACATTTTTTTTATATTATAGGGGGCAAACGAACAGGTGGGTCACCTGATGGAAAGTGATCACCGCCGTCCATAGACACTAGCAACACCAGGGGAGTCGCAAGTGCGTTGCCGGCCTCTTAATATATGTGGGCCTCCGGTGCTCTCACTGACCGAACGAAACGCTACAGTGCAAGCACTATTACTTCACGTCGGTTTTCTGTGAGAGGGTGGTACTACCCCGAGCGAGCCGACCCATTCATGCTGAAACCAGTAATAGCTTCAGCGTAGCTCTACCACCTACAAAACATATAATGATAGAAGCAAATGAAAGCAAATGCGTGTAAAGTCGCGGGCATTGTTAGTATTGATATAAATGGGCTTTTTATCTTTATGCAACTCTTAGGAGTTTTCAAGTGGTATGTAATAATTATTTTTGATAACATTGTTTCCCATCCAAGAGGGGAAGAGCAATGGCCGTAACGTCAGCAATATTAACGCTTCGACTCTTTCTTTTAATGTGTGAATGAACTTGCCAGAGATTTTTTTTAATTCTGCCAATAGTTACGTAGGAATAGAGATGTGGTTACTTTTACTGACAAATGACTAAAATTCTGTATAAATAACACTTTAACGGCTCCGTATAATTTCATGAAAAAGTTAGGCATATACTAGAAATTAGTAATTTAGTAAAAAGCTTTACTAGAATTCTTAGAAGCTGTGATATTTAAATTCCATGACATTTTTTTTATATATTACTTTTATTTATACTATAGAATTAGGATGATGAATGATTTGGATTGGGACTGCGAGGTTTATTACTATCATATTATCAAATTATGTGTGTAATTACATTGCTTGCTGTTTTTTTATTGTTACAGTTTAATTCATGTTGACTATGAAATAAAGTGCAATGCTAGATTATTCAAATTTTTTTAATGCAATTTTATTAGTAGCAACCTCTCATACATATTATTGTGTGGGGATAAAGCGTGTCCTGATATTCTTAGTTCATATTTTATAGATTTTAATTTTATGACTTAAGATGATATACATGCTAAACCTAGAAAAGGACTGGTTGTCAAATCCATTCTTTTTTTCGAACTGACTATACGCTATTGGCCTGCTAAGACTTCATAACTGTAACAGACTCATAGGGCGAGCGCTTATGACACTCGGCAGCTTGGCAACATACTCAAGGGTGCTAAAGCGGCCGAACCTCGGCTTGGGCCGAATTGTTGCCTTGGAGGCAATTATAAAGTCCAGATAGTGAAACACACCAATAGTAGCTCGGCGACAGATTATAAAAAGATTAGAAAAATTCTTACCTCTAACACGCTATACTTTCACTCCGATTTTTTTCATTAAAAGTGCCTTATCATTGCGGTTTCGAACCTACGTCGATCGATGTGTTACCCGAACACGTAACCACTGAGCCAAATGTCCCTCAAATCACTTTCGTTTATACTGATATCAGAGTAAAGCTCAACGCCAATAATCAATTGTTTTTTCCTGTCTTTATTAGAGAGCTAATTTTAGTTAAAACAATTACTGGGAGTTTTGGCGTCAAAGTTATGTGTGTTATAACAATATAAATTAAAAAGAAATACAATGACACATAATGATTATTCATCCCGCAGTTAATAGAGTTTAGTTATACTTCTCTTGGCGCCTATGGACACCTAAAACCGACATCTAAAAGTAACATCGTGAAGTTGGTTCAAGTTTTCGTGAGAACTGATAACCATATTCAAGTTAGTTGTTCAAATATATATGAATCTAAAACACGTGTTTTATATCAGTGGAGATAAAAAAATATATTCATATACATGTACATAAATATGATATGTTTCTATAAAACATATATGGTGGTGAACACGGAATAAAGAAAGGAGGTGGCGAATGATAAATTATTGTTAACTATTACAACAATTCACAACTTTACACTACAATTAACCATTGAATCGTTATCGTTACAAGCCAGTCTCTTTTTTAATGAAATCAAAGCAAATGTCAGCTTTAAAAATCGAGTAACGTCAGTTAAACGATTACCGGAGTTTCGGCGACAAAGTAATACCTGGTATACCGATATACATTTAAAATTAAACTCTAACCTAAAACCCAGAAATCCGAAAGAAAACCTGGATACAGAATTATCATTAATCTCCCAGTTAAATGGAGTTTAATTAATTTGTAATTTCACATTAATTACCTAGAACAAGCTTAAATAAAATGAAAACATCCAAAAGATTATATAGTAATGCAAAAATACTTCAGGTAAAATTAACTCCTCATAAGTATGAAAGTTAAGTCATATCTTGTAATCTTGCTATAAATAAATCATAGGCGTTCCCATCAATAATGATATTTTAGTTTTATGACTACTGATAACATTGCACTGTTTTTAATCTTAAAATCAACGATGACTAGTGAAAGGTTGCTTACATTGGTTAACGGTAGATCCTACACTAATCTATAAATAGCATAGCAAAATGATATGTCAAACAGGGTGCGCGTTTGTTAATATTGAAGCCACGATAAGTCGAGGTTTGTATCGTGTTTTCGTAATCTGGACACACGGCGAACTAAATATAGTCTACAGAATAGCAGTTCGGAGCAAAAACCGTACATCGTTCACAATTAGTAAGATGAGGAGATCGGACATATAATCTCATACAAGTGGAATGCTAATATGAAACTTTAAGAATCTTGCACGTTTTAATGCATGTTGTTTAGTCAAGCGTTAAGTCTCCTACCCCAAAAGCACAAATTATTTTATAAACTTTTGTACTATAGAATTACACGCCATGTCGATTAATTTCATCCTGTCGAAGACTGAGGCTATGGATCGAAAAGTGTGAAAAGTTCCCTTGACCATCATGGAAAGTTAGATTACGAAAAAGCATTTGACAGCGTGGAGTTCAGGGTCATATTCGAATCCCTCAATTGCTTCCAAGTTGATGCAGGGTATTTGGATGCCCTCCGAGGACTCTGTTAATCAGTGTTTACGCAAGTTCGTTTGTACGACATGCACTCACTGAGCAAATTCTTGTCAAACAAGGCGTGCGCCAGGGGGATTCTATATCTCCCAAACTTTTTATATCAATCTTAGAGGGTGTTTTAAATGGCTGGATTACAAGGAAATAATTAATAAAATCACTTGTCGCGTCTTCGTTCTTTTGACGACATATTATTAAAGTAATTCTTTATTTCTAAGACATGACACAAGAGCATCACCACACTCGTGATCTCGGGATAAACATATTTGAGTTAAAAATTATAACTAACGTTTTGGCTGAATGGAAGTCAAGTGTGACGGTTGGAATTGAGATATTGGAAGAAGTATTTTGCACGGTGTTTATCTTTGGCGTAGAGCATCGATACAAAAAGTTCAATAGATACATTCAGTTAAAGATTTTTTTTTTTATTATAGGGGGCAAACGAAAAGGTGGGTCACCTGATGGTAAGTGATCACCGCCGTCCATAGACACTAGCAACACCAGGGGAGTCGCAACTGCGTTGCCGGTCGTTTAAATAAAGATGGTCTGCTTTCGGTAAACGCGGTGATATTTTCCGAGGCCGAAGAATGCCATGATGTCGTTATGTCTAAAAACTCATGTTTTTCACCACTATATTATACTCAGCTACCCACAATAACATATGATAGCAAAACGTGACTGCTCATAAGTACGTTCGGTCCCATGCGGCCTGTAGATCATAGACCATATCATTTGAGTGATAGGGTTAAAAATAAGGGTATCTGAGAAAATACTACAGTGCAGTAGGTATATCGGTGTGGCCATAGCTCAGCTCAAATGGTGTTAGGTAGGTCACTTGGCCAGATGTGTAATAGATTTCTGACCGTTAGTGGTCAAAATAGGTCAGGCCAAATGTGGGAATACAGCGCTCTGATTTCAGCTAAAATTAACATTTTTGTGTTTTTAATGTTTTGTTTCCTACTACAATTACTAGTTAATGATGGTTCAAAATACGCCATCATATCGTAGCAAATGTTATCCCGTAGATAAAAATTGCTCATGATAACATTTTTGATGACGTTTTTTCGTAGTTCCTGGCGAGATCTTAGAAGTGTCGTATAACAGTTTTTATATTTATTTCTATAAAAGGTGTTTAAGTAGTGCACTATACAATGAGGAGATTGTGAATATAAGATAGGTTCCGTATAATATGATCTATCTCATTCTTTTGCACGTTAAACCTGTAGATGTATATGTTTGTCAGAGTTTCAAATTAGAATGGGGCTTAAAATGTTTTTACTTCAACAAGGAATATGAGTTCTGTGATACCATAAGAACTTCCTGGAAACTTCTAACAATTAATTGCAAGACAGGACTCTGTGGAATGGAATAATTACACACTTTGTAATAGCAGCAATAATCTTCAACAGTGTACATTATGTGTCAAAGGAGGAGGAATACATTTTTTACCATTATTTTTTAGATTGTCGGTAACAATTTGTGCTCAGTAACAAACTAGAATCAATATTGACATGAACCACATAATTATGTAAATAATCTCTGAAATACTTTCCGTACCTCCGTTGCGAGATGTAATAACAAGTCAATATTTCATTTTCTTTTATCATCGTGATAAGACGTTGTTAAAACAGTAATGTAGTGGAATTCCCTGTTTAATTTATGTAACCATGGTACATATTGCGAACAAAATAATATTAATAAGATCATTCGAGACATTTCACTTTGACATTTTCCTTTTAGGTTATAATGACGGACAAAGATTATATTTATATTTAACACAGATTATGTTTATTGAATTTATTGAGCATCGTAATGCGATTTTAGTTTTTTTAATTTGATAGCATCATGGCGTCTGATTTGTAGTCTAATTTCATGTGTCCATACTTAACACTATTGTGAAAATAAGTAAAAGATGTTTTCATAGATTCTGTTTTTTTTTTCAAAATAATTTATAGGTATCAGGGTTTGGTCACAATCTTAACTGATATTAAATGATAATGTGAGCGAAGATAGTGAACACGCCAAACCTAGAGAAAGACTGGCTCGCAAGTGCAGTTGCCGGAACACACCAACAGACGCTTGGCGACAGATTTTCAACTTGAGGTTGGTAGTTAGTCACGTGAAGTTTTAAAAAAAACCTATTGCCATGCAATGATACTGAAATGACACATACAGCTGTTAACATATTGCTGAATAATTATTTATTTTACTCTAAATGTATAGTTCTGTCTTATCGGTTTCAATTTCAGCGACTTCAGGCGTTCTATTTCTTTCGTGCAGAATCTATTTAAATGAATTCAGAGTGACTTCAAGATGAACTTTTTTGTCACTAGTTATGATGTTGAAAGAAAAGTCACGATTTTAATCGCCTCAGGGATTATTATCAAATCATATATACTTTATTTAGTTATACGTACTGAGAAGGCGTTTATGAATGTCAAACATTGCCACTGGTTAATGTTTATTTTGTTTTTAACGTTGAACAACGTTTACGTAAGTTACTGAATTTTATCAGTTGAATTTATTACAGGAGACAGAAGCGTCTCAATATCTTTCGCAGATTAATGAAGTAGATAGTTAATGACTTGAGATAATATCTTCGTGCTTTGGCCGTCGTTAAATACCTTATATAATCATTTTAACGAACTTCAAAAAGGAGGAGATTGTCAAATCGGATGTAATTTTTTATGTTTGATACCTCATAACTTTATAACTTATAAACCGATTGGGAGAATTTCTTTTCTTTTATTGAAAGAGGATATTTTCAACGGGATCCCATTTTAATTTGATTTAATTTTCAATGAACTGTTAAAAATCGAATAGGTTACATTACCTATTACTGAATGAGATATTGTTGGCAGTTTATGCACAGGCCCTTGAATAATAAGGCGCATTCCTGTTCGATGCGCCTCCCATCGGTTTGGCGGAGGGCGTCTCATGACCGACACCTTAGACCGCAAGACGGAGTCTTCTGATGAGGGCTGATGCCTGCCGGATCGAAGGGATCTAATGCATAGACAATATCCCACCTCCGACCAACAAGGCGTGTGAAGAACGCCATGGGGTTTTAGTCCGTGTGAGACGGACATAACCCACCATTAGCTGCCCGGGTGGCTAGATAGCCCTATATAAAAAAGGATAGTCCTCGCGAAACTTTTTGATCGTTCTGAATATACACGCGCAGAACACAAATTTAAGTGTAAGTACGTACGGTATTATATGTATAACATCAAGACAACTTGAGGATAAATACGAGTAAATGCTAATTTTAGATTCCTATAATAATATTTTAACTTTGTTTTGTCTTAAAATCTTAGCTATATTATGTACAAGCCCTAACGGTTATTTTCAAAGAAGCTAAAAAGATTAACAAGGAGTGTATTCTAACTAACTATGGCAATGACGTTGTGATGCATTTTTTTAAAGTAGACCTTTAGGGAATGGGTTTGATTTTTATGTTGAAATTTCCTTTTTCATTGTCAAACGCTGCACATTTTATTAGTATAGATAAGACACGTAAGGATACTTGTATTTATCTCTAGCTAGGGACAGTTTCCCAAGTTTGCTTGATTGAAATTAACTGAATTTTTCAATTGCGTGACGAATCATCGCGTTCACGATATAGAAAGATAAATATTACATGAGTTCAAATAAAATAATTATCAGTCTATTGTTATTATATTCTAATAGGTCTATTTATTCAGATAGGTCGATGATTCGATTTGGTATTCATACTAATGTTATAAACGTGAAAGTAATTCTGGTTGTTTGTTACTTTTTACAAATAAACCTCTGAACCTATCTTGGAATCTGATAAAGACAATGTGTTGGCGAATGACACCAATTTATGTTGGTCGGCTACGCGCTTCTTCAAAAAACCAAGACTGTAAAAGATTACACCTCCTGATTTCAGTGTTCGCGTACCCCAAGCCAGGGACTCGTATTAACTCGAATAAAACAGGAACGAAGTCGTCGATAAAGACTAGTAAATAAACTAGCAGCACCCGCGACTTTGTGTTTGCGTTTGTAACTTTATTATATAGAAATATTTTCTTCGTGTAATAATTTTGCAACGCACACCGAGATAGCTGTTGGACGACAGACTCTTTTCAAATCTGCTTATATTGTAACCAATTTAATCATCATCTACAAATTATATAATATGTGTTATCTTAATGTATATGCTATATTGCTGTCGATTTTCATAGAAATCTATATAGTTGGTTTTGCGTGATCGAGTAGCGAATCTCAATCCATCCTCACAAATTCTCTCATTTGTTATATTAATAGGATTATGACAATGCTTTGATATGTTTAAAAAATGTTCAATAAATTTATCACTGGCAACACAGATTTTATTAGAATATAGAATAGTATAAAATTAAAAAAAAATACTTATATTGTGGAATTCCTTCGGGTTTATACGCCGTGATATTAAAATTTCAATTGTCCTTCCCTACATCAGATAGTGAGGTTAAAATGGTCGTAGATGTTTTTTCTATAATAAAATTTCTATCACTGCCACACACCTCACTAGTAACGAGTGTGTATAACACTAACGTTCTAGTATTGCCATATAATACACTGATAAATACTGGATACAAAAAGTCTAAGGGGCAATTATAATAGTGCCACTTTAATTAACTTAATTTTTAAATTTCGCGCTTTGAAAAATTGTACGTCATAATATTATTCTACTAAAGAATTGCCCAAGTTTAAGGTATTCAAAAATATTCCAAGCTCTTTTATATAAGCGATAATGACTTAGTTGATAGCGTGTTTGGACACAGCGTTGAAGGACGTAAGTTCGAATCCTAGCAACTGAGTCGGATCTTTCGGTGAAGGAAAACATTGGGATGAAACCATAACATGGTGGTAGGGCTTTTTCTAAGTCCGTCTACTACCCTCAAGCTGAAAATCTGTCGCCAAGCATCTCTTGGTGTGTTCCGGAAATTGCACTTGAGAGCTAGTCTCCCTTTAGGTTTAACGTGAATAACCATCTTAGACCATATCATCATTTAACATCAGATGAGATTGTGGTCAAACGCTAACCTATAAAGTATTAAAACAAAACTTTTACGTACGGAAAACCCTTCGATTTTTAAATCCGACCCTGTTTAGTCCTGCACTGCGTCTATATTTTATTAAACAGTGGAGTGCAATTTATCTGAGAACTTGTAAGAGACCTACTGCAGAACCACAGTCCTCTTTCCGACGAAAGGTATAGGTTAGATCACGACGCCAGCCCATTACGACATATTGGCGATTGAAATTCCACGAATTCAAAACACATACAGTGTTGCTACTACAAGAACATTTCTCAGGTTCAGGTTTCCTCACGATGTTTTCCTTCACCGTCAGCCGATAGTGTTACTACCTGTTCAAACCAGTGGATATCAAATTAATATTCCACCGGTTAAACCACTCGACCACCACCACTGAGAGTTTCAACGATATACATTTAAAATTACATGGACTTTGTACTTTTAAAACTATTATGATATGTCTAAATATATCAAGAATAGCAGACACTGTTCTTATCGTGAAAATTAAAGACGTGGGTTCAATTTTTCGCTTAGCACTGGTACTTGTATGTTGAAAAATATTCTTAGTTCTATGATTGGGTGCTTAATATCTATCTATATATGCACTACGTATTCCTGTGATTCTGCTAGAACCTAAGAGTATTTTTTAGACGTTGGGCTTTAATAAAGACTTTTAAATATAACCTCGCTTAATTTTTATTCAAGTAAATAAAATTAAATTGTTTGGTTTTTTATGTCAAAATAGTAGCTTTTTACTAAATGAGTATAACAATTTATACGGTACTTTAGAAAAAAAAAACAATCTGTAAAAAATTACCCTGTCTGCCTGTAATCTCCGAAACGTTTGGACTGATTTTGATTGGACTTTTTTAAGCCTATGCTGCCAACAGTCTGTTGATCTGTGCCTCACGAGGTCCACATTCGTTTGTACGAACTTAAACCTTTAACATTTTGGACAGTCCAGGGGTTAAACAGAGCAACAATTGCTTGCTACATTCTACACGGACGAAGTCGCGGTTAACAGCGACTATCTAATTATTTATTGCGTGATTTTCTTGTACACGATAAATATTACCTAAACAATGGGACACAATTAGATACTGTGAATTATTCATATATTTTATTATGATGGAATAATTGAATTCTATTAAGGTTTTCAGCTGGATTTGTCATGTAAAAGGGGTCACTTTGATGAAAATGTATATCATTTGTACCTAGTTACGATTTTTTTACTAATTTCCAGTCACAATTATGACTATATTACATTGGTTAATATTTATTGCTTTTATATACATCAACAGAATGTACCGGTAGCCATTTTGTGTCAGTTTAATTTATTCTCACCTTTATAACTTATACTATACTAGCTAATACACGCAACTTTGTTTCGTTGTCCCGCCTATAAGCACTCCACCGCATGTACCACTTCTTCACATTGAGAAAATATACATTGCTGAACGAGTAGTGCTTATAAATATCGTGGTTTTTTTATACTTTAATAACTTTATAGTAAATTAAACTGTCGTGATAATTACTAATTTAGATAAGCATAGGGATAGCATAATAAGTATCTGAGAAGTAAAAAAAATCACATATCGAAATCTACGAGTGGATTTCTTACGGTAAACTAAATTATTCTAACGGTAGAATTCTATCATTTAATTTGTATATAAGATAAGAAGAAGGTAATGTAACAATAGATGTGCGTAGAACTGATTAGAAAATTCAATATATCTTAACAAGAAGAATTAAAGGGGCGTTGTATTTCATAATATATATGGTTAATTGTCCTGACAACTGTTTAGTTGTGACATAGTAGAACCTATATGTTTTTTATGGCCAAAGACACCTCTTTAGCCTATTTTCTATTATATGTTTGGCAACCAATCTTCTAGATTATTACTGTTATTGCTGAGTAGGTAATAATACTAAAGCATCTCGTAATAGTTTTAATATTCTGACAAGATGGTGACCCACTTGTTGCAACTTCCCAGGGAGTTTTATGTGGCACCTTAGAATTCATGCTCGGTGGCATTATTTTCCATCCATCTCATTCGTGCACAATAACCGAACTGTAGTACGTAATATGCCACCGATATTATAAAATTTAGATTCAAGTAATACAAGATTATGAATAAAATATAAAAACCACTACATGACACACTAAGATCCCGTCAAAAACTCTTTTAGCCCTTTTAGATGTGATCTAGTATTACTGCCACCAAACGGTGAAATATTGAACTACTATTGACTTTGAAACAATTATTAAATTCATAATTTGTTCCGAGACAAGACTGGCTGTTTACGCGATACATAAAAATATGCCCATATTTGAAATTATATTCAAGAAAGGGATGTGAAGGGATGCTTACTTATAGTTTTATTTTAATGATATGATACATAAATTGCTGTTTATATGATTAAAAAAACCTACCTCTCTCGATTAAAATTTCACAGCGTTATTACACACTATCACATTTAGTTATTTTTTTTAATAATTAACGCGAATCGTATGTTTATTTGTTTCAAATGAAAGCGTGCGTCGCGCCCCGTTTCGCTACTTTACTACGTTCGCGCAATTGCTCCTACGATTTTGCGTGTTTAAAACTGTGGCCCGAGTTATAAGCGAAATTTATTCAAATATTTACATAATGTTAATGCCTACGTTTAATCTTACTCTCATATGTCATGATTATGTATAAGAAGTTATATATTCGAGTTTTGCCTTGAAACGGTTTTTCAGCACATAAATATATATATAGTTTACAAAATGATTAACTTTATACAGAAATATCACGCCATGTCAGCCTGTATGTATACCACTGCTCAACAAAACTTTCTAATCAGCTCTTCAACTCACTTCACTGCAGTAAATGAAGAGAAATCAACAGATATATATTTTTTCAGACATAAACATTACGAACATAAACCTACTACAAAATAATCCCAAGGTGGGTTAATGCGAGACGCGAGCAGCCGATCGTAAAAATTAAGCCAAATCATACATCACAACATGACATACATGTTGTACCGACCCCACTTAGGTGGGATAAAGGTAAGAAGATGACGAGTTTTATTAATATAAGATTCTTTTTACTTTATCGTAGTCCGATGAAACAGTAAAGGCTAATCAGGCTAATAGCATAATCAGTTCGAAAAAAAATGTTTTTTACTTCTGTGGGTAACTTGTTATGACGCTCAGCTTATGCGCCAATGGTATACGAAGCTATGGAACTGTATTAGTTTGAACTGTGATACCGAAGATTGATATAATTTCCTTAATCCCTTGTGAGAGTTATAAAATATAATAAATAAATATCAGTATCAGCTTAAGAATAAATCTTTATTTCGAAATTATAAAGAGATGATTTAGTTCCATTTATTTTTATAGATTACATAAACCTAATGTGCTCACCTTCAACCCAGCGCTGGATTGACATTAGGCGTAATCGGGACCAGAATCCAAGTTACCAAAATTCGGAGGGTAAGGAAATCAAATTTGTATTATAGAAAACGGTTTCTATTTTGTAAGCACCCAAATAATTAAAAAAAAATCATTATACATATATATTTTGAAAAATTTATGACATTTATAGATTAATATTTTACTATTTTTCTGTTATAAGTTCGTGTATCGAAACTTTATCCATTTCATGCATATAATGGGGCGGCATTTTACTATCGGCCGGCCAGAGGCGGTGCTAAAGTCGATTACGGCACTGCTTAAAAATCTGTCCCAAAACTCGCCGCTATATTATTTTACCCAATATTTGCCTAAAATAGGCCTTAAAACGTGATCTTGTCTTCCCTGACGACTTTTCAGGGTTAGATCAGTCTACATAAACTCTCATACAGCTTATGGTTTATACCAACCTACGTAACTCCGTTTTACAAACCGGCAGGGCTGCCAAGATGAGTGCAAAGTGCGTTAGTCTAGCAACTTGTTCTCATGGAAACCAACGGGTTGTCTTATATTTATTTTTAGTCTGCCAATAGTAACTTTAGCTACCTTACATTCTCCTTCACTCTAGTTGTTACCCGTGGCTTCGTTCTCGTTAAAATCGTTTTTATTTTCCTGTTTATAATTTTCGCCTTCACTACTTATCCCATTATCCATTTATTGATTTTAAGTTAAAAACAAAAGGCTTCTATCTGTAAAAATCGTGATTAAATTAGTAAGTCTTGGGAGTACAGCACTTTCTCCTACCAAAAAGGTACTTACACTACGTCCTCTTCTATACCCTTGACCACTTGTAGTATGGTGGAACTGTAGTGGCCTTGGCAGGCTAACAGTGTAGGTCAGTTCGAAAAACCTTGACCACTTGTATGCAAAATATCGTGATGATCAGTCGAGTAGTTAAGACGTAATAAATATACAAACAAACTCATATTCGCATTACAATTAGGGTATACTTCCTTGTACCAGCGCGAAGGGAGCTATCGCAAAATAATACAGGAGATAAATCAATGAAAAACTAAATATAAAATTCGAAAACTTTCTGTTTCAGGGACATGTTCATAATATTACACTGTAAATATTGTATTTATTTTCTGCGATAAGATTTCTTCAATGATTTTACGAACAAATATTAACGAACGGTACTTATTTATGAATACTAAATACTAGAATCGAAACATCACCTTGCTCTTCTCTGCTGTTTAATTACTTATTGTCCAAGAGAAATGGCTTTAAATCCACTGTTAAAGTTGTTATATTAGGATTACTAACTTGCGGTGCACTAAATGTTACCGGAATAAATAAGAAATAAAATATTATGACTGGTCAAGAATGAATTTATTTCCTCTCTATGTTTTTACCCTTAGCTTCGATGCACTTATCCATAAAAATAAACCAATTCTGTAAACATTCGTACTACTCACGTGTGGTAGTCTCGCATACATGTTTTTGGACTCTTCAATGGCTTCTTCTGGTATTGAAAATCGTTGAGCGCGTAAATAATTCTTCAATTTTAGAAACAGTTTCAAGTCCCAGGGTGCCTAGTCAATACTGTATGCAGTATGACTAATAATATCTACGGCTTTGCCTTTCAAAAATTCGTCTGTCTGTTCGTGTGAAAGCTGGTATTGTCATGGTGTAAGATGATATAGGGCTTTCGGTTATTTTTACAGAGTTCGTCAATAAGTTCCGGCAAGCAAATGGCCATGTACCGCTCGCCATTCACTGCATGACTATCCTTCAAAGCAACAGTAGACACGTGTTCAGTTTTACTCCAAATGTAGCAATCATCTGCTTAGCGGCAGATCGCATGCTCGCCACTTTGGTTGGTTATGTATCACCTGGAAATACTGAAATGTGGAAATGTAATAAAATTGCTACTTTCTTTTGGGATCGTAACTGTACATTCATATTTCTTCACCTGCCACTATACCCCTTCCCTATTTGACGTTCCTTCGTTGCATCTGGCACGCATGACATTTCACCAAGTGATACAGTTCATTTTTTAAGCATCAAATACATTTTTAATGATCCACTGGAAACATTGCTTTTTCACATATAAATATTTATGTAGGATTGATTAATTGTATCTTACTCATACCTGTGCTTAAAGATGCTCGAATATCAAGGTAAGTCATATGCCCGTCTGTTTCGATTATGCGGCGTACAGCATCGGTGTTTTCATTGTATACAGCGGTAGACGGATGACCATCATGAAATTCGTGACAGATTAACACGAGCGCGTTGGAATTCTACTAAACGGGCTATAAACAATCAACTTACATGGTAGTTAATTGCTAAAATCAGTTTGAAGGCGAGCGACGCTTTGCCAAGGCGCAAAACTACAATTAAAATCAAAATAAATTATACTACAAACATTTTCACGAATTAAATCCATGGTAGATATACAACATTCTAAATAAATGTAAAAATAAGTGACATATGAATGACACAAACTGCATTTTAATGCCAAAGAGTTATATTTTCAAATGTCTCATTAGTTTTTAAATAAGATCGAAGAAATCAAGATCAAAGGGAATTTGGTAGGATTAGTTAACAATACTGTATTCTTGGGTAGCACACTTGATTCCAAATTACAATGGGGTCCTCATATAAAAAAATTGGCTGGCAGATTAAGAACTGCTGCATTCGCAGTACGTAAGATTCGCCAGCTTACAGATATTGCCACAGATAGATTAGTCTACTTCACTTATTTCCATAGCTTAATGGCCTATGGTATTTTGCTGTGGGGAACAGCTACTGTGGTAGACACCATATTTTTACTGCAAGAACGGGCAGTTTGAGCAATATACAATATGGGACCTCGCGCATCATTAAAGACTAAGTTTCAAGAATTCGGTATCTTAATTCTGCCTTCGCAATACATTTTTGATAATTTAATGTATGTTCGCAAAAACTTTGAAAAGTTGGAGTTCGTAAAACACAGGCATGATCTAAATTGTGACAAATTGGTCGTTCCATGTTTTAGACTCAGTAAAACCAGTAACAGTTTTTTAGGTAATAGTGTTAGGTTTTATAACAAAGTCCCAAAGCATATTACCGATTTGCCAGACTATAAGTTTAAGTGCCATGTTAAGCGGGTTTTGGTGTCAAAGGGCTATTATAGAGTGGATCAATATGTGAACGATGGTGATGTCTGGAATTGACTCCTCTCTGTGCATCCATTAAAACGATTGTAACGTATAACATGTTTTAAATATGTAAATTGTATGTTAAAAAGATAAACCCGGTCGTGTTTCTTGTCGGTTCTTCTCGATGACTGGGATGTTTTCCGAACCAGTGGTAGTTTTGACGTTCATAAGCGCCTTCTTAGGGCCTAAATTGAATAAAGTATTTTTGATTTGATTTAAATATCCTTAATGTTAATGGCCAGTTCCAGGATTTTTTAATGCACCCTATGTAGGAGTCATAATAGCCACGATTTCTATTCGAGAGTGCTGTCTCGAGCGAGCGCCTACCATTGGTTTCGTTGTAGTAGTCAACGTGAAAGAGAAATTAATTAGTGTTTAAAATTCTTAGAAAAATCCGTGTACATTCTTTTTAACTCATCCATCATCGATCTTCTGTTCCATTACATAGCTCTCGACGTCCTACGTTCGACGGTACCGCATTCACCTGTGTAGATCTTCTCCAAGGTCGCATTATTTTCAAAAAGGTCCAGAATATCTAAACAGACGTTACCTAAGCATTAGTTATCATATTTTGTATGTATTTGTAGTTATCGTAATCGTCATTTGTTGTGATTCGCTGTTTAGGGTTCACATTTACTTTAAACTAGCTTATGCCTGTCGCTTTGCTCGCGTGAATGTAGATTTGAATATCCCTTGGGAAAAGTACTTGTTTCTTAATGAAAAGGTATGTTTGTACCCTGAAATCGTGTTTATAATAAATCAAAAGTACTTCTTCAATTTAGGCCCTAACAAGGTGCATATGAACAACAAAACTACCACCGCTTTGGAAAACCACCCAGTCATTGAGAAGAACCGGCAACAAACTCGACCGGGTTAATCTTTTTTTAAATGTATATTTAAAATGTACATTACACGCTACAATCGTTTTTCCATCCATCGTTTGTGCATCCAGCACAGAGAGGAGTCAATTCCAGACCTTACTATCGTTCCTATATTGATCCACTCTATAATAACCTTTTGAGACCAAAACCCGCTTGACATGGTGCTTAAACTTACAGTCCGGCAAATCAGTAACATGCTTTAGGAGTTTGCTATAAAAACTTACACTAGTTAAGGCGTGAAAGCGTTACAAACAAACAGGTAGAAATTCACATTTGTAATATTAGTTATGATTTGAAGTTGCCCGCAAATTCGTATCTTTAGAAATGATCATAGTATATATTTGTTATGGTGTACAATAAAGATTAAATAAATAAAATAAATTATATTTGGGTAACTCAAATCATTTATACTTTGAAATAGCTCTCGATGACAGGACGTTTTCCAACTTACTTGACGCTTATCGTTATATTATGAATAACTTTATATATTACTGTAAAGTTTCATCAGAATTCGTTATTTAATTAATGCGTGAAAGAGTACAAGAGCTTCACATACTTTCTCGAACGACCGAGATTCGTTCGGTGGCACAAATACATGAAAACGACTGAACGTACAATAAGCATAGTAATATGAACATTGGATGTAGAATTTTTCCTTTAGTTTTACTTATTTTAGATTTAGTTTACTTATTGATTTGAGCATTTGCGATTTTTTCGAACCGGGGCAGAAGCTTAATAGTGACGCTCCTCTCTCCAGCGTTTGAGATAAATTATTTACAAAAACTCACAAATATATAATGGTTGGTATTTTTCTTGAATGGGACAATAAGAAAGATTTAATTAATTGGTACTATTTATTACACTTATAATATTATAATTAATAACTTTTCATTTGTGTGATATGTAATTATATATACGGAAAAATATAGAGAGTCAGCAAAAAGACGGACACGGCAAATCTGAAATCGGCATCTCGAGTCCACAAGTTCATATATGGTGTGGACCTGTGTGGTGCCTTTTTCTTACAAGTCGACATTGAGCCAACCAGGCTTCTGTATGTTAGGCGCTTTGTAGAGCAAGTTTTTTTTTTATTTTTAATCATATTATATTGTGATTTTAGCAGCCCCTGAAACTGCTGTCCGGGGTGAGTGCCCCTATTTACCTCCTGTTTTAATACCAAACAATGGAACCGGTAATCGGTGTGTTGTAATATAGTGACAATAAATAATTAAAAGATTTCATTAAGAATTTAGAAAACACACATGCTGCTATACCGAAGCCAATTCTGATTTATAATTAATATGGTGATTGCTTCACTAACAATTTTCAATAAATAATCTGATACAAAAACAATTTTTCAAATCTGACTCGTGGTTTCAAAGATTATCGTGTCTAAAGAAATATTGTCGGGATCTTTATAATGTTATCATATGTTAAACGGAAAATGGACTTTTAAAAGAATATATAAATGGAACATTACGAAACTAACAATAACGGTAAATATTATCAAACACTTCGTGTGTGAATATATTCAAATCCATCATTTTTCATATGACGATGTTGCGTGCGAGATCATTCAAGGTTAATTGTCGTTATACAATACTGTTTTACAATGAACTACGAAACGATCTGTAAAAATTGCATTTACCAATTTTAATAAACAATTTAAAACACATTGTTAGAGTATTAATTTATTTGTATATGTAGAAGCCTAAATTGGTTCGAAGCGCGGAATTATAAAACTCGGGGTGCGTAAATAAGATTGAATTGTATTTCAATAAATATATGCTTTTCTTCTTCGTCTTCTTTATTTTTTGGCTCCGTCACGATTTGTGCACTAGCCAGCGTCAAGTAACAAGATTTTGCCAAGTAAGTGTCTTGTGATAATTATAATGTTCTAACAAGATGGTGGTTTCCTTGTTAGAACTTTTCATGGAGTTTTGGTGGCATCTCAGAATGCATGCTCCGTGGTATTATTTCCCATCCACTTCAATTGTGCATAATAACCGAACTGTATTACGTAAAACACCACCAATATTACAAAATATAGAGTCTAATAACACAAGATTATGATTAAATATAAAAAACCACTACATGACAGACTAAGATCCCGCCAAAAAAACCATATATGCTTTAGTCATAAAAGATTTTTCAATGGGTTGATTGACATTATGATATAAGATAATTAAAATATAAACGTTCCAGCCTGAGTCTGTGTTAAGGTGACATTCTAGTGTCATCGAGTTACACGTATATAAACAAAGGTTTTTCGCGCGCGTTAATAGATGTATATTATTATCTGTATAACTTTTCTTTTAATTCATCCAGAGCATTAACATAGATATCTTACATATAATTATACTTTTTCACATGTCCTAAGTACTAACGGTAAAATTTAACAGAGATAACTTAAGATCCATTCAAATGTTTTGTGTTTAAGTAATACTGGTAAGATTGCAATTGGAATAATAAAAAACTTCCCACAATTAATTCAGACAAATACTGTTAAATAAAAAAAAATGTTTTTTTTTAACAGGGTGTATCATAAATACGCACGACAGAAGTGAAACTTTTGTATTACTGCGAAACATTAAAATACAACAAAACGCCGAAGTCACTTGATATTTGTTCCCTGGCGGGTCACCCATCCATGTATTGAGCGGTCGGACGTTGCTTAATTTCTGTGATCAGACGAGAACCTGTGCTTTCAACACTCTGCTGGATACAGTGTTTACTTTCAAAATCTCCTCATAAGAAGATTGACTTCAAAAAAATCGTATCATTTCTAAATAAGAAATTGTGAACAAAGACTCAACATTTGAATCACGCATGTAAATAAAAAATGAATATTACATTCTATTTATTATTAATTAGGAAGTAGTTACGAAGTTGAGATATGATGTTGTTATTCGTGGCGGTTTGTTTGCAATTTGATAACTCCGACAGCGCTTGTAAATCGAGCGATAAACTAATTTTACGCAAACAACCGATACTGTACATTGAGTTAATGTAGGTAATTAAGTGTTAGAGATGTCATAGTAGTTGTCTTTTGAAAAAACAATTAACAGTTGTCCGAGAATTGGTAAAGAACACGACGTTTAATTTGGTACGAGATAGTCGGCTAACTTCGAATTCGTATAGCGTTGTCTTTGTATATCGCAGTCATTGTCCTGTGCGATAGAGAGAACGCTTTACAAAACGGAAACACATGCCAAATCAAATGCCGGGTACTGTACGCGGTAACATTGCTAATTTTCATATTTAATAAATATATTTAATAGATGTGTATCACTGCTCTGTATTATCTTAAGATAAAAATAATTTGCTATGTGACAACTACTTTCCTAACGCTGTTATTTCCTATATTAAATAAATGAATTGTATGGATGTTTATCACTGCTCTTTTTCACATGAAATGAAATAAATTACATTTTTTTTGTATATTTCGAATAGATTTGCATATATCATATGACAATATGGTATGTGTTACACATTAAATTGAAGAGCTTAAAAAGCATCGTCTAGGCATAATTCCTTTTATATAGAAAATATGGCACATTCAAATAGCAGTGATAAGTAATGTAATTTCACTGTTATGCATTTGTATTAAAATGGTTATGATGTCTAAACCTAGTGACGGTGCAAAATATAAGGTAATGGGTGTGAATCGGTAGGGATGAGAACGAGATCATACCAAATTGTGTTTTTTTAAGTTACGTTTCAAGGATCTAATGACATTGTAAGAGAAGAGATTTTTCCACAACGCCACGACGCGGAAAAGATGTGATAGTGAACTTCCTTGTTCGCGGCGAGATTGAGGCTACTTTCAAATCGTAGCTTTGGAACACGGTGCGTGTTGTATGTGAAGAAGAGATGCGAGTTGCAACAGTTCTTGAGAATATTCCCTTTTATATACATGGTAGAATATGGTCAGCAAGGCAATATTCCTACGCAGCTGGAGCACCTAAGCGTTCTTTCTTAGTAATGTTTGATTAAATCACAGTATAGACAGCCCTACAACTTATCGAAGGTGTGTTCTCTAACTAGAGAACTTAATTAACTATGTATTCATACCTATTTTCTCACGTTAAATAACATAGAGATTAAATAATTATCATAATAGTCAATCAGATGAGATAGAAATTATCGTCAGCGTATTTTCTTAGAATACTCTGAGTAAATTATTAGATATGGAAGAATTTTCAGCATAAAACAAGATTTAAAAAAAAACTGCGATACGATATCTCTATATTGTTTCATTAAAAATTACTGCTAGTATAAAGGTAAGTAGTATTTATAAAACTTTAACCATACAATAGTATAAAATAAATATAAGACAATGGCGCTATCCGCACGTCTGTGTGTACTCAACCGATATCGATTCGGTTTTCGCTATTATTTAGAAAATTTCCGGAAGGTATATGTACATTCTACATATTAAAGTGTACATGAAGATGCATTTATAATACATATATATTATTTTATAGGTAGTAGAGGAGATGCCAATGTAGTCATGACGAAAATATATTTTTAGAATGCTTGTAAATGTAGGCTGAAAGTTATGAGATGTTTCAAAATCAATTAAATGAAACCAAAAATGATTTATTCTGTTTAGGCCCTGAGAAGCCGCTTATGAACGTCAAAGTTACTATCGGTTTGGAAACAACCCAGTCATAGAGAAGAACCGGCAACAAACTCGATCTCGTTTATCTTTTCATCAAACATAGCGTACTGTGTATTTATTTCTCTTAGAAACTTTTAAAAAGTCTACGGTGGTATTCCGGGTATAATCTGCAATAATATATGTCTAATTTCTAAGAATAACCCACAGTAAATCTTTTTATCTTTTTGGTATTAAAATAATGGGTTACTTCGAAACTTTTTTGACTAACATGTTAATTCTCACGTTATTAAAGTTAGTAGTTACGCTCAGCATTAAATTGGGTCCCAAAATTTCTGTTTAAAGCATATCATTTTATTGTATATCTTAGAAGATGCTGCAAAATAAAAAATTACGCTCAATAATAAAAATCAGTTATCTAATTAATCTTCTTCCATTGAACCATTCACTGAACCTTCCATGAACTGTTATTGTCAAATTTCACAAATTTTGATTATTAATTTTTTATACGGCTGAAACAACTAAGCTATTTTTTCCTAATGTATTACGTGCTTTTCGAGTTATCAAACAGATTAACTTTTCTCCCTCCTTAGTTCAAATGTTAACAGGACACGGGGCTTTCGCCGATTATCTACATAAATTTAAAATTAAAGATCACCCTGAATGTATATGTGATAATATTACAAAACAAAATGTTCTTCAGGTTTTAACAGAATGTCCAATATTTTTTAAAATTAGAACTGAATTGGAACTGGAAGTTGGAACCACAGTATGCAAAAATGAACTCAAAAATTTAATGAGTAGGAAAAGCACTAGAGAAAATTTCATAAATTTCTGTTTACAAATTGTAGAAAAGTTAAAAAAGATTAACAAATAAATTGAGGCTAATAAGTTGTTGTATACTTTTAAAATTATAAAAAACTGTAAATAAATAGCTTAAAGTATATGTATATTTTAGAAATAGTTATTTTAAGTTTTATTTATTAATTTTTAGTTGTGTTAAAGTTAAAAAAAAATAGAATAAAAAAAAAAAATAATAATATATATATCAAAAAAAGAATAAAAATAAATTTGTGCAACAACATACACATAACCCATACATATGTGTATACATACATAATTAAAACTATCTTAAGATGTAATAAGTGTAGTTTAGTTCTTTCTTAATATAACTCGTGGTTTAAAATTATTACTTGTAATTTATACATTTAATTTTGATCTACTTAGGTATAATTTTAATATATTTTTAATTTATAATCTTACATATTTACACTAAATATTGTCATAAATATTATCATTATTGTCAATCTAGTTAAGGTCTCTGTCTACTGTCAGAGGATTTGTATTTATTTCAATAATTTCAATAAAATAAAAAAAATCACTTTTTCTCAACTTATTAATAAAGAGAACGACAAAATAAAGTAATCTTTTCATCGGAGGCCAACAATTGCCAAGATATAGGGAAACCTAGTTTGGCAGTTAGAAGATCATGGTGTGTGTACTTTGTTTCCGTTATGTATATACTTTAAATGTAATACGGTGTATGAAAAATGTTGCATGAATAAACTGTATTACCATTATAACTTTGACGGAACACGCATGAAACATTTTCTAGGTGCGTTGACCGTGTATTTTAATTGAATAAATTTAGAACACAAGACTTAGATCAGTCGTTTTTACAACAATAAATAAATACCTTGACATAACATTCTATATAACGGCGAGTCTTGCTCTTGTCTTTAAATGTATTGCTTTTATTAATGAAATAGCTTTTGCTCGCGATTTCGATCGCTTTAATTTAGTACAGAACAGTACACTTTTTCCAAATTGAAGATACCCTGCATTTTCTTTGTAGCTCTGACAAAGTATAGGTTTATCGTTGTGCACGCATCACTCAAAAATTATTAATACTACGTAGATTTCGTTTCAATTTTTTTTGGTGTTACTTCTTATGCCCGGTTTCTGAAGTATTTTTAACTATAGTTTATCTGTTCAATAGCGCTATTGGTTCGATAATTTGTCAAATTGGGTTTCTGAACACACAATCATACGATATATGTCAGTTAACTTCGGTTCAACTTAACTGGCCAATTTGGGCGTTTATTTATTCGATAAGTTTTATTTGACGTTTCAGCTGCCAAAACTGACCTGAAACCCTTTTTTCTTCATGTCGATCTACTAATTTTAGCACAAATGTTGTTTAAATTATTGTTTATTATGTTCCATAATATGAATAAGGATCCGAAAATTCATCGTAATTCAGTATAAAAATACTGTAGATAATTCGAATCTCTGTACTACAAAATCATTTTATGTTTATTTTTTGTCGACACAAATTTTTTAGCAACTATATAATATTTAAATATTGTTTTCGTGCTTCATTATTGTACATATATTTTTTATCTATTTTTAAAATACATACAAATAATGATTTCAACAGGATTGCTAAATATAAAATCTAACTGAATCAACAAAAATTATACTACTTTGCATGATAATATTACCATTCAAGCAATAAAAAAACAAAGTTTTTATAATGTTCGATATTTTGGGAATAAGAGGTCAATTTTCAGTGTTTGAGAAACAGCTGTGAAACAAATCATCATATAAAGTTTATAACTAAAATAAAAAAAAAGCCAGGAATCTAAATTGGCAAAAAAACTATTAATAAACTAAAATTAAATAAAGCCACGTATCAAAATTGAAAAAAAAAAGCTGTTAGCAATAGAACAATTAATGACGAATTGAAATGATATAATCAATTTTATACACCACTTTGTAAAAAGAGCCATCTAGTGAACATCAAAAAACTAGTTATTGGTTTCAGAAACCGGGCATTAGTAACTTATGCCCGGTTTCTGAAGCCGTCAGTTAAACTATCAATAGCTATTGATTCAATAAAGTTATCCATAAGACAAGCGGCGTTTAACTGTCAATGCGTTTCTGAATACACAACGAGACGTCAAATAACTATCAAACCAATAACTACTTTGATGTTCACTAGATGACTCTTTTTACAAAATGGTGTATAAAATTGATTTTATCATTTCAATTCGTCATTAATTGTTGTTCTATTGTAACAGTTTTTTTGCCAATTTAGATTCGGGACTTTTTTAAATTTTAGTTATAAAGTTTGTATAATGATTTGTTACACAGCTGTTTCTCAAAGACTGAAAATTGACCTCTCATTCCCAAAATGTCGAACATTATAAAAACTGTGGTTTTGTTATTCCTTGAATGGTATTATTATCATGCTTAGTACTATATTTTTTGTTGATTCAGTTAGATTTTATACTCACCAATGCTGTTGAAAACATTATTTGTATGTATTTTTTAAATATATAAAAAAATGAAGCACGAAAACAAATATTAAAATATTATATAGTTGCTAAAGAATTTGTGTCGACAAAAAATAAACATAAAATGATTTTGAAGTACAGAGATTAGAAATTATCTACAGTATTTTTATACTGAATTACGATGAATTTTCGGATCCTTATTCATATTATGGAACATAATAAGCAATAATTTAAACAGCATTTCATATTATGGAACGTAATAAACAATAATTTAAACAACATTTGTGATAAAATTAGTAGACCGACACAAAGAAAAAAGGGTTTCAGGTCAGTTTTGGCAGATGAAACGTCCAATAAAACTTATCGAATAGATAAACGCCCAAAATTGGCCAGTTAAGTTGAACCGAGGTTAACTGACATATGTCGTATGATTGTGTGTTCAGAAACCCAATATGACAAGTTATCGAACCGATAGCGCTATTAAACAGATAAACTACAGTTAAAAATGCTTCAGAAACCGGGCATTAGTCCTAGTCTAAACAAAATTATAATGAATGACTTCATATAATATACATTTATTACAATTTTAAGATACTACGAATTTTATGAGCACTGCGCGTTGAGTAATGTTTTTTTCTGTACATAAAGTAATTGTTAAGGTAATAAACGACGTAGGTGAAGTTGTGGGTAACACAGCTAATTATAAATGCGAATGCTAGTTTCCGTACATGTTTGTGTACTGAAAATTACGTAGGATATGTAGATACTATTATCTACAAAAAAAATCTCTTTGGCTAAATGAAGTCTACGTTAAGGCGAGCGAAGCCAGGAACAAAAGCTACTCATTTATAAAGATACATACAATCTCAGAAGGATAAAACGAATAAAATTAAACTTTAGATTTTAGTGTCTTTCTCTTGTGTACGTTTGTAATCTAAAATATATTTTATGTATAGTTTACATGTGTTTTGTTTGTGGTATCTGTTTGTAGATTGCCCGGTTTGGATATAAAAAAGAAATTTGAATAATTGTTGGATACGATCTCCATCGTTTATGGTTCTATTCACGTGACATTGGCGAAACTGTGTGCGCACACATGTTGTTATTTTAAAAGAAGAAGAACATCAGAGGAAGTCGCGTGCGTTTCCTAATATTATCTACTAGCTTTTGTACGCGGTTTCACTAGCGTTAATGAAAATTTGACCCATCCCTAGGGAACAGTACGTTTTTATATTGTTTTGTAAAGTTTGTATTTCCTGGTAATCAGTTAAGTTGTTAAGGTGTGAAATCATAACAAACAAACAAAATCAATTTCGCAATTTTAAGATTTATTTATTAAAAATATTATTTATTACATTTCCTCAGTGCAGCCTGTTAATAAATGACAAAAAATACATAGAAAAGGAAAAACAATTAACTTCGTGTCGGATGTTTTTATTTTCTCATTACAAAATTATTGACGTATTCTATAAAAGAAAACAATTCGAAATCATTTTTAAAATACTTAAAAATATTACAGATTATAAATGTACATATTTTATTGTGTATAATGCCAACAAAATTTGTAATCTTCTATGATAATTACCGAACCCTGACTTTGTAAATTGTATTATTTGTAGTTTACATTACAGTGTTTTTTCATTTCTAAACTGTATGGTATTAAAAAGAATTGCAAAATTTATATTCTCTATTGTCTTGATATTGTAAATTACAAATTGACAGATGCAAGTTAAAATCGACATATAGCTATATATTTTGATTTAATAGATTTATTTGTATGTGTTAATAATGTCTTGTAAACAATCGTATAAATTTACATTCCAGAATTCTTCGCTTATAAAATGTAAAAAATCAAAGTGGAGTGTAAAATTTACTTTCACACTATTGTTTTTAAAAACTGTAAGAAGTAGACTTAGATAATATATATATATATATATATTATATATATATATAAATGATTAATTGTCACTTACTACAAGCTTTTATCTAGTTTGCAATGTTTGTTTAAATAAAATCTGGTAAACTGAAATACAACCATTTCCTTTAGACCTACGAATTTGCAATTTTGCATGTTTGTTCAATCCTGATGACGATACACGAAAAATAAATCAGAGCAAAATGGCCGCCATACATACACATTAAAAAACAAAATATGATAAAGCAGTTTAGACTATTTTTATAAAAGCTTGTTTTTAAAAATACAGTTTCATTATTAATTTATTTTTAGGTTAGTTATTACAGAATATCATGAATTGCCTTTATGTTTGTTTCTTGGATTTCTCAAATTATGCTAACGTTAGACAGAAATGTCGTTATGAATTACGAATAAACATTATAAAATCAAGTAAACAGTAATTGACCAAAGAGGCTCTAAGTGAAAATAATAATTGACATAATTATGTACTATTTTTTGTTTCTTGTACTAGTGTGTTTTTAATCATTTTAAATCCTTAAAAACTTTACATTGATTTTATGAGATAACTATAATTATTACTTAGAGATTTTCTTTTGTTCTGCCAGAAAACTATAAATAATGGTTGCATTATTACTCAACAGTGTATTTCCTAAATACCTGCCGCCAATGTAATTTTAGTACTGGAAGCGAATGGCGTTATCTGATAAGAATCTTGATTATACAGTAGAATCGCAATAACTTGAATTTTAAGAGAGACGCGAACAAATTTTAATTGGAGAGGCTTCGCCTTAAAATAGTTTTTGTTGGTAAATGTTTGACGTAGATGGGTAAGGCCGCCAAAATCATTATTTTTCCAATATCGGCATCACTTTACAGAGAAGCTCTCCTGGTACTTGGAATCTATAAAGTGATTAATTCGCTAGCTTATCCAAATTGTAATTACTATGTAATTTTTGTGTTATATTTGAAAATCTTGGTGGCCTTACCCGTGTATGTTTACATTATTTTTTCCTATTTTTGAATTGCAATTAAATCAATACATATTATAACACAAAGTCGTCCGCCGCGTCTGTCTGTCTGTCTGGATGTTCGCGATAAACTCAAAAACTACTGAACGGATTATAATGCGGTCTTCACCAATAGATAGAATAATTCACGAGAAAGGATTAGGTATATAATTTGTCATGGTTTTTTTTTTGTAAATTGGTTGAAATATAATGATAATTGTTGAAAGAATCGGAAAAAGTCAAGCCGTCTTAAGCATTTCATGCACATAAGTATACAACTACTATATATTTTTATTATCAGGGCAGGACAACGTCCGCCGGCCCTGCTAGTATATAAATAAAAAATCTTGCTATAGAGGTTAACGTATAAATATTATTTAAAAAAAAGTAGGTGTATATTGTTAGCAATCTACTTAAAGGCGGCTGAGTTATTTCATTTTATCCATGAACTAAAGAGGTTATTAATTTAAAATCTTCAAATTACAGAGGTAGTAGAATCAAACACATATTCGATCAATATGTTCGACATACAGAGTTCAAATATATTTTTTCAAGTTAACCAAAAATATATACTGAAATAACTTAGGAAAATACTGATTATTTTAAACTTATCGAGAACTTTAATTTGAGTAATGGATATATTGAGATTTGAAAGAGAAGGAAGAAGTTTTCGACATTTATCGGATTACCGACGTACTACCATTAATATGTTTCTATGATTTTTTTTAAATGTACAGATTTCTTAAGAGTTTAACAACAACAGCCTAACATACCACTTACCTGCATATATATGCAAAATATACAGTAACATAAGTGTTGTTGTTAAATGACCACTTACATAGAGACTTTATATATTTTAACACTGCCGTTCAAAGAAAGACGAGCGCATCTAGAGCTTTTGCAAAATAGACTTTTATATTTATTTAGAATTAGATAAGAAAGCTGTGTCTTACGTCTATTCTTCGTTCTGTTTTTAAGTAATACTTAATGAAAAAAACATAGACTTATTACACTTAAAGCGCAGGCTTTAATTTTATCGACTATTCTCCGATTTGTGTTCTTGTTAGATGTGTCCTTTATCCTTACATTGGCGGAATAGATGTCGCAGGTCTAATTAAAATAACGTAATTAGTATAAAAATATTCATAAACATTCTAATTAAAAAATTCTAGTGATTGATTCGACAACAATCCATACGACACAGGAATAATTAATCAAATAAATTTAGGTATTACGATCCAAATGTGTCTTTTGTATAAAAAATTACATAGTTTATTTATATTGTATATAAATCACATCCGACACGCTCCGAACATGTTCTCGGTTGAATATACACATCATTATTTACTTACTAAGATTTTCTTTTCTTCTTTTTTCGACAAATTTTCAACAATTTTCGCAGTAATGATAGTTGTATCATCATATATATATATAATTTTACAATATTATCGTTAACTTTTCTTTTTAATTTATAAAAAAACATAATATTCTCATATAAATATTTAGCAACGTATAGGACAATTTGTATAAATCTTAAAATTATTATGTTTTTTCTTATAATGGCATTTAGCTATTGTTTAAAAAAACATGGCATGTTCCATTTGAGACTCACGTACAAGTATTAGAATAGTTATCTTACTTTTGGTACTTGCTTAAATAAATTAAAAAGATAACTTAATGGGTCATTAATTGGAGGCGGTAATAACGTTTCATACCAATATGGAAGTGAATCCAAATTCAACACACCACAAAAATTGAAATAAAACTGGACAAAGTTTTTGTAGGCTGCTATGTTTTTCTGTTAATTTTGATAGCAATAAAGTATATATAAAAATTCGTCACTACTTGAAGCGAAAATAATCCAAACCTCAGCTATGTTAAGACAAATATTTGTGAAATTATAATTTTTGTTGTGTCTACTTCTTTAACCCTCTTTATTAAAGGTTATTAGTGCTATTATCAAGTTAGTTACTATTACAAAGTGTATTGTGATATCTTTAGTGTTTCAACAATATGGCGAACATTGTCAGATCTTTCCAAGGAGTTTTTGTGTTATAATTTTCCTTCCACCTTTATATGTGCACAAAAATAAAACGATATTACACGATATTAGGATATTGCACGAATATTACACTATATAGTTAAATAACATATGATTATTAATAAAACGTAAAAGCCACCACATAATAATCTAAGAACGCGCCAAAAACTCGAACCATGTGCTATATTTACGCGCGCATAAACGCAAATAGGCACTGACGAAGTCGCCAAATAACCTAACATAAACAATATAACAAAATAATTAATTATATCTTTTTATATTTCTAGGACCAATTAAGAATGTTTCTGTTGACAAATACAGATAATTTGATGAATTGAAATGTATATTTATAATATTCAACACAGCTCACTTGTTCGCATAAATGTTTACTATTTTTTAGTAATAAAACCTTTTTGCCGAGGTTTACATAAAGTAATGTAAAAACACTATGTATTACAAAGTAAAAAAAATATGCGTGTTTTTAATCTACAGTATGAACCGAATAAATTAAATTAATGAAAACACTACTAAAATCAATAAGAAACGCTTTAGTTCAAATGATGTCGTTCAAAATAAATATTTATGATGAATACTTTAACCCAAGTGACACATAAGAACTAACATTACATCTTGTAAATTATAATCTTCTAAAGAATAATTGTAAATTATAAATGGTTAAACATGATAACTAAATGCCATTTTTTTATTTGACTACATTTTGACTAGAGAACAAGTCACTAGACTTCGTAAATAAATAATTACATAATTAAAAATAATTGTCATTGTATATTTAATTTGTAGTTTAGCTATCGCTTCAAAAAGATCTTAGGCGCTGTTAGACCGAATATTTTTTTTTATTAAATTCATGACTGGAAATTTACAAACATTTGAGTCTTGTAATTTGTAAAAGTATTTGTAATAAACACATACGTAACGTAGATATGAAATAGAAATAAGAACACAGGAACTAAAAAGATGTTTTTTTGAATACTCTATAAGTTTTAACTTTTGACCACAATCTCATCTGATGTTAAATGGCGATGTGGTGTAAGATGGTAAACACAGCTATCGGAAAACACCAATACGTGCTTGGCAATAGATTTTCAATTTGAGGGCGGTAGCTAGCTTGGCGGAATTAAATGAAACTCTACGGTCATGCTATGGCACGATGTTTTCCTTCACTGAAAGCTACAACTCTATTGTAATAATTCGAACCTACGTCCTTCGACGCTGTATTTGAACAGGCTATCAATTAATCATCTTATCACTTTAAAAAAGATGTTATTACAAATCTTATAGTTCTGTTTCACAACTTGTGTATGTCGGTAAATGTTTCTGCAATTGATAACCTGACTTAATGTTTTTCCATGGAGAAAGGTTTATACTATCTATTTTATTATATCCCACTACTAGGTGGCGCTAGGTTGTATTATATTCTTATTAATATTTATATTGTAACTAATTATGTATCTATAAGCTTACACATTTTTATAAATCCAAAAATTTATCAAATAGGTACAATTCTGTATACAAAAGATGGCTAAAATTTAGAACAAAATTCGGACTCAAATGGTTGTAAATTTCTCACGTTAGTGCCATAAGTATTGTGTTTGATAGGATATTGGCCAAATGGTTTCTGAATTAGTTGTAAATAAATTATGGCATTCGATTATGTAATTTCGTCTTCGTAAATTCCTCTCCCTATTGAAAAATAAACCCACATACATAAATGTCAAAAACGGTGTTAAATGAATAAATAATAAGGTTTCAATTTCTCCCTATCTATTTTATGTTATTTTATACCCAAGATAATGTAAAAAAAACTAAGGTCATAGGAAACTCTTCTTTACTTCTACTACCAAACACAATGCTCAAAGTTTGTCTTAATGATGCAATATAAAAATATGATCGACTAGTGTATGAAATTATAGAACAACACACATTAAAGTCTATACATATTTAGGACCGCTACAACAACTAAGTAATATTCTCTCTTCACTTTATACTTAAGGACCTCTTTCACATGCGTTTTGGAACGTCGCGTTTTTTTCTCAGAGTTTATAACAAATAATAATGTATCTAAAGTTTATGAACCGTAAAAAAGGGTAATCGAGGGAAATAGTGTTCATTTATTTATTTAAAAACTTATCCATCTACATGTTCGAGAGATTAAGGCACCGTTCACAATAGAAACGTGTTTTACTTCTACATTGTGGATTCGAACTACATAACAGTGTAGAATATAGCTCTATAAAAAAAAACGCAGCGTCCAAATACAGTAAGTAATTTGAAAAGTCACGTACAAAAGCTTATAAACACAACGAAATAAACTAACATCAGAAGCAATTATTTACTTTACAGGTTTTATTTTTCTTCCTTCTTCATTAAGCATGTATGTCACCTGTGACACTATCCCTTTTGATTTGAGATATATTTTTTGTGTTCATTTTTTATAGATTTATAAAAGAACTGCGTATGAGTTTTTATTACACCTCAATCTTAATTAAAATCAACACAAGTTATAATTTCTTATAGTTGATAAAGTAAGTACTACAGGCAGTCCTAGTATTTAAACCGGTGTAAGATTCTCGAAATATGGAACACAAGTCGAGTCTTTCTTTCATACATTTCCATACAAACCCCGGAGTGAGGATCTACAAGAAATTGAAACTGCATCTATTATTACCTAACATTTTTTTATTTATTTATACTTTACAACATCATTTATACATACAGTTAAACATTTCAAAATGTGGTTAGTAAAAAGGACGGCTTTATTGCTGACTGTAATCTTTTCCAGGCATGAATAACTCTCAGAGAGTAGAATCAGGAGTTTTGAGTGTAATCAAGACAACAACAAAAAAAAATTCATATAAACTATGACAAACATATAAAATACAGTGTATAATAATAATACTATATGACATATGTATAAGCATTGATATATAAAAACACAAAAGTAACACTCAAAACTGTCCGTAAGACACACACTACTATACCTAAGTAGTTATAGTTATACTATAAGCATATGTGTTTGCAAGCTCAATCTTACTAGAATTGTTTAAAGTTGTTTGTTCGACGCGAGACTATTTGAAATGAGCGCACAATTTCAATTTGGACGCTCATTTTATGCGGACGGGTTTGAGACGTTGAGTGTGCATCTTGGGTTTTTAAGTATATCAATACATATAAGCTACAAAATGATTATACATAAATAAAATTAATCAATAATAAATATAATAATATTATTAAATATAATATTACAACGATTTTTTTTTTTTTTATAAAATCTTTCAAATGTCAACAATTTGCGCTTATCTCACAAACACAGATAGTGCGTTCCATAAAACCCTCCATAAAATTTATTACTCGAAACAACTTCTTACAAAGTTTGAAATTAGTAACATGATACTCATCAACTGATGAAGGAATTATGGAAGTAGCACCAGTGATAGGACATAATGAAGAATTGGTTATCATGGTATGGTCACGCTATGAGGAGGGATAAAAGTCATCAACCAGAAAGTCTTAAGTATGAAGATGGACGGAAATAAGACCGAAGAAGCAATGGCCAGGGATTGTGTAAGATTATGATACGCGCACAAAACGAAAATAAATAGTACAAACCCAGTGCAGTTAAGTGGATAACTTGTAACCTTGTTGTTATTAAAGATACCGAAAATTCGTAAAAGACTTCTCTCTATAGAGTGTCAAAAGAACTTCAAAACGTAAAAGAATTGCTTTGGGGCATGTGTTTAATTCCTAACCGTTGAATATATCGTGTATACCACGAGTTATGTGTTAGGAATCATTAGGACAAACACTATCTGTACGTATTTTCTTTATTTATTCATTCTGAATATATTGTTAAAATCGTGGAGGGCATTTAATAAAATGTATACACCTAGGAACTCTGGACCCTTGCGACCTAGGGTCCCCATATCATTAATACATCATTAACTATGCCTCTGTGCAAACACTTCTTCGATAAAGGACAGAAGATGACTTATTGACCTGAATTTTTTAATTTGTCAAACTTAACATAACGCGAAAAATTAGAAACTAAATAAAATCAACTTTATGCTTGCGAAAGCACATATTCAATCAAGTTCGGTTAATCGAGCAATTGACAAATAAATTCTTGTGGAAAAAAAAGGGAAAAAAGTGACGTATATTTGATTGAGGAACGGAGTCAAATATCGTTTGACGTAACACGAAACGACTTAAACCGAAACGGCATAATTCCAGAACTGCCCGTGTATACCGCATCTTCTCATGAATTAATCATAATTTTCATTTAAACGTAAAAGTATTCAAATTAAAACACATACCAACAGAAACGGTTCCTTTATATTGTGCGCTTAAAAATCCAATGGACATGAAACTTATTATGAAAACGTTAATTGGAGACGACATCTTAAATGTTGCTGTGAAAGTAGTAAAGGGACCTTCAATTAATTTTATAAGTTACTGTATCTTGTACTGTCATCTTGTCTGTGGAAACGTATTAACACGACGTTTTACAATGTAATAAGTAAATGACCAAAACATTGACACTGGCGAATGCTTCTGCGGATCCAAAAAAAAAGGTATATGACATCGCCACTCTACCAAACAATGACATGACACAACAAGTGTGGTTATTTATCGTATCTCTTTGATCGTATCTCAGTGACAATACGTGCATTACTAGATGTTAAACAAAATGAAAAAAAAAAAAAATTCATATCATGTGCAACGTTTTATTTCCAACGTTGTAAAGGGACGGACAATGGAAACTTAGCTAGAGAGAGAAAAAAAACAAACAAAAATAAACAGAGAGATGCAGAAGCACACAACAGAATAAATTTACGCACATTGGAAATCAAACAAAAAATACATTCGTCTTTAGAAGAAGACAGAAGTAGGTCATTATACATTACCAACGAATAGGTGTAAAAAGAAGAACACTTCATTTAAATCACACACCAATCCAATATACAAACAACATAATAATAGACAACAGTTTGTAACAACAATTTTAGCAAATTCGCACAATAACGGAATTTGTTATTGCTATTTATAAAAGACAAAATGTGTTATTGAAAAATTAATAGTCGTTAATATATAGATAAGTTAATTCATTAACTGCTATTATATCGCATATAATGTATCTGCAAATGCGTGGAGACAGCTTGTGTAACAGAGATCCACCTAGCGTAATTTTGTTAAGATGACTATTAACTAAGACATCAATGAAAAACGAACCGTCCTAAGCTTTCCTACGTTTACACCTTGAACTCTTCCGGTTAGTTATACAGAGAGCTTTGTAACCGTACCTCTAAAATGCAATTTGGTTTCACTAGGCAGATTTACTCCTATTTCCAAATATTGTGTTTCGTAAAGGAGGCCGTCATCATCATCAGTTATTTACGATGAGTGATATTTTCGAAGCAAAAACGTCTTTAACCCCATTGTGATTTGAAGCTCGGTTTAACGAAAAGTGACATTAAAAAGAGTCAAACGGATACATATGTAGGATTTTACTTGTGAGAGTGTGAGATAGAATAAATTGTACAGTGTTTCTTATCCTTGCGGTCTCCTCATTGTATATTACACTACTTAATACTTGCTCTGGTTCGAACGTGGCACTTGTGTATATTTATACATGTGTGTGCGCCTGTGTATTTCGAAGCTTTGGGAAAAGGTGTCATAACCAGCATGACGTATTTGTTCAGATGTATCGTTTATATGAGAATTTTATCATTTTTTGAAGATTTCATTTCTACTGTGTGTACTGCCTACACATGTTTTTTTAATGTTAAATAATTTTTCATCACTTTTATTCTATGGATAATAATATCACTATTATTTCAAATAAATTTAAATGTCGCCTCCAATTGTAATACTATTCCGATATAACATTTATAAATGGCAGTTTTTTACTCTTTGTACAATTTATTATATGCGTTAAATTCATTTTATAGATAACCTCGGACGCTATATCACTTAAAGTATTTATCTCAAATTCAAAGGGATAATGTTAAATGGGCCTTATATAATAATTTACAAAATAGTATTAATGTCCTTGGTCTGACGATTCAACGGTTTCCGTTTGTGCGAATTTCAGGAACACTTGTTCTAGCGTAGTTTGACTGAAGCTGTACTCGACGATGTTTAGTTTCTCTTTTGCTGGAAAATGTTATGCATGTTTCAATAATTTAACGTACGAACTTTGAAAGTTATTGAAAGAAAGCCGAAATAATTTCATGCGTGTCTAACACTATCAAAAATAGTGCTTTTTCATACAGTGCAGGGTAAGATCACAAATTAGTTAATTCAAACGGGTATGAAAGAGAAAATTAGGTTTAATTATAAATATTTAAAAAAAAAAAACAGTTTATAAACTAGAGAAGAATTTGAAAATGACAAGTGGGTTAGTGTGAGACTGAACGATGTTTTTTTTTTGCGTACATAAGTTATAAAGTTTACGATGTCCTTCCAATCTTCTATCGTTCGCGATTAAAATGATACTTATAAATTGTAAATATAGCGGATATTTTAATGTTGCCAAATCATATGCAAATTGTCTCAGGACATTAAAAATTATCTATATTGTATGGCTACACTTTACTTATACCTTATCTACATATGTTACTACAGAACAAAGAGACTTTTTAACATTATGATTAAGGTAATGCTCAGTATTTGTCCATAATCCTATTCCTGATATCAAAATATACCTCGATGATTGCAAAACGGTACTTGATATCAAATTTTCATGCATAATTATTTAGACAAAGGAGTACTGAAACTACCGTATCATGTTTTGATTAATTTCAAAAATATGTTCAGTCCTTAGATTAGTGAATTGGTCAAGGACTTACCATCCTCGATCTGTTGGAAGCAACTCGCAAGGCTCGAGACAGAGGATTGCGGTACGGAGAAGACAAGCCTCTCTGCGAAGTTCTCCTCCAGGACCGCGGCGGGGAACAGCTGCCCTACCAGAGCTATCGCAGCCTCCGCACCAGCCCCACCGCTTGACTCCATTCTAACATATCATTTAATTGGTTAACCTAACAAATTAATTTATACCTGTTTTTTTACTTCCAAACGTATATTCGCTAACCTGTTACTATGTATTCTAAGTTTTGGTTGAATTAATATGGCTAAAATAAATTCAACAGTGTGGGCACATACTCGAAGACACTACACTGTATGAAACAGTTATCTGTGATTGTACCCTGTTAGCGATTATATGAAATGGAAATCTTAAGAGGTAATTATAACTAGGAACTATGCATAAACATGGTAGAAAGTTACACACAATTATACCAGATGGTTGGCTCTTATAAATAAATGTAATACAACGGCCATTTTACCACTATTTTAAGTTGGTTGAAAAAAGATCTTGAATGTAAGAGATCCTGATGATCCTAAATATCTTAGAAGAAACTATTTAGTGCAATGTTGAACTTGTCGCAGATGTATGACATGCCTCTTGCACAGGCTTATCCGATTAAATATTGATGCTATATCCATTAGTTTTTTTTTTCGAACTGTCTACATTGTTGATCTGGCAAGGCCTCTACAGTTTCACCGGAGTACTGTATATCCATTGACCTTATATTCCCTTGATATATATATATATATATATATATATATAACATATAAAATGTATATTTATACAAACAAATTGACGAATTCTGATAGATTAGTTAAGAAAACAGAGAGAAAATCGCAGAAAATACTGGCGTAGTATGTAGTGCTTTCTAAAACGACACCGAAGAATTATTTGTGTCATGCAGTAATAATTGTTCATGTTTGTAATGGCCCATGCGACATAGGTCCTGGATCGCAAGTGCTGGTGCTTTCTTAAAAAAAAGAGTAAAAAATACATTTATGCATATAGGTCACATGAAAGATCCAATAGTTATATTAAAATCATATTTTGTAAAAGTCTTATGAGCTCTATTAGTTGTTAGAAGTAATTGTTTTAGTAGAACGTCGAACATTAAATTAAAATGGGCTGGGCTGTACTAAAATTTTCTATGTTCAGTAAATTTGAGTTTCAAATATGGTAATGCCGCTTGTAAGTCTATAAAATTTTATAATGCCAATAAATTCAAGAGATGAGAGTGGTTCAATAATCATCTACCATGATAAGATAGGTAAACTAATCACCTCTGATGTTGTCTGGTGTGTTGGGGCGGAGAATCCGTCACAAGCGGCGTGTGTATGCTTGCGTCTACTACTTCGGTTTCCACTTCTTCACGCTCTACTCCTAAGGAGGCTGTTCTTGAACCACCTGTATCAAGAATGTCACCTGTCTATAACCATTCATTGTTTGACATATTGTTTTGGTCGAAATCACTTTTTATTGTATAATCCTCTGTTGTATGAAATGTTCATCTTCTAAGTCTAGATGAAGGATCTACTGTGACCATCATAATAAAGAGGTAGAAGTTCGATGACAGATTTGTATTTAGAGGGTGATTGCTAGACAAGTGTAAAGTTAATGCCCTAATGTCATAGTATGGTTGCAGAACTACGCAACGAGTAGCCACTGATTTATCATCGCTTTAGCCTTTTAAAGATTCCTTGCTTGAAGCAGACCAATTTATTGTGACCAAACATAATGAGACTACAGAGGACAATTAGAACTACGGTGGTATACTTTATTTGAAATATATTTTACAAGCAGCAACCGCTCGCAAATTTATTTGTATCGTTACAAATGACTACCACATACATTATCTTCGTATATCCAAAGCATGACGAGATAGTTCTCAGATAGCAGAATTTTTTTCCCTTACTTGATTGATGTTTGAAGTCGTTTTGGACAATTTAATAGAACAATGTCTTTGTAAATTGTAGTCTATCTGTTATTCTCATATATAAGTTATATTAGTTAATAGTATAAACAAAATCTGTTGGTTAATTTTAGCGTGAGAGAGTAACCAAAATACATCTACCTTCATATACTGTCTGGTTTATAAAACTAGTAGGATATTGACATTTACCATAATGTTTAGCAAAATATTGATCACTCAATCAATTTTTTGGTCTTTAATTTAGATTAAAATACAGGTAAACCTGTAATGCTAACGATCTCTAAATCCCAACATTTCCTATACTTGCCTTCATCTGCTTCACCCAACGATGGTGAGTTCTCTGTTGATCTCAGCGGTGATGGTGACATTGATAATGACATCTCCGCATCCAGCATCTGTGTATATGAATATGTTGTAGTAAAGCTCTTTTAGGATTTCCCATATCACTAATTGGACCCAAAATTTAAGATGGTTGTAAACTATACAAGTCATGGTGATTCAGTGGTTTTGACCGGTTGAATATCAATATGATATCTGCAAGTTTGAACCCCGGCATGTATCATTAATATTTCCGAATTCTTGTAAATATAATAATTACAATTGGCAGCATTGTCGGTTAATAGCGAAAGCAAACATCATGAGGAAACCTTAACTTCTTGTAGTATCACCCATATGTCGTGGGCTGACTTGGTGGTTATTTCCTATATCTTCGTTCGGGAAAAGACCTAAGTTGACGATTTAAATTAACGTTTCTGATATCTCGTTTAAGATTAACAACGCCATATAATTACCACTCTATGAATAAAAAGACGACATTTACCGTTGTAGTTTTCTGATGTCCTTGACCGATCTTCATCTCCAAAGTATATCCCGCTCCGTACAGATTCTTCAAATGTTGTGTTGATCCAATACACCTAAATGGTAAAACTTTTAAGTTGAATGTTACCATAATATTCTTATTTTCCAAATTTTGTTTTTTTGGAGAACAGTTTTTTATAAACTATAGTACCTAATATTACATTTCTTGTAATATTTTTACATCTTTAGCATAACTTTGTTTGAGTTACTAGTTTCTATCTTATTAAGAGCGAACGATTGACCAAGAGAAGAACGAGAAAATTATTAAATCTAAGACTAAATGTTATTACAGGGTTCACGATAAATTTCCCCCTTTTTACTATATAGTCCTAGATCTTGTAAAATAGTGAAAATTAAAAAGTATTGTCATTTGATATCATTTTCCTCGGCAACTTCTAATGCATAAAAGATTAACGATAGAACAAAACTATCATACCTCAAACACCCTTTCACCATAATCCCAACCCTAGAACATAGAGCATCAGCCTCTTCCATGGAATGTGTTGTCAGTATTGCACCCTTCTTACCCTGTAAGGTATTCGTAAGTGAGTTTTACTGCAGGAAAGCATCGTGCACTGTAAACCAGCAATATTATATTACGAAGTCAGAGTACATGGTAGCAGTTTGTTTAATATAAAACATTGAAGGTAGCAATATGATATGGGGCTTTACAATTAAAAATGACAGAGTAAGGAGATGGTAAAAGTTTATCGAATTTGGTTTAACCCCCCGACTGAGTTTTTAAGACCCAAATCTCAAAATGGCGGTTTATGTTTTTCTTTTTTAATTTCACAATGTGGTATATTTTGAATTTTATGATTTAGTAAAAAAAAGTTCGTATAAATGAAAAAATATATTTTACATAAAAGTTTTAATTTTTACACTACAATAATTTGTTATTTTTTTTTTTTTTTTTTTTTTTTTTTTATGAGATTGGAGGCAAACGAACAGACGGGTTACCTGATGGTAAGTAATCACCGCCGCCCATGTACACCTGCGACACCAGAGGTATCACAGATGCGTTGCCGGCCTTTGAGGAAGGAGTAGGCTCGTTTCTTGAAGGTCTGTGGGTTGTATTGGTCTGGAAACGCTGCCGCTGGGAGTTCATTCCAGAGTGCCGACGTACGTGGGAAGAACGCACGTGAGAACCGCACAGTAGACGACTTCCAACCATCGAGATGACATTGATGGAATTTCGTTTTATGGCGAGTCGTTCGGTAATGGAACTCAGCAGCAGGTATCAATCCGAACAGTTCTTCAGAACACTCTCCGTGGTAGATCTTGTAAAGGACGCAAAGTGACGCAACATCCCTACGAAGCTCCAAAGTGTCGAGCCCTAAGGAAAGCACCCGGTCGTCAACGATTCTAGCCGCTCTCCGTTGGATTCGGTCAAAAGGAAGTAGATGGCATTGCGGCGCTCCGGCCCAGAGATGAGAACAGTATTCCATGTGTGGCCGGACTTGCGCCTTATAAAGCTGAAGGCGGTGAACCGGTGTGAAATATCGTCCCGCTCTGTTAAGGATACCTAACTTTTTTGAGGCCAGTTTTGCTCTACCTTCCAAATGACCACCAAACTGAACGTCGCTAGATATGTCGATACCGAGGATACTAAAATTAGGCTCAGCAGCTAGAGGAACTCCTTGAAAATTAGGGACTGCGTCAAAAGAAGTTTTTTTGGCGGTGAAGGCGCATACCTGTGTTTTTGTGGGGTTAAAATCGACTAGATTTTTTCTTCCCCAATCCGAGACACGCTCCAATGAGGTCTCTATCTCGGACACAAGTTTGTTCCGGCACACGTTAACGCGTTCCCGAGAAACACCTGCACGACTGGTATATAGAGCATCCACAGTACTGTCGTCTGCATAGCAGTGAATGTTACAGATGTTCAACATATCATTAATATGCAGAAGAAATAAGGTAGGGGATAGCACACAGCCTTGTGGGACTCCAGCGTTCACGGGTTTGAGATCCGAGCATGCACCGTCAACAACGACCTTTATGCTCCGCTCCGTGAGGAAACTGGATACCCAATTGCGTAGTTTCTCGGGAAGTCCATATGAAGTAAGCTTCGAGAGAAGCGCTTTGTGCCAGACCCGATCAAAAGCCTTAGCGATATCTAAGCTAACGGCCAGAGCCTCCCCCTTTTTTTCGACTGCTTCCGCCCATCTGTGTGTCAAAAAGGCTAGAAGGTCACCAGCTGAGCGGCCTTGACGGAAACCGTATTGGCGATCATTAATAAGCTGGTTCTCTTCTAGATACTTTAGGAGCTGGCGGTTTATGCAGGATTCCATTATCTTGGAGAGCAGGGAGGTAATAGCAATGGGCCTATAGTTAGATGGATCAGAATGGTCGCCTTTTTTGGGGATCGGGTGGACTAAGGCAGACTTCCAGGTGGTAGGGACAACGCCTGTGGAGTAGGAGAGCCGGAAAAGACGCGCTAAAACCGGGGCCAGTTCCGGAGCACATGTCCTAAGCACGATTGCGGGTATTCCATCAGGCCCACTCGACTTAGAGATATCCAAAGAGAAGAGTGCTTTGCGTATAGCACTTTGCAGAAACCGAACATTTGGCATCAAGCTTTCGCAACGCGGGATGGTGGGTGGTAACTTCTCCTTGCAATCCAGAGTCGAGTTGGACGCAAAGAGACCGCTTAGAAGATCAGCCTTGTCTTTAGCGTCATGGGCCAACGATTCGTCTTCCCTCCGCAATGGTGGAAAGGATGGCCGGCAAAAATTCCCAAGGATAGCTTTGGCGAGAGACCAGAACGCCCGGGTTCCCGAAGGGAGACGAATCAATCTCTCACCAATTCTATCAATAAAAGCTGACTTAGCTAAGGCGATTGCTCTTTTGTAAGACCTGGAGGCAAAGTTGTACTCCTTCTTTAATGCGCTAGTGTTTACATCCTGTGACGCCAGGGCCTCAACCCAGGCTCGGTAGCATTTCTGCTTCCGACGGCAGGTCATTCTACAGGAGTGACCGAACCAGGGTTGAGATCTCCCTCCGACGGGCACCATGTAGCTCGGGATAAACAATTCCATCCCCTGGAGTATAACGTCGGTTATGATGTTGGCGACGGCATCAGGATCATCCAGCGAGAAGCAAACCTGCCGCCATGGGTAAGAAGCAAAGAAAGTTCGCATCCCATCCCAGTCTGCTGACCTATAGTGCCAGACTTGGCGTCTGCTCGCAGGGCGCGAGCGAACTGGACGTGTAAGTGGTACAGTTGTCCGAACCAAGCAGTGATCCGACGTGCCCAGAGGAGCATCGACGTTTATCTGATAATTGTCCGGATGAGAGGTCAGCAGAAGGTCCAACAGTGAAGGCATATGGTTCTCCACATCCGGTACACGCGTAGGCGAGGTAACCAATTGAGTGAGAGAGTATGCCAAAGCAAAATCAAAAACAAATCTCCCCGCGTAGTCGGTGGTACGTGAACCAAGCCATTCAGCGTGGTGGGCGTTGAAATCGCCAAGAACCACGATTTCTGCAGAGGGGATCTGATGGAGAATTGAGTCGGCCATCATTTGGATGTGCTCCATAAGGCGATTCGTTTCTAAGTCACCGCTATGCGACCTGTATACGCATGCATAGACGCGCGGGTGATCTGCGCAATCCACACGAAGAATGATTAAAGAGAGATCTTGACCTTCAAGATTGGCCAGGCGACGGACGCAAATATCCTCCCGGACAAACGCGCAAACCCCGGCTCGGGGTACGAATGCGTGTTCAATGTTATAGCCAGGGTATCGCAAGTATGCAATGTCAGAAGGAGAAGTTATCTGCGTCTCAGTTAGGAACATCAAGGCCGGCTTCTCCGTCTCAAGGTGGTGGTGGACAGAGTTAAGGTTGGAGTGGATTCCCCTTATGTTGCAGAAATCCACGCGCAGCGTGGGAGGGGGTGCCGACGATTTTTCCGTTTCGTTGCCTCTGGCCGAAATGACAAGCGGATTTTTGCCCACCCCAGAATACGAAGGGCAGCCTGAGCGGGTACGCTCAGGGGGGGATTCTCCTCCACATTGAGTGTTGGTACCCCCCTGGGGTAGATTTCTCTTTAAAACCGCTATCATATTTTGGGAGGGGAGGGGGAGGGCCTCCGGCGCTCTCACTGACCGAACCAAACGCAATAGTACAAGTACTGTTACTTTAAGCCGATTTTCTGTGAGAGGGTGGTACTACCCCGGACGAGCCGGCCCATTCGCGCTGAAATCCACTTAGGAATACAGCATGGCTCTACCACCATAGCTTTCAGAGCTTTTCAAAGCTTTGTAATCAATCAGGTATTTTTTTAATCTTATGCTGCCAACAGTCTGTTGACCTGTACCTCATGAGGTCTACATTCGTCTGGATGGAACTTAAACCTTTAAGTTTGGACAGTCCCGGGGGTTAAACTCAGCCACAGTAAAATATTCTATGCTTGTTTATGAATACAATTAATACTTAATTGTTCATTTCCATTTGCGTTATTGTACGTTAGATTTATTATGTCGCTTTTGATTTTAATGTCTCGTTTTTTATATAGGATAGCGTTACGACTACAATCTCATCTGATGTTAAATGACTATGTGGTCTAAGATGGTAAACACGCTAAACCTGAAGGAAGACTGCCTCTTAAGTGCAGCTACCGGAACTCACCAACAGGTGTTTGGCGACAAATTTTCAACGTGAGTGTGGCAAATAGCCAGAACGACTTAGTGAAAGACCTATCAACATGTAAACATTTGTTTATGTGCTTGGATCAGAGTAGAAACCGTTTGAAAAGATACACATCAAACGATATAAAAATTTAGCGGATACTTTATATAAATATCCTCTTGGAAGATATTGCAGACATCAGACACATTTTGTAAAAAAAATCGCAAATAATTGGTTTACATTATTTTTAAAAATTGGTCACACTAGACGCTTCTGCCGGGTCGAGGGGATGTAATGCGTAGGTAGTCCCCTCTCCCCTGCCAAGGAGACGTGCGAAGAACACCATGAGATTTTAGTCAGTGGGAGTCGGACATAACCCACCCATAGGTGTCCGGAGATTTGTATATCCATAACGGATTTCCCCATGTAAGAAAAAGAAAACATAAACGCTTTTAAATTGCACTGAATAGGTAGAGATCTATACACAACTGGCTTTCGACCACCATACCCATGGTGATAAGCCCAGGCATTGTGACTATATTGGTTTGTACCACTTAGGGACTACCCAATCTCAACAGCGTAGATGTTTGCAGGGACAATTTTCTGAATTTATCATTTTATTTTGGTTATACTGCATTTACCTTGAGATACAAACGGAGAGTGGCTAAAGGTGCATGGCTTAATTTTAAACTGAACTTGAATATTTGAAGCGATAATGACTCAGTGGTTAAATGTTTGGACAACGCTTCGATAAACATAGGGTCGAATTGTTACAAATAGCCCTGACTATAAACCGTATCATGGTGGTAAGGCTTTTTCTAAATTGGCCTGGCTAAGTACCACCCTCTAGTCGAACAGTTGTTGCCAAGTTTTAGGCATATTCTGGCAGCTGCACTTGAGAGCCGGCCCCCGTCTAGGTTTAGCGTGTTTACCCTTTTAGCCACATCGTCAATGAAAGTTTTCTGCAAATGTAATGCACCTGGATATACGTTGGATGATGCCATATAATCTCATTAATGATAACTCTAAATTTTTTTTCTGTCTTCCAGTTTACAATAAATATAAACGAATAAATACATTTTAGTATAAAACATTTTTTTATTAACAATCATCACAATTTGTACAATGAGAGGTCAAAAATCATGTGAGATTGTGGTCAAACGGTAAAACTTATAAAATATTTCAAATAATGTGGTAGCTATACAGGTCCTCGTCAAATTTTTGCCCGCTCTGAATATAGTTGCATAGAACACAGATTTAGGTTCAAATACGTATTACATTATATGTGTAACATTGACACAACTTAAGGATTTAATACATTTTAGATTCCTACAACAGTATATTAACTTTTTATATTTTAGACTCTTGTCTATATTGAGCGTAAGCCCAAACTTACTACTATATTCAGAGTGGGCAAGAAGATTGACTCGGATTATAGAAGGTTTTGGAAGGTATATAACCTGGAAGCTAGCGAGGATAGTGTCCCAGAGGAATCGCTTGCTGCGCGGGTCCATACCGGTGGAGGGTTCGTCCAGCAGTACGACCCGCGGCCCCCCCACCATCGCGAGCGCGAACGACAACTTACGTCGCGTCCCCCCCGAGCACTCTTCAGCGTTTTTACTCGCGTGCTCCGCTATCTGCAGCCCGTTCAGATACGCCTCCACTATCCTACCGGCATATCCTTATATATAAAATAACTTATGGCTAAATAACTCATAACGATTGTAATAACTGAAAATTTATGCGTACTTTCTTCTTTCGTATAAAAAAGAAAAATGTTTGAAACCTTGTAACATTTAAAGATGATCCAAAAGAATGAAAGTACAAGTTTTTCAATATATTTACGTGGAAAACTATATATAAAATTGAAAATAACTTATGTATTTTAGACAAATATGTGTTAAAAATGGCGTGTGGATTGCTTTTTCTGTGCACCATTGTTATAGTTGAATCAAATATGAGCGTGTAGTTTGAAATTGACGCACTAACTAACTCGTCCGACAGCCTGTTATATAGTCTTTTCAATAGCAATACATTAGTATATCATATAACAATAATAATATTAGATGAAAATAATAAAAAAGTGGATGTGTGCTTATGACCACACGATAAAAGTGAAAACTTATTTTAATGGAACGATGCATTTGTTGACAAACAGTAAACATGATTGATGTCTACTGTAGCCGAGTATAGACGAGTCAGTGTTACTGACCTGAGAATGACAGTCCACTTTTTTTAATAATTGTTCAATACGCTTAAAGAAGTTTTCAGTTCATAAAAGTATATTTAGTATAATTTTAGTAAATTACCTGGGCGTATCAGCTTTGCTAACACCTCGTATCGCAGCATAACACTCGATGTGCTCCCGAATGGTAACGTTCTTCCACAAAGCGTCATGTTGTGGACAATAGCCCAGCATCCTGAACGCGGACGTCTGAGATTCCATGACGTTCTGACAGCCCAACATGACCTGGCATGACATTAATGGATGTTTTTTATCATTCTATGAATGCAATGTGTTGGACGGCGAAGGGCACAGGAATGGTGCTTTGTACATGCACACCAAGGAATTGAGGGATTATCTCCACTCCTTTCACTATTCCCATTACCTTAACATATTTGACAATATTGTGCTAAACCGCTGTTAACAGTATCTGATAATCTTATGGTAATTTTTGAGAGCACAAGATCCTAAAGTACGTTCTGTAGGGATTTTGTTAGCGTCGCTCCCAATTATTCTGTGTTAAAATTGAGCATATTACCATTCCTAGTTGATGTACATCTTAGAACAAAATATTTATTTAGTTTTGTAAGGTCTTTAGGGCTATTTAATCGCCATAGTCATTATCACATCGCTGGCCGTTATCGCTAGGGAATTCACCGTCATACTATAAAACCGAAATGGTCACAGGCGCTCTGGTTTCAGAGGAGTTTCCTATCATAAACATTCTGGTTGTGAAATGAACTTCCAGGTGAGTTTTTTCCAGGGGACTACAGTATTGGATTCTTCAAAACGGAATTAAACAGGTTTTAAGGGGTCGGCAACGCGCATGTGATTATTATGGTGTTGCAGGTGTCTATTTCTACGATGACTGCTTATTATCAGTTGGCCCGAATGCTTGTTTGCCATCATAGTGGAATACAAAAGAGCAACATGCAATAACTGTGCTATACAATTATCTTCAAAATTTTGAAGAAACGGTGCGTACCGTCCCGCATGTTGCCGGTTCCTCCGCGGTAATGATCTTCATGGTGGTGGTCTTCCCGGCTCCATTGTGTCCGAGCAGTCCGAACACCTCACCGCCTTCGACGGCGAGGCTCAGCCGCGCGAGTCCCGCTCGCTTCACTACATTATCCTTCTGCCCTCCGCAGCAGCATCCACCGCCTTCCGTACCTCTCACTTTGTACTCCTTACGAAGGTTCTGGACATCGTAATTACAGTGGGACTTTTACAAGCTGGAATTATTATTGAAGTAAAAATTCTTCAGTCACGCTATGATCTGAACCTCGATGAAACTAAAAGGCGACATTAATATGAGACAAATTTACGCACCTCTATGATTAAACGTGCGAGATACTGAGATAAAATACAATATACAGTGTTTCTTATATTCGTGGCCTCATCTCTGTATAAGCACAGTAATTGATATTTGCTATGATTCCAGCGCTGTACTTGTATTTGTACATACGTGTGCGCGCCTGTTTATTACAAAGCCTTGAGAGGAGGCGTCATACGCAGCGTGGTTTATATGTATGGTTTAAATATAAATAAATATTTTATAACTATTTGAAGGTTTCTTCACTTCTAACGCGTATAAAATGCACACATGTTTTTTGATTATTATTTATGCTAGGCTATGGAGGTACTCCAGAGGCTCTGAAAGCTATCGGATTGAAGAATAACTGGAGCGTAATTGAACAAACACCATACTAACATGTACAACAAGTGGTGGCATATTCTGTGTTGGTTGTTGTAATATTGTCGACACTCTCCTTCTCTCACGGCGTACGTCTTCATCTTCAGCACCTTCTCCACCTGCCTCAGCTTCCATATCTGGTATTACTTCTGGAACTTTATGCGTACCCTATGAAGAGGAAGGTTTTTTATACTTTATAGGAATTAGCCTTTAACCACAATGTTACGTTTTTTTTTTTTTTTTTTTTTTTTATGTTATAGGGGGCAAACGAACAGGTGGGTCACCTGATGGTAAGTGATCACCGCCGTCCATAGACACTAGCAACATCAGGGGAGTCGCAAGTGCGTTGCCGGCCTTTTAAATAAGTGTACGCTCGTTTCTTGAAGGTTTGTAACTCGTAATGGTTTGGAAACACAGCCGCTGGAAGTCGATTCCACAAGGTCGAAGTTCGAGGCAGAAATGATCTTGAGAACCTCACCGTTGAAGACCTCCACTCATCAAGGTGGTGTGAATGAAATTTCAGTTTCAGGCGGGTTGTACGATAGTGGAATGTAGCGGCGGGTATCAGTCCAAACAACTCCTCGGAACACTCACCATGGTAGATACGATAAAGGACGCAAAGAGACGCGATGTCTCGACGCAATGCCAATGAGTCGAGCCGATCGGATATAACTTCGTCGCCGACGATTCGAACCGCTCTACGCTGGATGCGGTCAAAGGGAAGCAGCTGATATTGAGGCGCTCCAGCCCAAAGGTGAGAACAGTATTCCATGTGTGGGCGAACTTGCGCCTTATAAAGTAACAAACGATGTTCTGGTGTGAAATACTGTCTTGCCCTATTAAGGACACCTAGTTTTTTGGAGGCTAGTTTTGCTTTGCTTACCAAATGGCCACCGAACTGAACGTCATTCGATATATCAACGCCGAGGATACCAATACTGGGCTTGGCGACTAAGGGGACTCCCTGAAAGCTAGGCATTGCGTCAAATTTTGTCTTTTTTGCGGTAAAGGCGCAAGCTTGTGTCTTAGTGGGATTAAAAAGGACCATGTTCTGTCTACCCCAATGCGAAACGAGCTCGAGTGAGGTCTCCACTTCAGACACAAGCTGGTTCCGGCACTCAACGACGCGTTCCCGGGAAATATTAGCACGACCAGTGTATAGAGCATCCCCAGTACTATCGTCCGCATAGCAATGAATGTTGCTTACTTGCAACATATCATTGATATGCAGAAGAAAGAGAGTAGGGGATAGTACACAGCCTTGTGGGACGCCAGCATTCACGGGCTTCAAATCAGAGCATGCACCGTCGACTAAGACTTTTATGCTACGGCCTGTGAGGAAGCTGGACAACCAATTGCGTAAGTTTCCCGGAAGTCCAAAGGAAGTAAGCTTCGAAAGAAGTGCCTTGTGCCAAACCCGATCAAAAGCCTTCGCTACGTCTAAACTTACGGCCATGGCCTCCCCCTTGCTTTCGACTGCCTCCGCCCATCGATGTGTCAGGAAGGCTAGAAGGTCACCAGCTGAGCGACATTGGCGAAAGCCATATTGGCGGTCGCTAATAATCTGGTTCTCCTCTAGGTACTTCAAGAGCTGGCAGTTAATAATGGACTCCATTATTTTGGAAAGCAATGAAGTGATGGCTATTGGTCGATAGTTCGACGGCTCTGAGCGGTCACCTTTTTTGGGGATCGGGTGCACATAAGCAGACTTCCAAGATACTGGCACAACGCCTGTGGAATAGGAGTGGCGAAAGAGACGAGCAAGAACTGGGGTCAGTTCTGGAGCACATGTCCTTAGCACGATTGCGGGAATCCCGTCGGGTCCACTCGACTTGTTGATGTCTAAGGAGAAGAGCTTTTTGCGTATAAGTTTTTGCAAAAACTGCACATTAGGCATACAGCTTTTGCAACGCGCTATGATCGGCGGTGATTTCCCCTTGTCATCTAGAGTCGAGTTCGACGCAAAAAGGCAGCCCAGAAGTTCGGCTTTATCTTCAGCGTCGTAGGCCAACGAGTCGTCTTCTTTCCGCAGTGGTGGGAACGATGGCCGACTGAAGTTTCCTAAGGCAGCTTTGGCGAGAGACCAGAATGCCCAAGTTCCAGAAGGAAGACGAACCAGTCTCTCACCAATTCTACCAATGAAGGTGGACTTTGCTGAGGCTATTGCTCTTTTGTAAAACCTAGAGGCAATGTTATACTCCTTCTTAAGAGCACTGGTGTTTACATCCTTAGACGCCAACGCGTCAACCCAGGCTTGGTAGCATTTTTGCTTCCGGCGTTTGGCCATTCTGCAGGAGTGACCAAACCAAGGTTGAGTTTTGCCTCCGACGGGCACCACAGAATTAGGGATAAATGAGTCCATCCCCTGTAGTATGACGTCGGTTACGGCATTGGCGACAGCGTTAGGATCATCCAGTGAAAAGCAAATTTGCCCCCAGGGGAAGGATGCGAAGAAAGATCGCATACTATCCCAATCAGCTGACCTATAGTGCCAAACTCGGCGGCTGCCCGCTAACTGTGGGCGCAACGGGCGCGAGAGAGACACACTACTCCGGATCAAGCAGTGGTCCGAAGAGCCTAAAGGGGCATCAACGGTTACCAAATAACTGTCGGGATGAGAGGTCAGCAGAAGGTCCAACAGGGAAGGCGTATGTTCCTCCACATCTGGTATTCGCGTAGGCAAGGTAACCAGTTGTGTTAGGGAATACGCCAGAGCAAAGTCGAAAACAGATCTCCCCGCTTGATCGGTGGTGCGTGAGCCTAACCATTCGGCATGATGGGCGTTAAAATCGCCAAGAACTACGATCTCAGCGGATGGGACCTGTTGAAGAGCCATGTCAGTCGCCATTTGGATGTGCTCCATGAGGCGTTCCGTCTCGGCATTACCGCTATGTGACCGGTATAGACATGCATAGACGCGAGGGTGGTCAACGCAGTCCACACGGAGTACGAGTAGTGAGAGTTCTTTACCTTCAAGATTGGCAAGGCGACGGAAGCATATATCCTCCCTGACAAACGCGCAGACCCCAGCCCGAGGCACGAAAGCATGCTCAATTTTGTAACCGGGATACGTTAGATAGGCGACGTCTGCAGGGGAGGATATTTGCGTCTCAGTTAGAAAAAGCAAGGCCGGCCTTTCCGTCTCAAGGTGGTGGTGGACGGAGTTGATATTTGAGTGGATTCCCCTAATATTGCAAAAGTCCACGCGAAGCGTGGGAGGGGGTGCCGTAGACTTACGTTTGTTTTTTCCCTTAGCCTTGACAAGCGGTTTATTGCCCTCCCCAGAGAACGAGGGGCAGCCTGAGCGAGAACGCTCAGGGGGGGATTCTCCTTCACGGGACGTGCCGGTACCCCCCTGGGGTATATTTACTTTTAAAGCCGCCATCATAAGTTTGAGAGGAGGGGGGGGGGGGATCTGGGCCTCCGGTGCTCTCACTGACCGAACGAAACGCAACAGTGCAATCACTGTTACTTCACGTCGGTTTTCTGTGAGAGGGTGGTACTACCCCGGGCGAGCCGACCCATTCATGCTGAAACCAGTAATTGCCTCAGCGTAGCTCTACCACCTAATGAACGTTAAATAACGATATGGACAGAAGGGGACTGGCTCTGTAGTGCAACTTCGATGGCACACATATATATTTTGTACTTGGTGATAGATATTCAACTTGAAGATGGTAAGCAGACATGCAAGCATAGAAAAAGCCCTACTATCACGTTATGGTTTCATCACGACGTTTTCATTCATTATAAGCTCTGCCTCATTCGCACGGATAAGAAGCTATGTGAATTGATGCGGTGTCTGAACAATTTAAACACTGAGGCACCATCGCTTTCACCAAGTTAAAAGTAGAAAGAATATTAGGTTATACAGTAGTATCCAGTTATTCAAGAATCCACTTACCCCACAAGTTCTGCCTCCAGACTTCACCCGGTCGATGACTATCAACGCTCCCGCGCACACGGGCACGTGTATAAGGGTCGCGATTATCATCACCCATACCTCGGCAGTGAAGTAACTCGACAGGGATGGTGTCGGGCAGAGGTCGCGCAGGTTGCACGTTAGGTATGCCCTTGATAAAATAAGTATAACGTATTATGCATAGCCGAAGCTCCTAATAGCAATGGTGGCAATAGAATCACAAAAAATTTAGCGTACTATTCAAGAATTTTTCCAAAAATTTTATTAGAATTAAAGATTGCACGATGTGTTATTTTACGATTGTTTTTATAAACTATTGCCAGTTATTCTGCTGTTGTCTAAATTGCGAGATAATTTTTTAACCATCTCTAATTAGGACCCCTCCAGCAGGTTAAGCGTAATTGACGGTCGAACAACCATTATTTCTATTTTTTATTACTAGTAAAAATAGCCAACGTTGCTCCAGTTATAATGTTTTCTTTAGTCATTAAAATATCTACGGAAACAATATTGTTAATACTGAGAATTAATAGCTTGTTATAGAAGATATGGATCTCAAGGAATGGTTAAGATATTGCATTTAAGTATTTCTGGTTTCATGTGAGTCACAAACATTTTTTTCTTAAAAGTCCGTCGAATAACTTTTAAGTGAAATCTCTCCAAACGTTATATTTAGTTATATTTTCTTTATATATTATATTGCAAATATAGTTACTGTTTTTCTAGGATTTTCAGATACTCTAAAAAAATCGCACACAAAATATACTTAGGCCTAATTAACATAAATTATTTTATTACCAAGTAAAATTATTTTTTTCATAATATACAGAAAAATATAGGTGAACGAGTAGGGTACTAGGGAGTTTATCTTATATATTTAAAGTGAACTCACCTATCAACGTAATAAATAATAGCATAAGGTAAATACATGACGTTCAGGAAACTAAATATGGTGTGGAGGTAAAACGCAATGTTGCTACCTGAAATGGAAATGATAATATTAAATTGAAAGACCTCCAATTGAAGGAGCATGCCCCTGAACCAGTAACTAAGAAGCTTTTAAAAATCAGAGATTATATTCACTAGGATAAATTAGGAATTCATCCGGCCTCGTTTGAAAATTGTAAATTAGGAATAGCCATAGGCACCATTCATAACCAAGCTTTAGCAGAGTAACGTCATCATCATATCAGCCTATAAGAGACCCACCACACTGTGATAAACATTTTTCTGAAGGAAGGTATGGCATAATCACCATGCCAGCCTACGACGTAATGGACATTTCAAACTCGGAGAAATCCGCAAATTTATATGTTCCCATATTCAGTCGCACTACAAGAACATTTCTCAGGAAAGCTATTTCCTCGCGCTGTTTTCCTTCACCGTCAGCCGATGCTCTTGCCGATTTATATTAGAAAATGTATGCGAATTCCGAAAAAATTGTTTGTATATCTCGGGGTTCGATTATGAGAACATTGATTTGACATACCGCCGGTCAAAGCACTCAAGCACGAAGACTTCAGTCTAGATCTACTTAATACCAAAATCTTCCTGAGTAAGTGCATAGAAAAAAGTGTACATTATGGTTGGAAAGTAATAAAGATGCAAATAAAGTGTTATACTGCTTATAAGAAAAAAAAAGTGGATATTAAGTTATCTACTGTAGAGTTAAAAGGTTCCCTGAAAATACACAGAATTATTTAACACATACACTCAAAGAAGTTATCAAAGTTAATAATAATAAAGAAATAAACCTTACCCCATTTGAAAACGTCGGTTACCGAGACCATTAAAAAAGGCAAAACGCCCACCCACGTAGTAATGTTCGGCATTATACTTTGCGCCGAGTCCATCTTATCGAATATATAAGAGACGCAGGTATTAAAGAGTACGGCGGGGGGACTATACAGCAACATTAAACCTGATAGCATAGTTATTGCAGATCCATTGCTCAAACTTGGTATATCGTTCAAAACCACCTGGAAATTGCATCGTATGGAAACATATACGTTAATTAAATTTGTCTAAATAAAAAAAAAATAGAAGTAGTAGAAATCAAAGTATGAGAACCAAGTATGATGTAGAAATACTCCTGAAATGTAATGAAAACGTGTACATAACCGTTAAAAGACATATCGTAATTTATGGATCTGAGTATTGGGATATGAAAGAGATGGATGAAAAAGAATACGTAAGAATACGACAATGACAGGTCTCGTATATCACACATGATTTACGAATGCTCCTGAAACGCATAGGAAATTTGTATAAAGATGAAGTTAAAGTGTATAGAAAAATCATATTATCACAAATGTTTTTTTTTTTAACTATCGATGTGATCAGCGATTGTAATACACTTAACTGTAGAGATGAACTGGCTACTATGTACGGCTACCGGAATACATACATCAATGCGTAGCGACATATTACCAAATTGTGGGTGATAACTAGGATTTAAAATCCCACCACGATGGATTCCTTTAATAAAAGTCTAAGTTGTTTCTGAACATGCGACTATTAAGTCAGAGCCGCATCAAATGGTGAATCGAAGTATTAAACTAAATTTAGTAAAAAAATCTGTAAATAGCTATAAGGTACTCACCAAAGCCATTACTCCCGCGCATGTGACAATCATAATAACGATCAAAATGGTGAAGTAAGTGAGGAAATACATACTCATCGACAATCCATTGACGCGTAGCTGATTCTTCGCTTTTATCTGCAACACGCAGATATTATTTACGGAAACACTTAAGTCGTTCGTAAGACGTTCAGCTTAATTTATTATAACGGAGATTTCCCATGTAGCATCGTATATCATTGTATAGATCCGACGTGGTGTTGTACATAGCGTGAAACTGGTCATACATAATCCCTTAATTTCTCGCGTTTCGGAATAGTGTTTTGCCTTAATTACTGACATTTCTAATAATAAATGGTCGAACTTTTGGATTTAGACGGCATAAATTTAAATTTGTAAATGAAACAATATCAAGTTCATTGGCCAAGAGTTTCTTATCGTTAAAGAATTTTAACATTGATTAAAAACGATTAAAAACGGTGCCAGGACAACTCACTGGCTTAACAAAGTTAGAAGGTAAATTATTTATAAAATTTATTAGTAGTATATAATAATTATTATTATTATCTAAAAAAAAGGATAAATGTCCAAAACTGCACTTGTATATTGTATAGAAACACTGAAATTAATACTATATTTCACAATAATAATTTGCCTACAACTAGTGCGAATACTTGTAAGATCCTTTATCCGTTGTGAAACGGATACGTTCGCATTTGGTTAGTCGGTAGGAAAATCAACAATACTATCAAGGAAATTATTTTTCCCTATTTCCATGGTATTGTTTCAAGTTTTCCATATATGCATAATTCAGTAAAATCAGTAGTTCTGCTGATATAACATAAAGAAACTTACTTCTCTATCGTAGACGATATCGACGGCCAAGGTGACGGGCACCAACGCGAATGTCATCCCAACGAATATGGCGCAAATGACATTACCAACGTTAAATTCCTCCTGGTGTTCTGTTCTTTCGAAGGGATGAGCTTGCACTTCTATCGGCTTGTAATTCTCCAATATTCCATTCGTCGACATTAATATTCTAGAGAGTGGAAAATTAAGTTCACCCTTTACAAACACTTTATCACAATATATTGGATTGTAGATCTCTAAATAACAGAGTTTGAAGTATATTGTTGATGAGTTAATTGGACTTAACATGAATTGACAAACTATAGCGCTTGACCGCATTGACCACGTGATGTTAAATGACCTTGTGGCTTAAAACCATAACATATTAAATTCAGACGAGAACTGGTATTCCAGTGCAGCTGTCTGAATACACCTATAGACAACCGATTTATAACATGACCATTCTATCGAGCTAAGAGACTATTACAAAAAGCTAGAGCTTTATAGAAATTTTCAACAGTGCCACTTAAAGTTGTTATTCCGCCTCATAAATTTCTAAACAGAAAAAAGGACAGGATATTCAAGTTAGCTCTTACTAGATAGGTAGAAAAAAAAACAGATTTTCATAAAAAATGACGTAAAACTAAATTAGCAAATTTTGTATTTTTTTCTTTTTACCTTACCTCAGCATACTATTATGGAATAAATTCAAAATAATAGGCAGACTGTGTGTGTACGTCGTGTTGTAATATGCAAGCAAGTCTCCATAAGATGAGGTGCGTTTCTTGAAGCTAAACGCTCCAAAATTCTCCATAGCTAATAAGCTTGAAAAATTCCCATCAAACTCCTCGATTGGGTGTGCTCCGAGGAACTCTAAAGCTTCTTTCAGCAGCTCCACCTCGATATGGTCGTGGGTGTCACTAGATAACGCTATGGGAGTTTTGTTGGAGTATGTCTCTGGGGCCAGTGGCAGTGGTAGCATCCTAAAGAAGACGATCTGACGCGATTTCAAATACAGACCGAGAGCACAGAATACTGGAAAGAATAGTTTTAATACATTATAATCAACAGAAAAGAAGACAGCCTTCATTACTTGTGGAGAGTGTTTGGAGCAAAAATCAAATATAAATGAACAACGCTAGTTCACATAAAGTATACCGTATTAAAATCTACATAGCCTATCGATTTGTAATTGGAAAAAAAATCCTGAACATGCATATTTAACAGAAGAAGAATAAAATTATTTACTTTGCTACTACTACTTAATGAATATTTTTAACAAAATTCTTTTTGGTACGAGTTATTTCATAAACGATTAATTATTTCGTCGGTTCTACTTCATGAAAAAAAATCTTCACGTTATTATTGTAATATATTTATTTTGTGTCTCATGATTTTATCATAAAAATTATGTTATTATTCATCCTCAATATTTTAACTTGATCCATTTGACATAGATGATAAAAAGTGATTTATAAAGTGAAACTCTTTATATAATTATATTTCAATGTATGTATAATGTTACGGGTACTTGGCAAGAAACAAGAAAACAAAGGTTTATGTTATAACCTGAAGAGTTAGAAGATTAAGACGAGTGTATGACCTCACATGATGAAATAATAACTGCATCATTTTGCTTTGATTTGACAGCTAAAGACGCTGGAAAAAAATTGCTCATGGCCAGGAACTATCATTGGAAGATGGAAATGCGTTTAAAATTGATGTTAAAAATATTCACAAATACTCACTTATAGGAACAAATATCATAACGTAGAGTTTGTAAGGGTCCCTGAACATGCGGATGGTTCTGATGTAGACGAGTGCGCAAAAGGTTCGCCAGCACGAAGGGTTCGTCGCCACCATCTCACCGAGAGCGTCCACGGACACTGGAACTGCTGGTGCCACCTGTTAAATAATCATGTATTGAACATACTAGTCGTACCTGTGACTCCGCAGACGCTTGTTATTTTACACTTTATAGGTTTTAGCGTTTGACCACAAATCCATCACATACTAACTGATGAAGTTGTCTAAGATGGTAAATATGCTAAACCTAGAGAGAGGGAGTGATTCGTTTAAAGTACATTCCCTTTTCAAATTTTCATGATGATCGGGCAGAAGTTGATCCGCTGCAACACCATGTAGTAAATATTGTAAATAGAAATATAATAATAGATATAAGCTGAAAATGTAATGTAAAAGAATTTATTAAATATAAGAAAAATAATGTATTAGCTGTAACGTTTAATAAAGTTGAAAAAATGTAAGTAAACAAAGTCTCGGATAATGTCTGAGGAAAGGGGGGATTTAAAAATAAAAAAAAACACCATGTAGTGACAAGCTATAGATAAATGAACGCCACAAAACTCTACTCCATGAAAGGATACTTGGGTATGTTAGTTTTCACACTGATTGGTCAAACTGACTTGGAGTTTATCGATCTCGGAAATTAAATTTTTGTGAATATTTTATACTGGCGATTACATTTGATCAGAAAGTTCAACTAATATGATGAATCTTAACGTAAGGCTACCAGATACCTTGACATGCTCCACGCCATGAGTGGTGGAATGAAGAGCGTGTGATGCTGGTGGGTTAGATAAATTTGATGGTGTCTTCTGAGTCTCTTTGTCGTTTAGCTCCTGAAAATGCAAATCAAATTACAGTGCCCGGCTCGTGATTTAGCACGTCGTGGAGAAGATCGAGATCTCTTGCTCTCTGAGCCACCAAATCAAATACTGTATATAGTAGTTACTGTACAACAAAATACATATATAAGAAAGAAACTTTAAGTCTTCACTAATTTAAAAAGTATCTATGTCTAAGTCTTCTAGAATAACTGCTTTCTATTATACAGACATCTTTGAAAATATCAATATCGAGAATAGCATATGACGGTAACACTTTAATAATCTCCGCCTGGCTAGCTATCACTTTCTACCTGAAATTCTGTCAAAAGTATATTCCAGCAGCTGTACCTCAGAGCCAATACTCATCTAGGCTTAGATAATTATCATCTTATAATACGTCGTCATTTATCATAAGGTGAGAATACGGTCAAACGCTAAATCCAATAAAATATAAAAAGTGTATAAAATATTGTAAATGTTATATAGATAGTAAGAGCTAAGTTGCTAGAGATCTATCAGAATACACCGAAAGGTCACAAATTTTCGACTAATAGGATGCTATCTTCTTGGTTCATTACAGTATTTTGTTTGTTTTTTATTGAAAATTTCACGTGTAATCTGATTCAAATCCATGTTATTTGAACCCGCAAGCATGATATCACTGAGCCTACATGGTCGTTAACATTAAACTATCTACCAGAATCGAATATCCAATTTATAAGATCCTGAATATAAAACTTAGCAATCTAAGAAAATAAAAACCTGGTAGCTTAAGGTTTTGCTTTGTAACGAAAGGCTCCTTGAGAGAGCACGACCTCGCACCAACTTGACAGACGACACTCCCTCAACTGCATCAGTTTCCTCATCGTTTTCTCCCTCTAAACTCAGGAATACTTCTTCTAGGGTCGTCATAGATACTCCGTAGCTTGTTATGCCTGTAACAGATCACAAATTGGTGATTTCTATCCACCATAAAAAAAAAGGCTGCATCTGCTGTTTTTAGTATATTTGGTTTGGAGTTTTTTACATATTTGGAATCAGGAAAAAAGGTGTATCTAATAGCATATTGCTATTTATCATTGATCTTCTGTTATCAAATTACACTTAATAAAAAAACAAGTCAAACGTATTTCACTAAAAACTCATGCTACAGTCTTCAGAATTTTCTCGGATTTACGTTTTTGTTAGATGCGCTTTATTTTCTTAAACTCCAGTATTTCCGTATCAATATTCACAGATATTATAGAATCAAAGGAAAGGATCCTTGGTATACACCAAAACTTACCTAGTCGGTTGGTCTTCTCTTTGATTTCTTGTTCAATGGCTAAAAACAGCGGTGGAAAAAGATGCACGGCGTAATGTGGTAGGATGTAGGAGAGTTCTCGGCCGTGACGTCGAGCCTTTTCTGCACGTGGAACATGTCCACGTACCAGCCTCGTGATCTGATGCTCGCGGCATGCTCCTACGAAGAGCTCACACATAAATATCCATTATTTTATTGTTCTGCTACCAGTACTTTTATGGTTTTCAATATTGGATATATTTATTCTATAGCCACCACTAAACACATTTGGCAATGCATTAAAAGCTAGTAAGGACTCCAGTAAAAATGACTCTCTTTTTATAAATCAATCTACTCATTCGAATTCCATTTGACGTTACCCATGACTTTAATTGTATTATATAGAAAGTTAAGATCATAGACTGCTATTAGTTCTGGAAAATTCCTTTAAGCAATAACTTGTTTAAGCACCTGGTCAAGGCAGACTACGCAGAAGTCTACTAAGAATGGTTTGGTGTGTTACTCTGCCAGAGTAACTATTTAGACTAAAATGTTTATATTATTCAACCTTTTTCATCTGTCTATATGCTTTTCACGATTTCTCCCCTTTCCCTCTTACCATTATGTTAGTGCGATTTAGAATCTCAACACAAACGTTATCAGTGATTGCGAAATCTAAGTAAATTGATTAATTAATATTTATTTTAACAAGTGAAAGTTGTATGGTGCGTGCTACAGTAGTTGTAAAACAAGAGGAGGCCTCCTGAACTTCAGAAAAGCAGTGTTTTGGTGAGTCCTTTGTTCTTATATCCCTCATTGTTATTGTGCTTTTATTATCATACCCTTGTGAGAGTGGCCCGAATAGTAATTCGAGTTTTTTTTAAATAATAAATGTACCAGCAATGACATTAACTATCGATTAAGTCAGATCAAGGCATTTCAGTATTACTTTTTCTAAGCCTGCGTGACGAGCTACCACCTGTGAATTGAATATTTGTCGTCAAGAACCTATAGCTTCTACTCTACGTTTAATTAGCGGCCAACCTACATCGCTTCATCATTTCAAATCCCATGGAATTGTTCTTGAATGCTAATATACGTATAAATTGCAAAAGAGAGCAACTTATTTAGCAAAATATTCATAGCGTTGGACTACAATATGATTACTATGACAAGATTCGAAAAAGTTAAATTAAACCACGTCTAAATCTGACTACAAAAATCAAATATAATCTTACCGTCAAGTACTAGAGTTAGATGATAACCGATGCCAAACTTGTTCTTCAGAAACAGAGAAGTACCTGCACATCGTACCTGCAGCAACAAGGTAATACTAAACTTATTATACCTTTTCATTTTTGAAGTATGTTTTGTCTAAATTACAACTCAATGAATAAATTTTACGTGTTTCCTATGGTGTTTACTTCTTAACTAATGGTCGAACACCCCATCCGAAGACGTTTAAATGGTATGCCATATTGTATACTAAAAGTGTTTAAAAAAAAGCAAACGAATGGACAAAATTTTCAAACTCGAATTAGCAAACTCATCACTCACTTTGCCTTTACTGATAACAGCTTTCCTATCGCCCAAAATGTCAGCTTCATCCATAAAGTGCGTTGTCAAGAGCAACACCTTGCCCGGCCTTGTCCTCTGTAATATCCTCCAGGTTTGTCTTCTGGAAACTGGATCCACACCGGCTGTAGGCTCATCTAGGATTATAATCTGGAGATACGAAATTACCTATTAATACGCCGTTTTCAGCACAATCTCACCTGATATTAAATTACAATGTGGTCTAAGACGGTAAATACGCTAAACCTAGACCAAAACTGGATCTCAGATGACATGTTTACCTTTGGGTCTCCAATGAGGGCGATGGCTATACTAAGTTTTCTCTTTTGTCCACCAGATAAATGCTTCGCGAAGACTCCTGCCTGATCCAACAGCCCCACTTCCGAAAGGGCTTTGTGAATGTCTTCTGATATCCTTCTGCGTGGAACACCCTGGAAAAATGTATATAGTTATCTTATCAGATCATATGCTCTAATACAATACCTGACAAACTCTTACATTTATAGCCAAAGTGAATACACTATCTTGGAAATTTGGAAAGTCTAAAATTTGAAAACTAATAGAACTCTTATTTAATATGTTACTAACTTTGCTTTGCTCGTGTTAATGTAAATTTGATCTATCTCTTATAAATAGTACATTTTTGTTATATCCTTTTCTGTACCTCTTACAACGTATATGCAAAATTTCATAATGATGCGTTAAGTGGTTAAGGCGTGACACCGTACCAAACTAACAAACAGATTCACTTTTGCATTTATAATATTACTAAAGATGGCACACAGATAATCGATTTTTCGAAATTTTAGAGACAACTCGAATCTGAAATTAAGAACTCAATTAAGTATTTGTTAGGATCTATAATGAATGCAGAGAAATGGAAATTTAACTGAAAGTTATACGTATTCGAGTTTTATAATCCATCATGCAAACCTTGATGGCAGCGAAGAATTCCAAATGTTCCTTAACGGAGAGTAAGTCGAAAAGCACGTCTTGTTGCGGACACACGCCAATCATCTGGCGGATCTCTTGCATGTCGTTTGGATCTCTGTATACGAATGAATACTATCCATTTAATTGAATATCCTGTTAGAATAATTTGGTAAATATAGTTTTCTACATCTTTCTCAATACACACGTTTTAATTTTGCCTTTAACATTTATGAACTATTTGCACCCCTAAGTTAGAACAACCAAAAGGTAGCGCTAACTTTATATTGCCAAATATACAAAAAAATACTATATCACACGAGTCATTAATGATGATTAAAGTAAAAACTTCTTTATCCTTGTTGCGATTTGAAATTAGATGACAAGAAAATGTGTTACTTAAACAGACAAATACATATTTCTAGAAGAGAGCTAGACTAGAGAAAGAGCTAGAATACATTATATAGTGTTTCTTATATTTATCGTCTCTTTGTTGTATATTGCAATATCGAATACTTGCTCTGGTCCGAGTGTTGTACGTATGTTAGTACGCGTTAATGTGTGTATGTGTGTGTATATGTTTAGGCCTGCGTATGACGAAGCCTTGAAAAAGGTGCACTATCCACGTGTATCGTTTATATGAATATTTTATCATATGTTGAACGTTTAACTTCTACTGCGTGTGAACATGTATGTAACATGAGTTTTTCTACTATATACATAGTGACTACAAAATATTCGAATACTATGGTAAATGTATTCACGTTATTACTATGAGGTTTATTTTTTTGAAAAAATATATATACCATAATATTGTGACAGATTAAATAAACCTTACCTGACATCCAATCCGTAAACGTAAGCTGTCCCAGCAGTTGGAGCTGTCAAACCAGTCAAAATGTTGAACAACGTCGATTTCCCAGCACCATTATGTCCCAGTACAGCCGTGATCTGACCTTCGTATATGCTAAGGTCTATACCATCTATGGCCTTGATCTCCGCCCGCCGACAATGGCGGAAGCTCTTTTGTAGCCCAACAATCCTGATAGCTTCTTTGTCTTGGAGTTCTCTGTATTATGGAAACAAAATATTAATACTACACATCGCTTCTTCATCTTTTTTCTTAAAATCCATAATTATTTGCAGAAGTAATATCTTGGAATCCACGTAGTCATTATATATGAAGGACTTTGCTAACTATTGGAAACGCATAGACTCGTTGGAAACAGTTCCTTAAGGTCTACTAGATTAGTTTATAACAATAAAGACGAATAGCAGTTAATTTTTTCTGTCTAACCCAGTTAAAATGTGAAGAAGATTCTTTCTAATTAACATACAAAAGCAAAACTTGTAGTAGCTGTGCATTGTCTACCAGTATTTTATATTTATGATAGCATAATTTTGGATATCAAAGTTACACAAACGTGGACAACCTGTTAGTTCGTTTTGTATAATAGTAAGTTAAAAAACAAATTAACCACCGGATCGAATAAATAACTCAGTCATCGAGAAGACAATCTAGTTTATATTTCTATCGTAAATACATAGGCATAATTGTTTTTGTGTATATACAGAGAGGGGTATTGTTTTCAGCATAACTATCGTTCATGTAACGATCCACCCTATAACATAGTCTTTTAACATCAAACCTACTTAATATGGTCCATGAACTTATTATACGCCTACTCAGTATTGTACTTTAGCAACTTATTATACAAACTAATACAATTACCTAAGAAACCCTAAAAAAAATATCTTACTAAGTCTGAAACATGGAATATTTAATTTAGGATTATTTCTAGCATCAAAATCATGTTATTCTTTCACTAAGTCTTGTTACTTGTTTTTTAAGAATATACATTAAATTATAAAGAATGCATCGGGAAGTTATATTTAAGGTATTAAACTTCTAAAACTAAATGTTAAAATGCTCAAGCTGTACAATTGATACCTTGGGACAGGTTCGATGTCGCGGTTGTTCGCGCGATCCCCGTTGGAATGGAAGTGCCCGACAGAGACGCGCCCACGTCGGCTTCCGCCCCAAAAAGTAGGCAACAGGCAGAACCAAGGCTTCTGTTTTATTCCATATTCACCTGACAATTTAATAACAATTTACCTCCAAGTAACTCAAGGATCCTCAAAATTTGTATGCATTTTGCAACATTTGAAGTAAATTGTAGTGAACTTGGCATAATAATTGGTAAAAGTGTGCCATTTTGAATTGTCTAAATACCACATAAAATTATGAATTACTTCAGTATAATTAGTATATTATTATTATTATATAATAGTTCAGTATATTGTATAATTATAACAAAGAAATTTGCAACAATGACGTAAGTAGGAGTATGTCTAATCCAAGCAATCTAAAAGGATTTCAATTTTTTTTTAATCATACTTGGTAAAACTGCGTCGAGCCAATAAGCGATAAAACCATAGAGTACGGTATCGATTGCCATCATAATGAGACTCCCTCCAAACGGAACTCCGGGTCCAGTCCATAGGTTCTCCCACGTGACACCCACACCAGCCATATCCAGAACTAAAGCCTGAAAAATAAATCTATAGGTATAATATTATGCCTTTAACAATTAAGTGATGTTTTAAATGGTGACTGCAAACTGGAAAACTCAGTTGTATTATGCAAAAAATGTCCAATAATATCTTAGCCACTTGAAATAGTTGTTCATGTATCCCGTACATCTGTTTGGACAACAAATGAAATATAAAAGTTAGGTATTAATCTCTGGGAGGTAAGATACGACCATTGTACTCCTAGAATTCGACCATTACACACCAGGTATAATACCTTTCACAGTATCATGTTCTGGATTAATTGGTGTAAAACCAGTGTGCAAACGGAGGGGTAGGATTTTTTTCTGACTGGTACGCAACGATTTGCGACTACGATTTGCACGGTGATAAATTTATAACGCTGTCTCTTGTTTAGCTTATCACGTTTCGGGATAATCTGACATCCATATATCCAGTTCCATTATGACATCAACGACCTATGATATACCAGTAGATACCAGATATACCAGTATATTAAATTCAAATCAATGTAAAGAAGAAAATGAAGAAGCAATGTCCAATATTTTTCGATTTTATGAGCTTACCCAAAGGTACAGTGACGTCGATATGCCAAACTACTATAACAATTATGAGATAAAGACCATAGTACTTGCGAATCTAATGACGGCATCGTCGATGAAAATTTGTCTTTAGATGTTTACCACTGAACTTTAACTGCACTTAATTGACTTTAAAATGAATTGACATAGATGCTTGCCTTTAAAACGACAATACAAATAAATGATTTATTGTAAGTTTGATTAATATATAGATAGATTGTCCAAAAGTATCAATAGAAATTACTGGTTTCTAAATAAGGTTTATATTCTTATAACGAGAGAAAATACCTTGTCCATAGCGAGAGCGTAGCAGCTGGAGCTGATGAGAGAGACAAACCAGAACGCGAGAGAGTCCGCATTAGAGACGAAAACTTGTATGAAATATAATGCACTCATGATGTTCACCGCAAAACTGCCCAAAATGCCGGCTGTCTGTAAATATATATTATTAGAAATACGCTAGAAAAATATTCAACATTCATGTGATTAGAAAATAGCAAAGTAATATTCAAATAAACTGAATGAATTGTAGTTGAGGTTTTAGATAGAATTTTGTTTCTCAACTTAATCTCTGAAGCAATTAGAAACGCATTTAATATTACTACTGGGCTAATACATATATCTCACATAGGCATTTTTCTTAATTACTACGTATTTGTTTGCGCATTCTTAGACAGAAAATCTATAGTTCTATAATTATTTTCCAAATATAGGTGTAACAAGGATGACTCTATGAATTTCCTCCCAAATTTGACCCTTCATAATAATGAAGGCCAACTGGTCACCGATTTATCCATACTATTAATACGACTATTGTTGGTTATCTATACTGAGAAACCGGAACTTCTGTTTAAGACGACACAGGTAGCTGACTGGATGGTAAATTGCAGGTAATTGATGCGCATGCGTTTCAGAATACTTGTACTCTAAAAATCACCAAATTTCTCTAAACAGGCATCAAAAGTTGAATTTGCAAGTCAACCTACTTCTATCTTGATATACAATACCACATTGTCACTTAAAATCAGCTTCTATTATTGGTAAAAAATTAACACAATAAAAATGATATACAAACAACTATAGAAAATTTAATGTAGGTACTCACTCTGGCCTTGTCGAAGAAAGGTGTGAGCATAAATGCAAAAGTTATGATCGTGAATCCGAATAACAGCATCAAAAGGAAAATGAGAACGTACGATGAGTGCTGGAACACCTGGAATGTTCAAATTAATGTAAATGAACTAGCAATATCTATACTGGACAATAACTGTAGAACTAGCCGAGTATCAGGTGGTATTTCCTATCGCAAGCATCTTCACAATCATCTTCTTATTAATTCCCTTGGAGACTGAATTCTTAGATACTCTTTGGTTATAAGAAAGTAATGTAATACGTTTTGTATTTATAGATCCATTACTCAGCTGCTTTATTAATTATGATGCGTGTTTTATAAAAATTAAAGAATAAGCATTTTTGACATTCTGATTTCCTAACCACACAATTTTTTTCTTTGTTGTTTAAACTAAAACCATTTTGATGTTTTGATAATAATTAATTAACCCTTTCTATATTTGAACATATCTTCTAACCTTCTTCACCGCGTCACTTAGCTCCGGTTTTAATCTGAATAACGGACGTAAACGGTGATTATGAAAGTGAATTAAATTGTGATTTTAATCAGCGAAAGTTACATGTTTAAAGTCGTTATTGGAAGAAGAGGCCACTTTAACTACAGATAAGCAGTGATACGGAGATGCCCTTTGCTCCATATCTACCCATTATAGCTGCAATTTACTTGGGAAGATGGCCTAAAAAATAATAGATTATTTTTTGGAAAAATTCATGGTTTTGTATACATTGCAATGTATGAAAATGCATGTCTAGAATGTATTTAAAACATTTACTAATACTTACATACATTATTTACGTTTACACATCTTTAGATAATTCCTTTGTGAAATCATATAGATAGCTTCACAAGTTCCAGATAAGATTCTTGTAACAGCTTAAAGAGTTACGAATTTATTTGCTTATCTGATAGAATTTTATAAGTATATGACAAGACCAATTTTCCCGTAAAATTAGGTTCTTGAATAATGATTCGTTTTTAAATAAATTGCAAACTAATTTATACTTTGCCTGTAAAATTTTCTAAGCAAACTGCTTTAATTTTTACGAAGACTTTAAAATCAACTACCCATGCAATGAATTCACTGCTTAGTTAATTCTTAAAATGATTACCAAACTAAACATGCCTCTTTGTTGCATACGAAAGCATTTCTACTAAAGTCTTTAGGGTTTTATGAAGAGAGACTCTTAGAGTTTCTATACACTTATAATAAAGCCAGCATGTAAGAATCACACTACTGGGTTAAAGGCGTCTTCAGAAGGGAATCTACCAGTATAGCCATCACGGTTGGTCAGGATGTTTTTTTCTGGTTAAGTTTTCCTCACGACATCTATGCCGTTAGTCGACAGTGTTACCAACATAAATGAGTAAATGTATGCGAATTTTGAAAAATGCACACGGTACAAGTCACGATTTAAGCATGCGGACATGGACTTGTAATTCCATCGGTCAACAACTCGACGAACACGACTCATTTGAAATTATTTTTTTTATTACATTTTGTTGCTTTTAATTGATTTCCCTTGTAATCATAACGGAGCCATCAATTATCTAATGTACAACATCACTACAAAAGTGAAATTGGCGGGATAAATTCGATTCCTAAATATAATCTTGGCAATCCCTACGAACGATGACGCCACACGTTCTTCAGAAATTGCTCACGTTCAAATGTTGTCAAATATACTTTTCATTATGCGGGCGTCAGGCTAACTATTTCCTTGATGAAAAAGAAATCTATTAGAATTTTACAATACTAGATACGAAATAGTGAATTTCGCGCATAAATCAATAAAAATATTCTTTAATTTAATAAAAGAAAAAAGAGCAATAACAATAAAACGAACGTCAAAAAAATCTTCTTTAGAAAAATGCACAAGAACCTTTTTGACTATGGTCTTAGATTGTCATAAACGTAGCATTTTCTCACTCAATTACTATACATTTTCTATTCGATTTACAGAAGTTCGCGGGTGTATGTTCAAGTCCAAGGTTCTATGCAAATGAAATTAAAATGAGACCCCTTTGAAAATTTCAATAATAAAATCTCTTTTTTTTGTAAGTCCATTCATAAAGTTTTAAATAATATTTACACACTGTGCTCTTTACTGTTGGATGATAACTTAAAAAGAAAGCTGAACGTTGTAATTTCAAACTTAGGAAGGAGAAGGTGAATAGGAGTAAAAATGGGAGGAGGGATAAAGTTGAGAAAGATTGTTGTATACAATTTTAACCTAAACACAATATTAAAACTTACCTTTAAAGTGAAAAGCAGTACTGTGCTGACTACAGAAAGAATCGTCACGAAAACTGCATATATCAGGAACCAAGACGTCCTGAAATATATACAAAATGTATACTTTATTTATGCTTAAGAAAAACATCATGTTAAATTTTGAAACTAGAATATAATAAAATACAATGAGTTTTACTGGCATAAAAGCGTTAACCAACACTTATAACAAGTAACAATAATTTCTACAAAAACACGGATTTACGCAATGTTATTTTAAAATAATCATTGTTATAAACTTTTGTCAGTTATTCTGTTGATATTCGTTGTGTCGTGACTGTACATGTTAGTAGCTTGTAGTGCGATCCCTTTTGCACTCATTTTGTATAATGTTTGTTTATTCTTATGCTGCGATAACACTGACCGATTGTCTTTACCGATATGTAATAACGCATAACGTATAATCAACAGCAGATTAATGATGTCTTCTGTATTTCGTTATTAATTTTGTAGTAATAATGTACTATATTATGAGCTACTCATAATTTGGCCCCGGTTTTCCTGGGTGCAGTATTGATGTAAACTGCTCCCGTTTGAAACGAGAGTAGATCTATTAAATAGATCGCTTTTTTAGTTGTTATGAAAACACGTATGAGATCAGACTGATCGTGTTTTGTTTGATTACTTTTGGTCAATGTTTTTAGATATAAAAATGGTTACTGTAATTTATCCTTAGGATACATGCAGTCGTGGGGCTTTTTTATAGATTTTGGTATAAGGAACAATTCAGCCGGACATTTTTTTCGTGTGTATTTAACTACACTCATCAAAAAAAAAAGTCTAAGCAACATGTACTAATTTAAATTTTAGGATGGTTCTTCACATTATAACGTTGTATTTTATTTTTAAAATAATATCTTTAGGGTTCTATGATGTAAAAATAACAGATGTTGTCTTTATAAGTTATTTTAATAACAGAAATGAACAATAATAGAATATACTGTAGAAACTAAGATACATAAGAAACTAAACTTTTTTTTTACAAAATGAAATTTCTAAAGAAAATGTATTTATTGTGAAAGAATAGAACAATTTAATACAAAGTATGGTCTCCTCTGCTATTCAGAACTTGTCGGCAACGATTATTCATTGAATTAATGAGACTGTTTAGGTCATCTTGCTTCTTGCATCTTGCTTCGCTTCCAATGGAATTGTAGCAAATCCTTCAGCTGTTGGGTTGTTGTCACTCCATCCAAGTCCTTCAAAACACGTCTCTGGAGCATGTCCCATGCGTGCTCGATGGGGTTGAGATCTGGCGATTGTGCAAGCCAGGGCAATACCCGGATGTTCTCCGTTACAAAGTATTCACTGGTTCGCCCAGCTGTATGTGAACGCGCATTGTCATGCATTAACCTAAAATCGGAGCCAAAGGTTTGGATAGACATAAGGTCTGAGAATATCTTCAATGTAATTTTCAGCATTCATGTTTCCAGTTACAAAAACGAGCTCAGTTCGCCTGTTCTTCATAATACCCGCCCATAACATAACTGTTGAGCCGCTGTATGGATGAACTTCCTGAACGCACCTGAGCCTTTCAGTATTTCCCTTCTTGTATCTGGCTTAAACCCGAATCGCGACTCATCGGAAAACATAATTTTATCCCATTGTTCCTGGGTCCATGTTATGCGTTCTCTACATCATTCATATCGGTGAGCGCGATTCCCGTGACGTATCGGTGGGCACCTGATTGGGCGTCGAGCTCGTAGGCCGTACTCATGCAGTCGATTTCGCACAGTTTGAGGACTTACATCAACACCACTTGAAATTTGTAGCCTCAAACTTATCTCTCGAGCGGTTAACATCGGCTGGCGTCTTGCAGTCAGTTGTATGTACCGGTCTTGCCGAGTGATTGTACTCCTTTTACGGCCTGGATGCTGTTCAGCGGGTTCTCCTGTATTATTGTAGCGCTGCCAAAGACGACAAATAACACTTCTATGAATGCCAAAATGTCGAGATACCTGAGATTGATTACTTCCCGCTTGCAACATCCCTACAGCTCTTTGCATTTCATCTGCCATCAAATGACGTCGCTTCATGACGTAAAGAATATCTAACAATTCAATTTTGTCGCTAACTTTATTTAAATGGTTGGTAAAATTATAAAATCAAGACTAAACGTAACAATTAAAACGCACTTAAATTCAAACAAATTCGCAGTCATTTGAATTTTATGAAAAAACAAAACATAATCGAATTTTTTTTTTACAACCAGCCATTATGTCATCAATAACAAAAAAGTTTACTTACCTACGCACTTTGTTTGAGTAAATACTTAGAAATTAATTAATATAAATGGTAAAATTTGTAATATCACGCATGTTGCTTAGACTTTTTTGATGTGTGTATTAATAAAATATATGCCCTACGTTAAATTCAGGTTCTTATGTGATCAGTCGACTAGATGAAATACACGTATACAATAAAATAATATATTTGCAGATTTTACATGTGATTTACATCGCCTTTTCTTCCAAACTGTGACATAGAACATGTCTCATTTAAAATATATATTTTGTAAATATAAAAACACATAAGTTTTCAGCAGAAAACACAAGGAGATTTTTAACACCCTATGTACATCTGCAATAGTGTACCTTTTAAATAATGAAAGAGCTTAACAAATTGGTGCGGTTGTACGGTCCCTCGAGCGTTGAAATTATACTCTAGTAATAAAATAATCAAGGATTCAAAATGAGTTTTTATATTTCTACATTTAATTGAAATATTTCCTTTTTGTTGTTAAATTTACTAGTAACTCCCTCAAGCGGAAACGTTTAAGGATTAAAATTTCTAATACAACCGAACCACGAAAACTTTGATAGTGTTTTATTATTATCTGAACTCATACAATGCCAATGCCAACGAGTTCAAAATATTTTAAGCGGCTATTACGAATATGTTCATAGAAAACATTGTCATAATTCAGACATATTTATTGTAGATTTAAAGGGTTTTAATGAAGACAGTACTATAATATATTTGATTGGTAAAGGCGTTAATTTACAGAAGTGCATCATGAGTACTTGATTAGACATTACATTGTATTTCCGCTATAAATTGATTGGCCGCTGCCACGTTTCACAGTCTATTTTTATTTATACTTTGTAGGTTTCCGTTTGACCACAAACTCACTCATTTGTCTAAGAGGGAGGACTTTTTTTTTCTCGCGGGCCAATCTTCTTAGATCCCCACTCTACCGAGCTACATAGGTAGAAATGCCAGATTAGTAAGGACTAAGCCCCCTCGGTGTTCTTCCCGCACCATTTACCTGGGTGGGGAGGAACTGCCTCTGCAATGTGGTAGATGTGGGGCCCTTAGCATGTCCTCGATTTAAGATTTAAGATTAATATTGGACCTTCCTTTGATGGATTGATAAGGGGCGCAATGAACACGAATGCGTCTTAACCACATATGCCTGTACAAGAGTTGCCAGACGACGTGTCCAGAGGGACCTACGTGGAGGAGAGTTACATGTGTTTCGCTCCTTTGAACATACTTCGGAGAAGAGTCAACATTGATTTGAGGATACACCATAAAGGAGAGAAACACGTGTAATCGATTGTGTGAGACATGGCATTAGCCAATAAATACTAGGCGGAAGTGCAAAGTAACATCTAACCAATTCGCTGGGTTACCGCAAAGTAAAGCCTTCATCAATCAAATACGTTATGGGTGGGCTGATTTCCGTAAATGGAGCTCTTTAAAGCTACATATATCTGAGTTACAATAATTTTCGTCCAATCAATCAAGTACTCTAATAATGTGTTTCATGAGAGCGTTAAAAGAAATTGCTAAATATTAGCTTCAAAATAACAATTTCAAATAATGTACCCATTGCAATGCGATCTAAAATATGTACTCTTGTCTATAAATTTACTCCGAGGAATACTTCAGTACTACGAATACAGGGGTACACTGTGATCGCATTAATAAGGCTTGATTACGATTGGTACACAATCTGAATTTGCCATTTCGAAGACGGTATATAGCCATGACTGCTAATCATTTAACTTTAATTTTAATATTAAAAAATATATATTAATTAACCCAGATTTCTGTTATGTCATGAAGGAGTAAACAAGCGTGTAGTCTAACTGAAGTGCAATCACTACAAACTATTAGGGCCGGATTTTGGAAACGGAAACACGTACTTCAACTGCGGGACCTCCATGCGAAAGATGCCTTCACAATGAGTTATTGAAATATTTATTCAGTATAAAAAAAAATAGCCAAGGAAAAATAATTGTTGAACTCCAATTACCGTCCTAGAGCCTATAAATCTTCCAATCAGGCCCTACACAGCTCATAGATAATCTAAAAAAATAGGGTCCTAATTGCTAGTATTGTTTGCTGGCAACACCGCTCAACCAGGAACTCAGCATTGCTAGTAATTCTGTTTCGAGATAAAGATAAATCTGGCAATATTGCTGCCCCAGTCGAATATAAGATTCCAACATCCTTACAAAATCTTACTTAAGCTTTAAGTAACCAATATAGTTAATCTTTAGATATTGGACTAGATACTTTATCTTGTATTCTGAACCATATCGAATCTTAGGGAATATTAGAGAAAGAATAAATATAATATTTACCAGTATACAGAATCCCTCAACCCCATGATCCGCATACCCTCTCTTATTTTCTTCTCTTTTTCACCGACAACAAACATTAGCAGGTAAGTGATAAACTGCGATAAAGTCAGCACCATGTACATGGGCATTATGACGCGGAATAGTACGAGCCAGTCTCCGGTATGTTGTCGCATCGGGAACTGTCCGATGCTGATGTGTGTTTGGGGGAAATCCGTAGGAACTGTTATCTAATGGAGAAAGGTATATTAAATTGTTTGAATGCACTCCTCCTACATCACTGGATGAAATTTCGTTAAAAGAAACGAGTTAACCTTAAAAAAAGAGTGAATAAAGTTTCTGTATATAAGGTTTCATTTATGTGTGTCTTTTTGCAAATGCAATCATGCAAAGATGATGCGGTGTAAAGTGCAGCTGCTGTAACACACTTGAAAGTGCTTGGCTAGTTTCTGGATCTTAGTGTGGTAGTTAACTAAATAGGTATGTATTAGAAAAAGTCTAACGATCATGTTTTCCTTCACCAAATGCCAAGACTCTTTATGTAATATAATATAAATCTGGGCCGTTGCATACACTTTACGCATTCATGACGTGGTCTTAAGTCATAAGGTGTAAAGTTTCAATAACTATAATTGCTGTCATGATTATTTAAATATAATTTCAAGCTTCGTTAAAAGGTGCTAAATATTCTAGAATAATGCTAATTGAGAAAAGGTCGTATAGCGTTAATAATTACCTTAATCTTCACATAATCAATCAACGTTTGCAGCGTCAGGAAGCCGGAGTAAAAATACGCAAGAACGGGACACGTGTCTTTACTATCCATTTCAGCGAGAGGTATTATCTGGCCACCCCTGGCCCAGTCACCGGACCAGTCGGTAACGCCGCTTCTGCCTCGACATTTGGCCGCTGATGTGGTTAAAGTTCTCGTCGAAGGCGTTGACACGTGGGATGGATTTGTACGGATCGTGTATCTGGTAATGTAGAAAATATTTGCTTAATAGCTCCCTGACCCGGTTTTGCTCAGCTGTACAAGATAATGAGACCGAATCTTCCATTCATAGTACGACCATGTAATAAAATAAAATGGCAACTAAACAAGTGAAAGTAAATCGCTCAGTATTTTCGAAGATCTCCCTACTGTTTTCTGCCTCACTCGCTCACTTCTTATGTGGAGTGTTAACCTATTAACCTAAAATTTTCTCTCTTGCGTATAATATTTCAAACATTTTCTATCATACAAACTTTGCACTGACAATTATATGCACGGCAAAAACAGAATTGGCCAAACAGATACAGAGTTCTGAAGTGATACGTTTACATACATTTAACAATTAATTTTTATTTATATATACTATATGAAATGGTGTTTACCATTTGTGCTCACCATAAGGCATAGTGTCGTCACTTTACCATGATGTCATAAAAAGACTGCAACAATCATTTAACATCAATTGTATGAAAAACTTAATACAATACCTACAGCATAATACCATCCAGGAAAAAAGGTAATTAGTGAGAGATCAGAAATCCGTTCATTGTTATATACCATGTCTATGTCGTTAGCAACCCCGTCAAGTATCAATTCCTGCAACTCAGTTCATCTAAACCTATATCAGAAGACGGAAATCCTGTGACCAGTTATATTAGGTTGTTATTGCTGAGGAATAAGTTGAAACGGCTCGTGTTAAGTCAGGAAGAGTTACATGAGCGCTCGCCTGGTCGTACTGGAGGATCGGTTGTTCCCGGTGGAGGCTGTCCGTCCTGTTCTGGCTGGGGATCGGGCCAAAATTGCAGTGGCTTCCGGGCCCGCAGTAGCTGCACCATCGGCATCTAAGACGACTCTCTGTGCGCGACAAACACGCCATGCCATAGCTGAACAGGCGAAGAAGGCTGTACCATCTTCCCAGGAGTCTGTCCTGGGAATGGACTGGGTCCCACTCCCTACCCCAGCGGCCCCAGATGCGGCATGGACCGCAGTGTCCTACGGTAAAAGGAAGCGGAAAAAAAAGAAGGTAGCGGTGGTTCCTGCGACCACGGCAGCACCAAAGAGGGGGCTATCTCTGCCCCTATAAAAAGCCGCCACAAGCTGAAGACGAAGTTCCCCTCGGTCCCACGTATGGCTGCGGTGGTTGTTTCGCTGCAGCTCGAAGCGGTGGCTCAGGGGATGAGCTACAAGGACGTCATGCTCAAGGCGAAAAAGGAGATCGACTTGTCCAAACTTGGAATCGAGGGTCTCTCCGTTAGGAGGACAATGATCGGAGCGAGGATACTTAGGATCGCTAGTCCACAAGGCGCGGAGCGAGCTGGTCGCCTAGCGGAAAGCCTTCGGGAGGTATTGACGGATGTTTTCACGGTGAATACGCCGATGAAGCGGCCTGATGTTCGCGTCATTGGCCTGAACGACACCGTTTTGGCAGAGGAGATTGTTGCGGCTGTGGCGCTGAAAGAGGGGTCTGCGCCGACCTTAATAAAGGTTGGTGACATACGCACGATAGGGGTGGGAATGAGGAGTGTCCACGTTTCCCTTCCTGTCACCTCATCTAGATCACTGGTGGAGGGTGGACACCTCTAGGTGGGCTGGTGTGTTGCCCGCGTATGGCTCCTGGAGCAGAAGCCTTTGCGCTACATCCGGTGCTACGACGTGGGCCATACCCGATCATTGTGCCCCTCGGAGGTGGATAGAGGTCGCCTTTGTTTCCGCTGTGGGCAGCTCGGCCACAGGTAACCACAGATTGTGTAGCCACCAAGCTGCACTGCGCTCTGTGCGCCGCCGCCGGAAAAAATGTGGAGCATTTTACGGGAGGGGCGAGCTGCAAGCGGCCTCCCATCAAAGGGAGATTGCCACCGCCGGTGACAAGGCCTCCATTGAGGTCTGCGTAAACGTTGGGTGGAAGAGGGGAGGCGATTTGTCCGCTTCCCGCGTCCGCCCTTAAGCCGAACCAAGGGGACATGGGTCGGGGGTCACGTCTATCCATGGCACTAGTTCAGCCGTCTGGGAGACAGTCGGGGTGTACCAGACTGTCTCTTTTTAGCGCGGGAGGCCCAGGATCAGGCTGGGCCGGCTGCTGGAGCGACATGCGGAGTGCTACTGTCACCCCTTATCGTCCTGCTATGGTAGCAGAGGGTACACCGTGGGGTTTTAGTCCGTGGGAGTCGGACATAACCCACTTTCTCCCCCGAGAGGGTGCGTATCCATAATGGATTTCCTCACAAAAAAAAAGAGTTACAATTCATTATATGAAGCAAGGAGGCAAGCAAGATATTCGGATCAGAATATAATGGCTCGAATATTTCTACTTTAAGGTAGAAAGAGATTTGGAGGCGGACATTTAATAGTTGGAACGTTACGTAGGTTTTATGAGTTTTCAATAATGCTTTGCATTAAATCGTTGGAATAGCGTGTACGATATCGTAGACAAATGCCATAATTTAAAGCAGTCATTGATATAAAAGTTTATCTGTGGTACGATAATGTATATACAACTCTCAAGAGACCATTAATTTATTAAAATTACCTTGCATTTACATGATTATCATAAATTAATATAGAGAAACATACATCCCTCGTGCTTATTAGTAATTAGAATTATTATAGTGTGAGTAGTGCAGATAGTTACTCAGCTTTATGTGTTCTGTAAATTTACATCCCGCGCCTTTTTGACTGAATCTCAATGAACATGGACTCGAGTATTACTTTAAGTTTAAATAACACATTATTTCGTTTTAAGAAACGCACATTCCAAATAACGACGCATGCTTCCAACTATTTGTTCTTCCTCGAGGCGGGCAAGCTTATAGGGTTTCTACTTACTAAAAAACTTACTAAAAAACACTATCAAAATTTCTATATTGGCAATTTTCGTTCGTTCGAATTTCCGCTATCAAACTTTTAACGCTAAAAGAGAAGACTCAGTAAACGTTTAGAAAATAATGTACCTAAGGGGCTCGCTCGTACTGCTGGGGTCGGTGTGGAAGATCACAGCCGTGGGGAAACTACTTGCATCATTGTGATAAGCATCTTCGAGTTCCTCGGAGCTGTTGAATCGTAACCAGGTGATCGGCTGCGAGCCCGATTCCACTAGAACGTTGTTCATCTCTGTTAGGAAGTCCTGGAAAAATAATATCTCATTTAAAATCAAGATCGGAAAGCTTCTGTTGTTTAAAGTCCGTGACAAAAAACACAATGTTGTTTGCTTGTTGATTACTTTATTTAAAGTATTACTTCTTACAGTCGTCTTACTGTACTTGTGTCTTTTACTTATAGTAGTTTTACTTCTATCTACTTATTTTAACTATTATGTACTGAATTTTCAGGATCTTAATATAATAAATATATACAAAGAAAAACGTCTAGCTACTAAATACTATATTTATATATATATATATAATTATTCTGTATGTGTATGTGTGACTGAACTGAACACTCGGTTCGTGCCTTCTGCCAGTTAACGCGAGATTACAGATACCTTCAATCAAATTATATTTTGAATATAAAATTACAATAGGACAACTTACTTATGTTTCGATAACTTGAACATCGAAACATCGACAGATTTTACCTTTCCGGCTTCTATCTTAAAACATTCAAAAACCGAAAATAAATAGTTGTTATAGAGATTCCATTACCGAACCAGCCTTAAAAGTTGAGGAATGGATAGAATTTAAAATATATATTTGTTTTTAAATCGCTACTTACGTTTATTTTTTAAAACTCGAATTAAAGTTAAATTTGAAAAATCTTTACGAAAACAAATTGTTTTTTTTTATTTTGTTCTATACAATGCCATGTAAAAACAACAAACAAAAAAGTTCTGATTTGGACCATTTTTAATAAGGTTCTGCCCAAAAAGTAAAATAAAAGTCATTTTTATGAAAATTCGATATCTTTTGAATTGAATAATCAAAAAAATCTCAATATTTACCGGGTGTGCTATTTTAAGGAGTATTAAAACATATCACAAATTGAGCAATTCAAAGAAAGTTTGTTGAAAGTTTGTACGTTAAATTGGTCTAGAAATGCCGCCGCTGGGAGTTCATACCAAAGAACTTCCGTACGTGGAAAAAAACACACGAAAACCGCGCAGTAGACGACTTCTAACCATCAAGAAGACATGGATGGAAATTTGAATATATTACATTCATGTGAAGACGGTTCACTTCGCTACAGAAGTATTAAAAAAGTACAGTTTCTTATAATAGAGTTGGTTCTTCACTATCTCTGGAAATGTTCGCATCGGTTCCACTTTCTATACATATTTTAAAAATACTCAACCAATCTTCTACTAGTAAATCCTCTAAAGATTCAAACTGGACTTATTTGTATATTACCAGAGTATGTAACACTTGTAACAAAAATAGTAGCTGCGAGCATATACATAGTAAAAAAATATTATAAAGTTACCGATGTGCCATTTGCATAACTCCAATCCGAAACTATAGCCATTGTGCTGTTCTCAGGGTAGCCGTCGTAATGGATGCGGTACAGGTGGCCTGGTTTGCGGATCTCCGGGAAGTTTGGATTCGGCAGCAGGATCTTTAGAACGATTAGGACGCTCAGCGAGTAGAGAGGTACCAGGACTTCCTGCGATAAAGATATTTTCCTTGTCACTTTTTTTTTATATCTAGTCAATCTTTTTGGCCGCTCTACATATAGCCGTACATTTGAGCATGCGCGTGATAATACAAAACAGAATTAAAATATAATTATAGGAATCTAAAATTGGCATTTATTTATTCTGTAAGTTGTCGCGATGTTATATACATTCAATATAGTACATATTTATACCTATATTTGTGCCCTGCACAACTATCTTCAAAGCGGTCAAAAAATGTATCAATAACTATGGGTTTTAGCGTTTGACCACAATCTCTGATGTTAAATGACAATGTAGTTTGTCTAAGGTGGTAAACACGCAAAGTGGATTGGCTTTAAGTGCAGTTGCCGGAACATATTTATAAGTGTTTGGCGACAGGTTGTTAAGAGTGGTATCTAGCGAAGAAGTTATTAAAAGTCCTACCACCATACTTTAGTTTCCTCACAATGTTTTCTTTTGCCGAACACTTCGGTTCGTAATAAAATTCTACGCTTCGTTGAACGATGTGGTATCAGAAAACGCATCCACAGAATCAAACCGTCGTCCTATCAAATATGGATCTTTTTTAGAATATATAGATTTTTTTAAATATTAATTAAAATGAAGTATCCACGTGGATATTATATAAAAATATTACAGCCAACGATTTCCTGGTGTCTCGCTTTTTGAGCAGCAAATTCCTGACGACGCTGGCCCATAGTTGGGACCAGAACGGTGCTGGAGGCCGAGTACCCATACTGCCCCGTAATCGTGTTCCGATTGCGCCACAATCTGTCTCAATCGACTCCTTGTCCGCACATTTTCTATAAAAACAAATTTTCATAATACTTCATTATTAACAGAGTAATCGTCAGCTAATATAATGTACAGTGGGTATATTTAGGTATCCGAAAGAAGAATATAGATGTAGTAGAAACTCGTCGTGACCTCCCCCCCCCCCCCTTCGGCAGCGACTCAAACTTAAGTTCGATCCCCCGGAGTCGAGCTCTCGAGCACGCTGCTCTCGCGATACAGTGACACTGAAAATGTTCACTTACTAACACTCAATATATACAACACAGATCACATAAACAAGTACACATATTGTGGTAGGGTTTAGTCTTTTTTCCTTGTTTTTCGAACTTAATTAGTTTAGTTTAGCCGAGTTGTCAATTACGAAATACATGTTAAGTTCGTTAGGTACACATGTGCTTCTCACTAACTCATACATGTATGAGTCGGTAGCTTAGTTTATTTAGATGCGCGATGTAACATCTAAGGTAACAGCCCAAACCAAGGTTCGGCCACATTAACGCCCTTGATCTTGTTGTCATACGGCTGAGCTTTAAGCGCTGGTCAAAAGAAGCCGTGAAGGCCCGCTAGGCCAACAGCGGCAAGACAAGTAAAAAAAACAAGTCAATTACGTATCAAGATGTCACAGAGAGCGGACATGCGGTTATTGCTCTTACAAACTAATTGTCAGTTTATTTTATTCCTGATATATTATTGGAACGACGTTCCTTATTGCACGGTACGGATAGGGGCTAGGCGAAAAAATGTTTAAGATTTTTCCGTCACGACCCTTTTTACACGCTTATTGCTTGAAGGCAACCAATAAGTTCGCACTGGCTCGCGCCTGCGCAGGTGTAGTTTGTACACGGCATACGTGTCAGCTGTTTCATAGCGTATTGTGTGTAGTTGTGAACTTACATTTATGTTTATTTGATAAAGTTTGTTATGAATTGAATGACAAATACGAATGAAAAGAAGATACAATAAGTGTATTAATCTCATTTCGTAATCGAAGGGAACTTCGTTCCAACCGAGTGTTCCACGACACTCTTATATGTATTTTACTATTGTTAAATGCTAAATTAAATGTTATGAATGTTACTTATAAGATTCTAGATCTAGCTCGAGTTCAAATTGTTTCATGAATTAATAGATAAAGTTTCATAAAACTAATAATAAAGCAATATAAAATATAGTTAAAACGAGCTGTAATAAAAAACGGTTACGTTACTATTTCAATGTAAGTATGTGATAATAAAAATGTATCAATCAGAAAGCCCTGAAGGGCAATATATCTTTACAACAATAACACACTATTTGGGTCAAGGTTACTGTCACGGTATCACACGTGGAACGTGGACCTTTCACTGTTATTACTGATATGATATGAAAAATAATTTGTTGTCTATTGATTCCAAAACATACGCTGTATATGATTTCACACATATGAAAATTACTTTTACTTGATACATTAGTTTAGATTGTTGCATTCAAACTGATTTGATTGCATTATTTTTATTAAAGCCTAGTTTAGTTTTTTTGTTAATGCTATTAACTGGCAAAACAAAGTTGAATCTAAAAAGGGTCACGAATGCAAAAAGATAACTAACTAGGGAGAGGGGGGAGGGCGTCCATTAATTATGTGAGGGAATCAGGGGAGGTGGTCAAATCAAATCTCACAAAATCTCCCGTGAAGGAGAGAGGGGGTTTCAGTAACTATCACGTAATTTTTTCGGGCAAAAAATAGTGTAAGAATTTGAGAAAATTAGATGAATGTAAACTAATACATGTTTTTAAACCACAGTATGCTGACATCTGATACAATTCTTGTATATATGTTAGTTGTAGTTCCCATTTAAGTTTAATTTTTATGTGTTTGTAGCAAGTTTTAGGCCATTATTTCTCATCAGCTCTTAAGGTATTTTAAGAAATAAATAGTATGAAAAATTGTTTTTTTTTACTTGCTTAAAAACTTACACTGAGCAAACTAACTCAGTTCTTCTGACAGTTTATTTTAGTATATATAAATGTATAAATTTTATATAAATGTGTAAATGTAATTAGATATTAAGCTGAGATGCTTCGATTTCTTATTAGTTTTGATTTTATGGACAAATTTCGTCATATCTCAAAACTGATAAAACAATAGAAAATTGCGTTCAATGAGATTATCAACCTGTGTTATTACCGTCACCTGTCGACTTCAAAAAGTCACAAGCCACCCCAGTGCAATACAATATGCACCCCGGCGACTTCCGGACGCCGCACCTTAGTAACCTCTGGGCTATTATCGATCCAGTCGAAAACGTGTTTGTAATGTCTTCTGTTACATAAGTTAACTAACTTGAATTAGCGGTTTTGTCCGTATTTTTTAATATATTACGTTTACTATGATTTCTATGTGATATTCCGGTGCAAAAGGACATCAAAAGTGCTCCTATCTAGCTTAACTTTATTGCCTTACTAGGTTTTAGTGATCTCTGGACGTGAACAAAACTGTAATAAATAATAATAATCTTTCAATGTAAGAGGTGTTCTGCATCTCGCTTACAATATAATAAGCTTTGTATAATACTAGCAGCAGCCCGTGACTTTACTTAACCGACAAGAAACTCGATAGGGTTTATCTTTTCACCACACATAATGTAACACATATCATATATTTATGAACAAATATCTAAATATATGTCATAGGCGTGGGTAGTTACATTCATTTTTGGTGTATGCACAGAGAGGGGCGTTATTTCCAGACATTACCATCGTTAAATGATCCACCCTATAAAGCCTTTACACATTAAAACCAGCTTGGCATGCTGTTTGATTTGACCTAACTATTCCTCGGGGACAGTATTTTTTCCAGATAATAGTTAGCTTATGTCCTTTCCTGTACCCCTGATAATGCGTATGCGAAATTTAATAATAATCGGTTTGGTAACTAAAGCGTGAAAGCGTAATATAAACATTTTGCATGGTGATAGGTTTTTTTCTAAGTCCGCCTGGCTAGCTACCACCCTTAAGTTGAAAATCTGTCGCCAAGCACCTGTTGGTGTGTTTCGGCAGCTGCACTTGAGAGCCAGTCTTCCTTTAGGTTTAGCGTGACTACCATCTTAGACCACATCATCATTTAACATCAGATGAGATTGTGGTCAAATGCTAACAACCTATACAGTATAAAAAAGCAGACAAAATCACATAGGCATTTACAATAATAATTAATATTAAGTGTCAAAATATTTCTACGAATTATTCCCGTGTTATTCTGATATTCAATGGAATTACCGGAATGTTGTTCGTAAAATCTGCTACGCGCTTTTGCATTAGACAGTAACTACCATTTATTTATCATCACAGACTCTAGTGTTTATAATAGTACAGACCTTTAATAAAGCTTACTTATTATATATATTTAGTGAAATATATATATATATATATATATATATATATATATATATATATATATATATATATATATATATATATAGTGAGTGATCATCGTGACAATAAGATCAGTGACGTCAGCCTTACTGCCGTCACACCTTTTAGGGATATCACGGGGGTCATTAACTCGTCATATATATATTTACACAAAATGAGTTATACTTCCTCCTACAGTGATTTGTTTTTTTTCTAATAGTCAAATATTCCTAACTAATTAAAGTTAATCATAACTTTATTTTCAAATTTATTGTTTTGTAAATTATACAATTTAAAAAAGGAAATGTACCACAATATCTAAACCCACAATTTTATATTTCACAATACAAAATAGTATAGATATCGTAGTAATTTTCCTTCATTAAAACCGGTCACGCCTGACCTAATAAATATGGACGCACCCGCTATACTTCCGGCGAGCCTACAGCACTATCTATTGATAAACTACACTAATTAAAAACAATAATGGATAATATATTATTAACAATATATATTGCTAATATCTTTCATTCCTGAATATATATAATTTTAAGACTAACATTTTATTTGAAACTGGTAACGATTAACTATTTTTAGTACAAAACTTTACAATAATATTACATTAACTTGGTGTATTTTTATATTATTTTTAGAAACAATTGAAGTTAAAACTTTTTGGCCGCGTTGAGCGATTTTTTTCGTAGAGAAAAATCTTGAGTTCGCGTCACCGATGACCTCGACATACTCGTGACGTATTACGCTTGCGCGAGACTAGCGACGGCGCCTAGCGGCCAGTGTACATATAATGTTAATATTTTCTATTGGGCCTGTGCAGCCCATCATATATTTAATTAATTAATAAACTGTATAAAAATGTATATAATTATTACTCGAAATGCCGATAGAAGTGAAAACCAGACTAAAGCTAATAATCTCAGTTTATAAATTATTAAATGTAAATAATTCAAACTATAGTTGATGGAAAAATTAAGAAAAGAATACAATTATTTAATTATATTGACATTTTCACTTTTGTCGGCAGACCTTATGACCGCCTCGACTTAAAAAATATTTAAAGTACATTAGTTGACATTACTACTTCCTTTCAATGCAATCTTATTTTACAAGTACTTTTACTGACTTGGAATTAGATTACTCTTTATTGTAACGTTGAATTATTATAACCATTCTTTATCACACCCCCGGATTTAAATGTTGTTGCGTTTAAACATAGACACGATATATTTTAAATCATACATTACAGTAATCATTAACACGTCGCCACGCCGTTGACTAACAACATAAAGTCTCTGACACCATGTTAGAGGATTAGTTGTAGAAAATAAAAAACCATTCTTTGTAATGTACCGTAAATTAATAGCAATAATTTGTGAAATATCGCTTATTAGCTAATTTTCTTATATTTTCCAAACAAATCATGTATAATGTCGCTTGCATAGGTTACTATTGGATCCGCTCCAAAATTGCCAACACCCCACACGAATACTCCATAACAATACTTAGGATATTTGTGCAGAGCATAAATGAAAACTAGTGAATATTTCTTCTATATTCAACTTTTAAAGTACATTTAAGACAATCTATCATTTCTTTCATCTCGTCATCTGCGGCCAAGGATTCGTAGATATCATTTCCGCATGAGTAAATCCACGGAATTAATCATTTCTCTTTGATTCAATCTCTTTCGAATCTCTGCGTCCGTGGAAACATAATGTTCTTTTTTCTTCCTTAACATTATTTTATGAATATATTATTACTAGAAACTGCTCATGACTTTGTATGCGTGTGTAACTTTATTAATGATAACATCAATACCTTCGTATAATTCTTAACGGTTTATAGCACCGCACACTGAATTACCTCTCAGGTGATAGAATTTTTTTCAATTTACTTTACATTAGACAATATCTTTATATATCAATTTCTTATTGATTTTTATTCTGATGTATGAGGTGTTTTACTGCAATATTTTAATAAAAACCAACTCCGTTATTTTTGCGTGAAACGGCAAAGATAGAAAGAGCAAGAAGAAATAAAATAAAGATAATAAAGAAGAGAATGAGAGACGGAACATAAAGGATAGAGAAGAGAGAGAATAAGCATGAGAAAGAACGAATACTTCGTATAGGAAAAGGCAGAAAGGAAAGAACGGAGATAGAAAAAGAAAAGGTACATTTTGGTACAGATATCTTTATACATGATGAAGCACATCGGTATTATTAGCGCTAATGCGTTCCATTGTAAAATATTGATAATCGGATGAAGTTTCTTGTTATAAGTAATTAATTAAACCAAATACCTCCTGATAATATCCATGTTCATGTAAAAACTCCAAAATATTTCTCTTTTTATACGCTAAAGTATAGTTTGTATTGCAGCATTTTTTATACTTCCGAGGTAATAGCGTTTGACTACAATCTATTTGTTGTTAAATAACGATGTGGTCCATGATGATAATGACATTAAATCTAGAATTGGACTGGCTCTCAAGTGCAGCTGACGGAATACAGCACCAGATGCTTTGCCACAGATTTTAAACTTGAAGGTGATATGTAGCCAGACGGACTTACAATACTTACCACCATGCCTTGGTTTCATTAAAATAATTCCTTCACCGAAAGCAGTCACTATGGTTCGAACCTACGTCGATCGACGCGGTCGCCAAATACGTTATCAACTAAGCAATCATTGTCACCACTTATTTTGTTTAAAATAATCCTTACAAAAAAGCACTGCACTAAAAGGATTTGAAAAAGAAATATATATATATATATATATCAAGGTATAAACAAAACACCGCTCTGTTATTTATGCATACCTTAATATTAATGTGGTGTGACGTTTCACAAGAAATATTTCTTAAATCAGGAACAAGAGTCGCAAAAATTTAATAAAGTCAGTGAAGCGTAAATTATTTGTTATCGATAACTCGATATTCACCCTCCGGTGGTTAGGGTGGTCCGCCCTTATCGCCGCGGTGCTGGCACACTTAGGGTATCGGAAAGGAATATATACCACCCCACTGACAGGGTTCGAGGACCCTTAATTACGTATTCTAGAGCAATTATTTAAGGACAATGATCTACCCTTATTTATTACATACTTGTTATAATGTTTGATAAAAATTACCTAATTTGAAGTTACCATGTAAGATTTTTAAAAATGGCTTGCTTCTTAAAAGAAATAAAGCTTTCGATTCCGTATGTTTGATTAGTGTCTACCTGTATTGTACAAAAATAGTCGTCAATTTACAAATAAAAACTTTCAAGTGATTATAACGTTACGGTGTGGAATGTAGAATTATTTTCGGTTATTACAGGAATTCTGTTACTTTAAACTTCTTCCTGGACTTGATTGGCCGCTGTCAAGTATCGCTGCAACAAAAAACATTTGATTTTATTTGCGCGACGTGTACCCGAGAAAGTTAAATCTGGAACTAGTAATGAAAGGAGAAAAATGTTAGTAACTGAAACAACAAAAAGTAATTAAACGAGTTGTTGGTCTACTATTTTTTATTGCAGTGAAACGTGATAGCGGCCAATCAATCGCGGAAGCGGAAGTGCAAAGTAACGTCTCCTATAATATTTAATGGATTTGCGTAACGTATGTGTACCACTGCTGAGCAAAACTTTCTGCCAGGAAGAATCAACTAACATAATCAGCCCACATCATTGTAGTAAATGAAGATAAATCAATAGTTACAAATTTTCCTACATATTGATAGTGCTACTACAAAATAATCCCAAGGAAGATTTGATGTCAGGCAGACCGACGATCATAAAAATTAAACCAAATCATACGTTACAATTTGACAAGCATGTTATGCCGAACCTACTTAGGTGGGCTAAAGATCAGAAGGTGATGATGATGATGATGGATTTAAAGTTGAAAATCTGTCGCCAAGCACCTATTAGCGTGTTCCTGCACACTTGAGAACAGGTCTCTGTTTAGGTTTAGCGTGTGTACCATCTTAGACCACATCGTCATTTAACATCAGATGTGATTGTGTTCAGACGCTAAAAATTTACAAAGTATAAAAAATATTATAAAAATATCTTGTCTCCTATATATAAAACTGTTAGTACAATACAACACTATGTTATGAGAACATAAAATCTAAGTAAATACCGTCATGTCACATCACACAGGACAAGACAATAACAGTTACCACGATCATAAAACTAGGAATATATGTACTAACGTCCGTGAAATGGATATTATAACCAGCAAGTTCATTTTACATGACTAGCGACGATAAAAGCGAGGTTCACACTCATGTCCATATTATAATGCTGGAGAGATTGTTTGTTAGAACTGAAAATCTTCTTGCTTTTTCAAGCCAACTTTTGCCCACGGCTTTAGATTTCATTTATCCCTTGGAAAAAGCGCTTTTTCTGGACGTAGCCCTATATCCTTTTCTGTACCCCTGACAATATGTATCCAAAATTGATACATATTACAGATTGATTGAGTAGTTAAGTCTTGAAACGTGATATATAAACAAACTCACATTTGCATTTATAATTAGTTGGATTTATTGAGAAGAATTACAGGTAATTCACGTTATTCCTTTTAGGGACGTGGCAATTACCATACAAAATGTGTATAAGAATGTACTCTTAGCAAAAACAATATAATAGTCTAAGCGAGAGCCAAGGAAGGTGCCTGATGAGTTCCGAGCATTAGCGAAAATAACCGAACTATGTATGCCTATGTTAGTAATATAACAAAGCACATAGGCTATAATGTACAGCTGTGTTGTTTAAACCGGCCAAGATATAACTATAAGCGTTAAGTGTAATGACTCAACCCATCATTATGAAATTCTGTATACACGTTGTCACGTGTACAGAAAAGGAATTCAACTTTCATCTACAAGAATGTATACTCTTTTCAAATGATAGATAAAATCTGCAATAACGCGAAAGAAGCCGCAAGCAAAAGGTAGTTATTTATAATGATACAGCGGCAAACGAAATCGCAGATAGCTACTAGTATTGAAATATATTTCTAAAAATAGTAAGCCTTATAATAATATAAATAGAAAGTTATGTTCGTATCCTATCGAAATATTATAAACATATTTTTATTGTTTTTATTTGACACAGATTAAAAAATTTACACTATTAAAATGATTATGTAAGACATGAACACTGTTAACCTACCGCAGAAAATGATACGCGGGAATGTTCAACACAGTATACTCAGTTCAAATATATTTGTGGAGAAATTTAGTTCCTGAATGCCGTGAGCAAACAGAAACGGGGAAATGTACATAAAAGCTTCCAACATTCTAAAAGTCGCAATGTAGGTGAAGAAAGAAAACTGAAAGTGAATAACTTTTATCCCCTCGGGAGTCACCATTTGACGTTCTGAGACATGTTTACTTAAAACTACTGAATACGCGTGACTTTGATCGTATGATAGTGCCTGTACTTGGAAAATTTTCTAATAAACAGCTGTTCTGTAGAAAATTGATCACGAGTTTAACATTTGAGTACTTCTATGGCTGTATTTAATTTACAATTTCTTGACTGATTTTAGTGAATTTTTGTATAAGGCAGATAGATACACGTTATTCCTTAATTAATAGGCAAAGTAACCAATATTGTGGAATTAAGAAATAAATAATTCCAAAAGTGAATATTATTTATCCTCAATCAATTTTAATGGAATATTGTTTACAGGGCGTATATATTCATAAAATATGATAATAAAAGCCACATTATAGCCACGCAAAGAGTTACAAAAACCATATATTTTTAAACTTGTTACAATTACTTATTATTGTTTTTTACACTCGGCTTTTAAAGTTCGATTCCTAGATTCATACCATGCCATGATTTCTGTGTTGTACAACATGCGGAATATACGCGAAATAATCTATTCTAACGCTGAACTTTAATTATACAGTAATCCCCCCCCTATAACACGGTAGATTGGTTCCGCGTTATAGGAAAACGCGTTGTAGGTGTATTCCCGTATAACGCGTTTTTATGACCCCGTATAAGGCGTTACGTATAAATTAAAAATATATTTTTTTTGTTGTAGAGAAATAAATTTCCTTTTTAACTTTGGTTTTGTTTCCTTTTCACTTATCATGGCTTAAAACTAAATATTTTATTTAAAGTAAAGTTTATAAAAATATAATTTTCTACACATTTTAATACACAAATTTAATAAAATTATGTCATTGTATTTTATAACAACACAATTGACACACGTGCACCCACGTGCGAACCTAATTATGAACTGTACAAATCATTATCAATTTCACAGTACAGAAATATAATGTCGGAAATCCCAGCGTTATATGGGGGAATGCCCTTGTTATACGGGGGATTGAAATCGTGTAATATGAAAATGCGTTATAAGAGTACAGTGTTATAATGTTATACGTGTTATACTGTAATTTTATTCCCAAAGAATTTCGGTCATGTATTTAGTTACCTCGGTTACATAACGGCTTGCCATCCGCCATTTTGTTGATAGTTTTGCGATTATTTCGCAAGTGATCTGTACCATTTGACAGTTTTAAATAAGTAAAATATTATTAATTCGTTAAAATTCTCTTAACAGAATTGGTTTTCACCTAATTTCTTTATATGTGTCGTTATATTTCAAAATCAGCTAAGTCCAATTTTAATCGTTCCTATAAGATGTGTAATTTTTTTAAGATTATTTGATTTTATACACCGTGGTCGAAGTCCAAATTTTACTGTTCATAAGAATCTTAGTTGCTTTTTATGATGTTCAAACATTTAGAAGATCTTAATATAATTTAAAAACTGATGAACTATTAAAATTTTTCGGAATTCGCAAACATTTTCTAATTTAAATTGATAACAATAGTGACTGTGAAGGAAAACAGCGTGAGGAAACCTGAGAATTGTTTTTGTAGTACCACCGCATGTGAGAAAAATATAGAACTGTGGATTTCTCAGAGTTTCAAATCGCTAATACAGAATAAGTATAATTATTTTCTCTTTCATTTTGCGTTCTTGTCAGACGGATTCATGGAGATACGTTTTGCTAAAATCTCGTCGAATTCTGACTTCAACTTCGGCTGCTGGCCTGTTTAAAGTTACGCAATACGTGTAAAAATGTACTTATTAATAACAGGGACGTCTAGGCCGGAGAGTTGAAATGGGTTATTGTGTCTCATCCCTCAACCCATTCACATTCCTCATTGCACAGGTTCGGCGGACGAGGGGAGGTTGCTAGTCGTGTACCCAGTGTACCTCCCTATAAGGACGGAGCTCGGCGACCATCTTTCGCCGGGCTGACCGCTGGGGGCGGTATGGTGATAGCTCAGTACGGTCCCATGCCGCCCCAACTTAAAGCGGTGGCCGGTACACCATGGGGTTTTAGTCCGTGCGAGTCGGACATAACCCATTCTCTCCCCCGGGAGGATGGGTATCCATAATGGATTTCCCCACGTAAATAAAAAAAAAAAAAAAAGAATTAGGAGTGTAAAATGTTCGCGGAGATTCACGGTATCATACATTATTGTTAACTAGTTGCCCGCCGCGGCTTTGCACGAGTGCACAAAAGGAAAAAGTCCGAATATTCACTTTATGCTACGCTCATATAATGAAATAAAATGGCAGCTTAATAAATAAATGGCAATCTCTCAATTGTGTTAATATTTTTGAATATATCCCGACTGTCTTCCGTCTCAGTCACTTTCTCTATTTTTATATGGTGATTCATTAACCCAAGTTTTTCACTTTTCCATAAGATTTTTTCAAACATTTTCGTTCGTACAAACTTTATCCTGATAATTACAAACACGACAAAAAATAAATAAATTAATTACATGCAACCGTCCTGAAGTGTTGCGCTTACATACATTAGGCAAGTGATTTTTACTCATGTAGATACATTACCAATGACATTTAATAAGTATGAGACATCTGCGCAAATATATAATCCATAACTAGAAACCTCCTTTAATTCGTACAATAAAAAAATAAGTAAAATAACAGCACTTCGGGATAATGTAGCTTCCTGTTATTGAACGAATTTTCGTAATCGGATCAAAATGTTTCCGGAGATCACCACCAACGTACAAAGTCGCATACTTAGCCTCTTTGTAATATTTTTATAGACGAGTATAGACATGATAACCCTGACCATAAGTTACGCAATAACTATGGATTTTCACGCATATATGACGTTGAATCGACGCAGACCGTCGACTTGTTTGGCATCTTGCCAAACACGGTTGACATACTCACAGGATTCTTCAAGAATGTATTGAAAATGGTAATAGAATACTTTAGATCATTTTAAAATGGAGAACTATCTAGTTTTAATATACTCGTAACGAGATGATGGGACAGGATTGGGGCTTACGATTGAGCCGGATCTTCTTGATGAAATCATAGTATGGCTGTAGGACTTTTTCTAATCCCGTCTGACTAGTTGGTAGTTGAGAATCCATCGTCAAGCACTTATAGGTATGTTACAGCAGCTGCACTTAGGAGGCAGTTGCTCTAGGCTTAGCATGTTTACCATCTTGGACCATATAGTCATTTAACATCTGGTGAGATTGTGGACTAATGCTAAAAACTAAGAACTATAAAAAAAAACGTATCAACCTGAAAAAGATTATTATGGAGATCAGCTGGTCGCAGGCTTTTATAGCTATTTTTTATCGGAGCATATTACTGCATTGTAAGTACACTCCAATCATAAAACAATGGCTATCACCAAGAGATATATACTTCATCATCAATTGCAGATATCCATTAGGATATATAATGGTGAATTTCTACGCGTGTCTCTAATGCAGGTGTCGCACATGATTGTGATTTCCACAATCTACTGCACATAATTTTAATGTCCTGTCTCGCGGAAAATCTTTGAACAGACATGGAAAAGTCACGGAACCTTCGATAATCTTTTTTTATTGCACCCTTTATTAAATAAAAACGTATGCAATTTGAAATAGAGATTCATAAATATAAAATTGAAACTATAGACTTATTTAATAGCCAAAATAATAACAAACGTTATCAGTTTACTTTTCCATTGAACTCTTGGGTTTCTCTTAACCCAGTTTAGGAATTGCTTGTTTAAATCACCGCAACACCAATAAAGATTGCTGTCACATAAGAATGATGGGGTTCTGATGCAACCTAATTTTGTTATAAAGAAAGTACTTCCTCAAAAGTTACTAAATAGAATAGATTAAATCCGAAATAATGAACACCTAAATATTTTTATAATCCACAGAAAGGATACTCCGCGCTAGATCTTCAAGAAAATCAGGACAGATATCAGTATTATGTCTAAATATTGACTGCACATCACATATTGTACTAACAAGTCTTATAACAAGGTAAATATTTTATCATTCAGCTTAAAAAATTCATCTACCGCCATAAAAATAACACGACTACCCCCAAATTGTTATATTGTAGTCAAACCTGTGGACTCATACAAATTCGGCAGACTTCTGACGCAAACGTCATTTTCGTTCGATTTATTGAACCATTTGCATCTATACCGCATGGTCTATCGAACGAAGGATAATTAATACTTATAGCATCAACTTTATTGACACCAACAACCAACCAACAACATTTACACTATCAAACTTATTTAAACTAAACTGTCATCTAAATTTGATACATTTTCTCCGTGATATCTATTTATATAAAAATGAATTGATATTCGTTTGTCTCGCTAAAACTCGAGAATGGCTGAACCGATTTAGATAATTTTGATCTTGAAATATTTGTGGAAGTTCTGGGAAGGTTTAAAAAGGTTTAAACATAAATAATAAGTAAAGGAGAATACTAATAAAGACAATTTCATTTTCAAATACAAAATGTTCCTAGCTATGAAACATTTGATGTCTTTTGTCATTTTAGAAATAAAAAATTGTCACTCGATTGTCAAATATTTATAGGGGCGTTCAGAAGTCTGTCTGTTTCATAGCTGTATTATGAGGTCCGATCTTTTTGGTCTGTTTTGTTGGAACACAATACAGTTCTGTTTCAAAAATAAAAATAGTACATGAGAAAGCTTTAAATTAACAGTGCATAACTGTGTTGCATTTGCAATGTAAATAAAACTGTTGTATTACACTTTGACCACATTTTACACAAATATGTGTAAGTGCTACGAAGTTCACTGGGTCATCTAGTAAGCAATAAATAATCATTGCAGTGGTAAGTTTAGGATGTGTATAATTGTTTTTTGTGATTGATTACTAGCTACTTGTATTACTTATTACTAGATTTAGTTGAAACTTCATTCGTTTGTGTTCTATGTCGTTACTAGCCTTTGTCCGCAGCATCGCTCACGTTTATTTTGATATTTTTCGTACTGCTATATACGTGTATGCATAAATAAGTTCATGATAATCGATTGAGCAGTTAAGGCGTTAAAGTTTATCAAATGAACAAACAAACTTACAAACGTATCTATGGAAATAAAAATCAGTTACTGAATGTATGTAAGCACATCACTTCAAAATGGTGGCACCAATGTGACGAATTATTTTTATGTTGTGCTTGGTATTGTCAGGTTTCTATAAAGGAACGTGTTTGAAAAATCGCAAGGTAAAGTTAATGATTTAGGTTAAAATTTTCCATTATATAAAAGTGAGTGAGTGAGACGTAAGGAAATCTTCAAATAAATTGACAGAAGTGACAGTTTGACTTTCGGCTGTCCAGTTACCATTTTACTTCATCACATTGCCGTACTGTAAAGTACTCTAAAGAGTTATTTTTTTCGTCAGTACAGACGTACGAAGCCGGGGCGAGCAACTAGTTTATAATTTAAGTTAGGATTATTGGTAATATAATAATTGTCACCCTTGGGTTCCCATTTATTAAATAAATAAACATATACAATATGAAAAATATACCAAATTGGGATATTAAATATCTGGCAAAGATTCTGAATTCGACCACAAGCCACGAGAGCCCATGATATTGAATTTGTTGTTTCTGTTTTCTGACTTTAATACATATTATTTATATAAGGTGTAAGATACCAATTTGGAATGAATACTTTTTGGACGTGCACATACATACACTGGCCAGCAGTTTTCAGTGGTTTCGCACGCATTATATAGGTATATATATATATATATATATATATCTAAGCGCATCATTTCAGAAAGGATTCACCTATTTGACTAATTACTTTTTTGTTGTTTTTATATTTGCCAGGACATTGTTTGTATGAAAGAAAATGATGTATGTTTGTATGAAAAAAAGAAGAATTAAGGGTGATCGTCTAAAATATTATTGTTATATTAAATATAATTATTATTAATAATGAAATTAAATATATTTATTATTAATAATTAAATTATTAAATTAAATATATCAATTAATCAATTGTTGGCGTTTTATTTCATTACACGATCGTAGTGTAAAAGGAAAATTCGGTCTCATTTTCATTGTTAATTTACCCGTGTGAAGCCGGGGCAGACAGCTGATTACTTATAAACTCTATGTATTTTACCTTACTCTCCTTTTAACATCTAGTCCATTAAAAGGTTACATGAGTTTTACATTTTTTAAAGGACGCAATTTTATTTTTGGGACATGTGTCTATAGAAGCTTTACCCCAAGTTTGTGGAGTTGCCGCCCTTGTCCCCCGGCCACCATCTTGGAAAAAGCGGTGCCAACACCTGTTTCGCGATATCTCGCAAACTGTACGTCCTACAAAAAATTAAATAGTGCATAATTTGTAGCTAATCGCTTTGCCTACAAATATGTTTATACAACTTTTTGCCCTAAATTTAAAATTAAAGAAGTTGTAAGTAAAAAAGTGAAGTGAAGAATTCTATAAAAAAATTCTTTTTTGCTCTATAACTTTCTTTTTATACATCTTACAAAAAAATTACCTCAGACCAATCTTGTAGATAATCTTTTGAAGAAAATTTTTCTCTACATTTTTTTTTTAATTTCATTCATTTAAAACGCTGTTACAGCGCTCTAATGTTGACCGGGTTCATCAATGCTCATGAGAATCCGGTTAAAACGAAATGTTTAACTTAGTTAAGTATATGATCTATTTTTTTTATTGAAAAACATTCTTAAATTTTTTTTGTTAAATCCGTACAACTTATTGATACTTGAAATATGTTATTGATATAAAAAAAACCTTGTAGATTTAACATTCTTCTCCTTCAGTATTCGGAAGATCCGATTACTGTGAAATTTCGTAACAATAGAGCGATACAAAAAATGACTAAATATAATTTGACAAATGACAAAATTAACTCTGTCATTAGGCTTTATCAATTGTAAAACAATGTCCTTCGTTAACGGTTATCAATTTTTAGTAAAAGGTTATCGCAGCCAAACTACTATGCCATGAATGTCCAATGTTGTGCATTACCAAAATAATTCGCAGTCAAAGGAGATTCGTTTGTTTGTATTTAATTTAGCGATTTGGCAAGAGGAGAAACTAGTTTATTTACATATGTATAATGAAACCACGATAAAAGTGAAACTTTATTCCGGTGCAGCCATATTGGCCTTGGCTGTTCTGCCGAACGTCTCTCACTTTACCCTTACTCCCATTCCGGCTGTAATGCGACATTCGATAGAAGGAGGGAAAAATGTGATTTTGAGTTTTTGGATTCCATTGACCCTTTTCCGTTTTTTAATGCCCAACGAAGCAGGCGGGAGTTACATAGTGTTATATATTGAACATATTACGAAGTTAAAAATAAATGAAGGTAATAAAATAATTGTCATCATATTCGCTTGCAATAATCTATCTAAACCATTAAATATTAACTAATATATTGAATTAAATAATTGTTTATAAGAAAAAAAATGGCAAAACCATAAATTCAACAATTATATATGAATCACGTTGTTCGTTTTTAGGTCACAAATCAGATTAAAAATTTTAATCGCGACATACGAATTAAATAATTTAGTGATCATAAATAAATATATGAATACTTTATGAATATTTAAATCCTGTGTACAAAAAAGTGCTGCAATAAATATTTATTTATAAAACAAACCGTGTAATCAAATCAAAAAATCAAACTTTAGAACGATTCCTACGACGACGATCCTCCGACGAACACCCACTCTACTAATTCTTTCTTTCTTGTCTTTGTAATTGCCAGAGCACGGTTTATATGAAAAAATATATTTGAAAAAATCTTACGGAAAGATGAAAAATTTGGCTTATTTAATCTCCATATAAGAAATTAATGAGTGAATGAGACAGAAGATAGTATACGATTTTTCAGTGGCTATTTTATTTTATTATATTGTCGTACTGTAAGGAGATTAGGTCTTACTTTATTAGTACACTAGTGCGACAATCCTAAAAAACTATACCAATACAATATTTGTAAATACAATTACATTCAACAAACATTATTCAATAAAATATATCTCTGATAAAGTCCTGGCCTAATTATTATTACTCTTATAAAACATATAAACATGGGCATTCCATGTACCATTGTAATATGATGTAAAGTATCTCTAATCAATACTTCCTGCCAGTAGGAATCAAGATACGATATATAGTTTGATTCAAGTTTGTTTCTGCCCGATACTTTGCTTTATTTTTAAATTGAATCAATCAAAGCATACGCGATATTATGACAAACTCTTGTATAGGCAGATTTGTATTTATATATGTTGTACACGTGGACTTATATTGCGACATTTATCGATACACATATCAACGAAATACCACCCATTACATCAGGGAGGGTGCGGTAAACCAATTTGCTTTATGTATGTGCACTACAAATGTTTTACCTTTCTTTGCTTATTGTAAAACCAGCAGTGTTTAAAAGAAAGTACATGTTTTTTAATGTGCAACCTATGTTTTCTCTTCGGAACGGAGGGTGTTGTTTGATATTTCTGTCCGATTGTTTAACATACGTACGTTAGCTGTTCGGTGCTAGCCGGCGAGTCGCGTCCATCGTCCCGAACGCCCGCCCCATCAATTACACTCATGCAACAAACAATAATTTATATGACACAAAGGAAACCACAAATTACACTATTAAACTCGATACATTATTTACAACACTATTTGTTTTAATTTTGTTAACGTTTTTGCGATGGGATTTTCCGGTGGTTTAGGGTGATGCGTGGCGCGTTCGAACGTTCGCCATGTTGATTTGGAGGAGTGTTTCGCGCGCGCGCCAATATTTTAGCCGTATTGCCAGGTTATAATATCACCCTAATTTAATGGTAAGTATGTTTTGATTGATTTACAATTTTCACGATTTTAAGCGTATCCTACGTTACATACATTCTTTTTATATCTCATAAGTTTTAGTGTTTGACCACAATCTCACCAGATGTTAAATAACGACGTAGTCTAAGATGATAAACACACTAAACCCTAAGGGGGAATGGTTCTAAAGTGCTGCTGCCGAACACACTTATAGATGCTTGGAGACAGATTTACAACTTGATGGTGGTAGCTAGCAAGCCGAGGAAAAAACGGCCTAGCACTATGCTATAGTTTCCTCACGATGTTTTCCTTCACCGAAAGCTCCGACTCAATCGAAAGGATTCGAACCTACGTCGGTTGACACGGTGTCTAAGCACGCTGTTAATTAAGCATGATCGCTTAAAAATAATGTAACGTTAATATGTTTACAATGCACTCCGGAGTTCATACTATTTTGTATTCTCCGTGAAATAAAATATAAGCCAAATATCCGATCTTTTAATTAATTTATATGTAGCAAACCACGCAATTCACCTGACGTTAAGTAGGCAGATTGTAGTTATTGATAAATTCTCGCAGAAAGACCAGAGGACTAACTTAGGTCAACCATTACTAGGTTTTTTTTTATATTATAGGGGCAAACGAACAGGTGGGTCACCTGATGGTAAGTGATCACCGCCGTCCATAGACACTAGCAACACCAGGGGAGTCGCAAGTGCGTTGCCGGCCTTTTAAATATGTGGGCCTCCGGCGCTCTCACTGTCCGAACGAAACGCAACAGTGCAACCACTGTTACTTCACGTCGGTTTTCTGTGAGAGGGTGGTACTACCCCGGGCGAGCCGACCCATTCATGCTGAAACCAGTAATAGCTTCAGCGTAGCTCTACCACCTAAAAAAGGTTGCTACTCCTGACAATAAATGGCTTATTTTTATATCCAATATCACCTAGCACATTCTGAACAGTTGTAAATAAGGTTGACCAATAAAAATCATAACAACGCTGAAACTAAGAACCATAAAAAAGATTTTCCACTGAAAATCACGTAACAATATGGGAAATAAAGTTTTCATACGCGGCCACACTTTGACGCATGCGTAGAAAATCGCCTCTGCAATACGACGCGACGTCGTATGACAAGCACCTATTTTTATTCTATCACGAAATCGCTATTTATTTTATCACTAATAGTTTATAAGACGCTCACCAATACACTGAGTACATTGCTGGAAGTCTAGGTCAAAAAAATTATTACGATTTAATTGTAGTTTCTAAAAGTATGTAGTATTCACACGGACATAAAAGTAAAGAACACTAAATAATATTTTTATTTCTAAGAATTTAAAGACAAAGAACTCAGTGAATCTGTTACAAAAATAATGATAGAATCAGTTCACGCTAATAACTAGGTCGGCCCTGCAGTTTCTATCGCGTTTCAATTTGTTTTTACCCTGGGACCCGATTATAACGCAGTTTCATACAGCCCACCTGTATTATTACTTCGTTTTCATTTACCGTGCTTTCCGACCTACAATATGTATGATAATTGTTGTGTTTTAACGTTAGTAGCGTGATATTAAAGAGCCTATAACCTTCTTAAACAAATAAATTATTATATAAAGCAACACAATAGACAGCAAAAAGTTTTAATCTGACTACACAGCAGAATATCTTTTGGGCTATAATATTTTATATTAAATTGGATTACTAGTAACCGCCCACGACTTTGTCCGTATTTTTATCTTTATAAATAAAGACACTAAATAGGAATTTTCGTGTAACCGTAATGGTTTATATAGCGCAGGTCGAAATAGCTCGCAGATGGCAGGATTTTTTCAAACTTACTGGTCACTTATATTGGTCAGTTTAGATAATATCTCCATAAATATAGCCCACGTGTTGCTCTAGTGTATAAGCTAGCAAAATTTCATCCAAATCTATTCAGTAGTTTTTGCGTGAAAGAATAACAAACAGACATTTATCTTCGCAAATTTCTTTGTTTATCATATTTATACGATAAAACCGATGAAAAAACAATTTAATTTATAATCAATTATTGTTGCTATTTTTGTTAACTGGCACATTGCCGATATAATGACCGACTTCTTCGACGAAGTCGCACCTAAGCTTGAGCCTTAACTTTTGCCCACTTTTCGTATCAATTTAAACATAAATAAACCGTATTACTGATAACGTTCTAACGTTCATAAGCCCTTTCCCCGACCTAAATGTAATATAGGTATGATTTTGAATTAGGTAACTTTTGTGGTACGTTTCTAGCACTATCTCGAAGTCGTCATACTTACAATAATACAATATGAATATTAGAATAATACAACTATTATTTTATCTCAACGCTGTATGTAATCAATCCAAGCTTCTACGACGAAATTGTTTGTTCCGTATTTTCCCGGGGGGTTGTCTCAGTTTTGAGCACCCTAGAGTGTTCTAGATTGGTATTAAAAGTTATGGATTTGCTAAAAATATTTTGATAAAGCCCTGTATTTTAAAACTTACGTGTTACTGCTGCCATTCATCTTGCTTCATCGTTATATATTTAGTTAGTTTCATTTATCCTATTTTACCTAGTGATCTTATAGTGTATCCCGTCTTTAAACTGAAACATCTCTGTATTTCAATCTTCGAATCCTGTTTTTCATATGAATTTGAAATGTTTTAACCAACTTTAAACGTAACAAGCATAGTTAACGGTCATATATTACACTCAATACGCTTCACAAAAGTTTTATTTATTTTCTTCTACACGCCTTTAAACAAAACACAAAATATTTCATATTTCTAAAACAAATAAAAAATGTCAATCAATACCGGGCGGAAGTAGCATATAAAGAAATGTTTGAGTAATCAACTCAGTCAACGAGAAGAAACGGCCAGAAATTCAATCGAGTTTATTAATACGTTATTACGATTTCTTTTAAACTATGCCAATATTCTTTACATTATTTATCATTTGCTTATTGTTTACAGTATTGTATTATTTTTTGTAGATATAAAGAGAAGGAATCACTTCAAGACATCACTATCATTAATGGAACGATCTATATCCTGTAATAAACTTTCAACAATGTTTCTTACTTGACATGTACCTTAAACGAATTATCCTGTAAATAGATAATGCGCCTCCTAAGATTATTGGGGAACCTAATGCTATTACCTAAAACACTTTTATTTGCTTAAGTCTAAAAGATTAAATCACTATTTTGTAATGACTTCAGGTACTAACTAAACTAGTTTTAGTTTTTCCAAACATGCGTTAAATATTCTAGGATGTATTAGGAAGGTAAGCTTGTTCTTCTATGATTAAAATATTAGATATTTCGTGACCTCGCATAGTGATTCACTCCTTGACTCCGGGAAGAGATCTTTGCCTCGAAATTGGATTACATATAGATTGTAAAGACAGAGTAACGTTAAATTTGACTTTTTATTCAATTATATACAAGTTATCAATCAAGTTATTAGACTTTAATTTAAACTATTTCCTCTTCTGATTCCGTTTCATTGTCAGGCTCTTGCTCTGGTTTTGCGGTAGGCGGTGCATCAAATTCCCAGTCGAAGTCTATACCGGTGACCTCAGTAAACCAATCATGGTAGTGTCCGGGCCGGATAAAACCTGAACGTTGAGACGTTTATTATTACTTAAGGTCTTTAAAATTAAACAAAGACAACAAAGCATTAATAAAATAGAATCAAAAATATTTAATTCAATTAAGGCCCTGGAGCCGCACCTATGAATGTCTAAACTACCACCGGTTCGAACTAACAACCCAATCATCGGGAAGAATCAGCAAGAAACTTTATATGATTTATCTTTTTTCTATAAAAATACATTTTAGTTACATTTGTTTGTTGACCTCATACACAAAGTGGGTCTCTTGTTGAACCTTGTGGAGATTCTAACACTAATAATTCCATAGATTATTTGTTTTTGGTTTTGTTGGTCGGTACACATGTTGATGTACTCCGTCAGATGCACTTGAGAGCCAGTTCCCTTTAGATATAACGTATTTACGATCATAGACTATCGTCATTTAACATCAGATGCGATTGGGGTCATACGCTAAACCTTGGAAAGTATAAAAAGAGAAATAATGTTACCAGCTGGGAAATCAGTGTGACATCCGGTCCCTGAGACGAAAGAAGTGACTCCAACTTGAGAGATGAGTCCATCATCGTCAATAACTGTTAAAGGTCCTCCGCTATCGCCCTGGTGATCAACATAAATTTTAGGTCTATATTTTCCAACAAAATTAAATTATTAATTAAGGTTATTTAGAAGCGATAAAAGTACAATTTGAAGACTAAATTTTAGTGCAACATTCCTAAGGTAAAAAAAAACGGAAGATAGATATTTGGTTAGCAAATTTAGCTCTGAATACATCGCGCTATGCGTAATGACCGAGACCTCTTGTTTACACGGCGCCATGCTTTACTCGTTTAAATTATTTGCGTCAAGACGGCAACAGCTTCTATGTGTGATACTTTATTTACAATTGTTCAGTAAAGTTGATAAAGTTGTCGATTGAGGAGACCGCATAAAAGTAATAAAGGTCAGTAGATTTGCGAAATAGTTAGATAACGCGTACTTATATATTTAGAAAATAAATACGGTCCCGAGTTCTAAAAGATAATAAGTAAAATAAAAGAAGGAAATTCTTATTACAATATGAACGTTGTAAAATGTTTGCCTCAGTTCACGGTATCCATCATATATATCAAAATCTAAGAAGGCTAGAAACCTGGCACGTCGACTGACTGGTGACGTTGTAACCGCTGGCACAGATGGTAGAGGGCTGAATGATTATGCTTCCGCTGTAAGATACGAGACAGAATTCGTTCGTTACTCCACGGAGATAAACCCAATTCATGTTCTCCGGAGAGGACCCTGGAATTCGTATGCATATTAAAGACTTTCAGCAGAATTCCTTTGCCAGTGTACAGAATAAATTATTTCTTTAGGATATATTATTGCCATTTACCAAGACTGAGGCATTAGTTCTTTCTTGTTTGATGAGCATTGAAGTTGTCTCATTATACTATCCTTCAATATGTTCAATATGTTGAAGAAATTCTTGCTATAAAGGTTATGAATAAAAATTCAAGCACATAACTAACTGTACTTGCTAATCGATGAAATAGCAATGACGAGGCAATCGACTATTGTTTCACTTTCTCGACTGTTCAAGCGTTACGACATATATATATGTGTCCTTGTTGCCCCCGGGATCCGCCATTGGCAGCTTACGTATCTTAGAAACGTAAGGCCATTGGTCATACATATCCTTCGTCAAAGTATTCTCAATTGTTCTATCAATTTTTTTCGTGTTGCTCTAAAATTATATTGATGTTTTAAACTATATGCAGATTTGTATTATTTTATAATAATTTGAAAGTACTGTGCGGTAAATCTGATCGTACGTCATAGATCGATGACGATATAGGTAATAAGTGTTACCTGATAATGGTGATAAGTTATGTTAAAATAGAAGTAAATTGATTATTAATTACATCAACTAATCTATTTTACATACCAAGAGTCCAAGTACGACCCCAACCGCTTGCTGTTAGCCTGTAACCATCAAAATTGCGATTCTTGTCGGAGGAACGTTGAATCCTTATTGGCTGGATATAATCTGCGGTTCATAGGGAATTATATATTTTAATAGATCTCATAGATTCAATGATTTACCATTGTCTTTTGTTCAGACATTAAAAACTTCAACGTCTTTACATTAATTACAATTTATATTGTCAGAAAAAGCTTTCGTACCATCAAAAGTAAGACTTCTTTCAAAATTTAACACGCCGATATCATGAGGCTGAACGGTGCCTTGTAAAGCTTCGATGTATAGAGGATGGTTGTAGTAGCTTGTTGTCTCAAAAATAGCTGCTGGTCTGGTCAAGTTCACCGTACCAGCTCGGACAACAATTGTGATACGGCTAAAGAAAACAACACATTTATTAAAAGGCTAGTTTATGAAAAAATATGAATTACTCGAGAGGTTATTCTAATTGTTTTTAGTTGCTTATTTTAATTTTGATTTCTTCCTCTGTATCACCAGATTTATTAATTTTTTGAATAATTTTTTTTTTGTGTAAAAGTAAAAAGAGTTGTGTAAAACTTAAAACTTTTGGATTCAAAAGAAATAATAAGTGCATTTAATCTTATGCTTACAAAGATTTTTGTCCTAAGTTAAGTAAAATACTAATTTGATGAACCATTTTGCTCATCCGAGTCTACGAAGTTTTTGCCTTAATGAGCTTTCTTAGTTCTGTTATTACTTTCAATGTAATTAAACTTATCTCTGATTTTATTTCCCTTAAGAAGATAACACTTACTTAGCAGTACAGTGGGCGGCAGTCATGCCCCAGTTAGTATGAATGATGGTTCCCCCGCAAGCAGTTACAGCACCAAGTGGATTAATCATGCGTAGTGATAGCTGGAATGGGATTTGACCTTCCTCCGCCTCCCATCCCGAAACGATTTTTGTATCTCCTGTGTAGAATAGTAATCCGTTTTACCAATCATCTCTAACTAAAAGAAAGTTATATTGTTCAAGACTATTTAGATTAAAATTTGGTGTGCAACGAATGAGCAAAAATGTTTCCTCTCACCAATCGAAAGTTGAGGTTATTTCTGTCCTTGTTATCATTTATGTTACCGCAACGTATTGTCTGATATATTTCATGTGTTTAAAATCTACATAAACAGAAATAACTTGCCGAATATATGTAAGCGCATCACTTCAGAACTGATGCACCTATTTTGCTAATTATTTTTTGGTGTGTTTGTAGTTGTCAGGACAAGGTTTGTATGAAAGAAACTGTTTAAATGATTGTAAGGAAAATCTTGGCTTAAAGAATCTCCATATAAAAAATGAGTGAATGTGTAAGATAGAAGAAAATAGGGACATCTTCAAAAATATTGATAGAATTAATAGATTAACCTTGAGTTGTTGGGTTACCATGTTATTTAATTACATGGTCGTACTGTAAAGGAATATATTTAAATACTCACCTCTGGCATCCTCAAGGTATACCATTGATGGATTTGCATTCACCTGAAATAATTGCAAACCAAGTCATTTTCACCGTATCTTTCACTTATCATCTATTTTAAAAGCATTTACGTTAATTTATTGCCGATTCAATTTGTAATAGCATGACGTTTTTGTAACAAATAAAAATGATTAACATATCTGTTATACATTTAGATTTTAGAAGTATGAATTTATTGTTCTACTGTGATAAGAGACGGTCCCTTGTAAGTGGTCAATAATACATAGGATATCATTAGTAAAAGTTTTATTAAACCTGTCTACTTCAACACGTATATGAGTTGAACTAAAAGAGAACAAATACCGTACTACCAGCTACTGCTGCCAAAAAGAGAAGCACAGTCCACGCTGCCATTTTAGAACTAAATCAGTAAGGATTATTTTTCACTTTTAAATAAAAATACGTAAACATATAATTATGGATTAAAAGATAACATATGTAGTCGCATTAATACGATAAAGACTATCTGCCGTAAATTCGTTTGCGTAAAATACGAAGATAAAGATTCTTTCAAGCCCTAGTATGTTAAGTTCAGCATCCAAATATATTTTAGAGTATTTACGCATGTTGTGAAAATCAGCTCTATGGCAATTTGCTTTAACAAACGTTAAATGCGGCAATTATTTCGGCCCATATTAAAAAAATATTCTATTTGAATTTTCGTTTGTTTAGTTTTCTCTCTATGTTTAATATTAAAAATGCGGTAAAAATGTGAATGTAAATGTGAATTGTAATCTTGCTAAAACCAGAGTATCAGAATTTAAAAGAATTATAATCAGAAAAAATAATTAATGGGAAAACCCCATAATCGGATTATTATAATTACATATCTAGACCGTGCTCTAATTGTTTTTGTGTATAACGATATCCAACTGTAATTGGCTGAATGGTCCGATGCCACATCGTTAATCTGCTTATATAATTCTATAGTGAACCAAACTTTTGGTAAAGAATGCGACATGATCAAAAGTGATGTGTGTAGAGCGTTTTCTAATTTTGGCTGGCAAAGTCCTTAGAAAGCCTAAGACATGACAATTACTTGTGTATTTAGATCCAGGTCTACTTCTAACTTTAGTGTTTCAACGTCTTAAGTCTTAACAGCTGATATTTTTCTCTAAGATATAATATGATACAGTGCGTAAAATTGACTCTCCTTGAATATGACATCACAAGTACTTCGACACACTACCATAAGCTCGGAGCTTGGCGAATAAATCATCTAACTTTAACAACCAATAATGTCCTTACCACACTCTCGCGGTCTTCTTCGACGTAGCTAAAGCTTTCTATTAGGTATGACACGTCGGACTCGGTGGCAAGCCTTTTTAGTTTAGTGTTCCTGATAGGTTACTTACCATTATGCGCGAAGACCTCTCGGATAGGATCTTCCATTATAAACCTGTCTAACCTGTGCGCCAGGGACCTAACACGATCTCCGGAAGTCGCAATAGGTTATTACGTTCATGACATAGATATACAGGCTTCAGTTAGGCCGAGAGTAAAACTCAGATCACACCTTGTCGATTGCGATCTCAGTCAATGGTATATAGTATAGGCGTGTCGAAATTAACTCGGAAGAGAGTACCACGATACTCTTTGACCCCTTTACGAACCGTTTCCTGGGCCAAAGAGGTCAACGCTCACGTCGTTTGAGTGTGAAAAAAAGTGGGAAAAAGCTAATTGAATCTTAGGTAACTTAATTTAAAACCTCTTAAAGTCACTTATAAGTATAATGGCAGTTACAAAATATCCTTACATTATTATCAATGCGAAAGTGAGTCTGTTATGTCATACCTTTTTGTTTTTATTTGTAAACAAAATATATTAAAAGATTAACGTAGAAGTTGAAAGTTGTATGTATTCATCGTATTTTACGATAATTATAACAGTGATGCGAAATATTTTATGTTTGTTTCGACGTTAGTAAATCAAAAATAATTGCTGGGCCGTGGGATTCCGTAGTTATGTTTAAGTAAACCATACAATAAATTAAGTTTGCTCAAATCCGTCGGTGTATCAATAATCAGGCGGGGAGTTAGGAGGGATTCCGATTGGGTAGAGAACACAGTGCAGATGGTGATAAAGGCGTCACAGTGACTCAGTTCTAATGTAATGCGTTTCAGAATCAACCAGCAAATATTCAACGATGGAAAGGCTTGCAGGCCGACATGATATGGACAACGAGTGATAAGATTGCCGATTCTTGGTGGTTGCCATTGTTATTGTATTGCACTATACGTGACGTCATTTCGCCATGCCTCAACAAAGAAACCTTTTATAAAATGTAATTGAAACGATCATTTACTATGTACGAGAAATAATTTTAACAAAATGTAATTCATTATTATTTATTTAATAAGTTATGAACACACAAAAAATACTTTATTAATGAAGGTGTACGCTGCGGAAAGTTATGGTAAATAATTTACTTCACATTAGTTTGAAATTTCCGTCTGAAACAGATTAACGGTTATTATTTGCAACTGCGACAAAAAATGTTTATTAGTAACCTGTTAATTTTGTTAACAGCTGAAATGTGTACCTCTATTTCTCTTTTTTTCAGTTGCAGATCTCAAGTATTCATGAATACTAAAAAGCGCTTCCTGTTACAGACATAAGTAACAATCCGTTTCTAACGGAAATAGTAAAGAAACATCAAACAAGTTGTACAAAATATTCGGTTATTACAATTTGATAAATAACATTGTCTTCATTGTTGTAGTTGTTTAGTTATCTACGAAATATACAGGTTCGGCTTCAGGTTCGGGTTCCGGTTCAGGTTGAGGTTCGGGTTCTGGTTCCGGTTGCACGGTCGTAGGCCCTTCGTATTTCCAATCGAAATCGATATCAGTTACCTCTTTGAACCAATATAGGTAATGTCCAGGCCGAACGAAACCTGTAAGGTGGATATATCATTTTATTCATTCATTAACATGCATATAAATATAAGTAATATTTAGGGGTATTTAAGGGCTACCGTCGCGATATATCTGTTGTGTTATATTTCCATTATTTACATATACGTTCATTAATATTGTATTCTATGGAGCTTACTATGTTATTGAATTACATCGAAGCATATTAGTACACTGTTTTCAATATATCTATGATAGTCAGTCAGTACACTCACCAGCTGGGAAGTCGGTATGACATCCAGTTGCAGACACGAACGATGTGACCCCTACTTGAGACACGACGCCGTCATCATCGATTGCAGTTAAAGCACCACCGCTATCGCCCTGGATATACAAAATTATTTAACTCCTGAAGAGCACCCTTTTATTATTAATATATGAGAACAATACATAATCTATTGTCTTGGATACATGCAATTAAAAAAGATATTGTATAAGTAAAATAAACTGATTTCATTTCAAGTTACAATCTGTATCGGAAAACAATCCTGCAATTAACAGCATCAGCATCATCAGCATTGCGCATGATACATAGACATATATCGTGAATAAATAATAGAAATCGTAGTTAAAATGTTATATTTTATATATGTATTTAGTCTTTGACCACAGCCTCACCTGGTGTTGATGGCTATGTGGCTGAAAATGGTAATACGTTAAGTAAAAAAAATATATATTTAATTGAGAGAAGGTAGTTAACAAGTCTGGTTTAAAAAAAATGCCTTAACACCATGTAATGATTCCATCACGTTTTTTGCCTTCATTGAAAGCTCATGCCAAATAGCGGAATACGAACAATTTTTTATGCTTTATAGCTCTATGACTCAAGAATGTCATCTTACGCAAACTCGTTAAAATAAATTCATATACTTCAGTCAGTCTGCGTAAATATGACATTCTCGAGTCATAGACTACAACTTTATAGTTTTTATCGCTTGTTCACAATCTTACCTAATGTTAAATGAAAATGTGTTCTAAGATAGTAATAATAAACGTAGAGGGGGTCTGGCTTCAAAGTGCAGCTGTCACAACAAACCTGTAGTGCTTGGAGATAGATTTTCAACATCAGGGTGGCAGCTAGCGGATGGCGGATTTAGAAAAAGCCCTACTACTATGCTATGGCTTCATCACGATATTTTCCTTCACTTGCTCCGACTCATTCGTAAGGGTTTAGATCTACGTCAATTGACCCGGTATCCGAACACACGAACCACTGAGTCATCATCTTGAATGTTTAAAATATCTTAAACTGTATGCTTTGCACTAAGTATTTACCCAGTGAGAAAATTCTTACGAGTTTTCGGATAGAAAATTTGTGCAGTATTTGACGACAACAGCATCACGTTTACACATAGTTCTGCGGTAACGCAATAGTAATTACGTTGTAATTCGTTCTGAATAGTGGTATACGAGTCATTCCAACTTTTCTCAGACTTGTTTTTCATTTGGGCATGAGAAATGTGAAATAGAAAATAATGGTCTAAAAAGTAAATCTTAAATATCTCACCTGGCACGTGGATTGACTGGTAACATTGAAGTAACGAGCGCAAATTGTCGTATCTTGAATGATATTGCTACCGCCATAGGCTAAGAGGCACTCATGATTTGTGACACCACGGAGATACACCCAGTTCATGTTCTCAGGAGCGGAACCTTGAATTCAAAATTATTGAGAGAAACTTGTCAGATCTCTGTCTTGTATTTAAAATAAAAGCTTATTTTAGATCCTCTTATACTTCCGTATTTTTCATCCCTTACACTTAATACTGCAAATGGAGAATGGTTTCCTCATGGGATGCCACTTGCGTCAATACTTTGGCACCGTCTCATCTTTTAGTTAGATCACTAACGTTTCGTGTTGCAGCTGACTTCAAATATGCGCCTTGAAAGGTTACATATTGACGTCGTAGAAACTGTGGCACTGTGAAGTTCGAATGTACGCAACCTTGCAAGGAACTCGCGAACTGTTTGACATATCTTGCAATCAGTCCCATCAGGTCAATACCTTTGTTAGCACATAAAATATCTGAGAATATTGCTTTTTGGCTGTGAGTTGAATCGCATCCACTACTTCATTGTAACTATATTTTAGCACAACTCTAATTGCTATACACGTACGTGGCTTAGAATTTTAATATGTTAAGCACAGAAATGGAGCTGGTATTGAAATACATCTGTCGAAACACATTGACATACATAATTAAATAAATTTCTAATTTTAAGCCAGAGAATAACCTACAAGTCGGGATTACTATACAATTTATATGAGTACGAGCTTATAGTTATGATAGTTCAGTGTTAATGTGCTGAAAAATTGCATCAATATTAGCTCTCATCTTTCAGTACGGTTGAAGAACTTGTTATGACCACTATGGCATGTACTTACCATCGGTCCAAGTGCGTCCCCATCCACTGGCTGTTAAGGTGATACCATTGTAGTTACGGTTCTTGGCCTCGGAACGCTGAAGCCTAATTGGTTGGACATAGTCTGTGGATAAACGGTTAAAACATTTGCAAGGACATTTAGCTTTATCGCGATTGCACTAAATAAGATTCATTAGGTAACAAAAATTGCCACTGCGTTAGCCTACATGGCTTACTTCCATACTAAAATGTCTTACGGTATTTTACTGTTTGGTAGAAGCTGAAAAAAATGTCTTAAACATAACATCAAATCTTTTTTTCTTTATACTATTAGTTTGAGCGAAGATGGGTGAAGGCCCATCTTTCCATTCCACAGGTTCTGTGGACGGAGCAGACGGCCGGTGTGTACACGGTCATCTCCTGACAAGGACGGGGCAAGGGGCGGCGGCGCGTAAGGTGACGCCGCGCCGGGCCAACAGTTGGGGCGGCACGATAAACGCTATAGAGATCTGGTCTTGCTTCCCCAATAAAAGCGGCGGATGTACACCGTGGGGTTTTAGTGAATAGGAGTTTCAAACTACACACCCTCACCCCTGGGAGGGTGGCAATTTCATGGTGGACTTACCCACGTAAAAAAAGGTCTAATTGAACTTCTAGACTTAGACTTAGTAAAATAATTTATAGTTGTTTTTATTTTATTATTGCTTATAATAACTAACACGAGGTGAAAAATTATCAAGGCATTTATCTGATAAGTCGATATTATGTGGTTCAAAATGTGGTCGTTTTGAATGTTTTCGTTGGCTACATGTAAGCTTTCTATACTCGTATAATTTTTTTAAATTATCGATTCCAAACGTTTAGATTAATATATTAAACATACCATCAAAGGTAAGTGATCTGCCAAATTCGATAAGGCCTATGTCGTCGGGTTGCACGATGTTTTGCATCGCTTCGTTGTATTTGGGATGATTGATGTATTTCGTTGTCTCAAATATCACTGACGGTGTGGTCATGTTCACTACTCCAGCTCGGATTACCATTGTCACTCGCCTAGACAGTGAAAAATTATCATAACTGTACTTGAACGAGAGTCTTTTCAAATTTAGCGTGTTAACTATCTTAGTCCATATTGTCATTTAACATCTGGTGGGTTTGTGGTCAAACGTTAAAACTTATAAAGTATTTAAAAAAAATACATAACAATAATATTTGACGTTATTACTTTATAGTTTATAATTATAATTATACATAGTGATATTATATCAATAACAGCTTAAATATAACTCACTATCAAAAACGAAACTCGAAACCAGTGGTCAGCAAACTGATCATTCAAAAGAGCCAAATATAATCAATACAAAATTGTAGTTTATTGCAAGAGCCTATTTTCAAACTTAAGTTTTGCTTTAACAAATATGTTTTTATTAGACATTAAAATTACACTCTCAAATTTGTCTTTGCTAAATATGCAATTTTATTGCAAAAGACTAGCGGTCGAGTTTTTGGCGGGATCTTAGTCTGTCATGTAGTGGTTTTTATATTTTATTCATAATCTTGTGTTATTAGACTCTATATTTTGTAATATTGGTGGTGTTTTACGTAATATAGTTCGGTTATTATGCTCAAGTGAAGTGGATGGGAAATAATACCACGGAGCATGCATTCTGAGATGCCACCAAAACTGCATGGAAAGTTCTAACAAGGAAACCACCATCTTGTTAGAACATTATAACTATCGCAAGACACTTACTTGGCAAAATCTTGTTACTTGACACTGGCTAGTGCACAAACCGTGACGGAGCCAAAAAAAAAAAAAGAAGAAGACTAGCGGTGCTATTACTGCTCTTTAAAAATATGCCTTAGTACAATAACTCGTCTTTTACAAGGTAAGTTAATAAATAATGTTCTGTGTCTGCACTAAACATTTAGCATATTGAGCCATGGCTGATGAGTTAAAGTGGAGGAGTATAACTACATGTGCCAATAACATTATTTTCTCCACATGACATAAATAATCCTGACAGCGTTTATACTACCTTCTAAGAACAATTGGTAAAAAGAATTGATAAATTTGTCAAAAAGAAACTGCGTGAGATTTTCCCGGTATATTACTTTGTGATTTTTGATCTCCCTACCAGAATATTTATATTAGTGTCCAGCTCCTTTTTATTTTATGTCATGATAGGTAGAGTCGTCACAACATACTTTCCACTTCCACTATCCTCTGTGAACTATCATTTCAGTATTCACACTTTTAATACACATCTCTTACATTCTATTTACACCTTCTTCGTCTACCGTTCACCGTCACACTTTAAACTCTTGTAGTAATTATGACTTATACTTATATACCACGTCTACTATTTACAAACTTTTTCTGGATATACTCATTCTTAATAAGGTCATAGATATATATATATATATATTTTATTATTTGCTTTTTTGTCTTATGTAATCTAGTGCTTGACACTTATTTCAATGTTTAAGGGTGTTAAATCAAAATTTACTAATCAACCACAAACAAGCAGATAGCTAATGATAACCAATGTAAGGTTTCCCCACGTTATTCTTACACAATATTCTATCAAATTACAGTAATTAATGATCGTTTAGTTGTCGAAATTCGACCATAACTCATTAATTTATGCAAGTTTAGTTTTTTAGGAAAAATATTAACTTTTCCAAATTTTTAACTCCAAAGCTAGCCCTAGCGCCAGTAGTTTGGGTCGTGCGGTGATATGTCAGTCAGTCAATCATTCATCCATATATATTTAGATAAACCTAACTTACGTGGCTGTACAGTGAGCAGCAGTAAGGCCCCAGTTCGAATGAATGATGGTACCACCACACGCATTGACATTACCGGCTGGGTTGACCATACGCAGTGAAATTTGATACGGGAACTGACCCAACTCCGCCTCCCATCCTGATACGATCCTTTCATTGCCTGTCAAAAAGGAGAATTATTATTGTTTCGATTTTCGTATGAGCATATTATTATATATTTAAAACTATATTACCCGACTTTTGATTTGGCATGTCCGGGAGAAGGCTGGGATAGTCGTCTAACTGCTGTTTCATATAGCGTTATCTTTGTCTATCGCATTTATTGCGCTGTACGATGGAAATAAACTTTACAAGACTAAAACAATTTGATCTTAGTCGGCCGTCTCACTCTTCTTCCCGATGTGCCAAATCAAATGTCAGTTATATATATAGTAATAATAGTTATATCGTGAATTTTTCCCAAAAAACATGTCATAATATTAATTATTAAAACTATGACAAACGACGAGCTGTTTACTGAAAATGCACGTAAATTTTAATAAATCATTTAATTCTTAGTTACTCAGTATCATAAATTTCTAGCAATTACCTCTAGCTATTTCTGGGAACGTCAAAGAAGGATCTGCATTCACCTGAAATGAGAACACGCAGATTACTCACTATTTCTAAGTTCCTATTTAAAATTTTATTCATTTAATTCTACAACAGCACAGTGACATTACTTATTAAAAAGTTAAATATAAAATTATAGTATGCCGCTATTAACACATTAGTTTGAATTAGTTTTTAGATTCTTAAACTAGGAATCTTAATTTTCTTTAAGGTCATTAACATGCCAGTTTGCTGTAGGTCATTCTTTAAGCTCATCAACATGACAGTTTGATGTAGTCCATTCTTTAAGCTCATCAACATGACAGTTTGGAGTAGGTCACTGTATCAAATTTTCATGACGTGTGATGTGGTTGATATCACCATATCTTTGTTTGTTACAGAGATTTTCGTGTCATTTTAGCTTTTGCCCATGATTTCGCTTGTATTATTGCAAATTTTAGCTACCCCACCCCTCTGGAACAGTACATTTATATGGATCAGAAGTATCCTACATCCTTTTCTGTATTCCTGACAACGAGCACGCGAAACGATCGGTTGAGTCTTTAAGGCGTGAAATCTTAACAAATAAACCTATTCATATCTATAATAACAGTAAGGACTATTCCACTTACAAATAATATCTTAATATTATACTATAGAAGAAACCGAAATAAAACATGGCATGATCTATAACGCGTTTAAAACATTAATATGCCTGATTTAGTGTCAGTAAAGTCATAAATTTTGATGAAACACAAAAATTTATGAACAGAACACACGTGTTTTTGACGAAATTTTAGTATTTACTTTTTCCGCATTAACGTGCCTTATTTGACCTAATGGCCGTTGATTTTTCTAAAATATCGAAGTTACAACAAGACAGTAACTTTATAATACTGAATAATTACTAAGTTCAATACAAAAAAAAATGTACAATTTAGTACTTAACGTATGTTCAGTAACGTGTAGTGTTAGTTGCCAAAATAAAAATGAAGAGATATCTGATGAGTCTTTTAAAAATATGATTGGAGTAAACCAAGCTTACTTAAAATTTATGTTATTGAAAATTTCTTCTGACGTATTCTGAATAGAAAATCTGATAGAAAAGCTGAATACCAAACTCCAGTAATTGGATAATCAATACAACAAGCAAGGTATATTACCGTGACCCCAGCGATGGCCGCAAATAACACAACCGCAGTCCACACCTCCATTTTTCTAACAACTAACTTGCTTAATGAAAATTAAAATACGTTATAATTATTACCTAAAGTAAAAGAATTATAAGATAATAGTAATTTTGTTCAATTAGTTTGATAACGTATAAATTCTAATCACATTTAATCCAAGATAGGTTAACACCGATAAGAGCTTTTTGGGTTTTTATGCTATGCTAATAATTTATATTTATGTAAATATAACCACAAATATCGGTTTGACAACATTTTATTAAGTTATATGTATAATCCAATTTTATTGCAATTTAATTTTGCCGCATCTTCAGACATTAATAAAGCTTTGATGTTTTTATTTAATTGCGCTTGTAACTTTTACGATGAGAGATTTTGGCGGGATCTCAGTCTATCATGTAGTGGCGTTTATATTTTATGCATAATGTTGTGTTATTTGACTCTATGTTTTGTATTATTGGTGGCATTTTACATAATATAATTCGGTGCACAAATGAATTAGATGAAAAATAATACCACTGAACATGAATTCTAAGAGGCCACAAATACTTCCTGGAAAGTTCTAACAAAGTGTCACCATTTTTTAGAACACTGAAATAATCACCCTTATTACTTACTGGACAGAGACAGTAACAATCTAGAAGATTGGGTTTAAAAAAAACCTTTATAATTTTACTGATTTTTTTTAAATGACCATGGGATTTTTTCCCACTCAAGGGAATTGTAATAGTATTTTCCATATTATTTTTTTAATAAGTTGCCTATCACTATTAACCAGTGCCGTTACAGTATATTAATCTAAATTCTTTTAAGTTACATAAACAAAAAAAAAATTACAAATGTGTAACTTAGATTTCATCAATTTTGATAGATTAGTAAAAACCAAAGACACTTATTGACTATTTCTTTGCTTAAATACATTTCAACTTAGAGCTACCACAAGTATGCCGTATGTATCAAACTTATTCACTATTCTATATTAAGAATTATCTTTGAAGTATTATAAACTTTTATAGTTTTTAATTAGACATAGAACAAGAAATGACGCTGCAAATCTATTTAATTCGTCAGCAGGTTGGGATAAATGTAAAAGTATTTACGAGTGTATTATATAGGAGTATAAATTATTAATTCTCTCAAAAAGTACTACAAATGGTTTACAAAACGTGACGTACTTATCTATACTTCTTATCAATGATCGAGAGGGATTGTTAATCTTATAATCCTCAAAATCATTCTATACATATGTCCTTCAAAGAGTTTGTATGATTACCATCATTATAACTACACACAAAAAAGAAAAGAGCAAAATAAATATTCAAGAATATTTACCCGATTTCTGATCAGCTGTATCTAAGTCAAAAATGGTCATATCAAAAATAAAAAAAAGGACTTCGAAGTAGCAAGACTCTAGTTTTTGAATGTCAGAGCTAAATTTTCTTTAAAAACCGTAGCTTTGATGCAACCCGAAAATTTGCGCGAATATAATTTTTTTAAAAGGCCAATGGCCGTACAGAAAATTGGGGGCGGTTTCACAAACTGGAATAAATTTTATACAAAATCTTTTCAAAAGAAATGAAAAAATACCTTATTTATTCTTTGATGCTCGACTTTAAAAAAAGAGGCTCAAAATTAAAAAAAAAAAATTGGTCGCCCTATTTCTTCGGATTGCATTAAAGCTGTATAATTTCAAAAATATGTAGCGACACACATACCTACATCAAACGTGGTATGTGTGTACTACAACAATGCAGACGAAAAACCAGCGGCACTACAAAGTCCGAAATTAGTTGGCTTTTAAGAACGCGTCTAATTAAGACTTGCCGCCCAGGTGGCGGCCACATGTTACCTGGGATCAACAGACAAACTCCACACACAATGCGGCGAATTGTCATAATCCCGACTTTTAGTCTTTATTATTTTATTGCACAGATGTTTATTGTTAATTCCTAGTTTTACTTTTGTTTTATGATTTCAGTATTGCTTGTATATTTATGACTGTAATATTATTTGTATTTGTATTGTCGGTTTGCCTCTATCGATTTGCACATGTTCTTTTTGGTTCCTTATAAATATGCACTCAACTCAATAAACGGAAGATTCGTAATCCAGCTGCCAAAGCGATTACTAGTCTGCACAAACGGTGTCAGATATTTTATTTATACCTTTCAACCTTCTGAAAGTAGCAAAGTGGTATCCACACTACCACTTCCGCTAAAGTGGTGACGCGACGCCGCTCCCGCGTCCTACAAGTGGTGACCCCAGAAGCAACACGCTTAAGAAACCTCAATTACGGCAACGCAATTAAGTTCTACACAAACACGTAGAGACGCTGAAATTCACCCAGAAGAAACCATCTCAAGCAAACATTGAAGTTTTACCTGCAGACATCAAGTAAGTCAAGAAGAGTTCCTTAGCTACACAAGCAACGAAGCTCTACTTGCAAAGAAACGCTGCGCACCGAAGCCACATGTCGTCAACATGACGATCGAAACAGCCCACATCACAGAACATGTATACAAAACATATTGTGAAGAAGCCACCAGAGCTCTCACCAAGCGCATTCCGCCACTCTGGCGCGATAAACCACGACTTTGGTTTATTTATTTTGAAGCTTTAACCAGCATACTTAACAAAAATCAAGAGCAACTAGCACAAATGGTGATTAAATACCTGGATAACAAAGACATCGACCAGATCGCCGACCTAATATGTAACCCAGCAGGAACATACCAATACACTGCTGTAAAAAAACGCCTGATCACCGCTTACGAAGTAAACACAAGTCCGCCTACGACAGACTACAAAGCTGTACCTCAAACTCAAGAACAAGAAAACAGCATTCATCAGTTGGATCAACAAGAGAATCTTCTGTTAAAGAAGATTACCTTGCCTTACGCCGATCCACCGCCTCTATTGCTTCAAGACGCGACACCCGGAACAGTTGCTTCCTGTAGCAGTCCAAAAGAAAGCGCAATCGCAGACACACTCAACCGAGTTGAAGCAATCTCTTCTCCGCCTACGCTAGATTACACAGCCGTGACAAAACCACAACAGCCACAAGAACAAGATTGTACTGTCCAACAGCTACCTCAACAAAACAATCTTCAGGCAAAGAAGATTATTATTTCTTCGGATCCATCACTCCCAATCTGCAAAACCTCAAGACTAAACTTGGCCAAAAAAATGCCGTATGATACATTCAACACTGCGCGCGATTTAAGTCACACTGGTATCAAAACAACGCGCAAGCCGCTATTACAAAAACTCTATCACTCATCTATTAACACCGACGTTTCCACTAGGGCGAGGCCATGCACTCGTTATCAACGGCGCAAAATACAACTTCATATGTCAACGAAGCCTTCAAATCATAACTACGTCTCACAGCCACAACGCAGCACGATCAAGATGTTCACATCTAAGGAATCCCGCAACTTTGTTCCTATAAGCAATGCGATAAAACCTCGGCGACCACTAGAAGAACATTTCAACATCAGCAAGCAATACGACAAATCCGCCGCCATTCAATTACGCGATCGTCAACTTACACGTCCCTCATCACACGACTTAAGCTGCCTACACAACCAGTGACAACGACACGGAACCTGATTCACATACACGTGACAAGACATTACCGCCGAACATCAATCAGCAATTCTTGCATATCGCCAAACGCCGCCCACACCGATCAGCTGATCGAGACACACCATTCGTCCACCAGTACGCTTCGCTTAAGGGGGAGCACTGTAGCGACACACATACCTACATCAAACGTGGTATGTGTGTACTACAACAATGCAGACAAAAAACCAGCGGCACTACAAAGTCCGAAATTAGTTGGCTTTTAAGAACGCGTCTAATTAAGACTTGCCGCCCAGGTGGCGGCCACATGTTACCTGGGATCAACAGACAAAGTCCACACACAATGCGGCGAATTGTTATAATCCCGACTTTTAGTCTTTATTATTTTATTGCACAGATGTTTATTGTTAATTCCTAGTTTTACTTTTGTTTTATGATTTCAGTATTGCTTGTATATTTATGACTGTAATATTATTTGTATTTGTATTGTCGGTTTGCCTCTATCGATTTGCACATGTTCTTTTTGGTTCCTTATAAATATGCACTCAACTCAATAAACGGAAGATTCGTTTCGGAACGACGATCTTCACAAGGATTTGGATATTATTTCGATTCAAGCGTACATCAAGTCCGTCACAGCTAATTATTTCGACAAGGCCACAAATCATCCCAACCCGTTAGTGGTATCTGCTGCAAACTACACCCCCAAGCCCGCCGCAAAGTATCCTAAAAGACGACCGCGACACATTTTCAGCGATCCCCCGGATGAAATAACGGCTGCGAATGATATGCATACCGACGACTCTTTAAATAGAGCGTGCTCGCGCCCACGCCCCCGAAACCACCGATCACGCCGCCACGGTCGGGCGGTCAACTTCGCTCCCGCACACCCGCCACGTCCTCCTTCGGCAGCAGCTTAACCCTAGGTTCGATCCCTCGGACGGGAGCCCCCGAGCATGCTGCTAGCGCGATACAGTGACACCACATTCACTAGCTCCTTGCACACACGACACTGCACTCCACACACGTGCACATTCACACGGTACGTACACTGGTTCTGTAAGGGACCGTTTTTCCTTTTTGGCTAGTTAAACTTAGCCAAAAATATCAGGCACTATATGCATGTGCGCTTTAGTGTGACACATATGAAGGTATGCATATGTGTCTCACTAAAGTGTACATGTATGGCATATAGATATTTTATTTTATGTAGATATTTTAGTTCGATTCGCGTTTATCCCAAGGCAACTGCCCAAGCCGAGGTTCGGCCATTCTGGCACCCTTGAGCTTGTTGCCTCTCGGCTGAGTGCCCTAAGCGCTCGCCCTAAAAGCCCGGTGAAGCTGTGAAGGCCCGTTAGGCCGACAGCGTTTAGTCAGTTCGAAAAAAAAAAAAAAAAAAAAAAAAAATAAACGGAAGATTCGTAATCCAGCTGCCAAAGCGATTACTAGTCTGCACAAACGGTGTCAGATATTTTATTTATACCTTTCAACCTTCTGAAAGTAGCAAAGTGGTATCCACACTACCACTTCCGCTAAAGTGGTGACGCGACGCCGCTCCCGCGTCCTACAAATACTTTAGAGATTCAATAACTAGACTTTTGGAGCTTCAAACCACTTTTTTTTTTTATTTTCGGTACGACCATTTTTGACTTAGATACAACAGATCAAAAATCGGGTACAATTTCTACTTTTTTTTTGTTCCATTAATTTTTATGATAAGAATATATAGTACATATATATATATATACATATATTCAAACTACAATCTTCAAACTACTTGGGCTAGGGCTAAGCAATAAGGAAGGATTTTTGAAAATTCAACTCAATCCCTCATGAAAAAACGTTGAGAGTTTCTATGAAAATCTACCATCTTGACGTCAGCCAGTCGGTCAGTTATTCCTTCTGAATCTGAATCTTTGCTACTTCCAAATTGTTCTTGAAATTCGTCTAATTGTATTAATTAAGAAAAAATAGTTTAACAAATACTTCTTACTAAATACTAAGATGATACTGACCAGCTAACAATGTTAAAGAGAAATGTAAAAAGGAAATCAGAAATAAAATTGATAAATCTCTTTATTGCTTTATACTTTATACGTAAATATTATTCGGTAATTCCGATATCTTCAAGGGAGTTTCTGCATTCGTGTCAAAGGATTTTACATCATCAGTCGCGGCAATGTTCCAGTCGAAATTTATTCCGGTGACTTCACGAATCCATGTATGGTAGTGACCGGGACGAACGAAACCTAAAAACATTGAAAAAAATTAATTAATTCTGTGTTATATATAACACAAACAATGTTCTTCCCTGCCTCATCAAAGTATAACCAGGCAATTCTGATAATAACTATGTAATTATTCCTCCACATAAAATTAATATTCAAGTGACAAATGTGAAGTAACAAATAAAAAACTAAAGATTTTAATGAAATTTCAATCCAGTTGAAAATTTCATATGTATGCTCTTTGTTGTAAAATCAATGAAAACACTAATTTTCCTTTATTATGGGCTATTAGTTGACCGTCGATATAAATTAATAACTATTTTCGGTTCTTTTAGGTCCGCAGCTATTAAGTTCTCTATTCGTATACATATATGTGATCTTAAAATGATTTATTATTTTCACTTCTAATCAAAATTGTTAACTTTTAATCAATGTAATTTTTCAAGCAAGTACCTATTCTTTTATAATTAGGAAACAGTTTATAAAACCCAAAATAATCCTGTTTGAAGTTATAGGTGGGTAAATGTCGCAGAAAGAATTTAACATTAGGTAGTATCGTATCCATTACTACCTTTGCATCAATAAAGGGAGCAATATAATCCACAACGCAATGCATATCACTAAATAATGAAGACAGATCTATATGCTGGCTCCTATAAACCACGTAAACATGTAAACAATATAATGTTCCTCTCCACACCTATTTGTTAATGGAGTTAAATGTAACGATCTAAAAATATTTATTAATGCAAATATTGGAGATTTTAGCGATAACAGCTCAGCGGTAGAATTTATTTTAAATTAGATGATCGAAGTATATTTGAAAGATGACAATAAGTTTGAACTGTTAGTTGAAACAAAATATAACGGTAAAAGTGTGATATGTTAGTAGGTAATTTTTTGTTTCCCTCGAGTGTGTTTCGGCAGCTAGTCCCATAAACTTATGTATTATCCAATTATCATTACGTGTTACATCGGCTACGTCTCGCAACGTTACGGCAAATTATAGTCAAACGATGTATAAAAAATATACATACCACTTGGTAAGCCCAGATGGCAACCGAATCCAGAGACGAAGGAGCCAACCCCGACCTGAGTCAAGCGACCATCATCGTCGGTAATCACTAGAGGTACACCGCTGTCACCCTGAGAAATAAATATATCATCTATATATTTAAAATAAAAATAAAGTTCATTTGAGATTCAATCAAGTCAAAACTGAACGTATCGGTATCAACATTTGATGCTGAATCTGTCGTAGATGATTCTAAGCTAGTCCTTTTTTTGGATTCGAATGACATATTACTATTTTTCTTAATGCACAACGAAACTGACAGGTACCAACTAGTCCATGTTAATATAATAAATGCGAAAATGAGTTTTTTGGTTTCTTACGCTTTTATGCCTTAACTAAGTAGCAGCTAAGTAGCTGAACATCATGACATTTTATTGTACACGTTGTCATAACTACAGAAAAAGACATAGGGTACCTTTTACCCAAGAAGAATCTACTATTCCCGAGGGATTGATTAAATCTACATTAGCACAAGTAAAGTCGTGGACAAAAGCTAGTATTTTAATAAATAAACAAGGTACATTAGCCAACATATAATTTTTAGAAATGAAAGAGTTTATTACTATCAAGAAACAAACTACTTTACATCAAATAAAAGTAGTTTATTAATCACACAGTACAAGATGTTTGTCGAACATTGGCAATATTACTGCGTTTCATCTGATTACAGGTTAATTAAAACCCAAATTAGCCATGATGCTTATTGGATTGGTTGCTTCCCTTTCGACAATATCTATTTTAGCAAATTACAATTAATTTATAGCCAAAATAGATTTTAATATCTCGAAATTAAATGGTACACCATACAATTCAATACGTATCAATACAAATCACTTCAGTAAATGTATCTTATTTTATCTTAAGCTCACTGTTGTTAGATCAAGGGGGTTATCTTAAATTTATGGGATTTCAATGAAATTAAATTAGATAATTTGCATAGTGATAGCGCGAAATTGTTTTGGGACGTTAACGGCACGAAAATATTATATGGTAAGGAATTTCACGGGTTTTTGCATGGGGGCTATGTGTTTATGAATGTAGGATTGGTTGTTTTGTATGTAAAAGTAAGTTATCTTAAAAAAACGATAGCCTGACTAAGTAACTTACATGTAGAAGACTTTTCTATTATCAGCAAAAAGGATAAAATAATGAATGTATCTGAGATATAGTAAAATAATCAAGATACGCACGGAGCATATAGACTGAGTGGAGATATTGTAGGGTCCAGCGCAGATGGTGGATTCTCGAACCATAAAATTGCTGTTTATGAGGAGCAAGCACATTAAGTTGGTAACGCCCACCAAATGGGTCCAATTTAGTGTGTCTGATACATCACCTGCAAGATATAAATAACTTAGATATTGGAATGAAGTTCCTTAACGTGGCTTGCGGTGAGAATTGACTGGTAGAAATCGTTACGTAAGGATAACACGTTATGCTCCTTCTATTCGATATTCTTTTTATATCTTTTTCTATTGTATACGTATTTATTTATTTGAAATTATTTTATATAATTCATAATCCACTATTTCATATCTAAAATATTAAATTAAACTTAGTGGTTTGATTCTTTACTTTACGTGATTTCTGTTGAAAAAAATTATAGAAAAAAAATACAGTTTACACAGAAAGAGAAATAAAGCGAGAGAGAGAAAAGGTCGCATGTAACGGGTGTAAATAGTGAAGAAAATGAGGCCGAATATTTCCTCTACAGTAAGAGCATGTAATGAAACAAAACGGCAACTGAACAATTGAATGTCAATCTGTCAGTCACTTACTTTATAAAGAGATGTGTTATCCCAATTTTTTTACCTTTTTATACAATTTTTCAAACATTTTCTTTGATACTAACTTTGTACTGACAACTACAGACATGACAAGAATTAGCCAATTAGATGTGGCAATACTGAAATTATACGCTTACATATTTTCATTGATTTTTATCTAATGTACAAAACACCTTTTGAATTTTTTTACAAAGTAACAGTCTTATTATTTCATTTGCATTAATTGGTATACTTATAAACACTTAATAACAAGAAAGTCGGTAAAGTCTGAAGTCTAAATGAATTACAAATAATACAAAATGAATAGATCTTACCAGCTTCCCAAGTAGTGCCCCAACCGGCAGTTGTCATACGGAGTCCTGCATAGTTCTTATTCATGTCAGCGGAACGCATCAAACGAATTGGTTGCACGAAACCTGAAATATTTCGATACAAGCGTTGTGATAACTTAATATTTTTACAAAAATTGAAGAATTAGAATTATAGCAAATACTGATTTTGAAAAATAAGTGTCAATTAACGCGGTGTTAAATGCTTTAATGAACTTTATTTTCCGGTAGAAGAAAACATTGTGATTAGAATATAGCGTAACAATTTGTAAATGTTCGACAGTTACCTAACTAATTATTTCTTTGAAGTTAAATCTGTTTCCAAACTGCCTAGGTTTAGCGTACTATTTCGGACAATATCATCACTTAAAGCAATGAAATTTACTAGAATCTATAATGTGTATAAAAAAGAAACACAAGAACTTGGCGAAAAGTCTTTAACTATAGTTGCTAGCAAAGCTAGTAATTACTTCTATCAAAATGAATTCCTTTACTGAAAGGAAAGGATTCACAACTACTTTTCTCGAATTGCCATTTCTGATAACTTTACGTACTCATATGTCATTCATCATTATTTTCTAGGCATTCAATGAAGTAAAAAAAAACCACAAAGTGTATACACAAACATCTGATAGTAGAAATGCGTTGATATATTGTAATTTAAAGTAGTAGTCAAATAGACAACTAATAGGATGACCATATTGTCATAGAACATGAAAATATTCTTGTATGCTCTTGCTACTACTAGATTCCTTCTTGGAATTGGCTTTTTACTAACAGATTACAAAACTCAAATACAGTACAAAAACTCAAATACAAATACAAAAAAAAAATTCCATTGGATTAATCAAGGCTTTCTAATTTGCCGGCATACGAAAGGTTTCAAGTCAGTCTTCACAATTTCTTTTCTTCTTTTTCATTTTAGAATGATTCTACATAAGTATTTAGGCTCTTTGCTACTTCGTGACACAAAAAAGCACCACTATTGATCTTTATATTGTATTCTGTCTTACTTTAATAAGGCAACCTAAGACTACTGTCGATAAGAACTCGCCGGTCACTCATCATGTGCAGAATACTTGTTACTGAGAGGGTAAATGTGGGAACATAAAATATTTTATTTATTCTTTCAAGATCGACTACAAAAAAGAGGCTCAAAGTTAGAAATAAAAAAAATTGGTCGCCCTATTTCTACGGATTGCATTAAAGCCGTATAATTTCAAAAATAGTAGCTCGCCCGGGGTAGTACCACCCTCTCACAGAAAACCGACGTGAATTAACAGTGGTTGCACTGTTACGTTTCGTTCGGTCAGTGAGAGCGCCGGAGGCCCACATATATTAAAAGGCCTGCAACGCACTTGCTACTCCCCTGGTGTTGCTAGTGTCTATGGATGGCGGTGATCACTTACCATCAGGTGACCCACCTGTTCGTTTGCCCCCTATGATATAAAAAAAATCTAACATGGGACGATTATAATACGTACTGTTGAAAGTAATAGCCTGGGGGAAGCGAACCACGCTGATGTCGTGCGGCTGACTGATGGGCTGAAGCTCGTCGATGTACTCCGGCGCAGTGAAGTAAATATTCGTCTCAATGTAGACGCGTGGGGAATTGATATTCACCATACCAGCGCGGATCATTAAATTCACGCGACTACATAAAACATTAAGTCAAATTAGTAAGTATTGCGAAAAATTTGGTTGCCATAAATATCGACACAACGATTCGTCTTGCACTGCTTGGATTTAATGGGTTCCCTAGTTAGACAATAGGTCGTCGGTTTTGCTTGTGGTGGGTCTGCCAACATTTCTTCGTCTTTCAAGGTATCGTCGTCACTCGAGTACTCTATGGCCATCATTAATTAGAGATTGTTCAACAGGTTATAAGTGATACGGAAAAAGTGACAGAACTATGTCTAATAAGCACAATAGAATCGACATCACCCATAACCACTAAGAGATCGGAAATTCATCGGCTTCTTTCCACTATTTTCAAAGTTTTTACTAACTCAATACAACCTATAGGTATGGATTATATACATCTTATCTCAATAGGACCGCAGGTTTGAAATCAAATACATTACTATTCACGAGAACTAAGTTAAAACAACACTCTTTCGGACCGGAGCACCACAGTATAAACACTGCTGCTTTGCAAAAATAGATTTGACCTTAGTGCTATTGCAGTTGAATCTTGCATACCTAACACACTTAAATGTTTGAAAACTGTTAAAATCTCCTAAGTTTTTGCCCTCTCAAAATTTTTCATAACTATTTTAATGTATACCGCCGACATGCGGTATATGTGTGGAATATGGAATATGTGAAATGTGTGTTACTTGGAACTAAGATACTTTTTAACTTGGCTTTTCACCATCTTAAGCTACATTTCACTATCACTAAACATTCATGTGATATTGTGGTTAATTCTAAACCAATATAGTGTGCAAAAATTTCCAATTAGCTATAAACATAACGATATTTACCCAGCGGTGCAACTAGCAGAAGTCATGCCCCAGTTCTGATGGATGATCGATCCGCCGCACGCGGATATATGACCGTGGACGTTCACACCTCGCAAATACATTATATACGGGAACTGGCCCTCCTGAGCTGGCCATCCTGATATTATTCTAGCACCTGTATGAAAAACCTTTTTGAACTTTATCTTGTAGTCTCTATATAGTTTTACTTTATAAGCGAATATTCGAACAATCTAACAATTAATATTATGTGATGTTTTAACCACCATCACAGTCGAAGAGCAAATAGTGAATAAACGAAAACGTGTACATGAAACAATCGGTGCGGACTCAAGCTGCCATACACTTATTTACAATACGCCGATACGAATTGATGCATTTTATCGTTTTAAGTTTATATTATACTAATTTTTTCCCGCGACTTCGCTCGTGTTAATCTAGGTTGGACCGATAGACGGATACCTCGGTAACAGTCATTTTTTTCTGGATAAAATGTACCTTTAGGTCCTTTTTTGTTATCCTGACAACATGTATGCAAAATTTCAAGATGATCAATTCAGTGGTTAAGGCATGAAATCGTGACAAACAAACCAGCTCACTTTCGCATTTATTATATAAGAAGTTCTTTTCGAAAAGCTTTTTGATAATACTTACATACACTATACATTAGTTTAATATTTTGCGATTTAACGTAGCGTATTTCTGTCAATTATATTCCTGGCACCGTAAATATTATTACCGTAGCGCACAGGATATATACCTGGTAAATTGGTGTTCACGTGACAGCGTACGATTTTTGATGTGAAATTTATTAATTTCGTCTTGTATATATATTTTTTTTTTTTATTTTTAAAAATATTATTGATAACTCTTATAACCTATTAATTTCGAAAGTGCATACATTAACCGTGTGCAGGCAGCATTTCATTTCAATAAATAGAAATATATTAAAACAAAAAAAAAATGTGTTTTTTATTACAATATTTAAAGGTTTTATTCTCAACTGATATTTAATGTGGTAATAATATATATCCTACCTGTGTAAAAAATATCGTAAATAGCAGTCGAATCGTTTTTTTTTACATAGTTCCAGACATACGGATAGACACTTATTTTTAAATAGTAGCGCATTAAACATACATTTATCGAAAACCTTGGTTTGACCAATTAAATACACAGATAGAATTACAGTTTTATTAATATATATATGTAGATGATTCATAAATTTACCTTGGCCAGTAGGTTTTTCCCCGGAAACCTGAAATGAAGCAGAACTGAGAAAAGACTTATTATATGATCGGTTAAAGATTATTCTTGGATTCCTATAATGTATAAGTTTGTATAAATGCTATCAAGCACAAGAAACCTTTAGTATATTTTCTAACAGTATTTAGTGTCCACTGACCAATCTCAATTGAAAAGTAAAAATTAATTTAATGAAGTACTGAAGCACGAAACATTAACTCTCTTTTAAGCGATACGATTATTTATAGCTTTTGTTGGACTTATCATGACAAATATACATATATATATATATGTAATATTTGAATATTGTCATTGGATTTTAAATCCTTTTTTAAATTAAGACAAAGTGTTATGTAAAATGAAGTAAATAGAGCGTTATTTTCCACTTTTGAGTTAGCGTTTTTTTTAATGTTTCTGAGGGAGGTTCTATTTTTACGTACATTTATTTAAAATACATTAAAGATACAATCGTTTTTAGTAGAAGTACAGAGAGAGGTGACAATTCCAGACATCACCAATGTTCACAGATTGATCCATTCTATAATAGCCTTTTAACACCAATATCCGCGTGACATAGCGCTTAATCTTACAGTCTGACCAATCGGTTATATGCTTTGGGACTATGTTGTAAAAACTAACACTATTAATCTGAAGCATGGCATGTCCTGTTTGTCACAATTTCTAGTGTTTAAGTCATGGGTGTTATACGAAATCCAGCCTATGAAAGTTTTTACAAAAATATATTTACCAAAGTACCAAGAAACGCAAGCAACACGACCACACACCACTTTGCCATTTTGCTAATTTGCGATTGGATCGAATAAAATAGATTGATAAATAAATTTAAACTGATAAATTTTATCAATCGACACATACAAATCTGTAATTAATTAATTATATAATTATGATCGATGCAAATATGCTTTCAATTCCTGATAACAGTCACTTACCTACAAATTAAAACTCAGTTTAAGTTGCTTTATATCTTTTTTAATTCTTTTCACTTAAAAGTCTTTGACAATAATCATTGCAGCCCCACCACTACTTTATGAGATTAACGTTAAAACATTTTATATTCTTAAACTCTGTAATAAATAAGCAATCCAGTACATATGTAAACAAAATTTATTCAATAAAACCAAACGATACCCCTTCAACTGTAACAATTTTTAGTTATTGTAATAATTACAAGTGAATTGGCTCAACATTTGAACATGTTCACAAAAACGACCATATCCTCTATATTTTACTACTTATTTACATGTGTTACTACTCTCTTACAAATTTAATAGTTTTGTAGAACAAACGAAATACCATCACCACACCACATTAATCAGAACCTCCATTATGTATGTAACATACTATTATTATAAAGTTCAAAATTAGAACATGAGAAAGTTTCAATTTTAATGAAGCTTACAACCAATTATGGCAATATGTCAGATTAGCTTTTGCTCGCGGCTACCCTACATGAAGGCTTCATGTATTTCTAGGGAACAATATTTTTTCTAAGTAAAAGGTAACCTATGTTCATGCGAAAAACATTATAAATGTATACTAAAAGAGTTCAAGCAGAATTTTTATTCTTAATACACAAATACGGTGTCAATTAACGTAATGTAGCCTGGATAATCAGATAAAAGTATGTTTCTGAGGAATAGATTTAACCTACATTAACGCAAGCAAAGAAGTGGGCAAAAACTTATATGTTTATAACTTAACAAGAACCATAAAAATGGTTCTAAAATGATTTGTTTAGTAATCATTCTTGTAAGCATTGACACTGGCAAATGTGCATATTGGGTGTTTCTAGAGTAAGTAATTCTAAATACATTATATTCAGTTGCGTAATTATAAAGAGGTAAAGCTGGCAAAATGCTACGGATCCCAGTGCCTGTGTGACGGGGTCCCCGATACTTCCGGTACTTCTGATTTTAGGAACTCCTATGGAACTAGACTGACTAGGTGCGCTACTCTGTCTATTAAAAATTCTATGGCACAATCTTTAAACTTTGATGATGTTATTAATACTTTTGCGCAACGAAAAGCTACGAGAAAAGAATGTTATTAATAAATATCGTCTTTAGATTAAATTGTTATTTTATTACAAATAAGTAATACATATGATTTTGAAAATTAAATTCATTACATATTTAACTGCTGTTTAATTACATCAGAGCTTTATTCAAAGTAAATTATAACGTCACGATTATTACTGGGGCCAATAAATTTACCAGGGACCTCAGCTGGTATAAATACGCCACTAGTCATGTTATTCTGATAAATCAAGAATTACAGAAACAAACGTTACGACCTGAGAAGTTTTCGAGTAATATACACAACAGAAAAAACATACAATTGTATTGACAATCTTCTCTTTTTTTAGGTATTGATGGTGAATAGGCCTCAATAACAAGAATGTTCCATAAAAATGTGTAACTTTTCCAGCGACACTGACATTTATTTTAAAGAAAACAAAATATAGTTTTCAACTTTAAGACCTGGTAACATTTGTTAGCACAGCTGACAACTGTCGTTGACATTTTCATTTTCTGTTTGTAAGCGTTTTGTGCCGACGCGTGCTTTATATAGGTATCAAGAAAATTCCAATTGGATGTCTACAATCGTATAGTTACAAGTTTTTTAATTTAATTCTCATTTATTATTTCTAAAATGAGTGCGTGGCCCGAAGTTACGACCGCAAAAGCGGAAAATCGTCATGAAATCAAATTGGCGGGTGCAGTTATTTCTAAACGCATATCTGAACAAAGTTTAGACAAAAACATATTCACTTTGATCAATATAAATTTGTTAAACATTAGTGACACGTGTCTACAAGCTATACCGAATGAAATCAAGAACTTAATTAACCTACAAAGTTTACTATTATATGGAAATAAAATTCAAGATTTTAACGAAAACATAACCTCTTTACGTAAATTAAAAGTTCTTGACCTCTCACGAAATCAGCTGAAAACCATACCGGAAAGCTTAAATAATATGAAAGAGCTGACCAGTATTAATTTCAGTTCAAATGAAATCGAAGATATGCCGAAAATTGGTGATTTGCCAAACGTAATATCATTCGACGTTTCTAATAACAAATTAACAAGTTTTTTGGATTTGGACTGCGCCAATTTACCACATTTAACTGATTTGAAACTAAAAGGAAATGCGATTGAGTCAATACCAAGTACATTGGCCAAGAGTTTACCATCACTGAAGAATTTCGATATTGGAGATAACCAATTAAAAACGGTACCGGGAGAATTCGCTGGTTTGACAAAGTTAAAAGGTAAATTATTTATCAGTAATACTTATCATTATCTATGAGGAAAAGAATATAAAAAATTGCACAACTATATTCCTAATTAACCATATTTGTATGATGCAATAAATTAAAAAAATATACGAAACTCTGTAGTGTATAGAAACAAAATAAATATTTTTATGTCACACAAAGAAAGTGTAACGGAATAGTTAAATATAGAGAAAAATTATTTGCCATAATTAGTTCCACTGCTTGTAACATCAGGAATCTATTGTGAAACTGATAGCATCTTTTTTTTTATTAACATGGAGAGATCCATCATGGACATACCACCCTCACAGGGGAGAAAGTGGGTAGTGTGAGACTCCTACTCCCTAAAGCCCCACAGTGTACCGACCGCCGCTGTGGTTGGGGTGACACAGGACCGTGCAACGCTATCACCATGTCCCACCAGCGGTCAGCCCGACAGAAGGTGTCCTCCGGGCTCCGTCCTTATAGGGAGGTAGACTAGGTACACAACCAGCTACCTCCCCTTGTCAGCCGAAACTATGCAATGAGGAGATGGGCCCCCCAACCCACCCCCTCAGGTCCGGCTACGGAGGTGGGAGGAGGCGGGCAAAACGCCACCTCCTTCCACCGGCCCTCCTTTGAAACAGATAGCATCTGCTTTAAGGGTTTGTAACTCAAATTCTTAAGGAAGATTTCAATCTTATTCAACAATTCTATTGAGAAACTTACTTTTCATCATTTCCATTATATTGTTTCACATCAGTCTTTGGTATCTTAACTTTGCCCTCCCTTATTAAAATTTAATTTAACATCTGTTTGCATAACTTTATATCAACTTGATTTAGTGGATGATGAGTTTAATTTTGATACCAGAATATACACAAAAATAAATGAAAATTAGAGTCATATATTTTCACTCAGTAATGCTACTCTCATATCCATATGTATTGCCACAAAGTTTATGTGCAGTTCCAATATTTTTTGGTGTGGGGAGTCATTAATGTTATATCATTATGTTACTATGTATCAGAATGCATATTGATAGATGCAGCATAATAACTAGGTCTGTGGTTTTTACATACATCAAAGGAACTAGGTAACATTCATTTCAAGTTATTATTGAAATGACAATGTCATGTAAAGGTATTTTTGGACCTGTATCAGAATTACTTTTAAGGTTAGTTTTTATAATTAGAAGTAATCGTAGTTTCGTCACACAGGTATGTGACAAGCATAAGACTAGTAAAAATGATGTACATAGTAGTGTTAGGTTATACAATAAGGTCAAAGCACATCATTGTGTTGCTTAAACATAAGTTCTAACAGTCTTTACTGTCAAGAGGATTATTATGGGGTGGACCATTTAGTGAACAATTTTAATGTCTGAAAATAGCCCTTTTGTACATCTTTTAAAATAATAATAAATTAGCAATCAATTTCTTGTGTCTCTTTCTCAATATTTGTAGTATTTTCTGGATTGGTGATAATATCCCAACATTTGTAAATGCCTTTTTATGGCCTACCCTAAATAAAGTGTTTTTAATTTGGTTAAAATCAAACCTACAGTTCTTGCTAAACTTTTTGACTTTTCTAAATATAGCTGAACTGAACACTGGGACAACTTAAGGATAAATAAAAGCCTAATTTAGATCTCTATAATATTCTAACTTTGTTTTATATTATACTCTTGACAATATTATATGCCTGAATTTATGACTATTTGCAAAAATATTGCAGAGAACTATATATAGTACATAATAAAAATTTCAGAACTCAACCTCAAAGGCAACAAGTTAGCCGATAAACGATTTATGAAACTTGTTGATCAGTGCCGTACAAAACAAATAATGGACTACATTAGAGACCATTGCCCAAAATCGGAACAGAATCAACCTACGAAAAACAAAAACAAGAAGGGCAAGAAAGAGGAATCACAGTCCGAAGATATTGACACTCAGCTCTGTCATTCAATGAAGGTATTGCATGTAGAAGATGACATATTAAAAATCAAGATAATGGAGTCTCAAGTTGGCAGTGTTCGTCCATATATATTATGCTGTGTGATCAATGATTTGAAATTCACTGAAGCAAAGTTTAAAAAGTTCATACAGTTGCAGACAAAACTACATGATACTGTCTGTGATAAGAGAAATTTGAGTACCATAGCTACCCATGACTTGGGCAAGATCCCTCCAGGTTTGTTGATTCTTTCTTGGATTTTGCAATCCAATTCTCTTAGGGATCCTTGTTCATTGTAATATGTAGTACATAGGCATGCAAATGATGCTAAGTAGTATGTATTTATTAACCTATCCTACATTACAAAATGCTTAAATTGCATAAATCTATACTTCGCTGCTCCTTTCTTCCTTCTTCTACCTCTGACCCCTTGGACATATCTTTCCACTTTCTCCCTCCTTCTGCACCTCACTTTCCCCTTCCCTTTCCATCCTCTCCCTTTTCCCCACCTTTTTTTCTTCCCAAGTGATGCCTCTGAATTAGTTACCTAGTTTACCTTAGCTAGTACAACATTTTTGAAGTGAAACTTCTTTAGAATCGTTGTGATTTCAGACCGGATGCAACGGAAAAACGATAGGTTAGAGACACAAATACGGCAAAGAATGAGACAGAAATATATATACTATTTTATATTATCGATTTCTCCTCTTTGTGTCATGCTTCATAGCATCCCCACTCCTGTCTCCTAGGCATAGTCGCCTGTAATTAGTGAGCCAAAGCGAGAGAGCAAATGTTGGTGTGTATGTATATTGCACACTGTTTAATACTTGCTTGTATTTGAGCATTGAACATGTGTTAGTATATGTGAAAAATACATGTACTACTTACTGTACACTGTATGTGGCTGCGTATTACAGCTTTTTAGTGAGAAGTCAGCATGATGTGTTATTATTTAACAGTGTTTGTGAGTATTTCTATATCTTGTTTGTTGAAACCGAAAATATGGAACTTGACCAATAAATTATGTAACATATGTTAAATAAAATATAAAATATCTTTTAAAATTAATCAAAATAATTTCAGTTTTAAACAAATAAACTTTGTAATTATCCTACCCTTGTTATATAATTCATCTCATTCTTTTATCGATTTACTGAAGTTTCACTTCTATCGCGTGTGAATCGCACACACACCTTTTTTAATAAAAATTAAACCACTTCCCAAAAAATTCACCATTTTCCTATAATATTTTTGCTACTTTGTGACATAAATGATTGTAGTTATGGTATTCTTATAAATTACCACTCTTATACTAAACTAAAATTAACTTTATCATTAGTAAAATGCAACATTCATATAAAGAGTATGACCATATTTGGCTTTAAGTTAAAAAGCAAATGTTTTTGGATAAAAAAGATACTAAATAATCATCATTATTTTTACAGGTGATCTATTGTACACCGCAAAATCACCAACAGTTTTGAAATTGACTCCTCTGTCAAGAGTTCGACCCTACAGTGGTGAGCAGCTATTCCAACAGCTGACAGCTGAAGCAGAGGCTCTTAGGAAAGAGAAGAAGCGTAATGTCTACTCAGGGATACACAAGTATTTGTTAATTTTTCATTAATTGAAATATTTTGTGATCTTAGTGGAAAATTATAAGCAATGTCTAATATAAAAATTCATTCTAAAGTGCAAATGAAAGGCTTTACCAAGAGCATTTAGTTATTTTTTTTACATGTAACTCTAGATATCAATGATTTTTGTCCTTTTACAAGAACTATTTGCTTTATCTGTATTCATTTTGTTTTATTTTTCTGATATCTATTGTTGGTATTACTATTTAATAGTTATAACTCATTGGTTAATGATTAAACTAGGCAATAATAAAAAGGTTGTCTCTCTATCTGTCAGAAAAAGTCTTGTACAATATGGTTCATCCCTTTTGAAGATTTTGCTGGACAGACAACAGACACTTTAATTTTTAACTACATATATGAATTTAAAACTAACAAAGTTAACATTATGGATGGGTCCTAGTGCTATATTATGATGCAATCACTATGTGTCCATCACTGAAGTTATTCAACATAATATCCCTTACAATGTTGGTGGTTGAAGCCTTCTCATTCATCATTCATGTATTTCTTATAACCAGTTCAAAACAACTACCAGATATCATTTGTTATAATAATTACTTGGAATTCTGTGGATATAAAAAGATTGTTTAATACACAGTATGTTACAGTTAAAGCTTAAAGCTCTTAATGTGCATGTTACTTAATGGTTCGGTGTTTATAGTATATTATAGCAAACATCCTTTTTTTTTTTTAATGTGGTAAGAAATCCTTCATGGGACACCCACAGGAGTTTTTTTTTTTTTTACATGGGGAAAATCCGTAACGGATACCCACCCCCTCGGGCGGCGGGGGGTGGGTTATGTCCGATTCCCACGGACTAAAAACCCCATGGTGCCTTCTCACACCTATTTGGCCGGGGAGCAGGAACTGCCAATGGCACTACTTCTGCATCCCCGGCAGGTGTCGGCCCCTCAGGGTCCCCGTCTGCGGTCTGAGAGGTCAAGATGGTAGACCCCTCAGGAGGGGGCGGGTGCTAAACCCCCCCGACGAACTGTGGGAGTCGCGCGGCACAATGCGCCACGACCACGCGGGCCTGTGCAGATAGACACTGTTCAGGGTGACGGACGGACTCCCTGGGGAGCTGTGGGGTGTCAGACTCTTACTGACTAAAAAAACCCACAAGATACCGTCTGCCGCGCTATGGAGTGGCACAGGATCGAACAAGCAAGCACTATGCCACCCCGGCGACAAGGCCCAGCTCGAACGCCCTGACCGCGACGACAACCCGGTCAAGCTACCTACATAGAACCTATCCTAACCTATCTAGTATGTTGGTACTGGTTTACAATAGGAGTGACAAATTCTAACACTCATCTATGTATGTCTATACCAACGAAATGAGAAGAGAAAATGAAATAATTTTCATAACCTTAACAGTAGTTAATCTGCACATTATCTGAATAATTTGTATAATTAATTTTAGCACTTTAGAAACAACTAAATATTTTAATAATACTTTCAGATATCTGTATTTGCTTGAGGGTAAGCCACTGTATCCCTGTTTGGAGGACTCTACTGGCAGGGTGATCAGCTTTCCTCCCATCACCAATAGTGAGGATACAAAAGTAAGATTTGATGGATTAAAAAATTTATGTATACCTGCATGGTGGTAGGGTTTTTGTAAACCCACCAGGCACCTACCACCCTTAAGTTGATAGTCTGTCTCCAGGCATATATAGATATGTTTAATTTCAGACCACATCATTATTTAACATCAAGTATGATATTATACACCCTTTAATCATTTGGAATAAGAATTTTCGATTTGTGATTATCGAACCTACCATACTTGGTGCAAGATGACAATTTAAAGCACTGCACTATCCGTGCAGTCACATTTACTTATACATCTCTGAACTTTCAGATGTCACATGACAGTAAATCGATGCTGGTGGAAGTGACTTCACACGCATCGCTGGGCGCCTGCAAGACGGCCATGAATAAACTCCTGCAAGAATGCCTGCTGTTGGGTATCGGAGATGATCCTGAGCAAGTTGATGGTTTCCATGCACTCACTATACAACAGGTATATTGTATCTATAGATTTGTGGATGTGGCTATGGCATACCCATTTTTTAAATTTTAAATACTCATGGTATTGTAGGGAAATGTACCTTGTAGGTATGTAATGTAAGTATGTACTGTAGTACTGTGTAGTACTGTAAGGTACAAACGTAATTGTAAGCAATGTAGGTTTGGAAAAAAATAGTTTCATGATTGTACCAAATTTGCATCATAGTTAAAAATTAGATGAAAGGGTTCAGTCAATCCTAAGAAATTGTTACTTCTATTTTCTACATATTTTGCTTTTGCTCGAAAACCAATTAAATTAGAGATCTGAAACTTCCAGGATCATATTTTCTTATTATTACTTACATATCCCCCAAGTCTGGTTTAAATATCTTTATTTTACGGATCCGCTATGCTAAAATCAGTTAGGTACTTAACAAACATTAATAATGAATGAAATATGTGTAAGATATACATACATAAATAGGTAAAGATAAAACAGTTCAATATATTTTTCTCCTGTATGTCAAACTATACATACTATTCTTTAGCTATTAAAAAGTAAGAATTTATTTAATAATCAAAAAATATTGATTTTTTTTCTGACCAATCAATGCTTTAACTTGTAAGTCCTCTATATATCATGCTTCACAATTCTTATGTCTACTAATGTATAATATTTATACACACTTCGTAAAAAAATCAATAATAATGAAACTTAGAAGATTAATTATTTATGCTTGAATTTTGCCCACTATTTATAATCAATTATAATAAAACAATTATACCTATCAACAGATTTGTTTAAATATAATTTTTGTTTTGTTTTAGGTAAAAGTAGTAGATATGGAGGGAAATCTGAAAAGCGTGTTTCCATCTCGAACCGACTGTATTTATGAAGATACGAATATTAAAGTATTGAGGATGCCAAAGAATTGATGCCATCTATTCGTAACATTATGTTTACTTTAAGTTCTCTATAATTTTTGTTATGTTCTCTACATATTTTTGTAAAATCGTTTTTGAACTAATTATTTGTTATGGTAAAGTTAAAATATGTACTTCCAAAGATCAAAAATATATGTTATTCTGTGATTGAAAGATGTGAGAAAATTTAATAATTTCAACACACTTTCTTATGTTACCACATAACTATAACTTACATTTTGGCTGCTGAACTTATAATTATAATTGAATATACATCTAAGTGGAAAAGTTAATAAAAAAAATATATAATCAGCTTACTACGTAATTATTCTATTTTGTCTATTTAACTGTATGGCCGTTTATATTAATATACTCTTTTTTTATTTATCAGCTTAATTAACATTCATTAGTTTAAAAACATCAACGGAAAACCACTTTTATTGTACATATTTGTAACTCACTCATAGTCTTAACATTTTACAAAGTTTATGCTTGTATGTACATTTATAAGATGTCTTTTCTAAAATAACTTCTGATAAGTAAACATTAAAAAGAGTAATATAAACATTGACTAAACTTTAATATCAAAGTAAAAAGAGGTACTTGATTAATAAAGACTTTGAAGAATCTGTATTTTGCTTTTTATTTTTGATTTATTGTTTTGAATTTAGTCTTTATAATCTAATAGTAAGACATAAATATATTTACTGTCAATTATTTATTAAAATATATAACATATAGTGTTGAAAAGTGTGCCCATATACTTTACCAAGTACATTGATAGTTAACATGATAAATCCCAAAAAATATTGTAATTTAAATTGCTTTTCCTGTGTGGTTTTATGTTTATTGATTAAGTATAATTCTCGTGAGATACCGATTTCTACTTTTTTTTTTACATTCAGTAAAAAAAAAATCGTCTGTGATTTAATAAAGTAATCTAGATGTTGTTCGTGTCTAACGTAAACGTTATGTTGTAATTAATCTTAATGTAAGATTGTTTCGACTTTTTTTAATAAATTACTTTTCTCAATATTTTTACATGTTTGTGTGTAAATATTAGTCTTAAGACTGATTTAACTACTATCCTGAAGAAATTATTTTCTCATCTATTTTTATTTCGATTTGTTCATTACTTTTTTAGGTTTTTTTGACATGATAACGTTTTATAAATCGATGAACGCCGACTGCACGCACGAAAGAGGCATGACTCATTATTACGTTCTACCTGAGCCGAGCGTGCAAGCGAGAAAAATGCGCGTTCGGCTTGAGACGCATAATTTTTCATCAATGTTTTCTTATGACATTATCACGTAAAATTATCGTCCGTAAACCGACTTTACAGACAACCAATTATTATTTTTGGCAACCAATCTTTACTACTCCCATTGTCGATTAGGTAATAATATTACAAGTGCCTTGTGATAATTTCAATGATCTTACAAGATGGTGTTTTCCATGTTAGAACTTTCCAGGTAGTTTTTATGCCATCTCAGAATTCATGCTCCGCAGTATTATTTTTCATTCACTTCATTTGGTTATAATAACCGAATTATATTTTGTAAAATGCCACCAATAATACAAAACATAGAGTCAAATAACACATCACAAATAAAATATAAACTCCATTATATGACAAAATTAGATCCCGCCAAAAACTCCGTACTTTTTTAAATGTTTCTATTTTATATAATTTTAAATGCAAGGGATTTATAAGTATTATAAATTCCTTGTTTTAATGTTTCCTTTTCTTCTTTGAAAGTAGCAACATGTGTGCGCACACAATTTCGCCAATGTCACATGGCGATGCAGATTGTATGAAACAATTTTCTTTTCTTTTTAAACTATCCAGACCAGCGTGACCAGACTTAGTAGATTTCTACTTTTTGGTAGATTTTAAGGTACTGGAAACAGAATTTAGTATGTAAAAATTATTCGGTATATTTTAGTAGAATTCACGCTTTTCAGATAGTTTTTAGCATATCGGAAAAATGCGGGGTATTCTTACATCCTTATATCGAATGGATTGTAACTATTTCATTTTCATCCTTTTCGTTACCATTGGTGCCGTGTACATAGTGTGTGATAGACTAGTGGGAATTCCTTTATTGAAAATTTTTATAATCGAGCTTAAAATAAAACATAAATATACAAAAGAATACCGCGTGAATGGGAGCACGATCCCTCATTTAAAAGTTGGTTATGTAATTCTAAGGTAAACACTACGAGTGCTCATTGTAAAGCATGCTACTGTGAAGTAATAAGTAGAATGACGTCTTTGAAGAAACACATGACTACATCAAAGCAAATAAAAATATGAAAGTATATTCTGGCATTTCTCAGGTATGCAAGTTACTTTCGTTAATATGCGGAATGTAATTCTTAGTTAATTATCCTTATTAAGACTTTTTGTTTTACTTTCTAAGTCGCCTGTAATTAGTGAGCCAGAGCGAGAGAACAAATGTCGGTGTGTATGTATATTGCACACTATTTAATACTTGCTTGTATTTGAGCATTTAACGTATGTTAGTATATGTGAAAAGTACGTGTACTACTGTACACTGTATGCGGCTGCGTATTACACCTTTTTAGTAAGAAGTCAGCGTGGTGTGTTATTATTTAACAATGTCTGTGAGTATTTTTATATCTTGTTTGTTGAAACTGAAAATATGGAACTCATGTTAAATAAAATATGAAATATTTTTAATCAAAATACTTTCATTTATAAGCAAATAAACTTTGTAATTATCCTACCCTTTTTATATAAATTCATTTTATTCTTTTGTCGATTTGCTAAAGTTTCACTTCTATCGTGTGTGAATCGTACACACACCTCTTTTTTAGATTTTATATTACCCATAACTACTAACTGTAACGTTATTTTTCAAAGTGATCAGGTACTTATTCATAACATTGAAAAAGACATACAAAACATGATGGGTTCCATTTTAAGGTTGCTACATGAAGATAAATTATATAAAAACTACTCCGCTTCAGTCAATAGATCCAAGTTCAAGAATGCAATTCCTTCCTATACAAAACATGTACCTGGGCACAAACGTATCAATTGAATCATTAAAAGATGATGTTCGAATGAGGTTTAAAACTGAAGAATTCCTTAACAGATGTCAATCATTTTTGATCGAGCTGAGTATCCATTTTCTGCAAAGACTGCCTGTGCAAGATAATTTTTTAGAGGATTTGTCGTTTATCGATCGCCAAAAATTAGTGTATAGTGAATTTCGAACTCCGATAAAAATACTCCAAAGGTTTCCTTACTTAGTTGCAACAATAAACTAGCAAATTATTGACAATTAATATAGGGAATTAAAATTAGATGTTTCCCTGTAAAATTTATTGTCAACTTCTAGTTCGACGTCTGAAACTTTTATGGTGGATAAATTTTGGAGTGAAGTCAGTCAAATCTGTGATGCGAATAGGAAACCAGTGTATGGCAATTTGTCCCGATTTATGAAGCAAATGACCATACTACCTATATCAAACGACAAAGTAGAAAAAATATTTTCCGATATTATTAGGATTAAAAATCAAGATCGATTTGTGAATCGACAGTTGGAAGGAGGGTGTAGCAGATTTGATCCTGGCAGAAGTATGATCAAGTTAATGAAGTCAAGATAGCTTTATGAAGATGTTACGCAACATAAAGACAAGTAATCTTATCTTTAAGTTACGTTTGTAGGTGGTAGAGTTACGCTGAAGCTAATACTGGTTTCAGCATGAACGGGTCGGCTCACCCGGGGTAGTACCACCCTCTCACAGAAAACCGATGTGAAGTAACAGTGCTTGCATTGTTGCGTTTCGTTCGGTCAGTGAGAGCGCCGGAGGCCACATATTTAAAAGGCCGGCAACGCACTTGCGACTCACCTGGTGTTGCTAGTGTCTATGGACGGCGATAATCGCTTACCATTAGGTGACCCACCTGTTCGTTTGCCCCATATGTTACATAAAAAAAAAACGTTTTATTAATTTTTTTAAATTATATATTTATTTAGAATTTCATTAAAAAAAAACATTGGTTTCTTTAATGAATGGTGGTTCCTTTGTTATCTTTATTATTTTATCGTTTAATAAAGAAAACATTTATGTTTTTATGTCATAACACGACAGCAAAAAAGTATAATAGACTTTTAGTATTTTCTCGTTCTCTTTTGGTAGAATTCAGTAGCTTTTAACCCCCACAAGCAGTAGATTCATCAAATGAAATCTGGTCACACTGATCCAGACCGAAAGCTTTTTATATCAATGTCATATATTGATATTGTCAAAGTTAAAATGACAGCAAATTTTAAAATTGTTACGAAAACAAACAAGTTAGATCATGTTACACATTTTTTTTAATCGTATTTTCACAATTAAAATGGTGTCGTATAGTGAACTGTGAGTTAGGAAACAGAATAAATGCGGCGAAGTCTAGCGCCGAGCCAAATTGGCTCCGGCAACAATACATTCAAAAGCCCTATATTAGATTCCGCGAAACGTAAAAAGCGGGAATGTACAAAAATACCATTAGCACAAAAAACGCCTTTGCAATCTCTGTCTGTTTCAGAACATGAAAATCTCATTCGACAAATACTTAATAAGCCTTTCAAAGTTCCCATAACGAACTATGTATCATCTTATTGCGGAAAAAGTTTGGGATTGAAGAGGACACAGGTAAGAAGGTCTATGCACGATCCTGATGAACCTAATGCGCTTGTTTTATACCGCCCAAAGTACATTCCCGAACACGAGAGAATGACAATGAACCCGAACGACATAAAAGTGGCTGTCGTTGTCGATCCATTACTTGGGAACATTTTACGACCTCACCAACGAGATGGTGTCAAGTTTATGTTCGACTGTGTAACTGGAGTCCAGATAGAAAATGCTTATGGATGCATAATGGCTGATGAAATGGGTTTGGGGAAGACATTACAGTGTATAACATTACTTTGGACCCTATTACGTCAAGGACCAGATTGCAAGCCCACAATATGCAAAGCTATTATTGTGTGCCCGAGTAGTTTAGTAAAAAATTGGTATAACGAAATACATAAATGGTTGGGCCAGAGGATAAATGCATTACCAATGGATGGAGGATCAAAAGCAGAGATAACATTAAAGTTACAACAATTTATGAATACTTACTCAGCTACAAGAGTGGCTACTCCAGTCTTGATAATCTCATATGAAACATTTAGGATATATTCTGGCATTCTACATTCATCTGAAGTTGGTTTGGTGTTATGTGATGAAGGTCATAGACTGAAAAATAGTGAGAATCAAACATACCAAGCCCTAATGGGTTTAAAGGCAAAAAGAAGAATTTTGATATCAGGAACTCCAATACAGAATGACTTGACGGAATATTTCAGCCTAGTACATTTTGTGAATGAAGGGATTTTGGGCACAGCACAAGACTTTAAGAAGCGATATGAAAACCCTATCCTCAGAGGACAGGATGCATTAGCAACAGCTCAGGAGCGGGAGAAAGCCCAAGAGTGCCTACAAACATTAACATCCATAGTAAATAAATGTATGATCCGTAGAACCAGTAGTTTGTTAACAAAATACTTGCCAGTCAAGTTTGAACAAGTTATTTGTGTCAAAATGACTCCATTACAGATGCAGATATACAAGAATTTTATAAATTCTGATGCAATTAGAAACAAATTTAGCGGTAAAGGTGAAAACACACTGAGTGCACTGTCCAGCATTACATCACTGAAAAAGTTATGCAACCATCCTGATCTAGTCTATGATAAGATAATAGAAAGATCTGAAGGCTTTGAGAAAGCAAGGGATTTATTACCAAAAGGTTATGACATCAAAGATGTCAAGCCAGAATATTCAGGAAAATTGATGATATTGGATTGCATATTGGCTAATCTAAAGACCAACACAGATGATAAGATAGTCCTTGTATCAAATTATACACAGACATTAGATTTATTTGAGAAATTATGTCGTAAACGGTGTTACCAGTATGTAAGACTCGATGGTTCAATGACAATCAAAAAGAGAGCTAAAGTGGTTGAAAGTTTCAATGATAAAGACTCTAAAGAATGGATATTCATGTTGAGTTCAAAAGCTGGTGGTTGTGGACTCAATCTTATCGGGGCAAATCGTTTGATCATGTTCGATCCAGATTGGAATCCAGCTAATGATGACCAAGCAATGGCAAGGGTGTGGCGTGATGGTCAGAAAAAGCCATGCTACATATATAGGCTCTTGGCGACAGGAACAATTGAAGAAAAGATCTTCCAGCGACAGGCTCATAAGAAAGCTCTCAGTGACACAGTTGTCGACCAAAATGAGGAATCTCTGCGTCATTTCACTTCAGAAGACTTGAAAGATCTATTCCGTTTAGAAGAAAACACATTATCAGACACTCATAGTAAATTTAAATGTCGTAGATGTGTAAATAATATACAGGTGACACTTCCACCAGAAAATTCAGATTGCACAACAGATTTATCAAATTGGTATCATTGTGCAGACAAGAAAAATCTAGCAGATATTGTGCTCAAACAGTGTTGGGATCTGGCAAAAACCATTTCATTCGTTTTTCACCACCGCTCAGCACAGACTGAAGCTAAGAATGATTATGTAGAAGAAAACAAAGAGAATGTTCAAGATAGAAAGAGAAGGAAAATCATGGATGAGGATTATGATTATTCAGAGCCTGATGATAGTACTGATGAAGATTATGTATGAATAGAGTTCGTGTTATATAACAAATTGTGGATAAAAGCAAAGAACAATAAAAGTGATATATTTTGCCAATTGTGATTTTCATTACTTCCAAATAAAATGAAAAATTGTCATGTAAATTTAATAAGATACTATGATAATTCGAGTTGACAATACTGCCGTCAAAATAAAGAAATGCATCCGAGATTTTTTTCTGCAATATTGAGTTTTTTATACATTTGCAATAAGGGAAAAAAGGAGCATCTAACAGTATTTTAGTTTTTCCAGTTCTCAAATTATACTTAATCGAGAAATTATTTAAACGTACTATCCTAAGTGTGTAGACTACAGATATCTCAATTTTTCTACAATTTGTGTTTTAGTTGAAAGCACCAGTATTCTTTACAGCGATAAAAGATAGAGAATTCTTAAGAAAATTTATTCAAATATCGTATGGATTATCGATAAGTCTTACATCTAAACTAATACATTTATGCATTATATTATCTTTATGAACTGTACACATGCTTATTCCATTTTTGTACGTTTTAGGTTCTTTTTTCTGTATACCGATCGAATAGTTGACTGGTTTTTATAACTACACACATATATATAATGTGTGTGTACATAACTTTCAAGAAATAAAAAGAAATTGTAATAAAAAAATATATATTTAATGATTCCAAAATAAACAAATCCTGGAACATTCGCTAACAAATGGAGCAACCATTTGTGCATAATAATTGCCAGAGTGGATGCGAAGCACCAAAAATGCTGGAATGCTTGCGTTTCTAGCTAGAACAACTGAGTTTTAAGCCGTAGGACCAGCTCGGTGGTTGGGACGAGTATCCTCGCTTCTCTGCCTCTTCGTTTACCTCGTATGGATTCTTGAATAACTTCAATAGGAATCTCACCTGATCAAAAATAATATATAAATCACAAACGTGTCTAGGGGCAAGATCAACAAAGATCGCAAAAAGGTCCTTCGAGACGGATTCTGAACGTGTTTTGCATCTAGGTTTTTATTATCAATGTAAGTGGTCTAGAATGTATAATTTTAACAAAAAAGCTTATTCGTGACTACCATATACATTGCATCTTAAATGCAAAACGCAATTTTTTTTTACATAATTCCTATTTTTATTATTTGTCAAATACAACATTTCTAAGCTTAAAAAATCATAGCCAATTTTTTTATATACCCTTTTGGCATAAACGATATAACGACAGCGACTATCAACAGATTCTCAGTAGTTCTCGTATTTACCAACACGATACATTCCTCACGAATCTAACGAACAGGTGTGTCACCTGATGGTAAGTGATCACCGCCGTCCATAGACACTAGCAATACCAGGGGAGTCGCAAGTGCGTTGCCGGCCTAAATGTCCTTCTCTGAATATAGTCTTAAGTTCGTATTTGGGTATAACATAGTTAAAAGTTTATCACAATTTTTTTTACGGAAGTTAATTTTTGCCAATATTATACATATTATAAGTATTTGTACCTAAATTTGTATCCTGTAAAACTATACGCAGAGCGTTTAATAATATTGGCGATGACTGTCCAACCAAACTTTCTAGCTTTCAATACAAACTAAATGAAAATGTTACATCCATAAGAAATCTATCACTGTACCTTTTCGAAATCATTCTTCTCAGCATCAGCGATCGCTTCCTGTAGCATCCAGTTTCTGGGCACGTAAACTGGATTTACTTTGGACATGCGCGCGCGCCGTTCATCTTCCTCGACTGTGAATTTGTAGTTACATGTAATATTCATTTTTTATCAAAGTAATAGATACATATAGATAATAGATCATGATCACCACCTTACCCTCGTTCCACCTAAGTAGGGTCGGCACAACATGTTTTCCTTTTCCACTCTCCCCTGTCAAATGTCATCTCAACATTCACACCTTTTATACACATATCAGTTTTCACACAATCCACACACATCTTTTTCGGTTATATATATATTATATGTTTCGTCTTTTTCATCTTTATCATTTTATTTAATTGCATGGTAGTGTTGAAAAGATAAGATTTAGTCTTATTTTCTTTGAGCAGAGTCGGGGTGAGCAGCTAGTCATATTTAGAGAAACCATTCTGCTTATTTTTGCAAGCCAAATCTATCGAAATAAATTAAAATTACGCATAACGATTTTCAACAGTTGACAGATAAGAGAAATTGTTAGAATACCGCAGAAGCGATACATTATGCCTTTTCTAAATTTCCTAGATAATGTGCGTTTAACTTCAAACTTGAACCGAAAGTGGCGTGAAGAGGCACTTTTGCAGGTCGGAACGATGGCGATGACTGCCGTTGACATTTAACATAGACAGTCGTCGTTGTTTTTGGACTGAACCGTACTTTCCATCAAGTATTGTGCAGTGATTTTGCCGAATTAGTATAAGAAACACAAAACTGATGTTGGTAGTATTGGAAGTAGGAAAAGGGGGAGAGAAAAGAATTTGCAAAATCAAAAAAGTAATACTGAATTTTAGAAGGGCTGAAAAAATTCACACACATTCACAAAGTCTTTACAGGTAACAAAAAAAAAATCTTACCATTCTCTTTAGCCAATCTATCCAGGTAACTTTTCACCCACTTCTCCCAGGTCTTCGACTGCTGTATCTTGTTCAAGGACCATTTGTCAACCAACAAAGAATTGTCGAGTAATTGTTTTGCGTCGACCTGGAGAAACTCTTTTTTATTCTACTTTAAAACTTTTGAGATTTTCGTCTATATCTCAAAAAAAATAAGCTTCACATTATGTCAAATAAATATGAAAGACAGCCGTGACTGCTTCTAGATAGGGATCTAACGACAGTGACTCTCGTATTGTCTTAAATGACGGAGCACGCAATTGGACTTAACCCATTGTAACTCTTTGTGTGAGTATGTGTATGAGAAAGTGAGCGTATGTGTTTAATAATAACCTTTTACAAAAATTTGTACATAATATTTCTTTTGGCCATGTATCTTACGTTTATGACTAAATTAGCTTTTAGTAGTTTTAGTTCTTTCGCTTTACTGTAGATTTTACCTATCGTTCGGGAACAGTGCGTTTTTTTTTCTGTTTGAAAATTATGTCCTTTTCTGTACTCCTGACAACTTATGTATAAAATTTCTTAACAATTGCTTGAGTAGTGAGAGTGTGAAAGCGTAACAAACAAACAAAGTACACATTCGCATTTATTGTTGTGATAACGATTATTCCACTCTATCTTGTTTATGGTTCACAAAAATTCCTACTGCAGAGTACAAGTATATTGGTTTATTTTTCTTACATTCCTCTATTTTCCTATAACTACTCAAATACTCGTCGCGTACGCATATTAATCTTACGTTTGCGAAAACATCATACGCATAAAACGTTTATTGCATAATAATCCATGTTTAAATTGTCTCTGGGAATACGTAATACAATAGTATAAAGTGACTCGAGAATTACATCATACAATAGTATAAAGTTACTCTGGAATTACGTAATACAATAGTATAAAGTGACTCTGGAATTACGTAATACAATAGTATAAAGTGACTCTGGAATTACGTATGTGATAGTATACGAGTACATCGAGATTACTTAAAATGGTATACCTCAGATAGTTGTCTGAACGATGCTGTGAAATCCGCCATGGTCTCCTCCATTATCATGAAAAAATCATCGACCAGCTTATCGTCTCCTTCGTGAGATTCCTTCAGTCCTAGTTTCATTAAATATGTTCGTCTAAAACAAATACATGTTTTATCGTTATACTATTTTAGTGCATTATAAAAAAATATTTCAAGTTAATTTTTAGCTTGAAACGGAAGTTGCGCGCGTGCCGATCGAACGCGTCATGAAGTTAGTATTAATGCAAAACATAGGTGGTACGTGCCGATGTAAGACATAAAGAAGATAATTTTAGTTTAAAACGTTAAGTTACACGCGCCGATGTAACGCGTCATGAAGTTAGTATTAGTGCAAAACGTAGGTGGTACGTGCCGATGTAAAATGTCCTAAAGTTAGTTTTAGCTTAAAACTTAAGTAGTGCGTGTGAATGTAATACACCATGAAGTTTAGTTTAGCATAGAATGGAAGTTGCCGGAGCCAATGTACTAACCACCGCACACAAAATGTAAATGTAACTCCCGCCCTAGTGTCGCATTCCAGGGTCAACCATGGGGATCTGTACCCGACTAAATTACTAATACCACACACATGGCGATAAACCCATCAAATTGACTCTCTTCTAATTTTCGACGGTTCAGGATCAGTCAGTGTATGCCTAACTGCGAGTAAGCTAGCAGGACGACATGAGAGCGACGACGGTCGATTAATCTATCTACGGATGCCGTTGCTAAATAACACTGTGCTTACCAACATCAGGCACAGTGCCGTGATCTCTTAGTTCTAAAATGAAAATGTGAAAATAAAATGTCAACAAAAAAAACTACAATAAAAATGACACTAACAGTATCTTCTTCGTAACGTATTCTTGTAACGTGCTTTTAATTTCTTCTACTTTCTTCTTCTGTTCTTCAGTTAAAATCGGTTGAAGCGCTTCCGAGAATTTGTTTAAATTCCAAAGAATTATCTGAAAATAGATTTAAGCACGATCTATATACTACGGAGATTGTTTGCTCTTTCGTTTCAATCCACCAATCTCTGTAAGAACCAGCCAGATATTAATAAATATTGTAACATTTTCCAGCCAAGTTATTGAGCAGTGTTAGAGGTTAAGTATCATCACGCTACGTTCTTTAGGAACGGAGTAATTACCATACACAGCATTGTTGAGAAAGTAAGGTACGAAGAAACGAAATATTAGTGCGGGCGGACAACGAAGCGCAAAAAAATTAAAAAACGCAACTGAAACCGCGGTATATAACTAATAGTAATTTTAAATATTCTGTAATGTACTTTCTATTATTTTAGACATTTATTTAAAATCCTTTAATATTCAAAATTGACACAATCACAAATTGTCTTATGTTCAATTAAAGTCAACACTAATATTATAAATTCGACCGTGAGTCTTGTGCGTCTGTTGTCACTTTTTTCAGTGTTTTTTTTTGTCTTAAAGGTATCCTGAATATGTACGATATACAATTTTATTTTTATTACACTACATATTTATTAGGTAATTACTACGATAAGCACGCAAAGCCGAGGTAATTAGCTTGTTAGTTTTATAAATCTTAGCAATCGGCTTACTATTCGGTACCTGTATCATTACAATTTTCTATAATGACTAAAAACATGCAACTAACAATCGGTAAAAGGGTTAAATAAAGGTAAAGTCGGTTAACAAAAACGCGCTATATTCATAGTACTCAAACATATGCATAATTAGAATACAGCATGTGACAAACATAGCTTTATTTTAAATCATTATAACAATCCACTCGTCAACTGACTCGCTTCGCGGTTTACACAAAAACAAAATACACGCTGTATCTTTGGTATTTCGTAAACACATGACGAAATTTTCGCCTTTATCACGCTCATAGATTTGTTCGTATGCGAAAAATACAGAGACACAATGCGTAATGTGTTTGTGCTGTACTTGACAACTTCACTTAACCGATTTGAAATTTAATAATGAGAAATCGCAGGCACCGGATTTCTTTTTAAGTTAAATCTAATTTATACTCATGATTATTAAATTATTTACATACTCACATCTGGCTGCCGGTTAAAAGCGTACCGTCCCATATCATCGGACGTATTCGGCACGTAATGCCTGTAGTAATGGTCTATGAAACCGTACGGTCCGTAGTCTATGGTCAGACCTAGAACACTCACGTTGTCCGTGTTTATGACGCCGTGAGTGAAACCGAATCCTGTAATACGGTATTATCTCTCTACATTCTCATGTTTGCTGACCAGATTAGTTGAGAGCAGAATTTATGCATAGCACCTCCGTTATCCCCTTTGGTACTACTTGAAGGTCCCATATACGAAATACCCCTTTATTGAAGTATCTACTGAAGACGATCGATGTAGGTTAGAATCCTACGATGAGCTGGAGTTTTTGATAAAAGAAAACGTCGTCATAAAACCAGCATAGTGCAGCAAACCAGCATAGTAGCATAGTGTTAGGGTGTTAGGGCACCGCCCTTAGTATTAAAATTTGTCGTGAAGCAACCAGTGTGTTCCGGTAGTTGTGTTTAAGAACCAACTTCCCAATAGGTTCAGCGTGTTTTAAACCACATCGTCAATTAATATCGGATGAAACTGATCATAAGGCTAAAACTAACAGAAGACAATAATTATGCAGAAAAATGACTATCACAGTCAAAAAGATGTATTCTTTTTAACTACATGTAAGCATCTGAAGTGTTCGAACGTTCGTGTAGAAGTTTATATGGCATTTAAAAATAAACTCCTAATAAGTCTCGATACAATAACATAAGTCTATAAGAATCCCACTCCTAAATCAAGGGCCTCTTGCCGAGGGTAGGTAGGGGGCATAAACACCACGCCAACCCACAACACATTGGTGATCTTAAAATCTGAGAAATCCACAGGTCTATACTTTTCCACATACGGTGGTACTACAAGAACATTTCTCAGCTCCAGTTCTCTTTATGATGTTTTCCTTCACTGTCATAATAAAGAAATTCCAACCACAATCGATTAGTTTGTGAAGTTTCAATATTAAAGAAAAAGAAATAGAACTTTTTGCAAATATTTTTTTAATCTCGTCAATCATTACTATAACCAAAAAGAAAACAATGAAAATCGGTTGAGAAACGGATGATGTACCGAACTGTTTTGAAAGAATCGTGGGTTCGAACCTGCGTATATCGAATAATGCTATCTGAACCCCACCTATCAGAAGTTGCAAGCCTTGTATTACAAGCATTTTGTCTTGTAAATTAGTACGTTTTTACAGAACTGCATTTATCAGAGTTACATGTATATTTTACAAGTTAAAAATGATATCACTTGTAATATAAGTGCTGTTTCACGCGCGTATTTGAGATTTTGTTTATCATAAATGACTTTTTAACTTGTACATCGTTACGAAAAAGTTTAAGTTTCCCTTGATTTTTAGATATTATTGATATAACGTTAGAGTTGTTCTTATTTTTGGTCTTTAGATAGTTTATCGGTATAGGAATGTCTACGATGCGCGCGCATATCGACACCTAGAAGCGACACCATGAAGTTAGTTGGTAATTGACTGTCAAGTTTTGGATGACAACTGATATCTATATTCAAATTAGTTATTGAAATATATATGAATCTACAACTCGTATTATAAATCAGTGGAAATAAAAAAAATATTTATACATGAACATAAATATGTATTTGTGTGTGACTTTAAATTATATATGGAAGTGAATAATAACTCTTTGTGAGTATTCGTGACAAAAAGTATTTTTTTTTTATATTATAAACTTTTGAAGTGAGTTTATAGTACTTCTTTTTGGTATCTTAATATTCTGTTTCTATTAATGACTTATTCTGTATACAGATATAGAAAAAATGAATATTAAAGTCTTTTAAAGTTAATTATCTATTTTTTATTTAAAACGTTATAAATTGCATTTAATGCATTTTATAAGCTAAACAAGTATACCTTCTTAAGTGCATGCATAAAAAATGACTAAATTTCTAACCATAATTCGTGAAACTAAATCAATATATTTTACAGTATATTATTTAGAGACAAAATCAAGTTATTTAAATAAAGTATTATTTTTAATACGAACTTGACTAGTTATTGTACCGTAATTTCTCCATTACACAGACATGTAATATAATACAAAAAAACATTTTACAATTTAGCAAAAATAAAGTCTTGTAAATTAAAAATACAAATTCATACAATCTACAAGAGTCTTGTGAAATTATTTGATAAACGCAATTTACAAGAACTTGTAAAAAACGTTCTTGTAACATGTAACTTGTGAGCTCGTAGACTTGTAACGTTTGATAAATAAGGTACTGGACACATAAAACGGTCATATACGCTAAATTAAAATATTACATGATGGGTAATTTACATTAAAAAGGTTGAGAAACAATGACAAAAAAAGTAACTCACCCTGCCAAGTAGCCACCATGTCTAAGTTTCTATGAGCTACTTCTGAATACCATTTGACATATCTGTCCTCATCAGACCAATCGATATTTGGAAAATGATACTGGAAGAGAAACGTTCATAGACTTTATTATAGAGAACTGAAGAATAACAATAAGCAAATTGATCAAACAATAATAACAATAAAAAATCATATAGACTGTGCATTAGTACGATTGACGCGAATTCGATCCCTAAGGCCTGAGAATTTTTTGAAAGCAGAAAAACCAAGCATCTTTCTATTTTCCATCATTTTTGTGTCTCAAGTGTGTTTTGTGTATCACAAAACGCAGTATTCAATTCCACTTGTGTATTTTGTTCTTATAGAATAGCCAAAGCTGATTAACTTAAAAAACTGTTTTATATGTTCATCCATCTTCTATTCTTATTTTATTACTAGCTGTGCCCGCGACTTCGTCCACGTGGAACGGAATACAAAACACAGTGATTAATGAAACAATCTGAATTTATATCTGTATATCTTGTATATTTCTAATGTAATGTGTCAGGCTAAAAAGTAATAATGGTCGCACCCCTTTGTCACTTTAATAATAACTCAAAATTAGGGCCTCCAAGTTACTTTGATGTATGTAAAAACTGTGGGCCTAGCTATAGTGCTGCATCTATCTTCATACAGTCTGATAGTTCCTAGCACACGATGGTAATGTGTGCCCACATCTAAATTTATTGCGAACATGGACAAAACTTCGTGATGATACACGAGGGTATAGAAATAACATAATACTAATATTCTAATTTAACAACTGTAAAAACAATATTAACACTTGGATTGTTCAAAACTATAAAGATTTATCTTCTATACAAACGAATGTAGACCTCATGAGGCATAGGTCAATAGACTGTTAGCAGCATACGCTTAAAAAAAACTGATTTATTACAAAACTTTGAAAAATAAATGATGAATTGTAAAATAGTAATTTTCACGTAAAATGTATTTTTAATTTATTTTTTCATTTGTACGAACTTATTTTATTATAGTATGAAATTTACAATGTACTACGTAGAGAAATTAAAAAATAATTGAAAACATAATCTGTCATTTTGAGATCTCAGTCTCAAAAAATCAGCCGAGGGCTTATAATATTCATTCATATATACTTCACATAGCTCATTCTTATTATTATTTTTATGTAATCCTTTCTTTTATTTGCACTGCCTGCAGTCTTTTTCTCCACGGTACCGCTGGAAAATAATGCGAGCTCCCTAATTTTTTTTTTAATACTTTATTGGTAAACGTTTTGACTACAATCTCATCTGGTATTAAATGATGATGTGGTCTAAGATGGTAAGTCACGCTTAACCTAGAAGGAGACTGGCTCTCAAACGCAGCTGCCGGAACACACCAACAGGTGCTTGACGACAGATTTTCATCTTGAGGGTGGTAGCTAGCCAGACGGACTTAGAAAAAGCCCTACCACCATGCTATGGTTTCATCACGATGTTTTCCTTCACCGAAAGCTCCGACTCAGTTGCTTGAATTCGAACCTACGTCCTTCGACGCTGTGCCCGAACACACTACCCACTGAGCCATTATCGCTTCATAAGCCCTAATGCATAAACCAAAAGTATTCATTAATTCAAAGCGTAAGTAAATTTATGAAAATTATAATTCGAAATAAACCTAACAAACACAGAAATAATCTCATTGTTATCTGTACTCTTCCTTGAAATAATATTTTTACGGCAGTAAACCAATAAAATTATAAGTTTAGCGCCATCTGTTGTCGTCAAAAATGTAGTCTGTTATTGCTTCTAAAGATGATTTTTTTCTTACATTTATGTTCAATGAACAATTTTAGTCTCTTTATTTTTTTATTATAATAAAAAATTGTCCTAAAAAGTGATATGGTTCAATAACTTGTAGTATTTACAACACAAAATTAAATTTACAACACAAAGTAGTAGTATTTACAACACAAAAGAAATTTACAAATCTAATCATAAACCTTATGCGATGGAAAATAAAAATCATATTTTACTTATATAAAGTACAAAGTAAGTTAAACAATTTATAGAAATATGTAATATTTGTAATTGGCCAATTTTTAGATTGTATATTATAGTAGTAATAGATTTAGAAAATGGTGGTTTAACACCATCTATTAGCAATAATGTATATTAATTAATTACGAACATCTTAGGGTATTAATATTTATTTATGTGAAAATAAAATATTAACCATTTTTCTCGCGTTTTATGTCTTAGTAATGTAATACTGTGCCAATGTTTATTTATATTATAAAATACCCTGCTTTTTAGATGAGGCTAAAGTCCACTTACTTATCTATTTTTCTCTCGTACTTAACTCCCGCCGTCATTAAAATTACAATAACTTTTGATAGAGATAACCGATTTTAATGAAACAAAAATTTTATGTTACTTCAGTATATGCTTGATTATTTTCTGATATTTGCTGGTGTTTTATCAGAAACCTAGTACTTTACCAGTGATGCCTGTTCATACAAACAGACAGACAAACAGACATTTCTAAAAATGATCGAAATGCATTTTATTACTTATTCCTAGACACCTGCAACAATTTTTTTCTCAAAAAAAAAAAGTACAGACACGTCGGATCTACATTCTTATTATATACAGATATTTTATATTTATAAATGATAGAACTGTACCGTTGTACGTGCATCACTCAAAAACTACTCCATAGATTTCGAACAATTTCTTTAGTCATTATTTAAAAAAAATATTATCATGATATATTTGTTTGATATAAAGTTATAAAACTTTTAAGAAACCACGATTTTAATAACCACTACGCGTTCATCAATGCGTGTTTTCTTGCCGTAGAGAAGTGGGGCAGTGGTGGTACGCATGCGCAGGAGAGAGGAAGTAAATGTATAGCATTTTTCGCGAAATAATTTTATAAGCGAAGTATATTTTAGCTTTTAATTTTTTTTGTGGTTTTCGTTTGTCCACAAAAAAAACTCTTACAATATAAAATAAGACAGACGAAGTCGTGGGTATCGGCTAGTATCAAATAAATTTCTAATTATTATTTATCTTCTAATTATATTCTCAAACTACTCACTTTAATGATGTGGTCGACGAGTGTGCGCATGGTGTTCGGCTCACGACGCTTATCGAGTATTTCAACAGAACCCAATCGATACCATGCCGGAGCGAGGCGCAGCACTATAGCCGCGGGTTCCCGACGAGCGTGACCGGTGTACGACTTGTCACGACAAACCTTGTGATCTTCACTCACTGCCCGATGTAAAATAATATATAAGTTCACGTAAAGCTTTTTGACGGCTTTGAATGTAGCCGTAAGTAAGTTCGTGCTTACACATAATATAGTCAAGAGTTTAACCCAAATATAAAGTTAAAATATTATTATAGGAATCTAAAATTATACTTAAATTTCTGTAATACGCAGCTATATTCAGAGTGGTCAAAAAGTTTGGAGAGGATTGTAACATAAAAACTTGTGCGGTCCGGAGATCTTCGTCAGGAACGAAGTTTGTTCGATTTTCTTAGAGTCTGAATGTAATTCGATATGGAGATTTTGATTGTATATATTTGTCTATCATCGTCACTCAAGGAATAAACGTTATTTCTTCTCCATGTGTCTCTCTCTGTTTAATTTGTATATATTTATTATTTTTCTACAAATTTTTCCATGCCAATAATGTAAAGTAGGGAGAAAAAAGTACTACTTCAATATTTAAAAAGAAATACACACAGGAACATAACGTTTCTTCCTTACGTGTGTCACTATGATGGACTTATAACCATGTACATGGTGTTCGCAACCGGGTACAGTACTCTACCACTTCGTTAGTTATTGGACATGTATTTACTGATCCCGGAATATGACACGCTTAAACGTACTATTCCACCTTGGTTATGGTGTTAATCGTGCTCTACCATTTATAGGAGTAGTGTGTACACAACTCAAGTGTGTGGTACACGTGGCCAAAGATCAAGTTTAACGTGTACCACCGGAGGTACACGTGCCCTAAAGATCAAGCTTAACGTGTACCACCTTTGCTATAGGTAGCTAATATTATCAATGCGAATATGAGTTTATTTGTTAAGCTTTAACGCCTTATTAACTACTCGACTGATCAATATGAAATACACATAATCAGGAGAACAGAAAATGATATACGATAATTATTTTTATATAGAAAAAAAGTAATGTTACTTAGGGATAAATCAAACATAGGTTAACGCAAACGAAGACACAAGCAAAAGCTAGCACTGTTTAAATAATGATGACTCGGTGACAGCGTGATAACCGCAAAACCATTTAAACAGTAATTGAGAACAGCTCTTGTTTTTTTTGTAGAATTAAAAATGGTCATCTATTTTTTTTTAGTAATTGAAAACAAAAATGTCTGAGTAATGTTTTGGCTTTCAGCGAGAAAACGCAATGGTGTGAAAGAGATAATATTACGTACGAGCCTACAGCGAGAGTGACAAGAATCATATGAGAGGCAGTAAGCTGCAAAAGTGTTTAGGGGCATTTTAATTAAGAGTTGATTTCAAGAACATCTTAGTTAATTTTAATGTTAAATTCCTATAAAACAACACATATATTATAGGGTAATTAAACAACACATCTTACCCACCAAAGCTGCCGCCCGAGTCGTAGGCAGGCCTAGGAAGTGGCACGCCTCTGAGGCTATCATCTCCCTGATCGACGAGCGCAATACAGCCCGACCGTCTCCGAAACGAGAGTAGGGAGTCTCGCCTGAACCTTTCAACTGTGGCTGCCATATTTCACCCTTGCTATAAGAGCGTAGAAATGCATGCAAAATATTAAATTGTAACATACCCTATAAAATATAAATAGCTCCACCATACAAAATTTAGAAGCACTAATAGGTTAACAACCATGCGTATCACAAAAATGTACGAGATGGCACTATATGACATAGGCTCTAATATTTTTTGTTTATAATCGCATTTTGACATGAAATATATATATAAGGTTAAATTATATCAGACATTGTATATGTTGCTACGAAGTATAACTAAATTAAATAGCTTCAAAAAAGGAGTTTCTGTATTCGACCCGCATATATGTATGTATCTTTGTATGTCCGAGATTTTCTTAAAAACTACAATTCCGATTTTGATGGGGTTTTAGTTATTGGATGCTTATTCTATCAATTAAAACATTTCATATTCCTTGACTTGAGAGTTTCACCTTTTCACAATCGACTTTTATTCACATATAGTTATAAAAAAACAATACAGAAGAACATTGATTATTAATTACGTCATAACCGATAAATGTGAGCTATAAAATCTGGAAATGTAACGCTAAAGTTTTTTTTTCTGCTGAAGTGATTATATTAATTAGACGAACGAGATTTCCAAGCTAAATACAACTAGCTGGTACCCGCGACTTCGTTCTCATATATACGGTTTTATTATTCCATAAAATCTATTTTGTTTGGTTCGATCTTCTTTTTTATTGTTTACCACCTATGAGAGGTATAATAACAATTCGATATATCCTAGAGAATACTCTGGGTACTCTACTACTTGCCAGTAAATACCTCGTTCAAATCAATTCAGCTATTTCGAAGAAACCGCCATACAGACAACAAACAATTCTATTTTATTTGTACGTATACATTAAATTAATGACAAAACAAAGTACACAGCTGTGACTAATGGATAGTAATCTTACAAGTCATGGTTCGTCTACAAATTTAATGTTGCGGGTCTTTGTATAGAACGATTTCATACTTAGTTATACCTTGTCATATTTAGGATGATACTTTTGATTGTACACCATTTAGGAAACTCTACGTCAGAAAGGACTCTTTCACCTCGAGAAAATAGATATTTTAATGCAACAATCGATTCCAATGAAAATAATAGTCTATAAATGAATAGGTTTATTTTTGATTCCAAGCTACCCCATCCCTACTGTTAGCTATCAAAATTATCATTATCAATTTGACAAAATATAGATACAGTTACAGCAGTCAATAGCCTGTTAATTAGTTGCCTGTGTCTATAACTATTGTTATTATTTTTAGTACAACAACCCTATTACAAGACATATCTACGTTAGTATGTAACTCAAACACGGTTTCACAGATCACTTTGCAAATTTGCACACCTAAATATTTTACAAAGTACAGCCCATCATTATCAAATTTCAAATTTGAATGTAACGCAAACAAAGTCACAGGTAGTTATTAATTATACTTACATATCTAAAAATTTTACAATGCAAACAGAATTCCGGCCTAGCCAACCCTCACAAGTCTTTCATACAATATCAAAGGTTACTATAAAATATTGTAAAATTATTCATATTCTATGTCTCACCTGTTAACATATTCTCCGAGGATATGAGCCCTACCGTCACCAAGTTGATCAGCCCAATATCCAAACTGGTAGCCACCATATCTAAAACAATTTATATTTTTAATAAAACTCAAAAACCATCATGATTGAAAGATCTCGGTGTCCTTGGGTAGAGCTACTTTCGTGACTCACTGATTTAGGGTTAATTAATAACACTGATCTGCAATAAATCCTCCTTTAAAAAATGTTGTCATAAACATGACGATTCAAATGTTCTGTGTAGGAATGTATTTTAGATAATATGTGGTAGTGATAATTAATGCACTTTCGTTAAATTAGAAGATTTATTCATTCAACCTAATTATGCATATTACAGAAGCTGAAAAGTGGCGTAAACGATTAACTCCTTAGAGGTCAGTCAAACCGCGCTACTAAGTGTTGTGGTGTCAGCAGCATAGTATGTTCGTGCCTGTCTCTTAAATTTGACGGCTGACTTTCATTTATATCTGTTAAACTATATGAGACATATATCAATGTTACATAATGTGATCAGCTGACAACATTTCACTGTCAACGTGACTCAACTGAAATACTGATAAATATGATTGTACTCTTATAAATTTTATAGTGCTCATTTCATGTAATTACACTGGTGTGCAAAGAAATCCTCCTTCAAAAAATTTCGTCATAAATATGATAATTCAAATGTTCTGAATCTATCCCCGTTGGCCAATTTTTTCCATCACGTCTAGATTATTTGATATGATTTTTTTTTGCTTCTTTCTGCTTATAAAGCTTTAGGATGTCATATGTTACTCAAGATTCATTTTTTGGACTCTCATTTAGATTTCTTTCCTGAAAATCTTGGAGCCGTATCAGATGAGCATGGTGAAAGGTTTCATCAGGATATAATGCAGATTGAAAAACGCTACAGTAGGAAATGGCCAGCAGCAATGCTTGCTGATTTCTGTTGGTCAATTCGCCTAGAAACTCCAATAGAAACGATTAAAAGGGAAAAAACCACAAAATAACAAATTTTCTCACCATATAATGAAATAATTGACCGATATTTTGTGACAATAATTTTGGATTTTTTACTGTAAAACTTAGACTGTAATATTTTTTCGTTTTGTTATGATAATTAATATTTTAATAATATTGTTTATTAATTCAATAAATATTATATTGGAAATCTACGTGTGGTACTTAATTGTGTGTAAGATTCCGTGTTTAGAGCACAAAATTTGATGAATCCATACATGTAAAAAAAGAGAAAAAAAAAAAAAATTGCAGACCAGTGTAATCGTAATGAAATGAAAAAGTATTACGGTCTAAGTTTTACAATGAAAAATCCTAAGTTATAGTCACAAAATAAATAAATAACGGTCAGTTATCTCATTATATGGTGAGAAAATTTGTTATTCTGTGGTTTTTTTCCTTTTCATCGTTTCTATTGGAGTTTCTCGGCTAATTGATCAATAGAATTCAGCAAGCATTGCTGCTGACCATTTCCCACTGTAGCGTTTTTGAATCTGCATTATATCCTGATGAAACCTTTCACCATGCTCATCTGATACGGCTCCAAGATTTTCAGGCAAGAAATCTAAATGAGAGTTCAAAAAATGAATCTTGAGTGACATATTGCATCCTAAAGCTTTATAAGCAGAAAGAAGTAGAAAAAAATCATATCAAATAATCCAGATGTGATGGAAAAAATTGGCCAACGGGGATAGATTCAGCACATTTGAATCGTTATATTTATGATGAAATTTTTTTAAGGAGGATTTCATTGCACACCAGTGTAATTACATGAAATGAGCACTATAAAATTTATAAGAGTACAATCATATTCATCAATATTTCAGTTGAGTCACGGTGACAGTGAAATATTATCAGCTGACAACATTATGGAACATTGATATATGTCTCATATAGTTTAACAGATATAAATGAAAGTCAGCCGTCAAATGGAAGAGACAGGCACAAACATACTATGCTGCTGACACCACAACACTTAGTAGCGTGGTTTGACTGACCTCTAAGGAGTTAATCGTTTACGCCACTTTGCAGCTTCTGTAATATCCATAATTAGGTTGAATGAATAAATTTTCTAATTTAACGAAAGTGCATTAATTATCACTCCCCCATATATTATCTAAAATACATTCCGTCATGTAAATCTCAGTTTCATTGCAAGATTTAAACTTAATCACTGCTTGTGCTATTCAAACATTCTACATTAATTGTTTCAATTTACAATTTGTGAATTTTAACTTAAATAGATGGATAGGTTAATATATTGTAAAACTATTTATTAAATCTGAGACTATTTATTTCAATCTATTTTCATTTTTCTATATATAAAAAATGATTGACTTCTTAATTTATATGAAGCTATATCGACTTATTTTATATTTATGTCTATTAATTAATATGTTAATTACCTGTGGGATACAGTTAAACTTCCTGGTGGAAAGTAGTTTCCATTCACAAACTGAATGAACTCATCTGTTTCTGTGACATCTGGATGTAAGTCCAATAAATTTTTCAGAGCATCATCAGACGAGCACACAAGACGGATTTTGCCTGTCAGAGGTTCTGTTGGCACCTAATAAACAACAAATACAAACAACCAACCAAACCAAATACAAAGTCAAGTAAATAACAATATAATCAATGCTATAGACAGAAAATGCAGACTCCTTTTTTCCCTGACAGTGTGGACTCAAGAAAGAAATAAATATCTAACACATTACGCGAAAACAAATGAATCACTAAATTTGTGAAATATAAACGCACAAAGCTAAATTTGAAATAAATTGAAATTCCTAATCAAATATTTAATCACAATTTTGAGATCAAAGTGGCCAGTTCGACAAAACCTCAATTTTGTATGTAAGATCCTAATATTATATTAATCATATATTTACCTTTGAAAATACTGCGTTCAAAACTGCAACCGGTACATTATATTCAGGATTCTCGTCTATAGGCAGCTCGGCATAGCTTGGACTATCTTTAAACTTCCAATCTTTCAAGTTATTAACAAGTGCCATTTTCGGTAATAACGACTGCTTTTGCTCATTAAATAAGGCAGCGAGAATGTAAAAAGCACGATTCATCGGCAATCGGGATTATCTCACTTACTCAAAATATTACGTAGGATTGCACAACTTTATATTTTTTGTAAACATTTTAGTCACCTAAATTATTATAATGAGGTATTCAAATTGTTTTCTTAATGATACCGAAGTTAAATACTATTTTCGGTCAACGTTATAACAAATCAATTTATACCTATCTAAAGTTTATCAGCTGTCAACAATGTTATGTTTTTGAATGTCATCTAGAGATGAGGTACCTATTTCACATTAATTAATTATATACTTTATGATAAAATATATCATGTGTCACATTAATTACACATAACGGAAACGCCAAATAAGCTATCACGCGCATGTGTTACAATACACGCGAACCAGGCTATATAAAATTTTTCAGAATTCCATCATGTGATGATAAAGGGAGTCGCGTTAAAAACATAAACAATAAAATCACACCGACACGCATTACCGATTAGAAGTAAGAATGTTTAAATGAAAGCAAGTTCGAAATTCTAAGGGTAGGAGTAGAATTCATTAAAAAAAAATTGAGGAACACTTGAAAAGTGAGAATTGTTACTGGCTAAGACAATCAAATCAATTGTTGAATCTTTAAAAGCCGATAACAATCAAATTATTTGTTAGGATAAATTTACAGCGTAACTAATCGTAGATTATCGATGTTTCAATACTCCTATTTAACTGTGATTTACTTAAAATCACTGTTTTTCATACATTAAAATATCGGAAAGAGTCGACTCAATTAGAATTATATAAAATAATTGTAAGATAACGCGATATTTTTATTGTAATAAATAATCTAATAGATATTACATGTTTTATTGAAATAACGTAATTCGTTCATAACTGGGATGACTGAATTCATCTAACTGGAACAACTAATTTTCAAAGCATATGCCCACTGCGGAGGCTGCGATGAAAACCCACGAGACTCTGCTTCTTCCTGTTCTTCATACGGATGGCGCAACACATCTAGCAAGAAATTGACCTACATAAAAAAAACACAATGGTTATATTATTCAAACACATAACTGACAGATCGCTAATTTGCTTAGCATTCCTTACATATTGGTTATGATCATTATAAATTGAATCTTGTGTATAGTGACTTTAAAAATAGGTTAACAATTAGATTTGAAATGTAAAGGGAATTCATTGACTACTGGAGACATTAAAACGGACTTTTATTATACTCGTTACTCTTTACTGAAATGAAAAACATTTAAGGAAATAATAACAGTTTGATGCTAGTTGCTTGACAGACTACAAGAAAGTCGTCACAGTGACTTGATTTAGAGTGTCTCACTTTAGGTTCAGCCAGTCAATATGTTCACCTAACTCGTGGTTTTCACTGTGGTAGTTTTAGACGCCACACTGGAGCACGGATGGCAATTGTCAACAGATCTTACCCCTAAGTGAAATACATTCACTATGTTGACTTTGAATTTGATCTTTAACTGAATTTGATTAGATGGTTGGGTAGGATTTCCTATCAATAACATTTCGGCATTCATTTTAATTTAGGGAACTATCCAAGTATTATGTTAGCAGAATATGTGATTTTTGCCTCGCCCTTTCCCTTTATCAGCATAAGTAGACAAAACTTTTTACCCCGACCTGCCAACCTATCGTGCTATTCCACTCGCGTTATATTAGGACAATGGGCGCAACCGTCTCAACTACTGTTCTCGCTTCAATTCTCCACTTCGTATTTAACTACCGCTTGCCAGATCGGTTGATGTTTATGTGTGTAATTACTGCTGTTCTTTAGAGCCGTACCGTAATCTATTATAGCCTAGAATGTTTCGCAATTATCAAAATATCTACCATGAAATTAATTGATCAAACTGGATTTTTTAGCTTGGTTTAAATACAGATTCTGCCAGGAATATAGTTAAATACCTTTCGATAGTCATCCTTCTCGGCGTCAAGTATTGCCTCATGCAGCAACCAGTTGCGTGGCACGTACACAGGGTTGACACTTGTCATGCGTCTGCGACGCTCGTCTTCGAACACTCCTAAAGAGCTAGCATCCACTTTACCATAAAAAATACCAATATTATTATCGCAAATAGGCAATTCAAATGTTTAATTCTGAAGGCTCTTGGAGTTATAGTTAATAAATTATGTAGGAATTGTTTTAAATCGAATTTGAGATATAATTTTATTCGTAAAAATTTTAGAACCAATAAATCTGCTATAATCATAATGTGCTAAAAAGGAAATAATAAGAATATCGATTTTAAATGATGTATAAATTTTGTAAATTAAAACAAACTACATTGAAGTATATTTCATTGGTTAAATACTTAGTTTTTATAACTTAATTCATAAGATTTCAACTATTATTGCGAAATGTAATTATTATGAAATGCAATTATTACGAAATATTATTTTTATTATAACAATGGGTGATTATTATATTGTATGGCTATCTCATTTAACGAACGGCAAAATATGGTAAATTGCATTTATTCAGTGTAGTGGTTTTATTACGTCGTTATAATTTTTGGTACATACATCGGGCCCGAAATAAAATTAGCATTTCGCACTTAACATGCTAAGCAAAAGTCGCATTAATTCTTTAGATTTATGGACGCTATTAATACTGATACTGATGATTTTAAAATTGATAGCAAAGATAGATTATAACTGATATCTATAATATAAAAATGAATCGCTGAATGTGTTGCTAAGCCCAAATCTCGAGAGCTGCTGAACTTGCTAATCCAATTTTGCTAATCCTTTTCTTAGAATATTCCTTGAAGTACAAGGATGGTTCTTACGGAAACAAAAATTAAAAAATTGCCTGGAAAAGTCTAAAAACAAAATTTTTCTATACTCCTATACAAACGATTCGTAATAATACTTAAAAGTCAATTTGAACTTTAATACCATATCATAAAGTTTAAGTTTTAGTGGAGAGGTTCCAGGAAGACAAAACAATTGAGGGACGTTAGTATCGTATAAATATTAATGTCAATATTTATACGATGGTAACATTACTCAAAAACAAATTGTCTGTGGTAAAATGTCATTTAAAATGTAAACGTCTCTTTGCTGTGATACACTACATATTATAAAACAAGTAGCAGGCTCCGCGGACGTTATCCTGCCCTGATAATAAAAAAATATATATACTTATCTGCATGAAACGCTTAAGGCGGCTTAACTTTTTCCCATTCTTTCAACAATTTTCATTATATTTCAACAAATTTACAAACAAACATTGACCAATTATATACCTTCCCCTTGAACTACTCTATCTATTGGTGAAAACTGCATTAACTTACATACATATTATAAAACAAAGTCGTCCGCCGTGTCTGTCTGTCTGTCTAGATGTTCGCGATTAACTCAATAACTACTAAACGGATTGTAATCCGGTCTTCACCAATAGATAGAGTAATTCACGGGAAAGATATATAATTTGTTAAGGTTTTTCGTAAATTGGTTGAAATATAATGATAATTGTTGAAATAATCGGAAAAAGTCAAGCCACCTTAAGCGTTTCATGCATATAAATATATATATTTTTTATTATAAGGGCAGAACAACGTCCACCGGGCCTGCTAGTATTTAAATAGATGTAGCATATGTTATATTTGTGCAATGTGAAATCAGCCGTTATTTTCCGGGTAACCGAACCGGGATGAAACAGGCATCGTTGTCAATGTTTTATTCAAATGACGGTGACTTCGTTATTCATATTGTCTACCATAGGATTATGAAAATTTTCGGACTGCTCCCAGCCTCTTTTTTTTACAGTTCCCTAAACAATAAATGAATGAATACGCATTGCAAATGGCTACTAAGACCATAAAGCTTGTTTATGGCAACATATTGTCTATATAAAAATGAGTAACAAAAAAATAAGAAAAACAAGTAAGTAGTATTTAAATTTAATATTGGTGTTTTTATTTTATGTGTTTCTTATTATCATTGGAATTAAAAGAAAGGATATTACATTTTTTCTAACAGGTTATTAAAAAACTACATGACAAATTTAGACAAGAATTATCTGTGCTATGTTGTGAACAGAACATTGTTTCTTAACAACCCTATTCTTGATTTATAACTGTAGTGTACAAAATTAATAATGATAACTGAATTTTAATTATTCCACTGTTACTGCCATTATTCCAGACGGAATATATCACAGTCATTCATTGGCCTTGTTACGAAAGTAGAAAGTGAATTTAAATCTTAAAAAATGCTCGAGATATTGTGCTAAAATAGGTAATTTTTTATTATCGCTTAATCACCCATCACTTTGTAGTGATAACATTGTTGCTAAAAACCGCTCCGGCTGCTGAACTTATATTGCCTCTGAGTTAAGAGTTTAACAAAAAGTTATTTTGTCGGACATTAATATAGCATATATTTGAAATAAAGTAATGTATTTTCCACTAGTTGCCCACTCTGGCTTCGCACGGGTGTACCTAACGAAAAAATAAGACCAAATCTGTGTCCTGACAAGATGGTGGGCCCCTTGTTAGAACTTTCCAGGGAGCTTTTGTGGCATCTTAAAATTCATGATCCTTAGTATTATAGTCAATTCACTTCAATTCTGTAAGAAATACAAATCTAAGCTATCTCTAACAAATAATTCTGTACAAAAACAGAACTATATTACGTAACACGCAACTAATGTTAAAAAAATAGAGGCAAATATTAGAAGATTATAAATAAAATATAAAAGCCACTACATGGCAGACTAAGATCTCACCAAAAATTTCTTAGATAGAACTGCAACCGAACAACTGAACGTAAAACTATCCATTTTAACAGTAATTTTAAGATAGCCTAAGTTTTATCTATTCTGGTTCCGTCTCTAAGGATATTTTTATATGGATATGCAAAGTTTCTCATTTTTCCCTATGATTTATTTTCATATAAACCTTATCCGTACAACTACAAATACAAAATAAAGAGTTAGCCAAATAAGTTGGAGTGATGCGCTTGCATATATTTTTGGTAATTGATTTTTATTTACATATATTTAATAATTTTATTACAGTTTCAATAAAATCATACATTATAAAGAAAAATGTACTATAATATTGTAAATAAAGTAGTAAAAACGGTAGAAACTGAATAAGGAAATAGTTTTGCTTAGCTAAAAATTGTTAATGACTGCACAACTTGTTAAGGCTTGACAGTTCGGTGCACTCATCAAAATATGTCCAGTTAGTCGGTCCCGTGAGCACTGAGTCAATTGTGTAGATAAATTATGTGAAATAAAGAGTAATCAGATAATTGACTTTACCGGCTTCCTTATCCAGTCTTTCGCGATACTGGTCCAACCAACAGCCCCATGAGGCATGCGAGGAGAGACGCTTCAGTGACCACTTCTCGGCTAGTTTTGTCTCGCTAACCATTTCATATGGCTCCAACTGCCATAAAACTTGAAGTTATAGTTCATTTTAACACAAGCAATCCAATCACAACTCTGTGAATTTGATACGACCGTTCGATATCTTACCGTGAACAAATTATTATGAAATTGTAGAAGTTAGTTTTTAAATAATGAGACAAATTGCTTAGAAATAGAATGTCGTATTAGATCTTCAGGTTTTTGGTTGGATATTTTTATCTAATCTAAGTAAATAGAAAATAGCTGTGTTAGATATTTAAAATTAAAAAAATGGTCATCTTACCGAATTAAAAGCTAGCATAAGATCACATTTAAACAGAACTTTTTCGCTGATCTATAAAGCTTTTTTTATGAAATTTATAGCTAGTAAAGCTCATATAAGTTTAAGATAGACTGTGTTAATTTACAATAGATTACTTCAGCAAGCTGTCTGAAAGTCGCAGTAAAGTCCGCTCCAGTCTGCTGCATCATATCTAGTAATTTTTCCACCAGTTGTTCGTCTCCCCAACGTTCTTCCTTTAATCCTATCTTCATTAAGAAGGCCTCCCTGGAGTAATTATTTACACATTAAAATAGAACGTAACGTGTAAGACCACCTACACTCTCTCGCTAGCACGTTTCGCGGAGGCTCTGAGATGAACTGTGACAAGTGGTGGACCTGTAAAAACATCAGTCATCCACATTCTCAAAAGTATGATGAACCGCTCCGTTCGTGCATCACGGCTTTCGACATGGGACAAAAATCTGGCAGTAAGTGGAATGTGACTAGAGGAAGCGAGGTGAATGTCCTCACATGCACTCGTTTCATCTCATCTCGTCTCTTGGAGAGTGTAAAACAGAAGTAAGAGATGGATATCTATTCCATATCCATTTTCTGTTAGCTATTCCATTAAAAGATTCTGCTCAAATATAGAACGGAAGGTAGACGTCTTACGCATACATAATCCATATAATTAAGCCACCGTATCAAGTCTTTGGACTAAATACTAGACTTTGGTAGTTAGTTTACATATCTACAGTTTCCCTCAAAATACGTAAATGTAGTCATTGGTGTATATTTAGGATTATTTTCAGAGAGAACTTGAGACATGAAAAGCAATGCGATAAAACTCTAACGCCATTTTGGTTAGGTAAACCGACATCAACCAAGCAATTCTGGGTCCGGCGGAAAACTTGCAACCGCTCTATATACCCCAAATAAATATGCTACAAGGTTTAATATTCTTAGTCTTATAATTTGTACCTTAATTTCCCGATTAAACCCATCTACAGTTATTAACTAGATTGGTAATTGCATTATGCCAGGTTTGAGAAGAATGGATTTAATAATGATTTAATTGGTCTAATTATCAGAAACGAGATTCAGGACTCACAAAACTTTGTTCTTGCAATACGTATCCAATGTTTTCTGTATGTGAGTCATATGCACTTGTTGGGATGAGCTCAACAGGGGCTTCAGAGCACTCGCTAACTGACCTATATTCCACACTACCACCTAAAATAAAGTTCGGAAGTAGAATTTTATTCAACATTTTGATATAGCTAACAAGTTTCTGTAAAAAATTGATCATTTATCACCAGAAATAAATAACTCAATATCACCTATTTTTGTGCAGCGATAGATAATTAATTGGCAATGGTAAGATATTTTAGAAAGTACAATTCAATTCAAAAACATATATGACTGCTATAAATTAAAGGATTTTGGTATACGAATGAAAACAGAGTAATGCAATGAGTAGATACTAACATCAGGTTGTTTCACCAAAGCGTATCGCCCTTCACCATCAGAACAGTTTGCAATGAAACCACCATCGTACGAATCAACGAACCCGAATGGACCGTAGTCCAACGTCAGGCCAAGTATACTCATATTATCCGTGTTCAAAAGACCGTGGGTGAAGCCCAATCCTAATAAATCAAACACAAATACGATGAAAATCACAAATAATATGAAGACAATGTTAATGTAGGCAACTTTTATCTGTTTTGTTAGACCATTCCAACTGATTCTGACAGGATTTCCAAGCAAGCGGGCATAAAACTGGCAAGAGAGTTAGGTTATTCTATTTCGTTAGTAAGATAACAAGCAAGCTATAATTATTGGGTTATATAGGAAATTTTATTTAATGTACCTACCTTGCCACTTAGCAACTAGATCTAAAGTCCTATGAGCCACTTCGGAAAAAAGTCTGATATAACGGTTTTCATCACATAAGTGAATATCGTGGAAGTATTCCTGAAATTGTATAATATTTTCTATAAAACTTTTACAAAATAGCATTAGGATTTGGAGACCACCATCAATCAAGTGCGACATCACTATAGTGTACGTTTAAACGTGTCGCGTCCCGACATCATCTATACATATAAATAAAATTGGAGTGATTGTTTGTAATATCAAAATAACGACTTTTTACTGATTGGATATGAACGTATGCATGAGACTGATAACAAAAATACAATTTATAAAATTTTTGTCTGTCTATCTGCCTGTATACTCCGGGTAATCTCCGAAACGGCTAGACCGATTTTGACAGAAACTTCACTGACAGATAGTTAAAATTACAGCGGATGACATAGGCTATTTTATTTTAGACTAGCTGTCATCCGTGGCTTCGTCTGTAGTACTATCTCCAAAACGATTGGACCTATTTTCATAGGACTTTCACTGACAGCTAACATTATAAAAAATAATTAAAGCTTTTTTATTTTTGACTAGCTTTTACCCATGGCTTTGTTTGCAGTACTATCTCCAAAACGTTTGAACCATTTTTCACGGAACTTTCACTAACAGATAGCTGATCTTATAATAAGTAATTTACAATTATAAAAAAATCGCATGCGGACCTGCGGACAACAGCTAGTATGGTATATATCTAATAATCAAAAGGGATGGTCGGATGTCAATAGCTGACCGAATAATTAATACTATATCTATGCTGATCAAGCTGTGACGGTGATGCTCTTTTAGTTTGTTGCGCGTAGATATCGGTTAACATAAATTTAATAGCTAAGATTCTCACAGGCCGGCCAATGTTCATGGATTGCAGATCTTTTTGTGATCATAGTTGTCTTTGGATTGTGGTATTACAAAAAAAAGTGCGTAACTTTATTATCACACGAAATAAGTATAAACTTCTGTATAAAAAGTACAATAAAAAGCCAACGTCACACACTGTTCTCATGTGGTCACCCTCCCAAGTAATGACCGTACCTAATGCTGCTTAACTTCGGTTGATCGGAAGAGAACCGGTGTTTTCAACACTTCACCCGACATAATGTTTACCCTCACCACTTTTCGTCACATAAAAATGTTGTGTTTCACAATTTTAAAGTCAACCCATAGGAAATATCACTTCAAAAATCGAGACATTTACTTTACAAATCCACATTTCTTCACTGAGGTCGACAATAAATTATTTAACCATGTACAAAGTCTTATAGCCACATAAAAATAAAAAGTGATTACAGTGCTTGAACAATTCATATATTTGCGAATACACTCTGGATAGCTAAAACAAACCTTTATTTGGAGGGAGTAGTACAGATATTGCTCACAGTAAAGTATGCCTTGCGAGGATAACTTATAATATATGGAAGAGGGTGTAAATAAATTTTAAAATCATTCAACCTTTATAATAAAATCGGTAAGTTGCCGTAACACTGGTATTTCGCCACTCCGAGACAGTATCTCGAGAGAGCCAAAGCGAAACCAGCAAGGTGAGAGCCGTAGTAAAACAGATGCGCGCTCCCTGCGTGGGCATCCCGTGTAGTACAAATCTCGAATCACAGCTTCATCGCTCACTATGGAACACCATTTAAAAATATGCACATATGATTCATGAATCATGAAATAGGAAATTTCAGTAATTCGGTGTTTTATCTCTGCACTCCGAATACATTTTAGATAATCTAATGTATGTCCGCAAAAACTAGATAAGCTAGATTTAGTAAAAACACCACCATTAAATGAATACTAGAAATAGGCTTAAATTAATCATCCCTATATATTAGACTTAGTAAGAATACCTAAACAATTTTTTAGGTAATAGTGTTAGGTTATGTAATTAAATTCCAAAACATATTAACGATTTGCCATGGCACCAAGTCAAGCCGGTTTGACGTCAAAAAAATCGATTAACATACGGAATAAAATGATAAATCATATTAAGTTTGTTGCTGCTTATTCTCAATAAATGGTTTATTTTCTGAATGGTAGTAGTTTTAACATTAATAAGCGCCTTTTTAGTGCCTAAATTGTATAATTTTGATCATTGATTAGAAGTCACAATGCTCAGTATCAGACACTTGCCTATTAACAAATATAACGTTGCGATATTGACTTATAGTTAGTTTATGCCCAGCTAAGTAGTGTCTTGTGTTTACTACAGGATGTTCTGGTAGTAAGATACAAGTACAGTCTAATAATGCATGGTTGCATGGTGGTAGGGATTTTTCTAAGTCCACATGATTAGACACTACATTCAAATTGAAAATCTGTCTCCAAGCACCTGTTGGTGTGTTTCGGCAGCTGCACTTGGTTCTCAAGTCTCCCTCTAGGTTTAACATGACTACTATCTTAAACCAAATCATCATTTAAATTGGTTAAAAATTAAAATAAATAAATATAATAAAATCACCAACTAAGCCAGCAGATCTGGTAGTGGGTATTCCAAGAAAATAACAAGCTTCGCTGCATACCATCTCTCTGATACAAGCGCGGAGTACTGCCCGACCGTCATGCACACGAGAGTATGGCGTTTGACCGGACCCCTTCAGCTGTATTTGCCATCTTTCACCACGTCTGAAGATTGCTTAATATAGTAGCGCATTAATGATCATTCATGCACAAGCTTTCTACATTATTAAAACAACTAGTAACGTGCCGTGTTATCCCAGCGTAGTGTGTAACAAATGATTTAAAACGTCATTATTCTGCTATTGTTACTATCCGATATTATTATTAACAATTATTTGTCAGTGTTGTCGCAACGCGCGAACAAGAAAACATTACGCCTTAACGACTCGATTTGTAAGGGAGAGCACTTGCCATTGCTCACACTCAAAAATAATAATAAATACAAAAAAAAACATAATTTAGAGTTCAGTTACAAATGGCATTACGAACCAAAAGACCAAATAGCGCAACAGCAAAATAAATGATAACAGTTTCATTCAATTATTGTAAAATAATACAACAGAGTACTTCGTTTTGGATATGTAACCGCTACTTTTATTTATTTGTACATAAATATTCATGTATAAAGTATCACGCAATATTAAAATTCCAATTAACGTTTTCTTTGTAATTAGGATTCCTGTCGTGTTGGTCATTTGTTTCTTAACTACATAAGATATTCGAATGCTGGGATCAGTATATGATTTACTCCAAAAAAATAATAATAATAATATTTTGATCTGAAAGCCTTGCCGAGAATTGGTTAAAATTTTCATCAAATCATTTAGTGAAATCAGTACAATTTTAAATAAAGCAATATTCTTTCATTGGAAAATCATTTGTTGATATTTATAACTCTTACAAAATCAAAAAACCTAAGCTTTTAATTAGATATCAATCCACCAAAAAAACAGTAAATATTTTTTACCTATTGACATACTCGCCCAGAATATGCGCTCTCCCGTCGCCAAGTTGACCGACCCACAAACCGTATTGATGGCCACCGTACCTGAAAGCTCATACTTTGATATTGTAACATCTTGCTTCGTCTTCTGTTTTTTTTTATAACCTTAACAACATGTCAATAGGTACAGCCAATTTAATTGTAACGTGTAATGTATTTTAAATCTACATCTATATATGTTAAAAAGATAAACCTGATCGAGTTTGTTGCGTGTTCTTCTCGATGACTGGGTTGTTTTCCGAACCGGTGGTAATTTTGACGTTCATATGGGCCTTCTTAGGGCCTAAATTGAATAAAGAATTTCTTGATGTTGATTCACTTGTGATAGAGTTGTTTATAAAGGCCCACGCACATACCATCAAAAGACCGGCGTTGGTTTTTATCAAGGAATGCTTAAACACAATGGGGTTAAGCAGGCGTGATGAGGTTCTTGTATCTCGCATTTGCAGAGAGTGGAATCACAGGCGTGAATAACCTTTAGATGAGCCTTAGTCTGTTCTCAAAAACATAGTGCATAGTGAAAAGCCATATTCTACTCGAGGTGACTATGTCTCATGGAACACTGCGGGCTGGAGTGCCGACCACCGACACTACTGGAGGGTATACCCAAGTAGATGGCGCCTCTCATAGTACCGCTCTGCTTATCGGAGTGGACATGACACGAGGATAGGACGGGCCTACATTGCATCGGTTCGCATGTCAGAGAGTGAAAAGAGGAAACCTTAAATGGGTTCCGTCTGTACGTTTGTAATATAAAAGTAACCGATTTTTAAAAGTATATACTGTACTTATGACAATGTTTTTAATTTTGTTGCATTTGCGTAGTCGATATGCCGAAGTGTCAGGTGCAAGAAATGAAAGAAAATAATTGACTCTTTCTATTTTCTTATACTTTGAGTATATAGCTGAACCAATAAATGTCGGAGGACTTTACAGCCCTCCATTATATACTATACTTACATATCGACGTACTAGAAAGGAGCGACATACGTGGTTGACAATTTGCCAGTCCGGTAAAAAAAAAATTCAAACATTACCGGTGTGCCACAGGCAACGCCCCGTACGGTAGCCTTCTACCGGCTATAAATTCGGCGAACTCTTCACGGCTTGCTATCTCTGGATCCATGTTTAAAATGTTAGTTAAAGCATCATCAGAAAAGCACACAAGGCGGATGTTTCGGTCCAACGGAATCGGAGTAACCTGGGACAAATATAAAGTGTTCTAATCTATATACATAAAAATAAAGTTCCGAATGTATGTATGTTCATCATATTAGAAAGGCTACGCCTATTTCGGTAATTCTTTTTTTGTTGTGTTTGTAGTTGTCAGGACAAGGTTTACATGAAAGAAAAAGTTTGAAAAATCGTAGGATTGTGTGGTTTTATGAAACCATGATGTGACACTTTATTTCAGACTTGTGCATTTAACTGAAAATTTTAGGTAAATTATTCGTTTTTTTTTTTAATTTATTTAGGTAACAAACAGCCATTGACAAATATTTTATAATCATAATATAATAAATTAAAAGGCCCAAATTACCATTTAGCGTATTAAAATCGCGTTATTATCTTAACTTAATAATTGGAGAATGGGAATGATAATGGGAAATTTATAGGAGACTAGATATCTACACATTTTATTTCCATCTGCGTATTGGAATACGAACTTCATAATAAATACAATCATTCAGATGACAGACGCATTTTAAAAACTGAGCACAATATTTATTGAAATCATTGAATCCTTTTGAATTTAGCCATAGGCACCGCCATATTGGTCTTGGCTGCTCTGCCCTGCGCTTTTCACTTTACGATCACGATTTTTACGATGTAAAAATATTCCACTTTAAAGGAAGCACTGACGAATCTATTGCCATAAGCATGGTGGTAGTAAACTAGTAATCAAGTCAGGTCCAGGCCAGTTAGTTTAGTATTTTACTGTATAATTTTGCGAATGAAACATGAACACTGAATGATATTCAGGTTAAAGATTAATGACTGAAGGTTTATTTCAGATATACGTTTGAATGCGTTAATACTGTTTATACAAAAATTACTATTCTATTACTATATAAAAAAATATTTCGCTACTAGTAGACCCGTGAATATCAAACTTAAAATTTATAAAATGTAACAAAAAATTATACACCGTTGTCGGAAGATTCCCTCGTTTTGCCCCGAAATCTAATAAAGAATCTCGTTAACTTCTCAATTGTAGAAGAAACTTTCAGTCATACTGACTTTTCTTTTAGTTTTTCATAGTCTTTAATAATCTCCTATCAACCTATATAAATCCCACTTTAAGCCCCTGCTAAACTTTATTTTTACGCCGTAAATCGCCCTGATATTTAAAATTAGCTTATTTTCCTCTGAAGTCCTTAAGTCCACCAAATAAATAGAAAATATCCAAACTAACAAAAGAATCTATTTAACGGTTAGAAATTGCGTAGTTTTCTATAATGCTACTCCCATACCAAGGTTACAAAGTTGCGCCTAGCTGTCATTTAGCAATTTGTGTTATCGTTTTGCCAAATATGTAATTAGACCGCAGCTCGTGTGGAAACAATCGTGAGCAAGGAATGATAGTAGATAAATATAATGTATAGAAAGTCCAATTCTAGGAGAAATATAACATGTTTTATTGTGGCCATAAAACATTTCCATGATGCAACACCGCGCCGCGCCGTACGGTTGTCAGAACACATAGTATATTCTAGATATCTTTGTAATATTAGAAGGTGCTAAAACAGTGTTGCAAGTTTAATTATTAGCTCGATAGCAAATTATAGTATCATGATATATTTTCTAAACTTAACATGTTGCAACGTTACACAATTATGCGGAATCGTAATGGTGGTTTTTAAGCAAAGTATCGCGCTGATTCTTAATTGTCGATGATTCGATGCAGAAACCAAGTTGGTAGGAAATCTCTAACAATAGTATAAACACCACTACTAGTATAAATGCAGGGTAAACCATGAATGGATAAGTAGGATTCATAAACATTGGCAAAAAGTACTATAGTTCTAATATAATTAGCAATCTTATGAAGAAGGCGTAGAAATATAGAAATATTAAAACACTACCTTCTCATTTTCATATCGTGCGTTTTTTTACATGTAATCAGAAATAAATGTATACTATATCCCCACTATTTAGTTTTTGTCTATTTAAAATTTAATTACGAACGGTTCAAACAGATGTAGTTACATTTGCATTTACAATATCATTGTGGGTTACCTCAGAAAAAACAACGTTTTTGATGTTCGACCGAATTTGATCATGGTTCTCATCGATCGGCAATAGTATATATTTGGGATATTGGTTAAAACTCCACTCGGTAAAGTTCTTCTTCAATATTGCTGTTTCCCCGTCCATTTTCATTATGTTGTATTACTAGTAATCATGAGTAAATATTTAAAAAAAGACTTTTGTAATTGTCGAATGGAATTTGACGTATGAAAATAAAAATTTTGTTAGACATTGTTTTGGTTGTTTTCCTATCTGTGACAATCCGATAAAGATCTAAAAAGGTTTTGTTTGAAGCAAATTCTATTACAATACCTACCTATTTAAATAATAGAGATCTAGTTAAATAGTACCTTATATCAATACCTAAATAGGCTTAATATATTATTATCTTCAACCACATCTTTACTTTCCACTTGTGGACAAATGCCAAGTCTATAAATTATTTTTTAACAAAGCTCCACAAGTAAAATGCTATCGAAGTGTCCGAATATTAGATGTAGCAAAATAAGTTCATATTTTAACAATAAAAAGCTTCACAAATCATTTTTCTTCGTCTTGATTTTCAGTAATCGTTCTGGAAAATTATTTTCTTCTTAAGAATAGCAACAGTCCGACACTATGTGGATGTTCACTGTCAGTGACGGAATTTTCAATATCGGATCAGTAGTTTCAGAGATTATTTATAAAAATATATACTTTACAGACTTCGCCAAACTTTTTGACCGATCTGAATATATTGGCACAGAACACAATTTTAGGTATAAATATATATTATATACTACGCATAAAATCGAGACAACTTAAGGGTAAAGAAATGTCAATTTTTGGTTCCTAAAATAATATTCTAATTTTATTTAGTATTAAATTATTTACTATATACTACGCAAGCAATTTCGTCTATATTCAGAACGTCCAAAAACTTTGACGAAGACCGTATATCTTCATAATAACAGTATATATTATCACGTATAGAATAGGTTAGATCATGTACCATTCAATATTACATCTATTAATTTTAATTAATAGTATTACATATCACTACCCTCTACAATCTGTAAATTCAAAAACTCGGCTTCTTTTAAATGTATTACGATGTGGTACGTTCTTTTTCTTCTTTATTTTTTTTTGGCTCCGTCACGGTTTGTGCACTAGCCAGTGTCAAGTAACAAGATTTTGCCAAGTAAGTGTCTTGCGATAGTTATAATGTTCTAACAAGATGGTGGTTTCCTTGTTAGAACTTTCCATGGAGTTTTGGTGGCATCTCAGAATGCATGCTCCATGGTATTATTTCCCATCCACTTCACTTGTGCATAATAACCGAACTATATTACGTAAAACACCACCAATATTACAAAATATAGAGTCTAATAACACAAGATTATGAATAAAATATAAAAACCACTACATGACAGACTAAGATCCCGCCAAAAACTCCATGTGGTACGTTTTTTTTTTTTTCCGTATGGCCTCTGCCTATGTAGGCAATTTCGCTAGTGTCAAGTGTGACAAATACACGGTTTAAACTTAATTGCCAAATATTCAGTATACAGTAGAATAATCCAAAATGGCACGACACAGAACAATCACAGAAGTGTAATTTTGAGATATGGGTACCACAGAGATAATATATAATGGTATGATGCAAGTATAGATACAAATACATAGCATAGTTATATATAACATATAAAAACATAGATGACATTACAGTTTTATATTATTACGATAAATGAAAGCAGTAAATGTTTCAATAAAAGCAGAATAAACATATGTAAGCAATGTATTAATATTAGTAGGACGGGGAATATTAGCAGGAAGGATATCATATAGGGAAGATGGTAGTTTGTGACAATTAAAAAATATATGTTCCACTGATCCCTCATCAAGCCCACACTCACATAAAGAATGGTCACGGATATGTATTTTCGCAAGAAAACTGGAGAGCATACATGGCCCAAACGTAGGCGAATAATAGTAGAGATAACCCACTTATGGGCATTTTTGAATTTAAAAAACCATGGCTTCGAGGGAATTATTGGCTGTATGTTCCTATAATGTTTGGCTTTGTGAGGATCAAAGCTATTCCACAGGTCCTGCCATGATTGAGTAAGTTTAGGTTTTGCAAGTGCCAACAACTCTTGTGAAAATGTTTTAGCGTGGATATCATAACCAACACTTGTAGCATTCTTGGCACATACATCCGCAGCCTCATTCCCCAGAATTCCACAATGACCAGGAATCCAAGCTAATACTACTTCTAAGCCAAGGTAGTGGCAATTAAATAATAGTTCTCTGGTCTTTAAATTTAAGAGAAAGTTTGACTTAGATCGGATGGGAAATTTAGAGATATCCTGCAAACAACTTCTACAATCAGAAAAAATTATTGTTCTATTTAACCTGTGTGCCTCAACATATGCTACCGCTTCAAATGTGGTACGTTATTCTGCAGACTTGATTGACATTGATGACATAGACTATAACAATCATGTTGAGGTGACATTCTCTTTTTAATACTGACAAACCCATTTTAATTCAATCTTATATTAATAGTATATAGCCATCGCTCGTTTTAAATAACATAATGTCTAAAAGTTATTACTATGTTACTATATTTCAAAACAGTGCAATATCCAAACTTTGACCGACTTACTTCTAAACATGATATGACATAAATCTTGCGAACAACGTAGTGGTTTGGATACATAATCTAGAAATCTAGAGCGGAACACTATCCGGTGTGAAATTCGTCAGTGCAGCGACCGCAATTTCACTTTCGTGAACCGCTTTCTCGTTTTCTCACTTTCGAAAAAAAAGTCAAATAATTGTGTGGATCAAACTCGTTTTAGTGCATAGTAAATTCTAGTGAGAGGTGTAGTGTAATTTCCGTGAGTTGTGCTTGGATTTTGTTTAGCTTTGTATGGTTTTTTAAAACACGAATATGGTGTATACAGAGGAATATTTGAAGGAAAAGCTAACCAAGGAATTGGACGCCGTTCACGTCGTAAGTAGCTGTCAAAATTTTATCTATTGACTTTTCGCCGCGTTGTCGAAATATTTTTATTTTTGAATGAAAATTACATATATTTTAAATAAAAGTGCATGTTCGTGGCGATGGGTAGGAAGTCGAATCCGAATAAATTTATTGTGACGAAGGAAGGCTTGTTGCCGGGTATATTTTTTGCGCTACTTGTGCGATGGTGCGTGGCCGCGTACCCATACTCGGGGTATAAAAAACCGCCTATGTACGGTGATTTTGAAGCTCAGAGACACTGGCAAGAGATCACCGTGCAGACGCCAATCGTGTCCTGGTACCATAATACATCACAGAATGACCTGGAATATTGGGGTCTGGATTACCCACCTCTAACGGCGTATCACAGTTTCCTGATGGGCCTAGTGGCTGAATGGGTCGATCCTGAATCCGTGCGCCTTTTTGCCTCCAGAGGTTATGAAAACGAATCACACAAATCGTTTATGAGATGGACTGTATTTCTCAGTGATATATATTTCTTTGTCACTGCAGTACTGTCCATCTGTATTGATCTGGAACGTTTGAGAGGAAAAATTAGTAGAAACGTGTTTAAAAGATTGGACTTATCTACGATACTATTTTTATTATATCCCGGTATTATTTTGATTGATCATGGACACTTTCAATACAATTGTGTGTCCTTAGGTCTCTTTCTATGGGCTACTTTTTTTATTATAGGCATAGAGAATGATGTATTAGCGACTATATTTTTTGTTCTTGCCTTAAATTATAAGCAAATGGAATTGTATCATGCTTTACCATTTTTTATTTATTTACTACGTAAATGTTTTGTTGGTATGCCATGGAAGGGTAGAATTTCATATGTAGTTCACAATTTCAACAAGCTTGCCATATCAGTGATATCCAGTTTTGTCATTATATGGTATCCGTTTATGGGTTCATGGAATAATGTGCTGCAAGTAATACACAGACTTTTCCCTTTAAAACGTGGTGTTTTTGAAGATAAGGTTTCAAATGTTTGGTGTTTTATCAATGTGTTTGTGAAACTGAAAACTTTGTACACAAATCAAGAGATGGCCCAGATATGTCTCTTAACAACTGCCTTAGCAGCTCTGCCATCATGCCTGGATCTGTTCTTTAGAATAAGCAAGAAGAAATTTGTCCTGTCTCTTATAAATGTTTCATTAGCATTTTTCTTATTTTCATTTCAAGTACATGAGAAAACTATTCTCCTGGTAGCCATACCTGTGGCATTGCATTTTTCCGAGGACCCGTTCATGTGCTTCTGGTTCTTGCTTGTTTCTAACTTCAGCATGTTGCCGCTACTCCTTAGAGATGGATTATTGATACCGTTCATAGCTACAAACTTAATTTATATCATATTTCATGGTATGTGTATAAAATTGGCCTTTCCATATTCAGGTTTAATGTCATTTTTCAATGCGAACAGAGTGCAAAGCATTGTTTCTTATGAGAAAGCTGAGAATACAGTTTTACTTAATCTTGTTAGTATTAATTTTTTCCTTTCATTTATTGGTATGATTTGGTTGACTGTTGCAATTGTATTCTTTGAACCGCCTCCAAATTATCCAGACTTGTTTCCGCTATTGATTTCGGTTTTTTCATGTTCACACTTTGTTTTGTTTTTTATTTATTTCAATTACCAACAGTTTGCATTGCCAACGTGTTTACCCATAGTACAGAAAAGTAAAACCAAATAATGTAACAGATAATTGTTGTATTGTAAAAATAATTACAGTTCCAATAAATATATGATATTATTTAACATATTTTTATTTATCACTTTTTTATTTTATTTCCTAAATATACATTTGAGGTTAATTAAGTTTAGACCCAACATATATTTATATGTAAGTTATAAAATTAGAATGATTTACTACTTAGAACAGTTATCTAATATAATAATATATGAACGGACATACAAGAATATAGTTACAAAGTATTATATGCCCTAGTCTCTTCATACTAAATCGGAATTTGAATCTTCATGCGGATGTTCAAAATTTTGCACAGGTATGTTATCACAAAGGCAATATAATATTGAACTACCCAGCAAAAAGAGAAATTAAAGTATTATTTGAAAAAACTATTTACTGCCTTTATTTGTTTTTTGTGGCAGGCTTAAGGGATTTTACACCTTGTAAGGAACAAATATATAATTTAAAATGTGTTTAGTACATTTGCACTTAGATACAAATTTATAAATGATATTCCTAATAAATCTAATGAGATTCTTTTATAGATCATTTCACCACTGTTTTAAATATAATACTAATCTTTTAGATATTGTCATAATAGGTATATATCTTTTTAAAACTATATCATGGTATTCATGTCTCCTTGCGTGTCTTTTCTAAATATTTTCAATTCCTATTTACACCTGTATGCATGTTTTGAGATGTCTTTTGTTGCTATGTTGTGAGAGGACAATCATTGTTATGGTGAAATGAAAATAATACACAATGAAATTCATATTTGTATATTGACAAAGGGACTTTATCAGTCATGTAAAAAGCTATTTTAATAAACCTAATCACAAAAATGAATATAATTCAATTGCATTCATTCATATTTAACATTAATCTAATGGTAGTAACTTTAATATGAACAACAAATTAAGAAGTTTAAAAAAGTTATAAGTTATATAGCTTTGGAAGTTTTAGTGACACGTGGGATTTAATTCCTGTATTCCATTTGCTACCACCATCATACATATAAATCACATAGGATAAACGTCTGCAAAGTAGAGAGGTGATAAAAAATTAATGAATGAAAATGATTTTTTAAATAATTTTGTCAGTTATGATTGGATTAAGTTCACCCAAAGATGTAAAAAACTTACCATAATTATCTATGGGCATAACTTCATTTTTTAAATTATTTACTTGCATTTAACCTAAGAGTTACAAATATTTGACACGTCTGTACTTTCCAGCATAGAGTCTAATCTGTATGTGTTATTGAACAGACATATCAGAATTTTGTTTACATTTAATTATATAGTCTGTGGTTCTATTACTAGTTAAAAGTTTATGAGAACAAAAGATTTTACTACTTGTAACTAAACACTTTGACAATAGTTGTGTGTAATTTGATTTCAATTAATAACATCATAAATGAATGATGAAGTTGAAATGATGAGGAATCCTGGATTTTTTTTAACATTAGCAATATGTAGTTAGAAATTAAAGATCTATTGATTCCGGGTGCTTTAAATTGGTAATATGTAGCAATATGTAACTGCTGATGATCAAGTACATACTTTTTTAGAAACACTCCATGCATAGGCACAGGCTAACATAGAATGTGGAGTGTAAAAATATATGTGTACATTATATACTTTATAACCTTTGATCACAATTTAACCTGATGTTAAATGATGATGCGGTCTAAAAGGGAGACTGATTATCAAGTGCAACTGCCAGACCACAACTATTGGTGGCTTGGCGATAGATCTCAAATTGAGTGTAGTAGCTGGTCAGGCAGACTTGTAAAAAGCGCTACTGTCATGCTATGGTTCTATCATGATGTTTTCCTTAATCAAAAGCTCCAAATCATTCGCAAGGATTAGAACCTAATGCGAGCGACGCGGTGACTGAACACGCTAACCACTGAGTTATCATCAGTTCAATATTGTTAAATGTTTTATTTTGAGGATACCATTTTAAGCATGGCCATTTAATTCCAAAGGAAGCTTGTATTATGGTAACAAAACATCTGATATATAGATATTTACCTGGGATACATAACTGAGGACTATGCTCATTACATAAATGTTGTCACCTACGGGATGGAATCGGCGATCTATCGGCTCAGCAGTACTGCCGTTGTACCACGAGGTGCTTTGGTATGATCTAACCACGCACATTTTGGTTACGGTTATATTGATAGATTAGTTATTTTATTCAAAGTCCAAATGACGTTTTTTTTTTTTCGAACTGACCTACACTGTTAGCCTGACAAGGCCTTTACAATTCCACCGGACTACTAAGGGGAGCGCTTAAGGCACTCACCCGATTTGTTCAGGCGAGCAGCGCAAGGGCGCCTCGGCTTGAACTGTCGCCGAATTTCCGGATCTGACTAAGCTAAGCTAACTATCCATTTCATATACATATGAATCCGTGAAAAATGAATGTATGACCATGCATGTTTCACGAATGTATATGTGTATTTTGTATCTGACTACTATGTTGTGTGACCTATTTCAGTCCGAAAAGGGCAAAAAAACAGCCCACCACTATGTGTACCTAGGTGTGCACTGGGTAAATGGAAAACAAGCGTGAGTCACTGTATTCGCACGAGTAACATACTCGAGGGCTCCACACCGAGGGACAAACCTAGGCTCGAATTGTTATAAGAAAAATCGCAACGAGTGTGCAGGATCGTATCTTCATCCCCCGCTCACGGCGGCATGAGCAGAGAGAGTCGCAGGCGTGGGCGCAAACACGCATCTTTTAAGAGGATATCGAGCGAAAAGATAAAGAACAATGGCGCGGTGCCAACTTAACTATACAATTTACTACGAGTTCCTAATGTATCGGTATAATGTATATGAACACGCGGGTTCGAACTGATATTTTGATTAACGCGAATTTATTTATGCGCGGCGCGGGTTAGACGTTGTAACATAGTCGCAACGGCCGGAAAAGCTGAGATCGCGTTTAAGAGCCCGAGCTCAGACGTACTATTGACGAGCGCGTTGAACGCTAGTATTTCTTGCACATCGCGTACTAAAAGGAGTCGAGCTATCCAGTCGATACCGGTGGTCGATACTGAAGACGCGGCATGTGGCGCAGGAGTGGACTGAGCCTTCTGAGGCTGGGGCTTGGCTTTAGGAGCCGAGGGAGCTGGCGGGGAAGGCCTTAGGCGCCAAGAGAGCGCGCTCGGCGGCGGTGCGGATGGTGCCCGGCAGGTTAGGGAAAGCTATCTGGCTTTGTATGGGCGGAGGCGGAGGCGTTTGCGTCCGAGACGGCGGGCTGTGCTCCCTGGATCGGGTCGCACGTCCGCCGCGGCAGGAATGGGTCATGCGAGGCGCGCGGGGACATCCGCGATAGTTCGCGGTATGACCAGTTTGCTCGCAGAGGACGCAACTGGGAGGCTCATTGTACTGAGGAGTGCGGGGGCACTCCCTAGTGGAGTGATCCCCGAGAGACTTAACACACCTGGGACGCAGGTAGCAGTGCCGGGCGGAATGACTACACCTGGCAATTGTGACACTGCGAGCGTGCACAGGACTTGCGAGGACGCTCTACATAGAGACGGGAGAGGCCGCACACAGAGGTGAGGCCGAAAATGGCCTTACCTTCCACGGTACGGTCCAGTGTGACTAGTACCAGGTTGTAGGGGGCCTTCGTACGGGGATGGTACTTGCGCTGTACGCTCCGGACTGGGAAGTCCTGACCGTTCAGGCAATCGGAGATGTCGTAGTTAGAGAGTTCAGCCGGAACTTCACGAATGACGACACGGAGGAGGCGCTCATCCTCGAGAGCGTATGTGAAGAAAGGGAGTTTACGTTCCCGGAAGTACTTAATGACCTGGCGATGCTCATCGGGGCTCGAGACTCTAATAGAGATGCCGGCAACGGTGTTGACGGCGGAGTTGTAAAAAATCTGTTTTGACTGAAGGTCGTCCGAGATTTCCACCCAACGGGCTTTGTCACGGAAGGTGACGGGAGGCGATGGGCGTGGCTTCTTAGATGCGACCGCGGGTTCCGCGGCCGCGTGATAAGCGTCGAGCTCCATGTCGGAATCGGAGGCCTCGGAATCATCGTCGGAGTCGTGGTCGGTCGAAATCGCGAACGGATCTTTCTGAAAACAACGCGGGACTTTGCATCCTTTGACATCGCGTGCGAATTTGCGTTTGAGCCTATGATACTCGGACACTAATAGCGGGTTTTCTTGAGACGCGAGCATGTGAAAGCGGATTAAGTCCCGATCTGGGTGGCATCGTCGAGTGGGCCTGAGGGGGCGGCGTGACGCGCGAATGGACAAGCGGGGGCGCGGGGGTGGACATGACTAACCTCCCTACCTGAGGGGCAGAGGGATGCGCCTAATTAAAATTTGAAGGATAATCCGTGTCCGGGCCAAAGAGAGACGCGACGCGAAATCTTCTCTTTTTGTATCTGCACACGGCGCGGCACGAAGAACGACGCGCTGCACGGCACACGACGCGCTGCACGACTCTCGAAGCGCAGCACGAAGCACGACGCGTTGCACGGCGACTCGACGCACTGCACACAGTGTGGACGGCTTCGCACCGAAAAGTGCGGTTTAAATGGTACACTAAAGGAGGTGCACCGTCGCTCTGAAAAGAGCGTGTCGATTGACAATAGCCGTACGAACACACTATAAGTGCGGCTTCGCAGCAGATGTCTTGTTTCTTCGAATTTCAAACGCTCGAACAAAAGCACCGGGCGATGAGTCACTCGGCAACAATGCGGGTCGAGCGGCGACGAAATCGTTGGAATGCGAACATCTGGTGCGCAGGTAGGCGAGCGCGGCGAGCCGGAAATATCCGAAGATAGCCGAGCGCGGCGAACCGAGCGGACTGTCTGAGCGGCGAGCGGGTGCACGTGTGCACTCGACCGCTGTTCGAAGGAGACTCTCTAAACGACGTATAGCGTATTGCCTAAGATCATTAGGTATAGTCCGTGCCAAACTTTTTGACCACTCTGAATATGGGTGCGCAGAACACAAATTTCAGTATAAATACGTATTATATTATATGTAAAATGAAGAGAAAGCCATAAAGGTTGAAGAAATCTGTACAATAGTTTAAAAACTCTCATATCGTATCAAGCTTTTAGTCCTTGAGCGGTCATACATTTTTAAATTTGGTCAGTATATGATTCTCAATGAATGATTTATCAATTGTTCAGTGTATGTCTGTCTGTCGCTTTGCTTATTCATTTACTCAAACAGGTTCACATTTTGAAGCACCATTTCATCATAAGTTTACAGGGCTGCGTAATGTTCTCGTAGTTTAAAAAAAATTTCATAGTGAATATCCATGCTTCGAGAATAAATGTATTTTTTTTTCATTTAAGTCGCTGAAATGGTAATTAAAATTACGTCAATAAAGTATTATTCGTGGTCACAGAAATACGATCCTATTCAAAGAATTTATACAAAACTATACACTGCAGTGCTAACTTAAAATCAGATAGCATATTCGTTTGCTATTTTATAACATAGTTATTATTACATATTATAAATGCTAAAGTATGTTTGTTTATTTTTTATGCTTTAAATACTCAACCGATCAATATGAAATTTTGCGTACACATAGTTACGTATATTGTGTGGTTTTTTCCACGTACGTGGCTTCTTAGGAATGAACTCCAAACCTACTCCTTTCTCAAGGGTCGGCAACGCTTCTATGTTTTCTCTCGTGTCGCAGGTGTCCATGGGCGGCAGTGATCACTTGCCATCAGGTGATTCGCATGTTCGTTTGCCTTCAGTGGCATAAAAAACATAGGTATACAGGAAAAGCCATAGAGTACAATTGTATGCAGATAAAATGTACTGTTCCGGAGGGATAGGTCAAAGGAATATTAACGCGAACTAAATCGCGGGCAAAAGTTAGTAAAGCTATAAATTAAAACTATTTTCAAAGTTTCATATATGTATATCGCTGGACCTTTAGTGCACATACAAAATCAAAGTATTTTCGATGAAGACCAGAATCTAGTTCTTTTTAACTTGCTTATACGGTACTAGGTTTTGCCAGTGGCTTCGCTTGCGTTGATATGGATTTGACTTATCACTCGGGAACGGCACTTTAATTTTGGATGATAAGTACCTACCTTATGTTCTTTTGTATACATGTGACAACGTTTATACAATGTCATGATGATTGACTATCTCTATATCATTCTAATTACATATTCAAGACAAATACGAAGTAGAGGTAGGTAGCGACAGCAACACGCATAGTGGAAATCTCTAAAAACGGTATTCGCTCCGGTATCTCCCGTCTCAATGCCAAGCATATTATTTCCTTTTAAAATACAGTTAAGGGCCGTTTAAAATACGTTCACACTTATGGGGGAGGGGGTGTTGCTTTGTGACAAGGTGGATCTAGATAAGGTTAAGGAATCATAATGTTCGCAGCTCATCAGACAATTTTGCAAATTTTATTCTTGATTTATTAAATTTGTTACGATAGAAAGTAATTCGTTTGATATTTATAAACATTTGATTATTTTTACATATATATTTTCGTCATAATGGCTTAATAAGTTATTATATTTATTCATGTTTTATTTATTTTTTAATTGTAGAAATTTGTGTACTAATTTGCCATATATTTTGTGAGGGCATTTATCATTCGTGATACAGTATTTATATAGGGGGGGGAGGGGGTTGCAGAAAATGTAGCATAACGTGACAAACGGGGGAAGGGATCTGAAAAGGTAAAATCTTGCGTAACGTATTTTATGAATGGCCCCTTACATTCCGCCGTGGTCATGTCATGGTGGTCATGGTCCTGTCATGGTGGTCATGGTCATCGGTCAATGGGAATTGCTGCAATGACTCGTAGTTATAATATGATGAAGTGTGTTCATTTTTTCGAATCCGGTTATGGAAATCGAATTATGAAATCATCATCATTATCAGTCTGTAAGAAATTCACTGCAACCATATGACTCTTCCCGAAGAAAGGTATAGACATAATGACCACGCCAACCATTACGTATTGGCGATTTCAAACTCCGAGATATCCACAGTTCTATATTTTTACCACATACGGTAGTACTACAAGAACATTTCTCAGGTTCAGGTTTCCTCCTTAACCGTCAGGCGATAGCTTTACCGATTTAAATTAGTGAATGTACGCGAATTCCGAAAAATTCGTTGGTAAATGTCGGGGTTTAAATCTGCGGAATGGACATCGGATTGGTATTCCACTGGTCAAACCACTAGATTAGCATTTAAAGTATGCAAAGGTAAAGTTACCATCCTAATAAACTTACAAGCATAGCTGCCTGATACCACCCAATGCATTCAAATCATTATTCTTTGTCCGGTACCTTAGTACATTATAACAGGCACAAATTAAATGCGTTACTAATAAATCAACGAATACAATTTATAATCGAAGGGAGGGGCCGGACATTCCTCGCGGTCCCATTGTCATAGGCTGATTGATTAATCCAAAACGTTTGGCATGCGTGCGGTGTGTCGTTTTCACCGATGTTGCATAATTTAATGCATGATTTCACTGTATAGGTGCGCGCGTACGACTAGTGCGTGCCGGGTGTCGAGCAACGCGAGGTTCGTTTACACGCAATGATATAATGTGAACCCAGAGACGCGAGGTTGCGATATCTGTCTCAAAAGTCAAGGTCGCTCCGTGAGACATGAATTGACCAATTAATTATATTGTTTAATTTTCTTTACTTTGATTTTATGATTATGTTGTAATGACATCCACATTACCAGACTTTATACAGGTTTACAGAGTGTCAGATAAATTCATAGACGATAGACCCATCTTTTGATGCCAACGTGGTCATTCGTTTACAATGTATTTTAATATTTATCAAATTTTAATATGATACAACATTTTGTAGTGGATCGTAAATTTTGCTTTAGAAATATAGAGAGATAATAGTAGACTTTATTGGTTGAAATACTTAATAATGGTTGCAAGAACTAATGCTTTAATAGCTAACCCTAGAGATAGTATTGTTTGAGGAGATCTCAAAATTAACAATACATTATTCGATCTAGTTTATTTTATAAACTCTAAAACACTACCACAAGTTCACAAGTTCAGAAAACATTTTTATCATACAAAAAAGTGTGTGTGTGTGTGTGCTTATGACCACACGAAAGAAGTTAGAACTTCTTTATAAAAAGTACAACAAAAAGCCAATGTCATGCAGTGTTACTAGGCGGTCACCCATACAAGTATAGAGCTCATGAGACTGACGCGTAATCGGACGAAAACCGGTGTGTTCAACACTACCCGTCAGTTTTTACCCTCATCACTTTTCGTCCCAGAAAACGGTTGCGGATCAGTATTTCAAATCACTCCCATAAAAAATATCAGTTCAAAAATTCGACAAGCATCTCGATCGAATTTATCCTTTGATTTTAATATTATTAAAACCATAGTAAAGGTTTCAGTCGTTTATAATTATTTTTAACAAATGTACAAAGGGGGTATCATTTGTAAACGTCACTATAATAATAATTTTAAAGTAAAATCTACGTGACACAGTGCTTCAATTTATTGTCCGTTAAACCGTTGTGTTACGGGATCAAAAAATAAATAAATCAAAAATACTTTATTCAGTTTAGGCCCTGAGAAGGCGCTTATGAACGTCAAAGTTACCACCGGTTCGGAAAACAACCCAGTCATCGAGAAGAACCGGCAAGAAACTCGATCTGGTTTATCTTTTCATTAACATATTATAACTCACATTTTTAAAACATAGTTATAAATAATTACATTCGGTTTTGGTGGATGCACAGAGAGGGCGTCATTTCCAGACGTCACCGTCGTTCACATATTGATCCACCCTGTAATAGCCTTTAGATATTAAAACCTGCTTGACATGGTGCTTGAAATTAGTATCCGGCAGATCGGTAACGTGCTTTGGAATTTTATTATAAAACCTAACACTATTACCTAAAAAACTGTTACCGGTCCTAGTGAGCCTAAAACATGGAATGACCAATTTGTTCTTATTTCTTGTATTTAGATTATGTCGGTCCTTTACGAAATCTAGCTTATATAAGTTTTTGCGGACGTACATTAGATTTTCAAGTATGTATTGGGAGGGCAGAGTTAGGATACCGAACTCCTGGAACTTATCTTTTAATGATTCGCGAGGTCCCATATCATAAATTGCTCGAACTGCCCGTTTTTGTAGTAAAAATATGGTGTCTACCTCAGCTGCTGTCCCCCACAGCAAAATACCATAAGACATTAAGCTATGAAAGTAAGCGAAGTAGACCAACCTAGCAGTGGCAATATCTGTTAGTTGGCGAATCTTTCGAACTGCAAATGCAGCAGAACTTAATCTTCCTGCCAATTTTTTAATATGAGGACCCCATTGTAATTTAGAATCAATTGTGATACCCAAGAACACGGTACTGTCTACCAACCCAACTAGATTTCCTTCAATCTCTATTCTAGTATCAATACATGAAACATTAGGTAAGGTAAACCTTATGCATTTTGTTTTGTCTGCATTTAGCAATAAATTATTTAATGCAAACCAATTTGAAATGTTATTTAAGGTATTATTTAGATGTCTAGACTCGGAGTCTATTCTTTTTACTTTAAATATAAGCGAAGTGTCATCCGCGAAAAGAACAATGTCTGCACAGTTTTCAACCACTAGCGGCAGATCATTTATATATACCAAGAACAGAAACGGCCATAAAATGGAACCCTGTGGAACGCCAATTTGAGTCGACGATCCCACAGACGTTACCTCGTCTATACTAACTTTGAGACAGCGATCTTTTAAATAGGAGACCAGAAGGCCGAGAGAAGCTCCACAAACACCATAGTGTTTTAATTTCAAAATAAGTGTACTATGGTCAACGCAATCAAAGGCCTTAGACAGATCACAAAACACACCAATTTCATCCTGCGATCCCTCCCAGGCCTGTAATATATGACTTAATAGCGTTGCACCAGCGTCAGTAGTTGATTTTAATTTTGTGAAACCAAACTCTCGACCATCTAGAATCTCTTGCGTTTTAAAATATTCTAACAATTGCTTAAGCATAATCTTCTCAAAAATCTTGCTTAAAGACGGAAGTACAGAAATTGGTCTATAGTTTCCAAGACTACTCCTACAACCTGATTTAAATAAAGGAACCACTTTACTTATTTTCATTAAATTGGGGAAGGTTCCTTTTGCTATACACTGGTTAAATACACTAATAACTTTTCTTGGGCAATGTTTATTAAATTCAGTTCTGATAATATTAAACAAGTTATCGTAATCCTGATTTGGATCTTGATTACTAACAACATTTTCAGATAATTTTTGTAAAACATTGTAATTTAAACGATCTAATCTACTTTTTGATACATGTCTAGCAGTTTTCTTACAGTCAGTACTAGGTTTGTCACAATTTATATTAACGAGTAGTCCTTTATGATCAGACCGTATCCCAGTAATAATACTACCGCCCATGGTTTTAAAATTAGTAAATATATTGTCTATGCAAGATGCAGTCTGAGACGTGATCCTAGTTGGCTCATTAAAGAGAGGACCTAGGTTAAATGACCTAAATAATGATATGAACTTAGTGACCTCTGGCGACTTACTTAAAATATCTATGTTAAAGTCACCACAGACTAAAACTTGTTTATTGATTTTAAATATTCTTATTAGAATTTCCTCCATCTTCTGTAAAAAGTGAGAAAAATTTGATGATGGTGGTCTATAAACACATAAAATAATTAATGCATCCATCTCTGCACAAGCCACTTCACAAACACAGTCCATTGAGAGATTACATATATCTTTCCGGACTTTAAATTTTAAATTATGTTTAATTAATATGATACAACCACCACCGGCAGTGATTGTTCGATTAAATGTGCTGGCTATAGAGAAACAAGGTACATCAAACAACATTTTATTTGGTTTAAGCCAAGTTTCTGTGAAACATAATATATCTAATCTCTCTCTATGTAATAATAAATCTATATCTAATATTTTGCCGGAGAAGCGATTAATATTTTGATGATACAATGAGATGTAACACTGCTCCTTTGTCTTATCTAATGGTTTAAAAAATTATTCGCAGCATCATTAGCTAAACTATATGAAACTGCTGAGTCATCTAACCTATTTATATTATAAGCTATCAATGTAGCTATTTCACGTTTATATTTTTTGGGAAGAAATAAATTTTCCCAAGTCAATATAAAATTATTAATAAACTTATTAATATCAAAAAATATAAATTTGTCACTATGACGACATGTCAGATTGTATAAACAATTATTTAACAATTGAATGTTATTATTCTTTTCTTTTAAAGATATTGAATAAGGGAAAGCACACAACATTATTTTCCCTACGTCCAATAGTAATAGTTTTTCTGATGATTTGTATAAATCATTCTTTTTTATGTTTAAACTATTACCTATCAATATTATGATATTACAATTAATATCAAAGTCTGTGTTTACAATTTTTTCTATTATTTGGGTGAAAGAGGCACCCGGCATACAATAATTAATAACGTCATCTTTTAAATTTTGTGACAACATCCTTATTAACCATCACTTAAACTTCACTTGGAAACAATGAAGACCAAATTAGATACAGTTTTATGAACTTCATTAATTACTAATGTACGTAAATCTTGCAAAATTTCCAGTGATGCAATTACATAATATTGTCTCATCGTGTCATATATCAAATGTTACGTTAGTGAATATTTATGTTTATGCAATTCTTATGAGTTAACTACTGTGTACTTCTTGTTTTTTTTTCTGTATTTTAGAGTACAATAACTTTATTCCTTTATTGCGCTTTTGCTCAACGTTTAAATGCTTAGAAATATTCTGTATCTTGCAATTTCTTCGAATATGTTTGCTGTCAAAATCTTGCAAATGTAAGTAAAGTGGCGGATAATGAATGCTACTAAAGTTAGATAGAAATTTATTCGTTTCGTATATTTTTGAGGAAAGATCTTTTAATTAATTGATCATTAACAGTCCGTCTAGACACTCGGTCAAGTGCTTAGGTCAGTTCGGCCTGTTTTATATTGTAGTTCGGTGAATCTGTAGAGGCTAAAACAGCCAACAGGGTATGTCAGTTCGAAAAAAAAAATCTGTTTTATGTTAATGCCTTTATAGCCCATTATTGTCGGCGAAAAATAATTCTCATGTAACCTTATTTCTGCACTTCAGCCTACATTCGTTTCTATCGTTTTTCAGAAATAATAATTCTGATTCTTAATGTATTCATGAAAAAACAAATAGTGAGTAATATTTTTTTGTAAATTAATTAGAATGATACGGGCTTATATAAGGCGTCTGTACGTTGTCTGTGAACGAACCTTTTCTAAACGCATGCGTCGCGCCAAATTGCCCAAGTTAATGAGCAAAGAGGGTCCTATTTATGAGGAAATAATGTACCATGGGCTCAGCATAACCGATAAGTTGGCGCCGATGTATAGACAATAACAATTTATCCTGCAGAATGACGTTGTTTTGAAAAATTGTAACGATTGGTAATTTACGCGACATAAGTTATATTAGATTACGTGCTTTTGTTCGCGACTTCGGTCGCTAATAATGTGGACTTCATCTATCCCTCGGGAACAGTACTTTTGTTTGGATGACGAATACCTTATATCCTTTTCTGTAACTCTGAGAACGTGTTTGTAAAATTTCGTGGTCATCGTTTGAGTATTTACGGAGTGAGACCATATCAAACAAACAAAATAAAAAATATTTTCTCTTTGTACGTTTATTTTTACTATTATTCTTTATTTTTTCTATATTACTGTTTTTTTATTTTTTTAATTATCGTTATCTTTTCGTTTATTATATGTCTGTAAAGTCTGTCACGATTTAGAAATAGAGCCTGGTGTGGTAGCTATCCTTTAACAAAAATCGTTTTATTTCACCGGGTTAAAAAGTTTGACTCCGATAAAGTGTAGATACATTTCATATGTTTTGTATCTTTGATATATAGCAATGCGAGAAACTTCCTCAATTGCACTCACAAATGTATGCTTGCATGTGGAATAGAGTCCGAGGCTCATTCGTGACGCCTATTGAATTTCAATACGACATTTACAAGTTCGGACTTCGGCATGTAGCAAAAAAAGTTTCGGAAATCGCGTACATTTACTATTATCAGTTGTAAACACTATCAGCTGATGTTGATGGAAAACATCGTGAAGAAACCTGAATCTGAGAAATGTTATCCTAATACCACTCTAAATGGGAAAATATAAAAATGTAGATTTCTCAAAATTTGAGATCGCCAAAAGGTTGTGGGCTGGCATGGCTTCGGCTATATTTCCTTGCAATATGTATCTTATAGGTTGAAGTGATGTGATGTGTGTGACTTTAGTTAACATTTATAGATCACCTGGATACCCGTTAGAGCAATTTTCGAATAGCGTTTCCCATTAATATATTCAGTAATAAAAAAAAGTATGCCCACACGAAAGAAGTATAAACTTTTTAAATAAAAAGTACAAGAAAAAACCAACGACCGGCGGTCACCAACTTCAGTGATCGGCCGAGAACCAGTGTTTTCAATACAGTGTTTACGTTTACGTCACACAAAAAGGTTGTGGATCAGAATTTCGAAGCTCTCCCATAAGAAGTTTCGCATCTATAAACAGTATTTTAAAAACTGCCCACGTTTTCATAGATGACAGCAGAAATTTCAGGCGTGTAAATATGTCATCGAAATTTTACAATGCGTTGGTTACGTGTGAACAAGGATGTCACCAAAATTCCCAGTTTGTATTACAGAAACTACGCGGTTACAGCTGATGTATGAGTAATTATGTAACCGGCCCAGATGTTTTATGTCGAAACGATTAGATCACGGGCACTTGAACGCGTTTGTCATTTTATTGCCAAAAAAACCCATGCAAACATACAGCTAATAAAGTTTAACCATGGATGAGTTTATCCAGTAGGCATCTGTCTTCTCTTTTTATATATATAAATAAAAAAGACAGAACAGTTAAGTATATCTCCGTGTTTCTTTCCAATTTAGTATAGTCAAGAAAAAAGTTTGGAAATAGTATTTTTTTTCAAACCATCGAAGAGTCGAATGCTTTGCGTGTAAATCTCTATTCGTCATACTTCACGCTCTTTACGTCTGCAATCTACAATATTTGTATAATACTCAATACAATTTTACTATTCAGAAGAAAAAGAAAACTACAAATAATAATATGTATATAATAATACGTGACGAAAAACTTTCAGCACTTATTCTGGCCGGATTTCGACGACTGGACGACAACTAGTTTAAATACAATTATAGATCTCTGCAGTTGTGCGCGCATAAATCATAAGTTACTGGATAGGTATCGTTTTTTGTTTTTAGTTTTACTTTATACGTCCTTATCTAAAAATTATCACAATAGCTCCATTTTTATACAAAGTTTGGTTTGGTTAATGGTTCTTCATAATGTAAAAACTACTTTATCTTCTAAATTATCTCTCTTTTCTGAATTACTGTCCTTATTTTAATTGTATAGATATCTAGCCCGTAGGTTGTGGAGTTTATTATACTCTAACCATGAATATTATTCCATTTTTTGTAAAAATACTATACCACCATGCTATGGTTTCATCACGATGTTTTCCTTCACCGAAAGCTCCGACTCAGTTGCTGGGATTCGAACCTACGTCCATCGACACCGTGTCCAAATACGCTATCGACTCAACCATAATCGTTTTGGTGGAAATAAACAGCAGATACACAACAGTTACAATAACATATGGTTATTTTTAGAAGACATTTTCGAAAGGTTGTTTTAACCGAAATCCACTGTTCTTGTTTATTTTGTAATATTCGTTTGTTTTCGGTTTTAATAAAAGTCATTTATGCTACCAATCAATCTATCAACAGTGACAAAACAGCGTGATGACTTCACAGTTAATTAGCATCAGCTATTATAATTTGCGATGCTCTGCCGAGTCACGTATACGTTATTCTAAGATTGATCGTCTTCATACATTGTCTAGCATCGTTGATTATTACATGTACACACAGGTCGCTAGTCTGGCGCAAGCGCAATACGTCACGAGAATTTCGAGGTCATCAGTGACGCGAATTTACAAGTTTTTCTTCTACCAAAAAATCTCAACGCGGCTAAAGAAGTTTTTACTTCAAAAAAAAGGTCAAGAAATATTTTTATTCACAAAATGTTTTTTTTTTTTCGAACTTACCTACACTGTTAGCCTGGCAAGGCCGTTACAGTTCCACCAGACTACTAAGGGGAGCGCTTAAGGCACTCACCCGATTTGTTAAGGCGATCAGCGCAAGGGCACTCGGTGCGCCTCTTCTTGAACTGTCGCCGAATGTCCCGATCTGACCAAGCTAAGCCATCTTCATATCTTCATCATCAGCAGGTCTATCCATTTCATACACATATGAGTTCGTGAAAAGTGCATGTGTTACCATGCACGTTTCACGAATGTATACGAGTATGTGTATTTTGCATCTGACTACTATTTTGTGTGACCTATTTCAGTCCGAAAAGGGCAAAAAAACAGCCCACCACTATGTGTACCTAGGTGTGCACGCGTGTGGGGTGATCTGGGTAAATGAAAAACAAGCGTGAGTCACTGTATTCGCGCGAGTAACATGCTCGAGGGCTCCACACCGAGGGACAAATCTAGGCTCGAGTCGTTACAAGAAAAATAGCGACAAGTGTGCGGGATCGTATCTTCACCCCCGCTCACGGCGGCGTGAGCGGAGAGAGTCGCGGGCGTTGGCGCAAACACGCATCTTTTAAGAGGACATCGAGCAAAAATAAAGAACAATGGCGCGGTGCCAACTTAACTATACAATTACGTACGAGTTCCTAATGTATCGATCTAATGTATATGAACACGCGGGTTCGAACTGATATTTTGATTAACGCGAATTTATTTATGCGCGGCGCGGGTTAGACGTTGTAACGTAGTCGCAACGGCCGGGAAAGCTGAGATCGCGTTTAAGAGCCCGAGCTCAGACGTACTATTGACGAGCGCGTTGAATGCGAGTATTTCTTGTACATCTTGTACTAAAAGGAGTTAAGCTATCCAATCGATACCGGTGGTCGATACTGAAGACGCGGTAGGTGGCGCAGGAGTGGACTGAGCTTTCTGAAGCTGGGGCTTGCCTTTAGGAGCCGTGGGAGCTGGCGGGGAAGGCCTTATGCGCCAAGAGAGCGCTTTCTGGCTTTGTATGGGCGGAGGCGGAGACGGTTGCGTTCGAGACGGCGGGACGGGTCGTGTGAGGCGCGCGGGGATATCCGCGATATTTTGCAGTATGACCCGGTTCAGAAAATGTATTTAAAGGACATTCATACAGTAATAAAAGCCAATCAAAATAGAAAAGATACCTATGAGTCACATTAACGTTTCACTGATTTCATTACCATGATTAATGTAGTCATGAAAATATATAAAAATGTTGTACAAATCTGATATTTGTGACATAAAAAATACTAGTTAGAAACAGCGAAGAGAAAAGGGGTCGCAAAATTATTTTACGTTCTAAAGGGGTCATGTCATGAAACATTATTGTTGCAACATTGGGTTTTTGTCTTTTTTCAATAGCGTTAGAGGAATATATTCGCACTTTGTTTTGAATATAGAAAAATGTCTATTCAAGGATGACATGATATTTTTGTGAAGTTGCGTCATATTATTGAAAGTTGAAACTTGATAACAAGAAAAGTATTTTATAAAAAATATGATGAAATTCGATATGAAATTGATAATATTTGATGTTTTAAATTAAACATTAAATAAATTATGCAAATGATAATGTACTTATGTAAATAAATGAAAGTCTATATTAAAGAAATAATATACCATTTATTTTGTTATTTGTATTAATTTAACATTAGTAAAATTATAAATTAACATTAAAATCAAGAAATATACATCACAGTGTATATAAAATAATCAATTATTAATAAGTTCCAGCTAATGATGTAACACCACCACCGTACACTGTTTAAACGTAAGGTTCAAAGACTATTTTAAACTCGCATAGCATAAACAATCGATTTCTTAGTAACGATTCATCAGAATAACAAAAAAAAACACAATTTTTTATTTTCTCTTAACAAAAAACACACATTTAAAAGAAAAATAATTACATAAAAGAACATTTTTAAACACAATAGAAACATCAAACTCTTGTTTAAGCTGACAGTTCTTATTTTATTGCAGTGCTTTATCTTAATTATATCTGTGGGAAAAAACATTTCGTTATAAATTACGAATATTACATACTTTATTCGTTGGCATTGATGAATTGAACAGTTTCAGAGATGCACAAGTAAACCGTGTTTTTATTAATCCATTCGAAAAACGTACAATTACTTTTTATTGAAGTTCATCTTTTATTTCCAATTTTTTTGTGATACCTCCCTGCACTTCCGCCGGTAAAATTGCTTATTTGTTTTTTCCAAATGATAGCAACAGTAGGTAGACAGTTCTTTTTTATCCCACGTATCAAACAAATAGAGAATGGTTGTTGCGTTATAAAGAGTTATTTAATGTATGGGTTTGGTGGCAAACCAACCAAATTGAACTAATTGCTAGGTTATAGAAAGCTTTTCGTTACAAAGAACGACGTTGTGAAGATTTTACATTGTATATTTCATTTTATGAAACATGAGGTTCTATGTAATTCTCATGGAGAAAGCATACAGCTAGAGATACAGTTTCTAATATCATCATTTGACTGTTTGATAGTATAAGAACGGAGATTATAATACTATATTCCACTTCACACACTTTCTCGTATTCTAAATAGACATATTATTTCGGTTTTAACCAAAGATCAAAATTGTAATAAAGAGTTGTTTACAAGAAATTAGTTTTTGCGTTGAAAGTCAGAAAAAAAATTATAAGTATTGATTATAATTTCTGAAATAAATATATGGTATAGAACTTAAAATGTAGACACCGGATTGAGTGACTACGACTCTTGTTAGAGTTCCATACTTAGAAACGTTAACCAAATTTAACTACAGATCGGTTTAACACGATTTTGTAATAAAGTATTTTAAATAAGATTTTAAGTCTTAAACTCTGTTTAATATAACTTCTATTTATTCGTGTTTTTGTAATTAAACTGTAATAGTTTCAACGGGACGTCTGCACTCTGCAACAGTTCGATATGGAATAAACATTTATAATCCCTGTCGGTTTATTAGATTAAAATAATTTATAAATTTCTACCCTACATTTTAACATATTGTTAATAGTACTTATTTCAAATATCCAATATTGAAATAGTCTTATATGTCATATGCCAATCCTGCATACTCGTTTGAGTCACAGTACCAGGTAATAAATCGGGAGCGTTTTAATGAGTTTTGAACCATCGGGATATCCAGGAATGTGATTCAGTCATAGACAATGGCGAATTAGCAGAAAAATGATGGCACGATTTCACAGACAGACTACATAATGATTTATAGTGATACGTGATTTGTTTCCCAAATTAATTAACATGTGATTGAGGATGTATAGCAATAACGAATTTTACGACCGTGTCTGTTGTGAAGGCTGAATTGCGAGTTATAATGAACTCCTTTGTTTTTAACAATATATAAAGATAGAGAGAGATATAACGATATTTAAAGATAGCTAAACTCATCCAAGCATATGGTTTGTTTATTTGCTGTGTTAAAAGAGATACGATGAATTTTCTCATGAATGAAAAATGTGTTAACTGCACTAAATGGTAAATCATAAATGTGTGCTTAATTCTTTTAAATGATGCAATAGACTTTGATACGATCTTGACCAACTTTTACAAAGCTTACAGTACAATCTGTGTATCTATATATATTTAATCAAAGTGTAGTTCCTTTGAAGGTCAGAATCAGGTTTACTCAGACTATGGGTATAGCTCGAAATAACAGTTTGAGAATCGGTGCCTTTAATTATTTTGTGTCTCTCTCGACCAATTTACTGCCCTTTTGCTTAAAAGCCAAATAAATGAAAGTCAAGGTGTCACTTCTCCGTTCGTTCCTATCGTCGAAAGCTGTGGCGTATTCCGCGAATCGTTTTCCGAACCGGTTCGAAAGGCGACGAGACGATGACCCCGGAAAAAAGTTCGACCTTTGCTGTCCGTTAAACTGTTTATGTGTCGTGGGTGCTGTTAAAATTATCTTCACCTTGAAGTAAAAGATTCCTGCATAATCTTGCGACTTGTGTTTTTCTTATGCTACAATAATTCGACGGTGACTACAGTTCGTAAATAACATCTTCTGCTGAGGGGTTCATTAACAAGCGTCGTAGTCGGTATACATGGAAAAAGTCTCAGGAAATATGGCAGCCACAAATCTCGCGAGAGTAGACGTGAATTATCGGGCAAAATCGTTGCTAATAACAATGATAACCGTCGCCAGCATATAAAGTGCAGTCTTCGTCAAACTTTTTGACCGCTCTGAATTTTACTTCGCGGAATACAAATGATTATATCATATGTTTCACATCTAGACAACTTCACTACATAGTATAAAACAAAGTCGCTTTCTCTGTCCCTATATCCCTATGTATGCTTAAATCTTTAAAACTACGCAACGGATTTTAATGCGTTTTTTTAATAGATAGAGTGATTGAAGAAGAAGGTTTATATGTATAATAACATAAATTAAATAGTGGAGAAATACTGTTATTTTTGAGGTTACTCCAAATTTAACGCGTGTGGGCCACGGGCAGTAATAAATAAATCAAAACTACTGAATCGATTTTAATCATTTTTTCAGTGAATGACATAGGCTATAGATTTTATACCCGTGCAAAGCCGGAGCGGGCCACTAGTAAATAAATGAATGTCAATTTTAGATTCCTATAATAATATTTTACCTTTCGTTTTACATTAGACTATTGACAGTATTACGCGCAAGATCAAACTTACGTCTATATCCAGAGTGACCAAAAAGATTCACGAGGACTATATAAAGGCGTGTTGATTTTATTATAGTGTTAGTCCGGTCATCTCTAGGTACCAAGCACTTGTACGTGTATTCGGATTAGTTACATTTGAAAGAGCTAGTTCCTCCAGGCTTAGAGTATTATTTGTGACCACAACATCTTCACGTAATGTCACGTGAGATATCGGTCAAATATAAATGATTATTATCAGGAATCAATTTTGAAATTTCGGATACGCTATATTAAATAAATCGTGTTCGCGGAACGTGCTTGCCGTTGGCCTGAATTGATGCCAATTCTTCAATTGCGTCCCACATTACTGTATAAATCGATCTTGAAACGGTTTCATTGTTAAACATCCTCATTGTTTATGTGGGTCATGTGTTAGAGAAATACGGTGTAAGGGGACGATACGGACACATTCGACGCTGGATAACGTTGTTTTTTTTTATCGGAGACAACAAAGAGAAAACACAAACGGTCCATAGCTATAGATATAGATAAATATAAATAGCTATAGATATCATAGCTAATAGAGAACGACTATTAAAGTAATAGTAAGAAAATTTGTAACGAAAAATAAAATGCGCTTCAAAAAAAGTCTGCTGTAAAAAATTAAACAAAACATTTTTGGTCATGGTTAGGTATCTACCAGGTCTTGGATTGGCATAAACCTAGTAATATCGAATTCGCTATACATTTCCTATTTGTTTTTTGAGTAAGTTCTGAAGTTACAAACTTAAAAAAACACAACCCAATTGAGAACCACCTCATTTTTGAAGTTGATTAAAAATAGGCAAAGGTAAAATATTTCTCGACCATTTTCTTCTCTATTTATCAACCGGTTTTATTATGTATTACAATACATTGGTTTGGACAGTTACGAAATACATGTTTGAATTCTTATATGTATGATTAGCTAGCTTGGTTTAGCTTAGGTAGTTTCGCGGTGTCGCATCCAAGGCAACAGGCCAAGCTGAAGTTTGGGGACTTTGGCACTCTTGAGCTTGTTGCCAAGCGGCGAAGTGCCTTGAACGCTCGCCTTAGTAGTCCGGTGAAGATGTGAATGTCCGTCAGGCCAATAGCGTAGTGCGTTTGTAGTTTTTTCCCATATATTATACAAACTAACAAACTCGCTTTCGCATTTATAATATTGGTAAAGGTTAACGATGTTTACTATTATTTCGGCTCACTTACAGCACTAACATGAAATAAATTGTATACGTTGGTTTTGTTTGACCATAGATTTTATTTCCTGGTGAGGTGATATCTAAAGATTATTTTTCTATATCCTGTATTTTGAGTTCTATAAATATATATAGGCCGGCAACGCATCTGTGATACCTCTGGTGTCGTAGGTGTCCATGGGCGGCGGTGATTACTTACCATCAGGTAACCCGTCTGTTCGTTTGCCTCCATTCTCATAAAAAAAAAAAAAAAAAAAAAAAGTAAAGATTTTGGTGTTAACATTTTATTTACTATATTGTGAATAATAGACGCGACACAGTCGGGTACGGATCCTTAACGTACTGGCGATCTCGGAACGCGACAGTATGTTGGGTGTTTTTTTGTCGAACTGACTATCCGCTGTTAGCTTGATAGGCCTTTACAGTTTCATCGGACTTGAGTAACGGGTGTTAATTATTTTTGGCGTGTGATGGCTGTAATTCAGTTTTATACTTGATAGGATTTAGCGTTTGACCACAATCTTATCTGATGTTAAATAGCGATGTGGTCTAAGATGATAAACACGCAAAATGTAGAGGAGACTGGCTCTCGAGTGCAGTTGCCGAAACACACCAACGGGTGTTTGGCAACGGGTTTTCAATTTGAGGGTGGTATCTAGCCAGATGGACTTAGAAAAACCCTGCCACCATATTATATTTGAGATAATCACGATGTTTTCCTTAGCCGAAAGCTCAGACTCAGTTGTAGCGATTCGAACTTAGGTCGATCGAAGCGATGTCGGAACGCACTATTGAATAAGTCTTCATGGCGTCTTTATCAGCCTGTAAACAACCCGCTAGATCTTACCACCCTCTTAAAATATTTTTATAAGTCTTTAAACATATGTCTTGATAATTTCTTGTACGAATCTTACAATAATTATCATTATACAATAGTTCAAACCGGTTACCTCAGCCCCTATATATTTTGTTTACACCACGAGACCCCTCATTACTGTAACCTCTTTTTGTTCAAGCAACGTTCGTGCTAGTACGTTCCAGCACCAAAGCGATAGCAGAAATGGTAAATATTATCAATTTCAAAGGCGTCGAAAATTTCCCATTAAGTTCTGGGTTAATTGAAATCCCTCTATAATTAAATAAAAATATATTGTCCAATGTATGTAAACGTATCATTTTAGAACGGCTGCACCTCTTTGTGTAATTCTCTTTTGTTTTCTTTGTATAAAGCTCAATTTCCCGGCAAGGTTTATATGAAAGACAATTTTGGAAAATCTTACGGAAAAGTTAAAAACTTGGGTTAACACGTTCCGTGCCACGTGTACCACACACTTGTGATGTGATACTTACGCTACTTACTTACTTACGTTTACACGATGTGACACTTATGAAACCAAAAGTATTACTTATGTATTAATATTTTAGTATAACATTGTATGATAATATATCAAGTTTTAGTCAAAATATCTAATGGCCTGAACAACATGTCAGGCGATATTGGCTTGGCACGGAACGTGTTAATAAATCTCCCTATAAAAAGTGGATGTGTGAGCAGGACGAAAGTCGTGAAGGGATCTTAAAAAATCTTGACCTAATTGACAAATTGACGTTCAGTTGTTTAGTTGCCATTTTATTTTATTACGTGGTCGTACTGTCAAGGGAACATTCAGTCTCGTTTTCATAGTCAGTAAACCCGTGCGAAGCCGAGGCGGACAGCTAGTATAATTTAAATTAGTAACAGTAAACCGAAATCCCCGTGATGGACGGTTAGATAGCATCATAATAATATGGTAAGAAAATTAAAGACGCATACAATGCTATGTTATGACCTAACGTAAACAGATCCGTTTCGATCCCTGGTTTGGAAGAATAGCAGGAAATTAATTATATTTAATGTTAATGTTTAATATTATGCAATATCTTATTATATTATTACATCATTACATATATTTCTTATTTCTGACATATCTGATTTTTGAAGATTGTCTCGCTATTTTTAACGTCTCTTAATTCTAATGTAAAATAACTATACTGACGTCTATTATAATTGCTAGTACATGCGTCATCCGAATTAAAGTTATAAATTCGAATACGTGTTTGTCTATGTAAGCGTAACTTGTCTTTACTCAACCGGGATCAACATGAAATTTTGTATACACATTTCAGGGGTTCAGAAAATTAATCATCTTATACACTCAGAATAAAAATACCGTCTGTTCCCGAGGTATCCATAATAAATTTCCCCGTGTACCACGCCAATTTTTTTGACCGTGCTGAATATAGTTGCGTAGGACACCAATTTAGATAATAAAGAAATAATGTGTGATTTTCTGAAACCACGATTCAAGTGAAACTTTTTTACGGATCGTAGGCAAACTGAAAATTTTCGGAAAATTATTCGATATAGGGTATTAAAATCACGTTTTCCAATCTGCGTATTAGAGTACGGAATACACAATAAATACAATCATACAGATGATGAACGTATTTTGAAAACTGAGCATAGTATTTATTCAAATCATTGAATCATTTTAAATTGAGCCATGAGCGCCGCCTTATTGGCCTTGGCTGCTTTGCCGAGCGCCTTTCACTTTACCCTTACACCGCGGCCGGCTGTAATGCGACATGCGACAAAAAGATAAACAATTTCAGGTGATGTAAAAATGTTTCACCTTGATAAATAGGTATAACATGGAAACAATTTAAGGATAAATATATGCCAATTTTAAATTCCTTAATTAATATTTTAACTTTGTTTTGTATTAAATTCTAGTCTGTATTACGCGTAGGCCCGAACTTACTGCTATATTCAGAGCGGTGAAAAAGTTTGATGAGAGTGTAACTAAAAGTAACAACATAGGACTTTGTTGCGGAATTTTTCGTATTTGGTTCTAGGCAATTTAGTTTTTGGATTCGTTTAACTCCTTGCCATTTTAATGCCTAAGTAAGTGGGCCATGGCGCACCCATGGTCATCTAATTTCAAAATTAGTTAAAAATGTCGTGAGTCATGTACATTATTACCGCGTCTCGTATATATATAGCATAGTTATTGTAAAAGAATTAAAAGTATGTATAATGAATAATCGGGCCATGTTTAACACGCATTAGTCAGCGCCTAAACCGTAGTTATATTAATAAATGTCTTAGATTCTGCGGTCAAACGTGATGTCGAGTTGCGAAATTTTTCCCATGTAAAAATGTTCGTCGATTCTAAAGAATTGTCGTTACTGTATTTGTGCTGTGGTCACAACATTTAAGGTATTTTATAATATAAATACTGCAAAGTAAGTGCACTATGCCTAATTATAATCGCTGTATAGTCTAAAAATTACGGTGACCACCGATATATGCGATGATGGATTAGTTGATATCGTGTTCGGACACCGCGTTGACCAACGTCTGTTCGTATTCTTACAACTGAGTCGCGAGGTTTTGGTGATGGAAATATCGTGATAAAACCATAGCATGATGGTAGTGCCTTTTCTAAGTCCGCCTGGCTAGCTACCACCGTGACGTTGCAAATCTGTCGCCAAGCCCTTGTGGTGTGTTCCGAAGGATGCACTTAAGATTCAGTCTTCCTCTAGGTTTAGCGTATTTACCATCTTAGACCACATCATCATTTAACATTAGATGAGACTGTGATTAACGCTAAAAACCTATAAAGTTAGAAAAAAAGACAATCCATCGAAATTCGTTTTGCTATGGTTTAAATGTCTCTTCGCGGCTTCCTTCAAGAATCTGATGTCAAAATAAGGAAGGAATACACTCGTCGGTCGAATGTTCCACAACTTCACTAATCGGTAAGATAAGACGTCGCGATTCTTTTAGTTCATGCCCAGATGTAATTTATTCTATACTATATATAGGGTGCCGAAGACCACCGCGTGTGTATCGATTATGGAAATGAGAGTGGAGAATTAAGTTGAATAGCTCTTCCAAAATTTAGGTGGTAGAGCTACGCTGAAGCTATTACTGGTTTCAGCATGAATGGGTCGGCTCGCCCGGGGTAGTACCACCCTCTCACAGAAAGCCGACGTGAAGTAACAGTGCTTGCACTGTTGCGTTTCGTTTGGACAGTGAGAGCGCCGGAGGCCCACATATATTAAAAGGCCGGCAACGCACTTGCGACTCCCCTGGTGTTGCTAGTGTCTATGGACGGTGGTGATCACTTACCATCAGGTGACCCACCTGTTCGTTATCCCCTATAATATATAAGAAAAAAAACATTGGTCATGATATAAATGGTAGACTACAGTGAGGCAACATTGGTCTCTGTAACCGTCTCTGCGACCTTTCTAAGGCATTAAATATTATTCGAATTAAACGATCGTTGACGATTTAAATTTACTAGTAAACAATTAGCAACAAGGAAAATGATAGATTTATGTACTGTTCATAATGCTATCCGTGTGACTATACGCATCATAAGGTTACAAAGTTTGCATATAGAATTTATATACACATTAAATGTTTGTGTACATACATTAATGATAAACAGCAAAACTATTTGACTGACCAACAAGAATATTGACTATGACAGACTATGTTTTAATATAATTCGCCACTAATATTACAGCATATCAAATTTTATATCGTTCAACTGATCTTCATGAACATTGGTATGTATAATATGTTGATATTTGAACACGGATCCTATTCATTTTTATATAAATTCAGTTATTTATTGTAACAAATAGTAATTGCCACGAACAATAAGAAACAAACAATGGCAAAAACGGATAAAGCCTCGGGCACAATCAAAATACAAATTAAAACTACTTTATTCAATTTAATTTATGGTAATTAAATATTGTGCCCGTGAATCAAAACCAACCAAAAAATGACTCACTTTTTTTTAATAGGCATAGTGTTTTTTTTGTAAATTGACTTATTTGGATGTTTTTTATTAATATGTGTTATTAAACATACTTTTTCGAAAAGAATACGGATTTGTCGATAACGCCTTTTTTGAAATTTTCGGAAAAGAACGAAAATTTAGGGATGATTTTCATATATGATATTTTTAAATTAATAGATTTAGTACTTATTGCCATCAAATTCCCAGAAATTCTCAGAGTGGCATTTTTTTCTTTATATATACTTTTGCAATTGGAAAAAGGATTCAAATAACTTTAATTTCAATAGCTTATTCTTTGGTCGAGAAAATGAATTCTACGAGTCGAATACTCGAAAAATATTATTATTCTTTGCGTAAACATGGAACAAAACATATTATGAAAGTCAAAGTACAATATATGTTGAAATATAATTGAATGTTTGTAGAGCGAACCGTGTAATATTAAGTTAATCAGTTTCAGTACATAGAAATTTATAGAACAATACACTACGTTGCAAAGGTTCTTTGAACTGTTCATCAAGGAGGAAAAATAAAAAATGTAATTTATAACTACTAGATAAAAATGACGTTAGCTCCGTCGTTTATTTATCTTGACGGTAAAATTTATAATCAATGGAAGAAACATTAAAAAAAATTATAGGCCAAAGTACAATTTGATTACGAAATTTATTTGTAAACAATGTTTTCTCTTTCCTACGCATGCGCACCGCACCGCTTGCCCCACTTAACAACTAACAGCTATCGAGAAATACTGGTAAAGAGTTTATATTTTCATCTTATATATTACTATCAAAACACGTTATAGTTATATCGGTTTTTGGCGGATGCATATCGAAGGGTGTTATTTTCAGACATCACCATCGTTTGCATATTGATCCACCTTATAATAGACTTAACACCAAAACCCGCTCGACATGGTGCTTGAACCCACTATCCGGCAAATCGGTAATCTCATAAATAAACACTCGTATTACAATTTCAGGGGATTGTACTACTATCATAGTTTGGTAAATATTCTAATAGTATAGTATTTGTTGTTAATTTTGCGTGCAAAATCCGTTTATTTACTTATGTAGGTTGCCAGATACGTAAGGTCAAGGTGACGTCAGCTTCCGATAAACTTGGCACATGTTAGATGATTTTCCTGTTTCACAATTACTGTTTCGAACTCCGGAATATGATAAATAAGTATATTCATTAGTAGCTGTAATTATAATTTATTCAAAACTAGTTTTATCTGCGACATCGTTCGTGTTGGTGTAGTAAAGTAGGTTTTTGGATAGCTCAGAAACACTATGTCCATTTCTGTACCACTGATAAAGTGTATGCAATATTCCATAATGATCGGTTGAGTAGTTAAATAAAAGAGAAGAGAAGAGAAGTTAAAGAAAAATCAACAAACAAACTCACATTCGCATTTACAATATTGGTTAGGGTTGAGTTGGCAATTGAAAATGGCAACTAGTTTAGGTAGTAAAAAAATAATTTCAAATTATAGATCAATGAAATCTATATATTACAATATTGTTTTCTATAGGTTTAAACGCTAAAGTATCGCGTTGGGCGGAATCTCACAAATAAAACGTCTCTTTCAAAAAATGTGTTTCCTGTAGATAATTCCATCCCAAAATTCGTTGTAAAACGTATAAAATCGTATCTCTGTTTTATCTTTTTCTTAATAATGAACTCCTTATTTGTTGTAATACTTTATTTAGAACATGTTTTACAAGAGGTCTCCTAATATTAAATGAATTGACTTAACCACAGAGTAGATAACAACATAGACACCTTAATGAACACAGATAATTAATACAACAACCTCTTGCCTCTACTTTTCTCAATTCGTATGCCGTAAATCTCCAAATTCTCTCTTTAAATATCCTCATAAAGAAAACTCTCAAAATTTACGGGGAAACTACGAGATCTGGCATCTGTGGAGAAAATCTCATTAAACATGGCTATCACATATTTCTGTTTTTGAGGATTTTCTCTTATGCCTATTCTCTGGCATTTTATGTGTAATAAGATATCAATAAAATAACCACCTTTGCTTTGTCTAGTATTGTGAATACAGGAAGTTAAATCTTGCATCAATTTTAGACACCTCTATAGCATTAGGTGTGCAATGTATGTTAATTTTTAAGACTTCGGCTGTTTTTTATTTGTTCTCGCTTGTTCTCACAAACAAATTCCATAAAACAAATTAAAAAAATGGGTTAAATCTTACGATCTCGAAATCTCGGTAGCCATGATCTTGAGATGAAGATTCCTTTAAATATCCTTTTCAATAAGTCTGTTGTTGAAACGTGATGTCCCAGGATCCATTTCTTTCAATTTCACTAAAAATCCCATGATAGGCCGGTAACATTTACCATTGAAAATTTTGGTAAGACCTGCCTTATCCCAAAAAAGGCCAATTATTCACCATAATCAGTAATCCAATTATTTATAAATTCACTTCAAAAACTCCCGCCAATAGACAATCGAACATGGATGCCATCAGCCATCTTGTTCTTATTGAAGGACAGATGAGTTGTATATTAAACGGAATGACCAGCATCTTTCACGTGGTGTCTCTTGATTGAGTCTGAACACAATATGCATTGTTAAAGAACTATTTTAGTCACGATTGCATTATCTTTTTGGTTGCATTATCTATGTGTTTAGTTAATCCACCGGCTTGATTTGTAGGTTGACGTGACAATGAAGATTGTTGGCGAAAATACGTCTCTGTTTCGAATGTGGTTAGGTACATTTTGCTTTGCGGTAATTTTATCGTATTCATAAAAATAAAGCACTTTATGATAATATTAAACATAATGCGTTTATTGATTCACAACGACCTTGAACGATATTTCGAAAAAGCAAATTAAAAATAATAATGACTTTGTATAACACAAAATCTATGTGTACATTGAGAAAGTATAGGAAAGTTTGCGATTCCGAGTTAATATATTTGAAATCAATAAAATCCGAACCGTTTGTTCGGCATGTTTAAGTATTTTTTTATGTGGAAGGTTTTTATGTTATATATTTGACTTTAACTCGTCACTAGGTGGCGCTAGGCTGTACTATATTGTTACTGGGTTTCATACACAAACACAAACTGACGTCAGTTGCTAGTAATTATATTTTTTTTACTGAAGAGAGCGTATCGTCTACAATGATGGGTCGCTTATAAATAATGAGAGAAAATGAAGTGACATACTTTTTGTTCCTCCGTCAGTCAAATAACTGGGACCCGACTGTCCGACTTTCATTTGTACGCTAGATTATTTGGAGTTTAATTCTTACGGTCTAAGTAATTTTTTTTCTTCAAATATAGAGTAATCATACACAGTTATATTCTTTTACAGATTCGATTAAGGTGAATTAGAACGCGTTAAATACCAAAAAAATCAAGCTTCGTATATGGTCGACAGAGGTTCGAGGCGTTATAGTGAGATACATACCTAGTGAAAATGATCACATGAGGGTAGAATCCAAAAATTGCCATTGCTAATTATGACACCACAATACATCAGTCGGCTTCTGACCACAGTAACCAGACCGAAACGTTGAGTAATCAAAATAAGTGTTTCACGCGTTCTAGACCCGTTAATTCTTACGGCATGATCTGTGGAAAATGCGAAAAAATAATAATAAAATTTAATAAACTGAATTTACTTCATAGAGAAACTATTAATTCGGTGATGTGTTAAATTTGTCCAAAAATTTGGTAACTTTGTTACCATCCTAGTCGTTAAAAGTTGAATCCAAACTGTAAACAATTGAAGGTCAGCGAGTGGTAACGTTCACCGTTTGGGTATTTCGAATTGTGCGATAATTTAATGTTCAAACCATTTTCTAGCCAATATCACATGTCAATTTTGTACAGTGGTTTTCAAACTTTGGTCTAGGAGTCCTCTTATAAATTTATATAGAACATTTTTCTTATATTTCTTAACATTAGTCACGTAATCGAAGAAAATTGATTTTGATAGATTAAAATGTTTTTATTTTGTCGTTTGATGAAATAAAAAATATCAAAGACAAAGTCATGATTTCACATATTGTAATACTAGTTTTGGCTCACCGCTTCGTCTTTTATCTACCTCACAGATTTTACCTATCCCTCGGGAGCGGTACTTTTTTCTGGATGAAATACTTTTAGTCTTATATCATTTTCTATTTCTATACCTCGGACAATATCTATGTAAAATTTTATTATGGTCTGTTTAAGTAGTTAAGTTTTGAAAGCTTAACAAACAAACTAACTCGCATTAGCATTTATAATAATAGTAAGGGTTTACACGCTATATCATTTTCGATGGTAGCATAAATAATCAATGACAACTAATGCCATAATTTATAAATAATTATAGTCCGCGAAGATAAATCACTATAAAGTTTACTTTAAATCGTGGGTAAAGGGCGCATATGAGCAAGTTTAAATATCTCTGTCAGTGACGTAGAAGCGTAATTTACATCTATGTTTTTTTTCGTAAGCATGATTTTTTGGATCATATATTTTAATGTTTCATAAATGGAGATGGTGATGAAACGCCTACATAAATTTTTATTGTAACCATATATGAAGGAAAACAGCTTCTTCAATCCACATGTAAGATCACATTGCACTTTTTCTGAGGAAAGGTAGACAGATATTATTAATTACTTTAGGTATGTTATTATTTTTTTACTACAATAATATTAGGGTATACTTATTTTCCTGTAATCTTTTATGAAAAAACATAGTATCTACATGTAAACATTTTTCATTGCAATGCAAAGTGTATTTCATCCTAGTTTAACAAGTCTAGTTGAAAAATCGCAAGTAATTTACAAAGGTGCATCGTAAAGATAAGTATGATAGTTATATTTTACTAGAACCCCGTAAAATAGCGGAAATCACGATACTTTGAACTTCGACTATCTTTCAAACCCATAGAAGTAAAGCGAAAAATCATAAGAGAGCTTTTTTATGGAAACTTAAATTTCCTACAAAAAATAAATAATAAAAGTTTTGTAGTTATGCGTATTTAACTTAAAAAATTGCAAAAAACAAATGAACTTCTGACATGTTATTTTATTAAAAAAAAAATTGATTACTATGAAAGCCGGGTTAATATAGCTGTAAATTGGCGTGGTTTATTCTTTGTATAAATTGTGAAATGATTTGGCATTATCTTGAAAAAAAAATTTCAATTCCCAAAATATGGACCATCCTAGTGTAAATTGTACATGTTTATTATAAATTCTAAGAAGAGGATTCTCTATGGTGTCTTATTTGACCTTCGATCTCCATAATATCTCCAGGAACAATTCATATTCCCAACGGCTCACGATCGTGTTCTTCATTCTGCTTACAGCAATACTCTTGACATCCCTCAGCATAGATCTACATTATATTCGAATTCCTTCACAATAACTGCCAAACGATTATGGAATGCGTTGCCGCGTCAACTTCAGGGTGTTGAAACTATCAATAACTCTGGAATCCAACTACACCGATAGTTATTTGAAAAACAGGAGGCAGTGTGTTCATCTGCCACACGAATATATATATATATATGTCTAATGTCTATATATGTGTATGTATATGATTATATTTATTTTATATATATATTTATGTATATATCATTTTTAATTATTCATTTTCTTTTGCTTCTTCTATATTTGCACAATCTACAAAACTTTGTATGTCTCATAACAATACCGCTGGTTATCTGGAAGAAAATGCCGTGTGGCATTAAGCTCGCCAATATACAAACTCAAAAGTGCAATAAAGTATTCATTCATTCAAGGGTGCCAAGATAAAAAAAATGCTTGAGAACCTCTGCTCTAGGCTAAGGATGTTAATATGTTGGGTCAGAGCATCATTTTACATCAAGTGATATTGTGGTTTTACGCTATATGTATAAAGTATTTAATAAACCTGACTAAAGTAGCTGTTCTATTGTAACTGTGGTGAAAATAATTGCGGTATAGTCTTATTTCATAATAATGGTTATTACAGATACAGACATGGGTCTGTCATTTACAAAGAAAAATATTACAAATCAGTTTTTTTTTTATAATTTGCCTTTCTTATTTTGGATCCGCATATAAAATTTATTTTTTGATTTTAACATCGTCTGTATATATGTGACTACAACTAAATTGTCTAATGGAAATAGATTGTATTGTTAGCCATTCTTTTTCAATAATGGTACTAATCAAATACCTGGCGTTTTTCGAGTTGTAATGTATTCTTTAATCGTTAAAATTTGACGTAAGCACACCGACAAACACACACTGAGTGCTGCGTTATATTACTCAATCATCAGAGTAACGAGTGAATTTTGAATTGTATCGATACCTGTGAAGAAAAATGGATCCTTTACCACAATCGAAAATACTCATAACTTTGACTAAATTCAGGAGAACCGGACAAATCCTTCCCCGAGTCAAAATTGACTCGGAAAAAGGTAGCGGTGAGTATTCGGTGGATCAGTGCTGGTGTCATACACTACAGCTTTCCAAGTTCTGGCCAGACGATTACGATAGATCTGTATTGACAACAATTGCAAACCATGATGAAAAAGCTAGCGCTTAAATAACCAAGACTGTTCAATCTGCTCTAGCCCACTGTTTCTTCACTTAGAACCCATAATTCACCACAGATGGTGTTTAAATCAGAGACACTGCGGTCGGAATGTTTCCAATGCCCAGCATATTCCCCGGACCTTGGTCCAACAGATTAACACTTTTTTTTTTAATCTGGACAATTTCTTGCAAGAAAATAAATTGAATACCAATAAGGCAGTTCAATCCGCCTTCATAGATTCTATTGATTCTCATTCCCACAATTTTCTCAGCAATGGAAACAATGAACTACCTATAAATAACGAAAGTGCATAGAAATATAATAGAAATAGTGTATAGAAAGTGCATTATGGCACATACTTAAAATGACTGAATGTATAATTTTTTTTTTTCGTTTCTCTTTTTCCATATAAAATGCTAATTTCATATGTAAGGATCTAATATTATTGACCACAAGAGAATACTTCTCTTTGGAAATTTATTGAAGAAATTAACATATCATAATTTATAACACTTGGAAACATAATGAAAATTGATTACATAAAGGTTTCATTAAAATTTATCTAATAAATGTCAAATTTAATCCATTAAAACATATGTTCAAATACTGGTATATGTATTAATTGGTAGAGGTGTGTTGGTCACGTTGTGATGTTAAACGATCATATGGTCTAAGACGGTAAACACGCTAAACCTATTACCCAGAGGTGGCAGGCTCGCAAGCGAAGCAGCCGGAACACGTCTATAAAAGATTGCCGACAGATTTTCAACTCGAGGGTGGTAGCTACCCAAATGGTCTCAGGAAAAGACCTACCATCAAGCTATGCTTCATAATGCTGATCCAGCTCATTCGCAAGGATTTGAAAATACGTCAATCGACGCAGTATCGGAACACGCAACTAATGAATAACCATCACTTTAATGTACCTTCCTGTTACTTTAACTAACGTAATCAATACATTTAATTTGTAAATTTGGAGAAACAGCACGTAGCCGAATATCGTATATTTTATTTTTATCACATTACAAATGTTCCAGTTTCAACGAAATTGAACTTGGCACAAACACTTATCGCTTATCATGAAGTTATATAACACATGGTTTGATATTAAGTAAATACGTTACATATGTGATGTGTATAACAGATACACTTGTCCTTGTATCTGTTGTTACAAATAGTAATTCTATTAGCAGATTATGCTTCTAGTTTTTTAAAAGTCATCACGTGCGGTTGCTTCGACTTCCGTAGAATGCGGATTGGCCTGAAGAGGGTACATCTTTTTACCGCCTTTTTAGTGATTCGCTTTCTCGTCTCTACGTCCGAGTTAAATTCTGTAATTCATTTTGTATTAATTTCCTGATGAGACTAGAAATGTTTCACATAGTTTAGTGACCTGATTAGGGACTGTGAATGTTTAACTACGAAGATACTTTTAAGATTCTATATAGACGGTATTTAACAATGAAAGAACTCGTACATCGGTCCATATCATTTCCAGAGTAATAAAATTGTTGATTGAATGACTGCATCAATTTTCTGTTGCATTCGCCTTACGTTTTTCTTTATAAAAATTTAATGATATTAATAATACGTGTATTTTTCTACAAACTATTTACATATATAAAAAGACAATCTATAAAAGTTAAAAGATCTAAAAAGGCTAAGATAAATTATTTTATACTTCTACATTCAATTCAAAATGTGGTAAATTATATTGAAAATATTTTTTATTAATGACTAGATTTCGCTCGCTTTAACGTAGATTTGATATATCCCCAAAGAACAGTACACTTTTTCTGGATGTACCCTTTGTCCTCTTCTGTAGCCCTGAGAACGTGCATGCTAAATTTCCTGATTATTAGTTGAGTAGTTCAGACGCGAAATATTAAAAAACAAACAAACTCACATTTTAATTTATAATATTAGTACGGATGTTATCCTGACCTAAAGCTATATTACTATAAGGTTTTATCAAAATAAGTTCAGCAGTTGCGTGAAAGGTTAAGGAAAATCTATCCATGCTCACAAACTTGATTTTCGAGTTTTTTATTCTCTTATTCGAACTGACTTAGTTCTGTTTAACTTAATTGTCAGATCTGAAATACATGTTTAAGTTCGTGAGGTATACATGCTTTGCATATCTTACGAATTCCTCCACTCCTCTCACTCCTTCCACGAATATGCATCGATAATTGGCTTAGTTAGATTCGGGATAAGAAGAGGCAACAGTCCAAGCTGAGGCGCATCGTGCGCCCTTGAGCTAGTTGCCAATATTATATCGTGCGAGTACCTTAAGCGCTCCCCTTAGTAATCCGGTGAAGCTGTAGAGGCCTGTCAGGCCAATAGAGTAGTCAGTTTGAAAAAAAAATGATCGTCGTCGAATTTTGTCCAAAAGGTGGGTTTTATTTGAAATATCCTCTGTGTCAGGGTTGTCAGGAACATACACATGTTACGTTCATTCACATTATCACGATGACGTCGCGTCGCGGTCGTCCATCCATTTCGCAATAGTTTAATTCGTGGGACCTTGTCGGCAACGTCGCGTCGACCGCGAACGGTCCTAAATTGCACAACTTCACAGTCGACTGTTAATTTGTTTTAGAGTATATACCATCTAAAATCGTTATGTATAATCGTTGAATCTGCATAATTCTTGATGGTGTCTTTGAACTCTTCCCGTACTTAAAACCTGTATACTCGTCTCTATCTTTCTAATGATTTTTGGTGCTTCGAGTGAGATGGGAAGATGTATTTTAGGTAGCACTTTTGGCATTCCTAACTGAATACTCATGTTAGCTCATCTTATTTATATACAGGGCTGTCGTTTGAAGAGCATCACTCAGAAAATACTGGATAGATTTTGATCATTTTATTTACACCTTAGATATTTGGTCCTTATTTAAAAAATAATTATTACAATAGCTTCATTTAATATAAAGTTATTAAGAGACTACGTTTTTATAACTACAATATATTTAGTGATGTGTGAAGTGATTAAGCGGTGTAGTGCGGATAGCGCAGTAGATGGGCAGTAAACGAATAACATTGTTTACAGAGAAAATTGATAAGCAAAATCTATATTTGTTTTTTTTTTGTTTTACCCTGTACATAAAATATATTGTTAAGATATTAAACAAGGCAAATAAAACCGCGGGTATCAACTAGTAAGCAATAAATATGTTAATCGTGAAAAGTCCGTCGAATGGAACCCGCCATCTCTCAACTCAGTAGACGTCTCACTATCACGAGGTACATACGTAGCTTATTTTTAAAGTTAATTAGTAGATAAGGATAAACTAATTAGTCCTTGGTGACTTCCAAATTGTTTTAAAATAGTTTCCAATTAAAATGTAAGAATTGTTATCGTCATTTCTGGCGTAAGATTTATTCTCTCGTATCTCGACTCGAGCGTACTTAAATTTGATAAATACTTCATTACTGTATTCATTAGACTGTTGTCGTATACGTAAATGCTGTGAACTATAGCCATGGCGACTATTTGTCACGTGTAAAATCATTACTAGAAGTGAATTATCGAAACATGTTACCGAGTTAAATGTTATTTAAGTATGGAAGGAATAATAATTGTCACAGGTTCAGAAATTACTCCTCTGTCAACGAGAATTTCTGGCAAGAAACTCGATCAAATTTGTCAACATTATTTAAATTTATACATATTTCAAAATAAATATTAGAATTACTTTATTCAATCTTAGGCCTTAAGAAAGCACTTACGATCGTTAATAGGAAATACTGGTGACTATTATTCCATATAAAATGTATTCCTCGCCATTATCCCTGGATAATGGTACTAGGTCAAATATTCTGAAGTAAAACTTCTTATTGGAGGCCTTTGAAATTTTGATCCGGATCCTTTTTATGTGACAAAGAGGGGTGGGGAGCAAAAACATTGTGTCAGGTAGAGTGTTGAAAACACCGACTTGATTCTTGTCCGAAGTTAAGAAACGTCGCGTGCGGTCAATACTTGATGGGTGAGACCGCCTGGGAATACATAAGCACACACACATTTTTTTAATATTTGATCAAATTTTTATTCAAAGGAATCCAGTAGTTTTGTGTGAAGTGCGCACAACGGCAGGTCTCTAATATTTTATTTGCATAGATTGTAGAGTATAAAAACGCTTCGGTAATGTGAAATACACAATCAGTGGGAGGAATATTATAGTCTGAAGGTAGATAGAGGTGGTGGCTCTCAAGTGCAGCAGCCGGAACACACCCATAGGTGCTTGGCGACAGATACCAACTTCAGGGTAGTAGCTAACCAGATGGACTTAGAAGAAGCTCTATCACCAAGCTATTATTTCATCACGATGTTTTATTTCCCTGAAAGTTCTGGCTCTTTCGCGAGGATTTGAACCCACGTCGTTTAACGCGTTATCTGAATACTCGTAACTACTGAGCAATCATCGCTTTAATTAAAACATAGTAGCTTTTTGTAAACGACTTTGTATTGTAAAAGCGCCAACATCTATAATTTATTTCGGTCGTGTATATAAATATAGAATAGCGATTTTTAAGAACGTACTCAAGAACCGTGACCTCTCGGCGGTAGAGGTCGGTCATTAAAGCGAATTTCATAAAAACTAGTAATAATACCGACCCTGTCTTTGTCCGTTCACTTGCGTTATGTTCATCATTCCTTTGACCTCGAATCAAATCTAATGGATATTATATTCATAGGTTATTTGGGTCAATCAAGTTCTCTTTTTATTCAAGATTGTTTTAATCGTTTATACAGGTGACAATAACGGTGATACGAGTATATTAATTATGAATTACGCTCTTGTATTAATAATTTGTATAGTATTTCAATTCGTAACAATAACGTGATAATTAAATTATTGTTCGTATCGTGACCTTGAATGCGAACGTCGTAAAAGCTCTCCCTTTCACACCTACGTGTTACATAATGCTTACTTATTCGCACATTGCAATAACATCGACTGACCATTGTTGTCGTTAATAGTAACAGACATGGGATAATTAACAAAATAATAACGAGGTCTTCAGTATTTATTATCCGTTATTTAGGGATAATGTATTACGTTATTAGTTATAATTATCAAATCCGTTAAATATGTAAATAACATATAATAAATAAATATATAAATAATAATATCAAATATATATATATAATATAAATACATGCGAAAATGTGTTTGATTGATTGTTACGCTAAGATACTAAATCGATCACCACGAATTTTCGCATACGCTATGTCAGGGGTATAGAAAAGCAAATACCGACCCGTACCATTACTAATCCTCCACCATAATGCTCTCTTCCAATAATGTACTTTAACTGTTTCCATCATCTGATTTAACATCGAATCTGGAGTCATCAGTAAAGAGGACTTTTCTCCAAGCGTCATCATCCCAATTTCCCAATTTCGGTGCGAACAAGCAAAGTTGGACTGATATATTCGATGATCTGCGGTTAGCAAACGAGGCCTCCGGCGGGCAAGTACGCCTTTATACCAGCCGGCTTAAATCTTCTTGTAATCGTTTTGGTGCTTTCATTTGTTGTGTGTCACACCTTGTTGCGTACCTCGGAATAAGTCGATTTCTGAGGACATTGTTTATAATAAACCTGTCGTCCTTTTCTTTTGTTACTCTTTTACAGGCTTGGACACTCGTAATATTTGAGCCACTTCATTGTGAGCGTAACCAGTTTTCAATTAAAGTTACAATTTTAGACACCTGACCAACGTTGAGATCCCGTGGTATCACTCAAACTTATTAAGTTATTATATGAAGTTCCTTTCACTCAATAATAACAATTATTGCCAAAAGTTAAAAATATGCAGAATTTCATATACTATGTATCAAAGATATTATCAGATAGCCAAAAAACCAAATGAAAGTTGTAAGTAAAATTCTATTCAAAATCTTCTTTTTTCAAATAACACAATATCGGTATATATGGCCAGTACCACATAAGAAAATGGTTTTCTGTTATTCTACCTTTTGTTTTACGTTCCTCTAAATATGTCCTTGAGTGTATTTTTACACAACCTGTACTTGTAGGATTACGACAATATTAATTGAGTAAACATTGTTGAATCTACATAAAAAATAATAATAGGGGTCTGACGTTGTGTGTGCATTATGTAAAAACTACTGGATATATTTCTATCATTTTTTTAGTTTTACTTCATAGACACTTGGTTCTTATCTAAAAAAAGTTGTTACGATATCTCCATTTCGTATAATAGTTTTAAGAAACTATAATTTTCATAAAAACTACGCTTCCAGCTATATAGCTGTAGCTGTGTATATTTTCTTGCCGTGAAGATCTGGGACAGGCGGTGTAGTGCGCATGCGCTGGACAATGTAGATTAAGTCGCGGGTATAAACGCAGGTCTAAAGTGCAATCTTCTATAATGATTTTAAAAAAAGATTTGCGTAGTAAAGCGATAATGGTCTCGTGAGACTTTATTCTCCGTATACCAAGGGATAATAATTCAATTCAGTGTCAAAAATCTCCTTGTATTTTATGATTTTTATATTTTAAAAGGACAGATTACATGTCACGGTGTTTTCTAAAAAAGCTATGAAAGGAAATGCATACAAATTTGTTTATATTTATATTTTATTATATAAGTGTAAATATTTTAATTTACTAACTAAAAAACGGACCTGAAATTACATTCAGGAAGGGTTGAACTGATATCAAGTGACTATGTAACCGAAGGTTAACACGCTAAGCTTAAAAAGACTGACTCTCAAGTGCAACTGCCAAAACGTCCGAAGAATCGTGATGTTAGATTTTAAACTTGAGGCTTGTAAACTACCCAAGTGGATATTATAAAATCTTGTCTTGCGAATAATCTATACATCTATTACATAAATAAGTACTAATTAAAACTGAAGTGTATATATTGTAGGTTCGAGCTATTCTCCGTAAAATTGGATCAAATTTGATCAGTCTTCTTTACTGACAATTTTTTTTTTACATAGTTATTATCTGGGCGACATACTATTTTACACTTTTCCACAAAGCGTATGCAGTAATGATAGAATTAAATAGATGTAGAGGTAACTTAAAGTCGGTAATAGAATTATAGGAGTAAATGTAATAATGAACAAATTAAAACAATCTAGATAACACATCTAGCACATGTACAGTAGTAGTGCATGAAACAACATAATAATTACCACAGGAACAAAGTCGCAGGCATCAGGAAGTACGAGAAAGATGAATATGAAATAAACAAATGTTCAATCTTCTCAGGCTATCTCTCAACTAACTGAGATGGCATGATGTTCGCAGGCACGATGAGCGCAAGGACGTAATATCAATGAGTATTGTTATATTGCAATACTGCGACAATAAAACGCATTTAACTAAAAAATAAATGGGAGAAAAGGGGAAAAGTTTGTAACTTTCGTCTTTATCGAAGTACGTTCAACTTGTTTTTTATTATCATTCAAGAACAGAAGCTAATCGGAAAAAAAACTATTAAGATGCACCTCTTTTTCTCTTATTTCGAATTTATATATAACCCATTATTGCAACAAACGGCAGATGTGTCCTTCTTTCTTTCGACAGCAGAATATTCGCCATCGTATTTGGATTTAAACCATTAAATAAATCACTTTCCTACGGTCAGCAGCTTAGAACTATTTTTCGAAGTGTTAGATCATACATAAATATTGCGAAATAGTTAAATCAATGAAATACATAACTTAGTATTTCCTTCCAAGTGAGAGAGAGTTTCTGTTCGTAGCGCCAAGGTCAGGTAAACCCGTGAGGTGATGTCTAAACGTGAATAGAGGCCGGCCGGTTAACTATTATTGATGGCCGGCGCATGCGCTTCCAGTCAGGTCCGTCATCAGTTTTATTGTCGGGGGTCCGTGTGTTATTTGTGACTGGAGAAAGGTAGCGATGATCGACGGCAAGTTCGTTTACGTTCGGTTTTTCTGCCAGTATGAGTAGAAATATTAAGACCATTTTTCAGTTGTAATAAATCACTCAAATGATTATGTTTTTATTAAAAGTATTTTTAATTTAAAAAAGAAACATTTTATTTCTATATTCTTCTATTCAAATGCTTTGAAAATACAAAGCACAAATACATTTATATTTATTAAATAATGTATTGGATAAATATTGTATCGTTAGACTTCTTTTTTATTTTAAAACAACAATTGTCTGTATTTCTTGTAGCTCAATTACGCTATTGCAGATTTTTTTTTTTATTATAATTTTGATTATAAAAATCGAATTGTTGGAACAACTATTGAAGCTCATGCTTGACGTAAATAGTTGAATGTAGATTTTTCTAATTGGGTACATTGCGGTTTTTCTGCTTCAATAAATGTATGGAAAATACTAGCATAATAGTTAAGACCTGTCTTTTTATTTTTTTTAACTTCTGTTTCTTCATAATATCTTGTGTATGTATGCGATTTTTTTTTCTATATACTTTTGAAAATATTTAGGTATATACAATATTAAGGTACTATTATATGATCTTTAACATAATGAGTTTGTTTTTACCTGATTATATAAAAGGACAGTAATGTTTTTTGTGTGTATGCGAGTATGTCTATTTCTTTGGCACATTTTATAAACTGAAATGTTTGATGTCCTTAAACATATCAGGCGTTCTAAAATTTGTTATAATTGTGAGAGTGGCATACGCTATATAATATTGAATAATGACTTCAGAGAATAAAAAAAAGTATAGCTCCGTGCTCACAATAAGCTTTTTAACCTACAGATATTTAACCGAGTGAATTCATTAAACCGGTGAGTGAAAACCGTTCATTAGTAAAATTAAAGTTTGTGTTTTTATTTTTCTTTATTGATAATTTTACTTTTTTCCTGTGACCAATGGGTCTCTGTGCCACAGTAGACTCAGCTAACAACGTTACTGAGTTGTATTGCATAGAGTAACCAGCCCACGCTGCGCTTACGCAGTCGTCTTTCGACCGCGTCCGCGCGTTGACTTTGCCAGGTGACGGGCTGTTGCTGCGCGGTGTGTTTTGTGACCGGTCTTGCGAGATTATATACATTGAAAAAATAAGATAGTGCGTGTTTTGCCATAAAAATTACTTTTTACTTAAGGTATATTTATATATAATATTTAAATTCTTATTATATGTTTAGATTATTGAGTTGGTTTGTGCACGTGGAACGTACGAATGATGTAAGTAAGATGAATAGATATGCTATATAAGTTTGTGTATGCATGTAGGAGCTATTTGACTTACCAAGGATCAAATAGAAACCGTACTCGTCCATATGGAAAGTTAGTAACAGTAGGATTTATCAAAAAGCGCTTCTAGCGTCTGTAGGTTGGCAACGTTTAACTCTTCGATTGCTCCATTTACCTGCACTGGTGTAGAGGCATGATGTGTAGATTTTTTTTTTTTTTTTTTTTTTTTTTTTTTATGTTATAGGGGGCAAACGAACAGGTGGGTCACCTGATGGTAAGTGATCACCGCCGTCCATAGACACTAGCAACATCAGGGGAGTCGCAAGTGCGTTGCCGGCCTTTTAAATAAGTGTACGCTCGTTTCTTGAAGGTTTGTAACTCGTAATGGTTTGGAAACACAGCCGCTGGAAGTCGATTCCACAAGGTCGAAGTTCGAGGCAGAAATGATCTTGAGAACCTCACCGTTGAAGACCTCCACTCATCGAGGTGGTGTGAATGAAATTTCAGTTTCAGGCGGGTTGTACGATAGTGGAATGTAGCGGCGGGTATCAGTCCAAACAACTCCTCGGAACACTCACCATGGTAGATACGATAAAGGACGCAAAGAGACGCGATGTCCCGACGCAATGCCAATGAGTCGAGCCGATCGGATATAACTTCGTCGCCGACGATTCGAACCGCTCTACGCTGGATGCGGTCAAAGGGAAGCAGCTGATATTGAGGCGCTCCAGCCCAAAGGTGAGAACAGTATTCCATGTGTGGGCGAACTTGCGCCTTATAAAGTAACAAACGATGTTCTGGTGTGAAATACTGTCTTGCCCTATTAAGGACACCTAGTTTTTTGGAGGCTAGTTTTGCTTTGCTTACCAAATGGCCACCGAACTGAACGTCATTCGATATATCAACGCCGAGGATACCAATACTGGGCTTGGCGACTAAGGGGACTCCCTGAAAGCTAGGCATTGCGTCAAATTTTGTCTTTTTTGCGGTAAAGGCGCAAGCTTGTGTCTTAGTGGGATTAAAAAGGACCATGTTCTGTCTACCCCAATGCGAAACGAGCTCGAGTGAGGTCTCCACTTCAGACACAAGCTGGTTCCGGCACTCAACGACGCGTTCCCGGGAAATATTAGCACGACCAGTGTATAGAGCATCCCCAGTACTATCGTCCGCATAGCAATGAATGTTGCTTACTTGCAACATATCATTGATATGCAGAAGAAAGAGAGTAGGGGATAGTACACAGCCTTGTGGGACGCCAGCATTCACGGGCTTCAAATCAGAGCATGCACCGTCGACTAAGACTTTTATGCTACGGCCTGTGAGGAAGCTGGACAACCAATTGCGTAAGTTTCCGGGAAGTCCAAAGGAAGTAAGCTTCGAAAGAAGCGCCTTTTGCCAAACCCGATCAAAAGCCTTCGCTACGTCTAAACTTACGGCCATGGCCTCCCCCTTGCTTTCGACTGCCTCCGCCCATCGATGTGTCAGGAAGGCTAGAAGGTCACCAGCTGAGCGACATTGGCGAAAGCCATATTGGCGGTCGCTAATAAGCTGGTTCTCCTCTAGGTACTTCAAGAGCTGGCAATTAATAATGGACTCCATTATTTTGGAAAGCAATGAAGTGATGGCTATTGGTCGATAGTTCGACGGCTCTGAGCGGTCACCTTTTTTGGGGATCGGGTGCACATAAGCAGACTTCCAAGATACCGGCACAACGCCTGTGGAATAGGAGTGCCGAAAGAGACGAAGAATAAGAATCACTTATCAATCTTAATCTATTTTGCAAGTTCAGTTTTGGTGCTATATTTAATATATATTGTCGTTTACGTATAAATTATTCTTCTCAAAGGTTGTCGAACTGCTTGCATCTTGAAATTACGAAACATGAATGAAATATTAAATAAAAATGTTGATGAGTGATTATTAACTAATATCAAGGAAATTTACATTTCTATTCTAGTTACGGAGTTAGATACTTGGTTCTTCAGATTGCGAAATATTCGTATATGAATAAAATGATAGGTCTGCCGATGTGAGTCACTCAAAATTTATTGGACAAATTTAAATCAATTATTTTTTCCTGTTTTGCTTCTTAGACACTTGGTCCTTATCCAAAAATACTATGCGTTTAGCGATGTGCGTTTTCTTACCGGTGCTAAATGGAACAAGCGGTGTGGTGCTTATATTTTTTCTCTGTACATAAAATACATGTATCGCTGATATAGTAAAGAACGCAGACGGAGTCGTGGGTATCAGCTAGTACGAAATAAAGTTTCATTTGAAAATCGTAACCGTTAAAATCGGAAGTATGTTTTGTTCCGTCTGCAAAATTCAATAAGGGAAATTCATAAAAGATTTTTTTTACTAGAATGGAAACAATAGAACATAATCAGATTTTACAATAATTTTACGACATTTTAGTTCGCGACAAACATTTTGACCGCTCTGAATATAGATGCACAGAATAAAAATTTAGATATAAATACATTTTATATTTTACATGTATAACATAGAGACAACTTAAGGATAAATAAATGCCAATTTTAGGTTCCTATTATAATATTTTAATTTTGTTTTGTATTAAACTATTGACGATGTTATATACAAGCACGAACTGACGACTATGTTCAGAGCGGCAATAAACATTGGCGATGATTGTACTTTACGACGTTACATTTGTAGTAGATTTTTTTTTCAAGTACAACAATATTTACATGGTAAATTTTGCTAGCGTTATGATTGTATAGTGTTTGTTTACTTTGTATCGCGTTCTCTGTTACCACCACTTGAGAGAATATTTCGAGTAAACGTTGCAACGGATGTGTTCCTTACTGATGTCATCTTGTAAATATTATTTATAACGTACATTTACCAGATGGCACTACGGCGCAACTTCGGATGAATCTCTTCGATAAGAACATGTGGTGAAAATGAAATGCACTGAACTTGCATTCGTGGCTTTTTATCCTTAATTGTATATACATTCTTCATATTCATAGGCAAAAACTAAACTAAATTATAATAGTGTCACGCTATGATGACCGGTTTGACACATTACAATAGTGGCGGCGGCGTAAATATCGATTTATTTTCGACAAAAATGTAATCAAATGCTGCTTTACTTTTCATATAAGCATTGACGCGAGTTTGCCGTGATAGGTGATAGGTGTGCTGGCCTGTAATCCTGCATAGGATATAAATATATCAATTCGAATTTTGAATAATATAAATACCGAGTTGTGTTCTGAATAAATACACTAATAATTATAATCAATTCAATTAAGGATTCGGTCAAACGGCGCTGTTTTTTTTGTTAGTAAAAACGTGAAAAGATTTATTCGCGGGACTATGTTATATAGAAAAATATAGGAAAAGTTTGATAGGTATATAGTATACAGTTTATATATATAGCTGATGCCCACGGCTTCGTACGCATATTTTAAATTGTATTAAAGTAATATAAAATAGTGAGAACAGGTAGAATTACAGAAATGCTCATTCAAAAACATTTGTAAGTACAACCAACACACACGCTACCTACTGTAATATGTAACGTGTACATCAAATATGTAAATACTAACAGTGTGCCGGATGGGATTTAGCAGCGAGTAGTAGTTGGGCATTATAATGATAAAAAAAACCTTTATGGAAATCACAATATAAAAAAAAATCAGAACATTAAACTCACTAATAATAAAATTAACGGACGTCAGGATCTAATATATACAAATATAGTGTGGTACACAAACAAACTCGCATTCTCATTTATGATAATAATTAGAATAATAGTAAAGTTACATGACTCGGAGAAGACCGCGAACTTGAACTTATAAATACAAGGTAATCTTTTGAATGTTTGTATAAACTCTAACATTACAGAGTACTTATTTCTTCGATTCTTTTGATGTGTTTTTCAAACGTGTAAATCATTTTTTTAGTTCACGGCCCGGAACTAGCATTGTGATGGGTCGGGTCGGACCCGACCCGAAGGCTTTAGTATTTTATTTCTATTTTACTAGCTTAAAGACATTATAAGACTCGCAAAGTTGAAAAATATAACCCGACATTTGAATTAATAAAGGAGCGATGGACTGTTGGTGACGATGTTTAGATATCGCGTCGTTCGACACTACTGAGTCTGTGCTTTTGGTGAAACAAAACAAAATGATGAAGCTTTAGAATTATGGTATGGCATTTTCTAATACTCGTTTGAATGGTTATCACTATTTAAGTGTTTCAGCAGTTGCACTTTAAGTTGAAACTTTGAAAAGCTGCATACTAGCTGCAATACTAGAAACTGTGACAAAACTGGTCATCCCATGTTTCAGACTCGGTCAAACCACTCGCAGTTATTTTTGGTAATAGTGTTGGATTTTACGACGAAATCCCAAAGCATATTACCGATTTGCCGGATGGTAAGTTTAAGCGCCATGTCAAGTGTATTTTGGTGTCAAAAGGCTATAATTATAGGGTGGATTAGTATATGAGCAATGGAATTGACATTTCTCTCTGTACATCCACTAAAAACGACTGTAAAGTTAATGTATTTTTGAAATATGTGTATGTTTAAAAAAATTAACCCGATGGAGTTTCTTGCCGGTTCTTCTCAATGACTGGATTGTTTTCCGAACCGATGGTAGTTTTTGACGTTGATAAGCACACTTATTAGGGCATAAATTGAATAAAGTATTTTTGATTTTGATTTTTTAGAGTCTTACCATCTTAGACCACCTAATCACATATCGGTTACTTATGGCCAAACGATAAAACTATTAAAAATACTCGACTGTAAGTTATCATAGATTATGAGAACCGCAAATATGTTTAAAAGCGGTTTAGTATTACATTATAGACAGTTCATTCAGAAATAATCCATGGTAATAAACATAATTGTAATTTATTGTTCTGACCCAAATCAAAACGGAGCCATCGCAAAGCACCGTTTCTTCTTACGCGTCATCAAAATTTTCGTAACTATTCCCAAATAAATGAAATACATTATGTACTCCACTGGTTATTTGGTCTCTCATTAGCGCTCCTAGCGGATATGTGATGTACAAAATTTTTCAATACATAAGCGTATTCGTAGATTATTAAAACCGCTCATAAGGGACCCATTGCGGGTTATAGGTCTTTCCCCAAAAGGAAGGTATGGGCATAATCGCCACGGTAGTTTACGACGTATTGACGATTTCAAACTACGAGTATTCCACAATTTTATATTTGATATAAAGTGGTACTACAAGAACATTTCACAAGTTTATGTTTTATTCACTGGCAGACGATAAAGTTAATAATTTAAATTAGTAAATTTACGTTAACAACGAAGTATTCATTGGTACAGGCCAGGGTTCGAACCAGAAGACATCGAATTGCCATTCCATCGGTCAAACCACCGCCCATCACGACTTTTCAAACTGGTAATAGATAATCTAAATCTGCTATTTTAAAGATGATCTGAAATAATTTCTGTGATTCTTTTTCTTTTGTGAAGTATTAAATCAAGGGGGCTATCTTTGCCGAACCGGATTGCGTTGAACTCCGCTAGATTCTTTTCTGCTTAGCGCTTATACTGATGATTGCGGACTGACGGGTGTCGTTGCGAACACGCACATTTGGGTTAAGTATTCCAATTCTGATTTTAGGAATACCATTACTGTTATATTTGAAGTCATATACGATACGTGGTAAACATGTTCAGAGATCGCGCCGATCGACGTAGATTAGGATCCTTACAAATGAGCCGGAGCGTTCGGTGAAAGAAAACATCGTGATAGAAACATATATTATGGCGGTAAGACTTTTTCTAAGACTGCCTGACTAGCTACCACCCTCAAGTTGCAGATCTGTCGCCAAGTATTTATACGTGTGTTGCGTCAGCTGTACTTGACAGCCAATTCTTTTCTAGAATTAGTATATTTACCATCTTAGACCGCGTCATCATTTAACATGGGCCGAGATTGTGATGAAAAACTATAGAAGTATAAAGAAAATCTGAAATTCCATTTGGAACTTCGAAGTATGCTGTTTATAAATTGACTAGCAACTACACACGGCTTCGCACATGTTAATTACAATATAGCTAACAATGGAACATATCAATAAAACTACGCAACCTTCAAAAATTCAAATAGGATGGCCTATCAGTGTAATTTTGCAACTAATGTGCTTTCTGCCGTCATAAAACCTATGTGTTAAATACACTAATGTATTTAAAACATAGAATTTTAAGTTAAATTTAAAATATTTGTACGTCTGTCAGGTTGTATTCAAGTCTTGTCAGAATATCAGCTCTGTTATACTCGCGTCTGTAAACCTGTGTGCAGTCTTATGCTAAGACTGCTAATCTATATGGCCCCACAAAACACTTATTTATTCTCTCTTTGTATTATTTCTTACATGAAATTCTTACATTTACATGTATACATATTTATTGACATATGAGGTGTGTGTGTGTGTGGAATAATTATTAAGATTACAGCAATAGTTAGGTATTAACTTTCTACATACAAACACACAAATTGCACCTCTTTCAAAATAGTAAATGTATGTAAGGTAAACAGATGGTTATACCGACAGGCAGAGATCATTTAACATGAGTTAGAATCTCGTCTGCTACTAACGCTACATTAAGAAAAAAATGTTTACGTTCCAGATAAAACTATTTTGTTAAACCAGACGAACGGACGTTCTTATAATTTCAATAGAAAAATATATATAATTTAATAGCTTGTTCTCTTTAATGTTTTCGCAAGTAAACGCGGCATATGTTTCAGTTCGTCTGTCTTAGTTATTGTTAGATTATTTTAATCTTAACCGTGAATACTAATTATTTTTATTGTGATAAGCCGGTTTCACACCGACCGCAATCGGAATCGTTGTTGCCTCGACGAGACCGCAGCGTGCCTTGCTTGACGTATCATGTCTCTGGGTCGAAAATAGATTCAAAACTCTCGACGTGGTTCACAGGTACGCTCATATTGACAGGGCAACTCTAAAGACTGGTTTAAATCGGTTGAAAGTACCGAGAGGTAAGTCTAGTAACATTTTTTATTCAATTTATTTGTTTTACTAGAACACTCGCATTTAGTACAGTTACGTTAGTTTAAACAAATCTAGTATAAAGCAAGACTGGTATTCACAATTCGGTTCTTTACGGTAATACTCGGTTCTCGTCTGTTTACCAACCCGCCTTCAGCACTTGTTACCAAGACGGCTTCGCGTGTGACGCCTATACAATTAAAATTAATTATTTCTTGCTAACTTACACCTGGTATGGAAATGATTCCGCTCCCAGTAGTGACAGCCTGTATGTTAGATAGACCTAAATAAATTATAAGCTACGAGTGTTGAGCTACGAAAGAGCTTGATGAGAAAAGATTTTAAGTGGCAGAGATGCGAATGTTAAGATGGATATGTGGTGTAACTAGAATAGATAAAATTAAGAATACGTATGTCAGAGAAAGTTTGAAAACATCGCTAGTCACAAAGAAGTTCAGGAGTAATAGGTTAGCATGGTACTGTGAGAAGAGATAAAAGTCATGTAACTAAAATAGTTTTGACTGTGAAGGTGGACGGATATAGTAGTAGAGGAAGATGGTATGGTATGGATGGATTGTGTGAAAAATTATATGTGTATAAAAGGTGTGAATACTGAGATAATATCTGACAGGGAAGGGTGAAAAAGGGAAACATGTTGTGCTGATCCTACTTAAGTGGGATAAAGGTTAAAAGAAGAAGAAGAAATTGTAGGCTATTAAATGCAAAGACAATGTTTCTAATTTGGTCTAAAATTGATGAATGTTTTAAAAATGATTCTAGTTTCAGAAGTAACGCTTGTGAACGAACAAAAATATGATTTAGTTAATATGTTGAAGTTCTACTATTTCTGACATCTTTGCTATTAGTTTGTCAAAGATCACAATCGCGTTAACTCTACTACTTTTCCTATAAAGATGGATATATTATTTTTACTAACACACGAGTACAAAATATCTTAGGGGTCTTTAGTTGACCAAATTGTTAATTTGATCTCGGGATATTCCGATACAGATTTTCATCGGTTATTGAATAAACTTTGTCTCGGGCCAACTAGTTTCTATTAGGTAGAACTCCGAAGCTCCGTGCGAGGCAGACGGGCGGAGCACGAGGCAATCAATCCGTGTAGACGCGCTTAATACACGTTTACATTCGGCGTGCGCTTGTTGATATTATGGCGGGACGGTTAGGCGAGTGCACCTTGCCTCTCTGTATTTCCACAGCTATCGGGTTCAGTGATGATGATTCGCATACCAGCTATTCTACAAATCTGATCATGGTTCGTTCCTAGTGAACCTGAATTGTGTATAACATTAGTTAATGAATGAAATAATAACTGTGTATCAACTTGTGTGGACATTTTCTATATTAGAGCTTTGACTAGATTCTATAATTGTTATTTTATCACGTCGTAACATAAATCCTGTATTTAATTTACCGTATCAGTTATTTGATATAATTAAAAGAAAAAATAGTCCGTTAATATTCGAGCAATGTTTGCCAGTTCCAGTGAGGCGTGTAAATTTTTGGAATAATTATTAAATTAATCGAAAACTTGAGAATATTAAAATGATTTATAGAAATATGTGTACATACTAATTAACATTACAAATATTAATTAGTTTACTGCCAACTAATTAAAAATTATGGTGGTCTTAAGTGAAATTTTGTGATAATTTTGTATTCAGTTTATAATAAAAATGATACCACAAGGTTAAGTAGTAATGATAAAATTAAAATTAAAGGCAACCCTGGCTTAAATAAAAAAAATCTAGTTCCCACTAAACAATGAAACAACTTTGATGGAAAGGAAGTCGCTGGCACATAATCTAGACATATCATAAAATTGTATCTAAGCCAAATCTGTATATTAAATATATTTTGAAAATTATAATTGGGGTGGACTTTGTTATCGATACAGAAGCCAAAAATATTATATTTAGAATTTTTGTCTGTCTGTCCCTGTATACGTGATCACTCTGAAAGTACTGAACTAATTTTGACGAAACTTAACACAGTGATAACTAATATTATGAAGTAACATATAGGATACTTTTTGTCCCATAAAACACAAGGGGTTCTCCAGGATAAAACAAAAAAATTGTAGTTAATGAAATTTTTAACGGATTTTATGATATTTTCTTTTTGTTATAGCAGACAAATTATCTAAAAATTTAAGCTATATTTCATCTCTCTATGTTTATTAAAAAAAGTGAATAACAAAAAAGAAACTCACAGTTAGGTTACGCACCGACGTCTTTGGCCCGTATTTACAGTACAATTTAGCTACACGAACGTATTTCTTAATGTTTTTCATAATCTGATATCTTTGACATCCGGACAGTACTGCATTTTTTTTTTTTTTTTTTTTTTTTATATAAGTTCGGCAAAATGACTGTACGATACCTGATGGTAAGTACGGTACAGTCCAAAAACAACGGCGACTGTCGGTGTTAAATACCAACGGCAGTCGTCGTCATCATGCCGACCTGCAAAAGTGCCTCTTCACGCCTCGTTTGAAGGACCCATATTTGGTTTTGGGTAAGAGTCTGGTATAAATGGACAAGTACTTAAGATGGGATTAGGTGACAGTAAAACGTTTCGGTGACACTTGCTACCGAATGAGACCATCAGAACGATTTACTTGCATTAAATAGCAAACGGTTCATTTATTAGTTTAAATTCATAGTTTCGAGAAACTTCATATCGATCATTTAAAAATTAGAATGTGTTTGAGGCACAGCTACCTGTTGTTATGGGTACAACACCGTATCCCGAGATTCTGCTTAGAAATATACAGATATACATTCAGATGGTTTTATTAATCAGTATTTTTTTGCATTAAGTTCCACGCGGACGAAGTCGCGCGCACAGCTAGTGTATAATAATTATGTAATCCACTACACCTGTAAAAATAGATACAGAAACCTGCTGTCATTCATAAAAAAACAAATCGCGTTATAATTAGCATTACATAATCGCCGTGTAACGATTCAGCATCGAACAGGTTCATGATAAAGTCCAAGTGCCCTAAATACGTGACATTCGGACATGTGCGGCTCGGTACTGCAGTTAGGGTTGCCATCTCTCTTTTATCTACCAAAGAAAACCTGTCCGCCATTTTAGCGTTTCTATCTGTATAAATAATTACATCATACATTATCGTCGTGTGTAACCCTAACGATTTATGCAGCGCACGTCAGATTTTCCAAAACTTACTTGACAAACATCTTCGACATTTTGGCCACTTTAAACAATATTTTTATCATTTACCTATGTGATATTTATTAATCTATGTGTTTTTCTGGGTCATAAGCTTTATTACTGCAAAAATTCGTCAATGTCCGTTCAATAATTTTTGCGTAAATGAGAAACAAAAATTCATCCATTTTCAATTCTCGAGCATATACGAGATTAGAAGAAGCACTGTCGTTACTTTACTATAGTTTGGTAATAACTGGTAAATAATCAAATTCATCGTATGTAAAATAGTATAAACATTATGCATGAATATATTTTTTTAAATTCTTAAATAAGATTTTTCTCTACGACGCGTCGCTCTTGCTAAGAGCTTTATTAATGGAATACTTAAGAGTTCACTGGGTGTATAAATAATTCGGGTTATTAAGGATTTATATTAGTTCTGTCTCGTTTATTTCTGCATTTAACATTTCTTCCAATCTGTAGGGACATATTTCAGATGAACGGTTTTGTTATGCGCGACTATAAAACATTGTGATAAACGCCATCTGTCGAGTTAAAGTTAAAACAGTTACATGCTTTTACCTTTTTATCTCTTACGCCACGTTTTAAGATTGACGCAACCCTAAATGCAGCCGAATGAGTACAACCGTCTATTGTATAACTTACGGGTTGGTATATGTTACCGGCGCAGGTACGGCCAACTCTGTTCTACGTAGGTGCGTGATATACGGGACAGATAATTGTATTACGATTTCTAAATACGTAGGATGTCTTCGCGCTAGTAAAATTTACATTTCGATATATCATAAAAAAATTTCACCTTACGATTTATTAAACAAGAATGGTTGCTATTAGAATTCAGACACCGCGAAAACCGACGTAGGTCCGAATGCCTATAATATCTTTAGGTAACAATAAACATACTGCAGAAATCATAGTATGGAGCTTCTTCTAATGCCAACCAGGTTAACTTCAACCTTTAAAGTCGGTAAAATCTGTAAACTTGTTTAAATTCCATGTTTAAAAAAAAGTCTAAGCAGTTTTAATATAGTCTCTACGTAGAAAATTATTTTAAAAACTATATAATATATTTAAGTTATGTTTTGGCAATAGTGTTGTAGAATTTGAATAATCTAGAAATAGGTCAAAACTAAGATTCAGATAATGCATAGATAGTAAGAGTGATTGATTGAATAGATGTCATTCTAACCCGTACCTGTTTAGTAATTCAGGACGGTCTATTGTGTTATTTTGCGCTTTGTTTAGAGCAGAGTTCCCCAAACTTTTTTGTGTCGTAGACCCCTTGCCATGTTTTTCCGTGTTGGGTAGACCCCCTACTTACCTCATATTGATTTCCTGTAAATTTCTAACTGTATTGAAGTTAGTGTTAAAAACTTACGAGTAAATACTATCTGTTTATATTTTTTAAAATATTTTCTTAGCACTTTCCTTTTCAAGATTCAGGAAACGAATAAACGTATTTGTCCCACATTCGTATTTATAGAGTGACGAATTGAACAAGTCAGTGCAAGGTAGCGAAGCTCTGAGACTGCGACTCTCAGGTTTTTACAAGTTCAAAATGTATTGCGACCATAAAGCGAATACCAACATCCTACAACTTACACAATTTTATAAACATATATAATAATTTTTTTGACTTCATAGGTACTTTTATAAATAATGTATATGTTTTGATATTATAAGATAGTATGATGTAAGTAAATAGGTACTATCAGTGTATGTGTTAAGATCCACTATCGTGGACCCCCATTTTCATTTCATGGACCCCCAAATTTTTTTCGCTGACGTAGACCCCTTGCAGGTTGTCATAGACCCCTAGGGGTCGATATAGACCACTTTGGGAATCACTGGTTTAGAAGTACCTGCATAATTTGCCTGACTATAAGTTTAAACACCATATCAAACTGGTTTCGGTGCCAAAAGTGTATAGGTATAACTCTGTGCATCCATTAAAAAGAATCGAGTTACTTACTGGTTCTTCTCGATGACTGGGTTGTTTGTTAGAAGTGTTGGTAGTTCTGAAGTTCATAAGCGCTTTTATAGAACTTAAATTAAATAGAGTCATTTTGATTAAATATCTATATATATTTTTGCCTAAGTGTGTAGGCTGTGTATAACCGTGTATGTTTGTGTGTGTACTATATGAGAGTTTAGGGGTTGTGTTCTTTAGACGGAGCTTTGTTTGTCGTACCCGCTTAAGGCATGTAGACATTCTTTACCAGTACCTAAAATGCCATCTTCGAATCGGCTTTTTGAGCATAGCAACAATGTGCACGACGTTTTAGTAGAATATGTTCGAAGCAAAGATATAAGATCTAAGCTCTAAACTCTTGGTTCGTTCTACATTGGTTTAGACAATTGATTGTTGGCTGATCCTTTTCCTAAATTTGGCAGGTAAGTAAGGGAACTGAAATTAAGTAAAATTATTGTTAGTTTTGCAAAATAAGTAAAGCGTTTGGTGTTTACGTAATACTTCAACGACGCTTACGAATTTTAATCTATCTTCTATCTATAAAAATAAAATGAAAGATGTCCTCTTGCCACGGAGAAGTTTGGCAAGCGGTTCGGTGCTTATGATTTTTCTTTCTTTATATAAAACATATTGTTAAGATAATAGAAGACCCAGCCAAAGTCGAGGGTGTCAGCTATCCTAAATAGTATTATAAATCCGAAAGTAGGTTTGTTTGTTTGTTTTTTTTTACGCTTTTACGTTTTATGTATACGACCGATTATCATGGATTTTTTCATACTCGTTTTCAGGAGCACAGTGAAAGAAATTAACGCAAACCACACTGGGGACAAAAGCTAGTTGAATATGTTTATATTTTATATACGAGTTCTAGAATTTACTTAGAATAAACGAAACCTTTAAATAAATATGTTTACATCGATGTAAATTTTCGACTAATATCAGGAAGTCTGATTATAAAAACCGTACTATCTCATGTCACCATGGTGATATTCATGACGTTTGTAATATGTATGTGTCAAAGTTATCAATTAGGTATTGCTAGTGGCGTGTGTGATCGTAGCGGTTTAGATATCGAAATATCTGTTCTTGTCAGCGGTTTCGAGCCTCGGTAGGTATTAACGAATTTTGACGGTCAGTGTCTTGAGGCTACCTATATCCTTGACACATCATGACACAATATTATCGCATAGTGAGAAAATACATACAGAAAGTGCTCTGAAGAACTTTTTGATATGGTGCCCTCATCATCGTTCCAAACTCGCACCACCCGCCGTTAGCTGGCTGGTTACCCACATACCCTAAAGCCCAGTAGAATGGCAACAACCATAAGGTTCTCTAGAAGCTTCATTATGCGCACGCTAACGTTATGGAATGGGTTACCAAACACGGTGTTCCTCCCAGGGTTATAATATGAGGCTCTTTAAAAAAGGATTCAAATACGCTCTTCAAGGTCAGCAACATAACAGTGATGCGCCCCTGGTATTGCAGTTGTCCTTAGGCGACGGTAACCATTTAACATCAGACATGTCGTTTGCCTGCTTGCTGCATTTTGGCTTAAAAATAAGGAATACAGAGTTGTTCAGTTTGAAATTGCCAGTAGTTTGGGTGCTCTCGCAGAAATTTCCTTCGGAAAAGAAGTTGTTTTACAGTAGGATGTATACATTTTATTTTTCTATATAGGGCTTAACAATAGGCATATTATATTTCTATGTATACTATTCATATTATAATAAAATATAGTAAATATACAAACGAATTTTGACGCACAACATAATTTATGTACTAGAATAAAGACTCTTCAAGATTATTATCACTGACTTTAGGACTGTGTTCTTTTAGAGATTGCCTGTATAAAGGCCACAGTGACAGTTCTTAAGAGACATCAATAAGTTACGTTTCACGTATTGCATGATTTTTGGAATTTCTCACCCGACCTTGTCACAAGTTACATTTGTATGATATTTCTACTCGGGTGTGATGTGTTACAATTTTCAATTTAGAAATTAGTAAATGAAAAGATCGTTTCCAAATGTATTTATGTGTTTGTAATGAAAACCTTTAATTTTCATTTTTATTAGACCAATAATGAATCATAGTTGGTTCTGAGAACAAAAGAGAAGAATGATTAAGTAAATGATATAATTGAATCATAAGCGAAAGTACGTACAAATGAGCTTTATCAAAACGATGCTAGTCCATATTGAAAACTAATATGATTAAAAAAAAAGACATTTGACGCCCGCCGTTGCGTGACCATCACACCTCGAACATGTCGGTCAAGAGCGTTACGCCATTTTTAATATGTATATTACCATATGATCATAATGTCCCTCGGTGTGTAACCGTTTGTTTTAGATTAAGACTATAAGTTTTAGAATACGACATATGACTGTAAGTTTTAGAATACGGCAGATAACATGTACGATACATGGTTATGTTGCCAAAAAGCAAATACTAAGTCATATTGCTTGCAAACAAAACATCATACATCTAGAACTTTCCTTTCTTTCGAACGCGCTGATCTTTGAAACGAATAGTCAGAATAGAATAAAATCTTTACATTTTACAACCTATTTATTGAGGTAGGTTATATGTTATCTTAGAGAAGCATGCTTGACGTGAACCCTCAACATCGGTCCACATACGCGCAAAGCGGCACAGGTGGTTTTTAGTCAGTAAGAGTCTGACATAACCCTTATGCTTTCCCCCTGGCAGTGTGAGGGTATCCTATGTAGGATTTTCCCCTGTATAAAAAAAAAAAAAAAAGGTTATATGTTATCTAAGATTTATCTACGACTTCTAGGAGCGTAGCATTTACCTTACAATATTTAAGTAAGAAACTATCTAAGCCAAAACGGAGTAATAGTGTAGTCGGACCATGAGTGCGGCGTGAGGTATCGCGTGTTTAGGCCACCCAACGCATGATAGAGAATGGCTGAACTGTAAATGCCTATCGTTAACGAGGTGCGGCTCAGTTGCATGAGCAGCTCCCTGCTCAATAGTTGGGCTTAAAACGGAACTTTTTAATTGAATTTTGAAAATGAAATGCCTTTGAAACTGTATGTATTGAGTGCCCACGACTAAGGAGTCGTTTATACCATTACAAAATGTTCAAGAAATTATTTTTTTACAATCCTCCTACCAAATATAACAAAGATGCGTTCAATATTGCTTTCATCAATGCCTGTCTGAATAGCCTCTATAATGATTTACAAAAATATAAAATAATCACGAAACTATATTTTGATTTATTTAAACACGACCTCGACATCTCCATTATCGATGTTGAAACCAGGCGATATGTGATTTGAATGCAAATAAAGTCAGCCGTGGCTGCTCAAAACGAATGTCAATCGTAGATTTTAATATAGACAGGAATTATTTTTCACGGCGACGTCTCTTAAAAGAAAACGCAATACGCACTTAAATTGGTATAATGTCACATCAGTTGCACAAACGACGCTAATGGTGATATATTTTACTTTTGTAACTTAACCAATAATCTTGTACAATTTTTTTCGCAATTATTCCATAGAGCTTCCCAAGACTCGGTGGCGAGCGCGGCAAGCTCTCAAACGAAATGTCAACTAGCGCAAAGGTGGCAAAATAGCCGAACCTCAGCTGCTTGTGCCGCCGTCTGCATACAAATTCTGCGAATTCGAAACGAACTATTCAAACGAGCTAACTAACCATACATTATTACATTTATACAACATATATGCGTACATATGTTTAGAGCTTGGAAATTGTGACTACGACTGACTATGCAAAGAAGAAAATGTCACGTGCGGTCAGGGTTAGAATTAAATCAAAAAGTTTCACTGAAAAAAAAATCGTTTATTAAAAATTAGACATGATGTTATTTATATATCCAGGAAATCCTGAAGTGTTGTTCAAATTAAGAGAAAAAAAATATTAGTGAGGTTTATATTTTTATATTATATTTAGTATGATATATATTAACGATTCTGGAATGTTCAAATGTTTTTTTTAATATATCGCACCTAAATAAACTTCGTCTCAAAATAGAATGGGCGATTAAAGTCATTGTCATATTAATGTGTTGCAAAAATCGAGACAGTTTTAGCGTTTTGTCGATCAAGGTTTTTAAAATTTTCATTTAAAAATACGTAAGATCGTATCGAATCGAATGTCGTGTGGTACATATAGTAATCATACTTTATTCATAATGAAAGAAATAGAGAATTAAATAATATTACAGTTGAAATATAACTAAAACAGTTAAATTATATAAATACAGATTAAATAATAATCAAATAATGTCCAATAACTGGCAACTCCGTTCAGGAATATGCTGCAGTACAGCAGACCTACAGCTCTGACTTTACCATGAGCCCATCCGATACACGGACGTCCAGTCTTCGTATACTCACGTAGGATTTCATTCGGATGGATCCATGTAACGTTAGACTGTTAGAGTTCCCGCTATTGGGCCAAAGACCTCTTCCCGAATGAAGGTACTCGCACAATATGATACGTCCATCCACGACGTATTGGCGTTTTAAAACGTCGAGAAATCTACAGTTCGTTATTCTTCACATATACAGCGGTACTTAAAAGGCATTTATCGGCTTCAGGTTTCCTCGCTTTGTTTTCCTTCACCGTCAGCCGATAATGTTGCAAATTTGAATTAGTAAAACTACTTTCTAAAAATTCATTGGTACACGTCGTCGTTCAAAATCAAAAACACTTTATTAAATTTAGGCCCTGTGAAGGGGCTCATGAACATGAAAACTACCACAAGTTCGGAAAACGATGCTAGTCATCGAGAAGAAGCGACAACACACTCGATCGGGTTGTCGTTTTACCATATGGCTACTAAACCAAAAATAATAAGAAAATCGGTTGACAAACAAAAGAGAGAAAGAGACGTAAACTGCTTTACCTTTGCCTACTTAGATATAAATTTTATGATATTAATTCAGGAACTTCATTGTTCCATATAACAGAAGACAAAAATGGCCACTATGGAGTACGAATCTAATTGAGAATGTGTATAATGTAACTTGAAGAATGTTATCACAGATATATAACAATATACAAAAATATAAATAACTTTTCGCTACCTATCTGCTTTGTCACGTAGCCATATTTGTGAAGCAAACAATGAGACACCCATATCTCTTATGTGTAGTATGTAAATAATCAAATTTATTGTGAAGGTAGATGAGTGACGTCAACGCCGCATAGTCGGACGGTTGACAGGGTTTTCACATACGAGAGAACCCTCGGAAAACCTTATTAAATAACACCATAAAAACAAGTTATTTTCGTTAAACTATGCATATACCTCACTTAATTTTTACTACCATGTCCATGATGATAAACTCCTCAAAGTCCTCCTCTCCTCCTATAAGTTTAAGTGCCATGTTAAGCGGGTTTTGGTGTCAAAGGGCTATTATAGAGTGGATCAATATGTGAACGATAGTGATGTCTGGAATTGACTCATCTCTGTGCATCCACTAAAATCGATTGTAATGTATAATGAATTTTAATTATATATGTATATGTTAAAAAGATAAACCCGATCGAGTTTCTTGCCGGTTCTTCTCGATGACTGGGATGTATTCCGAACCGGTGGTAGTTTTGACGTTCATAAGCGCCTTCTTAGGGCCTAAATTGAATAAAGTATTTCTGATTTGATTTGATTTGAATGTAACTCTCTTTTGGGTTGTCGTGTTTCGTTGTTAATCTGAATATGTTCAAATGGCGAGAGGCTCGCAGGCCGTCATGACAGCGGCGAATAACAATGGATTGTATATCTCTATAGTCGACAGTGCTTTCGGATTGCACTATGCCTACTAAAATCTACAGTGACATCACTAACTCATGCTACAATAAAGAAAAATCTACCATTTATATTTCACACTGAGGAATAACCACTCGTACTAAGAAACAGTGAAAAGCAACCACACATTATGGCTGACTTCTTCCACTGATAAAATGAGATTTTTTTTACAAACATATGGTAATAAAACATCTATTAGCATTGGTTGTGTTCGTTTACGACAGTATCCACACCGCACGAGCCGAGTGAGCCAAGCAAGCATAGGCTATAATTATAACCGGCGAGCAATGTTTTTCCAAAGATTCCATTTGGTTATTTTTTGTTGGTCATAATTTTAAATTAATTTTTGTGATTCTTGATTATTTTTCTTGTATGATTATATTACTCATTTACTCATTACTCATGATTATATTACTCATTTTTCTACTAATTTTTTGCTGTTTTTTTACTAATTACTTGTAATTATAAGAAAATTATCTTTATGTTCTTAGCTTTGCTCGCGTTAACATAGATTTCAGTACCCATCACAACATTATGCGAAATTGTATGAGGATCGGTTAAATATTTAAGGCGTGATAGCGTAAAAAAACAAACTCTTATTCATATTTGTAAATATTAGTTATGATTAAGATTATGTATCCGTAATGACAACTTCGATATCGCATTAAGAACGAAATTCATGAAGAATATATAGATTAAACATCTGTAATTACCATGCATTTTGTATCAAGTAGTGCGTTCCGCTCAGTATGTTTTAGTGTAAACCCGAGATCTGTGTAGCAAGTTTAAGTTGCTTCTTCTAAGAATATAGCTTGTATCTGTAACCAGCGACAATGTTGATAATAAAATACTTTTGTACCAGAATATTACAGACAAACGATATTACGAGAATTATATTTAATAAAATAGTTAAGTACGTGTTCCATAAAATTTAAACAGAGTTTTACACCGCATGTATAATGTCGCAATAAGCAGATACAATTGTACGTAAACTACTGTTTATAAGTACTTTCGAAATATATATTCGTGGGCGAATATACTACAAATTCCGTTTTTATTTTGCACATGAATTTTTGTAACATGAAGTTGGTATTGCTGAAATTTTTCATATACCATCATAATCAATATGAATTTAACTTTCAATGGTTATGAAAATAAAAATTTAGTTTTCGTTATGATAACTCAGAAGTACAAAGCTGCGAGCATTTACGCGAGCCAAGTGAGCATACTATGCTCGGCTTACACGCTAATGTGGCGAACTCCGATAGCAACAAGTCGAAGATTACAAATACTTTTTTTTTATTATACTTACATTATTTACTTACGATTAATTCTCGGCACGTATCTATGTTAATGTCTAAGTAAATACATATTTTATCTATACTTTAAGAGCGTTCAGTGTACATTTTAATTGTATTTGGTGTCGTATTATACATATGAATTATCATTGTTTGAGATTTTTTTTATTTTACAATATAAATAGTCGGGGTCATGCCGTTTCGGTTCCAGTAGCGTGTTCGTGATTTAAATAAGACACGGTTCGTTTGATCGTGCATACTGTTTTCACCAAATAAAATAGAAGTGAGTTTTAGTGACAATAATTTCGTTAATAGTGACCTGAGGATATTTCTTTTTCGATTTGTGTTGGGTAAATAGATATTATAATACTTTTCGTTTTTGTGTTGGCTAGAATTATCTTTAAGTTATCATTAATATTTAAACACAATTCCAACCGGTTAAGTGACGTAAATATTGAAAAGAACGCACTAAATCTAGGACTAGGTACTGGGGGTTTCAAGTGTGTCTCTTTTTTATTACATTTGTTAACAGTTATACAATCATTACTATACTTTTGTAAATGGCTTTGGCTTTGTAGTTAGTGTCGTCAAGCATCGCGTCTATCGACGTAAGTTTGAATCCTTGTGAATGAACTGGAGCTTTCAGTGAAGGAATACCTCGGTGTGAAATCATAACACGGTGGTACAGCTTTTTCTAAGCGCGCCTGGCTAGCTACTACCGTCATGTTGAAAATTTGTCGCCGAGCACTTATTAGGTATGTTTCGGCAGTTGTACTTGAGAACCAGTCCCCCTCTAGGTTTACCGTGGTTACCATCTTAGTCTACATCGACATTTAACATCAAATGAGATTATGGTGAAACTTATAAATTATAAAAAATGATAAAATATTATAATATATAGCAAATGTATAATCTTATCAGAATCAAACAAAACATGTGTAATGCTAGAAATAATTGCAATAACTACACCAAACTAATGATATCTAAAAACAAGAGTTACGTAATTTTATTTGGCACGCAAAGATACAATTTTAGCATTTTGGCAGTGTCTATATAAACGCGTAAAGTTTGTTTATTGATTTATGGTAAGTAATAGGTCGATTTTTTTAACATGGGGAAATCCAGCATGGGTAGCCTTTCAGTTCGAGGGAGCGTGAGGGTTATGTGAGACTCCTAGTCACTACATTCCCACGGTGTACCAACTACCACCATAACGGGACGATACAGGATGGCGCTTAAAACCTAATAGGAAGCTACATAATCCCTGAGTGACACAGGCTATTGCTATTAGTAAGTTTTTTTATTTTGAAATAAGTAAATCCTCTGAAAACAGACAGATACCTTATCTAGATTGACAATCATTATTACAGTTATTAAATATGATAATTTTGATGATTATAGTTTCACCTAAAAAGTACAATTTATTTTTTTAATAAATGAGAAGTACAAAGACTGAACTACAAATTATTATTATTTATATATGTGCATAAATCTATATGGGTATACTCATACATAAATTTATTGTTACTATTATTCTTTTTAAAATATTTAAAACAGCAGAATTTAAGCAATATGTAGCTTATTTTATTAGGGTATATTATTCCAAAGTTTCGTTGAAATCCGTTCAGGAGCTTGTGCGTGGAAAAGTAAGAAAAATCCTTACAAACTACATCGTTTATAATAGTAATAAGATATGGTGTTTCTGATGTTGTGATCGCGATGATTTCGGGAACTGTACCTTAGATAAGATATCTATTTTTTTTGCATTGAATAAACTTTGTTCAAAAAGGTTACATAATTTATCTTTACGATTAGTAGAAATTTTACGCGGATCAAATCGTAAGCATGGTTGTTCGGTAAATATCACGGAACGTTATTCCTAATCCAATCGGGCTATAATTGCTGTATAACTCAACGATTATGCGAGTTTGATCCGATAGCGAGTGTAAAATGATTCCCAAGTGTGTTTTCGTTGCGTTCAATTTATATTAATTCCAAATTGTCCCGCCGCCGCGGTCTTCTAATGCAGATTTTTGCTTTCTTCAGTACGCATTGTCCCATATAATCCGCCCCCAGAGCAAGTCGGTTTGAACGTGGCTATTTATTTACTGTCATGCCGATACTTAGAGAAATGGTAGAAAATTACTTTTACTGAAGATGGGAAATCCAAAATTTTAAAAGATGATTGGTCAGTGACAGACTCTGCGAAACCCATCTCAAAGCAAGTTTGAAATGGCAAGCTTTTGTTCAGGAGCAATTTCGTGATATTAGATATTGGTATTTCGTGGTATATGATAGTATTTGCTAACTGGAGGTCTCAAATGAAACATCCAGCTTACGACTTAATAAACTGATAGAAGTTTTCACATTATTTTCAAAGTCATAAAAACGTATTTGAAATTAGTCAATGTTAGTGGCTGTACAAGACCAGTGTTCGCTCAATGACAGGCGAATTTAGGAGGTTGGTCGCGTGGGCTATGGTCGCACTGTAAACTTGTGAAATTAATTTTTAGCCAATCTTAATGACCCTCGCCTTTATCGCTCTCAAGATGAAGGTCGAATTTACGCTAAAAAGATACTAAGATGACTAATTAACTTTTAAAATTTATATTTCTCAAATTTGTACCTCAAGTATAAAATGTTTTAAAGCATATTTTGCTTATTATTTCATGACATGTAATTAGTATTTCGTAATAAATATATTATATATGTAAATAAATCAATTGATATGTAAATCAACGTTTACACAATTATTTGAAATTTAATGTATGAATAATTTACGAAAAACACATTTTCTTTTGTATATATTATTTGTTCAAAATAAATAGTACGTTTACCTAATAGTTCCACTTTCGAATAATAAAAACGAAAACATTCGATGAAAATAAAAAGAGTATATCTTTTCTGCTAGCTCCTCAAACTCCTTAAAATCGAATAAGAAGGGTATAATGATTGAAATGTAAGTTCGTGACAATCTGAGATTAGATAGAATACTATAATCAAGACGTTATGGTGCATTTTTTAGAGTAGAGTTTTTTTGATGTCTGGTTTTATTTTTTGTTCAAATTTTCTTGCCGTAAAAAAATAATCATCATCTTTTTAACCTCGTCCCTCCTAAATAGGATCGACACAACATGTTTTCCTTTTGTACTCTCCTCTGTCAGTTGTCATCTCAGTAGCCACTTTTGTACACACAATCCATCCATACCTTTTTCGGTCTTCCTGTACATCCGTTCACCTTCATACTTAAAATTTTCCTAGTTATATGGCTTATAATATTCCCGTACCATACTAATTTAATTTACTCACTGCCACTATTGCTGTTTCTAAACTTCCTCTGATATATTCATTCTTAATCTTATTCATTCTAATTACATCACACATTCATCTTAACACTCGCATCTCTGCTACCTGTAATCTTTTCTCATCTATCTCTTTCGTAGTCCAACACTCAGAACTATATAACATGACTGGTCTTATTATAGATTTATATACCTTCCCCTTGAGTTTCAACGACATTCGTGGGACACAAATTACCCCAGGCATCTTTCGCTATTTCATCCTCTCTGAGTATACATCACGTCCTTGCCATGTCTTAAAAAAATAACAAGGCTGATTAAAAAAAATCAAGTTACGTGAGGTGTAAGGCACTTTAGGTGCAGTGTGTACTTTGTCGTGATCAGATAAATATAAATAACTAACGGTCTTCCTTTGGTCGATAATTCGATTATAATAAAATGGTACAAATTTTTTTTCTCGTGTTTTATTATATACATGTTATTAATAAATTTCCTTTGTTTTTTTAATGGAAAAATTGTATTGAGTATTGCATACATATTGTAGTCTGTAGATGTTGGAGCGTGAAGTATGAAGAATAGAGATTTAAAAAAAAATGTTTTGATGCGTCGATGGCACAGAAAATAGTCACTTTTTCCAACATGTTCTTATAACACTAAAGCTCGACAATAGTTGCTAAACAAAAAAGAAAACAAAAGCGTTTGACAAACGGAGAATTAAACTGTTCCGTCTTCGCCTATCTAGCTAAAGCCCGCGGCTCCAGGCGTATATTTTTAAATTGTATTAAAGAAATGTGGAATTGCGAGGCGATGTAATATTACAGACATGCTCATTCAAAAACATTTGTAGATACGACATGACACGCACGCCACATACATGTAACGTGTACATTAGATATGTAAATACGAACAGTATGCTGGATGGGATTTACCATCACCAACAAATTACAAGAAATTAATTTAAATATCAAACTATACTTGATCTGGCAATATGCCTTCAAAATGTTATTTATTAGGTATAATTTTAGCGGGCCCAGCGGACGGTGTGTTGCCCTGATGATGAGAAAAATCCTAGAATCAGGTCACAGCGCCACCTACAATAAATAATATACAAATATATATACATATATATAAAGGATAAAAAAGGTAGTATATTTCGAGGTCCAACAAATCACAGAGAAGTGAACTGGAACTGTTCGCAAGCTAATGCACTCGAACTGCTAGGTCAACCACCTGTAATAAATGAATAAAGAAACTTCCATACATATTTTTATGATTTTTTTTGCAATTTATGCATTGGCCTATGGACTAATTTTAAATTGCTAATTACTCATTTAAATTAACTATATATACTTGAATAATATCTGTTAATAAGTACAAAATGTTGTTGTACGTGTGTTTGTGTGTGTGTGTGCGCTTGTGCGTATGCGCGCGAGCGCGTGTGTGACAATAAACTACTCTTGTAAATAAATATAAATCAATTGTCGTATTGTCCGTAAGCGCAACACGTTCGAAAGGCTTGCATGTATTTTGCTAATTCTTTTTCTTTCGTGTGTATAATTTTTGTTTTATTTGTATGAAAGAAAGTGTTTGAAGTATCTTACGGAAAAATGAAAAGTTTAGGTTCCCATTTTTTTTTACTTTATTGGTTAGCGACTGACCACAATCTCATCTGATGTTAAATGATGATATGGTCTAAGATGGTAAATACGCTAAACCTAGAGGGAACTGGCTCTCTAGTACAGCTGCTGGAACACACCAACAGGTGCTTGGCGACAGATTTTCAACTTGAGGTTGGTTAGCTAGCCAGGTGGACTTAGTAAAAGGCCTACCACCTTGCTATGATTTCATCACGATGTTTTCCTTCACCCAAAAGCTCCAACTCAGTTGCCGGGATTCGAACCTATGTTACATTTTATAGGTAACAATAATCATTAAACTTAGTGGGTTTATAGTTGTTACATGATATAAAGTAAAACGATAAGTAATCAAAATTGCCCAAGTGTCAGCCCCTTAGCACTAAGGTTCCCAAATGAACGAAAAAGAAACATGTGTACTAACGAAAGTAAATATGTTATATAATATAATATGTATAATCATATACGTAATGAAACTGAACCGAGTCCGATTCACACTTGTGCGAGTTTAATATTTATTTATTGTTAGTCATACGTTAAACGTGTTCACACCAACGAGGTGTTATGTTTTAAACATTTCTTAATTATTTTGTAGTAACGAGACCTTTAATTACGTATTTCGCAACGGTGAAGCGGATGACAGAATTCGTTGAATATCGACTTGATTCTTTGTGAATTCTCACCGGTTGAAAAATTTATTAAGGTTTCATTTATTGCATGTAATAAATTTCCAAATTGAAAGCCGATATTTATTAAATAAAGGTGGTTGAAGCGTAGGAAACTGTTTAATAGAACATGCGTTGTAGAAGTCGCAATGAAAGACTAATGGAGCGATTTGTTGCTCGCAGGAGGTTACAGACGAGAGCGACGGCTGCGGCGGCAAGTTCTCCGTGCTGATAGTCTCCGACAAATTCAAAGGGAAACCGCTTCTTGCCAGGCATAGGTAAGTGATTTTCATTATTGTAACCTAAGGTACTTTTTTAAAGACTATTTTTTTCGGTCCCGTTGCAAAATGTGGAAAATTTTCTATATAAAATACACGTCAACTTTGATTTTGTTTTAAATATATAACTCTGTATCACTTTGTACTATCATATCGTTCGAACTAAAGAATTACTTAGGATTGAGCGCTCTACAATAATGCGTATTGCAACTGAACTGTAACTTACACCGGTCAAGAAATACAGGTCATAAAAGTCAAATTTTGTAGAAATCTCTTGTTTTTTTCTTATTATTAACTTATTAATAGCTGAACCTACAGGAAAAATATTAATGAGATATTTTGTAGGAAAGTTAATGGAAATTTCTAAAAAATTCTCGATATATTGAGCTTTAAATATTTTGTAGCATTCAATTTTAATGGATTATTGAGTCAAATAAAAAGGAAGAATTATTAGCAATAAATACGAATAGCTGCCAATACTAACTAGTATGTTATAAATAAGTTTTATTGAGTAAGTAAGATGTAAGTGTTGAATCAATTTATCGCTGAAAAACATAACAGCATCGTATTATGGTTTGTACTTCCCGTCCCTTCCACCACCACCACCACCGCTTCCACATTCGCTTCCACATTTGTTTGACGAAGCTACGTCGCCTTGTCGCGCTAAAATTAAGCTCAAAAGTTGTTCCCACACTTGTACCATTCCAATACCTTGCAATAAGCGTCCGTTAAACTCCTTTGATATATGTTAAATCAGCGATCCATTGATCATATTGCGTTTGTCAAGAACCCGATAGTTCGTGACGCATGATGGTAACATCTTTCGATACCTATGTTATTTGCGACAAATAATAACGTTTCATTTTTGTCTACCGTGGACCCTAATGTGACTGGCAAACGTACCTTTCAGAACCCGATCAAATACAGAGCCGTATAGCTGGCCATTCTGATTTACGCTACTCGTTAGTGTGGAAGATACCTTTAGATTGCCATTTGAATAGCGATGTTGAAGAAAAATCAAAACTTACATTCACTAGATTTACGATTTTTTACTGTTTTAAAAATAAATTTTATCTATTGTCGATATTTCATATTCTTTATTGGCCCCATTGAAAATACTGTTAGGCAATGAACGGCTCATAAACACATCACATTGTAAGGCCGCTCACGCATAACCGTCGATTTTTCGGTCAGTCGCGGGAACTGAATAATTACCGGACGCACGTAAATACTTCGGATCCAACGGATTTACGAATTATTAATACTGGCAGATGTGACAATTGCGTCCTATGTTTAAGAAAAAAAAAAAAAGCGAATCATCGTTGACCAGTATTTGCAATGGTTATTCAAGGCTTGTGTACAGCGATAATAATGTTCACGAACATATACGTGATTTGAGTTGCATAAGATTGGGTTATGGTCGTACCAAGGAGGGAAGGGGCTGGGGACCTGACTTTCCATTGCACATTGGTTCGGTAGACAGGTAGACAGCTTGACCGGGCTGTCGTCGCGGTCAGGGCGTTCGTGTTGGGCCTTGTCGCCGGGGTGAAATGGTGGTTGCTTGTTCGATCCTGTACCACTCCATAGCGCGGCAGACGGTATCTCGTGGGTTTTTTTAGTCAGTAAGAGTCTGACACCCCACAGCTCCCCAGGGCTGTGGGTGTCCAATGAAGGATTTCTTCCCACATTAAAAAAAAATGGTCGTACAGTGATTTCGTTTGTGCTGCATCGAATATTGTAAGGTTAAGAAGAACTGCGTTTATAATCTAATAGTTCATAATATACTAGCAACAACTCGTGACTTAATTTACGTAAAATCACGATAAGTGAACATGAATAAAGTACAGCTTAATAAGTAAAATGGATGGCATAAAAAACTTCAAGAAATAAAAACGTACATTTATTTGTATATGGTAAATTAGATTGTTTATATTTTCGTCACATAAGGAAAAAGCGTTATGTTATGTTCTCTCTCTCTTTCTCTGTTTTTCTGTGTAATCAGTATATTTTCATTTTCTATCAATACAATAAAGTATAATAAGGAATCGAATCATATAGTTTCAGCCAATATTTTAGAACAAATATTCAATTTTTAAAAATTAGATATAAACCAGTGAATTAGAAATAACATAAAAAACATGGTGTGTCGTAAGGTCACATGATAGAAGTGAAACTTTAGTAATACAAAGAAAAAATTTAATTAAAAAAAATACAACAAAGAACCAATGTCACGCGGTGTTCCCAGATGATCACCCATCCAAGTATAGACCGCAGCCGATGTTTCTTAACTTTGGTTATATGTTTACACTTCCACTTTTCGTCATACAAAAAGGTTGCCGATCCCATTTTCAAATCTCATAAGAAGTTTCGCTTGAAAGGATTAAAACTTTTAACGAAATTTCGTACGTTCAGTATTCAGGTTATAAAACTGTTTACGCCATAACTGGATAGATGGCGATGTCCCAGCTTGTGTTTCTTTTAATGTGTATGTCGATATATTTTACTGTTTTCACAATACGGCAAAAGATGGCGCTGCGAACGCGCTTAGGCACTTGTTATTTAAGTGTTAACAAACTTTATCAATCTAAGCACATAAAGTCACAGGGCGGAAGAGAGACATAAGAGTATAACGTTTTTTCCTTAGGTGACGATCCCTGCTATTAAACTCCTACCGCAAGCCGCATCAAGGAAACTTCGTTCGAACAAAATGTTTTATTTTATTTACTGAACGCCACTGCCTTATAGGAGTGGTGCAATTACCATTAAGAATCTAGGTCAGACAGTACGATGACTTGATGTCCTTCTTGACGTACCCGTCTAGGGCGAATCCTGTTATTTTGAGGAACGAGAACGAATGTGACGCATGAATCCACATTTTCGTTTTAAATATACATTAAAATGTACATTCTTACATTTACAAGGCGCTCGGTCTAACTAACCGAAAGAATTTAGGACGTAAACATAGGAAAGCTTAGGAGGGTTTATTTTCAAACGGCGTTTTGCATCGAGGTCTTTTAGTCAATGATCTTCTAATTCTTCTACTGCCTATTGCCTAAGTCTGCGTTATTGTGATCTCTCTTGGGTTCTTGGGCGAGACCGTAGTAATCGGGCGGGCGGGCGAGAGGTGTGACGCGCCCGGGGTATCGGGAGACGGCCGCGGAAAGACTTACACGCTAGTGTACTTGTATTTTGCATATTTTTTAATATAAATCTTACCCTACTCTGTCTTATTTTACGCGCAATCATATTTTATTATTATTGTCCACATACTTTTCCGTAAACTCTAAGTACAAATAAATTGTTCTTTAAATGTTAAGGCATAAAGTCGTGAATCGTTTTCCGTGAATGCAACGTGATTTAAAAGTATACTGTTATTGTTAAATATTCATCGATGTACATACAAACACGTTTATGTATTTCCTTTTACGCAATAATCTTTAAATAAAACTAGTACAAAGGATTGCGGTTTCGACTTAGGGTTGTCACTAATTTTATTTTTATTATACTTTATAGTAGATGAGAAATAACTAATAGTAAACAATTAAATAGACTGTTTTGACCATTAATTAAATGGAATCCGTTGGAATCTATGAATTGTAAACAGCTTTATATAATTACTCTACCGCTCACTATTAATATTGTTTTGTAAACCGGAAACTTCCGATTTTTTAGGTGGTTATAATTATAACTATGATACGTTAGTAAGCGGTCTTTTGTTTAATAAAAATCGATAAATTAGTATTGGTGTTATTTTTTTTATAATTTAAACAAAATTAATCTTATCTTATAAATGTGAATATGAGTTTGATAGTTTCTTACGCTTTCACCCTTTAACTACTCGACAGACTATCATAAAGTTCTGTATACATGTGGTTAGGGCTACATAAAAGGACATAGAGTATATTTGATACAGAAAAATGTGCTGTTTTCGAGGGATAGATCAAATCAACATCACAGAAATCTCGAGCAATAAGCTATAGTAATAGAACGAAACCTAAAACTTTAATTACGTCATGCCAGAAATTATTTCTAAACACTTAGATCGTTTCGATAACGTCACAGAAATATTTCTTTATGTCGCAACAGGAAGATTTTATCATCTGTTGTCGTCACTCGAAACCAATTATTAACATGACAAAAGCTATACATAAATATGAGCTTCTAAACTATATGATTGTCTTCCACAGATTAGTCAACTCAGTTCTTCAAGAGGAATTGAAGATGATACATGCGTTCACCCAGAAAACCTTGACCGTCGAACAGTGGCACGCGCAATCGTGAAATGTATATTTTGCTGATTATAACCGAGTAGTCTCCATTGTGTAGTTTTCTTGTTCCTTTCTTTACAATTTAAGTTATATCGAGTGTGATAAAGACAGTAATATGTTGAACGGAATCGATAGCGTGTTCACGGTGAGCGTGTCGGCGCCCGGTAAAGTGATACTACACGGGGAACACGCAGTTGTCTATGGTAAAACAGCTTTAGCGGTCAGTCTGGGACTCCGAAGCTCTATTGTTATCAAGGTGATGTATTTTTATTAAAACAAAAAAAAAAGTCTTTATTTAACAAAATAATATTGCCGTATACAAAGTTATATTAAGTTGTCTATACTCTATGAAAAGTCTATGGTAATAGGAAGGTACCTTTAATTCTACAAATTTCCATTCCTTTTTACTATTATAACTGAAACCTTTTAAACTTTTCAAAATAAATTAACACTGACCAGTCGAGTGTTTTAAATTCAGAATAAGTTTATTTTTTAAGTTGTATTTAGTCGCCATGACACCAGTAACAAATATGTAAAAGTATTTTCGCCAACAAAATACCTCAAATTATATAGTATGTTATTGTATTGAATTAACACTAAAGCTAATATGTATTTTCCACATTTGTAAATTAGCGGTGTGTGGATAAGAATTTGTGCAAATATGATTTACGAACGTTCTGGGCACATTTGTATAAATTTTATTCAAATTTATCAAGTATCGTACGTGTATAGCCAGCCTTAACACTTGCAAGAAATAATAAAAAATACGAAATATATTATTCCCTGGAAGTTGTTTTCTAAATTCATAATAAACGCTTTATAGTAAGCAGACCAAGAATCCGAAGAAGTAAAAAGTAGTTGTAAAATAAATTAAATAAACAAATTTGAATAAATGGCAGCCCTAGGTATTTTGTTATGGCAAATATCCCACCTGTATGATTAAAAATAACACTTTTGCGTTACGAATTAATTTGTGCAATTAATGTGTTCCCAATATTTTTATTGGTTTTGCAGAGTTAACTCGTCTAAAACCTATTTCTAGATTTTACTATTCTGCTATACGAATTGTCTCCTTCTGGGCGTTGTCTTCTTCTGACTTCTAATACAACTTTAATACGAGTTTTAGTCGGTCCGTCGCTATTTCGTATAGATAGCATTCGGCATTCAAATTTTGTGAAAACGCAGACTAATTTAGAGTACTATCAATCGCTGCCAATAACTTCGATAAACCCGTCAAATTGTTGATCTAATGATCGCTTGTCCCGAAGACTTTATAGGCAAAATCTAGTACAGTCCTCTTATTAATTATTTTGGCAGCTCTGAATATAGCCTCAAGTTCGAGCTTACGCGTAGTATAGTTGAGAGTTTAATATAAAACAAAGTTATTATATTATTATGGGACTCTAAAATTGACATTTATTTATGCTTGAAATGTCTCAATGTATATATATACCTACATTTGTGTCTTGCGCATTTATATTCAGAGTGGTCAGAAATATTGACAAGGGCGATCATCGCCCGTCTTTTATTTATGAGCGCAATAGAAAAGGAGAGAAACATAAAAAAAAAAAAAACAAATTTTAATGATTCATTCATGAATATTATTATTATATACATAAAGATATAAATAATTATAACATAATATAAATTTATTCATGGACATACATTTTCTCTGTCACTTTATTAAATAATTAAATGTTAAGAAATAACATTAATTATCATATTAAAGTAATTATATAACCTGTTACGCTATTACGTATAGAACCAAATGTACAAATACTGTAGGCGACATATTTCATGTTTGAAACATGCTTCAGACTAACTAAAAATTTAAAAAATAATGTATCTTGCACCTGATTGGTTTATTCGTGAGGGCTAAAATACAATCGATTCGTTTCACTCGCGACTTTTTTTTAATATAAGTATGCATACAAATGAGTTTTGGGTTTTCATGTCTATGGCAGCGATTGTTTTATTTACAGAAAAATACTTTCAAATCTCTTTTTTTTTAATGCGATTGGAGGCAAACTAATAGTCGGGTTACCTGATGGTAAATAATCACCGCCGCCCATGTACACCAGCGACACGAGAGACATTATAGATGCGTTACCGACCTTTGAGGAAGTAGTCGGCACGTTTCTTGAAAAAAAAAAATTTGATAATTTTGAATTAATAGATGTGTACATTATTTTTTGTATAACATTTATGGTGGCAATTCGTAAACCTTATTGCAATTATAACAGATATAAACAAAATACAAAGTATAACGTTATCTCTGTATAGTTTACGCGTAATTGACTCCGAAAATACCTTTAATAATTACTTAATATAGTAAATATACCAGAAATGCTGCAGAAATGCAGAAAAGTTAACCGAAAAAGGTAATTTTCCAGGAAGTAAACACAACACATGACCACGCAGTCCACATACATCTACCGTGCGTAGACCTCCAAGATGTTATACCGTTGGAACCTACGATAAAGGCCCTCTTCAGCCCGAAACTAGCGCCCGGCATCACAGGGAAATTCTCGTGGAGAATACCCAGTAAGCTCGATCACGAGTACCATCTCCGAAGGGTCGAAGAATTCCTTCACGTAATAAAGCCAAACTTTGACATACTGCCCAATAACCAGAAGAATTCGTTGCGCAGTTTTCTCTATATTTTCTCCGGTATATTCGGAAGTACGTATCTTCCGGTCAAATCTATGGAGATTTCCATGGGCTCCGAGCTGACTATTGGTGCCGGGACCGGCAGTTCAGCGTCCTTCGCCGTCTGTCTTGCGGGAGCCTTGATACAACTGTTGAAATTGAAGACTTCGCCTGGGAATTTCGACGCTTATTACGACAGGAGTAGTGAAGACTTCAGTATGACAGAAAAGGAAATTATATCGGATTGGGCGTTTAATTGCGAGAAGATAATGCATGGAACGCCTTCAGGTACGTTCTGATACATAGCCTTTTATTAAACTATACATTTTATAACATATTTTGAAGTGATAAAATTTATCTTGGTTAATGATATATAAGACCATTGGGTCTTGAGGTATTTATTAAAGGAAAACTTTTTTTACATTGCTCTCAATTTTTTTCGTCCATCTATTGCATGTCGTATTACAGCCGGCCGCGGATTAGGGGTAAAGTGAAAGGCGCTCGGCAGAGCAACTAAAGGCCAATATGGCGGCGCCCACGGCGCAATTCAAAATGAATCATTGATTTAAATAAATATTGTGAGTTTTTAAAATGCAGTTCAATGGCTACGATTCCAAATAAAGTTTCACTTGCATCGTAGTTTCACAAAACGATACAATTATTTTTAATTACGCTAAGTAAAGTCATAACCAATGAGTCCACGGTACACGGACATTTAAAGGAATTGATTATGCTATTTTTCCATTACTACGTAAAGGATCTACGTCTTCCATGTATAATCTTTGTTCAGTCGTCACAGCTCATCTGCTATTAGCAAGAAACATGATTGTTTCACAACGACATCCCAGGCTTCCTTGCATCGCATGCAATATGCTTCTTTTTACCTACAGTGATCTTGAATTAATTGTCACTTGAGTCCCTGAAGCCGCAAATGCTAAACAGTTTGAGCAAACTACTATTATCAGACGTTATCTTTATTGTGTACGTGCGATAGAACAATAAAATGAATTCGTACCGAACTGTCAATTGTATTGGTGTCAAGGTCTTATCTTTGTGTCTCCGGTAGTGGTCAATGTCGGATTGATTTAACGCTAATATTCTAAATATTGATTCCATACGTATTATTATGTTTGTATCAATCATGCAGCGCTGGTAGCAAGGTCGAATGACACTTCCTATCTGGATTTTTTTAAGAAAGTCTTGACTAAGCTGTTATTTCGTATCCTAGAGCTATCAGACCATCATCCCGTTTATTTCATACACTGATTTAAATATTGCCAAGACTCTTTAAATGTACATAGCAGTTTTTAAGCAATGAAGCGATAACAATTTAGTTAATAGCGTATTCGAACGCTGCGTCAATTGACGTAGCTGCGATTCCTTGCAAGACTAGAGCTCTCGGTGAAGGAAAACCTCGTGATAAAACCATAGCATGGTGGTAGAGCTTTTTCTAACTATGTCTAGCTAGCTATCACCCACAAGTTGAAAATCTATCGCCAAGCATGTATTGGTGTGTTCTGGCAATCCTCTCTATGTTTACCTACCTAGACCATATCGTCATTTCACATGAAACAAGATTAAAGTATTTAAAAAACCGTTACATGATGATAACCAGAGCATTTTGACAAATTTTGGTCGTGTATATTTCCAATGCATTTTAAAAATTGTTTCCATCCTATCGATTTTTCCGACATTATGTTTTTAAGAACCAGCTACTTTTTTAGACATATCGTCTGTTGGATGATAGGATATATGTATATCTATTCCAGGTATTGATAATGCAACCTGCACTTTCGGCAATCTAGTATCCTTTAAAAAGGGCAGCAAGCCCCGCCATCTCGACATAAGGATAGAGCTACGTGTGCTCTTGGTTGACTCGAGGGTGACGCGGGAGACACGTTCCCTTGTCGTGAAGGTTGCAGCTCTGCGACAGAGGAATACCGCCGCCGTCGATCACATAATGGATGCTTGTGAACACGTAGCACATACCGCAACACAAGTAAGGATTCTATTTAAAATGTAACATGAATAAGTCCAGTCCAATCAGAACAGGGACAATCTAAACATGAGGGAATAGCTCCTGACTTTCCGCTGAGATCCAGATCATCGCCAAAAATATGATGGTATACCTGAGAGCTTTTTACGAATCTTGTGGCATTTTGCACTAGAAGCATTGGTCTTGTAATGTTTTGGTAGTAGTATGATAGTTTGCATAGCTTCTTCCATTTAAAACGTTTATATGTTTATAGCTTTTTGGTTGAAACTGGTGATTATTTGTAATGCCAGCCAGAAATTTGTCACGAGGTCACTACTGTCAATTTTTATTTGATTTGTTATTGTTGATCGTAGTGTTTGAAATTGGGTAATGTAGTGTAAAATTAAAAAATAAAATATTTACAGGTCCTGGAGAAACTGTTTAGTGGCAAGTGTGAATCGGATATCGAAGCTGATTACCAGCATCTGGCCGTAAGTTATATTTCCTTAATAATCTTATTGTAAATGAGTGTATTGTTCATATGTTTAGTTGATCTTAGCACACTTCGAACCGGCTACCAGTAGACAGCACTTTGTACAAAGAACACAGATGGCTAGGTTGACAAATGTGGATTTGTCTTTCTTACGGGGCCATCAATCGATTCCAGCTTTTTCTAGCAATTAACAAACAATCTTAAAATGGAAATTTATACAACTTAAGAGTATTATGAATGCGAATGATAGTTTACTTATTAGTTGTCAGGAGTGCAGATTTTTTTTTATGCCAAAGAGCAGCAAACAGGCAGACGACCGATCTGATGTTAAATAGTTACCGTCGCCTATGGACGACTGCAACACCAGGGGCAATGTAGGTGTTAGAGCTACGCTGAAACTCTTACTGGTTTCAGAATGAATAGGTCGGCTCGCCCGGGGTAGTAACACCCTCTCACAGAAAACCGACGTGAAGTAACAGTGATTGCACTGTTGCGTTTCGTTCGGTCAGTGAGAGCGCCGGAGGCCCACATATATTAAAAGGCCGGCAACGCACTTGCGACTCCCCTGGTGTTGCTAGTGTCTATGGACGGTGGTGATCACTTACCATCAGGTGACCCACCTGTTCGTTTGCCTCCTATAATATATATAAAAAAATCAGTGTTATATTGCCGATCTTGAAGAGCGTGTTTAACCCCTTTTGAAGAGCCCCATGTCATAAGCCTGGAGGAACACGGTGCTGGGTAGCCCATTGCGTAATGTTAGCCTGCGCATAATAAAGCTTCTAGAGAACCATACCACTGTTAGCAAAAAATGACATAGGATACATTTAATTTACTTACTTTATACTATATACTTATCTTACTTTTAATAACATAATAAAAAGTCTATTGTTTCCGAGAGATCAGTCAAATCTATATTATCCCGAGCTAAGCCAGCCCAGCCAAGCCCAGTATTAATATAGAATAGTTTATTTTTCCAAGCCCCACTTGAAATTTTGTTAGATACTTGTATGTGCAATTAAAAATATATATAAAATATATGTAAATTACGCTTTCGCTATACTGGGCTCTTTTGTAGATTGTTTTATTCTAAGTAAATCGCGACCAAGAATAATGTGATAGCATAAATGCGACTGAGTTACAGAACTTTGAAAAAAATACAATGTTGGTATACGTGTGTGTTTAGATAGAAAATCTTTTCACGCTCAGAAAAAGTGTTCCAAATAAACATTAAGGGCTGTGATGTTCAGGGATTCTTTTATTTTCGACATATGCAAAAAAAATGTAATTGGAGATTGAAAAAAGAAAATGGTCGCAAAGAAATAGACAGAATAAGAAGTACACATAAAGGTTATTTCGTTTATAGATTTTCTATTTAAATTGTTCTTAGGAGCTTTGGGATATGAATCACTGTCTGCTAGCGGCTCTCGGCGTATCCCATCCCTCCCTCGAGGTGATCAGAGCTGCCGCGAGAGCGAAGGGGCTCGCCTGCAAGCTGACCGGAGCCGGGGGTGGCGGGTTAGTTTACAACACTGTTTTTTTTATTACAACACCGTGATATGACGCGATAGGACCTGATTGGTAAGAACAGTGCAATCCAAAAGCGGCAACGACCATCGCCAGATCCACATTTCTGCGAAGAATATTGTTAATCCCGAAACAGTACAAACCATCTATTATTTTGACCTCTTAGATCGCAGACGGAAGAGCAGAAGCAGTGCTGTAGATAGTCCCTGTTCCCCGGCCCAAAAGGTGTAAGGAGGCACCATGGGCTTTTAGTCCGTGCAATTCGGACATAACCCACCCTCAGCTACGCGGCCAGAGTGGGTACCCGTAGGGATGGACCACAATCTCCTCTGACGTAAAATGATGATATGGTATAAAATGGTAAACACGCTAAACCTAGAGGGGGGAGTGACTACTACTCAAGTGCTGCTGGTGGAACACATCACAAGTACTTGGCGAGCGTTTTCAATTTGAGGGTGGTAGCTAGCCAGATTAACATAGAAAAACTTCTACTACCATACTACGATTTCATCACGATGTTGTCCTTCACCGAAAGCTCTGAGTCAGTTGCAAGGATTCGAACCTAGATCCTTCGACGCTATGTCCAAACACGTTATCAACTTTAGACATTATACCTTAATCCCCCTTGATTATCCGATAGACGTTAGCTAATCATATAATGCGACACGCTTAATCGTGCCACATTTGTAAGTATTAAATCAATTGTGTGGTAACCGATACAATGTATGTTTGTATGTTGTAATGAAACATAACGCTATCTGATCCTTTTTCACCACTTGGCCTAAGAAACTCCACGAGATACTATTTCTGTGTGCTGTATAATTTCCTTGTAATCTCCTATTTTAGTGGAATATATTTGTTTCTAGATACGCCATGGTACTAATACCGCCTTCGACTCCTCGTTCCACCGTCGACTCGTTATGTGGCCAGCTATTGGAGAACGGATTCCGGGTCAAGGAGACCCGGCTCGGTGGCCCGGGAGTCTCGGTCGAGATGTGACCCCGGTACGATTGCAAGCGAACTCGGGTTAGCTGATCTACCTCGGACGTGAGTCCTCGTCACGAGTCGTGAGCACGAAGTATTTGTTTTTGTAGTAGAAGTTTTATCAGGTTGTGTTGGTTCTGAGCTTAAGTCTCCATTAATTTTTACCGCTGGAGAAGCTCCTACCATTTGTATTTAATTAATACCAAATATTTTTGTAAAAGCTCGCTATAATGTATGCAAGTGTATTAAAAGTACAAGACAGTGACCAATAATGAAAAATTCTTGGAAACTATACGCAGACTGACTACGTAATGAGTCAAGAAATTTTTTTGGCATATGTATTGTTATCTAATATAAGGACGTTAATATCCTACTAATATCAACTAATAAATACATGTAATTCATCAGTTCAATGTACAACATTCCTATACATTGTAAACTAAATTAAAAAAAAAACGTCCGCGTGTACGTTACTACGAATACATTTGAATAACCAATCAGCGAACAACGCACAAATCAGTAACCAATCGTGTTCTTGGAAATGCGACAAGCTCCGCCCCTTTATTCAAACTGACAAATAGCAAACATTCGATTACAAGCACGAAAATTTTGTGCTCACGAATCATGACGTGAACCACTTTTTATTAATTCTAAGTATGGGACACGGTGATAAGTTATAGTAGATTGGTGATGAGTTATATGGACTTCAATAAATTTAATGATTAGTCTTTTAATAATGGTACAGTCAATAAAAGTCGAAATCGACTTGGAATCTATTTTTATGTCGACTGTACTAAACCGATGAATGTACTATTAATGCATTTCATCAACCTCTTCCATACTATAATAATTTATTAATTAGATATTATGTCATATATATATTGAATGCGTTAAAGTAGTGTTTAATTGTGTTGGTATTGTTGTTAGAAATAGTTCTATGAATCATGTATGTGTGTGTTTGAAATGTTGTATATTCCATGTGTGCATACACTAATTTTAAGAATAGGTTATTTTATTGGGATATGAAGAGACGTTACTCTAATCTGCCTACGCTTTTAAGTGTTTGCCGTAATAAATATTATCGCATTATTGAAAAATTGTTAACAGATGAATTTTAAAAATCTGTTACTAAATCGTATATATGTAATTTATATCGGAATTTGAATACTTAATTGTTTTTTTATAATTTTCTAAATTTTCTGACTTGTTATTATCATTTATAGTAGAAATATGGTGTAGGAGTGTAAAGAAACATTAGATTGGTGTTAGAAAAAAAAACCGAGCACGTTATATGTACTATGTAATATTATCAGGGGTTTTCCTTTGTGTTATATTTTTATGGAGAGCTAACGTTTCTTTTGGTGTCATTTATGGAACATAATTTTCATAAACTTAATAGCAATCGTTCATAAAATGTTTGCTGTTGTATGGAATTATGGCTGTTTTAATATAACTACAATTTCGTGAAGTTATTTACGAATAACTGTTATATGACAGGTGATATTTCACGACCAGTGATATTTTATATGTAACAATTAATAATAATACTGAGCGGCGGTGGGAAGTGTAAAGGCCTGCAGGTAAAACAACATCTCACCTTCAGCAAAATGATCTCAGCGTTATAACACACGTGAAGTAAATCAAAGTCCAACAACGTTGAGAATATTATTAAATCTCATGCAAACAGATACTCAATTCTGTTGGTATGTGATGCAGTTTTATTGGTTTATCTCTTTCCCACTCGTCGCTTTGCGATAGAATTTCACGAATTTTAATGTAACAAGACCCGTGTGAACTTATATCACATCACACTCACGTTATATTTAACTAGTGATTTAGAGGTGTAGTAACTAATGTGACACATGATAGGTTTTGTCATTGGTTATATAAAATGAAAATCTAAATATGAGAAATGTTTTTTTACTTGTGATCCAGGGAACATACGTTCTCTGATAACACGTATAAGGTAATGCCCTATTTAGTATTCTTTGGTATTAACATGGAAAGTTCGTCCAACTTAGATTCTTTTAGTAATAATTCTTAAATTGAATATCGTCTTAAGCCAATATAATCTGAGCACAACTCACGGATTTTATACATAATTAAAAGTGAGTAGCATAATTTTTAGTTATTACTATTGTATGTTTAATATTTAATTTATTTTAAAATATCATATTTTTAGTTTTTTCCCCACCTTTTTGTGTTAATTAAAAACAAGTTTTAGATATAATTGAAAGACCATGCATTGTGTATGTATTTAATTATTTAATATGCACAAATGTGATTCAATATAGAATATTAGTTAATTTTTATTTTTATTTTCACTGCAGCTGGTGTCTTGGTAAACTTAATTAATGTTTAAAAAAACGTATTATAGTTTTATAACTACTTATAACGAATTATAGAAAACATTATTGAGCTGTAAAAAAAGACTTGTCATTTTGACGTTTTTGACAATTAGGCCCGGAATGTCTAAATCTATCTGGAGATTGGATTTAATGTATCACAACAATAAATATATTTAAAAAAAAAACATTTTAAAAGCGCTTCAGTGATGGCCGTTAATTAGAGAATATCACAGTTATAAATGATAACAGGTGTGCTATCTATATTAGTCATTCACGATCACAGCTCAATCTATAATTAGGGTCAATTTTGCGCATCTGATACGGTATGGACCGACCCGGAAAACTTATTTCACGAGAATAAAGCGATAGCAAGAATAAATAAATTCATCTAAAGTCCTAGAATACTAAAGCTTTATGTACGTGATCTAAATTTACTTATTAGAAGCTGATATACAGCCGTTTCTGATATTGCTTTGGTTTCAGGACATAACGTTATTAGGGAGATAGTTCCTCAAACGGATATAGTAATAATTGTATAAAGAATCAAGTTTATACGCGACTTCGTATAGAAGACTGTGACTAAAGGGATTTCGGATACGAAAAGTGTCGGTATTATGACTTGGACAGACGTATTTCAGAAATTGAAGTTTTACATAATAATTGAATTGTCATCATTAAAAGTGAAATATCTGAAAGAAATTGTTGTCATTTAAATAAATTAAAATGTATATATACAACAAATATGCAACGTCTCTGTGTTGAGTATTGGTCGATTAAATAAAACGGTACGTTCACAGTACACACTCCAATGTTTTTAGGATACAGCATGTTGCATAAATAGTTGTTTAAAACAATACACGAGTCGATTGCCTGGCTGGTCCGTTTAATAAAGACGAGCTCTATTTCTAACTTTTCGTAAACACAAAACTATATCAATCTCTGTCTCGCACATAAGTATGGTCGTGTGCGAAAGAAACAGGCATGTTTTATGTTGCGCATTAAGTGTAACGTCATGGCGTGCATTCATTCAAAGACACTAGGCAATCGTAATGTATTTTTGTTTTATACGTAACGACTTTAGTTAATCCATCTTTACAGATATGTTCGAATTAGTACAGCTATCGATAAAATTTCCAGATCTATTATTTGATTTTATATGTCAAACTGGTATCTGTCAAAATGAGTGACATGCGTGAAGTACGCAATTGTGTAAACCTCATTGTTTACATAAAACTTCTTTGATAATTTATTTATATTTCTCTAACATATTACATTATCGTAATATGGTTACTATTTTATTACGTTAAAAATAGACGAAGATCTATTAAATATAATCAAACTTCGGACAGTGAATTTTAGTTGAAAGTAAGTGATGGCGAATGCCACATAGAAAATCTGATAACATTCCTCGAGTATTAATATTGTTGTCGAATTAAATGATGTCTTACTTTTTAAGACACGGGAGAAACAATATGTAATTTGTGAACTTGTGAAATAAAAACCTAAAAAGTTATAAGAAAAAGATTCCTAATTGAACGGACAATAAATATATATATATAAAATTTAAAATAGTTTAAATTGTAGTACATAAAAAGTGCGACGTAATTTATAGTTTCTTTTATTGAGAATTTAAATTCATGATTTTTTATTATAAGATGTGACGTTCTGAGTCACGTTTGATTTAATTGTATCGGTGCTAAATAAATGTATTTGGAAGCGTTGAGGACATATAAAAGATTTAGAATGATTATAAAATGAAATAAATTTGTTTTAATAATGGTTGGTATATTTTTTATTTCATACCTTGCAACATTGTATCATAGTCGATCGTCTAATAAAATATGGCCAATGAAATAATTGAAACAGTCAGATACCAAATTTTAAGATTATTATTATGGTGGAATTAGACATAAAAATTTGTTTATTATTTCAAAATTTAATTTAGTGTTTTGAAACAGAAGAATCGACTTACAAGTTTATGACTTGAGGCAATATAAAAAGGATGTTATAGACTTTATATCATTATATATCATTTACACGATTCATTTTACAAAGGACCAAAATAGTTTACATAACTTTGTATCTAATAGGGTCGACTCAGTGATATATTGAGTTAGTGGCAGATTTTTACTATTTACAAATATATTTAAGACTAACATTTACAATTCAATCGAAAATAATCTTCATTCGTGTCTGTGTTAGGTTAATTAGATATCCCTCTCATACTCACAGTAATCATTTTTATTTATTAAAACATAATTGCTTATTTGTGGTATTATTTTCATCAATCGAATCCATTTCGACTTCATGCATTGTAACAAAATACTTTTCGTAGACGGTGTTAAAAGAAATAAAACAAACAAATTCTACCTAAAAGTGCGTTTAATTCGTACTAATATAATTTACAATCATTGCAACGTTAACAACTTATAAATGGATGAGTATCAATATTTCATTTAAAGGTTCATTAATACATAGTACTTTATAAATTAACTTGAACATGGTTAAGTGACCGTAAACCGAATCGATTAAAACTATACATTTGAATATTCAAAATACTATAAACATACAAAATACTATAGAATAGTTATAAAATTTTCCAAGCATAAACGTAATAAATATTAGGATTTCCTTAACAATACAATTGTTTATATTAACAAAACAATCTCGCATACTAAAATATTCTTTAAAATAAATATAATACTGAAATTATTCACAAAAATAGAATCTCATAACCACACTGTCTTACACTACAAAAGATTACGAGAAAAGTATTATAAAAAAAGTAACGTACAAAAAAACAATGGAAGACGACAACATCTAAACTAAAATACTCATTCAAAATAATGTAATCAATATAAAACGAAGCTTTGCTAGTTTTTATCTGTGGAATAAAATTGAGATTTGACACAGAAAAAAACTGTTGTATAAATTATTGTTCTATGCTACTTACAGTACTAGCTTTTGCCCGCGACTTCCCGATCGAGATAGCTTTTTCAGTATTCCAGGCGATACCATGTTACAATTTATTCATGTCAGTAAGCCTAGTTGTTATGCCCGCGATTGTCTAAAATATATATTCCTATCTCTCGATCCCTCGGTGTAGTTAAGGCGTGTTCGGTATGTTGGAGCATCTAAAATTACTGCTCGATCTAACTTGAATAGAATACAGAAATTTTGTATTCTACAACAACTTTGATCTGATTGTCTGTGGTATATACCCAGAGCATAAGCACCAATTATATATTCTTATGTACATATCTATTAAGCAAGATATATACTAACTACATTTTGAAAATTAGGTACATCAACTCTAATATTTTTTCAGACAAATATTTCCAGTTTTTAGAATATTATTACATTTATAACATATCTAGTTACAGTTATTATAGAATATCCTAAGTATATTGAATAAAATACGATACTATTTAAATTGATAATTTGTTTTTTTTTTATATATATTGCTGCACGAGTTTTTATCACTTTCCAAAATGTCAAAAAAACCTAAGCGTCGTACAAAAAAGTATGCAAAATTAGAACTTTTTGAGTCTCACTCATAAATTTAAAAAATGTGTATTGTAAGATGTAAATCTTTCATTTGGACGACGTAACCAGTTGTAAATAAATCCTTAAACAAACTGTAATATATATATCATAAAATACTGTGTGAATCCAACGGAAAACTAAAATATAATTCAAAAACAAAATACTGTAATGATTAAAATATTGATCTAAATAATACTTTTAAAAAGTAAATATTGTAAATAAAGCGATACGTGCATCTCTATTTAAGCACACAGAGAACATAAGCAACCAGTATTCATTTTGAAACGCTCTTTGAGATTATAAAATTTATATATAAAAATGCCAACAGAATCACAAATACAACATACTTAATGCACGAAAAGCTTCCCACAACATATAAATAAATAAACATAGAAGTAACAATACAAATCAATACCAGTAACATGTATCTAAATATAACTAACAGTTATAAACAGCATATAGTTATTTTAATTTATGCTTTGGTTTAAACACAACCCAAATATCAAATAATGCTGTTTTTTTTAATAAAATAAACTTTAGACACATTTATATGTACTGAAACTATTGTTGTAAGATGTAAAATCAAATTTTAAATGTATTTTGACATTTATCAATAAGAAAACATCAATAAAAACTAAGAGATTTTTCGATCATTACATTTTTAGTCGATGATTTCAGATATTCCAATCCGTTCTCTTATATCTTTTTAGAAATTTTCAATCGTAAGAATATATAAATAAAACTTTAAAACTTTTATGAGATTTAAAGAATCTCTCTTACCTTAAGAGGCTGGCATAATCAACAAGGATGTACTGAAGCCTCGTTAAAATAAAAAGAAAAAAAATGAATCGCTTATACCAAACCAAGTTTCAGTGAAATTTATTACTGTGAATATAGTATCATGAACAAAGATCAAAAATTGCCTTTTTAGAAGGTAAATGTTTCATGTCGACCACTAATCACGGTGGTCAACTACGTGGCTACATTTTCGTTTCACATCACTATGACAGTAATAAATAACTTTAGAAAAATTGTGTTTATTGCAAGGCTGTTATTTACAGAATACTATTACTTACATTCCGTCCTTCACTTTATGAAGTTTAAAATCCTACTTCTAAAATATTCAAGTTTTATCCTAATACTACTCAGGCTATAAGTATAAAATATTACTTCTATTGACAAAGACAAGACAATAACACCATACATTAATAATATTATTCCATATAACTAATAAATCCATGTCACATAAATATTCTACAATTTTTATTTAAATAAACATCTCTATTACTTAAAAGCAAAATATTATTATCGCATTGGTCATAATGTAATAATTATAACAGACATTTCTATCACAGATTTTAATCTATCTAACATGCATACTTTATTTTTACAATAGCAACATATATGCCGAAATGTTAAAGATTTTGAGACAAAAGTATGACTGCCTACAGTTGAAACACGAACACTTATGAAGAATTTAAATAAAAAGTATCCACTTTAATTAGATAAATAAAGATTCCAAAAAAATAACAAACAGCGCTAATTTTCATAGAGTATAAGAGAACAGTGTATGATAAAAAGGCGTTATGGTTTTAAAAAAAAACTGGTTTGAAGTTAACAACACATTACTAAAATAACGTTAATATAATAAAAAACAATATTTCATCTTAATTTCACTCCATTTCTTGAACACTTTTAATATAAGGTACCTTTAAAACCCATAGAGAAAACCAAATAAAAAATTAAACTTGTATCATCAATTATTTTTTAGACCTTTTCAAGCTCTCGTGTTGGTATTAGACTTTCGTCATATACTGAGAACAGTATGCACAATAATTAATTATGTGGGCCCACTGCATTTCGGTGGGTAATTAATTTTAACCATAGATTTAATATATAACACTTATTAATTATTTAATCTATGTATTTAGCAAACTATAATATCAGGTAAATGTTCCGCCTAAATTTCTCATACACCTAGATTACTTTACTATGTTTTCTTCTTCGTTAGCTGATAGCGTCGATTTTATTTATTAAATATACACAAATTCATTCACACATTAAACTATAAAAATCAATATCATTAGTATGATTAATCAGAGTCAGCTACCGCGTAATCATCCATGTCAATAGTACAGGGCTCCGAAGTATGTATGCGAACATGTATGAAATTAAGAAAATTGTATTTAGGTAGCCATTTTTTTAATACAAAATTATGCGTAGTATAAACAAATTTAAATCACTGTTAATATGTATGTACAAGTATGTACTCGTATGTATGTATTATGAGTAAATACGAACTATAATTATTGGATGAAAATAATCTCTTGTATTAATTTATAAGAATGGAATGTTTTCTGTATTGCATGCTAAATGTATTAATTATGTTTCAGATGATTTCATTTTTTGGTGAAAATTGTATATTTTAAGTGAAAATCCTGTATGTGAATAATCTACACTTACTTTACAGTAAATCTTTTTGAAAGTGAATTCACAGTCGAAAATATTTAACAATATGTAAACTACCATACTGGCCTAGAAGGACTAAAAAGCCGGAGCTGCGTTAATTTTTTTTTTGACAGATAACACAGTGTTACCATACTTAAAAACGTAACGTACACACTGATAATAGAATAAGCTGGATTTAAGATAATACTTTTAGATTAATTCTTACAATGCACAGTTTCAAGCTTGCACCCAACTAAACATCCACCTCTGCATATATCATCATAAAGTCTTCAAAGCGTTCCATAGGAATAGCAGCCTGTTGTACAGAGCCATGTTAATTATGTTCTACAATTGATAGCCTGCCCTTAACTGGTGGTTGGGCTCGCCATCAGGCTGGTGGATCAGCGGTGGGGAGAGAGGGTCCTCGCTGGAAGTCACTGTTGTTGATGGTGGCATATCTGTATACGAAAATGATGGACTACTATTACTTGATTAAATTATAACAGCTTAAAATAACAGTTACAAAGAATGCCTTAATCCTCCATTATACATACGTAGACAATTCCTTTCTGACCGATTCCTACGTAAATCCATCTACCTAGCTATCCACCGACTAATTCCCAAACTAATCAATCTTTCTCGGAGAATTCATTCATCCACATATTGATCCCATAAAAATCCTCCATGCCTTATAAAAAGCCTTGAACGACTTCCTTTATCAATGGATATAATATCCTACGATATGCTCGTAATCCCATTTTTAGTATAAAGTATGATTCCTTGTTTTATTCCCCAAATATTATATTTAATTTTGGTATAGGAAAAAATAATCCTCGCGCAAATCAATTGTTTAATACAATAATAAATAATGAATGGAGTAACTGGCTCACTATATTTACTGATGGATCTCAACTAACTGATAAGACCGGTGCTGCTGTATGGATTCCAAAATTTAAAATTATCTTGAGCTTTAAATGTCCCTATTTATCTTCTGTATTTTCTGCTGAATCAATAGCCCTTTTTGAAGCGGTAGCATATGTTGAGGCACACAAGTTAAATAGAACAATATTTTTTTCTGATTGTAGAAGTATTTTGCAGGATATTTCTAATTTTCCCATCCGATCCAAGACAAACTTTCCCTTAAATTTAAAGACCAGAGAACTATTATTTTAATTGCCACTACCTTGGCTTAGAAGTAGTTTTAGCTTAGATCCCTGGTCATTGTGTAATTCTGGGGAATGAGGCTGCGGATGTATATCCAAGAATGCTATAAGTGTTGGTTACGATATCCACGCTAAAACATTTTCACAAGATTTGCATTCACTCGCAAAACTTTAACTTACTCAATCATGGCAAGACCTGTGGGATAGCTTTGATCCTCACAAGGCCAAACACTATGGGAACATACAGGCAAAAATTCCGAAGAAGCCATGATTTTTTAAACTCAAAAATGCCCACAAGTGGGCTATTTCTACTATTATTCGCCTGCGTCTTGGCCACGTATGCTCTCCAGTTTTTCTTGCGAAAATACATATCCGTGACCATTCTCTATGTGACTGTGGGCTCGATGAAGGATCAGTGGAAAATATATTTTTTAATTGTCACAAACTATCATCTTCCCTATATGATATCCTTCCTGCTAATATTCCCCGTCCTACTAATATTAATACATTACTTACATATGTTTATTCTGTTTTTATTGAAACATTTACTGCTTTCATTTATAGTAATAATATAAAACTGTAATGTCATTTATGTTTTTATATGCTATATATAATTATGCTATGTATTTGTATCTACACTTCCAACATACCATTATATATTATCTCTGTGTTACCCATATCTCAAAATTACTCTTATGTGATTGTTCTGTGTCGTGGCATTTTAGATTATTCTACTTTATACTGAATATTTTGGCAATTAAGTTTAAAACATGTATTTGTCACACTTGACACTCACGAAATTGCCTACTTAGGCAGATACCATATAGGAAAAAAAAACAGTTACAAATAACAGTGTAAAATAGCATTATAACATGTTATTAAAAAGTTTACATAACGTGGACCGCCCTTATAAATAAATTTAATAGCTACGCTCCAGATAATGAGATGTATTTCTGGCCTGCATCTCATTGATCGAGTACGGAGTATGCAGACGCTTTGAAAAACTTACAACAACGCTGTCATTTCGACGAAAATAGAAGAAAATTTTAATATATGTATGTATAACATACGTAGTATCCTCTTAGTAGTTTGTGTGTCATTACTATAACAATTATTGACACCGCAGCCATATACCGCTTATACATCGCATATTTTCAACGGAGAAAATTACTCTCCAAAGAACCGCAACACTATTAATAAAAGATTATATGTGACAACGCATTGGACGTCGAAACGCTCTCTACAAAACCGCTATAATATATATATATATAATCTCTGTACCGCTTTGTACTGATATCGTCACCGCTATCGCTCTTCTTGAGATTGAGATTCCTGAGACGCCGCTGCTCCGTACGAGGTGCTGAGTTTTCAGGTTAGTGCAAGCTTTTTATTTGGGGTCTTTGTTATTATATTTATTTATAGGCAAGACCACCTATCGCTCCACGCTCTCTCTCTTCCTTTCACGCATTTTTTTACATATTTTTATTTTCACCGCATCCTTCTTGGTGGGACCTATTTACACGGTCCCATCAGACCCTTCATAACGTGTTAAGGATTTTAAAACTTTAATCATAACAAAAGCCTACACGTAAAATTCAAACATGGAAATGGTAAGAGGTTTTGTTAAAGCAACTACTAAATTATATTATAGTATTTACTAAGTTATATCACAGTGTATATATTAACAAAAACATTTGAAAGAGTTACCTTCATTCTCGTCTTCCTCGGTGAGCCATTTCTGAATTTCAGTTTGATACATTCTTCTCTGCAGCACTTCTTTCGTCCTCGGTCTCGAACCGATGAAGGTCACTTCAATCTGTGAAGAATAATTCATAAAAATACAAGTATAAAAATAATATGTCTATAAAACAAAGAGAACTAAAAATTATATTATACTATCAGGCCCGGCGGACGTCGTCATGCCCTGATAATAAAAAATATATACTTATGTGCATGAAATGCTTAAGGTAACTAATGTATTTAATTTGATAAGGTTTAATTTATACTGTATCCGTCTAAATAGCCTTCCAATTACCTCATTTTATGGTACCAATTTTAGAAGATATATGGGTATAGTAAGCTATTCTAATAAGATAGCTATATGCCATCGTAGACATTTTTGTAGATTTATAAAAGAGGAGTATCTCAGTATGCATTATTATGTTACATCTTAAAGGGTTTAGGCAGCGTTTTCGACGAATGCTCCTTTTGCGGCTTAACTTTTTCCCATTCTTTCAACAATAATCATTATATTTCAACCAATTTACAAAAAAACGTTGACAAATTAAATACCTAAACATTACCCGTGAATTACTCTATCTATTGGTGAAGACCGCATTATAATCTGTTCAGTAGTTTTTGAATTTATCGCGAACATCCAGGCAGACGTACAGACCCGGCGGTCGACTTTGTTTTATAATATGTAGTGATTATATTTTAAGATATTAAATAACTTCAAGCATATTTTAAGATTTCAATAACGCATTGTGGCACACAGTAGGTACATTAAATTAGGCAATTATAAATGTGATCTTTTTATTATTCCAATTATATATATTCCATTATTAAAAATTATGAAAAAACCTGCAATCCTATATTTTTTATACATTACCGTATTACAAGACATTTTCTTCAACGTCAGTCTATAGAATTACTAATTAATTTAAAAGTACGTCGTTTGACCACTGAAATACAAAGATCCGTTCAATACTAGTCTGTTTGAAAAACGAACCGGTTCTTTCGCAATCGATTGACTGTTTCTCGAAGTTTCTAGAGTTCGCGCATCAAGGTGGATGCCATCCCTTCGGTAAAGATTATTCACGAACCACAAGTGATTATTTTGTATTATTAACGATAACATTGACGTTACATAATTGTAAGTATATTCTAAAGTGTCTCAACTCACTCCCGGGGGAAGGCACGGCCGGAGTTGTTCCGCAAGGTCACCCGAAGCACCGAGCTGCTGGGCTTCCTCCCAGCTCGTATGAACTTCTTCGTGTAGCAACTTCTCCTCTGAAAAAAGGATTGTTATTTTACAAAAAAAAAAATATATAAGCTTTTATTGTACTGAAAAGAGAATCCCATGGTGCAATTCAAACCTTTATCTTTGGTACAACTAATTCATTAGTGTAGCAGAGTTTCTAGAAGTTACATGTAGGTATGTCCTTATAACAATTCAAAAGTAAAGTCGAAAACCTAATTTAATATTGAAATTTAATTGAACCTTATTAAATATAAATACACCCAAATCTATCACATAACTAGTAACTACTCTAGTTTCGCAAGGAACCAATCAGAAACGGAAAGAGTAAAAACATACTTTAGGTATATTTAAGTTATATGATTAATAGCCCAAAAAAGAGACAAATGTTATTCGATTAAGTCTATGAGAAGGCACTAGTTTTTGTAATACACACTACTAAGATTTCTTTAAAACTTCTCACCATCTAGAAAAATTAGCAAGAACGTGGAGGATTTTTGACTGAATGGCGAATATAATATTCCAGGTGTTACAACCACAATAGTCGCTCGCTTAAGCGTGTCGCGTTCCAGGAGTAGTTAGTATTTATTCAGTAACTACGCGGTGTGGTAGGTAGCAATAGGTTTACACTAGGGGTACTCGGGACTTCCCCTTGTTTTTCGAACTTGGTTAGTTTAGTTTAGCCAAATTGATAAATACAAAATACATGTATGAGTTGGTGGGGCATACATGCTAATACACATGTGTACTGCATTAATTCATATATATATAAATTCAAGGCAACAGCCCAAGCCGAGGTTCGCCTACTTTGGCACCCTTCAGCTTGTTGCAGGTTAAAAAATATATTACCATCTCTCTTGGTTGTGCTTCTCTTGTACTGTATCCTAAAACGGAAAGCCTCCAGCACACTGGCCACCACGATAGTGAGCACGACCATCGTGAACAGATAGAAAACCTGGCAACAAACGAACATACATATTTATTAGTACGAAGCGAGTCCTAGATATCTTCTATGTACGTCACATTGAAGCTTGTTCAAATATTTTTTTATTATATTAGTATTCCTAGATAAATAGGCCATGTGAACTTTTACCAACTAGACTGCAAACATAATAGAGAAGATTGCGCGATCGGCACGATAGAGATGACTGCCAATAGATTATAGATTATTGAATTTTCGAAGTCGTTGCTTTTCCACAGCAGTGCCGCCATTATGTTATAAAACAATGAAATAAGGCAAAAAAGTATATACGACCTAACCGGACCGATTTAACCGGGAATGATATTGCATTAAAATTGTTCCTTGCAAGTAATTTCAATTATTATATCCTCACTAATATTATAAAGCGACTAGCAAAGGCTAGTAACAACATAAGATAGATAAAATTAAGGTATTAGTATGTATGCTAAGGAATCTCTAAGTGTGTGTGTGCCTGAAGATATTTGAATATTCTTTAATTAAATGTGCATTTTTAATTGTTACAAATTTCTGTGATTAGTTTAAAAACATGCTATTATGCTGGTTTTTTTTCTTGCCTTTAACGTGTACCATGTTTAATGTGTAGGAAAAGATCCTCTTTTTTTTTTTTCGAACTGACCTACACTCCCGGCTTATTATGCCTTCACAGTTCCACCGGACTACTAAGGGGAGCGCTTAGGGCACTCACCCGATTGTTCGCGGTATGACCCGTTTGCTCGCAAAGGACGCAGCTCGGAGGCTCGATAGATTCGGGAGTGCGGGGGCACTCCCTAGTGGAGTGATCCCCGAGACACTTCACACACCTGGGACGCAGGTGGCAGTGTCGGGCGGAATGACCGTACACCTGGCAGTTGTGACACTGCGAGGGTACCTGGGACTTGCGAGGAAGCTCGATGAAGACTGGGGACAGGCCGCAAACTGAGTTGAGGCTGAAAATAGCCTTGCCTTCCAAGGTGCGGTCCAGAGTGACCAACACCAAGTTGAAGGGGCCCTTCGTACGGGGGTGGTGCATGCGCTGCACGCTCCGGACTGGGAAGTCCTGACCGTTCAGGCAATCGCAGATGTCGTATTCGGTGAGTTCAGAGGGAACTCCTCGAATGACGACACGGAGGCGGCGCTCTTCCTCGAGCGCGTGAGTGAAAAAAGGGAGCTGACGCTCCCTGAAGTATTTCGTGAGCTTCCGATGCTCATCGGGGGTCGATACACGAATAGAAATGCCGGCAACAGTGTTGACGGCGGATTTGTAGACGATTTCTTTCGACTTAAGGTCGTCCGAAATCTCTACGCAACGGGCTTTGTCACGGAAGGTGACGGGAGGCGGTGGGCGTGGCTTCTTAGCCGCGACCGCGGGTTCCGCAGCCGGAGCTTTAGCCGAATTCGCGGTAGAGGGCGTGGGAGAAGCTCGGGGCACCCGAGCGCCACCTATATTTGACTGCTTTGGGACTGAACGTCCCGTAGCCGAGTCACTATCGGTCTGAATCGCGGCGCGTGGGCGTTTACCGCGGCGCGTAACGGTTGTGAAACCGTCTTTATCGGCGGACGACGTCGCGGGCGCGGGGGCGGCCGCGCGAGGCGCGTCAAGCTCCATGTCGGAGTCATCGTCGGAGTCGCAGTCGGACGGCGCGAACGGATCATCGCGGAAACAACGCGGGATTTTAAAATCACTACCATTGCGCGCGTAATTACGACGGAGCCTATCGAACTCGGATACTAGCAACGGGTTTTGCTGACGCGCGAACATTTGGAACCTAATGAGGTCCTCGAGTTGGACGGTGTCATCTAGGGCCTTAGAGGCCTGAAGGGGCGGCGGGATCGCGGGGGTGGACATGACTAACCTCCCTGCCTGAGGGGCAGGGGGGTGCGCCTAATTTGAATCTAACGGACAATCCGTGTCCGGGCCAAAGGGAAAACGCGACGCGACGCGAACGCGAATCTTCTCTTCAAAACTGCACACGGCGCGGCGCGAAGAACGACGCTCTGCACGGCACACGACGCGCTGCACGACTCTCGAAGCGCAGCACGAGGCACGACGCGTAGCACGGCGACTCGACGCACTGCAAACAGTGTGCACGGCTTCGCACCGAAAAGTGCGGTTTAAATGGTGCACTAATGGAGGTGCACCGTCGCTCTGAAAAGAGCGTACGATCGACAGTAGCCGCTCGAACACACTAAACTTCCGGACACACACGAAAATGTTCGACAACTGCGCGCGAGTTGCCGAACTAACGGACCGTCAGAGCTGCGAGCGGGGCACGTGTGCACTCGACCGCTGCTCAGACGAGACTCATGGAAAAGATCCTCAAGACTGGCATAGTCATAATCTTCCAAATCATTACTTTATGCCCTGCTCAATGGTTATTTAAATTTCGTATTCATAATCAATTTTATTGTATAAATAGCTGCTCGCCCCAGCTTCGCACGCATGATCAATTTTGAATTCATTATCAATTTTATTGTAAGACTAGCTGATAGCCCCGTCTTCGTACGCATCTACTAACAATGAAAATGATACCAAATCTTCCCTTTCCAGTAGGACCATGTTATAAAAATAAATAGCAACTGAACAACTAAACGTAAGTTTAGTAATCCTGTCAATATTTTTGAAAATCGCCTTACATCTTCTGTCTCATTCACTTTTTATATAGGGACTTTTACCGCAATTTTTTTCACGTTTCTGTATGACTTTTGCAACCAATTTCTTTCACACAAATCTTGTCCTGACAATCACAAACACAACAAAAAAAGAATTAGCTATAAATGTGAAAATGTTTTGACGTCATACGTTTTTATACATACGGGAAATTATTTTTAATTATATAGAATTATAGAGATTGTTTTGTAGATCAAATGATTGAAACAGACGTAGAAACGTTTGAACGTTTTTACTAAAGTAAAAACTTGTATTAAATCTACAGCTTAGTTTACGGACAAAACTAACCTGTAATTAAACAAAATCGAAATAAATTTTACTATACGATCCCTTTTGCCATCACAACTATATCACTACAATAAGTTCTCAATTTTTTATTCAACGCAATAAAATTGCCTTAGTATTTGAAACGGACTTTTATATCTCATATATTATCCAATTTCCACGGCAACATTCATAGCGATTATTAAAAGCATAATTAAAATTAACTATGAAACATTAAACAACAATACGCGTGACGTCACGTGGAGAGCGCTTCGTGTCGCCCCATACGAGTTCATAAAATTGATACCATGTCCTAAATATAGACATGGTATGAAATAAATATTAGCCACAGAGTATATATATATATATATATATATATATAAATGCAAAAGGAGACAATAGCGCTTTTTGTGCCTTCATATAATAATTTGTAGCTTGTGTTGCCGCTCAATTTACTACATAAATAACTAAATTATATCAAAAAGCGACTACATTTTTATATTTTAATACCCATTTCATATTTCGCAGCTTTCCTTTGTTTAATCATTCAATGTCTTATAGAATTTTGGAGATATTTTACATGTTAAAATAATTCCGAAGTTGCTAAGAGAACAAAAGTAATATTATTTAAATATACCAATATATTTTAATTTGGCCAAAAAGTAGTTAATATGGCAACAGTGCCCATTATATGTTCTTATATACGTAAGCCCCTAAGAATAGACTAATGAATATTTTATTTTTGATAGTTTAATCAAATTGCCATATTTAATACTTTCCCTAATCAATTCGACTTTTCAATATACGAGTATTTTACTCTGATACTAAATTAATGATGCAATAATTATATATGACAGTTTATAAATTAGTATTATTTACAACACAAAATTTTAGGTCAAACCTTACATAACCACCAACATTGTGCATACTTTGAAATACAATTATTAGAAAATTGGCATTGATTTAATTCTTAATTTGCTTAAATAAATTCGATATAGTTTCAATGTTGTTTTATTATCAATGTATTTTATTCTCTAACATAAATTTGATATTGGTACCTACAACTTGCATAAATGATTTGTCATTGAATGCAATCGACAACTAGCACAAGAAATTTCTTATCAGTTATTGTTGGCCGGTAGTGATAACATGTTTGCCAGATTAAATTTATCTTGTAGTATTGAAAAAATCATTAAATATATGAATAGAAATTATTTTTAAATTATACATGTTGAAGGATTAACTAACGCATACTTTGCTGAAATTTTTGAAAAATGTGTGACGATGTATAATGAGTATTTAGTAATTTTATGATAGGAACGAAGTCACTTGTTGAAATTAGTAGAGAATGTATTTTGATTATTTTAGTAAAGTTTGAGCATATATGGCTTATTGGAGTGTAATATAGGTACGTGATTCTGTATGAATCAAGGACGATAAATCTTCAGGTGGATTATATTAGGAAATGCTTAACTTTCTGTTTTCACTCCCACCACGTCCAAGCACATTTCGCTCCCTGCCCTTAATTCGTCATTGGGTGTTCATATGTAAGTCACACTTTTTATTTCTGTCTACAGGAGCAATAGAAATCGATGGACGGAAAAGCTTACATAAATTGTACCACTACGATACCTACAACGTCACAAAGTATTTCGTATTCACAAGTTTAATTTGCATTAATGGTACCGTAGCACCGCGCCATTAGGGGTATTTTAAATTCCGGATATGTTCCGGCATACGAAAACCTTATTTACATTATCATAGTCTGTGATCTGAGAGTCAATCAATAACTTACAAATTTTAACTTTGATGTTTAATATGTTTAACAGTGTAGTGGCAGCCTTAGTATTTCTGGAAATCGTTTCTAATCAAAGATAGATACATTTTGTTATATACTATGACAAAATGAAAAGAAAATATAACGTATTCTTATATAATATTATGATTTATATTCTATTTTATATCTTTTATTTTTTTAGGGAAAACAATAATTTTATCTACTATTTGAGTCATACTGCTTTATATGTTTGTGAAATTTACAATGATATCTCTAGCAACACTGTAATAAGTATTTTGCCGCGATTGAAGCGATACCACGCCTCATTCCTTTGTTCCGATTTGTGTTTTATTTGGAATAAACCAAAAATGGAAAAATTCGAAGTCGAATCTCGAAAATGGGAAAACTACATCAATCGTTTCAAACAATATTTTATAATAAATAATATTGATAAAAGTTTATATGTACCTAATCTTATATCGGCCGTGGGGAGTGCTTGTTATGAACTTATGGTGAACCTCTGCAAACCAAAGACACCGGAGGAGAAATCATTCAACGAACTAGTAGAAATCGTGAAGAATCATCTGGAACCGGCCCAATCAGTCGTCGCGAGAAGGCACATATTCCGTCACCGCTACCAAAAGGACGACGAGGACATTACAAAATACGTCGAAGTATTACGTCAACTGGCGAGTGTTTGCGAATTCCAGGACAAATACGAAGAAAACATACGAGACCAGATAGCCTCGGGCGTTTCGCGGGATGACATCCGACAAAGACTCTTTAGTGAATCGGATCTTACATATGACAGAGCGTTAAAAATATCGCTAGACATGGAAATCGCTCAAAAATGTTCTAGGGTTGATAAACCAATATACAAAATCAAAGATGTAAAGAATTGTTACGATTCGTGCTGGCGATGTGGCCGGCAACCACACCATGACCCGGACGAATGTCGTTATCAACAATTTAAATGTAATATTTGCAATGAAATAGGGCATCTTAAGAAAATGTGCCCGGAGGGTGTGAGAGTGCAGAGTTTCGTCAGAGGAGGTCCTTATTCAAGGAAAGAGAACAAACCCTCAAAAAAAGGAAATAATATTCGTGTTAAAGTGATTAATAAAAAAGAATAAGTGTTGCAATGTATAAGTATTTCAAGTTATATGTGTATGTATGTCTTTGGCACGTTCTGTTGCTTGAACGATTAGATGGATGAATGTGAACATATGAGATGTTAGATTCGTCTTAACCATGTTGTGTGGAGGTAAGGAGAATTATCTCATATTGACCTTCTCTTTTGAGAGAATAGAGAATAGTGTCTACCAAAATGTATGAAATAAAATTTCCATAAATTGTTAGAATGGCAGTAATGTATCTAGAGGTATTTATTACTTGAAATTAACATTGTGTACAATTAAAAGTTGCCTAAGCGGTCCTAAAGATACAACTAGCGCAGAAACAAATTAAGTGCTTCATTGCTACCATCAGTATATATTATCTATTTATATAAATATAATATATCTATTTATATAACAATCAAATTCCGAATGTATTTAAGTGCACTTCAAAACACCCTTACTTCTCTAATATTTTTTTGTTACGATTTGTAATTGTCAGGACGAGATTTCTATGAAAAAAATTGTTTGAAAAAGTTATACAGGAACATGAAAAATTTGCGATAACAATCTCCACATAAAAAGTAAGTGGGGCATAAGACATTAAGGAGATCTTCAAAAATATTGACAGAATTCACAGATTATAAAATTTATTTGTGCAATTCCTGTAACTTCCAACAGCGCCATATAAATTTCATACATTTTGACGGACACTTTTAATAACAAAGATACTACACTTTATACACCATTTACATAAACACTATATTATTGACGTGAATGACGTCATTGAATAAAAAAGAGAGGTAAGATAAAAAGGAGGATTTAAGTACATACCAAGACTTATCTAAATAAGTAACTCTTTTTTAATGTAATCAAAAATAAATCGATGTATTTATTTACTTCGAGTAAACTCAATATCTTTTAAAAATATAATTAAATCTCGACATTTAATCTTAGAACTTAACATATAGCGTACAATAATATAACATACTATGCTTTATGCTTATTTTATTGCTCTTTTGGTCACTTTTGATTACTTTTTTATATATGAACAAATCTTTAGACAGGTTAAATATATGTAATGTAATTTTAGTTTTACGTAAATTATATGTCCATAATATAACCTATGCCTCGTTATTGTTTTGTTCTAATCGAATTATGAAGGCTACTGCTAGATCTTAGTTATTTATTGAATAGTGAGTTATGGCGGGGTTTCTATCTCTTCAGTATTGGCTTTTTTATTCATAAATCTTAGGTTATTCCACCGTATATGTTGTAATATTAATGACATTTTACGTAATATAGTTCGATTATTGTCCAGAAGTGTATGAGAAATGATACTACGTAGCATGAATTTTGAATGAACTAAATGAAATGAACCAAAACTCTCTGGAAAATTTGTAACAAGAATGCCGCCATGTTATTGTTACAAGTAAGTCATCATGGGAGTCCCTATAATAAACAGAGATGGCCCTGTGGTCATCGAGAGAGGCTGTGATCAAACACATTTTCCGTTTCCACTCTCCTCCTGTTAGCGCATATACTAATAACATTAACTTAGCATTGTTTACAAAGAAAAATTGTAAGCAAAGTATATTGTTGATTTCAATTTTTTGAAGTTTTTTCCGTTGTATGTAAAATATATTGTAAAAAAAATAAACAACGCAGAAGGAGTCGCGGTTGACATCTAGTTTATGTATAACGCAACAATTATTTCGGATAAAATCGGGACCACAACACACTAGGTGTAGAAGCCTCCATAATAACACTTTATTATCCAGTACCCAAGAAGAGTGTAACACTTCTTTAACCTGTCACGTTTCGGAATCAGCCACTGTAACCTCAGCAGCCGAGATGCTTGTAAAACGCCATGATATTAACGACCTGCGGTGGATCGATGATCTGTCAGTGGTAACCGTTGATTTGTGACGTTACTATACCAAGCTAATAAAAAAAAACGTGTGTGTGTATGCTTATAACCACACGAACGAACTGAACTTTATAAAAAAAACAACAAAAAGCAAATGTCACTCGGTTTTCCCAGGCGGTAGATGGGTACCTAAGTACTGACCGTGTTTGTAATTGCTTAACTTCAGTGATCAGATGAGAACCAGTGTTATCAACACTTTACTTTTCGTCACATAAAAAGGTTGTCGATCAGAATTTCAAAGCCCTCCCATAAGAAGATTCACTACAAAAATATATACCACTGCTTGACAAAAAAAGTCTGCCCCAGTACAAATATTCTGGCTTGGTCTCTATGCAATATTAGAGGTATAAAATAGTGTGTTACAATTCATAATAATTTATAGACATCTAGCAAGTCTCCGCGGCTCTTCAAGCGTTTTCTATGAAGTAATTATTTTCTACTCTTTATCTATCTTATCTATACATCTATACATATAAATAACATTGGAGTGTCTGTTTGTAATATCAAAATAACGACTTTTTACTGATTGGATATGAACGTATGAACGACACTGATAACAAAAATACAATTTTTAAAATTTTTGTCTGTCTGTCTGCCTGTATGTTCCGGGTAATCTCCGAAACGGTTAGACCGATTTTGATAGAAACTTCAGTGACAGATAGTTAAAATTACAGCGGGTGACATAGGCTATTTTATTTTAGACTAGCTTTTACCCATGGCTTTGTTTGCAGTACTATCTCCAAAACGTTAGAACCATTTTTCACGGAACTCTCACTAACACATAGCTGATCTTATAAGAAGTAATTAACAATTATAAAAAAAAAGGAAGCGGAGCTGCGGGCAACAGCTATCTATATATAAAAATGAATTGCTGTTCACTTGTCTCGCTAAAACTCGAGAATGGCTGAACTAATTTGGATAATTTTGATTTTGAAATATTTCTGGAATTTCAGGGAAACAAATAAAAAACAATTGAATTTTTTTAATGTTTGCGGAACGAAATTGGAGTTTGTCTGTTTCGCGAATGGGCAATTATATGTCGCGTGTTCGGAAGTCCGAAAACAATAATCTTTCTATATTTACGCATCGCTAAAAAGACAAAACACATAGGACATTAAAAAGCTTTAAATATATGCATAACTGTATTGCATTTATAAGATTAATAAAATTTTGTTATTAATTTTTTACCACATTTTACACAAATATTATATGTAAGTGATACGAAGTTCACCGGGTCATATAGTATTTTATATAACAATTGTTGAATGTATGTAAGTGCTGAACGGGCTATACTTATTTAGACAATTCTTTTTTATCGTGTTTGTAATTATCAGGACAACGTCTGTACGAAAGAAAATGTTTGAAAATTTATAAGCAATAGTGAAATATCTTGGGTTTAAATATCATTACATATTATAAAACAAAGACGTCCGCCATGTCTGTCTGCCTGTCTGTATGTTCGCGATAAACTCGAAAACTACTTAACAGATTGTTTCGCCCTTATAAATAAATTTAATAGCTACGCTCCAGATAATGAGTTTTTTACTGGCCTCCATCTCATTGATCGAGTACGGAGTATGCAGACGCTTTGAAAGAACCACAACAACGCTGTCAATTCGACGAAAAAAAAAGAAAATTTAAATATATATCTTTTCTAGAAAATTATTGACACCGCAGCCACATACCGCTTATATATCGTACATTTTCAACGGAGAAAATTACTCTCCAGAGAACCGCAATACTATCATAAAATAATATATGTGACATCGCCTTGGACGTCGAAACGCTCTCACAAAAACCGCTATAATATATATACATATATATAATAATCTTTGGACTCAGTCTCACCCAATAATTTGGTACTTACTGAGGTTTTTACTACACATTTGCTTATAATTTAAACCAAATATTATGTTAGATAATAAGTCACAAATACTTATAGAAGTAATTTTAATTGCTAATAAAATATGTTTTGATATGTTGTAATATTTTTTACGAAAAATATAGTTTTTTATTAATATACCATTGTTTTAATTTATTTATTTAACATTCTTAACATTAGGTGGAATGAACGTCTTTTACTCCATTTTTCTTAGGATTCTGTAAATTTCATACATTTTATATGTACATATTTCCGTTCGAGCATAATATGTATGATGGTTCAACATTTAAAGAAATAAAGAAGAACATTGACACTGGCACATGCATCAAAGACGCGGTTAAAGAAAAAAAACTTACCATAAAGTATATCAAAGACGCGGTTAAAGAAAAAAAAACTTACCATAAAGTATATCCTAGTGAATTGGCCGGCGACACTTGCGTACGCGTTCATCAGAATGAACCAATTGTTGACGACTGTTAACTCGAAGAGTGTCACGCCGCTTGTCAGAATGTTCTCGAAGTTGTTCAAATAGTAATACCCGAGAGAAGTGGAACTGTTCGATGAATATTTATAGAAGTCCTCGACAGTCGTATTCCTGTGGGTGAAGGTTCAAATTGTATTTGCCATTCTAAATAAAACACTTCGATTATGAAACGTGTTGGATTTTATTTTTACTACCTATATCTTTGACTTTGCACTCTTTTATTATACATTTCATATTCACAGCTTCTTTGTGTATAACGTTCGAAATAGTATGATTGGAAACGTGGAAGTAGAACTTATTTCGTTCATTAAAACCCTGGACTGTCGAAAATAATCAAGGTTTAAGCTCCGTACAAACGAATGTAGACTTTATGTTGCACTGGTCAACAAACAAAATGGTTAGAAAATTAAAAACATTGTCCGCCATTTGAGATCTGGATCTTAAAGAAACAGCAGAGTTATTAACCACTTACGAGATAAATATACAAATAAAAAACTGCCCCTGGTCCATGCCCACACCACGAAACATTTGTAAATCAAGTAATAAAGCGCCATATTTTGACTTTTCTACAAACTGTATTAAGCTAAGCAGACTCCCTAACATTATAAATTATACTGTATTTTTTTGTGATACGATTCTAATAAAATAAAGCATAAATGTTGTCTGAAGCTATGCTCAAGTTACCAGTGAGAACCCCATGAAAATCCGTCTAGTAGTTTTGTAAATTCACGTATTTAAACAGACAAACAAAGTCTTTAAAGACAGATTATGTAGTTGTATTCTATTACAATCCTTATTACTCGCATTGAGTTTATGGAAAATAATTGCAATGTACCTACATACTGACTTCTCATTTTATTATATGTCATCATCATCATCAGTAGGGTCGGCACAACATGTTTTCCTTTTCAACTCTCCCCTGTTAAAAGTCATCTCAGTATTCACACCTTTTTTTATACACATCATTTTCCACACAATCCACCCACACCTTTCTCGGTCTTCCTCTACCTCTATATCCGTCCACTTTCAAACTCAAAACTTTTCTTGTTATATGACTTTCATCTCTTCTGATAATTTTCCCGTACCATGCTAACCTATTACTCCTCAACTTCTCTGTCACTGGTGCTATTTTCAAACTTCCTCTGATATACTCATTCTTAATCTTATCCATTCTTGTTACACCACACATCCACCTTAACATTCGCATTTCTGCCACATGTAATCTTTTCTCATCCGTCTCTTTCGTAGCCCAGCACTCGGATCCATATAACATGACTGGTCTAATTATGGACTTATACACCTTCCCCTTAAGTTTCAACGGCATTCGTGGGTCACAAACTACCCCAGACACCTTTCCCCAATTCATCCATCCTGCATTTATCCTATTATTATAATTATTAATGCATTTCTCATTTTATTATATGTATAGATTATAAAATTTATACGTATATATTAGTTAGTGTTTAATATGTTTTGTTACATTAGGTAAATTCGGTCGTTTACAAAAACTCCTTCATAATAATTACGTAGTTAATACGACCAGAACCGCAGGCACGACAAGTGTTACAAAGGTAACACACGCACAGTCCGCGTCATTGACCGCTTTAAATAACTAGCAGAACTCAAATTTAGGTATAAACACGTATTGCATTATATGTATAACGTCGAGACAAGTTAAAGATAAATTAATGCCCGTTTTTTATTCCTATAACATTTTAACTTTGCATTGTATTCAACTCTTGGACTATATTATATGCAATCCCGAACTTAAGGCTATGTTCAGAGCGAACAAAAAGATTACTATGATATTATTTGAATAAAGCACCATCTCTCAATCAGTGTGTAATAGATTGTTACAACAAATAATAAGAGATGAAGAGATGTCACTAGTTGAATATAGTACTCACACGCAGCAGTTTTTAAGTTCGTAGGAAGCGAACAGCTCCATACCAACGATCGCGAAGAAGTAGTACATGACGAGCATCACACAGCCGGCAGACGACATCAGCGGGCTCAGAAGTACTAGCGTTCCGAACACGTCTCGGTATCGTTTCTTCAGTTTGTAGAGCCGCATTAATCTGTACAGTCCCGTTTATATCCTCAAATCAAAATTAACTTACTCAGGCTTAGGCTATGAGAAGATATTTATGATTGCCAACATTTTATCCAACAACCGACTCAGCCATCGTGAAGAATCGTCAAAAACTCGATCAAGTTAATTTATTTAAAAAGCCTGCGGTCGTGTTTCGAATTATTATAATCTATGGAAGCGTGTCATTGACAAGGCACACTTGTAGTCCGGTGAATCTGTAGAGGCCCTAGAGTCAACAGGGTATGTCAGTTTGAAAACAAATAAAAAACAAGGCACACTCTTTTATGAAGTGTTTTAAATCAACCCACAAGAGTGGTAACTTACCAGTACTTAACCATAAACATAACTACACTTTTATTTATAATTGGTTATAGTCTATGTATAGTCAATGACGGCATTGATCACCAAAAATATAGATACAGATCGTGCCAACATACCTTAGTGGTCTAAATATAACAACAATGAAAAGTTTAGGTGCTATGGTCAGAAGTACAGCGCCCATCAGTGCTAACAAAGTGACGCTTAGGTCGAAAACGTTCCATCCGCTCTCCAAATACGGTCCAAGTCCTGAAGCCATCATGCGAAGACTAGCTTCTAGCAGGAACACTAGAAAGACAATGTTTACTTTAATTTAAATGGGTTTGTACCGTATAAATCAACTAATTATTTAGATAAATATCTAATAACAAGTATGTAGTTACACTTATGTTTAAAAAATAATCTTTTCTGTATTTATAACAATTATTTTAGTTATTATATTATAGTCCAAAAACTTTCAAAAAATACTAACAAATATATCTTGTTATATGAGCGCTATATAGATGCACGCCACATTCTTTTCACTTCCTTGGTATTTGTTTCGAAGTAATATATTATGATTTTTTTTCTTATGACATATATCACACTAAATGACACTGGTATGTAAATTTGGATCTTTTGTATTTTTTTCCTAAATTAACATTTTAACGAGTAGACGTAATATGTGTACTCCAGTATTATTCTATTAAATATATGTATATATATATACATATATACATCTTACGCAGTACCACTTAAATCACGCCTGGCTAGTATCGCTCTCAATTTGCAAATCTGTCGCCAAGCACCTGTTGATGTATTCCGGCCGCTGCACCTGAGAACCAGTTCCCCTCTAAGTTTAGCGTCTTTACCATGTTAGAGCACATTATAATTTACCATCAGAGAGGATTGTGGCCAAACAAATAGAAAAAAAAGCTCTAACACCGTTTAACTAATAACCGTGAAATATACTTATGGGGTCTTACATAGAAACGGTTTTATGATTACCCATTTTACTATATTTCACTAGATGGCGATGTAACACATCAGCTTCTGTACTTCTCAACCGATCGACATCGATTGAATATTCCGTCATAATCTATGCATATATTAGAGTGCTTTTGATAAATGGCTATTTTTTGTTCGGTACCGAAACATTTTTTTTTGCAAATATAAAATATATTCCTTATAAAATATACTTGAACTTTGAATTTTTTTTTTTTATTTTATAACTCGGCAGCAATTTGTGCTGTCAAATCGTTCACTCAGGAATTACGAAAGATTGAGCGCTCTACAATAGTGTCTATTGCAACTTAACTTTAATTAACACCGGTGAAGCAGTACAAATCGCTAACGTGAAATTTATAGAAATTTGTTTTTTTTTGTTAATGGTTGAATGTACAGGAATAATGTTAATGAGATATTTGAAGGTAATTAAATTTAAAAGTTTTTGAAACTAAATCTCTGTGGTCGATATTTTTCGAAATATTGAGCTTTTACCTTTTCGAAATCTTCTCACGCTCTGGGAGAATCCTTAGAGTTAAGATTAAGAACTCAAATTTTCAGGATTTCTTTGTTAACATATTCTCAACAAAATTTTGCTTCGGGAACGAGAAAAAAAATCGCGTTTCAAAAATCGCACTCTAATGTAAATGTGTATACTGAAAATACAGTTCATTTAAGGTTACATCTCGTCAAAACTACAGAACGTATCGCCATAGGACTATGACCATTCGATGCGGAATTTTTCGTAGAAAGTTCTAGACTACTTATTTTTTACAGTTAAATGACCCTAGGCTATTTTTTAATGGCCAAAAAAACCGGACAACGATCTCATTTTTTAAACTGTACAATATTAATAGAGTACTTACGAGATAAGAATAACCACGTGTCCCATGAGGCACAGAGGAGCCTCGCGCTGTCCTGTAGGTCCCCGGCCGCTTCGAACACTCTCAGCACCATACAAACACCATTACCAATTATCAAGGCGTCTGGAGATTAGAAAAATATAAATAAATAACTGATAAATATACAACGTCAACAAAAAATGTCAATCATTTAAGAGCATCGAATCTGCTACCTCTCAACTCTATAGTAGGGCTTATCACCACTACGCTACGAGATCTGTACACTGATATACCGGTGAACAGTCCTGGTAAGTATACCAGTAAATAAACCTCGTGGCATAGTAAAAAAAGAAGATAAAATGTTTTTTTAGAGCTTATGGTGTGAAGTTAACAAAGTAATACTGGTAATAATATAATATATTAATGGTGTCTGGTAAGTGTGTGGAGCAAAATTAACTGATTTATTTTTCGTTCTTATAAAGGTCAGTGTTGGACCACAATTTTTTATAAACTAGTTGGAATAGGCGAGTATTCCTTAACTATAAGTTACAAAATTAACTTGAAAGCTCACGTGTGTCGATGTGTTGTGACAACTATTACAAAAACACCATAACTTCAAATAATGGGTTTCAGAGAATCAATAAAAACAATTTTTAAAATAACAATGAGACTAACATAAAAATGAAGTTAACGTCATTATTATAAAAAATGAAGTTAACATACAAAAACATTTAATACAAAAATGAAGTTAATACATAAAATGGTTAATGTAGAAATGTGGTAAATAAAAATTAGATTAACATAAAACATGGTTAATATATAAAGTAGGTTAACATAAAAAATGTTTTATATAAGAACGAGGTTAACATAAAAAATGTTTTATTTTAAGAACGAAGTTAAAATAAAAAATGGTTAACACAAGAAATAGCAGAACTCATAAAAAGCAGTTAAAATAATAAGTGAATAAATATTGATGTGACTTACAAATGAGGTGTTCGAAGTGAGGCCAGTGCACGGCGGCGGCGGCGGCGCGCGCCACTGGCTCCAGCGGGGACTGCGCGTACCACGGCGCACGGCTCTGCTGTGGCGCCCAGCGCAGCGCGAACACCTCATACACGTTCGCGAACTCCGCCTGCGACAGCCCGCCCGACCCGGACTGGTTCAGTTGCTTGAACATCAGGTACACGTCTAACCCACCTGCAAACGCAAATATACAACTTCCCTTTTATTATATTTCCACTTGTTCCTACATATTTCTGACTCGTACGTTAAATGTTGCGACATATCGTATATTCAACGTAAAAGATGTGTATTATACTATGAAACTGACAATGATGCTTTTTGTCCAATTAAAAATGTTTTTTTTTGTTCGAATGAATTTCAATTAACTTATATTAAATTATAATTAACATAAAAATTAGGGTGGACGTTACTTCGCACTTCCGCTAAGAATAGTTTGGTCGCTTGCGGAGAAAATCAGCGCAAGTGCAAAGTTATAATGATGGATTTCCGCAAAGTAACGCCTTCATCAATCAAATATAATTCAACTTCTAAACTTAACAAGTAACAGAGTTATACCATTGGTTTGAGTTTTCACTTCTGTGGGTAGTCATAAAGACTGTCTGAACTTTTTTTTTATTGTCAGTCGCTTTATAGACATGAAAATTAAAGAAAAAAAGAAAAAATATTTTAGGCACATCTTTTCACATAAACCCCTATCCAACTGTTGTGATACATACTTTTTTCATTTGGCATGTGAAATATTTTTACATAAAACATGCAAATAATAGCAACAATATAATTTTTTATTGCATTCTAACTGTCATTTAACGAAAACCATATTATTTCATTTATCGATCTTAGGTCCCGAAGCTTAATATCTGCTTTTACACGTCGCGCTCTTTACTATGTGAAAACGTTTGTCAATTTGCGTACACGCATTTCCGTTGTAGCGTTTCTGAACGAAAGATCATTTTTGTACGCTCGCAACCCAAAAAAGGGACGCCACAACAAAACATCGCTTGGATTTGGCCTCTGCCATCCAAAAAAAAAAGACTGAACCTACAATTACCTGTACGATCTCCGTTACGATAATTATTATTGTGTGTATAAACATAGTGACCTATAACATTTTGCATCTAAACTGTGTAGCCTATTGTATTACCGTTGTGATTTTTGTGTGTACGTAACAAACAATAATTTGTGCAGTGTTACTAAAATAAACGTTATACTTGTGTTCAAACCGTGTTCCAATTGCGTGTGAAAAAGTATGTCGTGGAACGGCAGCAATTAGCATGTTTGGTTTATGATCATCTTTTGTTCAGACTCATGCTGTGGTAATAGTGTGGCATAATGAGACCGTTTATCTTTCATTTCCTAATGACCTCGATTCGTGATAATTCTACAATACAGACATTAAACATGTGTATAGTAACTGTCGCTTCACTTTGTAGGTGGTAGAGCTACGCTGAAACCATTACTGGTTTCAGAATGAATGGGTCGGCTCGCCCGGGGTAGTACCACCATCTCACAGAAAGCCGACGTGAAGTAACAGTGGTTGCACTGTTGCGTTTCGTTCGGTCAGTGAGAGCGCCGGAGGCCCACATATATTAAAAGGCCGGCAACGCACTTGCGACTCCCCTGGTGTTGCTAGTGTCTATGGACGGTGGTGTTCACTTACCATCAGGTGACCCACCTGTTCGTTTGCCCCCTATAATATAAAAAAAAAAAAAAAAAAAAAAAAACTTTCGCACGGGTGTACTAACACGCTTTAGCTTATCTTTACTTAAGAAAATAAGACCAAATCTTCGCTTTACAGAACGACCATGTAATGGAATAAATGGCAACTGAATAAATGACCGTCAATCAGTCAATGTTTTTGATGATCTTACTTATTATTTTCCGTCCCACTCATGCACTTCTTTGGAGAAGTTTTAACCCAAATTTTTCATATTTCCGAACGATTTTTTAAACATTTTCCTCAAAATAAACCTTGTCCTAAAAATTACAGTAGCAATAAAAAAAGAATTAGACAAAATGTTGGAACTGTTCAGAATTGACGCGCTTACATTCTAATTTTTATTTACGTAGGTTTATCAATATTCGTGATGACCAGAAGTTTATCTTCAATGTTTTAATAACTTGAGATTTCATCACTCAACGTAACTTACTATATCTTGGTGCGTAGTGCCTCACTAGGCCAGAGAAGTGCCTCAGTCGGACATGAGAAGGCGCTCGCCGAGAGACTAGCAAGCGGAAAGCCTTACGCGCCGCCCGACGACGATGCAACAACAAGGCCCTGCATTTCTCACGCTCGATTCTAGTGAAAGCCTCATAAACTACAGCTAACATCTGAAAGCAAAAGAAAAATATTATAAAACCGGGACACCACAAACCCATTTATATAAAAGACTAAGATAACAGAGTTTAACACCTTTTTCTTTACTGTCTGTCAACCGACTTCCTTTATTATTTTCTTGTTTTGTAGCTATCGATTTAGTGTTTGTTGATAATAAAATATTTTTGCAAATTATTAATTTTCTTTTTCATACCATTGACAAATAAGAAGCTTTCACTTATAAATCTCTATTTGTCATGCTTTTTACGTCTCAATCTATAATTTTCGTACAATAATTTAAAAAGTTTTAAAACATTAAAAAAAGTAATACAAGTTAGGAAAAGAAGTTTTGGCGAGATCTTAGTCTGTCAAGTAATGGCTTTTTTATTTTATTTATAATCTTCTGTTACTTGACTTATAATTTTGGTGTCATTTCACCTAATATAGTTCAGTTATTGAGCATAAATGAAGTGGATGGAAAAATTGCAATTAGGAAAAACTTCTTAACTTGCAATGCTTAATATGGCTTAATTTCGACAATAGATTATTTTTGTCAAGTATAAATTACTTATAGATAAACAATCATATCTTTGTTACATGGAACAGAACACATCTAAGCTTGTCACCCTTAAGAACGTTATATTCAACTACATAAGATAATTTTAACTTCAAACTCACCAAATTCATAAGAACATACAGCACCGTAATAATGTACAGAATGAAGAATACGGCGTACCACTTAGACTTAGCGTATGAAGGCATCATCACATCGGGGAAACTGGAATCAAAATTAAAAATCAAAATTAAATAAAGAAACACTTCTATAATTTTTTTGTTTGATAAATCTAAAATTTAATTCTTTGGAATTGGTTCTATCTTTCTATCACAATATCACCTTACATTAAATCTCGACGAAGTCTAAGATAGTAAACACGATAAACCTAGGGTCTGGCTGTCAAATGCAGATACCAGAACACATCTACCGATACTTGCCTACAGATTTTCAAGTTTAGGGTGGTAACAATCCACGTGGGCTTAGAAAACCCCTACAACCATACTATGGTTTCATCGGTTTGTTTTTCTTCTCTGAAATCTTCAGCTCATTCGTAAGGAGTTTAACCTTTATATAAACGCTAAAACTACTAATACACAATATACAAGGAACTTCAAAATATATTTTAATATATCCGCTATTGTAGCAGACAATACATGAAAATTTCAACCGGCTAAAATCTACAGTAAAAAAGTACAGCCTTTTAAAGGTAGAACGAAGAGTATTGATCTGTGAAACGTTTTCTAATAAACAGAAAGCGGTGATATATTCTTATTATTTTGGCATTTCAATGGTAGTTGGTACTCACTTAGCCGTTGTCAACAAGACGAACATGCTCACAAATGAATCGCTGAGAGTCTGGAAGTGGCCGTTGTCAACATGTTCAGAGAATAAATAATAACCTAATAGTGAATACGTTGCCACAAAGAACATAAGTAAACCTGTAACAAACAACATACATTGCATCAACATCTTTATAAACCTATTGAAAAGCGGATTTTATCAAATAACAATGCACAATATTAATAGTAAATACAAAAAAAATATGTAAATAAAAATGTGTTAGTTTCTTTTATTGAAAATTTAACAAAAAAAGAAGAACGCAATATTTAAAACAAGTAGTTACAATTTATATTTTTTTAGTTAAAATCATATTTTATTTAGATGACATCTTTATCATAGGTTATATAATTTAAAATCTTCAAAATTCAATGCTTCTTTGTGATCTTTGAGAATGAAAGCACAAGGAAGTACGAAAAATATTACAAAAATTAGGAAGCAGAATTCTAGAGTCTTGAAATCTTTCTTTATTAATTTCATTGTAGAAACGTAGGTTAAGAAGAGCGCAGAACGTGTGTAGATTCCATTCATTGTTTTAACAGTCTTCTAATCATTTAAATACCAAAAAGTTTGTTTCATTGTTTAAAAAGAAGATTTGTTGTAAATTCATAAATAAAACTCCCATACAAATTTAACTACATACCTAACATATCAATAATTGGAGGTAATGACTGCAGTATTTGTCTGATGAACCTCCTAACTCCTCCGCAATGTCGCGTATCCACCAAAAAGATGGGGCGAAGGGCTCTTGTAACTCGAAAATGTGAAGACTGTCGGCAAAGTACTACAACTGCTTCTAGTACCATTATTAATAAGGTTACACCCTGAAATAATATTCAATACTTCATTATTTGCATTTTAATTCAATATAACTAGGTATATATAAATAAAATTAACATTTTATCCTTTTGTTAACAACTTTGTCTTTTCGCTTGTAACTTTTAGGGTATGTCCGCAAATTACGTGAGCTTAAAAGGGGGGAAGAAATCAGAATATCTCTTCAGAACTCGTTTATAGTATGGGAGTGGGTTGTGAGCAGCAAAAACCTTAGTCAAGTATTTAATTTAGATGATATACATTTTAATGTCTTTCCAAATTACGTTTCTTATGAAATATTGTACATGTTCAGAATTCCCATAGAAGACATAATTATTAACTATTACGTGTTTAATAACAAATAGTAGACTAAATGAATATATGCTATGTATTAAAATATTTAAAAACTATACTACAAATCTCAAGTCACAAATGAAACATTTACCAATTCTCATCAAGGTGGAGAAGCAGATACAATTAAAAGAAACCTGCTTAATTAACGGACGCTCCCTTATGAGGTAGGTTTCATTATAATATCACGGTCAACAATTCACTTTAGTACTTAGACAATGAGCTAAGTAGAAAAATACCTTAAGCATGGTCCTCTTATGTTTTAATATAGTGCTCCAGCCTATCCACTTTAACTTGAGGTGTAATTCGATGCCAATCACAGCCAATGCCATGAGTTCTATCGTCCCATGTGCCCATACTGGGAGCTGGAATACAAAATGTATAATGTCTGAGAGCCTGGTTTTGTATTATTGTTCGCGACAATTTAGATAGTTTGTCGAAATTAATAATGTATTTCCATAGTTATTGCACAGATGTAGTATAGAATAGTATGTAGGTATATAGTTAGATATAGTTTAAAATAATGTTACTAGTTTTAAGTATTGTATGTACACATATTTCACTAAAATAAAGAGAAAGCGAAGGGTGCCTCATCCCGTTCCGCCCCGCCAGTATAATAGATCAGGTAGTGCTCTGATGAGGCGCGCGCAACTAAGCGCGCTGATTGGCAGAGCACCGCCGGCGACGGGTAAGCGATTCGTTGTCGCACAGGAAAGCGGGGAGACGATGAATACAGGCGCGGGCGGCATACTCGATAGTGGTGATTCGACATCGCAACAGGAAACAAGAGCACTCTTCGCTACTACGTAGAAACAAGTCTTTTTGTTATAAGCCCTGCGAGAAATTCTGAAAATCGTTCTTCAGTTCAACTTCAAGATCGGCAATTATAATAATAGTTTGTGAGCCAGTCGAAGGTGGCTCATAATTATTAATATAATAGCTTTTATTGATGATGACTGTCACAAGTATGAACCTTCAATTTAAATTCTAGCATAGTCCTGTTATAGCTAGATGGGAGGGTACAACTCTCTGCCTCTAATCAACGACTGGCTCACAGATGGCCTACATCACAACACATCTACTTAGCATTCGCAATTTATATTGAAAATTTTAGAACGTCCATAAAATATCGCAAACTTTTGGAGAAATTTGCATAAATAAGAAATAGATTACTTGCAATAACTTTGCGAAAAATAAACTGTCCAACGTCAATAAAATGCATCTCATCTATTTAGGGTAACTGAATCTTTTTGGCGTTAAGATTTTAAACATAATTTTTTTTTATGTCAATTACCTCAAAAGTTGGTACTGCAGGATCTTCAGTAAATGCCAGTAGAATGAGAACCAACGACGCCAAGAGGTCGAGACCGTGGTACCAGGGATTATGGACGCGAAGGTAAGCCGGTAACTCCTCTGGACTCGATGGATGAGAATCGAATTTCTCATTATTTAAACCTTCCTGAAACAAAATCCTATATCAATCAGATATATATTTTCATTAAACATTGTTAAGTGACAATTGAAATATAGATGTACCATGTACGTAATGCTCTCAAAGTAGAACATAATTTCTATTTTAATTGCTATAACTGTTCCTATTGGAGACGTGTGTTCCTTGATACTTAACATCCACTTTTATTCTTGTGTTGAGTACAATTTTCAAGGGTCACCACATTAGCTCTCTCCTATTCTTGACAAATAGCTCACACCGGGCTATATTTTTAACAAAACGAACTCTTTGAACTAAACCAAATACATAGCCGTATGAAGACACATAATTCGATGTAGTACCGGTTGTGTCGAGTTATTATTGCCAAGCCTGATTATGAAGTATACTGGAAGACTAGCCGTTGTTAACTATATTTGCACGTTTAGTTCTGTAGGTAATTACTAAAGTAGATTTGCCTGTTATATTTAGAGTTCATCCTTTTTTTTTGGGGACCTACCCAGTAACAAGCGAATTCAAAATGATGTGAATTCAAAACGCTCCCTACATATTCTTCACGATGTTTTACCTCATCATCAGCATATAGTGTTATTAATTATATTTTCTCATTCTTAAGCATATATTGCTGGACTAGCCTATAAAAGGAATCCAACAACAACAAAAACCATATGGCCGTTATTGTTTGAGATCTTATAGAAGAAGAACTATGGAGAAGGTCTTCGATTTATACCCACAATAAGTATAAATGTAATATTGTTAACCTCTAAATAAATAGCTGCTTCATGGTAGTTCATCTCCCAATGCTCGTCCTCTGACATATGGAGTCCGGTGTGAAGCGACGAACGACTCCCCATGTCCAAGGTCCCACTGTCGCCGGCTCCATCTGTGCCCGTCCTCGAATCTATAATTTTTGAAATAATACGTATTTGGATATGTCGAGAGGAAAAGCGTCCCGCATGAAACTTGAAGAATAGATTAAAACCGGAGTCTACTGCTTACGCACTTTGCCTGAGAGAGAGAAAACTGCAGCTGCAGCCAAAATGAAATAAACGAAATCATGATTTCGTATTTTGTTGTTTCCTTCTGTAGGAGTGAAACAACTTAATTTATTTTTTCGAAATTAAAATAAGAAGAAAGTTTGTAGGTTTTTGTTTTATATCTGAAAATGGTGATATAATTGGACAACTGTAGTAACTTTAAATTTAGTATAATAATGAAATAAATTAAAAACACAAAACATACCAGTAATAGGTAAAGATTGCATGGTATCAAAATATTTGCTTTAGTACCATCATCTAAAAATAAAACAGAGGAATACATTTGTATGGAATGAACGCCACCTACGTTTCCTCTTCAGAGTGAAACTCCAGTGTCAAATTGTAGTAGAAAGTCATTTACAATTTTATACGTCGTTAACGTAATGTTTCTGCTTTAAAACTACCGGAAATTGGTATTTGGTGAAGCGAGAAAAAGAAAGAACTATGTTACAAAGAAAGAAAGAGAGAGAATGATAGAATAAGATAGATAATATAGTCCGCCTGAAGGTGAATTGTCATGCGTGAGTAAAGGCGCTAATTATCATTCAATCGTTGAATTTTATATTATGGTAGCAGTTAATTACATAAGATGCACATAATAATGAATTATTATTTACGGATTTAAAGCTTATAAAGGCGTAAACAAAAGTTCACAATAGTATATGTTTATTTTGTAAGGATAACTGACAGCAACTATTTTAATATTGTATAGATTATTAAAAAGTAATCGGTCAATTACGAAGTTGTTTTGAGTAATATATATGTAATATATAATTTTTATACAATGAAATATGTTAATTACATCAGATATTTAACGTAAATTAAGACTGGCTTTTACACCATATCATTGTAATAAATATTTTAGAAGACATCACAATTCTAACATTATAAAAAGTAAGTAAAAATTTGTTTGTTGTCACCAGTCTTATGAAACTTCTTTGACTTTGTTGAACTGTAATAGTCAGTCTTAAAAATTAAATAGTTAAAACATGAGCCTAAATAGCTTGGACTCCGCATATTACTATGACCGGATATTAATAAGTAAATTGTACTTGTGCAAACTCGAGTAAGATCGTTTTCTATATGAGGACACTACTTCACACATTTAATTTCAAGTAGAACACGGCTTGTAATACGGTAATTAAACAGCTAATATGCATAAACGTATAAAATATTTAACACTCAGAAACTGTAAATTATATTTGTCACTAAAGTCTGTCATATGCGGAAATAGAACCAGTGACATCTTGGCTCAGTAGTAGAGCCTACTGTCACTAGGTCACGAAGAAATATTTTTCCTTTTCATGTATCCCGCACATAAGGTCGAATGCATTAAAACCCACTTTGTAGAACACAGAGTATCCCCGAAGCATCACAACTTAAATATTCCATGAGGCGAAAGAAATAATACCAATGTCTCATTTTAAATAATATATGTAGCCGACCTGTTTTGTTAATTCCATTCTTTTCCATGGTCAATAATTAACACTAAAATATATATTGTTCTTTAAAACAACAAATAAATGGTCAGTACAAAACGAACAACGAAAACGTACTGCTTAGGTGAAATGAACTAGATACACGCTTGTGGTGCGGTGTCTTGTATGTAGGCACAGTTATTAGCGGTAAAACCTGTATAATTCCATAAATTATTCAAACACTCATAACAAAGCATGTGTCTTCATGACATGACCGATTTTCATGCGATGAGCATAATTATTAGTTCTGATGTACTAAACGTTTATTTACATTTACAATAATCTTGTACATGTTTTATAACACTTTTGTTATTTCATTTATGCCATTGGCACACTTTTCGCAACAATACTTTATGATTGTCATACAAAATTTTATATTGCATAAAATGACATTTAATATTTGCACGAAATGCATGCTATAATATGTTTTATATGTATTCCAAAAATAATTATGATTAATTAAGTTACATAATTTCTTAAGTATTCCACAAACAGTTTTTTATCAGCATTACATACTGTTATGTAGCATAATCATATATATTGAAACCGGAAGAAAGTTTTTATTGCGAAATTTTGTTTTTCTTATAATTATAAAGTATTATGTTATTACGCTTATGTAAACTTCATTTTTTAATATTTGTAACCACATTATTACATGACAAACAAAAATTAGTATAACGTCATAATGGAATGTGCTTTTTTATGGCAGCCAATCTTCTAGATTATTACTGTCATTGTCGAGTAAGTAATAATATTACAAGTGTCTTGTGATAATTTCAATTTTCTAACAAGATATTGGCGCCCTTGTTTAAACTCTCCGAGGAGTGTTTATGGCTTCTCAGAACTCATGCTCTTTGGTACTATTTGCGAACAATATTACGTGAGATACCACCAATAAAGATAGAATCAAATAACACAAGATTATGAATAAAATATGATTCCTTTTTTAATACCTTATAGATCAGGGCTGTCCAAACCACGGCACGAATTATTGCGGCCCGCAGAATCTTTTTTATCTTCTCTGTTTAAATGCATTAAATGAGTAAATTATTTTTCTTGCGACGAAATTCAAATGTTTTGGATATGTATTCGATTATGCCGCACACAACACTATTCACTCGGAACTCGGGGAATTCCCCGAACGTATAATAGGTACACTCGACACCGCCCGTTGTTCATTTATTGGGTTTGGTCATTCAACGCGACGAAAGTTTTGATTACGCACGGTTACTCTCAAGTTACTTGTATTTTATTTTTATAAATATTTTGCGGCCCTCCAATGTATTGAGTCATTTTTGTTGGCCCTGGGTCCCATGTAGTTTGGACAGCCCTGTTATAGATTGTAGCGTTTAACTATAATATCATCTAATGGTAAACACGCTAAAGCTAGAGGGGAACTGTCTCTCAAGTGTAGCTACCGGAACACACTTGGCGACGGACTTTCAATTGGTGGGTTATAGTTGGTTTAGAAAAAAACCCTACTACCATGCTAAAGTTTCATCACGATGTTTTCCTTCATCTAAAGCTCCGATTCAGTCGCAAGGATTCGAACCTACGTTGATAGACACGGTATCCGAACATGCTATCAACTAAGTTATCGTCGCTTCATTACTATTTTAATAGTTTTGTCTACAAATGGGAGTCCACACAAGACATCACAGAGCACAATTATATAATATTATGATCTAGATGCTCTGCAAACTTTTTGTATGAACAACTTTTTAACGCCCATACGAAAAATATTTCATAAACATCGCTTTATAACATTTTTATGATGTTAATTATAGCTTTAGCCTATGTGGATGATTCCGCCAATATCAAAATATTTTAGAACATACAATGACGTAACTGTTTTTTTTAAATAGCCTACTTTTTTTTAACATACCATGAATAGTGCTTACTATATCTTAATATCTGTGTGCTCTTAATTTTTACTTAATCGCGTTTGAATTATATACCATGTTTGTCAATTAATAAGATATAAAATATGTGTCAGACGTTTTGACGTTTGCTATTCAAAACCATGTATTATTCGAAATAACAGTACATCAGTGGGATAGTATTATTAAAACGGGACTTCGATCTATTACAAAGAAAAGAAGTTCTTTGAGTGAGCGTCGCGTCGAAGCCATATTTTTTTACAGAGCCGGATTTAAAGTTTTGAAGGTATCTGGGACAAACAAAAAATTTAGGTCCGGAATTCACCGGGTGATGGAGTATCTGTCCACGGATAGTTATAGTGTAAAATTTCCTACGTAGCCTAATTACACTCTATTTACCTGACATTTTACGATATTTAACTGATACTCTGCAAAAAGTAAAATGAGTAAAAGGTGAAGATTACGTTCAATCAATGACATATTTCCCACAACAAGTCCTTAAAAAGTCATCTATCATAATCCCTGTACAAGCTTAATAATAAGCTTAATTCAATCACTGTCGTATATTTGAATTACAGATTATCAGCCTGTAAGAGACCTACTGCAGGGCTGGCTATAGACCTCTTCCCGATAGAAGGTATGGGTATAATCACCACGTCAGCCCACGGCGAACTGGTGAGTTTCAGCTCTGAGAAATCCACAGTTCTGTATTGTTCTCACATACGGTGGTGTCACAAGAACATTTCTGAGGATTAGGTTTCCTTACAAAGTTTTCCTTCACCGTCAGCCCCATAATGTCCCAATTTAAGTTAGTGAATATACGCGAATTCCAAAAACTTCGTTGATACATGCCGGGGTTCGAACCTGAGGAGATCGGATAGATATTTCACCGGTCAAACGACTAGACCACCGCGACTTCATATACAACTTAATATACATAAATACTGAATGTATATATATAATATAAAAATGAATCGCTGAATCTGTTGCTAAGCGCAAATCTCGAGAGCAGCTGAACCGATTTCGCTAATTCTTTTTTTAGAATATTCCTTGAAGTACGAGGATGGTTCTTACGGAGAAAATTTTTTAAAAAATTGCCTGAATAATTCTAAACACAAACACTTTTCTATACTCACATACAAACGATTCGTAATAATACTTAAAAGTCAATTTGAACTTTAATACCATATCATAAAGTTTAGTTATAGTTTAGTTTTTCATACGATGGTAACATTTAACATTATATAGCGTCCCGAATAGCAGGATAAGTATAAAAAAAAGAATCGACTGTCAGACGGTACGAAGTTTTTTTTTTTTTTTTCGAACTGACCTACACTGCTAGCCTGGTAAGGCCTATACAGTTCCACCGGACTACTAAGGGGAGCGCTTAAGGCACTCACCCGATTTATTTAGGCGAACAGCGCAAGGCCACTCGGTGCGCCTCGGCTTGAGCTGTCGCCGAATTTCCCGATCTGACTAAGCTAAGCTAAGCTATCTATCCATTTCATACACATATGAGTTCGTGAAAAGTGCATGTGTGACCATGCACGTTTCACGAACGTATATGTGTATTTTGCATCTTACTAATATGTCGTGTGACCTATTTCAGTCCGAAAAGGGCAAAGAAAAACAGCCCACCACTATGTGTACCTAGGTGTGTACGTGTGTGGGGTGATCTGGGTAAATGAAAAACAAGCGTGAGTCACTGTATTCGCGCGAGTAACATGCTCGAGGGCTCCACACCGAGGGACAAACCTAGGCTCGAGTTGTTACGCGCGGGTTAGACGTTGTAACGTAGTCGCAATGGCCGGGAAAGCTGAGATCGCGTTTAAGAGCCCGAGCTCAGACGTACTATTGACGAGCACGTTGAACGCGAGTATTTCTTGTACATCGTGTACTAAAAGGAGTTGAGCTATCCAGTCGATACCGGTGGTCGATACTGAAGACGCGGTAGGTGGCGCAGGAGTGGACTGAGCCTTCTGAGGCTGGGGCTTGGCTTTAGGAGCCATGGGAGCTGGCGGGGAAGGCCTTACGCGCCAAGAGAGCGCGCTCGGCGCGGGTGCGGATGCTGTCGGTGCACTGGAGGTGCACGGCAGGTCAAGGAAAGCCTTCTGGCTTTGTATGGGCGGAGGCGGAGGCGGTTGCGTCCGAGACGGCGGGACGTGCTCCCTGAACCGGGTCGCACGTCCGCCGCGGAGGGACGGGTCGTACGAGGCGCGCGGGGACATCCGCGATAGTATGACCCGGTTGCTCGCAGAGGACGCAGCTGGGAGGCTCGGTGGACTCAGGAGTGCGGGGTCACTCCCTAATGGAGTGATCCCCGAGACACTTGACACACCTGGGACGCAGGTGGCAGTGCCGGGCGGAATGACCGTACACCTGGCAGTTGTGACACTGCGAGGGTACATATGACTTGCGAGGAGGCTCTACATAGACACGGGAGAGGCCGCACACAGAGGTGAGGCCGAAAATGGCCTTACCTTCCACGGTACGGTCCAGTGTGACCAGTACCAGGTTGAAGGGGGCCTTCGTACGGGGATGGTACATGCGCTGTACGCTCCGGACTGGGAAGTCCTGACCGTTCAGGCAATTGGAGATGTCGTAGCTAGAGAGTTCAGAAGGAACTCCACGAATGACGGCACGGAGGAGACGCTCATCCTCGAGAGCGTGCGTGAAGAAAGGGAGTTTTTGCTCTCGGAAGTACTTGGTGAGCTGGCGATGCTCATCGGGGGTCGAGACTCTAATAGAGATGCCGGCAACAGTGTTGACGGCGGACTTGTAGATAATCTCTTTCGACTTAAGGTCGTCCGAGATCTCCACCCAGCGGGCTTTGTCACGGAAGGTGACGGGAGGCGGTGGGCGTAGCTTCTTAGCCGCGACCGCGGGTTCCGCAGTCGGAGCTTTAGCCGAATCGGTACGAAGTTCGCCGGGTCAGCTGGTACACAATAAATACATCCTCAGACCAGTTGCACATATTTGATCAATTCTTCCTTTGTTGTATGTATCATTATCACGGCAAGGTGAAGAAAATATTTGAAAAATCGTATGGAAAAATGATTTTGGATTAAAAGATCTCCATATAAAAAGTAATGCAGTTAAATGAGTTGCCATTTTTTGTTGTTACATGGAACTACAGTAAAGGGAAGACGCAACACGCAACCATTAAAATAAATGAAACTATATGTACGTTAATCATATTTATCTCACCTAAAAAGTTTCTCACTCTCCAATAAACCGGCGAAACTCTCTCCTGAATATTTTTCAACGCGTCGATGAGTTTCTCGTGGGTTGTTGTTATTCGTAACATATTACCACATTATATTATACTAAGTTTTAATAGAAATAGTGGATTTTTTATAACAAAGTTAAGTGAGAAAAAATTAAATGGAGAACCTGTCTTTCAGGGACCACTGATTCGTTCCGACAGTATGATGCTAGCAGTGTTTTAGATAGGTGAATAGATAATGAGTGATGTACCGTTTGCAAAAGTGCAAACTTAATTTATTTCTTCATATTGACAGACATATCTACAGTACATTTCAAACTACTCGGACTAGGGCCTAGGGAAACTCAACTCCTAAGGTGGTGAAAAAGGGGACGAATTTGTATCAGAATCTATCAGCCCGTAAGTCAGTTATTCTTTTATATAGTATATATGGATATAAAATAAATAGTGGAAAATAAATACTGCATAGAAAACGCGTGCGAAGCCGTGGGAAATTGATAGTTTATTATATATGTTACTATTTTTTTACAGGCAACGGAGGTACCAAACGTGAGAGTTTGAAATGGTAATAGATTAGTAGTAAATTGTTAGGACACCGTGTCGATCGTTATTGTTTCGAATCCCTACAATGAACTAGTTTTTGTAGGTTTTTTTCTAATATCCGATTAGTTAGCACTACCTTTAAGTTGAGAAATTGTCGCGAAACAACCACATTTGTGTTCCAACAGCTTCACTTGTTACTTTGTAGATCTTTAGTGTGTCAACATCTTGACCATATAGTTGTTTAATATCAGGGAAATAGTTCTTTCTTCATCGAAACATTACACTAAACTAAGGCAGTGCTTAATCCTCCTGATAAAAGATCAATTTTAGTGCCTAAATTCGGAAAGCTTTGAATATTCACACAATAAGGTTGCACTCTTTAACATATTAATGTTGAAATATTCTACTATCTGAACTTTACTTTAAATTTTGAGATAACGAAACCACGTACCTACACAAGGCCAAAACAAAAAAAAAACACTTTGAACAGTTTTACTTACATTTGTTCTGGTTTCTTGACCTAAAATAAATGTGGCCTAACCCTAGTTTCCAAGTGATGTTTTCGATATTTACTTTTAAAATAGATAAGCATTTTTTAGAACTTTTCTTTTTTCGTGAGGAAATACTACATGGATACCAACCCTCTCGGAACAGAGAGTGGGTAGTATTGGACTCCAACCGACTACAACCCACGGTGTACCATTTTTTTATTTTTTGTTATTAACGTGGGGAAATCCATTATGGACACGCCACCCTCTCGGGGGAGAGAGTGGGTAGTGTGAGACTCTTACTCACTAAAATACCACGGTGTACCGACCGCCGCTTTGGTTGAGGCGACATGGGACAACAACCTCATAATATTACTACAGGCCCCACTATACTCTAATCCACTTTTGGGACTGGCCTCTAAAAAACAATGACCGATAGAAACCAATCCCTATTTCGAGTTGAGTATAATCTAAATTTCCACAACACTTTCGCGAACCACTAAATCGATAAAAAATAATATAAACTTAGTATGGTTTTTTTTCTATCTGTACATCGAGACGCATCTGTTATCATAAACAAATATTGAAACTACATATCACACTGCTTCCATAACTTACTTGATAGACCTTTGAATGAGATAACGTTGTTTACTGTATCATTAATTAACCTATAAAAGTGTTTGATTATTCATCACTGCTTGAATAATATCATTTACATATCTGTATTTTCATATTTGTAAAATTCTGAGCAGTTTATCGAACTGTCGTATATTTTCTTTTATAAACAGGTGACACAATCTTTTTGTATGACAAAAAGTGTTGGAGATAAACACTGTGTTGAGTAGAGTTTTGAAAACACTGGTTCTCGTGTCCAATCAGCGAAGTTAAACAATGTCGGGCGCAGTCAAGACTTGGACGGGTAACCGCGTGACGATGACTTTTACTTTATGTCGTATTTTTTAAAAATAAGTTTTTACTTGTTTCGTATGATATTATGGTGATGCTTATGCACACATACACTGTTTTTCTGAATCTACTTCTGGCTTAAATTAAAGCTTTCAGATAGGTGTTAACAAGGACATCTATTAATAATCTTGTTTTGTTTTCTTAATTGGCAATGCTAAAATGCTGTTTACAGAAATAATTTTATGCACACCTATATACATATTAAACAATAATATTTTCAATAATCCTTCACAACTATTATCATAAATCTTTAAATGTAATCCTAAATTTTATGGCATTTTTATATTTCAGAGCAGAGGTTCCGTCTACTGCTAAAAATATTAATCTCTTTTGAAACACAGATCAAGTAGAAGTGTAGCGTAAAAGAACAGGGGATCAACCACCGATCACGACACCGTTGTCGGCTATTCAACTTCGCACCAGCTCTCTCACCGCAGCCCCTTCAGCAGCGTCTCAAGCCTAGGTCATAATCCCCCGAAGTAGAGCCCTTGAGCAAATTACTAGCACAATACAGTGACACTGTATTATTTAGTTCTCACACACTACACTGCACCTACCACGCGTGTGCACACACACACACACCGTAGGTACTCATATAATGGAAGTTTTTTTTTCTCTTATTTTTTTGAAATTGTGTAGTTAGTTTTAGTCAATACACATATATGATCAGTTTAGCTAGCTTAGTTGACTTATTTCGATGCGCGATGTTGCATTCAAGGCAACAAACCAAGCAAAGGTTTAGCCACTTTATCGCCCCTGAGTTTGTTGCCAAAAAGCTGAGTGCCTGAAGGGCTCGTCAAAAAAGTCCGATGAAGCCATAAAGGTCTGTAAGGCCAATAACGTATAATCATTCGAAAGAAAAACGAGCGATTACAACTCCATTCTGAGTGTTGAAACGATTACAATAAGAGGAAGAAAAGTACTATAAAGATAGATTAGCGTAAAGGGTACCACAGAGTATTATACAAATAGTTTAATCTGTAATAATAAACTTATAGTTTTGTCAGTTAGTACAAATACAACAACACTAGGTGTATAAAATATTATTTAATAATTGACTTCAAAAAGGCGCTGGTTTTAAATTCGGTTGTAGATTTTTTTATGATTGTTGCTGAGGTAGAGGTCAGAACTGCATCATTTTTAAACCGATTTGATTTTTTTTTATTGTAAAGGGAATATTTAAAAGGAGCCCCGTTTTAATGTCATTAGCATTGGACCTTGGTTATCGAAGATACATCAGGAAATTCCTCAAATTCGAAAAGGAAATGTATAATGACTTAGGCATTGGTAAGTTTATATGCAATCCAAGATTAAATAGGTATCTAAATATGGTGCATTTTTAAGTAAATAGTTTTAAGTCTTTTTTTTACTCTAAAATTTGTAAATTTCTCCAGTATTCTTGAACGTGTCATTTACTTCGGTATTGGCTATTATTTTGTGTATTTTATAGTTTTCTAGCGTGATAAAAAAACATTATCCACATGCACTGTGCTTGCGATCGAGTATAGTGACGTCACATTCTCGTCTTACAAAAAAAAATCCCACCTAAATGACTAATACATCTGGGTCAACGTTACAGACCGGATTTAATGTTATAAACAGATATTTACAACAATTTTAAATGTTATTGCCCGTCCGTGACTTTATGGTTTAAGTCTGAATTAAAATGCGTGACTCATACATTACAAATTTTTAAATATACTAGCTGTGACTGCGGTTCCGCATGCGTTTCTTGTTTTATAATTATTATTTATTAGATTAAGTAGTCAACAGCAAGAATTAATGTTGTATACTTATTCCTCGTTTTCATGAGGACAGAAAAATTTTAGGTAGTGATCTGCCACATTTTTTTTACATTATAAATTTTTACGATGGTCGATAGAATGGTACAGATATATTACAACACCGTCCAGTAGTAATGACTTATCATAACTAATCGTCAATCTCTTTGGCCGCTCCGAATATAGCCGTAAGATCAGGTTTGCGTATAATATAATTAAGAGATTAGTATAAAACAAAGTTAAAATATATATATATATATATAGGATATAATATAATATATATAGGATTTAAAATTTGCATTTATTTATCCTTAAGTTGTCTCCATATTTAGTAATCGACTTATAATATAATATGTATTTATATGTAAATTTGTTTGGTCAAAATGTTGCCGTAAAAACCACAAATTATATAAAGACTACAGTATACACATAAGTAAATAAATTTAGCCTAAAATATCTGTAATATTCTTATACGAAACCATAACAAAACCAAGTTACGTGTTCCCGTGAGGTCTTAGATATTATCATACCCTTTACATGAAATACGGTGGTTCATTTTACATGACAAGGAGAGGGCGATACACAAATAACGAAAGTGATAGAGACAGACGATATGGGAAGCCATTTGATAGTCTAGCCTAGGAATTGATTAACTAAAGTTGTTTCATAATATATATGCGATCAGGGACGAAGCAAACGACATATTAGGTACCTATGTAGATTATCTTTCTTATTATATGTGTATGTATATTAGAACCTTTTTTTTTTTTTTTTTTTTTTTTTTACGTGGGGAAAATCCGTAACGGATACCCACCCCGTCGGGCAGCGGGGGGTGGGTTATGTCCGAGTCCCACGGACTAAAAACCCCACGGTGCCTCTCACACCTATTTGGCCGGGGAGCAGGAACTGCCAATGGCATTACTTCTGCTCCCCGGCAGGTGTCGGCCCCTCATCAGGGGCCCCGTCTGCGGTCTGAGGGGTCAAGATGGTAGACCCCTCAGGAGGGGGCGGGTGCCTTGCCTACTTTGTAAAATACAGGGAATCATAGACGCTGGCCATCTATTTCTGATAGAATGTCTAACTATAATATTCAGATATATCAATAAATAAAATTCAAGAGAATGTTTGTCTGAACACGGTAGTCTTTGGAATAATCTACCAGATTACAAAAATATTTTTGTCGTGCATAGTACACCAGCGGCAGACCGCGGTTTCGTCTTACGTTATTCGCGTTTATCTGTAATGGACTATACAGCCAGCGCCGAAATGACTTTAAAATATCTGGATTGTGTTTCAATTCACTTGATACTTATTCATTTCACCTGTTACTCCGATGTATAAACGATATTATTGTAAAGTTTCATCAAAATTCTTTCGGTAGTTAATGCGTGGAAGGGTAACAAATATTCCTTCATCCTCATAAATTATCTCGTTTACAATAATAATAAGATGTATTCTGAAAGCTTAGAGATTATTATCACGCTGCTAACCTCATAATCAGAGCAATTAATATATAAAATTTGGATAAGAACATATAGCGAGGAAGAACGAAATAATTGGTATAAACGGGAAGTGTGGCGCCGTGCGGAATTAATTAAATTCGAGTTACACCGCGATTCACAGCCACTATTAGTAATTCATAATTGAATTGTAATAAGTTGGATATCGAATTACTCCATATCATTTTAGTAAAACCTTCTAATGAGCTAGCTTAATTATGATGTGACATGATTGAACATGATTCTATGATGAAAGAATTACGAAAAGTTTTAACCTTACTTTAGGACTGTTATTTGGCTATTGTCAAATTAATATTAGATAAACTAGTCACGGCTTTGGTCACATTATTATAGATTTAATATAACCCTCGGGAATAGAACTGTTTTTTTCTGGAGGAAAATTACTATATACGTCCTTTTATGTACCCCTGAAAACATTTTTTAGGAAAAATTTTATGGTTACCCGTTAGTTACGAACAGTTTGTTTGTCGTATTTACAATAGTAATTAGGATAGGTATTATTTCATATATGAAAGCGAGTGAAGCTGTTAAAAAAAGCTAGTAGTACATAAAAAATGAGAACATCATCTGAACGAACCTATAACGACGTCACGGTAACGGTGCAACCCGTATAACCCGTTTTATCAAAGCAATCAGTATTGTTTGCAATATCACGAACGACTCGCGATGACCTTGTAGAAGCGCATTTCTTCACTGATGAAATGAGAGACTAAACAGTACGAACGTACTACTGACAAGGTCATTGGGCCCGCATACTTATGCTATACTAAGTAATAAAACAAATTGTGTTAGAAGAATAAATAAATGACTCAATAAGTAGTGAAAGTTTTTGCTATATTAAAAACGACTTAATCAGTCAAGAAATGCTAATTAAAAATCCTAATTAATTATACCTATATATAATGACTATTTCATTAGTTGTCATCTATGATAACTTCCTTTTTTAAATTTTAACATCAAAAATCGGTAATAATGTGTGAACATCGTATACGGACGACCCTACTGGTAATGCAAAGAAGCTAAAATTGCCAATACAAGAACGAAACTTTCGATCGTATTGGATTCCTAACAAAATTCATATTGAATATCCAGATACATAATGTAACAGAAATATTATAGCATATTGGAAAATGACACGCAAAATACCAATTCTTTACTCTTTTTTCCACAACTATGTATGTAGTCATTACGTATTGTTTGAACTCTACGAACAAAATCACTATTTCTGAATACAGTTAAGTGTTAAGTGAAGTTATCAGTGTCACGTTTTAATTACATTTTAAATATTTTGTCCCCTCGTTTTCATTAGTTATATAAGCGAGACACGGTACGGCTAATGATAGTTCCATTCTGGACGTTGCAGCGATCACAAGAAAAGCCGAAATGAAGGTAATGACTATAAGCCCAGATCAGCGTAAGTGGTACCACAGAGTGACGTAAATATAGTTTTATCTGCAGCAATAAGTTTGTTACAGTTTTGTCTCTGTTTGTACGAATAAATCTATTTTATTCAAATAACGTAACTTTACCCACGAGTTATTATAGCACTATTAGTAACAATTATTTATTCAAACAATGTTTTCGCTTTTGATTATTTTACGATTATATCATAGTAAGTAAGTAACCATTAAGGTTGACACGTCGCACTGAAACTTTTTCAGTTAACAGAATATTTAGTTCAATATAATCTATTTCGATATTCAACTCTAAATAATTAAACAAGAACACGAATGTTATTAATTGTGAGTTTTGCAGATATGTGTATGAATGAACGTTTTGAAACAAATGCGTCATAGTTTTAATTTAAATATTAACGTCTCGTGGGTCTAGGTAGTTATTGTTAAGTAAATATATTATTTTAGGCTTTTCCGTAGGCAGCAATTCCAACAAATATTATAGATGCCAATTTGTTAAAGAGAGTTATGAAAAAAATAAGAATTTGTTTGTTACGCTTCCACGATATAATTAGTTAACTAATCATACCTGTAATCTAAACAAAAAATACTTTTCCGAAATATAGGTATACTTTATTTTAATACAAGTAAAGCCGCTGGCAAAATCTAGTAAGAAATATAACACAAGCATCTTAAAATCAGTAAAATAATTATAGAAATGAAGTAGTCATGCCAAGTTTAAAATTAATAAAAATAAAAACAACATTAATTTAGTTAAAACACGTAGTTCCCGTGCAATAACAAAACGTTTTTACGAAAATAAAGTCGCAGATAAAGTTTGTCAGTATAAAGGTGATAGCTTTCCATTATTTCATGGCTACGAGACACCTAAATGGAATGCTCCTTGACAAGCCCTAAACCAATTAATCATAATAGAAAAAGAATACACAGTTGATTTATTCATTTATTTGTGTATTTGAGGTATCTTTAACGTTAACGTACGGATAAATACCAATATCGGTGCTTAACCGAAGCCATGTTCTTGATATGTTCTTTATTTTATTTTATTTTATAAAAGCTCACCTTGTTCTACTCAAACTCTCAAATGTCTGATCTATATATCAATCAGCCATCTACACATTATCAAATCTTCTATTTAACATTGTAGATCAAACATTTGAGAAAGTGGCTAATCTGATACTCGATTTTACAGAGTAAAAGATATGATATATATGATAATAATATGGCTCTTTTTAGGCACCAATATTGGTGCTAAATAAAACTAAAACGTTGAAAATACCAGAAACACAAAGAAATACATCGATTATCTTTTAGCTTCTTGTTATTAATTGGATTAGGAAATGTCTTTGTTACAAATATATTTATTTAAAACGAATTATGATATAATAAGGCCTTATCAATTATTATAATACAAAACAAGGAAGTTAATTTAACCAGTAGACAATTATACATATCCAATCACTAAGACGCTAGTTAAGGAATTGTGATAAACTTGCTCAGTTGACGTCTACACTTGGAATGTCCAACTAGATCACAACCACCATACACTTAGTAAAAAATTCATTACGTATCATAACGGCACTGTACTATAAAGGCCCACAAAACCTAGGTTAATTTTGACCGAAAATTTAACACTAGTCTTTGAATCCGACTAATAATAAGAAAATATTGCACTCGAGGTCGTATTCGTAACGGAGATTTCCGGTCGAACAAACAATAAAAGATATATCATTTTTTAGCATGAATATATTAGTAATCCAAACATTTACTTACATGATTTCAGTCTATACCATTGGTCGCGTATTGAATAATATATTCTATTGTAAAAACTCGGTATTTTCGCCATTATGTATTTTGGTGAAATAAAAAAAAACTATGCACTACTATTCACATTTTTCAAACATGTCTATTCAAAATCGATTGTTCCGATCCATGACAGATGTTAACAACATTTCATTAACTATATCTATTTTTAATACGCCTTTTTTTAAGCGCGATATTCTTCAGACGCATTGGGCTGTTAACGAGAGTGAACCGTAACGCTCGGGTCGGTGAGTCGGTGACGGTGTGTACTCGGTTCCTGTCGTCATCGACTACGATTACTGTTTTACTAGGAATTCATCGGTCTAATCGTTACTTTTTATTATTACATATTACCATAGTATAACGTGTATTAATTTGTAAATTTTATGCATATGGAAATAATGCCATTACTTCTTTACATTTAGGTACATATACATTGTCATGAACTTTAATGTGCACATATTTGTTAACAAGTTTACATTTATATCGTGCATTTATAAGCACACAACTACTCTTGTCTATAATAGTTAATATAAGTTTAAAATGTTTAAAAGAAAATATTAATTTAATATATCGACTAACTAATTACGTCACCAATATAATAGAATATACTGAAAAGCGAACAGACATGATAAACCTACACATAGATTTCCAGACATATAATTCCGTCATAATCATATACACATACGTATATAATAAAAAAGTATCTTTAAAACAAATATATGTATATAAATTAAATTTATTAAGTTAACCAGAAAATTAATTGAAATTTTAAAGAAATGATAGTATGTACTGTAAAAAGAGGTTTCATTATAAGATATACCGACTATATTCAACTATAGAGCGTTAATTAATCCTGGAACGGTTTTGATAGGAGTTTACACAAGCTAAGCATTAACCTTGGACTCGTTGTAACCCCTTTTACAGTGTTGTATCACTTAATTGTACAGCGGACGTGTCGGGTCATATGAGCTGTAAAGGACAAATATAATGTAGCCTTTTTTAAGGTGCGTACTACTTTATAAGCACAATTACACTTGATCTTAAGCGTAAAAAGAAATACAAAATGCAATCTCCTACCATTTTATCGTTAATTGGAATTTGTAGGATTAACATCTAAATTATTTGACGCAGCATGTAATAATACTTCACAGATAATAAAATCTTTAAATAAATAGAAAGTCGTATTATTATAAATAAAATGAATCTGGAATTATTTTATTCAATAAATAAACAGATATAAAATACTCCAATTCTCAAAAAATGGTTAAATACGGAAATGAACGTGATCTAATATAATAATCATATCACAGTCTAAAGAATTGATAATATCTGTAGTTATACTTATGCCATTTTTATTATAATACGTGAGATGTGAAGTCTGTGTACGTTTAATCTACTTCAATGGTTCTGAACAGATTAAAAAAACTCGAACAATTAAATTAAATACTATGAATATATTATATAAAATAGTATTTATATTTAAAATAAATTGTTTATATAGCATTACAAAATAAATTGTTTATCAACTAACTTCATGGTGAATTATATCGGCGTGCACAATTTCAGTTTCAAGCTAAAATACGACTTAAAAAAACTACATGACCATTCAAGGTTTTGCTAATAAATATGTACAAATGTTGAACACACCTGGCTGATAGCAAACTGACATTCATACCAGATAAGATGATAAATGTGAGACACATACTACTTACTATCTATTATCTACATAAAGTAGAAATACGCAATGATTCAGTTATGTTTTTTATTATATTGAATTTTTCGTGTCAACTTACCTTGTATTATACCTACATAATAAAATACTATTTACAATGAAAACTATGACATTTGATAATCGTCGTATATTTCTTATACATAACGATAAACTTTGTTATCTTTGATGGACTAATATTTTTTCTTCTCGCTAAACTTTATTTCATAATAGCGGCCACTCACGATTCCGTCTGCCATATAAACTGATCGTCTGCTCGACAAACTTTTGTCCGCCGCTTCGCTTATGTTAATGCAAATTTCATCGATCACGTACGTATAAACAAACTGACAATTTCATTTTTAAATTATTTAGGACTAATTAGGATTACGATATGATATAGATACAAATAGAAGTCTCGTGGCCTCCTATTTAAGTAAAGTGGTGCAAGTTAAATTTCCTAATGGTTTCTTACCTTTGTGTTAAGAGCATAACTGCCAGTTTCATGTATTACTATTCAATATATTTTTAAAAACTTTTGCTCGGTGATTCGCTCGCATTAATGTAACTTTGACCTAATATAGTAGGTGGTAGAGCTACGCTGAAGCTATCATTGGTTTCAGCATGAATGGGTCGGCTCGCCCGGGGTAGTACCACCCTCTCACAGAAAACCGACGTGAAGTAACAGTGCTTGCACTGTTGCGTTTCGTTCGGTCAGTGAGAGCGCCGGAGGCCCACATATATTAAAAGGCCGGCAACGCACTTGCAACTCCCCTGGTGTTGCTAGTGTCTATGGACGGTGGGGATCACTTACCATCAGGTGACCCATCTGTTCGTTTGCCCCCTATAATATAAAAAAAAAAAAAAAAAATCCCTCAGGAACAGTATATTTTTTCGGGACGAAAAGTACCGTACCTATGTTATTTTCTATTTACTACACAACTTGCATGCAAAATTTTATTATCATCATAATCAAATTTTATGATCATCGATGGAGTAGTAAAAATGTAACAACAAACAAACACATTTTCGTATTTATAATATTAGTTAAGAATGTTTGCTCGCAAACTTTAAGCCATGCATTTTTTGGAATTCAACTATCAAGACTACTCCGGTCTTATTTTTATTATTGTTACTACAAATTATTTTCTATTTTTGTTATTTGTAACACGCTTTATAGTTTATGGATTACAACGGTTTAGGAATACAGATAAAAAATATATCGCTTCTGATAGGCTACTGTTTTGTATGTTTGTTTAACACATGCGTTATGAAACGATAATATAATATGCTAGCAACCGCTCGCAGCTTCGTTTGCGTTAAATTATAATAACAATAGAAATTGAATAAAATAAAAATCTCCATAGAAAAAGCACTTAGGAGCGCCGATTTATAGGGACTAGGGGCAGACATTCAACAAGAGATCCTCAAAACTATTTTGTACAAAAAACCTCTTTTCCAAATTGAACTGATACCTCAGACACCCATAACCAAATTTCTTTTAAATGGCGTATATGCGTGAAATATAGAGTAAGTTTCTAATCCGGTGAAGAAGTGAAGACCCATCAGGGCAATAGCGTACAGTCAGTTCGAAAAAAAAATTGGACAAAGTCAAAACATGCCTGAAAGACTTGTACTTTCGAACAAATAATATGTTCTTCTTACACGGACTTGTCCACGCTTATTGACTTGCCAAGTTTTTCATCTTGTAATAATTGTACGAAGTTGTGCACGCTTATAGACTTCTTGAGTTTTTTTTTAAAGTACTACAATGACACTTCCTACTAAAATATTAGTCATTCTTATAAATAGTTGGTAAACGCAACACAATTTATACTGTCTCTTGTCAAATAAGAACTAGTATTTATTAATAGGGGTTGATTTTTAGATCTCGTTGACCCCTCAAAACAAGTTTGAGTCAGTTGCCTATAACATATTTTAATGACAATAAATTATCTGTTCTGTTATACTGAAATTAGCAATAACAAGAGAAAGGTGCTTTCCTATCATCTCGGATTCCTATGGTAACTATTTTACATATTTATATCAAGAGAGACCATTACAATTAATTGCATAATTATACACGTCAAAGGACGTTATCAATTCATCGAATGGTTTTCTTCCTGAATATAAAGAAGTTCTATCAACCTTTTCTATAAAATTGTTGACGACAACGTTTAGATCAAATTTCAAGCCTTGGAATGCTCTATGGATAGAATAAATATGTCACATAACCTCATTTGCCTATTAAAAATATTATCAATGGGTCTACATAGTTTCAAATGTGAAGTTATTAGTCGATTGAATGTTTTGTATTGATTTCACTCGGTTGTATTTATTGTAATGGGCTTTTTCTAATACCTGCATGGCTAACTTCCATCGTTAAATCTGTAGCCACGCATTCTATAAGTTTGTTCCGGCAGCTACACTTAAAAGTCAGTACCCTTCTAGATTTAACTTGCTACCACCATCATATGCCACGTTATCACTCAATATCAAATGAGATTATGGTCAAACACTAAAACTTATAAAGTATAAACAATGAAGTAAAGCCGCTTAAAGTCGTTTCAAATTGACCTAGATACACGTAAGCCGAATTAATGTTCAAGATTTTAATATTTTAAGCAACAGCCAAGTGAAGCAAGCTTTCGTTTGGCGTAATCAGTAGTTTTACGAACAACTGAAAGCCGACAAATAAACGAAGACATGTTGGTTAATGTACACTGTACTAACTACCCGCCCCGGTTTCTCACGAATGTACTAATATGACGTCAGAAGTGTCGTATGTTTACTGAACCAAAAAAGTATTTTTGTTGCGCATAATTTAAAATTACTAATATTTGAAAGGATAATTTTGCCCCACATCAAATGCCCAACGTAATTGAAATATGTAATCGGATAAGAATTCATAATATATGGGTCAAAATAGTGCCGTAGATAACAAATTATTTTTTTAAGTTTATACAAGAAATAAAAATGGTCACTATGTTAAGAGATAAGCATATACCTTTTTGAACTTTTCTGTACATATTTTCCTTTTTTGTCTCAAAATGTTTAGCCAATGCTACCAATATAAACATCAGGAAAATATTTTGACGTGAAATCGTAACGGAATAATAATGCCAGCCTGTAAGTATCCTACTGCTGAGTCGAAACTCTCAGCCTAAGGGAAGGTATGGACATAATCTCCACGCTAGCTCACGACATATTACTGATTCCAAACGCGAATAAATCCACAATTCTACATTGTTCTCAGATACTGTGAATATTTCTCAAGTTCATATTTCTTAACAATGTTTTCCTTCACAGTCAGGCAATGGTTCTATTAATTGAAATGAGTAAATACATAAATGAATGAAATTAGTAAATAAAACGCATGTTCTGAAAAACTAGATAAAATACGTCAAAGATCTGATGTAGACATCGAAAATTAACAAATGAAGTTAAAACCAGTGGTCCTAATACCAATAGATAAAAACTAAACATCATGTCGAAATATTCGTTAATCTTTGAATTGAAAGTATAAAAATTCACACCACTGGTTAACCACTGACAAACCAATTAATCCCCAAAAATTTTTTTCTTAACCCAAAATCATCTAGAAACATTACTCTTGACAAAATAGGTTTATTGGAGCCTATATAGGCACAACATAAATATTTCAAACCAGTACTGGATCACAATGGGAAAGATCAATGTCCCTAGTAAAATAACAAAACAATGTAGCCAAAAAGAAAAAGAAACACAAATTTAATGTTTTAAAAGCTTATAGTCAAATTTAATCAATGGATAAGCAAGAAATGAATTGCATGGTTAAAAAAGTTAAAGCAGATGCCCAAAAAGCATTTGAGACATCCTAACATAGTTCTAGGTGTAGTAATTATCATTAGCCTTTAAAATTGGGGTTTGTCACCTTTTAAGGGTTGTTGCAATTATTAATTAATATCATGTTAAAGGAATTCATATTCAGACCATAAAAAACAGATCAGGAAGAGAGTTAATAAGTTTTACAAATAAAACTAGTAAAAAAAAACGATTACACTAATTCAAGCCACAACTTTTAACAATCAGGTACAGATTGAGTCTCCAGATTAGGTTATAGTCATGGTCACCCTAGCAAATTACAAAGTAAAATTTTACGAACAGGGTTTTAATGTATACTTATATACTCAGAGATTAGAATATAGAATTGGACATATCTGAATTGTAATTTCAAATTTCATTTCTAGTGCCTACTAAGCACATATATAACCGATTTTTATTTTATTTAATAGATTTTTTTTTGTCTATAACTACCAAAAAGTTTATGGTCAAGATCATATTCAAATACATGTATATCTAAAACTATATTCATTAGTATACATACACCACAATGGTATTTTAATATACAATTAGAATAGTTGATAAATGTAATAACCATCTGGTTTTGATCTTGAATCTGATTCTGGTCATTGCCATACCTATATCTAAGCTACTAGTATCAACTAGATTATACTGAAGTGGTATTTGTACTAGGTTGAGTTAGCTTACATCCGAGTAATTGTGGTTTACTGACATAGTTTATTGCGTAATTGATCACCGTTTTGTACAATATACGGGATATTAAGACAAAAGAAAAAATTCGCCAACACAGCTGACTGTTATTTAGCCGACTATACATTGTGAAAGTAATTATATTGACCTTTGAAGAACATGCAATAAGCTGCAACATACGTGCAAAAGTTCTTACATCTATAGAAGCCTCGTAAGCTCTTTAACAATGTCTACAGTTATTTAGGGCAAGCTATATTGTTTATTTATATATATTAGTATTATGTGGTATGAGTCATATCTTGTGTCTATTAATCATTTTAAAGCGCTTGGAGATCAGATAATCGATCATAGTTGACAATGCGTGGTCTGCGACAGCGAATTAACGCTATAAACAGGTGAGAAAATTAAAAACAAAGTGTTACATGGAACACGAATGTATTGTTAAAAACAGAAAAAGCGTACAAATAATCTTGCGGCTACGGTGCATAGAATAGATTTAAGCTTCTTGTTTACTTGTGACGTTCGAGCCGTAATTGTTGATGCTGGTGTTTGCGAAATCATCACTAAATCTTTTATAACCGTCGGACGGCGAAGACGGGCTCCTCAAAGAAGCCATTTTTGAATACTGAATACTTTTACTTTGACATTTACAATTTCTGTCAAAACCTCAATGGTTGCCATAGATAATACACAACATGCGAATCGTAGTAGTGCGTCTAGCTGAGTTCCAATTGATTCATAGACAAGTTATAAATGTCGTTATAAATATGTTATTAATAGTTTTGAAATAATAGTTTAATTATCAATGAAATAAATATATGCACTAAAAAATAAGAAAAAAATGTTTATACATTTCCTCATAACTATATCAGAATATCTTTTATATTAGTTACGGTTATTTTTATTTCTCGAGCATCACTACACCACAGACTCACAGACTACACTTTTGTTCTTGCCATAGACACATTTGTCTTTTCGAATTTCTTTTTCTTGTACCCGGTTGGAATGTGAGTTGATGTTTGATTATTGTGAAAATAAATCTACTTTAATTCCTACAGTATAATTATTTTTTTAATAAATCATATACAAATTGTAAAGTGCGTCACACAAATAAGTGATCGTGTACAATATTTTTCTGAATGGTTCACAAAAACACATTATTTTGATATCGAAGGGAATCTGACGTTCAATCTAGTGATTGTGGATTTTGTGTGGTTACGTATGATTGTGTGTTATATATCAACATAGCGAGCCTTTATGCGACATATCAGTGAATGCTACACGATCTAGTCACTTGCTTGAAAGAACTTAATAACAAAACATGGTATAACCTAAGTTTGAGTTCGTGGAGGGCTGAGGTTGTGTTTGTTTTACAGATTATGGCTCCACCACAGCCCAAGGTGGCGGAGAAGCCCGCCGAGGCCCCGGCCGGCGGAGTCAAGAAGCAAAAAGTCCGTAGACCAAGGAATTATGACCTAGGAAATGGTATACTTCGTTTCTCCAAGAGCAGGATGTACCACAAGAAGGTAATGTGTTTTGTTTAAATTAGAAATACTTTTACTGCTAAGGTAAAAAATAAAATGATACTTTTAATTGCCACCTTATTCAGAACACATTGGTAAACGAGTATGTTAAATAAACAACTTTGATTAATAAACTTTTATATACATTCATTTATTCACTATAAGAATCTTTAAACAAAGGGAATCATATAAACTCAGAACTTGCATATAAAATCGTCACAAAGCAGGTGGCTAGTATTGTTTTAATATATGTATTCTGTATATAATATTGGAAATATTGAAATTGGAAAAATATTTTCTGCTAAATTGCCAATTGTGTTGTATATTCTCTGAAACCAGACCATTAATGACATTTAAGTTCTAAGGTGTAAGAAAAAACAACTTGTTTATGACGAGTGGTAGAATGATGAAAAAGTAGCCTTTGATATCATGTCACAAATTTTTCACAACACTTTATCGAACACAACCTGTTAATCAAATAATAAAGCACATATAATGGGACAAAAAAGTCTGTGGACAGAAAGATTCAATATCATTACTGAGTTTCACTGTTATTAATGATTCTCGCAGTTCAGATCAGAAACATTTACTTTTTAATCTTACTACATAGTAAATAGTATAGTTTTTAAACTACATAATAACAGATCTATTTGAAGATAATTACATTTGTTTCATATATTACTCAAAAATGTACATTTCAGGCTATATACAAGTTTGTCGGCAAGAAAAACCCAAAAGCCGTCAAACCCAAGAAGCCTACAGTTGCTGTGAAGCAAATAGGTGGTGAAAAGAACGGAGGCACTCGTAAGGTCTTACTGAAACGTAGGAAGTCCTTCTACCCCACTCAGGACAAGTAAATATTAGAATTTCTTGTTATCCACTTTTTCGTTGTGTATATATAACAAGCTATAGGCATCAGAAATATAGAACAAATGTTTTCATAGTATCACAAATTTTCATGTCAGCCAATTTGAGAGGCCTTTTCTTTTTAATAGAAATAAATGGTGGAAGTCTTAGTAGATGAAGGTGATATATCACAAATTTGTAATTGTACAAAATGCACTCTGAAGATTTGGTTGCATTTTGATTGTATTATATATATATATATTTTGGATACTTTCGTTATTTAGTTTCCTATGTGATTTGTGTTAACTTTGTAAGAAGAGAATACATATTTGAATATAGCTCTTTAATTTAGGTCATAAACTGATAATGTAAAATTTGTTACATATTCCATTCAACAATTGATACAAGTCCATATGTTGATTTACACGCTATCATTTTTCAAATGACTTTCTTAGTATCTGAACCATATTTTATAGCTAGCACTTTCCAAATTAAATATCATGGCAGCACTGAGAGGTTACAATCCATCTCTGTCACCAGCCTGTGAACTCTTAGTCGCTGGATTTACACTGATTGATACTAAAATTCAACAAACTTAAAGGATTGTTGTGATGTGCTCCATCTCCTTGTTCTTTGTGGTATAGATCTAGTCAAGTATGTACTTGACTATTGTTTATATCATAATTATTTTAAAAATACATGTTGCTTAGTGTCTAATACAGTGCAGTTACTTTGTCATTCTTGGATAAGACAAATGTTTTAATTGTGACCGAATGTTATCTTGTAATTTTATTTAAAAAAATGTATGCGTGCTTGTGACCAAACTATAGAAGTGAGAACGTAATATATACTCTCGAAATAGTACATATACTAAATTTACATAAAATTTTAATATTATTTTATTAATATGTAATAATAAAGACTAGTTATTGGAACAATACACTCCTTGTGAGACAGTAAATGTGGCATATGGAGACTGGAGTCTAGTGTATATGACTCAGAGCATCATCGAGTGTGTTTGATGCAAAGTAAAGCCAAAGAAACTCATTTCAGCTCCAAAAATACATATAAATATTTTTATTTGTAGGATCAGGAGCAGTTCCAGTGGCAAGAGCTTTAGCAAACATGTGCGTAGGACGAGGCCCAACCTTACTCCTGGCACAGTATGCATTCTGTTGGCGGGCAGACACGCCGGCAAGCGTGTTGTGCTTGTTGGTGTTTTGCCCAGTGGGCTGTTACTCTTCACTGGACCTTTTACAGTAAGCTTACCTTAGATAAAAAAGATTTGCAATATATATGTTCTCAAAAATGTGGAAATGAATTTAATTATGTATTGACATTACTTATGCATTGATTATACATCTTTAGTTATTTTTTTGTGAAGTTTGAGAGGAAAAGTGACAAATTTCAGTTTCATTAGTCCTTTTCCGACTATTCTTTAATCTAGGTAGTATCTGCAAAAAAGTTTTGTTGTGAACTGAGGCTTGACTAAATGTTTTACCGAGTGTCTACTTATGTAATGTCAACCGTCCGTGGGATCTTCTTGTCTATGTCTAGCTGATGACATTTATCCCTAGACTATCCAAAACCATAAAGGTTTAAGTTCCATACAAGCAAATTTAAACCACATGAGGCACAGATCTACAGACTGTTATACTGCCTCACAGTATAGAAACTTACAGACTATTATTCTATGGTGTCAATGTGATACTCATAAACATCACATTTGCTTTTTTCATTCAGAAACGAAAAATGGTTATTATCCATTTTAATATTTTATGTCCATTTTACTCTTATGGTGAAGAAAATATTTGTAAATTTGAGTAAATACTAATTCTCTGCAGATAAAAAACATATATCTGATTTTACTTGGGAAGTTTAAAACATAGGAAATCAATGTCAAAAAGTATTTAAAGTTACACAATAAGAAGGAAGAGGCTTATAGTTGAATTTTAAGCAATGCTAAATGCTTTAGTTATATAATGCTACTCCCATATTTCCGTGACAAAGCTTGGACTACTTGTTGCCTTAAAATTAACTTCAAAATTATTCAGATACAGGCATAGATTACAGGTTTCCTCATCAATATGTCTTGCCAATAACTAGAAATTAGCGTTCGCTTAACCCCCGTGATATATGTAAAATTCGCGGAGCGGTTGTTCTGCTGTATTTATCGTCATGTAGCCTGATAGTAAGTAAAATATGGTGATTGTGTCTTCCCACATCTGCTTTTAGTGTCGTCACCATAGACAAAACTTAGTGACTATACACACTGGTAATTTGAGCAACATAAGAAAAGGTAAATTCAGTTTGGAAATCAATAGCTTAATGTGATCTAATGATTCCAACTGGAACTCCCATAAAAGGCAAATTTTTAGTAAAAATTAGGCTTAGTTGAAAATTTATTGTTGATTACTTGATTATTATGTTGTAGAAATTGCTTATACAGCTCAAACTCTGTTCCTTGATTTATTTAACATCTTCTTCGAGGACATTGTCGCTTTATATATATACATGTACATATAATTATCATGAAAATTTGCATACGCATTGAAAGGGTATAGCAAATCACATAGGTTACATAGTTTTTCTAGAACATATGTACCGTTCCCCAGAGATAGGTCCACTCCACATTAAAGCAAGCGATGCTGCCAACAAAAGCTAGTAGGACATATTGTACTGTCTTAAAACAAAATTTTTAAATTTCCAGTTAAACTCGTGCCCGCTACGGCGAATCCCTCAACGCTACGTCATTGGAACATCTACCAAGATAGACCTGGGCGACTTCAAACTGCCCGCGCACCTCGACGACGCCTACTTCAAAAAGAACAAGAAGAGCGTTAAACGCAGCGTCAAGCGTAAAGAGGGCGAGGACATCTTCGCTACTAAGAAAGAGGTATATCTGACATGGAATTCTATTCAAGTTAACCATAATTTCTTTACCAATTCATATGCGGAAGAAACAAAACCATCAAATAATGATAAAATTAACCATATAAAGGATATACATTCACAACAATGAGACACATGAACCAGACACCATGGTGGTTAAAAGGCCTTTTTAGTGCTTCGTAATATTGTATTGTATACACATACAATTCTCAAACCAGAGCACCCGAATTCCTAATTACCAAATACTTATTAAGTGATGCTATAAAGAGACCACAAATATAACAAGACACTGTATAATGTATTCTAATATTATTCTCTCCTATGTTAAATCCTATAGATTTATATCTTTAACAAGGGAACACACAAAGCTTAGAAAAAACTGGCTCTCAAGTGCAGCTGCCAGAAACATAGTGACAGATTTTCAATTTCAGGGTGGTAGTTATCCAGGTGTGCATTGGAAAAGCCCAATACTGTTTTCCTTCACCGAAAGTTATCCTCAACGTATTGATTCCTCGTTATAGAAATGAATCTAGAATCTATGTTATCACTAAGATGTTATAGCAGAGTTCCCCAAACTTATTTGTGTCGTAGACACCTTGCCATGTTTTTCCGCGTTGGGTAGACCCCCTACTTACCTCATATTGATTTCCTGTAAATTTCTGACCGTAGTGAAGTTAGTGTTAAAAACTTAAATACTAACTGTTTATATTTTTTAAAATATTTTCTTAGCACTTTCCTTTTCAAGATTCAGGAAACGAATAAACGTATTTGTCCCACATTCGTATTTATAGAGTGACGAATTGAACAAGTCGGTGAAAGGTAGCGAAGCTCTGAGACTGCGACTCTCAGGTTTTTACAAGTTCAAAATGTATTGCGACCACAAAGTGAATACCAACATCCTACAACTTACACAATTTTATAAACATATATAAAAAAAATTTTACTTCATAGGTACTTTTATAAATAATGTATATGTTTTGATATTATAAGATAGTATGATGTAAGTAAATAGGTACTATCAGTGTATGTGTTGAGATCTACTATCGTGGACCCTCATTTTCATTTCATAGACCCCCAATTTTTTTTTCGCTGACGTAGACCCCTTGCAGATTGTCATAGACCCCTAGGGGTCGAAATAGACCACATTGGGAATCACTGTGCTATAGCTTCAAAAGTCTCATTTGAATAAAATTATGCCTCATCCTATAAGTTTCATTTTTTTTTTTAGAAATATGTTCCATCAGAGCAACGCAAGACCGATCAGGTACTGGTCGACAAGGCGGTGATGAAGGCCATCAAGCTCCGGGCAGACAAAAAGACGCTCCGCGGTTACCTCAAGGCGTCCTTCGGTCTCCGCTCGAGTCAGTACCCGCACCGTCTGCGGTTCTAGATTAAGACAATAAAACTATTTGAATATTGGTCTATTTTTTTTCTTTACTGCATGTTACTGAAATATTCCAGATGAATGGGCTTGATGGTATTATTATATTTAGGCAGCGATCGAGTTTTCGGTGAAGAATAACATGAATAATTGCATGATGGCGAGGCAATTTTATAATGCCTGTCTACCTAATTACCACTCTTGGTGAGGTAAATAAGTTGCTAAATATTAATAGGTGTAATCAAACTCTTATACTTAAGCCAATAGTTCTAGGGCAATAGCTGTACCTTTTTCAGACTCCAGACCTCACATTGATTTTTTAAGTCATCTTTACTTTTATAAAATGTATACTTTTCTTTTGGTTCTTTAAAATATTGTATAGCATTAAGAATGTAAATCTAAATGTGAGAACAAATAAATGTGTTATTATTATTATTACGACTATGGGGGTCCCTCCTAACTCATGAGCTAAAAGTGAGTCATCACAGTAAATTAAAACATTGAGGTTAAGTTGCACCAAAATGTCGGTTATTATTGTAATAGTTAAAATCAACAATGACAAGAGCCACTAACAGCTATATATACCTGAACTAGTTGCACCATGAAACGTTTTGTAATAGTTGAAAGTTATTAGGGTTAAAACGTAAATAAAGCAATTAGTCCCTGAAATCGAAGAGGATAACATTTTTTACTTGGCAAGTCTTTATTGTATCCCTCGCCAAATGCCTGTTGCGCGCAAAAATTGAATGTTATAATTACTATCCTTTATTTTTTACTTCGTATCAGTGCGGTAAAACTGTAGAGGTCTTCCCAGGTCAATTCGACAAAATAAAAAAACTTCGTATCTCTTTCTGTAAAGTTGTATATTAGACATTTAAATATTTATATCACTGGTTAATTCGGAAAAAAGCAATACAAGTGTTTTATTACTTTTTAGTTGGCGACCTTAACAAATGAAGTGCAAAGTTAACGCACCTGCAATTTTTTAAGACACCCGGTATCTGTTCTATATAATATATATTTGCCCCAATTAACGAACCGATCAAATTTAAGGAAGATAAATTTTACTATTCCTAAGACGCAAATATTTTTATATGTATTATTTCTGTTGGTCGGAAGAACTGTTTTGAGTTTCCCACAGGATTTCTTGCAGTAACTACATATTTTAAAGTATTACTACTAAATTGACAAGAAGTTAAAAAAAAGTAGTGTGTACTTATGTACACGCGTTAGAAGTTATACTTCTTTGGCGTAACAAGATAAAAATCTTTTCAAAAACTTTATCTTTCGCTTTATTTTACGATTGTAGAAAAAACGACACTAACAATAGAGAAAAGGTATTTAATAAATACATACTTTTTTTGAATGAAATGTTGACTATAGCTAACTTCAGGTTGTCGGTTTTTGTGACGGTGTGCACGCGTATAGTAAAAATTTGCTCTGATCATTTTTCCCTAACGCGCCAAAAGAAGTATAACTTCAAAAATGACAATAACAATAACATTAACCGGCCAATATTGACCAGTCATTGTTAAGGCTAAATCGTGATGACATTTTAACCATTGTTAACTGGTGCACCTATTTATCGCCTAACGATTACTTAAACCGAGCTTTTGACGTTACATTGACTGGTGCAACTCAATCTGAATGTCTAAAAGCATTTCATAAATAAATTTGATTATAAACTCGCACAGCACAATGTCGATACTTTAGTTTTTAGTTATTCTTACGAGCCCTACGTACATAGACTACGTACGGTACACACACATATACGAGTACTCTGCGTTTCATAACCAATAGATCTGTTTAAAAATGTCATATAAAGTACCCCACGTTTTTATAATAGTGACATTAATTTTCTCACCAGTACTTATATTATTTTGCTAAGAATTATTTTTTGCTTTTTAGTTTATCTCTAAAAGCGTGTTTTTTAGTTTTTATTTTTCGCTTTTTAGTTCGATTTGCTTGACATGAGTGCCAAGTTTCATTCAAATTTGTTGGCTTGAAGTAGAGCAAAATCGAGTCTAAAGAGTCAGTTACAAATAAACATACATGTGAAACTAATAAACGCGTGTTAAAAAAAACGAATATATATTTCTTGTCAAAACTGTTAAAATGATCTTTGAGGATAATAAAAAGCGGGTAATGAAGGTAACTTTATTTGATTTATTTGTATTTATTGGCGGGATGATGGTAGCGAAGTGCAGAACGTGCTGTGGTTGGTGCGGGAGTACGCGCGCGCTGCACATGTCGTTCACGCCATTCCGCTTCTAGACGAGCATACACTCCACCTGTAATACATACTGCACTAATTAGACTATGAAAAATGTACCTAAAGTAATATAACTAAAACGTCGTTTAGTAATTTTTCTGTCACAGTCGTTGCATTTTCTGTCACTGGAATTTTGTTTTAATAACTTTGACTTCCGAGACATCTACAATAAATCGGCAGTCATCGCTATCATGCCGTCTTGCAAGACACGGCAGTTAGGTATACATTGGCTGATCTCGAAATGCGACAATCCAAAACAGTGGTGATAGTAAGCCAATCAGGTAAAGACCGAAGCACGAACGCACCATGCCTAAAAGAGCCACTATGGCCGATGACACACTTGCAGTCAGACACAAGCGCTATACCGTACCACCTTAAGGTATATTTGATTAAAACGGAAATAACACGTGAGCCAAAACGAATTAAGGTGGGAGTGATAGATAAGTGATAGAGATTTATGTAATTTATCGGACTTAAAAATGTATTCCAGATTTATAAAAAAACTTCGAGAATATAAAAGACTAACGGAGTTCGAAATAATATTCAGTACAATTGAAACAGTATATCACTTCTAGCTATTAGTACGTAATACTGGCCTGTTTTTTTTTTGCCTTTTTGCCAGGTGTAACTTTGGCATCCCCGAACATATTTTGGGAATTGTTACAAGTTTTAAATGTATTTACCTGGTGGAAGGCGTGCGAGTTGTCGGTGTGCGGGTGTGGAGGCGAGGGCGGCGCGCATGTGCCTCTGAGCGCGTTCCTCGAAGCGTCGTTGTGCGTCTTGGTTCGTACGGGCGGACGCGCACGCGACCCACTCGCGACCGCCGCCACGTTTCTTTCTAAAAAAGACGGACGGATACATTTCCCACTCTCGCATACTAGATTCAATTTTAAATAAATAAATAAAAAAAATAGTTTAATTATTACACTTATTTTTACATTTTACACATTTTTAGTTTAGACATTTAAACTATCCACTTTATGGAAAAGAATACACACTCTTTGATCATCTAACTACCAAACTAGGTTGGCAGTTGGTTTACCTCCGAAGAAATATTACACATGACTGTCGTTTCCTTAGTTATGAAAATGTGGCTTAAGGGAAATAAAATATGAATTAATTAATCCTTAAAATTATATTATTATAAATATTAGTTAAAGAGAATAACTAAGTAAATATAATTAATAAATAAACAAAATTAGTAAATAAATAATTGGTCGGTACCTAAGGTGTATACAGTGTATGTATGTTTTTGAGAATTTTTGTTTATGAGTGGCATCACGTTTGTAGACGTGCATGTTTGTGTGTGTTTATGTGTGGGTGTGTGTTTGTATGACATTTACAACAGCAAGCGGATTTTTTTTCGAACTGACTACACTGTTGACCTTGCAAGGCCTCTACAGAGTCTTCGGACTACTAAGGGGAGCGCTTAAGGCACTCACCCAATTTTATATAGGCAACCAGCACAAGGGCGCACGGCGCGCCTCGGCGTGACACCGAATATTCCGAGTTTAACTAAGCTAACTATTATTTCATACATATATGAATTCATGAAACATACACATGTACCCAGCATGTATGTTTCACGAAGTGATACATGTATCTTGAATCTTTTTATTAATATGGGTAAATCCATTATGGATACCCACCCTCTCGGGGGAGAGAGTGGGTTATGTCCGACTCGCATGGACTAAAACTCCACGGTGTACCGACCGCCACTTTGGTTGGACAATAACTTTTATGCATTAAGTTACAAAAGTTATGATCGAATGGTTTGACCGGTGGAATATTAATTCGATGACCGTTACAGGGTAGTTCTATTCCTAAATTTATTTTTAACTACGTACTTATACGAGTAGCGATTCTCTGTGCTTTTGATAATTGAAAATAAAGATCGAAATCGTTTCAACGGTATTATCGGATCTTCATCTACTCTGAGTACCACTTAGTACGAGATCCCACTACAAAAATGCTATCGTAACAAGGATACAGTAGCTGGTAAGAAGCATGCGATCATAAAAAATGTTCTAAAATAACGTAACATTTTGGCAAACACTAGAAGTTTTGGTTTTAAATAATTTCATAATTAGTACAACATTATAATAATTTATATCACAGCCATACACAGTTAAAAACAGTTGATGTTCCATAACAATACAGAAATTTTGTTAAAGGTAATAATGTATGAAACACTACAACTATGAAGTAAAGTGTCTATTTTAATGAAACATTAAAACAGATACCTACTTAATCTGAATTAATAATTCTGAATTTTGGATAATTTATACTTATAAAAAATGTCTGCATTCTTTTTGCTATTGTGAAATACTTAGTATCAATTCTAAAGACTACTGACAGTACTGAGGTTGCTAAAGTTAATTCCGCATACTCACTTTGTATTAGTATGAACCTGAACCTTAGAGCGAGGCGTTCTGGCGATGCGTCGCCGAGGAGCTGTGTCCTCATTGCTTCTCCCGCTACCAGAGCTCTGTTCACTGTCCGATGACGAAGATGACTGCTCTCCGTCGTCGTCAACCGAATCACCACCGGCGGGGGCGCCTTTCTTTTTAAACCAAGCTTACGTTACATCTTTTGTATATAGGTCGGTTCATCTTCCTTTATTCGAGTCTAAATGCCAATATTTGTTTGCAAATTTGTCAAAAACTGATGAAGTTTTTCCAGAAAATGAAAACAGAATCAAAATCAAAATCAAAAATACTTTATTCAGTTTAGGCCCTGAGAAGGCGCTTATGAACGTCAAAGTTACCACCGGTTCGGAAAACAACCCAGTCATCGAGAAGAACCGGCAAGAAACTCGATCTGGTTTATCTTTTCATTAACATATTATAACTCACATTTTTAAAACATAGTTATAAATAATTACAATGCTCGATAGGATTATAAATTCTAACTATGTCGGTTCTTTTGTTTGTTAAAGTTTCACAATTAAATCGATCACAATAAAATTTTATACGCATGCAAACCGCGACTGGGTGAAAAACATAGATTATTTTTCATTAAGAATATACTGAAAAACACTCAGACAAAAAAGAAATCGTGGGAGAAAGTTAGTTGTTGTTTACATCAATTTTGGGTGGTTGTTCGAAAGAGGAACATATTCTAATAGTACTTTGTGAAATACATGCATTGTATTGCGTAGTAAAAACGAAAATGTATGTTATAGAAATATACGATGATGTAAATCTCTCAAAAAATTGTGTTTTGTGTATTGAGGTTTTTGAAGTTATACTTCCTTTCGCGCGTTTGGAAAAATGATGAGAGTGAACTTTTACTAAGGACGGGCGCACCGACACCTAAAAGCGACACCATGAAGTTGATTGGTAATTGTCTGACAAGATTTCGTGAGAACTGATAACTATGCTTAATATAAAAATATGTATAAATCTCCAACACGTGTTTTATATCAGTGGAGATAAAAAAAACATTTATACATAAATACATACTCGTATGTGTATTTGTGGGTGATTTTAAACTATATCTGGTGGTAAATAATAACTTATTGTGAGTATTCGTACTAAAAGAGGATCTTTACATTATAAGCTTTTTAAAGTGAGTTTATAGATTGGAGGTTGACTGTCGGTATGTATTATTTGATTTGTTTACATTTTAAATTATTATTATTAGATTGTTATTTGATAATTACTTTATTATACGTTTCTTTGGTACCTTACTTGATTATGTATATATATAGAAAATTACTTTTAAAGTACTTATCGTCCTTTTAATTAAAATGTTATGAATTACATTCAAAAGCTTTTTTAAGCTAAAGAAGTATAAATTCTTACGTGCGAACATAAGTACACACATACGATTGTTTTTTTTAAATTTTGATTTATGTATCTATGTCTTAATTAATAACCAAAAATACTCTACGATTGAGAGGCTATATATACCTACTATAGTATAAAGCTTTATTTGTACTAAACACAAAACTTACCTACATCCAATACTACTTTTTGGAAACAATTACATCACTATAAATTGTTTTTTTTTAACGATTTTAGTCTTTAACCCTAAAGGTTATGTCACCTTAATCATTTTCACAGATTGAAAACTTTGTATCATAAAGAAACCCATAATTAAATCATAAGTCCAACAAAAATAATAGATTCAAATTTAACCACCGTAATAATTAAAACTATAACAAATTATATAATCAATATAAATAAACGATATGCACACCGAGGACTCCACTAAAATTCTCTGTAGAAAATAAAAAAAATACCATCATTAAATAAATCAAATATAATCATACACTACTAAATATTGAATAAGCACATTCAACTGCAAATAAGTAATTAAATAACAATAATCATTTACAATATTTAATTACAGCTGTTTGTAAAGTTGACATGCATACTCTGCAACTCTCCAACAATAAGCAACCTGATTTATAGAGGTGCTCATTTTCGGTACAATAACAAATATTGTAATACATTAATCCTAATCCTTTTTCGAACTGACTAAAACTATTGGATTGATGGGCCTTCACGACTTCACCGGACTACTAAGGCGAGCGCTTAAAGTGCTCAGCTGCTTGGCAAAAAGCTCAATGGTGCCAAAGTTACCAAACCTCGGTTTCGGCCGTTGTTTTAGGTGCAACATCGCGAATCTATGTAAGCTAAACTAGCTATGGTTATAATGCATATAAGAATTAGTGAGACAAATATGCTGGTACACATGCAAATGCATTGCATGAACTCAACCTGAATTTTGCATCTGTAAACGTAACGAAATTAAACTAACCAAGTTCGAAAAATAAGCGAAAAAAATAAAACTCTTCCGCCATATGTGTTCTTATTTGTGTGTATCCCCACGTATGAGGGGGTGATCTGTGTTGTGTTGTTAAGCTAGTGAGTGAACTTTTTCGTGTGTTCGAGGGCTACATTCTGGGTTCGAACCTAGGCTGCCGAAAGGGGTCGCTACGAGTGTGCGGGAACGAAATTCATCGCAAAACCACTACGGCGTGATCTATGGTTAGGCGGGCATGGGCATGTACATAAGGGAAAGAAGGGTAAGAAGAGTCATAGGGGTACTGATCGTTCGCTGTTGTTATTTTATTTGGAATATGATTGAAATCTCTTCGCGTTGTTCACAATAAAAACAATGAAAATATATTTAATTATCGTATAACTGTTATAAGTTGTAATACGATATAAAACATCACGTTATCCAAGAGCAGGAAAACAGGTTCTAACAACAGCTGTTGCAAAATAACAACGGCGCTATTAATTATTGATATTTTATCGTTATTACAATTGATTCGTTGGGGTACGTAGCCATTGTACTTGTGAAAAGGGGCAACGCAATTAGCGAGAGTTGTTCGGATATTTATTTACGTTCCAGCAAGATTGTGGTTAAGTCCCAGTAGTCCCGTTAAGCTTACTTCATATAAGAATTAAAAAAGGTCTTGATAGGTTCTAGACGTATCTTTAGCGGGAGTGGTGTCGCGTCACCACTTTAGCGGAAATGGTAGAGTGATTACCACTATGCTAATATCAGAAGGTTAAACGGAGGAAATGAAAAGATCTGACTCCAATTGTGCAGACTAGTAATCGCTTTGGCAGCTGGATTACGAATCTCTTCGTTTATTGAGTTGAGTGCATATTTATAAGGAACCAAAAAGAACACGTGCAAATCGATAGAGGCAAACCGACAATACAAATACAAATAATATTACAGTCATAAATATACAAACAATACTGAAATCATAAAACAAAAGTAAAACTAGGAATTAACAATAAACATCTGTGCAATAAAATAATAAAGATTAAAAGTCGGGATTATAACAATTCGCCGCATTGTGTGTGGAGTTTGTCTGTTGATCCCAGGTAACATGTGGCCGCCACCTGGGCGGCAAGTCTTAATTAGTCGCGTTCTTAAGCCAACTAATTTCGGACTTTGTAGTGCCGATGGTTTTTCGTCTGCATTGTTGTAGTACACACATACCACGTTTGATGTAGGTATGTGTGTCGCTACAGTGCTCCCCCTTAAGCGAAGCGTACTGGTGGACGAATGGTGTGTCTCGATCAGCTGATCGGTGCGGGCGTCGTTTGGCGATATGTAAGTATTGCTGGTTGATGTTCTGCGGCTATGTCTTGACACGTGTGGCTAAATCAGGTTCCGTGGCGTTGTCACTGGTTGTGTAGGCAGCTTGAGTCGTGTGATGAGAGACGATTGTCTTAATGCTCTTGTAACTGAATAGCGTAGGATTTTTCATATTGCTTGCTGATGTTGAAATGTTCTTCTGGTGTTCGAGGAAATTTTCTCGCGTGGCTTACACAGACAAAGTTGCGGTGTCCTTTACATATTGACCTGGGTCGGAGGTTTCCGTCTGATGAAGTATTTGTGAACATCTTGATCGCTCTGCGTTGTCGTTGTGAGACGTAGTTATGAGGCTTCGTTGATGAGTGGTGTATTTTGCGCCGTTGATAACGGGTGCATGGCCTCGCCCTAGTGAATACGTCGGTGTGTATAGATGGCCGGGAGACTAGGTGCGATATTGTTACGCATGTTGCTTGGCTGCTAAGGTGGTTGATGTTCCGTGAGGCGTCGTTAGTGTTATGACGGTTTCCTTCGGGCAAAATTGGTCTTGAAGTTTTGCAAATTGTGAATGACGGTTTAGCCGAAGAAATCTTCTTTGTCTGAAGATTATCTTGTTGAGGTAGCAGTTGGATATTGCAATCTTGTTTTTGTGACTTTTGTAGTTTTGTTGCGGTTGTGCAATCTAGCGTAGACGGGCAAGTGATGGCTTGAACTTGGCTGCGTGTCTCTGCGACTGTGGCTTCTTTTACGCTGCTACTGGAAACTTCTGTTTTGGGTGTCGCATCTTGAAGCGATAGAGACGGTGATTTTGTTTTGCGGTAAACAGTTTGGTTATAGTTGCACGGTAATGTGCAGTTACGTGCGTTTGCACCGAAACAACCATGATAGTAACAATAACCGTTGGATGGTCTATTGACGTACGTTGGTGTTTGTGGGCGCTGGCTTACTGAGCGACGTCTGGAATCGTATATGGCTTTAAGCTCAGCTAATTGTACTTTTAGTTTTCTCACTTCTTTGTTGAGAGTGTGCGCGTGTTTGATGCAGTTTGTATGGTTGTTTGACGCGGTGGATGTAAAAGATTGCTCTTCAAACGTAGATACTCCTTGTGTTTGCTCAATAATTTTATCAGCTAGCACTGCGAGTTCATCTAGCTGTGTGTCCGAGTTGATAGCAGCGAAAATGGAACGTATGTAGTTTGGCAAATGACTCACCCACATGAGTTTGAGCGTTGAATCCGGAAACAGATTTCGTGCTAGTGTTTGCATTCGGCGAAGTAAGTGGGATGGCCGTTGGTTGCCGAGTTTTGTTTCTGTCAGGAGCTTGTGAAGTCGACGACTGTCAGATTCTTCGTAAGTCGCGATGAGTCGATTTTTGAGGATGGTGTATTGATTTGCATTCGGTTTGTTGTGGAGTAGGTCTTCGATTTGTTCAATCTCTTGTTTTCCAAGTCGCGTTATTAACTTTTGTGCAAGTCGAGCTTCGTCTCCTCCGAGTTCGCTGGTTGCTGCCTCGAACGAGAAAAACCAGAGTTGTGGTTTGTCACGCCAGAATGGCGGAATACGCATGGAGAGTGCCATAGAGAGTTCTTCGTAGTGTAGTTTGTGTGTGTCTTCTGTGATTTGGGCTGCTTCGGTCGTCATGTTTGCGATATGTGATTCCTTTGTTATTATTCTTCAAGAAGGGTTTCGTTGCTTGTGTTGCTCAGGAACTCTTCTTGAGTTAATAGGTATATGTGCATGTAAAGCTCAGATGTTTTCTTGAACGTATTCTTGCGGGTGTGCTTCAGCACCTCGTTATGTGTTCTTGCGGGGTCACCACTTGTACGGTGCGTGACTCGGTAAGTGATTACGTTGGCTTTGGAGAGTGAAGTGATGTCGGCCGGGAAGGTACTCACGTCGTTTTCGGACAGAGCAGTGATGTCGGCCGGATAGATTGTTACGTCGGCTGACGGGTAGATGCTTCGATCAGGTAGGAGATCACGTCGGGCTTGAAAGTAGATCACGTCGGCTGACGGCTGCGCCCGAGTAGGAGATCACGTCGGTTGACGGCTGCGCCCGGGTAGGAGATCACGTCGGGCTTGAAAGTAGATCACGTCGGCTGACGGCTGCGCCCGAGTAGGAGATCACGTCGGGGTCACCACTTTAGCGGGAGTGGTGTCGCGTCACCACTTTAGCGGAAATGGTAGAGTGATTACCACTATGCTAATATCAGAAGGTTAAACGGAGGAAATGAAAAGATCTGACTCCAATTGTGCAGACTAGTAATCGCTTTGGCAGCTGGATTACGAATCTCTTCGTTTATTGAGTTGAGTGCATATTTATAAGGAACCAAAAAGAACACGTGCAAATCGATAGAGGCAAACCGACAATACAAATACAAATAATATTACAGTCATAAATATACAAACAATACTGAAATCATAAAACAAAAGTAAAACTAGGAATTAACAATAAACATCTGTGCAATAAAATAATAAAGATTAAAAGTCGGGATTATAACAATTCGCCGCATTGTGTGTGGAGTTTGTCTGTTGATCCCAGGTAACATGTGGCCGCCACCTGGGCGGCAAGTCTTAATTAGTCGCGTTCTTAAGCCAACTAATTTCGGACTTTGTAGTGCCGATGGTTTTTCGTCTGCATTGTTGTAGTACACACATACCACGTTTGATGGAGGTATGTGTGTCGCTACATATCCATAGAGTCAGAAAAGAAATCGTTACAAACTATTGGTTGTTCTTATTAAAAAATACAAACATATTTTGAATTTTTACAATAAAAATTTATGATTATTTAGTTTACACCTTCTTAAGACAGAGCTGGACTTACCTTGCGGCGGGGGCTGAGCTCACGCGACTCGATTACCGTAGTCTTTGCCGATTGGGGGTCAATGTTCGTCGAGTTCGTAGCCCCGCTCGAGTAGTTAACGGGATGCGAGTGTGTGGACGGCTTCATGGAGACCGTTTCGCTCGGTACCGGTGATCCCGGTCGCGCTGATGCTGTATTTATCCCCCCGTACCAGGTAACACAATCGTTCAACCCCCACTGTTTATGAGGTATGAGGTGGAAATGTTTTCCAGAATTGACTTTATTATTTTGACGGGTACACATTGATCACAGCTAGAGGACTATCTAAAGTCAAGCTGTTAGAAGAATGTGATAATCGCTTGGTAAACAGCTTTTGTACTTGCGGATGGCAACTAACTAGAATGTGTAAAACGCCAATATAGTGAATTCACCAACTTTATATAATTAAGAATTTAGTGGTGGAGGAAGAATAGCAAACTCTCTTCTTCATGTTTATATCGTTTCCCATTTAGAACAAGATTGTTCGTGTGGATGTACTTTGGTTTTCCCAATCAGAGTGGTTTTGACATTTTTTTATGAAGCCAATTTTATTATTAATCTGACAGACTTTTTTTCACATACTAAAAGGGAAAACATTTTTTTTGATAATATATTTTTTAATCTCTTTAAGTTCTGTTTGATTGAACTGTGTATTTACAAAGTTGTGAAAAATGCGAATTTTTTTGCTATTTGACTGATATATAGAATTAAAAATAGGGTCGGATAATTACAGATTTAGATGTGTTGTCTGATATTTCAAATAATAAAGTTAGCCTTATCAGGATAATGAAAACTTTGCTACGCTAAAAACTAATATATTGATAGAGTATTTAAAATCAAAAAGATGACGATGACTAGATAAATTATAAAAACTCATAATAGTGATACGGTTTTTTCGTTTTCAATATTGGTTATGTAAAAAAATAAATGGACTATTGGGATAGGGATATCCTTTCTAATGACTACCTAATTCATTTATTTTCAATTCAATTTACCAGTCAACAAGTACAGTTAAGCAGAATTTATAGATACATATCCGCTACATATTATTGCCAATTCTGTAGCATATTATATACAGCGCTAATTTAATTTAATTCAATTGAAACGTATAATGACATGCTTTCATAAACAAAAAACGTAGTGTGTCATAAGTACACGCGTTAGAAGTTATACTTCTTTGGCGTAACAAGATAAAAATATTTTCAAAAGTTTTGTCTTTCGCCTTGATGTACGTTTGTAGAAAAAAGGACACTAACAATAAAAAAAAGGTATTTAATACATACATACTTTTTTTAGATATGACAATATCAATTGATTGAATAGTAAAATTAAAATATGACTCAAAATACAACAAACATCGTATTTCCTTAAGTATAAATATTTTTTAATTGTATACAATAAATTAATCTCTCAGTGTATATATAAGAAATATAATTATTTATAGATATTTAAAGTACATGAACGGATTAAGATAATCTATAATTAAAAATGTTATCCACGAGTTATCTTTTAACTATACTTATATAGTTTTTCTTGTCTATTAACTAATAACTTGTGCTTTCGATGTTTAAAGATTATAGATATGTGTCTTCTTCTTCTTCTTCTTGTTTTGGCACCGCAGGAGCACTTGCCAGTGTGAATGTTTTGTTTCAAATAAGTGTCTTGTGATAATTATAATGTTCTAACAAGGATGTTAGAACTTTCCGTGGAGTTTTGGTGGCATCTCAGAATGCATGCTCCGTGGTATTATTTCCCATCCACTTCACTTGTGCATAATAACCGAACTATATTACGTAAAACACCACCAATATTACAAAATATAGAGTCTAATAACACAAGATTATGAATAAAATATAAAAACCACTACATGACAGACTAAGATCCCGCCAAAAACTCCAGATATGAGTCGAATATGACAAAATAATTTTAGAATACAAACTTACCACGTTACTATGGCAACTATTAACATGTTAATGGTTACTATAGCAACGGCAACGCATAGCGCATAAGTACAAATATAAAATGTGGACTATAGCTAACTCCAGGGTGTAGGTTTTGCGGATAGCTTCAACCTGTAGATTTCGTGTCACACTGCTGCGCGCGCATCATAAAAATTCACTCTCATAATTTTTTCATAACGCGCCTAAAGAAGTATAACTTCAAAAATCAACTATAACAATTTATTAGACATATTTTTACACTTATATTTAAAACATTTTGAAAGCACGCCATTAGACGTTTCTATAATGAAGGTAGTAACAATATAAACCGTACAGATTCGCTTGTGAAAGCATCACTGCTATACCTTGTTCTACTTGAAAGCAACAAGCAACAGTGTTCGTGCTGCTGAGTTGCTCTCTAAATAGTATGGTTGGAAGCCCACATTTACGCATGAAGCTATCCAACTTAACTTTAACATGTATTAACACATAAAACTGGATTGATTATTGAATGAATTGCATGTCTATTTACTAAAATGTAACACGTTTAAATATTTAATTTAAGTACGATTTGGTTATTTAATAAAAATGTAACATAACTCAATTTGTATCCCAAGGTCGCTTCTTTAGTTCATATCTGTGTACAACGCCCCGCTCAGACATAACATATACATTTAATATAGCTTGAGAGTCTCACCGTTGAACTTGTTGTCGCTCGTGTACAGCTTGCCGAGTAAACCGAGCGGCTGTCGTGGTGGTACTAGTTGTATGCCTTCCCACCAGAATACTTCTCTACATTGCAGGCGCCCAGTATTCTCTTCCCCTGGCTCTGAAATGGCCGGAAGTTTTATGGCAACTTGCCAAGTTTCGTCCTTGAAGAAATGAGGCGGGGAAATTGGGGGAAGGGTTCTGATGTTGGTGAAAGGGAAATTTTCTACTTTATTTCTTGGGAAATCACTTACAATCATACTACAATTTGTTTACGATAACTGACTTCCACAAAGGTCCAACTTTGTTTTAAAATTCGAACCTTTAGTAATGCTATATGCATTACTAAACTACAAAAATATTATTGAAGCCTGTAGTATAAAGATATGACTGAGATATGTTTCATATTTTAATAATTGTTATTCTAAAATTACATAAAAACTTTCATCCTCTGTTTCACCGCTCTCAAATTTGTCCAATAAAAGTAGCCTATATTCTTTTCCAAGGCATCATTTATCTTAATACAAAAATTCATTAAAATTGGTATTACGGTTCAGGCGTGAAAACGTAACAAACAGACGGAGTTACTTTAGTTTGTATCAGTTTGATTTAACAATGATACATGAGTCACCTCTTCCTACGAGTCTGGTGAGGCGCTCCGGAAAGACCAACTGCGGCGGGCGCATCGCTATAATGTCCCGGAACTGGTTATAGATCTCCATCACTGCGGCATCAGTCGCCAGGCGCTCGTCCGGGACGTGCTCGCGAAACTGGCAACCCTGACAATGATACATCAGTAAAAATACTTTACCTGACAGCATAATAAGTATAATCTAGAATAATCGCCAATATTTCGTTTGATATCATAATTCTTTGACATTTCTGTCTACAAGAGGTTGTCAGTAGTAGCTCCCACATACGACAAAAAATTATTCATAGTACTTGCTTTTGTTGAGAATTAACGTATGCCTGAAAAATCTTTTTAATATTTTCTTGCTGCATGTAAATACAAGCGATATTCTATCAATTTGTTACAGACAGAAGTAAAGCGATTTCATCCGTCTGGAATAGATTGTCAGCAGTAACTACCACATGCGACAAAATTGTTTTGTCAGTATTTGTTAAAACTTAACGCATGCCTGAAAAATCTTTCCGATATTTATTTGTAGTTGAAACTCTTTCTATTGTGTGTACCCACAAGTGATATTCCATCAGTTTGTTACAGACAAAAGTAACAAAGTGGCATCAGTTCCTCTGGAATAAATTGACAGTTGGGGTAGACAAAAGGTGGGGTTCTGAAATTCGTTCATATTCAGCCAAATTGGACTTCTAATAGATGTGAATGTGAATCCACATTCGTTTTTCTTTCATGTTTATTTTTCAAGTTATGGGCTTGTAAAGAACAGTCATTTTTAAAATTCCGATTTATTGGAAGTAAATTTCAAATTGAATTAATTTACAGTAAAACAAGAGATACAGCGATTTATATAGAAAATTAACAGGTATTTTTAAAAATAAATGAAACTTGAAAAAACTTTTTTTTTATTGGACAAAACCGGAAGAAAACTTTCTAAATGAAATTTTAGTAACTTGGCCGATCGCTTTTAATTATCTATTACAACAAAACGTAACTTAAACTGCAGATATAATATACTAAAACCTTTAAAAAGGAGTCTGCATTGGTTAATGAAGGCAGATGCAGACACATGTCGCACTTCACTGAGGTCTAGCGCTTGCCTAAGTAGGCTTAGTTGCCATATATGACATTAAAATACCTCAACATTAAAAAATTCTAAAAAAATTCCTACTACGTAATAGAAAATTACATTATCTCCTAATTGGCATTAATATCCCGCCATTCGATTGACGTCAACCACGTCAATTGGTGTAGTGATTTCAAAAACTTTTGTAACTAACAGTGTTTCTGGTGATAGTCTCGAAGCGGTAGGCCCTTTCGCCGCAACACGGGTACCGACCGGTCGGCAGCGGTGGTCGCCCGTCCACCGCAAACATATGCGCTTGCTGTTCGTGGTGGGAGCACCATTCCATCTATCGAATAGCAATTTCGACCCATAGATAAACATCCACACATAGAATTATGAAACGGCTAGCACTTCAGGCAGCTTTGTTACTCTAGACATCCACATAACTGTATGTAACTATTATAATGACCGATGGCAAAGACCGTTTTATCGGCGAAGGTAAACATGGCAATGAAACCAGAGCACGTCGATAGATAAATTCATCGAACACATATCAGTAAGTAACTTAACATCTAGGCCCTGTAATAACTACAATTTGTTCCACAGTACCGCTGGTTAACTGGAAGAAAATGCCTTGCGGTATTAACCGTGCCCGTGTACGAACTAAAAAATGGAATAAAATATTCACAGGCTCATCTCCGGCTCGAAGGACCAGATGAAAAGTTCTGTTAGTTAAATATATAAATTGGCATAAATCACAGATTAAATTTAGAAAATGTTTCGATGGCAGCGATAGTAACATTAGTTTATTTTACGTGGAGTAAGCAATAGCAAAGTGTACCTGATATGCCGGGAAATAGTTATCGCAGAGCTGACACCGCAAGAAATGACAGTCAGCCCATAATCTCCAATACACACGGCGCCATGAACGAAGCTCTCCATATAGCCATGTTATATATTCGTTTAAATTCCAGTTCGCTTCCCTAAACATTGTTATTATTATTACAACTCAAGCTTACCAAGTGACATAAAAAATCCAAAATTTCACCAGTTCATCATCCACCAGTTTTAATGAAATTACCAACGTTTTACTAAAGTACGATTGTATGAGGTATGGAAATTATATTTATTATAATAAAATGTTAGATGCCTGAAATTATTTATCACAGATGACGAATAATAAACGTGCTATACTGAAATTAAATAAGATAACGAAAGAAACTCTCACTGTTTACCTCTTTAATCTAACTATATCATATATACAATTAGAAAAATAGCAATGATACAAATTAATAATTATCATAATATGATAAATTGTTTTGCATTTCATATAAAAAATAACAGTGATGACTAAAATAATCTACGCTTAGATTAGAGAAACTCTGAACTTAAAAAAACAATGCCCTCTTTGGTATTAGCCAATAATCTTTAGGTAATTATTTAATTAATTGTTAATTAGTTCAGTTGTGGTTAATAAAACAAGACCAAATACTTGTAATGAGTTGAGACAACGTTCCCTCGTCTGTCGATGCACATGTTGGCCGGTTGGCAGGGCACCCGATCTGCGACGTGTCGTCCCAACAGTTTATTGCATCTGTGAATTATATTTAGGAAGTAACAATTGTGGAACACCTTTGATATTTAGAATCAGTAGGCAACGACATATTGCCAGAATGAGTGACGATTCACGGATTCACCAAGTAACAACATGGGTTGATCCAAAAAGTACTAGAAAGGGAGATATACTCAAAACACAGTGGGAAGACGTCATAAAATGTGTTCTAGAGAAGAAATGGCTATCGGAAGCGAAAGATAGTAACCGCTGGAGTAGTTCGGAGGAAGCATTCACCCTCGCACGAGGGCTTGGTGCTTTCATTCTATTTTGTTTATTTGTTGCTTTCCATACCATATTGCGAAAACGCACAGTGCTGATACACGTTTCGGGGACACAACTTGTTGTAAACATATTTTAATTTAATAAAAAATGCGAAAATAACTGGATCCTACGCTTGCAACCTGAGAATTAGACGAGAAGAATAAAAAGAAAATAAATGATAATAATGATAAAGGTATGGATGGATTTTGTGAAAAATGATGAGTATAAAAGGTGTAAATATTTTAATGACATCTGACAGGCGGGAGTAGAAAAAGAAAACATGTTGTGCCAACCATACTTAGGTGGGATAAGGGTAAGAAGATGATGATTAGGTAATCAACGGTATGAAATGTGTTAGTTCCGATGATAACCCCATTTTATAGAAAGGTGCTTAAGTTACATACTTGCTGCATTTGAAGAGGGTCGCGAGCGTCGAATAATGGCCTCTCAGGGTCTCCGGGACCGGTTCGGCGAGCGACATGATCATCTTGCAGTATAGCCGAGACTGAATCTTGTCCTTACGATCTCGTATCGCTTCTAGTTCCACGTTAGTGTACATCGCTGCTAGCCTGATAATCGAAGTCAAATAATTAAGTTCAGTTATGGACTCTAAGGACTCAAAGACTTTATTACCAAAATTCCCTAATTAGACTAGGCGATTAAATCAATCAGAACAATATTGAATTGTGGTTAGCTATTTCACCAAAGGTTTACCCAAGGTTTTGCTTCGTATTATTTATAACTACTTAACGAACAACTGCCCCCGACTTCATCTGTGTTTTTATATAAAGGATTATATTCGCACGGAACCTTTATTATTTTTCTAAAACAAAACCTAAGTTATTCCTAATAATATCAGCTATCTGACAGTAAAAATCCCATCAAAATCCGTGCAAACATTTCGAAGATTAGCCGGATCAAACATGCAGACAGACAAACATTTTAAATATGTTTTTTTTTTTATTAGTACAGTATATAGTTACTATTACCATGTATAGCACATAGTTTCATATTTTTCAGTGAGTAAAAATCTATTATTTTGACATTGAACTGTCGGTACATTATAATTTTATTTATTTGTATACGGACTCAAGGAGATTAATCTAGGGCGAGGCCTATAGCAGCCAAAAAAGTGGGAGGAAGCCTTAGCAGAGGCCGTCGAGAGATTAGAGCATTCCCTCCAAACGTCGTTTGGGGGAATGCTCAATGCACGACTCGAAGGGTTGGAGGACCGCCTCCTACCCAGAAAAATAGTTAGGCCACCATTAGCGGCTGACAGACGGCGGGCGGCTCCTAGACCCGTGGGTGCAACACCTCCCACGGGGCTCAACAGGACGCCACAGAATAATACTGCAGCTCCAACCTCCCCCCCCCACTCCTGACCCATCTCCCATTCCGGCTCCGGTGGAGTCGGAGGAGCGAGAGTGGTCGACCGTGGTGCGCCAGGGGAGAAAACACAAGAAGAAGGTGCCTGTGTCGACTATGGCGACGGCTGAAACCCGGATCCCGGGCCCCAAGACAGCTGGGGTCAAACCCAAGAAACGGAGGAACAAGAGCGTAAAGAAAACGCTCGCCCCCCCTCGATCGGCAGCGGTGTTGATAACATTGCGACCGGAGGCAATTGAGAGAGGGGTGAGCTACAGGGACGCCCTCCTAAAGGCAAGGACGGAGGTGTCACTAAGCGAATGCGGCATCTCCAGCGTCCGGGTGCGCTCGAGTGCCACCGGGGCTAGGGTTATTGAAGTCCCGGGTTCCCTGGCCCCGGAAAAAGTCGACAAACTCGCAGCGGGCGTGAGAGCGTCGCTTGTGGGTCTGGCCACTGTGGTGCGGCCAGTGAAGCGGAAGGACATCCGAGTCGTCGGTATCGATGACTCGGTGTCCTGGGAGGAGGCCGTAGAGGCGATAGCCAGAACAAGTGGCTGCGAGGTGTCCCAAATGAGAGCGGGTCAGCTCAAGACGCGCGAAGGTGGAACCAGCTCCCTTTTCATCTCCCTCCCTCTTGACGCAGCAAGGAAGCTGATTGGAGCAGGTCGCCTCCTGATAGGCTGGAGTGCGGCCCGAGTCCATCTGTTGGAAGGTAGACCATTACGGTGCTACCGATGTATGGGCTTGGGCCACACTCGACCTATGTGCCCGTCAGCGGTTGTGCGGGAGGGGAGCTGCTTCCGCTGCGGAAAGGAGGGGCACCGAATGGACGTCTGCACAGCGGAAAAACCGCGGTGCGGCGTCTGTGCGGACGCCGGGAAGCCGGCTGAACATTTAATGGGGGGGGGGTGAATGTAGGCCCCCCACTGTAAAGGCGAAAATCCCCTTCCTTAGGGAGGTGCGTACGGAGGTGGCTGCTATGGTTCAGTAATGGACTGCATTCATAGCAGCTACCTTCAAGGGAACTTGAACCACTGCGCCGCTGCCCAGGATCTGCTCCTGCAGGCAGTGGCGGAGTGGAACATCGATTTGGCAGTGGTTGCGGAGCCATATCGTGTCCCGGACCAGCCACACTGGGCCGGAGATGTGAATGGCTCTGTGGCCGTTTTGTCCATGGGGGGATTGCCCCTTTCTATCAAGGAGAGGGGCGCCGGGTACGTAGCGGTCGCCTCACGGGGCCTTGCGACCCTCGGGGTTTATTTCTCCCCGAACCGACCACTGGTAGAGTTCGAGTCCTTTTTGGACTCCCTGGGGCCGGTCGTGAGGCGACTGTCGCCGTTTCCCATCGTCGTACTTGGCGACTTTAACGCCAAGTCGAGGGCGTGGGGAGCGGCGGCCACGGATCCGAGGGGTGAGGCCCTTGAGGAGTGGGCAGCCGAACATGAGCTGTCCCTCCTCAACCGGGGGAACGCCCACACGTGCGTGCGGCAGGGCGGGGGATCGATTGTGGATGTCACATTTGCCTCCCGGTCGGCTGCACGTCGTGTCCGGGGGTGGAGGGTTGAAGAGGAGGTGGAGACTTTATCGGACCACCGATATATCAGGTTCGAGGTCTCCACCTCCTACCATGAATCGTATATCCGCCTCCGGAGGGGCGCGACGTTTCCCCGCTGGGCGATGGGCCGCCTCAATCGGGAGATGGCGGAGGAGGCGGCCATCGTCCAGGCTTGGGCCTTGCCCCCCCCAGACAGGGAGGATATCGACGCGTCTGCTGCCCGCCTCCGTGATGCTCTTACGGAGGTATGCGACGCGTCGATGCCGCGGAGCGTACACCGCTCTAACAAAAGGGCGGTGTACTGGTGGTCGCACGAAATCGCAGAACTACGTGCGGCCTGCTCCGCAGCCCGGCGGCTGTTCGGGCACAGCCGTCGGAGAAATCATAGGGACCTCGAAGAGGAGGTCCGGCTGTATGGCGAATACAGGCAAAAGAAGAAGACTTTGCAAATCGCCATCAGCCGGGCCAAGGAAGAGGCGTGGGAGGAGCTCCTCCATACGCTGGAGAGTGATCCATGGGGGCGCCCATACCGGATGGTGCGGAAGAAGTTCAGCGGCCGGGCGCCCCCGGTGACGGAGACTCTCCAGCCGGAGATAATTGAGAGGATCGTGGGAGAATTGTTCCCCGACCCTCCGGAGCTCCTTCCTTCTTCCATGCCTCCTCCCCTCGCAATTACAGTGGAGGTGATCGGCATCCCTCCTCCGGTGACGGAGGAGGAAATGGGGAGGGCGGTCGAGCGCCTCTGCAGCAGGCGGACGGCGCCCGGCCCCGACGGGGTCCCGGGCCGGGTGCTGTCTATGTCCATGGACCATCTCGGGGGGTGGCTTCGGGAGCTGTTCGATCACTGTTTTGAGGTCGGTCAGTTCCCGAAGCCCTGGAAGACGGGGCGACTCTGCCTTATGGCAAAGGAGGGCCGCCCTCCGGACTGCGCGTCCGCGTATCGGCCTCTTGTGTTGCTGGACGACGCCGGAAAGTTGCTCGAGAGAGTAATTGCCTCCCGGGTCGTCCAGCATCTGGAGGAAGTAGGACCGGACCTATCGGACGCGCAGTTCGGTTTCCGGTCAGGGCGTTCGACCATTGACGCCCTGAGCCTCCTGAGGACGCTCTCTACGGAGGCGACTTCCCAAGGTGAGAGGTTATTGGCGGTGTCCTTGGACATCGCCAACGCCTTCAACAGCTTGCCACACGGAGTCATACGGGAGGCGCTCCGGTTTTTCGGAGTGCCCCCGTACCTGCGGCAGCTGTTGGAGGCGTACCTGGAGGGGCGGGAGGTCGCCTTCGTAGACGGCAGAGGTCAAATGGTTCGGCGCGGGACTCCCTGTGGAATCCCGCAGGGATCGGCACTGGGGCCATTATTGTGGAATCTGGGCTACGACTGGGTGCTCCGAGGCGCGCTTCCATTTGGAGCGCGCCTCATCTGCTATGCGGATGACACTCTAGTCGTAGCCCAGGGGGGAAATTGGGGGGACTTGATGCGCCTGGCCACGGAGGCTACAACCCTCGTGGTTGGGCGCATCCGACGGTTGGGCCTCAGGGTGGCCCTCAACAAAACCGAGGCCTTAGTTTTTCATGGGCCTCGGCGGGGGCCACCTCCTGGGGCCCATATATACATAGAGAGCGTCCGGGTCAGGGTTGGGGCCCAGATGAAATATCTGGGCCTCACCCTAGACGGACGCTGGCGGTTCGAGCCCCACTTTAAGGGGCTCGGACCGCGTATAACTGGGGCGGCAGCGGCACTTAGCCGTCTGCTCCCCAACAAAGGGGGTCCGGGTGCCGGCTGCCGCCGTCTATACATGGGAGTCGTGCGATCGATGGCCGCCTACGGGGCACCGTTATGGGCGGACGCCCTCTGCGCCGCCAATGTTCGCGCGTTACGCGGTGCGCAGCGCGTTGTGGCGCAGAGGGCGATACGAGGGTACCGGACGGTGTCCTCAGCGGCGGCTTTCGTGCTCGCCGGCTCCCTTCCCTGGGAGCTGGAGGCGGAAGTTCTTGCCGCCGTATATCGATATACGGCGGCTAAGAAGCGCTGGAGGGAGCTTCCAGCTCCCAGGGAAATAGAAGAATTGAGGACGAGGGTCCAGAGGGACGAAGTGGAAAGATGGAGGCAGGACCTGGTGGACGCGCGTTATGGTAAATATACCATTGACGCCGTCCGCCCGGTCCTGCCGGAATGGATGAATAGGAAGTGGGGCTCCCTGACGTTTCGTCTGGTGCAGGTACTCACCGGACACGGATGTTTTGGGTGGTACCTGCACCGGATTGCGCGCAGGGAGCCCACCGCCGCATGCCACGAGTGCGGCGCTTTGATGGATACCGCGCAGCACACCCTTTCCGAGTGTACTGCGTGGGATGGGCAGCGCCACACTCTGGTTGCGGCGGTTGGTAGAGATTTATCGCTGCCGAGCGTGGTACGAGCCATGCTCGGCAGCGAAGCAGCATGGAGAGCGATGGCCTCCTTCTGCGAGGATGTTATCTCGCAGAAGGAGGTGGCGGAGAGGGCCCGTGAGGCAGACCCTCTAAGCGGTCCTCTCCGCCAGCGGAGGGCTGGCAGAAGGAGGGGGGTGCACCTAGCCCCCATCCTTCCACCACCGTAGCCGAGCCAGGGGGGATGGGCGGGGGCCCATCTCCCCATTGCACTGGTTCGGTTGACGAGGGGAGGCGGCTGGTTGTGTACCCAGCTTGCCTCCCTATAAGGACGACGCCCGGCGAACGCCTTTCGCTGGGCTGACCGCTGGGGCGACATGGTGACAGCACTGTACGATCCCTTGTCGCCCCAACCATTGCGGCGGCCGGTACACCGTGGGGTTTTAGTGAGTAAGAGTCTCACACTACCCACTCTCCCCCCCGAGAGGGTGGCGTGTCCATGATGGATTTCCCCACGCTAATAAAAAAAAAAAAAGGGCGAGGCCTATACTAAATATAAGTAAACTTATTGTATTACTTCGCGTGGAAACTACAATATTTAACAATAATGTTACATCAATATAAATTTTTACTTGCAACATCACTCGCGTTAATGTAGCTTTTATTGTACTATTCTTCGGGATAAGCACTTTCTTCCTGGATGAAATTTAATAACACATAAAATACTTAATTATGCCTTAGATAAAAATGATGAGTAAGCATCATCTATATCATAATATAAGTACAACCAGTTGAAGTATTTGGTAGTGTATACAAACATAAAATTGAAATACAAGTACTCGAAGTCAAAAACAGGCATGCAGTCTACTTTTTTTTCATAAGTTTAGCGTTGTACCAAAATCTCACCTCACATTAAATGACAATGTAGTCTAAAATACTAAATACACTAAGCCTAAGTGAACTAGCTCTCGAGTACAGCTGCCGGAATACATCTATAGGTGCTTAGATTTTCAACATGAGGGTGTTAGCTAACCAAGCGAGCTTAAAAAAACCCTTATCACCTTTCGAAGCAGAATACAGAAGCGCGAACACTACCGCTTTGAAGCGTAACTATATTACCTGGTTAAAAGGGCGTCGCTGAGGCAGGCAAGATTTGTAGATGTCTTCACAATCTCATTCATATGCACGTGGCAGTAGATCAAGCAGTCGTGTAGTAACGGATCCATCTGGTTTCGTTATTTTGTTGTCATAAATTTTTCTAATGGTTTGCATATAAAACATCACTAAAACGATGATGGCTTAGTTGAGATTGTGTTTGAATTCCGCGCTAATCGTAAATGAAGACGTAGTCTCCAATCTTTGCAACTAAGCCGGAGCTTCGATAACGGAAAACGTCGTAATGAAACCATTGCATTGCGGTAGACTTTTTCTAGGTCCACCTAGCTAACTACCACCCTCAAGTTAAAAACCAGTCACCAAGCACCTGTTGGTGTGTTCCGGCAGCTGCATTTGAGAGTCAGTGCCCTCCCTAGTGGCTTAGCGTGTTCGCCATCTTAGACCACATCGTCATATAACATCAATAAATAGAACTTGGAATATCATGTAGTGGATTTTATGTTTTATTCATAATATTGTGTTATTTCACTTTATATTTTGTAATTGCGGTGGCGTTTTACGTAATATAGTTTGTTTATTGTGCATATGTGAAGTTGATTGGAAATAATCCCACAAAGCATGGACTCTGACTTGCCACAATTAGTTCATTGAAATTATTGCAAGAACCTTGTAATATCATTACCTACTCGACAATGGCAGTAGTAATCTATTAGAAAATTGGTTGCCACTAATAAAATAAAATAAAAAAAAACATCAATAGAGACTGTGGTCTAACGCTAAAACCTATAAAGTATAAATACCTATACATACCTAGTCGTGCCATAAATACTGAAACAAAGAAAAAAAATCTATTGCAAATAACATTTATTACTTTTACAGTGTGATAGTTTAATACATAAATATAAAACATTTTAAAATATAAAAATCTTATTCAAAGTGGTCTCTATTGACTTTAATACAGTCCTTTAAATGTTGAGACCAGTTATACCTACTTTGTGTAATGCAATCACAGCGATTCGGTTCTCTTTTTCAGCCCACTCCATTTTAATATCGTAAAATATTGTACAATGTATTGGCGCCAAAATGAGAAAACTCAATGAACAGTCATATAAAAATAACAGATTCCAAATTCAAATGTAATATTTTGTTTGTTTTTAATTGTAACAGTATTTATGGCCAGACTAAGTACATATGAATACTTTGTTGCAGTTCTTCGTTCGTACTATTAAGATTTAGATAATAAACAAGACTTCCTATAGTTTAAACTGAATAATAAGTTTTATTCTGAAAAACCATATGATGCACAGTAAGTAAAAAAAGACACGACAAAGGAAAGACAGTGCCGTCAACAACATTAAACAAAATGAACAAGCTATGACTCTCTTGACATAGAGCCAAGTTTTGATATGATTTAATCTAATACGTACACTGTCGACTTTCCATATAACCAGGGATATTGTGAAGAAAAAATGTTATTATAGGCAATAAAACTTACTTTAAAAAAAATACCCAAAAAGAAAACCAGCAAGACGTCCTTCACCATAGTACCTACATAGTTTTGGATTGTCATAAACTTACAAATAGCTAAGTCGCTACATATTCCTATTCGATTTTGAGGAATTCCCTGACATTACTATTAAAATGAAATAGGGACCTCTCTTTAAAATATCCCAGTTCTAATACAAAAATAAGTATTTCCAAAATCGGTTTACGATTGACGAAGTTTTAAGGTAACATACATTTAAAAAAACAACTGAATTAATCTTCACCTTTTTCAAGTCAGTTAAAAAAACCACAATTAATTTGAAGACTATCGTAATAAAATTTATAAGATCTTTCGGTTGCTGAAACCCGTGATGGACGAAACTAAACTCACTCTCGGTGATTCAACACTCAATAGATTAACACGTAGTTAATCTACAACCCACATACTTTCACCAACTAAATGACTAAGCACAGAGCGACAATCACTTCACAGATTATCAATATTATGGTAGTATACCTGAAGGAATGAAGCTGAGACCAGTATCGGCACCACGTTATGAGGATCCAAGAGAGGCCAGTCCGCGACCAGGATCGAATCCCTCTTCACCCAGCGCATCAGCCAATCGAAGATCTAAATGGACATAAATAAAATGTTAAGACGTCTGCCGGCCGATGCGCGTGTATCACGCAAATACGACTCTATAGATTACTAAATCTTAGAGGCCTGACCTTTATCTATAAAAAAATATTGCGATAGATTCATTTAACATGGAGTTATTAAAATTGTATGATACTACGATTTTTATAAGCCCTACTTGTTCAGCTATGTATGTTTTCTTGCCGTGAAGAAGTGGAGCAAGCGGGGGGGTGCGCATGCGCAGAAAAGAAGTAACCGGATAACATTATTTCCAAAGAAATATTATAAGTAAAGCATATTTTTGCTTTCAATCTTTTATGTTTTGTCCTCTGTACGTAAAATATATTACTGAGACAATAAAAAAGACAGACAAAGTCGTGGCTATCAGCTAGTTATAAATAAAAAAACTGGAGAATACGAAATTATGAGTTCATACACAGACCGATAAAAATCTCTCGCACTCAATTCTATAGTTCGGGTAGAGCGCGACAGCAAAACATCCCTTATAAAACTTATTCTTCAAATATGTTGTCGACTGCGTATCCGAATAAATAAATAAATTGTATTTTTCACGGATATATAGCTAACGAGTATTACCTGAATATCACAGTGTACAGAAATGTCCATGTCTTCAAGTCTCTGACCGGATGTCACGTCCGCGAAGTAACCCATCTTAGAAATTAGTAATTTTTGTGGACACCGAAAATCCTTCTTCATTCCTTTGACTTCATCACATACATGAATTTCTACATCACCACTGTAAAGTTAAAAGCAAAAAGTAATTTCCGATACCGGGAATCGAACCCGAGCCTCCTGGGTGAGAGCCAGGTATCCTAGCCACTAGACCATATCGGATTATACTATCTGTTTGAAAATATAAAACTGTTTCATAAGGACTAATAAATAATAAAGAATTTTAAAAATCTATATTAATCATGTGCTGCCCCATCACATGTCATCAAAAAATCTTGTCCACGATTGTAATAAACGCAAGTGTGGAATGGACGGGTGATTTTTAACGGATGTTAATTTCGAGTTATCGGAGTGATAACGTTTAACTCAAACACATTGTACCTTATAAAATTGATACATCCATAAACAATATCACATAAAAAATTTAAATGAAATAAAGTACGTTGAACAGGAAAACAAGTTACTTGGGGATTTCGCATAACTGAAACATAACTTGTAGTTAACTATTAAATATCACCTACTCATGTTTTTGATTGATTCGTTCTTGAGCTGCAATCAACGATGATTTTCGTCTGCCCAAACGGTCTCTTGATTCTTTTTCGTTTACAAAACCTATATGGGAAAAATATATTTAAAAAAATTATCTCACTACTATTTCCGTGTATTATGGATACTTTACTGGCTGGAAAGAATATGTAAAATACTATATTGTGTTAAGTTTACCTACATTAAATGATCACATTTTCTTGACAACCTAACCCATATTTATTGACAAAAACATGCACCTCCAAAACTGGCTAATTTTTTCACATCTGCTGTCGTGTTCGATGAAACTTTCTTGATTATCGGAGTATACAAACTTGTTGCCTTCGATGCTTTCTTGTATCCGACCAGGTATGGTAGAATTGAATCCAAAATTCCCTCATTTATAACCTGAAATATTTTGTAACTAGTGACATCTATTGGCAGTAATTTTGTTTAATTAAATAAATGTTACGTAAATTAGTTTTATACAAACAGTAACAAAATAAAAATACACTGTAACCTTACATCATTTAATTTGCAATTTAGATTCGCTTCAGTCCATACACCTAGCATCTCCACTCTGGCTTCAGATGGCAGAGATCGACGACGACTTTTCCCTGCAATATGATTGATATATATATATATATATATAAAAATAGATGGTATTCCATATAATTATTTAACCTTTAATGTTTTTATGAGTTATAAAAAATACGCATAGTTATATTAAACAGTGAATGAATGTGCCTATTGTACTGTAGAAAATAAAGTGAAATTTATACATAAAGAAAATGTTTTATACTAATAGTTTTCGCCACAGATCAACGACAGACATATAATTCTGCACATACCAAAATGTATCTCAAGATTTATATCTTTATGAATTAAAATCTTTCCATATTAGCTTGAATTAATCGAAATTAAGAATTAAAAAAATCGCTCCCATAGTGTTTCATTAAGCCTGCACATACAAATATAAGAGGCAAAACGGAACCTTTTTCTTTAAATTTGTTAAACACAATTGATTTCCATCGGTGACTAATACTTATAGCTGTTTTGAATAATATTCTAATTACTGTTGTGAATTTTAAGACTCGTTCAAACCACAATCCTCAAACAAACCATTCATAAAAAATAGTTTCATTAAAAATACACGAGATGACGCTATTTCAACAAATACTATTATTTTTCAATACCTTCGATAGCACTGCAACTGATTCGTTTTTCAACACGATCACTTTCGTTATTCTTTATCGCAAGAACACTTTCGCTTTTTGAAGTTACCGGTTTGGGTTCAGTTAAGGCGGTTTGATATAGGAGGTCCCTTTCTTTTTGTTCTATCACATGATTGAGGATTGTCAACTTTGTCAGTTCCTCCCAGTCAATTTTAGAACCATCATCCTCTTCTCCCTCCAAATGTTCGTAAACTTGATAAGCGGTTTTCATAAAATCGAAAAAATCTTTAACCGTAATAATTTCAGCTGGTACGTTTGCCTTCCCCATAGAATTTTTTCTTGATGATGATTCCGAACGAGTTGGGCTTTTTACTCTCCTATTATCTCCCTTTTGCAAGAACATTGATAATGAATCCGTTTCAGGATTTGGACTTGCCATAGTAGTATGGATTTCTTACTAAAAGTTGATACAAAATAATATTGATCTAACAGGATCGCTAGAAACTGTTACGTTTGACGAATATTATATATGTAACATAGGTAAACGCGACAAATAATTTAGATGTGTACTCATGTAATTAAAAATCAAAAATAACATGTAAAGGTAAAAAAACAGATTGTTATATTGTTCGACTGTGAAGTATTTTAGAAATGACACTATAACAATTATTTCTACTCTGTGGTCATTTCAAACTACAAAGTATAAAGAATCTGTTAAGCTATGATAAAATGTGTTGTCTGGTTAGAGTACATTAGTACTGTGGAGGATAGAGAAAAGGAAAGTTTATCTTACTGTATAAAAACAGGTGTTCCCAAAAATGTCTAACAATAAGATATTGTAAGTAGTAGGTGAAACATACAGGCGCACGCCAATATAATAGAGCAACTAAAGAAGAGTGAAAATTGAACAAAAATATACCGAATTTTATATTAGGCGTATGATAGAAATGCCAGTAGGATTTTATTTGTAAATGCATTTAATAAATCAAAATATCGGATCATTTACTTTTTCTCAATCAGCTTTATAGAAATAATACGCCATAGAATTAATGTTTTATACATAAAATGAAATTATTAAGAACAAAGAGAAACAGGCCAACAATCAATATTAATTGTACTTATCGTTAAATTTGATCTTCGTTAACATGTGCCTAATAGGTTAAGTGAAGGATCAAGCCAGTTAAAGAACTTTAATGACCCATAAAACCATTTATAATAGGTCTCGGATAAAAACCAGATCACGTAGATAGAGCTATTCGTTTGTAGATAGTTAAACCTTTATCAATGCTCTAGATTGCGACTCCTTACATTGGCTTAGAATAATTACAAATGTAAACCTGTGATTATTCTTACGTTCTTATATTATCACGTTACTTCGGATAATTGTATATTCTTATAATTAAATATTTAGTTTTTGGCAGGATCTTAGTCTGTCATGTAGTGGTTTTTATATTTTATTCATAATCTTGTGTTATTAGACTCTATATTTTGTAATATTGGTGGTGTTTTACGTAATATAGTTCGGTTATTATGCACAAGTGAAGTGGATGGGAAATAATACCACGGAGCATGCATTCTGAGATGCTACCAAAACTCCATGGAAAGTTTTAATAAGGAAACCACCATCTTGTTAGAACATTATATATATCGCAAAACACTTGGCAAAATCTTGTTACTTGACGCTGGCTAGTGCACAAACCGTGACGGAGCCAAAAAAATAAAGAAGAAGAAGAATTAAATATTCAAGAAATGGGAAGAAATATGTACCAACATTAGATATATCCTATTTAAAGGTTATCTGTGGTTAAATCATAGAGCTAAATTCGTTTATTACAAAGTAGAATTTTTGTCTTTGCTAGTTAGCGAGTGATATGTCATTTGTCATTGTCATATCAACAAGAATTTCTTGTAACAAATAGATAGTATATAGTTGTATAACAAAGTTATTTAGAATGTCACAAAGTGTATATTATTATGGAAGGTCAACAACCCGAATATGACCAGAACGGTTTGTTGCCTGACACATTTTGGAGGACACCGCAACGCGCGATACCTGGGAGGCCTCTACAAAGGGTCGCTGGAAACGAGGTTATGTCCGGGTCATCGTATCAACAATTCCAGGCGTCGGTGAACGACGCCTGGGACCTCGGGGACGACGACATTATCTCCGGCATAGCGGATACAAGAATATCGAAGACGATATCGCAGACGGCGGCTTTGAACGTGATAAATTCACATCGAAATAGTACTAAGATTGTAAACAAAGGTGACGTAAAAGTGCAGGACGATGTAAAAACTGATATTGCAGAAGTGCGGAAGAGTGATGATCGAAAGAGTGGCGGTGGCTTGCTGCGACATTATCCTGGGCGGCCGCGACCGGTTCGACTTTCGGCGTTGACCTCGCGTGAAGAGAGTAGCGAATCCAAGTTGGAGAGATTTCAACAGTTGCTCGAATGTGCTGTAATGAACCTCGATGAACTGAAACAGCTCAGCTGGTCAGGGATACCTGTTAAGGTGAATATGTAAATTTGTTCAACTATATTTCTTCATGTAATGAAATATGATGTTCTCATAGCATGGACTACCATGCAGTTGCTGGATTCATTGAGTTGTAACATGAAGAGCTCTGATCATTGTTTCGGATTTGTAACCGAAGTATAGGTTTAAGGGCACCATATGCATCAAAATATCCTAACAACTAATGTTTTAAATGTGAATTTATTTGTAACACTTTCACACCTTAACTACGCAACTGATCATTATAAAATTTTATATATATAGTCTTCTCGGGATCATTCAGATTTTTTTTGTGTACTTTTTATAAGTTAGCATTTGACCACTATCTCATCTCATGTTAAATGATAATGTGGTCTAAGATGGTAGTCACCCTAAAATTAGAGTGGGACTGGCTCTCAAGTACAGCCACAGGAACACACCAACAGGTGCTTGGTGACAGATTTTCAACTTGAGGGTGGTAGCTAGCCAGTCAGACTTACAAAAAGCCCTACCACTATGCAAAATACTGTTCTTAAATACTTCTCTTGAGTGTTAAATGAAATCTGCATTAACATGAGTGAAGCCGTAAGCTAAAACTAGTTTTAAAAACTTTTGCCGTTCAATTATACTATTTAAAATTCAGTAAACCATCTAAGAATTAGTGTCAGTTATACAGTGAGACTTTGTCTTATATTGGTATGCACAAGTCATAATATTCTGTTGAATATTTAGTTGAATGTTTCCATTTTGACATACATACTAACAAGAAACATACATGGATAGATGTTCAATGTTAAAAAGAACACAATCTTATAATTATATCATCAGAAAAGGTTTTACTAGTAATAAAAACAGTACCAAATAGATATCAGATCCAAAACTTGTTTCATCATGGTAATGTTTTGTTCTATTATTTTGTACTAGCTTTTGCTCGCTGCTGCACTTGTTCTTATATAGATTTTATGTATTTGTTTCAACATAAAAGGTACTAGATGCCCATTTCTTTACCGCTGAAAATATGTATGCAAATTCATATTTCTGTCACATTCATATTTATATTATTAGTAAGGATATGGATAGTTGGTTGATTATATTTTTTAATTACATTTTTTACTTGACATTATATCCATTTATCTTCGACCCTTGGTATGTTGATTTTTTCGCCCCCAGGTAATTGCTTGGTGATTTACATCTTCAATTTTCACGATTAACATGTAATTATTAATTGAATCTATATATATCAACAGTGTCTGAGTTAAACTCCTAAATGGCTGAACCTATTTTGATGGGACTTTTACTGGAAAATAGATTTTTGTTGCAGTATTATCTATCGTAGGGCTAGCAGATAGTTGCTATGTAATAAATATACAATTAAACAAAATTACTTTTGTCAGTAAAAAGATTCCAGAGCATAAATATTCATGACAAAATTTAAAAAATAAAAGAGAACTCACAGTGATCAGTTATGTGATCACATTTATAATTTTATTATTGATCTCAATATAGGATATGTATACGCTCAGTAAAGGAACAACAGTCTCACTCAAAAATCTGGTGACCCTGATGCAAACAGTCTGACTTATTTTCATGACTTAATTTACTCAATATTGCAGAGTAATAAGCAACAATAGTCGCTTATTAAATGAGTATATAGGTTGAAATTAATTCTATACATTTTCAAAGAAAGATTTTAATAATACGGGTTTTATATCTTTGTGTCTACTCTCACCCACTCCAAAGAATGATATGTTTCTTAGTCATTTTTCTTGCAGGTTCCCAAACCAGTTAATTTATTCTCTTATTTAAAACATTATCTTGATGGAATCATGATTCATGATTCTTTGTTAATAAACCGTGTTTTAGAATCAGCCTATATATAGCCATGCTGCAAAAACTATGTAAACCTGTGATTGATTGATACTATGTGCAATACAGTTAACTTCAAAATGTTTGAAGACAGCATGGTTAATATATACATGTTTTCTTTGCTAAAATTTCACTTCAGTAGCCATACAGTAGATCATATATCTATAGTATAAGCAGTATTTTAGGCATATTTTACCTGTCCTTCTCCCATGTCAGCAAAAGTAGGTAGAGTTTTTACCCCCTTTCTATGCCTATAAAGTATTAGCGTAGTTTTTACAAAATATCTCCAAGTTTTTTTTATCCACTATAAAAAAAAAAACAAACTAAATTACTGAAATATTTTTGATCTAATCACTATTCCGATTGTCACATTCATCAAAAATAAGCAAAGCATAAACTTCACCACCCCCATTGGTGCTTATGTAATACTTGTAAATTACTAAAACAGTATTTTAAGACAAATGATTTTGGATTGTAGTTTGTTTTTGTAAATGTAATTCTTGACTAGAATACATATGTATTCATACATAAAACCAAAAGCATAAACTGTATAATCATTCTTTGGATAATCCTACATTTGATTTTAATATTTTATTGAACTTTCAGCATATTAGTAATCTAAGTGAGGTTAGAGTGATAATAAAATGTTATAGTGTGAGGAATAATTAACTTCACGAATTATCATTGTATGAGGCTTAAAAGAAAATCATTTTTGATGTTAGTTGAAGTGTTGTGTGTGTGTGTGCTTAGAGGAAAAGTTGTTTATTGTCTTCTATTACTACTAACTGTTATATTTATTTCATTTCACTGCTTTTAATTTCTAAAAGAATTGATTTTTCTGTTTTACAAATGACCTAGTTATTGAGAAATCAGACAAAAAAACATGGTGGTCATGGTGTGACTGATTGAATGGCAATTCAATATCTGCAGGTCAGAACCCCGACATGTATAAACAATTTTACGAAATTCTCGTACATTTAATAATGTAAATTGGTAATACTATCGGCTGATGCGAATGGAGACATCGTGACGAAAGCTGACACTTAGAAATGTTCTTGTAGCACTACCATATATGTGGGAATGTATAAAACTGGTGATTTCTCGGTGTTTGAAAAACCCAAAACGTCATGGGATGCCATGGTGATTATGCCCAAGCATTTCTTTGAAAAGAGGCCTATGACCCTGCAATGGGTTTTTATGTGATGATGTTTAAGAAATAACTATTTTTATATTAATTTATTTTTCATAATATATAGTCATTGTCATTTATTTTTATTCTTTAAGACACAACTCTCAGAGGAATCATGAAGGCATGTGTAGCGGGAGACCTTAACATAAATAAAGGGGTATAATACAATCATTATAATAAATAAAATAAAATAATTATCCTGTATGAGATTTTATTCAATGATTTCCGAAGTGGTGTTAGTACTGAGACGATTGTATGAATCGCTGACATTCATGCAATCACTATAAGATTTCACTTTATTTATTTACCAGGCAAGGGCAGTCACGTGGCGTTTACTAGCTGGCTACTTGCCGGCGAACAGTGAGCGTCGTGCCGAGACACTAGAGCGAAAACGGGCGGACTACAAGCACCTCGTGCGACAGTACTACGAGGCAGAGCGAGACGACGACACGTACAGGCAGATTCATATCGACATACCGCGAATGAGTCCCCTCGTTGCCCTGTTCCAGCAGATCACAGTTCAGGTATTGTATCTTCTTAGTTCTGCAATTTATTTGAGATTCTATATTTCTTAATTAACATTAGCTGATAGCCGCGACTTCGTCAGCGTTGTATATTATCTTAACAATATATTTTATGTACAGAAAAAAAAATGAACCATCACACCGCTTACCCATTTTCCACAGTAAGAAAACACACGTTTCTGAATGCTTAGTGCTAAAAAAGTCGTAATTTCTCAAAACTTTTAAATTTCGTATTATTAAATGAAGCTATTGTGATTAAAAAAAATTTAGATAAGAGAATCAATACCTATAATAGGTGACCCATGGTTGACAATTTTTTAGCTCCCTTAGTGACCCAGTTACCCATTAGTGACCATCCATAGTATATGAGACGAATCTCTCCCCCACGCGTTTTTATGTAATAATTCAACAATATGGTTTTCCTCCTCCCTGTGACCAAGCGTAATACTTTGTAGAGCTCTCTCTCCCCCCTGAACGGGTCATGTAGTATGAGTATGTTCTCTAAGGACCAAGCAACTAAGAAGTAAAACTTAAAACAAATTGATTGAAATAAGAAGCAGACGTACTAACGCTGTTGACGCTTTTCCGAAGGTTCGAACAATTAGACATTGGTTTATTCACAACAAAGTTTGCAATAAAGAAAAAACAGTTCTATAAATTGATATTTATTTTAAACCAGTTGCCTGCCTCGGTTTCGTATGGGTGTGTTAACGAAATCTTCCCTTTATAGTCCGACTATGTAGTGAAATGGCAGCTGAGCAACTGAACGGCAATCTGTCAGTTTTGACAATATTTTTGAACATATTTCTTGAAGATTTTTCTTTCTACTGTCTTCTGTTTCACTCACTTTCTCGAATGGAGATTTATCAACCCAAACTTTTCACTTTTCCGTATGTATTTTCAGGAAAAATATTAAATACGATGGGAAATGCTCTCTGGTAATTTCAACTTATAGAGGGTTGAAATTTCGAGTAATTGAGGGTTTGGTGCTCGAAAGGAAGGGAACAAAACATTTTTTCGAGTTTTGGAGGTTTTCGACTTACAGAGATTTTATTGTATATTATTTAATTACGTGTATTTTGATATAAAAAAAGTATTCTCAAATTTCATCTCAAGATTTTTTTTTATAATTCTCAGGTAATGTTTGAACGCATTCTCTACATCTGGGCGATCCGTCATCCAGCTTCAGGCTACGTGCAGGGCATCAACGATCTAGTGACGCCCTTCTTCATGGTGTTCCTGCAGGAAGCAGCTCCCGGCGAGGAGTTGGACAACTATCCCCTGGACAAACTCACGGAAGAGCAGAGGGACGTCATCGAAGCGGACTCTTTCTGGTGCCTCTCTAAATTCCTGGACAGTATACAGGATAATTATATATTTGCGCAGCTGGGTATTCAGTATAAGGTGAGTTTTTTGTGTCATTTAGTCATATCATGTTGTGAGGGTTTAGTGTTTTTTGTTATTTAAAAATATAAAACATTTAGTAACATAACAATTAGTTACATTCAAAAATGTTAAAGAATTCATTTTCACCTGGCTAAAGTGCCCAGTGGGTGGAATAAAATGATTTATCATTTATTTGTGATATATTATTATCATTAAAGCCATAATAGCTAAGTTGACAGCGTGTTCGAACACCGCGTCGATGGACGCAGGTTCGAATCCTCGCAACTTGGTCGGCCTTCTGGTGAATAAAACATCAACAAGGACTACAAGCATCCATTGGTGTATTCCAGCAGGTGCACTTGAAAGCCTGTCCACCTATATATAGTATGTTTATCGTCTTAGACCACATCGTCATTTAACATTTGATGAGATTCGGGTCTAACACAAAAACCTGTGAAGTATTAAAAAGTAAATTATAATAATAACTGTGTTTTAACTCGAACGGCTACCCATTTGTAATAGAAAATATTGTTTGTGTAACTAAATAAAAGCCATTTAAAATTCATATTACTGGTTTCAACACTGCATGAAAAAGTATACAAAGTACCTATGAGAGTTTATGAATGTCCAAAAATGTTGAACTCTGTCTTGAGCCTTATGTCCTGCCACTCAACATTTTAATGTCAAAAACTATGAAGATGTTTGTGCTAGTTTGTCATGTTAGTCTGAGCAGTTGAGTCAAATACTCTAGGGCCTGATTACAAAACACAACGATTATATGCTTAGTCTTAAGATAATAAAAACATCTGGCTCGAGTTTATATAATTAATTTTATCTTATCATTGGAATGATAAAAAAATATATTCGTTAATTACCTCTCGTCGTCTTGATAACGGCCATAACGCTCAGTTTGACGTATCGCATTGGTTTTTCTTTGTTTTATAAATTATGTAGGTATTTTAGGTTTTTTTTTCTCTAACTGACTACAGTATTGGCCGGCCAGTACCTATACAGTTTCACCGGACTACTAAGGGGAGCGCTTAAGGCACTCACGCGACCACTATTTTACGTGGTTTCACACACGTTTAAATAAGCGGTCCTCCGCTTCAGTACTGTTGTTTAATTATCGCATACCATACACCTTCTGACCAAAATTTTGTATCGTAATTGCTCCGCTCCGAAGGGTCGTAGCGCGATGTTACAAAGCATTTTCCTCTCTTCTCTAAAAGTTGACTATATAAGAACTTTTTAACAAATAATAATATTGTCTTCAAAAATTGTGTGTGTGTGCTTATGACCACATGAAAGAAGTGAAAACAGTTGTATAAAAAGTACAACATAAAGCCAACGTCACGCGGTGTTCTCAGGCAGGTAACCCATCTGAGTACTGATCGCCCCCGACGCTGCTTAGCTTTGGTGATTGGTCAAGAACCGATGTTTTCAGCACTACCCGACACAGTGTTTACCCCCCACCAAAAAGGTTGCGGATCAGAATTTCAAATCCCTCCCATAAAAAGTTTTACTTCAAAAATCTACTTAAATAAAAATGCATCTGAACGTCGTTAACCATAGTTAGATGCTCACTTAGTCTCGGATTGCAATAAACCTATCAATATGGCAATCACTTCACGTTACCTATTCCATTTTGAGGAGTTCTCTGGACTATTTGTGATATCTAAGATCAAATGTTATTGAAATTAAAATGGGACCCCCTTAAAAATATCTGCTCTCGAATAAATAAGAATTTTCTAAATTATTTTACAAATTATGAAGATTTGAGGTAAAGTACATTTAAAAAATAAACCTGAATTGAAAACCTTCTTTTTCAAGTCGGTTAAAATGCTAAACGAATTTTACAAATGTGACTGGGAGTTGCAGAGAAAACTACAGTAAATTAGTATAATACAAGATGGGGATATTCCATAGTGATTATTCTCATCACACGGATTTTTATTTGTATGTCGCGTCTCAAAATCAGCTGATGTCCCACTGTAATCACTATTATAAGAATTTCTCCCTTTTTCCAGGTCAACCAACTAAAGGAACTAATAAGGCGCATTGATCTGCCCTTACACGAACACCTCCAGAGCCACGGCGTCGATTATCTCCAGTTCTCGTTCCGCTGGATGAACAACCTCCTCACCAGAGAGATACCTCTGCCGTGCACCATCCGCCTCTGGGATACATATCTCGCGGAATCAGATGGGTTTGCGATCTTCCAGTTGTACGTGTGCGCCGCTTTCCTCCTCCACTGGAGGGAGCGGCTGATGCTGGAGAAAGACTTTCAAGGTTTAATGATACTACTCCAAAACGTACCGACACAAAATTGGACTGACTCCAACATAAGTGTACTGGTTGCGGAGGCGTACAGGTTGAAATTCGCTTTCGCCGATGCGCCTAACCATCTACATAATGCTGGTAAATCGGACAGATGACCTGGGTTGATCCGATGATTGGTTCTTCTGTGACGGATAATTTACGATCCCATCTCGAATGGGTTATGATGAAGGGGTATATAAAAAAATGTATTTTAACATAACTTAAATAAATGGTTAATTTTCAACCGGTTGGTTTTCGACTAGTTGATTTTTGAGTTGTTATTTCTCGATTGGCTGATTTTCGACAGGCTGATTTTAAACTGCTTGATTATCGACTGATTAACTAACAACTGGTTGATTTTCGGCAGGTTAATTAACGGTTGGTTGATTTTCGACTAGTTACAAATTGATTTATATATATCAATCAATCAATCGGAAATATTGATTTAAAAGCGGTACAATTCGTTTATGAACAGTTTTTTAAGAAATTTTAAATACGCCTTACACGTTTCATGTATGTGAACATTCACTTCTTTAAATTATGCTTTATTTGGTTAATTTGTGCAGACGAATTTGCAGTAACCAATAAATTATTTATGTAATATTTAGTTTATTAACACAATTGACTCATATTACAAACCACTCTTGTCGGTTTGTTCGATCCAAAGTTTGTGAGCTTTCCACTAATAATATACGATATTACTATGATATTTAAGGCATTGACTGTACAAATAAATCGGTAATTTTAACTGCACAGCCTATGCACTCGTAAACAATGTTAATATCTGATTGCACAGATTTTTAAATTGAATCTAAATTATTGGTAAAATTATTAGGCAAGAATCGAACCTAAATATTTGATATATTGTGACATTTGCAGAGACTAATTAGCTTAATTGATGAATATAATATGTAAATAATGACGTACTGTAGTAAAATTTGTATCGCTATATTGTCGATATTAAAACTTGAAACTGTTATTGTGATTATTGTATTCGTGAATATACAACGCATTTGGCTAAATAAATATAATTATTTCCCAATTATCTAGATTACTTTGAATCCAAATAAACTATTACAATGAGATCCCGACTAAGTATGGAAAATATACCTATTTTAAATTTAACATTATTATATAACAGTGATTTTTATGTCACTGCTATTTTACAGGTGTTAACGTGATTGATTGTTACCCGAAAGACTTTATTTTTGCTCTTTTCATACCGTTACCTATACAAGTGAAAGCAAACAAAGGGCACCCTGAAGGAGATGAACATTTTTTAGTTATTCGAATGATATAATTGGAATTTTGCAATAATACTCTCGCTCGAGCGAACTTTTTAGATTCCATGATCTACTATGTTTATAACATATGCCACACCAAAAATAGCAATATCATATATCCGTTCATATTATAGAAAAATAACAATGAAATATGTATATAGTATAAAAATAAAAGTGATACAAATTCACAAACACCATATAACAAATTACTTATAAATTACATGTGAAAAATAACAGTTATAAACATCATCGAAGCTTTTTATTATGCTTTATGTATAGAATCCAATTATTTAAGTATATGTATAATTGAATTATTATAATAATTCCTATTTATAATTGAAATATCTATTTATCCGGGATAATCTCCGAAACGGCTGACCCAATTTGGGCAAGACTTTTACGGGCAGATAGATTCTATTCCTTTTAACATTACAAACTTTTTAGAGTACTATATAGTATTGATGAGAGTTAATGATATTTTTGCTAAGCACGCTAAATACGAAATGCTACCACTACTATATAGTTTACATATCATTAAAAATTTCCATAGGGGATAAGTTGTGTTGATAGAATTTAACAGATGAAATTGATAATTGGTAAAAACGCGGTAATAAAAGACATCCCATAATTAATGCAGAAAAACAACATGAAATAGAAAAATTATTTTAACGAAAACGAAGTCGCAGGATACTAGCTAGTTAACCACCCTCAATTAAACAATATGTCGTCATCTATTTGTGTGTTCCAGCAGCTGCACTTAAGAGCCAGTCACCACTAGGTTTAGCGTGATTACTATCCTGGACCACATTGTCATCTAACATCATCATTAGGTGAGATTGTGGTCAAACGTTGAAACCTATAGAGTATTAAAAAAGTGCAAAAAGACAATTTAATAACATCATTGTAGTTCTAAATACATCGCTCCTTCTTGCACTCGTATCCGAGTACTCTGTCTCGCTCAACACTCTACCCAACACAGTGTTTACGCCAACACTTTTCCACACAAAAACGTTGTCTATCAGAATACGAAAGCCTTCCCATAAGAAGTTTCATTTCAAAAATATATAACATTACCACCGAGTTCATCCGTGTTACAAATGTTGGACGTGCCACAATAATACGTTATCTGAACCGTTTTCAGTTCGAACCTATTTCTAAAAGATGTATCGTGTAAAGAAGATTGCTTTTCCGTTAATCATCCCTGTGAATTGTCAAGCTGTTGGAATATTTAAACAAAAATCAACGAGATAATGATTTCACCTGCCTTTTTGTTAACAAAACGTTCAAGTTTCACTTCTATCATATTTCGTTTTTTTTTCTTATATATTACTATTAATTTAAAAATCCGTCGCATCGATTGTTTCGGGTTGTTTTAGTGACCGTTCAATGTACTATTTGATTTTATTAATATGTTATGTGTTTTAAAATATATTTAGAAATATATAAGTATTTTGTCTTTCATTTTTCTAAACGTTCCATACGCATACTTGAGACATTTTAAGAATATTTTTTAATAGGAATCTATTGCTGTTACATTCTGCGCGAACTACAGAATGGAGAGCGAAAGAGACAAATGCAACTCAGTCCGAGTTATATACATATAAAATAGATGAAATCATAATTTTGTATTACGCTGTTTCTTTCTTAAAAATAATAAAAGAAGGCCTTTGGTTATATTTAGATCATCTGCCCTTTACAACATGCCATTTCATTTACTACCCTAGAAGATACAACAGATTTAAAATTGTGCGCCACAAATAAAAGATGTTTATGCCAAAAAGGTATAAAATTGATTTCAATATTGAAGAGACTTGAGAGCCATATTAATACACTGAACTCATTCGAAGCCGCTAGTTTATCATATTCTTCAAATATGCTTACTACATATCTAAAATTCAGCAATTTTAGTACTATTAGAAGGTTCTTAGTGCTTTTTAAAATTAATACATGGCATTAGTTAACATTAATATTGTATGGTGTAAAAATATTTACCCCAAGTCCAGGCCATTACCTTTGGATAAAACAGTAGTACGTTGATATTAATTAAACGCCAAATGATTTACTACTTTTTAGAACATCTCTACCCAAATTGTAGAAATTTACTTCAAGTGGTACTTTATACTACTGAAATTTCAAAAAGTTCACAGTATAGGTTATCTTCATATATAAAACTATTGTGTGCTTGTGTTCATAATTTTTTTTTACGGTTTCACCTATTTAAGTGAATTTTATATACTAGTGTGTTTACCTGGATAACTCATATTTATACTTCGAATCGGTAGATGGTGCTGTTGTCGAGGTCTAGAGAATTATTATTCAATTTCCCGTCCATGTTTTTTTATTTCTCATTTAAAAGAACCATACAAATCCAATTTTACAGCCACCGAGCACCTCTCACTTCTAAAATTCAAAATTTATAGAATCTATGGTAAGCCGCCTGGCTATAAAATTATAAAAGGACATAACAAATTAATATAAATATATGCCCTGTCATAGGTATAAGTATACAGTTAAAAAAATAGAAATAATATAATAATCAAAACAAATGAAGTACTGATATTAAAACATTATTGGGTCCAATATTAGTTGTGGAGTTTTCCTTAACGATATATGTTTATAGAAATAGGTACGGTAAATACAAGTTGTTAAATATTTGTTACTACATGGGAAGTACTGCTAGACCACTTTTTTTAGGTAACTATCAAGTTTACATTCCAATCAACGATATTCGATACAATGCAACAGTAAAGCCATTGTTCGAGAAATAACGTAAGGCATCGAACTGTGCGAAGTTTTTAGTAATTCTACGAAACTGAAGATGTGAAATCGTATGCCAGTCCGCTTCCTCTCTATTATGTTATTAGATCCCAGCTAGGTCTTTTACGAGACATATTTCACGAATAAGTAAGACGACGACATTTGTTTTTAAACTATACTGTAATAAACACAAGGTGATGTGCAATGATTTAGCAGAATTAGGGATATGAATATATAAATTATTCAATATAAAATTAAACCCGTTTTTACGAAACTGTGGCTACGTTAATTCGCCCATCCGATTTTCTGCTAATGCTGCGAATCACGACTAGGGTAACCAGCTCTGAAACTCGAAATTTCCCAAAAATATTACGTAAGCAAGACTGGTAAAAAATCAAACCAAGAAATATTTGGCTGTTCTCGTTTGTCGGCTGGTAACCCTGCCTTGACCCTTCGCACTTGCGCAGCCCGCGACCTTGACATAGAACTCTTGACATTGACAACCGATGACCTCGTTAACTTAAAGGTCCATGTTATTTATCAAGCTGTTTCGCGTCGCTAACTATAACACAACCAAAAATGTTATAAGGTGTATGTATTTATCTAAAATTAACGAGTACATATCCTTTCTAAATTAAACAACCTATATATTAAACCTTGTGTCTCTCAAAATATAATTTGAATTCACTGTGTGGATATAGAAATAAATATATATTTGATTTTCATTAATATTACACAACCTGAAATGTTTAAACTGCTACCACCAGTGTAAGTACCTATTGTATTTAGTAGAATTTTTAGTACGTTATGGTTACTCTGTGTCGGGTTTTGGAAAGTATATCTCCTATTTATGATTTTACAAGAAAATGCCCTTCCGGTTAAGGTTAAAATTTTAGATTTTTAACCTTCGAAATATAATTATTCTTGTAACTTAATTATATGATAGGTAATGAGTTTATGATTTTACCTCCAAAATTATTTTCTTTCTTACCGTAAAATAATCACAGGAAGGGGTAGATTCCACAAACGGAATATTTTTTGAAAATTATTAGGAGGAACAAATAACTTCACTAAGTTTTACTATTATTTTAATCGAAAATAAATAATAAAGGATTGGCGAAATTAATTACCTTAAACAGTAATACATCGATAAGTTTAGTAAAAATTTAATATTCCTGAACCTGTGACGAAAAAATTGAAATCCTAAAATATGTCATTATATTTACAATAATTATAGATAGGTATTGTATTTATATCATTTCGTTTAGTATTAGCATCTTTTTAGTAATTAGAACATGTCTAGATTATGTATATATGTATTAATGGGCTAACATTAATCAGAGTTCAGTAACTAATTCTGCTTTATTTGTCAACCGTTTTTATCTGTTTAATTCAAATTGACAGACTGTAGTATTTATTATCAATATTTTTTTTTATTAAAGACGTTTCTTGCGTGCCATAGACAAATCAAAGCTTTTATACGTCTCTATTCGTCATACTTACGACAATAATCTGCAATATTTATACTCTTAAAAAAAAAAAAAATTATCTTAAAAAAATTATGAGTTATGGTCGAATTTGGTTGGACGACAACTAGTATAAATAAAATTCAAGTGTCTGTGTTTGGCTAACGTCGAAGGCTTTTTTGATAGGTAGAGTAGCACGGTATTGTGAATGCACTATGCCTGATGATAAACACAGCTTATTCTAAAAATAACAATGCAGCGATACGACAAAATATGTACAATCCACTGACTTTTACTGGTTTATACCACACTACTTGATTACTGGGTATATACCCGTTGGTCTCGGTATACGTCAAGAATAATCATACCGCTACATATTTGCAGTAATCCAGCAAGGGATGTTGCTTAGTTGACGATGCCGTCAGTTGATAATTAACCGATAACCAAAAGATGACAAATAGTTTGACAACAGTTTTTGAAAGAAACGGTTTACTAACCAATGCAATTTAAAAAACTCACCACTCATAAATTTTTGCTCCAATCGAGGCGCTGTGCTTTCAAACGAATCGCGTAGTACGACATTTTTTAGCTCCCTAGTAATCACCGCCAAGTATACTAATTTTTCTAATTTAAGCTATATTTACATTTTAGCTGTTATCTATACAAATAAATGAAAACAGTCTGTTTGTAATGTCAAGATAACTTTTATTAAGTGCAAATGAAATTATATACAGTACTTATAATAAAAACATTTTATTTTCTCTGTCTGTCTGTTTATTCCGGCTAATCTCTGAAACGGTTAAACGGATTTTGACCGAACTATCACTAACAGATTACTAATACAATCTAGAAAAGCAGTACCCAATACCATGCGCTATCCACGCGCACGATTGCCTTGCACAATTTTTTTTGCTAAATCCCATGCGGACGAAGTTACGTGTAACAGCTAGTAACCTATAAAATTATTAAAGCAAATGTGTATTTTATAAAATAATCATCAACTTTACCTCATAAATTGGATTTACCATGTAAATGTTGTTCCGCTTAATCACTCACCTACTGTACAAACAAAATATGTATAAATACACGTGTATTGTTAGTTGCATTTGTGGTTTTCCTTAGATAAACGAAATGCGTTGAAGCATATAACAATAAACATATTTATAAATGTTTAATGACCACTTTAAACTATAAACGGAATATTACCTATATGTGTTGTACGTTTTATCTGCCAATTAAAATGTAAAATACATGTACCGATTTCAATGAGAAATTATTTAAACCTCACAATGTAGTGTACTAAGAAATAATAAATTTCAAGCGTAACATGACATCACACGAACATGACGGTTGATTTGAATCTCCGCGTTTAATTCGTTTTGTCTTTCATCGCCGCTTATGCGCACGTCCATCTTCTTTATACCACATGGAACTAGGGTTGTTGGAGTTTGTGTAATGTTGCAAGCTTGCAAAATTATGTAACATCATTATAGACACAAGTGATCTTGTGGTGGTTGAATTTCTACTCAATGTTAAGGATAAAAACGAACTGTTTCAATTTTTTTATTGATAACACTTAAACTCGTCAATATCTACAAAACAATAAAAAAGTGTGTGTGTGCTTATGACCATCCAAGTACACACCGCGCCCTACGTAGCTTAAATTCGGTGATAAATCCGATAAAAATAATATATAATAATAAAATCCTGTATCCGCGCAGGCGAATTATGTTACAACAGTTGCCAACGTTGAACAAAAACCATTGGGTAATAATCTGAAAAGTGTCTACGAAAACAAAGGCAAAATAAAATGGGTACTGTGAATACCCCAAAACCGCGCATACTGAAAACCCCCGGAAATTGCAGTCGTCGGGAACAGTCTGGCTAGATTTTTGTTACATAAAAATGACAACATACATAGAATTATGAAACGAGACCGCTGGCAGCTTTGTTACTCTATGGCAATATAGGATGGAAACCGTACATCTTGAACAACTTTGTTTTTAAACCGGACTGTAGTGCCGCTCAAACAGAGACTACTATAAATAGCCTACCAAAGCTAGACATCGACATAAATATTGTAGAGCTAAAAGGTGTACCGTACTTATCAGACCTTGTAATCATATTGATAGGTTGTCGCCAAAGATTAAATAATACAATCACCATATTATGCCTAAAAAGTTCTAAGTAGAATAGAATATAAGAATAGCACCATCATTTAGTGGCATAATATGGTGATTGTAGATGCTGTAAGGCTATATGGTCACTATTGCTAACATCGCTGACTAACTCGAATGGACATGGCAGTTTCATGAGTAATCTGTACTGCTTAAGGTCGGGAACCTACAGCACACATAATACAATGTGCATTATGATGTCAGTCTTACATGTGCTATCGAATACATATTTGCAATGTTACTTGTAATTTTTACTTTTCATTTTGGAATGTTATCCTATGATCTTTGAACACAAAAAACGGCTTTGAAGCGATAATGGCTCAGAAATACCGTGTAGACATACCCGTTTTATTGATATAGTTTCGAAACCCTGCTACGAGTTACGGCATGGCGTTAGAGCTTTTTCTAATGCTCGTCTGCCTAGCTACCATCTTCTGGTGGTGTGTTTCAGCAGCTGCACTTGAGAGTTAGTCTCCCTTCCAGATTTAGCGTCTTTATAATCTTAGACCACACGCCATTTAACATTAAATGAGCTTGTGGTCAAACGCTAAAACCTATAAATCATTTAGTGAGATTCACGTGTTACAATCAACGCAACAGCCCAAGCCTATGTTCGGCTACTTTGGCACCCCAGAGACTGTTGCCATGTGGCTGAGTGCTTTAAGCACTCGCTTTTATTAGTCCGGTGAAGCTGTGCAGACCCCTCAGGCGTAGTCAGTACGAAAAAAAAATTACAATAAGGCAAATATTTTTATCTATAACAGCCACTATAATATTCCCCTGTTTTGGTTATATTTCATAAATGAATTATTATAAGAACTAAAAGCCTTCAGACATCCTCACACGCTCTCACACTTTAATGTGTCGTCCGGGTAGAGCGTGATAACAATAGATTCCACGTTTTATCATATAACAATTAACATCTCTAATGGATATTTCATTTTTACATAGATGATTGTAATGTCAAAGCTGTTTATCAAACGTTACAAGTCTACGACCTCACAAGTTACATGTACTTACAAGTTGTATTTACAAGTTCTTGTAAATTACGTTCATCAAATAATTCCACAAGACTTGTAGATGATATAAACTGTGTATTTTTAATTTACAAGACTTTGTTTTTGCTAAATTTCTAAATGATTTTTCTACAGTTTTATATGTCTGTGTAATAGAGAAATTACGGTACAATAACTAGTCAAGTTAGTATTCAAAATAAAACTTTATTCAAATAACTTGCTTTTTTGCGCTAAATAACGTACTGTGAAACCTATTTTATTAGGTTCATGAGTTATGGTTAGAAATTTAATAATCTTGTTTGAACGAATTAAAAAAAAAATGGTCCAAAACCATACTCGCCATGATTTTGTTACATTTCGAATTACGCCGCGAAGATTGTCGAAATGTAATTCGAAACATAAAATTATTCAGTTAATTTGTTACATGTATATTTTATTGCGCATTTACGTATAACAGTCCGGGACCTACGGTCCATTTTTACTAGTGATTACAACCAAGGTAAGGCAAGGCAAGGCTGGCTGTTAAATTATGCAAATTTAAACTTAGCAATAGAATAAAAAATCAGTTAGTTTGACCTCGGATAAATGTTGGACGGAGGGGTCTGTTTGATCAAACCATACATTTTGTAGGACATATATTTTTACGAATAATTCGGATAATTATCTAACAAAAAATTACAGTAAGTAATACATTTTTAGAGTTATAAAATCGACATATTTTATCTCTGCTACCCCTGTAAGCTACTGGTAACGTTATATCGATAATATCTAAGAGTCAACGGAGACTGCAACTTTTTCGCTACGAATAACAAACTACAAAGGCATTTATGATAAATAAATCTATACATATAATAAAAATGTGTCTGTATGTAGTATCAAAATAACGACTTTTTACTGATTGGATATGAACGTATACACGATACTGATAACAAAAACACAATTTTAAAATTTTTTGTCTGTCTGTTTGTTCCGGGTAGTCTCCGAAGCGGCTGGACCGTTTTTGACAGAAATTTCACTGACGGATTGTTAAAATTACAGCGGGTGACATAGACTACTTTATTTTAGACTAGCTGTCATCCGTGGCTTCGTCTGCAGTACTATCTCCAAAACGATTGGACCTATTTTCATGGGACTTTCACTGAGAGATAGCTAACGTTATAAAAAGTAATTAAAGCTTTTTTTATTTTGGAGTAGCTTTTACCCATGGCTTCGTTTGCAGTACTATCTACAAAAGGTTTGAACCATTTTTCACGCAACTTTTACTAACAGATAGCTTATCTTATAAGAAGTAATTTACAATTATAAAAAAAAACGTATGTGGAGCTGCGGGCAACAGCTAGTCACAAATAAAAGTGTAAAAAAGCACTCGTATTACAAGTGATTTCACTTGTAACTTGAAAAAACATGTGTAGTTTTGATAAACGCATTTATATATAAATGCACTAATTTACAAAAGAAAACACTTGAAATAGAAGACTTGTAAGATGTGATAAAGAGGGCACAGGTCATCCTAGTTACTAATTAACAAACCATTGCTATAAGTAACTAAATGAAGGATAATTAATTTGAAAAATCTGAGTGAAATCTCCAATTAAAGTTACTTTTAGCCACCAAATACATAACAAATGTTAGACAAATAAATACAAACTAGCAACCACCCGCATATTCGTTTATATTTGTATATACATACCTAGCGGTTTATGTGGCGCACGTCGTAATAATTCTCATATGATAAAATTTTGTCTTACTTACTATTTTGGTCAATTTAAGCAATACTATTACCATTGTTTTATTTTCACGTATAAGCTCTCGTATATTGCTGTAGAGTTTCATCAAATACAATTTATTCGTTTTATTTCAAAGAATCAACAAATATTCACACATTCTCACAAATCTTCTCGGTTATAATGTTATCGAATGGCCATAGTCGTATGCTGATAGTTTTACTAGTATTTATATGATAGACCCTCAAAGGAACTGTATGTTTATTATTTAAATACAGATAAATAAAAATTTCAGTACTATATAAATGATGAAATACTTTTTTAGACACATTTAACGAGATTTAGTATGTATTTTTTATATGTTGTATTCGTTTAAAAATATATATAAAATAAGGGCTACCCTTTACAATTACGTAATAAAATGAAATGGCAACTAAACAAGTGAACTTCAATCTGTTAATTTTTTTTTTAAATCTCCGTTGGATTTGATAAAAATCTACAAGACACTGGCAGAATTGTGGAATTACCCATTCCATAGACCATAGCCATAGATTACAATAAAAAAAATCTCCGTATACTTTTTTGTTTCACTCGCTCTTTAGTATGGTGATTTTTTATCCCAAACTTTTCACTTTTTTCCCTATGATTTTTCAAACATTTTTTTTAATGTAAAGCTTGGCCTGATAATTACAAACTACGAAAAAATATTTAGCAAATAGGTGCAGCCCTTCTGAAGTAATGCATTTACATATATTCGGTTTTTCTTTCGAACTGACTACGCTATTAGCCTGACAGACCTCTACAGCTTAGCCGAACTACTAGGAGAGCGCTTTAGCCACTCACCCAATTTTATTGGAACAAGCTCAAGGGCGCACGGCATACCTCGGCTTGTACTAGTGCCTCGTATCGCGAATCTAACTAAGCTTATTTATACATACTTGTATACGTTAGCAAACTATACAATTGCACTTGTATAACTCACAGACTCCATGTATTTGAATGAATCTGACTAAACTAAACTAATTCAGTTCGAATAAGGGGAAAAAAGAAAACACTTCCACTATATATGTGTACCTACCGTGTGCTCGTATGTGGGTGGTCTGTAAGTGTAGAACTAGTGAATGCTGAATCACTGTATACACGCTAGTAACTTACTCAAGGGATCCACTCCGAAGGACGGAACTAGGCTCGAGACGCTACCCGAGGGGACGGGACGTGTGTGCGGGATCGTGTCATTAGTCCCCACTCACGGCGCGGCGGGTGATGCGGGCGTAGACGCAAACACGCATCTTTTTAAGAGGAGATTGGATAGACATACATTCGGCAATTCATTTTCATTTACCCAGCTATTTACGAAGTAAAATAGATACTGTTGGTTATTCTTAAAAGAGAGATATACAGGGTCAAGAACTTTTCTGTAGCGCTTTTTAAGAATTACAACTTCATAGTACATTGATTGATTTATTTTATAAGGTTTAGGTTTACGAATATAAGCGTCAAAAATATATTTATGACTTGATAACAAATACATCGAGTTTCGTCGGCTCTCTATAAATATATGTATCAACCTGCAGGAAATTAATTTTCAAATGTTAGTGAGAACCATAACAAAATCCATTGTCTAGTATAAACAATATTTACAACATACAATCAATAATATCCTCATATTTCAACTCAATCCACCCTCAATAGATCGAATTGGACGAAGATGAGTCATTTTTTTAATTCTTATTATTGTTTATACAATAGTTACATAAGTACAGAGAGCACTTTGATATTAACTATTTTAATTTTACGCTGTTAAACACACTCTTCGCGGTTATTACTATGTGTATAATAAACAAACTTATAAACTAAACTTAAGCTAATTTACATACTAATCCTAATGTAACTTATTTTAATTCACTATTCCAATTTTACCGTAGTTAAATTCGAAGGCCTAGGAACTAATATAACACATAATAAAACAACTGACTTATCCAAATAGTCACTACGTAGATTGATAAATGGCGTGAATTTTCGAATCCCGTCTTATTAAACATTTTTAGAGTCGCTAACATTTTCGCAATCAATTTGATATAGGATTCCCTTGATTTCTCTACAACAAATACTTTTTGAAGAAAAAAATGGTGACAGTCCTAATTACCCACATACGTAGATGTGTCCAAATCTTGATTTCTCATAGCGGGGACAGTGAGTCACAAGAGAAGTTTGGATTGAGATTTGGTCGCATTGGCATTTATTGTTATCGGTGATGTGAAATCAGGTGTAGGTGTAGTAGTTTATGAAAACCGTGGATGAGTCGATTAGGACACTACCGTTTAGTTAATTAAATACTTGTAAGCGTCCACGACTTCGTCCGTGTTCAAATACAATATAAACTATATAGCAGTATAGTTCAGGGTAGCATCACCTAAGCAGTTGTCTTTTTTTAATAATTTTTTATTTTATTTCATATATAGAAATATAAATGAACAGGAAAAAAGACAGTCATAAAAATACAAATTAAGAAACAGTAATTACAAACACAAAGATAGAAGTATTGATAGAAGAGTCTCTAGATACTTATACTTTATCTGAGAGAAGATAGGCTAAAGTAAAGTAGTGTACTCGTATCTTATTGACTAGGGAATTAATTTATTTACACGACCGAATCAGAAATGCATTCTGCCTATATGTCTCAAATAGTACATACAATACATAGTTTAGAATTTCTTAACGTATTTGTGGGCACAGATAACTAAATTTTTTGATAATAATTTAGGACAGTTTACAATAACATTGTCTGCGTTTGTATCGTCATAAATCTATGGCACATTATTTTCTTGTAATTACAGTTCATGCAGCACACGTCGAGATAGCTCTCGATTGCCAAGATTATTTTTAAACCTACTCGATACTTACTGTTATTGTTTAGTCATTTTAAAAGTTTTTTAAATTACCGCCTATATATTATTCTGATATATAAGCTCTTTATTATAAGGTTTCATTAAAATGCGTACAGTACTTGTTGTGCGAAAGAGTAACAAACAACTGCGGAATGTATCTAAGCGCATCACTCTATCCCGACAGCACTTATTTAGCTTATTTTTATTTGATGTGTTTATAATTGTCAGAACAAGGATTGTACGTATGAAAATGTATGAAACATCGTTAGGATAAGTGAAAAATTTGGGTTAAAAAAGGGACCTTCAAAAATATTGACAGACTAACGTCCAGTTGTCATTCTATTTCATTACATGGTCCATCTGTGCGAAGCAGGGGCGGTCAGTTAGTTTATAATATTAATAGAATAACTTTGCTAATCCTAAACACGGTTAGTAGAAACCATCGCAGAATATATTTGACGAATACTGTACAATATATTTTTAGTTAGGATTATGTTTGTATGTATGCAGTTGGGCGATATCGCGCGCAGCGGTCCGAATTCTTCCTGCCCAGCTTCCTGTCGTCCCGATAACAAAACTATGGTTGTTACGAATAGTGAGGGGACATTACGGGAAAATATTACGCTCATATAAATTATTAAGTCATACGTTTTCAATTACAAAATCCGTACTTCGTACTACTCACTTACGTTTATGTAAGAAACTCCTGTGTAAGATGTGATTTTTCTAGTGCTACTATTATAATTTTAGTGTTTATATCGGTCCTTAGATGTCTATTAAGTGGATTGAATTTACAACATTGTCTAATTATATCACGTTCAGTTTAAACAACATAAATGGATGATGAAGAACTCATCGTTACGAAATATTTTGTTTTTCCTCCAGATTCTTCCATCCGCTATCCATCAAAAATACTTTGATAATATCGATCTACCGTCTCACGTACGAGCTTCCTACATTTTTGTGTCTATGTATAAATGCAAGGCATAAAACATATGTGAGGAATGAAGGTAGCAGCTGTCTGTGTACATTAATAATTCAACAGTCTTTTTATTATTTATTTGATTTGACAGAATAATTACCGTTATCTAATAAATTCATTATAACCTTACTGTGTAATATATGCATTACTAAGAAAAAAACAGTTAATAATATGTGTAGCTAAACGTGGTTTTGGGGTTCGCAGAACCTACGCAAGATTCTTACAGAAGCACTAGTGTCACATCTATTCCAGCCGTAAAAGAGTAATCAATAATACTCGTGCGTATTTGTGCTAATTCTGAACGTATAATTAGTAGGTTTCAATTTTCCTTACTCAGAATGTTTAGACTCAGGATTGCGGTCAACTTGATTATTTAAACAAAAATCTCTTTTTGCATTGAAAGTGAACTGTCACGCTCGGGTCGGTGATACTCAATCGGGTTTACTCGGCTCTCTTCGACAAAAAGCGCGCTCGGGTCTATGACGCACTGAATCATCTACCTATATTCGGATTCAGTCGTCATCAACAACATTTACTGTGTAAAAATTATAATTTTAAATGAATATTTTATAAGATTTGTATATAATGAGTGTAGTAATAAATATATTTATAAATATATACTGTGAGTATTTAAATATTACTATAATTTATTTACATATAAACATTGATAAATTTGAATGAACTTTAATGCATATGTATTTATTAAGTTTTCTTTTATATAGTGTGGTCATAAGTGTGTATAAATACGTACTCACTTTCTTTACTAATCGATTAACACTGTTGGCCTGATACGTTTTAGCAGCTTCAACGAGGCTTTGGGGTGAGCATTTAAAGCAATCCACCGAAATACCCATTTAATAATAATAATATATGTAATAATAACGGTAAGTCGTAGATATTGACTGTGTAACTTAAGATGGACTGCACGAATGTTATAAAAGAGATGAAGAAAATGTCTGTAGTAACTCTCAACGATTGACCAATGATCTATAATAATTACGACCCCGGGATCGCGGGGTTGAATAATACGTTGGATTTAAACCGTTTGACTACGTCTCTAAATAAAGTATAATAAAAATAATATATATGGGTATTTTTGAGTCATAACAGTGGAGCTATGGTCACAGATGCCTAATTAGCGGTACAGAATAAAACCACGGCTTTCCTGGTAGATAAAATACTGTTTATTAATAGGGTGCGATTGCTGGAACAGTCTATAGTGGTCCACGTTTTGTGGGGACGCACGTAGAACCATCGGTAAGTTTTATTTTATTATTTAATTATTAAGTTTTTTTCTCTACTGTTATGTGACTGCCTTTCTATGTATTTTTTGTGTACAGAAAACAAAATTTCGTTCACGTGTTCGGCTTCAAAGAAATGTTTTTATAATGTCCTTGATTTTAGGCGATGACAATGCTTCGATAACTTGCATTTCTGATTATTTTTGCTTCTTTGTCTCAGGGCCTCCCAATATTCAAAGGTGGGCCTGTATTTCTTCATAATTATACAGAGTGCAAAGGTTTTATTTAATTCAGCTCACTAAACTAAACTTAACATAAACTTCAGTTTACTAACAAAATTTTAAAGTGACTTCTGTTCAATATTTTTAACTCTGAATAGCTCATATTTTAAGTAGATAATTTTTTCTAATAAACCGACCGTTTGAGTGTTAGGTAATCAGAATTAGTAAAACATTGATACCCTGACTCCATTTGGTGTGTAATATTTCAAAGGCCCCTAAATATATTTTATAAAATAGTCTCATATTCTGCATAAACCATTAACCGCGGTCGAAGGTTCTTTCTTCGTTTTGACTGAAAAAGCAATTTCCGTTGATTTTTGTACACATTTCATAACATTTTATTAGAATTATTATCGTATAGAATAATCATGTCCGCTGTTAAAAAAAATCTTTCTCTATATCACTCAATAAAACACATCATTTTATAGTAAATGAATAGACTATATTACTATAATAAACGAGAATGTTCGTGCAAATGTTTGTTAGTCTAGCACGCAAAATCTACTGAACATATTTTGATGAAATTTCACAGTAATATAACTTATACGTCAGAATAACACATAGGCTTTATTTTTTTACACTGACAAAAACATAACGACAAAATGAGTTAGAAAAAAAGAACCTAAAGAGAAGAGGCATCCTTATTCTTGCATGGGTTAAAGTTACACGAATATGATGCATACTGTTATCATTTAAAAACCGCTAGTATATACACATTTAAATTTATGTATTACTAATCGATGCCTACGACTTAGTCTGCTTTAGTATCTTTATAATTGATGGCACCATAGATTATCTGTGTGTAATTGTGACGGTCTTTAGCACACAGTTTATTCTAAGTTAATCGATACTTATCGTTACAATTTGGTCAATTTGAACAATATAAATTATAGCCCGTGTATTATTCTGATGTAGAAACTATTTTACTTTAAAGTTTCATCAAAACCCGTGCAGTATAATTGATCCTCACGAACGTTCTCATTTATAAATTACTAGCAAGCCCGGCGGACGTTGTCCTGCCCTGATAATAGAAAATATATACTTATGTGCATGAAATGCTTAAGGTACTTTACTGTATCCGTCTAAATAGTTTACTAATTACCTCACTGCATTTAACCATTTGTTTAGAAGATATATGGATATAGATCTATCTACCCTTAAAAGATGGGTATATGCCTTTTTTGTAGATCTATAAAAAAATAATATCTCACTATGCATTACTTTTTGTTTATATCTCAAATGAAGTAGGCAGCATTTTCGAAGAAAGCTCTCAAGCGGCTTGACTTTTTCAAACACAGTCAACAATTATCGTTATATTTCAACCAATTTACAAAAAGCCTTGATAAATTATATACCTAAACCTTCCACATGTATTACTTTATCTAATAGTGAAGACCGCGTTACAATCGGTTCAGTAGTTTTTGAGTAAGCGACAAATGTATAATTCATAAATTTACTAGACATAGTTTGAAAACGGATTTACAATTTAATATAAGTATATTGTAAAATTGTTTACATGTAATTATTTACTAACGTGCTATATTCAAGAAGTTAAGATGTTAAAGTCACAGTCTTCGGGCCTTCTCCCACTTAAGTAGGTTCGGCATAACATGTTTGTCGTGTGATGTATGATTTGGCTTAATTTGTACTATCGGCCGCCTGCCTGACAACAATCCTCCTTGGGATTATTTTGCACTATCACTATATTTGGGAAAAATATGTAACTATCGATTGTACTTAATTTATTACAATGATGCGGGGTGAAGAAATGATTATGTCAGCCACAGCCTTCGGATGAAGAGAAGATGTTACATGAAGAATGAAACGAAGAATCATCAGAAGAAGTACAATTAAGAAGAGAACTCTTGTCGGTTGCGGCTCATCGTATGGCAGTTTGCTGTGTTATTATGCCAGCTGCCTAGCGAAGGGCAACAAATGACTGAGTTGTTCTACAAACATCCAGAACACAGAAGAGAATCAAGAGAACAACAAACAACCCCGCTTTACAGATATATAGATTTTTATGCCAACAAATATGATTTTGTGTTTTATTTATATGTATGTAGAATAGTTATCGTAAATCTGTAATATTTTCTATGATTACTAAAATGACTTTCAAACACGTTACCGATTTGCCGGATAGTAAGTTCAAGCAACATGTCAAGCGGTTTTTGATGTCAAAAGGTTATTATGGGGTGGATCAAAATGTGAACAATGCTGAAATCTCAACATAATATCCGTAATATGCTTCGGCCAAAAATCAATGCAGCTATAATGTGTTTTTACAAAAATATGTACGATGAAAAGATAAACCAGAGCGAGCTTCTTGCCAGTTCTTCTCCATGACTCTGTTGTTTGTCCGAACCAGTGGTAGTTTAGATGTCTATTAACGACTTCTTGGGGAATAAATTGAAGTAAGTATTTTTGACTTTCATACGCTATAAAAGTTATTTTTATCTACATTTAATGCCAATGTAAATGACACGTTTGTTCGTAAAACAATATTAGACGAAATAGCTGCGTAAATAACCTGTTATTATTTAATCTTGGTATATCTGATAAACTCCATTATGAAAGTCGTCAAACCTAAGTGTTTTTTTTTTCGAACTGAATACATTGTTGACCCGGAGGCCTCTACAGTTTCACCGGACTACACTGAGTGATATTTCACGGAGGTTTTTATGCTATCCATTTAACTAAAACTCACCGCTAGATGACGCTATCCTATATTTAATTATTATTAAGTTTTATATTGTAATCTAATATGGATGAAATCTTGGTAGATTGCTAGTAATGTGTAAAAGGTAAAAATCGTTGCTGTAAGTTATGCTAACTTGTGAAAGTTCAAATACTGTGCCAAAGGAGTCCACCTGAGGGATAATGCGGGTATAATCACAACACCAGTGGCACGTCGAGAAACCCACAGTTCTATGTTTCACCCACATACAGAGATACTACCAAACATTTCTTCGGTTCAGTCAAATATGTTCGTTCATGATTAGCCGATAGTACTACCAATTAAAATAAGTAAATTTATGCGAATTCTTAAAAAGTCACTTATACGTGTTGTGGTCCGAACCTATCGAATTCATATTTCGTCGGTCAATACGCGACCATTGTTTCCTGAAAAAAGATCTGATTTAAAACATAAATAAATTTTAACAAATCATTAGGTACCCTATGACATATAACGCCATCTTGTAAATTTTTCTTTTACTCGCATTATTGTCAAGGGTCGTCAACCTACATTGGTACCTAAACACTATGTAAGATGGCGCTATGTGACATAATCCGAATATAAATATATTCGGCTTATGCTACTCCCATACCTGCGTGTATCACCAAAAAGTTTTGTGTAAGGCCGCAAAAAATGCAGGTGTAGGAAGACATTATCTTCCTACGTTAGTTACGAACTATCGTACAACGTGGCGATAGACGCAGCACGATAACTGCGCCTGCGGTTTTTTTGTTACATACATCAAAGTGTAACATATGTAGGTGGATATAGATTAAATAACATTTTAGTGTAAGTAGTTATAAGCGGCCATCTGTCATTCTCTTTGGTAATAGACGTCTTGCAGTAAAGTTGAGTTTTATTGAGCTCCGTAAAATATAACCTTTTGGACATATATATCACAAAGGAACTTAGAAACGCTAATGTCAACCTATTATTGGAAAGACAAAGTTGTCCAAATGTTTTTCTCAGATGTTAACGGAATTACTTTTGACTTTAGTTTTTAGCGCAAAAAGTTGCCGAAGATTCATCACGCAGGCATTACAACCAATAGCATCCAAGGCTTAGTCTTCTATGTAATCGATCCAATCCAAACTACTGCGCCTAGATTCGTAAACATTTGTATGCAGATTCATTATACACTGTAGGTGAGCACTAAGGTCGTTTTTTTGCAAATTCACTCTCCAGGTTAGTGACAATAGAAATGAAAATTTGTATGAAAACACGTCAATTTTGAAATCTTATAATAGCTTTTATTCGCGGCTTTGCGCACGTTAATGTCATTTGAGTAGTTAAACCGAAAAAAATCAAACAAACTCCCTTTACATTTATGTAGGATTGCATTTCTAAACGAAATAATAATTCAAACTTCCTATATTTATAATAATAGTTACAATTAGAACGGTCCTTTATACAAACGCGGACGAATTCGTGAGCGGCTACTAGTTTATTTACATCTGAATAAAACCGTAGGAAATACGCGAAATACCATATTCAGTATATATCTATATGTATATTCATATAAAAACACAGTTTTTTTTAATAATGTATGTACATGACTAATTAATAAACACTTATTATAATAATTTTATCTAAACACGTATGTATATTGTTGGCGTAGTTTTTACTTCCTTATAAATCGTTAACAGCGAACGAAGCAAGCGTTTTGTACAAAATGGAAGAATGATTTTGAACATTTATTTTAGCACTCTATCGCTATTATTTAGCTATTTTAATTTAAATCTAATTATGGAATACATTTTTAAATGCTTAAAGTGTGATTTATCAATTAAGACTCGCGTTTACTTTGTCATTGAGGGTAAAAAATCTTTCCCCTCTTTTGGTACGCGTCTATTGTAATATAGAAGGCATTGTCTTGGATACAAAACCCTGCTATATATAGTCCTTGAATATATAAAACAACAAAATGATAAACTATGTAACTTAATTTATAAAAACTTATTACAAAAACAGGTTTTACTACGTGTATGGTGTTTACGAATATCACAATGCGATCGGTAGGTGAAGATACAAATGGAATATATGCGGTAAACGAACTCGAAGGAAGTTGTAAGAACTCCCGTGAACCCAACGACTTGATAATTATAGGAGTAGGTGCGCCGTGTAAATTTAATGTAGTCTATGGCCTTGCGGCAAGTAAAGAACGACCTCGAACCTGAACCAGTTCAAGGATGACCCGTACTGAGGTCTGGTATGCGGCATACAGGGCCCCCATTTTTATGGACCGCTTGCTTTTGTTATAGGAAACTTTTTTTTATTTCACCTAGTCCTCTATAAAGAGGGTCTATAGTTGGGTATCTATCTCGCACATTCATTTAAGAGGGGGAGGGTGTTTGCTGTGGAAATGGTTTAAAATCTTTCAAGGGCGGCGCACGAATGTCAAATTTATGCCACGGCTATAATCACGACTATTCTCTTCGTTTAATACAGTGCTCGTCCATATTTTTGACTGTATGATTAGAATAAGTCAATCCCTGTGAACGTACTTTTCTACTTTCATGTAAAAACATGGAAAATGTAAAAACATTTTATCAATTTTTTTATAATTCTTTACTGGTTTTTGCGGTCCAATCCCATCCTCCTGATTAAACAAGTATACATACTTATGTTATAAACTAGCTGATACCCGCGATTTCGTCTGCTTTGTTTATTATTTTATCAAAATATTTTATGTACAAAGGAAAAATCATAAAAAATTGAAGGCAAAAATTTACTCTGCTCATAAAATTGTAATTATTATTAGTAAACAATTATAAATAAATAATAAATAGTAAAAAATTGTAAACAATGTTATCAGTTTACTTCCCCTTTTCGCCGCATACGAAGCACAGCGCTTACCCCACTTCACGCAGGACCTACTTACGAATATCGTAATCTCTTAAAACTTTAATAACTTTATGCGAAATGAAGATATCGAGATTTTTTTAGATAAAGACTAAGTGTCTATAAAGTAAAACTAAACAAATTTGATCCAAATCTATTAAGTTGTTTTTACGTGATGCGCACACGACAGGCATCTGTCATTTTCTTAATATAGATAGATGCATATGAGAACACAATTTCAGTTTAATTCATTTCTATATAAGCACAGCTTGTGTGGAGTCGTTTAAGTATGAAGGAAGCAGAATTTTAGTCATTTTTATCCTCGCCTTTTGGTCAGCAAAAATAAGCAAAGCTCTCACCCCCTTTTCCTATGCTTATGTCAGTGTTTGCATAATCTTTACAAAATATCTCGTAAGTTATATTTTTATATAAACAAAAATGCTAACTTATATTATAAGTGATAAATTCGAAAAGCCTACGCCTTTACCGAAGTATATCCCAATTGTTTTTTGATTAAGTGTCCTTTGAGAAGAGAAGCTCATAGTCATTTTAAAACATACAATCAAATGCACCTAATCTTCTATACATATAATAAGAATATAAATCCACTGTGTCTGTACTTTTTGATTTTTGAGAAAAAAGTTGTTGCAGGTGTAAGTATTAGAATCCATTGCGATTATTTTTAGAAATGTCTGCTGTCTGTCTGTCTGTTCGTTTGAACAGGCATCAATGGTAAAGTACTAGGTTTCTAATAAAACATCAGTAAGAAAATAATCAAGCATAGTCCGGAGCAACATAATTTTATTTCATTAAAATCGGTTAACTCTATCAAAAGTTATTGTAATTTAATGACGACGGGAGTTAAGTACAAGAGAAAAATAGATAAGTAAATGGACTTTAGCCTCTTCTAAAATCCAGGGTATTTTATAACATAAATAAACATTGCCACAGTATTACATTACTAAGACATAGAACTAAAGAAAAATGGTTAATATTTTTTTTTTACATAAATAAATATTAATACACTAATATCTTCAGTAATTAATTAATATGCATTATTTTGTAAATCTGTTACTACTATAATATACAAACTAAAAATTGGCCAATTACAAATATTACATATTTCTATCAATTGAATAACTTACTTTGTATAAGTAAAATATGATTTTTATTTTTCAATCGCATAAGGTTTATGATAAAATTTGTAAATTTTGAGTTAATTTTGTGTTGTAAATATTATATATTATATAATATTGAACCTTACCACTTTTTAGGACAATTTTTTACTATAATAAAAAATTAAAGAGACTAAAATTGTTCATTGAACATAAATGTAAGAAAAAATCGTCTTTCGAAGCAATAACAGAGTACATTTTTGACGACAACAGATGGCACTAAACTTATAATTTTATTGGTTTAATGTCGTAAGAATATTATTGCAAGGGAGAGTACAGATAACAATGAGATTATTTCTGTGTTTGTTAGGTTTATTTCGAATTATAATTTTCATAAATTTACCTTGATTCTAATGTCTTAATTACGCTTTGAATAAATGAATACCTTTTGGTTTATTTATTAGGGTGGGTTTATGAAGCGATGATGGCTCAGTTGATAGTGTGTTCGGACACAGCGTCGAAGGACGTAGCTTTCAGTGAAGGAAAACATCGTGATGAAACCATAGCATGGTCGTAGGGCTTTTTCTAAGTCCGTCTGGCTAGCTACCACCCTCAAGTTGAAAATCTGTCACCAGGCACCTGTTGGTGTGTTCCGGCAGCTGCACTTGAGAGCCAGTCTCCCGCTAAGTTAAGCGTGACTTACCATCTTAGACCACATCATCATTTAATATCAAATGGGATTGTAGTCAAAACGTTTACCTATAAAGTATATAAAAAAAATAAAAAATTAGGGAACTCGCATTTTCTTCCAGCGGTACCGTGGAGAAAAAAGACTGCAGGCAGTGCAAATATAAGAAAGGATAACATGAAAATAATAATAAGAATGAGCTATGTGAAGTATATATGAATGAATACTATAAGCTCTCGGCTGATTTTTTAATATTGTTTTTACAGTTGTTACATTAGAATATTAGTGTTATGTTACTCCTATACCTTCGTGTATCATCACGAAGTTTTGTCCATGTTCGCAATAAATTTAGATGTGGACACACATTACCATCGTGTGCTATCTTCGACTATCTATCTGACTGTATGACGATAGATGCAGCACTATAACTAGGCCTACGGTTTTTACACACATCAAAGGATCTTGGAAGCCCTAATTTTGAATTATTATTGAAGTGATAAAGGGGTACGACCATTATTAGTTTTTAGCCTGACACATTACATTACAAATATACAAAGCATACAGATATAAATACAGATTTTTTCATTAATCACTGTGATTTGTATTCCGTTCCACGCGGACGAAGTCGCGGGTGCAGCTAGTTACTAATATATGTAGAACTCATATTGCAAAAAAACGACAGACTCTTTCTATGCACAGTTGTACAGTTGCTTTATGATAAGTTTTCAACTAAAGGGTGGTTGGTAGCTAGCCAGGCGAACTTAGTAAAAATGCTACGTTTCTTTCATGATTTTTTGCTTCAATTATTAAAGAATCCGAACGTTGATCGGACAAAGCAGCATTCAAAAACTATACTAGTGAGCCACCAGTCGCTTAGAAAATAGAATTTTGTTTATTCTTATATTAAAACTTGTTCTTTTTTGAAGGTAAACGTTATACCGTCGCTGGCCACTAATAATCAATTAAAAAAGATAGAAAAGATATGTATCAGTGACATTGCAGTTGTAACCGACTGGAATGCTTATAGTTGAAATAAATTTTATATTATCTAATATTTTTCTTAGAACATCTTAATGTAAATTTTCCCATCGTGATAAAATGATATACCAGTAGATACTTATTTAAAATGTGTAATTATGATATAATTTTATTATTCTCAGTTCTCAGTAATTTACTATTAAATCGTTTAAATGTTATGGGAAAATGAATTTCAAGTTCATAATACGAAAATACTTGTAAATCATTTAAACAAATAAGTCCCACGCCCGGCCCCTCCATTTTGTAACAGGCGGCTGTACGAACTTGGTGCCTTTGCCTTTAGTCGTTTGCCGTTTAGTGTTAAAAAAGAATGTTCATCGCATATTCATTTTATTTTAACGTTTTGTATAAATAGGTTTGTTTATAAGTTGCACGTGCCGCATCCCTCGCATTTGTATCTTGATAATCGCGTGTGAGTGTTGTACATCGAACGACGCCACAATGTACCGGTTAGTGAAACTCTTTAATTTTATTTAAAATAAGTTCAAGATCAGTGATTGTCTTGTAATATATTTGATACGGGAAATGTAAAAAAAACACTATCTTTCAATTGAACTGGAGTGTATGTTATCCGCTTATATTAATTCTGTACATTTTTTAAGTTCCATAAGATTTTATGAATATTTAAAAATATATTAAAGCATTACAATTAATTAGGACCGGATTAATCGGTATCGCTTAGTATGTAAAATATGATAAACTTGTTACTCAGGAAACAAATCTTATTATTCCATTTTTATTATCTACCAAAACTAAATGGCAGTATATATGCATATGATTTTAAATAATAAGTTAATTTAATTTATAAAATTTATATATTGTAGGTTTTTTTTCGTTTAAAAAAAACTTCTCACCATTTAATCTGATAAAACTTCGAAACTTATTAAACAAACTAGGTACGTACTACAAAGTTATTAACTTAAGTCGGAATATAGATGGCGTGCGCGCGTGCAGATGTCAGGCGTGATTAGTAATATCGCTTTCTGTATTTTGGTTATAGTCTATTGAGCATAGAATATATTACCATGAAAAAGATACAATCTTACGTATGTACATATATACTATATATATTATATTATATACTATATATTATATACACTTATATACTATACGTATTAATCAATCTTTATAAGATATGAAAAGTTCTTAAATACATAACTTCTGCATTTACTTTATTTCGATCTAGATGATCGTAATTCGTAATTTCCTAAGTGATAACATCCATAAAACGACCAATTGTCTACTAAACAATGCACTATACACAATTATGTAACTTATTAACAGATTTTAGATATATTATAACAATATGTTAACACCGCTTTAATTGTCGAATTTGCGTGATTTATATCGTAATAGAGTGTACATTTTTAATCCGAACTTGAAATTCAGTCTGTCTGTATTACTTATATATATTAATACATACATCATAAAATAGTATCAAATGTGATTTTGATAAAATTCTGACATTTAAAATCGATTTTTTTTAAAGTATTGTCACCGGACCGTGAACTTGGTCTGAGACTTCTTCTTCTTCTTTATTTTTTGGCTCCGGCATGGTTTGTGCACTAGCCAGCGTCAAGTAACAAGATTTTGCCAAGTAAGTGTCTTGTGATAATTTTAATGTTCTAACAAGATGATGGCTCCCTTGTTAGAACTTTCCATGGAGTTTTGGTGACATCTCAGAATGTATGCTCCATAGTATTATTTCCCATCCACTTAACTTGTGCATAATAGCCGAACTATATTACGTAAAACACCAACAATAATAGAAAATATAGAGTCAAATAACACAAGATTATGAATAAAAGATAAAACCACTACATGCTAGACTAAGATCCCGCCAAAATCTCAATCTGAGAATTATGATGAAATAAAAAATTTCTGCGGAGACACTGGTACATCAAAAACAATTTTTGTTCAAAGTCTTCATGTAGTAGTGATAGTTGAAGTGACATAAGTATAAATATAACATAGATTATTTTAGTATTTGTATATAGAAACGTAAAACCACTACATGCTAGACTAAGATCCCGCCAAAATCTTAATCTGAGAATTATGATGAAATAAAAAATTTCTGCGGAGACACTGGTATATCAAAAACAATTTTTGTTCAAAGTCTTCATGTAGTAGTGATAGTTGAATTGACATAAGTATAAACATAACATAGATTATTTTAGTATTTGTATATAGAAACGTATGAATCTATAGGATATTATGATACTAAATATAATAATTTAGGTCACAAATGTACCATGAAATGAAACATTTAAACACGTATTAAATCTTCAAACAACATGCACATTTACATTCATTGCAAAATAAATCTTTTTATTGGAGACCACAATACGATTATAATACTATCATATCACTTATCACAATAGCTTAGTAATACATTGGTAACGAAAACCATGAAGTCCTGTTGCAAATGCTAACCTAACATTAAGAACAGTAATAATAGTTTTTAGCTAAGACGGAGAATAATTTAAGTCGACGTTGCTGGTAATAAAAACGAACACTTTCTATAAAGCTTTTATTATATCTATTATACCTTATAAACCGCAGATTACTGTTTAAATCAGTGATAGTGATAATTCTAACAAAACATAACTTGTAGACAAATTTCCAATATAGGTAACTTGTTAAAGAAATAATATTCATAGAAGAATCGTATAAAATTATTGTCAGTAAGTCTTCAATATAATATAACAATTATAACTTTAAAAATCTTCTTACTCAGTCGCTATTTAAGTAAAGTGATAAATAAAGTTAATTTATTCAACAAATAATAAGTTTTGATTACGAAATAACCTCTTTATGTGGAATACCGAAAATACGTTGTAGTTATTTCAACTATGTCCACTAGGTATCGCTAATAAAGAAAATTGCTTCAAAGTTATCTCCGCATGCTAGTAATAGTGTCTCGTACGGACATTACAGGACAGATTTACAAATATATTTCTCAAACAATTAAAATAGAGAGTAGTAAACCACGAAATGAAATGAAAGAAATAAGTAAACCGACCAAAAGAACATTAATTATCACGTTTTTAAGAAGAACATTGACATGGAAGGTTGATAAATTTTGCAACGAGTCTCGTTTCAACCGTAAAAACATAAGTACAAATAAATGTATAAATAATCAATTTCTTTTAACGCGGAATAAACGTCTTCAGCGAAGCGAACCGCTGGTTTATAACGTAAGTTTGTAATAAAACAAATTAATGAATAATTTAACATGCAATTTAATATTAACAACCGTGTGCTTGTAAAACAATGACAGGAACTGTTTTGATTGGTTAATTAAAAATTAATAAAATTACATCTTAATTACGTCGTTTTTTGGGTGACATTTACTATGTAGTAGTGTAGTCGGATGACTAGGGGTCCATAGTCATGTGCAAATATTAAAATTCAAGCAGACATCATGTTACAGTAGTAAAGGATAATAAATATCAAATAAATATTTTAGCGCCTTACATTTGTATAATCTTCACATATAAATAAAATTATAGCGTTTGATATTTGTTTAACCCAATCTCCGAAGCAGCTGAACCGACATTGGTAAGACTTTTACTTGTAGATAGACGATTTTTTAGAGTACTATTTAAGTCAAACATCATTATATATACACATGTGACAAAAAAAAATTAAGAGAGATATAATAAAGCCAGAACAAGCAGTATTAAGCAATTATAAAATATCAATAATTAAAAAATAAAACAGAACCCATAATTAATTCAAATAAAACACTTAATTCTTATTATGTATTTTTTGTTCAAAAACTTAGGTTGTTTGACCCTATATTACGAAATATTTGTAGTATGCCACGTAATATATTTTGATTATTGTGCACACGTGAAGTGGTTTACATATAATAATAATAAAGGACATTAATTCTGTGAAGTCATGAAAATTGTCTAGAAAGTTCTAATGAGTGTGCCACCGTTTTGTTATTGCACTGGAATCACCCCATCCGATAAGGTTAAAATATGAAACATTCCCGTCTTCTTTAAATGTAGTGTTTTTCTTCTTCCTACTTTGGCAAGTGGTTCATTATTATAAAGTGCTTTATGATGACCTGACTTTCAATAAGATGGCGGCCTTCTTATTAGAACTTTCCAGAGATATTTTGTAAAATCTGAAAATTCACATTCCGTATTACTATTTTCCATACATGCAATAATATAACAAGGAATAACAGACTGTTCACAACTTTTCCAAAACCCTATTTTATACTTTTTTTATCACGTATGCAAGGGTATTAATTTCATACAGCCACATCTAATCACGTAATACAGGAAAGGAGTATATTTTCAGTAAACCACAAAACAATGCAAGGACGGAATTTTAAACAAAATACTGACAACGTTGTGAAAATGTACAACAAATAATTATTGCATAAGCTAATTCTATTGTTAATATTACGTTGCGCATTACGCACTGATTGCTTTGTATTTGTTATTATTTTTTAATTGAAGTCTCCTATGGTACTTCACGCAGTACGATTGTATTTCATATTCCACATAACTTAGTAAAAAAAAAGTGATGTTAGGATTTACTCTTGAATCATTTAGAAAGTTCTATTGAAAGAGGAACACAAAGAAATTATATTCTTTGCATCAACCATATATGTATTTCATTTCAAGTTTTCTGCTTTTTAAACATTAAAACGGGGCCAAAACCCTAACATAGGATGAATGAAGCGACCTCTTCAGCTTCATTGGTAGAGAAAAATAAAGTAAAAATATTTTTTTATAATTTTTCAACATTTTCATTGAATATTGCTATTATGCAAATGAACCACGGTTAAGACGCAAGCAAGTTGAATCCATGTTAAATGCAGAACTAATAGGCACCTATGTATTAAGGTCAAGCAAGGGGCGCTATATCTTGCCTTGATCTAGCACTCCTGGAAACTATCATAGCTTTTTTGATAGCGTATTTGGATAGTGCTACTTTTGGATTCTTGTTCTTCTATTTTACATGAATAAAAAAATGTATATAACAGATGGTAATATGTTGAGGGTGCCATTCGCTCTGTTTATTCAAGTGCTTATCTAGCTTTCTGGAATGTTCTGGATAGTTTTTAAACAACTTCTTGATATTATTAAAAATATTATTATATAATTTGCTCGTCAATACTGGCTTTAACCTGGCCAGTCGAATTCATAAAACATTCCTTTGAAAAAATTCTAATTGCTATTAGTTCAATTTCTCTCACTTTATTTTGATTATGATCTTTAATTATGATTCTTTCTATCTTCCAAACATGTTTTTCAAAGTTTGGTAATGAATACCCTATAGTACAGTGAAGCGATTCTCAACCACCGTGTCACATTACATTAGTGTGTCGCAAACACCTGCCAAGAGTGTCGCGAGATTTACAAACTCTCTTTTTGTTCACTTAGGCTTATCAAAAATTGTTCAAGTAAATATATAAGGGCGTCACGAATTTATAAAGAGTATGTTAGTGTGTCGTTAAGTAAAAAAGGTTAAGAACTACTGGTATAGTGTATAATATTTCTAGCCGGATTAACTACAACCCTAAAAATTTGATATACGTGGTTAACTTAACAGTATGTACCTATTCAAATTTAAATTTTTGGCATACATGTGAGAACAGATATCTAAGAATAATAGATTAAGAGAAGATTAAGGAAAACAATTAAAAATAAGTTTGTCTTTGGATAACACAACATGTCCCACAGATTAACAACAATTGTATCGCACCAATACATTCTAACCGAACATTTGATTACAACAAATTTATTAAAAAAGTATATGATTAAGTACATTTACATGTTTAGATATATTCCTTATACATTTCATTTACTAAGATAAAGGTATTTACGAGATATTGAATGACGTTAAACATTAGGTACTAAATTATACGCGAACTTAGCCCTGACCCGTGTGGCTATTGTTTGCTAACTTACTTAAACCCAACGGCAACAAAATCGGATAGACGCCTAGATGTACAATTGATTTATCGCATTGGTAGTTTGTTATACATTTTTTGTATAAATAGTTGGTATGTTTTATAGAACAAAAATGATAGTGTGATGGTATGTATTAAGAACTATACCCAAGCAATTTTTTATTCATTTCATAGAACATATAAAACAATAATTATTAACTTACTTGAGATGAGATTGTTAATGTAAAAGGTCTATTTAATTTAAATAATCTGTGATAATAATCTTTTGTTTTTAATTGTCTGTTTTATTTATATCTTAATAACGGATTCTTTATATTTTATGTATTTATTTTATTTTAATATTATACAAACAACTATTTATTGTATACGTAAAATCTTTTGACTACGAAAGTAACACGTACAGGATAAGGTTTGTATGAAAGAAAATATCTGAAACTCCGTACAGAAAAGTAAACATTTTGGATTAAAAAATCTCCATATAAAAAGTGAGTGGGACAGGAGACAGTAGGGAGATCTTTTAAAAATATTAACAGCAGTATATAGTCGTACTATAAAGGGAGGATTTTTTTTATTTTCTTCGAAAGTACACCTTTGCGAAACTGGGGCGGGTAGCTAGTTTTTAATAATAAAATCTTCAATTATATAACTAACTGGTAGCTATCCGCAACATCGTACGTATCAATTAGTATATAAAATATAATTTATGATCATAATAGTGAAATGCTTTTTTCTGTAAGTGAAAATAACCAGATACGTAATTCCTGAAATTGTTTACTCAGAATTTTTTTTTTTCGAACTGACCTACACTGTTAGCCTGGCAAGGCCGCTACAGTTCCACCGGACTACGCTTACTCAGAATATATTACATACATTCATAGTTTATATTCAAATGTTAGTGTAATTTCGGTTAAAAAATATCTCATGTACCCAAATGTATATAAATATTACATTAAATCGTTTGTTACATATTCAATTTTATATTGTTATGTACTGCATCCCACAAATTATAGAAAAAACCGGTGTGGCGTGGCTACTGACAACCATGTTTATGACCAAGTCGCACGGAGCGTGGTGCGCGATCGTGATCATTGACAGAAGTCTTCCATATCTTATTAGGCGTCTATTAGACTTATTCTCTGTTAACATTGTCTGCGTAGCTATACTAAGTCATGTAATTAAATATTTTCCTTTAAACACGTTTCTTTTCATATTAACATGGTATAATTAACATATTCCGTGCAGGTCTGTTGTCTCGGACTTACGCGTACAGAGAGCGTTCTGAAGCTAGTAACACAACAAAAGACCGAATCGAGTTGACAAACCGAATCTTTGGATAGAAATAATACAAATCGTTATCTAGTAAAGTAAAAACCATATAATCGTACAGTACTCGTCAACCTTTTTACCGCTCGGAATATAACCAAAATTTCGATTGCGTGCGTAATATAGAAAAGGATTTAATACAAACCAAGTTAGAATATTATTATAGGAATCTAAAACTGACATTTATTTATCCTTAAGGCTAAGGACTCACGAAGCGGTTATACTCGCGTCCGGTATAGCATACTGTACCTATACATATATATAACATCCAGACAAAAAAATGTATTATGTCCATCACATAAGTCAGACATACGCCGCAATCGAACCCGTGACCTCTGTGTAGTATGGTTTCGTACCGTCACAACAAGACGTCAGGGGTACAGAAAAGGACATAGGATAGCTTTCATCCAGAATAAAGCACTGTTCCCGGGGGTAGATCAAATACATATCGATGCGAGCGAAGCCACGGGCAAAAGCTAATGTTACATATTTTATTCACTAGTTTTATCTCCACATTTTATTATGTCACTGTTGTCAGTCTCTTTTAAATGAAGTAGCGGCCACCTGCAATCTTGTTCGCGTTAATTCCAATACTCGTATATTTTAATAACAACAATATGATGAAATATGGTGATCATGGTTTTGATCAATATTTCCAGCTCTTTTACAAACAAACAAACTTCACCTCTCAGTATTAGTCTAGTTAAATTAATAATAAAGTTGTACAAATAAAAATAGATATTTATTTTCATAAAGTAACAGAAAAAAGCAGTATTCCACTTCACAAGTCCTAATTACGTTGACATTGAATTTCGCAGTCTGTTTACATATTTCGTTTCGATGCCAGCCGTTTCATAACATTGTGTCATTTATCTAAATGTATTTTCTAAAAGGTTATTTATTATATAATTCGATTTTCGTTTTAAATTTGTGGTGTTGTTAACACGGCGCGGTGAATATATCTGGCATTGTCGTTTGGGTGTGTACGAATTTATTTCGAAGGTTCCTAATATGTTAAAATGTTTACACGTGAAATCTAATTAAAGTGATAAATGTCTAACAATCCGCAAGATATACTTTTCTATCTTATAGTCCTGATGAGTTCCAAGAAACCTAAGCAACACTAATCAGTGTGTATGTATTCACAAACTAAATCTATCCGCGGCTCCACTCTTCAATTATTTTCTGTCGTAATTCTGTTTATAAATAAATTTAATGCTTTTCAAATTTTAAATGATACTTAAAATAATAACTAAAAAAGCCCACACTTTTTTACTCATAAACATATTTAAAAATTCATAAACATAAACACTTCACTTTAAAAATCCTACTTTTCCTTTCTGTTATCTACAAAGGCGTGTTTTTTTACTGTTATTTTATCGTGACATGGTTAATAATATAGGGTTTAAATGATTAATTATTGAACAATTGAGATATCTAGACGTTACCTCCACTCTGTTGATACGTTAAAAATAATAATAAACAACTAAACCACTATAAGCTACATGTATATGTATTGTTTGAATAAAAAATATATATAAACAAAAAATAATAAGCCCGGTAGAGCTTATAACCGATTCTTCTCAATGTCGGGGCTGTTTATTCCAACCGATAGTAGGGATTTGACGATTTCAAAATGCGAGCGTGCGCACGTCTCTCTGTGGGCGCTGTCAAATTAAATGATTAAAAATACTAAAACTGGACGGATTCCTACGTGTCATATATCAAACGACGCGTCTTATCATCAGGATAGCAGCAAATTTTTATTTGGATTTACAATATCAACAAACTTCACCGGGATATCGAAAAAGAAAGTGGTACTGACAGTTGTCATTGTGTTTTTGTGACATACAATTTTTTCACCAACAATACCGAAATATAACAAGTATCATATAACAATCGACGCTTCTTATCATCAGAATATCAATACAATTTCTTCCGATTTCATCAATATGTCACTACAAAGTGGAAGTGACAGTTCTCTAGTAATTTAAATTTTTAGTTCTAGTTCTTACATTTGTATTCATATTTAGTAAATACTATTATTTATTTATTTTTCTATTTCAATATGTATTTTGTTAGAGTTAATCACATCATCATCATCATCTTACCCTTATCCCACCTAAGTAGGGTCGGCACAACATATTTTCCTTTTCCACTCTCCTCTGTCAAATGTCATCTCAGTATTCACACTTTTTATACACATATCGTTTTACACACAATCCATCCACACCTTTTTCGGTCTTCCTCTACTCCTATATCCGTCCACTTTCAAACTCAAAACTTTTCTTGTTACATGACTTTCATCTCTTCTCATAATATGCCCGTACCATGCTAACCTACTACTCCTCAACTTCTCTGTCACTGGTGCTATTTTCAAACTTCCTCTGATATACTCATTCTTAATCTTATCCATCCTTGTTACACCACACATCCATCTTAACATTCGCATTTCTGCCACATGTAATCTTTTCTCATCCGTCTCTTTCGTAGCCCAGCACTCGGATCCATATAACACGGCTGGTCTTATTATAGTTTTATACACCTTCCCCTTGAGTTTCAACGGCATTCGTGGGTCACAAATAATCAAGAGTTAATCACAATTATATTTAATTATAGTTACAACATGATGTGTTAATCCCAAGGAGGGTTGATGACAGGCAGGCGGCCGATCGTAAAAATCAAGCCAAATCATATTTCACAACATGATAAATATGAAAAGTGGATTAGGGTTACCGCAAGGTAGAAAACGAATTCGGGATGTAAGATTGAGATTTGCAAGTTGGAATGTCGGGACAATGACTGGGAAGGGAAGAGTTAGCCGATGTATTACAAAAAAAACTCATAAATGTGGCTTGTCTGCAAGAGACGATATGGAAAGGGACAAAAGCGAGAGAGATTGGTGTAGGATATAAATTTTACTACTGTGGGAGTAACGGTAAGAGAAATGGGGTAGGGATTGTTTTAGACAGTGAGTTTAAGAAATGTGTAACGGAAGTAAAAAGAGTGAGTGATAGATTAATATTGGTGAAGTTATTGGTAGGGCAGATAACATTAAATATAATGAGTGTGTATGCACCGCAAACTGGATGTAATGAGGTTATAAAAGAGAAGTTTTGGGAAGACTTTGATGAAGTGATGATGGATAACCCACAGGATGAGGATGTATCTATCGGAGGTGATTTTAATGGGCATGTGGGAAAAGAGAATGGAGGTTATGAGAGAGTGCATGGAGGGTGGGGTTTTGGGAATAAAAACAAAGAGGGGGAAAGCATCATACAAGCTGCAGTTGCTTTCGATCTTGCAATAGTTAACACTTTTTTCCAAAAAAAGAGATCAGCACCTAATCACATACAATAGTGGCAATCACACTACTCAAATTGATTACTTTCTACTTCGAAGAAATAACATTAAAATAGTAAAAGATTGCAAGATCTTACCTGGAGAGATATTAACTATTCAACATCATTTGTTAGTGTTAGATTTGAAAATTAAATTACAATTGGACAGAAGTAAGTCGAGACCCCCAACCAGAATTAAATGGTTTTTATTAGAAAAAGATGAGTATGCAAATGAATTTAAAACAAAAGTTGTGAACAAAATGATAGAAATTAGGGATATGGAATCCAAGACAGTGAATGAATGTTGGAATGAAATGGCAACGTGTATAAGGGACGCGGCAAGGGATATCCTCGGTGAAACAAAAGGAAGAGGAAATATAGATAAGAACACTTGGTGGTGGAACGAAGAGGTACACAAGGCATTGAAAGAAAAGAAAACAACTTTTAAAGAGTGGAAAAGTATTGATGACAGGGATAGCACGATTAAAGAAAATAAGAGAAAGATGTATGCAAAATGTAAGAGAAATGCAAAAAAAAGCGGTTGCTATTGCTAGAGCTAAAGTGCAAAATGATTTGTATCAATCACTGGAGAGCTGACATACACAAAAACATTTGTATCGATTAGCAAAAGCAAGAGAAAAGAATACAAGGGATATTATACATGTTAAATGTATAAAAGACGGCGAAGGAAAAATTTTGACGAATGATATGCATATAAAGAGTCGTTGGAAAGGATATTTTGAAAAACTGATGAATGAAGAAAATAATTAAGCCAGAGTGTTAGAGGCTTTACCGTTAAATTCAGGCGTTGTGCAGGAGATAAGGGAGGATGAAGTAAGAATAGCTGTGAATGGTATGAAGAACGGAAAAGCAGTAGGGCCAGATGGTATACCTATTGAAGTATGGAAGTTTTTAAAGGTAGATGGATGGATGTAGTTGACTTTATTTTGTAATAAGATGTTGCAAGAGGAGGCGATCCCAAATGAATGGTACAGTAGCATAATAGTTCCTATCTTTAAGAATAAGGGTGATGTGCAGGACTGTAACAACTATCGAGAGATAAAGCTTATGTCACATAGTATGAAAGTTTGGGAAAGAGTGATAGCGAGACGAAAAAGAGATGAAACTGAAGTGACTGACAATCAATTTGGGTTTATGCCTGGACGTGCGACAACAGATGCCATTTTCGCACTTCGCCAACTGTGCGAAAAATACAGACGTGCACATAGGAACTTGTATTTGGTGTTTGTTGATCTGGAAAAGGCATATGATCGAGTACCTCGGGATGTTATGTGGTAGGCGCTGAAAAAGAAAAGAGTGCCTGGGAAATACTTAGAACTTATCCGTTGTATGTATAGTCAAGCGAAAACACATGTTAGGTCCGAGGCTGGAGTTACTGATAATTTCCATGTGGCTGTAGGCTTGTATCAGGGATCAGATCTAAACCCTTATTTATTCCTTCTTGTCATGGATGCAATAACATCAGACATACAGGAGGAGGCACCTTGGTGTATGCTGTTTGCTGATGACATTGTTCTTATTGGAGAAAATGTTGCTGAGGTCCAAAGTAGGCTAGATAAATGGCGAGAAAACTTGGAGAATGTTGGTTTAAGTATTAGTAGGATAAAAACTGAACATTTGTTCTGCGACTTCAGCGGTCCATCCAGTTTTTCTCATATTACCTTAAACGGTGTATCCTTACCAGCCTGCTCCAGTTTTCCGTACCTCGGTTCATTGATCCAAAACGACGGTGGTATAGACAGGGACGTGAAGAATAAGGTAAATGCAGGGTGGATGAATTGGCGAAAGGTGTCTGGGGTAGTTTGTGACCCACGAATGCCGTTGAAACTTAAGGGGAAGGTGTATAAGTCTATAGTCAGACCAGTCGTGTTATATGGATCCGAGTGCTGGGCTACGAAAGAGACGGATGAGAAAAGATTACATGTGGCAGAAATGCGAATGTTAAGATAGATGTGTGGTGTAACAAGAATAGTTAAGATTAAGAATGAGTATATCAGTGGAAATTTGAAAATAGCACCAGTGACAGAGAAGTTCAGGAGTAATAGGTTAGCATGGTACGGGCATATTATGAGAAGAGATGAAAGTCATATAACAAGAAAAGTTTTGAGTTTGAAAGTGGACGGATATAGAGGTAGAGGAAGACCGAAAAAGGTGTGGATGGATTATATGGTAAATGATATGTGTATAAAAAGTGTGAATACTTAGATGACTTTTGACAGTGGAAAAGGAAAACATGTTGTGCCGACCCTACTTAGGTGGGATAAGTGTAAGATGATGATGATGAGTAGGGATTTGACGATCATAACGTTTTCACATGTTAACTCTTGAACAAATAGTCGTGTAATTTTGCGTTTACGTTGTCGTGAATATTTAAATGGACATTCCATCCACAAAAAATACTGTTTCCGAGGGCTCAGTCATACCTACATTATGTTAGGGAAAAAGTTATGTTTTTCTTAATATTTATAATGAAATATACTTCGTAATCATATTTTTATTATTTCTACAATTTAGAGCAAACACAAAAAATCACATTTTCTTATTTTATTTTAACAGTGACATATGCCAATATATAAAAGAATAAATTAATAGACTATCTCTTTGTCCATTATTTCCATACATTACTGTGAACGAAACCGCGAGCAAAAGCTTGTAGTATATATAGTAATAGAATATTTTTGAACTTGATTTTTTATGAATAACTATAATATTCTTTTTGGAATGACATATAGCTTCCTGTGCATATCAAATTATATCTGTGTAATTATATTATCTGTGAAATACATCTAATAAACGTTTTTAATACAAAGACAAATAACAAACAGGGCACAGATTACATTTCCTAACAATTTATAAAGTTTAACGAACTACAAAAAAGATTCATCTTTCTCTGATAGGTATATATGTATGTGCGCCATTTTCTCAGAGAATACACTACAGATTTTTATGATTCTTTCACTCGAGCAAAACAAAAGATCATTGACCTATTATTCAAGATTCTTTATCATATTATCAAAAATTAAATAAATTATTTCAATAGATTTTAAAAGTTTTTCAATAATAATGCAATAAAACCAGATATTCCCGTTAATTTTATTTAATATATTTAGCGTGGGTTCACAAAAATCAGTTCGAATATCGACGGCAATATTAATATTCCTAAAACAATTTTCCATTTAGGAACTAGTTTAGCGAATATATTAATGGGTCGTAGACATTGGAATAAGAGAACTACAAAAATAGTTTTTAAAAATCAATTTCATAGTACAATGAACCATTTTCTCGATAATTCCCTTGTTTTACAGGTTCATTAAAGTCGACTCTTAATGATATGACAATATTGAGATGTCGTTTAGCAATATAAAAAATGTTTAACAAAAAAGAAATCCGACAAAATAAAATAGTTAGGTATCTACCTAGTTTTGAATTGCCATAAACCTACCAATATCTAAATAGTACATTGCCTACTCGATTGTGAATAGTGAATGGAATTAAAATGAAATCCCTTTGAAAATATCCTCTTTGCAAGAGGAAAATGATTTTCCAAATCGATTTATAAATGACAAAGTTCTGAGGTTACAAATATTAAAAAAATGAAATATGAATAAATGAAACCACGATGCTAGTGACACTTCTTTTTGGATCGTAGGTATTTAACAAAAAAAATTTCAGAAAATGATTTCCTAATATAAAGATCACGTTTTTAAAGTTTCTAAAAACTGAGTACAATATTTATTAAAATCATTGAATCATTTTGAATTGAGCCTCGGACCGCCATATTTGCGTTAGCCTCTATGTCGAGCGCCTTTCACTTCACCCCTACTCCGCGACCGGCTGTAATGCGACATGTGATAGATGGGCGAAAAAAATTAAGACGATGTAAAAAGTGTCACATAAACTATACAATGTAGCAAAGGGAGCCTGGGAGGAGGGAAGGGAGTATGGGAGCCTGTTCGAACAGCGCGTCTGTCGATAGTTATAGGTTCGCAAACTACATGATCGTAAACTTACAATAAAGAATTATATAGTGAGAAAACCAGGGCATAATTTTAGAGTTTGTTCCAATGCTTGCCCGCCTAGCTACCATTGTTAAGTATTAAATTATTTTCAATTCCCTATAGTTTTTTTGTGTGAGTATTAACATCGCTGAGCTAGCGGTCACGCGCAAAAACTATAAAAGAAAAAAAATCCCAAAAATATTTGTGTAGTCTAGTGAAACTGTAGAAGCCTTGCCAGGTTAACAGAGTAGTCAGTTCGAAAGAAAAAATCAAAAATGTTACGTTGTCGATAAACATAAGCTTTATCTTTGGATATTAAAAAATAATTGGTTATTGGCAGCACTAATAATATATGTAATCGTTTAGTTACGTTGGACATTTTGATTGGGTGAAAATTATCCATTACTTCATATCATTTTATTGAACATTTTAGAATATACGACATATTTAAAATGATAAAGAACAAAATAAATGAATTATTGATGTAGAGATTCTTACACAACTCCCATGACTTTGATGAACCGTAAGTAACAAAGCGCCAAAAAAATTGATCTAAATTGTTTACATACTTATATAACCACATTATAGTGTATTGCATTCATGTGAAATCGGGTCTGGTTACTGGTATCCCATCAAAATAGATTCTGTATTTCTTTCTATTCGACATAAATTTTTAATATTTGTTAAAATAGTTTGTACTGCATAGGAATTACATAATATTAGTTATATGCAATAAATTATAAATAGATAAAGTTATATTTTTCTTATATTTGAGTTTCAGCTATTTGCTCGCTCGGCTATTTAGTAATCCTTACGATTAGGACTTATTTGTTAGAAAACGACAATAAATGTAATTGCAAAAATATAAAAAACACCTATTTTGTTTGCTAAAGCATAATTTATATAAGTAGGTAAATAAAACCTGCCTCATTTACAATTCTTATCTCGAAAAAAGGAATACTGCCAACTTAATTCTCGTTTATTTGTTCTCATTTCAGGCAACTACTATTTGTCACGCTGTGTCTACACACAACATCAACGGCGCCCCAAGACGCCAAGAAAAGTGAAATAAATTTCTTTAAAATACAACCAGTTATCAAAGAAAACTCTGAGATTAAGGTAGACAACAAAGAAGAAATCACTACTGAAAATCCACCCTTAATATCCACAATCAATAATGCGAATAAGAAAGACAATTTAAATCACTCAGATGTATCTGAGACTGAAACTCTATCTGAACTAATACCAGAAATTAATGTTACAAAAACTGACAAAAGATCAGCTTATGTAGACCATTCTCCTAGTGAAGGAAAAAATAACCTATCTGTTATAAATAGAGATATCGAAACAAAAGCAGAAGAAAACAAAGATACTGAGAACATAGACAACACACCATCAGAGTCGAAATTCGAAAGAAAGCCGAGGAGAGATTTTGAAGACCAAACGACGACGAGTTACGAAACGGAGAGTTCGATCTCGACAGAAAAATCCGAAGAGGTTATTGAAGACACAAAAACATCACCAAAGTTCGTCCCGAAGGTGAATTACTCCAAAAAATTCGGCGGTGCGTCGTATAATAAGAATTTTATAGAGAATCCCAGTAAAAGGAAGTTCAGATCGCGATGCAGATGCGAGAAGATATGGAACTGTCCTAAATTGCAGATCTCTGTGCCGAGATGCCCTGAAGAACAATTTATGTGTTGCTTTTAAACCACTGAACTGTGTTTTAATCTTGAATAATGTTGGTTAGGTCGATTTAGCGTTAATTCTGCCGACACGACGTAAGAAAAAGCGGCGCATTAAACTAAAAGACAAAATGACAATGAAGAAAATACATTGTAGCCTTCGTTTTTAGAAATTGGCCGAATACGTTTTTTGATTAAGTATAATTTAAAAATAGTTAATAAAAATATACTATTAAATGCTCCTTTTTTTATGATTACAAATATAAAAAATAGCAATTACAAAAAAAAAAGCAGTTGCGGCCCAATTAACTTAAATTGCTGAGTTGATCTTCAAACTCAGTAAGGAATCTAATTCTTGAGCAGATTTGATAATTTACAGAGAGGTAGTATCATATATTTGGGGTTTATCTCCCTCGAGTCTGCGGTGGCCTAACTATACTGTTAAAGAAAGGCTCGTGTCAAATACATCGAATGGTCCCTCCTCCTTCCTTAATGTAAATAAGCATTGGGACAGAGTACCATGTGTACAATTAGACCCTCTCGAGCCTGAGGTCCTTCAGTTCGAATAGTGTGCCACTGTGCCTATGCTATGTAAACTATCAAAAGCTTATTTGGTATAATATACAAGTTTAGATATTGAGGTTACAAAGCGAAGATAAAATTATCCGAAACAAAAATCTATCAAAAATATGATAAGTGCATGTAAAAGGGTAAATTATCATTCAATATTTAAGTTGATAGCTTATTTAAGTTTATTAAAATAGTTGAATGGTATCTATGTTGATAGTTGTAAATACCCACCGATTTGAGGTTATTTTTGATATGTATGAGTACAAAAGAGTTAGTATCTTTTGTTTTTGTTTTAATTATATTTATGACTACAAATAAAAACGAAAAATAAGAATTTATAGTTTTTAAGAAATGCGGCTTAACTTTAAATATTTATTTGATAGACATTTGTCAATAAAATCTTTCCTAAAAAAACACGATTAGTGTAGATAATACACATTTGTAAACCTACAAATTTGTATAATTACAAACTTGTAGTTTTGAATTTTGTGTAAGCAGGTATTAATTATTGCTACATTATATTGTTTATCTATTTGTTATAATGTTTGATATTAATAATACAGTCTAGTTAATCATTCCATGTTGGTTCATTATTTACCGTCACAATAAATATTTAACATTTTAAACACAATTAATGACAAATAAGGACATAATTCCATTTTCAGCTTAATTTTACGCAATATGGTCAAGGAAAAAACATGTTTAATATGTAAACAGATTTAATTAATAAACGTTAAAAACATTAATCAGTAATCTGTTGTTTGTTTTCATTAAGGAAAATTTAAGTACGACAAAATGGCTGCTGTGTACCTAAAGGTAAGGACAGATAACGACGACCATTGAGATGTTTAAAATCCGACTTTAATCATCGCTATCATGCCGGTCTGCAAGCTACCACAACACGTATACACTGTCTGATGAATGTGACCAACAAAAAGAGAATCACCTACCACCTCGATTGTTAACATGGTACTATTGCAATTGTAACATGGTAGTTTCATTCCGATCGGATATCATCGGGTTTTACCATTCTTAATGCTAACTAGTATTATAAATGCGAATGCGAATTCGTTTGTTTGTCACGCTTTCACACTTAGATAGGCAAATCTCAACTCAACTAAAAAAAAAATATTATGAAATTTTACAAAAAAGGAAACAAAATCAAAAAACCTAATATTAGGTAAAAATACAACTCACCTAAGGTATGTTACTTATATATTTGAATCAAATGGTCGATTATAGATAAAGAGACTTGGCAGTTCATGTTACTTCCATTTAGTAGAAAGTAAGAAGTACATAGAACCTAGAGATTTTTCCGCTCATAAAACCGTTACTAATGACGCGACTTAGGCTGCCACGACTGCATTCTAGTATTCTGTTGAAAACGTATTTCCTAGTAGTTGTAGTCGTATGTAGCCCCGTTTTAAATTGCGCAATTAATCAGACCTCATTTAAAAAACGTATAATAAAAGAGCATAATTATTTTTATCATGGTGGTGTATCCATCCTCACGTATGTTGTTATGAAGTACCTACAAAATGAAATTTTCAACTTCGCGTGAGAATTCTAGATATTGTTCCTGACTCGCAAGAAATTTAGTATTTAACTTCTGTATAAATAAAATTATAAAGGTCTGTCATCGCTCCTGGATCACTGGATCAATCTCAGTATTTTTTTTTACTTCTACTTGGCCTTGGCAAAATAAAAATTATCATAATGGCTTCATTCAATTATTTTCTTAAGAAACTACGTTTTTTATAAACACTACGCGTTCAGGGATATGTTTTCTTGTCGTGGAAAAGTGGGGGCAAGTAATGTGGTGCTTATGTGTCCCCTGTACATAAAAAATATTGTTACTGATACTAAATAAGGCAAACGAAGTCGCGGGTATCAGTTGTACACACGCGAGTTAACCAGTCAACTGTCATAAACTAGATCTTGTAGCAAACCCTCAACGATTAACCAACGAGCCCTCATAACGTAATGGTAATACTAATACCAATGACACAAGAGATCGTAAGTTCGATCCCCACACAAAAGTGCCTTTTTATCATGGTCGTAATTATCAATCCAGTGTCTGGGTGTTAAATATCTAAGTATATCACGTATAAACAATGCTTAATATAGCTGGACACTTTTTCAGCATATCTCCCATATGAGACGGATTCTCCTTATCTCAACCCTACATAAGATTGGCAATGAAAAAGAAAAGGTTATAAAAGAGCGAGATGGTAAGACGAGACCACTTTCATACATGCTGTCGGTCTAACCTTAATCGTTACTAAACCAAATCCGGCTTATTTCTTCAAAATTTAGTTAATCATTAAGATATATTTTACTTTGTGATTTGGTGTTGTCATTTCTACAATAAATTATTCCTGTTTAGAGGAAAATATATACAGAAAAATGTTTATTTGTAATAATATCATTTTTTACCTTGAACTACTCTCCTTAGTCAACCTATTGCCGTTTTGTACGCCATAGTTAATCTATGAAGGCAGCAACAATATACATTTTTATTTACAAAATATTGTAATGATATAACAAGGACAATTTTAATTTACTCCCAATATCACAAAATAATTAAAACAAACATTATAGATGAGGTGATATTTTATTTTCTCATATAGTGGAATTAACTTGAATGATATACAGATTATAATTTAATAAAACGATACAGGCGGTCACTCATTACAGAATAAATCAACTAAAAACTTTAATAATATCAAAGTATACCAGTTCAAAGTGATGCAATTCGATATATATTTTTTTTACAAAATTATTATTAACATGCGCGCTGTAACCATCGAAGCAGGGTGTAAAGGAAAACAAATTAATAAATGTAGTCAATTTTGTTTTTTTTACGCCATCTTCTTTCTGCAAGTACCAAATTAATAATTAAAATCGATATATCATCTAATATGAATAATATTATCGTTTCATTTTGAATACATTTTACAGTATTTAAAGAACAATGACCTTTTTAGCTATGTTCCTTATCCGAATCGATCGATTTTTTTTTAAATACGTACCTATTAAAAAAACGCTTTTTATTATTTCCTCATTCTTTTCTTTGTATAAGTTTTGCTAAATACAAAATAAGATGCCAAAATTTTCGTTTTCTGTATCGTTAGATTTATTTCTGCCACGGTCTTAAATAGGCCCGCTGCTAATATACAGATGTGCTCACAGATTAAGTTGAGAGCAAATTAGCAATTACATAGTAGCACAATACAGTTATAATATAGGTGGGGTCACGTCGAAGGACACTTTCAGCTCATATAATTTAACCCTCAACTGTGAATACATAATGGAAGCGACAATTCTATTAAATTACGTACCTGTACAAATACAAATTAAATTATGATTTCAATACAAACAAACAGTCCCAATGTTACGCAAAGTCATAATTGCAATGGAAGCCTAGTAGGATTTTTTTTAAACCGTTTTTTTTTTATTTCTAACAAAAACCGGATTACAACGGCATCAACTATTAATGTAAATTCACTAAACTCTTTTCGAGCACGAAAATGCAAAAACTGTAAGCTTCTAATATAGCGATTTTTAGCAAAAAAGAAAATATGTTTGTTCCCATTCTCGCATAATCCTCAAATAACAATAAAAGATTAACCGCCATCGAAATAAAATATAACTCAATGCCACGAACCATACCGTCATTTAAAATTCGAATCGTTATTAAGTCTGTGAAGTCGACCATAAAAAAAAAACACTTAATGTTGTCTGTTTTTAACAAATAATAAACGCGATAGCAACCACACGAATCTAAAATTATTTTAACGAGACAGTTAACTTTTTAATTAAAGTTTACTCTTCTATAAACAAACGGATTTTGCAGGCGTAACTATTTAGTTTACTTAGTATATGTATATAAAAATTGATTACAGTCGTCACCTACAGCGTACGCATTACATAGAAAAATCTAGAAATATTCTTGAGCAGAGCTATCATAGACATACAGAGTCTATCATACGACATTCAAATACAAATTCTCACATTATATGCTTACTATATAGTATTTTTTTTTTAGCTTATTATATAATATAATATTATATATTATTATACATTAACTTAATTATGAAGACATATTTATTGGCTTTCTAATCTTGCCTCAATAAGAGATATAACTCGAGTAACCATGAAATACGGTGTCCAAACGTGGACAACGACGGTAGGACTTACCCATGAGTAAAGAATTACCCGAACAGAGAAGGATTAAGGATATAATAGAAATAACATAAGCTAATTACAGGCCCCCAAGTAACAGCAAATAAAACAGCTTTTACAAACTTTTCTCAAGATTTAATGAAAAAAAAAATATAGAAATCACATTTACAAGTGGTCGCCCTTCTGAAAATCCCACGCATAAATATAATATGTGTTGGATTTCACACGTTGGCAAGCTTTTAATTATCTTACTCCTACATTTTTTATTCATTAAAGCTCGAGTATTTGAACACAATCTTAAATGACACGTTAAAAAGTGTGAAACTATTTAAATATTCACAAGAAAAATTATATTCTATTTATCGTTAAACAAAACCTAGGGGCCTGTTAGTAACCTTTGTTATACGCTTAGTGACAACTAAATCCGGCTCTCAGTGGGAAAAGGTATACCTGTGTAATTTGAAAAATAATAATTGAAATCAGTAGTTGCCAAACTTCTTAAATTTGTGCCAGCACTTTGGTCTTTCTGCTGACGAACCGACAACTGTTGAAACAATGTCTAAGTAGATATTATGTAAGAGTCGAAAAGATTATGTGAAAATGTCGATATATCGATATGAGAAAATAAAATATATTCGTTCTTTCATTACTGTGATAAAAAATGTTACATTTATCGATATATCGAATTCTCTAGTTTGCATCCGAAGCATTAATTTCTTAATACAATGTCTTGCTCGATTACATAGATCACATTTTAAAATTTCAATAGCCGAAACGATCGTGTGAAAATGTTGATGTATCGACATAAAAAATATTTTTTTCCTGTTTTTATTGCTGGTACATAATGACTTCAACAGATCAATGAATAAATACTATTTTTATCGATACATCGAATGCTCACGACGTGAATATTTGTCTCTTCATAAATATTGTAGAAAACGGTTATCGCATATCGATATTTTACACTTTGCATAGACATATTTTATAGTGGACACTAAATGTAGATAGTTCAACTTCACAGTTGTTTTTTTTTCATATGAGGATTTAGTAAAATAAAAAATCAATATAGATATCCGTAAGAACAAAGACATATAGAATCAAAAGCTAAACCTGATCGTTCTATAGCCACCATCACAATAAATTTAATTACATATTACAAACAAATAAACAAATAAATAACATTACAATAAAGGAATAATTAAAAAGTATATATTATATATTAATTTTTGTAACATAATATACTCGAAAAAAAACGCTTTGCCACCTTTGATTTTATATGACCCATCAACAAATAAGTATAATTTAATTTATTTTCAAATACAATTAATAATTACAACACAATAAATTCAAATTAACAATTCAAATTAATCCTTTCTATTAATTAATGTAATTATTAATTGCATTGAACTGAAAATAACTTAAAGGTATAAATTTAATTACATCGAATATTTATATATTGTCCTTATAAAATCCGGACAATATTTATAAAGACATACAGTTTTCATTTATAGTTAAATCTAATTACTTAATACCTAACAGCGTCATAATATACAAAATCTACAACGCAATTAAATAAAAAAAATAACATGTGAAACTTTTTTAAACTATAACTTTATAAAACTTTTCCTTCCCAAAGTTACATCAGAATATAGTGAAGCATCGAGTTTCTATAGATTCATTTAAGTTACAAAATATACCAATAATTTATTCAAACTTATATAATCTTAATTCTCTTATGTCAGTGATTTTGAACCTTCAACTACATTATTCTCTTTTTTTAAGTCTGTTCGCGTTCGACCACAATACCACATTTGATGTGATGGTAAGCATGCTAAATCTGGAAAGAGACTGGCTCTCAAGTGCAGCTGCCGGAACACGCCAACAGGTGCTTGGAGAAAGATTCTCAACTTGAGAGTGATAGTTAACTAGGTGTGCGTAGAAAAAGCTTTAGCACAATGCTATGGTTTCATCACGAGATTATCCTTCACCGAAATCATATCAATGATTCAAACATGCTAAGATTTTTTGACATTAAGATACTTTAACATCATAAAAACTTGGATACGAAATTCGTCAACAATAGTCGATGATTAATTGTGTCGTTACATTTCAAAATGAGCCAAGTAGTCCAATTGTAGCCATTCATAAGTTTTTTAGTTTTTTTTTTATATCTTCAAATTTTATAAATGTAAAATTTTAAAATGATGACCTACCTAAACCTAAACAAAAATCCTATGCACGGCAAAGTTTGGATTTCATTCACGGTGTATGAAAACTAAAAATATAAAAATAATAACAATTTTATATGGACGATTAAAATTCGACTTTGTTCATTTAGTAATTGAGTCGTTACTCAATTATTTGAATATTTTCACTTGTTTCTTACTAACTTGAATTAACTTTTAATAATTGAATTTAAAATTAAAATTGATTTTGATATTTGATCAACTCTCTTTAAGCTATCCTTACATCTTATCATTTGAGACCTCGACACTTTCTTGCGATAAAGGTTCAGTGATAATATACCATGACATCGCGTCGATAGACGTAAGTTCGATTCGATGAGGTGGAACTACAGGTGAAGCTTTCGAAATACAAAAATAATATGGTGGTAATAATTTTTCTATGCTAATCTAAATACCACAGTTAACAAAAATTAGATATCATTTTTATTTTAAAGAATCATTTCATTTTTAATTTACGTAACGTTTATATGAACAATAACCACATCCTTTGTTAGAAAAAATTAAAGACATTTAATCTGATTCACCCTCCCGCCTCCCTACTACAACCAATAAGTGACAATAAATCGCGTAACACTTGAATGCCATCTAATTAAATAATATTGAAAATCAATGGTAACAGTAATTAATCAAGCAATAAATAATCACTAAACGAGATTATAATACATTTCGAAGTATCGATTATTGTTATTGCACTTTGTGTGTGTAATCGATTATACACATCCCGACGATTGAACGAACCCAGAGCGAATGAAACAGATAAAGCACGTCGTCTCTGACAACATGATACCCTTTTATGATCCTAACAATAATATAAAACGCTTACACTAGAGATACATATAAAATCGTATATTTTCATCGAATTTTGGAAGTATACTCATTCGGCGTAGTACATTACGGTGTGATTTTTGTCGCGGCCGCAACGTTTCTGTAACATGAGATAACGTTATTTTTAACTGGTTTCATATAAACCATTCTGGTTTATTTCACTATATGATTGTGTAACACGTACCGTGTCAAGCCACTTTGGCCTGACATGTTGTTGTGGGTATTTGATATTTTTAAATATGGATATATTATCATGCAATATTACATTGCAACAGCAATACATAAGTTATTATTTCATTTTCAGTAGTTATCACATTGCGTATATCTTGTGGCCCACGTGGTCTAAATATCAAATTTAACAACATGTACCACCGGTGGTACACGTGGCACGCAACATGTTAAGAGACAGACGGTCGTTAAATAATATTTATTGCGGTTGGAATATCTCCGACACTCACCACATTCCTCGGATCTCGCTCCAACAGATTACCACTTTTTTCGGAAATTGAACAATTTCTTGCGAGGAAACAATTTCAATTCTGATGGGGCAGTTCAAACCGCCTTCAAAGATCTTAGTAATTCTCTCTCCCACAATTTTTTGCAGCAATGGAATCAATGAACTACTTATAAAATGCCGAATGCGCATACATAATAATGGTAGCTTCGATATATATATATATATAATTTTTTTTTTCCGCTTTACTTTTTCAACATAAAAGCTAATTTCTTATGCAAGTACTTAAAAGGTCTAAATAAGCTTTACAAACAGCGAATTGCAAATAAGAATGCATTGGCTTACTTGAGGTCTGCGCTATTTTAAAGTGTAAAAAATATATAAGGGGGACTGTAGCGACTTGCCTGATGTTCAGTGATGAGGTAGACCGGCAGCGACTCTGAGCAGAACTCACAAGGGATGACAGGTTCCTCGTGTGAGGAGTCGCGGAGAACAGGCGCCGGGAAACTACCACGCGAGCGCGCCTCTGCGGCCTGGGAACCCCCCGCACAGTACCGTGCCAGATCCGGTCTGCATCCAGTCTGGAAATATTATTCTTTTAATGTATAATCCTAGTTATACCTATTTAATTAATCACAATAAGCTATTCAAATATAATAACGCCTATTTAACTCTAAAATAGGAGATAAATTTTTAAAGTCTGCTATAATAAATAATTGTTGTTAAAAGTTAAAGGAGAACACCAAAAGGGAGAAAAAAGAGTCACTACAATTTGGAGAAGAGTCATCAAGGTTAGAGAAGATACACATAAAGTTAGAGAAAAGAGTCATTGAAGGTTAGAGAAAAGAGTCATTGAAAGTTGGAGAAAAGCGGTGTTCTATTTTTCCAAATGCGAAAAAAATTTAGTATTTTTGTATGTTTGTTTATGATATAAAACAATAAGAAAAGGTTACAATTCATACACAACACTCAACATTTCAAAATGTTCTAATTGAATACTTGTATCATCTAAGCATTTGAAATACTGTACCATTATAGTTTCAATATGACAACCAACGACCGTGACAATAACACGCTAAATAAAACAAAACTCTGGAAAGACAAGTCAGATGTCACTGTGAAAGACATTCTCAGAGTCAACAAGTATGTTCCTAGATGCTAGGGTTCACGGCAAACCAGATCTATGCATTCCCAGTAATACAAATCGATTAGTAAGTCAATACCTGATGCTGCACCAGATCGTCCATTGGCACCTGCACACCGCAGAACTCGCAAGGTAACTCCACTTTTTCATCCGAGGCCTCGTCTTCGGAGACGTCCATCGCGATGCTCGGTGATAGTCGTGAGACCTCACTACATCAATCAACATTTATATATTTTAACGTGTCTAATATTGACGATATAACACTTTATTTTAACCCCTTACATGTGCCAACATATACAGTGAAACCTGGTTAAAGTGTAATAGAATCTGTACAAGGCTCGTCTGCTGAATCATTGCTGTCATACCTATTTCTGTTTATATGACGTCTTACGATTTATACCATATCCATGGCAGCACACGCTCTCACACAAGAATTTCCAAAACGGACCTCAGGACAAGGAAGCTAATCAGTCTGGCCTCAGAATACCTTTGAGGCTAGTTCTAAGTAGTAAACGCATTATTGAATTAACATCATGAGGAATTCATACCCGTTTATTACTTTACAAAAAGAGAATTGATATCTGGCTAACTGTTAACATTCATCATAGTAAATAAAAATTACACTGCACATTTAAAATACACCGATATATTTGTAACTAGCTGTGCCCGCGACTTCGTCCGCGTGGAACGGAATACAAAACACAGTGATTAATGAAACACTCTGAATTTATATCTGTATATCTTGTATATTTGTAATTAAATGTGCCAGGCTAAAAACTAATGGTCGTACCTCTTTGTCACTTCAATAATAACTCAAAATTAGGGTTTCGAAGTTCCTTTGATGTGTGTAAAAACCGAGGGCCAAGCTATAGTGCTGCATCTATCGTCTTACAGTCAGATAGTTCGTAGCACACGATGGTAATGTGTGCCCACATTTAAATTTATTGCGAACATGGACAAAACTTCGTGAAGCTACACGCAGGTATAGGAGTGACATAACACTAATATTCTAATTTAACAACTGTAAAAACAATATTAACCCTTGGACTATCCAAAACCATAAAGATTTAACTTCTATACAAACGAATGTAATGTAGGTCAACCGACTGTTTGCAGCATACGCTTAAAAAATACCTGATTTATTACAAAACTTTGAAAAATAACAAATGATGAATTGTAAAATAATAATTTTCATGTCAAATGTATTTTTAAATTATTTTTTCATTTGTACGAACTTTTTTTACTAAACCATGATATTTACAATTTACGATGTAATGAAATTAAAACAAAAAATTTGAGTCTTAAAAAAAATCAGCCGAAGGCTTATAATATTCATTCATATATACTTCACATAGCTCATTCTTATTATTATTTTTATGTTATTCTTTCTTTTATTTGCACTGCCTGTAGTCTTTTTTCTCTAGGGTACCGCTGGAAGAAAATGCGAGCTCCCTAATGCACAAGCCAAAAATTATTCATTAAGTGAAAGCGTAATTAAGACATTAGAATCATGGTAAATTTATGAAAATTATAATTCGAAATAAACCTAACAAACGGAAATAATCTCTTTGTTATCTGTACTCTTCCTTGCATAATATTCTTACCACAGTAAACCAATAAAATTATAGTTTAGCGCCATCTGTTGTCCTCTAAAATGTAGTCTGTTATTGTTTCTAAAGACGATTTTTTCTTACATTTATGTTCAATGAACAATTTTAGTCTCTATTTTTTTATTTATTGTAATAACAAAATTTCCTAAAATGTGATAAGGTTCAATAACTTTTAATATTTACAACACAAAACTAATTACAAATTTAATCATATACCTTATGCGATCGAAAAATAAGAATCATATTTTACTTATACCAAGTACAAAGTAAATTATTCAATTTATAGAAACATGTAATATATGTAATTGGCCAATTTTTAGAATGTATATTATAGTAGCAATAAATTTAGAAAATGGCGTTAGAACGCCATCTATTTGTAATAATGCATATTAATTAATTACTAAACATCTTAGGGTATTAATATTTATTTATGTGAAAATAAAATATTAACCATTTTTCTTTCGTCCTATGTCTTAGTAATGTAATACTGTGGTAATGTTTATTTATGGTATAAAATACCCTGGTTTTTAGATGAGGCTAAAGTCCATTTTTCTCTCGTACTTAACTCCCGTCGTCAATAAAATTACAATAACTTTTGATAAAGTTAACAGATTTTAATGAAATAAAAAAAATTTGTTGCTCCGGAATATGCTTGATTATTTTCTTGCTGGAGTTTTATCAGAAACCTAGTACTTTACCAATGATGCCTGTTCAAACAAACAGACAGACAGACAGACATTTCTAAAAATGATTGAAATGGATTCTATTACTTATTCCTAGACACCTCCAACAATTTTTTTCTCAAAAATCAGAAAAGTACAGACACGTTGGATTTACATTCTTATTATATGTATAGATATATACAGCGTATCACGAAAATAGCTTTGTTTTAAATTGCCACTACAATACACATGTTAATTTAAAAAAAAAAACAAAAGAAAACAATGTAGTTCTTCTAAGGTTTTGTAAACACAAAACAATGTCCATCTCTGTCACACTACCATATGCTTGGTCGTGTGCGAAACGAACAGAGATATCTTCTATGTTGCATATACAGCGTGATGCTATGTCATGCGTTCAAAGGATTAAAGGCCAAGTATTAGGAATTCGATATCTTAAGTTTGCCCTCCCAATACCTTGATCTTGTATGCCCCCAAAAATTTAAAAACCTAGATTTAGTAAAAAAAAAAAATGTGTGTGTGCTTATTACTCGACGAAAGAAGTGAAAACTTATTTATAAAAAGTATTACCCAAACATTATGTACCCCCAACACATTTCGTAACACAAAAAGTTAACAGATTAAAATTTCAAAGCCCTTCTCATAAGAATTTTCACTTCAAAAACCGACATAATTTAAACACTACAAGCTGTAACAAACTTACCATCTCATGTTTTAGGTACAGTTAGACCAGTATCTTTTTTTTAGGTAACCGCGTTAGGTTTTACTACAAAAATCCCAAAGCAGACAAGACATGAAGGATGGTAATATTTGAAATTAATATCCCCGTCTGTCTGTGCATTGAGCAAAAACAAATGTAATTATGGTTTCGTTTTAAAAACATATTTAAGATGAAAAGATAAGGCGCACTTAGAATGGTGACAATAATAAGCCTTTATTACTTACTGACGATTACAGATTTTGAAAAATATAAATTAGTAGAAAACTTATTATGTTGTTTGAATTTAATAAAATTTATTGCACATCAGTTCAGAATTTTATTTGTGTCAGCGTGTTCTTTTAACATAGGCCTCCTCTAATCTTTACCAGGCTACACTATCGTTGGCTTCCTTAGACCACAAAGCATCTGCTGGCTCTTTGAAATCGTCTGATTCACTTACACATTCTTCTCAGAAAAAAAAACGTGTGAAGATGTATCTAGGAGTCCACGCACAGGATGAGTGGACTCCTAGATACAACACTTAAAGGAAAAGTAGTAGACAAAGGAAAAGATGGTCAGACAATCTAAAGATGGTATCACTTAGAATGGGTACATAAAGTTTTATTATTCAAAACTTACTTATTAAAATTAGTGAAAACTGATCCGATGTTCGCATTGTATGGTGCCGTAACCTGAAATAAAAATTGAAGTTGATTGACATTTGATGATTTATGATACTATCAGTCAGCCAAAACTATAACATAACGACATACCTTTTATAATTTATGATATACAAAACTACAAAAAAAATCTATTTCATGCCAACAGTGGAATAGCTAATGTACTAACAAGTCATGATCAGTATCTGCACGTTAGTAAATTAACCTTATACCCTAAGCTTAAATGACCAAACAGCTGCTGTCTAATTACAGCTAAGTAAGCTTCCAAAATCTGATTAGACCTAAGATAGCATTAAAAGTTCCAATAGACGCTCAATTTTATGCTTTTTTTTTCGAATACCATATAGAGTATTTACCTAATGCGCCTTCACAGCTTCTCCAGATTAATCTTAAAAATTGAAGCTCAACAATGTAGGGTTTAATTGAACAATAAATATTTTAAACAGTATGCATATAGGATACAAATAAGGCGACCTTTGCTCATTTAGTTATTTCAGAAAAAAGCACTATATGTTTTGGCACTGGTTGAGAGTGAAAAGTGATGTGAAAGACTGAATGTGTAAAACAGTATAAGTATTAAGGTATATTTTAAGATAAGTATTGACTTTTAGAATAATCACTTTGTTTATAAGTAAGCCAATACAAAAACATAGAGAATTGAATAGAGGAGAAGGCGGTAATAAGTAAGCCAATACAAAAACATAGAAATTTTCAATCATACATTTATGCCAAATGACATCTTGAAGAGGTCAACATAGGGGATAAAAGTTTGTATGGGGTTTGTACTGATCATTTCTGAAATGGATCAAGAAATAATATATAAGAAAGAATACCTCATTCAAACCCCTCCTGAGTTCTCTCAGAGAGGACTTGATCTCACTGAACCGGTCACCGCTTTTTTCGTTCCTCCTAACGTCCTCGTCATCCCTTCTCAGCTGCAGCTCGTTGAACCTCACCATAAACTCTTCAGGAGTCATTGGTTTTAAATTCCTAAATTCTTCTCTGTTTCTCTCAACATCTCCATCATCTGCTGTAGTGGAAATTTTATTTTTTGAATCACTATTCGAAGGTTTCGACGGGCTACTCGAGGTGCCAGCCAAGTTTCTATTCTGTAATTGCCTCGCGTTCTCCGACGTCGAAGTATAGTTCGGGTGAACCTGGGAAGGTCCTGCCCTTGTGGTCTGTGTATCCCGACTCTCCTTGTTTTTTCCTAAGACATTGACAACGTCATGTGTTGGAGATGACCAGACTTTGCCCTGTAATCGGTTTTTATAATCGTTATCGAGGACTTCCCTGTTTTGTAGTGCGTCCATTTTGCGTAATTTTTCGATTTTTTGGGCTGGATTCAGTACCGGTGGGAGACCTGGAAAGAAATTTCTTTTCCTTTTATTAATGTTACAGACATTTCAATACCAATCTTGAAAACGTATCAACCTTTACAAACCAACTGATCCAGGATCCAGGATTATGGTAAAATCCCAAAATTAATTCTAAAAGGATCAATGCACAAGTCCATTGTTTTATTTATTTTCCAGATTATTATGTAAAGGTATTCGAGCACACACAACAGAAGGTTCAAATCTTACATACTCTATACATAAAAATATTATTCACTCTCATTTTTCAAATAAAAAATGCTTTACTGAATTTAGACTTTGAGAAAGCGTCGAACAAACAACCCAGTCATTAAGAAGGACTGGCAACAAACTCGATCGGGTTTATGTTTTGATCATACATATCTTTACAAATATAGATAGTTACATTCATTTTTAATGGGTGCACAGAAAGTTGCCTCATTTCCAGACGTCACCATCGTTCACGTATTGATCCAACTTATTATAACCTTTAGACATTAAAACCCGATGGACATGGAGCTTTATCCGAACAGATAGAAATAGATTATTTTTAATAGAACTGCCGAGACGATATACTATTACAATTTTCTAAAACCTTAGTTACATCAAGAATTTATATTTTAGAACTGACTACCCTATTGGCCTTACGGGCCTTCACAGCTTCACAGGACTACTGTGGCGAGCGCTTAAGACGCTCAACCGCTTGACAACCAACTCAAGTTGCAACATCAGAAATCTTCCCAAGCTAAACTATTCATACATATAAGAATTAGTGACACACACATGTATACCTCAGGAACTCCAACATGTATTTTTTATCTGACAACTCGGTTACATTATACTAACCATGTTCGAAAATAAGGGGAGAAATAAAATAATACTCTTCCACCATATGTACCTACCTGTGTGTGTGTGTGTATGTGCACATATGTGGGGGATGATCAATGTTCTGTGTGTTGAGGTAGTGAGTGAAAATTTTAGTGTCACTCTATAACGTTAGCAGCGTACTAAAGGCTTCACTCTGGGAAATCGAACAAAATGGGGACCTCATGCAAATAATGATGGGCGTGTGCGCAATAATAAATCTACATTGGTTATTACTACAATATAATATTATAAAAGTATGGTGTTATCTTTAGGAACAGATAAGTAAAGCACAACTGCATATAGTTACGAATATATGTAGAGATGTGAACGATCTGATGATTCGCGCGAGTATGATGCCCGCCCGTTTTGTACTACGCCTTTTATACCTTCCTTTTGTATTAACGGATAAGGCTTGATATTTCTGTCGATACAAATACTTTTGACGGTAGACGGGGCCTTTGCGACGTCATATATATACAAAACGAGATCAGTCTTTGTCAAGCCCATAACATTGACTGTGTGCAAAAGAGAGAAAAAGAGAAGAGAATCTAGTCCAATCATTTATAGGAAAAATGTTGTATACTGCAGATGCTACTGAAATGGGTATGGTGTGACATCCATCAGGAACAGGCCTTTGTTCAGAAGTGGGACATTGATGGACAGGCTTAATTATATTGGTAAGGTCTCTGGGGGCTGTAAATATCTTAAAATAGCGTGACTTGGACCGGGTAGACCGATGAGCTGGCATTATAAACGTTTTAAATGTCATGATTATCTATATAAATAAAATTATACAAGTCTGTCGTTACACGCGCATCACGAAAAAAGTACTGGTTTGGTGTCCATAATTTGTTTTTTAATTTTAATTCAAAATATTTGTTCTTCTCTAAAAAGGACAACATTATCGTTCAATATAAAATTTTATGAAAATACTTTCTATAAGTACTACGCGATCAGCGATGAATGAAGTGGGGCCGAGAGATGTGGTACGCCTACGCAAGAGAGCGAGAGGGAATATTTTTTTCCCTCTTTAAATGAAATATATTGATATGATAATAAACAAAGCAATAATCGCGGGTATATGCTAGTATAAAATATGAGTGATACTTACCTACGGATAAGTTGTATGCATTCTGTTCGTTGCGTCGTTTCTCATACTTCTGATGCCGTTCCATTGCGCTGTAGTACGGCATGTCACGCTGAGGGTTCGGAGGCGGGTCTCGCACCGGAGGCTTCGGAGCTGGTCGCTTTTTCACCGCCCCACGGGATGCAGGCCTGCCAGAAATACCACAATATTAAAAAAATTCTCAGCAAACAAATGGCAATTTTCCCGGAAAATTAAAAAGGAATCATTAATGATAATAACAGTACGTAAAACTGGGTAACACTCACAAGTCCTTATTAACTTTGTCAGTAGCTCCAACATTAATGTTAATCTGGGGCTGATCGTTGGTCCTTTTGTGGGGCATTTTTGTTCCAAACGACTGATTCGTTGAGCTCTGTTTACTGGATATCTTTGATCCAGTATCAGTAGTACTCGTTCCCGCATTTATATTCCTCATAGCATCTGCATTACTCTGAGCTTGACTCAGGGCTGTGGTAGTGCTTTGTCGTATAGGCTTGTTAAAAGTAGGCCGTGTGAAACCGTTCGAGGTTGATGGTTGATTTGCTAGTATATTAATATTGGAGGCTAAATTTATATTGGATTTTGGGACTTCTTTCCTAGGTATCGGTGCAGGATCTGAAAATTTATTGTACAAAGTAAATTCCATATTAAATACTGGCATGTACTACTACTACTTTTCTAAGGAGAAATCTTTATTTAGTAAATGAGATTCTACAATGGATTATACTATTCTTTTCTTTTAAAGATATGTATTAGCTAATAACAAATTTAACACACTTGAAACAAAAGAACTTAATGAGATAAGTAATAATACAAAGGTATGTCCTTTAATAGTGCATTTTTGTTAAAAAAATATATTCTTTGTAATTTTTATAATTTGTTTTTGTCATGATAACACTGTCATACAATTTAACGGATTTTACACACAAGTGAAATATAGTATTATTGGTTCATAAATAATGTCTCCAATAATTTATAGCAGGGCTGTCCAAACTACACGGGACCCAGGGCCAACAAAAATGACTCAATACATTGGGGTGCCGCAAAATATTTATAAAAATAAAATACAAGTATAATAAGTATCATTATTTTATTATCTACTTTTTCATTAATTTGTCTTTTACAATTCTGTCAACATCAACCTCAATATTAGTAGTAACTAGACGCAGTGCATGTTTAAGTGAAGTATCTGTCAATGAAGACCTGTATTTAGATTTTATAAACTTTATTGTTGAATATGCACTTTCACAGAGGTAGGTATTAATTCGTCGCAAGTAATTTCGTCGCAAGAAAAATAATTTACTCATTTAATGTATTTAAACAAAGAAGATAAAAAACCCGCGGGCCGTGGTTTGGACAGCCCTGATTTATAGCATTAATGTAAATCCTTTTTCGACCTGACTATACTATGTTAACTTTATTGGTCTTTACAGCTTCACCAAACATTAAGCACTCAGATTCGAAATACAATACAATAAAATTAAGATGGCAAGCTTAGGTTGAAATCTATGTGAAATGTGCTTTATATAAAAACATACCATCGTCAAGTCTGAGGAAGCCATGGTTGGAGTCGAGATGCAACTGGCGATATTTAATCATGACCCACTCGCGGCACTCGGGGCACTGCTCCGTGCGTACGCCGCAGTAACCCTCGTGAGCGGGCAGCTCGCGACGAGCTAGCTCCAACTCACAATACCTGAGGTCAATTCAGACCATAACAAGAATCTTATCAACGTCAAAACAGTACCACTGGTTCAGAATGACAGCGACAAGTAACTCGACCTGCTTAATCTTTCTTATTATATACTCTTTTATTACAACCATATATTTTTTATTAAAACTATACAAAGTTGTAATTTAGTATATGTACAATGAGGGTTGTCACTTCCAGACATTGGTATCCTTTACATAATAATCGATCCTATGATAACCCGTTTAAAAGTGAAACCGGCTTGATATGATGCTTGAAGTTATTACCTGGCAAATCTGGTTTGCTTTGGGACCTTACTGTACACTATTATCTTCAAAACATTAATTGCTTTTACTGAACCTAAAACGTGGGATGGCTAATTTCTGATTATTTTAAACCTTATATATGCGAGTGTATATACAGGCAGTTTGCAAGTTATAAAGTCTTTTAGTTCCTATTTAAACGCCACCCACTCGTATACATAAAAGTCTATGACGTACCTGCAGGATTTGATGGTGTTTGCACACGAGTCTCGCAAATGATCTTCCAAGTCCGTCCCACATACTTTCTCTCCACATTGTTTGCATGGAACTATAGACAAAGCAAAATGTTAGCCGTCTAAGAAGCTTTGCAAATATGAAATATGATTATCAAAAAGTGGTTACACTTTAAGCAAGGGAATTACCCGGCTGCGTTATTGATCGTATGATCTTCATTCTAATCAGTGGAAATTGTATGATAATTAGTTTTAATTAAGATTATTTATTTTTGAGGAACATTTTAGTTGTCGACTGCCACCAAAATGTGTACACCGCGAATCACCAACCTCAGCACCTCACTTCGTAGCACTTCTGCCTACATTTATGTTAACTGAGATCAGAGACTATGAAGGGTAAGGAAACGTATCTCATATGGGTCTTTACAAAAAATACCTGTCTAGGGAAATATATCACGTAATAATTGCATAAATTGGCAAAATGGCACTACTGCAGCTAGAATCCATTATTTTAAATTAATATTGTGTGTAATTAAAAGTTGTGTGGTCGTAAAAATAAAACTATCAATGAAACTAATTCAGTTTATTTTTCAAACTGTCGCTATATAAATAAATTATAAAATTATAAGTGCAATCCTTCAAATTTTACCCTCTAGCTCCAACAAAGCCATCCAAACTTGATACATTTTATAAACAAAGATACTACTCTTTACCTCTATCCTCCATGCCATAGCCTAAGCTTCATGATGATGGCCTGAAATGATTGAAAAGACCTAGTAAAAAAATCAAAATGCTGACCTGTCTAGTATCTTTTAGCAGTTTAATTCTGAGCTTAAGGTTTAACATCTTTGTCACCTAAGATGAAATAATGTTATAGGAATCTTTAGGTCAAATACCTATTAAGCTTGTCTTTTAATTTAACAGAACATAATACATAAAAAATTGTTTAATGACTAACGCTGCTTGTGAAATTCGTCATGGTGTCGCTGCAAATCAGACAAGGGCACCGGTTCCTTGCACACCGGACACACGCGGATGTTGCGTGCGCAGTGTACCGTATGAATTGTGTAGTTCACCGACGGAATATCGCGTTTACTGCAATTTAAAAAAAGGGTCTAAAATCTGAAGATATCATGGGACCAACAGACACATACTGTGAAATCGCTAATGATGCAAAATCCTGCCATGAGAAACGACGCACCGCGCCGTCGCAACTTCAAATCGAACATTTTTATAATTATTTTTGACGTGATAAAGTCTTATAACTCGATGAACGCCGGCTACACGCACGAAAAAGCATGATTCATTGTCATGTTCTAACTGAGCTGAGAGCGCGGAACAAGCGATAACGAGACGCGATTGACCTAAGCATTCGGTTTGTGACGCATCTATCTCGTTTCCACTCCATCGGCCGATGCATCCGAGTAGAAGAGAGATAGCGGCAGCACAACCTACACATGAACTGTTTTATCAATTGTTTATAAAGTGAAGTGAAAAGTGAATGTGGTTTCCATTGTTTATTACAACAACAATTGCAGCAAAAAGTATTAGTCCATTGAAATGTTACAATTAAAGACTGAATATTGCATTTTTTAGAGGACGCAATTTTATTTTCGGGACTTGGACCCCCACACATCTTCCAAAAACAAAATTGCGTCTTCTAAAAAATGTAAAATTCATGTAACATTTCAATGGACTATATGCAATTTTTCATCAGTTTTCTTATGACATTATCAGGTAAAATTATCGTCAGACAGACAACCAATTTTTTTATCAACAATAGAGCAGAAACTGATTAGAAATTGTGTAGAAATATCTGACAGCAAAGGGTTCAAGAAGACCGTGAAAAAAAAAACATGTAAAGAATCATTTTATTTCACTGAAGAAGATTAAGATGTATTTCATTTCAAAATACACATAGAAAATGATACATTTTTCCAAAATAAATAATATCCTCTTATAATATTCTATAAGACTAAATTCATAAATGTTGGAGATTTAAACATCTGTAACAAATAAAAAATAGAATTCTGGCAACATAAATTATTAATCATCTCATCTATTCTCATTTTCATGTGTAAAAATAAATTGTATCAAAGATAGACACTCTGTGTCATCAATCTGTGGGTGGAACTTATTCAGTTTCTGAGCTAAATAATTCTAATGAGAAGAAATTATTTTATATATAATATTCCTCATTTAATAACAATAAATATTATTTATTACTTTGCACACTTCTAATTGAGAGTATCAATATATTATTGGAAGATAATTTATAAATACTTTTTTTACAAATTTTATGAAATCTAATTATGAGATTTATAGGAATTTTCTTTAAAATTCTTTCACACTTCTGATTGCATGGGTATCAAATGCTCTACCAGTTTTTTGTAAAATGTGAACAAACACTGGGCATATGTAAAAAACTATACAAACAATTACCATATGTCAATATAATATATTAGGTTCTTTCTAGTGGTAGCAAATTAAAGACACCTTGCTGATTAACATAGATAATGAGTCCTTGCATTGAGCTTCAACTTTAGAAAAAGGAAAATACTGTGATGAAATTATAACTTGGTGGTAGGGCTTTTTTGATGCTTGCCTATGTAGCTTCAAGTTCAATTTCTGTCACCAAGCACTTGCAGGCCTATTCAACCAGCTCCACTTCAGAGTCAGTACCCTCCTAGGTTTAGCATGTTTGGTAACATCATTACTCAACATCCAGAGTTTGTAGCCAAACTTAAAATCTAGTATATATATTTATTTTAATATTTAGATCTATATCAATATATAACAATTATTATCTGTTTGTATGACATTGGTGCATAGTAATGTACTCTTTGTCATGTTATTTTTATTACATTAACATATTTACAGTTTTTATTGTTTGTGCCCAATCAATCTCTTTCTTTATGTAATAAAATTCCAAAATATGTACGATTTTTTTTTAATTTATTAGGGGCTTTTATGACTATATCAGCCTCATAGTACCCTTAACTTAATTTACTAAACTAAACTAATACAATAATACAAATGATAATGATTTTTTTCTTTGCAACATATTTATTCAAAAAGTAACTTATAGAAGATTGCTATCGGCATTAAAACTGCCTTTGTATTAAATACATCATCCATAACTGAAATTACTTCAACTGGATTTTTATCAAGGTATAATCTAAATTTATTTTGACCCCTTGGCTGATTTTTTAAGAACCAGATCTCAAAACAGCGGATTATGTTTTATTTAATATTCTCGACATCATACATTGTAAATTTCATGATTTTACATAAAAATTACAATTTTATAATATTTCATTTGTTATTATTCAAAGTTTTGTAATAAATCAGGTATTTTTTAAGCCTATACTGCTAACAGTCTATTGACCTGTGGCTCAAAAGGTCTACATTCTTTTGTATGGAAGTAAAACCTTTATGGTTTCAGACAGGCCAGGGGTTAAGAATGACCCTATAAGGACGGAGCCTGGCAGCCATCTTTCGCCGGGCTGACCGCTGGGGACGGCATGGTTATAGCTCAGCACGGTCCCATGCTTAAACTTAAAACTTAAAGGGGTGGCCGGTACACCGTGGTGTTTTAGTCCGTGTGAGTCGGACATAACCCATTCTCTCCCCCGGGAGGATCGGTATCCATAATAGATTTCCCCACATTAATAAAAAAAGGGGTTAAGAGTGATAGCTCATTGGGCAGATATCTGAGTTACAAAAAAAATACAGTCTACAGTCATGATGCCACAGTATGGTACTAAGTTATAAAAATCATACTATGGTCTATATTATGATACATTACCTAGATATAATGATAAATAACATACTGATGAAAGGGTAGGTATTATAGTGCCTAATTAAAATAAAATAAATCTTGGACAAAATAATTGAAAAACTAAATATAATTTATGAATTTATAAAGTTATAATTTTATATTACGCATGAAGTAGCAATAATAATTTTGTTGCCCTACCGGCCGTACAGCTCGACTATTTTTGTTATTTTTCTTCAAACTTTATGTAAAAGTAAACAAGCTTCCAATGTTCGACATCTGAAGTTCGTAATGCTCTGAATATTCTATAAATAACTTGCTAACGCGTGTTCACTGAAATAGAACATAATATTGACACAAACGACTATCGTATCGTAACTTACCAATTCGGACAAGACTTCGTTTGCTCTTCGTCCATATCGTAAATTTAAATTGTTTTACTTTATTTTTAATAATGTAATCGTACTGGCGTAAACTAAATTTATATTAAATAGCCAATTTTATCACGTATTTCATAATATTTTCTTTGGCACAGACGTCCGTTATTTTGATTCGTAGAACCGAAACTACTAAATTAATTAAATCTACCGCATTTATAACATAAGCCAAAACAATTTTTGCAATATTTTCGGTATTCGGTAAATCCCATATCCACAGAGTAACACAACAACCTATCAAAATTAGAGATGCACTTGAACCAAAACTCGACTACAGTATTACGACGGTTAAATTTTAAGTAATGTTTGGACACTCAAAGTAATTTGATTTTAAAATTTGATATTAGATTAAAAAGTAGGTACAAAAAAATTAGAAAGCACATGGAAGATAGAATTTACGAAAGAAAATATTCATAGTGAATTATTCGTCTCAGGGAAAAAAGAAATAAGCTTTTTTCCGTGACCCTTCATTTACATTTAAGAGGAACTATTCTATAGAAAAAAAACGATGATTAACGTTTTTCTAGTGAAATGAATTTAGTGAAATCATCAACTCCACCATAGTAAATGCCAAAAGGTACTTTAATATGAATATACTATACAATTTTACGCAGTAAATATAATGATTACTCAACCTAACTAAAGAAAAATTGATGACGCGTAGTTGATACAAGGTATTTAAGAAATTCCCCTACCATTAATTATAGCTTACAAAAGTTGACACAGAATATGGGAAAGTTATGATATTTTTGATATGTTATATTTATGTCTTTGATATACGTCATGAAGCATTAATGTCACATTTTTTTATAACAGTAATATAAGAGATTTGATGAATATACGAATACTCTACAATATACGAACAGTTAAAAAAACAATGTAAATGTCATTTATAGACCGAACAATACTTTCATATATACCACCGACAGCACCAGTTTTTTATATACCGTTAACGAGTAAATTTTTAAAGGTTCATCCATCGTTATCAGCAGTAAACTGGTGGACTACGAATCGATTGCAATGACAAATTGGCGCACCACTTAATTAATTTACATAAAATTTTAAAAACGTACTTTTTTATCGTTATGTTATCTCTTGCTTATTTATGGTTTGGTTTGGTTTTGGCTATGATTATTGCTGGTTTCAAATAAAATTTTTCGCGAATACATAACGTTTTTCTTGTACTGGCCATGTTAATAGGTAGTTAGTTTGAAAGTTGATTTAGAAATATTAATACTTACTGTATATGTTTACGTACTTCTAAAATATCAACGTTTAGCAGTGGTAGTAGCGTGTGTACTACTATGCTATTATCTATATTGGTGATGTAAATGAAATATTTGAATCCGTTTGCGTAGACTAGTAACCGCTTTGGCAGCTGGATTACGAATCTCCAGTTTATTTTATTTCGAACTGACTAAACGCTGTTGGCCTAACGGGCCTTTACAGCTTCACCGGGCTTTTAGGGCGAGCGCTTAGGGCACTCAGCCGAAAGGCAACTAGCTCAAGGGTGCCAGAGTGGTCGAACCTCGGTTTGGGCAGTTGCCTTGGGATGAACGCGAATCGATCTAAAATAACCATTTAAGCTGAGCTAACCATACATGTACACTTTAGTGAGACAGATATGCATACGTTCATATGTGTCACACTAAGGCGCACATGCATATAGTGCCTGATATTTTTGGCTAAGGTTAACTAGCCAAAAAGGAAAAACGGTCCCTTACAGAACCAGTGTATGTACCGTGTGAATGTGCACGTGTGTGGAATGCAGTGTCGTGTGTGCAAGGAGCTAGTGAATGCGGTGTCACTGTATCGTGCTAGCAGCATGCTCGAGGGCTCTCGTCCAAGGGATCGAACCTAGGATTAAGTTGCTGCCGAGCGAGGACACGGCGGGTGTGCGGGAGCGAAGTTGACCACCCGACCGCGGCGGCGTGATCGGTGGTTTCGGGGGAGTGGGCGCGAGCACGCCCTATTTAAAGAGTCGTCGGTATGCATATCATTCGCAGCCGTTATATCATCCGGGGGATCGCTGAAAATGTGTCGCGGTCGTCTTTTAGGATACTTTGCGGCGGGTTTGGGGGTGTAGTTTGCAGCGGATACCACTAACGGGTTGGGATGATTTGTGGCCTTGTCGAAATAATTAGCTGTGACGGACTTGCTGTACGCTTGAAACAAAGTAATCTTCAAATCATTATGACCCGTCATACCTATTCTACATACTGACACTTCCATATGTAAGAGATCAAGTGGAGGGTCCATTGGCATGCAATATAGCGATCGTTTATAGTAAATGAGGGTGCCACCGCCTCGAGTTATGCGATCGTTCCTAACTATATTGTAATTCGCAATCGCGGGATTACGATTACCGGGCTTTAGAAGTGTTTCTTGAACTAGAAGCACATCTATTTGATGTTCACGTAGAAAGGCAGCTACTTGATCGCGCTGGGGTCTAAGGCTTTGAGCATTAAAAAAGGACAGACAAAGACTACGTGGTTTTATTCTATCCATTGTAAAAGGAACTTACTTGTGGTAATCACAGGCGAGGCGTTGGATAGTAGTCGCAACGTCAGGAAACTGCGAGATTGCATTTAGGAGACTGAGGTCCTTATTACTGTTTATCATCACTGTTGAGGACAAATGATCCAGTACAATTATTTATATATTTTAAATACCCTTCTCGTTTTATAATATTTCTCTTACTTTGTAATATCTTCTGTATATTCAATGTTTTGCTTGTGTATATGTAATAAGTGTGAATTATATTATAATAATATACAGAACCCAGCAATCAATATAAAAGTTAAGTTAAATAAAAGGTCAAACAAGTGCCGCCTTAGTAGGCGCACCACTTACTAGTTGTAAGGACGAAATTATGTATAAATATAGGCGAACAACTTATGTGGTAACACGAACTGAAAAATGAGGTGAGTCCCGATTGAGCCGTGGTAGAGTGCACACGTGCTTTGCCATAGCTCACTGGATATTTTTTGCGATCATCGTGCGAGCGAGATAGCAGTGAGTCTGTTTGTTATACTAACTGTGCTTCTTACAGATTCCGGTTTGCCGTGCAGCGCTGTTGTCGGCGTCATCTGTAGTTAGTTTGTGCTGTAGATAGACACGTCTACAGAAAGTCAATCAATCGGCCGAGGTTTCGGTCGATACGTTCTTTTCAGAACGCACACTCAGTGAGCGTCACCTGGCACACTGAGTGTTGTACACTTCGGTGTTTAAACCGTACCTTTCGGTACGCGACGGGACTGCGAAAAAACTTCGTTGCAGAGCGTCTGAAGAAAGAAGAGAAGAGAGAAGTGGCAGGGACCTCCCCCTAGGCCTTGTAGGTTCTTCTGTGCGGCATTGCACATCGCCCACAGCTCTCTTGGTCCGGACTCGGGATAGTCCCGTAGTTTTCCGTTGGCGCGCCCCCCTGCCCCTCAGGCAGGGAGGTTTGACATGTCTTCCCCCGCCCCCATTGCAGGCCCCGGTATGGCTGTTAGCATTTCACTAGAGCAGTTTAACTTTTTCCAGGATCTCGCTAGGCGCGCCGGTGTTAACGAACCGCGTATTTTATCAGAGCCAGCTATTAACGTCGTTGTCTCGCCCCGCGTGGCGACCGCCAATTCATTCGCCGCGTTAGACTCGCCGCGTTCGCCAGAGAATATGTTAGATCGGATTAGCTTAGTCGCGCCAATCCCTTGCTCCAGCTCGGATGCCGAATCCGACATGGAGCTCGATAGCTTCGTCGCCCCAGCCTCCGACGGCTTCACCGTCGTGAGCAGAAAGCGCGTCCGCACGCCGCCGATCCCCGCCGCGTCGCGCGCGTCCGATTCAGAGTCGGGTTCCGGACACCCGGCTCTGAAAACTATTAAAGTAGATGGCGCCCGGGTGCCCGCGAAAAAGACAGCCAGTCGATCGCCTCGCTCGGGCAACGTAAGCCCCGCCCCCTCACCAGCCAAAGCTACGGGTTCCGTAGCTGCGGCTAAGAAGCCCCGTACCCCCCCTCCGGTCGTGATCCAGGACAAGTCCTCCTGGCTCGCGATCTCCACCAAGATGAATGAGTCCTCGATTCATTATACCTCAGCCCTAAACATCTCGCAAGGGATTCAGGTGAAGGTTCCCACCTCCACTGACCATCGCCAGCTGACCTCTCTTCTCCGAGAGAGGAAGCTGGCCTATTACACCCACGCGCTCGAAGAGGAGCGCCTCCTTCGCGCCGTTCTCAGGCGCGTCCCGGTGGAGCTATCCACCGAGGACATATCCTGCTCCCTTAAGGAGCAAAACTTCCCAGTGCGTGAAGTACATCGCATGTACCACCCCCGCACCAAAGCCCCATACCCTATGGCCCTGGTCATCCTTGACCGTTCCCTGGAAGGGAAGGCCATCTTCACGCTGACCTCCATCTGTGGCCTCACCGGCATCTCCGTGGAGCCGCCACGAAAGTCCCAAGCCCCGTCGCAGTGCCATAACTGCCAGAGTTATGGCCACTCCGCCCGCGGATGTCATCTGCGCCCCAGGTGCGTCAAGTGCCTGGGTGACCACTCCACGAAGGAGTGCGCACGCACTCCCGAGACCCCCGAGCCTCCTAGCTGCGTTCTGTGCGGCAATGCGGGTCACCCTGCGAGCTATCGCGGGTGTCCCCGTGCACCGCGCACGCAACGCCCACGCCAAGGAAGACAAGCCCGTAGGCCTCCGGCTGTCTCCGCCCGTCCTCCGCCTCCACCTCTCATGTCCGTGGAGGCCTTCCCGGGCCTGCCGGGCACCTCCCGTGCCCCGGCAGCGCCGGTCCAGGCGTCGAGCGTGGCACCTTCTGTGCCGCGCGCCCCCCAGTCCTGGCGGGCCCCTGTGGCCCCCTGGGCTCCCAGGCCTCCTCAACCTCAGGCTTCCAAGCCTCAGGTGCAGGCTCGGCCTGTCGCTCCGAAAGCGTTGCCCGCTCAACCTGCCCAACCATCTCATTTCTTCTCCTCCACTCGGTCGGGCATCGATTGGCTGTCTCAGGTGCTCGCTGAGCACAGCATCGAAGATATCATCGCGTTCAACACGATAGTGAACGGGAATAGTGATATAGGTCTTCTCAACGCGGTCTCTGCCTTCCCAGGCATTGCCGCGACTATTCAGCGCCTCGCTCGCGAACCAGTAGGGACTAATAATAAATAAAATTCACTCCGCCGAGTAAAATTAAACCACGCGCTCTTTGTCTTTCGTTTTTCAACGCGAGAAGTCTCCGCACGCAACGCGATTTAGTAGCCGACTACTTACGCGATAGGCAGATAGATATATTATTAGTTCAGGAAACGCTCTTAAAGCCGAATATGAATAATCCGCGAATCGCGAACTATAACTTAGTTAGAAACGACCGTGTCGCCCGCGGGGGTGGCACTCTAATTTATTATAAGCGTTGTTTATATTGCATGCCGATAGACCCGCCCGCTCTCACAAATATGGAAGTGTCAGTGTGCAGGTTAGGAATGACCGGTCACCCCGATATAACGTTAGTTTCCGCATACTTAAAGCCGAGTTTAGAGCTTCTCAGGTCCGACCTGGAGGCTTTGTTCGCGTTAAGCAACACTGTCATCATAGCCGGGGACCTCAACAGTGGGAGCGTCATTTGGAATAGTTCGAGTACGTCCCGCAACGGGGCGACACTCGACAAACTAAGTGGCGATCTCGCTTTTGACGTCATAGCCCCGCCGGAACCCACTCACTATCAGGATCACTGTCGACCGACAGTGTTAGATGTAGCTCTTTTGAAAAATGTCCAGCTTCCGGTGCGACTCATACAAGTCGTACATGAACTGGACTCAGATCACCGCCCCGTTATCTTGCAGCTAGGATCGGACTTCGATATAGATTTTCAGCCCGTGCGCGCAGCTGATTACACGAAATTATGTAGTTATTTAAAAGACAATCCGTCCTCGGAGAGTCTGAATAGAATTCCGGACGTGTTGGTGTCTAAAGCCGACGCGGATCTGGCCATCGATTCCCTGGTCGAACACCTTCAGACCGCCGTCAGGGTGACCTCGAGAGAGGTCAAAGCGGTGAACGATCGCCGCTTCATACTCCCTGACGACGTGAGGGCGTTGATCACGGAAAAGAACGCCGCGACTCGAGCCTGCGACACTTACCCGTCTGTAGATAATCGCGATCGTTTACGTACTTTACGGAAGCTAGTTAGGTCTCGTATTCAAGAAATCCGAGGCGCCAGGTGGGACAGACTCCTGGAGGATATCCAGCCGTCCCATGTGGCGTTTTGGACGTTCACGCGTAAGTTCAAATCAGAGCAGAGTGCATCGATGCCCCCGTTAGACAGAGGTCATGGGTTGCCTCCCGCGTTTGATAATACAGACAAGGCGGAGTGTCTCGCCGCGAGTTTAGAGGAGCAATGTTCTCCAAACACTGCTAACACTGACCCTGTCCATATCGATTCGATAAAATCCGCGGTAGATAGCTTTCTCGCGTCTCCTCGCGCGGATACCCTAACCCCGGTTACTTTTGACGAAGTGACGGCCGCTATCAAGCGTCTGAAGCTTAGGAAGTCCCCAGGTCCCGATGGAATCAGGAACGAGGTACTGAAGCTCCTTCCTGACTTCATCATAGCTCTTTTGGTATGCATCTTCAATGCTGCCATGTCCCAGGGTCACTTTCCAGCCGTCTGGAAAAAGGCCATAGTGATAGGCATTCACAAGCCCGGCAAAAAAGCTACGCTTCCCGCTAGCTATCGCCCTATCAGTTTATTGGATACACTAGGCAAGTTATACGAGCGGCTCCTTCTGAACCGCCTACAGACCACGATAACAAGGTTGAATCTGCTGCCGCCTGAGCAGTTCGGTTTCCGTGCACAACACTCGTGCACGAACCAAGTACACCGCCTCACGGAGTACATATTCTCGAAATTTAATGCAGACCCCCAGCCCCAGGTCAGTCCGGCCAAGCCTAAACCGAAACGTACAATAGCGGTCTTCTTTGACGTCGCCAAGGCCTTCGACAAGGTCTGGCACGACGGGCTAGTCTACAAACTGTTCAAGTCTAGTATTCCGGATAGTTTAGTTCACATCATCCGCGAATTTCTCACAGATAGGACCTTCCGCTATAGAGTGGATGGTGAGTTATCCCAGCCCCACCCGATACGTTCAGGAGTGCCCCAGGGGTCCATCCTCGCGCCCTCCCTCTTCAACCTGTTCATCAGTGACCTACCTCGGTCCCCGGGGTTCGAGGTAGGTTGTTACGCTGATGATACAGTAATCTACGCTTCCGATTGGCGGCCGTCGCATTTAGCTATCCGCATGAATAGGGCCATCGAGGAACTCGGCGAATGGTTTCTTCGATGGCGTATAGAGGTCAATCCCGAGAAAAGCGCTGCAATCTTTTTCGATCCGGTTCAGCGTCCGCGTCCGAGCAATATAGAATCCCTTAAATTATATGACACCGAGATTCCTTGGGCCCTTACGGTCAAATATCTCGGTGTCACGTTAGATAGACGCCTCACGTTTAAGCAGCATGCAGTGAGAGTACGAAACAAAGCCGCTATGGTTTTGGGTCGTCTGCATCCGTTATTATGTGCTAAGAGCAAAATGTCCGTCAGACACAAGCTCACACTCTACAAAATGTGTATTCGTCCGATTTTGACATATAGCTGTCCCGTTTTCGCGCATATGTCAAAAGCGAACTTTAAGATTTTACAAAAAATACAGAACCGTTTTCTACGAAAGGCGATCGGTGCCCCGTGGTACATCCGGAGAGTCGACCTCCATAGGGACCTGGAGATGCCGTCTATCTGGGAGTACGTTAAAACTCTCACAACTAGCTATTTCGATAGAGCCATGAATCATCCCAATCCGTTAGTGGTATCCGCCGCGACTTACGATACACTGCCAGGCGCGCCGCGTTATAAAAGACGTCCGCGTTACATTTTTACCGACCCTCCCGATGATATTACGTTAGGTAATTTAGATTACCCTCTCGTCACTCGAAGAACAGCGTGTGCGCGCCCACGCCCGCGTAATCACAGATCACGCCGCCGCGGTTTGGCTGTGAATTTTGCCCCAGCACACAATCCTAGGCCTCCCTCGGCAACTGCTCTAGCCGAGGTCCGATCCTCCGGTATGGAGCCCTCGAGCAGCTTGCATGCGCGAACAGAGTAACACCGATTTGACCAAACACTCGTCTACAACATAACACCGATCACCCCACATACGTGCACACACACTCACTTGTAGGTACACATAGTGGTGGGCTATTTTTGTTTGTTTTTTTGCCCTTTCGAACTGAAATAGTTTAGAACTCAGATAGACAGATACAAAATACGTGTACGGGATCGTGAAACATACATGCTTGGTAACCATGTATATTTCACGAACCCATACAGGTATGATACGGATAGGCTTAGCTTAGGTTAGCTTAGCTAGTTAGATTCGGGTTTTCGACGACAGCCCAAGCCGAGGCGTGCCGTGCGCCCTTGTGCTAGTCGTCTATATAAAATCGGGTGAGTGCCTTAAGCGCTCCCCTTAGTAGTCCGGTGAAACTGTGAAAGCCTAAAAAGCTGGCAGTGTAGGTCAGTTCGGAATTTAAAAATTTAAAAATATGTGGTAACACCTCGCTTCGCCTCGTTTGTGACTTCGAAGATTGTACACGTTATTTCCGAAACAAGTTCTTGGTCCTTCGATAGCCGGATTCACGCCAGTGCAGCAACAAAAAGGAAGGAAGCGAAAATCGCGAAATAATTCACTAACCATCGAACGAGCGTCGTCACTTCGTACGATCAGCGGTGAAGAACGAATCATCGTCAGGAAGATCGTACCAGCACAATTCGTCGGGAGAAAATCACCGAACGGTGCGACGGGCCTGAGCTGCAGTATCGTCGGGAGAAAAACACCGAATGGTGCGACGAGCCTGAGCTGCAGTGTCGTCGTGGGAAAAACACCGAACGGTGCGACGAGCCTGTGCTACAGCTGCGTGTCGTCGTGAGAAAAACACCGAACGGTGCGACGAGCCTGAGCGTCTCGTCGGGTGAAAATCGCCGAGCGGTGCGGCGAGCAGCTACAACCCATACTTGGGCCACCTCACGGTGCCAAACGGCCAGAGTATTGGGTACGAATGTCAATCGTTACTACGTCGATAAGAGTGTTATTGGTACGAGGGCCGGACTGTAGGCACTGCTGACGGAGTCGGACATTCCAGCCGACGCCTGAGCACCTCGTAGTGATCTCACTCCTCTTTCGAGTAGTTCCCACCCTACCCTATCCTGCTGTCCATCCCTGAGGGAGCATATCCCACGAGTGGGCCCTCCCGAAGGATTGTTAGGGACTGATAGGGACTGTTAGGGCTATTAGGGCTTGTAGGAGCTGGCAAGTGCTGAAGATGCCGACTACGAGAAGCCAAGCGGCCGAGGAGAAGACACGGGTATTGGAAGAACCCCCCGCGTCCCCGTCCGCACACGCGATTACGCGTACCGTCGCGAACGATACCGTCACAACCGAGACGTTAACGTCGCGTAACGCCATGATCCTCGCCGCGGCCACAGAGGCCAGGGGATCGCGAGCACCGTCCGTACGCTCGCACCGGTCCACCGCTAGCGCCGTAGCTAGGATTAGGCAGGCCGAGCTGGAGGCCGAAGAACAGCTCGTCGAAATACGGCGTCAAGAGTTGCAGTTACAAACGATGCTCATTAAAAGGAGGCTAGCTGCAGACGTCGCTACAATCCGCGAGGAAACCGATCGGGAGAGTTTGTGTGCTGAAGAACCTACCGACACGAACCGTCGGGTGAGCGATTGGTTACAGAAGACGCATATCCCGGTACGGGGGGAGTGTGACCGTGAACAAAGGCACACATCACCACCACCACTAACGGAACAACCACCAACGGAGGTCAGGATATCACGACCGCCTGTGACACCGAATGTCACATACGAAGAAGCGATACGTCATCGACAGAGATCGACAACACCAAACCGGTCCCGGGATAGAGGAATCGACAGGTTGGCAGATGCTCTGGAGCGGATGGTCGGATCGAGGTCATCGCCTAGACATATTCAGGACTTGCCGACATTCACGGGGTCGATCACAGACTGGCTGCCTTTTAAAGCCGCGTACAGGGAATCTACGAATATTTTTAAATATTCGGCGATAGAGAACATGATTCGCCTGAGGACGTGTCTAAAGGGTGACGCTAGACAGTCTGTTTCAGCGCTTCTCTACACAGCGGGTAACCCGGACGTCATCATAAACACGTTGGAGCAGTGTTACGGACGACCGGAAGTGATTATCGACCACGCAATGGAAGAAATCAAACGGTTACCACGTATGGGTACTACAGCAGGGGAATTAAATAACTTCGCGGTAAAGGTACAAAATATCGTCGCGGTTATAACTGCTATTGATGAAAGAGGATATTTACAAAACCCTATGTTAGTGCGGCAAATAACAGAGAGGTTAAGCCCGCATTTAAAATCGAAGTGGTGTGATTACGCCGAAGAGTTCGGGAGTCGGCAGGTACCGGAGATCGTCACGTTGTCTCTGTTTTTAATGAGAGAAGCCGATCGAGCCGTCCGTCACGCGTACTCTACTTCGGATTCAATGTTAGTACGCAACAGTGCCGCTAAGCCCGCAGCGCCACCAAATAAGATGAGCGAGCGATATCGCCACGCGAAAAAGGTGTATAACACGACTGAAGATGCCTCGAAAAAGGTCACGTGTTACTGTTGCGGAGGCGAGCACAAGACGTCGCGATGTACTACACTGAACAACATGGCTGTCGCAGAGAGGTGGAAATGGGCGAAAGAAACGCAAGTCTGCTTTCTCTGTTTAGATAGCAAACACAGGCGGATTGGCTGTAAGGCAAGAAAATGCGGCACAAATGAATGTAGACAACCGCATCACGCCTTATTACATTTACCGCCTAAAGAAGATAATGTTATAGCGGCATCGGCACACCGACTCGGGAATAGCGAGCAAGTGCTGCTAAAGGTGTGTCCGGTACATATTACCAAGGAGGATGGAGATACATTTAAGACATACGCTTTATTGGATGAAGGATCCACAATCACCCTCATCGACGAAGAGATCGCCCGGATGGTCGGTGCACATGGTCCGACTCGATCGTTGAACATTCAGGGGGTCACGTCGGTTCAGCGCGAAGCTGATAGTCAAGAGGTCGACCTTGAGATAAAAGGAGAAGGTCAATTGGAGTGCCACAAAATCAAAGCGCGTACGGTCCAAAATCTTGTGCTAGGTAAACAAACAATAAAACCGGAATTATGTAAACGTCCGTATCTCAAGGGAGTATGTGTGAAGAGTTTATGTTACTCGAATGTCAGACCACGCATTCTCATTGGAGCGGACAACTGGCATCTCATTGTGACACGACGTTTGTTGTCGCGAAGACGCAACGAACCGGCCGCGTCACTAACACAGCTAGGATGGGTGTTACACGGGAAGATGCCTAAAAGTTCTATAACACGTGATAGCGAGTCCGTGTTACACGTACGAACATACACAGAAAATATGTGCGAAAGAGATGACGAGTTGAGCGCTCTCGTCCAATCGCATTTCGATATCGACTCATTGGGCATATCGAAAATACGGAAGCCTAATGCTCGGTTTTTTTTTTTTTTTTTTTTTTTTTTTTTTCCGAACTGACCTACACTGCCGGCTTATTCCGCCTTCACAGTTCCACCGGACTACTAAGGGGAGCGCTTAGGGCACTCACCCGATTGTTTTTAGGCGAAACATCTCAAGGGCACTCGGTGCACCTCGGCTTGAGCTGTCGCCGGATTCCCGAACTAACTAAGCTAGCTAAGCTATCTATCCATGCAATACACATATATGAATTCGTGAAAAATGCATGTGTGACCATGCATGTTTCACGAATGTATATGTGTATTTGGTATCTGACTACTGTGTTATGTGACCTATTTCAGTCCGAAAAGGGCAAAAAAAAACAGCCCACCACTGAGTGCCTAGATGTGCAAGAGTGTGGGGTGATCGTGTAAGTGTAGAACATGTGTAAATCACTGTATTCGCGCGAGTAACATACTCGAGGGCTCCACAACGAGGGACTACCTAGGCTCGAGCAGTTACAAGAAAAATCGCGACGATGTGCGGGATCGAATCTTCACCCCCCGCTCACGGAGGCGTGAGCAGAGAGAGTCGCGGGCGTGGGCGCAAACACGCATCTTTTGAGAGGGAATCGAGCTAAAAAATAAAGTACAACGGCACGGTGCCGATTTAACTAAATAATTACGTAACAAATCCTAATATATCGGTCTATTATGTATGAACACGCGGGTTCGATCTGATATTTTGATTTACGCGAATTTATTTATGCGCGGCGCGGGTTAATTGCTGTACCGTGGTCGCGACGGCCGGGAAAGCGGAGATAGCGTTTAAGAGCCCGAGCTCAGACGTACTAGTAACTAACGCGTTAAATGCGATTATCTCTTGTACATCGTGTACCAAGAGTAAGCGAGCTATCCAGTCTATACCGGAGGTCGATGCTGAAACCGCGATAGGTGGCGCAGGAGTGGACAGAGCCTTCGGGGGCTGGGGCTTGGCTTTAGGAGCCGAGGGAGCTGGCGGGGAAGGCCTTACGCGCCAGGAGAGCGCGCTCGGCGGAGTAGCGGATGCTGCCGGCGCACTGGAGGTGCCCGGCAGTTCGGGGAAAGCCTTCTGGCTTTGTATGGGCGGAGGCGGAGGCCGATTCGTCCGAGTCGGCGGGCCGTGCGCCCTGGACCGGGTCGCACGACCGCCGCGACGGTGATAGGTCGAGCGAGGCGCACGGGGACACCCGCGATAGTTCGCGGTATGACCCGTTTGCTCGCAGAGGACGCAGCTCGGAGGCTCGACGGATTCGGGAGTGCGGGGGCACTCCTTAGTGGAATGATCCCCGAGACACTTGACACACCTGGGACGCAGGTGGCAGTGTCGGGCGGAATGACCGTACACCTGGCAGTTGTGACACTGCGAGGGTACCTGGGACTTGCGAGGAAGCTCGACGTAGACAGGGGACAGGCCGCAAACTGAGTTGAGGCTGAAAATAGCCTTGCCTTCCAAGGAGCGGTCCAGAGTGACCAACACCAGGTTGAAGGGGGCCTTCGTACGGGGGTGGCGCATGCGCTGCACGCTCCGGACTGGGAAGTCCTGACCGTTCAGGCAATCGCAGATGTCGTATTCGGTGAGCTCAGAGGGAACTCCCCGAATGACGACACGGAGGCGGCGCTCTTCCTCGAGCGCGTGGGTGAAGAAAGGGAGCTTACGCTCCCTGAAGTATTTGGTGAGCTCGCGATGCTCATCGGGGGTCGAGACACGAATAGAAATGCCGGCAACAGTGTTGACGGCAGACTTGTAGACGATTTCCTTCGACTTAAGGTCTTCAGAAATCTCTACCCATCGAGCTTTGTCACGGAAGGTGACGGGAGGCGGTAGGCGTGGCTTCTTGGCCGCGACCGCGGGTTCCGCAGCCGAGGCTCGAGCCGAATTCGCGGCAGAGGGCGTGGGAGAGGCTCGGGGCACCCGAGCGCCACCTATATTGGGCTGCTTTGGGGTCGGACGTCCCGCAGCAGAGTCGCTATCGGTCTGAATCGCGGCGCGTGGGCGTTTACCGCGGCGCGTGACGGTTGTGAAACCGTCGTCATCGGCGGGCGTGGTCGCGGGCGCAGGCACGGTCGCGGGCGCAGGCGCAGGCACGGTCGCGGGCGCAGGCACGGTCGCGGGCGCGGTCGCGGGGACTGTATCGTAGTCCATGTCAGAGTCGTCATCGGAATCGAATTCCGAGTACCTCGTGAACGGGTCGTCCGGGAGATTCGCGAAAGGGTTCGCGGAGAAACAACGCGGTATCTTACCGGGAGGGTTGCGCGCGTAGACTTTCCGGAGTCTATTGTATTCCGTGACGAGATTCGGGTCTTCCTTTTCGACGAACATGTGGAAGCGCAACAGTTCTTCGAGGTGGACGGTATCATCAACGGCCGGAAGGGCCGGATGGGCACGCGGGGTCGCGGGGGTAGACATGACTAACCTCCCTGCCTGAGGGGCAGGGGGGTGCGCCTAATTCAAATCTAACGGACAATCCGTGTCCGGGCCAAAGGGAAAACGCGACGCGACGCGAACGCGAATCTTCTCTTCAAAACTGCACACGGCGCGGCGCGAAGAACGACGCTCTGCACGGCACACGACGCGCTGCACGACTCTCGAAGCGCAGCACGAGGCACGACGCGTAGCACGGCGACTCGACGCACTGCAAACAGTGTGCACGGCTTCGCACCGAAAAGTGCGGTTTAAATGGTGCACTAATGGAGGTGCACCGTCGCTCTGAAAAGAGCGTACGATCGACAGTAGCCGCTCGAACACACTAAACTTCCGGACACACACGAAAATATCCGACAACTGCGCGCGAGTTGCCGAACTAAACGGACCGTCAGAGCTGCGAGCGGGCGCGTGCGCACTCGGCCGCTGCTCAAACGAGACTCGCCTAATGCTCGGGAGGAACGGGCCAAGGATATCTTCGAGCGTACCGTACAGAGAGTCGACGGGCGTTTCGAAGTAGGTCTGCCATGGACGACGGATAATGTTGTCATGCCACCGAGTTACGACATGGCATTAAAAAGGCTACGAACCATAGAGAGAAAGATGGATGGATCACCGGATTTCAAAATAGCATACACAGCGCAAGTTGAACAGCTAGTCCAAAGGGGTTATGCAACGAAGTGTGACTCCAACCACAAAGAGAACCCGCGCACCTGGTACCTCCCGCACTTCGCGGTGATGAATCCAAATAAGCCGGGCAAAATAAGGATGGTGTTCGACGCGGCAGTAAGGGCGAATGGAACGTCACTAAATGATTGGTTGCTGGACGGACCTGACTTGCTCCGATCGTTGCAAGGAGTGTTATTTAGATTCCGGGAGAAACCTATCGCCGTAACCGCGGATATTCGCGAGATGTTCCTTCAAGTCAAAATACGGAAGGAGGATCGCGCCGCACAACATTTCCTATGGCGAGGAGACAACAGGACGGCGCCACCCGATAAATACGTGATGACGTCTATGATATTTGGAGCACGGAGTTCACCGTTTCTCGCACACAGCGTGAGGAACCGGAACGCAAAAGAACACAGGGAGACTCACCCGCTCGCGTATCGCGCAATAGTTCGGAATCACTATATGGACGATTGGGTGGAAAGCTTCAACAATATGGAGGAAGCTTCTCGCGCCATAAGGGAAGTATGTGACGTGCATAGTAAAGCAGGGTTCGAGCTCGCGGGATGGAGTTCGAATCGCGTAAGCTTACTACATGATATACCGACCGAGGACATGACACGAACGCCAAAGGAGCTAGGTGCTAGCGCTACCCAGTTCGGGAAAACGTTGGGAGTATTATGGCTACCGCAGACCGACGAGTTAGCGTTTAACACCGCCAGGCATCGTGTCCCGGAAGAAGTCAAATGTAATAGGAGGTCGCCTACGAAACGGGAAGCTCTAAGTGCGGTGATGTCCATCTTCGATCCCTTAGGATTAATCAGCCCGTACACTATCACGGCTAAAATCATGCTGCAGGGATTATGGAGGCAGAATGTTGGATGGGACGAACCGTTACCTATGGAAGAAGAAACCGTTTTTGACGAATGGCAGTCCGACCTAAAATACATAAGCGAGCTACGATTACCTCGCGTATACAACAAGGAGTGTAGCCAGGATACAACGAGGCAGCTACACGTATTATGTGACGCCAGTGAGGAAGCATACGCAGCAGCAGCGTATTGGCGTTTCACAAACAAAAATAATATAACCGTAACACTGGTCGCGGCAAAGGCAAAAGTAGCACCCATGAAGGCGCAGAGCATCCCGAGGATGGAGCTGCAGGCTGCTCTTATAGGCGCGCGACTAGCTGCGGAAATATTAAAAGAGAACGAAGAAACTAAAGAAGTCATTTTCTGGAGCGATTCCAAGACGGTCTTGCATTGGATAAGAAACGACTCAGTGCGGTACACTCCCTACGTCGCGCATAGGCTAGGTGAGATAGCAGAGATAACTGAAGTCGAACAGTGGCGATGGGTGCCGACAGCGCAGAACGTGGCTGACGACTCCACTCGGTCAGGAAACACTCGCCTGAGGAGTGACAACCGGTGGTTCGTTGGTCCCGCGTTCCTGTACGATGCCGAGGATCGATGGCCCATCGAAACACTACATGTAAGATCTGAGGACGAAGAGGATGTCTTAGTGGCGCACACGACGACGACGTGTGACACTCCGATAGTCGAGTTAGAACGATTCTCGTCCTATGAACGTGCGAAACGAACGATCGCGTATGTATTAGCATTCTTGGATAAGTGTCGGAAGCGCGCCGATAATATAAACGTGACGCACATGAAAAGGGCTGAAGTCATTCTGATTCAATTATCACAAAGGGACAGTTTTCCCGACGAGATAGCAAAATTGTATGCGGGAAAAAACGTCGATAGAACGAGTCGACTCTATAAGTTAAGATAGGAGATTTAGTAGTCATTGCGGACGGTTTGCTACCGCGTAATGTATGGCCAAAAGGCAAAATAGAGAAAATTTATGTAGGTCCGGACGGAGTCGTGCGGAGCGCGGACGTGCGGACACGGGGAGGTATTTTTCGAAGACCCGTAAGGAGGCTCATTGTCCTCCCTGGAGAAGAGGGGCTCGAGAGTCTACGCCGGGGGGAGACTGTTGAGGACAAATGATCCAGTACAATTATTTATATATTTTAAATACCCTTCTCGTTTTATAATATTTCTCTTACTTTGTAATATCTTCTGTATATTCAATGTTTTGCTTGTGTATATGTAATAAGTGTGAATTATATTATAATAATATACAGAACCCAGCAATCAATATAAAAGTTAAGTTAAATAAAAGGTCAAACAAGTGCCGCCTTAGTAGGCGCACCACTTACTAGTTGTAAGGACGAAATTATGTATAAATATAGGCGAACAACTTATGTGGTCACACGGAGTCCCGATTGAGCCGTGGTAGAGTGCACACGTGCTTTACCATAGCTCTTTGGATATTTTTTTGCGATCATCGTGCGAGCGAGATAGCAGTGAGTCTGTTTGTTATACTAACTGTGCTTCTTACAGATTCCGGTTTGCCGTGCAGCGCGGTTGTCGGCGTCATCTGTAGTTAGTTTGTGCTGTAGATAGACACGTCTGCAGAAAGTCAATCAATCGGCCGAGGTTTCGGTCGATACGTTCTTTTCAGAACGCACACTCAGTGAGCGTCACCTGGCACACTGAGTGTTGTACACTTCGGTGTTTAAACCGTACCTTTCGGTACGCGTCGTGACTGCGAAGAAACTTCGTTGCAGAGCGTCTGAAGAGAGAAGAGAAGAAAGAAGTGTCAGGGACCTCCCCCTAGGCCTTGTAGGTTCTTCTGTGCGGCATTGCACATCGCCCACAGCTCTCTTGGTCCGGACTCGGGATAGTCCCGTAGTTTTCCGTTGGCGCGCCCCCCTGCCCTTCCGGCAGGGAGGTTGTTCGTGGCCCCCCCCGCCCCCGCGGTAAGAATCCACAATGGATTCCAGTGCGTTTGAGTGTTTGTTAGAGTATCTTTCTGTTGAATTCCCGGCTATTCGTCAGGCCGCTACCAAATTTTTAGATAGGTATAGTGCGACAACCGCGGCCCGCGTGCCGACCGCGAACTCATTTGCCGCTTTAGATTCTCCGCGTTCTCCTGAGAACGTCCTAGACCGGATCAGCCTGGTCGCACCGATCCCCAGCTCCAGCTCGGACGCTGGCTCCGATATGGAGCTGGACAGTTTAACCGCGCCCCCAAACGACGGCTTCACCGTCGTTAATAGGAAACGCGCCCGCACGCCGCCGATCCCCGCCGCGTCGCGCGCGTCCGATTCAGAGTCGGGTTCCGGACACCCGGCTCTGAAAACTATTAAAGTAGATGGCGCCCGGGTGCCCGCGAAAAAGACAGCCAGTCGATCGCCTCGCTCGGGCAACGTAAGCCCCGCCCCCTCACCAGCCAAAGCTACGGGTTCCGTAGCTGCGGCTAAGAAGCCCCGCACCCCTCCTCCGGTCGTGATCCAGGATAAGTCCTCCTGGCTCGCGATCTCCACAAAGATGAATGAGTCCTCGATTCATTACACCTCAGCCCTAAACATCTCGCAAGGGATTCAGGTGAAGGTTCCCACCTCCACTGACCATCGCCAGCTGACCTCTCTTCTCCGAGAGAGGAAGCTGGCCTATTACACCCACGCGCTCGAAGAGGAGCGCCTCCTTCGCGCCGTTCTCAGGCGCGTCCCGGTGGAGCTATCCACCGAGGACATATCCTGCTCCCTTAAGGAGCAAAACTTCCCAGTGCGGGAGGTACATCGCATGTACCACCCCCGCACCAAAGCCCCATACCCTATGGCCCTGGTCATCCTTGACCGTTCCCTGGAGGGGAAGGCCATCTTCACTCTGACCTCCATCTGTGGCCTCACCGGCATCTCCGTGGAGCCGCCACGAAAGTCCCAAGCCCCGTCGCAGTGCCATAACTGCCAGAGTTATGGCCACTCCGCCCGCGGATGTCATCTGCGCCCCAGGTGCGTCAAGTGCCTGGGTGACCACTCCACGAAGGAGTGCGCACGCACTCCCGAGACCCCCGAGCCTCCTAGCTGCGTTCTGTGCGGCAATGCGGGTCACCCTGCGAGCTATCGCGGGTGTCCCCGTGCACCGCGCACGCAACGCCCACGCCAAGGAAGACAAGCCCGTAGGCCTCCGGCTGTCTCCGCCCGTCCTCCGCCTCCACCTCTCATGTCCGTGGAGGCCTTCCCGGGCCTGCCGGGCACCTCCCGTGCCCCGGCAGCGCCGGTCCAGGCGTCGAGCGTGGCACCTTCTGTGCCGCGCGCCCCCCAGTCCTGGCGGGCCCCTGTGGCCCCCTGGGCTCCCAGGCCTCCTCAACCTCAGGCTTCCAAGCCTCAGGTGCAGGCTCGGCCTGTCGCTCCGAAAGCGTTGCCCGCCCAACCTGCCCAACCATCTCATTTCTTCTCCTCCACTCGGTCGGGCATCGACTGGCTGTCTCAGGTGCTCGCTGAGCACAGCATCGAAGACATCATCGCGTTCAACACGATAGTGAACGGGAATAGTGATATAGGTCTACTCAACGCGGTCTCTGCCTTCCCAGGCATTGCCGCGACTATTCAGCGCCTCGCTCGCGAACCAGTAGGGACTAATAATAAATAAAATTCACTCCGCCGAGTAAAATTAAACCACGCGCTCTTTGTCTTTCGTTTTTCAACGCGAGAAGTCTCCGCACGCAACGCGATTTAGTAGCCGACTACTTACGCGATAGGCAGATAGATATATTATTAGTACAGGAAACGCTCTTAAAGCCGAATATGAATAATCCGCGAATCGCGAATTATAACTTAGTTAGAAACGACCGTGTCGCCCGCGGGGGTGGCACTCTAATTTATTATAAGCGTTGTTTATATTGCATGCCGATAGACCCGCCCGTTCTCACAAATATGGAAGTGTCAGTGTGCAGGTTAGGAATGACCGGTCACCCCGATATAACGTTAGTTTCCGCATACTTAAAGCCGAGTTTAGAGCTTCTCAGGTCCGACCTGGAGGCTTTGTTCGCGTTAAGTAACACTGTCATCATAGCCGGGGACCTCAACAGTGGGAGCGTCATTTGGAATAGTTCGAGTACGTCCCGCAACGGGGCGACACTCGACAAACTAAGTGGCGATCTCGCTTTTGACGTCATAGCCCCGCCGGAACCCACTCACTATCAGGATCACTGTCGACCGACAGTGTTAGATGTAGCTCTTTTGAAAAATGTCCAGCTTCCGGTGCGACTCATACAAGTCGTACATGAACTGGACTCAGATCACCGCCCCGTCATCTTGCAGCTAGGATCGGACTTCGATATAGATTTTCAGCCCGTGCGCGCAGCTGATTACACGAAATTATGTAGTTATTTAAAAGACAATCCGTCCTCGGAGAGTCTGAATAGAATTCCGGACGTGTTGGTGTCTAAAGCCGACGCGGATCTGGCCATCGATTCCCTGGTCGAACACCTTCAGACCGCCGTCAGGGTGACCTCGAGAGAGGTCAAAGCGGTGAACGATCGCCGCTTCATACTCCCTGACGACGTGAGGGCGTTGATCACGGAAAAGAACGCCGCGACTCGAGCCTGCGACACTTACCCGTCTGTAGATAATCGCGATCGTTTACGTACTTTACGGAAGTTAGTTAGGTCTCGTATTCAAGAAATCCGAGGCGCCAGGTGGGACAGACTCCTGGAGGATATCCAGCCGTCCCATGTGGCGTTTTGGACGTTCACGCGTAAGTTCAAATCAGAGCAGAGCGCATCGATGCCCCCGTTAGACAGAGGTCATGGGTTGCCTCCCGCGTTTGATAGTACAGACAAGGCGGAGTGTCTCGCCGCGAGTTTAGAGGAGCAATGTTCTCCAAACACTGCTAACACTGACCCTGTCCATATCGAATCGATAAAATCCGCGGTAGATAGCTTTCTCGCGTCTCCTCGCGCGGATACCCTAACCCCGGTTACTTTTGACGAAGTGACGGCCGCTATCAAGCGTCTGAAGCTTAGGAAGTCCCCAGGTCCCGATGGAATCAGGAACGAGGTACTGAAGCTCCTTCCTGACTTCATCATAGCTCTTTTGGTATGCATCTTCAATGCTGCCATGTCCCAGGGTCACTTTCCAGCCGTCTGGAAAAAGGCCATAGTGATAGGCATTCACAAGCCCGGCAAAAAAGCTACGCTTCCCGCTAGCTATCGCCCTATCAGTTTATTGGATACACTAGGCAAGTTATACGAGCGGCTCCTTCTGAACCGCCTACAGACCACGATAACAAGGTTGAATCTGCTGCCGCCTGAGCAGTTCGGTTTCCGTGCACAACACTCGTGCACGAACCAAGTACACCGCCTCACGGAGTACATATTCTCGAAATTTAATGCAGACCCCCAGCCCCAGGTCAGTCCGGCCAAGCCTAAACCGAAACGTACAATAGCGGTCTTCTTTGACGTCGCCAAGGCCTTCGACAAGGTCTGGCACGACGGGCTAGTCTACAAACTGTTCAAGTCTAGTATTCCGGATAGTTTAGTTCACATCATCCGCGAATTTCTCACAGATAGGACCTTCCGCTATAGAGTGGATGGTGAGTTATCCCAGCCCCACCCGATACGTTCAGGAGTGCCCCAGGGGTCCATCCTCGCGCCCTCCCTCTTCAACCTGTTCATCAGTGACCTACCTCGGTCCCCGGGGTTCGAGGTAGGTTGTTACGCTGATGATACAGTAATCTACGCTTCCGATTGGCGGCCGTCGCATTTAGCTATCCGTATGAATAGGGCCATCGAGGAACTCGGCGAATGGTTTCTTCGATGGCGTATAGAGGTCAATCCCGAGAAAAGCGCTGCGATCTTTTTCGATCCGGTTCAGCGCCCGCGTCCGAGCAACATAGAATCCCTTAAATTGTATGACACCGAGATTCCTTGGGCCCTTACGGTCAAATATCTCGGTGTCACGTTAGATAGACGCCTCACGTTTAAGCAGCATGCAGTGAGAGTACGAAACAAAGCCGCTATGGTTTTGGGTCGTCTGCATCCGTTATTATGTGCTAAGAGCAAAATGTCCGTCAGACATAAGCTCACACTTTACAAAATGTGTATTCGTCCGATTTTGACGTATAGCTGTCCCGTTTTCGCGCATATGTCAAAAGCGAACTTCAAGATTTTACAAAAAATACAGAACCGTTTTCTACGAAAGGCGATCGGTGCCCCGTGGTACATCCGGAGAGTCGACCTCCATAGGGACCTGGAGATGCCGTCTATCTGGGAGTACGTTAAAACTCTCACAACTAGCTATTTCGATAGAGCCATGAATCATCCCAATCCGTTAGTGGTATCCGCCGCAACTTACGATACACTGCCAGGCGCGCCGCGTTATAAAAGACGTCCGCGTTACATTTTTACTGACCCTCCCGATGATATTACGTTAGGTAACTTAGATTACCCTCTCGTCACTCGTAGAACAGCGTGTGCGCGCCCACGCCCGCGTAATCACAGATCACGCCGCCGCGGTTTGGCTGTGAATTTTGCCCCAGCACACAATCCTAGGCCTCCCTCGGCAACTGCTCTAGCCGAGGTCCGATCCTCCGGTATGGAGCCCTCGAGCAGCTTGCATGCGCGAACAGAGTAACACCGATTTGATCAAACACTCGTCTACAACATAACACCGATCACCCCACTCACGTGCACACACACTCACTTGTAGGTACACATAGTGGTGGGCTATTTTTGTTTGTTTTTTTGCCCTTTCGAACTGAAATAGTTTAGAACTCAGATAGACAGATACAAAATACGTGTACGGGATCGTGAAACATACATGCTTGGTAACCATGTATATTTCACGAACCCATACAGGTATGATACGGATAGGCTTAGCTTAGTTTAGCTTAGCTAGTTAGATTCGGGTTTTCGACGACAGCCCAAGCCGAGGCGTGCCGTGCGCCCTTGTGCTAGTCGTCTATATAAAATCGGGTGAGTGCCTTAAGCGCTCCCCTTAGTAGTCCGGTGAAACTGTGAAAGCCTAAGAAGCTGGCAGTGTAGGTCAGTTCGAAAAAAAAAAAAAAAAAAAATATGTGGTCACACCTCGCTTCGCCTCGTTTGTGATTCCAAGTTTATATACGTTCTTTCCGAAACAATCACGTTGAAAGCAATTATCTCCTGTACGTCTTACACGAGGAGAAGCTGGCTCACCCACTCGATACCGGTGATAGAGAAAGAAGAGACTGGGGTTGTCTGTGTGGGCTTAGCCTTCGGTGGCTGGGGCGTGGGAGCCCAAGGGACCGAGGGAGCCGTCACAGGCAGAAGCTGGGGTACGTGTGCACTCCTTGGTAGAGTGGTCCTCAAGGCACTTCACGCACCTAGGACGGAGATGGCAATTTCTTGCCGAGTGACCATCCGCCTGGCAGTTGTGACACTGCGAGGGTGCGTAGGTTTTGTTCGGGGCCTCGACGGTCACACCTGTAAGGCCACATACGGAAGAAAGATTAAAAATGGCTTTCCCTTCTTTAGTTCGGTCAAGGATAACCAAAACCAGACTGAAGGGGACTTTGGTACGGAGATGGTACATGCGGTGAACCTCCCGGACCGGGAAGTCTTGTCACTTCAAAGACATCGCCACGTCGTCGGTTGAAATATCGGCCGGGACGCGGCGACGAACTACGCGCAGAAGTCGTTTCTCCTCTAGTGCGTAGGTGAAGTAACCATACTTGTGCTGCCTGAGGAAAGAGGTAAGTTTGCGGTGATCATCGGTGGAGGGAACCTTAACTTGGATACCCGCGGGGGTATTCAGTGGCGAAGTATATCTGATCCCCTTCTGATTTAGTTGACTGGAATCCCCAGTTTATTGAATTGAGTGCATATTTATAAGGAACCAAATAGAACACGTGCAAACCAATAGGATAGAAGTAAACCGACAATACAAATACAAATAATATTACAGTCGTAAAAAGTAAAACAATAAATTAACAATACAATAGAATAAAGCAACAATGAAGCATGGATACTTTAAATAATAACATAATGTTAAAGAATAATTGTGCGCTGCAATGTAAATGGGATTTGTCGGCGAGATTATAATTACACCCAGGTAGCATGTGGTCGCCACCTGGGCGGTGAGTCTTTAATAATCGCCTTCTTAAGCCGACTAAACTTGGGATATTATAGTGCCGCTGGTTTTTCGCCGGATTTGTTGTAGTACACATAGATTAGAATAGTATACTGGAGAAGTAGTACACACATACCACGTTTCATGTAGGTATGTGTGTCGCTACAAACGTAATATTTCTTAGCAATAAAGAATGACTATTACGCTATGAAGAGTGTATAGTATGGTTTTCGTTTTAAGGTAAACCAATCAATTTAATTAATTTAAACGTTATAGAAAGTAGGTATTTGTTATATAAAACGACGTTTCAAAAGTTTTATCTCTGATTTACACTGTAATCAATAGATAAAAAATAACGCAGCTCCATTGATTTTTTTACTCGTGTTTCAGACTTCGCATGAATTGTCGCTACATTGAAAACACTAAAGATTATTTAATATTAGCCACAGTATTCGTCAGAACATGTAATGTCACAGGGTAATAACGAGCGACCCTATGGAGCGACCTTTTGTCGCAACACTCGACACGAAGGTTTACCTAATAATGCATATTAGGGATAAAAACTTCGTGAAAAGTTCTAAATACACATTTCGCAATAGCGACAATATTTGCCAAAGTCGGTAGTGTAATCGTACAATAACAATAAGTCGTGTGTACTACAACTACGTGTAGTTTTTTAGTTTTCTTGGACTATACCGTTGAACATGGCAAGAAGCAAATCTTAAATGTTTATTTATCAAGCGAAACCATATTATTTAATTCCGGGTCTTCAATCACCACCAATAGCGTATGCTGTGTAATTTTATCTTATTAAAAATGTTTGAGTAGCCGCGAAAGCTCGGGAAGTGTTAATCGGAATATATCACATCTAGTTTAGGCAAAGGAAAATTTTTAATTCTCTAAACTTTAGACAAGATCCTACGACATATCCTTTGTTTGATCAATCCAAACTCTTGTTTTTTATAGCGAATAATAATGCATCTACTCCCCGTGGGTCCACTTTCAGACTTCTTATAACAAATAACAGTTGTTTTGGCGTAAGTTGTATATAGTAATATGGAATAATTGAACTTTAGAAACTTAGAATCGAAGTGTTGGACTTAGCCTTCATCTTGGCTATAATTTTTGTCTAAATTATGCAATATGAACAGATTAATAACGTACAAATTATACAAACCACCATTCGTAAAAAAAAATCATGCATTTAAACTGAATAGTTTTCTTTTAGTTTACCTGCGGCATCATGGCAAATACTGTGTAAAGGAAATAGGAAAATAAAAACGCATTAATTATTTATTATTATTTATTTCTTAGTATTTAAATCAATAAAATCAATGTACAAACGAAATTCATAACCAACCAAGAATATATGCAGATTTTTATTTAATCTTCCCATTCGTACAATAATCATATTGACAAATTGTTAATATACATATCACACAAAGCTTGAAATGTTACATGCAGGGTGTTCCGTTCTTGTTTTATCACTGTCTTAACACAACACTGTATTAAAGACTCTGAGAAACAGTAAATAATTTTAATTATCCATCATCTTCTTATAAAACTTACTTAAAAATATTATATTTTCACTAAAACTAAATATCTATATTTCATGGAGACATATAAAGTTCAAATTAGAATATCTCCTAGAAACAATTTACTTGGGAACTGGCAGAATGGAAGTCATATTTACTTTGCCACCAAAATGTACATACCACTATGGTATTCACAGTTTTTTTTAAATAACATTACGGATATGAATCACGTTGTTATTCACAGTTCAAAATTGTCCCCGTTGGAAACCGAGGCCTACGCCTCGCATCGTATGCGTAGTGGCACGAGCGACCTCGTACTGCGCCTGCATCGCTTGAAAGAGCTCCTCTTGTTTCTTGATGGGGTCAGCAGTATTGTCGACAGTTTCCGTCTTCACAGCCGCTGTGAATTTATTGAGAAATTATAATCAATTGACTAGTGTGTTTGTTACCGTGTGGGTCGTGAGCACCTGGAGTATTAGAAAGACCCTATACGGGGGTCGCAAAGCCTTAGTAAGAATGAAAAAATAAAGTTACATTTTATTTAAATAAAATGTAATGAAATGATATATTCATACATTGATAAAAATTATCAAAAATAAAAAAGAACCGATACCTAACGATGAAAATAAACAGAAAAATGTTGTACGACTTTGATATTTGCAACATAAAATACAGGCTAAAAACAGTGAACGGTGAGAAATGAGGAAATAATTTTACATGTTAAGGGAGTCCTGTCATGAAAAAAGATTGAGAACACTGGACTATGAACGCACAGTGGTATAGCATATACAGGCATCGGTTGACATGAGCTCGAATCCTACAATGCTTTATGAGCTCATACACCACAATGGTAGCAAACAAGTATGCGAGCCGGCTGATAGCAGGCGGTCACTGCAGCCCATTTATGCTTGCAATACCAGAAGTATAACATGCGCGTTGCCGACGCTAACCGACTTAATCTTTATTGTGGCATATAATTAAAAACGAAATAGTTACGAATAAAATAAAGTACTATAACCTCTGTCGTTCAAACACCGGTTTGTAGTCCAGTGAAACTGTAGAGGCCTTGCCAGGTCAACAGTGTAGACAGTTCGAAAAAAAAATCAAACACCGGTTAGATATTACAGTAGCTTAGTATGCATATTCTATATGCAATATTTTAATATAAAAAAAAAAAACGTTGATGTAATCAGGAGTTATGGTCAATAATTCAGGACCATAAAGAGGATGAGAATAACGACTTTGTTTTTTTTCTATGCACAATAGTAGTTTAATGACCATGATCAAACTTATCAAAAACAGAATCCTTCTATTATTGTTAATCTATACATATAATAAGAATGTAAATCGGACGAGTCTGTACTTTTTGATTTCTGAGAAAAAAATTGTCGCTGGTGTCTTGAAACAAGTAATAGAATACATTTCAATAATTTTTCGAATTGTCTGTCTGTTTGTTTCAACAGGCATCACTGGTAAAGTAGTAGGTATTTGATAAAACATCAATAATATAAAATTATCAAGCATACTCTCGAGCGACATTTAGTCTTTGTTTCATTAAAATCGGTTCACCGTATCAAAAGTTATTGTAATTTTAAGCGACTTAAGTATGAGAGAAAAGTGCATACGTAAATGTATTTCAGCCTCATACAAAAACCAGGGTATTTTATAATAAAAATAAACATTACTACAGTACATTACTAAGGCAGAACGAAATAAACATAATATTTTATTTGCACACAAAATAATATTAATATTATATATGAACTTCAGTAATTGATTATTGATAAATATGTAATAATGTCAATTGATGGCGTTCAACAGACATTTTCTAAATAAATTCTAAATGACTACTATAATAATATAATAAAAAAATTTGCTAATTTCATACTTTACTTTGTTCTATAAAGAAAGGTTACTTAGTATAAGTAACATATACATTTTATTTTTGGATCCCCTAACTCATAAGTTTTATATCTAATTTCTAGTGAATTTTGTGTTGTACATATTACAACTTATTGAATCTTATCACTTTTTGGAAACTAAAATTGTCACATTGATAATATGTTCAACACGTGTAAGAAAAAATACTCTGGAGGCTTTAGAAGCAATAACAGACTAAGGTTTCATGGTTTTTAGAAGTTTTATCTGTCTCTTGTTTGTACGTGAACAAAATAAATACTACTAGACGAATTTTGACGATATTTGGTAAGCTAGTAGTTTATTTAGAAGCTAGAAGAAAACTGGAGGTTTTAAAGTCGATGGCAGAGCGCATTGTTCGGTTTGTTTCTGTCTACTTACTTCTGTCGGTTTAGTTATATGTGTATCGCGCAAAAACTACTTAGCCGATTTTGATTAAATTTGGTATTGTAATATTTGTACACTATAGTAGCATATAAGTATGTATACATTAATATTTTATAGATATATTGTGGACTGAATCGAAATAAAATATAACTAATCTGAATTATTTTAGTTTCACTTGCTTTTAATAAAAAATAATAACAAATATGATTTTTCTTGACAACAGATGGCGCTAATTTTAACGTTTTATTGGTTTACTGTCGTAAGAACATTACAAGGAAGAGTATAGACAACAATGAGATTATTTCTGTATTTGATAGGTTAATTAAATTAGGTTAATTATAATTTTCATAAATTTACCTTGATTCTAATATCTTAATTACACTTTGAATTAATGAATACTTTTTACTTCATGCATTGGGGAGTTGGCATTTTATTTCAGCTAACCAGCGGTATTGTGGAGAAAAAAAGAAAGAATAACATGTATTGCCACGAAGCATTGTCTATGTTCGCAAATTTAAGTATGGAGTCAGACATATTTTTGTTTGTCTTATTTATTTTAACTTAAACTTATAGGAATTTGGCCACAGAACTTTTTCTGTTAGCGTTATAAAAGTATATTACGGTAATTGTAATATTTATTATGATGTGGTTTTTACTATTGTGTTTGTAGTTGATAAATTTGAAGAATGTATCTGACATTGGGCGTCACGTAATTATCTCCAATAAACATGATTGCTCACGACACTTAATGGGTTTTTTAATTTGGTCTGTTTGATGAAACTTGAAATTCGCAATTGAACAACTCTTATTAGGTATTGACATTTGTGAAAAATATCAGTTTATGTTTATAATTATTTTATTTTGTTAGTCTTTCGACTGATTGTGTCACGTACAAGTTTTTCTTAAATTTTACTGATAAGTTTCACATTCGGACAGTATTGCATTGATATTTGGTTTTGAGTAATGGTCTGGTATAAATGAACGAATATTTCTGAGATGAGATTAAGTGACACCAAAATGGTACGGTGAGGCTTGCTCACTCACAGACTTGTTACTTGCTTGCGAATGAGACCCTCATAAATCATGAAAAGTATGTAACAAACAACTCATTTACTATTTTAAATTCATAGTTTCGAGGACCTGCGTGTCAATCATATAAAAATAAGCTAATGTTTGAAGCAGGGTTAACAGAAGCACGGAAGCACGGTTGTTGTTTTGAGTACTACGCCATATCCCGAGAGCCAGATTAAAAATGTACAAGGTATACATTCAGATCGTTTTATTAATCACTCTGTTTTTGCATTCACTTCCACGCGGACGATGTCGCAGGCACAGCTAGTTACAAAGTATAATGGTTCGAACCTGGTTCCTTAATGCCCATTAGTCTCATGAACTTGGTGGCCTGTTTTCCGTCCGAGTCCTGCGCGAACCTCGTGCCGCTCCACTTGGCCGCTTCATCAGCATCAGATTTGTTCTTATTCGACCACAGCAACTTTCGCTTCTGTACCTGACACGTGTCCCATTTATTTCAAATCACAACACTTTACATTATAATTCGGGTTGTTGCAGAGTTTAAAGCTCCGAAAACAGTGGAAGAATTTAAATGGTGAAGGTTAATTTGGAAATGTATTATGAAGTATATCACCAACTTCTAAGAGACCTGCTGCATGGCTATAGGCTTCTTCCCGAAGAAAGAAAAATAAAAATGACGATAGCCCAAGGCGTATTTGTGATTTTAAACTGTGAGAAATGCACAGTTCTATATTTTCCCACATACTTTAAGTACATTTCTCAGGTTTAGGTTTCCTCACGATGTTTTCCTTCACCGAGCAAAAATAAGTACGACTACAATTGTAAGTTGTGAAATATAAATGAAATTGGACCTGATCTATAATTTTATTCGAGTTCAACCCGGTGGGGTTGTAGTAGGAAGGCAGGGCGGAGCCGGGCGGCACGGGCTCTCCAGCCGCCGCTCGTAGCTGTTGCGCAGTCGCCATCGATCCATCTGGGGTCTTGATCTGGAGACCTGGGATAAGAAAACCAACGTTTTGTACAGTTTATCACTTGTAAAACCTGTGGAAAATAACATACTATTCCGTTGATGAATGTAACCTTCATTTGTCACACTGTGGTATGTTTCAGTAGTATGTGACCAGATGTCTGATATTTTTCTTTTGTTGGTTATGTAGTATCGATTGTAAAGATGTGGTATGGAAAATAAAGAAGAGAAAGTTATATTATATTATGTTATAAACCAACCCAATAAAAGTACTAGTATTATACCTAGGATCTCATATTTTCCTTCACTGAAAAATCAAGTTTATTATAGAATATGCACCCACTAAAATTTACATTATTTTGATGCTACTTTTAAAGTATCTTATAACAAATAAAGTACCAATGTAGCTGTTCATAATTCTTTCTCCAAAAAACCCAACCAATTTTGATGAGTCTTTTTGTCCCAGGGTCAACTAGATCGTTATTAGCTTATAGTTGGCCCGAGATGACGCTGTGTCCGAAATGTATCTTTTAATATTTTGATGCAACTTTGTTTTAATCAATACGTCTTTTGTAAGGTCCATGAAATTGTGACGCGCAACCTTTTTGTGTGGCAAAAAGAAGTGAGGATAAATACTGTGTCCAGTAGAACGTAGTAAACACCAGTTCTCATCCGATCACCAAAGTTAAAAGTTAAGCAACATCGGGTGTGATCAGTACTTGTATGGGTGACATTTGGGAACACTTCGTGGCATTGGTTTTTTGTTTTGCAGTACTCTTTATATAGAAAACGATGTTTTTTACATTTTAAATTATAACTACAAATTAAGGTATTTTTGCATTATGTCTGCCTATTGCGTTCACTAGTGATATATAAAATATGTGGGGTTTTCAGATAAGATATAGATCATAGTTACCCATTTTCTCCATAACTTCTAGCTTCTTGTTGACTTTGTATGAGGATGGTCTGTAATCGCTGGAGGTCGGTGGCGATATGCGTCTATCATTTGAACTATAAACAGACAAAATAATCATGTATTTTTATAATAAATTCAGGTTATGTAATATTAATATATAATGACAGTTCGCAGGTTGTTTTTTCCTATATACAACTATATCTCTAATCTATAATAGCGGCTCTTTTGACACATTACAAGAATGAAATGAATGTCGATTTATTTTCGACAAAAATATAGTCAACTGCTGCTGTGTATTGCACTAAGCATTGACGCGAGTTTGCCGGAGGTGGTAGTTGTGCTGACCAGCTACTCTAGATATATAATCATATAAATATATAATTTCGAATTTTGAAAAATATGATTGTGTTGTAAATAAGTACACCAATAATTATAATCCATTGAGGATTCTATCAAACGAAGTTATTTTTTGTTAGTAAAATCGTGAAAAGATTTGTTCAGGGGACCCTTTTTTTTTTTTTTTTTTTTTTATGTGGGAAGAAATCCTTCATGGGACACCCACAGCCCTGGGGAGCTGTGGGGTGTCAGACTCTTACTGACTAAAAAAAACCACAAGATACCGTCTGCCGCGCTATGGAGTGGCACGGGATCGAACAAGCAAGCACCATGCCACCCCGGCGACAAGGTCCAGCGCGAACGCCCTGACCGCGACGACAGCCCGGTCAAGCTGCCTACCCGTCTACCGAACCAATGTGCAATGGAAAGTCAGGTCCCCAGCCCCTTCCCTCCTTGATCCGGTTTGGCAGTCAAGGGGTCACCCCCTCCAACCACCACCACCTGTAACTTTTTTACGTGGTTTTCTACCACGGTGACTTTTTAACGAGGTTTTCTCCCTCTCCCTCCGCCCGAAGGCCACCCCTCTGTCACTTTTTAATGTGGTTTCCTCCCGCAGGAACTTTTTAATGAGGTTTTTCTCCCTCTTCCTCCGCCCGAAGGCCTCCCCTCTGTCACTTTTTAACGTGGTTTCCTCCCACGGTAACTTTTTCTTGAGGTTTTCTCCCTCTCCCTCCGCCCAAAGGCCGTCCCTCTGTCACTTTTTAGCGTGGTTTCCTCCCACGGTAACTTTTTAACGAGGTTTTCTACCTCCCTCCGCCCGAAGGCCTCCCGTCTGTTTTTTAACGAGGTTGTCTCCTCAACACCCGTAACTTTTTAACGTGGTTTTCTCCCACGGTGACTTTTTACCGAGGTTTCCTCCATCCCACCGCCCGAAGGTACACCCGTCTGTAACTTTTTAACGTGGTTTTCTCCCACGGTGACTTTTTACCGAGGTTTTCTCCCTCTCCCTCCGCCCGAAGTTTCATATAATCTATTAATTACGTTTGAAGAAGCAAACTTCTTTTTTTTATTGTCAATAGTGACTTGCAGTTCCTCCTCAGCTTTTCTAAATTTTAAAACACATTATCAATTCAGTACACTGATTTAATTTTGTTAATTTTGATGTCTCAATTGTTTAATCCTGACTTTTAGAAGCCTTATCAAAATAAATGAGTAGTAATTTTTGACCTTGTGCAAGAGCCGAATTAATATAATGATGGGGATGGATAACGCCAAATAGGTTGGTTTGATTTTTTGTTATTTATATTTCCTCAGTTTTGTAATATGTTTGAGTACATCAAAAATAAATAGTAGTTATAGAGAACCCATTTCCAGACCGGATTAAAAAATTAAGGAATGGCTAAAAGTTAAAAAAAAAAAATCGATGGATACATTCATGCTCTAAAACCCGATTTAAAGTGTAAAATTAAAAAAATAAAACAATTTTTTTTTGTCTATAAACGTCATGTAAAAACAAAATATAGACCAAATATTGAACCATTTTTAAGAAAGTTAAATTTATGAAAACTATCGTTAGACTAGGTAATAATAAAAAAACTTAAAATGAACCAGGAGGATTATTTAGAGGAATACTAAAACATATCACAAAATAGAGGAAATAAGAATAATATTTTAAACCATCTGATTTGGCGTGGAACGCCTGTTACATAATATAAATTATATAATTTGACTGAAATTACTATTTAGTAATTTATTTGCGCAGTTCCTAGTAAGAACCGCTCGTATAATTAGGAATACGTGGTATTCTACCTGGAAGAGTGCGAGCCAGAGGGAGGATACGCGACACCGCGCGACCGCGACCGTTCGCGCCGATCCGAGTGTCTATGCCCCATTGACCTGTTAAAGACAATACAGATATCTGTTCACTCAGCCTAGCGACACCAAGTTGTGACATTTTTATAAGAGTGTATTGGCTTGAAGTTTTTAGCTGGATCTCAAACTGTCATGTAGTGGATTTTATATTTTATTGATAATGTTGTGTTACTTGACTCTGTACTTGTAATATTGGCGGCATTTTACTTAATATAGTTTGGTTATTGTGCACAAGTGAAGTGGATGGGATATAATGCGACAGAGTATGTATTCTGAGTTGCCACAAAACCTCCCTGTAAAATTCCACCATCTTGTTAGTTCATTGATATGATCGCAAGAAGATTGTAATATCATTACCTACTCGACAACGGCAGTAATAATGTACTTGAAGTCTGGTTGCCAAAAATAAAATACAGATTGAAGAAGAATATTAGCTTTTGCCCGCGGATTCGCTCGCGTAAATGTAGATTAGACTTATCCTTTGGAAACAGTACTTTTCTCTGTACGAAAGGTACCTTATGCCCTATTTTATACTACTGGTAGAGAACATGTATGCAAAATTTTAAGATGATCGGTTGAGTATTTAACGTGTGAAAGCACAACAAACAAAGTCACTTTCGCATTTCTAATATTGCTTGGGGTTTATGAAATAAATGTAAAATTTGAACTAAACAGTCAGCTGTATTCCAAGATTATAATGACGTTATAAGAATGTATATAATTACCTCCTCTCCTCCGAACGTCTGTTATGTCTGTCCCTGTCGCGCTCGCGGTCTCTGTCCCGGTCGCGCCTATCTCGATCCACGAATCTGTTTATCGATTTGTAAATATATGCTAAAAATATTGCACCTGTCCATAGACTTATACTAATTGGTGACATTTTAGATATATGAAGCAACAATAAACGTTACGTCATAAAGTTGCCAAAACTTTGATATTGCTTGACACGAAAAGATTAAAATACGAGAATGCACAGAAAAAATCGAAAACATGCATAATTTCTCTTCAAATTTGTAAAAACATAAACTGGAGTATTTATTGCAGCTTCGTTCTTGTTGCTGTAGATTTGACCAATTTCTTGGGAACATAGTACTATTTTAGCTGGATGAAAGATACCCCTATGTCCTTTTCTGTACCCATGACAATGTGTATACAAAATTTCAAGATAAAATGGTTATCAAGTTGGTTGAGTAGTTAAGGCCTGAAAGCGTAACAAACAGACAAACAAACAATCAAACCCACATTTGTATTTATAATATTAGTAAGGATTATAGTAATATGTTTGAACTGAATCATTGAAATATGCCATTTATCCGTGAGCCATTAGCTGAACTTTTTATTACAGATTTTCATACGTATATGTAAGAGATTTGTATAGAAAAAATACTTTGTGTATATACTTGAATTATCGTAATGTATCGTATGTAATCTGTCGACTAACCTGGGCGAGACAGCGTCCCTGGCGTCATGCGCCCTACGCTGCTCGAAAGCTGGTGGAGGTTCCCCACCAAAAGGTTTCAGATCCATCAGCGCTGGCACCTGTTTAGAAAACCAACTCTTTCAATAGAGAATCTTAATTGTTGACGTCTCGGAAGTTTATGGGTGGGTCTCTTCTTAGAGGCTTTTAATCAAATAAAACCTGTATTTTAATTTACTAGTGGTAAAAAATCCACCATAATAAAGGGTACTTATTATATAGGTATAAGTACAATGATAATTAAACAATTATTGATCTCTAAAATCGTTGTAACATTTGATGTTATTAGGTATTGTTTAAGTAGTATATTTAATGATTGATGATGACATGATTTTAAGAGAAAGACTCGACAAGACATGGGAACAAAAGGCATGCAGAAGGGGAAGAGAGTAGTTAATTGCTGCGAACATATAAAGTTATTTAGTAAAGGAACTATATGTATAAAAATGATAATAGAAGTGCTCAGAGAAGTAATCCATATAAATAGAAACGACCAACCATGCGATTACTACACTGTATTATTTATTATTTATTTAATGAAGAAACACCAATGTTTGATTGGAATACACTTTAGTTACAGCTTTGCGTAGAAGTGACATGTTATGATATCGTGTGAATACCTTGCCGTCTTCGGGTTTGTCTCCGAGGAGGCCACGTCTGTTAGAACCGGGTTCGTAACCGCCACGACCGCGATCATTTCTCTCGTATCTGTAATACGATTACAATTGATATGAATATTTCACACTAGCTCTGCTCACTGTAGCTACTATAGATACTGAACAGCTAAATGTCAATTCTGACATTACTTTTGAAGATAGTCTCTCCTGTCTTTTGTCTCGTTCACTTTTACGCACAGTTTTTTAAACATTTTCTTTCATAAAAACCTTGTCCTGACAAATATAAAACACATAAAATATAGAATTAGCCAATAGCACATACATTTGGGAATTGATTCTTATTTATATACTAGCTGATATTCGTAACTTCGTCTGGGGCGTTAATTATTATACTGTATACATGTATTTATTTTACTAGCCGATCCGACGGATTTTCTATTCTTCTATTTTGTCATTTTTGAAATGGCTTTTGACTAATGTATGGGCTTCAGTTTGTACCATCAAGACCCTTCAAGCCAGAAGTGGTTTGATGTATATGCACCTAATATAGTCCACAGGCAATTAATAAACAAGATTGAAGTCTATTTGACTAATAACACTGACAACTCGACCTTGCACAAGGCAAATTTCATTTCAAAACATGCTTATTGTTAATGTCGTTTCAAGGCTCAGAAATGAAACAGCCTTTTGCCACTTCAGGACTGTATTGTGAGGCCCTACAATTCGTGTCTTACAAGCTCCATACACTTTGCTACAACCCTTATACATAATTGATCCTTTGAACAAGTACATGGCCAGCACTTTAACATTATTCATCATTATTGATATGTTACACATTTATAGTTTTGTATGGAACCGGTTAGTACGTTTAATATTAACTATATAGAATAGAACCTTTCATTTCTCAACACTAGAGATACAACATACAAATAAAAGAGATAGATATACATATACTGAACCCGTAGGTTTCTCAACAATTATACTTAGCATAACTTTAGATTTCTTAATACAAATATTCAGCACACACTAGAAAACGAAATATAAAAAATAAGAAAATATAATACAAATACGTACAAAGGAGGTTTTATTCATCCTCAACACTTGTATTATGGTAATTAAAGAGATACCTGAGTAAACCTATTTGCTATATGTTCATGGGTTAATATGTTTTAAAAAAAAGACAAACTTGTCCTATATGTACTGTATTTAAAAGAATATTGTTTTGAATCATTCCCACGACCTTTTTCACCACCACAGGAACACAAGTGAACAATTCATTTATTTTTTTTCAAACTGACTACATTTGACCTGGCAAGGTCAGGTACAGTTTCACCGCACTACTAAGGGGAGCGCTTAAGGCACTCACCCGATTTTATATAGGCAACCAGCACAAGGGCGCACGGCGCGCCTTGGCTTGGACTGTCACCCAATATCCTAAGTCTGAAAGCAAAACTAAGCAACTATTATTTCATATATATATAAATTCGTGAAACATATACTTGTACCAAGCATGTATGTTTCACGAACTCATAATGTATCTTGAATCTGACGTTAATCTAAGCTAACTCTGTTCGAAAAAGGGATTAAAAAAAAACCAACCACTATGTGTACCTACATGTGTGTATGAGCAGTATGAGTGTGATCGGTGTTGTGTTGTAAAAACTAGAGTTTGAAAATTAATTTAGTGTCACTGTAGTCGCGCAAGCAACGTGCTCGAGGGCTCCATTCCAGAGGATCGGACCTAGGCTTGAGCCGCTGCCGAGGGGGGTCTAGACGAGTGTGCTGGAGCAAAATTCACAGTCAAGCCGCGGCGGCGTGACCTGTGATTACGCGGGCGTGGGCGCGCACACGCTCTGTTTCGAGGGATAGAAGGGTACTGAAAGTTAGCTGCCGTTATTTCGTCGGGAGGATCTGTAAAAATATATCGCGGACGTCTTTTGTAACGCGGCGCATCGGGTACGGTGTTGTAAGTCGCGGCGGATACCACTAACGGACTGGGATGATTCACGGATTTCTCAAAATAGCTACTAGTGAGTGTCCTAACGTACTCCCAGATAGACGGCATCTCCAGGTCCCTGTGGAGGTCGACTCTCCAGATGTACCACGGGGCACCTACTGCCTTACTAAGAAAACGATTCTGTAGTTTTTGCAATTTTTCGAAGTTATGACTTGACATATGAGCGAAAACGGGACAACTATATGTCACAATAGGACGGATACCCATCTTATACAAAGTAAGCTTATGTCTGAAGGACATTTTACTTTTCGGACAAACTAATGGGTGCAAGCGATCCAAGACCATAGCGGCCTTCCTTCGAACTCTATCAGTATGCGCTTTGAAAGTGAGGCGCCTATCTAATGTAACCTCCTATGTTCCTCTGGATATAAAATATATAGTTTAGGTAATAAATAACACAGATGGAGTCTCGGGTATAAGTTATATTGCCGGTTCTTCTCGATGACTGTGTTGTTTTCCGAACAGGTGATAACTTTGACGTTCATAAGTGCCTTCTCAGGGCCAAAACTGAATAAAGTATTTTTGATTTTGATACAAAGAATAGTTCTTTATGGTAGGTCACTATTGCCGGGAAGAATGTCAGAATACCTGTCATTCTTACCGGGCAATTTTTTCTTTGATCATCTGGCTACTCCCGCGGTAGCAGCAGCAAGAAGTTTGATTTGATCTCACGCAGTTATTGTCATACTTAAATCTTGTACTTGTTCTCAGAATACCCAAGAAGCTGGACATCTGGGAGGGACCGCACGATAAGTGGACAAATTT